>CM070597.1:48527558-53327558 GCA_036346395.1 Hsuehochloa calcarea
TAAAAATTAAAATATTGGGAAACCACCATTTGAAATGGGACAGGATCATGCAAGTTCATGTCGTTATTCCAAATGGCAAGACAATCTACCCTATAAAAGACTCTAAAATTCTGGCATAACTCAATTTTGTTCAAAAAAAAAAGAGAAAGATAGGAGGGAAGGGAGAGGAGCAAAGAGGACTAGAGGGGTAGAGAGAAGCTAGCGAAGCACTGCCCGTCCGGTCGTCCACCTTTTAGGTAATTTTTTTAACCGAATCGATTACATAATTTAAGATATACAGTTACGTAGTGTAGTGTGTTGTACATAATAATTTTCGGTAGGTTGTTTAGTTTTAGATATGTGGTTAATCGTGGAAATCTTGTTTATGTTGCAGTACGTTAAATATGTCGGACGCCACCAATTTTAAAATTTACTACGGTGAGGGAACTATTCTTGAGGGTACCGAGGGATTGATTTGTGCTATTTGCAATCGGCGTCCTGCTACCTTAACAAGACCAGAGTAGCGCATATGGGGCGCAGATCCGTGGTTGTTCCACACATTCGATTAGGACCATATTATGTATGATATGAGATCGAGTTGCCTTGCCAACTGTTCACTACAGGGCACATATTGGGAGTTAGTGCAGCTCAATGAAACAAGGTGATGGCAGTCATATGTACGCAGGGTAAGAAAGGAATGTCGATATTTGGTCCTTCTCACCTGTGCATATGCCAAGCCCACTCGCCTGGCGGATGAACAAGAAGTGAGTGGCAATGCCGAAGAAGAATCGAGGGACTCCACCACGCGCAGCGCGTACACAATAGCCAAGGTCTAGGAGTTGTTGGTGTTGTTGATGAAGGCCCTATAGAAGGAGATCCTTCGCTAAACAAGCTAGTGGGCTTGCTATCGAGGGTGGGGAGTTGGAAGACCTAGTCCAAAGGATGGATCTGGAAGACCAAAACTACATGGTATTATCGTAAGATGAAGGATTCGATGACAACGATGTTGTGGAACAATAGACGGTTCCATCCGAGTGGAACACACACTAGTTCGACAACCTCGCTGTTAACTAAGCTCCCGTGTTGTGGGAGTACGAGCAGAGTGAGGCCAAGCAATAAGCTATGTACAAATGCAAGGAGATCGTGGCAGAGGCGGCCAAATTTCGGGCCTTGTTTGGCAGCGGCAGACATTGACACCAACAAGTCTAACCCAAGATGCTACGATGTGAAGTGCGACATAGAGGATGCCTTTGGCAAGTGCACACATTTCGCTAATGGGACACCTACTAGAAATGCTCTATTGTGGTCCTCACATATGTGTCGTCACGAAGTCAAGCAGAAGCCCCACAGAACATGTCATCGCTTCATCATGAACCTCATGTACGGTGAGATCATGGATAATCTAGATTTTGAGACACGGTCCATCGCTTGGGTGATTGAGGTAAGGTTCCAAAGACACAATACCATGCCAAGGCTTGGAGGGCAAAACAAAAGCCATTAGAATCAAAGTTTGGTATATTCGGGACTCCTACCACAACCTCTCTAGGCCACTGAGTCATACAAGACAGAATCCCAAAGATTCATGTCAACATTCAAGATTCTACGATCCGAAATAGGGCAATAAGAGGGTACAAGTGAGCATTCTTCACCTTTGGTCCATGCATCAACGACACGCAATCAGTAGTCCAATCTTGTGCATGGATGGCAAATTCTCGACCGAAAGTACAAGGGCCGACATCGATCGCATTAGCGATTTAACGACAACAATCAAGTGAGAACATGGACAGCTGGTTGTCGTTTCTAAGGAATTTTAGGATTTTTGTTGTATAGGGTCGTCCTAACGATAGGCCATACATGATCAAGATGATGGCTCGCTAAGTGCAATAGCTCGCCTACAACAAGGAGAGAAGGGACCACTTCTATGGGTGGATCTGCAGAGCAGATGGTGCATGAGGCACTTGGGTGCAAACTTCTAAAAGAAGTTCCGCAACAAGGACTTGATGAACCTGTTCAAACAGTTGTGAAAGTTGTGAAACCAAAACTAGTAGCAAAAATTTGACATACTCTATGAGATTATTGATGAGCGGACCCGGATGTAGAGAAGGAAGGCAATAAAAGACGACGACAAGGGTCGACTAAGCCCTAAAGTATTTCCACACTACCCACATATGGTCCTAGTGTGGCAAGAAAGAAGAGGCAGAGGTGAATTTGATTTTTAAAAAATAATATTATTTTTAAATATAATAAATAGTGGCTCCAAAAAATTACAAAACAGAGTCCCTGTCGCCGGTCCAACTCAGTGTCGCTAGTTGAACTGGCGATAGGAAGTGAACAGTGTTCCTGTCGCTAGTTGAATTAGTGATAGGAAATGCCGCCGCTCTACTAGCGACAGATATCCATCTATATAAACCCCACAATGTCATTTTAATTTTGGAAAAAAATAGAGGAGTGGAAGAGAAGAAAAGTAGCGAAGTTATGCCAGTTCGTCGTGGAGGAGAGAGAGATGGAGCATCAGATCTGTTCAGCCATCTTGCAAGTACATTTTTTTACAACTTTGTGCATTATGTAAAAACCTTATCGGTTAGCAAACAAAAATAAAGACATAGAATTAAGTAGATGAGATAATTGTAGTCAAATTATGTAGTACATCATTTGAGCTATGTTAGTCTTGTTCATCGCTCACATGTTATGAATGTCCAACACTGAATGATTTAGGAAAAATCTGCAGAAATAGGAAGATGCCTATTACAAATCAGAAATTATAGAGTAGCTAAGTAGGGTAGGTACAAAGGTAATCAAAATAATCCCAGCTTTATTTAGCATCCCATTTGTGTGCGGTAATTTTATTGTTAATGCCAGAAATTAATTTTAAACTAGAAAAATAGCATGTGACATTTTGAAATTGTAAAGAAAATCTAGAGTAGCTACATAGGCTACATATAACCAAAATAATTCCAACTTAAATTTATTTTCTATTTGTGGCTGGTAATTATTGCCGCTTCCTATTACCTTATGTATATCTTTCGTAGTCTTTGCAATGTATGCACTGAAGTTTCAGGTATGGTGGACCTGTGTTACGCGCGCAAGAGTTGTACGAGTTGCTTGACCTGATTGACGCGCATCACCTTAGCCGCCTCAGTACCATCCTCCCACAAGAGGGCAAGACGACGATTGAGATTGGTGTGTTGCGACTGCGCACGCCCATCAAGGCATGTAGGGTGGACCCATGCTGGGTTCCGAAGTTCATGCCGTTGCAATTTTCGTGCACTCATTTGTAGCTTGACTACTTCGGGTGGACTAACTTTGGTTCGTAACCTTAACCGACGCAGGTTGAGGGCGGTAGGCCTCCTTTCGCTGGCGAGGATGGTTGAGGCGACATGTGAGGACGACTAGGTCTGCGGTCCTAGTCGACGCCTGTGCATTTTTTATACGACAGTTCCCACCGACGGCTGGTTGACCGTTGGAGGCCAAAGACGCACATATTTCACTTTCCGTACGGGGAGATGGCGCCAACCCTTTAGGACGTCACCTTCCTGACCTGGTTGCCCCGCACTGGTTCCCTCTGACGGCATACAACATCCCGGTCACGTGGCGCTCGGAGTTTTTGGCGACGTTCCAGATGTCGGGCGCCAGTCAGCAGTGCTGTGGAGTTCAAGAAGACCCACAGTCGACGCTGAGGTGGATCCTCCAGTTATAGGATCAAGGATAAACGACTAGAGAGCGGTGAATAGGAGGTTTTTGAAATTCTTCTACTACTTAACAATATTAACACAATTATGAACTTGACAAAACTAGATACAGTTATAATTAAGCAATTCTACACAAGTAAAATGCTAGAATTATAAATGTGGAAGCGTAAAGACAAGAAATTAAACCACAATGGAGACAATGATATTTTCCTGTGGTATAGAAGACTTGCCAGTATTCACTAGTCCACGTTTAGGAAGCTTGAACAAATCAAGCTGACTCCACAAATTAAGCCTCAACCTCGATCACTAGAGTTGCTCTTCGTTCGCTCCGTAGTTGGTGATCACAACACCAATCACAAACTCTTGTCGGGTCACTTCACAAGCTTCTTGAAGTGATAACCGCACAACTTCTCCAAGTCATCTAGGTGTCGGCAAGCACCAAGAGTAATGAATCATAGCGCTTGCTTTAAGACCATCAAGTGCCAAAAGACCAACGAATGATGCAATGCACTTGACAAGTTCTGAACTACCTCAAAGAGTGAATTGAATGCAAATGAGAAGAATAGAGAGCCACCAAAGCCTCAAAAGTATTCAATATGGCCAAAGGTCCTGGGCTTGGTGTAGGTGGGGGTGTGTTTATAGCCCCCAACTACAAAACTAGCCGTTATGACCACATTCCTAAAAAATCAGGATTTGCGGTAGTGCCGCCGTTGAAACCTAATACTACCGATTTTCGCTCAACGGTCGTAATAGTAGCATTTAATGCTCAACTAGTCGTTACACAAAAATTACTGTACTACCATCAACTAAAAGTCAAGATTACCGCATCGCTGGCCGCATCGCTTCGGCTAGAACGAGCTACCGCTTTCCGTAGCTCAAGATTTCTCAAAACACCTTCTCTCAAAACTCATTGACCACCATGAAGTACGGTAGCACCGCCAAGAGAATGTGGTCATACCGATTCAAGTGAGATCAAAACTCCCAAAACACGCTTTTTGTAATATACGCATCGCCATATATTTTTCTAAGATTACCGACCTACAGAGTACCGTAGTCGGCGCGGTCATTCCGATTTTCTCGAGAGTAGCAAACCTCTTGAAAACATGCTCGGAAAATATGTACCATCATAAAAATATCGGTATTATCGCCTTACAGAGTACCTCTTATCAACAATAGCCCCACCGATTTTCCAAATAGTTTTCCGTAAGCTCAAATCAATACAATGTATGAATCCTAGTTGATCATAATAGCACATAAATAGTATCTCAAGCTACTAGCCATGATCCCTCTTTATAGTAAGGCGCTCATCCTATAAATCCGATCTTTTCTCAAACACCGAGATCGGTAAAACTACAAAATGGTTCTTAGGCTATATAATACCTTTTGTCTTGATCCATGTCGGTTTTTCACCACATTGGCCTTGCCAATGACCTTTCATCAAACAATTGTCGAATTTAACCTTAACACATATGTTAGTTTTTAACATAATATTGTCATTAATTACCAAAAGCAACTATAGGGTCTAGATACTTTCACGCTTCTACGTAAATCTTCATAACTATTGTCCTCTCGCACAATTCATTTGTGAACCTTGCTGACGTGTACATGTCTTCTTGCAGCCCGAGCGCATGGCAGAGGACGCAAACGACAACATTGTTAGGAGGCACTTCGAGGCCTACCTGTTGTGGCTATTCGGGTAAGTCATGTTCTTGGGGTCCCACGGCGACATCGTCGACAAGCACTACGCCCGCACGTATGTGAGCCGGTAGATCGCCGATGGATCTAGATCCAACCCTACGCAGGGGTCCGGCTGCCGCGGCGTGATGTACGCGGCATCATGGTGACGCGCCACTAGGCCCAGGACAACTCATGCCTACTACTTTTGCAGATGTGGTCCTTCGAGCGCTTCCACATCATACGCTCGGTTTGTACGCCGAGGGCAACGATGTGGACCGACCGACCATGGGCACGGTGTGGTGCCGCCGACAGGTTAGTTTCATAAACATTTATTATTTTCGTAATGTAATCTCAATTTCGTGTGCTAAGTGTGTGTTGTTCTATTCCATAGCTCACCTACACGCCGATCAAGACGAGGGGTCGACTCGACCACGCTATGATATTCGATCACCGATGATGATCGCATCATCCGAGACCGCACACTCAGAGTGGGTGTACGCGCCAGACGCCTAGAGGATCTGCCGAGCCAGGCACGCAAGACTACGGTACTAGTACATGTAAACGAACTTGGTGCACAAAGTCTTCGTGGAGGAGTACCACATCCAAGGGTAAGTTCACACTTTACTTCTTTCATACAATCACAAGCATGTATGGACCAAATAATTGTCTTTCCATCCACAGGTATACTAGGAAGGGGGTACCTGCTACTACCTCCTAGGAGGATAGGATGCTCTCTTGGGTTAAGGGTCGCTCGGCCACCACCGCGATGTTATCTTGCAGATGCTCATTTTGACCTGTGGAGTACGACGAGTACATAGAGTGGTACAAGAGTCTGACAAGGCCTCAAGACGCTCGGGTCGTGGACGACTCACCACGACATTAGGCCGTGACGTCCGACACGCACTTCACGATTCGCACTCTCATTCCACCACTCAAGAAGTATTGAACGGTCCGCATTTCATATTTAGTTAGAAAGATTTCGGTTTCCAACTTGTTGATTTTGTGTACGATGGATCTACACCGGAGGTCCTCGAGTTGGCGCCTCCGCACATCGATGACGCCGGGCGCCCCTGGCAAAGGTAAGACATTAGAGGGGTCCGGAGCGGTCGTGGAGAAGGAGAGACGAGGGATCCAGATTATGATTTGTCATGCACCGAGGGACCCGTGGACTCACCAAAGGCGTGGACGAGTGGTCCGCCAAGGTGGTTCACGGCCACGGTTCCTCACCTGACATGGTGGGCGGGTCCTGTGGCACCGTGGTGGGAGCAAACAGACAGCCAGCAGTGAGCATGGGACATTCACTTCTGCTCCTTTATTTCGAACCCCACTAGTTACTAACGACAATCTTCTCTTGTAAGACCTGATTTCCACCAGTACATGGAGTAGGAATACACGGAGTCATCAGCGCCCGCTTTTGTGCTACTGTGTATGACTACCTTGCTTGCTTGTGTAACGTCCTATTTTGTGATTTTCGCCATGATTACATGCGTAACGTAATGCTTCACAGATCGTACAACGCTTTAGGACGAGGATTACTTGTCGCACGAGAAGGCACACTCCGGGGACTTTTACTTGGACGAGCGTAGCACCTAGGTCTCTGTGGGTGCTTGATAGCTGCACGGTGCGCTGGGACCGACCCAACCGACGCAGACCACCTCATGACACCAACTCCGCCACTCGACCGGCGGGTACCTCGGCAACCAAGCTCGACATACTCACACCAGGCGCCGCAGCCACCCAAGATGAGGCCAGGGCGACACGCTGGTACGCCCCTAAGAGGGCCGCCAAGAGATGTTTGTTCCTCTAAATTTCACCATGCCATGTAAATATTAATTTTTGTACAACTATTATTATGCTAGTTTCGTGTTTCGATATTAATTTCTTTTTTGGGTGCACACCACGACCATGCGAGGGAGTCTACATCGGGACACCCCACACGACCCTCTTTCTAGCCTTGACTCCCCCACGCAACTACGTGATCTCGCTCTGCAAAGTAGGACATTAACTCGCTCTGTCAAGCAGGACATGACCACTCTCTACAAAGTAGGACGTGACCTCGCTCTACAAAGCAAGACATGACTACTCTTTGAAAAGCATGATATAACTTCTCTCTATAAACCAGGACGTGACCACTCTCTGCAAAGTAGAACATGACCTCGCTCTTCTAAGTAGGAGGTGACCTCGCTCTGGAAAGCATGATGTGACCACTCTCTGCAAAGTAGGACATGACCTCGCTCTGCAAAGCATGAAGAGACCACACGACTGCCGCTACAGCTGCGTCCCCTCTCGCTATAAACGCAGCGTTACTCGGCCAGGAACTCCACACCAACAACACTACCTAGATAACATGGATAAGGAGAAGGAATGGGAGCACATTCGCATGTTTTTGAAGGACTGGGAGGCTCCCCAGCATACCGACGCTTGCCACATGGCATTTAGTCAGCAGCCTTACACTCACCACCCACCTCCAGAGCTCATCAATCTAAGGAGGATGCCTGTGCACGCCTAACAATTCCTGTGTCGAGCCGCCCCGCCCTATACCGTTGAACGCCTCGAAGGGCCCCGATGGGGGTGGCGCCACCCTTTGTTGGTGTTGGGACGCAAGCAAGGCCAAATAAACTTCGTGTGGATTACCCCGACCGCAGATTTGACATGTCGAGCCATAGGCAACCCAGAATGAAATCGATTTCAGCACACCACTATTTTGCTTCCCGCTACGTCAGAACCACGCCTCTCTTCCCACCGCAGCCTCCGTCGCGCCTATGTGACTTCAAACGGTGGATCGATGATAAGATCCACCCATACGACATGTGGGCTGTGGAGGACTACGAGGCCATGAAAGGTGCCTCAAGATCTACAAAGTTGAGATGGAGGAGAATAAGAGGTGGGAGGCCGCACGAGGAGCAGGAGTACGAGCATGCCAGCGACGTGAGGCCGAGAGGGCATGGAAGAGGGCCATCGCGTGAAAGCTAAGGTGCAAGGCAAGGAGTACAACGCCAACTGGGTCGTAAGGGCAATCGCCACATTCCATGCAGTAGTTCGACCCTCTTCGTCCATATATCCCATGTATTTCTACTTCTCTAAAGGCATGCACGTACCGTCCTTGGTTCATTAGCTTGCGTGCCATATAACCCCTTTGTCGGATCAACTATCGTGTTGCTGTTGTTGCGCTATTTCTCTAAAGTTCTCTACCATGTATGAATTCCCTAGCACAACACAATATCACTTACCTTACTACTTATGAATCATTGCTACCTCAATCGTCCTCACAAAATTTTTCAGAAATTTACCACACTACAACAACAAACGACAATCACAAAATGTTATTGCGAGTCTAACAAATTTCGAACCCTTGAGAATCTATGAAAATGACCAACAGACCAACCAACCTTGTCAATGGTGGAGCGACACATGTTTATTTCTGTAAAATAAAAAATAGAGGTACATTACTGTATTTTTTAATAAAATAGATTATTTAAAAAAAAAACTTGATAGGGGATAGGGTGTTCCTGTCGCCAATTAAACTGGCAATAGGGAGTTGGACCGGTGACAGGGAGTCAATAGATCCCTGTCGCCAGTTGAACTGACGACACGGACCTAGTTTTGTAATTTTTTGAAGTGACTATTTGTTTTTGTAATTGTCTTTTAAAATAATATTATTTACAAAAAATTTGGTGAAATACTTCTCTAACTAGATTGAGCATGAGCTTATAGAGAAGTGGTCGTTGCTACATGATAGGGGTGGTACTCGATACGGTGTCATGACAACCAATCTAGCTGAGGTGTGTACTTGGGTGATGCGCAACGCTAGGTACCTCCCTTTGGTTGGTATTGTGGAGGTAATTCTCCGCAGTATCACAAATTACTTTGTTGATAGAAGCATCAACGTGTCGCTCGTCATGGCAAATGACAGAGTGTTGTACTCCGCCGTGATCACCAAGTACATAGAGGAGAAGAGCAATAAGGGCGAGGTGCACTAGACATTCAGGATGGGCACAAGGGAGCTACGCTTCGAGATACTGTGCGGGGATAAAGGACGCTGCGGAACGAACCGCGAGAGAATCACCCATGAGTGCACGCTACATCGCGCTAGTTGTGTATGCACTTGTAACAAACCTCTTTTTCTGCATATACACTACTCACATGTCATGGGCACATGGTCGACGGTGGTGCAACATCCCAGTCAGTACCTCTCTGATTATTTCAACAAGTAGGAGATGATGCAAACCTGGAGTGCTGGGCTGTATGGTTAAGACATGGTTGGGATTTCACTGGCCATTTGACATGAAAGCAACTTATCTGGGCCGCAGACATTGATAGGCTAAAGGGAAAGGTTGGTCGGCGACAGGTACAGCGTATCAGGAATGACATGGACGAAACAAAAGGCAGACGTCGTATAAAGAAGTGCTCCATTTGCATGGAGTCCGACACACCTTCAAAAATATCCTATGAGAAATCCATAAGACAAAGGAGACATGGACACTCCGACGTCGTCATGCGGGGACCTCATCCAACCACCCTACTCTTTGATTTGTTGAAAAACTGGGTGATGATGTTGTGCCGAATAGTTTGTAATATCAGTATGATTTATCGACAAAATATGTGATGATGTTGTTCAATGTGTCAGAATATCATTGTGATTTGTTGACAAAAATTTGATAATGTTGTGTTGAATGTTTTGTAACATTGTGATTTGCCCACAAAATAAATTATCGAAATAGACAAGTAAAAAATAGACAAAGTTCCCTATCACTAATTGAAATGGCGACAGAGACCTACGCCAGTTGGAATGGCGATAGGTCCTTGTCGCTATTTTAACCGTGATATGGATCTCTCGCACTATTTAGATCCCCTCGTTATTCTCTATACTTCGCCATCATTTCAAATGACGACAATATTCAAGTTTTGTCTTAAAAAATAGACAATAATTTTTTTAATAATATTATTTTTTTTAAAAATAACGCTGCTCTTTGGTGTACTTAGTGCTTCTGGCCGGCATTGCGTCACCTGCTAAGTTGTTCGCGACAATATGTCATGCATGCTACTATCGTTTGGAAAGGAAAAGTAGACTGAAAAGCGACACAGTAAAACTGTAAACTCTGAATGAATGGCCCAAGCTTACTGCACATCCATACCTAGTCATAAAGCGTTTGTTGTCCTTACTGGTCTTAGTTTATAGTACTCCATTAATGACATGAAGAGATTAAATTTAACCATTCAATGTGCAATGGTCAACGCTGAGTATACCGATTTCTCTGGCTCCACGTAGGCCTGGAAACTAGCCGAGTCGAGCAAGCTCAAGCCAAACTCATCCAAGTTTGGGCTGAATTGCGGCTTGGCATAGCTCTACTCGATTGGAAAACGAGTTGGAAACTGGGCTGAGCTCGGCTTGATTGGAAGCCCGAGCCGGCTTGTGAGCTCTCGCGAGCCAAGAACCACTGAGAGCATGTTCGAGTCTCAGCCAGAAAACAGAAACGAAGCCAGCAACAAAGCCAAAAACGAAGGTAGAAACATGCTCTTGAGCCATTTTTTTTAATGAATTTTAAGACAAAATCATAAGTTCGCAACAGTTGATTCAATTGCATTTAGGCATTCAACATAATTCATTCAATTGAAATACTAACACTTAATATTTAACCGTCCATATCAACATAACAGATTAACAGAGAACAATCCCGTTTGCATCCGATGGTTCAACCTGCCAGACTCTATTCAACAACAACTTTTCACATTACTTTGTATCAATTTCTTGATTCCTGCAACACAGAGAACAAAATGCTGAAACTCAATGCAAAGCAAGATTTCGCATTAGCAAAAGCGGGCGATTCTTTTGTGGGAATTACAAGAACAGGAAGTAAAGCACTGTGTCCGCGACAATGCAAAACAGTAGTTGAAGCAAACACGAATATCTTGTATAGATTATATTTTCCCAGTTCCTACTTCCAAATTTAAATAATAAAATGTGGAGTCGGTCTTTGCCAGTGAAGTAGAAACTCTATCCTCACCAAACCCACCAAAATCTCCAACATCTAAGAATGAACCCATGACCATGATCAAAACTGTCCTTTGCGAGAATCCATCTCCAGAATCCAACGAAAGCCAACTACAATTTACTCCTCCTATTGTGCCAGATAGACCACAAATCTCGGCAAGAACACATCAAAATAAACCAACATATCCACGACCAAGAACCCGTCTCTAGAATTCAACCAAAACCACTCCTATTGTACCATATACTCCACAAACCGCCGCAATAATCTCACCAAGAAAAGAAAAGATAGAGTAAAAAATATTTCTTTGTGGTCCTAAACTCCTAATGTACAAACCTCATCTTCCTCCGGGAAGCATAGCACCATGCAAGTGCATGCAAGAGGTAGAGCACGGGGACTGGGCGGGTGGAACACGAGGCTAGGCTGCTAGGGGGAGGACGATGGGAGCACAGGGCCAGGGGAGGATGGGGAGCGGCGGCGTGGTGGATGGGCCCGGAGAGGAAGGGAAATTAGGGATCGGGAAGGGAGAAAGGGGAATTTGGGAAATGATGGGGATTAGGGAATTAGGGATAGGGACGGGAGAGACTTAGAGACTAGGGTTAGGTGGCTAGGCTTGGTGCGAATGCGCACGAGCCGAACTAGGCTCGTGAGCGGCTGCCGGGCTTGCTGCTTTTTGCTAGCCGGAACCGGACTCGCCTCAAAATCACAAGCTCGAGCCGATCCGACTCATGAGCCTCGAGCTATTTTTTTAGCCCTAGCCTCCACAACATCAACATTCCAATGGGAATAGAGTGTGACGCTGAGAGTTATATATATATATATATATATATATAATGGCACCTGTTTTGATAGCAACATTATCTTCCCGCGAATTAAATGGCAAAATAACACCTCTATTGCCCTCCTGCACGGAATCCACTACCGCTCCCCCATGCGTGGCGGCACCGCCACATTTCAAATGAGCAAAGCAGGTCATCTCGCCGCATGTGGGCACCTCGGGCCGCCATCGTGACCGCCGCCGCACGGGAGGACGGTAGGGGATACGTGTTACTTGCTGATACGTTTACGGTGTTATTTTTATCATTTCGTTTCTGGAGGGCTAGTTTTGTTATTCCAGGTCAAAACAACACCATTTTAGCGAAAGACCCTCAGGTCACTTGCTGAGTTGAGCAACAACTGGTTTGGAGTTCATCCTGGAAAGCTTCTGTCTCGATCGAGTCGAAGCTACCAAGAAAGTGAGATACCTTGATACTGCCAACTATACCCACTCGTCCCTTGTTGCATATCGACGAAGACGACAGGTGGGTTGGAAGTCGACGATCGAAGGGCTTTCCCGGATTGATAGGGGCTGAAGAAAGCACCAACTTGGGTTCGTGTCCGCTGCTTTTGGTCAAGTGGCACGAACAGTTTGGAGCCGAGGCAAGGCAAGGCAAGGCAAGCGACGAACTCCTAGTACACATCAGAAATCCCATCTGACTTTTTTCTTAAAAAAGAAAACAGCGACCCTGTGAAACTACCACTCGTCTTCGTCTTAGCTGCTTCATTTCTAATCGAACTATTTGCATCTTGTACTTGTTCGAGTCCTGTTCGGAACACAGAAGTTTCATGATATATATATATATAATTCTCGTATGAATCCAACCAAATTTAATTTTAGTTCTCGATGAACGTTGGTTAATTTATACCCATGTTAACCATTTTTTTATTTGTTTATGCTAAACTCTTGACATTGTTATTGACGAGGATATGATAATCCTCTATTAATTACTTATTTATAATTTTTATCATAGATGACAACATCTTTATATTACTCACAAGTATACCCCTTAACTGGATGGTCTTAAGTCTTTCTACGACTAACCTCTGGTCGTAAGGCTTCCTACGATCACCTTGTGGTTTTAAGTCTTTCTACGACCAGGTCGTTCATAACCACCCTGTAATTGATAAGACCTACAGATATGTAGACCCAGTCGATTAGGGAATCTGATATGCTGTGTTCAAATACACAGAGCAGGTAATGCACGTTGTTATTCTCTGGAATAACTGCACAAATAAGGCTTCTGTCTCTGATGATAACTGCTAGACGGCGTGGGAGTGTTATCTCTCAGACAGTAACCTCCATCAACACACGTGTTACACCAAACGTCGAGGCGCCTCTTGCCCTGGACAAATTAATACCTCTTCGTGCGCCATAAAAAGGCTGTAGTCAGTAGACAGCAGGGGATAATCAAGGACAGGAAACATTAGGCTTTAGTCTTTTTCTTGATTGTAATCAGCATACTCAATACAACAACACAGGAGTATGGTTGTTATTCTCTCCGAACAAGGTCTGAACCAGTATAAATCTCTGTGTCATTCTCTATGTGGTTCTAATTCTAGGAAATCCCTGAATATTCATTTGTAAGATCGATACTAGACCATCGACATTGAGTGTCGATTGTAGGGAGTTTCCGGTTAATCTTTTTCGGCAAGTTCTCCTTTTGTTTTCAACTCTGATGCTTCCATAGCAGGAGAGTGGAATGAGGAGAACTGATTTGATTTGGCCGACTACGCAGAACTCGACATGGATGCCTGCTATGAATATGAGCAGAGCATTATTTCGTCCGATAGCAATGCAGCCTCCAGGTATCTTTCACCAGACCCAGGAGACATGGATGCCTACTATGAATATACTTTGAGCTCTTGTAGCAATGGTAAGGACGCCTCTGGCGATGAACAGGATCAACACCTTCATGAGCGTAGAAGAAATCCTAGAAACGATCGCTTTCCACTCAGATAAACTCAAGCAAACTCAGATGTAGATGATCCCGAGACCGTTCAGAGGAGAAGAATTGCAACCCAGAGAAATTTACCAGGGCGCATTCAATTACGGTCAGAGAAAGCTCAAGAACCTCAACGTATAAACGACCTGATCAAGAATGCAACTCAAGAGCTTGGACAAACGCCCGGATACGACCTCTTTGCTGAAGGGATCGCACGAAGGCTTCGAGGCGCAATGGTCAGACTTGAGCAAACTCACCGACATCATTTCGGAAGTCATACCAAAGCGACTCGATCAAACATCAGTCGTTCGAATAACTCACCTCATGGAGATAGGCACGAGAACAGGTCGGGTCGCTCCCCTAACCATACTTCAGTCGGAGAAGAGTTCTTTTAACATCTGATGATCGACAAGCTCTTAAGGGAGGTGATCGTTCACCACTCCAACCCAGAAATATGTAACAACAGATGGAATACGTGGAGTATTACCCTCGTATGACTAAGACCTATCATAGGCCAGGTCCTCTTGCCACTGGGTATCGTCGAGTAAGATCACCTGGTGACGTCAACCCTTCTTTCCTACAAAGAAGGCATACTAACATTATTACTAGATGTCGGGTGTTCTCGCCTGATGTTCGAGCAGTTCACTGGCCACCACGGTTTCGACCAGTGAACATGAAGAAGTTTGATGGGTCACACAATCCAATCGAATTTCTCCAGGTCCATACGACCGTTGTTCGAGCAGCAGCAGGAGGAGAGCACATCATGACAAATTATCTTCCTACTGTGCTCGAAGGATCTATTCGGTCGTGATTACTAAATAAACCACCGGAGTCGATCTATTTATGGTAAAATCTCTGTGATCTTTTGTTGGCCAATTTTTAGGGCACCTATAACTATCCCGGAAAGAAGGATGACATGCACAAGATGAGACAGAATGACCATGATACCTTGCGCCAGTTCATCAGGCGCTTTAGTTAGGTTCACAATTCCATACCTAATGTTTTTTACTCTTTTGTTATTAGAGCCTTTAAGCGTGGAGTTCGCAGTAGAAGGATCACATAGGACATCGCTTCAAATCCTTTAGCTACTATTGTCGAGCTCTTTGAGATGGACGAGTGGAACAGAACCATTGATTGAGATGATAAATATCCTTAAGAAGCAGGCAAAAGTAGAAAAAAATAAGGATAAAATGGCCAAGAAATCCAAGAACAAAACCAAATGCCAATAGCCTCAAGTCAATAGTTTCAAGGAAGTTTTGGCTATAAGTGATAAGGAGCCTCGAAGTTCCAAGCCATACTCCGAACGGGGCAAGAGAAAACGCCCCGAACGGAAGAATGACAAGTCTAGGTGGTGTCTTTTCCATAAAAACGAAGGACGTGACCTTTGCAACTGCTGAGTTTTCCAACGAAAACTCGAGGACTATTACACCAGCAACAGACCTCTTCCTACACTAGAGAAGGTAGGACAAATAAGTGGTCGAAAGCAGTCAGATGACAACGAGGAGATGACGTTCCAGGATCCGAAGCACTCCATTGATCATATTTATGGAGTATCTTCGGCATATGAGTCAAATTGACAGCTCGAGACTGTCGAACGTGAGGTAAACTCTATTGATCCTCCTCTTATCAACAAATTGCTGAAGTGGTCAGAAGTCACCAACTCTTCCAAGAAGGGTGATTGTCCGATCCCTTCTACTCGACCAGGTGGGTTTTCGATTGTGGTTGAGCCTACCATCAACAACTGTTGAGTAAATCGAGTGTTAGTTGACGGTGGCAGTTCATTACATACTTTTGTTTACAAGCGCCCTAGATGATATGCAAGTATCCAGGATCAAGGTAAAACATGTACGATACTCTTTCCATAGGATCGTATCGGGGTCTTTGGCCAAACCAATTGGCCAAGTTTCTCTTCCTGTAATGTTTGGTTCTGCAAGTAATTTCAGGACAGAAAAAACTATTTTGATGTAGTCGATTTCGAAACGGCGTACAATGTAATACTCGCACGATGAACTTTGGCACGATTCCTAATGGCTTCTCAGTATGGTTATCAATATCTTAAGATGTCAGGTCCCAAAGGAGTAATCACAGTCTGCTGTGATAAAAAGATGACACTTACATGCGACCGAAAATCCCTTGAAATCGTTGGCCAACTACCAACTCGAGAAGCAAGCAAGGGTCAGCCTTCGACCAAGTAGTCAAAGACTAAATATGCACCAAAGTCGAATGATCAAGTTAAAGAAGTTCCGCTGAACTCATAGGAGCCTTCAAATATTGTACACATTGGGGTTATCGCCCTAAATAGGAAGACGCCTCGTCACCTTCCTCTAATCTAACGCAGATGTCTTCGCGTGGCAAGCATTTGACATGCCCGAGTCCCAGAGAGGTGATTGACCATAGGCTAACTCTGACTCGACAAGATACCCGTAAAATAGAAATTATAGAGATTTGCACCTGATAGACGAGATGCTATCAAATCAGAACTAGACAAGCTACTTAAAGCATGCTTTATAAGAGAAGTCGACCACCCACAGTGGTTTGCTAACCCTGTAATGGTTAGAAAGTCTAATGGTAAGTGCCGTATGTGTAGACTTTACTGATCTCAAGAAAGCTTGTCCAAAAGATGATTTTCCTCTTCCTCGTATTGATCAATTGGTGGATTCTACTACTGGTTGTGAAATATTATGTTTCCTAGATGCATATTCAGGTTATCATCAGATAAGTATGTGCCTAGATGATAAAGAAAAGACCATGTTATTTCACTATTTAGAATATTTTACTGTTAAAATGTCATTTGGTCTAAAAAAATACTGGCGCTTCTTTTCAACACTTGATGAAATGATTTTTTCACCTCAGCTAGGCCGAAATTTGGATGCCTATGTTGACGATTTAGTCATAAAAAGCATCAAGCAACTTAATCATATTTTTGATCTATAGGAAACTTTTGATAACCTCAGAAAACACCGTTTGAAACTCAATACCGAGAAGTGTGCATTTGGAGTCTCTTTAGAAAAATTGCTTGGATTCCTTGTTCCTACATGAGGAATCGAAGCAAATACTAAAAAGATAAAGGCCATTGAATAAATACACCCTCCAACCATGAAGAAAGAAGTCAAAGAACTCACAGGATGTATGACGGCTTTAAGTCGTTTCATCGCACGATTGAAGAAAAAACTTCCTTTCTTCAAATTTCTAAGGAAACTTCTAAGGTGACTAAAATTGCGTAAAGAAGGAAACATATCAAAATTGAAAAAAACAAAATGTAAATGCTATCCTTATGCTTTTGATTTTTACACACGATCTTGAATCCGTAAGAAACCTTCCCAAGGAAGATCTCTTTCTCTTCTTCTTCGATCGCCTCAATTCTCGCAACACTTTTAGCACTGGGAGGATTTGGTGCCACGGATTGAGAGGTCGGGGTTCCTTCGACCACGCCCGTCTAAGGTCTTGTTGAGGGTTTGGGACCTCTACGGCCATGTCCGGTCGTAGGTCTTAAAAGAGAACTACAGCCTCCCAAGCCTCTTGCCCTCTTAGGGATCAGAATTTGTTTCGACCACCTGAGAGACAACACTTGTCTCGGCCATAGGCTCTACTGATGCAATAATATCCTTCACAAAAGTTATAAAGCTCTTCTAGTTCTCCTTTTCTAATTGCTTGACGAAGCCATGAGAAGAGGAAACTGTAAAAATCTTGTTGTCATAGTAGAATGGTACCTTGTCAGTAAGCACTTCGATCGTCCCTCCTTTCTCTTTAGCGATCACGCCGCAAAGAATTTCTTGAGGGGCTGGTCGAGGAGGAGCGAGCTTTGGCCTTCGCCTTGCTTGTCGGCCTTCACAAGATAATGTTTTTGGCCGAGGAACTCGCCTTCCTCCGCCCCGCTTTTGTGATCTCGATTTGACCTCTTGATCGGCTCGACGATCTGCCATGCCTACTTTCTGAAAAAAAAAACAGAAAAATAACATCACTTGGTGGTTGAATTCTATGACCACAGAATCCTAAAGAAAAAACAATAATTCTTGATTACCTTTAGGCGTTCTTCCCTTTCCTTTGCAGACACAACTGCCAAGATTCGAGGGACCCCTATCAATGTGGGTGCTAGAGCTTTTTCACAAATGAGTTTGACTCGGATGTCAATCTATTTTTGTGGGAGATCTGTAATGGTAAAGAAACTACTCAACAATCAAACTCAAAATTAATTAAAAAAAGCTGAGTTGAATGACTATTTACCTTCCTTGAAATCACTGGTCGAATCTTTAGTCCCCGAGTACATCCACATGAGATGTGCTCGATTCTTTAAAGGACTGATGCGACACACGATGACATCTCTCACCACCGCCATCCGTAAGCCCTCTTCCGGAAGTCTTTACATCTTGAATTTAGGGGTGATCCGGCCGAGATTGCTAGGAATTGAATCCCAGGAGGAACTCTTCTCAGCAACTTTCCCTACGAAGAAGAGGTTATCTTCCTTGGTTATTTCCTAGTAGAACTATTTCTTCTTCCATACCGGCCATGATGACTAGGTGAACATCTGAATGTACTTCTTTGACTTCTCGTCGTGGAGCTTTAGACCACAACTGCCTGCAATTCTGGCCTGCCAGCTCATCCGTAGTAATACTAGAAGAGCTCCAAATCTGGATGAATTCCCAGATAGCTTCGCACAAGTACACTAATATGCTTAACATTGTGATGGAGTTAGGAACAAGATTCACCAATTCCACTCCAAAGTGTTCAAGGACAAGTGTAAGGAAAGAGTGTGCAGGCAATCGAAAACCACATTCACAGTACGCTTGGAATACTAGAATGGAGCCATCCTCACCCAAAGGCCAATGCTATCCAGCAGCTTCGATCCACTTCACGTAGGCCCTCTTCGAGATCTTCTCAGCAGCGACCAAAGCTTTCATTTTTGTCATATCCATCTCCGATATCGCCCACTTAGAAGTGGTTCTGGCCATCTTCTCTAATTGTGATTGATTTGGATTTGGAAAGAGTTCGATTTGGTTGGCGGCGGAGAGAACAAGAACTCGAGGAACAGTTGGAGCAAATGGGGAAATTAAAAACCCTAAGTTACATTGGCGGCAGATTTTTTATAGCTGCATGCCTGAGTTAGATATCATGGGAACTTAACAATTGCCACATCTTTGGAAACCGCCCCAACGGACAGTTCTGTGAGAGTCGATTTTGATTCTTTAATATGTATATTCAGGAAAATCGATTATGTCTTCCCAACTCAAGTGAAATTACCTTCTTGACCAAGTCTATTTCTGATCAAATAAAATCCAGTTGGAAAGGCTTTACTTCCGACCACCTTTCTACGACCCCTGTTACAAGTAAGTTATTTTCACTTGAAGTTAGGGGCTAGATGGCGAGGATATGATAATCCTCAATTAATTACTTATTTATAATTCTTATCATAGATGGGAACATATTTATATTACTCACAAGTATACCCCTTAATCGGGTTGTCTTAAGTCTTTCTGCAACTACCCCCTGGTCGTAAGACTTTCTACGACCACCTTGTGGTTGTAAATCTTTCTACGACTAGGTCAACTATGACCACCCTGTAATTGATAAGGTCTGCAGATATGTAGGCCCAATCGATTAGGGAATCTGATACGCCGTGTTCAAATACATAGAACAAGTAATGTACACTGTTATTCTCCAAAATAACTGCACGAATAAGGCTTCTGTCTTTGATGATAACTGCCAGGCGACGTGGGGGTGTTATCTCTCTGATAGTAGCCTCCATCAACATGTGTGTTACACCAAACATCGAGGCACCTCTTGGCTTGGAGAAACGGTCACCTCTTCATGCGCTATAAAATGGTTGAAGTCAGTAGACAGAAGGGGGGCGATCAAGGACACGAGACATTGGGCTTTAGTCTTCTTCCTGATTGTAATCAGCATACTCAATACAACAACAAAGTAGTAGGGTTGTTATTCTCTCTGGAGAAGACATAAACCTGTATAAATCTCTGTGTCATTCTTTGTGTGGTTCTAATTTTATGAGACCCCCGAATATTCATTCGTAAGATCGATACTAGACCATCGACAATTATTTTTCCAGATTATTCAATTTATAATTTTTTTGGTCTATGCTTGTTCTACATTTCAAACTATGTTTCCTGTTGAATAATTGTTTGATAATATATCATGTTTTAAATATAGAACAACTCGGTGTGATCCAATGATGAAAGAGGAAATCTATCTTGTAGACAGTTGCACAACTAATTCAATTTTTAGGGAAACTAAACATTTTCAGACCTTAACAAAGAAAACTATGAATATCATGACCATTGCCGAAAGTAATGCTCTCATAGTCGGCACTGAGAGAACCATCATGGTTCTCCCTATGGGTACCTGTATAATAGTAGGGGATGCTCTTCTGTATCCTGAATCTAAACGTACCCTCCTCAGTTTTAAAAACATTTGGCTGAACAGATTTTATGTAGAAACCGATAATGAGAATGGTACACAATACGTACTCATGTTTAAGTCTAACGGATGCCAGAAGCAAGTGGTCAAAAACTCCCTTCTTTCTCTTAAAACTTATGTTGCAATGAAAACAATTTTTAAACACCCAGAAATATTTAAGATCTCGCAAGATCGTCTTGGTCATCCTGGTTTGGGTATGATGTGAAAAGTTATTAATAATTCTATTAGCCATAACATAAAAACCACATACTTTCCTAGACCTAAAGACTTCATGTGCCCTGCTTGTGCCAAACGAAAGTTAATTACTAGACCCTCTTATCTGAAACTAAGAGATGAATCACCTAGCTTCCCGAAGAGAATTAAATGTGATATTTGTGGACCTATCCAACTCCTGTCGGACCCCTTTATATATTTTATGGTCCTGTTAAATGCCTCTACTAGATGGTCTCATGGTTGCCTGCTTTCTACAAGGAACCATGGTTTTGCAAAGTTAATTGCACAAATAATCGAATTAAGAGCCAATTTTCCAAACGAACGGATTAAGTATATTCAAATGGACAATGCTGGCGAGTTTAGCTCAAAGTCATTCAATGATTATTATATGGCTCTAGGCATTAAATTAGAGCACTTCGTATCACATGTCCACACTCAAAATGGTCTTGCAGAGTCATTAATTAAAAGAATAAAACTTATTGCTAGGCCATTCTTACAAAATTGTAGGCTACCCACAAGCCGTTGGCGCGACGTAGTGCTGCACGTTGCTACATTAATCCAACTCGAACCAACTGCATATCACCCAATTTCCCTCTTGCAATTAGTGTGTGGAAAAGAATCAAGTATTTTTCATGTGCGAAAATTCAGTTGTGATGTATACGTGCTAATTTCACCATCAGCGCATAACCATGGGCCCTTACTAGGAAGTTGGAGGCCTATGTTGGTTTTGAATCTCACAATTATTAAATACCTAGAGCATGTGACAGGGGATTTGCACACGGCCCAGTACACTGATTGTATTTTTGCTGAGGACAGTTTCTGGGCATTAGGGGGAGGAAGATACCACTCTAAAGAATGCCGAGAAATAGATTGGAATGTCACTGTCATTCAGTCCTTAGATCCATGCACTAAAGACACAGAACTGGAAGTTCGAAGAATAATATATTTGCAACAAATAGCTAATAATATGTCAGATGCCTTCACTAATCTTAAGGGACTGATAAAATCACAAATACATGCAGTAAATGCACCGAAAAGAGTCGAAGTACCCCAGATAGATATTGAATCCACTCATACCCCTCATGCAAATAAGAGAGGGAGACCTTCAGGTGCATGATACTTAATTCCGCGAACACGTCATGAGAAAAATGAAATAGACAAAACAAATCGCTCCATAAGACAGTTGAAGGAACTCAACTTGATGTTGAGAAAATTATTGAAATGACCCATCCTGAGGATGGTCACCCCAGCTAAACTTTGCACGCGCAATCTGATACTGGAAAATCGGAATACTCATACTCCATCATTGTGGTAAATCACAAGAAGCTGGAATAAATAAATGAAGAAATTTTCATAAATTATGTGAACTCTGGAGAGTCGATAAAAGAAAGACTACGCTTGTCGACATAAATTATTGTCTCTAAAATTGCTAAAACTCTTGAACTCGATCCAGAACCTAAGTCCATGGTAGAGTGCCAGAAACGCTCAGATTGATTCAAATGGAAAGAAGCAATTGAACCTATGACTTTTCTGAATTTTCTTCAACTCTAACTTCCATATAATGGGGCTCTACCCCTAAATATATATGTGTAATGAACAGTAACTGTCTCGGGTACTATAACATGAACAGTAATCCGAGTCATGAACAGTACCACAAACAGTAATCCGAAATAGTAATCCCTATTGCAAACTCCTTTAATTCAAAATGTAAACTACTCTAATTGCTGAAAATAGATTAAACAATCCTATTACAAGCAATTTAGAATTAGCTTCTTTTAAAGAAAGATCTGAATTGGCCGCCACCCCTGGCCGTCTCCCTATATAGTAGCCGCCATCTCCTTTCGCTAGAACTCGGATTTCGTTTGATTAGTTTCTCCATTGTAAAAACTCTCGTTCTTCACTTGTGTCGACTAGACCAACCGTAAAGGACCTCTGCGGAACCCCACCTCTTGAACTTAATCATATATTTGCAATTCAGATTGCTTTTTACCTCGTTCCTGCTTGTTCTTCGATTGCTTGCATGAATTGATCCTCATGATTAGGTCAACCGGGTCTTTGGCATGGTTGATAATGACTTGGTGGTTAGTTCAGCGAATGCTTGGTTCGTGCGTGCTGCGTTCGTAGCCTTGATCGTGAGAGTTGACCATCATCCAATCGGAATTTACCCCTCTCACCGAAAGATCGGGACAACAGAGTTCATCAACATCCTTACCAATCATGTTGCTCGAACTCCCGTTATCAATAATCAGCTTACATACCTTCGCTTTGATCTTGCAATCGGTTTGAAACATATGATGTCGATGTCCCTTCCTCGCAATAACAGTGTTATCACGCTGCACCGTTTGGGCCACCAGCTAACACGTTGTTTTGGACAACAAATGATTGGCTCCAGCTTCTCAGATTCATCGAAAGGTTCAGATTTATCATTGTCGCCTCCGCTGCATAGCCATCACGTAAGCAACACCGTCTTCATGTTTGGACACTCCTTCTTCATATGACCTCGGTCCCTTGCATTCGAAGCATTCAAGTTGCTAGTTCTAGCCGTAGAGAATGCACTAGAATCAGCATATGAGGCATCTTTGCCTGCAACACTCATATGCTTCGAAGCTTCTTTGAATGTACTCCGAACCAGTATAGTGGATGCAACCGGTTTAGGAGTTGATCCCGCATCTCCGTTATGCGAAGTTGCACGCCTCCAAGTGCTATGAGTGGTTCGGCCACCACTTGCTTGAGTGTCCTTCACCCATTGTTCAGCACACTCTGCTTGATGAAGTAATTCTTGCACGGTATTGTATTGCATCAAATCAACACGGTTTCGCACATCTTCATTCAGCCCCTCGAAGAAACGTGTCATAGTTGCCTCCGCCGACTCACGCACACTTGTACGGATATGAGCACTTGCATCTCTTGATAGTACTCGCTCACCGTCTTAGCGCCTTGAGTAAGTCGTCGTAGCTTGGTATGCAGTGTCCTTGTATAGTATGCCGGTACAAATCGGTCCCGTATAGCTTTCCTCACGCATCCCAAGTATTAAGACGTTCCCCTGCACGATTCAATTGATCCCACCAAATAATAGCGTATTCGGTGAACTCAATCGAGGCAACACAAACCTTCTTCTCTTTGGAGAAGTGGTGGTTGTCAAAAATCTGATTGACACGCATCTCCCACTCCAAATAAGCCACCGGATCAGATCTGCCCTTAAACTCCAGTATAGTGATCTTGATTCTCCCGATACCGTCATCTTCATATTCACCTCCATTATGACGAACACCATGTCCGGCACCTCGACGATCAAAGTAATCACGTCGTGGACGTCGTTGATGTCTTTTACGATCATCGAAAACGGCCTCCTCCGAATCAGCAGCATAGAAGTCATCTCCGGCATGGCGTACAACACATTGTGCATGTCCATGTTGTGGTTGGGGCAGCACCGGAACATTAGCTCCTCGTGGCGGTGGTAGCCTCTCCTCCAAGCGAAGGATAGCAAGATTCAGACGGTCAAAACCTTCCATCATACGTCGTTCATTCGTATTGAGATGATCGTTCAACGTGTCTTGTACCCCTTGGATTTGAGCTTCAAGTTGATGGCGTAAAACCTTCTCGCGACGAAGAAAATAGCCGGTAGTAGCATCAAATTGAGCACGTACGTCTGGTAATAGTGTATCTCGGTACATAGGCTCCTCGTTCGATCCACCATTAGAACCACGCTGGCTAGTTTTTGACATGATGATCAACCTTAATGTACTAAGAAGAAAAATTTCACGTACCGTGATCAACCACGCTCTGATACCAAGATGATACGGATCAACGTGTGTTGATGCGTAATGTGGCCCAATCTTTCACGGTACTTGTATTTCAATTCTGATTGAAGCAAAACTCCCGCTTTCCACTTTCTTGATTCGGCAAAATAGAAGAACAAGTGTATCTCCAAAGCAAGTAATACTTGGTTAATGTTGAATCAATCCGAAGAGAAACAAAACCAAACCGAATAACAACACCAAACCGTGAGCAATTGGGGATGCTACGGTGGTGAGATGATCCACAAGGAATCATGGATCTTGGAAGAACAACCCCTCCAATATTCACGCAATCACAAAACGCTAGATGGGAATTTCAAACGCAGTATTCATTTTGCGCCACATGAACTCGTGACTTTTCCGAATTTTCTTCAACTCTAACTTCCTTACAATGGGGCTCTACCCCTAAATATATATGGGTAATGAACAGTTACCGTCTCGGGTACTATAGCATGGACAGTAATCCGACTCGTCAATAGTAATCGAGTACCGTGAATAGTACCATGAACAGTAATCCGAAATAGTAGTCCCTATTGCAAACTCCTTTAATTCAAAATTTAAACTACTCTAATTGCTGAAAAGATATTAAACTATCCTATTACAAGCAATTTAGAATTAGCTTCTTTTAAAGAAAGATCCGAATTGGAATTGCTCCAATCCAAACCCATTTTGGATTCTTAGGCTGAAAATGTATTGATTTCGGAATTGAGTTTGAATTTGGTTCTTTTGTCTTTTCTTGGCCGAATTCTCTTGTAAACTTTGCAACATGCAAAGCTCTTGGTTCTTGTGTCTTCCCATGTCCGCTCAAGCTCCCTGTTCGGCCTACCTCCCTCTTCTTGTTATTTGCCGAACCTTGTTCTTGTTTCATTCTCTATTGATTCATAATAGGATCAACTTGAGGTTTAGTACACTCTTGTAACTAAGGGATATTGACTACCATAGTAGATGCACCTATAGTCTCATCAGATGTAGTTGCCACATATTTATATGGGCCATTGGATACATATATCTATATGAGAGTTCTTAAAGAATCAAATTCTGGATCAAAATAAAACTAATCGCAACATGTATAATGTCAAATTACAGAGGTCGCTATACGGATTGAAACAGTCAGGAAGAATGTGGTACCACCAACTAAGTGACTTTCTCCTGAAGAAAGGTTACTCAAATAATGATGATTATCCCTGCGTGTGTATCAAGAAGTCCCAAAATGGATTTTTGTATCATCTCAATTTATGTCAATTATCTGAATATTATTAGGACCGCGGAGGACATAAAGGAGGCAAGTTTTTTTTTACTTTGTGACGGAGTTTGAGATGAAAGACTTTGGTAAAACCAAGTATTGCTTAGGCTTGGAGCTAGATCACTTCCATAAAGGAATCATAGTACATTAATCTACATATACCAAGAAGGTATTGGAGAAATTTAACATGGATAAATCTCATCCTTTAAAGACCACATGGTATTAAGATCCCTAAATGTGGATAAAGACACATGCAGACCAAGGATGAAAAACAAAAAAGTATTAGGACCAGAAGTTCCATAGTTAAGTGCCATTGGAGCACCAATGTACCTTGCAAACTACACCATAGTTGATATTGTATTCGCGGTCAACTTATTGGCTAGACACAGTGTAGCTCCAACCAGAAGGTATTGGGCTGGCGTTAAGACTCTTCTCATATACCTCCAAGGTACACAAGATTTTGGCTTATTTTTATGAAAGAACAAAGAATTGACCATGGTGGGATATACAGATGTTGGCTATCTATATGATTCCTATAGTGCCAAATCTCAGACTGGGTTTGTATTCCTATGTAGTGGTGCAACCATCTCTTGACGGTCATTTAAGCAGACCTTGGCAGCTACTTCTACCAACAACTCAGAGATTATAGCACTATATGAAACCTCACTTGAACGTGTTTGGCTCAGACATGTGAATAACAACATCCAGAAGTATTGTGACATTAATACCGTCAATACATAATGTTGCTTGTATTACACAAATGCAAACGGATTATGTCAAGAGTAACATCACGAAGCACATTGCTTCTAAATTTTCTATCCTTATGAAATCCAAAAGAATAGTGAGGTAAAGATCCAACAAACAAAGTCTTGTGAAAATTAGGTTGATTTATTAACTAAGTCACTGCCTACATCCAGTTTCAAAAGATGCATTTATGGTATTGGAATGAGACGGTTTAAAGAATTGTACAGTTCCGCCGGGGGGGGGTTGGTGGTAAATCCCTATATCATAACCCTTGTCATATCCTAGGGATTTATGCAAAATCTTAAAAATTGGATTCCAAAGATTCAACATTGTACTCCTTTCCTTAGTAAGTTTTCTCATATTCTCATATGAAGGTTTTTAGTGAGGCAACAAGTATAATGTAACTTACGAATGTAATGCACTCTTTTCTCTATTTATTTTGTCCTATTGGTTTTTTGGAAGGAGTTTTTGATCAAACATTTACATATCGTTGTCTATTGCCCAAGAGGGGGTGTTACGAAACCTAATTATAGGTAAAAGACTAAACCAGCCTAGGAGGGTGTTCACCCTAGGTAGCTATAAATACGATGACCTCATATACAACCGATATAGAGATGAATAAAGATATTGGATTCTCCTCTGTAGTATGTCTCTCTTTGGTGTTTTTTATGTGATTAGATTACTTACCTCCCGACTACTGCATTGATTATCAAACAATTTCATCGTTTTTCTTTGATGTTTTTTCTACTGTGATTGGATTAACTACTGTATCGGTTATCAAACGGTTTCAGCTTTCTGTTGAGATGAACTCCTGCCGTATTTAAGCGAGTTTATCACCAGGTACCCGGCGACCCAGCGATTCATGGCCATTGGCCGTCGCCAAAGAGATAAGGCTGCATGATTGCTTCTCACCTGCCAAATCATAAATAAACAAGCTACTGCTGCTGCTACCGTTCGGATACAGAGTCAAATCAAATGAAGCGAAACAGAGAAATGTGGCACAGATTGGCAAGGCACATACGTGTGCTCCGGCTCCCGGAGCTTAACTTAGCGGGATCAGCGAGTCCAATCCAATCCAATCCTATACTATTTCAGAATAATTAAGCTCTACTTTAACTTGGTGGGATCAGCGTGTCCAACTCGAGCAATAAATTTTCCATTCAATACAATCCAATTCTATACTATTTCAGAATAATTAAGCTCTATTTTAACTTAATGGATCGGCGAGTCCAATTCGAACGATAAATTTTCTATGCAATCCAATCCTATACTATTTCAGAATAATTAAGCTCTATTTGGAGTTTTGGACGTAGTGGTTGCTGGTATGTACGCAGGATAGTGTTGACATCCAAACTTGCTCTTAGAGTTAGATGTAAGATGTGCAATGTTGACTTCTCGGACAGAAGGTTATCTATGCTGGAATTAAACCGACTGACGGTTGTCCAAAATTAGACAAATGAAAAAACTTGAAACTTGTACGGATTGCTTTGTACTAGTTATACAGTCCATTTCCAGTTAACCGGGGATAATCCAAGGTGCACATGCATTATCTGATCTGGGGGGGTTTTCGTGTCCTACCTTAGAACATATATGTTACTGTTAATTTTATTAGCTAAATATTGGGTGAACATGGCTAAATTTTGCAAATTTTGTGAAAATGGGTGTATAAGTTTTAAAATATTCTTTAAAAATCAGCATAGATAAATAGTGCATATTCTATAGCCATCCAAAATTTCAACAGAAAACCTAATCTCACTTAGAGATAAAAAGACAAAATACTTAGCGAATAGCTATAGCGGCGTGGGAAATTCAGCTAGTTTTAGTTGTACTTTATTTTTTTATTTATAATATTTGTATCTACCAACTTTTTATTTTAAAAAGAAAAAAATAGATATATGTCATAAAGTGCACAGTTTTGGTATATAATGGTGTATCTCCAAACATGATCACTCTTCAATAATATATTTGAAAGAAAAAACTCTTTAGTGATATATTTTAAAATTATGCACTTTACGATGACATATATGTCTATTTTTCAAAAAAAAAAAATGGCCGAGTCATAAATCTATTGCCATTATGCTTTCGAGCTCAAGAAACTATGCAGCCTGTAGCACAGTGTACCACCAAATGGACTGGTTAATCGACCCATCAAACAATTTATGGCCTAATATACATCAGGAAAAATAATTGAACATTGACTCACGAGAAATATTTTATTACATTGAATTGATGCAAAAAAAAAAAAAATCCTCCGACTAACTAAGAATGCTCTGCACGTAAACTAAAACGTTTTGTCGTCACCGGTGGCCAGTTCATTTATCAAGTTGACACCTATTTCTTTAGATATAATTGCCATGGTTGACTACATATGTTTGTACCCAGAGGTCAACTAGTACAGTAGTACTACTTGATGAATTGTAGAACTCCTTGCCAAAATGCTGGTTTTTCCTAGTCAAAGATTACAGCTTCATCTGCATTTCTCCAAAGTAGTAGTACTAGCACTCCAGCACGGCACCACCATCTATAAAATTTACCATGTACTCCAGCAATTAACTAATTACCATTTGTGTTACCGATAGCAACTAGCTTTTCACCACGGACCACACTGGCCGGCATTAGTAGCGGTTGGGACCAGTTGGTGCTACCGAGGCAACCACACATGTTGAGCGGCAGGAAGCACGATGAGCACGTGCGCTGGCCCGGAGTGGAGGGCACGACGGACGGCCCAGGATCTCCCTCCCAGTACGTGTACGGCTTGGATTGGTGTCGGCCATTCCACGGGCAGTATATTCCCCCCCGCATCGACAGGTGGGGCACGAGCGATTGATTCCTTCAACGAAAGGAAAACCCGAACGCTCCGTTGCAATCCGTGACGAGTACAGTGAACTCCAACGTGTAAAGTCCACTAGACCACTACTACTCTGAAAAGCGATAGAGGTGGAAAATACTTGCAGGGGATGCTCCTTTTATTTCGATTTTTTATCAAACATTAACTATACAAATTTAATTTTGTATGGTTTAAAGTTAACTTGAAGGAAAAATATGTGAGCCTCATCTGAGGTGCACTGATCCCAACTTTTGTATCACTTATCTTAAGTTCAACATCCTGTATGCGGTGTGTACTTGTATTTTTGAGAAATACTTCGTCTCTACGACTAGGGTTAAGAAATCGGAAACGATACGTGTCTAACGTCCGTTCCAACGGACACCTACTCCACTCTCTTTCTCACTTTTTCTCACATACTACTCACAACCACACATTCATCCCTATCTCCCCATTCCCCCTGTGAGTGTATTCCTCGTCTCCCCATTCCTTCGCCCTTTTCTAGGTTCTTCCCTCCTCTTCTGGCTCTTGGTTCACTGCTCTCCTGGTCGACTCCTCCATGGCCTCCTCCCTCCAGTCGACGCCACCCCCTGTACATCCTCTCTGGCACCTAGTCTCTCTCTCCCCTACGCCTGGCTACGCGCCACCTAGCTCTCCTGCACCCTGGTGCCGCTGCCTCATGTGCCTCTGGCGCCCCACCCGGCCTCCCTAGCTCGGCCCCGGCCTCCTCCAGCCAAGCCCCAGCCGGATCAGGCCTTGGCCCCTTCAGATCTGTGGCTGGCCGCTACGAACTAGGGCTCCCCTTCTACCGCTACTCTTCCCCTGTTTGTTATTTCTACTTCATGATTTTTATCTTGCTTTTAGTTCATGATTTTTTTATCTTGCTTTAGCTTGTGATGTTGCAAGATTTTTCTCTTCACTGACTGATGTTGCGAATTGTCTGATGTTGTGGCCTATTGAAAAAAAATGTTGTGACTCGTTGAAAAAATTATTGCATATTGTTCTTTGAGATGTTGCAACTAGTCCAAAAAAAAATGTTTCATATGTAGAAAAAAAAATGTTGCATACTGTTCACGGCGATATTGCAATATTTGTCAACGTGTTTTTTTAGATGCTTTGTTTTGACTATGAGCTTAGATGATGTTTCACGATGATATATTTTCAGATGATGTTAACGCTCATGGTGTTGTTTTTTGAAATGATGCATACAAAATTTTAATATATTGCATACGTTCTGAATTTTATTTCGTCTAGCATAACATGATGTTACGTTCGAATCATACAGCGTTAGCGTTCGAATCGTACGCTCAAGCGCTAGTCGCGCCCTTAAGAAATACAAATTTTTAATATATTACACATGTTCTAAATTTTATTTCATCTATCATAACATGATTTACGTCCAAATCATACAGCTAGCGTTTGAACCGTACGTTCAATTGTAGGAATTGAGTTTCGTAGGCGTCAAAACTGAGGAAACGAGCACGTAAATGAGCTGCTCGTACATGATGAAATCGGATGTGTACAATTGGCTTGAGGTCTAATCGACATTAACTCAACGAAACCCAATCTAGCGCCCACATTATCTTGTCATCTATACTATCTAATGGAGTAACTTTATATTCAGTCATTTTCTAGTCAGGTTAGGCCAGTGGACGCACCAGTCCACTGTTGTTCCATCCATAAATCAATATTCAAGTGGCCAAAGAACAAAAATCTAGCATAAAGACACGCATGATGACATGATGGGCGAAATGTCTAACCAAAAGTGCAAATACTCCGATACAGTTTCATCTGCTGAACATGTATAGGACAGGATCCTCTTGGGTCTAATTTCTAAATGACCAACTCCGTCCTGCACAATTTCCAACACCAAAGCAAGATATTTCCATCGCATTTTTTGTGTTGGTCCGGCCAACAGTTTCGGAAACAGTAGAGTAGGAGCAGGTCACACACGACACAGCAATCTCTGACTCTGATTAATTCGCATTAATTCAGTGAGTGAGAATGTCCTGCCAAGGCGCAAGCCAATCGATGGCCATTCAGATCGACCTGCAGGCTGCTGCAGAAAACCCTGTAAAAACTGGAATCTCTTTGCCTCGCGGTAATCAGGTGATCTCTTGGAATCCAATGGATTTGCCTGAAGGATTTTACTGCACTAGTGCTGCAGCGTAAGCTTCTGTACGTACGTTTCAAAAATCCAATAGAAACCGAAGCAAACTGGAAATTTCCAACGAGCAAATTGACCGGTGTGCGAACTAGTCTCCTAACAAAAGAAGAAAACAAAATGAATCGATAATATGAACTTGCTTGATTGATGTCAACCTCTCCCCATAAGCACCGGGATTAAGGTTGAATTAAGAAAATATAAACAGGTCTTTGACTCTTCACCGCGGTAAAAAAAAACTAAAACTAAAAATAGAGTGAAAGAAAGAACAGGGTCAATCTGCCTTTTCTTTTTACAGTGGTACGCTGGTACGCGTAGTCGCCAGTGCCAGTGGTGTCCTTTGCGTGAGGTGGGCGTGCGTGTAAAAGAAAAGCCACACGGGCTGACGGCGTGGGCCCGGACGGCAGACACGTGTCCCCTGCGCATAAGGCAGCACGTGGTGGTGCTTCATGATCGCTGCTGCGGCGGCGGCTACGGATTTGAAGGCCGTCAAAGTTAACCAGATTTGATGAAAAAGTGGCTCCCTGACCATTTTGCCCCCCATAGCAGACAACACTGCTAGTGTAATGATCCTATGCGGATTGTGTAGCTACAGATCAGACAGTGGGTCGCCATCTCTTCCGAAAATCCTTCGCCCCGGAGAAAAAAAAATATCAAACACAAGTATGTATCCACAAACATAGTCACTACAACACGGATTGGCATTCGAGGTTGCTTACTAAACCATATGTTTAGCTTAAATGCCATTGTATAACAAATCCATGACATTTATCTTTATCCAGGGATGCTTAGTATGCCATGTATGACAAATCCATAACATTTATCTTTATCCAGGGATGCTCAGTATTATGGCATTTACATGTGCCAGCTAGAGTATAGCACGGCATTTGGAAGCTCCGACAAACTCTTAGCAAAAAAGGGCGTATCATATGTGCCGGCTTAGTATCTAGTATGGCGCTTAGTCAATACTGGCCAAACCAAAGTCCCAATAGTTTGCCATAACTCGCAGGGCAACCGATTGAGTTTAAACTATAGCAATTCGACGTTCCTGCACAATCTTTCTTTAATACTTCAAATAACAGTGAATAATTAACATTAGATATCAACAGAGCATCTACAGGTTGCTACCCTTGCAGCACACAAACATAGCATGAGAACCACTATCAATACTACCCATCAAGTTTTAAGTTAAAAATCCAAAATGGTTGAGTCTAATTCTTGCACGAAATAACCATGCATGTTCATAACCTAAGACGAGACTATTCAAATAGATTAAGCACCGCAGGGTTGTACAACTTTATCCACATGTCAGGCCGTTCCTTTTGCCACGCGATAAAGCACACTTCCTTAGGTATGCCAACAGAGCTAAATCCTACGAGACATTTTCCAATATAATGCATTAACTACGAGTCGCCCGTATGGATGGAAACACATATATTTTGTCGGAGTCACCAGTAGAGCTTCGGTCAACTACCCCTTGGGGTAAAGCCTAGGCAACTACCGATGCTCCTCGGTGTGGAGAACTTGGACAAGAACCCACTCCCGCACACCCAACATACGTAGAATATTTTTAACACAACACACACAACCTCCTGCGACTCGGAGCTAACACACGTCAAAGTACTAAGTCGAGAGAGGTCTCATATCCCCCTCATGTGGTTGCACGCAAAAGTGCTTGGATCAATGACGCATGTAATTCGGTCCTTGTTGACTTGGGCACAAACCATTCACACCCAACAATCACACCATACATACCGTTTGCTCAAGTTCAAATCGTTTTATTTTCATTTTTAGTTTTCCAAATACAATAGAATAGGGTGCTGGACATAACATAATAAAAATAATTTATGTGATCAAGGTCATCGACAAAGTCGACAACTGCCCAACCTACCAGAACTAAGTATTGCTAAGCATGACATCGCATAAGCATAATTAGATCATATTACATCCACTGGGCTCTAATTCACCAACAAAATTATTAACTTAGGCTAGTGGTAGGGGATGAACCATTTTAGGGAATTCATGCAAAAGAATTAACTACCTCTAATCACAAATATAACTTGACAAATAAAGCATGCACTATTACAAAAAGGCTAATAATGGACGTCTCATCACAGACGGTTGACCAAAACCATCTGTATTAAATACAATCATAGAATGGTTTTGGTTTAGCGACCGTCTGTGTTACTGACTACGCTAAAAACCGTCTATGAATAAGTATTATCACAGACGGTTCGTGTTGAAAACCGTCCGTGAAGTATCACGGGCGGTTTTGAACAAGTACCGTATGTGATACTACTAAATTCATAAACGGTTATTTATTGAAACCGTCTGTAATTAGAAACAACTGATTTGCCGATTCCAACAACTCCTGATCGGGCCAGATTGATCTTTTAAAGTGGTTGAATTGAAATTGATTTCCCTAATAGAAGAAAGCAGAAGATATGTAATCCGGTAGGTACCTTGTTCCGTATCATGTGTAACTTCACTGCCTTAACGTGCAACTTCCGATCAACAGAAGAATACATAAGTACTTCACATGATCATTCAATAAGAAGTTACACATCATAGACAGTGAAGTGCTCACCTGATCGTAGGGATATGATCTACTACCAATTACCGTAGACAAGTTGACTTTCCGGCCACCTAAATTGAAGTAGTCGATCGATCATCCATGAATTTTATTCTTTCCATGCACGGTGGTCAAAAAATCAATTTGTTCCGTGAATTTTGTCTTACTAGCTAGCTAGAACGGTAGGGATCGAAATGAGAACTTTAAGAAGAAATGGAAGTAAGAAAAAAATGGAAACTTTGTGATAAATTTTCTTAGTTTTGCGCGCCCTTCTGATGGTTATTCGTAGGCTTAATTAACAAGTTGTGGCAAGATTAAATTAATGACTAAAGACAAAAGTCTGACGGATAGGATTTATTATAATCTATTCCTAATAAATCATTGGTAACAAAAGCATCACCATATTTTTGGGAATTGTTTTTCATAATTATGGTTGACACTCCTTTTCCTATGTTTACAACTGAAGCTGGAGAGCTCATCACATACGGTTTTTAATAAGAACCGTCTATGATTACATACTTCACATACGTTTTTAAATATAACCGTCTGTGATAATTCAATCTTTCGGCTCCCGCGCGATGCATCTCTTCGTCTCGTGTGCCGATGTTACGTACGACGCATCTCTTCAACGTTTTAGAAGAATGATCATCGCGCACCATGGCGAGCACGCGGAGCATGATGGCGAGGACCAAGGCAAGGAGGTCGGCGATCACCATCGCTTTTCCTCATGATGTGGTCGTCCACATCATCAGCCTCATGGCCGTGAGCTCTCCTCAGCCCATTGCTGACCTCTGCAGCTTACAAGCCACATATATATTCCGTTCTTTTGTTTTTGGTAGGTCTGAGGTAGTCAGCATTCTGTTCAGTTTTTATCAGTTTCTGAAGATGACTGTAGCATATCATATCCTATGTAATTGTCGAAAAGCTTCAGGTGTTCGTTTCGGGTTCAGGTTCCGATAGAGAACCTTATTGTAATTCCTCTGAAAATCTATAAAAGGAGAAAAACCGAAAAGTTGTATAAGTGTATATGGCACAAAATAATCTCGTGTTGATTTCATTTTGTGTCTAATATCGACCCAGTTCTAAACTAAATTTGACTAGCAACAACAACCTTAATTTGGTCTAGCTTTTAATTTTCTCTTATAGAGTAATTCTTGTATTAAGATTCTGTCGTCTTGAATTTTATAGTTGCAAGGCCATGTATAAGGCGTCCAAAGAGCGTGTCGTGGGGAGGCGCATGGCGCTGTAGTGGGAGGTGACGATGAAGTGGCAGGACAATGAGTGCTACCTTGCCATCGTCAACCAGCTGGCCGGCGCCAGCAACCCGGAGGTCTACTTCATCGTCGGTCTCGCACTTGTCTTTGCACCCTAAGACATACATCACGACCTCATGTTCCTTGAACGGGCGGCCGTCACCGGCCACAAGGCCACAGCCTACGTGCTCGACCTCGTCCTTTACACGGTCGACGAGACGAGCGATGTTGGGAGCACTACATTAGTTAGGTCGAGGGCGAGCCCGCAGGCGGCGGGTGTGAGACGGCCAAGAGGACCAACCGGGAGTGCGGGCGGTGCCGTATGCTCGCTGCGAACATGGTCCAGGAGGCGGCGCGGAAGAAGATGGTCGGGCCACTGGGCCGTGATGGAAGGGTGGGACAACTACGTCATCTTCTGCAGTGATGACTGCAGGATTAGACATGAGTATGTCAAGTTCTTTGCAGAGATGTTGAACTACTTTTCGTAAAATTATCGATTTTAGCATAGTTTTAGCAAATATTCATATATAATTCTTTACTAATATGTGAACGTGTCATATGTACTTATGAATTTGCATTTATGGTTCATGAGATGTGGTTCTATGGTTGGTTACTGATGCATGACGCCACTTCCCAGTCGGAGTATCTACGCGTCCACGCCATTTTATGAACATAACGACGTTCAATTACTTATCAATGACATCCAGGTAATTGGATGTCCACGTGCTCTCCTGGCAGCCATGCTTCATGAAGTTGCCCGTGGCTGCTGTCTCATCCTCCTCATACTACGTGCACGAACAATATATACATGAAGCTGGTTTTAAAGGCACAAACAGCAACTGCTTGGAGACTTTATATAGAAGAGTTATCACAGACGGTTTGTAGGATAAAACCGTCTGTGATACATCAGATATCACAGACGATTTCATCTATAAACTGTCTGTGATACATAAGCTATCATAGACGATTTCATCTACAAACCGTCTGTGATACGTAAGCTATCACTAACGGTTTCATCTACAAACCGTCTGTGATAGTCAATGACCGTCTGTGATGACCTCATGTCGTTACTAACTCGTAAACTCAGACAGCTCACGAAACCGTTTGTGATAACGTTTTTCAACTGTCTGTGGAGATCTTTTCTGTAGTAGTGATGCATACATACAGTTGCAAAACAAGACAATAGTTTTTGAATGTAATAGGATCAACATACATCAATAGAATGGGTGCTTGCCTTTTCTTGCTGGTACTCTGAACATTCATATGATCATCTCCATTGCACTCCTGAATCGTCGTCATCTAATGATAAGTACCGATAAAACAAAAACACCGAATAAATTCCAAAATTCCAAAAGTCTCAAAAAATATGAAATTAATACAAAAAGGTATATTGTGATTTTACATGAATTTATAAACAAAAATTATTCGATTTGGAGTTCGTATGCGAGAGCTATGACCATTTGAAAATCAACATGTGAGAAAATGCTGAAAATTCCATTCTCTATAACTTCTGTCAGAAATTATTGATTTTAGTAAAAATTTATGGAATAGTGGTGGAGATAAAAATTACAAAAATGGATAGAGAAGAAAATTATATGAACTACTCACTTGGATTCATCCCATTAAAAGTACATTAAAAATGAAACCCAACAAAATTGGTTTCACTTAATTTGGAGTTGATTTGAATTACTTATTAATTTTTGAAGTTTATTTGAATTTTTAGTGTAAAGTTAATTCATTTCGGAATTTCTAGAAGTATTACAAAAATTCTACTTAGGTGCACCTAGCCACAGAGGATGACAGGTGAGGTCCGAAGAACAGTGTTTTTCTTTTCTTTTAATTTCCGATTAATACTTACTGACATGTGAGGTCCATATGTCATAGGCTTGGTCCATGAGCATAGTGTGTGGACTAGAGTCCACATCACAGTACTCGGTGCAAGGGTGGTTTCTTTGCACTTAAAGGCTTGGGCCCACTTGTCATTGATTGGAAGTGAAAACTGAGTTTTTAATTCTCCCTTTATTTATGTTCACGAGCCCACGCGTCAGCGGAACTGAGCAACACTTAAAGCAATCATTAACCCTTGATTAACCCTAACCGACCAGATTTGCTCTAATTGCCCGCTATAGTACGTGTCCATGTTCGGACAGTAGGGGAGCTCAGGGGCGAGCATACTGCCACACTCACCGCCGCCGAGAGAGTCGACAGCGGCGGCTGGAGAGGCGAAAAATGGAACCACGGAGGAAGTGTGATCCTATGGGTGGTCGGAACATTGCTGGTAGTGGACCGAATTGGTGGCACGGTGAGTAAATGTGATGGAGAGGTTTGGGCGACCATGTCATTTTAGCTTCCCAGTGATGCCCTTAACAAAGTAGTGCGCGCATGAGCCTTAGCAAGGTCCTAGGAGCTCACCGAAACGCTTGATGGAGGTAGGGAATGGCGAGCGCCTCGCAGCAGTGACCAGTATGCTGGGAGTTGCTTTGTGACTGCAATTTGGAGAAGGGAGAGCACAAATTAGTGGTAGGGGAGGTAGAGGCAAGCTAGGAGATGCTCAGGGAAGGAAGAATTAGAGGGAGGATCGCCGGAGGAGAAGTGGCGGCAGAGGAGGCGGTGCCAGCCGGACATGAATAAGGAGTGTACGCACGTTCCTCAGTGGTGGTAGCCCAAAATTGACTGATGGTAAGTCTTCTTGGTGGGGTAGGACACACCGTGACATGGTCAGGGGCGGCTGGGGTTAGCTGGAGCGACCGGAACAATGATGGGCGACCTCGACGGTGCGGCCATGGCTGAAATTGGCATTTGGGGCTTGGAGCTCTCTTAAGCTTGGAGAAGAAGAGGATGGAGAGGGAGTGGTAGGAGGAGGTGAAAAGAGGTAGAGGGAGCTTCGGGTGGCCTTAAATAGCTAGGAGGGCAGAGGATGCGAAGAGGAGCTTCTGTGGCATGGAGACGACGTGCTCTGTGCGCCGACGTGCAGGCGCACGAGACACATAGGTGATGGAGACCGTGATAGGGCATGGGAGATAAACCATGGGCGACAGGCAAAGACGGTGGGTGGGAAGGTTCGAGACTGGGGATAGAGCTGGGCGCGCTGGCGAGCTACATGGCGGCCATAGTGCTGCTGGCAAGCTCGTTCGGCCGCGTGGAAGGGAAGACTTGTTGAGCTGGGTCCACCGGTCGATGAAGGAGGGGAGGTGGTGCGGGTGAGCGGGTTATGCCAAACCAGTTCGACTCGGGTGCGGTCTGAGTTGAGTCAGAGGAACAATGAAGAGAGAGAAAATGAGTTTTAAAAAATGGCTAAGGTGGTTAGGTAACTTTTAGACAGAGCCCAAAAGTTCCTAAAATTATAAAAATTTTAGGAGAGGCTGAGGACACAGAGAGGATTATTTTACATTTTTCTAGGGCTTTTTGTGTGAGAGACCATGTGAGAGGTCCTCCACTCTGAGTGATGAGTATTTGACAAGTGTGTTGATTAGATTGAGAGTTGAGGTTTTCGGTTTGGGTTTTAAAATTTGGCCGAGTCAGGTAATCGGAACTACCATTGTGTATGGAAGCGGAGTTCCGATATATCGAACTCTGGCGTTAGAAATAGGATCTTCCGATTTATCTGGGTTTTGGTTTCGGCTGAAGGAAATCGGAACTTCCGCACATGGGGTAGCGGAGTGTCCGATAATTCTGACATTGAGTGTTCCTCAGAGATGGAAATCGGAATTGAAATTCTGGGAAATCGGATGTTCCGAAGATCGGAAGTTCATTTGTGTTAAGCGCGAACTTCCGATATTCTGTCAAATGCGGATGTTAGAAATCGGAACTTCACGTGGTAAGTGCGAACTTCCGATTGTGTCCGTAATCGCGAGAAGATTATTTTGTGGATTTTGATTTTGTATGAGTTTGAGTCTTATACAAATATTGATGCTATGATATTGTGCAATGCTATGTGATGTGTTTTTGTCTGTGTTGACTGCAGGGCATCAAGATGGAGTCGTGGCGAGACACGTGGACCGGACTAGGCGCTGGAGGCGTTGAGGTCAGAACGGTCGGGATGTGTCGAAGACGGCGTGAATCTTGAAGCGGTTGCGAGTCGTGCACGACAAGGTGTACGGGAGGCTTCCAGAAGGTGCGCAAGGGGCGAAAGGGTCTTTTCGCAAAGCGGCAAAAGTGGAGGCGGTTCCGTTCGGGTGTAGCGGGCTTAATGGGTTGGAGGCCCATTAGCAGAGGCTATAAATAGGGGAGAACCCTGGAGTTAGGGTTAGACCTTTTGAGAGAGAGAAAAATTAGGGTTAGCTCCACCAAAAGGGTGTGTTTTGCTTTTTGAGTTCGTGGAGTTGATGAACTGAAACTTATTGTAATCATTCCTCTTTGTGTTACCTCTGTAATCCTTGTTTCAATTCAATGAAATCTGAGGTTTCGATTATCTGATTTTGCAACTCTCTCTCTCTCTGTTCATGTTGAATATCTAGGGTTTTGGCATATCTTTCGTTTCGCTTTATGAAATAGGATGAAACTTCATATCTAGAATCGTTTTGGTATTGCTATTACTTCCTCAAAGTTTCATGCTCTAAGAATCTGAGAATCTCGCTTATCATTGGTTTTTGTGTTTCTTGCCCCTTCTTCAAGAAATCCGTTTTTGGTTCGATTATTGAATCTTTGGTTGCAATTCTTCTCCATGAGGTCAAGAAGGTGTTTAGGATGATGTCTGTGAAACTTGACCGGAGAAGAGCATTCAAGATTTAGTTTTGGATTTTGAAAAGAAACCCGGCGCCTTGTTCTTGGTCGGGACAATCGAACTTCCGATTGTCCGAATGAACTACGAGAGCTTGGAAGTATCACGTAAAATCGGAACGTCCGATTTTGTGAGCGATCTGGAATGTATGTTTTGTTCTCTCGATTTTGTTTTACTCTTCTTGAGAGGGTTTGTTGATCTTATTTAAATCTGAGAAAGGGGAGTTCTTAATTTTAAGGCACCATTCACCCCCTCTGTTGCCATTTCGGTCCTTCAATTGGTATCGAGCGGTTAGCTCTTCTTGATAGATCTTAACCGGTCGGTTGAGCCATGGCAGCGGACAAGTATTCCACCAAGCCTCCGCTTTTGATGGTCCGGATTACCCTTCGGAAGAGCCGAATGGAAACTTACATCCGTGCTCGTGGGTATGCCATCCGGAGAAAGGTGAAGGTTAGATTTGTTGTTCTCGCCGATGAGAACATCAATCTTTGGAAACATGGTCGATGTTGAGGCAAATGCTAAGGCAAGGAACATAATCATTCGTGGTTTAGCAGTATGAGTTTGATCGTATTTCTCATTTGATTTACGCCACGACATCTGGGTGACCCTCGATGCATACCATGAGGGCACCACTCAGATTAAGACGGTTCGACAAGACCAGTTCAAGCGTGAGTACAGTAAATTTGAAATGCTTGCTGGTGAATCTTTAGACGAGTGCTTTTCGCGTTTTCACAAAATCTTGAGCAACCTCCGAGCGGTCGGTCTTACATACCCCGACTCGGATAACGCTCGACAGATGCTTTCTGCACTTGATCTTCGTGTTTGGGAGATGAAAGTGACTACCATCAAAGATAGCACGGACCTCTCGACTCTGACTCTTGATGCGCTTTACTCGCGCCTCAAGACTCACGAGATTGACATTGTCTCTCGAAGGTCGAAGTCACAATCGATGGCTTTAGTCACCGATCCCACTTCGGATCTTCTTACGAGTCGTCGTGGGTTCTCCTAGTTGCTCTCGTGACATAACCGATGATCGTTAGAGCACTTGAGGATGAACGACTAGCCCTCCTAGCTCGGAAGTTTTCCCATGCTTACAAGAGGAGGAGGGATGGTAAGAGAGGAGGTCCTGTGATTTGTTTCGAGTGTGGTGGCCCCAACCACATCCGAGCAAACTGTCCCAAGCTTGGGAAGGGCAAAGGTGACTATGGCGGTCCAAGCAAGAACGACTACATCGACAAGAACCGCAACACGAAGCCCTCAGCACCTGACCAAGGCAAGAAGAAGTTCCGCAACTTTGGGAAGGCTAAGAAGTCATTCCATCGCGTCCTCACCGCCTCGGACGAGCTGGACACCGGCGAGGTGGAGGGTGGAGGACGATGATGGGAAGGACGATCATGATCCCAAGGACGACGGCAACTTCTCCGGCATGTGCTTCATGGCCCTCTGGGCGAATCGAGCGACAATGAGTGTACTCCGACTCAGCGAGGTTAGTCCCACTTATGACCACTTAATGATGCTTTTCTTAAGCTAGGTAGATTCCATGCTAAGTCTAGGACTAAGTGTGTTGGGTTGGAGAAGGAAGTAGCTAGACTATCACGGAGCTCACTTTACTTACATCCGCTCCCTCCCGTGATGAATGTGACACATCTTTGTGCTTTGATTGATGATATGGAAAAACTAAGGACCTTACATGATAGTGTGTCCTCTAAACTTGACATGATTAAGGTAGAGAACATTAGCCTTCTTGTCTGAATTAGAGATGACTAGGATAGCACCTCCTTCATCCACTCTTGTTGAGGCTCCGCTTGCACCTCATGTGAGGTTAAGGACAATTCGTTTAGAGGTCTTTATACCATCTTTGCTTGATCTGCTCAAACTTGTGAAAATTGTAATAATCTCAAGATGAACCTAAAGCAGGCGGATCACAAAATTGTTGAATTTCAAGCTGCGCTACTAGAGCTGTTGTTTCTTGTTTAAAGCTGTCCTAAGTTAATCTTTGAACTAGAATCAGATTCTAAGCGGTTTCAAGAAATGATTGATCACAATAACAAATTGGCTCAAGATGCTTCTAAGGACCTTGTTAGCTCACCTTGCAATCATTGTAATAAACTAAAATGTGATTTGGTTGCATTGGATGAAAAATGTGTGAAGCTAACTAAGGACCTTCTAGAACACAATCATCTGCTTGTATTGTGTGTCTTTGGGAAGAAGTCTAAGGGTTTGGTAGAGGCGCCTAGTAACGTGAACCAATCGCTAGCGATGGGGATTTGTCCCCCAAAGTCCTTTGTGCGTGCACAAGCCAATCTTTCCTCTGTTGTTGGTTAGTCTTACCTCCCTTACCTTCTGCCGTCCCTTCTTCCCCGCTCTTCTTGCACCTCTCTCTTTGGAGTGTCGGTATCTTATGAACACTCTCGAGAGGTTTGTAGGAGGCAAGAAGAAGCTCAATCTCATTCTAGACAAATCTAAAATTTGCAGATTTAATCGTGGTCTAGGATATGATATCCGGGAGGATATGAGGAAGCATCCACTGTCGTGCTCAAAACCATAGCACCGGTGTGATCAAGACTAAGCCGGATCGAGAAAGTCAATTTTAAGTCGTGGGTTTTGTTCAAAGGATTTACGACGACAAGGTGATTCCACTGCGGCTTGACCCCTCGAGGCGAAGTATCATTGCACCTTTGTCGGAAAGATGGACATTTAGTTGATCATTGCTTCAGCGCCAAGATCGCGTAGAGACCGTGTTGAGTCTCTTAGGCACATTCGTGGTCACCCGGATCTTGAGTGCACCTAAGACCAACACGAGGTCTAGATTTGTTCCATCGATAGTTTTGGGCAGCATCGAGGACTTGGTTTTTCCGAAGTTTTCGAGTTTCGTCCTCATGCTCCCTTTGGTCGTAATCTCCGCCGTCCCGAGGGTAGATCTCGTTTTCTTTCGAGATAGCTACCACGGCGAGATCAAGATATTCTTGGCACTTCGACTCGCTCTTTCATAGCAATCGGATCGACAACAGTGAGATCTTTGACTTGTTGAGTGTGAGAGCGTAGGGTAGATAGAGGTCGGTCTTGCTTGACTACTTCATCATTCGCCGTGTTACTCGATGTTGGGTGCCAAAATCACCGTTGATTCACCCCGATCTTGAGACTTTACTCTGTTTGACTCGTGGTCGCCGGCGAGGAAGGAAAGGTGCGGATTGTAGACTCGGTTGTTCACGTCATATGGTGGTGAGTCTCGTTGGTTTTCTTCCTAGCCCGCGCTCCGGTGATGAGGCGATCACCTTGGAGATGCTTCTTTTGGGCGCGTCATCGCTAAAGGTACTGTGAGCATTAATGATTCTTTTATTTTAAAAGATGTTGCCTTAGTAAGTAAGTCGCAGTATAATCGCTTTGAGTCTCTCACTTACTGGATAGCGGTTTCGAGGTGAGCTTTAAGAAAAACAATTGCAAAATTCTTGATTCTTCGGGTAGTCTAGTTTGCGGGATTTCTCGATATGGGAGGATCTTTCGTGCTGATTTTTCTGGATCTTCTGGTGATCCTCTCCGATGTTTAATTGCTTCTGAATCCCGTGATTTGACTTTCTGGCATAGGAGACTCGGTCATATAGGATTTGATCATCGACCGAGTTAGCGCCACGATCTCATTCGTGGTTTGCCGAAACTCAAAATGGTCAAGGATCTTGTTTGTGCTCCTTGCCAACGCGGCAAAATGGTTCTTCTTCACATCCTCGATTCTGATGACTATGACAGATGCACCAGGTCAACTGCTCCATATGGACACAGTAGGACCAGCTAGAGTGCAGTCAGTAGGAGGGAAGTGGTACGTACTTGTCGTGGTCGATGACTTCTCGAGGTATTCTTGGGTGTTTTTCTTAGCCTCGAAGGATGAGACGTTTACTCTTTTTCGTGGTCTTTTTAGTAGGCTTTGTTGAGCTCCCGGTGCATTACGAGCAATTAGACCGATAATGGCACCGAGTTCAAGAATTCCTACTTTGAGAGTTTTGTGGTGAGGCAGTGTAGAGCACCAGTTCTCGTCTCCATACGTCCCCCAACAAAATGGCGTTGTGGAGAGGAAGAACCGTACCTTGGTCGAGATGGCCAGGACGATGCTTGATGAGTACTCTACACCTAGGAAGTTTTGGGCTGAGGGAATTGCTACTGCTTGTCATGTTTCTAACAGAGTTTTTCTTCGGGCACTCTTGCATCGCACCGTATGAGTTGAGATATGGGCGAAAACCCAGTCTCGCATTTTCGTGTGTTTGGTTGCAAGTGTTTTATTCTCAAGTGCAGGAACCTAGATAAGTTCGAGTCACGATCTTGTGATGGGATCTTTCTGGGTTACTCGACTTCTTCTCGTGCCTATAGAGTCTGGAACTGCGAATCTAGTAAATTGTTAGAAACCTGTGAGGTGACCTTCGATGAGGCCAGTCCAGGGACTAGGCCTGATATCTCAGGTTCCTTAGAGCAGTCTGAGTCCATCTTTGTGGACGATGAGGAGGATGGAGATGAGGGTTGTTTACCCGATCCAGTTCCTTCTCTTCCTCTTGAGGTGCCCTCTTCCACCGCACCTCGAGGAGATCACCCTACCTTACGCTTCTTACGAAGCTAGTGGCTCTGTCCCTATCTCGCTCGCTAATGAGGTAGAGGCCACTTCTTCATCTCACCTGGACCTCCAAGACACATTCAAAAGGACCATCCTTCAGAGCGAGATAATTGGAGATCTCTTTGGCGAGTCACTGTTCAAAACACGCATGTCTCTATTCTGCTCCATTACGCCTTTGTTGCCTCGTTTGAGCCTAAAGGCGTTTGTCATGCTCTTTACGATGAGTCATGGACTAACGCCATGCACGAGGAATTGGAAAACTTTGAAAGGAACAAGGTCGGTCCTTGTTGAGCCCCTCAAGGTCACAATATCATTGGGACCAAATGGGTGTTCAAGAACAAGCAAAGTGAAGATGGGTTAGTCATTGAAACAAGGCTAGACTGGTAGCTCGGGGTACTCTCAAGTTGAGGGTCTAGATTTGAAGAGACCTTTGCCCTCGTAGCTAGACTTGAAGCCATTAGAATCCGCTTGCCTTTGCGACTTCTAAGGGTTTCAAGCTTTACAGATGGATGTCAAGAGTGCCTTCCTCAATGGCCTTATTGAGGAAGAAGTCTATGTCGACTGACCTCACAGTTTCGAGAACCCCAAATACCCTAACCATGTCTCTGAGCTTTCCAAAGCTTTGTATGGACTCAAGCGAGCTCCCGAGCTTGGTATGAAAGGCTTAAGTCCTATCTCTTTGAGCCATGGTTTTGAGATGGGTAAAATTGACAAGACCTTGTTCATCCGCCGCCTAGGCACCGATCTTCTGCTCGCCCGGTTATGTGGATGACATTATCTTTAGCGGCTCCTCGCGTGCTCGCTTTCCCAGCTTTCCGATGTCATGAGCTCGGAGTTTGAAATGAGCATGATGGGCGAGTTGAGCTTCTTCCTTGGCTTCCAAATCAAGCAGACTCGGAGGGTACCTTTCTTCATCAAGGCAAATACACTCGAGACCTCCTGAGCGTTTCGACATGAATGATGGAAAGCCGATTATCAACTCCGATGGCATCTACACCGCTCGGATCGAGATGAAGACGGTGAACTGTTGACCAAAAGGAGTTCAGAGCATGATTGGCTCTCTCTTGTACCTCACGACCTCGAGACCGGACATACATTTTACGTGTGTCTTTGTGCTCGGTTTGAGCTTCTCCTCGCGTATCTCACCGTCGGCGGTGAAGCGCATTTTTCGGTACCTTCGAGCTACCATTGACTATGGCATCTGGTACTCTTCCTCTTCTTGTCTATCTCTTAGAGCCTTCTCCGATGAAGATTTTGCTGGCTGTAGGATAGATAGGAAGAGCACTTCTCGCACTTGCCAATTCATTGGCACTTCTCTTGTCTCTGGTCGTCAAGGAAGCAATCCGGTGTTCGCGATCCGCTGCAGAGGCCGAGCACGTTGTTGCGACCGATTCTTTGTAGCCAAGTGCTGGATGGTCTCGACCTGCAGATTTCGGGCTATCTATCGATTGCGTTCCACTCTTACGTGATAACACGTCGCAATTTGCATTGCCAAGAACCAGTGCAACATTCTCGGACCAAGCATATTGATATCGATATCACTTTCTTAGAGACCATGTAGAGAAGGGTGACATTGTGCTCCGGTTGTGGAGAGTGAGCACCGGTTGGCGATATCTTCACTAAGCCTCTGGACGGCTCTCGGTTTTGACTCTGCGGGAGAGCTTGGGGTGGTTTGTCCTTACTTTCTTTGTGAGGGAGCGTTGTGCTACTACTATATTATATTATATTATGTTATATTATACGCTTACTCCTTTACGGTTTCATTTCTTTAAATATTTGGGTGAAGTCCTTCCAAAGATAGGTTAGAGTGATTCACTTGCCAAATTGCTTTGATTGCTACTTCTTGTCTTGTGCTTCTAGGATCTTGCTTATTAGTCGTCTCTTCCTCTCTAAGTAGAGCTTACTCACTTCTTATAGGTTCTAGCAGGGTCGGGCCACCCTTGGGTAGACAGGGGCGATGTTTGCTCCTTAGTGTTTGTGTAGATCACTAATAGTCCTAGAATCATATGGGGTAGATAAGAACTTGTGCGAGCGATAGTTTTCTCTATATCTTTCTATGCTCTAAAGGACCGCCTTTTGCTTTACTTATCGATTCTCGTTTTGTTCCTTTGGTTGTGGGGAGTCATTCTTGGTAATTCCATACTCTTAATTTTGTCATAACTCAACCTGAATTAAAAGATGCATCTCATTCTGAAGGGAATCTGGATTTTTGTACTTTTCATCAAGCATTGCATGATAATCAAATGGAGCCTTGTTTATTATCCCTTATGATCTGTTTTCACTATTTTACATCTTGCCATGATTTATGCTAAAACTGCTAGATCTATCATGACTTTTTATGTGTAGTTTAGTCTTTGCCATGCTAAAGTATTTAAAAATGCTAAACTGGAATTAAAATTTTGTCATGATAGCTCTTGAGACTAGTCTGGTTGAAGCTATCCTTTTATGATATTCGCCATGTCAAGTAGGCTGAGTTGAGTCCTGAATTTCTTTTGAACTTTTGAGTAAGCTATGTCAGTTTGTTAAGAAACATGACTTATCTCTAATCACTGGTCTAAAAACTTCAAAAGCAAAAATGATCTCTTTTGTGCGAAAAAACTGATCTCACCAAATCTCTCTCATGAGACGGCTTGCCATTGCACTAGGCATGAACTCAGGGGGAGCCTTGGATGACCTAAGATCATCTCCTTAAGTCTGTTGCTTGGAGTGGTCGCATAAGGCTTGGGATCTAGCACATGGTTTATAAAAAAAAAAAATGGTTGAAGCTTAGGAGGCAGTTGTGGATGGCACCTAGTCCAGAGCTTGCTTTACTGAGATAAAACCATAAAATGTCTTCAGAAAAAGAAAAATGTGCTAAAATTGCTTATTATCAAAGAGACCAAGTTCTAGATAAAATGAGTCCTTCTTCAACTGGTAGCACTCTAAACTGTTCAGTACGAGTCTTCTTGGTTCAACTTAGATTATTTGACATGGCTTGTATCATCCTTGGATATCTTTAGCTAGACTTCAATCTTGGCTTATTTGACCTGCTAAAGAATTGGATCTTTAATCAGATTATGGACTTTCTGTCTTAGCTCTTCTATACATCGATTGTCATGATCTTGATAGCATTCTTATGTGTTATGGTTTGGTGTAATACTCTAATAGTCATTTTGGATAATCTACATGGCTCCTAATGATTAAAATGAACATCATATAGTCTTTTCTTCCCTTTTCTACATATTGATGATTTTATTGCCAAAGGGGGAGAATGATTGTGAGAAAAAGCCTTCTGAAGAAAAGCCTTGAGTTTTGTGCGAAAATTGCTCTTTCATCTCATCTCAAGTCTTTTTCTTTGTGTCAACTTGGTCTTGTGCTTAATTTCTCTTATTTAGACCTTGGTTGTTGGAATCTCAAACTCATCTTATGCTTTTTCGGTAATTGTCAATATACTCATCAAGGGGGAGATTGAGAGACCATGTGAGAGGTCCTCCACTCTGAGTGATGAGTATTTGACAAGTGTGTTGATTAGATTGAGAGTTGAGGTTTTCGGTTTGGACTGTTTCTGGGCTGAGTCAGGGTAATCGGAACTACCGCTGTGTATGGAGCGGAAGTTCGATATATCTAACTACGGCGTTAGAAATAGGATCTTCCGATTTATCTGGGTTTTGGTTTGGTGAAGGAAATCGGAACTTCCGCACATGGGGTAGCGAGTGTCCGATAATTCTGACATTGAGTGTTCCTCAGAGATGGAAATCGGAATTGAAATTCTGGGAAATCGGATGTTCCGAAGATCGGAAGTTCCGCTGTGTTAAGCGCGGAACTTCCGATATTCTGTCGAAATGCGGATGTTAGAAATCGGAACTTCCGCCGCGTAATCGCGAACTTCCGATTGTGTCCGAGCTGTGCGTAGAAGATTATTTTGTGGATTTTGATTTTGTATGAGTTTGAGTCTTATACAAATATTGATGCTATGATATTGTGCAATGCTATGTGATGTGTTTTGTCTGTGTTGTTGCGGGGCATCAAGATGGAGTCGTGGCGAGACACGTGGACCGGACTAAGCGCCGGAGGCGTTGAGGTCGAACGGTCGGGATGTGTCGAAGACGGCGTGAATCTTGAAGCGGTTGCGAGTCGCACGACAAGGTGTCTACGGAGGCTTCGGAAGGTGCGCAAAAGGCGAAAGGGTCTTTTCGCAAAGCGGCAAAAGTGGAGGCGGTTCCGTTCGGGTGTAGCGGGCTTAATGGGTTGGAGGCCCATTAGCAGAGGCTATAAATAGGGGAGAACCCTGGAGTTAGGGTTAGACCTTTTGAGAGAGAGAAAAATTAGGGTTAGCTCCACCAAAAGGGTGTGTTTTGCTTTTTGAGTTCGTGGAGTTGATGAACCAAACTTATTGTAATCATTCCTCTTTGTGTTACCTCTGTAATCCTTGTTTCAATTCAATGAAATCTGAGGTTTCGATTATCGATTTTGCAACTCTCTCTCTCTGTTCATGTTGAATATCTAGGGTTTTGGCATATCTTTCGTTTCGCTTTATGAAATAGGATGAAACTTCATATCTAGAATCGTTTTGGTATTGCTATTACTTCCTCAAAGTTTCATGCTCTAAGAATCTGAGAATCTCGCTTATCATTGGTTTTGTGTTTCTTGCCCTTCTTCAAGAAATCCATTTTGGTTCGATTATTGAATCTTTGGTTGCAATTCTTCTCCATGAGGTCAAGAAGGTGTTTAGGATGATGTCTGTGAAACTTGACCGAGAGAAGAGCATTCAAGATTTAGTTTTGGATTTTTGAAAAGAAACCCGAAGCGCGATCGTTCTTGGTCGGGACAATCGAACTTCCGATTGTCCGAGCGAACTCACGGAGTCGCGGAAGTATCACGGTAAAATCGAACGTCCGATTTTGTGAACGATCTGGAATGTATGTTTTGTTCTCTGATTTTGTTTTACTCTTCTTGAGAGGGTTTGTTGATCTTATTTAAATACAGTAAAGGGGAGTTCTTAATTTTAAGGCACCATTCACCCCCCCCTCTGTTGCCATTTCGGTCCTTCATTGTGTTTTATATTCTTCTCTAAAATTATTTGAAGCCCCAGTTTTTGTTGTTTGACTTTTGATTACCGACTTTGACTAGCTATTTTAAAATAATAAATAATTTCTAAAAATTGTGAAATTTTTAGGGTGGGTCTATAATATATTTCAGAACCTAGGAAAAAATATTTTCAGGCACTGTTCACTGAATTTGTTTGTATTTTAAATTCAAATTCAAATATAGCACGCAAATAAAATAGAAACCAAATAACCTCCCAAAATTCTAGAAAAATTCCAAACAAGCAAGAGGGAATATACAATCCAAATACAATATTCCTAGCTATGAGTATTACTATATTTTCAAAATAAAAGACAGTTTGTATTTCAAAGATAAAGAAAGTATATTTGCAAATTGAATTTTGGGATTTCCTATGAGCATATGAAGTTTTACTATTTATAATTTGAATCCCAAAATAAACATTCTCATATTTGAAATTTGTTTTTTTAGTTTTACGCCAAGTTCAATTTGAGCTTTTGAATTGGAGAAAAAGTATTGTATTACTAGGTTTAAATTCTAGTCTTCAAAATCCAAAGAGTTTTCTACTTAGGGTTTGTACTCCAATCTGAACTAAGTTTTTTAAAATCTCGATAAACTTTTATTTTGTTTTAGAAATTTCATTTCTAGGTTTTGGAAAACCAAGTTTTAACATATTTACTTTGCAACAAAAAGTTTTAAAAAAGATTCAAAATTATCATAAATGCATATTAAATATTTAACTAATACAATTTAGAGATTTTGGACTGTTATAAACCACCACCAAGGTGAAATGGTGTCTCTACCCTGGTGTATCTATTGAAGTGTAGAGAAGCATGATACTCTAGAGACAAGAGAGTAGAATGAGGCGATAGGAGTAACCGCCGACCAAAGGTGGAGTAAAGACTTGCATTAAATATGTACATAGTTAGAATTTACATTTGCTAAAGCTTGCCCAACAAAGATGGTTCATAGACCACTTCAAATGGCTCCACATGGATGTATTTCCTGAATCACACTTTCTTTTACATCAACAACAAGGTAAACATGTTGTTGACTTAATTTCTATTCCTACAAACCATGTCGGATTTAATTGCTTCATATGCCATGCAGTCAAAACATGTACAACAAGGTAAACATGTTGTTGACTTAATTTCTATTCCTACAAACCATGTCGGATTTAATTGCTTCATATGCCATGCAGTCAAAACATTGTACATGCTTACATAGAGTTACTATCTTTTCTAATAGAAACGGACAACTACTTAAATAAAAGCTACACACATAGAAACAAACCCAATCAATTCGATCCAACAACGATGGACGACTAAGCGAGACAACGCATATGCATGCTCAGCACACACCTACTCCAAATGTTACCTGCGTTCACACGAGTTAATATTAGTTTGCATTGTAGGCAGGGCCGTTCCTGAAGGAGGGTCGGCCGGGGCGACCGCTCAGGGTCCACCAGAGCTAAGGGCCCCTGATCCTGATACATCATACTACATATATGTATAATTGTATATTCGGTATATGCTCTATTGCTCTGCATGGTTGTATAACTACTAATTAGATTGATGCATTGAGCTAACCGGGAGCCCAGGATATGGGCCTAAATTATTTAATCGGCAACTAAGGTCAACCCAACTAGTATCAACGACTTTGCATTTAGAAATGTTAGAATAAATTGCTTTCTATGAGTAGTTTGTATCTTTTCGATGTATTAAATAGCTTTGCAGTTGATATAAAAAGTAGTATTATATATTTATGTTAGAATAAAAAGCCTCCTATTTTGTCTCGCCCAGGGTCTCCAAAATGCCCGAAACGACCCTAACTGTAGCTTAGCGCGCCCGTTTACTCGACCGGATTCTGCAAAGTAAAACTACCGCCAATGTGCAAGACCTAATTAATGCGCAGAAGATCACAGCCTTTCTCCCGTAGACACCGGGAGGGAACCATATCGAGCACAGAACGCTCAACCAGCCCAGCCCAGGTGAGACCGTGAGAGCCCATGTGAGGGCAGGACGGTAAACTTCCCTCCCCTGAAGCCTCTGCTCCCTGTCACTAGCGCCTTTCTCTGTAGCTCTACGCGCTCTCCGATCCTCGGGCCCCGCATTCCAGGAACGCACCGACTGGGCCCCGCGTGTCATAGGCAGAGCCCACCTGCCACTCTTTTTTTACCTCAGCTCTTTTTACCGCGGTTAAAAAAAATACTTACTCGAATGATTAGCGAGATTTGCAGAGCATCACGGCGGCAGTTGGTGCCTTCGTGGGTGGGAGGAGACTAGTTTAAGGCGGGATTATAAAAAGGAAGGGCTCCTCCTGTCGTTCTTGTGCCCAAGCGCCACCCACACCCACTTGCCTTACTACTTTGTGCTCGAGCAGTGGTCTCGCGGCCCTTTCTCTTATCTCCATTCGTGTCGTGCCTTCTCCCTCTCCCCCTCTCTCTCTCTCCAGTCTCCCCTCCTCCTCTCTCAGGTCATCGCAAAGGTGAAGAAATAGCAGAAAAAAATAGCAAGTGGAAGGTTAACATAGAGGTGAGCTCTTGCTTCCCTTCTCTTTTCTTTTGTGTTCTTGTGTGCATATTTCTTCTTCTTTTGTGTTGATTTCCTTTTCCTTTTTTTTATATATAGGTTTTGCTTGTGCTCTTGATAGGCTGGTGGTCTGAGATAGGTTATGCTTAGATTGTTTGGGTAGATCTTTTTTATCCAGATTTTTTTTTGTGGATCCTAGAGTTTTTTTGCAGTTAGCAATTCCTGTTTGGATACTTCTTTCTTGTCCTTCCTTTTCATTGTTTTGGTGATGTTTTGTTCTTGTGCATAGAATTGTTTTTGTCAGAGGGGTGGGTAAATACATGGCAGAGTCCCAAGCTTGCAGCTTTAGATGTTGTGATATGGTACCAACTAAATACCTGAGTTTCTTTCTTTTGTTTGGTGTTGTTCTAGATCTTAGTGCTTATCCCTTGTCAAAGGATACAAGTTTTTGGTTGAGCCTGTTCTAGGAAATGCGTAGTACTTGCTTTTAATCTGTTTTGAAAGGATTTTATTCTGGATCAAGGAAAAAATGTTATTTCTGTTTTCTCTTTGGAGATGGATTTTTTCATCTGTTTTCCACTTTGATGTGCATTGATCCATTTTGCCTGTAGTTTTCTTCTCTTTTTTCGGACTACTTTGATTCCTTTTTGGTAAGCACATGAGTACATGTTCTTGTTTCCAACTGTCCGTACCTGTCTGGCTAGGTGAAAACAAATGAAGGCATAACAAATGATTTTCTTTTCTGAAAAAGCTTTTCGATCATTTGGTTTTCCCCTTGTGATTTGATCAAAGATTGTTCTTTCATACGCGTTTCAACATGCTTTGTAGAAAGGAAAAGAAGAAAATGAAACTTTACATGCTTTGATTTCTTTTTGAGCCCTACTTGTTGGAAACCGACATGGAAGTAATTCATTTACTAATCCTGTGAGTGGGCATATGTTTTCATGCTTCAATTCTTTTTGCTTAGTTCATCCATTAGTACGTTATGACCATGCATGAATCATGATGCGTCCTTTTGTTTTGTGCTGTGCAATATGATTATTATGGCACAACAGAAAAGATAATCCCATCTTAAATGCCTGTTAGTTGCGCGCCTTGTCCTCCTTAGATGACTCAATTTAAAGTGAAATGATCATAGGAGAAGTGTCCATGTATGGTCTGATCAGATCAAGGCCGTTTTGTTTCACCGAACACATGCAAATTAGGCCTTCCCGTTCTTACTTTCATAGGCAAACTTGCTCTTATGCCACATGATTCTCTCCTGGCTATGCAGATCTAAGATGTTACAACTTTACAAATAGTTTGTATTTATTTGGTAATCATCTAATAACCGAATTAAGATGCTACTACTACTAAGACGATTGGGTTGAAAATAGCATAAGCGTCAGACAATTTGGTGAAGAAAAAACTAGTCGGGTAAAGAACAGAATTAAAACATAATGTTATGCCTGTCAGTATTTTTTTTCTTTCTATTAGCCTTTTTGTTTGGCAAACTGCTGTAAGTTTTCGATGAAATCTTTACTACTGTCTGCCAAATTTGTCATAAATAAGGTTATTTCTCCGCCTACCTTTGTTTTCTCGCACTTCCATAACTCGTGAAACCATAATCACCTCTTTTAACACTAATCGTGTTGCACATGTTGCCCAGTTATAGATGGTAACACTTAATGCGTTTAGACGCAGTAATAACTCGGTAATCCTCGTTTTAACTCTACAATTAACACGATCCTTTTGCTTGCTTCTGTGCAGGTGAATACTACAAGAGTACAAGTACAAGAAGTCTTGTCTATCTGTTAGTGAGTTGCTTGGATCGTTGTGTGTGTCGCGATGATGGGAGGTGGGCTGGTGATGGATCAGGGCATGATGTTCTCCGGCGTCCACAACTTCGTGGATCTCCTGCAGCAGAACGGCGTCGGCAGCAGTGACAAGAACGTCGGCTTCGGCTCGCTTGTGCCGCAGACGTCCTCCGGTGATCAATGCGTGATGGGGGAGGGCGACCTCGTGGATCCCCCGCCGGAGAGCTTCCCGGACGCGGGGGAGGACGACAGCGACGACGACGTGGAGGACATCGAGGAGCTGGAGCGCCGCATGTGGCGCGATCGCATGAAGCTGAAGCGGCTCAAGGAGCTGCAGCAGAGCCGCGGCAAGGACCAGGCTGCCAGCGGCGGGGGCGACGCATCGAAGCCGCGGCAGTCGCAGGAGCAGGCGCGGCGCAAGAAAATGTCGCGCGCGCAGGACGGCATCCTCAAGTACATGCTCAAGATGATGGAGGTGTGCCGCGCGCAGGGGTTCGTGTACGGATCATCCCGGAGAAGGGCAAGCCGGTGAGCGGCGCCTCCGACAACCTCCGCGGCTGGTGGAAGGAGAAGGTCCGCTTCGACCGCAACGGCCCGGCCGCCATCGCCAAGTACCAGGTCGACAACGCCGTCCCGGGCTGCAAGAGCGAGCTCGCCTCCGGCACCGGGAGCCCGCACTCGCTGCAGGAGCTGCAGGACACCACGCTCGGCTCGCTGCTCTCCGCGCTCATGCAGCACTGCGACCCCCCGCAGCGGAGGTTCCCGCTCGAGAAGGGCGTCCAGCCGCCGTGGTGGCCGAGCGGCGAAGAGGAATGGTGGCCGGAGCTCGGCATCCCCAAGGACCAGGGCCCGCTGCCGTACAAGAAGCCCCATGACCTCAAGAAGGCATGGAAGGTCAGCGTGCTCACCGCTGTCATCAAGCACATGTCGCCGGACATCGAGAAGATCCGCCGCCTCGTCAGGCAGTCCAAATGCCTCCAGGACAAGATGACCGCCAAGGAGATCGCCACCTGGCTGGCGGTCGTCAAGCAGGAAGAGGAGCTGTACCTGAAGCTGCATCCCGGCGCGCGCCCTTCGGCGTCTTCCGGCGGCATCGCCAGCGCCATATCGTCCAACGCCAGCTCAAGCGAGTACGACGTCGACGTCGTTGACGACTGCAAGGGCGACGAAGTCGGCAACCAGAAGACGGCCATGGTCGATCCATCCGCGTTCAACCTTGGCGCGGCCATCCTGAATGACATGTTCCTCATGCCGACACCGATGAAAGAGGAGACCGCTGACGTTGAGTTCACCCAGAAGAGGAGCGCGGCAGCTGCCGAGCCTGAGTTGATGCTGAACAACCGCGTCTACACCTGCAACAACGTCCAGTGCCCGCACAGCGACTACGGGTACGGCTTCCTCGACCGGAATGCGCGCAACAGCCACCAGTACACCTGCAAGTACAACGATCCCTTCCCGCCGAGCGCGGAGAACAAGCCGCCGCAGCCTCCACCGCAAGTCTTCCCGGCGACCTACAACCCGCCGAACCAGACGCTAAACAACCTGGATTTCAGCCTGCCCATGGACGGGCAGAGGTCCATCGCCGAGCTGATGAACATGTACGACAACAACTTCATGGCCAACAAGAACCTGAGCAACGACAATGTCACCATCATGGAGAGGCCTAATGCGCTCACCCCGAGGTTACAGATGGATGACGGCTTCTTTGCACAGGGCAATGGAATTGGCGGCAACGGCGGTGGTGTGTTCGATGATGTCAACAACATGATGCAGCAGCAGCAGCAGCAAGCTCCGGCGCAGCAGCAGTTCTTCACCCGCCACGAGACGCCGTTCGGTAACCAGATGGGCGACATCACCGGGGCATCGGAGTTCAGGTTCGGCTCTGGTTTCAACATGTCAGGCGCCGTCGACTACCCGCAGAAGAACGACGGCCCCAGTTGGTTCTACTGAAGAATAAACCTGTAGGGTTTGAAAACCTTTATAAGCTTTTAAATTTGCCATGGTTCTCCTCTGCTGCTTCCATGGGGGAAGCGTCTCCTAAGAACTGGGTATAGGTTTTGCAGTAGTTGCAAAAAGGCTGGAACCTGGAACTGGTTATACATGTATGTCCGTCCAGCCGGTAAACCTCTTATGGAAAACTTAATTTTATTCCCTAGTTTAATTTGTTAGTTAAATGCTGTTCATATGGCTGGTTAAATTGCTTGTGCTTGTTAGGGTGTGTGATTTTGTACCTTTTAATTGGTGAATGTATCAAGTGCTCTCTTGCGTAGCTCTCTCTGGTGAGGATTTCTACTGTTCTTGTGTGCTTCCCTACTGTTTCTCTTCAGCAAAAACAGAGAAAATATTTCAGTTATTCTGCGTAGGTCTAGATATTTTGTTTTCATTTTGCCCATAAACGTTTGATTGCTGCGGCTCGTTTGGCTGTTTTCTTATGTAGCTGCCAATGGCGATAATTTTTCCAACCTAACATGTGCAAAGTTTTCCTGATCCTGTATCTTTCATCCGTGGAAAATTTGTCAACATGATAAATAGACAGATACTTTTGTTTCTGTTAGATTAGGAGAAAATTTTGCCTGGATCTTGTTCACTGCGATGTTGATATTCCAAATGGTAATAACCCAGATATTTTTTACATTCCCTGGATCATAGGCTTATCTCGTCAAAGATCTTATTGTCTTTCACATCAAGATGCTTGGAAAGTTAGGATTTGATATTCTTGCTTTTCCTAAAGCCGAGTCAATGCGAAGTGGCAACCCTAAGAAAAGTTTGGCAGCCCAAAGCTTTGAAGTGTTTTGATGCTCATCAGAAACAACCTTTTCTTGATCTTAAAAAGGAATAAAAATTAATTGGATGGTCCTTCCTTTGATCACCAGAGCCATCTCCCTCTCCCTCTCTGCCTTGCCCCTTTATTGCTTGGTGGCACCTATCATCCATGCGTCTTATCCCTTAAGTTTGTGAGGTAGTGGGACTTGTGAGTTGTGACCCCTCCTCACATGCTTACTGGGACGCCTCTATCATGGAGCTAGGGATCAGGATAGAGATAGTTTACTCGACAACACGCTGAATGCTGATTTACATGGCAACAGGCTCAGGGATCTTGATCCGTTCAACGCTATTCGCTCGGTGCGTTGAGTGCCATCCGACCGAGTCTTGGATGGCTAAGATTGAGGTACTTGTGAAATTGTGGATGTCTTATTATGAGAAGTTCCGCATGATCTATTTCCTTTAGTTCTATACTCTGAACCCCTTCTTATGTGCAATAACTCTCATATCATATCAGAGTTGTGAGATACGATACGAGCGTGCACGGTATAAAAAGCGAAATAGATAAATCAAGTAGAGAGAACCAAAATAACGGTGACGAAATAATCACAACAAGGGAATTTTTTTTTGACGAAGACGACTACAAATTCCTTAAGCATGACTTCAAAAGAGAGTACAATGGATTGTGATTTTCTCACAATCCTCTCGAACATTTTAGGACCTTTGGATATTTGCCCTATATAAAAATCTAGTACTAAAGAATAACCTAGACTATAATTCTTTTATGCGCCTCTTGCTTTGGATGAGTTGGTTTGTGACTTGGGTTCTCCATGACCACCCCACATGTCTTTATATTGTGCTCCCTAGTTCTTCTCTAAAGATAAATCGGAATCCTAATGCTATTAGGATTCATATAAGGTGTGTTTGGTTGCTTGCATGAGGCTTGGCTCGCATGAGTGGATGCAAGTTTTATGGTGTTTGATTGCCTAGTTGGGTGGGTGAGCCTGGCTCAACGCATGCAAGATTTCCTCTTGGATCTGGCCTAAGGGAAACGCTCGAATCGAGCTTCGCTCCTCAGCCAGGCTCAACTCATGCAGGTGCTAGCCAAGTGTGTGGATTCTGCTCACCTTCTCTGGTGCCGTGCGCCGCTCGTGTCACACCAAGCCGCCCAGCCCGCGCCACTCGGAGCACCATCGCCGCCATGAGGAGCTTCTTCCCCACCGCCAGTCGCACCTCTGTCTTGCCGCCCGCCACCCCGGTGAGTTTCTTGCACTTTGAGCATATCATATCGTGTTCTATACTTCCTTGAGTCGATTTTGCCATCTTCTTCCATTCCGTCCGCCGTACCATCCTCGCCTGATCTTCTTCGGTGAGTTCCGAGCCGAGTAGACTGTGTCTTCACATGTTCCCGACCTTTCTCTACCGTTTCCCCCTCTCTATTCGGTCAATGAGCCACCGTGGAGTCCTTCCGCCGCCGCCACAACCTTCTTCTCCGACACCGGCGTCGTCGCATCACCACCTCAATCACCCTCGAGCTTCCCTGAAGGACCCGGTGTGACCCCCATTCAGCCACCGTGCCCATTCTTGTGCTACTTCCTTGGAGCTTGCACACACTTGCTTCGAGGTGAGCTTGTGTCGCTATGTAACATTCTAATCTTGGATTTTTATTTCACATATATAAAAATAAGAAGAATTTAAAACTTTTGATGCATCATGTTGTCTTTTGAATTATCTGGATTTTCATTCTTCAGTGTTGGCGATGTTTAAATAACCAATGCTTCAATTCACTTAACACATAGTCCGTTAAAACTTTTGAAATAAAATATTGTGATCAGTCTATGAGAATAATTTTTCTAGGTTTTGGAACATCTACTTGACTGACCTGAAAATTTTCATAATTTCTAGAATTATTTTGTTATTTAAAATGGCCAGTCAAACCAGTTTGTCCTTGTTTAAACACCTAACCAGACACTTAAAACATTTCTACATAAAAATTTATTTCTCTAAAAACTCTGAAAAATTTACACAAGCATCCACACTTTGTCAGAAGCTCCCCATAAAAATGTTATAATTTTTGGGTCTTTAAAAACACTGTCTAAAAATTCGCAACCGTCTTAGCCTTTTGAAATCAACTCGGTCAAACCCATTGAGTTGACTCCACTCGATTTCGACTAGCCTCTCGATTTCAACCAGCTTCTCGGTTTCGACTACCCACATGGTTTCGACCACCTACTCAGTCCGACCAAACCCTCCGATCAGGTTCGACCCAACCACCTAACTAGACCGACCCGAGCCTCTTACCTTGAGCCACTGACCGGTGGCCCTCCGCTGTAGTTCCTTGTCTCCACGCGGACGTCGTGAACTCGCTAGCACCCGAGCACCCAAGCCAGCGCGCTCCGCCCGTGCATCAGCGCCAACTACCGCGCCCACCATTTCTGACGTGCGCCCATGGTTTCCCCTGCGTCCTCCGCTCTCGCCCATGCCCTAGCTCAGCATTATCTCCTCGTCGCCTGACCATCCCCTCCCTGTCACTCAACTTGTCCATGGCAGTGAACCATGAACCGAGCTCAGCACTAAGCGTGCCTCCTCGCTATTCTCAACCTTGGCCCCTATTTAAACCTTCGGAGTTTCTCCATCTTCCTTTTTCATAACCCTGAGACACTCCCTAGCTCTCTCCGACCCTCTCACTCCCTTTACCAAGCCCGAGAGCATTTGGAGCTTGAGCTCTAGCTCATGGACGTGGCGTCGCCGTTGTGTTCTCGCTGCAACCGTGGAGCTCTCCCCTTTCTCTTCGAGTCATATCATGTTCTAGGGCTCGAGTATCAAATCCCCTAACTTAATTTCACCTTCCGACCACAGGAACCACCGGAATTAGGCTTCTTCTCCATCTTTGGCATGCTAAAGTTATCGTCCCCTCATGAAGCTCATTGCCGGCGTCGCCCATTAACGACGCCAAGATTTTTACAACCTCTTACGACCACGTATGACCGCCTACGACCACGTTAGACCACCTACGACCGCGTACGACCACCTTCAGTCACTTGCAACCATCTATGACCACCTACGATCACTTTCGACCACCTTCAGGTAATTTCACTTTACCCCTAGTAGGGGCTCTTGCATGCATTCAATTGCTAGAGTGCTTCGTGGACCACATCGATGACAAAGAAGGGCAGCGGTGAAGCCACGAGAGTTTATCCTGTTATTGAAGTTTCGACCACCTCGATATTGTAACCATTAGGGCAAATCTTTGTCGGTTTAAGGTTAATCTTTAACTTAGTTTTTGAGTAGTTGCCATTTAGTTTCTGAGACTCGTCAGTTTTTGAGTAGTTGCCATTTAGTTTCTGAGACTCGTCGGCCCCATCTGTCATGATAGACACTCAGATTTCCTAAACATAAAAAGTAATTAATGCTTTTATATTTTCCGCAGTGGATTATTTGTGTACTAAAAATTGCTTAAATATCAAAATTGCATAAGTAATTCATTTTAACTCCAAATGAAGTGAATGAAAATTTGTTGTTCTTAGAATGTCATGTTATGTTTACCATTAAATTTTCTTGTTCACCACCTCTCTGGAAATTTTTGCATGAACAGTAACTGAAAATGAAATTCTTGATTTTCTTTTTGGTAAAATTGTTTAGGCTATAACTTTTGCATGCAACATACAAATCAAATGATTTTTATTTCTAATTTCATTTAAATTCATGTTCTACCTTATTTGTAAATTTCATGATTTTTGAATGATTTTAGATTTTTGAGTTTATTCGGCGTTATCCATTCTTATTGGTTCTGCTCGATTCTTTCGCTAGGCTTCGACGATTCTATTATATACGAGAGTGATCCTCTGCAGTTAGTATTACTCCTATTACTTTTGATACAATTATCTTGATTGCAAATGTATGTATGATGTGCAATATTGATGTAAATTTTTGTTAGGAGTAGTTTATCCGAATAGATGCATGAGTTGTAGGTAAATGTTCTCATTTCCGCTGATACTAAATTAGATTATTGCTAATAATTTAGAGTCCTATGGATGGACTCTGGTCATTTATATGTATGTAGTATATGAGTCGGTTTGCTTAGCAATTCTTAGAACGGTAGCATGGGGATCATCGCTTCGGCGATGGTCATTGTATCATCATTGTAAATACTTGGGTCAGGGTGCTCCTGTGTATAATGTATTTGGGAAACTAAAACTGAAAATAAAATAATTTGGACTCGGGCAAATGGGTTGTTGGTGTGTTTATTGGGTGTGTGATTGTGCCCGAGTCAACAAGGACCAAATTACTTGTGTCACTGATCCAAGCACTTTTGCGTGCATCCACACGAGGGCATATGGGAACCCTCTTGACTTAGTACTTTGGCGTGTGTTAGCTCCTGGTCGCAGGAGGTTGTGTGTGTTGTATTAAAAATATTCTGTATATGTTGGGTGTGCGAGAGTGGGTTCCTGTCTAGGTTCTCCACACCGAGAGGCATCTGTAGTTGTCCTAGACTTTACCCTAAGGGGTAGTTGACCTAATCTTTACTGATGACTCCGACACAACGTATGAATTTTCATCCATACGTGCGACTCGTAGTTAATGTATTATATTGGAAAACATATCGTAGGACTTAGCACTGTCAGCATACCTAAGGAAGTGTGCTAAATAGCTTAGCAAAAGGAGCGGTCTGACATGTGGGTAAAGTTGTACACCCCTGCAGGGTTTAATCTACTCGAGTAGTCACGTTCTTGGTTATGACAATGCTTGGTTAGGTCGTGCAAGAATTGGACTCTACATTTTGATAAAACTTGAAATTGAGTGGTACGAATGAGTAATTTTTGCTATTGTTGTTGTGGATATGGTTAGTCACCTCTAGGATGTTATTTATATTTATAATTGTTGTCTCGCTGTTATTTAAACATTTAAAAACAAATTTGGCAAAATTTCTTTATAATCTATTACTCGATTGCACAGAAAACAACTTAGTGCAGTAGCCTTTCCTTTGATACATGAATGTATCTATATATTTTTTTGCTTGTAAGACTTGTGAGTACAACTTTGTACTCAACTCACTTGGTGCAATTTAAGAGGAGGTTGATCCCCAATGGATCATGTAGGACCGTAAAGACGACTAGGGGGGGTGAATAGGCGCTTTCTCAACTTTCTCGCCTTAATCAAATTCAACACGAACTTTACTCCTTTAGCTATGAAAGCTAAGAAGATCAGTAAGCGCACAGTGGAAGCCTTGTGCTGAATTCGATAACCCCGTCAACCACACGACACAAATGTGGAGAATTGAATTCACTGCTCGACGGGTATCTTGGCGGTCGGGCCGAGAAGAGCGGTGATCGGACCGACGTTCAACGAGCGGTCGGACCGGCTACTAACTGGCGGTCGGATCGTTGGATATCATTTCGACCCAGCAGTACTGAGCGGTCTGAAACGCGGGCGGTCGGACCGCCGTTACAAAACCGGTTAGACCGATTTAGTCCAGAACCGAAAAACCAAGCCCAAATCCAAAACGAAATTTGATCCAATTTTTGATTCAACCAATGAAACTTGACCAAATTTCGAGCACACCTCCCTAAGGATATTAGAGAGCTATTTCTAGCGATGATCGTTCAGATCCACTTCGTAGAAACGATCTCTCAAGGTTTTACCAAAGAAGTGCACAAACCCTACAAATACGAAAATCTTTGATTCAAGACTTGCTTGTGGGGGTTGATGATCTAGATGATTCTAGGAGTATTCCCTCACATCAAAGCCAGACAAAATAGGTCAAGAGACCACGCTTAACCACTTGAATCAAGGAAGCACCAAATTCATCCAAAAGAGAGAAGAACACAAGGGGAGACAAATGATCTCTCAAGCAAGCATCACAAGATTGATTGATCACACTAGATGCTTACAAAGCCTCTCCAACAAGGAGGACAAGAGCTCACACAAGGAGCACACACACAATCTCCAAACCCTAGTTTCTCCTCTCCTCTCCTCCAAACCCTAGAAAAAGATGAAGAAGGCCAAATGAGTGCTTGGGAGTTTTACATCTCCCCCTTTCTATTTATAGGAGAGGCCTAGGGTTTCACTTTTGGGACCCACTCACACATGGGACTCACACACACATAACTATTGAAGCAATCTCCTGCTTCACCGTGTAGGTTGATCGTGCTCTCATCACGCCGCCAAGTCTCTCTGCTCAATCCCATCGAACCTCTCGAGACTCGCACCGATTTCCGCACCGCCTGATCCAACCAGCTGCACCGAACTGCCCGTTCAATCCATCTTGCCCATTCTGCACCATGCTTGAGTCACACGACCTCACCCGGCATACATGATCGTTCTGGACCTTAGCTCTCCAAGCGTAGTCCCGATCCACCTCACCGTTGACGTCGTAGACATGCAAGCCACCTGCACAGTAATAGACAAACAAATCATTTCCGGGAACAAGTTCTTCACAACTTGACCCACGTTAGTTCCGCAATGCAATATGCAACAATAAAGCATTGAACTCCAAACATAAAACACATTCAAATCAACTCAATGCCAACTTGGCTACCCTCCAAGTCATCACGTCCGATCGCCCCACAAGGCCGGCTCTGATCGATTTAGTCGGTCCGACCGATCCCACAAGCACGGGTCGGATCGCCGAAAAGACTTAGCCAAATTTTTAGCTCAAAATTCAAACCTTTCGAAATTTCAAGCGAATAGAACTTTTGGTGGGAGCTCCAAAATGATGTGACCACATCCGGAGACTCCTCACTTGCCTACACAACCTATTTTTGGCTCATTTCAAAACCACTTTTAGGTCAGCCGGTCCGACTTCTCCACAAAGCGGTCTGACCGCCCCATACAACCGGTCAGACCGCCTGTGGTCTGACAGCCTTGGAGCAAACCCGAAAACGCGAGATTTTGTAAACCAACAAAGCCATTGCCAATTGACTCATCATCCTGAGATCGTGCACATATCCTCACGATATCCACAATCTCCCCCTAGATGAACACATTGGCAATTTTCCAGAAAATGTGGTTTTTCAGATTGAAAAGTAAAAACAATCGCCGTTTTCGCATAAAGGCATAACTTGGTCCATAAGCAAGAAAAAGCCTAGGAACCGACCAAGCTGGCTTCAGAATAGTATAAGCAAGTGAGATAAGGCAATGAAAGCACCAAATGATTCAATTTCCAGAAAGTAGCCAAAAATCTCACTTAGGTCCATAAGAAAGACAAAGGTTCTATTTGACCTTTGATCATTGTGAGTCAGCTGAGAAACAGATAGAAGATTATACCTCAGCTTACTTACCAAAGCGACGTCTTTAAGTATGAACTTGTCGTTGACGCGCACAGTGCCCTTTGCAGTCACGGTCCCGGTAGAAGCATCCCTAAATGTAATCAATTCGTTGCCGGATGCACGTGTGAGGGAGGAGAACCATCTAGAATCTCCGGTCATATGTCGAGAACACCCGGAGTCAACAAGCCATATGTCCTCCTTCCTCGCACGACGGACCTAAAAAGCATAATCAGAAAACATCCGTGCCTCAGTACTGGGGTTAGTGATAAATGATCTAGGAATCCAGTACTGAGAAGCACGATGTCTAGGAGCAGAGCAGAGAACCAGCGAAACATGATCAGGAATAAAATCATAAGGATGCACATGAGAACCACCTAGACCTCTCCGAAACGATCTACCAAAAGATCGATACTCCCCCCTGTCTAGGTGCTACCCGTGGTTTCTCCTCACGATATCCTAATCCAACATGCTGCCTAGACCCACCAAAAGAGTCTACAAAGTTCTCTACGAATCTAGGCCTATATGTGGTACAATAAACAGGCTGCCTAGCTTTAGAGACTACAGCTGGAGAAGGGACTCCTCTAATGGATCTCAAGGCGCTCATCCTCTCTTTCTCTCAAGTTTTGCTCTTCGGAAGCAGAACTCAACAGTGTGGTTTTCTTTCTTGCAGAAGGTGCAATGGTACTTGACCTTTTGAAGGGTCTGTACTGAAGGAATAAAAGCACCTTTCTTACCAGAAAGAGTTTGAGCAAAACCTGCGGATTTGAAAACAACCTTGGAAGGCTTAGAAGGTTCTAGCTCAAACAAACTATTTTTCACAACTCTAGCAATCTTAGGTGGGTTTTTCTTGGAATGCTCTAGGGGATTGAAACCTAGGCCACTATTTTTCACGCTCACCTTGGATTGATCAAGAATCATGTTGAGTTTCTTTTTCCCACTTGAAAACTTCTCAAGAGTCACCTTGAGGTAATCATTCTCTTTAGTTAGACCCTCACATCTAGTGCACTTCCTAGACTTGATTACCTCATCACGTTTACTCTTAAGAAGGGCTACTTCCACCTTGAAGGCCTCACAAGACACACAATAGGATTCCTTAATCCTATTCAACTGCTCCTTAAATTTGACTCTAAATGCCTCTTGAATCTGACCAATCATGGTTTCAACTTCAACATTCAGAACACAAGAGTTAGAATCAATGACTTTCTTAGAAGCAGTAAGAGACATGGATTTTTCAATTTTAGCTTTTTCTTCAAGGGTCTTGTTTAAAGCTTCAATCTCAATTGTAAGCTTATGACAATTTTCACAAGAGGCAGCTCTAGAGTTAACAACCATTTCAGTCATCTCTTGCATCTTAATCCTATTATTCTTACAATGAGAGCATGTGTGACTAGCATCAAATTTTTGCAATTCTTTCAAGGAGCTATCCAGTTTTAATTCAAGTAGAGCACAGTTAGAGCAAGTTAAAGGAATAGCTTCCATGGCAGTCACATCAAGAGAAATGGCATCTAAGCAGACAGAACTAGACTTGAGAGATTCTAGTTCATCAAGAGCATCTTTTAATTGATTAGCAACAGAGAAATGAGCAGATTTCAAGCTTGTCAGTTCTTTAAGCAAGCTAGTGCAGGAATCACAAATATCATCAGGATTAATAGATTTAAGCCTAACAACTTCTAGGTTTAAATTATCAATCATAATGTCCTGCTTCTTAATCATTTTTACTTGCTTATGCAATTTCTGTTCAGCAAGTACCAAATCCCTTTTCATGTCAGCAATTGAAGGGCATACCTCATCAGGATCACTAAAAGGATCCTCATCGTTGGAGGAGTCGCTGTCGTGGCTGTTCTTGGCCATGAAACACATGCCTGTGAAGTCATGAGCCTTCTTCTTGCCACGAGAGTCACTCTCGTCATCCTCCGTTTCCGAGTCCACATCGCTCATGTTTACATTCTCTAGAGCGGCAAGGACCCGACTGACAAACTTACGATAGTTTGTCCTCTTGGGTTTTGCATCCCTCTCCTGGGGATGTCTTCGTGTCTCCTTCTCCTCCTTGCCCTTTAGCTTGGGGCATCTGGAACGAATGTGGTTTGGCTCACCACATTCGAAGCACGTGATAGGTCCACTTCTCCTCCTATTCCTCACCTTGTTGTACGCTCTCGTGAATTTGGTGGATAGGAGGGCTAAGTCATCCTCGGGTAGTTTCTCAAGTTGCTCATCGCTCAAAGAATGCAAAGTAGATAATGAAATACCAGATGAGCTACAATCGAGAGAATCAGAAGAACATCCCTTGGATTTGTCGACCACTAATGCCATCGACTCTGTCTTGGGGAGACGCGAGATAAAATCAATCTCATGCGTCTTCAACCTCGAGTATAGCTTATCCATGGTAAGCTCACTCATGACAGTGTTGTCATTGATGGAAGTGATCTTCATTCCCAGGACCTTCACATCAAGAGCACCCAAAAGTGGTGTGCATTTTCGGACTCAGAAAAGACTAAGTCAACAAGCGCGGAGATCATGAAGAATCTTAGAAAATCTTCCCCACAGCTCATCCAAAGACTCACCAGGCCTTTGCTCGATCTTAGAGTATACTTTCTTGAGCTGGTTCTGTCTCACTTCCTTGATCGCAGTGGACCCTTCGTGATAGTCACAAAGAGTCCGCCAGATCTCATGAGCAGACCGCAAGTGAGCAACACGCTCAAACTCAGATCGACTAAGGCCTTGGATCAAATAATTCCGAGCCTTGCTGTTGGCCTCCACATCTGGAGTGATCATATCGTCATCGGCTGGCACGACATAAGAGTTTTTTTTACCTTAAGCCAAATAGCGTGCCCTTGAGCCTCGATATAAGCTTGCATACGAGCCTTCCAATATGCAAAGTCAACTCCATCAAAAATATGTGGCTTGGTTGAGTACTTGTCAGTCGCCATGGCTCCAAAGACCGGTTAAGATCTACGAGAAGAGCTAACCTGCTCGATACCACTTGTAGAACCGTAAAGGCGACTAGGGGTGAATAGGCGCTTTCTCAACTTTCTCGCCTTAATCAAATTCAACACGAACTTTACTCCTTTAGCTATGAAAGCTAAGAAGATCAGTAAGCGCACAGTGGAAGCCTTGTGCTGAATTCGATAACCCCGTCAACCACACGACACAAATGTGGAGAATTGAATTCACTGTTCTGGACTGGGTACTAGCGGTCGGACGGTGGCGCGACGGTGATCGGACCGCTACTAATGTGGCGGTCGGACCGTTGGATATCGGTTCAACCCGGCAGTACTGAGCAGTCTGAAACGCGGGCGGTCGGACCGCCGTTACAAAACCGGTTAGACCGATTTAGTCCAGAACCGAAAAACCAAGCCCAAATCCAAAACGAAATTTGATCCAACTTTTGATTCAACCAATGAAACTTGACCAAATTTCGAGCACACCTCCCTAAGGATATTAGAGAGCTATTTCTAGCGATGATCGTTCAGATCCACTTCGTAGAAACGATCTCTCAAGGTTTGACCAAAGAAGTGCACAAACCCTAGAAATACGAAAATATTTGATTCAAGACTTGCTTGTGGGGGTTGATGATCTAGATGATTCTAGGAGTATTCCCTCACATCAAAGCAAGACAAAATAGGTCAAGAGACCACGCTTAACCACTTGAATCAAGGAAGCACCAAATTCATCCAAAAGAGAGAAGAACACAAGGGGAGACAAATGATCTCTCAAGCAAGCATCACAAGATTGATTGATCACACTAGATGCTTACAAAGCCTCTCCAACAAGGAGGACAAGAGCTCACACAAGGAGCACACACACAATCTCCAAACCCTAGTTTCTCCTCTCCTCTCCTCCAAACCCTAGAAAAAGATGAAGAAGGCCAAATGAGTGCTTGGGAGTTTACATCTCCCCCGTTTCTATTTATAGGAGAGGCCTAGGGTTTCAGTTTTGGGACTCACTCACACATGGGACCCACACACACATAACTATTGAAGCAATCTCCTGCTTCACCACGTGTAGGTTGATCAGCGGCTCTCATCACGTCGCCAAGTCTCTCCTGTCCGAATTGTAATACTCTGAAAATAATAATAATATTAATAATCACGTCTTAAGGGTCGGAGCGTAATTAATCGAATAGTATACATAAAAATGTCTTTAAGGGCTTGTGTGCAATTAAATAAAATAGTGTACATAAAAACAGAATTTTAGAATTTGTAAGAGCTATATAAATAGATGGTGGGATTTTAGAAAAACCCTATGACCTTTTACTTTTTCCACCGCCTTGCTTGACTTGTTTTTCTTTCCTCGGAAACTTGCGCGCATACTTGACCATTTTCTTCTGCCGGCTGCATCGCTGCGTTGTCGTGCTGCCGCTGATTTTCCTTCTTTGTTGCTTGTGAGCCGAAGCCGCTTGCTTACTGCTGGCTGGCACCGCTGCCGTCAAGTTCTTTGCCATTGCATTGCGTTCTTTGGCGCTTCGCTTATTCTTTGGTGCCCGCCGAGTCCTTGTGCCTTCTGCTGCTTTGCCGAAAGCACACGCGATCGATCAACCAAAGCCCGCCGCCTTGCATTTGTTTTGAAGCCCGGCCAGACGTTACCTCGCCGCCGCATGCATGGTGGCTATTTCCCAATGTTAATTGCGTGCAAACCCGTGAGACCAAGGCAGGCTGCGTGAGATCAAATGGCAAACGAAGGTTGATCAGTAGAGCAGAGAGAAAGAAGTCAAGTTTCAGATTCTTGTGGGTAACGATCTATAATTTCGTTTCGTCTCTGTTTCGCTGTTTATTTAGAGATTAGAATTTAGATTAATTAGAGAGGGTTCTTTAATTTGTAGACGAGATGCCGATTAATGAATTTGGTTAACCTGCTGTCCGTTGTACGATTTATTCGGATATCGTAATGGCGAATTTTGGAAAGTTCATCTACTAGTTAATTGTAGATAATATCGATAGCTTTCTTTAGCATATTTTATCATGTCAATCGGACAAGTATAATTCGAGTTATGATTTTCGGAAGGCTGCTGTCATTGTGGTTGTCGTCTTTCGGCGCTGTTTTGGTAGACTGTAGATTAAAAATAGTAAATAGCTTAATTAGAGTTTTTGATCTACATGAAAGTTGTAGGTAATTGTCCAATGGTTCTGTAGAATCTGAGAACGCGAATTTTGGTTGAGTAAAACAAAAGTTATGAATTTAGTAAGACCGCTGTTCCGAAGCGGACAGATCGGTTTTCTGGGTTAAAAACGGAGGGTTAGATGATTTAATTAGAAGACTTTGTAATATAAGAAAATGTGGATAATTTTATGAAGAATCCAGAATGGGGTGGTTTGTGGTGATCGGACTTTCGAGTCAAAAGTTACGTTCGTTTTAGTACTAAGACCGCTACGGGTAACTTTTCGGTACCGGAGTAGCGTGGTATTTTGGGGACGGGTAGGAGCGAAGTATATTGATTGCTATTCTTGTTGCTGTAGCTTGTATTGAAGTTTGTGTATTTAATATAGGAGAGGCGTCGTACTTGTTGCCATCTGCTAGCCAAATTGTGCGTCGCAACTAGTAAAGGCAAGTGCATGGTAGCAATGATCAATGATTGATCACTGTTTTCTTTATCTTCTATTACCATTATTGTTGTGCTTTTATTTGGTTTAATTGCAAACAAATAATTGGTATGATTATATCTTTGTTGACAAGCATGATGAAAAGTTGGATATGATGTTTATGATAGAGTTTGCATGTTTGCATTCATAAGCATCTTTGCATATGAGCAGGTGATCATGAAAGATCACAACTCCACGGGAGTGGAGGAGGTCCCCGATCCTTATGGAGGAACGGGCTTGAGAGTGAATGTTGTCGCGAGCATTCACTCATGCTATCCGATATCTGTGAAAGAAGTGCATGTGGACATGTAGATTAGATTTGCATTGATACATGAGATTAATGGATGTGAATCAAATAGAAGTACACATGAATGATAATGAAGTTATTGAATGTTGTGGATTTATTATTGTTCGTTGTTTATGGATGTGTTTCTTTGAGTCGTGGACTCACCCTTGCTCTATTGTTGTCTTTAGGTGATCTTGAGGATCCGTGGCGAGAGCGAGTAGAGCACATGGACCACTTATGATCATTTACCTTCATAATCTTTTCATTCAGAATTGGATTACTCCTGGACATGTTAGAGGTTGAATAAAGTTTAGGACAATGTTTGGACTAGACTATTTGCTTTATTAATTTGGATTCATTGGTTGATGCTATTTTGGATTGTTTACCTGGTTTTATTCCAATTGATTATTTACTATCGTTTGAACCTTAGATATGCATGTTCTTTTGTGATATATGGACACATTTATCGTTGCTTCCTTGCTGTAATTTTTTTATAGTGTGTCGATAATTATTAGTTTAAAGAGTAGTGTGGTGGCATTCTAGGCTCAGTGTTGAAATTTGGGTGTTACTGATTGGTATCAGAGCGGGCTTTAGGTCCGTGGTGAATAGATTAACAACTTAGGCAAACTAAAATTGTTAAAATTTGTTTTAGTATTAGTAAATCAACTAAAATTTGCTAATGGTTAACTAACCTAAAATTTGACACACTAGTGCACAGTAGGTTAGAGAGAGGTACGAATATAGTTTTACGCTTCCGTTATGTTGTTTATTGATGGATGATTTTATTTTGATCTTTGAACTCATTGTGTATTGTTGATTGTGGTTGATAGCTATGCCGAGGGGTAGAGGGCGTGGTCGTGGTGGCGTGATCGTGGAGGTCGGGCCGCGGAAGAGGTTCCGTGGAGCCACCTCTGTAGTGCGATGAGTCGATGGTGAGGGGTTCTTTGTTGACTCGCCTCGGTTGGTGTCCAAGATGAGACCCCGCTTTCTTTGAGAGAGTTGGTGGGGAGATCCGTGCTCTTCGTCAACGGCGCCGTGCACATTCTTCTGCGGCATCTGTTGTTGCTCTGTCGCACATCCACCGGTTCTCGAGGCACGGATGTCACTGAGAGTGGATGGGGTTGAGGTTGGATCCGTTTGTGGTCGGGCACACCGGTCGAGCGGTGGTGGTTGCGTTACATGGAGAGGCGGTTTGGAGCTTTGGAGATGTCTTCACCTCGGAGGGTCCGTTTGTAGCCTTCGGTTTGAAAGGCAGCGGATATTTGGTGGGGGGCGTGTTGTCTTGAGGACCGCCACTCAAGGGCCGATCACTTGGGAGGACTTTGTTGATCAGTTCAAGGGAAGTTCTATCCCTATTCTTTTGTTGAGAAGATGGAGGTTGCCTTGGCGACCTTTGCTCAGGGAAAAGGTCTATTCTTGAGTATGAGGTGAGTTCAACAACTTGGTTCGCCGTCCCTTGATGGCGAATGATGATCTTTGAAAGCCAAGAGGTTCCGTCGGGGTCTCAATTCGAGTACCGGCATGTGTTGGGAGCTACTCCACTCCGTGATCTACTCTGTTGTGGAGCAAGCCAGGGCATGGAGTTGGAGATGCGACTCACAAAGGCGACAAGCCTCTGGTGGGTGGTAGTTTCGGTGGTGACGGAAGAGGAGCTCTAGTGAGGGAAGTGGGTGCATTCGTGACCGCTTTCAAGAAATTCAAGGAGGACCGCATCTTTCAGTCTAAGCGATCGAGGCCGTTCTCTTCTTGGCGCCTCGTCCTTTTGCAGTACTCGGCTCTTCGTCTGTCCCGAGGCGGGCATGCTTTGCTTTAAGTGCGATGATGGACACCGCGCTGCTGAGTGCTCTTGGACGGGAGATTGCCGTCAGTGTGGCCGACCGGGTCACAAGGAGCGGGTGTGTCGCCAGAACCCCGCTAAGCGTGATCAAGTGGGAGCACGTGCCATCTTCTTCTTCTTCTTGATGGGTCTGCTCGAGGATCTTTCCGGATGATGATCGCTCCTCAAGCGTGCCATTTCCTTGACTTGGGCGCCTCGGAGGGTACTCGGCGGCCGCCACCTTCGCACCGCCAGTCGCACGACCGCCTTACCGCACCGCCACGCCAGATTGTCGGGGCTCTCGCCGCCCGCCGTCGTCTTTTCGCCATGGCGCCACCGAGTGTACGCCATGCCCACAATGAGTCCGCGGGCCGTCTGACGTGGTGGCGGTACTTTGCTTGTGGATTCGTTTGATGCTTTAGTCCTTTTCGATTCGGGGCTACCTTTTCGTTTGTTTCGTGGCGTTTGCTAGGAGAGCGAACTTGAGTATCTGATGGATTTCTCAATCGGTGTTGGTTAGTTCTCACGGGGTATTATTGCTAGCTCTCTTGTTTGTCTGGGTGTTCTATTGTCATTGATGGAGAGGAGTTCACGGCGAATTTGATAGTTATTCAAATGGAGCCGTTCGACGTTATCTTGGGTATGGATTGGTTGCACTCTTATCGGCCGTGATATCCTCATTTACGTAGAAACGGTCTGCTGTGCGACCCGCCCGTGGGAGACGTTGACCTTTCAGGAGTGCGCCTCGCGCTCTCTTTCGATATTATTTGGATTGTTTCGGTCGCAGTGATGGCGGGCTTCTTTTAGCTCTTCCGAGAAACCGAGTGGGGCTTCGCAGATTGAGGAGATTCCGGTGGTCGGTGATTACCGGATGTGTTCCCGGTGAGCTTAGGGTTTGCCACGCGCGAGATGTGGAGTTTCGCATTGATCTTGTTCCGGGTACTCGTCCCATCTCTATGTCTCCATATCGATTAGCACGTCCGTTTGGGACGAGTTGAAGAAGCAATTGGATGATTTGTTGGCTAAAGGTTTGATCGGCGTAGCGTATCGCCGTGGGGAGCTCTGCTCATTCACGAGAGAAGAAGGATGGGAGTTGGCGTATGTGTATTGATTATCGTGCGCTTAATGCGGTCACAATCAAGAACAAATATCCATTGCCCGCATTGAGGACTTGTTTGATCGGTTGAATGGAGCTCAAGTATTCTCCAAGATCGATCTCGATCGGGGTATAATCAAATCCGTGTGCGTGGCGAGATGTAGAGAAGACCGCTTTCTCCACGGTATGGGCATTATGAGTATAAAGTTATGTCTTTTGGATTGACTAATGCACTGCCATTTTATGGAAACCATGAACAACATGTTGCACGAGTATCTAGATGATTTCGTGGTGGTGTTCATCGATGATATTCTTATCTATTCCAAGACCAATGAGGATCATGAGCGTCATTTGAAATTTGGTTTTAGATACTTTGAGAGAGCACAAGTTCTATGCTAAGTTGAAGAAGTGTGAGTTCGGATTTGAAGTGGGTTTTACGGGTCATGTGATTAACCCTCAGGGCATTGCTGTTGATCCTAGTAAGGTCTCCACGGTGGTGGATTGGAAGAGGCCGACTAGTGTGAAGGAGGTGAGGAGTTTCCTGGGTTTGGCTGGATATTATCGGCGTTTTGTGCAGGATTTCTCTATCATTGCCAAACCGATGTCTCGGCTTACTCAAAAGGTGTGAGATTCGGTGGGTGATGAGTGTGGAGCGGTTTACGCATTTTGAAGGACAGGTTGGTGACCTCTCCTATTCTCACTCTTCCGAACCGGAAGCGATTCACGATCTTTTCAGATCGTCTCGAGTGGGTCTTGGTGTGTTCTCATGCAAGGCGGTAAGGTGATTGCTTATGCGTCGAGACAGTTAAAGAAGCACGAGCAGAATTATCCCACTCATGATTTGGAGTTGGCTGCGGTTGTCTTTGCTCTCAAGATTTGGAGGCATTATCTCTACGGCGAGCCTTGTGATATTTTCACAGATCACAAGAGTCTCAAATATATCTTCACTCAGAAGGATCTGAATTTGAGGCAAAGGAGGTGGTTGGAGTTGATCAAGGATTATGATCTTACTATTCAGTATCATCCAGGCAAGGCCAATGTTGTTGCTGATGCTCTTAGTCGCAAGGCGACTCCCGCTACTCTAGATTGCCTCATTGCTGATTTTGATCGCATGGGAATATCTTATTGTTATGCGGGCACGACACATGTTGAGACACGATTGATTCTTGAGTCGGCTATTCGGGCCGTGTCTGGGAAGCACTGAGTGACCGGTTATTACAGGAGGTTAGGAAGCGTTTGGATGAAGGCAAAGAGGGTGATTTTAGCATGGATGATTCTGGTACTTTGAGGTTTAAAGGCCGCCTTTGCGTGCCACAAAAGGCAGAGGTCAAAGATGATATCTTAAAGGAGGCACATCGCACTCCGTACACTGTTCATCCTGGTGAGACTAAGATGTACCGAGATCTGAAACAGAATTTTTGGTGGAAAAGAATGAAGGTGGACATTGCTAATTATGTGGCTTCTTGTGGTGTTTGTCAGCAAGTGAAAGCTGAGCACAAGCGTCCTGCAGGGTTGTTGCAACCTTTGGAGGTACCCCAGTGGCCTTGGGATGATATCTCTATGGACTTTGTGGTGGCGTTGCCTCGTTCGCCGCGAGGGAAGGATGCAGTTTGGGTAGTGGTGGATCGATTCAACAAGTCTGCGCACTTCATCCCTATTCGCACGACAAATTCAGCGAGTGATCTAGCTCCTATTTATGTGCGTGAAATAGTAAGGCGCATGGTGTGCCCAAGACCATCATTTACGGCGAGGGACGCCAAGTTTGTCTCAAGTTCGGGAGAGTCTGCGAGTGCATTGGGCACACAGCTCCACTTTGAATCTGACGTTTCACCCACAGACATGATGGGCGGTCAGGCGGACTATTCGGACTTTGGAGGACATGTTGCGATCTTGCGTTCTATCTTGGAAGGGTAGTTGGGAGGACCGATTGCCACTTGCGAGTTTGCTTATAATAATAGTTACCATTCGATATTAGAGCGCGCCATTTGAGGTTCTCTATGGCGGAAGTGCGGATCGCCGCTTTGTTGGGATGCGATTGGAGAGAAGGCGTTTTGGGTCGGGTGGATTGAAGACCGTTGAGCGTGTGGCCATGGTGAGGCGAGAATCATTAGCGGCTCGAGTAGACGAGAAAAGTTATCTTGATTTGAGGCGTGACTTGGAGTTTGCGGTGGGTGACCAGTGCTCTTGAGTGTCTCCCACTAAAGGTATTGTTCGGTTCGGTACCAAAGGAAAGCTTAGCCCGAGGTACGTTGGACCGTTCTCAATTATTGCAAGAATTGGGAAGTTAGCCTACCGTCTGGACCTGCCTGAGTCCATGCGTGGAGTTCATAATGTGTTTCATGTCTCGATGCTGAGAAAGTTTTTGAGAGACCCAGAGCATAAGATTTCATTATAGCCGTTGACTATTGAGCAAGACCTCACAGTTGAGTCACGTCCGGTGCGCATTCTGGAGAGGTCGGAGCGAGTGCTGAGGCACAAGACGTTGGTATCGTCAAGGTCTTTGTGGGCGATCGATCGAGAGAGAGGCGACTTGGGAGTTGGAATCTCGCATGCGCGAGCAATATCCGGAGTTGTTCACGTCGGGTACGTGCTATTTTGTTGTTTAATTTCAGCAGTGTAGTTTTTTATTTGAGTAGAACGGCGAGTAGAATTCGGGGTCGAATTCTGTTAAGGGGGGTAGAATGTAATACTCTGAAAATAATAATAATATTAATAATCACGTCTTAAGGGTCGGAGCGTAATTAATCGAATAGTATACATAAAAATGTCTTTAAGGGCTTGTGTGCAATTAAATAAAATAGTGTACATAAAAACAGAATTTCAGAATTTGTAAGAGCTATATAAATAGATGGTGGGATTTTTAGAAAAAACCCTAGCAGCCTTTTTACTTTTTCCACCGCCGCCAGCTTGTTTTTCTTTCCCCTGGAAACTTGCGCCGCGCCGCCAGCCATTTTCTTCTGCCGGCTGCATCGCTGCGTTGCCGTGCTGCCGCTGATTTTCCTTGCTGTTGCGCCGAGCCGAAGCCGCTTCGCTTGTTGCGCGTTACCTTCTTCGCCGTCAAGTCTTCCATTGTGCGTTCTTTGGCTATTCTTCTTATTCTTGCCATTCTTGGTGCCCTGCCGAGTCCTTGTGCCTTCTGCTGCTGCTGCCGAGCACACGCGATCGATCAACCAAAGCCCGGCCGCCTTGCATTTGTTTTGGAAGCCCAGTTGCACGTTGCACTGCCGCCCGCATGCATGGTGGCTATTTCCCAATGTTAATTGCGTGCAAACCCGTGAGACCAAGGCAGGCTGCGTGAGATCAAATGGCAAACGAAGGTTGATCAGTAGAGCAGAGAGAAAGAAGTCAAGTTTCAGATTCTTGTGGGTAACGATCTATAATTTCGTTTCGTCTCTGTTTCGCTGTTTATTTAGAGATTAGAATTTAGATTAATTAGAGAGGGTTCTTTAATTTGTAGACGAGATGCCGATTAATGAATTTGGTTAACCTGCTGTCCGTTGTACGATTTATTCGGATATCGTAATGGCGAATTTTGGAAAGGTCATCTACTAGTTAATTGTAGATAATATCGATAGCTTTCTTTAGCATATTTTATCATGTCAATCGGACAAGTATAATTCGAGTTATGATTTTCGGAAGGCTGCTGTCATTGTGGTTGTCGTCTTTTGGCGCTGTTTTGGTAGACTGTAGATTAAAAATAGTAAATAGCTTAATTAGAGTTTTTGATCTACATGAAAGTTGTAGGTAATTGTCCAATGGTTCTGTAGAATCTGAGAACGCGAATTTTGGTTGAGTAAAACAAAAGTTATGAATTTAGTAAGACCGCTGTTCCGAAGCGGACAGATCGGTTTTCTGGGTTAAAAACGGAGGGTTAGATGATTTAATTAGAAGACTTTGTAATCTAAGAAAATGTGGATAATTTTATGAAGAATCCAGAATGGGGTGGTTTGTGGTGATCGGACTTTCGAGTCAAAAGTTACGTTCGTTTTAGTACTAAGACCGCTACGGGTAACTTTTCGGTACCGGAGTAGCGTGGTATTTTGGGGACGGGTAGGAGCGAAGTATATTGATTGCTATTCTTGTTGCTGTAGCTTGTATTGAAGTTTGTGTATTTAATATAGGAGAGGCGTCGTACTTGTTGCCATCTGCTAGCCAAATTGTGCGTCGCAACTAGTAAAGGCAAGTGCATGGTAGACAGCGATCAATGATTGATCACTGTTTTCTTTATCTTCTATTACCATTATTGTTGTGCTTTTATTTGGTTTAATTGCAAACAAATAATTGGTATGATTATATCTTTGTTGACAAGCATGATGAAAAGTTGGATATGATGTTTATGATAGAGTTTGCATGTTTGCATTCATAAGCATCTTTGCATATGAGCGGTGATCATGAAGATCACAACTCCACGGAGTGGAGGAGGTCCCGATCCTTATGGAGGAGCGGGCTTGAGAGTGAATGTTGTCGCGAGCATTCACTCATGCTATCTTGGTATCTGTGAAAGAAGTGCATGTGGACATGTAGATTAGATTTGCATTGATACATGAGATTAATGGATGTGAATCAAATAGAAGTACTGTAACGATAATGAAGTTATTGAATCTTTGTGGATTTATTATTGTTCGTTGTTTATGGATGTGTTTCTTTGAGTCGTGGACTCACCCTTGCTCTATTGTTGTCTTTAGGTGATCTTGAGGATGCCGAATGGCGAGCGAGTAGAGCACATGGACCACTTATGATCATTTACCTTCATAATCTTTTCATTCAGAATTGGATTACTCCTGGACATGTTAGAGGTTGAATAAAGTTTAGGACAATGTTTGGACTAGACTATTTGCTTTATTAATTTGGATTCATTGGTTGATGCTATTTTGGACTGTTTACCTGGTTTTATTCCAATTGATTATTTACTATCGTTTGAACCTTAGATATGCATGTTCTTTTGTGATATATGGACACATTTATCGTTGCTTCCTTGCTGTAATTTTTATAGTGTGTCGATAATTATTAGTTTAAAGAGTAGTGTGGTGGCATTCTAGGCTCAGTGTTGGGCTGGGGTGTTACACGAATCTCATCGGAACCTCTCAGAGACTCGCACCGATTTCCGCACCGCCTAATCCAACCAGCTGCACCGAACTACCCATTCGATCCATCTTGCCCATTCTGCACCATGCTTGAGTCACACGACCTCACCCGGCATCCATGATCGTTCTAGACCTCAGCTCTCCAAGCGTAGTCGATCCACCTCACCGTTGGCGTCGTGAACGCAAGCCACCGCGATAATAGACAAACAAATCGTTTTCGGGAACAAGTTCTTCACAACTTGACCCACGTTAGTTCCGCAATGCAATATGCAACAATAAAGCATTGAACTCCAAACATAAAACACATTCAAATCAACTCAATGCCAACTTGGCTACCCTCCAAGTCATCGGCGGTCTGACCGCCCCACAAGGCCGGTCTGACCAATTTCAGGCTGGTCGGACCGATCCCACAACGGCGGTCGGACCGCCCGAAAAGACTTAGCCAAATTTTCAGTTCGAAATTCCGAAACCTTCTGAAAATTTCAACTGAATAGAACTTTTGACTGGGAGCTCCAAAAATGATATGACCACATCCAGGAGACTCCCCTTACTTGCCTACACAACCTATTTTTGGCTCAGCCCCAAAAACCACTTTTAGGTCAGGCCGGTTCGACCGGCAACCACGGCCGGTCCGACCCCTCCACGGGCGGTCTGACCGCCCCATACAACCGGTCAGACCGCCTGTGGTCTGACAGCCTTGGAGTAAACCCGAAAATGCGAGATTTTGCAAACCAACAAAGCCATTGCCAATTGACTCATCATCCTGAGATCGTGCACATATCCTCACGATATCCACAGATCAACTATTTTGAGACCGACTTTGTGTAGGATGGCTAGCTCGACGGGTTTCTAGTCGGTTGCCTTGTGGGTATGGGCAACCGGTTGGCTTTTTTTGGCCATCTTATGGCTTGTTATTTCCACTGTGTTTTGGTACTTTATCATTTTATTTGGCTGGTCGACCCTTTTGTGTAATACGAACTGTGTATGTCTTTTGTGTTGTAAATTATGAAGACTCAGTATTGTAATAACTTGTGTATGGAATTGATGCTTTAAATTTTGTAAAAGTGTATGTGTACCGCTCCTGAGAGGTATACAATATACCGAGAGCAGGATATTTGATTTGTAATGCTAGGACCAATCGAATGGTTAAGTATTACAAGTTAAATACCCCGGGTTCTCACACGCCGCCTCCATCGCCACTACCTCAATGCCACTCTTGCTGCGCCACCACCACTTGGAGGATCCCCGTGTCACCGCCATTCCATTTTGGTCGCCGTTCGCCGCTAGCGCCATGTGCCTGAGCCACCAACCAGCTTCCCCGATTTCCTTCCTCTATTCTTTCTATCTTTGTCCCACTAACCATTGGACCCCACATATCATTCTTTCTCTTTTTGTCCAACTCAAACATGGGTATTCTCACCACCCACTTGAAAAGGTAAGCACACTCGCCAAATCACAGAGCAGCAGAACAACATCTCAACACAGTCTGGTCTAACAGAAATAGGCAACCAAACAAGCCACCATTGCATCCACTCATCCTGGATGACCCATACGGGTGAGGCTAGGGACATGCAGGTAACCAAACACACCTATAAGAATCCTTGTAGCACACCTCTTCAAGTGCTAGTTGATTAGGATGTAAGTTATCATACTCAACCTAAGCTCCTGAGGGTTGAGATGGAAGTTGCTACATAATATGATGTAGTAAAATACATGTAAAAAAGGCGAGAAAAACGTCTGCCACAAGAGAGCTTCTTCCTTGGCATCATTTTCTCTCTCTAGAAGAAGTCCTTATTGGGATAATTTTAGGTGAAACACTTTTTTGAGGGAAATTTAAGGTGAAACTCTAGGGAAAAGGGTGGACAGTTGAGTCAGTTCTAAGCCGAGGATTAAGTGTTGTGAGGCCACCAAATACGGTCCTTGTCAGCTCCAAATCCTTATCGAGATCTACCTAAATAGCTCGTAAGAAACCCTTAAAAAGTTTTTATACAAAGAGTAAGATACTATAAGAAAAACCAATGGCTAATGTGACTCGAAATGGTCATTTGTCCCATGGATATTCCTAAGGCACGCAACAAGCTAATCTATAGTTTCTTGGCCTAAAATTCTCCCCAAAGCTTAAATTCTAAAACAACAAAAATATTTAGTATTTTGATTTTACTTTTGGTCCATTCATGTGCCATGATGGTGAGAGGAAGGATCAAACAAAAGGACTAAACCAGTGAACCCCTCGAAATTAATCACATTGATTCTTTATTCGACGATTTTCTTCCGGTTGTTTGGACCGGGCAAAAGGCCTCCGTGCTAAAAAGAGAGAGAAAGCAACCCCTAATCATTGTTTAATCTCAAGAGGCACTAATAAAATGACCGAAAGAAAAAATAGTATCAGCTGATAAAAAACATGTGGGGATGGGGGTGGGGGTGGAGGGATTACCACAATAATCAATCAATCCGTTGCGGAAGAACGGTCTACTTATTGGTCCTTAGTGTTTAGGTCGAAATACAATTGTACGTGTTGCAATAGTCTTTTGTATCAAGAGACCTAACTTAAAAGTAAGAGACCCTCACCTCGCAAGCTAGCTTTTGGGGATGAGAATACCCTTACGATCCTACAATTTGTATCAGAGCCTGGTTCTAACAACTCTGACCCGATGGACACTAGTGTATGAAGGCTCGATGGACCGTGGGCCCGAGGGACCGTTGGTGTACGGTGAAGGGGCGGTGAACGGCCGAGAGACACCAATGTGTGAAGGGGGAGATTGTTGGAATAGTCCCACATTGGTTGTGGAAGGGCAATGGACCTAACTTAAACTTGGATGAGTTTCTCACCTCCCAAGCTAGCTTTTAGGGATGAGAAGTCTCTTACGATGCCTACAATACCTAACAAAAGCATCATCATCGACTGAACCCAGACCCTCTTTTATAAATGCGATATTACTGATCATCATACTAATCACTCATCAGCAAAAATGTAGACATGCGTTATATATGATATCACTACCAAATTAAGGCATCGTTAGGTTAGGAATGAGGGAATTAAACTATTTTTTATGAAATTCCCGCAAAATTGCTATCAAATTCTTGCATTCCAAACCAGCGGAATGGAGGGTGATGGATAACACAACACCAATGATTCTTATTTGTAGATACCATGTGGTATGGTCCTAACCTTGGTGTTGAACAACTGACATCAGTGTTAAGCAGTTTGGATAGTAAACCCTCGGTTTTAGCAATTTTTTTGGATTTGTTGTCTAAGTGCTGGCGGTATGCCAGCGGTATGACCGACCCTACTAGACGGTTTGACCGGCCGAGACCAGGCGGTCAGACCGATGGTGAGCGCTTTTGAGGAATGAGCACCAAACACTCGTGTGGGAGTGTTCGGGTGAGTTTGCACCAGGTGCGATTGAAAATGGAGACTGGTCATAAAACTAGATAGAGTTTTGCCAAATGTCCAGAGGGGTATTTTCTGATTTGGAAAGCGGCACTACCACAGAAAAAGTCTTCACAGACAGTTCAAAAATATCATCACAGACAGGTTCATGAGTCGTTTGAGTTTATGGGTCAGTAATGACATGAGGTCATCATAGACGGTTTTTGAACCGTCTATGACAAAAGCTATCATAGACAGTTATGAACAAGAACCGTCTGTGATATATTTTCATAGACACTTCCGAATAAGAATCGTCTATGATAGTAACTACCACAGACTGTTCTGAATCCGAACAGTCTGTGATAGTTTTTCTATTGCAAAAAAATAGATTTTGATTTTGAGCCAAACCAATCAATTGTTGGACAGTAGTTTTCATATAGAACTTCTACCAAGACAACTAAAATCCAATTAAAATTCTGATAGCAAACACATTGTAGGAGAGACCTATCTAGCAAAAGGAAAGCCAAAAGGTTTCACAACGTCCCCTCCGAATGGGAAAAAAGAATAAAATTACAAAGTTCAACTGCTAGAAACCATCTGTGCCTCCAAGCCCTTGAAGAACTCATCGGCTTTTTGGATTGGTCTTATGAGCTCCTCTATGTACCTCACTAGCATATCACAAACTATTCTTACATGTCGTCCGAATTCGACTCAAGGTCGTCGGCAAGGAAAAGGAGAGACGACCAAAAACCTCCGGCAGCGCTCCGACCTTAGGTAACACAAAATTAAGATCATTTTCTTACATACATTAAATCACAAAATGTACAAATAAAATAAGAACCATCAATCGGCCAACAAATTGTGTATATTTTGGGGATATATATGTACCTTCTGGCAGTCTACCTCCTGTGGCAAACATGGAGCTCCTGCACGTCCCTCCTTCTCCTCCTCATCTGCTGCGTCTCCTCACCGAACCACGCTGGGGAATTGAGGGCGGTCGCCGAAGCTCGGCGTGGGGAGGGGAGAGGGCGAGACTGATGGAAGACAAGGCGGGGGTGGGTATAATATATAAGGACAACGCCAAAATATTTCGCCTCCCGCACAAGCGTTCAAAAATTTCCGTGAATCACAGACGGTTTCAAACAAAAACCGTTTGTGATGAGCTAGTATCACAGACGATTCATATTTAAAACCTCCTGTGATAAGTATCTCCTGATTTTACCTGACTCTATGGCTTGAAATGCCTATCTCTGTGGCTTGAAATACCTAACTCTGTTTTTACCATGGCTTGAAATTACTTCTCACAGAGTTAGGTGAAATTGGGAGATACTTATCATAGACTCCCTTATTTCAAGCAATGGTAAAATCAAAGATACTTATCAGAGACGGTTTTTAATACAAACCATCTGTGATGAGGACGGAAAGTCACAAACGGTTCGTGTTGAAAACCATCTGTGAAGTATCATAGACGGTTTTGAACAAGAACAGTTTGTGATATTACTAAAAATTTAGAACCGTCTGTGATACTTCACAGGCGGTTTTCAACACGAACCGTTTGTGACTTTCCATCTAGAGCTTTAAGCTACGTTCATATACAGCTACACAATGGACTAAACCTTGAATTGGCAGTTTTGCGTGAATGAGTTTCACATAAAGCCTTGACTGATACTAGGCTGCCAGTAGGCTACCCCTCGAGTGGAGCATATAAGTCATACTCCGGTGTCTCTTCATGAGCTTCTTAGAGAGTACCCATTTCTCACAGGCTGTGACTAGCAGTCGGGCTCACATAAGTGTGTTCTTTCAAGAATGCTATGTAGGATAGCATCTTTGCTATTTAAAGCCACAGAACACATTAAGGTAAAGTCATCCTACCATACAAATTTACGAGTACGACATCTTCAATGGAGTAGGTTATAGAATGTACTCGCTTTTAGTTAACCAAACAATTTGTTTTTCCCAGGTCCTACTTCACGGGATCTCCGATCTCATTGGTGAGTTGCCACTGTGGTATAACTCACATAGGTCTCATTCCCATCTCTTTCGATGCATTATCTATCATATTCCGTGATAAACCCTTTGTAAAGGGATTTGCCAGATTCTTAGCTATTCGAATATAATCCATAGCTATTATTCTAGAATTTATTAATTTTCTGATAGATTTCAATCGTCTTTTTACATGCCTAGAGGACTTCATGTTATCCTTCGCACTGTTCACTTTAACGAAAACCGTTTGATTATCGCAGTACATCAGGATGGCGGAATCGGTTTTTCAACCACCAGCAAGTCCATCAGTAGTTCACGCAGCCATTCTGCTTCAACAGTGGCTGTATCCAATGCCGTGAGTTCTGCTTACATAGTTGACCTTGTCAAAATGGTCTGTTTGCAAGACCTTCATGAAACAGCAGTACCGCCTAGAGTGAAAACATATCCACTCATAGCCTAAATCTCATCAGCATCAGATATCCAATTGGAATCAATATACCCTTGAGTACGCGAGTACGGTATAATGAATTCCATAACTCATCGTACCTTTCCAGTAGTGCATAACTCGCTTGAGAGTACACCAATGATCATCTCCCGGATTAGAGGTAAACCGACTTAATTTTCTTACAGCAAATGAAATGTCAGGCTGGGTAGCACTAGTTAAGTACATGAGTGAACCAATAATCTGGGAATATCTCAACTGATCCTTTCCTAGTCTTTTATTCTTTCGAAGTATTTGACTTGGATCATAAGGTATTGGATAAGGCTTGCTATCCATATAGCCAAAACGGCGCAAGACCTTTTCCACATAATGAGATTGTAGAAGTGTAATCCCATCCTCACCCTTGATCAACTTGATGTTTAGAATTACATCGCCTTCTCCCGGATCTTCGTGCCAAAACTTGAGTGAAAAGACTTAACCTCGATAATCACGTTAAGACTTGTTCCAAAGATAAGTATGTCATCAACATACAAACACGGTATAACTCCTTCACCCCCACCATAGCGGTAGTAAACACATCTATCGGTTTCATTTACTGCAAAGCCCGCGGATGTTAAAGTTCTATCGAACTTCTCATGCCATTGCTTAGGTGCTTGCTTGAGATCATGCAAAGATTTCAGTAACTTGCAAACCTTGCCCTCTTGACCAGTTACCACAAAACTATCAGGTTGTTCCATGTATATTTTCTCATCTAACTCTCCATTGAGGAAAGATGTCTTAACATCCATTTGATGGACAATAAGACCATGTGAGGCAGCGTATAGTGGTCAATCTAGCAAAGGGTGAGTAAGTATCAAAGAAATCTTCTCCTTTTTTACGTATAGCCCTTAGCCACAAACTTTAGCTTGTATTTTTCAATAGTACCATCAGGCCTTAGCTTTTTCTTGAACACCCACTTACATCCAACTGGCTTGCAACCATATAGACGATCAGTGATTTCCCAAGTCCCATTAGCGAGAATGGAGTCCATTTCGCTACGGACCGCATCCTTCCAATACTCTGCATCAGAAGATGCATGTCTCTGAAATGAATTTGGAAACATCATCCACAAGGTACACAATGAAATCATCTCCAAATGATTTTTCAATCGTTTGTCTTTTGCTCCTTCTAGGAATAATACTATCATCCTTCTCAAGGATTTATTCGTGTATGCGTTCGGAATGCTCAATGGGAATTATGGATGCAGGAGTTAATCATTTGCTTGACTAGTAGAGTTGTGCATATCCTTCACGGGGGATATATTTTAAAAAAATGTAGCATCTCGAGACTCTATTATTGTGTCGGCATGCATGTCAGAGACCTTAGATTTAACTATTAGAAACCTATAGGTAGTATTGCAATGAGCATATTCTAGAAAGACACAATCCACAGTTTTCGATCGGTTATCGGTACGTTGACTTTTGCCCAGCACCCCCAAGTGTGCAAGTAGGATAGTGATAGTATTCTCCCTTTCCATCCTTCATACGGAGTGATCCCACTATTCTTAGTGGGAACTATGTTTAGGACATGAGTCGAGGTCAGTACGGCCTCCCCCCACCATGCCTTAGATAAACCCGTAGTGTCTAACATGACATTAACCAATTCACTCAACGTGTGGTTCTTTCTTTCAGCAATCCCATTGGATTGAGGTGAATAGGGAGGTGTCCTCTAATGGATAATTCCGTGCTCTACGCAGAATTGGGAGAACTCATTTGAGAAATACTCTCCACCATGATCCGACTGAAGTCTTTTGATTTTCCTTTCTAGTTGATTCTCAGCTTCAGCCTTATAAGTTTTAAAATAGTCTAGAGCCTCATCTTTTGTTTTCAACAGATACACATAACAATATATAGAAGAATCATCAATTAGAGTCATGAAATATCTTTTCCCTCCTTTTGTCAACACACCATTCATTTCACAGAGATCTGAATGTATGAGTTCTAAATGTGCCAAATTTCTTTCCTCCACATCTTTATGAGATTTGCGGAATTGCTTTACTTGCACATAAGTTTGGCATTTAGAACCTTTGACTATTTTTGAAATTAAATGTAGGTTGGATAGCCGAGACATACAACTAAAATTTATGTGACACAAATGTGAGTGCCAAACGTTGGCCTCATCCCCATTATTTGGATCACAAATATGGTTCAAAACCTCATTACAGAAATCTTGAAAGGGAAAAACGGAACAAGCCTCTGCAATCATAGCTTTTCCAATAAAGAGTCCAAATTTAGAATGACTACTTTATTTGACTCAAAAACCAACTTATACCCATCTCTACACAGAAGGGAGCTGCTGACGAGATTCTTATTTATTGAGGAGACATACTACACGTTTTTCAGCGGCACGATCTTTCCCGAAGTAAACTTCAGATCTACCGTGCCAACACTAAGAACAGAGGCATGTGAACCGTTTTCCATCAACACGGAGGAAGCCCGAGCGACTTGATAAGAAGAAAACAAGGACACATCAGCACATACATGAATATTAGCCCCTGTGTCAATCCACCAGTCGGTGGAATGACAGACCGAAAGAACAGTAGGTAAATTACCATACTCAGATGTCCATGCTCCGGTATCGTCAATAGTCATATTCACAGACTTGGTCTGGTTATGCTCATTCTTTCTGCCTTTACGATCAGAACATTTGTTAGCCCAGTGACCGTCCTTACCGCAAACATAGAAGATATTTTTTTCCCTTGTTTGGCTTCTTATTCTTCTTAAAGTTGGTGGTTTCTATGACCTTAGCCTTTCCCTTGAACTTTCTGTTAACATGGTGCTGTATGAAATTGGCGTTGGAATGTCCTTTGGCCACCTTAGGATGCACACCCTTCGCTCGAGCTTTCTCTTCAACATCAAGGGACGCAATCAGATCCTCAACGAAAATATTTTGTCTCTTGTGTTTCAGAGATGTAGAAAAATTCCTCCATGAAAAAGGGTAGTTTGGCAATGATGCCACCAGCTACAAACTTATCGGGTAATATGCATTTGAGGTGGTCGAGCTCCCTCGCAATGAATTGTATTTTATGAGCCTGCTCAACTACAGAACGGTTCTCAACCATCTTGTAGTCATGATATTGCTCAATGGTATACAACTCACTGCCAGCATCCGAGGCAGCGAACTTATGTTCGAGTGCCTCCCACAACTCCTTTGTGTCTTTCATGTGCATATACACATCGCATAGACGATCGAAAAGAACGCTAAGAACGCATCCCACAAAAATTATGGTGGCTGCTTCAAACTCCTTATCCTGTTTGGGAGTAAGTTCTCCCTCAGGTCTCCCGGAGGCAACCCAAAATATGTTCAGAGCCGTGAGCCACAAAGTAACTCTTGTCTACCATCTTTTGAAGTTCACTCCACTGAACTTCTCTGGTTTCATTGCCTCAGTAAAACTAGTCATTTTCATCATAGAGTGCCTATCAAATTCATCATCAGGTTTTTGGATTGTTAGAATATTTAGCACTTTAGTGATTACATAATTTCACAAATAAATCATGACTACAGAAATACCATTAGAACTAAACATGTCCATAGGATGAACTGTGACGATAAGCAATATGAATAACAGAACGTATATATGGACTATGACGATAAGCAATATGAACAACAGAACGTAAGTGCAGAGTACTAGATGTTACCGATGCGAAGCGAAGAGTGTCGCAGAGATGAAGGAGAAGACGTCGCCGATGATGAAGACACCGATGTAGATGATGCAGAGAACGACGGGCGGTCGTGGAGTTGCTTCCAAAAAGCCTGATTCGCCCTCTCCCATACAGGATCGCAAGGATGAGATGGTTCCGGAGACCTGCTGTCCCCACCACCGGTGGACGCTGGGCGTATGGACGAAGTAGCACTCTACAACACAATGCTCTCAAGAACAGCTCCTAGAAATTATTGATTAATCAACGGGGCAAAGCCCAAGCCAAAGCCCAATTAAATCCAATATGTGTGCTTCTTCGGATTTATCCACAGGACGTGTCATAAAGCTTTAGACTTTGTGTTTACAAGGCTTGTCATTTGCAAAATTGCAAGTTGCAATAGCGTTGCTACTATTAGGTATTGTTTAGTACTAGTAGTAGTGCCATTTATCGGTAGGCAAGCTTTTCGCTTTTAATGTCGTAGGGACAGCGGTACGCAGTGCAAAGTTGGCCAATCGCATGCTGCATCACTTCTGCAAATTGCATCCACCAGTGCCTCTTGACAAGGAAAGATTCAAACACTGGAAGTGGATGTATACAAACGTAGTATTTCCATTCTTAGTTTGGAACGCGTGGTATATAACTTCTACAGAGGCTGACAGATTGATTGTGGCTTGGTGGCTGGTGCAATGTATCCAGGTCGCTTCGTGGGCTCTGCTTTTTTTTTTTTCTGACAGTTATGGGCTCTGCTTGTTGCCATCAGAAATTCGGAAATCATCAGTCACTCAGAAACCCCGTTCAGTTCTGGATATGTCACTATTATATGAGCCACGGAGGTCGGACAGATACATGGGCCAGGTGGGTTGGGTATACACAGCACTGGTGAAAAGGTAGTTCGTGAATGCTGGGCTGAGCCTGGAGTTGTAACGAACTCTCTCCCATGACTAACTGTCAGTCTGTCAGTGCACTCACTGCTAAGGCTCTTCTTGGCATTGCGGTGGATTATGATAATATTATTTTGTAGAACCACCTTAAGATACTTTGGTATTTGGCTAACTTTTTTTTTTTTCTAAACCAAGTTGCTAATGGAGATATTATTGCATTCCAAATAACAAAACAAACTAGTGGTAATGCGAGAGAGACAAACATTTAATCTGATTCGCCAAACAGACTGGTAGATTTGTTCACAACTGCTTTTCCACAGCAACTTTTGAAATAAGCTACACACAACACAATAACCGCAAACTAGCCCTCTGAACGTGTACCAGTACTCGGTAGTGTGTCTTGTTGACCACCTACTCCAGAAACATGTCCTGTGGAGATGCGCGTATGAAGGATGCCGATCCATTTTATGTTTGGCGCTCAGAGCAAAACAACTGAAGAATGCCAGTTTTTAACGTGTGCATCACTGCATGGCTCCATGGAACTTCTGATGAAGTTTCTGGTTGCTGATGACAATCGACAGAATAGCACACCTGACAAGGGTGATGCTGGACGCACTATCCGTCCAAGTGCATTAACACACTTGATCTAGCCTAGATCTTTCAGGCCATATACCTCATCCAAGGATTAAACGTATTTTCAGGCACAAAATGTTATTAGTAACGAGTAACAACTATACTGAATGAACAACACTGTTTGTGCGCTACACGAGCACATGCAAATAAGAAGCATTAACATTCAGTAGCACATGCAAATAAGAGGCATTTATAAAGGAAACGAGAGAATAGAATTTAAGAAATATACACATTATTTCAAGAGCTGATTAACAATGCAGATATCTCTCATAGAGCGACAAATGGGAAGCTGGCATAGTGGATGCTAAAACAGCAACCCATCTGACCTGGCAAGAAAATTGAAAATTGGAATTCAGAGAGGCGCACCAAAGGGTTCAGGAGACGCATACAAATCCACAATGGATAATGAGATAGTATTATTCAAAGGAAGAGAGAAAAAGATCATCGTTACTGCCAAGCCAGGCCAGCAAAAGAAGCTAAAATTAGATCAAAAGCTCATAACAGAGCCGACTACAACAATTTTATAGAAAAAAATGGATCACAATCATGTGTCGCATTAATTACTAACTTTGATTTTTTTATCAAGGAATTAGCTGCACACTCTCAGCGCCTTCTTGCAGGCGCCATCTCTTAAGAGCGTCATCCACTTACAGCCAATTGAGAGAGGTTAATTGGCAATATGTCTACTAAGCTTATTCTCAGATTTGGAGCACCATTTATTTCCAGACAGTGAAGGGCTTATAGATTACTCAGGCCTCTTGGAAGAACTGCAAGATCAACACATTGACGAATCCTGAAATCTCTGAGTGACCGCAGCGTCTCCACGGAAAACTGAGTGAGCCTGGGGCAATAAATTATCTCCAGGGACTACAGAGACGAAAGCTTCTCTACCCAACTAGGAAATTTTCTCCCAGGGTAATTTTCGATGCGTAGACGTTTGAGGTTGCTGTGTGGACAGAGTGCTTCAATGACCTTTTCACTTTCCTCAATCTCTCTGTGTCGCTGCTGGTCATCCCTGCAGGTGCCATCACTCCATTGCAGCATCAGTTTGTGCAAATACTCTTTTCCACTCAAATTGGCCTCCCTTGCACCATCATCAGCGGCGCCTTCCAACATGAGAATGCAAAGCTCTCCACGAATTTTCAAGTTCTTCAACTCATTAATGTTGCACTTGCCTCCATCACTGGACACTACAACAAATCTGGAAAGAGTTTGACGAGATTCTAACTTGTCAATGCCACTTGGCATTGATCGAAAAGCAGTAATTCTATCCCAATCAAGATGCAAACAGAGGTGCTGCATGTTAACTAAGCGACTCATGCCTTCAGGTAAATCCATAAGCCAGTAACAGTCCCTGAGGTCAAGTGACTGCAAATTGTATAGGTTGCAGGCTGTTTCTGGAAGACTCCCTATCAAAGTATTGCGAAGGCTGAGGTATCTGAGATGTATCAAGCATCCAACTGAATCTGGCACGGCTAGCTCAGTATAACCCAAGTCCAGTGCACGCAGACAAGTTAACTTTGAGAACAGTCCTGACGGAATCTGCTTCGAAGGCAGTTTCATTGTGGGGCATAGCTTCAAGAGCCTCAAATTTTCATAGCGGTTAAGCTTGTCAAATGCAAAAGGTTCATCTTTTGGGCACAATATAGTTGCATAGCAAATCCACTCAGGATGTCAGCAATCTGTGGGTTGTCAGGGTTGAGAGTCAGAGATTCATAAGCTCGGCACTCTATACTTCTGATTAGCGAAGCGGTAGGAAGTTTCAAAGAACGACCTCCATAGGAGCTCATCAAAGTATCTGCCTGCTTCCATCTCTATCCTTTTACTTCCATTGTTCTTAACAAGACCTTCTGCAATCCACAGTCTGACCAGCTCATCCTTCTCAAGTTCAAAACCATCCATAGGAGCTCATCAAAGTATCTGCCTGCTTCCATCTCTATCCTTTTACTTCCATTGTTCTTAACAAAACCTTCTGCAATCCAGTCTGACCAGCTCATCCTTCTCAAGTTCAAAACCAATAGGCAGTATAGAACAAAAAGCATAGCACTGCTTGAGATGATATGGCAAGTGCTGATAACTTATCTACAAACTTGCCAAGATGACGTTTGTGTTTTTGTCATCTTCAAGAATCAGCATTTCACTTAGTATGTTTTCCCATTGTTCTTTCTGTCCATTAGTGTCGGACAAGAGCACCCCACACCGACTGATTTGGCTGCTAGAGGGAGCCTTGGCAATTATTTGCAATTCACTGCCCAATTGGCTCACGAACACGCTGCTCTGTGCTGCTCCTCCCTGAGAACGCATAGACTTGAAGAATTTGCCAGCATTCTTCGAATTCCAAACCCTTCAAACTGATGCTAAGAATATTGGACATCATCCTTGAAGCCCTTTCATTTCGAGTAGTGATCAAAACCTTGCTTCCTTTCTCTCCAACAATCAGCGAGGGCCTCAGTGATTCCCAGAACTGGAAACCTTATGCCCAGAGGTTGTCAATCACCAGCAAGAACCGCCCTTTGCTCAGGTGCTCACGCAGACGTTGCTGCAATTTGTCCAAGCTTAAAAGATCGCATTTTTTACTGGTCACAGCTTCGATGATCCTCTTGGTGGCTCTCCTCACATCACCCATCTGGCAACCAAACCCAAATCCTGACGGGAAAGAAGTTCCGTACCTCCGGATCACCATATATACCAACCGTGCAAGTGTTGTCTTCCCGATGCCCGGCGTACCGCAGATGTAAATCACAGGGACATCCACACCGCTGTCAGAAACCAGAGCGGCAATGATCTTCCCCTTCTCCTCCGTGCGGCCTATGGGTCTCTCATCACAACGCGCAGCAGCTTCAAGAAGCCTTGGCCGTTGTTCCGGTTGTGCGTCCCCGTCCTGTAACCTGTAGTTTTTCCTGCCCTTGTAACCTGTAGTTTTTCCTGCCCTTGGCAATCTCGTCGAGGCGTTCGCTGATCTTGGTGATCCTGGCATCCAGCTCCCAGCACTGCCGCGGGCCCAGCTGGACGTCGAGCCAGGGCCGCTTCCGCTTGCGAGGCGGTTCTGCGCTCACCGTCCTGGACACGGCGGTCATGGTGTTCAGGCGGTCGAGCAGGGTGTCGACGTCGAACGCGGCGGCCCTGAGCTCCTGGAGCCAGAGCCTGACGGACCCGTGGTCGACGAAGCGGCGCTGCTCGGCGTCGGTGAGCAGCGCGTGCCTTGTCGGCTTCCTCCTCGACGTTCCACAGGCGGTGCCCGTGGAAAAAAAGGGTATTGAAGACCGCACTGCCGATCTTCTCAGGGAAGCAGAGCGCGGAAGAGAGCTTCTTCAGCAGATCCATTGATGCCGCCATGCCGGCGCGCCGATAAGGAGAGAGTTTATTTCAGCTGGAAACGAAATGAAAGGAGAAATCTTGCGCGGTTCAGAGAATCAGAGATGTTGATAAAGATCGGTTCTTGCAGCCGCGGCTCTTCACTTGGAATTGGGTGGGAAGTTACTGGCCGAGTGGGCGAAGGTTCTTGGCAACGACGGGGGAGTTGGGGTGGGGAGAAGAAGAGCAGCAGTCTACTACTCGCGGGCAAATGAACGAGCACCTTGCATGCAGGCTGGAATGCAATCGTGAGAACCAGCGAAGTACTAACCAATCAACGGCGACGAAAGCGGCTAGTAGTAGTAGCCTATTGGAAAGCTGTGTGAACATCATACGAGTAACGAGAAGTGGCGCGACATATGAGAAGTAACTAATCACGGTTAATCTATGTTAGGAGGAAATGCAGGCACCATTTGTTAACCTGTTCAAGCATTGCGGAGAGGAGGAGGAGACTTGGTGTTGACCCGGTGGGAAGAGAGCCAGGCGAGACGTGCAGTTGTGCACGGCGAGTCTCGTTACTTTGGCGGTTTTGGCAGGAATCAAGACGCTGCTGCGTGTGCGCTTCGTGGAAGCTCGGTGGAAGTAAGCAACTAAGCTGCTGGTGTCAGTGTCATGGTCAATTCCTCTGGTCCAGGCAAGTTACGCAGCCAATTGAGCGAGGCAGGGAGGGAAGTTTATACAGGAGACTTGTTATTGCTTATTTCTGAATTATTATTAAGTTTCAAGTCGCATGAAAACAGAACAAATGAATCAGCTACTGAAAAAAATTCTTGCAAATAATACTTATAAATACTCAAATAGTCTCTTATCACGGAAGTTGGAGGGTCTAACGCACAAAAGATCCATATTCAATACAGAAGATCCACGTCTTGCCTTAGACTCTGTTTGTTTAGTCTTAAGCTTTTTAGCTTATAACTCAAAGCCAATTTTTTTTTCTTAATCAACTTATAAATCCCTTAACTTTTAAGCAAATTTTGGTCTTTAGTAATCTGGCTTTTTATAGGACGTTGGCTTATTGAGTTGTGTGGGAACGATAAAAAGTATGAATTGTCCTTTAGGGTTTAAATGACCTTTTTTTAAGTATGTATTTAAACGTATATGATGCAATTGTGTACATATCATATTAATGTAATTCATTTATCCTCTCGAAGCTATTAAAAAAGTAGCAATACTATCACAAAAGACACTCGTATCTCCATCATGAATTGCTGATCCATTCACACCGTAAAGGAACTTCCATGCCAAGAAATATTCCAACAAAACTATCATTCTAGGCTCCTGGCACACATAGCATAGGCTCAATAAACAATTCTTACAATAAAAAGTTCTTCAAGAGGACAGCTCGATCAAGTAAGCTTGTACTAAGTTAGTAATGGCATTTGCTGCAACATGGTGCCCCACCTAATGGGAGAATAATGTTTTTGAAACAATGCAACCCTGTGAATAATATGTTCCAGAATGTGTTCCATATGCTGAAACATGTTCTGCATTTTAGCACTTGAAATATAGGTGATCATTTCCATCTTGTATAAACAAAGTTGAGTCTGACCTAAGAGAATCTGAATGTACAAAACACATGATTCATATCTCAAAGGTTAAGAGCATATGATTCATCCCACAAGTCATACAGTACTTTCACTCCATTGTTAGCAATTCAGCGTGACAATGAGCAAGGATTCAAATGCTATAAACTGCCTTAAAACAAGTAAAATTTGCAACTCTTGCTAACTAGAACACCAGTCAAGTTGCATTAGGAATGTGTAACCACAATTATTAGACAAACAGAAACAATAAGCGCATCAATCACAAGCATACTACTAAATCGAATGCCGCAGAGGAAATCTTGCTCTCCATCTTTGCCTTCTCGTCCATCTCCTTACGACCAAGCAGACTTGGTGGCTCTTCTCGCGCAAGATTCCTACAACGATATGCCAAAGACAAACTCATATATTGGTGAAATTTTCAAGAGATTAAGCAAAAAAAGCCAGTATATCGATCAAAAGAAGCATCCATTGATCAAATTTCCCCTATCCATCCAACAAAATCCACCAAAATGGCAAGAAGCCAAGAACCACCGCAAAATAGAGCCAATCCGACCAAAAATTGTACGAAAAATTCCGAAAACAAAACTCACAAACATCGGAGGCATGGGAAAGCGAAACGCAGACATATTGGGAGGGTACTTGTCCTCACGGGAAATTTGGGAACTAGGAGGAGGCGGCGTCGGTGGGGGGATGGGAGGGGGAGGCGGCGGTGTTGGGAGAGCAGGGGAGGAGATGCGGCGTCGGGTGTGGGAATCGGATGGGAGGGAAAAGAACAGGTGGAGAGGAGGAAGAGGACAAAAATGAAAGGGTTTGCATTTATACAAATGATATTTTTAGGGTAATTTCAACGAAGTTCAATGGTAAAGGGATATTTTATTCTGCAAAAGCGAAAAAAATACCTCTCTCATGGCTTTTATGCTTAAAATAGCTTAAGTTTTTTATAAGTTGGATGAAAAAGTCACCCCTTTGTTTAGGCTTGTGCTTTTTTTTCTTTTAAGCCAAAATAAAATCATAAACAAACAGGGCTAGTTGTTGTCACTAGGGGTGAAAACGGATCGGATACGGACGGATAATGGTTCTACCATATTTGTTTTCATTTTTTTTTTCCGGATCCGGATACGAATACGGATACGAATAATATCGAATACGAATTGAAACAAATACGGTCGCGGATATTTTTCAGAACATGAAAACCCCTTAAATTGTATACCAGAAATTAACGAAAACATATAACTAGTTTATTTGATGCAAACATTCATTAATTGTTCATATTTTCAGAAACCATACATAACATTAGCACTAGCAAGTTGCATTAACAAGTTCATCACAAACATAACACTTAGTTTACCATATTTAGCTAATAACTCATAGCTCACAAAGTCACAAGTCATCACACATTCACACTTAGTTCATCACATACATAAAACTCAGTTCACACTAATATTGATCAGGCTAGATGATTAATCTATACACAAATAACTGTAACATCCCAAAGTATGTTACCAAATTTTTTTTAATAAAGTTATTATTTTATTGGATTTTCTGAGATTTAAAATAGTTTTCTTGGTTAAAAAGGAAAAATAAAATAAAGTCAGTTATTTAATTTCCTAGTTTTCAATTTCAAAAATAAAATTTATTAAGATTTCTGGGATTTTATTGGATTTAAAGTGAAAATGAAAAATAATTAATTTCTTGAATTTTCGGATTTTAAAAGGTTGTTTTCCTATTTTCCAGAATTAAAATAATTTATGTAAAAAATAAAACCAACTTTAACTTGGAATTAATTTTATTAAGTTCAAAATAATTTAAGGAATTTTTATGATTGTTTTAGAATTTTTTTTAACTCTATTTGCTATTTTCTGAAAGGCTATTTGATTTGTTGCATTTTCTGAAATTCAGAAATCAATTAAAATCTCATTTTCTCTGTTGGGCTGAAATCCTCTTCTTTTGGGCCAAAATCTAGATATCTGAACTTGGTCTTATCCAGATAATCCGTATCTGTATCCGTATCCACCGGATAGTATGGCTACCGTATTCGTTTATGTTTCTGACAAAAAAATCCGAATCCGTTTCCGATCTGAAAATTATCCATGAAAAATCCTATCCGAGACAATCCGAATCTGTTTCCGTCCGGATCGGTTGAAAATTATCTGATCTGTTTTCATCCCTAGTTGTCACATGTGAGGTGGAAAAAACAGTAAACAAAGCAAAGACAACACTTCCCTCTTCCAAACTCACGTGAGCATGTCTGCATCCCTGACATCTCTTCCTCCCTTTATTTCTTCTGTTCGAAGCCTTCCCTTCTTATGTTCTTCTTCTTCCTCCAAAGCCATGGCAGACCATGGTAGCCAAGGCGATCAGCTATTCTTTCTTTCTTCTAGTCTTCCTCTAGCTTTCCTTTGCCTAGCTATGGTCATGAACAGGGGATGTCGAGCTAGCATGGCTTTTCCCCAACTAGTCTCATCCTCCTACACAGGACCTGGACTAAGGGTGTACATTGCATGTTGGGCAGCGTGTCGACGTGGCAAAAGAAGTTCGGATTCGTGTGTCCAGGTAACACTGCTCAGAAGGAAGCTGAACACCCAGCAGCGTCCAGCTCGGTGAGCACAGGAGCCTCGAAGGCGTGTCGTGCCGTGTGCACCGCACACTGCCATGTCTCCATTAACCTCATTGTTTCTCCGCGCAGTCGCTTCAAATCTCCGGTAAAGGGTTGTGGACGCCTCGCTGTGCTGTTGTTTGCCTCCACGACGCAACAACCCAGCGAGGGTAGGGATGAGCCCTGGTAGCCACCGCCGCATCTAGCCATTGCCGCCGTTGTGCGCTGCCCGGAACGTGGCGCCGTCGCCCATCCCGCCTCGGATGGCAACCACCTTGAAAGCATCTAAGCCCCTAAAAATTATTTTGGTAATTAATGATAATATGTGAATATGGGACTAACATATTTATTGAGTGTTTTAAAAGGTTTAGTCCCGGAGACAAATATAACAACCTGAAGATGCATGCTAAAGGTCAACATGAAGATCAATATAGTTCAAAGACAAGGTACAAGTTGTCTAGGATCCTTTTTGTTTTTACTGGTCTAAGGAGAAAAGGATGAAAGACTGGATTTTAGGTCAAATACCGTACTATTAAGAGGGATCGTGACTAGTAGCTTGATAACATGTTCTTGTGCAATCTGGATCAATCTAGGATCATGTATGCATGCATTTAGAGTTTGTTTTGAAAGCCAACTGTGTTTTTCTTAGAATAATCGGTAGTACCGACGTTTTGTTGGCAATACTACCACACTGCGGTATGACCGGGATAGTGGTGCAGTACTACCGCAACTCGATCGTACCTAATCTTGTTGGCGGCACGTATTTTACAGAATGATACCTTTTATCTAAGTTGCTCACCTAGTGAACGGTAGTTCCTAAGTTTTCTTGGCGGAACTATCGCATCGCGGTATGACCGCATCTTGAGTAGAACTACCGCAGCTTGAATATTCCGATATAGACAGTGGTATCTTTTTTTCAGAAAGGATTCTTTTGGACCGCAAAATGAAGTAGTAGCATCGCTCACGTGCTTGAGACGACCGACAAGCGGAACTACCGCTTGATCAACGGCGGTAGTACCGCGTTGAATTTCCAATGGCTATTTCAGAAACAATTAATGCGTCTGTGCTAGCTGTTACTGTGTATTTTTAGAGGTGTGGTAGTACCGGCCATATAATGGCGGTACTACCGCTTGTTCTGAAAAATTCTGTAATTTGACTCCAACGGTCGTATTTGTTTGTGGAGGGTATAAATACCCCTCCACTAGCTCAAGGACAAATTGAAGAGACTCCATTTAACATCTTTGAGCTAAGAGCATTCTCTCTACACCTCATACACGCTTATTGCGTTCATTGTGAGGTAGTTGAGCAAATATCAAGTGCATTCATTCTAGACTAATCCTTAGCACTTGATTGCCATCAAGAGAAGATTGCGATACATTACTCTTAGTGTTTGTCGACACCTAGACAGCTTGGCAGGAGTTTACGCAGTGATCTCTTTAAAAAGATTGTGAAGAGGTTCGGTGCTAAAATTGTGATTGGTTCGGTGTTCGTCATCTCCAGAGCGGAGGAAGAACAACCACTAGTGAAATTGAGGGAAGGCTTAATTTATGGAGCCGGCTTTGATTAGTTCCATAACCTATACATCCAACTCATGGAAACCGTTAGTTCCACAATATGATTATCATTAATTACCACACTATACCATTAACTCATAATGGTGGGACAAGATACTCAATCTTTCCCTCTTTGGTAATTGATGATAACCATTTCAAATACACATAAATTTGATTTGATAAAAGTAACACGTTGTGAATATATATATAAACTACACAAGTGATATATATATATATACTTACAACATGAGTATCACGAGAACTACAGATTCTTCATACTCAAAACTTGAGTATCTGAGAGCTACATAAGTTCTATAAACTCAAAACATAAGTATACAAAGACTACACAAGTTTTGTATACTCATACGGATATGTTTCAAAGTAAAGATCCCAAATATATGTGGAAAATGGAATATAGATCAATACTAATGAAACCACAAAATATGGAATAAACTCCCCCTAAATATGTGCATACAAAAATGTGTAAAGAAATCATATGCACATATTCAAGTTAGACTTACGGTTGAGTTCATCATATATTTTGGATCCGAGGAATGCAATATTATATAAGAGTGTGAGTCAAATGCATACCTTGTTGAATTTCACCATTATATCCAAATGAGACTACACAAGATAATACTTAACAAGAGAGTTAGTCTCATAATTAGATTTGTCATTAAGCATCAAAACACTCCATTAACTCATAATGGCGGGTCTAGATCTTTCAACAAGCAATTAGAAACACTACGGCAGCACTTGGTTTGCCCTCGTTGTAGGGATCCGGTGAATGTGTTCACCACCCATACGCCAACCAATCCATTCCGAGTGTTCATGAAGTGTTCAAATCTTACGGTAACTTGTACCTGATCATCCCCAATGAACTTCTTTCGAGATAGTATATTTTTTCACTTGCAGTTTCAATTGTTTTTACAGAACACAACATGCCGGTTCTGGCTGTGGGCAGGTGAAGCAGTGCCAAAGGTTCGAGACATTGCAATGCAAATTCTCGCCTTGCAAGAAGACACCATGTGTTCTTTGCATTTCGACAAGTGCCACGACCCTCTGATCAACCAATGGAAAATGAAGATAATGTGCTTAAAAGACTGGATGAAAGGATGGAAAGGGTTGAGAAAATGCTTCAGAAATTAATTAACATAACTAGTTTTGCAGTTTTGCTTCTATTATTTCTTGTTCTTGCCAAGTAGAAGTTCAATTCTAGTAAGATTGTAATATCTACTCCTTATCTATGCGTCCCTACACTACGTGATGTATGCCTTTGCGATGTTGTTGTACTCCTTTGCAATGATGTATGCATCTGTCTAATTCCGTTATGAATACTTTGTGTGTGAATTAATGAAACCCTAATTTCAAAATCATACATTCCAAATTTTCAGACCGAAATTACCGCACTCTACAAAGTAGGACGTGACAACACATCGCCTCGCTTGACTTTTGATGAAATGATCGCACTATACAAAGTCGACGTGACACCACCTTGCCCTTGACTTTTCGGACGAAATGACCAGTACTCTGCAAAGTAGACGTGACAACACTCTACCTCGCTAGTTACTCATGTCAAATTAACCACATCATGCCAACCCTGTGGCCTATAAAAGGAGGTGGAAGACACCTACTACACAACCAAACCCAACACTGCACCAGAGCTTTGCCACGCCGGGATGGACAAGAGGCAGAAACAATGGGATAAGATCCGCGAGTTAGCTCGGGCTTCTACGGCACGGACCGAACAAGCTAGGGATGCTGCGGCTCGGGACAAGCAAGAGCAGCGTGCCAGGATGGAAGCTCTCCACAATGAAGCCCCCCGTAGCAGCAACCCCTGCCAGAACATCCCAACCGAGCGTTCGCCGCAACACCCGCTAGAGGGGGAGACGCCGCCCCTCTGTTGGTGCAGGGACACATGCAAGTTCTTCAAATCCAAGCACCGGCTCAGCCTTGACATAATTGGACTATGATTTTTTTTAATTTGTAGCAAAGTACGAGCATTAAACTAGTCTATTATATATTAAGATAGAATTATGTGAGGCAGTAAGATGACCAACACAGGCAATAGCCAGCAGCTATCTTATTGATCCCCGATGGGTGTTACAAATCTTACAATAAAGAGAGCCTACGGAGCGTAGTGTAGTGCGTACATTGCTAGCTTATATTGCTCCCCAAGAGTAGTCATGTTGTGGTAGTAAACTTCACACATTTCAAGTCACATGAAATCATGAAACCCTAATTTCCGAAACGTCTCGTCCTAATTTCCAGACCTAGACCCTGAATTTGTCGAGATAATTTCGCAGTATGTAGAATTACATAAAATTTACACAATCAAGTCCTCTGTGTAAGGAGTCTGACAAATTTTTTTTCATAATGTTTGGACCTCAATTTCTATATTAGAAAATTCCTACAAATATTTGACTTCAAAGAATTATGCATAAAAAATAAAAATTCAAAAAAAATTCAAAAAAATTATACAACCAAGCACACTATGCCGGAGGATCCATAAAAATTTTCATAATTTTTTGAGCTTATTTAATATATTTAAAAATTCCTCGAACAAATATTATTAATTAGATTTTTCAAAAAAAAAAATGACAGGTGGCGAGTGGTGCCACCTGTTGCCGTCTTGAGACATGGCAGTATGTATGTACTGGGGCTAAAATAGGAATTTCGTAACTAGAGGGTTAGAACGGGAATTTTCGTGCGGCATACGACCAAAACAGTCCAAAATTCGCTCTTTGTGTACATTTTTGTACATACTACATACGGTTAAAAATACATATACAAGATTAATGTAAAATACAGTGTTAAATACTGTGCACTGTAATGGAAAAAGATGGACAATACACATGCTTGAGAGATGAGATCATGAGATATACGTGTACTTGATTATTGTACAATGTACAGTACACATGCTTGTGAGCTATACGTGTAGTCGTGTACGACGTAACAAACTGCTGTCCAATGTTTCAAAATTCAAAATCAAGATGGAGGGAAGGATGAGGTTAATTAGAGAGAGAGAGAGAGGTGGTGGGACCCACATGTGCTATATGCCTCTGGTAATCATGCTAAAAAGATTCGTCTATTTCCTAAATTCACCTAACATCAGCAAAGTTTTGCAAACCAAAATCTGTGCACGAATCTCGATGCGTATTGTAAGGCTTAGAAAGTAGATGCATCTAGACCTGCCTGTCCGCAAAATTGGCAATTAATTAAGGGCTCTAAAGCTTTGTATGTGATACATCACTGATATTTCATTGACAATAGGGGTTCAGATCTCGTATGTTAGCTCACAGTGAGTAACATAACATATTATGAATATATATTTGAATTTTCTCATTAATTACTTAACGAGACCCTTAGTTTCTTCCGGAGGCTGTTTCTTATATGGGCTGAGTGCAGCGTCCGGAGATAACAAAGCCTCAATAGGCTGATAGGCGAATATTGAGATTTGAGAAAGTCTCTAGAAGCCCAGCAGCAGACGAATGCCGGTGCTGACCCGGATTGCAGTGCGATTGCAAACCAGCATGGCCAATTTCTCCCGTCCGTTCCCGACTCGGATCCCGATCGGAAGAACCGTAGGTACCAAGCCGATTCCTAATCGTATTCCTCGTGTTGTTGGACGGTTGCAATCCGAAGCAACTGTGCGTCTCCAGGCCAGGTGCGCTTCCACCGGCGTCCGGCGAGAACCAGATTTGCATGGGCTGGTCCGTGATGTCCGAAACCGATTCCGAGAAAGCAAACGAGTCGACGAGCATGGCCTTTCCTCCCGCCATAAATAAGGGCACCCCACGGCGCTCTCCTAGCTATTCGTCTCATTGCTTGGTGCCTCGCATTCCCCTTGCTTGACCCGTCGACTCGCTCGATTCAAGCGATCGGAAGAGCGCGCGATGGACAAGCATCTTCCTGGAGTTCCGGTGGTTCGCCTCACCAGCCGTCTTCAGCTCGCCACCTTCTTCCCGCCATCGGCGGCAAGTGGCGACGCGGCCGGCGGAGACCATCCCCACCCCGCTACCGATGGCGGGCGTGAGGGTCGTCATCGAGGCACTTCCCCGTCGGCCCGGACAGGCGGATCGTGGAGAAGGTGGCCGAGGACATCGCTCTCCGGAGGCAGCCGTCGCGCAAGCTGCGCCGCCCCGAGCTTGTGGAGCAGGCTCTCGCCGCGGACATCATCCCTCTCGTGCAACACCCGTTCGACCGCGGCGCCGTGGTCGCCGCAAGGAAGGAGGTATGCGCCTACGTGTCCGGAGCCTGCGCCGACCCGCGCCTCGCCGAGGGCGGCGTGCAGGTTCTCGTCTTGCTGGACACCTTCGCGTGCCCAACAGTATTCCGCCCCCCGCCTTGCAAGCAGATACGGTGTACTACTGGTTCGGCTAAGCACGTCGTCGTGAGGGCCAATCCATGCATGGAGATGGAGTTGGGGAGCACAGTGCCTGCCAAGAAGCCGCGGCCTGTTGGCACCATCGGAGACCGGTGGCCAAAGCCGGCGAAGGGGGAGTCGCGCGTGGAGGAGATCAGGTTCAGTGGATGGATGCCGTGGTAGGAGATGGTTCGTGGGGAGGAAGTGTATCTATGCGCACGTACGTAGTTAAAGGGTAATTCCTGTTATTGCTCCTTGTAAGGCCCCAGTTGTAATGCACACTTTTTCCGTAGGAATTTTGTAGAAACCCACGCTCAGTGCAAGTGGAATTTTCTTTTCCTATAAAATTCCAACACAATTCCCGTGTTCATGATGTTTCTTTTCCTACAAAGTTCTGTGAAAATCCCCGTGTTCTAAATGGAATGTAATTATTTTCAAGGCAAGGAAATGTGTAATTGTTCTTGTATGCGTCCTAGATATGAACGCTAAACGTTTGGCATCAGAATTGGGACGTCGACCGTTATTCATTTTGAGCATTCTGTTTGAGTCCCATGGCTTATGCCTTTCCCTTTTCTTTGGCTTTCTTAGTAAAAAAATGAAGGCCACGGGCCACCAATTACATGCGGTATGTGTATGAGTGTATTGTTTTTTTTAAGGTGCATCTGGATGATCGGGTACCCTTCGCTGGCTATATACTGAGCTATAATGTCACTGGAGTGAGGTTCAGCTGTAAGGAAGAGTGTTTTACTGTCCATTGAAAACTGATCTAGACTGCACCTTTCCAACAAACATATACATATATACAGAGACCGCGAAAATTTTGGTCATCATGCTTGTAGCACAACACATTCTTTACAAGGGCTTCACCAAATAATCAACAGGTTTGGTCGTTTGGGTAATCCATGAGAACGAAGCATAAACAGGTAAATTTGTTCTAAAATTTAAAGCATAAGCAGGTAATGACGAATTCACCACTTCATTCAGCAGCTCAGCGTAATTATTTAGAGGTACACAGCTTCCAAAATGAAGCAAGAAAAATTACTCTTTTCACCTAAGAAAAGAGTGAAAGAATACATGCAACAGCAGCAGCAGCACTGGACGAATCTCATCCGAAGGAATGGTTGATCCACAAACTCCTGCTTCAACCGTGATTAGAGTCCAATCTTTACATCAGGAATTGTGCTTACTCTCTCGGCGCCTATGCTCCTGCACCAACTCTCCAGAGCCTGACATCCACTTAATGCCAAATAGGAGACATTATCAGGTAATACCATGTCACGGTGCTTATTACCAGATTAGGGACGTCGCGAATTTCAAGGTATCTAAGAGAACTCAGATTGCCCAATCCTGTTGGGAGAGCTTCAAGATCAGTGCAGTGACGAACCCTGAACTCTTTGAGTGCTTGCAAACCCCAACAGAGAGTTTTGGAGTTTTGGGCAGGATGATATTTCAAGGAATTCAAGAGATGAGAGCTCCTCCATGCTGCTATCACCAGATACTGACAAAAGCTGTTTAAAGTCTCCAATCTTCAATCTCTTCAACGCACTTAACTGCTGTAACTGTCGTAGATCCTCCGTTTCGAAAAATGCATCAGGGTTAGTGAGGTCAGAGATCTGAGCTTGCTGATCCATCCGATGAGTTCATCACTGTCTCCATGAATGACTAGATTGTGAAGGTGTTGAAGGATAGGAAGAGAACACAGTCTGATACAGTTATTTATCTCCAGCTTAGCAAGGTCACGAGGAAGATTTGTCACACTTTGCAATTTGGGGCAATGGCAAATATACAGTTCCTGGAGTTTAAGAAGTTCTGCTTCCTCTGAATCACACCATGTCTGAAGATTAGGCATGTCCCATAAAGTTAGAACCTCCAGAGAAGGAAAACCCAATAGTGTGCCCATGCTCTTCATGTTGTGCATTCCTTCAAGATGCAAAATTTTGAGGTTTGGCAGCACTCCAAGAGGCGGAAGAAACCCAAGCTTTCTGCAGTAGGAGATCCTCAGATTTTCGAGATAGGCGAAATAATTTTTGCCCATCCAGTCAGGAAGTTCTGTCCCAGGGTAGCCATCAATCCGTAGGCACCTCAGCCTGCCATGAGGGCCCAGTGATTCTATAACCACCAAGCTTTCATTTACTGCTTGACTATTGTTGTAGGCATCATCACTCCAATGCAGCATCAGATTCTCAACATATTGCTTTCCACTCAAATTAGCCTCCTTGGCATTATTGTGGTTGGCAGCTTCCAATTTCAAGAGGCAAAGCTCTCCACGTATGTTCATGTTCTTTAATTCCTTCATGTTGCAGTAGGCTTCAGCAGGAACAGCAGTTACAGTAAATCTGGAAAGTGTTTGAAGAGAAGTTAACTTGTCGATCCCTCTTGGCATTGGTATAGGTATCATTCTATCCCATTCAAGGTGCAAGCAAAGATGTCGCAAGTTGACTAAGCGGCTCATCCGTTCGGGTAACTCGATCAGGCGGTAGCATTCTGTGAGATCCAGTGTCTGCAGGTTGAATAAGCTGCTAACTGATGCAGGAAGCCTCTTAATCAGTGTTTTGCGAAGGCCAAGGTATCTAAGTTGTGTCAAGCATCCAACAGAATCTGGCAACTCCTCTAGCTCACTGTGACTCATGTCCAGTGTCCGCAAACAACTTAACTTGATGAAAAGCTCTGAGGGAACACATTTTAGAGGAACCCTTCCTTCAGTACACAGTTTCAAAATCCTCATATTTTCATAACAGCAGATCATATTCAACTCAGGGCATTTATCCTTTTGGCACAAGATAGATCCATACCGTACCAGTTTGGAGTTTTTTTCATCCTGTAAGCTATCAGGCTCAATACTCAAAAATTCACATTTGGAAACAAGTAGTGCAAGTTCATGCATAACATTTGGCAATCTGTATGTCTGATTTGGGAAACACCCAGAGGTTTCAAAGAATGATCTCCACAGGAGCTCGTCGAAAAATCTTCCTGCTTCTTTCTCCAAACGCATCCTAGCATTGCATTGGATCAGGCCTTCTGCAATCCACAATCTGATCACCTCATCCTTCTGAAATTCATGCCCAAGAGGAAACACGCAACAAAGAGCAAACAACTGCTTCAGATGATATGGCAAGTGATGATAACTTAACTGCAAACTTGGCAAGATCTTATTATGGTCATCTTTAAGAACCGCATTTGATTTAATATATTAAGCCATTCTTCTTCATCCCCATTAGTATCGGACAAAAGCATCCCAAGTGACTTGGCAGCTAATGGGGAACCTTGACAACTCTCTGCAATACCCTCCCAATTAACACCAGATCATCCTTCTCCATGCATTGCCCTGGCAGGAATGCATACTTTTGAAGGAGGAGCCAGCATTCTTCAACTTCCAAACCCTTCAAATGTATAGGAAGGATCGTGGACATCCTTCTCCAAACTCTTTCATTTCGAGTTGTGATCAAAACCTTACTTCCTTTCTCCGCTGCAAGCAGTGGGCACCGCAGCGACTCCCAAAACTTGTAATCCTCAGACCAGAGGTTATCAATCACCAGTAAGAACTTCTTAGCGCTCAGGTGCTCACGGAGTCGCTGCTGCAATATGTCCAGGCTCAAAGCAAAACATTTTACTCCCGTGACAGCTTCCAAGATCATCTTTGTAGTCTTTCTCTCATCACATTTGTCAGTCAAGAAAACCCAGATTTTAGTAGCAAAGAACCTCTTTACCTTATCATCATTGTACACTATGCTCGCCAGTGTCGTCTTCCCAATACCCGCCACACCGTAGATGGAGATCACGGGCAGAGGAATGGCATGATCAGATAACAGTTCTTGCACAATCTCCTCCTTCTCCTTCGCACGTCCAAAGACCTGAGACCTATCATCATGGCACGACGCAGCTTCAAAAGTCCGCGGCCCTTGTCCCCGTTGAGCCCTCCTCGTCGCGTCACCAGACTGGAACCTGAACCTCTTCCGGCTCTCAGCGATCTCGTCGAGCCGTTCATTGATCTCGGAGATCTTCGCGTCCAGCCCCCAGCGCTGCCGTGGGCCGAGCTGGACAGTGAGCCAGGAGCGCTTCCGCTTCCGCGACGGCTCCGCGCTGTCCAGCTTGGCCACGACGGTCATGGTGGTCAGGCGGTCGAGCAGGCTCTCGGCGTCGAAGGCGACGGCCTTGAGCTCCAGGAGCCAGAGCTTGACGGAGTCGTCGTCGATGTAGCGGTGCTCCTCGGCGTCCTTGAGCAGCGCGCGGATGCGCTTCTCGGTGCGGCGCAGCTTCTCGGCCTCCTCGTCGACGTTCCACAGGCGGGTCCCCTTGGAACAGGCGAGGTCGAGGAGCGCGCCGCAGATCTTGTCGGAGACGCCGGACAGGGAGGGGAGCTTCTGGAGCCAACTCATGGTGGAAATCAAGAATGCGGAGGAGTTGACTTCGACTGACTGGAACGGATCAAATAAGCAGTGTTTGCTTGGCACAAAGGCTCTTGTCCTCAACTGGTTCTTGTAGTGGCCTGCGCCTGAACATTTACTTGGAATTGGGTAGGAAGTTGCAGGGTAAGCACTATGCAACTACTATGCCAAAAGTGGATCTTGCGAAGGCAGCAGCACTTCGATGAATTTTCTTGGCAAGTGCGGGAAGTTGGAGTCTCGTATTGAGCTTCTCACAGGCAAATGAACAAACACAATGCGCTCAGGCGTCCAGATTCCAGCGATTAGCAGAAACTAGAGCAGGAAATGGGAACCGCGCTCGGGACGCAAATAAGAGGAAGATGGAACACAACAACCGATGAAGAAATGCGCCAAGTTTGCATGCCTGATTACGGTGGGGGAGGAGACTTGAGTTGACTCGGATATTGCCGAGAGGAATCTGCATCTGAAACTGGGTGGAAGCGAGCGGGGCAAATCATTTCGGTCTCCTATTGGTGGGGGTCCATCTCTTTCGCCTCCCATACCGTCTTCTTTCATACTTGGACGTCGTCCGCTCTTTGGTCGGTAGGTTGGGTATGTGCACGGAATCAGCTGAGGTGAGTGTATTTATCACCCGGAGAGAAGGGAAAAAAGAGTGAACAATTTAGGTCACATACAATAAATTTATATTAGTTATATGTAGCTTCAATCATATAGAGGTAGGTGTTGATTGTCTGCTCACGTGTGGACACGGGGTCCTTGGGGAACTCCATGACGATCAGCCAGAGCAGTCGCGAGGGAGAAGGGAGAAGAGGAGGGCTTCGTGGGGTCAAGAGAGGAGGCCGGCGGTGGGGTCAGACGGAATCGCCAGATCCAGAATCGGACGGAGGCGCTAGATCCAGTCAGGGTCGGAGGTTGGCGGCGCAGGCGCAAGCGGAGTGGAGGCGGGCGCGAGCGGGAGGAGGAGGGAGGAGATGTGGCGGCGCAGGAGGAGGACGAAGGAGAGGTGGCGACGGTAGTAGGGGAGGAGGAGCGGGCCGGGTGGAGGCGGCATCTGGCATCGTGTGGGGAGGAGGGTGAGGGAGGAGTGGGCAGGTGGGTGGGGCTAGGGTTTCGGGGGGAGGGGGTTTGTTGAGTGGCATAAAACGCGTAAATAACTAGCAACAAGAGGAGCAAAGTCGGAAAGAGGTGGTGGGAAGTCGCCCCACAGTGGCTTTCGGCTTCTGAAAAAGCCAGTGGGAAAAGCATCCCGTTTGAGACGGCTTCCGGTTTTTTTCGGGCGAAAAGCTGAAGCTAAAGTCGTCCCAAGCACGCCCTAAAACACCTCCCCACCAGCTTTTTTGGCTTATTGCGGGTAGGGTATATCTATTTTCCACTGGAATTTCAAAGAAATTACCCTTCAAATGTCACTAGTTAAAAGACCAGTCCCGTTCGATCCCACTCCATCCTCCCGACGCCCCCTATCAGCACCCTCCCGACGCTACCCTCCCGCTGACCCTCTCAGCACTCTCCCTACATCGACGTCGGCCCTCTATTCTGCCTCCTTGCAAGTTCGGATGTCCCTTGCTCCCTCTAGACCCGACCACCGCCTCCTCCCCCACGCATCGTAGTCGTCCCAGATCCGCCACCCCAACCGGCCTCCTTGTCACCCCTGTTGGAACCACCACCCCAGAGATGGCGCCACCCCCCTCGGTCCCAGGCGACGCCGCCTTCCTCATGGTCCCGGGCGTCGTCACCCTCCCAGATCCACCGCCCCAACCGGCCTCCTCGTTGCCCCTGCCAGCACCACCATCCCAGATCTAGACCCGACACCAGTTCCTAAGGAGCATGGTTGACGAGGATATAAAAACCCTCAGTTAACTATTTATCTATAATTGTTATTATAGATGGTAATATCTTCATATTGTTTATAAGTATACTCTTTACTATTAATAAGAAAAAAGCTTAACTGAGTGGTCGTAAGTCTTTCTATGATCACTCCATGGTCGTAAGCCTTCCTACAACCACCCTATGATTGTAAGCCTTACTACAACCACTTTATGGCCGTAAGTCTTACTATGACCAGGTCAACTGCGACCACCCTATAGTCAATAAAACCTACAGACATGGGGCCCAATTGACTAGGGACTCTTGTACGTTGTGTTCAATAAACAGGGCATTTAGTATACACTGTTATTCTCCAGGATAACTGCACATATTATGCCTCTGTCCTTGATGTAACTGTAAAGCGACGTGGGGTGTAGCCATCTGATAATAACTACCATCAATGTGTGCATTTTATCAAGCATTGAGGCGTCTTTTGGCATGAAATAACTGCCACCCCATCACGCATTATACAAGGGCTAACGTCCGTGAACATCGGGGCAGAGGAACCGAAAGGCAATTGGAGACAATACACATAAGTAATTAAGTCTTAGTTCTAATGATTTCTTCCTGGTTGTAAAAGCATAGTCAATACAACAACACATGAGTAGGATTATTATTCTCCTAAGAAAAGAATCAATCCTGTCTGAATCCCCGTGTCTATTTCTGCATGGATCTAAGTCAAGGGAAGCCCCAAACATTCATTCGTAAAATCGATAATAGATCATCGACAGTTGACGTCGTCCGTGGGGATCGTCTAGTTCTTCCTTTTTGATTTTTTTTTCTACTCTGATACTTTCATAGCAGGAGAGTGGAATATAGAGAACTAGCACGATTTGGCAGACTATGTAGAACTTGACATAGATGTCTGCTATGAGTATAAGCAGAGTATCATTTCGTCCGATGGCAATGCCATTTCCATGGATCCTTCACTAGACCCAGGAAACTATACCATAGACAAAGTTGATGAGGAATCTTTCTCCCCCACAACATTACGCCCAGACGAGGAGCCAGATTCCTCAAAGGACTATAGTCAGAATTGCACCAAGATGGGTACAGAACACGACGAGGGCTCCCCGTCCAAATGTTCAACCTCGCTTGAGGTCATCCGATCTAGCACAATAAGTCTCGGAATTCATCATTCCGAGACTCAACCAACACCTAATAACCATCATCCTTATGTTACCCCCACAAGTTGTGATGTCGAGCCCGCTTCTCCTGTAGGTTCGACCACACCTTTGCTGGACTCACCTTCGACTGGAAACGGTTATAACTCATAATTCCCCTTCCCAGAGAGGATTGCTCCAAGTCGCAAGACGTTATCTTTCGATTACTCCTCGAGTTAGGAGGACTTAGGCGCAAGTGCAGATAATAGCATCCAAGAGGTCTTTTTTCTCCCCTCAAATCCTAATATCTCTCCAAGAGGCAGGGCTAGGGATGCTTCCCATTGCACATTCGCTTCGAACTCCCGTAGTGATGGTGAGGATGCCTCTGACGATGAACATAATCACCACCTTCATGAGTGTGGTCGAAATCATAGAAATGATCGCTCTCCGCTAAGGCATGCTCTAGCAAACTCAGATGTGGATGATCCTGAGATCATCCGGGGGAGAAGAATTACAACCCAGAAAACTTTACCTGGACGCATCTAGTTCCTACAGAGAAGCTCAAGAACTTCAGCGGATCAACGAACTGATCGAAAACTCGACTCAAGAGTTTGGACAAGCGCTAGGCTATGACCACTTCGCTGGAGAGATCACACGAAGGCTTCGGGATACAATGGTTAGGCTTGAACAGACTCGGTGACACCATTCTGATAGTCGTACAGGGGCAACTCAGTCGAAAGCTAGTCATTCAAATGACTCTCCTCATGGAGAACGACAAGACAACAGGTCTGGTCGCTCTCCTAACCACGACTCCAGTCGAAGGAGAGTTCTTCGAACAACCAGTGATCGACAAGTTCCTAGAGGAAGTGGTTGCTCACCACTTCTTCTAAGAAATCTGCAACAGCAGATGTAATATGAGGAGTATTACGCTCGTATGGCTGAGACCTATGATAGGTCAGGTCCACCTACCACTGGGTATCGTCCTATACGATTGCTTGGTGGTATAAACCATTCTTTCCTACAAAGAAGGCGTTATGACATCATTACCGGATGTCGATCATTTTCGCCCGACCTTTGAGCAGTTCGCTGGCTGCCACAATTCCGATCGACGAACATGGAGAAATTTGAGGGCTCACAATATCCCATCGAATTCCTTCAAATCTACACCACTGCTGTTCGAGCAGGAGGAGGAGGGGAGCATGTTATGGCCAACTACCTTCCAACTGTGCTTGAAGGATCCGCTCGGTCGTGATTGTTAAATCAGCCATAGGAATCAATCTACCCATGGAAGCACCTCTACGATCTATTACTGGTCAATCTCCAGGGCACCTACAACCATCCCGGAAAGGAGGATGAAGGATCTAGACCCGCCATTATGAGTTAATAGAGTGTTTTGAAGATTAATGACAAATCTAATTGTGAGACTAGCATTTCTATTGCTATATCTAATGTGTAGTCTCATTTGGATATAAAGGTGAAATTCAACAAGTTATGCATTCAACTTGTACTCTTATATAATATTGCATTCCTCGGATCCAAAATATAGGAAGAACTCCATCATAAGTATATCTTGAATATGTGTATATGTTTTTTTTACACATATGTGTATGCACACATTTAGGGGGAGCTCATTCTATATTTTGTGGTTTCATTAGTATTGATCCATATTCCGTTTTCCACATATATTTGAGATATTTACTTTGAAACATATCCGGTTGAGTATACAAAAATTGTGTAGTTTTTGTATTCTTATGTTTGAGTATATAGAACTTGTGTAGTTCTTGTATACTCATGTTTCGAATATATAAAACTTGTGTAGTTTTTGTATATTCATGTTTTGAGTAAATAGAACTTATGTAGTTCTCGTATTCTCAAGTTTTGAGTATGTAGAACTTGTGTAGTTCTCGCATACTCATGTTGTTAGTATATATATATATATATATATATATATATATATATATATATATATATATATGACTTGTGTAGTTTATATATACTCATAACGTGTTACTTTTATCTAAATCATTTTATGTGTGATTGAAATGGTTGTCATCAATTACCAAAGAGGGAAAGATAGAAGTATCTTGTACCACTATTATGAGTTAATGGTATGGTGTGGTAATTAATGATAATCATATTGTGGAACTAACTTTTTCCATGAGTTGGATGTATAGGTTATGTTCCAGGATGATGAAGACTTGGGATGATCATGAGTTGATCATCAAGTCAAGATTCAAGTGAAGGATGCATCATGTGTTGATGCATATGAAGACTTGAAGTTGCATCATGTGTTGATGCACATCAATTCAAGAGAAGACCCATCATGTGTTGATGGAGGTCAAGTGAAGGAATGCATCATGTGTTGATGCATATCAAGACTTGGGATGAAGAAATCATCATGTGTTGATGCATATCAAGACTCGGGATGAAGAAATCATCATGTGTTGATGCATGTCAAGACTCGGGATGAAGAAATCATCATGTGTTGATGATGTTCAAGACAAGATTCCAAAGTGAAGAAATCATCATGTGTTGATGATTGTCAAAGTTAAGGATCCGGATTTGAAGTGTTGATGTGTGTCATTAAGCTTCAAGAAGATGCAAGGCAAATGTATGACTAGCTAGGGCTAAGGATGTGTTCCTAGTATTTTACTGTCTTGGTGTTTGGTTGAAAGACCGGATTGCTAGTATAGGAGTAAGCGTCTCATCCTTCGAGGCTAAGAAAAACACCCAAGAATACCTCGAGAAGTCATCGACCACGACAAGCACGTACCACTTCCCTCCTCATCGATGCACTCTAGTGGTCCCTCTGTATCCATATGGGCGCTTGACACAGTGCATCTGTCATAGTCATCATGGCGGAGGATGAAGAAGAACCATTTTGCCGTGCGGCAAGGAGCACAAACAAGATCCTTGACCATTTTGAGTTTGGCAAACCACGAATGAGATCGTGGCGCTAACTCGGTCGATGATCAAATCCTATATGACCAAGTCTCCTATGCCGTAAAGTCAAATCACGGGATTGAAGCAATTAAACAACGGAGAGGATCACGGAAGATCTAGAAAAATCAGCACGAAAGATCCTCCCATATCGAAATCCCACAAACTAGACTACCCAAGAATCAAGAATTTTGCAATTGTTTTCTTAAAGCTCACCTCGAAACCGTCATCAGTAAGTGAGAGGCGAAAGCGATTATCTGCAGCTTACTTACTAAGGCAACATCTTTTAAAATAAAAGAATCATTAATGCTCACAGTACCTTTAGCGATGACGCGCCCAAATGAAGCATCTCAGAAGGTGATCGTCTCATCACCGGCGCGGGCTAGGAAGAAAACCAACGAGACTCACCGGTCATATGACGTGAACAACCGAGTCTACAATCGGACCTTTCCCTTCCCGGCCGGCGACCCTCGTCGGTCGGATCTGACTCATTGTCGCTCGATTCGCCCGAGGGCCATGAAGCACATGCCGGAGAAGTTGCCGTCGTCCTTGGGATCATGATCGTCCTTCCCATCATCGTCACTCCACCCCTCCACCTCGCTGGTGTCCGCCTCGTCGAGGCGGTGAGGACGCGATGGAACAGCTTCTTTGCCTTCCCAAAGTTGCGGAACTTCTTCTTGCCTTGATCAGGTGCTGAGGGCTTCGTGTTGCGGTTCTTGTCAATGTAGTCGTTCTTGCTTGGACCGCCATAGTCACCTTTGCCCTTCCCAAGCTTGGGGCAGTTTGCTCGGATGTGGTTGGGGCCACCACACTCGAAACAAATCACAGGACCTCCTCTTTTACCATCCCTCCTCCTCTTGTAAGCATGGGAAAACTTCCGAGCTAGGAGGGCTAGCTGTTCATCCTCAAGCTGCTCTAACTGATCATCAGTTATGTCACAGAGAGCAGCTAGGGAGAACCCACGTATCGACTCGAAGAAGATCCGAAGTGGGATCGGTGACTAAAGCCATCGGTGTGACTCGACCTTCGAGAGACAATGTCAATCTCGTGAGTCTTGAGACGCGAGTAAAGCGCATCAAGAGTCGTCGGTCGAGAGGTCCGTGCTATCTTTGATGGTAGTCACTTTCATCTCCCAAACACGAAGATCAAGTCGAGAAGCATCCGTCGGCGTTATCCGAGTCGGGGTATGTAAGACCGACCGCTCGAGGTTGCTCAAAATCTTGTGAAAAGCGAGAAGCACTCGTCTAAAGATTCACCGACAAGCATTTCAAATTTCTCGTATTCACGCTTGAACTGGTCTTGTCGAACCGTCTTAATCGAGTGGTGCCCTCATGGTATGCATTGAGGTCACCCGGATGTCATAGCGTAAATCAAATGAGAAATACGATCAAACTCACTTCTGCTTAAACCCTGAATGATTATGTTCCTTGCCTTAGCATTTGCCTCAACATCGGCCATGTTTCCAGCATTGATGTTCTCATCGGCAGGAACAGCAAATCTAACCTTCACCTTTCTCCAGATGGCATACCCCTGAGCCTGGATATAAGTTTCCATTCGGCTCTTCCAGAAGGGGTAATCCAGACCATCAAACACTGGAGGCTTGGTGGAATACTTGTCCATTGCCATGGCTCAACCGACCGGTTAAGATCTATCAAGAAGAGCTAACCGGCTCTGATACCAATTGAAGGACCGAAATGGCAACAGAGGGGGGGTGAATGGTGCCTTAAAAATTAATACTCCCCTTTACTGTATTTAAAACTAGCCTACAAAGATCTCTGAAGATCTAAAGAAAGTAAATGAAGCAAGATCAAACAATCAAAAACAAGTTTCAGTTTGTTCTTACGAAATCGGAAGTTCGGGCGTGAGAGTGCGGAAGTTCCGCCATGTAGTTCGCGGTGTATAGCGCGGAAGTTCCGCTATGTACTTCCATTGCACAAAATCTAAGCTCGATTATCCCGATAGAGAACGAGCTCTCGGGTTTTGCCCAAAAATCAAACTACTTAATCTTGAATGCTCTTCTCGGTCAAGTTTTACAGGACATCATCCTAAACACCATCTTGACCTTATGGAAGAATCGCAACCAAAGATTCAACAAATAAGCCAAAATCGGATTTCTTGAAGAAGGGCAAGAAAGACCAAAAACAATAATAAGCGAGATTCTCGATTCTTAGAGCATGAAACTTTGAGAAGTAATAGCAATACCAAAACGATTCTAGATATGAAGTTTCATGCTATTTCATAAAACGAAACAAAATATATGCCAAAACCCTAGATATTCAACATGAGCAGAGAGGGAATAAAGAGAGGCATAAACATGTAATCAAAGACTCGGAGTTTCATTGATAGACATCAAACGTTTACAAGTGGAAACACAGAGGAAAGATTACAAGGGATTTGATTCATTCTCTCAAAACCAACAAGCTCTCAAAAGGCAACACACACCCTTTTTAGAGCTAACCTAATTTTCTATCAAAAGGTCTAACCTAACTCCGTGGTTCTCCCTATTTATAGCCTTGGCTAATGGGCCTCAACCCATTAAGCCCGCTACACCGAACGGAACCGCCTCCACTTTTGCCGCTTTGCGAAAAGACCCTTCGCCCCTTGCGCACCTTCCGAAGCCTCCGTACACCTTGTTGTGCACGACTCGCAACCGCTTCAAGATTCACGCCGTCTTGACACATCCCGGCCGTTCGACCTCAACGCCTCCTGCGCCTAGTCCGGTCCACGTGTCTCGCCACGACTCCATCTTGATGCCTGCGATCAACACAGACAAAAACACATCACATAGCATTGCACAATATCATAGCATCAATATTTGTATAAGACTCAAACTCATACAAAATCAAAATCACAATTTAACCTTCTCCGCACAGATTCGGACACAATCGGAAGTTCCAAGATTTTACTACGCGGAAGTTCCGATTTCCGAACTATCCGCATTGATGAGAAATATCGGAAGTTCCGCGCTCAACACTGCGGTACTTCCGATATCCGAACAACCGACTTTCCATATATTTAATTCCGATTTGATATCTCAGAGAACACTTAATGTCAGAATTATCGGACACTCCGCTACCCTTGTGCGGAAGTTCGATTTCCTTCAATAGAACTCAAAACCTGGGAAAATCGGAAGATCCTATTTCCAACACGGTAGTTACGATTAATCGGAACTTCCGCTCCATACACAATGATAGTTCCGATTTCCACTCACTTTAAAAAGTCCAAATCGAAAACCTCAACTCTCAATCTAATCAACACACTTGTCAAATACTCATCACTCAGAGTGGAGGACCTCTCACATGGTCTCTCATGTTCCTTGATTTTCAGGACTACCGTGGAAAGGGAAGAACACGTGGTTCGTCGACCGGTGTTCACGCCACATGACCAGGAAACTCAAAATGGTTCACCTCTTTCACGCGGCAACTTGGTGATGACTTCATCACCTTTGGAGATGATACACAAGGCGAATTGAAGGAGCAGGATTAATTAGGGTGAACAACAAATTCATTCTAAAGGATGTCGCTCTTGTGGACAAGCTTAGGTATAATCTCCTTCTTTCTCGACTTCTTGATGATGGCTATGAGACTGTATTTTAAGAAAAATGCTTGTCGTGTGCTTGATTCTCTTTGGTGATCTTGTTTTTGGAATCTCTAGAGTTGGTAGAATTTTTGGAGTGATTTTTGAGAATCTCTTCTTTGGATCTCTTAAATGTTTGCTTACATCTTCTTCTCGATTTACGGCTTTGGCATCGACGTTTGGGGCACATTGGTTTTGATCATCGACACGAGTTAGCAACCTTGATCTCATGAGAGGTTTGCCCAAACTCAAAGTATCAAGGATCTTTGTATGTGCGCCACAGTAGGCATGGCAAACAAGTTGCCGCCTCACACCCTCTCTGTGACTATAGTTATGGTAGACGGACCGGGACGGTTGCTTCATATGGATCTTGTTGGTCTGCTAGAGTCGATCGATCGGTGGAAAATGGTATATTCTTGTCATAGTCGATGATCTTTCTAGATATACTTGGGTGTTCTTTCTTACTTCAAAAGATGAAGCTTTTGGTTATTTTCATGACCTTGTTCTTCGTTTGGCTTCTGAGCTTCCTGGTGCTTTGAGAGCGATTCGCAGTGATAATGGCACGGAGTTCAAAAATGCTTCTTTTGCTTCTTTTGTCTTTGGCGTGGCATTGAGCATCGTTCTCCTCTCCATCGTCCCTCAACAAAATGGCGTGGTGGAAAGGAAGAATAGGACCTTGGTCGAAATGGCTAGGACGATGCTAGATGAGTATAACACACCGAGGAGATTTTGGGCCGAAGCTATTGCTACTGCTTGCCATATTGCAAATCGTGTCTTTTTTAGACCTTCTTTGGGCAAGACTCCTTATGAGCTTCGTTTTGGTAGAAAATCCTCTGTTTCGCATTTTTGAGTTTTTGGATCAAAATGTTTTATTCTTAAGACAGGCAATTTAGATAAATTTGAATCAAGAACTTTTGATGGGTTATTTCTAGATTATCCTGCTCATTCGAGGGGTTTTCGAGTTTTTAATACTGAGACTAACATTATTGGGAGATTTGTAATGTCACTTTTGATGAGACTAGCCACGAGCTAGATCAATTACTCTGAGATGATTTACAGTGAGAGAGCATTTTTGTGGAGGAAGATGAGGGCGAAGCTAATATCATTCCTTCATCTGCGCTGCTCTTCAAGCGCCCATATTGATACAAGAACACGCTACGTCTACTTCACCTTGATTGAGGCTCTGCGCATCTTCATCATCGTAGTACTGCGGAGATCAAAAAGCGGTATCTCACCCGGCGCTCCACTTCGCATTCAGAGACGGCATCCTCGGAGCGGATAATAGGTAATCTACATGAGCGAGTCACTCGCTCGGGTATAATGATCCAAATCTCTACTCTCATTCACTTTTGTTGCTTCTTTTGAACCCCGCGATATATCACATGCTTTATCGATTCTAGTGGGTAAATGCCATGCATGAGGAGTTAAAGAATTTTGAAAGAAACAAAGTTTGGAACCTAGTAGAACCTCCTAGTGGTCATAATGTTATAGGAACCCGTTGGGTGTTTAAGAATAAACAAGGTGAGGATGGTTACGTGGTTAGAAATAAGGCGATTGGTAGCTCGGGGTTTCAACCAAGTTGAGGGGTTAGATTTTGATGAGACATTTGCTCTGTTGCTAGACTAGAAGCCATTCGCATTCGCTTGCATTTCTTTGCATCAAAAGTTTTTAAATTATATCGGATGGATGTTAAAAGTGCCTTTTAAATGGTTTCATAGATGAGGAAGTGTATGTTAAGCAACCCCACGGTTTTGAGGATCCTAAATATCCAAATCGTGTTTTCAAGCTATCTAAAGCATTATATGATCTTAAACAAGCCCCTAGAGCACCGGTATGATAGACTTAAGACCTTCTTGCTTAAAAATAATTTTGAAATGGGTAAAGTGGATAAAACTCTATTCATTCTTAGGCGTGACAATGACTTCTGCTTGCTCAAATTTATGTGGATGATATTATCTTTGGTGGTTCCTCTAATGCTCTTGTTTCGACTTTTCGACACTATGTCCGAGGAATTTGAGATGAGTATGATGGGAGAGCTTAATTACTTTTGGGACTTCAAATCAAGCAATGCAAGGAAGGAACTTTCATCCATCGGACGAAGTACACTAAAGATCTACTAAAGCGCTTCAACGTGGGTATTTGCAAGCCAATTTCCACTCCCATGGCAACCTCATTGTTTTGGATCCGGATGAGGAAGGAGAAGTCGTGGATCAACGCGAGTACCGCATGACATGATCGGCTCCTTACGTATTTGACCTCGAGACCGGACATTCACTTCACGGTATGCCTTTGTGCATGATTTGAGCGTCTCGAGAACTTCCCATCGCCAAGCCATTAAGCGCATATTGGTATTTACACTCTACCCTCTTATATGGCATTTGGTATTCTGCTCTTGACTTTGTCCATTAGAGGTTTTGATTCGATTTTGCGGTGTCGGTTAGATAGGAAGAGTACCTCGAGCACTGTCACTTCCTAGGCACTTCTCTTGTATCTTGGTCCTCTAGGAAGGCGGTCTTACATTGCACAATCCACTTCTTTGAGCGGAGTATGTAGTCTTTGCTAGTTCTTTGAGCTGATTTTGTGGATGGCGTCCACTTTGAAAGATTATGGGTTAAACTTTGCTAGTGTTCCTCTTTTACGTGATAACATACGCTATTAATATTGCTAAAAACCCAGTGCAACATTCTAGGACTAAGCACATAGACATTCGCTTTCACTTCCTTAAAGATCATGTTGAAAAAGGTGATATTGGCAGATATTCTTACCAAGCCTTTAGATCAAACCAGATTTTCCTCCTTAAGAAGCGAGTTAGGGGTAATTTATCCTTATGGGTTGGTTTGAGGGGGAGTTTGATGTTTTTCTTATCTTTCCTTGTTCTTTTGATCTTTTATTGTTCTTTTTCTGAACTTAGTGATCTTTTCGAACTTTTTAGGTTTTTAGGCTTTTTAATTGCATCTCATTGTGTCATATTGCATTCATATGAAAACTCCAACAAGTGGTTACAACAAATGGTATGAAAAATCCAAAAAGATGCATTGTAATATAAGATTTTCTGCTTATTTTTAAAAATTGATGAAGCTTTGCCTATTACCCTTTAGAGCTTTTGTATTTCAATTCTTGTTCAATGTCATGTCTAGTTCTTTGACTTGCTATATGAGCTAGAACCTTTTAAACAACTCAAACTAAGAAATTGCAATTTGTGGATGTTTTAGCGAGTTGCGCAATTAGTGCTCCTCTTGTGACATTGGCCCTGTCAGAATTGCTTTGTTAGCTCTTTAATCTAAAATTGACCATTACTTGAGCTTTTGTGTTCTTGAGATTCTAAAACTGCTCATGTGAAAAATGAAAATCAAGATTGTCTTATGCTTAAATTGTGCCAAACTATTCTTACGAGGCGCTTGTCAAATGACATGAACTTGGAGATAGTTTGATGAACGAGACGATCTCATGGGGATGCTTGTCGAAATGACATGAACCTCAAGATTTATCGCCCGGTAGAAGCTTAGAAAGAGTTTGTGGATGGCTCTAGTCCGGGATCTTCTTTACTAAGATATACCTTTAATCAACTTTTGGTGAAGCTTAGGATGAGTTTGTGGATGGCTCCTAGTCCAGGATCTTGTCACTAAGTTAGATCATTAGTCAACTTCAATATTCAATGCAAATGAGAAAAATATTGACAAATGGGCGTTTACAAAATATTGAGCAAAATGATTCAATACGGGACTTGATTGACTCTTAATGTGGTCTTTGTTAGATTTTTAACCTCACTTTGACATTTTGACATGGCCAATTTCACTTTAGGATCCTGTTGATGAACTTCTTTGAATTTGAGCGTTGCTTAAATTGATCAAATCTCTTGCTTTACTTTTGAGCCTTTGTGCTTAGCTTTGATATATATGTCTTACCATGATCTTGCTAGTATTTGTCGGGCTTGATATCTTTGTTTGTGCAATATTAGAGATACTAGCTTGTTCTTTTGGGTAATATCCAAAGCTTCTTGTAATCAAAAATTAAAAAATACAAAAATTGAAGCCACTCCATTGCACTTCATGCATATTCCTCTTTATGCTTCTTTTGTTTCTGCTTCTTCCTTTATTCTATATTTATTATCTCTGGATGAGAGGAAGGCGTGATTCCTTGATGAATCCATTGTCAAAGGGGAGAAGATGTGTTAAATGAGAAGAGAAGATGTGTTAATAAGAAGATATTTCTTTATTGGGGAGAAGTTTATACAAAGGGAGAAAGCGAAAATTTGAAAATTAAGGATCATAGTGAGGGGAGTTCTTGAGTTGCATTCTTATTGTCTTATTGAATATTCGAACTTGAATTGCATTCTTCTATACTCACAATGATCATAGGTCAATTGAACAATTGTTCTTTCATATGGACCTCATGTGAGAATTTTGATCCTTTTCGGAAATCAAAGTTTTATGCTTTCTTTTGCCTTGTCTCACATGCCTATACTATTACGATACCGGCTTGGTCATTTACATTGCTTTTTCTTGCTTATGGACCAAGTTGTGCCTTTGTCTGCTGCGAGTAAACTCGTTTTCAAACCTCTTACTTACATTTTACGGATAATTGCCAATGTGTTCATCAAGGGGAGATTGTGGATTTCATGGGGATATGTTCGGATCTTAGGATGATGTGACAATTGGCAATGGCGTTTACGGTTTGTCGTTTCACGTGTTTTCGACAAAGTTTGAGCTTCTTCGACGGGCGGTCCGACCGCCCATGCACAATGTCCGCCGGTCCCAAATCGGTCGGACCGGCCATGTGGCTGATCGGACCGCGGTGACCAAAGTGGTCAAAACTATTGGGCCAAAAATAGGTGTTGTAGGCAAGTGAGGGATCCCAATGCACTTGGTCTCATGATTTTTGAGTCTCGATAAAAGTTCTATTGGTTTAAAGTTTCGGAAGGTTTGGATTTTGGGGTTGAAATTGGCTAAGTCCCAAGGCGGTCCGACCGCTCACGAGGAGCGGTCCGACCGGCTCACTGGAGCGGTCGAGGCCGGTTTTACTTGAGCGTCGGCCAACCGTGGCGATGTTGTTTTGTTAGGTCAAAGTCATTGGTTTCGTGGCATATGATTTTCATGATGCATGTTTTGACTAACATGGGTCAAGTTGTGAAGAACTTGTTCCCGAATTCGTGTTTGCTTATGCGTGGTTGTGCGGGTTGCTTGGTGGTCAGCGACGGTCAGCGGCGAGGAGGATCGGGACTAGACTTGGAGAGTTGAGGTCGAGCGATCAACGATGCCGTGTGAGGTCAACGACTCAAGCGTGACACAAGATGGACAAGGGTGACCTATTGGCACATCCATGGCGCATGGTGAAGCGGTTTAGGTCAAAAGGTTAAAGACGGCGCTGCGAAGCGTGCGTGTGTGACCCGTTTGTTAGTGGGCCTTAACGGAGCCCAATTGAGTCAAACCCTAGGAGTTCTAGGCCTCCACTACAAATAGGAGGAGGTGGTGGCTGCACCCCTCTCTCTCTCGCCTTTTTAAGTTTTCAAAACTCTAATTGTCTTTAGGGGAGTTGAGGTGGAGGCTAGGTCTCTTGATGGTTTGTGGTGAATTTCGTGATCTTTGATTGTCCACTGATCCATGATGGTGTAGATGTAATCCAGCATCAATCACGAAATCAATCTTTGCAAGGTTTGCTTGAGATAAGTCTCTTTTCGTTCTTGCTTTCAATTTACGTGTTTTTAGGGCTTTCTTTGATCCGCGAGTTTGTGATTGATTCTTTCACGTGGATTAGCTTGCTGTGATATGTGTGAATCTATCTAGCATCATCTTGATCATTAATCTCTCACGAACAAGCATTAGGATCAAGTTTTCGTTCTTGCCCGGTTTTAGACCTTCTGTTAATCAATTGACAATTGCTCAAGATCGTTCCAAGAATTATCATAATATTCGATTGGAATAGGTCCTCAATAGCATATAGAAGGTGTGTGCAAAGTTTCATAAAGATTGGAGTTGAGAATCAAAGTTTCACCTAATTGCAACCGTCATCGGTGATTTCTTATTTGGATCGGTTCAGATCGCCGGTCGATCGCGGCATCACGGTCCGACCGATTTTGGGCGGTCCGACCTTGACCTAACGCCGGTCGGACCGCGACAATCGGTCCTCTAGGTTGGGTACATGAGGTCGACCGCCGTCTTTGTGAGTCTTTGCAATCTTAGTTGATTTTGTTATTTTGCTTAGGGATTTAATTGGATTCAATACTAGTCTTCCACAGATCTTGGTATATTGATCTTCATAGCTTTCTAATAGCTGCTGGAGTGAAATTGTATTGAGTTCATAATTTGTGAAAAAGTGAGCGTGCTCCTATTCACCCCCCCTCTAGTCGCCTTTACGGTCCAACAATTTCAATTCGCAACTGTGTTGTAAAGTCGATTTCAAATCTCGTTCTCTTTTTTACATTCAATTCTTGGTATAGCAAGGTAGGGCACAACATAAAAATAAAGGTCCAAAAGACGTGTTATGGAAAAAATAGACACGAAATCGTTTCGACCCCTAGCGGCAGCGGCACCACAAATCATTGCAATAGGATGGGATGTGGCTAGCTATTCATCCATCTCTTCATTTAAACTAAGAATATCTCAGGTTTGAAAAAAGATCTACTGCCTAGGATTACACATTCAGTTAGCACCGTTCAATTCTTGTTATCGCAAATCATGTTTAATTTTTTTCGACCAGATGTCCATGCAAAATCAAATGCTAAATACGATGTACATGTGCACATAAAACAGTGAACTTGTGCATGAAAATTTCATATTTCCTGCCAAATGGTCAACGTATATTTTGCAACAATCGTAACGTTTCTTCATGTGGGAATCCTTTTTAAAAAATAGCCACCACTGTCACACCACGAGCGTTGACGTGACAAGACAGGCTTGTCACGCAATTCTTGCGGACGTGACAATGACCACGCATGCTCTCCACGCTGGCACGACATGTGCGCGAGAGTTTGCGTGGTAAGTTTGGCCACGCCGAGGTTGGTGGCATGCCGCATGGTTTGACCACGTCACGAGTCATGGTGTGATCAAAAGGGTCTAAATTTAAAATAAAATTAGCGAGATGTTAATTTTAAATTATTATTAAAAAATTATTAAATAAAAAAATTCACACAAACACTGTCCCCCAATGTAAAATTCCAGTAGATAGTCTCGTATAGTCGTATTTACTCATGGTGTGCAGGAATTAATGAAGCAAAGAAAGAAACATACTTTACATTCCATTTCAAACTTTGTTAATTTATATATGACCTCATAACTCCGGGTAAAAAGCCATGATATACAATTCCTAAGATGAATGGATAGGATTTGAAATTTGTCTTACCCTACAAGAGATAAGTGGTGCAGAGCTTAAAAAAAAAGGAACAAGCATCCTCCAGGCTGGAATCTCAGAGCCCGGTACAGGAAGCGCGTGCGCCGCTTGCGTGGATTCGGAAGACGGTGCCCGCCTAGTTCTCAAAATTGATAAAAATAGTACTTTTTAGATAGATAGGTGAGAAATTTGGACTCTTTTGGCCGTATGATACACGAAAATTCCCCATTTAGCCCCCTTATACGCAAATTTCCCATTTTAGCCCCTCCGCCACTGCTTTTGCCGTCGGGGCGGCGGCGGCGACTTCTTCCGCCGTCCCCACGGCAGTGCCAGTGCCTCGGGTTGCCGCGTGGGCGGCACTGCTGCCGTCCGGGGCGGCGGCGAGTGCCGCCGGCGGCGACGACAGCAGTGGTGGCTTCACCACGCGTCGAGGCGAGCGCGCGCGGGCGACCTCGGCACTATTGCCAACTGCTGCCGTCCCGACGGCGAGTTGGCAAACCCCCGCCGCGCGTGTCTTGTAGTGCCGTTCGGTTATAAGTAGGGGCATGCCCGAGCGCATTCGCCGTATGCGAGCGAGCCGCCTCCAACGTGAGCAAAATAAGGTTAGCGCTAGCGAGCGAGCGAGAGAAGCAAAGCATTCGAGAAGAGGGCGAAGCGAGGCGGTACAAAAGGTATGTGGCATTCGCATGCAGCTGTAGTTGTAGTAAGTTTTAGCAATGTGATTATGATGTAATAAGATAAATGATAGCAACTGAGTATCAATAATTCTGCAGTGGGTGTATCTTGACTTAATGTTCGGACGGAAAATTGAAAAACGGTGTGATTAGCAAGTAATTAGAGTACCCAGTAGTTAGCATTACGATTATGCCGTAATTAGTTGACTTAGCAGACTTATTGTGGTTAGTGTTCTCATTTTTTTGTCGGTAAAAAAATGTCGTACTGTCACGGACCTCATCATAAAATATTAAAATATTTAGAGGTCATTCAGCGAAGTAGTAGTACAATTGAAATAGAGTCGCCGACGGTCCGGACCCACGGAGCGCGCTATCTATGTACTCTTAACCGGGTATATTGACCTTTGGTCATGGTCCATGCACTACGCAGTAGACGGCGCCAATGACAAGCGGGCCGACACATTAGTAAGTTTTATTTGAAAATTTAAATGGCAAATAATTGTATGTAGTAGACCCCGCATGTCATTGCTATAGGCTAGGTCTAACTGGGGTATGGAAACTTAAAAATGCTTTGGGAAAATCTGAAGTGATTTTTTTACTTTAACTTAGAATTGGTTTGACACTTTGAAGTACCCCAGAAAATTTTGAATTTTTTTACAGTAGAAATGAAATTTACTTCAACCTTTCATGGATAGAAAAATCATATGAAGTCCATTTGGAATGAATAAATTTATGTTGATATCAATATTTTATTCCAATTGCTCATGTAAACCACATAATTTTTGCATGTAGTAGTACTATGCAATTTTTCGCGTAATATTTAAACACAAATTCGACTAAACCTGCAACCATGTAATTTTTTAGTTCAGTAGTACAGAAGTGTCAGGAAGTTGCTGTTGTGTTAGGTACTTCATGGCGGAGATACAAGATCTGTTCGTGTTCCACGGGGATGGTCTAGTACGTGACGGACCATACGGTGCGGACTGTCAAGATTGCGACCGCTTGTGATCCGGCGCCGTCTCACGAAGGACATGGGCCTCTCAGAGCTAAGGCGGTGCGTGCGTTCCACGTTCGATCGCGCCACTGGAAAGAAGAAGCTGTGCATCGAGGCGGTGTATCCCTCGATTGCGGGTGGTGCAGGCGAGACCGTTTGGCAACTTATGAAGGTCACATGTGACGCTTCATGGGCCAATTACATGGGGGTTGTTTGCAACCCCGCTGCTGCGATATATGCACGGCCGATGGTCCACGTTCAATTCGTGGAAGGGCGGGGACATCCGGCGTGGGTGGTTTTGGTGGAGCTGCTAGTGGGGAGGAGCAGCCTGCGTTGGTCTCTGGTGTCGGAGGAGACGCTGGCAAAGACGTGGTTGATGGAGACCTGAGGAGGCGTGCCGTCAATTTCGAGCCCAATGAAGGTGCGGAGAGATGGTGGGCAGCCGTATTGATTATCACGAGTACTGGCCGACCGGTGGGCGAGTGGAAAGCATGGAGGGCGTGGAAATAACTAGTTCGGAAGGCGGCGAAGAAGGAGAAGCTGCATGGAGGAGATGCGGTTGGTGGGCTTGTGACCCGCGACATTGCTTACGTCCCCTCACGATTGGGCGACGTTGCAGCGGCGTCGGCCGGTTCTCGCCACATCCGAGAGGGTGAGTGGGGTTCAATGATGACACCACGCTCCTAGGGCGGCGCTTCCACGATAAGGCGCCGCCCGGCATGCTATTGCTAAATCGCCGTTAACATCGGTCGGATGTATCGTGTGCGAGAGGTCCAACCCGACACGTACATCGTCGGTGTGTTGATGAATCTCGTTGGCAAGGTCCGTGCGCGGTTCATGGTGTTGGCATGGGTTTTGGATAGCGGTCTTTGAAGGATCACACATGCGAGTTAGCTCACCGCTTCACGAGCACGCAACATGACCTCCTCTTATGTTGCGGCTGATAAGCCACCTAAATCCTGCAGATGTGTCCATTTCGCCAAACATCCTCCTAGTAGAGGTTGCCAATATTGTGGGGTTCGGTCGGCTACAAGGCGGCATGGCGGGCCAAGCGCAAGGTCGTGGAGCGAATGTTCGGCACATTCGAAGAGGCCTACAACCTAGTACCAAGATTGCTGCATCAAATCGCAGAATGTAATCCCGGGACATACATAAACAAGCTTGGCGGGTGCATCCGACGGAAGGGCCCAATTGCCTTATTCTTGATAGGGTCTTACGGGCCTTAGTTAAGCGATCGAGCTTTCAAGCATTGTCGTCCGTCTTGACGATGGATGGCACCTTCCTATGTGGGAAGTACAAGGGTACCATCCTCACCGCCGTTGCGGTGATCACGACGACCGGCTAGTCCCGTGGCCTTCGCAATTGTTGAGGCGAGAACACGGATAGGCGGTTGTGGTTCTGTGTAATGTGAAGCGGCGGTAGTACAAGATCGACCATGTGTGTGTGTCATCTCGGACCGCAATGCTAGCTTGATGTCCGCGTTGAGCACGATCCAAAGCGGGACGCAGCCGCCGTTCCAGTGGAACGATGTAAGGAGCCGTTTGTGCATGAGGCATCTCGTGGCCAACTTCCACACAAGGTTTCGGAGCAAGGACCTCATGAAAATGTTCAAGAAGCTCGCATGCGAGAACCAAAGGAGAAAGTTGAGCGGTGTGGAGCACTCGATGAGGATACTGCGAAGCATGTAAGGGACTCGGCGAATGCCGAGGCAGGGCATCGGTGGAGGGTCGCGCGAGTTGGGGAGTTCACACGGTGGGTTAACTCGCACGCGCGACTGGAGAAATGGTCCTCGCCGCGACGACACCGACGGTGCGAGTGCGGGATCATGGCGACCAACATGTCTGAGGTGTACAGCGGTGTCACGAAGGGTGTGCGTTCCTGCCGATCACGGCGATCGTGGAGGAGAGCTGGAACCGTACCATCGGATGCCGTTATGAGCCATGATGGCCAAGAAGCATCCGGAGGATGGTAAACAATTCTCGGAGGTAATGCATGCCTACATGGAGAAAAAGATCGCAAAGCGCGATCGCGCGTGACTCGCACCATGGATGGCGTCGGCGAAGTTCGAGATCGGCTAAGGGAGAAATGCGTTATGGGCCACGCTAGAGGATCGTGGCAGTCCGCACGATCGGTGAAGAAGCATCGTGCACACGCAACAAACCGCGGCTTCGTGCACAAACCATGCTCCCATGTATACGCGGCGTGGCGGCAATCTTGGGCGTTACATCTCCGAGTACTACGATATCCACCACCTCTTTGCCACTTGGGGTGCGAGTTTCATTAAATGCGGGTGGACACACACTCTGAGACCTCCGGCGGAAGGCGGTGAAGTGGGTGCGAGCAGCGACTGAAACACCCGCCGTGGAAGACGCCGATCCACGACGCATCCGAGCGACATGGGCGACGGCCGGTAGCGAACAGCGGTTCGCCGGCCCGTTGTAGCTATGCAAGACGAGAGGGCACTCCATCACCATTGTCCAAAGCAGACCGGCGCAAGCGATGCATGCCGTAACGAGCAAGATATAATTACTAAGTCGTGATGTCGCTTGCTTATTGTAATTCCTTTGATGGGACGGAATGTTATGTCGCAATGATGCTTTGTAGTATTCTTTGTTAATATGTGTCTTTATTCTGACGGAATGTTAAGTCTTCTTGGTCTTTTGTTAACTCGTTATGCTCATGTGTGGTTGTTTCCTTTTTGTCCTATGTTTTGCCTTGTTTTATTGTGGCACACGATATGTTTTAAATGCGTACTAACATATTTTAGGGTATCTGCGGGAGATGGCGCGAGCTCCGATTAACGCAGCGTATGAGCCGCTCGACCCATTTGGGATGGGAGAACCATTGTTGCGGGCGTGGTCGGCGGCGCCCTCTCGAGCACAGTCTGGCGCCCCGAGGAGAGGTGGCCCCTTGGCGAAGCGGTGCGTCCTGCGCTGCGGACACCGGCCTCCCGCCTCGGCCGCATGTTGGACATCCCGCAGCGTTGCGGTTTGACGCGGCACTACTCTCTACGCTTGTGGACCGGTGGAGGCAGGAGACTCATACATTCCACCGGTGGGGAGATGACCATTACTCTCGAGGATGTAGCAATGCTTACAGTGCTGCCGGTGCATGGCCTTCCGGTAGTGCCACCTCGAGGCGATGGCTGGAAGGTGCGTTTGGCCGGCGATTCGGCCTCCGATTCTACGCAAGCGTGTCCGGTGTCCCACATTCACGCTACGGAGTTCATGATCTGCCCGTGGATGCGGCAATGAGGCGGTCAGACACACCTCGTCGCGTACCTTACATTCTGCTCGGATGGATCTTGTTCCCTACGACACGGGAAGCTGCGTGTACCCGGTATATCCATCGGCGAGTCCTGGCGGGCGCTGGCGAGCGAGGTTCCGCGATGCTGATTGGGCCTGCGGTGCTCGCGCCACTTACCGAGGGTTATGCGATGCCACTCGGCGCGATGCAGGCGTGGAGCGATCTGGCGGTTTGCTACACCACAGTACGATTGTGGTCATGGGAGCACTTTCGGTTGGCCGTCCTTATTTCCGCAACACGGTGCACCGTGCCGTTGACCGTCGGCATTACGGCAATGCTCTCGGCGACGACCCCACGGCGGGCCTACAATGGGAACACGTTAGACACGTGGTACCTAGGGTGGGCGAGGAGAGACCGAGGCGTGCGACGCAGAGTTCCATAACCTCTTGAGACTACGACGAGACCGAGATCATCGGCGGCCATGGGCGGGGCGGTTCCTTGCGAACCTCGCCCCTACGGATTATCGGCGCGATGCTGCGAGGGCGATCCACTTTGGATGACGACACGCCACCGGTCTTCGCACATGGTCGGCCGTACAATCCACAACAGGTCATGAGACGATTCGGCTGTACAGCGGGTGCCACCGCCGACGGGGCGACCTATCGCGTCAAGGCCCACGGTATGTCCTTTTTGGATATCATTTTAGCTGTATGCCCTTTACATGTTCGACATTAAGATTCACTTGCGAGCAAGCGAGGAAAGGGCGCAAGAGCGGCGGCGGAGGCGATACACGGTGCCGTGGGGCGGTGTGGAGCGAGAGGGTGGCGACGGACGTCTTTGCATGAGGCACGCGTCTACTCCATCCGAGACGCACGCCGTACTTGCGGTGGTACATTCCACGCACCAAGTGCGCCTTATCGGGCGGCCGGGCGTGCGATGGTCGGCATGCGGGAGGACATCGTACTAGCCGGCGGACCCACACCGGCGGCCCAAGACGACGAGGCGGTAACCCATTCTTCATGCAATTTCCTTGCAACACGCGCCGCGCTTACTCCGTGTTTTCTTGCGGTACTACCGCATGGATCGTATCTGCGAGCGGTGCTGAAATTCTGGCGTGGGAGCAGCAACACCTTCGATCGTCTCCTAGCCGCCGGCGTGGCATGACCGACGACGCGAGGCTGCGATTAGAGCCATGACTTGTGGTAAATCCGGCGGCGCCGCGCCGACAAAGCCATCGCGGACGCGGAGGTACCCTCCACCCTCCGCCCTCGGCACCTCCTCGGCACCACCCTCCGCGACGCCCGTCTCACTCGGGGCCGTCAGAGCTACGATCGGTCGGCCCGACCCGCTCGAACCCACGGTATGTCATCTCTCTCGTTGTCAATACCTTTCCATGCACTCATTTTGAGGTATCGACATTAACCTTTCTTCTAGCGGCTACTACGAGGGGCGGCGATGCGATGCAACCATCGTCATCACAGAGGAGGCGCAAGACACGACTTCCTCGCCAGTGGCAGCGGTTTTGCCGCTGCAGACATCGACCGGACTCCGCGGCGGGCGAGTGGTTGGGCTCGTTGGCGCCGCGGCGTTGATCCGTGCGGGCGCGACCCGTGGTTCGCCGTCGTATGGAGGGTACCGTGCGGCTCTCGGCTCGGGCGGCGGAGGATCCTCCTCGGCACAACAACACCGCCGGTAAGCGTTAACGTAGTTACAACCATGGATCAAAATCCGGCGTGCCGCGATTCTGCACGATTCTGTTTCGCGGTCGGTCGATAATGGAAAACCCGGCCGGTTACGGTTCACGGTCGGTCGAGAACGGAAAACCGGCGGTTTTTCCCGGTTTAGCAAATTCAAATTCTAGTTTTAAATTTTGGTGGTTTTTAAACAAATTCAAGCAATTTCATCCGGTTTTTTCCGGTAAAACAGAATCGCCGGTTACCGGTCGCCGATCACCGATAAAGCCGGCGTGCGAGATTTCTATCCTTGGTTACAACTATTTTCTCTGCGCCAAAAAACAAGGACTAACTCACCGAGTACCATTCCTGCGGGAGGAGCACGGTGGCTAGGCGAGATGCCGAGGCTGAGCGGACCCCCACGACATCACCGCAGCCGCCTCCCGAGCGACACCGTACTACGGCTGCGAGACATGCGCCACTCCCGCACGATTCACCTTTCACGAGGATCAACTACGCCGTCCGGGTAGGCGACACGACGATGCACCTAGCTAATGTCATGGCGTGACAAGCGTGTTATGTAATGTCATTGTGCATTTATGTAATATCCATGTGCATGGCGTTCTTGTCATTTTACACAAAATGTTCTCCGAAATATTCATTACAAACGACATTTGTACCTCGCGACTTTAATTCTTGAACAAATGCGGACATAACGCAATCTTCATGCAGATCTGACCTCGGTCCCACAAGCGTCCGGTATGAATACTTTGTGTGCGCATTAATCAAACACTCTACAAAGCAGGAAGCGACAACACTCTCCCTCGCCGACTTTTTGACGAAATGATCGCACTACGCAGCGGGGCGATAACACCCGCCTCCCGGCTTTTGAGCGAAATGACCGCGCTATGCCAAACATGGCGCGACAAGACCTCGCCTCGGCGACTTTTCGCATCGAAATGACCACACTCTGAAAAGCAGGACGCGACAACACCCTGCCTCGCTAGCTTTTCAGACCGAAATGACCACACTCTGCAAAGCAGGACGCGACAACACCCTGCCTTGCCGGCTTTTGCACCAAAATGACCGCACTATGCCAAACAGGACGCGACAACACCGCCTCGCCCGACTTTTGAGAGCGAAATGACGCGCTATGCCAAACATGACGCGACAAGACCTCGCCTCGCCGACTTTTGAGACCGAAATGACCACACTCGCAGCGGACGCGACAACACCCCGCCCGCCGACTTTTCGCACCGAAATGACCACACTCGCAGCGGGACGCGACAACACCTGCCTCGCCCGACTTTTTCGAGCCAAATGACCCCACTCTGCAAAGCAGGACGCGACAACACCCTGCCACGTCGGCCACTCACGTCAACTTAACCACACCAAGCCAACCATGTGGCCTATAAAACAAGGTGAAAGACATGAACTACACAACCAAACCCAACCACGCTGCTACACGAGCTTGCCGCCACGCTAGGATGGACAAGAGGCGAAGCAATGGGGCGAGATCCGCGAGTTAGCTCGGGCTTCTACGACAAATTTGAACAAGCTAGGGATTGCGGCTCGGGACCGGCAAGAGCGTGCGGGATGGAAGCTCTTCGCAATGAAGCCCCGTAGCGCAACCCCGCGAGCGTCCCAACCGAGCATTCGCGCAACACCCGCCGAGGGGAGACGCCGCCTCCGCCGGTGCGAGGAACACATGCAAGTTCTTCAAATCCAAGCACCGACCGAGCCTCGGCATGCGCCATGGGGTTGTCCCAACTACTCCTCGACTATCCCGGCCGTCGTTGGGATACGAGAACCTATCGACAGCGGTAAGGAGTACTTACAAGAAGTTCACGTACCAACTCTCTTTTGAATCGCGCTACGGTCTCCCGTCTACGTAGTCCCCGGAGCCTCTGTGTGGCTTCCGCCGATGGATCGACCTAGATATCCATCCACACGACCGATTCGGCTCGACTTCGAGGAGTGGAATGCCGAAAGGGGACGCGAGATCCGGGAGGAGGATCGTCGGACTGAAGAGCGCAACGAGCGTATCCGCCGGAGACGCAGCCCATCTCGAGGTGCAGCGCGAGGAGCGCGAGGCACGCGAGCAAGACCGTGAAATAAAACGGGAAATGGCGGTCGAGGCAAGGGCGGCCGGCGAGGAGTACAACGCCGAGCTCGGGAGGAAGGGCAAATGGCCCCGGTCCACACGATGAGGTCGGGCCATTTTGTAGTACTCCCCTTACGCTAGCTATATTTTTACTATCTCCTAAAGGCATGCGTGCTTACATGGCACGGAGGCTTGTGTCGCAATGTACCGTACTAGTAGCGTATGTAACTAAACCAATTAGCCAGAACCAACATGCCATGTGACCACATGGGCGTGCTTCGTTCATGAGTGCAATACAATTCTGATTTTGGGCCTCCGCTGAGCCAACAAAATAATACTATATTGCAAATATACCTCTTCTCCTGGAATTCCAGAAATAATTATTCACATCGACATTGATTCTTCTATGTTTTAAGGTATCTTCGTAATCACAACGTTCTCAGCCCCTTTAGTTCAGTTCTTGGCATCTTCAAAAATATGATGAAGAATCATAGCGGCTAAGAGTACTCATGTGGTAATAAACTTCACACATTTCGAGTCACATGAAATCAAGAAACCCTAATTTCCGAAACGTCTCCTCATAATTTCCATACCTAGACCCTGAATTTGTCGAGATAATCTCGGAGCATATAAAATAACATAAAATTTACACAATCAAGTCCTCTATGTAGGGAGTCTGACAAAAATTTTCCATAATGTTCGGACCTCAGTTTCTATATTAGAAAATTCGTACAAAAATTTGACTTCAAAGACTTATGCAGATAAAAAAAAATTGATAAAATTTCAAAAAAAATACACAACTAACCACACTATGCCAGGAGGCTCCATAAAAAGATTCATAATTTTTTGAGCTCATATATTACATTTAGAAAATTCTCGAACAAATATTACATTTTTCAATTTTAAAAAAAGACGGACCACCTGCTGCAGTGGCAGGTCGCCTGCTGCCGCCCATGACGGCAGCAGGTGGTGAGAGGGGGCTAAAATAGAAAATTCGCGTATAAAGGGGCTAAATGGGGAATTTTCGTGCGTCATACAGCCAAAAGAGTTCAAATTTCGATAGGTGATATATGTCTTCTGCAGTGTTCTCGGAGTATGACAAGATGTGATGTGCGATAAGCAGATAACTTTCTGCGGTAATATCACGCGGCGCGGCGTGTCATCCTTTGTGGTTATTTTGCGTGATAAAAACACCATCTTTGCTACTTCATCGACACAAAAACTTTTTCTTTCGAGAAGAGAGACCGAATGAGTTAAAAAAACACTCGTGTTCCTCCCTTTGCCAAAACGCCAAGTGCCCACACCACACCGGGGCACCGCACCGCACCCAACCGTTTGCTTCCTTCGTTCAACTCCCAGATCCGACCCCCTCGATCGGGAGCCCCACCCGGCCAAGCAGCCGCGGCCGCGAGCGGAGCCGAGTGACCCACCCCACATACCACCCACGTTCCCTCCCCAGATCCGTGCCCAGATCCGACCAATGGCCGCGCCCTGCGCCCACCTCCGCCACCCGCATTGATGTTGCTGTTGCTGTCGCTAGCCCCCCATGGCCGCCGCCGCCTCCTGCCGCCGCCCGCTCGTCTGGTTCTTCTCCCTCGCCGCCGCGCTCTTCTTCGCCTCCTGGTACCTCCTCCTCGACTCTGCCGCCGCGCCGCCAGCGCTCGCCGCTCGCCGAGGGGGGATCCGCTTCGGCTCCACCGGCAGGAAATGCGACCCGGCCGCCGCTCTGCTGCGGGTGTTCATGTACGACCTGCCCCCCGAGTTCCACTTTGGCCTGCTCAACTGGAAGTCCGGGAGCGGCGGCGCGGGCGTCGTGTGGCCGGACGTCAGGTACGGCGTGCCGGAGTACCCCGGCGGGCTCAACCTTCAGCACAGCATCGAGTACTGGCTCACGCTGGACCTCCTCGCGTCCGAGCAGGGCGCGCCAACGCCGTGCACCGCCGTGCGGGTGCGCGACGCCGCCGCGGCCGACGTCGTCTTCGTGCCCTTTTTCGCGTCGCTCAGCTTCAACCGCCACTCCAAGGTCGTGCCGCCCGCGCGGGCCAGCGAGGACCGCGCGCTGCAGCGGAGGCTCGTCGAGTTCCTCGCCGCGCGGCCCGAGTGGCGGAGGTCCGGCGGGAGGGACCACGTCGTGCTCGCGCACCACCCCAACGGGATGCTCGACGCGCGCTACAAGCTCTGGCCCTGCGTCTTCGTGCTCTGCGACTTCGGGAGGTACCCGCCCAGCGTGGCCAGCCTCGACAAGGACGTGATCGCGCCCTACCGGCACGTCGTCGCCAACGTCTTCAATGACGCCGCCGGCTACGACGACCGGCCGACGTTGCTCTACTTCCAAGGCGCCATTTACAGGAAAGATGTGAGTACCTTGTCACTTGCTCTTGCTGAAAATCTTACTCTTCTTATTTTCGCTAATGCAGCAATATTAAATCGTGGTAGGATTAGTCAACTTATAATTAAGTAATGTGATCGTGTCTCCTTTTATAATGAATGAACTGGGAATGTTTGACATGTGGTAGTACTACATAACTGATCAAGTTTTCATTCAGTAGCACCAAGCTAACACAACCCCTCCCCCTCCCCCTCCGTGGTACTTACTTGAAGTGCATTAATTATGACCACGGGAAAATATCATTGTTACAAATCAATGAAAGTGGTTTAGCAAATTGGACTGTTTTGCCTTGTTCATTGACCCAGCTTTGTTTGGTAGGCAATCACTTCTTTCATGTGACTGATACCTGCATACTTATAGGATGTAAGATACATTACTGTGATACCATCTGAGCCTTGTGGTTCTGACTGAGAATAGATGAACTACGGAAGACAATTAATTGTTCACATGATTGATTATCTATTGAGTATTAACCAATTCACTGCAATGTTGCAGGGTGGTTTCATCCGACAGGAACTGTATTATCTTCTCAAAGATGAGAAAGATGTGCATTTTTCATTCGGAAGTGTGGCTGGCAATGGGATTGAGCAAGCGACACTGGGGATGCGGGCTTCCAAGTTCTGCCTCAACATTGCAGGCGACACGCCATCCTCCAACCGCCTATTTGATTCCATAGTCAGCCACTGTGTTCCCATCATCATCAGCGACGAGATTGAGCTCCCGTTTGAAGATGTCCTTGATTACTCCAAGTTCTGTGTCATAGTGTGTGGTGCAGACGCAGTAAAGAAGGGCTTTCTAATGAATCTGATCAAAGGAATAAGCCGAGAAGAGTGGACGCCCATGTGGAACAAGCTGAAGGAGGTAGAGAAGCACTTTGAATACCAGTACCCATCTCAGAAGGACGATGCCGTTCAGATGATCTGGAAGGCCATAGCTCGAAAGGTGCCCTCAATTCGGTTGAAGGTCAACAGATTACAAAGATTTTCTCGGTTTGACACTAACAAAACAGATGAGACTCTGCCAAGATCTTCCTGGCTAGAAAATCAAGCTCGTTGATTTTACAGTAACATTCTTGCAGCAGATTTTCAATCCTCTGCGAGACAAGAGTGTTGATAACGAGGGCTGAGCTTGAACCACAAGCGGGGAGCAGATGCTACAGTCTCAAGAGATTAATGGAGTAAATTACACCTGATACATATTAGCATCACAGAAGAATCATAGATCCGAGGGCATATTTTTTCTTCTCATTCTTTTACAGATTTTCCACGAAAATGTGCTCAACTGCAGATTAGGGACAATAAATTTTGTATCAGAAACTGTATATTCTAGGCAGTAGTGTGATTACTGATTAGCTACATTTGGTTGCACAGTTCATACTTCATAGGTGCAATTCAACAATCTTAGAGCAATAGTTTTTTGGTACCTTGCCATATTCGATCAATATGTTTTCTGCAGAAGCAAAGCAATCTGGTCCTTCCAATTTTGGGGACCTGACTCATGAGTCATGACAAGCATCGCTGATGATCTGAACTCTGAAGAGCAAGTGCGGCCGACTTGAGTTGCCTCTTGGCTCTCTTGCCGGTCCTGTTTGGATCCCAGAATTGCAGTTTCCGAGGCAACTTTGGGTTGTTCTCTCTTCTGAAATCCGGCCCGCACACGCTGTTAGCGTGTTTCGGCAGACTTGAAGGATGCCGACTCAGATATATCCCAGGATGAGATTACTCGAAAACGAGATGCCGAGAGCAGTTATCTGATATTGAGTTAGGATGAAATGTTCAGAACGGAAGTCGAGCATGGCAAGGGACCGGACGAACTTTCGTTCCCGTGAGCAATCAGTCAGTCACAAATCCTTTAAGGTTTATTATCGAGGAAGAACGAAATAACCGAAAAGGACTTGGAACGGAACTGCAAACTCATATCGCCTACTGGAGCGGAGCCTTACATTAGACACGATTTGTAACTTGGTTCTTTTGAACCAGGATGACACGCAGTCACACGGGGCTTGCATGAACGAAGCAGCAGATAGCATAAGCACAAGAAACAAAGCTTTTCTTACGTATGCATATAACGGAAGAGAAATAGAAGGGCTCACTAATGAGCAATGCTCAACACACAGGCAGTGTAATGGCATGAAAAATTCATGGTTCTGTCGAGTGGTCTTGTTTTCCCTTCTATTTAAAGTGCTGGCAAAAAGGTTTGAATCCGGAGATGATACTTGTCCAATCAATAATAGCATCTCCCACTGTGATTCAGTTTATTGCATGGAAGGGCCAAAAGTGACTCTATCAGGGGAAGTCTGTAGGTAACGAAGCTCAGACACGGACACCGTATTCAGATATTTTGTTGATCCTTTCTTCCAAGACATATCTCTGGTTTTTCAAATAAGAGTCCATGGAAGCCACCTGAAAATTTAAAAACTTGAATTAGTTTGAAAACAATGTTTCATTAACGGGTCACAATGTTTCTCATTCATATAGCCATTGAACTTGCCTCGGCTCGTAATTCAAGAGATTGTCTGGTTGGAATAGTTCGTAGCTGAGCCACCAAACCTTGGGCACAAGAATAAGTGAACAAATTATAAAACATAAAGTAAACAATCAAAGGATGTATGTGACCTCTTATCTGTAGATACATTGTTCCAAATTATATAACAATTTAAGAAAATAACTCAATCAATGAGCTTATCCAATTTGAAAAGAATTCAATACCTGCAGCTGTGGATTCTGCCTAGTAAATGGAACTTATAAGAGATTGGATCTGCTTACCAGTTGCTCTGGAAAAAGCATGACCATAAATTTTACAACATATCAGTAAGAAAGTATTTACCTTGTTCAAGAAAATAACAAAAGAGGAGAAAACAAACTTTGTCTAGCTAAAACTAAATGCAGATTACCTCAAATCAGATCGCCCACGCTGCATATCACTTTCACCAATGGCTATTTTGTCGAGGGTGTATTTGGAATCTTTTTTCAAGGTTTCAATAGATGTTTTGTACTCATACTTATGACCTTGTAAAATTTATTTGTGAGAACATCAGGTACATTCATGAACAAAAAGAAAGTTTGTCTACCGTGGTTCTCATACTTATGACCTTGTTGCAAAATCATATTTATGACCTTGTTGGACAAGGTTTGTTACTGACAAAAATCACATTCACGAATCATGACTACAAACATACAAAAGCATTTAACAGCATGATAAGTTGATAACTGTAACATGGTTGTACCATCCTAAAAATATACAGAACTACTGAAAAATGCACAAACTATTTAATGTTACAGATGTTCAAACAAAACTTTAGTAACTAGTGTAACCACATTTGAAAGGACTATACCTTCTCAGTCTTGAAACGCCCAAGTGTATTGCGGTATAAAAATCTCCGAGGGCCTGATAATACAAAATTAATTACCATCGAGACAAAAGTTAAGCATTCAGTTTGTTTCATGAGAACAAAAACACAACAGTATATTTCAGTAAAAAAAGGGAAGGACTGCTTCTGAATCTGAGCTACTTCTTCTTTACTCTTAAAAGGACGCTGTGGATATCATAGGGATATGCTCAGATCTTAGGATGATGTGACAATTGACAATGGTATTTATGGTTTGTCGTTTCACAGGGTTTTCGACAAAGTTCAGGCTTTCTGGACAGGGGCGATCCGACCGGTCCCAAATCGGTCGGACCGACCATGTGCGGCGGTCAGACCGGCGGTGACTAAGAATGGTCAGAACGAGCTGGGCAAAAAATAAAGTATGTAGGCAAGTGAGGGGATCCCAGTGCACTTGGTCTCATAATTTTTGGAGTTCCCAAGCAAAAGTTCTATTCGTTTTAAGTTTCCAGAAGGTTTTGGAATTCCAGGGCTTGAAATTCGGCTAAGTCCTTTGGGCGGTCGACCGCTCACGAGGAGCGATCCGACCGGCCAGAGGGTAGTCCGACCGGCTCACAGTGAGCGGTCGGACCGATTTCCACTTGAACGTCAGCCAACTTCGTGGTGATGTTGTTTTGTTAGGTCAAGTTCATTGGTATCATGGCATATGTATTGCATGATGCATGTTTTGACTAACATGGGTCAAGTTGTGAAGAACTTGTTCCCGAATTCGTGTTTGCTTGTCTATGGTTGTGCAGGCTGCTTGGTGGTCAACGACGGTCAACGGCGAGGATGATCGGGACTAGACTTGGAGAGTTGAGGTCTAGAACGATCGAGGATGCCGGGTGAGGTCAATGACTCAAGCGTGACGCAAGATGGACAAGGGTGGCCTATTAGCAAATCTGAGGCGCAAGATGGCGCTAGGTGAAGCTGTTTAGGTCAAAAGGTTAAAGACGGCGCTTTGCGAAGCGTGCGTGTGTGACCCGTTTGTTAGTGGGCCTTAACGGGAGCCCAATGGAGTCAAACCATAGGAGTTCTAGACCTCCACTATAAATAGGAGGAGGTGGTGGCTGCACCACCCAGCTCTTCTATCTCTCGCCTCTTTTATGTTTCAAAACCCTAATTGGCTTAGGGGGAGTTGAGGTGGAGGCTAGGGCTCTTGATGGTTTGAGGTGATTTTCATGATCTTGGATTGACCACTGTTCCTTGATGGAGTGGGTGTAATCCAGCATCAATCACGAATTTAATCTATGCAAGGTTTGCTTGAGATAAGTCTCTTTTCGTTCTTGCTTTCAATTTCGTGATTTTATGGCTTTCTTTGATCCGCGAGTTTTTGATTGATTCTTTCACGTGAATTAGCTTGCTGTGATATGTGTGAATCTATCTAGGATCATCTTGATCATCAATCACTCACGAACAAGCATTAGGATCAAATTTTCGTTCTTACCCGGTTTTAGACCCTCTGTTACTCAATTGATAACTGTTCAGGATCTATCGAAGAATTATCATAATATTCGATTGGAATAGGTCCTCAATAGCATATAGAAGGTGTGTGCAAAGTTTCATGAAGTTTGGAGTTGAGAATCAAAAGTTAGACCAAATTGCAACTTCATCATCAGGCTGTTTTTACTATTTTAGATCTGTTCTGGAGTCGGCCGGTCAGACCGCCCCTCACCACCGGTCCGACCGATTTGGCGCGATCCGACCGCCCGATATAACAATGTCCGATCGCCGACAATCGTCCGATCGGTCGAGTCCAGAGGTCAGATCGCCAGTACATTGTATTGCTTTGATCTTTGATGTTTTTGTCATATTGCTTAGGGGATTAAATTGAATTCAATACTAGTCTTCCGCTGTACTGGTTTATTGATCTTCATAGCTATTGGAGTGAAATTGTGTTGAATTCATAATTTGTGAAAAAGTGAGCGTGCTCCTATTCACCCCCCTCTAGTCGCCTTTTCGGTCCAACAAGTGGTATCAGAGCCCGGTTAGTTCAATCTTGATCTTAACTGGTCACTGAACTTTGGCGATGGATAGGTTCTCTACAAAACCGCATATCTTCAATGGGCACGACTATGCCTATTGGAAGAATCGTATGCGAGTATTCCTTGAGAGTGAGGGACAAGCTATATGTGACGTTGTTCAATCCCCGCTCATTATTCCTGAGGTTGAAACTCCTGCTTCTGCAATTCTTTTGGCTAACAACAATAAGGCCAAGAATCTTTTATATGGTGCGCTTGGTAGACAAGAATATGATAGGATTTGCAATCTTGCAACTTCGCACGAGATTTGGAACACCCTCGAAACATATCATGAGGGTTCGTCCCAAATCAAGAAAGTGCGCCAAACAGTTTACAAGCGTGAATACAACAAATTCGAGATGCGTCCTGCAGAGAGCATCGATGACATTTTCAGTCGCTTTAATAAAGTGATTAATCAGATGAAAGCTATTGATATTGAATACTCTCAATCTGAAAATACCACCCATCTCTTGGCTGCAATCAACACCAAGGAGTGGGAGATGAAGGCTACTGCTATAGAAGAGAATGTTGATCTTTCGAGCCTTACTTTGGAGTTGCTTTATAGCAAACTCAAGACTCATGAAATTAAAAGAGTTGATCAACCCGATAAAGACAATTTAGCTTTGGTAGCAGATCCTCTCAAAAAGGCTTCTGATAGTTCTTTTGAATCTTCTTCTGGATTTTCATTTGCTTGTTTATCTGCTATTCATGAAGAGGAGCTTGAGAGTATCCCTGAGGTTGAGTTAGCCCTTTTAGCTAAAAAATTTACACGGGCTTACAACAATGTGAGAAATAAAAAGAGAGGTGGTCTTGTTACTTGCTATGAGTGTGGAGAGCTCTACCACATCCGGGCCAATTGCCCCAAGCTAAAAGGTAAGGGCAAGCACAGGGAGGAGAAGACAGCCTGGAAGAAGCCTCATGAGAACAACTCTGAGTATGATGTTGTCAAGCTCATAAAGGCCGCTCACCGAGTCCTTGCCGCTTTTGGAGATCAATCCGTGAGCGATGTGGACTCCGGGAGCGAGGAGGAGAAGACCCCTCAAGACAAAAAGAAAGGGAAGGCCAAGGACTTCACTGGCATGTGCTTCATGGCTGACACTGACTACATTGATGAAGATGAGGTACCTCTCTCTTATGATGACCTTTCTGCTAAATATGATTTCATATATGAGCAACTGCTTAGTCAAGATGAAGCGCTAGAATTTGTCATGACTAAAAATACTAAATCGAGTCAAAATTGGTAAATCAAACTAGAACTTGCAAATGTTAAGACTCTTGAACCTGATGAATGTTTATCTTGTCATGATATGCACTCAGAATTGGCTAAACTGCAATCTGCTCACAATATTGCTTTGCAGCAACTTGAAAATGCTAGAACCGAGCTAATTGAAATTAAATCTACTCCTTGTGAAAAATGTTTAGAATCTAGCAAATTGATTACTTCTGATGTGATTGATTCTAGCCCTTGCACTTCATGCTTAGAAAAAGAACGTGAAATCAAAGATATCTTAGAAGCTGCTAGAGTCAAATATGCTAAGCTTAAGGACAATATTGAAACTACTATTTGTGCTTCTTGTTCCGCTCTTAAGCTTGAAATTGCTTTATGTAAGGAGAAATCTATGGATAAAACTTGTGATGCTTGTGTTAATTTGAGAAAAGAAAATGCTTACCTTCATGATACATTAGAGAAATTTTCTAAAGGTAAGAAATAGTTAAACATGATTCTTGACAAGTCTAAAACTCCTTATAAGAAGCAAGGTTTAGGATTCAATTCTTTTCAAGACAATTCAAAGCCAAAAGTCATTCAAGTCTTGGAAAAATATTTAATTGAATTCAAAACCCAACCTGCAAAAACATCTTTTAAATCTGCAGGTTGTGCCCAACCGTGTGTTAATTCAAAGTGTGCTTCTTCTAGTGGTACCAAGTATCATTGCACTTATTGCAAAAAGAGTGGACACTTGATTGAGTTTTGTTGGCGTAGGTTGAAAAATAATAAGAAAATTTTTGCTAGTATTTCATCCACTCAACCTAAAGCTTTTATGAGACATGGTCATTTTGAAAAGAATAAACCTGGGTTAGGATTTGTTTCACATGCTTATCATCATGCTCCTAGACAGGATAATTCTCATGTTCTTGTGACCATTACTCATGATAGGAATGCAAATAGAATCAAGGATAACACTTTTGCTTTGCATACTACTCGCAGACGTGTGTCTTAGTACTGGGTTCCCAAGTCGTGTTTAACTAACCCCAGTATCGAGACACATCGTTCTTCTGTGCCTTGATTTTCAGGATTGCCGCGGAAAGAGGAAGGGAACGTGCTTTGTCGACTCCGACTGTTCACGTCATATTACCGGAGACTCAAGATGGTTCACTTCCTTCACGCGGTCGACGGGTTTCAAGCATCTCCGAGAACTTCCATCGCCAGGCTTTTAAGCTCATATTCAGGTATTTACACTCTACTCTCTTTGTATGGCATTTGATATTCCTGTTATTTATCTTTATCCATTCGAGGGTTTTTCTTATCCTGATTGTGCGGGCTGTCGGCTAGATAGGAAGAGTACCTCAGGCGCTTGTCACCCACTAGGCACTTCTCTTGTCTTTTTAATTTTATCCTCATCAAGCCTTTAGACTCAACTAGGTTTGCCACCTTGAGAAGCGAGTTAGGGGTAATTTATCCCTATGGATTGGTTTGAGGGGGAGTTTGATCTTTTCTGATCTTACCTTGTTCTTTTGATCTTTTCTTGTTCTTTTATGAACTTTTTGATATTTTCAAACTTTTTAGGTTTTTATGCTTTTTATTGCATCTCATTGTATCATATTGCATTCATATGAAAAATTCAACAAATGGTATGAAAAATCAAAGTCATACTCAAAAAGATGCATTATAATATAAGTTTTTCTGCTTATCTTTCAAGATTAATGAAGCTTTGCCTATTACCCTTTGGAGCTTTAGTATTTCAATTCTTGCTCAATGTCATGTCTAGTTCTTTGACTTGCTAGAATTACCATGCTTTTACATGTGTAGCTAAGTCTTTGCTATATGAGCTATAACCTTAAAACAACTCGAACTAAAAATTACAATTTGTGGATGTTTTAGCGAGTTGCGCAATTAGTGCTCCTTTTGTGACATTGGCCCTGTCAGAATTGCTTTGTTAGCTCTTTAATCTAAAATTGACCATTACTTGAGCTTCTAGTGTTCTTGAGATTCTAAAACTGCTCTTGTGAAACATGAAAAATCAAAAGATTGTCTTATGCTTAAATTGTGCCAAACTACTCTTACGAGACTGCTTGTCAATGACATGAACTTGGAGATAGTTTGATGAACCAGACGATCTCATGGGGACTGCTTGTCAGAAATGACATGAACCTCAAGATTTGTCGCCCTGGTAGAAGCTTAGAAAGAGTTTGTGGATGGCTCCTAGTCCAGGATCTTCTTTACTAAGATATATCTTTAATCAACTTCTGGTCGAAGCTTAGGATGATTTTGTGGATGGATCCTAGTCCATGATCTTATCACTAAGTTAGATCATTAGTCAACTTCAATATTCAGTGCAAATGAAAGTTTGTTGAAAAATGGGCATTTGAGAAAATGTGAGCAAAATGATTCAATACAGGACTTAATTGTCTCTTAATGTGGTCTTTGTTAGCTTTTTGATCTTACATTGATATTTTGACATGGCCAGTTTCACTTTAGGATCCCTGTTGATGAACTTGCTGAATTTGAAGCGTTGCTTAAAGTGATCAAATCTATTGCTTTACTTTTGAGCCTTTGTGCTTAGTTTTGATATATATGTCTTACCATGATCTTGCTAGCGCTGTCAGGCTTGATATGCTGTTTGTGCAATATTAGAGATACTAGCTTGTTCTTTTGGGTAATCTCCAAAGCTTCTTGTAATCAAAAATTGAAAAATACAAAAATGAAGCCACTCCATTGCACTTCATGCATACTCCTTCTTATGCTTCTTTTGTTTTTGCTTCTTTCTTTATTCTCTACTTGTTATCTCTGGATGAGAGGAAGGCGTGATTCCTTGATGAATCCATTGTCAAAGGGGGAGAAAATGTGTTAATGAGAAGATGAGAAGATGTGTTAAAATGTTTTAATACTATGCATAAGGGGAGAAATTTTTGGAGATATATATCATTGTTTTACAAAGAGGGAGATGATATATAAAAATGATAAAAAGGGGGAGAAACTGAGAATTTGAAAGTTTATGAAATTTGAGGATCATAGTGAGAGGGAGTTCTTGAGTTGCATTCTTATTGTCTTATTGAATATTCTGAACTTGAATTGCATTCATTTATCCTCACAATGATCATAGGTCAATTGAACAATTGTTCTTTCATATGGAACTCATGTGAGAATTTTGACTCTTTTATGGAAATAAAAGTTTTTATGCTTTCTTTTGCCTTATCTCACATGTCTATACTATTTCGATGCCAGCTTGGTCATTTACATTGCTTTTTCTTGCATATGGACCAAGTTGTGCCTTTGTGCGAAAACGAAAGTATTTTACTTTTCAAACCTCCAAATTACTCTTTCTGGATTATTGCCGATGTGTTCATCAAGGGGGAGATTGTGGATATCATGGGGATATGCTCCAGATCTTAGGATGATGTGATAATTAGCAATGGCATTTATGGTTTGTCGTTTCACAGGGTTTTCGACAAAGTTCGAGCTTTACGACGAGGCGGTCCGACCGGCCATAGCATGGCAGTCCGACCGGTCCCAAATCGGTCGGACTGGCCATGTGTGGCGGTCGGACCGGCGGTGACCAAGAATGGTCAGAACGAGCTGGGCTAAAAATAGAGTATGTAGGCAAGTGAGGTGATCCCAATGCACTTGATCTCATAATTTTTGGAGTTCCCAAGCAAAAATTCTATTCGTTTTAAGTTTCCAGAAGGTTTCGGAATTTCAGGGCTTGAAATTCGGCTAAGTCCCTTGGGGCGGTCCGACCGGCTCACAGGGAGCGGTCCGACCGGCCAGAGGGCAGTCCGATCGGCTCACAGTGAGCGGTCGGACCGATTTCCACTTGAACGTCAGCCAACTTCGTGGTGATGTTGTTTTGTTAGGTCAAGTTCATTGGTATCATGGCATATGTATTGCATGATGCATGTTTTGACTAACATGGGTCAAGTTGTGAAGAACTTGTTCCCGAATTCGTGTTTGCTTGTCTATGGTTTGCTTGTCTATGGTTGTGAGGATGGGACTAGCTTGGTGGTCAACGATCGAGATGCCGGGTGAGGTCAATGACTCAAGTGATGAAGATGGACTAGACTTGGAGAGTTGAGGTCCAGAACGATCGAGGATTCTATCTCTCGCCTCTTTTATGTTTTAAAACCCTAATTGGCTTAGGGGGAGTTGAGGTGGAGGCTAGGGCTCTTGATGGTTTGAGGTGATTTTCGTGATCTTGGATTGACCACTGTTCCTTAATGGAGTGGGTGTAATCCAGCATCAATCACGAATTTAATCTATGCAAGGTTTGCTTGAGATAAGTCTCTTTTCGTTCTTACTTTCAATTTCGTGATTTTAGGGCTTTCTTTGATCCGCGAGTTTTTGATTGATTCTTTCACATGAATTAGCTTCCTGTGATATGTGTGAATCTATCTAGGATCATCTTGATCATCAATCACTCACGAACAAGCATTATGATCAAGTTTTCGTTCTTGCCCGGTTTTAGACCCTCTGTTACTCAATTGACAACTGTTCAGGATCTATCCTAGAATTATCATAATATTCAATTGGAATAGGTCCTCAATAGCATATAGAAGGTGTGTGCAAAGTTTCGTGAAGTTTGGAGTTGAGAATCAAAAGTTAGACCAAATTGCAACTTCGTCATCGGGATGTTTTTACTGTTTCAGATCTGTTCTGCAGTCGGCCGGTCAGACCGCCCCTCACCACCGGTCCGACCGATTTGGCAGTGGTCCGACCGCCGGTATAACAGCGGTCCGACCGCCTGGTCCGACCGCCCGCAATCGGTCCGACCGGTCGAGTCCAGATGTCAGACCGCCAGTACATTGTATTGCTTTGATCTTTGATGTTTTTGTTATATTGCTTAGGGGATTAAATTGAATTCAATACTAGTCTTCCGCTGTACTGGTATATTGATCTTCATAGCTTCCTCATAGCTATTGGAGTGAAATTGTGTTGAATTCATAATTTGTGAAAAAGTGAGCGTGCTCCTATTCACCCCCCCTCTAGTCGCCTTTTCGGTCCAACAGACGCACTTATCATGTGCTTCACAAGTTCACATTAATATCTGACTGTATAATCCTGATTAAGGCAACCTACCATCCACTATCAAGCCTAAACACACAGCCCACCTGTTAATCTTCATAATATTCACAACCTTGATTCCTCTATTTGGCAAGAGACACATAATAGTTTTGCAAAAATTGGTTGTTGACAAGTAAATGCCTATTTGCAATCAAGGTTCCTATGTAGCTTTTGTCAATGTCATGTGATTGAAATGGGCTCTCAATTTTAAGTGATTTCTTGTGAAAGTTTCCCCAAACTAAGTTAAATGGTTCGTGGGTACTGCTTCCTTGGGTTGCATCCCAACTAGGAATTATTAAACCAAGAAAAGCAAACAAGATAGTTACCAGGCTGGGTTTTGAACTTTTATCAGGCCAGGTTTTGAACTTTTAAGATAAAGATATGGAAGAACATCTCAAATAGAAAGATATTGCATATGCATCATTCATGTGCATATCCTCTAGCTCCAAAGCTATAATCTTTGCTAGGTGTTACGAATTCCAATGTGGCATGAACACTGTCGACACTTCAATCAACAAGAGAAGATAACTGAAATGATATAAGTTGTTTGAACAGAAATTGCTACAACAGAACATGTGAAGCCTCCCAATGGGAAATACTGCTTCATGAACATTTTTATTGCTCTAGGATAGAACATGCTATATTCTCCAGGGTGTTAATACAAAGAAGAAAACATTTACAATTGCAACTTGAATGAATCTTCTCCGAGACTAATCATGAGTCTTCTGAGTTCTGACTAAGAACATAAGTAACCACCTGAGGGATAGTGCATCAAATTCATAACTCATGCAATATTATCTCTACAAAATTAACACGTAAGATGTTTTGCCTTGTTCACTCCAGATTAACACGGGACATCTAGCTTTGTTGTTTTTTTCTGGTCAATACCATTTCCCAAGAATGTAATTGTGTACATATGAATATATAGGAGGAACCAAACCAGTTCCAAAAATCTAAGACAATATACCTGGTGGCTGCTGGCCTGTGGATGGATCATGCTTTCAGGACTTGCCAAACCATAAGTCTTATCCCTCCACACTAGCGTTTTTATTATCCAAACCCATGACATAACCTTGCTGCTTTTTTAACGTTTCAAAAGTCACCATTATGAGGTGTCACAAAATTTGAGCAGATTAGTACATTAGCAACATGCCTATTATTGAAGTACAAAAACACAATTAATCAATCATGGCTTGCCCATATCATGCTCCATAGAAGCACAAGATTCCCATGGTAGTAGGCTTCGACAACAACACCATAAAATTACCTCTCAACAAAATAAATCCTGCGACTGTGGCACATCCAATTGCCTCCGCCTGATGCTCGCTCACAAGAACCAGCGCATCAGAAATAGTACCTATAATCAAGATAAAACCAAGTACTGTTTGCGGACCGTCTTAGTGCGACAAATGCACCTTGAGAAGAGAAAAAAAAGACACAGTTCTTACCTTTAGCCCTCTCCACAAACTCATCCTCGTAACCTTTGTACTGTAACCACAGCCCTGGTGTAAAACTCTACATATGTAAGCAGAAAGAGCGTGAGCACAAAAGAATAAAAAAATGGATCTTTAGGGGCAAATGCAAATTTCATATCCGGTAATCCAACAAAATGTGTGAGCAAGAAAAATGCAGCTTTACAAGCATCTTGTACATACCGAAAAGCAGTAAAATCTAGGACTCGTTCAGGGAAGAGAAAGCATGTTCAGGGAATCGACTATTTTATTTTGTAATTTGTTATTAAAATAATTTTATTTTAAAAACCCTCTTGTATAGTGATAAAATGAACAACGTGTGGACCGATTTTTTTTTTTTGGAACGCCCATTATTGTAGCATTGTTCATGCCAACCTACGAATTGCTTAGAATCTTAGGTGAATAAGCAAAGTTGTGGTATTAATAATGCAAGAAGTTGCAGATGTGCAAGGCACAACTAATTTTCTACCCATTGAATGGAAGGAATTCCATTTCTCATGAATCATCATCATATGAGTGTACCCATGACATTTCCTTCAAAGAAGATTGCAAATCATGGATGGTAATACTCTCTATATATAGTTGATCAAATCATCGTCAATTAGATCAAGGAAAAAAGTTTTATATGTGACATATTGCTGATGCTTCGCAACAACACCTTCGAGGTATCCACACGTACGGGGCAGGATCACCACACACTGGAGTGCTAGTACCAACAGCGTGGTTGAGAAGGAGTGACTATTAGGGTTTCAGGAGTTCTTCCAAAGATCATCATCTACCCCACCCCATGCCACCGCCCCTCTTTATATAGGCATCCATGATGGGTCTCGACCTTGAGGCCTAATGGGAACTCGAGGCCTATACAAATTCGGATCACCATCCAAAAACAGGTCCTAGCCCTTTAACTGTGCGACCCCACATGTTCATGTGTAATCGGTTATGAAACATAAACTCTTTTCCGACCACCAGTTGTTAGCGATGCCTAGCAGCACATAACGATTCCCAAAAGCACATAGAATATATCGGACAAACCTTGATGTAATATGATCTATGATCAGGTCCTCATCACTTACGATCAGTTCGTATCTCCATACGACCATATCGTATTTGATCCCGACCAGTTCGTAACTCCTTATGACCAGGTTCTTACCATTCTGTGATTACGTTCGACTAGTCTACGACCAGTACTTATCTCCATATGACTAGTTCGTAACTGATCGAACTAAGCGACCTACTCATGCATTCTACCTTTGCCTCACGATGTCTGGTTGAACTCCAGGTGAGATGAAGTGTCATCCATGCACTGTTCAATACTTTCTCGATCGAGTGTCGGATAACTTCATGTGGTCAACACTTCGACTACTAGTGGCATGACCATGCACTTTCTTTATCTGATCACCACGAGGGGCCCAAGACATCTCTCCTGTTATGTTAGAAGGGGCAAATCCCATCTCGATCAGTTACATCCCTCCGCATGTTTCATAGCATACGCGAAAGTTACCTTTATAACTACCCAGTTACGAGTAGCGTTTGGCAACCCCTAAGAGTGCTATTACACATGTAGGGAACCATGCTGATCTCAGGTCTAAGGATTATACATCATCATTACTTGAGACCAGCTAATGACACAAAGATTCATAACAATCTCAATAGTGTCTCAATGATGTGTCTATCCAGCCCTATGTTCTCTAACATGAGCTCACATTATTGATTCGATATCCCTATATCCATGACCGGTGAAACAAGGTCATCAATCAATACATGTACTAGTCATAGAATCACTGATGTTCCGACCAGTGACCTCCGACTAGGGATACATTTAGAATGACATCATATAAGTTAAAGTGTTCCACCAACAAGTCACATACTTATTGATCTATGACAAATGATTCATTCAAGGAACACGATAACATATTATCAAAATCATGAACATAATGAAATATCATCATCTCTATGATGGCCTCTAGGGTATATTTCCAACATATTCAGGGTACCACCAGATTAATATAAGTAAAGAAGATGAGGAGAAAACTTCCTTCATCACTCCATATGGCACTTACTGTTATGTTAAGATGCCTTTTGTCTCAAAAACGCTGGTGCAACTTTTGAAATGTTGATGCGAAAAACCTTTAGTCCACAGATAGGTCGAAATCTAGAAGCATATGTTGATGATTTAGTTGTAAAGAGCATCAACGCTAACGATCATGTTCCCTACTTACAAGAGACTTTCAATAACTTGAGAAGGCATAACCTCAAGTTGAATCTGGAGAAATGTGTGTTCGGAGTTTTCGAGGAAAAATTCTCTGTTTCCAAGTTTCGGGTAGAGGTATCGAAGAAAATCCTGTGAAGATATCGGTCATCAACCAGATATGCTCTCCGACCACGAAGAAAGAAGTCTAAAAACTAACCGACTGTATGGCAGCGCTAAGTCGTTTCATAGCATGGTTGGGTGAAAAAGGATTACATTTCTTTAAACTTCTTCGAAAGCATGGAAGTTTCGAGTGGACAAAGGAAGCAAACGATGCCTTTGAAAAGCTTAAAGAGTACCTTACGAGTGCCCCGGTCTTAGTCTCTCCAAGACTGGAAGAGCCATTGCTGATTTACGTGGCTGCAACACCACAAGCTGTCAGCGGGGTGATGGTTGTAGAACGTGAAAACGTCCAACGACCGGTATATTACGTAAGTGAAGTCTTACATGGACCAAAGGAACGATACTCACAGGTACAAAAGCTGCTCTATGGTCTCCTTATGGCTTCAAGGAAACTAAGGCATTACTGTCAATCCCACAAAGTGGTCGTGCTTACCGGGTATCCCCTTGGTCAAGTCCTTGGAAATAGGGAATCGTCAGGATGAATAGCAAAATGGGCGATTGAACTAGGGACGTTCGACCTCCATTTTATCTCACTAACAGCAATAAAGTCCCAGGCAATAGCAGAATTTGATGCCGAATGGACAAACCCTGAACTCATGCAGGAACCAGAGTACGAACGCCACGAGGAGTGGACAATGTACTTTGACGGTTCTTTAATGCTAAAGGATCGGGGGCTGGAGTCATCTTGATATCTCGTACTGGCGAACACATTAATTACGTCATCCAGTTCAACTTTCCTGCTACGGACAATTTAGCAAAATATGAAGGTTTATTAGCGGGACTTCGAGCAGCTCATTCGCTCGGGATTCGCAAATTACTAGTGAAAGGCAATTCTCAACTGGTAGTGAATCAAGTGGGGAAAGAGTATTAATGCTCAAGTACCAAAATGTCGTCTTATCTGGCGGAAGTACGAAAACTCAAAAGACACTTCTTCGGTTTTCAGATCCAACATATCCCTAGAAAGGAAAACTTTCTGGCAGACCAGTTGGCACGGATGGCCTCCACCAGGTCAACCGTCCCACCCGGAGTTTTTCTCGAGCAACTCGATTCACCCTCGGTGGTTGAGCATTCCGAGAACATCAATTATTCACATCAGGTTATACAAATTGATTCTGATAATATAGATGTTCCACAGATCGGTGACGATCAGGGTAGAGATTGGATGACATCGATCTACTATTATCTTCAGCATGACCTAATTCTAGAAGATGATGTAGAGGTTGATCGTATAGCACGAAAAGCCAAATCATACACTCTAATTGAACGTACCTTGTATAAACGAGGATCTCATGGAGTGTTGATGAGATGCATATCTAAATCGGATGACATTAAGTTGCTAACCGAAATTCATAGAGGAGTCTGTGGAGCACATCATTAGTACAGAACACTGGTCGGTAAATACTTCAGGCAAGGATACTATTGGCCAACTGCCCTTCATGATGCAAAAGTGCTCGTGACGAAGTGCGTACAATGTTAGTTTCGTAGCCGACAAGTACATCAGTCGGCACAAGCTTTGCAAACAATTCCTCTTTCTTGGCCTTTCGCAACTTGGGGATTAGACATTCTGGGACCTTTCTCAAGAGCACCCAGGGACTTCGAATTACTTTTTGTCATGATTGACACATTTACAAAACGGATCGAAGCCGAGCCAGTTGTCAAAACTACAACTGAGGCCGCTAAGAGATTTTTCACAAAAAATATACTCAGTTTTCAAGTGGCAGTTTTTAGGGATTCTGCGATGAGCTTGGAATCAAAGTCCATTTCACTTCTATTGCTCATCCACAGAGCAACGGAGCAGTTGAGCATGCCAATGGTATCATAATACAGGGGGTTAAACGCCGAGTGTTAGAACAGTTAATAAAAAGGTCCGGAGTTTGGGTTCAAGAACTTCCCTCTATTTTATGGGCCGTTGAACCACGACCAGTCGTGCGACCGGTGAAACACCATTATTTTTAGTTTATGGTGCTGAAGCCATGCTTCCTCCAAACTAAAAATTGGCTCTGCTCGAACCGGTTGTTTCAACATAAACGATCGAGAAGAACGACGATTAGATGATATCAATTTCCTTAAAGAATGACGAAACCAAGCCTTAATATGTTCGGCAATCTATCAACAAGCCATGAGAATGTAACACAGTCATAAGGTGCAACCTCGCAGCTTAGCTGTAGGTGATCTGGTTCTTAGAAAAGTCGAGCCAAGCAAATTGCAACAAGATTTTTCCCAAGTGGAAATGTCCATACACTGTGGTCGAAGTCACCCGACCAGGCTTGGTACGATTAGCCATGTCAGATGGGAGAGTTTTGTCTAATTCTTGGAATATTGATCAACTGCGTAAGTTCTTTGTTTAATTTCCTTTTCATTTCTATTAATTTTAAAGGTTAATCAATCTCTTAAATTCTCTTAGCAAGTGATGTTATTTATGTGTTTGTACCTAACTCTGGTCGACTAGTGGTTCATATGCTGAAAATTATGGAGATTATATTTTTATTTCAAAATTCTATTCTACTCTTGTTTGGCTACTGGTCGGGACACGGAAAACCTCCTAGTTGAAGTCTCTCCTTTTTCGCATGTGGTCCTGCCCACTGGAAGAAGCATCCTAGCGATAGACATTTTCCTACGATCCTCGCTACCAGTTGGACCAGAGCATGAGCACGTATTGTGAAATATATTTTATATCTTCATTTCTTAGCAGTTCCTTCCCACCAGCGTTGAGTATTACATAAAAATAAAACCACTTGTCGTTTATTTTGTACATCTTTGTGTTTAAGTTTTCTTATCAAGGAAAGTCCTTTCTTTTGACCATATATTGTCTTAGTAAGTACTTCGATTATGAAAAATATATTTACAACTAGTTGAAACCTGGAACTAGTTCCGATCAAAAAGGTTTACTAGTATTATTACGATCAGTTTTTTAAACAATCAGTACATACTTTCAAACAATGGTTGAGTCTTAAGTTCATATTCTTGGTGTACTGCTTATATAGTAAAGTTCCTCTACTATAAAACAGTCAGGGGCTAGGTAATGTATGAATATTCATAAGTCAATCGGATGAAAAAAAGATTTCATTGATAAGAAAAAGGTAAGTTTTATATTTTTGTATATTTTTACATTACAATTCTACTAGAGATCGCCCAACTAATCACTGCTTGACAGAGATTCGACCTCCATTTCTTCTACAACCTTGTCTCCAAGAGGTCTTACCTTCTTGAGAAACTTGGCCGCCTCTTCAGGCAAGCGATTGAAATCCTCTTCAATGGCTTGAAGATTAGTGGAGGGGTCAGAAGCCTTTAGTTTTGCCGGAGCGAAACTAACTCCGCTGACAATGGATTCTTTCATAGATCGGACATAATTTTCTCTAGTAGTCTTGAGCAAGCACTTAAGACCCTCAGAAGATGGCCCAGGTAATTCACCTTTTCCATTGGATCTCTCAGGGAGGGAAAGCTCGATCCTGATCCCATATCAAAAATTATTTTATTAAGTGAGGTGATTTTCTCATCGAGATTAAGCACAAGAGCTGCCTCCTTGTCTTGCTCAAATTCTAGAGCTTTCTTTGCTCTGGTTAGTGCTGGGTTTTGTTCTGCATAAGCAAAATGAGTCTTAGGCAAAAATGATAAGAAGAGATACTAAGTCAAGTTTACGACTAGTTACCTTCAATCTTCTTTTCGAAAATCTCTAAAATTTCTTTATTTCTGGCCGTCAAATATGTGATCGACCGGTCCTTAGCTTGGCATTCATCCTCAAGCTTTGTTATTTTGGCTTCTTTGGCCATATCTTCTTCTTTTATTTTCTTCAAATCTATTAAATATGATAAGAGAGAATAATTAAAAGAGAATAACATAGTCATAAGGAAGAAAAACAGGTTAAGTAGAAAGTTCTTACTTTCTAATTCGGAGTGTCTTTGCTCCAAAATTTTTATTCACTCCGTCAGTCCTCCGACCACAGCAAAGTTCTCGACTATGTGCTACATAGATAGCATTTCTTCTTTAAGTTTCCTGTAAACTTTAAGAGGAATTATGAAAATGGTTGTAGACACTTACCCGAATTGCCACATCGTTATAATAGGCAAAATTTTTATCAGGACTCGTCTTAGCCTGATGATCCGATGTTCTCCCCCAAGCTTCATCAAGCTCCTTATCCTCGATAAATCGAGGAGAAAAATGAAACTTGTTAACCTGGGAAGGGTTGCTTGCAGTAATCGTAACATGTTGGAAATCTGTTGGGATTTCTACCTCCGCTGATGGGGTAATCATCACCATGGGATCCAAATCAAGTTCCGGTACTGAAGCTTGCTCAGGGGCTTTCCTAACTACTTCCCTCTCAAGGACTCTAACCTGAGGGAAGCTCTGGTCGGAAACATCCTCGACAACCTGATCTTCTAGTCTGGTCTGGTCAGAAACGGTCGGAACACCAGAAGATCTGCACAAAAGAAAAAAAGGAAATACAGGACTTCAAGATCATCAAAGACATATACGGTATGCATTTATATGACTAATTCATACATACCTGGTTTATTTTTTGGTCTTGACCTTGAAGCGCGCCAGTATAAAGTCTGTAGTGCCCGCTTTCCTTTTATTTTCAACCGATTTCACCAGTTCTGAACTGGTGGGGTTGGTTGCACCCTCTACACTTTCCAATAAGGGATCAGAAGGTGTAGATTCGTTGGTCTCTAAAATAGTTGCTTCAACCGCAACTGGCAAGTCTTGAGCGATTGCATGGGACTTAACGATTACCGCCTAGATTAACAAGCAAAGTTAGTCAGGTGATGAACGTGCTTCATCTAATAATAAATATTTATGTTCGGTTACCTACCTCTATGCGGTCACTATCTCTAGTGATTGTATGACTGGTCGCATCGTCAATTGGCTCATATGTTTCAGTGTCCTCATCGATCCTTAGCCCGACCGACTACATGTCAAAGAGGATTTTAGGTAAAAACCGATCGGAAAATATTAGAAAGATGAAAAGTGATTGATATACTCACCCGAAGTCTCTCGGCCCTCTCTTCTGTGGTAACGACCGCTAAGATCAGAGGGAATCTAGCCTTCTCGCTAGGCTCTCCGGCACAGATCATCTTGATCCGACTTCTGATCTCGTCATGAGATAAGGCTGTAATAAACGAGAAGTCTTAGGGTTGTGAAAGTAATCAGCGAGTAAAATAAACTGGTCGGAATCCATTTGAATTTACTCTCTCTAGAGTCCTTGGTCGCATTGTCACGACCAATGTACCAGAGCATCACATGAGCTCTGGCCTCAAGGGACTAATCCGACGCATGGAAAAGTCCCTCACCACATGCTAGGAAGTTAAACCCCTGACATTAAGGAGACGGATGGCTTCAACCTATCTCTATATTTTTCCCTCCTTGTTCGAGGAGGAGCGCCATTGCGGATTCTCAACTGCTTTTTTACCACCGTAATAAAGGTCGTCTTGCTAAGTGATCTTCATGTAAAACCAGCTCTTCTTCCATGACGACGATAAGGATGTTGAGTACATGGGAATGTACTCATCTACCTTTCCATCATGGAGGCGCAAAGTGCACTCTCCAAGTGTACCGACAGTTTTCTTCGCATTCACCATTCTGTAGTAGTACTTGAAAAGATCCAGAGTTCCTGGAATTTCCAAGTACGCTTCACAAAGGTAGACGAAGATGCTGAGATTGGCAATGGCATTGGGGGCCAAATTGACCAGTTCAACTCGTAATATTCCAATACTTGCGAGAATGAGTGAACTGGAAGTCTAAATCCGCATTCGATGTATGTGAGGAACACTGGAATTTCTCCATCTTCGCCGCTTGGAGAATGCTCCCCGATAGCTAATCTCCAAGAAATCATACTTCTGTCGGGCAGTAGTCTAATCTTCTCCATACTTTCCAGTTTCTTCTCACTCAAATCAAGGATCGATCGGTTGGTGATAAGATCCGACATGGCGATTTCTTTTTGGATGAGGAAGACAAAAGTGGTCGGAGGCGATTTCTCCTTTTGGAAGATGAAGAGGAAAGCAAAAAGCGTAAAAACCCTAACACCCAGTGCGAAGAGGTTTTTATAGCCGCAAAACTGTAACCGCATCCGGGAGAAGTCCAACGAACAAAAGCTTTTTGACAGACGGGCAGAAAAGCTTTTTCAACTTCCAAGGCAACTTCTCAACTTTAAAATGAATACAGACCACTTCGAATGTCACGATATTTAATGAGGGGTCTACCCGATACAACTTCATCGGAAGAAAAGTATCGACATGACCAATTCATTTAAAGTTCGGGGGGCTAGCTGACGAGGATTAAAACCTCGATGTATTATTTTAATACATAAGAGAATATCATACGTCTTCATGGCCATAACCCCTAAGGCTAACAACCTTACTTGTCGTAAGGATTCTAGAGGTTATATAATAAATACCCTGGTCAGACAAGATCCCGAACCTAGTCTCTGACCAGACAATTATTCATAAGGCTATAAACTGGTATCATCTGGACCTGAATCCAGGTATATCCCTTACGGTGTGATGAATGGAACACGTGCTATGCATTCCATACCACACGACGTCACATAATTCTAAGACACTAGACTATGGTTGAATGTCTCACTAACATATAACTGCACAACAGTTGATACCTTGTCAACTGACACCTCTCTCCGACCAGACGCGTTACTTCCCAATAGGCGTCTCTCTAAAGGATAACTGCCACCGCTTTATTAACTACTTAAGGAGGACCGCGGAAGATGGAGGGGAGAGGGGGATCGAAGGCAATTGAGAAGATTAGTAATCGATTTAATTACAACACCATAGCAAGCATTGTGCTCCAGTGTAACTAGGATTAACCTTTTGTTTGATCACAGACATTCCTTATAATAGCCAGTTCATAGCAATAAAAGAGTGACCCCATTCTATTCCAGGAGATACCCACTATTTTCCTCTATTTTTATATATTCATAAGATCGGCGATTTGATCGTCGACACACATATGCATCAAAAAATTTCAACATATGCAACAAAAGTACTTGGATCTCAAAAAATGGTGAGGGGATCCATATTCTCGACAAATTCACTTAAAAGAATTAAAGATCATGTTAGCATACCTAGATATACATGAAAAATTAGCACAGAAGTTTGAAAAAACATTAATCGATGATGTTATAACCTCTGCAACATTTTGAAAACACATATGCAACATTTTGGGTTAGGGGCACACTTGCAACAAATTATTAGAACCCCTGCAATAAATTTCAGGTATCAGACGTCTCAAGAAGTCCAACATTTGAGGCTAACTTATGAGACATTTTGATTCCATTTGTGCAACAACTAGCAGAACATTAAAAAATATTCTAAAAAACTCATTTCAATAATTTATTACTGCAACACTAAAAAATGCAGTCCCAACATTTCAAATCACCTTTTGCAATGAGCAACATCCGAAATAACAGACGCAACAACGTCGGCTCGTGAGGATGCAACATATCAAAGAACATGACACAATGTCTCAAAATTCGCGATGCAACATTCCAAAGAAGATGATATAACATCTCAAAATCTCAGATGCAGCATTTTAAAAAATTATTGCAACAATCAAAACAAATAGAGGAAACATCTGAAAACACCTATTACAACATCTCATGTTTTTTATGGCGTGGGGCGTACATTAACACCGAGATTTGCCACACTGGGTCGTCGTCCTCGCGAGCGTGCAGGACCTTGGTGAGGGTGGCGACGGGGCCAGCGCTGGCGCCTCCCGACAAGCGGGTGGCGTTGAATGGAGTCGACCATGGAGTTGGACTGGCTGGGGGACGCGAGGAAGAATCGGTAGGACGCGATGGCGGTGGACAGGCTACTAGCCTTCGCCTCCAAGTTTCTGGGGGTAGAGCGGTGTGAGCTCGTTGAGGAACGCTGGGGACAAGGTGGGCTACTGTCGCCACACCACAGTGCTTGGGAGGCCGCGTTGCCACCGTTGTTGCCGTGCAAGGTGGATAGCGAGTGTGAACCATGGCGACACAGTGAGAGAATGTTTTACAGCCGAGTTGGCGTTGTATGCAGCGACCGAACGTGCGAACAAGAAAAATTCAAAGGGGAAAAGAGAGTGTGCCGTGTACATAGATAAAAAACGAATGGTAGAGAATGAACGTGGTGAGAAAGTACGAGCTGCTCATGTAGGCGTCCGAACTCCCCTCAAATCAGACGCACCATGCATAGCCTTATCCAAAACTGAATCACGTGATTGAGACAATTATACGATCATTAAGCTGACTGATGTTGATAAACTACCGGATTGAAATTTAGCAGAGAGACACAAGACAAACAAAAGGCATAATCATTCACCATACCTGTGTCCTACATTACAATTAGGGATGAAAACGGATCGGATAGTTTCCGACCGATCCGGACGGAAACAGATTCGGATCATTTCGGATCGAATTTTTCTCTGATAATTTTCGGATCGGAAACGAATTCTGATTTTTTTTTGTCGAAAACGGAAACGAATACGGTAGGCATGCTATCCGGCGGATACGGATACGGATTATCCGGATAAGACCAAGTCCAGATATCCGGATTTCGGCCCAAAAGAAGAAGATTTCAGCTCAAAATAGAAAATGAGATTTTAATTGATTTTTGAATTTCAGAAAATGCAACAAATCAAATAGCCTTTTAGAAAATAGCAAATAGAGTTAAAAAAAATTCTAGAAAAAATCACAAAAATTCCTTGAATTATTTTGAAGTTAATAAAATTAATTCCAAGTTAAAGTTGGTTTTTATTTTTGCACATAATTATTTTTTATTTCTAAAAAAAATAGGGAAAACTTTATTAAAATCCAGAAAATTCAAGAAATTAATTATTTTTTTCATTTTCACTTTAAATCCAATCAAATCCCAGAAATCTCAATAAATTTTATTTTCGACATTGAAAACTAGGAAATTAAATAATTGACTTTATTTTATTATTTTTTCTTTTAACCAAGAAAACTCTTTTAAATCTCAGAAAATCCAATAAAATAATAACTTTATTAATTTTATTTTTAGTAACATACTTTGGGATGTTACAGTCATTTGTGTGTAGATTAACCATCTAGCCTAATTAATGTTAGTGTGAACTAAGTTTTATGTATGTGATGAACTAAGTGTGAATGTATGATGACTTGTGACTTTGTGAGTTATGACTTTGAGCTAAATATGATAAACTAAGTGTTATGTTTGTGATGAACTAGTTAATACAATTTGCTAGTGCCAATGTTATGTATGGTTGCTGAAAATATGAACAATTCATGAATATTTGTATCAAATAAACTAGTTATATATTTTTGTTAATTTCTGGCATACAATTTAAGGGGTTTTCATGTTCCAAAAAATATCCGCGACCATATTCGTTTTAATTCGTATTCGCTCCGTATTCGTATTCGATATTATCCGTATCCGTATTCGTATCCGGAAAAAATATGAAAACAAATATAGCAGAGTTATTATCCATCCGTATCCGATCCGTTTTCACTCCTAATTACAATCGCTGCAAACACCAATGACATCCCGAATATGGAGTCTCCAAACCTCCTGCATACTAAACTTTCAAGGAAGAAATCGAATTCTTGCAAACCAATCAATAGAAGGAACAATAGAAAGAACACAAAGAAGCCGCCATTTGGTAGGTTAGGATTGGGAACACTTTGGCATATATTTAAATATGAGAGTTTCTGAAATATATCAAAATGGGCTGCCTGGCAACCTCGTGGAATAATCATCCTAAGCAAAAGGCGGCATCATTTATTTCCTTTAAAAAAACCCGTATAATATGGGACGGACACGACATAGGATGAGCCAACAAAATGATATAAAGGGTCCAATAACAGCCTAACAAAATTTGCCCCAATGAATACCCACCCACATCACACTAATTGACTGCCAAGATCTTGATAACAGCTGAAGCACCAATACGATGCAACGCAACAACTGAATCTCCTGATTTGCAGATGCCGAGTTTCTTTGCATGATCCATGGCAAAATTGATGGCTTCCTCAGTGGACTCAGTATCAGATGCCTTTGCCGTAGCGGCACTCAACATCGGGATCAGGCCCCTAACAATAAGACTTTGCCTTGCAGGAGCCTCATCGCTGCAAGTCCAATTGAAATTATTGTCCGTCTTTAGTTCTGGGACCACGACAGACAATATTGACATAGATGGTCTGTACTTCGCCACAAGCCTTGCAGTTGTACCTCCCCTTGTGAGAACCAAGATGAGTGATGCTTTAGAAATATTGGCTGTTCGAACAGCTGATGATGCCAAACTCTCCAATGGGCTCATAGGAACTGGGGTTACTGCAGTAATCAACTTGAAAACTGCACCATAGTCCACATATGACTCTGCTTGTAAGCAAATATTAGACATTGTCTGCACTGCTAACTCTGGATATGCCCCAGCTGCAGTCTCGCCACTAAGCATCACACAGTCAGTTCCATCTAGAACAGCATTGGCAACATCAGTTGCTTCTGCCCGTGTAGGGCGAGGAGACTTTATCATTGATTCTAGCATTTGGGTTGCGGTGACGACAGGTTTTCCTTGTTTGTTGCATTTGTAGATCATCACCTTTTGAGCATAAAAAATCTTCTCAACCGGGATCTCCATTCCCAAATCTCCTCTCGCGACCATGAAAGCATCTGAGTTTGCAAGTATCTCATCGAAATTAGCAACACCTTCTTGATTCTCAACCTGCACGTAACAAACCAATAGCATAAGAAAATAGTAACAACATAAAACAAATGCAAGTTTGTGGAGATAAACAAACCTTGGACATAAGTAGGATAGACTTGGCATGTTCGCCAAGCACACTTCGGACCATCTGAAGGTCTGATCCTTTCCGTACAAAGGAGAGTGCTATGATGTCAATCTTGTTTGGCACACCCCACTGAAGGATATCCACCTTGTCCTTTTCTGTAAGAGTTGGCAGTTCCACAATGACCCCTGGAAGGTTGACATTTTTTCTCTCACCTAGAAGAGCAGAGTTCTCACATCGGCAGCGAACTAGGCCTTGCCCAGGATCACAGGAAAACACCGTGAGTGTGATGGTGCCATCAGCACAAAGTATAGTGCTCCCAGGCTTCAAGTTTACAGCCAACTTTTGGTAGCTCATGGAAATCATGTTCTCATCACCCTTTATGGAATAATCTGTGGTGATGGTAATCTCTTGACCCTGTTTTAGCTTTATGGGCTTGCCATCTTTCAGAAAGCCCGTGCGAATCTCTGGTCCCTGTGCAAAGATAGCGAATAACATAGTTAAAAAATAAATAATATTGCATAGGTCATGCATTCTTCATTTGCTACATTGAGTTTTATAAGAAATTCAAATAGCTTTCTAGGTACAAATGCATAAAACCTAATATTAGCATTGAACATATTTTTTGATAAACAGTATGCAGCAGTGAAGTTAATCCAAATTTTGCAAGCAACACCGGTAATAAATCCGCCTCTAGTTATCATCTTAAAGCTAATGCAAATTAATGCATTGGTTGGCTCATGTAAATCTGATGCGACAAAAAACTGTAATTTAAGTAGATGACATCTAGCATGTCATGTATCACAAATTCACACATCCTCAAAACCAACCCAATACTCAGAATGAGTACTAAGGTAGACAGACCAATAATAGCATCTAATAATTCAAATTACTTGTGACCAAATAAAACATGACTAAAATAAGATTTACCAACATCTATCATACTACAACAAATCTACAGTGCAAAAGATTTGATCAGGAAATTAGTTAACATTATCAATGACCTCGACAGCAATCTTAAAAAAAAATCAGTACACCATTCAATAGAAGCCATGTTTGAAAGGGAGGAAGGATATGTACTTGTGATCGACCAATTTAAATACCAACATTTAACATGAAATAATAATTTGCTAGGCCTCTCTGCCATAGCTACCAAATCATGAAGAAATGATTGTAACAGTACAAGTTTACTTTGTTCAATGGAACACATCAAATTTCTTCCGATTTCTTAGGAATACTGATAATGACTAATTATATGCAAATTGGCGGAGCAAATTTTAACACTAATTGTACAGACATCTATTCCCCCAGAATAGTAACTACGTAGATCGCCACAAACAAATTAGGTGCAAACAACCTGGACAAGGCACATACAAGGAAAAAAAACAACACAGCACGTGCCATCTGACGAGAACCTAACCTTCTAAACTCCCTACTTTTTGGAAGTTACCAACAAGTCGCAAAGTTGCTAACTTTACCGTTCATGTCAACTAATTCACGCAATAAACACAACACAATCAAAAATCAACAGAGAGATACAACTATAAAAAAATAGATCGGATCACGTCCCTATAACAAAAACCTAATCAGAAGAAAAGTGGAGGAGACAAACGAGGTCGAGGTAGGGGCAGACGAGAGTTGGTGGACCTTGGTGTCGAGCATGACGGCGCAGAGGATACCGGTGAGGTCCATGGCTTGGCGGAGGTTGTCGAGCGTCTCCTGGTGGTACTCGTGGGAGCCGTGCGAGAAGTTGAACCGCGCGACGCACATGCCGGCGCGCAGCAGCCGCGCGCACATCTCCACGGACCGCGAGGCCGGGCCGAGGGTGCAGACGATCTTGGTCTTTGGCCGCCGCCGCCACGTCTCCTCCGGCCCGGCGCCGCACTCCAAGTCCGCCATTGCCCCAAGAGCCGCGCGCCAAGGGCGAGGGAACGATAGGTCGCAGCGAGGGGCGGCGTGACGGTGGAGAGAGAGACGAGGATCAGATAGGGCGGTGGTGGTGCGAGCGAATATTTAAAGGGTGGTGCGGTTGCGGGCGCACCGCGTACGAGTCGCTGATCGTGGGCTTCCAGGTCGCATGGGCATACCGCGTACCAGTCGTGGTGATCGTGGGCTTTTGACGGCTAGGGCAACTAGGTATAACTAGTATTTGGGGGTAATTTTGTGTAGTTTTTAAAAGGTATATATTTTAATATATTTGATGTTCAGATATAAAGTTATAGTCGTTTAATCACAAAGACAGTGGGTATGTCGTCCGATGAAATTGAGTTAAGAGTGTTGGTTTTGTGTAGGTGGGATGGTGTTTTTTTGATGGTTTGGTATTGTTGTGACAGATTCTTTAGTGTGCTTAAATTGCTTGCCCAAGGAGATTTGCCTACTTGTTTCAATCATAGTTTCGCCGTTGCATCACTCGGTTTCTAGAGGTTAAAAGATAAGTGCTTGGTAGAGCAGTGGGCATCGGTTTGCCAACCCTTGTATCTACTATTGAATTAATATGACATTTATTTATACTCTTTATTGTTTATTTAAATTCCATGGTAATATGATGATAATGATTCAATGAGATTATGACATGAAATATTGATGATTCAAAATGTTATGATTTAATGAGATTATGATATGGTGATACAATTACCATGAGACTATAATGTTAATAATGAATAATGAACAATTGCATCATTCACTTGCATAATGGTCATGGTGGTAAGTAATGTCATGTTTATGGCTATTCCGGCGTGCTCCATGTTAAAGTCCTACAGAGGTAGGAACTCCACCCTCAAGAAGGTGGGCGAAAAGTGTGTCATCGACGGATGAACACTCCGTTATACCGGCATCAACTGTTGAGTTGCATCATTGGCATCTGCATACCTGAGATTTGAGTACATGAGAATGAAATTAATGGGATTTGAGAACATGAAAGATGAGGATGCCATTGATGATACTTGAACATGTTTATGATAATGATGATGATTAAAATGAATAATAATTTTTTTACTATTCTATTTTAATAAATAATATATTATTTATTTATTGTTCTGTCTTGTACTTGCCGAGTCGTAGACTCACTATTGCTTTGTTGTTGCTTTTAGATAACCGTTGATGGTGACATGCATGTGATGGAGTAGCACGCGAACATCACATGTATAAATCACATAACCATTATCAATTAGCTTACTTAATATAATCTAGTGACATGATTATTTCATTCAAGACTTATTAATTTATGATCGGGCTTGATTATCTTGGAATTTGATAGTTGAAACTTTGGTTGATTAATTATTACACTACTACGGAACACGTCATCACAGACGGTTCGGAACCGTCATCATAGACGGTTTTCGAACCGTCTATATTTGTTCGTCTGTGATAACAAGAAGTTATCACAAACGGTTCAAAACCGTCTGTGATACTAATAACATAGACGGTTTTTTGTTGAAACCGTCTGTGAAGGCTAGTATCACAGACGGTTTCAATTAAAAACCGTCTGTGATAAGTAGATATCACAGACGGTTATGTTTAAGAACCGTCTGTGATACTAGAAATATCACAGACGGTTTCAACAAAAAACCGTCTGTGGTAGTGAGTCATCCAAACTACATTTTTGCTATTTTTGGCTAGCCTCAGGAATTGCTAGCCATGCCCTCTGAAAATAAGCATGTACAAAAACAGATACATCACAGATAATCAATTGTTGACAACTCAAAGTGATCATTACTCAAAATAAATTACAAAAGATCGAATTTGTTGAAGTATTGCCGCTATAGTTACAATTGGATTACAATTGAGTCAATTCTTTGCGTGAAATTCTGGGTCGGCGATGGCGTGAAACTCTCCTTTGTTAACTATTTCTGACATGATAAAGGCGCATAGCTTCCCTCGAACGTCCGCGATATCGCATGCAACGAGTCCATCTAAATCTATTATCAAGCCACGTCGCTAGGTCAAGAAAAATGGTAAGCGATATATTTAAATTTACAATTAGAAAATAATTATTTCGAGATTGACAAACCTCGGGATTCTTCATCTTAGCACTCATGATTTTCTCCATATGATGGCAAACGTAGAATGTACATAGCTCATCATTTTTTTGTCATGCGCATCGCAAAAATAGAATTACATATATACGTATAGTCAGTTGAAGACATATTATTATGAAGTATGATATAGGATTATTGTGTTGTAGCGCGTACCGGAAATTTTGTCCTGTGTGTTAGTTGGGCGCTGGATCCATTGTATTTTCCTTGTTGGCTAACATAGGAGATGAACGAACTACATGATTGAAGAAAGTTATCCTCGGGCATTTCAAACGAAGTAAGACTACAATAGAGATATGTATGGAGGAAATGAGCATACTTGTCGAGTATTCTTTGCAGAATGCTGAAGTCGTGATTGTTTCTGACTAGCGAATCAAGATATATCACATAGTTCCTCCTGGGTATAATGACTAAAAGGATCCATTGGTACCTACTCATGTATGTCGCTATAGTCATTAAACCTAAGTACAAATAAAATTTGTATAGCAAATAGTGAAGCACTTACCCTTGGTTGTAGGGCACGAGTATGTAGTTCTTGCGGGTCTGAAGAAGCAATGCCGTCGTTATGTAGTTCTCGACGAAGGTCGGGTCTGCTTTGATGGTTTGCATAGATACCACGTGTGGGTCGAGGAAACCCACCGGTTCTCGCCCTTCCCGGGCATTTTTCATCATGTATCTATACATAAGCAATGAGTTGCGATATTTATCGGTATTACGTGAATGTAGAACTTGATTGTACACACTTACAGTGTCCAACATCGTAGAAGCGAGGCGTCGAGGGCTTCGAGGTTGAATAGGTTGAATAAGTCGTTGAATCCCACGACGAAGTTGCCCGTCCCGTTGAAGAAATGCTCATCCTTGTATGCGACGGTGATTCCGAAGATCGCACCCTTCTTTCCGGTCTTCCGCAGGTACCAGGCATGCAAAGACTGACAAGCAAATCCAGCGCGGGCTAATTGTGCGTTAGGGCACAACGGTTTTCCGATGGAGTACTTCCCGGACTTCTGGGACTTGGGAGGCGACTTAATGTTCATCGATTTCGATTTGGCCTTAACGATTGGCAGCGTCTTCCTGCGAGACGACTCGGGAACCGATACGGTAGCACGCTTTTCTTGTTCCTTCGGCGTCTTCTCCACGGGAACCAATGAGGTGGCTTTCTGAGGCGAAATATGAGGTGGAGTCATGGAGGGTCCCGTTGGAGAGGAATGATCTTGTCGAGATTGCTGCACTGTTGGGTCCAGAACGATGTCCGTCTTAGTCCACTAGATAAAACTGTGCACAACATCCCCTAGTGTTGTTATCTCTTCGTTCGGGCGAATCTCTAGTGCGACGGCCATGAAATATTCATGTACCATGTCCACCTCCACCCTGGCGTATCCATGCGCCACCTGGACACCGTGCTGCACTGCCCCTTCCTGGTATGGATGCACCATCCCCCGCCCAGCCTCAATAGGAATGGACCCAACTAACCTCAGTTGGAGCTTGCAGGCCGTCGGCTCCTACAAAACGATACGCAATTAGCTAAGGCGTCCTATAGGTCTATCTTTGGTGCACTCCATAGATGTACATTACCTTAATGCCGTCGGTAATAAGTCGTCGTCACGTTCAAAATTATGCGTGGACGCGACACTACTCCGATGTCGAGGAGGACTAGTTCCCGCAATAACGGGGCGGCTTGCGACTGGTTGCGGAGTACTTGATTCAGTTGATCCTGCAAACTTGCTATCTATCCTTGAAATTATTGTTTTAGCAGTTCCAACCCATCGTCGTACTCGGCCTTAGATCTCTTCCTACTTCTATACATGTAGTAGTCGTGTGTGAATCCATGTAGCCAAGGTACGTTAACCCCCTTGCCTCGCGTGCGACCCAGGTGCTCCTTGTTTCCTAGGGCCGTAGATAGTATATCCTTCTCCCTGTGTGCTTGGAAGGAGTCTTCGGAACTTTGGGCAATCAATTCACGCTGCAAGAGGTCATCATGTTATTATAGACACTATGAAGTTATGGACTTATAAACAACTAGGTAGTTCGACATATTTACCACACGTTGGGTCACTTCCTGGTCCGCCGGGTTTGTGAAAGAGACGCTGCCATCAGACGAGACTTTTGCCCTCGCTTTTAACCAGCTTAGGGAATGCGGGTCTGTGATATCAGAAAATAGATTCTCCTCCTCCGCCTCCCATTGCGGGGTTTTAGCTGCGTACCCAGCGGTGCCGAGTCTGTGGGGTGAGTGTTTCATGCCTGGATTGCTTTGTGCGCCGCACTTTGCTTCTTAAATCCGTCCGTCGTCTTCATAGCCACAAAGGCGTCCCATGTTTTCCGCGTCAAGAATGGAAACTTCGTGAAGGGCGTCTCACTCTTGTTCACGTACTGCGTGACAAGAATGCTATTGAAGGTCCTCCACGCGTGACCCATCGAGAGCAACGCATGCCGTGGCACGCGTACCATGTGTGCTTCTGAGATAGTGAACTTGTCTTTAAGGTCTTCCCACAAAGACGCCTCTCGATCATCATGTCATGACTTCCACTTTGGTGTGGTGATAGGGACCCGTTCCCTTGTAAGTATCCCGCAGATGGTCCGGAATCTCGCCGCTTCTCTCGGGGGACTCAGAGGGACCCCAAGGTCACTGACCTCCGTGATGGTCAGTCGGCCCGCATGCAATTTCGATATTCCTCTGCCATCTCGCTTACGTATCTGCGGCGTCGGTGACGGTGGCGAAGACGGCGCCTCTGCCATGTGCGGCGTCGGTGAAGGCGGCGAAGACGGCGCCTCTGCCATCTCGCTTACTTGCTATCTATATAAGTTACATACGCTCAACATGTGCAATATTAGCAAATATTCATAATTAATTCTAGCATAAATATGAAACAATAAAGCATAAATAAAGCAATAAAGCAAAGTTTGTGCTCTCAGAAGGAGAGTTGCAAAAGAACAAGTCTTTGCCATCTCAATCCTATTGTCTATACTCTTCATGAAATGAATATGATAATATAAATTCAAACTATGAGCTCTAAATAATACTTTGCTTAATCACAAATGATCCGAATCATATCAAAATGTAATCGAATAACTAGCTTTCAACCGAAAGTAACCAATTAACAGTATATCAAATTGACAGTAGCAAGTAATACAATAGAGCTCAAGAATGAACTAACTATGACATTCAATCTCAGTATAAGACAGAGTTCATCACAGAGCATGTCAAGAGGCAATTGAATCAACAGAGCTCATCACAGAGCTCAAGAATGAACTAACTATCACATTCAATCTCAGTATAAGACAGAGTTCATCACAGAGCATGTCAAGAGGCAATTGAATCAACAGAGCTCATCACAGAGCTCAAGAATGAACAGAGCTCATCACAGAGCATGTCAAGAGGCAATTGAATCAACAGAGCTCATCCTAGAGCTCATCACAGAGCTCAAGAATGAACAGAGCTCATCACAGAGCATGTCAAGAGGCAATTGAATCAACAGAGCTCATGACAGAGCTCATCACAGAGCTCAAGAATGAACAGAGCTCATCACAGAGCTCATCACAGAGTTCATCACAGAGCATGTCAAGAGGCAATTGAATCAACAGAGCTCATCACAGAGCATGGCGAGGGAGTACCGGGGGAGGCGCTGGAGGTCGGGGGAGGCGGCGCCGAGGTTGGAGGAGGCGGCGCCGAGGTCGGGGGAGGCGGCGCCGAGGTCGGGGCGGCGGTAACGGCGGTGACGGCGAGCCCTAGAAGGGAGATGAAAGATCGCGCGACAGCAAAAGGGGCGCGGGAGAGGTGAGTAAGAGCAAAACCCTAGCGGTCCCTGCCTTATAAAAATAACACCACAGACGGTTTAATTCACAGACGGTTCTATTATTAAACCGTCTGTGATAGATTCATATCACAGACGGTTCTAAATAAGAACCGTCTGTGATAGACCCCCATCGGCTATTCCAGTCGGAACAGACCCAACACAGACGGTTCCAAAAGAATCGTCTGTGATGGGCCATCTGCTATAGCCTGTTTTGTAGTAGTGTTAGTTCAATTGAGTTTGTTCTATTAAATGCTTAGTTTATTGGTTGGATTCTTATTTGCTTGATAGTTGTTGATTATTATTAATTGTTGACATCTTATGTATCAAGAGCAAGGTCTCGCATTTCTTGAGTGCATGTATCACAAGTGTTACTTGGGTGCGGCATCCCAAACGTTTCTATGGTACGGGTATCTCTCATGCGCATGTGTGCTCTGGGCCATCTTGGTTGCAATTTTTTTTTATTGTGCGGTTACTTTGAGTTATTGTATATCTTGTGACTCATTGATAGGATTTTAGTCTATGCGTGTTTGCTGGAATTTAATATTAATTAATGTTTAAATTGATAGCTAGAGTTGTTTAGGTGATATTTCGTGCTTAGTGTTGAGCCCGGTATACTAAACGTGCATGTGTGGAGGGTGCGTCCTCAACGTGATTTCGCAGCTAATATCACAGTTTACACCACAATTTGGTAAGAATGTCCTGACTAGTGATTAACACCAAAAAAATTGCCAGACGATTTCATAAAAAAAACCATACAAAATTATTCTTATATATATATATATATATACACGTGTGTGTGTGAAAATAGCTTAGTACTGTAGGAGTACGTACTCCCAGTTTCATCCATCGTAGATCTCCCTCGCATCTGTCCCACAGGCCGCTTTACGTTTTGCTTTAAAGAAAAATATTATCTACTCCCATATATATATGAGAGAAAGAGAGACTACCGACGCGTGCTCATTCTATGACAGCGGTGACGGCGGCAGGATGTTGGGGTCGGGGTTGGATCCGGTAGGAACCGTCAGCAATACTGGGAAGCCAGTGCTGGGCGACAACGGTGATGGCGGCGGGATGTTAGGGTCGGGGTCGCGTCCGGTAGGAACCGTCTGTAGCACCAGGAAGCTAGTTCTGGCCGACGGCGGTGCGGCGTGATGGTTGGATCTGCTGGCCGACGGCGGCGACGGCGACGTAGGAACCGTCCGCAACACCGCGAAGCCAATGCTGGCCGATGGTGGTGACGACAGCGGGATGTTGGGGTCGGGATTGGGTCCCGTATGAACCTTCCGCAGCGCCGGGAAGCCAGTGCTGACCGACGGCGTTGACAGCAGCGACGGCTGGTCGACAGCCAACTGCCGCGCCGACGCCGCGTGGAGAGGAGCATCAGCGGGAGGAGCAGAAGCAGCGCCGCCGCAACGGCGGGAGTTGTGGTGGTCGCGTGTCCTGCCATTGTTGCTAGCTAGCTTATCTTCTTGCTACGCGCATATACGCATGGGGCTTGTATATAGGGAGGGAGGGAGGGATTAGCTAAGGGGAAAGGTGTGCCAGCTTAATGCGACCCATATGCTAATTGATGGAGGGCACAAATTGCGGCAATGTATTTGTATCTTTCAAAAATAAATGTCGTTTATTTGCAATTGCAGGGAAACATGTAACACGGATGATTTCAGAGTGAATATGCAGGTTGATTTATGTACATATATGTCAGCATGCATGCTAATTAAGCGGGTGCATTGATTGGGATTATTATACAATGGATTTGCATCTTCCAAAAATAGATGTCGTTTATTTGCAATTGCAGGGAAAGTAATACGGGATGATTTCAGAGCGAATGCAGGCTGATTTATGTACATATATTGTGTGGGCGTACAAGTTGTGGGCTTTTCAGGGCTACGGTAACCCATTAAAATTATTATTTTTTTGTAAATACGTGTATACGTTGGGGTGGAATCATCAACCATATTTTATATACTAATCATCAACCCGCACTGCTTACCATTAAAAAAACATAAATAGAGAAAGTTTATGGTGAATTAATATTGGCTATTATTTTTTTATAATAATATGAACTACATACGGATGTAAAAATTTCAACTATGCATTTTAATGTGTATTACTAAAAACATGATGGAGCAAATTTTCATAGTGTGAAACTTAGTTATATGTCAAACACGCGCACAGATTAAAAAACTATAGTTGCTTAAGATTTGTAATAAAAGCCAGTAAAATATATTTTCAGTATTTTGGAAACGTAGCTTCGAATCTTTCGATCGCTTCAAATTACTTAAGTGCCTCCTATCAATTCATGTTGCCTTTCTCGTCTTCTCCCCAATGCCAGTTCGATTTCCTTCGCGCACCAACACAAACTGAAGATGGCGAGCTGCATTTATTGAATGTTTCCGGCGATAGACTTCGCAAGCATGGTGGTAGTGACTACCATAGTATGGTAAGTTTTTTTTTCGTTCTGGAATATTTGTGTAGGACCAAAAGGCGACTAGAGGGGGGTAAATAAGAGCACGCTCACTTTTTCAACTAAAATCAGATTCAATCCAAATTTCACTCCAATAGCTATGGAAGCTATGAAGATCAATATACCAGTACAGCGAAAAACTAGTATTGAATCTAATCTAAACCCCGAAGCAAAACAACCAAAATCAACATGAGCTAAAATTCTAAGTGTTGGGCGGTCTAACCTCTGTGTTAATGGCGGTCGGACCGGTCACCTTGGCGGTCTGACCTCCAGTCTGATGAACAGTAAAAACAGCCCGAAAAACGAAGTTGTAAATAGATATAACTTTTGATCTACAACTCCAAACTTGATGAAACTTAGAACACACCTTCTCTAGGATGTCAAGAACCTATTCCAATCGAAGATCGTGAAGATCTTTGAAAAGTTACGACCTTTTTCAGTTTAAGAGGAGGATGGTTCAAAACCGAGTCAAAACGAAAACTAGATCCAAAAATTTGCTCGTGGGTGATTGATGATCAAGATGATCCTAGATGTGTTCTCACATGTCACAGCAAGCTAGATCACATGAAGAAATCAATCAAAAACTCACAAATCAAAGAAAGACTCAAAATCACCAAATAAAGAGAAGAAAGACAAAGAGACACATCTTTGAGCAAACTTTCTTTAGATTGATTTGATAGGGTTTTGGTTTACAGCCACTCCATCAATGGAGGACAAAGCTCAATCCAAGAGCACGAAATCAAATCAAAACTCTCTAGAACCCTAACCTCCACTAATCCTCTCCCTAAGCCAAAACTAGGGTTTCAACAATAATGAAAGGGTTGAAGGGGGTGCAGCCACCTCCCTCCTCTATTTATAGTGGATACTTAGACCTTCTAGAAGTTTAACTTAAATGGGCTCCCGTTAAGGCCCAACACAAATGGGTCACACACGCACGCATTACAAAGCGCCGTCTTCAACACCTCTTGACCTAAACCGCTTCTCTTTGCGTCGTCTTGCGCCGCGGATTGGCAAAAGGTCATCAAGGTGGTATTTGGTAAGATTACCAAAATACCCCTTCTCGGTCCTTCTCCGAAGACCGAGTCCATCTGCGCGAAGCACTTCGCCTGCTCCGCCACATGTAGATTGATCAACGACTCTCTCCATATCGGCAAGTCTCTCCCATCCGGCTCCCACCGAAACCACCATGGCACTTGCACCGACTCCCGCGCCGCTTGATCAAACCAGTCGCACCGAACTGTCCGTTCGGTCATCCTTGTCTATTCTGCACCACACTTGAGTTCATTGACCTCACCCGGCATCGTCGATCGTTCTGGACCTCAGCTCTCCAAGCCTAGTCCCGATCATCCTTGCCGTTGACCGTCGTTGACCACCAAGCAACCTGCACAGCAATAGACAAGAAAATCGAATATGAGAATAAGTTCTTCACAACTTGACCTACGTTAGTCAAAACATGCATCATGCAACACATATGCCCTGAAACTCATGACTTTGACCTAAACAACGAACCACGAAGGCCGACGTTCAAGTGACAATCGGTCCGACCGCCCCTTAGGGCCGGTCGAACCTCCAGCCTTGCCGGTCGGACCGCCAGCTATAGGTCGGTCCGATCGCCCGAAAGGACTTAGCTGATTTTCAACCCCTGAAAATCCGAAACCTACTGGAAACTTTAAACCAATAGAACTTTTGACTGGAGACTCCAAAGATTATGGGACCAAGTGCAATAGAATCCCCTCTCTTGCCTACACCCTCTATTTTTGGCCCAGCTCATTTTGACACATTTGGTCACTGCCGGTCTGACCGCCGCTCATGGCCGGTCCGACCGATTTGGGACCGGTCGGACCGCCATGCTATGGCCGGTCAGACCGCCTGTCACCTGACAGTTCTGAAACTTTGTCGAAAACACGTGAAACGACAAACCAATAACATCATTGCCAATTGTCACATCATCCTAAGATCTGGAGTATATCCCCATGATATCCACAATCTCCCCCCTTGATGAACACATTGGCAATAATCCAGAAAATTTAATTTGAAGGTTTGAAAAGTAAAATACTTTCGTTTTCGCACAAAGGCACAACTTGGTCCATAAGCAAGAGAAAGCAATGGAAATGACCAAGCTGGCATTAGAATAGCATAGGCATGTGAGATAAGGCAAAACAAAGCATAAAAACTTTGATTTCCAGAAAAAGTCAAAAATCTCATTTAAGGTCCATATGAAAGAACAATTGTTCAATTGACCTTGGATCATCGTGAGGATTAATAAATGCAATTCAAGTTCAGAAGAATCAATAAGACAATAAGAATGCAATTCAAAAACTCCCCTCACTAAGATCCTCGGATTTTAGAAAATTTCAAATTCTCCAACTTTCTCCCCTTTGTATAATCTTCTCCCCAACATTGAAATATCTTCTCCCACTTTGACAATGGAGTCATCAAGGAATCACACATTCCTCTCATCCAGAGAAAACAAATGCAGAATGAAGAAAGAAACAAAAAGAAGAAGTATGCATGAAGTGCAATGGAGTGGCTTCATTTTTGTATTTTTCAATTTTTGATTACAAGAAGCTTTGAAGATTACCCAAAAGAGCAAGCCAGCATTTCTAATATTGCACAAATAACATATCAAGCCTGACAGCGCTAGCAAGATCATGATAAGACATATATATCAAAGCTAAGCACGAAGGCTCAAAAAGTAAGGCAATAGATTTGATCAATTTAAACAAAGCTTCAAATTCAGTAAATTCATCAACAGGGATCCTAAAGTGAAACTGGCCATGTCAAAATGTCAAAGTGAGAACAAAAATCTAACAAAGACCACATTAAAAGCCACTTCCACTTTAAAGGCCTCACAAGACACACAATAGGAATCCTTAATCCTATTCAACTGCTCCTTAAATTTAACTCTAAAAGCCTCTTGAATCTTACCAACCATTGTTTCAACTTCAGCATTCAAAACACAAGAGGTAGAGTCAATAACTTTCTTAGAAGCAGTAAGAGACATTGATTTTTCAATTTTAGATTTTTCTTCAAGAGTCTTGTTTAAAGCTTCAATCTCAATTGTAAGCTTAGAACAATTTTCACAAGAAGCAGCTCTAGAGTACACAACCATTTCAGTCATCTCTTGCATTTTAATCCTATTATTCTTACAATGAGAGCAAGTGTGACTAGCATCAAATTTTTGTAATTCTTTCAAGGCGCTATCTAATTTTAATTCAAGCAAGGCACAGTTTGAACAAGTTAAAGGGATAGCATCCAAAGCAGTCACATTAAGTGAAATGACATCCATGCAAACAGAACTAGACTTGAGAGATTCTAGTTCATCAAGAGTATCTTTTAATTGATTAACAACATAGGAATGAGCAGTTTTTAAGCTTGTCAGTTCTTTAAGCAAGCTAGAGCAGGAATCACAAATATCATCAGGATTAATAGATTTGAGCCTAACAACTTATAGGTTCAAATTATCAATCATAGTGTCCTGTTTCTTAATCATTTTTGCTTGCTTATGCAATTTCTGTTCAGCAAGCACCAAAGCTCTTTTCATATCAGTAAGTGAAGGGCATACCTCATCGGGATCACTGAAAGGATCCTCGTCATTTGAGGAGTCAGTGTCGTGGCTATTCTTGGTCATGAAACACATGCATGTGAATTCATGAGCCTTCTTCTTGCCACGGGAGTCACTCTCGTCGTCCTCCGTCTCCGAGTCCACATCGCTCATGTTTACATTTTCTAGAGCGGCAAGGACCCGGCTGACAAACTTGCGATAGTTTGTCTTCTTGGGTTTAGCATCCCTCGCTTGAGGATGCCTTCGTGACTCCTTCTCCTCCTTGCCCTTCAGCTTGGGGCACTTGGAACGAAGGTGGTTTGGCTCACCACATTCAAAGCATGTGATAGGTCCACCTCTCCTCCAGTTTCTCACCTTGTTGTAAGCTCTCATGAATTTGGTGGATAGGAGGGCTAAATCATTTTCAGGTAGTTTCTCAAGCTGCTCATCGCTCAAAGAATGCAAAGCTGATAAAGAAAAAGCCGATGAGCTAACATCCAAAGAATCAGAAGAACTACCCTTCGATTGGTCGACCACTAAAGCCATCGACTTTGTCTAAATCTATCTCCCAGTCAACATAGGCATCTGGATCAAATTTACCAGCAAAGGATGATAAAGTGATTTTAGTTTTACCGTACGTACTATCACGATCATATACCTTTCGTGGTGAAGAAGCTTGCCTCAAGCGTGCATCTTCCTCGCGAACTTTCTTTCGTTCCCGTTCAATGGCACGAAGAAGACGTGGATCTATATCGTAATCATCCCGTGAACCTGCCATGGTTAGTAGAAAACAAAGAACAAATCACAATGTATATGTCCCTATAGACTACTTGGTTCTGGAGTTTCACAAGTCACTCTCTCACAACGCATTTCCAAGTTCTTACAAGCTCTTACCAATGCAGTAAGGAGGTGGTACAACCGGTGGCTGGTTCGTGATACTCTCACTTGCGATTAGCCCAACGATTGCAATGAACAGAACCTGCTGAGTTAGTAGGAAGTGGAGCTCGAAAGGCTTCAATATGGTAGCAAGGATCAGCAATAATCAAATCAGTTAATGCAAGTTGAAAAATTATTCAAAGTACTAGTCAATGTTGTTGATCCTAGCCTAATCAAAGTTTGTTAATCAAAGCCCCACTAAGAGATGTGTATGTACGCACACACAAAGATAAATATGATTTAATGTAAGCAATGGAAAACCTCACAAGTGCTAGGAGAGACGCTAACCAACTACTCGAACTTTTTTGTAGGGCACAAGATTGTTCACATGATGTAGAGCACAAAAACGGAATAACGTGCAGCATAAACAGCCCTTTAATTCAAGTAGAAAACAATAGTTAGTCTCGAGAGATGAAAGAGCAAAGTATTATATGTCTTATATATACTTGTTTAAAAGGTTTCGATGAGATCTACAACTTTGTAGTTGAGGCGAACCCCAAATTCCAAAGGGAAGGCTGAAAGAAACGGCAAAAACAGAAACCGAAAACTTGCGGCGCGAATTCGGGGCCGAAGATGGCCGATTTTGGGGCCCCTGGAGGGCAACTAGTGTCTTAGGTTGAAAGGATGTGCCTTGTCATTAGCTTTTCAACGAGTACAGAACGTTCAAAACGGACACCGTATGCAAAAGTTATGCTCGTTTTACTGAAGGTGTCTCGGAAACGGAATTATACTCGGACTCGAAACCGACTCAAGTTCAATCTTGAAACTGTTATATCTTTTTATTCCGTGAGCCAAACTTGCTGAAATGTTTTGTGCAAGCTTGTGGATATATTTAAAAGGACTCCACCAATTTTCACTGGTTTTTGGCATAAGATTATTTTTCTTATTTTTTTCTCTACCACGACTTTTGTTCTTTGTGGCGGCCTTTTTCTCCTTCTATTATGTACCGGCCCTAGGATTTTTCACAAGTCACGGATAATAGCAAAGTGCTTTCTATTTTTTTGTGCAGATTAGAGGAGTTCTGACCCAAGAATTTTCTATTTTAGATGTAAAAACTAAGAACCCTAAAAGAACGATTAAGCAACGCAAAGGAAAAACATGAGAAACAATCTAGACAACGACCAACTAGACAATAACTAGAACTAAAGATCAGCAACTAAACACGACAATACAAATAAATATTCAACAAGCAAACTGAAAAGAAGAAATTGCAAAGGCTCAAAGGGCTCGATATGGATGATAGATGCAAAAATTTTAGAGCAATTTTCTGGACTCTAGGTATGAAAAAAAATCCACTACTAGAAAACTGGAAACTCTCACCGATGAACTGTAGCTCTGATACCACTTGACGAACCTCGGAGGACCTGATTTGGCCCGACCTTTCAATGAGAAGATAAATTCGGTAGAAGTCGCTCAACTCTCACGATCCTGGCTACGAACTCGCAAGGTCCGAAACCACGCAATCGCTAAACTGCTCGACAAGTTGTTATCAACCATGCACGAATACACAGATGACCTGATCACCATGATCAATTCCTGCATACACCGAAGAAGCACGCAAGAATGAGGTAAAAAGCAATCTGAATTGCAAATATATGATTTAGTTCAAAAGGTGGGATTCCGCATAGCTTTTTTACGGTTGGTCTAGTCGACACAAGTGAAGAATGCGAGTTTTCACAATAGAGAAACTAATCAAACGAAATTCAAGGAAATTAGAGGGGTGCGACCTCCTTATATAGGGAAGGAGAAGCCGCACATAGCTAACAAAATAGGGGGTCATACTATTCATATACTATTCATGGCCGTGTTACTTTTCATGTGAACAGTATGGGCCCCATTAGGTAGCCGGCGAGTGGATGGGCCAATTCCGGTACGATTACAAGGCTTAAATTGGTGATATAACATATTCTTTTGACGATTTCGAAGTCCACGGAAGGAATTTGAAGGTGAGGCTGGATCCGTTGGAAAGATCTCGGAATAAGCTTTCCAACAAGCCTAAGAACACCCGAACACTACTACAAAACAGGCTATAGCAGACGGCCCATCACAGACGGTCTGTGTTGGGTCTGTTCCGACCTGAAATAGCCGATGGGAGCCTATCACAGACGGTTCTTATTTAGAACCGTCTGTGATATGAAACTATCACAGACGGTTTAATAATAGAACCGTCTGTGAATTATCATACTGCTTGTCCAGCAGTTCATACATGGTGTTGTGGGGATATCACAGACGGTTCTAGAATAGAGCCGATAGGAATCCTGAGCGATTCTACGAAAGAACCGTCGTGATATCACGCATCACGAGCGGTTCTCTGAAAGAACCGTCTGCGTGATGTTATTTTTATAAGCGGGACCGCTAGGGTTTTGCTCTTACTCTTCACCTCTCCCGCCCCTTTGTCGTCGCGCGATCTTTCACCTCCGTTCTAGGGCTCGCCATCACCGCCGTTACGCCGCCCGACCTCGGCGCCGCCCCCGACCTCGGCGCCACCGTCCCGACGACTGGCGCCGCCTCCTCCGACCTCGGCGCCACCTCCCCCGACCTGGGCGCCGCCTCCCCTGACCTCGGCGCCGCCCCCGACCTCCAGCGCCTCCCCCGGTACTCCCTCGCCATGCTCTGTGATGAGCTCTGTTGATTCAATTGCCTCTTGGCATGCTCTGTGATGAGCTCTGTGATGAGCTCTGTTCATTCTTGAGCTCTGTGATGAGCTCTGTTGATTCAATTGCCTCTTGACATGCTCTGTGATGAGCTCTGTGATGAGCTCTGTTGATTCAATTGCCTCTTGAATCATGTAGTTCGTTCATCTCCTATGTTAGCCAACAAGGAAAATACAATGGATCCAGCGCCCAACTAACACACATGACGAAATTTCCGGTACGGGCTACAACACAATAATCATATATCATACTTCATAATAATATGTCTTCAACTGACTATTCGTATATATGTAATTCTATTTTTGCAGTGCTGCCAGCAAAAAAATGATGAGCTATGTGAATTCTACGTTTGCCATCATATGGAGAAAATCATGAGTGCTAAGATGAAGAATCCAGAGGTTTGTCAATCTCGAAATAATTATTTTCTAATTGTAAATTTAAATATATACGCTTACCATTTTTCTTGACCTAGCGACAGGGCTTGATTATAGATTTAGATGGACTCGTTGCGCACGATATCGCGGACGTTCGAGGAAAGCTATGCGCCTTTATCATGTCAGAAATAGTTAACAAAGGAGAGTTTCACGCCATCGCCGACCCAGAGTTTCACGCAAAGAATTGACTCAATTGTAATCCAATTGTAACTATAGCGACAATACTTCAACAAATTCGATCTTTTGTAATTTATTTTGAGTAATGATCTCTTTGAGTTGTCAACAATTGATTATCTGTGATGTATCTGTTTTTGTACATGCTTGTTTGTAGAGGGCATGGCTAGCAATTCCTGAGGCTAGCCAAAAAACAACAAAAATGTAGTTTGGATGACTCACTACCACAGACGGTTTTTTGTTGAAACCGTCTGTGATATCTACTTATCACAGAGATACTAGCCTTCACAGATGGTTTCAACAAAAAACCGTCTGTGATATTAGTATCATAGACGGTTTTGAACCGTCTGTGATAACTTCTTGTTATCACAGACGAACAAATATAGACGGTTCGAAAATCGTCTGTGATGACGGTTCCGAACCGTCTGTGATGACGTGTTCCGTAGTAGTGGAATCAGACTCCGTTTGCAAAAGTTATGCGTGTTTAAAGTCGGTGCTGTCTCCGGAAGCCGAATTGGATTCCAAAACGTGTCCAGCTCTAACTCTTGCTTATGTTGGACAAAAAGTGATATGATGCTGCATAAACATACATTTTCATCATTAGGTAGCATCATATAGTTTATATAATATAAATACACTCCTAAAAATGAGCTGACCTGATAATTTAAGTGAAGCGTGCGAGCTCTTGTAATTGGAATTGCAAGCATAGCAAATATGGTTGTATCCATATGGGTCATGTTCTCATCAGCTAGGATCAGGGAGGGACCACTGTGTCGGCCCATTCTGGAGGCTCGTGCTAACAGGATGGACGTCTACTTCTTCTCTGGCACGGGCCAGAAAATACTTCCTTTTGTCCCGTAATATAAATAGTTGTTTTTCGTAAGCGTTTCACCTCATTTCAGGTTGACAAAGTGGACGAGTAATTATAGTATATCATTTAATAGAGATATGTATAGCAAAAAATTAATTTAATGAGATATGGCAATACTTATAGCTCTAAACCACAAAACTAGACGTTACGATCGTATTCCTGAAAAAAAATCATGATTTGCGATAGTACCACTGTTGAAACTCAGTACTACCGATCTTCGGCTCAACGGCCGGAATAGTAGCATTTAATGCTCTGAACTAGTCGTTACACATAAAGTTCCGGTACTACCGCCAACTAGAAATTGGTACTACCGCATCGCAGTCGTACCGCTCGGATAGAACGAAACTACCGTTTTTCAGAGCTCAAGAATTCTCAAAAACACCTTCTTTGGAAAACTCATACCGCCAAGTAAACTTCGGTACTACCGCGATCCGGTAGTACCAGTCAGGGATTTGCGGTCAAACCGATATAGGGGAGATCAAAACTCCCGTAAACTTGCTCTCTGTGATATGCGTACCGCCATGTATATTTTGGTACTACCGACCTGTGGTAGTACCGCAATTAAACTACGGTCGTTCGATTTCCAGAGAGTAGCAAACTACTCGAAAACATGTTCTCTGGTATATTTGTACTGCCATGTATTTTTTGGTACCACCGACCTGTGGTAGTACCGCAATTAAACTGCGGTCGTTCCGATTATCAGAGAGTGGCAAACAACTCAAAAACTCGCTCTCTGAAAAATACATACCGCCATACAAATATCGGTACTACCGACTTGCGGTAGTACCGCTTATCAACAGCAGTCATACCGATTTTTAAAATATTTTTCCAAAAGCTCAAATCAAGACAATGCATGAACCCTAGTTGATCATAATGGCACAAAAATAGTTCCTCAAACTACTAGTCACGATCCCTCTATATAATAAGACATTTATCCTATAAATTCAATCATTTCTCCAAACATCGAGATCGGTAAAAACTACAAAATGGTCCTTAAGTTATATAATACATTTTGTCTTGATTCATGCTGATCTTTCACCATATTCGTCTTGCTAATGGCCTTATCATTCAAATAAATATCGGATTTTAACCTATAACACAATTTGGCACACATATTAGTCCTTTAACATAATATTGCTATTAATTACCAAAACCTACTATGAGGGCCTAGATACTTTCAGCTGCATGGCGGCATCTGGTCGTAGACTCTGACCGGTGTTCCCTGCCCTGCACGACTACAACCTTCGACCAAGACCTGGTCATGGAGCTGGTCGTGACAACGGACCTGGTCATGGACCTAATCATGACAACAGACCTGGTCGTGGACCTGCCTTGATCTTTCATGGTTCTCCTCCATTGCTTTGGCTCCAGCTTCCCTCTCCTATCTCTCGGTTCCAAAGGCTTCACAATGTTCAAACTTGAGAACACACAATATATTTGCATGAGGTATTATCCCCTTCGCATCAAAGTTAATAGGCATTTCTTTAAGAAACAAAAGCATATGTTGGTTTATAAGCTTGGCTCTTGCTCTAGTCACTGGACCCTTTGATGCTTCATGAACAGTCTCATGCACACTTGGACTGGAAGATGTAGTAGTCGTAAGGATGTCCTCATCATCCTCCCTCTCTAGAAAACGGAGTCTTCCTCGACTCTGTATCGTCTTGCCCAAAGAATGGTGATAAATCAGCAACATTAAAAGTAGCACTGACCGCATAGTCATCTCCTAGAAGCTCAATCTTATATGCATTATCATTAATTTTGGCAAGAACTTTAAAAGGCCATCACCACGTGGCATCAACTTCGATTTACGCCTCTCCGAAAAGCGTTCTTTGCGAAGATGAACTCAAACTAAATCACCTGGTTCAAAAAACATTTTCTTTCTAGTTTTGTTAGTGTTGGAAGCATAAGAACGTACCTTGACCTCAATTACCTCTTTAGTCTTTTCATGGAGTTTATTTATAAAATCAGCATGCTTGGAAGCCTCCATATTAGCACGCTCTTGCAATGAAAGTGGTAGCAAATCAAGTGGCGTGATCGGTTTGAAGTCATACACCATCTCAAATGGGCACAATTGAGTAGTAGAATGCACCGCCCAATTATATGCAAATTCAACATGGGGTAAACAATCTTCCCACTCTTTCAAGTTCTTCTTGATCATTGTTCGCAGCAACATTGAGAGTGTACGGTTCACCACCTCCATTTGTCCATCAGTTTGTGGGTGACAAGTTATCAGAAAGAGCAACTTTGTCCCAAGCTTGGCCCACAAAGTCTTCCAAAAGTAGCTCATAAACTTCACATCACAATCTGAAACAATGGATCAAGGCATGCCATGCAATCCCACAATTTACCTGAAAAATAAGTCAGCTACATGCGACGCATTGTCGCTCTTATGAAAAGGAATAAAGTGTGCCATCTTAAAAAACATATCCACAACTACAAAAACAGAATCCCTCCCCCTCTTAGTCCTAGGCAAACCTAAAACAAAGTCCATGCTAATATCTTCCCAAGGAGCACTAGGAACTGGAAGTGGAGTATACAAACCATGTGGATTGAGTTTTGACTTAGCTTTATGGCATGTAACACAACACTGAACAAACCTTTCAACATCTTGTCTCATCTTTGGCCAATAGAAGTGATCGACCAACATCAACAGAGTCTTTTCACTCCCAAAATGGCCCATCAAACCATCTGCATGTGCTTCTTACAACAAAAACAAACGAATGGGCGATTTTGGAACACACAACTTATTAGTACGAAAAAGGAACCCATCATAAATGTAAAATTTATCCCAACCTTTTTCATCTGTGCATTTGGAGTAAGGAATCGAAAAAACATGACCAACTGCATACAAATCATGCAAACTTGCTAATCCAGGACCTTGGACGCCTACTTGAGTCAATAGTACGCTTTTCCTAGATAAAGCATCAGAAACCACGTTGTCCTTCCCTTTATTATATTTTACAATGTATAAAAAAGATTCAATGAACTCTACCCATTTGGCATGTCTACGGTTCAGGTTTGCTTGGCCCTTTAAATACTTTAATGCCTCGTTATTAGAATGGATAATAAACTCTTAAGGTCATAAATAGTATTGCCAAGTTTCTAAAGCACGTACTGTGAGAACTCGGGGTATTTAACTTGTAATACTTAACCACCCGAATGGCCCTAGCATTACAAATCAAAATTCTCGATTCTCGGCACATATGTACTTCCCAAAATTGCAGTACACATACCCCATACAAAAATTAAGCATCCAAACCATACAAGTCATTAACCAGTCTACAAGCGTACAACATAAGGACATACAAGTTCATATTACAAAAGTAGGGCCGACTGGCCAAATGATAGGAGATAACCAAAGTAGCAACAGAAACATAAACCATAAGATGGCGATAAACAAAAGCCAAACGGTTTGCCATTACCGACAAGGCAACCGACTGGAAACGTCCAAGCTAGTCGTCGAGAGCAAAGTCGAAATCGGGCTCACAGTAGTTAACCCCTTGGGGGTCAACCTCCTCTGCAACAATTAAGCAAAGCAATTGACTACTAAATGGACTCGCAAGATTTACGAGTAACAAGCCTATACATAGCTACATGCAAGCTGAAACAACGGAGGAGGTTATATGGTTCATTTGACGCATAAAGCAACATTTCATTTGCAATAAGTAATAGATTGAAAGCAGTTTGACAAATCTATTTTTAATTGATTAAATAACAGCGCGACAACAATAATAAACATAAATAACACCCTAGAGATGACTACCCAATAGCCATCACAACATAGCACGAATTACCCATTCATACCACCCAAAATCAAGTTTTATCAAAAACTATTGAGTCTAACTCTTGTAGAGACCTAACCAAGTATGTCCATAACCAAGTACTTGGCTATTCGAATAGATTATACCCTACAGGGGTGTACCAATGTACCCACACGCTAGACCGCCTTTTTGCCATGCAATAGAGCACACTTCCTTAGGTATGCCGGAAAGGCTAAGTCCTACGAGACGTTTTCAATATTATGTATTAACTACGAGTCGCCCGTATGGATAGAAACCCATACGTTGTGTCGGAGTCATCGTAAAACCTCGGTCAACTACCCCTCACGGGTAAAGCCTTGGACAACTACGATGCCCCTCAAGGTGGAGAACCTACCCGGAACTCCACCAACGCACACCCAACAACAACACACAGTTCCTTTTTCACACAACACACAATCCACCCCCTGCGATCTAGAGCTAACATAAGCCAAAGTACTAAGTCAAGAGAAGTCACATATCCCTCTCATGTGGTTAGCACGCAAAAACGCTTGGATCAGTGTCCAAGATGTTCGATCCTTGTTGACTCGGGCACCATTCACACACCCAATAACCATACCATCAAACCAATGTGCCCAAGTCTAAAACATTTCAATTTCAGTTTTAGTTTTCCAAATACAATTACATACATGAGTATCCAGACTCAAATAATTATAGTGGTGATAACAATGACCATCGCCAAGACGATGAACCCCATTCTACCATTCTAAGCATTTCTAAGCAACAACAACTCGCAAACTATAAGTAAAGTGATTAGAGCCCATCCATCGAACTCTAAATCACAGTGAATAAATCCTAGGCTCAGTGGTAGAGGATGAACATATACCTATGGTTTATACAACTACAGGATCAACTACTCGATCGATAATTTAACAACAAAATAGAGCATGCATACATACACTTTGCAAACAAGATAATAGACTTTGAAAGTAATGGGATCAATATGATCAAATGAAAACAACTGCTTGCCTTGCTGGAGATAAATTTCTTACTGCAGAGGATCACTCGAGTAATAAATAAAGTCGTCGGAACCTATTCGGAAGAATCGAAAGCACAATAAGAACGAATGATACCGAAAAGACCTAAAAATACAAATTCATCTAAAAATCATGACAAATTCCCATAAAGTAGAGAATGATTTTATATGAATTTGGCAACAAACATCAATTAATTTGGATGCTCCATGCAAAAGTTATGGCAGTTTGAAAGTCGGTTTTTTTTTGAGAAAATCCAATAAATTGCTAGCTGTCACTATTCATCCGAATTTGAAAGTTTTGGTGAAAATTTTCAGAGATGTGGTGCATATGAAATTTTTATGGTAGACAGAGCATCACATGAGATGATCAATGAAAAATTATTCACCTCATTCGGAGCTAAGATGAATTTTCTATAATTTTTCAAAGACAAGAAAATAGTGCACAAGATAATTGTAGAATCAGATTTTCGGAGGTAGCAACATGCTCAAAACCTATTTTACACTAAAGTACAGTAACAGGGGAACACAACACAATTGAGTTTACTAAAATTGGAGTTACATGAAAATACTTATGCATTTTTGAAGTCGAAACCATTTTTAGAGCAATAAAAGTGTTAAACCTAAAGTAATTTTGCCAAAAGTATTTTGTGGAATAGTAACAAGGTTCAAACCATTTTTATAATAAAGTACATGTAAAAAGGAATCTAGAAAAAATTGAATCATCAAATTTGGAGCTAAAATGAATTACTTATGCAATTTTGAAGTTAATGCATTTTATCAGTTCATAAATAAAGCATTTCGGATTTAATAAAACATAAAAGACTTTTTACACCCAGCCGAAGCTAGCCACTCACTGACTCGTGGGCCCCTTAAACAGTGCCTTACCGATTTTGAAACCCGAATAGAAAATACGGTCTGACAGGTGGGGTCCACATGTCATACTCACAGCTCATAGAAGAGTGCGTAGACTCACGGTCCATGGCCGGTCCACGAAAACCCAGCCCGTGAGCTAAACCCTATGGCCCACATGTCATACACAGAGATGACCTGGATGTAGCCCTTGTTTACTGTGTTCGGCCCCACATGTCATACACACAGAAACCAACCTTAAGACAGCCATTAACTACTAAGCCATCATTAGCAGTTAATGAACGAGAGTTGGTCTTAATGACCTTGCTACAAGATCTTGTCGAAATACGACAATACTGACTTGGGCAGCACGGACTCTCGCCGGCGTTCCCGGGCACGGCGGCGCTAGCTAAGGGCATGGACGGGTTCACAATACTCTTGCGCAGCCAACGGTGGTACTCACGGTGGCTGAGCCGGCCCGAGGCGGCGGTGCACCGGAGAGAGGCGGCGGAGAGCTACGGCTAAACGTGCACAGCCCAACTGAGCTTCGCATTGCCCAGAGAAGCGGGTGCCACAACATCTACAAGGCACAGAGAGGCTACCGGAGCGAGGGAAAGGCTCGAAGGAGGTCGGAGTTGAGCCAGCGTCGAGGAGGGTGACGGCGGGGCGGTGCTTCACCGAGGAGAGCTTGGTCTGGTGAAGGAGACATGGAATGAGTGGTAGAGATAGCTCAAGGGCAGCCCACAGATGGTGTGCAAGCAAAGAATCGGCAAAGAGCTTACCACACCGGCGATGGGGAAGAACGGAGCTCCGCGGCCGAAAACTGGAACAAACTCGAATTTCCGGGGCTCCTGTGAACCAATGGCAAAATAGAGTGAGGGAAAAGATTAAACAAGTCAAGGCATGGCCGATGACGCACTTGAGCGAGGATGGGACTCACCGGACACGGAGTTGGCACGACGGCGGCTCCGGGTGTGAGCACTGCAGCCGCAGAGAGCTTCACGGTGTCCCGGGCACTACAAGCCAAGGCAGGGCCTCATGTTAGCAAAAATGGAACCAGGGAGGAACGGAGATGGAGCAGGAGGCGGAAGCACAAAGCTTACCCGAGAGAGAACCAATATCTCGCCTCCTTTCCCTCGGCCACCGAGAGGGAAATTGAGAGCTAGCAGGCGAGGGAGACGGAGTTATAGAGCTCCAACGTCCAGGAAGGAGACGGCGTGAAGAGGCGACGCTCCAGGATTGGTTAGCCGGGGCGATGGATCCACGGCGTCAACGGAGCAGCGCAGAGCTTCTTCGGCGCGTAGCGCTCGCGCTCTGAGCACGCAACACTCTGGAGAAGACGGGTCTGACGAGCGGGCCCCGCGGTGTTAGCGACTCACGGTTCAAACGGGTGAGACGCGACAAGTGTCCTAGTCCGGGGCCTTGGGCCATTCGATCGGAAATGGATGGCTCAGATTTGCAGGGAAAGATCCGGCGCGGTCCGAACGAGTGCAGAACCCGGACCGGAGGATCTCCATCGAACGGCTCACAAGACAAGCAGTTAGTTCATTGTGCTGAACCGCGAGACTCGGGTCGGAGTCTGACTCGGGTTCGAGTCCGAGGAACAATGATTCCAGATTTGAATTAAAAAGGGTGAGATATATTGGGAATTTCTAGAGGTAGCTCCACAGATCCAAAAATTCTAAAATTTTTACTGAGTGATCCTGACTTCAAGTTAGACCGTGTATAAATTTTCCATAAATTTTTATGTAGTGCATTGCCAGCTAAAAAAATTCACAAGCTGCTGGACAAGGGGTTTGACCAGGGAAACAACAGGTTTGACCAGCCCTTAAGAAATAGCAAATAATTTCTAAAAATTTTGAAATTTCTCAGGGAGGTTAACAAGATGATCAAGAATTTAGGAAAAATATTTCCAGAGGGTGATCACAAGGTTTGACTAGAAGATCTTGAATTGCAACACTTCGAGTCAATAAAATCAATTGAGTTTGAAGTCCACACTTCAAGGAAATATTTTCTAGAGATTTCAAATGACAACAAGAATGCATCCAAAAATTTTAATTTATCCTCATTTTCATACATTTGAAACACAACCCCAGAGCTTTGGGATGTTACAAAACCTCCCCCCTTACAAAAATCTCGCCCCGAGATTCCGCCTACTCGGTAAAGAATGATGGGTAGTCCGCACGCAGGTGATCCTCCCTCTCCCAAGTTGCTTCGTCCTCGAAATAATTCATCCACTGAACTTTAAGGAATTTAATGGCACAATTCCTCGTTCTTCGTTCAGCTTCCTCAAGGATGCGAAAGGGACGCTCTTCGTTGGTTAAGCCTTCTTGCACATTAAGACTTTCCAAAGGAGCTTCCTCAGTTGGAATGCGAAGACACTTCTTCAATTGGGACACGTGGAAAACATCATGAACACCTTCAAGTGCAGCTGGCAATTCCAACTTGTAGGCAACTGCTCCTTTCTTCTCAATGATGCAGTAAGGTCCAACATATCGAGGGGCTAGCTTGCCTTTGACGCCGAAACGTTGATGACCCTTCAGAGGAGATACTTTGAGATAAACAAGGTCATTAGGCTCAAAGCTCAACTCACGTCGGCGACGATCCGCATAGCTCTTTTGCCTAGATTAAGCCGTACGCAGTCGGTCTCGAATCAACTGAACTCGACTTTCGGCCTCATTGATTGAGTCTGGGCCAAAGAATAGTCTTTCACCGGTTTCTGACCAATTCAACGGGGTTCCACACTTTCTCCCAGATATGGCCTCAAATGGGGCCATGCCAAGACTAGCTTGGAAGCTGTTGTTGTAGGAGAACTCGGTGAACGGCAAGTATTTCTCCCAGTTCTTCCCATATGAGAGAACACAAGCACAGAGCATGTCTTCCAATACTTGATTGACTCTTTCAGTCTGGCCATCGGTTTGAGGATGATACGCAGTGCTGAAAGAAAGACGGGTGCCCATAGCCTCTTGCAAACTATGCCAAAATCGGGAAGCAAAGAGTGATCCACGGTCAGAAATGATCGTCTTTGGTATCCTATGCAAACTCACAAAGCGGGATACGTAGAGTTCTGCCAACAGACCAACACGAATACCAGTTCGCACTGGTAGGAAATGTGCCACTTTAGTTAGTCGATCAATGACAACCCATATGACATCATTCCCCTTTGAGGTACAGGGCAGACCGGTAATGAAATCCATGCCGATAGAATCCCACTTCCATTCAGGCACGGGCAAAGGTTGAAGCAAACCCGCTGGACATTGATGTTCGGCCTTCACACGAAGACAAACGTCACACTCGGCAACGAACCGTGCGATCTCTCGCTTCATTCACGTCCACCAAAATCTCTGACGGAGGTCTTGATATATTCTTATGGCCCCGGGATGGATGGACAAAGAAGAATCATGGGCTTCGCAGAGGATGCCATTCCGTAATTCCATGTCCTTCGAAACAATAAGGCGCTTTCTGAACCATACAACACCATTGTCATCTTCAGAGAAGCACTTGGTTGTTCCGTTCTTGATATTCTACTTGATTTGGCTTACTCCTTCACTCTTTTGCTGCGCAGCCTTGATCTGATCTTCTAAGGTTGGTCGCACAACCAAGGTAGTGAGGGAACCATGCTCAACCACTCCCAAGTTGAGCCGCTGAAATTCCTTAGGGAGAGTGGGCTGCTGCTCCGTGAGCATCAAGGTATTGCAATAAACCTTGTGACTGAGAGCATCGGCAACAACATTAGCCTTGCCTGGATGATATTGGAGACCCAAATCATAATCCTTGATCAATTCCAACCATCTTCTTTGTCTAAGGTTCAGATCTGGTTGGGTGAACAAATACTTCAAACTTTTGTGGTCCGAGTACACCTCGCAACGATTACTGATGAGATAATGTCGTCAAATCTTCAGTGCATGAACCACTGCAGCTAATTCCAAGTCATGGGTCGGATAATTGAGTTCATGAGGTCTCAATTGCCTTGATGCATAGGCCACTACCTTGCCCTCTTGCATAAGGAGTCCCTGACGAGAAGCATCGCAATAGATATCGAAGCTTCAGCGGACATCGGGAAGAATAAGAATTGGAGCGGTAGTCAATCTTTCCTTGAGTTCTTGGAAGCTCTCCTCACAATCAGCGGACTACACATACTTCTTGTCCTTCTTGAGCAACTCGGTCATTGGCTTCGCGATCTTGGAGAAATTCTCAATAAAGCGACGATAGTATCCCGCTAAACCGTGAAAACTCCTCACTTCGGTTACTGAATTGGGCTGACCCCAAGAGAGCACATCGCTGACCTTGCTGGGGTCCATGGCTATGCCTCCCACTGAAAGAACATGGCCCAGGAATGCCACTTCCTTCAATCAAAACTCGCACTTGCTAAACTTCGCATAGAGTAGCTGCTCACGCAGTTTTTCCAACACTAGCTTCAGGTGTTCAACATGCTCTTCATCATCCTTCGAGTAGATGAGAATATTATCAATGAAGACCACCACAAACTTATCCAAATACTCCATGAATACCATGTTCATAAGATTCATGAAAAGAGCAGGAGCATTTGTCAAGTCGAAAGACATGACTGTAAATTCGTACAGTCCGTAGCGAGTAGAGAAAGCCGTTTTCAGAATATCTTCAGGCCTGATACGAACTTGATGATAGCCCAATCTCAGATCAATCTTGGAGAATACGAACTCCGGTCAATTGATCGAAAAGGTCGTCAATCCAAGGCAACGGGTACTTGTTCTTCACCGTCACTGCATTCAACAGACGGTAATCAACGCACAAACGCATAGTCTTGTCTTTCTTCTTCACAAAGAGTGCAGGACTTCCCCACGGGGATGATCTGGGGCGGATGAAACCCTTCTCTTGAAGTTCACGAAGTTGCTTCTTAAATTCCTCCTATTCATTCGGAGGCATCCGGTAAGGCCTTTTTGAAATCGGGGCGGTACCAGGTAACAACTCGATGACGAATTCGATGTCCTGGACTGGAGGCATTCCAGGCAATTCTTCGGGAAAAAATTCCACAAAGTCACACACCACAGGGACTTCATGAATCTCCAAGACCGGCTTCGCAGGTGCACAAAGATGCGGTTCTTGCAGCTTCGGCGAAATTCCAACCTACTCGCCGAATGAACTTGTGAGGAGATGAATTTCTTAGCACAATCGACTTGTCCCGAGTGTTGGGACAGCCAATCCATGCCAAGTATCACATACAAATTCGCTGAATTAGGAGGATAAGATTTGCCAATCCATGCCAGCGTCGAGGAGGGTCACAGCGGCGTGGTGCTTCACCGAGGAGAGCTTGGTCTGGTGAAGGAGACAGCGAATGAGTGGTAGAGACAGCTCAAGGGCAGCCCACAGATGGTGTGCAAGCAAAGAATAGGCAAGGAGTTTACCACACCGGCGATGGGGAAGAACGGAGCTTTGCGGCCGAAAACTGGAACAAACTTGGATTTGCCGGGCTCCTGTGAACCGACGGCAAAATAGAGTGAGGGGAAAGATTAAACAAGTCAAGGCACAGTCGGTAACGCACTTGAGCGAGGATGGGACTCACCGGACACGGAGTTGGCACGGCGGCGGCTCCGGGTCCGAGCTCTGCAGCCGGGAAGGAGACGGCGTGAAGAGACAACGCGTAAAAGAGACTTAAACACATTCAAGCACATCAATTAAATCTGCGTGGCTCTTTAGTTCTAATTCATCCACTGGTGTCTCACTTGAGAAGAAGATCGAGCATGTGAATTTTTCTTCGACCGAGGTGATTAGTAGTCTTTGCCCGTCACAACCCATAACACGTGAGGAGGTCGTGGTTGGTGGTAGTTGTGCCATTGTTGGCCCACAGTCTTACAAGGATGAGATGTATCAAAACCCATGTGAGAATGAGAGCCACATAGCCAAATTGAGTGAGAGTGATAAAAGAGTGAGGTGTGTGATTCCACCATACGCGAGATTGAGAGCATCCCAATTGAGAGTGTGAGAGATACACCAAAAGAAAAAGAGAGATAGATGATAGGACAAGTAAGATTATTTTTGAACCTAACAACTTACCCTCTATTTCTAGTGTTGTATCCCACATTCGCAGTGGACCAAGCAAATAAGGAGTTGGAGATTCAAGAGCCCTCACCATTGGAAGAGAAAGATAAAGAGCTAACCATAGATGGAGAGGGAATACCTGAAGATCAAGGTAACACTATTTGTACTGAATTGGTCGTTTATGAAAACAAGGTGCGTAAAACTGATAACTCCATTATTCATTTGATGATTCCACGTTCTAAATTTGATATGCTTAATTTGCGTAATGTGATATTGATTACTCAAAAAGAAGTTCTTAGTAGAATACACATTAATAATTCTTTGTGTTATATCATATTCGATAGTCCTAAACATGTATATAGTGTGATTAAGAAGGTTCTTGAAATTTCACACTTAAGATCACTAGTAAATAGCTACATACACACATATAAATTCAATTTGATTGGTGATGTTGGTGTAGACAACATGTTTCAAGTTTATCAAATATACATTACCTATGATAATCTTGTTAATTTAAAATTACATGTTTTGCGCAAACCATCTATTGAGCAATGTCACGGTGTCTTTAAGATGGGTTTAAATACAAGTGTCTATTGTTTAGAATGCAACATGATGCCTACTTGTTTATCTCTTAAATGTATAACTAATCAGAGTAGCGCAGTTGAATCATGGAATGGTATCAATTGGTTTTCACCCACTTTACTTGACTTTGGTATTAGGAAGGTGAAATTTTATCATATGAGTCAGTTGTGCAATTTGAAATGTGATTTCGAGCTATCGATTGTACAAAACAACGCGAATAACACAACAATTGATTCATACATATATCACGATATATCGTTGTTCTCTTTGTTTAATACATGTTGGCAAATCATCATGCGCTACACAGAACTTGTTTGGATGATAAATACATATACCATGCATATACATTGTTTTCTTCGTCTAGCACATTTTCAGGCTATCAAAAGCCGAGGACGGCTTTTTTTGAAGAAAGGGAGGATGATACGGACATCCTTAGCTATGTTGTTTCATATAATATTTTCAATTCATTAAATACCTCGTAACAACATGAGCTTGCTAAGAGAGTTGAAAACAAGAGAAGCTTATCCAGCTCGAGATTGGTTAGCCGGGGCGGTGGATCCACGGCGTCAACGGAGCAGCGCAGAGCTTCTTCGGCGCGTGGAACTCACGCTCTGAGCACGCAACGCTCTGGAGAAGATGGGTCTGACGAGCGGGCCCCGCAATGTCAGTGACTCACGGTTCGAACGGGTGCGACGCGACAAGTGGCCTGGTCTGGGGCCTTGGGCCGCTCGATCGGAAATGGATAGCTCAGATTTGCAGGGAAAGATCCGGTGCGGAACGGGACCGAATGATCTCCGTCGGACGGATCACAAGCAAAGCGGTTAGTTGGTTGGGCTGAACCGTGATACTCGGGTTCAAGTTCGAGGAATAGTGATTCCAGATTTGAATTAAAAAGGCTGAGATGGATTGGGAATTTCTAGAGGTAGCTCCACAGATCCAAAAATTCTAAAATTTTACTGATTATTCCTGACTTCAATATCGACCGTTTATAAATTTTCCAGAATTTTTCATGTAGTTCATTGCCCACTAAAAAATTCACAAGCTGCTGGACAGGGGGTTTGACCAGGGAAACAACAGGTTTGACCAGCCCTTAAGAAATAGCAAATAATTTTGAAAATTTTGAAATTTCTCAGGGAGGTTAACAAGATGATCAATAATTTAGGAAAAATATTTATAGAGGGTGATCACAAGGTTTGACTAGAAGATCTTGAATTGCAACACCTCAAGTCAATAAAATCAATTGAGTTTGAAGTTCACACTTCAAGGAAATATTTTCTAGAGATTTCGAATGACAACAAGGATGCATCCAAAAGTTCTAATTTATCCTCATTTTTATACATGTGAAACACAACCCCAGAACTTTGGGATGTTACACGTACTAACGCATAAAGTTCTTTGTCATTGACCGGATAATTCAATTGAGAACTATTCAATTTCTCGCTAAAATAAGTTACCAGTCTACCTTCTTGCGTTAAAACACCACCAATACCAAGCCCACTAGCATCACACTCGATTTCAAAAATTTCAGAGAAATCAGGTAAAACAAGCAACGATGCTTCGGTCAGGCATTTCTTAAGTTCAGCAAAAGCATTGTCTTGCGCTATCCCCCCCACCCCCACACAAATTCAATACCCTTTTTAGTAAGTTCATTTAATGGGGCAGCAAGCAGTGCTAAAATCCTTCACAAAGCACCGATAAAAACCAACGAGGCCATGAAAGCTTCTAATCTGACTTATATTCATAGGAGTTAGCCCATTTTTTATCGCTTCAATTTTAGATTCATCTACTTCAAACTGGTGGCACAGAAACAACATAGCCCAAAAAGATGACACGATCTTTGCAAAATGTGCACTTCTCTAAGTTTCCAAATAGCTTAGCATCGCGTAAAATTCGTAGAACTTGTCTAATATGGTCAGTGTGTTCGGATTCAGTGCGACTATAAATTAGAATATCATCAAAGTACACAACCACGAATTTACTAATCAAATGCATTAAAACATGATTTATTAAACGCATGAATGTACTAGGTGCATTAGTTAAACCAAAAGACATTACCAACCACTCATACAAACCAAATTTTGTTTTAAAGGTTATTTTCCGCTCATCCCCTTCGTGCATCCTAATTTGATGGTAACCACTACGCAAATATATTTTAGAAAAAATAACATCACCACTCAATTTGTCTAGCATATCATCTAAGCGAGGAATAGGATGATGACATCGAATAGTGATATTAGTAATCGCTCTACAATCTGCGCACATACGCCGTGAACCATCTTTCTTAGGGACTAAAATAACTTGAACAAAACAAGGACTTAAGCTTTCACGAACGTACCCTTTGGATAGAAGCTCTTGCACTTGTTTCTAAATCTTCTTTGTTTCCTGGGGGTTGGTGTGATATGGTGGTCGATTAGGTAGTGATGCTCCTGGAATCTAGTCGATCTTATGTTCGATCCTGCGAATTGGTGGCAGCCTAGCGGGTACCTCCTTTGAAAACACATCGCTGAATTCCTATAAAATATGAGCAACACTACTAGGAAGGGAAGTTAAGTCATTAGCAGCAAGCAATGTATCCTTGTGCACAAGTACAAAGTGCATCAAAGTGATATTCGCACTTAGCTCTCTAATTTCTGATTTGGAGGCTATCATGACTAACGTGTTCTCTCCCTCATTTTTCTTTTTATCACTCAGATTTGGCTTGTGGTGGTAAAGGATTTAGACCCACCATTATAAGTTAATGGTGTATTTTGGTGATTAATGAGAAATCTATTTGTGATACTAACATTTTATTATTATATTTAGTGTGTAGTCTCATTTGGATATAAAGGTGAAATTCAATGAGGTATGCATTCGACTTTACACTCTTATATATTGTTGTATTCCTCGGATCCAAAATATAGGTTGAACTCCACCATAAGTATAACTTGAATATGTGTATATGTTTCTACTTACACATTTGTGTATGCACATATTTAGGGGAGTTCATTCTATATTTTGTAGTTTCATTAGTATTGATCTATATTCTGTTTTCCACATATATTTGGGATCTTTATTTTGAAACATATCCTTTTGAGTATACAAAACTTGTGTAGTTCATATATACTCATGTTGTATTACATTAAATTATCTACATTCAATTTATGTGCAATTGAAGTGGTTATCATCATTTACCAAAGAGAGAAATATTGAATTATCTTGTTCCACCATTATGAGTTAATGGTATGGTGTGGTAATTAATGATAATCATATTGTGGAACTAACATTTTCTATGAGTTGGATGAATAGATTATGTTCCAGGGTGATGAAGACTTGGGATGATTATGAGTTGATCATCAAGTCAAGATTCAAGTGAAGAAGATGCATCCTGTGTTGATGCATATGAAGAGTTTGAAGAAATGGGATTCATCGTGTGTCGATAATATTCAAAGAGTAGACCCATCATGTGTTGATGGAGGTCTAGTGAAGGATGCATCATTGTTGATGTGTATCAAGAAGAGGAGATGATCATGAGTGGATCATCAAGTCAAAAGAAGACCCATCATGTGTTGATGGAGGTTAAGTAAAAGAATGCATCATGTGTTGATGCATGTCAAGACTCGGGATGAAGAAATTATCATATGTTAATGATGTTCAAGGCAAGATCCCGAAGTGAAGGAGATCATCATGTGTTGATGATTATCAAAGTCAAAGACCCGGACTTGAAGTGGCGATGTGTGCCATCAAGATTCAAGAAGATGCAAGGCAAATGTATAACTAGTTAGGGCTAAGGATGTGTTCCTAGTCTTTTACCAGTCTTGGTGTTTGATTGGAAGACCGGATTGCTAGTATAGGTAGCTGTACTACTAAGAGGGGTCTTGACTAGTAGCATTATTAGTCATGTGTTGATAGCTCATTATGCTTGCTCTAGCTCATCTATGCATGGAGCTATTATTTGCGAATGTGTTTTGCAAATAGCCGAGGCTCGTGCATTTAATCTTTGTAGCATGGGACTATAATTTGCAAATGTGTCTTGCAAATGGTTGAAGTCCATGCACCTTAGCCTTGTGGCATGATGCAATTATTTGCGAATGTGTTTTGCAAATAGTTGATGCTCATGCTTGATTTCTTGTCGCATGTGACTTTAGTTTGCAAATGTGTTTTGCAAATGGTTTAAGTCCATGTACCTTATTCCTTGTTGTGTTAATTCTAAAAGTTGGCAAATGTGTTTTGTAACTTGTTGAGAATATCACCTTTAAATCTTGATTGGATTGCACTCAAATTGGCAAATGTGTTGTGCAATTTGAGTTTGGCAAAGTGCAAAGTTTCTCAGGAGTCTGGCGGTCTTACCGCCAGTACCAGCCGGTCTGACCGGTGGCATATCGGTCAGACCACCGTATGTTGGGCGGTCCGACCGATTGCTCATTGAGCTGTTTTTCTGTGTGGAAGTACCGCCATTAAGAATACGGTACTACCGGAGAGCGGAAGTACCGGCGCATCTCGCGGTACGTTTTTATCAGAGAAGCACATTTTGGAATTACACTGATTTTCCTTGGGCGGTCGAACCGCCCACCCTTGGCGGTCTGACCAGTAAAGCGGTGGTCCGACCGGTCGGCAGTTGGCAGTCGACCGGCAGAGAGTCCAACGGCTACCTTTATAGCTGTTGGCGCCTGGGCAGTCAGACAGGCCCCTCTCTGATTTGATGGAATCTTTCCTCCAACGGTTAGTTTTTGTGTGTAGGGTATAAATAACCACCTTGGCTGGTTGGAGGAAGTTGTTGCTGCCATTGCAAAGTGTTCTTGTCTTGGTAGACACTCTTTTGAGCTAAGAGCAAACCATCTCATCTCTTTTGTGCATGTGTTGCACTTAGTGATATTTGAGAGCAAACCCTAAGTGCGTGTGTTGCCTTAGGCAGTGGATTGTGTATCCACTTGAGCTTAGACACTTGATTAGTTCAAGTGAAAGTTCAGTCTTGTTATTCTTGGTGTTTGCCGACACCTAGACAGCGTGGAGGCGTCGTGACCGGTGATCTTCTCAAGAAGCTTGTGAGAATGCTCAGCGTGGTTGTGATTGGTTTGGTGCTCACCGTCTCCAGAGTGGAGGAAGAGAAACTCGAGTGGAGCGAGGTGTTGGTTCGTGTTGGAACCGGTCCAAGTGGTTGGACTTACCTCGGAGGTGTTGGCTTAATTCGTGGAGCCGGTCCAATTTATTTGGGCTTACCTCAACGTGGATTAGGGGAGACCAGCAAGTCTCCGAACACCACGGTAAAACATCATTGTATCATCTTTGTTTGTTCTTGCGCTTTACTTTGAGCAATTTACATTACTTGCTTTAATTGCTTATATATCTCTGTATGATTGCTCTCATTGAATTGTATTCATATTGTTGGTGCACTTAGTGAAGCCTAGTTGATTTATATTTTTATTGTGCAAAACCAATTGTTATAGCTTCTGCATTATAAATTGGTTTTAGCCAAAAAGTTTTAAAACCACCTATTCACCCCCTCTAGTCGGCCTCCTCGATCTTACAGGTGCTCACTCACCGAAGTTGGAATCACTCTATTCTTCCCTCTTTCACGCTCACTCTCTACTTCTATCTTCGTCTTGTGCACAGAATCATTTACAATTTCAGCAGAGGTAAGTTGTTTTAACAACACATCCTTGTTGTTCCACTTGAATTTGTAGCAATTATTGCACCTATTATGTATGGCAGCACGGTCATATTCCCATGGTCAACCCAATAGTAGATGGATAACAGTCATAGGGACACCATCACAATCAATGGTATCACGGTAAGTGCCAATCCGAAAGTGTATATGCACCATGTAGGTCACCTTCACCTCTCTATTCTCACTTAACCACTGAACATGGTAAATATGAGGGTGTGAAATAAACTTCAATCCCAACTTGGTGTATAATTCTTTTGCTCACCAAATTGTGACAACTACCAACGTTGATTATCACTTTGCATGCTTTCCCCTTTCCCATTTGTGCACGGGTGTGAAATAGGTTGCATCGTTGTTCCATAGATGGTTTGGGCAGCACACTTAGCACATTTTGCGTGCAAATTACCGTAGGCAGATTGACAGCGCTGCACACTAGTTCCCCATCTCCATCCTCTTCGTCCACATTATCAAAGTGATCAAAATCAGCAAATGGATCGTCTTCATCTTCACTAGCTGATGCATACTCGCTTCAGTGTACAACGTGGTCTTGTTATTGGGGTAATCCTTTTGCGTATGACCATGTCCCAAGCACTTGAAGCATTGTATACCATGAGTTCTTACAGTAGAGCCCACCGAAGAAGTGTCACTTGCAGCTGGTTGTGCACTTCTCCTTGCCAGGGATGGAGGCTCCTCCTTCTTGCCACTTGGTGCACTCCAGGAAGTTGAACCACTAACTGGAGATGCGCACTAGCTCGGGAAAGGTTTAAGCACAAATTTGCCACGGCCCGAAGGGCCATGAGCAAAAAATCGTGCATCTTCCTCCAATTGTTGCTCGGCTTTTATTGCTTGGTGCACCAGCTCACATGTGTTGTTATATGGTTGAAAATTGACAATGCGCTTTATATTGTGATTCATGCCAGCAAGATAGCGTGTCATGGTTTGCTCTTCATTTTCGTCCACTTTGGCATGAATCATAGTTTGCTCTATCTCTTTATGCACCTCGGCCGAAATAGGGTTTGCCTCAAGTCGCAAATAACAGTAAGTTCTCTAAGGACAAACGGTACACGTGAAGCTCGAATTTAACCAAAAATGTTAGCTGGTGGGGTGCAAGATGGAAACACTAAACAATCCGAGACTTAACTTCAGAAATTGGAAAATATTGGATTTAGATAAAAACTCTTGGAGTCGGTTCGGACTCTTTCCTTACCAATAGAATTCAGAAAGGAAACCTGTGGATCAATTTCGAATAACAAGGATTCTTATCCAACTCCACGAGATTGAGATCAATTTGGTTCTTTCTCAATTGGCGGCTAGGGTTCCCAGCTGGCCAACCCAAGAGAGGCGGCTAGGGTTTCCAACCTTCGGGCCGAAACTAGAACTGAGATTGAAGATAATTTTTTTATATAGATTATGTGGACGCAAAGATAAAGCTACGCAAAGGAACATGATGATCAGCATGTAAACAAAAATTCTAATGAACTAAAACCAAATGAAACGCACACGAAATAACAGATTGAACTACGGTTAACCTAAATTTTTTTGTTTGCGGCTTTAGCTAAATAGGATAGAAAAGAAGAACAACCAATCAAAAGGATAATGGTTCTACGAAGTGCACCTGACGCTTTGATACCATATGATGAGGGGGGTGCCCAATCTTCTTGACGTAAAACCTCTCAATAACTTATGTATCCTAACGAACCGCTAGCTGATCCCCTGCACCAATGCACAAACTTGCAGCGCTTTACAAAATTCGTCCAACCACACACTTGATTAGATCCTCGCTGACCACAAATCAAAGATCGTCGAACACTCAATTCCCAACAGAAAAAGCAAGAACGACCCTTGGTTCTGAACGCCCAATTCTTGTTGTTTTGGCTATGAGCACAACATGAGAAATAAGCATATGTTGTTCGGAAAATAATAGATTAAAAGTGGTCTAAGGGATACAGGGGGGTCATGGTGGTATTTATGGTGTCCCCCCTAACTCACGCACTAAGGCCTAGCGCCGGCTCCTAATTGATTCGACTAAAGAATTCTAAATCCAACTCATAATCTAAACATAGTATTCGAATTTATATTCAAGGTGTGCACTGTTCACATCAAGTACTATTCACGCCAACTGCTATTCACACCAAGTACGGTGCACACCTTGGGCCTCCACGCGGTTTGGTTTCTTTCTCTAAGTCTTGGGTTGCTTGGACCATCCCCTTTAGCAAGCATGGCGGCATCTGGTCGTAGACTCCGACCGGCGTTCCCTGCCCTGCATGACTATAACCTTCAGCCAAGACCTGTCGTGGACCTGGTCGCGACAACGGACCTGGTCGTGACAACAGACCTGGTTGTGGACATGCCTTGATCTTCCTTGGTTCTCCTCCATTGATTTGGATCCGATCTCCCTCTCCTCTCTCTCTCTCTCTCGATTTCAAAGGCTTCATAATATTCAAACCTGAGAATACACAATGTATTTGCATGAGGTAGTATCCCCCTCGCATCAAAGTCAATAGGAATTTCTTTAAGAAACAAAAGCACATGTTGGTTTATAAGCTTGGCTCTTGCTCTAGTCATTGGACCCTTTAGTGCTTCATGAACAGCCTCATGCACACTTGGAGTGGAAGATGTAGTGGTCGTAGGGATGTCCTCATCACACCACACTGTTATTTGTATTTTGTTGCACAAGTCGACCATAATTGTTGCACATGTTGGTTGCCGATGTTGCATCGAAGTGTACGATAGGACGTTTCTCATCGTACGTCTGGGACGCTAGTTGTACTCATTTAGATTCCAGGATGGTTCCTTTGGTTCCTTTATTGCGAAGCTGACGACGGTGGTTAATGGCTTGAGACAATGGTGAAGCCAGATGAATACGAAGGGTGGGTGCAAAGGACCATACTAAATTTAGACAAGTACAGTAAATATAGGCTTATACTCTTATGCAATTTAAATTCATATATGAATAGTATATGAATAGAAGAGAAGCAAAGAAAAAAAAAGAAATACTCACACTGCAACTCCATCCTTGCTTGCTCATTGTAACCGCGAGGGCCACCGCACTCCTGTGTCCTCCTAATGTCCCCGCAATGCCTCGCGACCTGGCCGGTTAGCCGTAGTGGGTTGCCACGTGCTTGTGCCCTGACAGCCACCACGGTGAGCCGCTGTGCCCTCGTTGTCATGCTACACGTCGTGTCCTCACCGAGGCGCCTCCCTCCCTCTCTCTCTCTCTTTGCATCTGCCTTTGTATCTCTAGCCTAGGGTTCAACGAACTAGTTCACTCGTCGTGCCCGTGCAGGCAGCAGGCTAAGTCCGCCTAATTGGACCTCTAATGCTCCAACAGGCAATGACCCACTAAGTCACATGGCTTAGCTGCCCAGGACTCAACCCATCGTCTAGGCGCGGCTTCTTCCTCCTCTAACCAAGAGCGCCTCGGCTGCCCAACTTGTGCTTTGCGTCACCTCTATGCTAAAAAATCGATGCCGGTGGGGTATTCAAGGTCCGGCGGACGGAGGTGGGGCTGGAGCCACAACTAGCCCCAAGAGTGGATGTGTTGCCCATGGCTTGAGACCTTTGATTTCGAAGTTGGGAGTTTTTTTTTCATATTTTTTATCTGTAATAGCAAAAGTAGCATTTGCTTGCACGCAAATTACAAAAATAGCACCGTGACAAGCTAGACGGGACCTGCAGCACTCCCAGACTGTGAAAGGGATGCACTGCAGGTTACTACCGCGCTCCCAGTCCGCAAGTAGAAGTGCAAACAGTTCTAAAATAGTTACAAGCATTACTAAATAGTGCCAGAATAGTTATAAACAGTAGTGCTACAATGCTGAACAATGTGCTAAATAGTGCTAAAAGCACTGTGCGCCTCCTGTTGTTGTACGCAGCAGCGCTTGGGCACCGCAACGGTGTTGAATAGTGTCTGACAAAAACATTGTGCGCCTCTTGTGGCGCATGCGCAAGCACCACAGCATGTCGTTTGCCGCCTTTTATCGTGGTTCCAGTCTATGGTACGTGGATTTCGTGGACTAAGAGTACGGTATCTTTGTAGCTTCCACAAAGTGCGAATATGATATGTGATTTTTCTCACCTACCGTAATGTTATTTTTACCGTTTTGTACTAGAGCTATTTTGATATTATAAATAAAAAATGTGCCCCAATTTAGCGAAGACTCGCGAAGCGTGAAGGGCAGAAGCAAGTGAAGGACACACCACCCAAAAGGTCACCACACGGCAAGCTGTTGCAGGCGGCCTGCTGTGATGGAAAGCCATGCAGTACGGCAAGCTGGAAGGTGTTGTATTGTCTTGTATCTCACCGAGCTGTGCTGCTGCAGCAAAAGAAGTAAAAAATCCAGTGAAGGAGGACCTCACATAAGACTCTCCTTCATCCACCGTCCATCCCGAGAGGTCCTCCTCCAATAAATTCCCTTCCGCAAAAGAAGGTGTTGTGGTGTGGATCCTAGCGCCGCCGGGACTGGGCGGCGCAACCGATCCTGCACGGCATTTATTGCTGGCACGTCCAGTCGTGCAGTAGGTCGCCACGTGGTTAGCGTCAGAATGTCACACCGGTCACGTCACACCGGCGACCCCTCGCTGTTCGGTTTCTATCCATCACACCGTCGGACCGGCCGATATGTTCGCGAGCCGCTGGGCAGTGCGCACCCGCATCCACAACGGCGCAGCCGGCAGATGGGCGGGTAGGCGTCCGGCGCACGAAGCCGTCGTCCCGGACTCCGGGTCCATCCGTCGCACGCAAAAAAAGACGTGCAGCACGGGCGATGAGCGCTGCCTGTTTTGGTTCGCGCGGCTTTCACTTGGTGGGCTACTCCGCGGGTAGTTGTCAAGCTGCTGCTAGGCTTACAGGTCCAGCAATGTAAATTGCACGGCCCAATCTGTTCAAAGCTCCTCGTTCAGAAATATATTACACAGACCGACCCAACCCATTGTTGGATGCCAACTTCATCTATAATATGCCAACTCATTCAGGAACTTTACATGCAAAGCATGATCGATATTCCATTTCTCATCTTTGCTTCACCAACTTCACATGTACAAAACAAGGCATCTTCACAGGGGTTAGATATGATAACAAAAGAAAAACAGCTGGTCTATGCTTATCCATCTCCAATTCTCCATCCCTGTTGTTCGTGTTCAGGTTCACTTTCTTCCTGCAACCAAGATGGGAGTTTAATATAAGCACTGAGCAAGGGGTGAGATATATAATCTACCTATGCAGCAGTCCACACGTTTTGGTCCTGCCTTACAAGCCTGCGAGATACAAGGAAGTCGCGGAACAAAAGAACCGCACACAAGAGGTGGACATAGGCGATATATTCCTCCACATCTTTATTAGATCCTTCAGTTCTGTTAGATTTTTAGTTCTTAATTCTTCGGTTTTTAGTCCACACTTAATGTTATACTATTTGATTTCTGATCCATACTATAACATTTGGCCTATATATATAACTTTTGGTTTATCAATACATACTGTGTGTGTAACTGCCCTAAATATTTCACTTGCCCATGGTATCAGAGCGGATCGCACCTGCGACCGCACCCTTTCGTTAATCCCGCCGCTATGGTCGGCGAAGACGACACGGCTGCTGCCGCATGCTGCGAGCAGCAAGCCACCGCCGTCGCACGACGCTAGCAGGAGGTTGCCACCGCCCGACGCGAGCAAGAGGCTGCGCAAGCACTGGCTCTCTCCGAGGCCGCCGCCATTGCTTCCCTCCATGCTCAGGCATACGGCGTCCTCAACATCAAGGCCCTCGTCCCTGTCGCCTTTGGTTCCCTCCAGCGGGCTTTTCCTATGAAGGATCTCGGTCCACTTCATCCTTTTCTGGGTGTTTCTATCGGTCGTCGTGATGGCAGCATGTTCCTCTCTCAGCGGCAGTATACTCTAGACATCCTGGACCGCGCCGGCATGACCACTTGCAAGTCTTGCAGCACCCCTGTCGACACTCACTCCAAGATCTCCTCTGTTGCTGGTACTTCTGTTGCTGATCCGACGTTCTACCGATGTCTTGCAGGTGCTTTGCAGTACCACACTTTCACTCGCCCGGATATTACCTACGTTGTACAACAAGTGTGCCTCCATATGCATGATCCTCGCGAACCGCACATCGCCGCCATGAAGCGCATTCTTCGGTATCTTCGCGGCACCATCGACTACAACCTTTTTCTTCACTGAGCCACCTCTACAGATCTGGTTGTCTACTCCGACGCCGACTGGGCTGGTTGTCCCGACACGTACAAATCCACTTCAGGCTACGCTGTATTCCTGAGTGACAAACTCGTCTCCTAGTCCTCGAAGCGGTAACACACTGTCTCTCGTTTGAGTGCGAAGGTTGAGTACCGGGTTGTGGCCAATGCTGTTGCTGAAGCATGCTGGCTACGCCAATTTCTTCAGGAGTTTCACATCACTCCACGCTGAGCTACCCTCGTCTACTCTGACAATTTCAGCGTGGTCTATCTCTCAACAAATCCGGTGTAACATCAGCGCACTAAACATGTTGAGATTGATCTTCACTTCGTCCGGAAACGAGTTAGTCTTGACGATGTTCGCGTTCTTCACGTTCCAACGACATCTCAGAACGCTGATATCTTCACCAAAGGGCTACCTACTTCTGTCTTCGCCCAGTTCCAGTTCAGTTTGAACTCCGTTCCACCGACGCTCCAACTGCGGGGAGTGTTAGACTCTTCGGTTCCTGTTAGACTCTTTGGTTCCAGACTCTTCAGTTCCTAGTCCACACTTAGTGTTAGTCTTTGGTTCCTGGTCCACACTATAACTTTTGATTTATATATACAACTTTTAACTTATCAATACATACAATGTGTGTAATTACCCTAAATATTCCACTCACTCAATCTTTTTTTTAAAAAAAAATGCACGATTCCTTCCTCCAGCTTTGTCAACATCGCTTTCCCGTATTCCTTCTTGCGGGATCGCGTGCCTGCCTGCGCAAACGATAGTGTCCAGAGGTCGGAGAGAAAGAGAAAGAGAAAGCATACGATTCGAAGTACTTAACAAGTAATAGCTGAATGTAATCTGATCTCTGCGCAAAGATAAAAGCTATGGCCAGAAAGAGTTTATTCCATGTTCTAATGCATAGTAGTACATTAGTTCATGCTCCTGATGATCGGCCATCATTGTTCATAATTCCCAGCCAATGCTTGAGGAATCGGACACCAATTTAGAGGAACAGATATGCACCAGCATGCCGCACTTGAACAGGAACCAAGGTACAGATTATATCATATCACGAGGACCATTTGCTTGTGTTAATACGTGAACAGAGAACACTTGTAATTGGTAAGTATAGGGATTCCCTGAACAACTTTGGAGAAGACTGGTTGATCCACATAACTGCACGAAACAAACCATACAAATAGCAAGCTATGAGGAACAAGAAGGATGCCATCTTGGACCACTCCTATTAGTTACTTTTGAAACAAGAAGCTTGTCATGCTTTTCTTTTTAGAATGTCCTACAGTATCAGATTGAAATTGATTTTATTTGATTTAACATACAAATGATTTTGAAAACTTTCCTTCCAATTTTTTTTTGGATTACTTGAGGTGCATCCTGCACTTGTGACTCACAACATAACCTGAACATTAACTGGATTACAGAACAAATAAAAAAGGTGACAAGACTACATGTGAAATAGTATAGAGTCTCCCAAATTATAGAGGAAGAGCTCTAATTTATTGTTTTGTACCAACTATTGCATATAATTTTGACTTTATGCCAGTTAAACTTATCTAATATTGAACTTGAGGCAGTTTTTGTCAAAGCATGAAGGACAAATAATGGAAGTAAGACTGTAAGAGAAACAGTCGGTTGTACAAGCGTACATGTAAAGGAAAAGCAACATAGAGCACTGAAATCTAGAAACTAAATCGTCAATTTTAAGCTCCTACTTTCTGCCCCTTACGTAGAACAGATAGCAATGAAACTCAGAAGACTGCTTCATACACATGCATAGCCTATTAGATTCGCCTATATCCATTTTCCTTTTGCCTGGTAGCTGAACAAGTACAAAACTTACCAGAGGAGACAAAAGGGAACCATATGCTTATTCCATTATTCCATGCTTTGCTTTTGTGCAGTCCCAAGAAAGGCATCACTAATAGAATGAGTTCCTTCTTCGCTTTAATTGTATGCCCAACTTTATCCCATTCTTCTTATGGATGCATCTGGTCAAAAAGGAATTTTAAAACTCTGCTCTCATAAGAACCGATAAAAATATTCCGCAATCAACTGTATATCATGCTTGAATAGGTTGAACATACACAACATAGAGAATCCTAATCAATGCCGACCAACCGCAAATGTCGCCCTTTCATTTCACAATGTAAGAGCAGACCTGGCCAAATGGGCGGCCTGACCTGGCCGGGGCACGACCGAACACGGTCTTTCTAGGCACGGCTTGTTTTGGCCACGACCGAACACGGTCTATCTAGGCACGGCTCGTTCCGGCCTGGCTATTAAATGGGCCGTCTTGTTTAGCTGCGTCTTGGGAGCCAGCCTAGGCACGACCTGTTGGAGTTTCGTAGCATCACTAAAGTACACTACCAAATGCATCAAGTTTACCCCTAGGATCTAATAGAAATGCAAATGCATATAGGTAAAGGATTTCTCTCCAATATTTAAGGTATCTAGATTTCATGGAAACAATAACATCGCGTAAAACTATGTTATTTTCATATTTTTTCAATTGAGTAACAATCTGTAAAATAGTATGTGTCCGAGTGGGCATAAGCGCGATGAGCAACATCTCGAGCCGGGCCTCCTCCATGGCGGCGTTGATAGTCGCGTCATGGCTCGAGTAAGCCGGACTCTTTGGGTCGAGCGGTCGTTGTCCCTGGCGTCGAAGACCTCCGGTCCGCTCTCCGTCGGGGAGATACGAAAGAAGCGTAAGGGGACCTCAACAAGAGATCCTCGTGATAGCCAAGACCTGGTGTCTTGGCGACACGGCGGCGTCTGGATCGCGTCGTGGCGGTATGGCGTAGGCGTCGCCTCGAAGGTGGGGTTGAACTCGGGTCTGGCGTGAGAAAACCTCCACGATCCAAGACTCGCGGTCCAAGACCCTCGTCGTCCGGCCTCAGTAAGTGGAGGACGGTGAACCCAAATCTTGCATCGCTGACGAAGGAGCTCCACATATTGCCCTTCGTCCCCTGCGTGAGAGTAGTAGTCCCAGGGTCCATCCGACGAAGGGGCAGCCATCTACAAATTTTGAAACAAGAGACAAGTCAGTAAACAAATGAAAATATGGGTAAGTACAGAACTAAGAGTGATGAGTAAAGCAATAATACTTGATATTTTTGCAAAAGTTTTCTTAGGTTTCGAAAATAGAACTCAAGTCCTTAGGCTCGTCGATCTAACTAAGACTCCTACGGTCGTATGCTCGATACAGCTACTGTCGGACCCGGTTTCGTAACGAATCCTCTGTGAAACCATGTACTACTCCCTGGATCAGTAGGTAGTACTCACAGGTGCATTACTGTACCATCTCATACAAGCGTGAAATAAGACCAACACGTATCTTACAGACAGTCAAGGTAACATAGACCGCGTCGGTCAAGTTTTTACTGTAAGGGCCACAAAGCAAATATATTACATCACAAAAGATCGTGGTCTACAACGGAAGCAAAAAGGATGGGGCACAACTCACCACGGCAATGCAAGGTGTTTGTGTATAACTAATATTATCAAGAGCCCGATAATATTAGTTATACGCAAGTACCAACAAGTCTACTAGGAGGCGAGATCTAAACTACAGAACTAAACTACTCTTCATCGCATCCTTGTCCATGACCACGGATCCTCATAATATGCATAGTCTCCTTGGTCCGGATCATCCGAAGAGTTTTGGGAGAGCGAGGTGAGCACAACTACCGTGTTTCATGAGCCGACACAACAGATGCAATAATATTCATGCACAGTGTAACAAGGAAGGCTCGGGTTCTTTTATTTGCTTAAAGCAATATTTATAAATACTGATATTAGAAAATCCTGTCACTTAGCATTTGGACCAAATTTGCATTTTAAAGAGATTAATTGAGCAATAAGTGATAATGCAGAGGTTCCCTCCATCGGAAACTCTGCCTCATGCTTCTTTTTCTTTGGTGGTCATACCCACCTATTACCAACACCGGGTAAGAATACCCAGGAAAAACCAATCAAGGGCTAGGTGAGCCCCGCACATTTTTCATTCCACCCACGAAAGTTTTCGAAATAGAACTATATCTTATGAGTCTCCTTTGCGCCCTTGACCAGTAGGCACTACTGTCCAACGATTTTATTCTCTGCAGAGATTGTACATCTTTACCCACAAGAGATAATCGACTGATATGTACACACGTTTAGTAGACATGTGAATCAAGGGAGATTATCACAAGGCCTTTACAAGGCATCCCTCATTGTTCATTGCACCCGCTAAGGTTTCATCTCGAGAGTGGTTACGCCTCCCTGCGCACAACCATGCCCCCAAACCCCTCTTGCGCCACACCGGCTTTGCGCCAACGTCACGACCCGTGTCCACGACGGCTTAAGCGGCGACACGACTCGTGGGTCACTCCAAATGGTCCAACTCACAATGGTGGATACAAATTAGTCGGCCAGTCGACACCATTATAGACTTGTGGTTGTACTTGTTTTACAATAGGAGGTCATCACGATTAGGTCCTTATGATCATCGGGCGGTTCTTACCACATACCATCGCAAAATATCCGGGCTACATTAGCACGTTGAACATACACAACATAGAGAATCCTAATCAATGCCGACCAACCGCAAATGTCGCCCTTTCATTTCACAATGTAAGAGCAGACCTGGCCAAATGGGCGGCCTGACCTGGCCGGGGCACGACCGAACACGGTCTTTCTAGGCACGGCTTGTTCTGGCCACGACCGAACACGGTCTATCTAGGCACGGCTCGTTCCGGCCTGGCTATTAAATGGGCCGTGCTGGGCTAGCACACGTGCCGGGGAGCCAGCCTAGGCACGGCATGTTGGAGTTTCGTAGCATCACTAAAGTACACTACCAAATGCATCAAGTTTACCCCTAGGATCTAATAGAAATGCAAATGCATATAGGTAAAGGATTTCTCTCCAATATTTAAGGTATCTAGATTTCATGGAAACAATAACATCGCGTAAAACTATGTTATTTTCATATTTTTTCAATTGAGTAACAATCTGTAAAATAGTATGCACGATTATAGGAGATGTTGGATAGTACACAACGGATAAAGCAACAGTGGCATCATAATTTTTTTCTCTAAAAACCCCAGTATCTTCTCAGCAACGAACCAATGTTGCTCAGTCAATAGTATACTACCGTCCGTGCTCTAATAGTGTGTTTGAATAAAAATAGAAACAATGCTCTTGTATGGTAAAAGACTCTTAAGCATGAGGTAAGTAGAGTTTCACCTTACCTCCATGTACAAATCGAACTTTCTTGGACGTACACTCGTCGCCCTGCAAAAGTTCTTTTATTGTGCTATTATTACGTTAGAATTATTTAAGAAAGAAATCACATCGCGAAAAGCTTTAATATATGGACTCAACATCTTCAAACCACATTTGATTATAAGGTTGATAATATAACAAGCGCATCGTTGATGTAGCAAGAAGGAATCAACGAATGTGCTCAATACTGGAGTAAAAATGTTCATGACCTTAGAGTTTGAAGCGACATTGTCTAAAGTAATTGAGAATATTTTGTCTGTAAGACCAAAGTCTTCCACGACTTTGATAATACAATTCGCAATATTCTCACCCGTGTGTGCTACATCAATTAATTTCAAACCTATAATCCTTTTCTCCATTACCCAGTCGCCATTAACATAATGTGCAACCACACTAACGAGAATTAAAATCTATATGTATTACTTTAAGTACATAAATACAAAGACCATATATCTTCGTGGTCATAAACCCTAAGACTAACAACCCCCATGGTCGTAAGAGTCGTAACCTCTGAAAATAACGACCTCTGTGGTCGTTAGAATTCCAGGGGTTACTTATAGGTACGCTGGTCGGATGAGGTACTGTACCTAGCCCCGACCAGATGATTGCTTGTACAAGCAATGAACTGGCATCTGATTCGGCTCTAAGCATATCCTTTACCATGTGATGAATAGAGCACATGTCGTATTGGCTCCATACCACGCGACGTTTCATGATCCTAAGACACTAGCGATAAACTACCATGCGGTTTAGTGTCTCACAGACATTAAACCGCCAAATGGTTGATACTTCATCATCCATTGCCTTACTCCGACCAGTCGCGACACTCCCAACAGGCACCTATACTAGGATTAATAGCCGCCACTTCATCAACTATTTAAGGAAGGGCATGAATGGTGGAAGGGGAATTGAAGCCAATTCGGAAGACCAATAGACGATTGAATTTCATCTGAAGCGTTAGCATAGCAAGTACCGTGTTGAGTGTAATTAGGATTAGTCCACTGCCTAGTCAATAATACCCCTTGTAAAGGATCCAGTTCATAGCAATAAAGAGCAGTCCCATCATCTCCTAAGAATTCTTTGCCATTTTCCTCTGTTTATATCGTAAGATTGGTGACTCGATCGTCGACACACACTAAGGTAATCCTCCCTAGCCTAATCACTCCATATGTCCGAGGTTAGGGCCATCGAAAATGTGCATGTAGTAAATAGTTCCTTTATTTTATTACGGTGTTCATTGTTGTATTTTATTTAGATGTTGTATTTTATTTAGATCCCTAGTTGTTGTCTGTATAAAAACGGAAGAAAATCTAGGATTATATACAGTCCTAATGTAATTTTGGAAAGAAGCAGACTCGCCAAACCCTAACGGTAAATCCTCAGAAGCAATTAAATGATAGAGAGATTGGCGGGCTACCTGAGGATCGTAGTCCCAGCTACATACCGTACCTTTGGGGTTGTATTGCAGCTCCGTCTGCCTCATCACCAACCCTTGCTTCGCCTTACATCTTGTAGCATGTCTTTGCAAGTGTCCCGTTCCACCTGTAGACTTTGTAGACAATTCATTGTAATAAATTTTACAAATAGCATATGGTACCTCATTTCCCGTTGCATCTTGCTTGATTGTCATGTCGAAATTCTCCCACACTCCCGATGTAGACAGTCTCGAGCTCATTGCTCCGGCTGCTGTGGAGCCTGATGCTGCCGTGGAGCCTGATAACGGAACTTTCGGTGAAACCTCCGGTTGGTTTGAGGCAGCCGCAGCCACCTCTATGGACGCAATTTCCTTCGGTGAAAGTCTGTAATCACCAAGAGAAAAGCTGTCGTAAAGACTGTCCATAACAAAATTGCAAAATCAAAACAAACACGATTGCTACTTTCATCTCAGCTTAACAAATACTAACAATAAAATTATGCAAAAAATAGTATTGTACCTCTTTCGCTCACTCGCTGCCAAAAATTGAATTTTCCAAATTTTAGCACAAATTTATAGAATTTTGCCAAATTAGCTCAACGCGAATTTGAATTTGCACAACAGAATTTCAAAGAGAGAATGGAAAATGAAGGGGTGCTGAATGGGGGCAGTATGGTGGCTATTTATAGAAAAAATTTAGGATTTTTTTGAATTTTTCCCCTATTTTTAAAGACCTCAACGGTAAAAACGGTAAAAAAACCCGACTAAAAACCCCCCTAATAGCCGGATTTTTTCGGGTCGTGCCGTGCTAGGCACGGCCCACAAGCACACCATGGGCCCGCAGCCCCACCCTTCCCACCCCATCCCTTCTTCTTCGCCTGCCTCGCCCCCACGCGTGCCGCGGCAGTGCCGCACGACGCACGGCACTGCTACCTCCTCGCCACCAAGCCGCCTCCTCGCCGCACCTCTCGCAGCCCCGCACCGCCTCCTCGTTCTCACGGACCGCGCCACCGAGCCACCTCTCCTCGCCTCCTTGTCCGCAATGCCGATGGTCCGACGCCGAGCTGCCTCCTCGATCTCATCTCGTCCGCACCGCCGCACCACCAACACTGAGCCGCCTCCTCACCTCCCCGACCCTCTCTCTTCTCTCTCTGCTCCGACCTCCTCCCGCGTCGCTGGCCGTTCTTCCTCTCCTCCTCCTGGACCTCCAGGCTTCCTCTCGGCCCCCGCACCGCCCGCCCTTCTTCCTCCGCGCCGGCGCGGCGCCGTTGGCGTTGGCTCTCTGGGCCACTCAGTCCGTGTCGTGCCTGCCTGGAATCGTGCCGTGCCTGACACGGCCCGACACTATTCGTGTCGTGCCGGGGTGGCGGCCCAGGCATGGCCTGGGCTCTCGTGCCAAGTTGGCACGGCCTATAAACATGTGGACTGTACCATGCCTAGATCAGGCCTACAGTGTCGTGCCTCGGGTCGGCCCGGCAGACACGGCCCATTTGACCAGTACTAGTGGAGAGCAGAATTAGTTCTAAACCACTAAGATGTAATCCAGGAATCTAGTAAAGACAATACTATAACCACAGCCCAAAAGTTCTCCAGAGAACAGGTTCCCACTTTTATCTGTAAGACCAATAAATAACAGCGACTTTGTCTAGTTTCCCTCCTTCGTGTATGCGAAGTTAAAGCAATATAAACCATATTTGCTAGCGCAGAATCAGAATGCAAGAGTGTTCTTGGAATTGACAAATAAAAAGATTGGTGTGCATAGGGTCCACAGGTACCTAAAGGAATAAGGATAATATCTCTTTTCAGTTGCTGCAAAGATTGGGTCAGGCTTGAGTGTTTGTTCCAACGATTCGAAATTCTCTCCTCACTTGCGACTTATAAGACCAGTCTCTGCATAACATCTTGACATGAGTAGTCATAGTTAGTTAGAACAGCTGAAGGCCATCTCACTCCCAAACAATATAACTTCAACGTACGATGAACAACCCTTGATTACCAGAAATAGAGGGCTGACAAAACTGCAACAGACAGTTCCTGGCAGGATTGTGCAGTCGACAAGCAGACATCAGTACATAACAGGAATTGAAAGAGGTATGAGATGTGTCATGCATATCAAGTTTGGTTTGCTCGAACAAAGAAAAGGAGATCTCTTGTCATAGATCCTAACCTGAGATATATTCATGTCAGATGTATCATCGTCAACAGCAGCTTCAGAGCAACAGCCAACTCTTGTCTTCTAGGCAAACTTTCCCTCCAGAGAGGCACTTGCTTTTGCAAGGAGGAACTATTCCAGCAGAGTCGGGGCTCGTACTCTCCACTGATGCTAAGCCTAGGTTAAAATGGACCCCTGAGCTACATGATCGTTTTGTAGAGGCTGTAAATCAACTTGGTGGACCAGATAGTAAGTATGCGATGAAACCATTGTCATATATGCAAGTACATGAAAGTTATCATCTAAACACTTTAAAATCTTGCAGAAGCTACCCCAAAAACAATTATGAGGTTCATGGGTGTATCTGGACTAACATTATATCATCTTAAGAGTCATCTCCAGGTATATATGGAATTTCTAGCATCTCAGTCTTTCCCTTTCCTCTCTCTCTCTCTCTCTCTCTCTCTCTCTCTGGGAATATTGCAGTTTTCCCTTATGCATGTCTTATAGCAAGATACTAAATTTTGTCTTTTACCATAGAAATACAGGCTAAGCAAAAATCTCCATGCTCAAGCCAATGTCGGAAATACAAGAAATGGTAAGTACAGCGTTCTCAAGTTATCATACAACCATAAAGCTTAATACTGAAATTCCTTTTCATTCAGCAGTGGTAGCCTGCACCATAGCAACAGACAAACCATCTGAAGGAATTGGATCACCAGTCAGCCACCTAAACCTTGGAATTCAGACAAACAAGTAAGAGATGAGTAAATGTTTTGCTTCAGCATGTTTATAGAAGGTAACATAGTTTGGTATTTTATCAGATCTATGCCCATAGGTGAAGCCCTTCAGATGCAAATTGAAGTGCAACGACGGCTACACGAGCAACTAGAGGTACAGAAGCCGCATAATATAAATTATGTTTACTATGATAGTCCTTTTGTTATGAATGTATTGTGCATCTATTCATGATACTCAATGAACAATATATATATAGGGAGTATAAGGGAGAAAGTCATATGCAGATAAGGAAATACAAAAGAGGATTTCTATTCTAACACCCCCCTCAAACTCACGGTGGATCACAAACACTGAGTTACACACACTGAGTTTGGAGTGAAAATACAAATGTTGTACCTTAGTCTGTGACTTCATGAAGAAGTCAGCAACCTGTAAGTCTGATGGCACAAACTGTAAAGGAAAGACTCCCTCCTGCACTTGTGAGCGAGTGTATAAAGCATCCATACTAATGTGTTTGGTGAGCTCATGCTTCACTGGGCCCCGGACAATACTGATAGCATCTGTACTGTCAGACAAAAAGTCGTAGGTCCCATCACAGACACTCCAAAATCTGCAAGTAACCACCTCGGCCAAGTAACCTATGTTGTCACTGCTGCCATAGCTCTCAACTCAACCTCTGCACTCGAACGGAAAACTGCAGTCTGCTTCTTTCTCTTCCAGGCATCTCTTTGAACAAATATAATTTTATATTTTCTTGACTAAGGCATTTCATGGGGTACTAATACTGTATGTTGAATTTTATGGCTGACTATCTAATAAATGAATGTCAAATAAAATTTCTCTGGAGAATATACACTAGAGGCAGGAAAAATTAGCTACAAGGGTATTATTCACCGATTGAAGGTTCATATTGTTATGGATGTACATAATTACAAACAAATCATCCAATTCAAAAATATGTAGCGTGGAAAAGTAGAGTACCATGAACCAAAACCAATTTAAAGTATGCTTAACCATTATAGATAATTTTATAAGTAAACTTCATGGCTACGCTATGGTCATGTTTACTTTGAATTCTATTACAACTAAATCAGGCACTAACGTCATCTTTCTCCTGTATGGTTTTATGATTTCTTGTTTATTGATAGCTCCACTTCATCCACTGCTTAAAATGAAGTGTTCTATATCAGCGCGTGACTACTACGAAATAAAAGAAGGCCGAACGCTAAGAGTCCTGCCACCATATTGTCTAGGGAGATAGACAGTCTTGAAGTGTATGTGAATCTTTGTTTGCCATTACTCAAAACCTGTAATAATTATCACCTCCAACCTAAGTTAAAATTAATGTTAAATACACCATCAGATAACTTGAGGTCAAATTAGTACTCAGATATTTAAGAACATCAAGATTTGCTTCTATCAGTAATAGGAAAACATGTAAAAAGGATGAAACCTAAGGAAGGTTCAGAAAGATAGGCCAATAGCCGATCGAGTGTAAATCCTTAAGGTTACTATTTTCGTATCTCCTGTTGTGAAAATATTGGAGCCTATGCTCCTTTCCTTTGTGCCTCTTGTACATGATTTTGCTATGCAAAACAATACATAGCTCAGGTAGGAGTTCACCACTACTGTAATGCAACCCCAAAAAAAGAAATGAAAGGTCCAATGTTCAAATACTGAAGACTTGATATCTTACACATAATGAACTAATGATGCCTTTCAACAGGTACAAAGACACTTGCAACTCCGAATTGAAGCACAAGGAAAGTACCTACAATCGGTGCTGGAAAAAGCGCAGGAGACACTTGCAAAGCAGAATGCAGGCTCGGTTGGTCTAGAAACTGCAAAGATGCAATTGTCAGAATTGGTCTCGAAAGTGTCAACGGAATGCCTCCACAATGCTTTTACAGGCTTTGAGGAGATTGAAGGTTCACCAATGCTACAAGAGCACACCATGCAACTTGGTGATGGATCAGTTGACAGCTGCTTAACTGCATGTGAGAGCTCACAAAAAGATCAAGATATCTTATCAATTAGCCTTTCTGCTAAAAAAGGAAAGGAGATTGGAGGCATGGCATTCGATACGCAAGTGAAAGAAAGAGGACATGAGGATTTATTTCTCGAGAAGCTAAGCAGAAGGCCTCCAAATCACCAAGAAAGACGTGAGAGGAGGGACGGTTTTAGCATGTCATGCCAGATAGCAAAATTGGATCTAAACATCAACGACACAAACGACGGGCCTCAACATTGCAAGAAATTTGATTTAAATGGGTTCAGCTGGGCCTAGAAAACATTAAAGAGTGCCAATTCCATTGCAGTGAGGACAAGTGAAACGAGATGATTCTTCCAGTGATCAAAGATATTGCCATGTCTTCCATTGTAAAGCCTTATGTGATGCTCAGACCGTCTGCACTGTCAGCCATCGCAATTCACCAAAATAAGTGATGGAATTGACAATAAGATGCTTCTTCTTGTGGGCCACAGAGACAGTGTTTGAGAACTCGGTGTTCTCCTCTATTATATGCTTTATTGTTATTCTGTACCATAGAAATACAACGAATTTGGTTGCAATCCCCTATTCCAACTAATGATCAGTATTGGATTCGCTATGCCCCACAACCATCAGCAATGCATCATGCCTAGACCCTGCTCCCATCTAGTGGGTCTACAAAGAACGAAAGGACACGAAGTCTCAACAACACAACAACTTCACTATTAGAATATGAGTTAGAATAAGGATTCTTTTGTATTTCATTACTATCTTTTGTATTGTTTTATCTATATACAACATACACCTTTTGTACTCCTATATATATTACACATTGAGGCTCTTCAATATACACACAATATTCATAACATAGTATCAGAGCAAAGATTAGGGTTAGGGTTCACTACCTTCGCCGCCACCGCCTCTAGCCTCCGCTCATCCTCTGCCACCGCCACCCCCGGGAGGAGCTATCTCCACTCCCAGGGGTAGCCTGCTCGATGGCGCCTCGCCGTAGCGTCCGCAGGTCTCGCACGGCCGACGCTACGGCCTACCTCGACTCGCTTGCCCCAACATCCACGACGCCTGGTCGTCGCGGTCTTCGTCATGCTTCCGCCCGAGCTCGCCATCGCTTTGGGCTCGTCTGCGCTGCGGCCTATGCACGGGTGCTGCTGTTGGTGGAGATTGAATCGGCTGCTAGTTTTGCTAGTATCTACTAGCTATCCTTTATGTCGTTTTTCTTCCGTTGCGTCCATCCAAGTCCGTACCATTTTATCTTTTAGTTCGTCTAAGTCATGCGAGTCCACAAATTTATAGTCAGTCATAGAAGCATAGGAATTCTTTTTGCATGACAGCAGCCGCCGCTCTTTTCTTCGAGCTTCTGCAGATCGTTGTTATGATGCCGCCGCTCTCTCTTAGCCGCCGCCCCGAGCTTTTAAGACCGCCTCGCTTCTTGTACACTGCGCTTCTGTTGCGCTTCTTGTGCATTGCGCCACCGCCGTCTTGGGTTTCGATCTGCGCTGTCATGCTTCCACCTATTCTTATTCGGCTTGATTTGACAACTCTCTCTATTCATATCGGTTTCACCATCTTCTTCGTCGTGTTGCCGCGGTCGACCTTTTCAGCCCCTACACCTTGTGCTTTATGAGCTGTTGCACGACCCCAGATGGAAGGAGATCTTTTGATATTCGACATATTTTCCAAGAGATGCATGTTACGACGATATTATCAAAACTCGAACTTCAGATTTTCCATATTTTAGTGTCAACCATTTCCAAATGCAATACTATTGTATACACCTTGCATTTGACAGGGGGTATTAGAATAGGGACTCTTTTGTATTTGCTTATCTGTCTTTTGTATTGCCTTATCTGTATATGGTATACACCTCTCGTACTCCTATATATATTGCCCATTAGGACTCATCAATATACACACAATATTCATAACATTCCCTACGCTGTTGGCTCTCCCCCTCCTAGAATTAACTACCACTGCATCCCTGCAACATGCCAGTCTTCATTGATCTCTGAGGCTCTTACAAACTTGATATCCTCGTTAGGACCATGTATAATAGTTTGCAGCGGCTACGAGCTAGTGGCAATCGGAGATGGGCAATGCCACTGACAAGTCCAAGGAGCAGTCGCCGAAACGATTCCTCCCGGTTAGAAGGAAACAAAGAATCTAGCAAGTGTAAAGGCAAAGGCAACTCGTATCTCCCAATTGCTACCAAGTATTACGCACTCCATGAACAACCAAAATTACATCGATGCGCATGGGGGTGGGGTGGGGGCAAATTTAGTGCATACCACCATAGCTAAAGCCGCTTCTTCCCCTCTTAAATGTTAGGTAATCTTTCTCTAAAGTATTAGTTTCCTTATGTAGATCATCGAGTCCTAGTTGGATTCTAATTCCTAGTCCTATTTTGTTTGTGTGGCTGAGTCTTGGTGCTATATAAGCAAGGGCATTGTACTATAATATCAGATAACTTGAGAAGAAAAAGGTGCTAGTTGTGCCGCACTGGAATTTTTCTTTGTTCGTATTCAAGAGTTTTTGCCGTGAGTTTGTTACTCAAGTTGAAGTCGCGACCAACTTGAAGTTCGAGTACGAGTTGGGGCGTAAGTCGTAGTTGAGACCGACTGCCTCAATGAGTAAGCGTCCAAGACGTGTTCGAATTGTGCCACCCTCTTCGACCGAGTGTGTAGGAGCCATGTTGAAGTTGAGTCCAACTGACAGCATACGAAATATAATACGTACAACAAAGATTAGGGAGTGATTGTTAGGTAATCTTTGTTTAAAGTATTAGTTTCCTTATGTAGATCATCAAGTTCTAGTTGGATTCTGATTCCTAGTCCTATTTCATTTGTGTGGTTGAGTCTTGGTGCTATATAAGTAAGGGCATTGTACTCTAATATAAGATAATTTGAGAAGAAAAGAAGAAAAATATGCTAGTTGTGTCGCACTGAAATTTTTCTTTATTCGTATTCGAGAGTTTTTGCCGTGAGTTTGTTTGTCTTCGGTTTAGGGCCAACATTAAACTCTTGTTGCAAATTATCTGATACCAACCGGAGAAGTATCGGTTCTCGCTCCATTTGCGTGTGCTCTGAATTAAAGCCCGAACAACTTGATTCGGAGCTTGCAATGGACACAACCGCAGGATATTGACGCGGCGATGAACCATGGGCATTTGCGAAGGGCGACGGCTTCAGGTGCTGGCGAAGACAACCAAAAGGAAGGCGTGGGCTGCCCATTTAGGCTTGCATGTGATGGACTGGCTAGAGAGTGTCGCAGCCCATCGGCATATTGCTTGTCAATGTTCTCTGTACTACTTTTTCGCTCTTGTTTTACGAGCAAATCACGAGTGCAGGCCCACCCCAGCTTCTAACTTCTTGAACGGGCCCATGACTCTGTAAGTACAATAGATCCTGGCTCAGATGCATAGAACAAGCAGGTGCCAGCATTAACTCCGCTTCGTTCCTCTAAGCCATCTGCATATCTGAGTTGATGTAACTAGCTCGGATGCTCACAACAAGCGTTGTGCTTGTCTCTCTCTCGCTCGACACCTATGGAGGAAGAGAGTGCTCTTCTGTACGGACCAATCCACATGGGTCAGGATCATGTGCGAGCCCACGAACCAACCTGGATACATCGAGCCAAGACGCAGTCCATCCGCCTCTCGTCTCAATTAGCTCTGCAATTTGCTGCAGAGATGTGATGCAGCAACCGGTCGGCCGTCAACTTTACACCACCGCCACTGTCCCGGCTCTACTAAAAGCGAAAAGCTAACTACTACTGATAACCTAGCCAGAAAAGCCATTGCAATTTGCAAGTGAGTATTGACAAAGATCCTCACACTCTAGTACTCTACAATATATGAACCTATGATCCTCTTCAATTTAGATGTACCATACTGCAGGGTCATTAAAGAATTTCGGCTGCCTAATTCTGCACTCTCAACATGGATAACCTGACGCCTTTTCAAATCAAATGCTACTTTGATTAGAGTACTCACATATGCTTGACTTAGGTTTACAGTGGGATTAGGCCATACGTCAGTTGCCCTTATCTCGGCTCCAACGTCCTACCTTTCTGTATATATCAGCATCTTTATCAGCCGCGCAAGTCGTAAAGTACCCTTCATGATTCACTAGCTACGTATACGTTCTTTGGAGAACAGATAACCGAGGCTATGTAGCTGGCAAGTTGCATGCTCCTTTTCTGCATGCTGCGTCAGATTCCTTCTTTACACTTTCACTACTTTGCTCCTGTCCTTGAAATGGAACTTTTGGCATTCAGATTGGAGCACTGGAGGAGCAATTAAGAACATGCTTCTGCCTTATCTTCCTTCCAGAAACAAAAAATGATAACATCTTTTTTTTAGCAGATGGCAGGAGCTCTGCTACTTCATTAAAGAGAGGATCGAATATAGTTTAGAAATTACTACACCCGTCCTAGAAAGACATACCGAGATGATAAACACCGAAGACACTGTTGAAAATCTAGTCAATTTTGGCATATTTTAATTCAGAAATTAAATATATAAAACATGACAAACAAGAGCATGAGTGATTCAACAATGATGTATTCATATTCGCTAATGAACAGAATAACAGCAGATCCTATTAACATATTCATAGAGCACAGAAACAAATACATCAGATAAGTTCTCAGGGTATACCCTCGGGCGGGGCCATTGTCGGTGACACCGGATGCGCCATTACCATCAGTCGACATGATGACATATTCGATGTAGTCGATCGAGGCGTGATGCAGGACGAGGCGTGATGCAGGAAGATGTTCGCCGTGCAGTTTCGCGAGCAGTTCACCACCAGGATGAAGACGAAGTCACAGAATGAGCAGTCGCGCTAATGCGCTCCCCAAAAACTTGATCGCCTGTCTACCCGAGCAGGTACTCAGACGGATGGAGTTTCGGAGGCCTACTCGCCCAGAGCCTTCTGCGCGCAAGGTTCGGAACCGGAGATTGCAGAGAGTAGCAACAACTAAGAACCGAGTATTCTGTATCCCTTTTTATGGAGTAGAGAGTCTTTCTTTTATTCTCCTCCTCAGTAACAGCAAAAACGAAGAGACTAGTAACTGCAGCCATTAGTCACTAGCAACTGCCTCCATTACTCGAAAGTAACCGCAGCCATAATTCACTAGTAACTGCACCGTTACTGCCAGCTATTCGTTAATGATATTTACTGCGAGTCAGTGCGTTTCGATTTTCGAATAGATAAAGAAAAACGCGCCCGCACCCGACACGCCTGCGTGCGCACGCGTACACGCACGCACACACACACACACACGCACACGCACGGCACGGCACGGCACGCGAGGCGAGCGAGCGAGCGAGCGCGTGTACAGGCTCTCTCCAATTGCACAAGGGGGTTACCACATTCAATTCTCCATATGGGACTAATAGATTTTTCCATGTGGGCCTAGGAATTTCATTTGATTAATTGCTAAATTAAAATGGTCCAAGCCCAATTAATCCAACAATCCCCACCAAATTTCAAGGCACACAAGAAATGCTCTCAGTTCTACTGTTGTTTTGATATACCAGTGTTTCGATGGAGACTGTTAAGTTGAACATCCACCTAGGAAAAGAGTTACACTCATCCACAACTGAACAATGGACTATGCCTTGAATTGACAGTTTTGTGTGAACAAGTTTTACCTAATTCCTTTACTAGTACTAGGCTGCCTAAAGCATCCCCTCTGGTTGGAGCGTATAAGTCATACTCCAGGCCTATTCATGAGTATCTAGAGATCACCCAAATCTCATAGACTGTGACCAGCAGTCGAACTCATATAGGTGTGTTCCTTCTAAGATGTCCTGTAGGCCGACATCTCTGCTTTAAATAAGCCACTCGGATCACATTAAGGTAAAACCAACCTGCCATACAGAATAGGAAAGAAGCGCATCATTGAAGAAATGAGCCCTGTAAAGGTCTCTCCTCCCAGTCAACCAACAGCTTGTTTCATCATCCTACTTCACGGGATCTCCGATCACGTAGAACAGGTTACCACTGTGGTATGACTCACGTGGGTCTCAGGCCCATCTCACTCGATGCACTATCTATCACATTACGTGATAAACCCTTTGTAAATTGGTCGGCGATTCTTAGTATGCGGACATAGTCGATGCTATCACTCCGGAGTTTTTCACTTTTCGGCGGACTTCAACCGCCTCTTAACATGCCTAGAAGACTTCATGTTGTCCTTAGAACTGTTCACCTTGATAATTACTGATCGATTATCACGGTTCATTAGGATAGCGGTATCGGTTTTTCAACCACCGCAAATCCATAAGGAGTTCACGAAGCCACTCAGCTTCAACAGTGGCGGTATCTAACGCTGTGAGTTCTGCTTCCATTGTTGACCTCGTTAAGATGGTCTACTTGCAAGACTTCCAGGAAACAGCACCACCTCCAAGTGTGAACACATATCCACTCGTGGCTTTTATCTCATCAGCATCAGAGATCCAGTTTGAATCACTGTAGCCCTCTAGTACCTTTGGGTACCTAGCATAGTGAATGCCATAGCTCATGGTTGCCTTTAGATAGCGCATCACTCTCTCAAGAGCACGCCAATGATCATCTCCCGGATTCGAAACAAACCGGCTTAGCTTGCTCACAGCAAACGAGATGTCAGGCCTTGTAGCACTAGCTAAATACATCAATGAGCTAATAATATGGGAGTATCTCAATTGATCCCTTGTTATTCTTCGGTTTTTCCTCAATAACACACTAGGATCATAAGGAGTAGAAGCAGCTTGCAAATACTATAACCAAAGCGACTCAAGACCTTCTCCACATAATGGGATTGCACAAGTGTAACCCCACCATCACCTCCTCTCAGTAGCGTAATGTTAAGAATTACATCAGCCACTCCCAAATCTTCCATTTCAAAACTCTTGGACAGAAAGTCCTTGACCTCCTCAATCACATTGAGGTTGGTCCCAAAAATCAGTATGTCATCAACATACAAGCACAAGATCACTCCTTCTCCCCCACCATAGCGATAGTACACACATCTATCGGCTTCATTCACAACAAAGCCAGCAGATGTCAAAGTTCTGTCGAACTTCTCATGCCATTGCTTAGGTGCTTGCTTTAGGCCATACAAAGATTTTAACAACTTGCACACCTTTCCTTCTTGACCTTCTACCACAAACCCGTCTGGCTGATCCATATAAATCTCCTCCTCCAACTCTCCATTTAGGAAAGCTGTCTTAACGTCCATTTGATGAACGAGAAGACCATGAGAAGCAGCCAGGGCAAATAGTACTCGAATTGTGGTCAATCGGGCAACAGGTGAATAAGTATCAAAGAAATCCTCACCTTCTTTCTGAGTATAACCCTTGGCCACAAGCCTTACCTTGTACTTTTCAATTGTACCATCAGGCCTAAGCTTTTTCTTGAAAGCCCATTTACATCCTACAGGTTTACACCTATGAGGACGGTCAACGATCTCCCAAGTTCCATTAGACATAATAGAATCCATCTCACTCCGTACTGCTTCCTTCCAGTAGTCAGCGTCAGGAGAAGAATATGCCTCTTCAATGGTTCTTGGAGTGTCATCCATGAGGTATACAATGAAATCATCACCAAAAGATTTTGCAATCCTCTATCTCTTACTCTTTCGAGTAACTTCATTGTTATCCTCCTCAGGATTTTTCATAGGCGTTTGTTCAACATGTTCTATCGGCACAAAAGAATCAAGGGAAATTATAGGTTCTTGACTAGATGAGCTAGGTACATCACATTTCATAGGAAATTCATTCTCAAAAATGTAGCATCTCGGACTCTATGATTGTATCAACACGCACGTCGGTACTCCGCTTTTATAATTAAGAACCTATAACCCATTTGTGCATAGCATAACCAAGAAATACACAATCTACGATTTTTGGTCCAAGTTTGCGCTTCTTGACAATTGGCACGTTAACTTTGGCCAAACATCCCAGTCGCAAGTATGAGAGAGTCAACTTCTTCTTTTCCCATTCCTCGAATGGTGTTACTTCTTTATTCTTTGTAGGAACTCTATTCGGGACATGACACGCGGTCAATATAGCCTCACCCACCATTCCTTAGAAAGTCCCGATGTCTAACATGGCGTTAACCAAATCGATTAGAGTGCGATTCTTTCTTTCGGCAACCCCGTTTGATTCGGGAGAATAGGGAGGCGTCCTCTCATGAATAATTCCATGTTCCTCGCAAAATAAAGTAAACTCATTTGAAAAATACTCTCCCCCACGATCAGACCTTACCCGCTTGATTTTCCTCTCAAGTTGGTTTTCTATTTCAGCTTTATAGATCTTAAAGAAATCAAATGCTTCATCTTTTGTTCTCAATAAATACACATAGCAAAATCTAGTGCAATCATCTATAAGCGTCATGAAATATTTATTTCCACCTTTAGTCAACACGCCATTCATCTCGCACAAATCGGAATGAATGAGTTCTAACGGTGCCAAATTCCTCGCCTCTTTTGCTGCCTTGTGAGGCTTGCGAGGTTGTTTCGATTGAACACACGTATGGCACTTAGAACCTTTGACCAAAGTGAATTTCGGGATTAAACTCATATTGGCTAAGCGCGTCATACACCCAAAGTTAACATGACAAAGTCATGAATGCGAAACATTAGATTCATCATCATCGTTACACACATGGTTCACAACTTTATTATAGGAATCCATCAAAGAGAAACGAAACAAGCCTCCGCTCTCATAACCTTTACCAACAAATGTTCCATACTTGGACACGACACATTTATTGGACTCAAATGTAAGCCTAAAACCATCTCTACACAGTAGAGATCCATTGGCAGATTCTTCTTTATGGAGGGACATGTTTGACGTTCTTCACCGCACGGTCTTTCCCAAGTAAACTTGGATCGACCATACCAACACCATGAACAGCTGCATGCGATCCGTTCCCCCATCAACAAGGAGCAACCTCGACAGACCTGATAAGATGAAAACAAGGAAATATCAGCACACACATGAATATTAGCACCAGTGTCAACCCACCACTCAGGTGATTGACAAACAGAGAGAACTGTAGGTAAATAATTACCGTACCCCGATGTTCTTCCAGCATCACTAATAATCATGTTGGCTGACTTCTTCTGCTTATCCTTGCGGTCTGGACAATCCTTAGCCCAATGGCCAGAATCACCGCACACAAAGCAGCCGCCCTTTCCTTTTCCTTTCTTCTTAAACTCAGTATTAGCCTTAGGCTTGACAAAAGGCTTATTTTTCTTCTTATTGTGGATAGCCTGAGGGTTCTTCTTCTGCACCAAATTGGCACTAGAACCTCCCTCAGCAGCAATTTTCTTGCCACGAGTATCTTTTGCCCTCGCCTTCTCTTCAACACCAAGAGTGCCAATGAGATCAGTAACACTGAACTCCTGCCTCTTGTGTTTTAGAGAGGTAGCAAAATCCGACCAAAAGGTGGTAACTTGGCGATAATACCGCCAGCCACAAACTTGTCCGGTAACTCACACTTATTATGCTCAAGCTCCTTTGCCAGCGCCTGAATCTCATGAGCTTGTTCTACTACAGAACGGTCATCGACCATCTTGTAGTCATAGAACTGCTCCATGACATACTGACCACTTTGCCAAAGATCGGAAACTCCGACTTGGCCTCAAGTGCATCCCACATCTCTTTGCCCGTAGGCAAATGCATGTACACATCCACAATGTTATCTGCCAGTATGTTGACAAGTGCACCTCGAAACAAGTTATAAGCTAAATTGAACTTGCGTTCGTCCTCAGCAGATAGAGGCTCAGCGGGCTTGCCTTGTGCAACATGAAAACATTCCATGGCAGTAAACCACAGGATAGCACGTGCACGCCATCTCTTAAAATTGGAACCATCAAACTGAGGGTGCAGCTTAAGCGACGCAGCAAAGACACCTACCGATAAAAACCTATCAAGTTTTTGGATTGTTGAAAATCTAGTCAATTTTCAGCATATTTTAATCCAGAAATTAAACATATAAAATATGACAAACAAGAGCATGAGTGATTCAACAATGATGTATTCATATTCGCTAATGAAAAGGATAACAGCAGATCCTATTAACATATTCATAGCGCACAGAAACAAATACATCAGATAAGTTCTCAGGGTATACCCTCGGGCGGGGCCAGTGTCGGTGACACCGGATGCGCCGTTACCATTAGTCGACATGATGGCCTATTCGATGTAGTCGATCGAGGCGTGATGTAGGACGAGGCGTGATGCAGGAAGATGTTCGCCGTGCAGTATCGCGAGCAGTTCACCACCAGGATGAAGACGAAGTCACAGAATGGCGATCGCGCTAATCGCTCCCAAAAACTTGATCGCCCGTCTTCCCGAGCAGGTACTCAGACGGACGGAGTTTCGGAGGCCTACTCGCCCAGACCTTCTGCGCGCAAGGTTCTGAACCGGAGATTGCAGAGAGCAGCAACAACTAAGAATCGAGTATTCTGTATCCCTTTTTTATGGAGTAGAGAGCCTTTCTTTTATTCTCCTCCTCGAGAATAAAAAAGCGAAGAGACTAGTAGCTCGCACCGTTAGTCACTAGCAACCGCCTCCATTACTCGAAAGTAACCGCAGACCATAATTCACTAGTATGCGCAATTCTATCGCGGCTATTCGTTAATGATATTTATCGCGAGTCAGTGCGTTTCGATTTTCGAATAGATAAAGAAAAACGCCGCACTCGACACGCACGCGCGCACGACGCGCACGCGCACGCACACACACACACGCACACGCACACGCACACGCACACGCACCGCACGGCACGGCACGGCGCGGCGTGGCGTGGCGAGGCGAGCGAGCGAGCACGCGCGTGTACATGCTCTCTCCAATTGCACCAGGGGGTTACCACATTCAATTCTCCATATAGGACTAATCAATTTTTCCATGTGGCCTTAGGAATTTTATTTGATTAATTACTAAATTAAAATGATCCAAGCCCAATTAATCCAACAGACACCACCTACTGACCGTATACAAAAGCACCACGAAACCTGAGAGTCACCATGGCCATGACACCAACATCATCTAGCTACTCAATGAGAGAGAACTCACCTACAACAGGAGAAAAATTAAAAAAAATTTATAGGACGAGATATCTCACAGCTCGGCATAGAGTCCCTCGCCTTGTCCGATCCACATAGAACTGCCAAAATCAAGCCTGGAGGAAATGATTCCTTTAGGAGCTCCAAATACATATCTAAGGCTTAAGGCTTGTTCATCCGCTTCGTCATCACCCTTTCCCGTGATTCCCAAGTTCTTCGGCTATCTAAATTATGCCTGTCATTAGAAGGATGCATGGGTTTGAATCACTGAAGCACAATTTGAGGCCTAAGCTCGATGGTAATATTAAAATAATAATTTTTATTTTATTACTCTGGAATTAATTAAATATAATATTTTATACCAAAAAGATAAAAAATAATATTATTTTCATGGGAAATGCGAAACTTGGGATTTTTTCGGGCTTTGGGCCAGGCCCAAGTCTACCTGTTTAGAACCGGACTTTTCCAGGCTTGTCTCAAAACCTGATCTAGCCCGAGACTTGAACAGGTCTGCTTGGCAGATGCGGTGGTGAGATTAGGAAGGTCGATCTTGGGGCGTAGACAAAGTCACGAATTCTGTCAAATGAAGGGCGTATTACCTTGACACCCCACTTGGTTTGCGGAATTGGACGTGGAATTAGAGAATTGGAATTGAGTCTATTGAATAGAGAGTGGCCAAATAGGGTCACGTTTGTCGGGCTACCTCGAGGCACAACGCGTTATTGAATAGAGGTGGCCAAATGGGATCACACTTGCCGAGCTACCTCAAGGCACAACCTAATGTGTTGTGTCGTACTTGGGTCGCGACCTAGCATAGCGACGCTTTTATCTAGATGAACTACATGGGTCAATCATGGGTCGTTGGTCTAATCATGCTCGGACCAGCACGTTACGACCCATGAGCTCAGAGTGTCGTGCTTGGGTCGGCGACTAAGTCCATAGGTTAGCACGACACAACCTGTTTAGTTAACAGGCCATACCTAAACGGGTCTATACTGCGCCAGGCCCCATTTAGCACCTCTACTGTTGAATATTTGTTGTTTGGATGCCTTTGGAATTGGAACTAGACTTTGAACCTATTTCCAGCTGAATTGGAGTATATCTAAAAGAGTCCTCCAGCAATTCAGATCTCTAACCCTCCGATTTGGGGGTGAAATGGATGTTCATTTCTTGTCCCCTCGAACAAATCAGTTTTACCATCACCAACCCTTCCTTCCTCCACTCCGGCGGTAAATTCCAGCGAGCCCCCACCGTCACCAGCGAGATCCATCCACCCGTCGCTGCCGGCGAGCTCCAATTGACCGCCAACCGTCGCCACCGAGCTCCGTCAACCAAAGTCGCTGCTAACTTACCCACCTTCCTATTCCTCCTTCCTCAGCATCGGTGACTACCGACCACCACCGCCGCCGCTAACAAGCTCCTTCCTCCGCAACCGTTGTCAAGCTCCCCTTCCCGCTGCAAATTGCTCTGGATCCAGTGTGCCACCATGTATGGGATCCAGATCTTGTGCAGCTTGTCTTCCTCAACTCCAGTGGCCGTCGACGTTGCGCCGCCGCTTGTGATTCCCCGGCGACCACGCCGCCAGTGAATCCCCTCGTTGCCGGTCGTCGACGTTGTCCTCGAATTCGGTCGATGTTGTCGCCACCTCGAGGCCCCACCTTCTACCGCCGAGCTCCGCCCGTCTTGAATCTGACTGTTCCCCTCAACTCCGGCTATCTTCCGCGAGTCCAGTCGCTGCCGAGCACCAAGGCTCTGTTCGGCTTCGGCTTCCGGTTTTCGTTCGAAAAAATCAAAAGCGAAAATAAACAGTTGACTTTTGGTAGTTACTTTTGCCGAAACCCTTTCCTTCTTCAACAAGTGAAAGCCGAAAGCCGGAAGACAGCCACAAGGTGCTTTCCGAGGCTTTCCATCACCTTTATTCCTAAATTACTCCTGAAGTTCGAAAGCAATTACCCACAAAAACCATCGCATATAACCCCGGCTCGGCTGTGTGCGCCACCCTCCTCCTCCTCCCTCCACCTCCCTGGTGGCCACCTCCTCGTCGCATGGCGCACCTCCTCCCCGGCGCCATCATCCCGACCGACCTTACCCGGATCTAGATCCAGATCTGGATCCCGCCCGCCTCCTTCTCCTGCCTCGACCGCCCGCTGCCCTCCTTCACCTCCCTCCTCCCTGGCGCAACTCCTCCCCGACGCGCCTCCTCCCCCGACTCCATCCTTCCCCGACCTCGCGCCGGGCCTCCTTCTCCCATGCCGCTCGACCGCCTCCTCTTGCGCCACCCCTTCTCCTTTCACCGGCTCAGCGCCATCCTCCCTCCTCCGGCTACCTTCCCTACCGCCGGCGACGGCGGCGGCCAAAACCCTAGCCGTCGCCGCCTCTCTCTTTTTTCTTTTTTTTCTGTTGTAATATAAATGTGGTTAATTGTGTGTAGTCATTGATCATTGTAATATTTATAATTGTGTGTGATAATTATTTATTGTGTTTATTTATGTAATATTAGTTTATTGTAATAATTGTTGTTAATTGTGCTAAATTTTGATATATTGTGTTAATTGCGATCAATTGCGGTAATCACGTTAACCATCGTCAAATGTGATCAATTGTGCTAATTGAGGGAGTCGTTATCAAATGCAACCACTTGCCATAATTCCGATAGTGGTCATTAATTATCATTAAATGTCGTTAATTGTGCTAGTTAATTGTCTTTAAATGTCATAAATTACAGTTAGCGTTGTTAATTATCATTAACTATCGTTAGTTCTCGCTAAATGTTGTTAATTGCGTCAAATGAGATCAAATAAGCTGTTACTGTCCTCATGGGCATTTCAGACATTTCACATATCGGAAGTTGTAGTCAGTCAACCTAAAAGTCAGACAGCCAAACACCAAATCAGAAAAACTCAACCATTCAACTCGCGATGGAAGCCTGCAAAGACACCGAAAACCGTTTTCATAAAGCATAGCGAAACAAATGACAATGATGCCGTCAGGTGCCTTTGTCGCGCTCTACACCTCCAAATCCAGGCACCCTCGACTCCGGTGGCCCCGTCACTGGCGGCTCCCTCCGGTTGGGCGGCGGCGAAGAGGATTAAAGGGTTGAGCACGGGGCCTGATGCCAAGGGAGAGGAGGCGTGTGCAGTGTGTCAGCAGCGCTGCGGCAGCCATGCTTGGCAACCAAACAAAAATTGGAATCGGCAAACATTCCATTTCCATGCCACGGTTTCTTTGGCAACAAAACAAAAAGGAAGTATAATTGTAGACTAATTCCATTTCCAAGTAGAAACTAAATTGAGACTCCAAGTCTGTCGACGATCGAATCACCGATCTTATAAAAATATAGAAATAGAAGAAAATGATGTGTATCTCCTGGAAGGGAATGAGGCCGCTCTTTATTACTATGAACTGGCTGTTTATAAAGAATGCCTATGATCAGGTGAAGGACTTCTCCTGAGTACACTGAGTACGGTGTTTGCTGTGCTACTGAAATAGATCTAGAACATGAATCTAATATCAATAGAGTCACTAGAGTCTGATCTCTTCTTTTTCGCCCCCCTTGATCCTTCCATGCTCCATCTTTAAATAATTTTTAAAGAGGTGGCAGTTGTTGCTGGAGAAGACGCGTGTGCGAAGCGTTGCGTCTGGTCGGAGGGAGATGTCAGTTGATTAAAGTATCAACTATTGTACGGTTTAAATGTCGGTGAAACATTCAACAATGTGGTAGTCAGTATCTTAGGATTACGTAACGTTGCGAGCTATAGAGTATACAATATGTGTTCCATTCATCACACGGTAAAGGATATACCTGGATTCAGATTCAGATATCAGTTCATAGCTTTACAAGCAGTTAACTGGTCGGGGACTAGGTATGGGATCTTGTCCGACCAGGGTATTTATTATGTAATCTCTGAAATCCTTACGACCAGTGAGGTCGTTAGCCTTAGGAGTTACGACCACGAAGACATATGATCTCTCTTTATGTATTAAAGTAATACATATGGGTTTTAATCCTCGTCAGCTAGCCCCCAAACTTTAAATGAATTGGTCGTGTGAACACTTTCTTCCAACGAAATCGTATCGGACAGACCCCTATTAAATGTTGTGACATTCGAAGTGGTTTGTATTCATTTTAAAGTTGAGAAACTGTCTTAGGACTTGAAAAGTTTTTTGTCCGTTGGGCAAAAAGATTTTGTCCTTTGGACTTCTCTTAACTCCCGGATGCGGTTAGAGAATTGTGGCTATAAAAGCCCCTTTGCACTGGATATTAGGGTTTTTACACCTTCTGTTTCCTCCTCATCTTCAAAAAGGAAAAAATTGCATCCGACAACCTGTAACTTCTTCAGCCAAAAGAATCCGCCATGTCGGATCTCATCACCAACTGGTCGGTTTCTTATTTGAGTGAGAAGAAGCTAGAAAGTCTGGAGAAGATTGGGTTGCTACCAGATAAGAATATGATTTCTTGGAGATCAGCTATCGGGGAGCATTCCCCGAGTGGTGAAGATGGAGAGATTTATGTTTTTACCGCATACATCGAATGCGGTTTTAGGCTCCCAGTTCACTCCTTTTCCCAAGTATTAGAATATTATGGAGTAGAACTGGTTAATCTGGCCCCCAATGCCATCGCCAATCCTAGTATCTTCGTCTACCTCTGCGAAGCGTACTTGGGGATTCCTGCATCTCTGGAACTTTTCAAGTACTACTACAGGATGACGAATACAGAGAAAACAACCGGTACACCCAGAGAGTGTACCTTGCGCCTCCATGACGGAAAGGCATACATTACCATGTACTCAAAATCCTTGTGGTTTTCATGGAAGAAAAGCTGGTTTTATATGAAGATCACGCAACACGACGACCTTTACTACAGCAGTAGAAAGATGGTCAAGAATCCGCGATGGCGCTCCTCCTCAAAGGAGGGAAAAGTGGAGAGATGGGTTGAAGCCATCCATCTCCTTAATGTCAGGGGGTTAACCTCCTGGCATGTGGTGATGGACTTTTCCATGTGTCGGATTAGTCCCTTGAAGGCCAGAGCTCATGCGAGGCTTTGGTACATTAGTCGTGACGATGCGACCAAGGACTCAAGAGAATGTAGGACCGGAAAGGCGACTAGGGGGGTGAATAGGCGCTTTCAAAACTTTCTCGCCTAAATCAAAAACCAACACGAACTTTACTCCTTTAGCTATGAAAGCTAAGAAGATCAGTAAGCACACAACGGAAGCCTTGTGTTGGATTTGATAAACCCTCAACCATACGACACAAGCGGAGAAAAGAACTCCTTTGTTCCTTCATCGGATCTTGGCGGTCCGACCGGCTACCACAGGCGGATCGGACCGACGGTCAACAATGATCGACCGTGACTAATCGGCGGTCGGACGGTGGACAACGGTTCGACACGGCAAACCAATGGTGCAGAACGCGGTCAGACCGCCGTTGAAGGACCGGTCGGACCGGTAGAGTCCAGTACTGAAAAACTCCACCCAAATCCAAAATGAAATTTGATCCAACTTTTGATTCAACCAATAAAACTTGACCAAATTTCGAGCACACCTCCCTAATGATATTAGAGACCTATTTCTAGCGACGATCCGCAGATCCACTTGCAGAATCAATATCTCGAGATTTTACCAAAGAAGTGCACAAACCCTAGAAATGTGAAAATCTTGATTCAAGACTTGCTTGTGGGGGGTTGATGATCTAGATGACTCTAGGAGTAATCCCACACATCAAAGCAAGATAAAGTAGGCCAAGAGACCAAGTATGAACCTTTGAATCAAGGAAGCACCAAAATCATCCAAAAGGAGAAGAACACAAAGGGAGCAAGCGATCTTTCAATTGAGCATCACAAGATTGTTCGAGTACACAAGATGCTTACAAAGCCACTCCAACAAGGAGGGCAAGAGCTCAACAAGGAGCACACTCCAAACCCTAGTTCTCCTCTCCTCTCCTCCAAACCCTAGAAAAGGAAGAAGGGGCTAAAATGAATGCTTAGCTTAGTTTTCCATCTCCCCCCTTCCTATTTATACTAGAGAGCTAGGGTTTCCTTTTTGGGGTCACTTACACATGGGACCCACACACAAATAACTCTTGAAGCAATCGTCTGCTTCACCACGTGTAGGTTGATCAGCGGTTCTCATCGCGTCGTCAAGCCTCTCTTGTCCGAATCCCATCGGAACCTCCCAGAGACTCGCACCGATATCCGCACCGCCTGATCCAACCAGCTGTATCGAACCACCCGTTCGATCCGTCTTGCCCATTCTGCACCTGCTTGAGTCACACGACCTCACCCGGTATCCATGATCGTTCTGGACCTCAGCTCTCCAAGCGTAGTCGATCCACTCACCGATTGGCGTCGTTGACACGCAAGCCACCGCGACAATGAATAGACAAACAAACGTTTCCGAACAAGTTCTTCACAACTTGACCCACATCAGTTCCAATGCAATATACAACAATAAAGCATTGAAGTTCATATAATAACACAATCAAAACCAACTCAATGCAACACTTGGCTAACCTTCAAGCCATTCTTGGTCCGATCGCCTACGAGGCGGTCCGACCGATTCGTCTGATCGGACCGCTCCCACAACTGGCGGTCGGACGGTCCAAGGACTTAGCCAAAATTTCAACTCAAAATTCGAAACCTTCGGAATTTTCAAGCGAATAGAACTTTTGTGGGAGCTCCAAAATGATGGGACCACATCTCAAGACTCCCTCACTTGCCTACACAACCTATTTTGGATTAGCCCTAAAATCCAACTTTAGGTCGCGGTCCGACCGGTCACCACGATCCGGCCCGATCACAGGCGGTCGACCGCCCATAACGCCGGTCCGACCGCTGTGGTCCGACAACATGAAGCAAACCCGAAAACGCGAGATTTTGCAAACCAACAACGCCATTGCCAATTGACTCATCATCCTGAGATCGTGCACATATCCTCACGATATCCACAGAGAAGGTAAATTCAAAAGGATTCCGACCAGTTTACCTTGATAGTTGATTGCTGTTGTAATCCTAAAATCTTTTATTTATTATTGCAACCTTATCTCCTAATGAGATCAGGAGTCGGATCAGGATGATCTGCGCTAGAGAGCCTGGCGAAAAGGCTGGCTTCCATGTGATCTTAGCGTTCGTTATCGCATAAGAGAGGGCTGAAAGACTTTTGGTAAGAATATCAACTACTTTTCATCTTTCTAATATTTTCCGATCGATTTTACCTAAAATTATTTTTTGTATGTAGCCGGTCGGACTTAGGATCAACGAGTCCACTGAAACGTGTGAGCCTATTGACAATCTGACTATTCCTACGATCACTCAAGACAGTGGTCTCGTAGAGGTAGGTAACCGAAACAGAAAAATATTTATTGCTAGATGACACATGTTCATCACTTGACTAACTTTGTTTGTTAATCTAGGCGGTAATCGTTGAGTCCCATTTGCCAGTTATTGTTGAAGAAACTGTTTTGGAGACCAACAAGTCTACACCCTCTGATCCAACGACCGGGACTTTATTCTTGACTAACTGGTCAAGAATATTACTTCTGATCCCTTGTTGGAGAATGTAAAGGGCACAATCAACCCTACAAGTTCAGAACTGGTGAAATTAGTTGAAAAGAAAAGAAAAGCGAGCGCTACTGACTTTAAACCAGCACGCTTCAAGGTCAAGACCAAAAATCGACTAGGTATGTACAAATGAAGTAGTCCTATGAGTGCATACCTTAAATGTGGTTGGTGATCTTGAACTCCTGAACTTTCTCTCTTTATTTTGTGCAAATCTTCTGGTGTTCCGGTCGTTTTCGATTAGAACATACCGGAAGATCAAATGGTCGAGGACGTCTCCGACCAGAGCTTCCCTTATGTTAGAGTCCCTAAGGAGAAAATGGTCGAGACAGCCCCTAAGCGGGTATCAGTGCTGGAACTTGATTAGGATCCCATAGAGATTATAACCCCATCGGCGGAGGTAGAAATCCCTAAAGATCTTCAACAGGTTCCGACTTCTGTAAGTGCTCCCTCTCAAACTAACAAGTTCCCTTTTTTCCCTCGCTTTATCGAGGATAAGGAGCTTGATGCCGTTTGGGGGGGAAATATCGGACCGTCAAGCCAAGACAAGTCCTGATGATATTTTTGCCAAATATAATGACGTGGTAATTCGGGTAAGTATCCACAACCATTTCCCTAATTCCTCTTAAAGTTTATAGGAAACTTAAAGAAGAGTGCTATCTCTGTAGCACATGGTCGAGAATTTTGCTGTGGTCGGAGGACTCACCCAACGAATAAAGACCCTAGAGCAAAAATACTTTGAACTAGAAAGTAAGAACTTTCTACTTAACCTGTTTTCTTCTTCGTGACTCTGTTTTTCTCCTTTTAATTATTCTCCCTTATCATATTTGATATATTTGGAGAAAATAAAAGAAGAAGTCATCGCTAAAGAAGCCAAAATCAAAGCTTGATGAAGAATGCCAAGCGAAAGACTAGTCGATCGCATTCTTGACGAACAGGAATAAAGAAGTTTTAGAAATTTGTGAAAAGAACAATGAAGGTAACTAGTCGTAATCTTGACTTAACATCTATTCTAACCATTTTTTACTTAACACTTGTTTTGCTTATGCAGAACAAAATCAAGCGCTGACCAGAGCAAAAAAGGCACTGGAATTTGAGCAAGAAAAGGAGGCAGCTCTAGTGTATAATCTTGATGAAAAGATTAGTTCACTTAATAAAATAATCTTTGATATGGGATCAGGATTAAGCTTGCCTTCCTTGAGAGATCCAATAGAGAAGATAAACTACCTGGGCCAACTTCTGGAGGATCTCAATTGCTTGCTCAAAACTACTAGAGAAAACTATGCCTGGTCAATGAAAGAATCCATAGCTAGCGGAGTTAGTTTTGCTTTTGCAAAACTGAAGGCTTCCGACACCTCCACCAATATTCAAGCTGTTGAAGAGGATTTCAACGGCATACCTGAAGTGACGACCATGTTTCTCAAGGAAGTAAGACAGACCTCTTGGAGACAAGGTTGCAAAGAAAGTGGAGGTCGGATCTCCGTCAAGCAATGATTAGTTGGGCGATCTCTAGTAGTAGGGAAATGTAATGTAAGAATTATAAAAATGTAAAACTTACCTTTCTTTCATCAATAAAATCTTTTGTTTACCTGGTCGACTTATGAAATATTTATATATTACCTAGCCCCCAACCGTTTTATAGTAGAAGAACTTTACTATATAAGCAGTAGACCAAGAATATGAACTTTAAGTCTCAACCATTGCTTGAAAGTATGTACTAATTGTTTGAAAAACTGATCGTAGTAATAATAGGAAACTTATTTGGTCAGAACCAGTGTCTAGTTTCGACTAGTTGTGGATATGTTTTTCATAATCAAAGTACTTTCTAAAACAATATATGGTAGGAAGAAAAAGTATTTCTTTGATGAGAAAGAAAATATGCAATAAATGATAAGTGGTTTTATTTCTATGTAGTACTCAACACTGGTCGAAAGGACTGCAACGAAATGAAGATATAAAATATATTTTGCAATACGTGCTCATGCTCTAGTCCAACTGGTAGCGAGCATCGTAGGAAAAGGACCGTCACTAGGAAGCTCCTTCCAGTGGGCAGGACTACGTGCGGAGAAGGAGAGACTTCGACTAGGAGGTTTTCTGTGTCCTGACCAGTAGCCAAACGAGAGTAGAACAAAATTTTGAAATTAAATAAGTATGATCTTCATTATCTTAAGCATGTGAATCGTTAGACGACCCGAGTTAGGTACAGACATATAAATAACATCACTTGTTGTGAGAATTTAAGGGATTGATTAATCTTTATTTAAAATAAAGAACTTACGCAATTGATCAACGTTCCAAAAATTAGACCAAACCCTTCCATTGTACATGGCTAATCGTACTGAGCCTGGTCGGGTGACTTCGACCACAGTGTTTGGATCTTCCCACTTGGGAGAAAGCTTGTTGCGATTTGCTTGGCTCTGAATTTTTCTGAGAACCACATCACCTACAACTAAGCTGCGAGGTTGCACCTTACGACTGTGCTACCTTCGCATGGCTTGTTGATAGATTACCGATCTTATTAAGGCTTGATTTCGTCGTTCTTCAAGGAAATTGATACCACTGAGTCGTCTTTCATCTTGATCGTTTACATTGAAACAATCGGTTCGAGCAGAGCCAAGTTTTAGTCCTGGAGGAAGCATGACTTCAGCTCCATAAACTAATAAGAATGATGTTTCACCAGTCACACGACTGGTCGTGGTTCGAACGGCCTGCAGAATAGAAGGAAGTTCTTGAACCCAATCTCCTGACCGTTTTATTAACTAGTCGAACACTTGACGTTTGATCCCCTGCATTATGATACCATTGGCACGCTCAACTGCCCCGTTGCTTTGTGGGTGAGCAATAGAAGCGAGATGGACTTTGATACCTAGTTCATCGCAGAATTCCTGGAATTTACCGCTTGAAAACTGCGTACAGTTATCTGTGATTATACAACTGGGTACACCAAATCGCGTGATCATATTTTTTTGTAAGAAATCTCTTAGCGTCCTCAGTTGTAGTTTTAACAACTGGCTCAACCTCGATCCATTTTGTAAATATGTCAATCATGATGAAAATGAATTCGAAACCCCTAGGTGCTCTTGGTAAAGGTCCCAGAATGTCTAGTCCCCAAGTTGCAAAAGACCAAGAAAGATGAATTATTCGCAAAGCTTGTGCCGACTGATGTATTTGTCGGATATGAAACTGACATTGTACGCACTTCGTCACGAGCTATTTTGTGTCATGAAGGGTAGTTGGCCAGTAGTATCCTTATCTAAAGACTTTACCGACCAGTGTTCTGTAGGAATGATGTGCTCCACAGACTCCTCCATGAATTTTGGTTAGCAACTTAATGCCATCCAATTGAGATATGCATCTCATCAACACTCTGTGAGATCCCCGTTTATACAAGGTACATTCAATGAGAGTGTATGATTTGGATTTTCGAGCTATACGATTAGCCTCTACAATATCTTCTAGAATTATGTTATGCTGAAGATAATTGTAGTTCGATGTCATCCAATCTCTACCCTGATCGTTACCGATCTGTGGAGCATCTATGTTATCAGAATCGATTTGTACGACCTGATGTGAAACATTTATATCCTCGGAATGCTTGACCACTGAGGGTGAATCGAGTTGCTTGAGAAAAACTTCAGGCGGGACGGTGGACCTGGTGGAGGCCATCTGTGCCAACTGGTCTCCTAGAAAGTTTTCCTTTCTAGGAATATGTTGAATCTGGAACCGAAGCAGTGCTTTTTGAGTTTCGTACTTCCGCCAGATAAGATGACATCTTGGTACTTGAATGTTGATACTCTTTCCCCACTTGATTCAATATTAGTTGAGAATCGTTTTTCACTAGTAATTTGCGAATCCCGAGTGAACGAGCTGCTCGAAGTCTTGCCAGTAAACCTTTATATTCTGCTACATTGTTCATAGTAGGAAAGTTAAACTGGATGGCGTACTTGATGTGTTCGCTAGTAGGGGATATCAAGACGACTCAAGCCCCCGATCCTTTGAGCATCAAGGAACCGTCAAAGTACATTGTCCACTCATCGTGGTGTTCGTACTCGGGTTCTTGCTTGTGTCAGGGTTTGTCCATTCGGCAACGAATTCTGCTATTGCCTAAGACTTTATTGTTGTTCGTGAGATGAAATGGAGGTCGAACGTCTCTAGTTCAACTGCCTATTTTTCTATTCGTCCTAACGATTCCCTATTTCCAATGACTTGACAAAGGGGATATCCGGTTGGTACGACCACTTTGTGGGCCTGAAAGTAATGCTTTAGTTTCCTTGAAGCCATAAGGAGACCATAGAGCAGCTTTTGTACCTGTGGGTATCTTTCCTTTGGTCCATGTAAGACTTCGCTTACGGAATATACTGGTCGTTGGACGTTTTCACGTTCTACGACCAGTACACCGCTGATAGCTTGTGGCGTTGTAGCCACGTAAATCACCAATGGTTCTTTCGGTCTTGGAGAGACTAAGACCGGGGTACTCGTAAGGTACTCTTTAAGTTTTTCAAAGGCATCGTTTGCTTCCATAGTCCATTCGAAACTTTCATGCTTCCGAAGAATTTTTAAAAATGATAATCCTTTTTTACCTAACTTTGCTATGAAACGACTTAGTGCCGCCATACAACCGGTTAGTTTCTGGACTTCTTTCTTCGTAGTCGAGGGGTGCATCTGGTCAATGACAGATATTTTCGCAGGATTTGCTTTGATACCTCTAGTCGAAACTAGGAATCTGAGAAGTTTTCCCGCGAAAACTCCGAACACACATTTTTATGGATTTAACTTGAGGTTATGCCTTCTCAAGTTGTTGAAAGTCCCTTGTAAGTCGAGAATGTGATCTCTAGCGTTGATGCTCTTCACAACCAGATCATCAACATAGGCTTCTAGATTTTGACCTATCTGTGGATTAAAGGTTTTGTACATCAACCTTTGAAAAGTTGCACCAGCATTTTTGAGTCCAAAAGGCATCTTAACATAACAGTAAGTGCCATATGGAGTGATGAAGCAAGTTTTCTCCTCATCTTCTTTACTCATATTGATCTGGTGGTACCCTGAATACGCATCTAGAAAACTTAATAACTCACACCCAGAAGTAGAGTCTACAAGTTGGTCAATGCGAGGAAGGGGAAAATCATCCTTTGGACAAGTTTTATTAAGATCTGTGAAATCAATACACATTCGTCACTTCCCATTACTCTTTCTAACAATTACAGGGTTAGCGATCCACTGAGGATGATTAACTTCACGAATAAACCTAACCTTGAGGAGCTTGTCAATCTCCGACTGGATTGCTTCCTTCCGATCAGGTACAAAACGCCTTAGCTTTGCTTGATCGATTTTTTGTCAGGCTGGAGAGCTAGCCTGTGCTCGATCACCTCTCTAGGGACTTCGGGCATGTCGGACGTCTGCCAAGCGAATACGTTCTGGTTTGCTCGGAGGAAGGCGACGAGCGCCTCTTCCTATTTGAGGTTGGGCCCTTCTCCGAATAGCACCTTTGGGATAAACACGCAAGTGTTTCCTGACCCATGTGGCGACTTGGCGTTTTCCAGATAAATGCCTTTGTCGAGTGGTACCTCTTTTGTCTGGTCGGATGATTTTGGTGTCATCTTTGGTCTGGAGTGCTTGACCTGCATTGCAGATGAGTCAATTTCTCTGGTCGGGAGTGCATCAACCATTTCTAAAGACTTCCGATCACATGCATAAGCCATTTTTTATCTCCTCGAACCATGATGACTCCTTTTGGCCCTGGCATCTTTAGATTCTAATAACCGTAGTGCGTGGCTATCAGGAACTCTGCTAGAGCCGGACGACCAAGGATTCCATTATATGCAGTTTCGAAATCGACCACATCAAATGGAACCTTCTCTATTCGGAAGTTGTCAGGCCTTCCGAACGTAACCGGTAAGGACACCTGCCTATCAGTCTTGCGGTAGAACTAGGGGCTATGCCGTGGAAAGCATACTTCACTGGTTTTACCGTAGATCTGGGAACTTGCATTTCCTCTAATGCTCTCACAAATAAAATATTTAATGAACTACCTCCATCTATTAAGACTCAATTAACTTTGTAATTCTTAATAGTAGGTTCAACTATAATAGGGAACCAACCTGGTGGACCCGACGGGATGGGGCAGTTTTCGACCACCTTGATGGCTTGATGGCGATCGGGGACTCTGCAAGGTTGGCCTCTCGCTCCACGGCCTTCAGGTGACGTCGTGAATCATACGAGGAGGATCCTCCGAAAATCATGTCGACCGTATGTTGAGGCTCCTAGTATTCCATCTCGTCGTCGCCATCCTTGCCCTTCTTGGAACTTGCTTCCCTGAGTTCTTGTATCGAGGGGAGTGGGCCTTTACCTACATAGTAATCCTTCAGTTTCTTTTGCCAAACTCGAAGGTGCGTAAGTCATGCCCTGCCTGCTGGTGAAGTGGACACCACTTCTTGTTCTTTTTATATCCATCGGTCGAAACTTTTGCTTTTGCCTCGACCGGTATAATCTTTCTTAGTCTTGGTAAACTTATCAGGAACCGCAAGGACTTCTTTATCATCGGGCTTGTGATGTTTCTTCTTCTTGAGAGCCTTCTTGTGTTTCTTTTCTGACTTTTCCAAGCCAAGTCGAGGGGTTTTATCCTTCCGATCAATGGCCTCGCTCCACTCAACCGCTTCGCTAGCGGCTGCGTATTTGTCGGTCATGTCAAAAAGTTCGACATTCATTTGTGGAGGATTCATAGCGATATCTTCTATAAACCGTCGATTCCTTAGACCTGTCTTGAAAACTTCAATAACAAAAGATTCTGCGATCTCTGGTATTGAATTACGAACCTGACTGAACCTTTTGATGTATTGACAAAGAGTCTCATTAGGTTATTGCCGGATTCGATGAAGGTCATCCTCCTTTCCAGGGTGATCGTATGTACCCTGGAAATTTATAATCAAGAGGTCGCAAAGTTGCTCCAAAGTATAGATTGACCCGACCGATTGGTTGAGCAACCATGACTGGGCAGACCCTTCAAGTACCGTAGGTAGATAGTTTGCCATCACATTTTCATCACCGCCAGCAGCTCTGATGGCGGTGGTATAGATTTGAAGAAATTCTAACAGATTCTGGGTCCCATTGAACTTGTCCATGTTGGCAGGTCGGAATCTGTTGGGCCAACGTACATCCTAGAGCCCTGCAAAAAAAGCTCGACAGCCTGCCATTGATCCATGGCGCCTTCTTTGGAAGGGTGCCAGATTGTAATCGGTCGGAGACCGGTTTCTCAAATTGGAATACCGGGGCTCCGGGGTTCCGATTTGGTCGTGGACGTTAGGATGACGCCTCCGACCACCTGCCTGGCCTAGATGATGTCGGAGATCATCAGGGCCAAGTGATTGATCCTCTCAACGAGGAGGAGTGGCTATTTGAAATAGCCTTCTTCCCTCGTGACTCTTTAGTCGGAATCGTCGAGGAGGTCTTGGTATATACTGATCCCCAACCCCATCATGCTGCCCTCTACTGAGGGGGGAACATTGGGATAAAGTCATAGTTTGGCTTTGTGGGCTCCTTTGTTCCTGGTACGCTTCCGTACGCTGTATGGTTTGCTGGAGGATCTCTGATACCTGAACTACAAGTTGGAAAAAACCTCGAGCATCTGCTAGAGCAGGGTCAATGTTATTTAAAATACTTTGAACACGCTGCAGATTCTGTATCGTTACTGAAGGTCTTGGAGGATTCATAGTAGTTGCTGGTGTTCGTAGATCTGAACCTTTCCCCAACCTTGCGTTTGGTCCCGTCCGACCCATTACTCTAGGTGGGGCAGAACCAAACGAATTAACTGATGGACGTCTATCAGTTCTGTTACCTCTGGCATTTGGTGCTTGTTGCCTGTGCCATTTCCATCAATATGTGGTGTCGAGGTAGTGTATGCAGGACCGTACACGGTATTTTGATTCGTATTTCCGATCGCATTGACCTCGTGCTTCCAGTAGCGATCTTCCGAAGAGCTTCCAATGTAACCAACGGAGATCCCTCCAGTGCCTCTACCAGAAGTTTCTACGATGGAAACTGGTCGGAAATTAGCACCTCCTGAGGCCTTTGGGGTGGACTCAACCTGATCCGACGAATCGCCGATCGTATGCTGAGTCTTATCATCCTCACTTGGCCTATAGCCAGTGGGTGTTTCATCGACACCATTACCAGATGCCGGTTGGCTCCTGGAATTTCCAGAAGCTGTTGGTGAATACCTGTTAGCCATGATCGTATCGAGAGTATACTAATTCTCGGATTACGGGGCTGAAGTTTTGTCACCTTTTTCACCGGTCGGAAGGACCGGGTTTGGAGAGATTTTGGACATTCCGAACTGGTCGGAATAACATGTCCCTCTGGAAGCACCACTTGTTGTGGTGGGGCATCTTCGCCCATCCGTTTGATTTCGCTGATGTCTGCGACATGCGAATCTGCGAGGATGATGACGACGATATCCCGTTCTCATCCATGGCACGGATGAATCCCTGCATGTCGAGGATAGAGTAGTCGTCCAAGTCGAACCAGTTCTCCTCGTACCAACTCCCTGCCATAGTCGCATGAACGATTATGAGGAACGGGTGATGATTTGATGAGCGAAGAATTTCTTCAGGAAATTTGCAACTTCTTCCCCACGGACGACGCCAACTGTCGACGACCGAATCACCGATCTTATAAAAATATAGAAATAGAGGAAAATGATGCGTATCTCATGGAAGGGAATGAGGCCGCTGTTTATTACTATGAACTGGCTGTTTACAAAGAATGCCTATGATCAGGTGAAGGACTTCTCCTGAGTACACTGAGTACGGTGTTTGATGTGCTACTGAAATAGATCTAGAACATGAATCTAATGTCAATAGAGTCACTAGAGTCTGATCTCTTCTTTTTCGCCCCCCCCTTGATCCTTCCATGCTCCATCTTTAAATAGTTTCTAAAGAGGTGGCAGTTGTTGCTAGAGAAGACGCCTGTGCGAAGCGTTACGTCTGGTCGGAGGGAGATGCCAGTTGATAAAGTATCAACTGCTGTACGGTTTAAATGTCGGTGAAACATTCAACAATGTGGTAGTCAGTGTCTTAGGATTACGTAACGTCGCGTGGTATGGAGTATACAATATGTGTTCCATTCATCACACGGTAAAGGATATACCTGGATTCAGATCCAGATATCAGTTCATAGCTTTACGAGCAGTTAATTGGTCGGGGACTAGGTACGTGACCTTGTCCGACCAGAGTATTTATTATGTAGTCTCTGAAATCCTTACGACCAGTGAGATCGTTAGCCTTAGGGGTTACGATCACGAAGATATATGGTCTCTCTTTATGTATTAAAGTAATGTATAGGGATTTTAATCATCGTCAAAGTCCCATACAGTTAATTCAATTTCACGAATCAAATGGACCTTTAATGTAAACTGGTTGGTACGCAAAACTCAAAACGCGGGATTTCGATATTCATAATGCAAGGCATGTGTGTATATGCACCATTGGTATGCACAAGTACTCGCGAGTCATTGATCTCAGTGTTAGGCAGATCGAAGAACTAACAGCTGACGCATGCATGCATGAACAACCCGAAGGTTTACCATTCAAAGCAACCGAGTAGTCTTAAAATAGTTTGAATAGCTTGGCAGTGCAAATGCTTTTCCACAGCCCCTGCCCAGGGTGATGCCGAACTTAATTTGGCAAGACGAGGAAGGAACGAAAGCGCCGGGCCGAGAGGGCGACCAGAACATGACACCCGACCGACATCTCCCCTGGCTTCTCACTTGCATTGCAGATCCAAATTCAATCTAGGCCATTACTTTAACCTTAACCCACGTACATCCAAGAAGCATATTTGGTTAAATCAATTATCAATCGTTCGATTAGCCGAGAGCAATTACAAGCTCCAAACCTTGTGTACTCCTACAGAACGTACAGCACGCCTGAAAACCGTGTAAAATAAAATACGTGCTTTTCGGGGGAAATCACAGGAGACCGACGCGCTTTGCTTCCCGATAGGCTGCAAGGGGCGGTGGGGGGCAGGGGCAGGTGCCGGAGTCGGAGCCGGCCAGTTTGAGGCGCGCTTGACACGTCCGTTTTGGGCACAGCTAGCTAGAGCTAGCTACAACGACCTCAGCACGATCTAGCCGCGTCTGGAAATTAGCCTGGTTAATACTATTTCTTATTATGTCTTGTTTTGCAATCTGCAGCAAAGTTCAATGCATCATCGATCGATTGCTGTTATAGTGTCATGGATTCAGTACCCGCGAGATATTTTTTTTTCATGTATCGAATAAGCCGTGCATGCATGTGGGTTCATGTGCTAGGTGCCACAATTTTTACACCTAGTGCCACAATTTTTACACCTAGAGGGGGAGCAATTAAAAAGGGATAAGCAGGTTAACTAAGAATTGAGGGGGTGCGCTTTGATGAGCAATTAGTATATGATTTCGTGGAAACTATATTATGATAATGGGATACCATATTCACGTGGTAGCCTAATTTTTTATTTTTAGGTGGGAACCGGTGTTTGGCTTTTGTATAGAGATTCTTGTACCATAAAAAATTAAAGGAATAGGTTTTGATATGCAAGAGAATATGTACATAGTACATAAATAAAAAGTTATAATGATAAAGAGAATCTTTTAAAGACAGGACCTATGGCGCATCCTTTTTGGTTATACACATTATATTGTGATGTAGAAACCACTACGAGAATTTGCAAGTTCCCCTGGTGCTTAGTATTTCCCCTAGTGTTTTTTTGTTGACACTTGGGAAACTTCCCGGTGCCAAGCCAAACACTTGTGCGACGAACGAACACTAAAACCTGTACTGGAACATTTACACGATGGTGGTTAATATTCAAGGATCGATGGCATATACACAATATTATCCTTTCCTACTGTTTTCACTTCAAATTCAAGGGTGCATGTCAGATGTCACAAATCGGTTTACTATCTGAAGTGATCTGAATGTACATTGCTGTAAAATTAGATCAAGCCCTTACCGACATAATGATTTATGGATAACCACAGAGAAGAGACAAATGGAGTACGAAGGAGGATCATTGTTGCAAGAATATGCATGCACACGCATGTTCTTGCAACGGAAATGATAAGAGAAGACAACCATTGTAATCCGTAATCCAATGAGAAACTCGACCGCCCACGCTTTCGTAAAGTTTTAAGCGCATATAAGTACGTAGTACTTGACTGATGGTGCAATACATATATTACTTGTCCTACCTAGCTAGCTTGCTTCTCGATGGACGATGGATATGATATATGATTTGCTTGCAAGCATCCCGTTATGATTTGTGAAGAACGGCACCCGGCCCCGGCACATGATGATGCATTTGATCCAATGAGAGTGTTGATATATCTATGTACTACGGGCAGTTTTAAGTTGTCCTCGTGACCTGTGGACAGGGACAAAACAATGTAAGATGATCATATGCAGAGTGCAGGGAAATTAAGCAGAGATCGAACAAAGATTACACTTCACGCGTATGCATGCATGAGTGCAATGTGTAGAGTGCATTCATGAAGATATCAAATTGCATGGGCTATTGGAGATGATGAGAAAGATCGATGAGAGGTGATATGGATGGTTACCAAAAAATAGCTTTCTCCCATTTGCAGGCTCTGCATTATTCCATGTTCGTTGACTGGGAGGATGGCCCCGGTGGAGTGGACGAGCATCACATCCTGGCCGAACATGGCTCGCAAGTCTATTGGACCCCTCGGGACGTCCATTGGGACTCCATTGATGAACACCGTGATCGTCGCTGGAATTATCAGGCAATCAGCCAATCAATCAGCAGCCAGCATTTAATCCACTCAAGAAAAATATCAACAGCTAGTTGCTTATTTGAGGACAAAATTAACAACCAGATGCATAAGCCAAACAAAATTCTTTGGTCAGATTATAAATGTCCTTGGGTCGATACTACGTACCGTTTACTCACGGTTGGGACCTCTCTATCATATGGGCATATATATATATATATATACCTAGTCATTTTGATTCCAAGTACTTGTGAGAGCAAATGTTATCTGCTAGCATGCATGGACATGACATACAGTTGCATGCATGCAAATGCAAGATGCGTGAATTATATGAATTATAACACCATTAGCTTGTCCAGCATATCATCCCTTGCTTTAATTTAGCAGTACTTCTCACTAATGGGTTATCAATTGATGGTACTCCTTCTGTTTCACTATATTTGTTCACAATCCATCATATGTATAGACCAAGAAATCACTAAATCTAAGAAATACTCAATAAAAAATGATCATACGTACCCTTATTAAATAACATACAACAATCACTTAGCATCTTTCAAAGCTTTAAAGTAGACAGAGACCGAAAAAATTACAATAATTACGTACTCTAGATCCCAATAGACAAATATTGAAATAAATACTCCCGAGACCATAGACAAACATACTGAAACAGATGGAGTACTAAAATAAAAGGAAAAAAAAATCATGTTGCACATTTACATGTGCATGCATGCAAGATTTTTTTTTGAGAGAGAGTACCCATGGAGGAAATTTTAAAGTAACCAAAGTTCGTTGGTAAATTTGCTATTTAACACAATGGGCATCAAATTAATAGTTGGATCATGCGTAAACATGTGTTAATTTCATTCCATGCATGTGCCACATGGAGACTTAAGTGGATAGAGAAAACGAGAGAGACACCCAACAAAAGATGAGGATGCATGCATGTCCAGAATCTATGAGAAATAACTAAATTTGATCATTTCGTCATGTAATTTTCATTTTGTAGTTACTGTTTGAAATTTGATCAAGTCTATACAAAAAGTTAAGAACAGACACGTATCATGGTGGAGACGACGACATATGTATCATGTACTATGAGCTTATGCGCCGGTAGACTGGCTAGGAGTTGTAACCGAACTATATTGAAGAACTAAAGAACAAGAATCGACGTAATTAAGTAAGGAAGACCAATAAAGTATGCGTCCAAAAGATCCAAGCTAGATCTCCTTGAATTCTGCATCACTTCAATACAAACAAACAAAATTGTAGGGGTGAAATCAGCATTTACATCGTGAAAAGTTCCTACAGTTGTTTGATGCATATGCACTGCCAAAAACCGCATAAGAACTTATCAAAAGTTTACAAATTAGAGTCTTTTCGATGAAAATAAACCTATAACCTAACAATTATTCGCGTTGAAGAAACATGGGAAGCACATGCATGAGATCGATGAACCAACCAATGAAGGGAACAATCACGTACTTAACCAAGATCGATGTGCGGTACTCAACTCACCTGCCGGCAATTTGCACGAGTAGTACTGCTGCTGCGCGGCGGTGCTCGGCACCGCCGAAGACGAGCCGCCGGGGCTCTCCACTAACCCCATCTGCCGCGAGATGGCGAAGAGATCATCGCCGCCGCCGCTGTCCACGTCCCCCATCAGCGCTGACGACGCGCCACACGACGCCTGCAAGTACCCACCGCCGACGGCACCCGACACCCCCTCGCCGTGCGCGAACAGCCCCAGCGACGACCCTCCCGTGCTTCCCCACGGCGAGGAGGAGCTTGCCTGCTGCTCATACTGGCACGCGCTCCCACCCATGGCCATGGGATGGACCGCGACGGACGGAAGGCCCACGGTGGCGCTAGCAACTGGAAAGCTATTGGCGGCGGGGAGGAGGAGGCCGCTGCCGCGGCGGCCGCGGCGGCCTGCATCTGGCGCTGGCGGCGGCGCGAGCGGGAGCGGCGGTTCTGGAACCAGTAGAAGACGTTGGCGTCGCCGACGGCGCCGAAGCGCTCGAGCAGCTTGCGGATGCGGACAGCCTCCTCCTTGGGCGGGTTGACCATGCCGCTGTTGAAGATGGACTCGAGGATCAGTATCTGCTCCGGCTTGGGCGTCCACCGCGATCGCACCGGCTCCCCCGCCCCCCGCCCTCCTCCTCCTCCTCCGCCGCCGCGCTCCTCCGGGCTGCCGCCCGACGACTGCCTGTCCGGGCTGTTGCTGCTCCCCTCCATCGATCAATCGAATTGGATAGGGAAAAGATGGAGCGTTGGCTAAGTGGAATATTGGTTCTTGGAAGCCGGAGCGGGGTGTGTGTGTGGCACACGACTACCGCACACACTACGTGTGAAGTGCAGTAGGTTTGTGCTTGGATCGAGAGATGAGGAGAGTAGCTTGAGGAGAGTCGAGGCACCAATTCAAGGGGACAACCATACTTGCACACTCATGTCTTTGTTGAGGTGTTGTACTTATAGGAGGGGCTAGCTAGGGAAGAGGAAGAATGTCCTGGAGAAGTTCTACTAGTGGTGCCTATCTAGTGGAATGGATGAGTAGTATACTGCGCATGATTATTTACTGCTCGGATTCGGTTAGAAAAGGCCAAATGTTGGTTAGGAGAAACGCTTATCTAGTGTTGGTTGGGTGCCAATCAGCCTCCCTACTAATCTGATCGGTAATTTTATAATCTTTACAAGATTTTGTTTAGAAAAACAATATCGACCTAGGATGATTCCCATATTTTAGCTTAATTTCTGAGGATTATTTGAGCCACTAGTACTCAACTTTTCAATTCATTGGGAGGTGATTGTGCATTAAATCAGCATTGTGTATATATATATGAAGCTAACTTCTTGCTGATTGGGTATGAAAATTCTTACTTTTGTAGGGGTACGTACTGGTGGAGAACCCACTGGCCTTTCTGCAGAGATATATATTCAGAATGTCACACATACCAAGGGGCTAGCTAGCTTGATGGAAGTGATAATTGTGCTGTTAGCTAATAACTAGTACCAGTAATTGTGTGGTGAGATGTATAATTAGGACTTGGTTTAGGAAGACCAGGAGAGAGTAAATGCCATGATGACTAATTAAGATGCCCACCGATTACTATTGGCTGGTTTTATGGGACAGTGTAATGTTTCCAGTGATAACAACATTGCCAGGATGACTAAATAGCAGAAAGAATCTTTACCTGGTGCTTTGCATCTAAACATCACTTGCTGGCTAGCTAGTACTTGATTATCCTCCTTTTGAAATTATCATTTTGGATGCAAATTCATGCATGGTTATTACTATCTCCCTTCACTACTACAAAAAGGGCTATACTGGACGTCTTATCATAGACGGTTCTCTATAACCGTCAGTATTGTAATTATCACAGACGGTTTTACGAGCTCGACCGTCTATGTTACTAGTGACGCTTAGATGAAGAAACAATTCGACGAAAATAAAGAGAACGGTTTAGCTCCAAGGGTTTTTAGAGGAAAAGAGGTCTATGATATGGTTAAGGATATCGATGTTGTGCTTGGAAAGAGACGTAAATTGAGGACCCATCAGAAGAACATCTGGAAGAAGCGATTAATTTTTTGGGACTTACCTTATTGGGAGCACTTAGAAGTTCTTCACAACATCGATGTCATGCACGTGGAGAAGAATGTGTGCGATAACTTAATTGGTCTCTTATTGAACATTCGTGACAAAACAAATGATAATATCAATGCACGGCGTGACTTGGTTGATATGAACATAAGTACCGAGTTAGCACTGAAAGAGACTGATAAAGGACGAGCGTACCTTCCCCCAGCTTGCTACACTCTGTCCAAGGCCGAGAGATGGATCTGTGCCAGAGCTTGCATGGTGTGAAAGTCTCGTCTAATTACTCCACTAGTATGAAGAAACTTGTTTCTGAGCAAGATTTGAAATTAATTGGTATGAAGTCTCATGATTGTCATGTGGTGATGACACAAATTCTTCCTATTGCAATTAGAAGTATTTTACCAAACAAGATCCGAGTGGCAATTATGAGGCTGTGTTATTTCTTTAACTCAATTGCTCAGAAGGTCATCGATCCCAAAGGATTAAATATTCTGTAGGCCAAGGTTGTGACGACTCTATGTCATCTTGAGATGTATTTCCCTCCGTTATTTTTGATATCATGGTCCATCTCATTGTTCACCTTATGAAAGAAATAAATATATGTGGCCCTGTGTTCCTATGTCATATGTACCCATTCGAGAGGTACATGGGAATTCTCAAGTCCTATGTATGGAATCGATCTCAGCCGGAGAGCAGTATCATCGAAGATTATGCAACCGAATAGGTCATTAAGTTCTACGTCCACTACATGGCTCAGGTAGAACCGAAAGGTGTGCCTCTATATCATCATGAGGGGAGGCTGGAGGGTATCGGAACCATCGGAAGGAAAGCAATCTGACGAGGATCTAATAATCCTCATTTTATCTTTTATCTATAATTCTTATTATGGGTAAATATGATGTCACATAGTCCCCAGAAGTACCCCTTATATTTATAAGGGGGAGACCTACCAAGTGATTGTAAGATCTTCTACAATCACCCCCATAGTCGTAAGTCTTACTACGACTATGTCATGGTCGTAAGTCCTTCTACGACCACTACCTGGTCGTAAGTCTTTCTACGATCACTACCTAGTCGTAAGTCCTTCTACGACCATTACCCAGTCGTGAGTCTTTCTACGACTATTGCACACTCGTAAGCTCTACTACGACTTATACCCAGTCGTAAGTCATACTACGACCAAATAAACCACGACCACCTTATAATCAAACCTACAAGCGAGTGGGTCCAATTGATTAAGGAATCCGAACGGTCCGCACGCACTATTATTCTGCGTAGTAATAGTGCTTAAATACCCCATTACCTCTGAATGATAACTGCCAGACGGCGTGAAGAAGCCAATGCGCCGGTAATTACTGCCATCATGCGCCCATTACTGGCTTAATTAAGGCGCCTCTTCCGCAGGACAAAACGGTTACTTCTTCACGACTATATAAAGACATCAATCAGAGGGTGAAAGGGAGGGCGAAAAACATAGCGAGTCAAGGAGAAACCCAAGTACTGTTCTCTGTAATAGTCTTAGTTTCTTGCTTGATCATCGATAATACAGTCAATACCATACACACACAGGAGTAGGGTTGTTATTCTCCCCGGAGAAGGCCCGAACCTGTCTAAACATCCCGTGTCAACCACTCTGCGTGATTTCATCTCTAGGAGACCCCCCGAATCAAATAATCTTTACGTAAGATCGGTTCTAATACACCGACACAATCACTCCCGATCTGGATACGCACACTCAAACCTATTTCACGGTCTTGCAACACATGACCGCAGTATCCCCATACATCGACGAGCACAAAGACATGGTACGCCAATAGAATCCATGCCGGTTGGAGGTTTGGATCACGAGAGAGCACAACTGTCAATTCAACGAATGGTTAAAGGTGCGATTCACTAGGAGGTCATCACGTGATGATATGCTGCGATGGTTGGCACAAGGGCTAAAATTTACAATTGTGACATGACAAGGATACGACATAAATAGGTGCATATTTTATACGATAATTCAGAATAGGAAGAGCACAGTTAAGAACAGCGGTGTCCGCATAGAAGCGTTTCACGAGTAGTTCAATACCTCTGAGCCAAACATAATGAAATGTGGGTACTATAGATTCGTAGAGGAGATTTGGGAGCTCGACTACATACTTTTCAAGATCCCTCTGTTTCGGTGCCATTGGGTCAAACTTCCACAGGTGTGAAGGTTGACAAACACGACGTCACTACTGTGGACCTCGAACGTGTCGGATACAAGGACAGACCATTCGTACTCGCTAAACAAGTTGTTCAAGTTTTTATGTAACGGACCCGGCAAATAAGAACCGCCATATAGTTCTTCATGAAAAATAGAAGTATTGTCATAGTTGAGAATGTCGTGGATGATGAAGAGTACAATCAATTTGACGAGTTGCCTCCTTTCGGAGATAGCATCAGGCTTGAGGAAGAACGCAGTGAGGAAGCTAGCTATATGGGTGTCGATCATCATGAATGGTTATTTTTTTAAGGAAATAGTCAACTGGAATGATCCCACACGGTGAACACCTATTTGGAAATTGTTCAAATGTAATTAAGAAATTCGGCATGTAATTAAGGAATTATTCTATTGTAATTGATTCAATAATTAAGAAATTATTATATCTATGATTGTATGTACTTTCTTGTTTTCAGATGGCATGGATAGCATTTCCTGACGCTAGCCAAAAAATAGAATATTTTTTTAGCTATAGAGGAACTATTACAGGCGGTTTAGTGGAACAAACCATCTGTGATATACTTATCACATACTGTTCATTTGTGACGGTTCTCTTATGGAACTGTCTGTGATAAGTATCACAGACAGTTCTATTATGGAACCGTCTGTGATATCCCTTTATTAGTAGGATCTCGCTAGGATTTTGGCCGTTACTCCTCACTCGCCCGCCCTCTCCCCATCGCCCTTAACTCCTCACTTGCCCGCCCCTTCCCCTTCTCCTTGTCTCCGCGGCTTCTCCTCGACGAGGACATCGCCCCTTCCCCAACCCCGATGCCGACACCGTGCCTTCTCCCCGACGCCGACACCGACGCCGCTCTTTTTCCCTTATCCACCGGTCCCTGCTGCTCCCCAACGCCGTCCTGCCGCTCCCCGACGCCAGTCGTCTCTACTACTTTTGTGCGTCCATCTCCCTGATGCCCCCAGCCCCTGCTGCTCCCCGACGCTGCCCTGTTACTCCTCCCCACCGCCCTGGTACTCCCCCATCCTCCGTGCTTGTAGGTATTTACTTGTACCTCACGGTTTACTACTCGGTTATTGCTAGTACCCGGTGCTTGGTTTTCTAAGACAACGCCTTTCGACGTGCCATGCCTAGTTCTACTCGGTGACTTCGATGGCCATCCTCTTTGTGAATGGTTTCTGTTTACAGGAGTACTTTACTTTGTATATATGTGTTGTGGTAGTCTAAATCTGAATTTGGATTAATTCTAGTACTGGGAGATATTGCATTGTACTGATGTGGGTTCAGTTTACTACTCAGTGATGATTTTTTGTCATATTATGAAATTAAATTAATAACAAATCAAACTTGAGCTGCTAGGATTGCTTACTATTGTCAGATTATATCTCATAGCTTTGCTCTGTTGCTTTATGTTTTCGGCTGTGATTGATCTGATCATGTTATTCTGATCCTATTGTTCATCTGTTAGTCAATTGGCTTTCTTCTGATTGGTTTATGTTTTAATCAAGTGATTCTTGTTCACTGTTAATTGTATAACCTTCTGTTGAGTGAAAGTAACTTTGGTATTTGTGTGGATTTCATGGGGATATGCTCCAGATCTTAGGATGATGTGACAATTGGCAATGGCGTTTACGGTTTGTCGTTTCACGCGTTTTCGACAAAGTTACGAGCTTATCGCTCAGGCGGTCCGACCGGTCCTTGACGGCGGTCCGACCGGTCCCATATCGGTCGGACCGCCATCCGGGCGATCGGACGGCGATGACCAAAAGTGTTCAAATCGAGCTGGGCCAAAAATAGGTGTTGTAGACAAGTAAGGGGATCCCAATGCACTTGGTCTCATGATTTTTGGAGCCTCTAGTGAAAAGTTCTATTGGTTTAAAGTTTCCAGAAGGTTTCGGATTTTGGGAGCTTGAATTTCGGCTAAGTCTATAGGCGGTCCGACCGCTCATTGTGGAGCGGTCCGACCGCCATGGCGGTCCGACCGCTCACTGGAGCGGTCGACCAGAATTACTTGAACGTCGACCAACCGTGGCGATGTTGTTTTGTTAGGTCAAAGTCATTGGTTTCATGGCATATGATTTGCATGATGCATGTTTTGACTAACATGGGTCAAGTTGTGAAGAACTTGCTCCGAATTCGTGTTTTCTTATGCGTGGTTGTGCAGTAGCTTGGTGGTCAACGACGGTCAACGGCGAGGAGAATCGGGACTAGACTTGAAGAGTTGAGGTCCAGAACGATCGACGATGCCGGGTGAGGTCAACGACTCAAGCGTGACACAAGATGGACAAGGGTGACCTATTGGCGAATCCATGACGCATGGTGAAGCGGTTTAGGTCAAAGGTTAAAGACGGCGCTTCGCGAAGCGTGCGTGTGTGACCCGTTTGTTAGTGGGCCTTAACGGGAGCCCAATTAAGTCAAACCCTAAGAGTTTTAGGCCTCCACTATAAATAGGAGGAGATGGTGGCTGCACCTTCTTCTCTCTCGCCTGTTTATGTTTCAAAACCCTAATTGTCTTTAGGGGAGTTGAGGTGGAGGCTAGGGCTTTTCATGGTTTGAGGAGAATTTCGTGATCCTTGATTGTCTACTGATCCATGATGGTGTGGATGTAATCCAGCATCAACCACGAAATCAATCTATGCAAGGTTTGCTTGAGATAAGTCTCTTTTCGTTCTCGCTTTCAATTTCGTGTTTTTAGGGCTTTCTTTGATCCGCGAGTTTGTGATTGATTCTTTCACGTGAATTAGCTTGCTGTGATATGTGTGAATCTATCTAGCATCATCTTGATCATCAATCACTCACGAACAAGCAATAGGATCAAGTTTTCGTTCTTGCCCGGTTTTAGACCTTCTGTTAATCAATTGACAATTGCTCAAGATCGTTCCAAGAATTATCATAATATTCGATTGGAATAGGTCCTCAATAGCATAGAGAAGGTGTGTGCAAAGTTTCGTGAAGTTTGGAGTTGAGAATCAAAAGTTAGACCTAATTGCAACTTCGCCATCGGGCTGATTTACTGCTTTCAGATCGGTTACAGATCGCCGGTCCGACCGCCCATCACCACCGGTCCGACCGATTTCGGAGCGGTCCGACCGCCAGTATAACAGCGGTCCGACCGCCCGGCAATCGGTCCAACCGGTTCACTACAGAGGTCAGACCGCCAGTACTTGTGTTGCTTTGATTCTTGCTGATTATTGTCGCATTGCTTAGGGGTTTTATTGGATTCAATACTAGTCTTCCGATGTACTGGTATATTGATCTTCATAGCTTTCTAATAGCTACTGGAGTGAAATTGTATTGAGTTCATAATTTGTTAAAAAGTGAGCGTGCTCCTATTCACCCCCTCTAGTCGCCTTTACGGTCCAACAAGTGGTATCAGAGCCCGGTTAGTTCAATCTTGATCTTAACCGGTCACTGAACTTTGGCGATGGATAAGTTTTCTACTAAACCGCATATCTTCGATGGGCACGACTATGCCTATTGGAAGAATCGTATGCGCGTCTTTCTTGAGAGCGAGGGACAAGCTATTTGGGATGTTGTTAGAGCCCCGCTGGTTATTCCTGAAATTGCTACACCCGCTACGCAATTCTTTTGGCTAACAACAATAAGGCTAAGAATCTTTTATATGGTGCACTTGGTAGACAAGAATATGATAGAATTTGCAATCTTTCAACCGCAGCATGAAATTTGGAACACTCTCGAAACATATCATGAGGGTTCGTCCCAAATCAAAAAGGTGCGCCAAACTGTTTACAAGCGTGAGTACAATAAATTCGAGATGCGTCCTGGAGAGAGCATCGATGACATTTTCAGTCGCTTTAATAAAGTAATTAATCAAATGAAAGCTGTTGATATTGAATATTCTCAATCTGAAAATGCCACCCATCTCTTGGCTGCAATCAACACCAAGGAGTGGGAGATGAAAGCTACTGCTATAGAAGAAAATGTTGATCTTTCAAGTCTTACTTTAGAATTGCTTTATAGTAAACTCAAGACTCATGAAATTAAAAGAGTTGATCATCCTAAGAAAGATAATTTAGCTTTGGTAGCAGATCCTCTCAAAAAGGCTTTTGATGACTCTTGTGAATCTTCTTCTGGATTTTCATTTGCTTGTTTATCGCTATTCATGAAGAGGAGCTTGAAAGTATTCTCAAACAGAGTTAGCTCTTCTAGCTAAGAAATTCACAGGCCTACAATAATGTGAGAAACAAAGAGAGGTGGTCCGGTAACATGCTATGAATGTGGTGAGCTCAATCATATCCGGGCAAATTGCCCCAAGCTGAAAGGTAAGAGCAATCATAAGGAAGGAAAGCCAGCTTGGAAGAAGCCTCCTTTCAACAAATCAAGGTATGAGGCAAATAAGCTTGTGAAGGTCGCTCACCGGTCCTTGCCGCTTTGAGGATCAATCCTTGAGCGATGTGGATACCGGGAGTGAGGAGGACAAGGAGGAGGAGATCCTCAAGGTAAAAAGAAAGGGAAGGCCAAAGATTTCACGGCATGTGCTTCATGGTCGACACGGACGACATTGATGATAATGAGGTATCTTTTTCTTATGATGAGCTTTACGCTAAATATGATTCTATAGTTGAGCAATTGCTTAGTCAAGATGAAGCGCTTGAATTTGTTATGACAAAAATAAGAAATTAGAGTCAAAAATTAGCAAACTGAAAGTAGAGCTTAAAGCTGCTAAGACTCTTGAACTCGATGAATGTTTATCTTGTCATGCTATGCATTCGAAATTACCAAGTTACAATCTGCTCATAATATTTGTGTACAACAACTTGAGAATGCTAAATCTGAACTAAATGAAATTAAAAGTGCTCCTTGTGAAAAATGTTTAGAATCTAGTAAATTGATTGCTTTTGATGTTTTTGATTCTAGCCCTTGCACTTCATGCTTAGAAAAGAACGTGAAATCAAAGATATCTTAGAAGTCGCTAGAGTCAAATATGCTAAGCTTAAGGACAATATTGAAAATACTACTTGTGCTTCATGTTCCACTCTTAAGCTTGAAATTGCTTTGTATAAGGAAAATCTATGGATAAAACTTGTGATTCTTGTGTCAACTTGAGAAAAGAAAATGCTTACCTTCATGATACATTAGAGAAATTTTCTAAAGGTAAGAAACAATTAAACATGATTCTTGACAAGTCTAAAACTCCTTATAAGAAGCAAGGTTTAGGATTCAATTCTTTTCAAGACAATTCAACCCAAAAGTCATTCAAGTCTTGGAAAAGGTTTAATTGAATTCAAAACCCAACCCGCAAAAACATCTTTTAAATCTGAGGTTTTGCCCAACCTTGTATTAATTCAAATGGTGCTTCTTCTAGTGGTACCAAGTACCATTGCACTTATTGCAAAAAGGTGGACATTTGATTGAATATCACATGAGGTTGAAAAATAATAGGAAAAATTTTGATAGAATTTCATTCATGCAACCTAGAGCTTCTATGAGACATGGTAACACCGAAAAGAATAAACACGGATTAGGATTTTTATCTCATGCAAATCATTATGTTTCTAGACATCCTAATTCTAATGTGTATCAGATGGCGGTCGATCATTGGTGCTCACCGGTCGACTGTTTTGGTCACCGGTCCGACCACAAAGACAAAGCCGGTCGACCGCCCATGGACAGATTCAAGTCTCATTTTAATTTGAACATTGCTCATAACCAAATGTTAAATGAAATCAAGGATAGTACTTCGGTTTGTATACTCCTTAGACGTGTGTCTCGAAGATCGATTCCTAAATCTTGTTTATCTAATCCCAAGATTGAGACACATCGTTCTTTTGCTCCTTGATTTTTAGGATTACCGCGGAAAGGGAAGAACACGTGGTTCGTTGACTCGGATGTTCACGCCACATGACCGGAACTCAAAATGGTTCACCTCTTTCACGCGAGCAACAGTGATGACTTCATCACCTTTGGAGATGATACACAAGGCGAATTGAAGGAACAGGATCAATTAGGGTAAACAACAAATTCATTCTAAAGGATGTCGCTCTTGTGGACAAGCTTAGGTATAATCTCCTTCTGTTTCTCGACTTCTTGATGATGGGTATGAGACTGCTTTTAAGAAAAATGCTTGTCGTGTGCTTGATTCTCTTGGTGAGCTTGTGTTTGGAATCTCTAGAGTTGGTAGAATTTTTGAGCCGACTTTTCGTAATCTCTTCTTCGGATCTCTTAAATGTTTGCTTACATCTTCTTCGATTTTTGGCTTTGGCATCGACGTTTGGGGCACATTGGTTTTGATCATTTGACGCGAGTTAGCAACCTTGATCTCATGAGAGGTTTGCCTAAGCTCAAAGTCATCAAAGATGTCAGATGTGCGCTTTGTAGGCATGGCAAACAAGTTGCCGCCTCACACCCTTACGTGACTATGGTTATGACCGACGGACGGTGACGCTTGCTTCATATGGATCTTGTTGGTCCCGCTAGAGTCCGATCGATTGGTGGAAAATGGTATATTCTAGTCATAGTCGATGATCTTTCAAGATATACTTGGGTGTTCTTTCTTACTTCAAAGGATGAAGCTTTTGGTTATTTTCATGATCTTGTTCTTCGCTTGGCTTCGAGCTTCTCGGTGCTTTGAGAGCGATTCGCAGTGATAATGGCACGGAGTTCAAAAATGCTTCTTTGCTTCTTTTTGTGCCGAGCATGGTATTGAGCATCGTTCTCCTCTCCACGTCCCTCAACAAAATGGCGTGGTGGAAAGGAAGAATAGGACCTTGGTCGAAATGGCTAGGACGATGCTAGATGAGTATAGCACACCTAGGAGATTTTGGGCGAAGCTATTGCTCTTGCTTGCCATATTGCCAATCGTGTCTTTTTGAGACCTTCTTTAGGCAAGACTCCTTATGAGCTTCGTTTTGGTAGAAAACCCTCTGCTTCGCATTTTGAGTTTTGGATCAAAATGTTTTATTCTTAAGACAGCAATTTAGATAAATTTGAATCAAGAACTTTTGATGGGGTATTTTGGGTTATCCGCTCATTCGAGGGTTTTCGAGTTTTTAATCTGAGACTAACATTATTCAGAGACTTGTAATGTCACTTTTGATGAGACTAGCCACGAGCTAGATCAATTGCTACTGAGATGATTTACTGGTGACGAGAGTATTTTTGTGGAGGAAGATGAGGACGGTTAATGTCATTCCCTCATCTGCGCCAAGCGCCCATATTGATACAAGAACTCGCTACGTCTACTTCACCTTGATTGAGGCTCTGCCGCATCATCATCATCGCAGATACTGCGGAGGTCGAAGAAACGACATCTCACCCGGCGCCCACTTCGCATTCAGAGACAAAGATCCTCGGAATGGATAATAGGTAATCTACATGAGCGAGTCACTCGCTCTGTATAATGATCCAAATCTCTACTCTCATTCGGCTTTTGTTGCTTCTTTTGAACCCCGCGATATATCACATGCTTTATCCGATTCTAGTGGGTAAATGCCATGCATGAGGAGTTAGAGAATTTTGAAAGAAACAAAGTTTGGAACCTAGTAGAACCTCCTAGTGGTCATAATGTTATAGGAACCCGTTGGGTGTTTAAGAATAAACAAGGTGAGGATGGTTACGTGGTTAGAAATAAGGCCGATTGGTAGCTCGTGGTTTGACCAAGTTGAGGGGTTAGATTTTGATGAGACATTTGCTCCTGTTGCTAGACTAGAAGTCATTCGATTACGCTTGCATTTGCTGCATCAAAAGGTTTTAAATTATATCGATGGATGTTAAAAGTGCCTTTTAAATGGTTTCATAGATGAGGAAGTGTATGTTAAGCAACCCCCGGTTTTGAGGATCCTAAATATCCAAATCGTGTTTTCAAGCTATCTAAAGCATTGTATGGTCTTAAACAAGCCCCTAGAGCACGGTATGATAGACTTAAGACCTTCTTGCTTAAAAATAATTTTGAGATGGGTAAAGTGGATAAAACCCTATTCATTCTTAGGCGTGACAATGACTTCCGCTTGCTCAAATTTATGTGGATGATATTATCTTTGGTGGTTCCTCTAATGCTCTTGTTTCCACTTTTACGACACTATGTCTAGGGAATTTGAGATGAGTATGATGGGAGAGCTTAATTACTTTTGGGACTTCAAATCAAGCAATGCAAGGAAGGAACTTTCATCCATCGAGACGAAGTACACTAAAGATCTTCTCAAACGCTTCAACATGGGTGATCGCAAGCCAATTTCCACTCCCATGGCAACTTCAATGTTTTGGATCCGGATGAGGAAGGAGAAGTCGTGGATCAACGCGAGTACCGCACATGATCGGCTCCTTCAGATTTGACGGCCTCGAGACCGGACATTCACTTCACGGTATGCCTTTGTGCAAGATTTCAGCGCCTCCGAGAACTTCCCATCGCCAAGCCGTTAAGTTTATATTCGGTATTTACACTCTACCCTCTTATATGGCATTTGGTATTCTGCTCTTCACTTTGTCCATTAGAGGTTTTTGATTCGATTTTGCGAGTGTCGTTTGTTAGATAGGAAGAGTACCTCGTGCACTGTCACTTTCTAGGCACGTCTCTTGTATCTTGGTCTTCTAGAGCGGTCTTCATTGCACAATCCATCTTCGAGGCGAGTATGTTGTCTTTGCTAGTTGTCAGAGCTGATTTTGTGGATGACGCCCACTTTGAAAGATTATGGGTTAAACTTTGCTAGTGTTCCTCTTTTACGTGATAACACTTCGCTATTAATATTGCTAAAACCCAATTGCAACATTCTAGGACTAAGCACATAGACATTCGCTTTCACTTCCTTAAAGATCATGTTGAAAAAGGTGATATTGTGATGCACTTTGTAGAGTCCAAGCTCAATTGGCGATATTCTTACCAAGCCTTTAGATCAAACCAGTTTTCCTCCTTAAGAAGTGAGTTAGGGTAATTTATCCTTATGGGTTGGTTTGAGGGGAGTTTGATCTTTTCTTATCTTTCCTTGTTCTTTTGATCTTTTATTGTTCTTTTACGAACTTAGTGATTTTTTCGAACTTTTTAGATTTTTAGGCCTTTTAATTGCATCTCATTGTGTCATATTGCATTCATATGAAAAATACAACAAGTGGTATGAAAAATTCAAAAAAATGCATTGTAATATAAGATTTTTCCTTATCTTTTAAAATTGATGAAGCTTTGCCTATTACCCTTTAGAGCTTTTGTATTTCAATTCTTGCTCAATGTCATGTCTAGTTCTTTGACTTGCTAGAATTATCATGCTTTTACATGTGTAGCTAAGTCTTTTCTATATGAGCTAGAACCTTTTAAACAACTCAAACTAAGAAATTGCAATTTGTGGATGTTTTAGCGAGTTGCGTAATTAGTGCTCCTCTTGTGACATTGGCCTGTCGAATTGCTTTGTTAGCTCTTTGATCTAAAATTGACCATTACTTGAGCTTTTGTGTTCTTGAGATTCTAAAACTGCTCTTGTGAAAATGAAAATCAAGATTGTCTTATGCTTAAATTGTGCCAAACTATTCTTACGAGACCGCTTGTCAAATGACATGAACTTGGAGATAGTTTGATGAACGAGACGATCTCATGGGGACCGCTTGTCGAAATGACATGAACCTCAAGATTTGTCGCCTGTAGAAGCTTAGAAAGAGTTTGTGGATGGCTCCTAGTCCGGGATCTTCTTTACTAAGATATACCTTTAATCAACTTTTGGTGAAGCTTAGGATGAGTTTGTGGATGGCTCCTAGTCCAGGATCTTGTCACTAAGTTAGATCATTAGTCAACTTCAATATTCAATGCAAATGAGAAAAATGTTGACAAATAGGCGTTTACAAAATATTGAGCAAAATGATTCAATACGGACTTGATTGACTCTTCTTGTGGTCTTTGTTAGATTTTGATCTCACTTTGACAGTTTGACATGGCCAATTTCACTTTAGGATCCCTGTTGATGAACTTGCTGAATTTGAAGCGTTGCTTAAATTGATAAAATCTAATGCTTTACTTTTGAGCCTTTGTGCTTAGCTTTGATATATATGTCTTACCATGATCTTGCTAGCGTTGTCGGGCTTGATATGTTTGTTTGTGCAATATTAGAGAAACTACATTGTTCTTTTGGGTAATCTCCAAAGCTTCTTATCAAAAATTGAAAATACAAAAATTGAAGCCACTCCATTGCACTTCATGCATATTCCTCTTTATGCTTCTTTTGTTTACGCTTCTTTCTTTATTCTCTATTTGTTATTCTGGATGAGAGGAAGGCGTGATTCCTTGATGAATCCATTGTCAAAGGGGGAGAAGATGTGTTAAATGAAAAGATATTTCTTTGGGAGAAGATGTGTAATATTTCTTTGCTACTCTTATTTGGAGAAGATGTGTTAATGAGAAGATTGGGGGAGAAGTTTATACAAAGGGAGCGAAAATTTGAAATTTGATGATCATAGTGAGGGGGAGTTCTTGAGTTGCATTCTTATTGTCTTATTGAATATTCTGAACTTGAATTGCATTCTTTTATACTCACAATGATCATAGGTCAATTGAACAATTGTTCTTTCATATGGACCTCATGTGAGAATTTTGACCCTTTCTCGAAATCAAAGTTCTTATGCTTTCTTTTGCCTTGTCTTACATGCCTATACTATTCTGATGCCAGCTTGGTCATGTTCATTGCTTTTTCTTGCTTATGGACCAAGTTGTGCCTTTGTGCGAAAACTGCGAGTAAACTCGTTTTCAAACCTCTTACTTACATTTTCTGGATAATTGCCAATGTGTTCATCAAGGGGGAGATTGTGGATTTCATGGGGATATGCTCCAGATCTTAGGATGATGTGACAATTGGCAATGGCGTTTACGGTTTGTCGTTTCACGCGTTTTCGACAAAGTTCTGAGCTTATCGCTCGAGGCGGTCCGACCGGTCCTTGCACGCGGTCCGACCGGTCCCATATCGGTCGGACCGGCCATCTGGGCGGATCGGACGGCGATGACCAAAAGTGTTCAAATCGAGCTGGGCCAAAAATAGGTGTTGTAGACAAGTAAGGGGATCCCAATGCACTTGGTCTCATGATTTTTGGAGCCTCCAGTGAAAAGTTCTATTGGTTTAAAGTTTCCAGAAGGTTTCGGATTTTGGGAGCTTGAATTTGGCTAAGTCTATAGGCGGTCCGACCGCTCATTGTGGAGCGGTCCGACCGCCATGGCGGATCCGACCGCCACCGAGCGGTCGGACCAGAATTACTTGAACGTCACCAACTTCGTGGCGATGTTGTTTTGTTAGGTCAAAGTCATTGGTTTCATGGCATATGATTTGCATGATGCATGTTTTGACTAACATGGGTCAAGTTGTGAAGAACTTGCTCCCGAATTCGTGTTTTCTTGTGCGTGGTTGTGCAGTAGCTTGGTGGTCAACGACGGTCAACGGCGAGGAGAATCGGACTAGACTTGAAGAGTTGAGGTCCGAACGATCGACGATGCGGGTGAGGTCAACGACTCAAGCGTGACACAAGATGGACAAGGGTGACCTATTGGCGAATCCATGACGCATGGTGAAGCGGTTTAGGTCAAAGGTTAAAGACGGCGCCGCGAAGCGTGCGTGTGTGACCCGCTTGTTAGTGGGCCTTAACGGAGCCCAATTAAGTCAAACCCTAAGAGTTTTAGGCCTCCACTATAAATAGGAGGAGATGGTGGCTGCACCTTTCTCTCTCTCGCTGCTTATGTTTCAAAACCCTAATTGTCTTTAGGGAGTTGAGGTGGAGGCTAGGGCTTTTCATGGTTTGAGGAGAATTTCGTGATCCTTGATTGTCTCATCGATCCATGATGGTGTGGATGTAATCCAAGATCAACCACGAAATCAATCTATGCAAGGTTTGCTTGAGATAAGTCTCTTTTCGTTCTCGCTTTCAATTTCGTGTTTTTAGGGCTTTCTTTGATCCGCGAGTTTGTGATTGATTCTTTCACGTGAATTAGCTTGCTGTGATATGTGTGAATCTATCTAGCATCATCTTGATCATCAATCACTCACGAACAAGCAATAGGATCAAGTTTTCGTTCTTGCCCGGTTTTAGACCTTCGTTAATCAATTGACAATTGCTCAAGATCGCTCCAAGAATTATCATAATATTCGATTGGAATAGGTCCTCAATAGCATAGAGAAGGTGTGTGCAAAGTTTCGTGAAGTTTGGAGTTGAGAATCAAAAGTTAGACCTAATTGCAACTTCGTCATCGGGCTGATTTTACTGTTTCAGATCGGTTCTGTAGACTGCCGGTCCGACCGCCCATCACCACCGGTCCGACCGATTTCGGAGCGGTCCGACCGCCAGTATAACAGCGGTCCGACCGCCCGGCAATCGGTCCAACCGGTTCACTACAGAGGTCAGACCGCCAGTACTTGTGTTGCTTTGATTCTTGCTGATTATTGTCGCATTGCTTAGGGTTTTATTGGATTCAATACTAGTCTTCCAACAGATTGGTATATTGATCTTCATAGCTTTCTAATAGCTACTGGAGTGAAATTGTATTGAGTTCATAATTTGTTAAAAAGTGAGCGTGCTCCTATTCACCCCCCCCTCTAGTCGCCTTTACGGTCCAACAATTTGAGATAATTCTTGACATAACCAGTAGAGCATTAATTATTATTAATTATGCTGGAATTAATTCTCTATGAAAATACAAACTAAATTTTTAGTCATTAGAATCCTGCAAAATTAGTTCGTTGGGTGTATATCTTCAGAGATGGCATCCGCAGTCTTCGTTGCTGTTGTTGAATGCGTCTGGGGCTCCGATGGACTGTGCACCGCCATCGTCGAATGAGTCTGGACCTCCAAAGAAAAGCGTACCTAAGCGAGATGGCAGATGTATATTGAAAAGGACTGAGTGCCGAATGACCATCATAGAGGTCACTGACGTTTAGGCCCCTAAGAATCCCAAGAAAGCAACGGCAACATTTCAGACCACCTGCAGGATAGTTGGAAGGGAACGAGTCCCCATCAGCACACCAAGCTGGAAGTCTCTGACGGACCAACAGAAAGAGCAGTTGTGGGCTAAAATTTCAAGCTCATTCGAGATCCCAGTAGAAGTCCAAGGACTCGTGCGATGGCAGGTGTTGCTCGCGATCAGAAAAGTGTGGAAATCCTTTAATAGCACGCTTGTCATGGAGTACGTGAACAAGGATCGGAAACCCTTCACGAAGTATCGATTCGTGTCGACGAATATATTGGGATGCTTTTGTGCGGATGAAGACGACGACCGAATTTCAATAGCAAAGGGCAGCGCACAAGGCCCTCCAGACAAAAAACACTCACCCCACAGACTCAGTACCATTGGGTATGCGGGAAAAATCCCGCAATTGACGAGGGAGGACGAGGAGGCAAACCGGTGGGAGGCCTCCCCGGAATTTGCCAGGATCACAGAAGAGCATGCCAGAAACTGGCTAAGAGCGAGGTCATCAGCCACGTCTTCGGACGCCATCTCATTCACAAACCGACAGACGAGAGAGTATCCCAACGTCAGGTAAGAAATGTCGAACTACATAGTTGTTAATAAGTCCATAACTTCATATGGTCTAAAATGACATGATGACCTCTTGCAACAAACATTGAGTACTCAATCTTCCGAGGGCTTCTTTAAAGCAATCAGGGAGAGGGATGTGCTATCCACGACCCTAGGAAACAAGGAGCACCCGGGTCGCATGTGAGGCCTTGGTGTTTATGTACCTTGGAGGCAGGGATTCCCGTAAGACTCTGAGGCATATAAGAGATCCAAGGCTGAGCACGAGGAACAAATGAAAGAGGGGATTCATGCGGTGATTAGTGTAGAATTTCGAGAACAAATAACATCATTACAGGAATAAATAGAACAAATGAATGAGCCCTCAAACAGTCGCAAGACATGCTCATTATTTTGGGATCAAGCCCCCCTTAATGTCGGAGTAGCTATGTGTCCACACCACTTTTTGAACATGGTGATGTCTAATTACCTATCGATGATATTCAAGTAATGTACATCTCTGAAATACTCCAAAGATATACCTATAAAATGCCTTAGCTAACTGTGTATCGTTTTGTAGGAGGAGCCCACACCCTGCAAGCTCCAAGTAAGGCTAGTTGGGTCCATTTGTATTGAGAATGGGTGGGGGATGGTGTTTCCATGCCAGTAAGAGATAGTGCTGCATGGTGCCCAGCTGGAGCAAGGTCACGCCAACGTCCAAGTGGACATGGTACATGATAATTTCATAACCGTCTCGCTGGAGAAGCCTCCGAACGAAGACATCATAACACTAAGAGATGTCGTGCACACTTTTATCCAGTGGCCCAAGCGGGACATCGCCCTGGACCATGTAGTGTCGCGATTGGAACACGACCATGCTTCTCTAACATAACCCTCGATGACTCCACCTCAACCTTCACTTCAAAAGGCCACCACATCGGCTCCCGTGGAGACGACGTCGAAGATACAAGAAAAGTGTGCCGAGTTGTCTCCTGCGAAGACACATGGCAGGCGAGGCAGTGAGGCCAAATCAAAGAAAATTAAGGCAGCTGCAGTGCCAAAGATACAAGAAAAGAGTGATGAGTCGTCTTCCGAGAAGACGTGTGGCAGGCGAGGCACTAAGGAAAAATCAAAGAACATTAAGACGCCTTGCGAGCCCAGGACATTCTACCTCAGAAGACCGTTGGTCCCCGACACACTATTACCCCAACTTGGATTGGGTTGCGTGAGTTTGCATGGCTGGTACATGCGGCACACTGAGATGACAACAGATGCTACTGGATTCACCATCAATTACACCGAGAACCATTTCCTCGATAAGCCGGGCTACTTTGTTGTGAGCTTCTGAGACTTATTCAAACTATTCAACCTCGACGCCCTCGACACCTCACTTCTACGATGCTGGACGCTGTAAGTGTGTATAATCAAGTTCTACATTCACGCAATACTGATAAAAGTTATAACTCATTGGTTATGTATAGATACATGATGCAACAAGCCCAACGATCGCGACAACCGGTGGGTTTCCTCGACCCACAGTGTATCTCTGAGCAATGCATAACGAAGATGCATCCTACATCAAGAAATACATAACGAGGGGTTGCTTTCTCATGGCGACAAGGACTACATACTGATGCCCTACAACCATTGGTAAGTGCTTCACTACTTGCTATACAAATTTCATTTGTATATTATACACAACACAAACTTAGGTTTAATGACTATTATGACATACATGAGTAGGTGGCATTGGATCCTTTTAGTCATTGTGCCAAAGTGGAACAAGGTAATATACCTTGATTCCCTAGTCAATAAGAACTACGACTTCACCTTTGTGCAAAAAGTACTCGACAGGTATGCTCATTTCCTCTAGACGTAACTCTATTGTTAGTCTTCCTTCGTTTGAAATGGCCAATGATAACTTTTTGGAATAACATAGGGCATTCAACGCCTATGTTACCAGGGGATGGAAACATAATGAAGCAAGCACCACACTGCGATACATGACGTGATTTCCAGTACCCGCTACAACACAACAATCCTATATCACACTTCGTAACCTGGCCTCTCGAACTGACTATACTTATATATGTAATTCTATTTTTCATGCGCCACCAGCAACTATAAGGCAACGTATGTGCATTCTACGTTTGCTGTCATATGCAGAAAATCATGAGTGCGGCCAAGGATCCAGAGGTTCATCAATCTCGCAATAATTATTTCCTAATTATCAATTTAAATATATATGCTTACTACTTTACTCCTAGCGGCAACGCATGGCAATCGAATCAAGTACATTCGATTTGGACAAACTCTCAGACGTTCGAGAATGGCTCTGCACCTTCATCAAGACGGTGATCATTAGCTTGAACGGAGAGTTTTACTCCTGCGACACCGATTAAAACATGTTCAATTGTAATTCACTTTGAGTTGTAATTCAATTGTAACTCTAGTGACAATACATGAACATTCTTTTGTAATTGATTTTGAGTTTTAAATCACTGAGTTGTTCTATATCAAATAAATTATGATCTATTTGTTTGCTACTTGCTTATTTTCAGAGGGCATGGCTAGTATTTCCTAAGGCTAGCCAAAAAATAGAAAAATATTTAGGTATAGAACAAACTATCAGAAACAGCTATCACGAACAACCGTCTGTGATATCAGACATATCACATACAATTCTTTTTACTAACCGTATGTTATATGTCTCCAATCACAGACGGTTGGTACATACAACCATTTGTGATGGTCTACATATCACATACGATTTTATGGTATAAACCATCTGTGAATGCCTACTATTTACATATCACAGACGGTTAATAAAAAGAACCGTCTGTGATATCTCACATATCACATAAGATTTTTGGTGGTAGCCGTCTGTGATGACATGCATTCATAGACAGTTTCTATCAAAAATCGTCTGTGTTGTTACTTATCACAGACAGCTCAAAAACCATCTATGATAACCGCCTATTATCAGTTTATCACAGACATATAAAATTAGACAGTTAAGAAACCGTCTATGATGTCGGTTTAGAACCGTTTGTGATGACTCTTTGTGTAGTAGTGTTTGGTAACCACTATGCATTTCATTCCTTTCATTGTACGTGCATCGATCGGCAATTCCCTATTGAACTTACTCGGAAATAATGTGAGAATGTTATCAAAGAGAAGATCTCGTAATGTTGTGGACACATTAAGTGTTTGTGTAAGAATACAAAAAATGTTACAGAATGATCGTAATGATCGCAACTAATGAATGAATACAATCATGAACTTATGATTATATATGGAACTTATGTTACATAGAACGTGGGCTACAATTTTATAGTATTTGAAGGGGGTGATAGTTAATACTGCTAAAAGCACCTCTAATCTTTATGCATATTCGTTAGAAGAGTCTTGAACTGTCACGTCCGCTGGTCAACTGTCGTAAGTTACCAAATGCGCCAAAAGTCGCCTTCTTGCCAGTCACGTGGGTAACTGTTGGTGTCTCTTGACCAGTTTGATGGTCGAGGATTGTCCAAAACCGTATAGCTAGTCAGACAGTGTCCATAGCTGGTCGTCCAATGACTCAAGCTAGTCATCGACCAGTATGACCGTAATAAAGGAGAATGAGACTTCCTTTATATACTGGTCGCAGGTTCATAATTGTAAATAAAGTGGACCTCTAAGAAGTGAGCCTCCTTTGATAGGAATTTTGACTTTGGCCGAAAAAGTTGATCTGGTTAAAAATCCTCATCTGATCCCTCTATTAGACAAAGTGGATGGTTGTCTCTGGTGATTCGCTTCAACCGTGTTACTAAGGTATATGCCATATAACTAACGCTCTTCCTCGTGAATTTTTGGCAGATACAACACCTTTTGAACTCGTATTTGCAGAAATGATCATGCGTGAGCCGTATTTGCACATATAGCACCATTGCCGCACGGCTACCGTGCGGCAATACCTCCGCGCGCTACATCAGCCATTGTCACACGACCGTCGTGCGGCAACGCCTCCGCCGCCATGTGGCCTCCCCAGCCAGCCCCGCCGCCACATCACCCTTTGTCGCACGGTGGCCGTGCGGTAATACTGTAGTAGTTTTTTTTTTCTTATTCTTATTCTTTTTTAAAATTATTTATGCATAATTGTTGTATGAATTTTTAAATATAAGAAATAGGCTCAAAAAATTATGATTTTTTGTGAAGCCTCTTGACCCAATGTACTTACTTGTGTAATTTTTAAAAAATTTATTTCATAAAAAATTAATCTATTCTGAATTTTTCTCAAAAAGAAAGAAAAAATGCTATAGTGGTTGCCGCACGGTGACTGTGCGACAACCATGCGCTATAGTGTGGTTGCTGCATGACCGCTGTAACATTTTTTTTCTTTTTTAGAAAAGTATTTCTGTATATTTTTGTAGGAATTTTTAAATATAGAAAATGAGCTCCAAAAATTATGAAATATTTTGTGGAGCCTGCTGACAAAGTGTGCTTGCTTATGTAATTTTTAAAAAATTTAATCCACCCTGAATTTTTCTCAAAAATTTATTTAATTATACTATTTATAATAATTTTTAATATATAAAATGAGGTCCAAGCATTATGATTTTTCTAAAGGCTCCTTACACAGTGAATTTGATTGTGTAATATTTTTTTTAAAAAAAATCATATGGTTTGAAAACGTCTTAAAAAGTAAGAGTTTAGATCTCAAAAATTACAGTTTTAGGTTTCAAAAATTAGGATTTTATGATTTCACGTGACTTGGAATGTGTGAAATTTTGTACCACATGTACTACTCTAGGTGCAGTAATCGCTATAGTAGTAGTGCCTGAATTTGAATTGCTACAAACAGTGTACTTAAATGGCCGTATGGCGCAACGGGTGACATGGCGCGAGGGGAGGTATTGCTATACAGCGATCATATGACAATGATGCTATATGTGCAAATATAGATTACACATGATCATTTTTGTAAACACAGATTCAAAAGATACTGTATTTGCCAAAAATTTCTTCCTGACCTGAGAAAGCAATACTAGTACATGCTCGCAACTGACCAACGCCTCCCGTCTTAAATACTTCTTTTGTTTTGTATATGCACACACGGCGTATAGTTTTATAGCTAACGTCAATCATCAATGGGCATGACAGATTAGGTTCCTCTCCAATCAAATGGTGAGTTGCATCGATCAACATCACCAAAAGGGCTCAGTTCGTGGCCATCAAATCACATAGCCAATACGTAAACAAATAAGAACGGACATCCGTGATTGCACTTCTCGTTCAACGATGGAAAGAGAAGCAACTCAGTTCCCACTATCACCACCAAATTGTCTAATCCTAATTTGTGGTCAAATGAATTATTAACAATTATACGAGTAATAGTCATCCAACCACCACTTGTTTAAGTGTTAAACATCGCTGCTATGAGCATTATAACTCTACAAAACCTAGCTTTACTGTGTTGCATGTACAAAGTCCACAAAAGCTCCCCCGCGAAAAAAAGGACACAAAAATATAATAAAGCGGTGTGGGATCCTCTATATATATATGGTGCTAATCTAGCAAACTGGTGAAAACAAAGACAGGCATAAAATTCAAATTTTGGGTACTATTGACCTTCTCAACCACCATAATTCTAAATATAGCCCCCCTCTCTCGAAAATTATATTTCTGCCCCCCTACTCCCGCCTGCTGCGCCCGTGCATCGCAGAAGCAGAGGTGCTGCCATCCCTAGCCGCAGTAAGGAGGTGCTGCCGTGCCTGGCCGCAACAAGCATCAGCTTCAAAGAGGAGAGAGAAAAGAAAAAAATCCAAAATAAAAATAAATTTTAGAAAATTCAAGAAAATTCCATACAAATTCTTGGAACATGAATATATTTAATAAAATAATTTTGAATTTAATTAGACTTTATTTTATTCATTTAAAATGTTTTCCATTTTTTGAAATTTGCCATTAAGCTTTAATTAATCCAATAATATACAAATAGTTTATTTTATTGGTCAACATCGAGCTCGCAAGGAAGAGCAAATGACATCGGTCCACGTAGTAGGTCAGATCATTCCGTAGTAACCCCCGTCTTACCCGCAATGTTTTTTACTATCCCCTAAAGGTATGTATACTACTTGCATGATTTAGATGCTTGTGTCGCAGTGTACCGTAGTAGTAGCGATGATGACTGAAGCAATTAGCCAAACTATCATGCATTGTGACCACATGTAACGTGCTTCTGTCTGCAGGCTCTAATGTATTTTTGGTTCCGTGCCTCGCGCTTTACCTTCAGTAGATTAGCAGTTAACTGATCTTTGGGTTTCTCGAGACCCAGTACATGTCGCCGTCAAAATCACTATTGGCCATCTCACCGGCCAAATATCATTTTCCATAAGTAGGGAAAAGTACAACATCTTTGGAATATCCAACAACCTCCTCTAGATCGTTAACGTTTTAGGACATCTTCATAATTACAACAAGCGTTCTCAGCCCTTTCAATTGCATTCTGTAGAAGCTCCATAAAGTACTATGTTTTAACTCCACCATAGTGAAGTAATGTGATCTAGAACCTTGTTATTAATGTCCTTTTGGGTTGATTGCTGAGAAAAAATACAATAATTTATTTCTTGTGAAACAAAAGAAAATCAATACGAATTTTCTAATCAAAATGCTTAAGCTGTTGAGGAAAGGTGGGCATCCCTACACATACATTAATATATTCCTGTCACTTCTACACTTAACCAGGCCAACTAGTATAAACACTCGACATGTGACAAGACATGATCCACCCTGAAGACGTTTTAAGTCAAACCACTAGTCCCTACAAATATCACAATTAATATTTTTTCTCTAAAATGCGGACCCTGAGTTCTTTTTATTTCTTTTCAATTTTTACATTTTAGAGTCTTTTGAAAGCTTTTAAAAAATAAAATAAACCATTTGTATTTTATTGGATTAATTAAAGCTTAATTGCAAATATTAGAAAATGAAAAACATTTTAAATGAATAAAATAAACTTTAATTAAATTCAAAATTATTTTATTAAATATATTCATGTTCCAAGGATTTTTATGGATTTTATTTTTATTTTTATTTTAGATTTTCCCCTTTTCTTTTCTCTCTCCTCTTTGAAGCTGTTGTGCTTGGGGACCGCAGCATATTCCTTGTTGCGTCTAGGGATGATGGCACCTCTGCTGCTGCAGCACAGGCGCAGCAGGCAGGAGTAGGGGGCCAAAAATGGAATTTCCTGGGGAGGTGGTCGAGAGGGCCAATAGTGCCCAAAATTCATAAAATTCATCTTATCTGTTGACATCGTTATGCATGCATTAATTAGATTGTGATGTACTAAATTAAGATACTCGCTACTGTTATGAACATACGTGTCTACCATTTTCTTTTTAGATTTTTCAGCAAGATATATACTCTCACCATTTCGCTATATTTGTCTATAGTTCACCATGCGCACAGGCTAAGGAAACACTAAATTTAAGAAATGATTAATGAGAAATGACCATACATACTCCTGTTAAATAATATACCATAACCACTTAACCTCTTTCGAAGAATTTAAGTAAGAGTAGAGAGGAAAATTGCAATAATTGCATTCTAGATTACCTCAATCGACAAATATATTGAAACATATGCTCCCGAGGCCATGAAAAAATATAACGAAACAGAGGAAGCATTTAGGGCACTCTCAATGCTCCGACATCAGTAATGTCTATGGCATGCCAACTAGGATGGAAGATGAGGTGGGGAGAAATTAAAGAAGAGAGGAAAGTTGTGTCTTGTATGAGACATAGCTTGGGCACACGAAGAAACACTGAAGAAACAAAAAAAACATACATTGGGGAGAAGGGTTGTGTCCACATAATTAATTGAGTAGAGAGGTGGGAGAAGAGGGAGGAGAGAGGAGATATAATAGAAAATTGTGGTATTAATTGAGTATGCCAGCTATTAGAAACAATACATTAGAGATGTTGTGTACTAGGTTGTATCTAGATGATGTGGAGATCATTAGACATAGCTTTATTCACTACTACAAAACAGGCAATAGAAGATGCCTCATCACAGACGGTTCCTTTATCACAGACGGTTCTTCGTTAACCATCTGTGATGTGGACGTATCACAGACGGTTCTTTATATGAACCGTCTGTGATACTTATTTATCACAAACGGTTCTTTACAAGAACCGTCTGTGATAGGACAAGAACCGTCTGTCATATACTACCACTATAAATAGATGCTCCCGACAGGCCCCCTGCCCATTCCATTTGAGGCGCCGCCGCCCTGCTGCTGCTACTGCCGCTGCCTCCTCCCCATTGGCCACCCTACTGCTGCTGCCTCCTCCCCCGTTACGCCACCCTGTTGCTGCTGCCTCCTTCCATGCACATTGCTGCCCATTCCGTTTTGAGCTGTCACCCCTGCTGCCTCCTCCCCCATTGCGGCACCTCTGCTGCCTCCTCCCACATTGCGCCACCTTAGAGAGAAGGGTAACGATCTGTAACCCTTTATTTTTGCTCTAGACTAATCACTAATGTGTAACGATCTGTAACTCTTTATATTTGCTCTAGACTAATCACTAATGTGTTTGGTCATTATGAAGGTTACTTGCGGTTTATTAATATAATTTAACATTAATTAATTTGTTACGTGCGTATACGTGTAGATGGACCGAAACTGGATGTACATTGAGAACCGTGTGAGTGAAGAGTATATTAATGACATGTTTGCTTTTAGAAGAGCCGCCGAGCAAGATATGTTGAAGAATGGGATAAAATTTATATACTGTCCATGCATTGATTGCGGAAATATGAAAATGTTTAACAACCCGGCGCAAATCGAAGCTCACTTAACATGAAGGGGTTTCAAAAAAGGATATACATGTTGGAGCAGTCACAGTGAAGAGCAGATTATACCGGAAGTTAGTAATGACGACATCGCCGAGGAAGTCAACGATATGCAGGGTATGGAATGTACTTTTGATGAGGATAGGTCGCATGATGATAATCTGGATCAGATGCTACGAGATGCAGAAGGGAACTACAGTGAGATAGAGTTTTGTAAATTCGAGGGCTTAATGGAGGACTCGGAGAAACCTTTGTTCCCTGGCTGCAAGTCGAAATACACAAGCTTGTCAACCGTGCTTGAACTGCTGAAATTGAAGGCAAGCAATGGTTGGTCCGACAAGAGTTTTACGGCGTTGTTAGGTCTCTTAGCTGACATCCTTCCGGAGGGAAACGTGTTGCCCAGCACGACCTACCAAGCTAAGAAGGTTCTTTGTCCATTGGGAATAGAAGTAGAAAGAATACATGCATGTCCGAACGATTGTATCCTCTACCGTAAAGAGTTTGCAGACATGCATGTATGTCCTGTGTGCAAAGCATCCCAATACAAGCGTAAGAATACTGCTAAGACGAAGCAAAGACCTCCTGCTAAGATGTTATGGTATCTGCTTGTGATCCCACGTTTGAAGTGTTTATTTGCGAACCAAAAGGAGGCAAGATTGATGCATTGGCACGCGGAGGAGCGTAAGAAAGATGGGAAGCTCAGACACCCTGCTGATTCTGCCTAGTGGAGAAACTTCGATCGGAGCTTCGAAGAGTTCGGTGCGGAACCGAGGAACATAAGGTTAGGGTTCAGTACGGACGGAATGAATCCTTTCAGTAACATGAGCAGCCGACATAGCACCTGGCCCGTGAATCTATGTATGTACAACCTTCCTCCTTAGCTGTGTATGAAGCGAAAATACATTTTGATGTCACTACTTATCCAAGGGCCAAAGCAACCTGAGAACGATATTGATGTGTAACTAGCACCATTGCTGGAAGATCTTGTGACACTTTGAAACGAAGGGGTACAAGTATGGGATGCGTACAAACGAGAAAACTTCACTTTACGCGCCATGTTATTCTGCACCATCAATGATTTTCCTGTCCTTGGTAACCTGTCAGGGTTCACTACAAAAGGAGCCAAAGCCCGTCTCAAGACCGCTTAGATGGTACCGAGAGTGTATGGTGAACAACTCACAAGAAATCGTATATGCGTCACCGTAGGTTCCTTCCCAGGATTCACTTATACCGCAAGATGAAGAAACAATTCGACGGAAATAAGGAGGACGGTTCAGCTCCAAGGGCTTTTAGAGGGAAAGAGATCTATGATATGGTTAAGGATATCGATGTTGTGCTTGGAAAGGGACGTAAATTAAGGACCCCTCAGAAAAACATCTGGAAGAAGTGGTCAATTTTTTTTGGACTTGCCTTATTGGGAGCACTTAGAAGTTCGCCACTCTGACTTATGCTGACATTGTTCTCAACGAGAATATCAAAACAAATTTTCTGGCAACAACCAAATAGTAATTTCAAAAGTTCAATAAAGATACTAACTCTAAAACATGTAAAATGTATAATGCAATATCTAGCTAGTAAGATGCAACATCAAGTGTATAATGTGTCTATTCTTCACTTGAAGGTCAAGGTGACTCTCTAACTGTCTAGGGTGAATTGTTATGTGGTGACTGACTTGTCTGGTTCTTCCAACCTAGAATGCAAGATAAAATATGTTAGTGTGCAACCATATTGGTAGATATGTATAAGGAACGACACATTTATAAGTGGTACGCCATTGGAAAAGTGCATCTTGTGTTCATATCTGTTGTCTTCTAAGAAATGGTGGTAGCCGAGGCATCAAATCATCCTCTGGATATTTCTCAGCCAGAAATGACACTACGAAGTTCATGAAACCATTTATGTTATTGGAGCTACTTCCTTGTTCATTGCTTGTTGACAAATTCGAAAATCCTCCACCATAGTAATTTGTTGGAGTAACTGTTGGACCCATTCCCCTAACTCTGCCACTGTGATCCTTTCCAAATACAGCTATCATAGCTTGTTCATAATCATGTTCAATAAGCTCCTGACCATCCAATCTTTTCTCAACTAGTTTCATGTATATTATTTGCATGCAGTTTTAGTCAAAACTGGTAGGCCTATTGGAACATGCATGTCCTTTAGGCTACAACAATTTTAAATAATACTACTCATTTGTTGGGCATTAACATGGATTTTGGAATGCCAGTTGGGGGTTTCATCCTTTTCATGTCAAATCTAGTATCACCATTTGTTGGGCAATGTTGAATGAAATGACCTGCAAAACAAGATTTGTCAGAGCTCAAAGTTTCACAGTGCTCTCACAAGATTTTCCATCTCTGTCATCCCCTGCAAGTTTTTCTTAACCTTTGGATTGCCACGTGTGACATTGGAGTTCGTTATGCTACTAAATTTTTGTTGATATTACCAAATATTGGTAGCAAACCAAACGATAGCTTTATCAGTGTTTGTATTTGCTTCCGTGTTAGATTATCCCATCTGTCTTTGTAGTTTCAAAGTAGTATCTCTTTAAGCTATTAGACGGATGTGTCTTTACCTGGGTTTTACCCCCTCGTAAAAAGGTATACGAGTTTAGACACCGCCGCTTTATCGTTTTTATGTCAGGCCGCCGCTACATCCTCGTATGTGTGTTTGTTTGTTTCAATATTTCCTTCTCCTTTGCGCTTTTTTTGTGCAATTTCATATATTTTATTTACTACGATCATATATTTAGGTTCAATGGGTAACTTCTATTTGATTATGTAATCATTGCGTATATAATTTATATAGATAGCAAGTGTTTAGATGGCAGAGGCATCGCCTTCGCCGCCGCCGACGCCGCTAAATGCGCCTCGATCTCCGATCAAGGTGGTACGAGGCGAGATGGCGAGGAATATCCAAATTGCCCTCGGCCGCATGACGATCACGAGGTCGTTGACGCCGAGATCCCGTCAATCCCAAGAAAGCAACGCGAGATTTCGGACCGCTTATGGGTACTTGCAAGGAACGGTCCCCATCACCACCCCAACTCGGAAATCTCTGACGGATGTACAGAGAGACTAGTTGTGGACTAAACTTTCTGCCTCGCTCACTTTCCCTAAAGCGCATCAGCACGCAGTGCGATGGCACGCGCTGCTCGCGATGTGCCACGCGTGGAGGAGCTTTAAGAGCTCGCTTGTCACGCAAAGACGTGAACACGGGCCTGACGCCTTCACGACGTATCATTTCTTGTCGCATGATACATTGGACGCCGTGCGCGATGAAGACAACGGCCGAATTTCGAAGCAAAGTGCGCGCATGCAGAGCTCTAGGCACAAAACACTCACCTCACGCACTTCGCACCGGGAACACGGTAAAGCCACGCGGTGGGCGGAGGACGAGACCGCCGCCACTACTACAAAGAGGTAATAGCAGACGGTTTATCGCTGCACGGTTCCTTTGGAACCGCTCGTGTTGGGCCTCGTCGGCTATCTTTGGCGCGGCGGGTTTATCGCTGCAGCGGCTCAAATAGAACCGTCAGGATAGTTACATGACGGTTCTATTTTCGTAACCGCTCGCGGATATTGTTTATCGCTGCAGCGGCTCAAATAGAACCGCTCGTGATTTCGTGCTTCATATAAATTGAGCCGAGACATCCTCTCACAGATCGCTTTGTGTCTACCACTTCCTTCCTCGCCCTAGCTCCTCACTGCTTGTGTATACCGCTCCAGCGCCACTTCCTCGCCTCTAGCTCCTCCAACTCGCGCCACTTCTCGCCTCTAGCTCCTCATCGCACTGTGTCTACCGCTCCAGCGCCACTTCCTGCCCTAGCTCCTCCAACTCGCGCCACTTCTCGCCTAGCTCCTCATCACGCTGTGTTCACCGCTCCAGCGCCACTTCCCCGCCTCTAGCTCCTCCACCGCGGCTCCTCCTCTAATACCGGTATGAGCACATGATCTTGCACCGCCAATGTTGGAATAAATAATATTAGCCCCTGCAAATCTTAGTTTTGAAACCTTATAACTAATGAACTAAAATTTGACTTAGGAGTGGTAACTTTATAAAATTGAATTAGGTCTAATAATCACTAAAATTTGAGTTAGGATAATTAATTGGCTTAAAAATAAAATTTACACACCGGTTCACAAGACGGTGGGGTTTGGGTCAAGCAATATTGCATTTACGGTTCCTGTATTTTAGGTTAATAAGTGTTGTATGAGGTGATGCCTATATTTGGGTTGCATGATTGTTCAATTGAGATAGATATCGGTGTCGAGAGGTAGGGATCATGGTTGTGGTCGAGGCATGGCTACGCTATGCCACCGCGTGTGGTACATAACTAGTGAAGAGTTTTCTTTCAATAACCTTAGATACAAATGTTGGAGAATGAGTTTATATTGCACATTTTCGCTTGCTATAAATTAATCGCTAATCAATTTGACACTAATTTGTTACATGCGTATTGTAGATGGATCGAATCGATGTACGGTGTGAACCGTGTGAGTCAAGATTACATTAATGACGTGGTTGCTTTTAGAAGAGCCACGAAAGGTGATATGTTGAAGAAGGGGATAAATTTTATGTAATCGTCAGTGCATTGATTATGTAATCAAGATGTTTAACAACGCGCGCAGATCGAAGCGCACTTGATTCAAGGGGTTTCAAAAAGGGTATACATGTTGGACCACCACGTGAAGAGCAGATTATACCGTGGTTAATAATGACGACATCGCCGAGGAAGTCAACGATTTGCGGATGTGGATGCTTTTGATGAGGATAGGGGCACGGCGACAACTGGATCGATGCTACGCGATGCGTAAGAGAACTACAGTGAGAGAGAGTTTTGTAAATTCGAGGGCTTAGGGAGGACTCGTGAGACCTTTGTTCCCCGGCCGCAAGCCGGAATACACAAGGTTGTCAACCGTGCTTGAACCGCTGAAATTGAAGGCAAGCAATAGTTGGTCCGATAAGAGTTTCACGGCGTTGTTAGGTCTCCCAGCGGACATCCTTCCGGAGGGAAACGTGTTGCCCAAAGACCACCTATCAAGCAAAGAAGGTTATTTGCCCATTGGGAATGGAAGTAGAAAGAATACATGCATGTCCGAACGATTGTATCCTCTACCGTAAAGAGTATGCAGACATGCATTATTGTCCCTGCAGCAAAGCATCCCGATACAAGCGCCAAAATATCGCTAAGGTGAAGCAAGGACCTCCTGCTAAGATGTTGTGGTATCTACCTATAATCCCACGCTTGAAGCGCTTATTTGCGAACCTAAAGGAGGCAAGATTGTGCTGCTAGCACTCGAGAGGAGCGTAAGAGAGATGGAAAGCTAAGACACCTCGCCGATTCTCGCCTCAAGGAGAAACTTCGATCGAGTCAAGAGTTCAAAAGGAACCGAGGAACATAAGGTTAGGTTGAGTACGGATGGAATGAATCCTTTCTGTAACATGAGCACCGACATAGCACTGCCCGTGAATCTATGTATGTACAACCTTCCTCCTTGGCTCAGATGAAGCGGAAGTACATTTTGATGTCACTACTTATCCAAGGGCCAAGCAACTGGGAATGATATTGATGTGTACCTAGCACCATTGCCGGAAGATCTTGTGACACGTGGAACGAAGGGGTACAGTATGGGATGCATAAACGAGAGAACTTCACTTTACGCGCCATGTTGTTCTCGCACCATCAATGATTTTCCCGCCTTGGTAACCTGTCAAGCTTCAAGACAAAAGGAGCCAAAGCCTCGTTCAAGACCGCTTAGATGCTACGAGAGTGTATGGTGAACAACTCGCGAAATCGTATATATCGCCACCGTAGGTTCCTTCCGAGGAGTCACCCATACCGCAAGATGAAGAAACAATTCGACGGAAATAAGGAAGACGGTTCACTTCAAGGGCTTTTAGTGGGAAAGAGGTCTATGATATGGTTAAGGATATCGATGTTGTGCTTGGGAAGGGACGTAAATTAAGAACCCGTGAGAAGAACATCCGAAGAAGCGGCCAATTTTTGGGACTTGCCTTATTGGGAGTACTTAGAAGTTCGCCATCGTGATCGACGTTATGCACGAGAGAAGAATGTATGTGATAGCTTGATTGGTCTCTTGTCAACATTAGTGGCAAAACAAAGGATGGTGTTAACGCACGGCGTGACTTGGTCGATATGAACATAAGGACCGAGTTAGCACCGAAAGAGACCGATACAGACGAACGTATCTTCCCCGACTTGCTACACTGGCCCAAGGCCGAGAAATGAATCGTGCTGAGCTTGCGGTGTGAAAGTCCCGCCCGTTACTCCGCTAACATTAAGAAACTTGTTTCTATGCAAGATTTGAAATTAATTGGTATGAAGTCGCATGATTGTCGTGGTGTCGATGACACAAATGCTTCTGCTGTAATTAGGAGTATCTTGCCGAACAAGGTCCGAGTGGCAATCTTGAGGTCGTGGTTATTTCTTCAACTCAATTGCTCGTAAGGTCATCGATCCCCAAGGACTAGATGCTCGCAGCCGAGGTAGTGACGACTGTGTCATCTTGAGATGTATTTCCTCCGTCATTTTTCGATATCATGGTCCATCTCATTGTTCACCTTGTGAAAGAGATAAAGATATGCGCCCTGTGTTTCTACGCCATATGTACCCGCTCAAGAGGTACATGGGAATTCTCAAGTCCTACGACGGAATCGATCTCGACCGAGGGCAAGATCATCGAAGGTTATGCAACTAAGAGGTCATTGAGTTCTCGCGTCGACTACATGGCTCTGTGGATCCGATTGGTGTGCCTCTATCTCGCCATGAGGGGAGACTGGATGGTATCGGACCATCGGAAGGAAATCAATCACTCCCGATCCGATACGCACGCCAAGCCCATTTCACGGTCTTGCAACACATGACCCAAGTGTCCCCATACATCGACGAGCACAAAGACATGGTACGCCAATGTAATCCGCACCGGCCGGAGGTTTGATCACGAGAGAGCACAACCGCGGTTCAACGAATGGTTAAAGGTGCGAATCACTCGGAGGTCATCAAGTGATGATACGCTTCTATGGTTGGCAAGAGGGCCACATTTTACAATTGTCACATGGCAAGGATACGACATAAATGGGTACACATTTTATACGGCATTCAGATAGGAAGAGCACAAAGCGTATCAAATGTGTCCGTGATAGATGCATTCAAGATCGATGGGCCGAGGAGCTCGTGACTATGGGCAAATAGAGGAGATATGGGAGATCGACCACGTGCTTTTCAAGATCCCCTATTTCGTGCCGTTGGGTCCATCTCCCACAGTGAAGGTCGACAAGCACGGCGTCACTACCGTGGACCTCGAACGTGTCTGATACAAAGACGAACCATTCGCATCAAGCAACCAAGTTGTTCAAGTCTTCTATGTAACCGACCCAAAGAAATAAGAAGCGCCACGTAGTTCTTCATGGAAAAGGAGGATTGTCTGAGTTGAGAATGTAGTGGACGAGGAAGAATACAATCAATTTGACGAGTTGCCACCTTTCGAGACGTGATCGCTCGAGGAAGAACCAAGTGAGGAAGCTAGCTATATGCGTCGATCATCATGAAGGGTCAGTATTTTAATTAAGAATTTAATTACTCCATTGTAATTAATTTATTTATTCCATTGTCATGTGTTGTGTTATGGACTTGTGATCTTTAATATTGATGTCAATGTGGATATTCATGGTAATGTTGAGTTGAATTAGATATGAACTTTTGAACTCAAACTTGTCATCATACTGCTTGAAACTAATGCTTTAAATCTTGCTAAACTTTTGGGCTTTACATTATAATTAACTAATGCTAAAAACACCATCTTGAAGTTCATCCAAAATCGCGCTTTCCAAATATTATACTGCTTTATGTATAATATGCTCACTAAAGCATTAGTGAAGTGCCCAAGGTTTATTCATGTGACCCTTAACTAAAAATGATGACATATAACTTAGCACTATTTCATTTAAATTAGCTATTGTTTATATGTAAGTCTATTTCATCACCAAGTGCTCTTTTGTCTATGTAGTGCGTGAATTAGATGTTCTGGCGAAATCTATGAAAGAAAGACATATCCATTTGAGTTTTCAAAGCAGCTTGAAATGCCATACGAGTCATATAATGGAACAAATGTCGATTGAGGTAAGAACGACATTTTACAATGCTTTGCATGATTCATAACAAGAATAGCTTGCATGATGTGCAAGATCAACAAATAAATTAACACTATCTATGAAGACTGAAATGCATACTTATTATGTTTGCGGTACATCCCGAAAGTGACGATTGGTAGAAATTATGTTGGCAATATTGTGGAATGTCTGGATTTCGTAAGTCTAAACTTCACCTCACGACCTTCCATGTATAACATTCAAAGATAACTTTGGTAGCTCCAACTTGGAACCATCGTAATCTTAATTTGATGATTTGTATAATGATCTTAGGAAAATTGATATGCGCCCGTGATGTTTCCATTATCATAGACCATCACTGCACAGTTCTAGAGGGAACCGCTCAGGATGCGTGAACATCACGCATTTGCTACCTCTAGAACCGCTCTGTGATGCGTAAATATCACAGACGGTTCTAGAGGGAACCGCTCGTGATGCGTAAGAACATCACGCACGGCTTCCCAAGAACCGCTCATGATAGCTTACAAGATCACGCAGTTCCCTCTAGAACCGCCTCGTGATGCGTGTTGACTATATGGTTCGAGACGATAGGGTTTTGATCTAACCCTATCGCCTCGAACGCCCTCTCGCCGCCTCCCCGACCCCCGGCGCCTCCTCCTCGACCCGGCGCCTCGAGCCCGCCGCCTCGCCTCGAACGCCTCCGACCCCGCGCCTCCTCCCGACGACTCCGCGCCTCGAGCTCCGCCACTCCGCCACCGCCACCGCGGGTAAGCTCGATTCCCATGGATAGGACAGTGGAAGTTGCTAAGGAGGTGATATATTGTGAAAATGTTGGATTGATGTTTTCCGCTTAGGGTAGTTAGATTCGATATTTTTTATAGTTCGCCCAACAATGTTGGATTTATGTTGATATGGACCAACAATGTCTGTGCTGTTCCCATCATATAAATTGTAGTGCTAACCAATGGACATGTATATATCACTACTACATATGAGAAAATTTGGAGAAACTAACGGAAAGACAAGGTGTTACCGTAAAAAAACAGGAAAGAAATTGACGGCCCTCTACCTGTCAACTGGCATACAAAACCCAAATCGCTCCATTAATTTATCCACGATGGGTTCTTCAATTTGGTTATATAAAAGTGACAATGCAATTTCTAGACAAAGGCAATGGTCATGAGCAGAGGTTCTTTTTTTTTTTGAAACCAGGTCATGAGCATACTTAGTTATCCTTTCAAGCTGGAGTAGTGTACATTGCCTCCAACACTTAGTCCAAAATAATGATTTTTTTTGAGTCTGTGTATGATCTCCAAGATCCAATTTTAGGGGTGTCCAAGATGCCCGAAGTTTTTTTTAAAATAATCTATTTAAATATTCTTATTACAAAAATTAGTGTTAGGCTTAATTTGGCGAAGACGGTGGAGTTTAATATGCAGTTTTACTATTTGAATATAATAACTCTAGTAACCAGTTTTTTAGAGCCATGACATGAGTGAGCACACTTTACTTGAAACTTTCTAATTAGCAATAGCTAAGATACTAACGTGTACAATCCCATATATTAAATATAATATAGGCATTTATGATTTACCTGCCATAGTCTAAAATCATTTTCCCAGCTAGACGGAAAATATATCAAGTAAGATAGGAAGATGCATATGCACATGCTACGCAGGCAACACGTATTTTGAGACTAGTACAGGTAAAAGATATTGTAGTTGACATACATGCCTCTACTTATCATAAACCGTGCACGGATTAACTTAAAAGGTTTACAGCAGGATATGCTCATAAGCTTAGGTGAAAATGTTGAGATGTATTATATACTTGTAAGACTTGAACCGAAATAGAGTACCCAAGAAATAGGATTGTCCATAAGCTTTTGATTGTGGACACGGTGGACATTGCCATATGTAATCAGAATCCAGATAGAGTTGGATGACCTTTTCATCCTGCTGGTATTTTAGTGTAGAATAATCCAAATTTTGAAATTTAATAGCATTTATGTCGATTATTGTTAAATGTCCGCCATGAGAATGACAAAATTGGTGGTTGTGCTTAGTTTGTTTCGCTTTTTGTGGTTGTCTGTGTTGACATTTTGTATTATTTATGATGATAGGAATGGAAAGCCACATCTTGTGATAAATTCCTATTTTGGGAGCTAGGTGTTGCTTCTATTTGCAAGGGGTTCAAGATATCCTTAGTGCATAGTTTGCTAAGAAATTATATGTATTTTGTGTGCAAAACCATCTCGCATTGATTTTTGTGCAATTTCTCATATATTATATACTATATAATAATTATGCACGTAACTTATATAGATAGGAAGTAAGCGAGATGGCAGAGGCACCGTCTTCGCCGCCGTCACCGACGCGGACATGGCAGTAGCGCCGTCTTCGCCACCACCACCGACGCCGCAGATACATAAGAGAGATGGTAGAGGAATATCGAAATTGCTCACGCCGACCGACCATCACGGAGGTCGCTGACGTTAGTCCCTATGAGTCCCTTGGCATCGGCGTAGATTCCGGACCATCTCGCGGATACTTGCAAGGAAAAGGTCCCTATCACCACACCAAAGTGGAAGTCTCGACAAAAGATCGAGACGCGCGGTCGTGGGAAGACCTTTCAAGCGTGTTCACTATCCCGTAAATGACATGAAACGCGCCGAACGGATGCCTTGCTCTCCATGTGTCACGCGTGGAGGACCTTCAAGAGCGTTCTTGTCACGCAAAGACGTGAAAAGAGTGAGACGCCTTCACGAAGTTTCCATTCTGACGCTGAAACATGGAACGCCTTTGTGGCTATGAAGACGACGGATGAATTTAAGGAGCAAAGTGCGGCGCACAAAGCAATCCAGCACGAAACACTCACCCCACGCACTCGGCATGACTGGTACGCTGCTAAATCCGCGCAATGGGAGGCGGAGGAGGAGAATCTATTTCCGATATCACACACCCGCTCCTCGCACTGGTTAAAAGCGAGGAAAAGTCTCGCTCGATGGCGTCACTTTCCCAAACCCGCGGACTGTGAAGTGTCCCAACGTGTGGTAAATATGTCGAACTACCTACTTGTTTATAAGTCCATAACTTCATAGTGACTATAATAACATGATGACCTCTTGCGCGTGAATTGATTGCCCAAACTTCCAAGGCTCCTTCCAAGAACACAGGAGAAGGATATACTATCTACGGCCCTAGGAAACAAGGAGCACCCGGTCGCACGCGAGGCAAGGGGTTAACGCACCTTGGGTACATGGATTCACTGCACGACTACTTCATGTATAGAAGTAGGAAGAGATCCAAGGCCGAGTACGACAATCAGTTGGAACTGCTTAAGGCAGAATTTCAAGGACAGATAGCAAGTTTGCAGGATCAATTGAATCAAGTACTCCGCAACCAGTCGCAAGCCGCCCCTGTTATTGCGGGAACAAGTCCTCGACATCGGAGTAGTGTCGCGTCCACGCATAATTTTGAACATGACGACGACCAATTACCGATAGACCGCATCAAGGTAATGTACATCTATGGAATGCACCAAAGATAGACCTATAGGACGCCTTAGCTAATTGCGTATCGTTTTGTAGGAGCCGACGGCCTGCAAGCTCCAACTGAGGTTAGTTGGGTCCATTCCTATTGAGGTCAAGCGGGATGGTGCATCCATACCAGAAGGAGCGAAGCAAAGACGATGTCCGTGTGGCGATGGTTACGCAAGGGTGGAGGTGGACATGGTACATCAACATTTCATGGCCGTCCCGCTGGACATTCGCCCAACGAAGAGATCACAACACTAGGGGATGCCGTACGCTTTATCCAAAGGCCCAAGACGGACATCGCCCCGACCCAAAGAAGGCCGCAATCTCGACAGACCATTCCTCTCCAACGGAACCTCCATGACTCCACCTCATATTTCGCTCGAAGGCCACCTCATCGGTTCCCGTGGAGAAGACGCCAAGGAACAACAAAAGCGCATATCAGACGGTTCCCGAGTCGCCTCGCAGAAGAGCCGCCAATCGTTAAGGCCAAATCGACGAACATTAAGCCGCCTCCCAAGTCCCGTAGCACGGAAGTACTCCATCGAAAACCGTTGTGCTCTAACGCACAATTAGCCCACGCCGATTTGCTTGTCGCTTTGCATGCTCGGTACTTGCGGAATACCGCAAAGAAGGGTGTGATATCGAATCACCGCCGCATACAAGGATGAGCATTTCTTCAACGGCCGCAACTTCGTGGTGGGGTTCAACGACTTATTCAACCTATTCAATCTCAAGCCCTCGACGCCGCTTCTACGATGTTGGACATCGTAAGTGTGTACAATCAAGTTCTACATTCATGTAATACCGATAAATATCGCAACTCATTGCTTATGTATAGATACATGATGAAAATGCCCGAAGGGCGAGAACCGTGGGTTTCTCGACCCACACGTGGTATCTATGCAAACCATCCAAGCACGCGACCTTCGCCGAGAACTATATAACGACGCCATTGCTTCTTCGTAATCGCAAGGACTACATATCGGGTGCCCTACAACCGTGGGTAAGTGCTTCACTATTTGCTATTCAAATTTCATTTGTACTTAGGTTTAATAGTTATAGCGACATACATGAGTAGGTACCACTAGATCCTTTTAGTCATTATACCCAAGAGGAACACCGTGATATATCTTGATTCCTAGTCGTAAACGATCACGACTTCAAAGATTCTCGCAAGGAATACTGACAAGTATGATCATTTCCTCCATACATAACTCTATTGTAGTCTTCCTTCGCTTGAAATGCCCGAGGATAACTTTTTCAATTATGTAGTTCGCTCATCTCCTATGTTAGCCAACAAGGAAGATACAAGTGGATCCAAATACCAACTAACACACAGACTAAATTTCCCAGACGCTACAACACAATAATCCTATATATATCATACTTCATAAAAATTTGTCTTCAATCGACTATACGTACATATGTAATTCTATTTTTGCAAAGGTCCGCCAAAGAAAAAATGATGAGCTATGTGCATTCTACGCTTGCCATCATATGCAAAGAAATCATTAGTGCTAAGATGAAGAATCCGAGGTTTGTCAATCTCAAATAATTTTTTGTAATTGTAAATTCAAATATATATCCTTACCATTTTTCTTGACCTAGCGGCGTGGTTTGATAATAGATTTATATGGACTCGCTAAGCAAGAGCTCGTGGAAGTTCGAGGCGCCTATGCACCTTTATCATGACGTAAATAGTTAACAAAGGAGAGTTTCACCCATCACGACCCGTAGATTCACGCAAACAATTGATTTAATTGTAATCCAATTGTACAACTATAGCAAAAATACTTCAACAAATTCGATCTTTATTAATTTATTTTGAGTAATGGTCAATTTGAGTTGTCAACAATTGATTCTCTGCGATGTATCTGCTTTTTGTACATGCTTGTTTTCGAGGGCATGGCTAGCAATTCCCGAGGTCGCCAAAAACAAAGAAACAATGTAGCTAGGGTCGCCAGCACCACGAGACGGTTTTATGTTGAAATCGTCAGGAGAAACTAGTTACCACGCACGGTTTCAACATAAAACCGCTCGTGGTAATAGCCTTCACTGCACGATTTTAAAGTAAACCGCTCGTGATACTAGACATATCACGACGGTTTACTTTAAAAACCGTGCGTGATAACAACTTATCACAAAGCGGTTTTTAAAGTAAACCGTCTCGTGATAAGTGATTATCACAGACGGTTTTAACGAAACCGCTCGTGATCATCACTTATAACGCACGGTTTACGTTAAAACCGCTCGTGATAAGTGGTTATCACAGACGGTTTTAACGTAAACCGCTCGTGATAAGTGATGATCACGCACGGTTTACGTTAAAACCGTCGTGATAATCACTTATCACGACGGTTTTAAAGTAAACCGTCCGTGATAAGTGGTTATCACGCAGACGGTTTACGTTAAAAACCGCTCGTGATAAGTGTTATCACAGACGGTTTTGAACCGCCTGTGGTAATCGCTGTTATCACAGACGATAAATATAGACGGTTCGGAAACCGTCTGTGATGACGGTTCCGAACCGTCTGTGATGACGTGTTCTGTAGTAGTGTGCCCGACCGTTTGCTGAGATCTCAGACGAGCATGCTCGAGCCTGGTTAAGAGCGAGGACATCAGCCACGTCTTCGGGCAACATCTCTTTCACAAACCCGGCAGACGAGGCAGTGTCTCAATGCCTGGTAAATTTGTCGAACCACTTAATTGTTAATAAGTCCATAACTTCATGGTGTCTACAATAACATGATGTCCTATTGCAGGAAGCATTGACTTCCGCATCTTCCCAAGGATCCTTCGAAGTAGACAGGGAGAAGGATGTACTATCTACGGCCCTGGGAAACAAGGAGCACCCGGGTCGCACGCGAGGCGTTGGGGTTTACGTACCTTGGAGGGATGGATTTCCACACAACTCTGACACATATAGGAGGAGTAGGAATTAAGAGATCCAAGGACCAGCACGACGCTCAGTTGGAACATGTGATTATTGAAAAATTTCAAGAACAAATAACAAACTTGCAGAACCAAGTAAATCAACTCATGTAGGCGCAAGCCGACCCTGTTAATTTGGGAGCAAGTCCTCCTCGACATCGGAGTAGCGTCGCGTCCACACATAATTCTGGACATGACAACGTGCAATTATCGATGGACGACATCGAGGTAATGTACATCTCTGGAATGCTTCAAAGATAGACCTATAGGACGCCTTAGCTAATTGTGTACCATTTTGTAGGAGCCGACGCCCTGCAAACTCCAAGTGAGGATGGTTGGGTCGATTCCTATTGAGGTCAAGGGTATGGTGTATCCATACAAGGAAGGGCAAAGCAAAGACGGTGCCCGGTGGCGAGGATTACGCCAGGTGCGGTGGATATGGTACATGATAATTTCATGGCTATCCCACCGAGATTCCCCAACGAAGAAATCGTAACACTTGGGGATGCCACGCACACTTTTATCCAAAGGGCCCAAGAAGAACATCGACCGACCCTTTAGTGACGCTGACATCGACAGACCTCGCTCTCCAATAGGACCTCGATTAGTCCGCCCAACCAAAGCTTCGTAAGGTCGCCACATCGCTTCCGCCGAGAAGACGACGAAGGGACAAGAAAAGCGTGTCACCATATCGGTCCTCGAGGCGCCTCACGGAAGACATCCTCACCGCCTCGTTAAGGAGAAATCGAATCAAGAATATTAAGGCACCTCCCAAACCCGTGAAATACTCCCTAAGTCCGCTGGTCTCCGCACGTAAATAAGGAGCTCAGGAGTAGCTTGTCAAGCTTTGCATGATTGGTACCTGCACAAGACCCGAGAGGAGGGGGGTCATACTGGAATCACCGTCAGATACGGGAGGGAGCATTTTCTCCACGAGCCTGGCCACTTCGTCGTGGGCTTCGAAGACTTATTTGACCTATACAACCTAATCGCCTCAAGCCTCACTTCTACGATGCTGGACACTGTAAGTGTGTACAATCAATTTTTACACTCACGTGGTACCGATAAATATCATAACTCATTGCTTATGTACATATACATTATGAACTGTGGCCGTCGAATCAAAGAACCGGTGGGTTTCCTCGACCCACACGTGGTCTCTGAGCAAACAATCAACCAAGACGCATCCTACGTCGAGAATTACATAAAAATGGGATTGCTTGCTCTGGACGACAAGGACTACATAATGGTACCTTACAACCTTCAATATTTGCTATACAAATTATGTTTCAACATAGGTTTATGACTATAGCGACATACATGAGTAGGTTCCACATGATTCTTCTGATTCTTGTGCCAAAGAGGAACATGGTATTGTACCTTGATTCTCTACTCAACAAAAATCACGACTTCACCCTTCTTAAAGGAATACTCGACAGGTATGTTCATTTCCTCCGCACATAACTCTATTGTAGTCTTCATTCGTTTGAAATGGACGAGGATAACTTTTTTGAATCATGTAGGCGTTCATCGGCCACGCTGTCGAGGAGGTTTATACAAGGGAACGAGCGCCACACTGACTCACAGGATGCGATTTCCGGTACGCGCTACAACACAATAATTATATATCATACTCTATAATATTGCGTCTCGAACTGACTGTACATATATATGCAATTCTATTTTTGAAGTGCCGCCAGCAAAAACAAGATCACCTATGCGCATTCTACGTATGCCATCATATGCAGCTATTTATTACTTCTAGGACGCACGATCCCCAGGTTTGTCAATCTTGTAATAATTATTTCTTAATTATAAATTTAAATATATATGCTTACTACTTTACTCGCTAGCTTATGTGGCTTGAACATAGAGTTAAATGCACTCGAGATGGACCAGTCACGACGCTCGAGGAGCTCTGCGGCTTCATCAAGGCAGATATAGTTAACACCACCGGAGAGTTTCACGCCGTAGACACCGATGAACGACCTCGAAACAATTGATTCAATATTGTAATTCACTTTGACTGGTTGTAATTCAATTTGTAACTCTAGCGACAATACTTGAAACATTCTTTTGTAATTGATTTTGAGTTAAATGATCACTTTGAGTTGTCAACAATTATTTGTGATATGTTTCTGCTTGTTAGTTTTCAGAGGGCATGGCTAGCAATTCCTGAGGCTAGCTGAAAATACGACAAAAATTAGTTAGGTCGAAAGACTTATCACAGACGGTTTTTAACAAAAACCGTATGTGAAGGGCAGATATCACATATGGTTCCAACCAAGAACCATATGTGATATGATAGTATCACAAACAGTTCTTGATTGGAACTGTGTGTGATTCTGTAGTATCACAGACGGTTTGTTAATACAACAGTCGGTGATATGCGATTTATCACGCATGATTGTATTAACAAACCGCTCGTGATACTACGTAATCGCTGCGGTTCCAACCAAGAACCGCTCGTGATACTAAGATATCACAGACGGTTCTTGGTTGGAACCGTCTGCGATATCTGCCCTTCACATACTGTTTTTGTTAAAAACCGTCTGTGATAAGACTTATCACAGACGGTTTTTCAACTGTCGGTGATAACCGCCTGTTATCGCAGACATAAAATTTCAGACGGTTCAAAAACCGTCTATAATGACTGTTACGAACAGTCTGTGATGAGCTTTTCTGTAGTAGTGATTGTATCTGCATTGGGGGTGCCCTTAGAGAACTATCCTAGCTTTTTACAAGTATAAAATTATGACATCCAACGTGTACATCACATAAATTAGAATGATACTCCGCGTGTTGCAACATAAATTTGTGTAAATCATTTGTTGGTTGTAATGTTTGGACAAATCAAGGTGAAACATGGTGGAGCCAAAAAAATTGGAAGACAATGCAAATGAAGTACGACTACGACACTCTATTTTCATCCAAAGGTTGTGAACAATAGGGTAATGTAGGGTGATGTGACTGCATCAGAGAAGAGAGAAATATCATTGATTGTAGTTGGTGTGGATTACTTTTAGTTGGTGTGGATATGCTATTAAATCCCGTAACATTAAATGATCGATACTAGAAAAAAAACGAAGTTGACCTTCTGTGCATGTAGAGTTAATTGCTTACTAACCATACTTTTATATTGAATATTTAGCTAGTTTTACATTGAATTCACACCTAGGGATTTAATTAAATGTAGGTATTGCATATTGACGAGGGATTGAATAATCGTCAATTAATGAAGCTATTTATCTATAATATTCATTGTAGATAATAATATTATAAATAGCCCTGGAATATACCACTGGTTGGTGATATTTGCCATGACCTGGGAAGGTTATGACCAGATCAAATCAGACCGCCCTATGGTCGATAAGTCTCATAGACATGTGGGTTCTATCTTATCGACTATGGATCCTGTACACTACACTTGACTATGCATGGTAGTTAATACAACACGTGCACGTATATGTCTCTCACATAACTGCACACACCTCTCTCTGTCTCTAACAATAACCGCTTGGTGAACGTGCAAAGAGAATGTCTCACTGACAACAACCTACTTCAACGTGTAGATTCCAGCAACTGTCAAGGCGCCTCCTGACTCACAACAACTACCACTCCTACAACACTTTATAAGGGGCGGTGCCGGCACCCGGCAGACAAAAGAGAAGGGACGAACATACAAACAGAAATCATTGACAATACTTGTTAATTTCGGTGGCTTGTTGAGCTTTGTAACCTCATTCAATACAAGAACACAGGAGTATGTTTATTATTCCCTCCATAGAAAGTCTGAACTAAAAAATTCATATCTCTTATTGTACAATCTCGAGAACCATGTCCCCAACATTTAACTCACAAAATATCGATATTGTTCTAATTAACTTGAATATACCTATCAACTTGAATGGAACCCCTTAGACACTCTAGAAGCTAAGCAATGTTGTTGCCTACAACCATTTAAAATTCTAGCTTTTTACCAAACTATATTAATCTTCAAAGTTACTTCTGATTAATTTTTATCAACCTCTGCATGCGGACCAATTGTCATCTTCTTGTCATGAGAATTTCGGTTGCTCCGTTACTTGAACAACCAGTAGTTCCCAATCTGAAAAGATGTTACAAAAATTCAGCAGCATTTTTTTATGCACCCAACTTTCAGGTATTTGTCTACAGAAATCAGTACATTTTAATATAATTCAAACTAAGTGCTAGATGTGAATCCAACAAAGCAAAAATCTAGCTGCTGAATCACCATGTATATAATATATTCACATCAAGTTAAAGAAAGGAGTCTCTTCCCCTGTCTACATTCTTTAGCTAGGCCGGTAGATGCTCCTCCCAGTCACCCCCAAAGAGAGTCCAAATCACATGTGCTGTTAGAAGGCATTGTGGGACAGCTGGGTCCCACAATTTGGCTTGCCTTGACTTGACCTTATTAGGAGGGTGCTGCTGGGTCCCGGCCCCTGCAAGCTTTTCTTTCTTAGGCATCTCGCATCTCGCATCTGCCCTGCCTAGGTATGGTTGGGGCCCTGGCCGTGGGCAGGATAAAGATTTAGGAATAAAATTGTGCAGGTGCTGGGTTTGGCCTCAGCGACTTCAGGGGGGCATCCAAGCTCCGTCCGGAAGCCTCAGGGGCGCATCGGAATGTGGGTCGCCTACGCGATATTATTCTAGACGGTGGATTCTTTGTTTGAGCACATCTCAAGCTAGCTATTATCACCGTTGTGACATCTGGTACAATCATTGCTTAATAGCATACTTCATGTGTGCCATCGATTTAAAAAAAGGTTGCAGCGGTTCACTGGAGTGAATACTATATTAACGAGGAACAGAAGAAGAAAAAAAACATTTTTGAATATAATTTTATCTTTAAAATAGGTATGTATGTATGTCGGCTCAGATAACCAATGGTGTACGCAAGCATATCATCGATAAACTATACGATAGCATTACAGTTAAGGGTGTGTTCGTTGTTTGAGTTGACGAGTTCATACAACGAATGCCAAGCGGTTTCATAAACAAAGCTAATTTGTTAGGCTAGAACTAGTATTGTGCCAAGAATTCACGTACGGATCACAGGCTCCAGGCGCAGAGGATCCGTGACCCATGCGGTCCCACCGTCAGAGTGACTAGGGCTGACGTGGTGTGGACGTGACTATACCCTGACCGACCCTGGTCAGCAGCAGGCGGAAGGGTCAGTTGCAGCAGGGTAGCACAAGCGGGCGATAAAAATCCCCAGCTCTCCACGCCCCCACTCTCACGCGGAGCGCGTAAAGTTAAGAAACGCTCTCCGCGATCGACCGCGCGCGAGTTAGAAAAAGAAAAGGACGGGAGGCGACAGGGGAGTGAAAGAGACAGAGAGCAACGTGGAGCGGCACGGCATGCGGTTGGCCCATGGGTCGGTCGTGCCCGGCCGTGTTCGCTCCGCGCGCAGCGCGCAGCAGCAACGGGGAGAGATCAGAGAGAGGAATTACAAGTAGACAAGGGAGGGAAAGCGACAGTAGCGAGGCCAGAAATGCTGTGCCGCTCGGGGCGACGACGACGCGGGGGGGCAGTGCGCCACGCCTGTCGCCATGCGCTGCCTTTCCTTGCCGCTAGCTGCTGCATCATGCTTGCTCTGGCTGGACCGGAGCTTTTCGCGCGCTATCGACCCCTCGTCGTCGCCTTCGAATCCGATCGAGGTGCCGGCCGGTTGTGGGCGTGCCATTGGCCGCGCGCCAATAATGCGAGCGAGGCGTCTGTGCATGCACGCGTGCGTGCGTGCGTGCATGGGGATCCGCGTAACACAAAAGCTACTGCCGCCGCGCGCTGGAATTTGACCTTTCAGTCTTTTCACTGCTCCGTTGGTTCGGATTCTCATGTAGATCAATGTACGTGGTCGTGGATCCCGATGCATGCATCAATCATGCACGCGCCCCGTCCCAGTGTGTGTAGCCTTTGGTAGCTTTGTGCTGCAGAAATTGCATGGTGCTGCAGTAACAAATTGAGTAGATTCGCGTTGCTGCAGTACTAGTTACCGTCGCGACCCGTCCCAGTGTGTGTAGCCTGTGCCACTCTTGATGACGGCCTACAATGTCCCTGAGAATCTGCACCGTCGCTTTCCAATAAGATGGTTTTGTGAGTAATATTGCACGTTGCTGTGTGTGGTGCAATGTACTTCCTCGCATCAACGGAGCATCCGTTCCTTGAAGTTGGCACGTACGTATGCTTGCCGTTCTTAATTTGACTTCACTCCTAGCTTGCTTCACACATGCATTTTTGTTTTTTTTTAATATTGCTTCACAGAATCACAGTATTTAGGTACACAATATTTTAGCATGCATTATCTGTCACACAGCTGGCCCTACTATACTAAGGTGCCGTTTTGGAAAGCGGGGTTTGTCCCCGTTCCTGCGGCAATTAAACTATTTTTCTTACAAAATTTCTTTGAAATTCATGTGTTCTAAATGACGCTTGAAAGTACAACCAAATATCATTAATCACTTAGCCCCGTCTAATTAAGGGCATCCTCAATAATGACCACTTCAGCCTTACCTACTACTATGTCACTCAAAATCCTAGTTGAAGGAGAGAAGATGTGAAGAGAGAGAATACGCCTTTTCTTATATAAGAGATAAGTTGGGCACGTAAATTATCGCAAATAATACGTGAGTAAAGAGAGAAGTTGTGTTGAAAATGGATGATTTTATAGATGGATTATTGGAGATGTTGTCTCTAAGGTTATCTCTAAATAAATTAGAGTCTTTAGAGACAATCTTAAGAGATAAACTGTTGTATATACCCTAAAAATTAGAAAAAAAAAATTCGGACTCCTCGGATTCCTACATGGATTGGCCTGTTTACTTCCTGCTTTCCAAACAGTCCTACACTCAACTTATCCTTAGTGGAGTAAGGCGGTACAATGTACTACTACTTTAGTTTCTTGGCGTTCCAAATTCTCCGCCACATGCATGATCGACGGCCCAAAAATTCGGCAGTGCCGGATGGACAAACCGATCGCGATCAGGACAGGAATTCCATCGCGTGTAGCCGTGTACTACTTGCTACTGCTCACTGTCCTAACCAAACCACAATGATGGAAACATGCCTAACACACTTGACCTTCCTGGCTGGGTTCGTAAAGTTGTTACTGGATGCAAAGTTAGTAGCTACAATATTGCGTGAAAAGTTGGACAGGGATAAGCTAATTCAATTAATGATCAAACCCTAGAAACGATCAGGTCACGAGGTAGGCTTGAATCATCGGTGCACGCCATCCATTTGCCTGTGAAGTCAACATTGGTAAAGGTATTCAGTTGGTAGAATAGTACTAGTAGTATATGAGTTTCTTCTTCTTTTTGTTTTGAAAGCTTCTGTTGCTATGAAAATTCACCTTTGGGTGGCTGGTAATGTTGGTATCTTAGGCTTCGTTTGGCATCATGGCGACTCTTTAAACGTTCTTCTTCTATTTTAATGTCTGGGCATATTAATTGATTAACAACCTCATTTCTAAAGTCGTAATCGAAATATTTTTACTAATGAGTAAATATTCTGTATAACTAACTATATTTACGTTGATTCTGCTTCCGCAGCGCATATATCAATGACAAAGTGACCCTAATGAGTTGCCAGTAGTTGCGAGACAAAGGTATCGTGGGCAAATCATACCTTCAATTTGCTTTAAAATTATGATTTTCACTTTTAAGAGAGCATTTAACGGCTTTGCCCTTTTTGAAATGCGCATCGGTGATTCCTTCGTGGCATTGCTACATCAATGGGAATGCTTACAACTAACAAGAGAAACCTAGCTGGAATTATTCAAACTAAAATAATATATTTTCATTGTAACATCGTCGCCGTTGTGCCATCGATTTTGTCCACCTCACCGGCCACTTCCACCTCCCCTTGCATCGCATGAACGTCCTCTACCCATTTCCGACTCCCCCGAGCCTTTCCGCGCGTGCCTCGGTGTCGGCTAGCCCCTCTCCGTCTCGTCCATGCACACGCCCAACTCCCCCCCTCTCTCTCCCCCAGTGGGACCCACACGTTTAAAAGTTGATTAACGTCTAATGACAGTGGTTAAAGGTACTGAGTGGATGATAGGTGGGACCAGCTGAAAAGATAATAAAAAGTATAATTTCAAACGTGTTTAGTAAATAAGTCACTAACATGTGGAACCACGCACTATTCTCGATTTTAAAACACATTTTAAAACTGAGAGGCCGACAAGTGGACCCCGGTTGCCAGTTAATAAATATCGAAAAAATGAACAAGGCGTCTTTAGTTCTGAGGAAAATACGCTTTCTCTACTGGAAAGCGTAAACCTCAATAGAGCTCAAAGAAGAGTACGCTTTCTCTACTAGAAAGCGTAAACTTTGCAAAATATGCTGTCAACGCCAACGTTTTTCTATTTTCTGGAATTTTCAAACCGAAGCAAATTAAAACGTTAATAACTTTTGCATACATACTCCAAAATGAGATTAATCTTTTTATAAATTAATCTAAAATTATGCTCTACCTGAATATACAAAAATATTTGGATTTTGTTGCTATTGAAATTATTTTGATATATTTAAGTTCCTTCCAGCTCTTTTGATTAGACGTCGACCTTTCGAACGATTTTTACGACGATACTCCATCCTCGTATTCAGAGCAACCAGAGCAAGACAAGCACCCCCTTTGACGATGCAGGCGTGTATGTTTGATTAAATTGCTATATTCGGGGTTAACGATCACTGTAATCCTATTCGATGCATGAACCTATTTGAAATATTGATATCCTGACTATTGTAGCTGTTAGGTTATGGTGTAGACAACGAATAATGTCAACTTGGGTTTTTCGAGTGCGAATCTTGCATAACCGCTTAGTCAAGCTTTAGTCTTTACTAAAAATTTCTAAAATGGATGATATGTCAAATATGAATTTGGGAGTTGTTGAAAACAAAGTTCAGAGGGTTTTACCTCTGTTATTTTGTATAAAAAAATACAAAACTTAGTTTTTGATGTGGGCGAGTTATATTATATTATGAGAAGTGTGAGAGAGGTATCTCACAAGTAGATAGAGGGAGATCCTCGCCCGGATCAATTAGGGACCGAACGCCAGCAACTCCTATCTAAGCCTAGGCGTACAACCATATGTGCCGTTATGGGACGGCATTAGCTAATTAAGTTATTGAAAACTAATCATGCACGTTGGTAGGCCGTAGTAGTGCGAGCATGTGTGATTGCTCGAAGGGGCTCCTTTCACCAAGGTTTTGGGAACAAAGCTTGTTGACACAACGACAAATGCCTCACTTGATGGGGAGGAGCCCGGCCAAGTGAGGGCGATCATTCACTTGGCTAGTGCGAGGATAGGACTAAATGATGTAAAGGATACGACACGTGCTCTAGACTGCTTACCAAAGGTAGTGAGCGGTGGTATCGACGAATGCTAAACAAACTAGAGAATTCATGTGCTGTGGATAAAGTTGTATAACTCTGCAAAGTGTAAATCTATTTAAATAACCATACTCGCGGTCATGAGCGTACTTAGTGCAGACTTAATGGGTATAATCTTGGTTTGCATAAAAATAATTTCAATGGGAAAAGGTGGGAAATAGTTGTTGGTTTATATTTGAGTTGTGTGCCATGTATATGGCTGAAAATGAGATGTTACTCGCAACTACAAAGGGTTACGAGTCATTATTTATTCAGTTACTTACCTGTTGTCATTTATCTATTAACTGCTCTTTAAATTTTCGTTGCAAAGTACTACATATTGATATTGCAAATAAAATTTGTTTGATGCTAAAAATAACTTGTAGCTTAGAGTCTCGTCATTTGTTAGCTATGCATGTATATAAACTTTGCGATACACTACAAGTCTTGCTGAGTACGCAATGTACTCAATCTTGATAAATTTGTTGTTCAGACTTATAGGATGAACCCACGCCGGATGACACCTTCTTCGCACCCAGAAACGGTGGGTTCGGTGATGGGTCTTTCTTGACTTGTCTCTAGTCGGTTGTCTGAGGGTTTGGATGGGCATGCCGCTGGAATTTTGGACTTATTACATATTTTACTTCCGTTGTTACTTTGCTACTTCTGATACTTGAGTTTTTATTTGGCCGGTCGGCCCTTGTGTTGTAAATAATGTCACAGGTTAAGTTATGTACCCTAATATGTTTATTTTGTATGTATGAATGTATGGATGTGAATATCAATGTTTGTGAATGTGTGTATTAGTCACTGGTCATAAAACTAGTACGATATACACATGAGGGCTCCATGTATTCAAAGCCCGGGTCCGACATTCATGCAAAGATACTGATATTATAAGTGGAATAAGATAGGTAAAAGGAACGAGACTAACGTAAAGAACTTATTGTCCATAATAATGATGCATACACTAAGCAAAAAGACTGGATCAAATTTACCGAACATTTTCTTTATCAAATTAAGGAACTTCATGTCGACGCGACAGGTGCGTTAGCCGTGGACTTTCCAAGAGCATATGGCCGAAATGAAATCAAGGAGAACGATGGTGCAAGAGTCATTGTAAGCTTTTGGCTCCGTGTCGGCGTTAGCTTTTTTACGTTCCTAATGATTCTGCGTGTATCCATTGTACAATGCCTATAGAACCCGTGTGCATGCAGTTCCATGTCAACATTTACAGGCATTAACTGTTTATGCGGTTGCAAATGTTAGGGAATTTTCCAAAGAGACCATTTACTTGAGCATCATGAGACTCGTGCACCTGATCATAGCTAGCACAGCAAATAATTAGTCAAATGGAGTAGTGTTTAATTAGATCGTTGTTAAATTGTTAATGATTTTCTTTCCTTCTTTTTTTTTTCTTTTGTTGTTAACCGGAGTACATTGATAAGCTATGTATGGTGTGGTCTTGACGTGTTTATGGTCTGCGATTATCTTTACTAAGCACTAAGCAAAGTGTTTCTATATAAGAAAACTTAGTTTCCTCATCACCCAACATGGTTGTGGAGATCATGGGGATATGATTATCTTAATTTTAGAGTTTTGTTAGGCTGAGGAGGTCAAACCGGTCATGGTAACGGCTTGACTAGCCTTGGGCGGCGGTCAGATCGAATGAGTGCACGACGGTGAGATTAGCCGAAAAGTCAACTTCTGAATTTCGGAATTCGGCCAAAAAAATCACGTGTGGAGGTAAGTGAGAGGATGTGTCTGCACTTGGTCTTATTGGAATTAGAGTTTCGAGCTAAAATTAGATAGAGTTTGAAAATTCTAGAGAGGGTGTAAGTTTGGGATCTGGGATTTTTTTCAAAGTCCTACGCAGTCTGATTGGCCATTGGTAGGCGGTCAGACCGGCTATGGGCGGTGATTTGACTAGCGAGACTCTGTTCATGCACTGGAAAGGCGGTGAATTTTGTGGGTAAGACCAAAGTCACGAGTTTCGGTAGCATGATGCATATTTTTGCTAACGTGTGTCAATTTGCGAAGAACTTGTGCCCTGAATCAATTTCTTAATCTATTGTTGTGCAGGTGGGATGGAGTCAACGATGGTCAATGCGCGAGGATGATCGGGACTAGGCTATGAGAAATAAGGTCCAGAGCGATCAAGGATGTCGGGTGAATTCATTAGACTCAAACATGGCGCAAGATGGACAAGAACGACTGAACGGGAGATTTGGTGTGAAGGGTTGAATCAAGTGGCTATAGTGGTTCCGGTAGGAGTCGGATGGGGGAGACTTGCCGGTATGAAGATAGCTATTGATCAACCTACACGTGGTGAAGTATAAAATTGCTCACAGTGATTGGATCGAGAAGGGTATTTTGGTATATTCGTCAAAATTCTGTGTTCGTGACCTGACCTTTGGAGAAACCACAACACCAGACGCAAGAATAGGTGGTTTAGGTTAAGAGAAGATAAAGATCATGAAGAGACGAATTCGAGAGACCCGGTTTGTCATCCGCTTTGAGAAGCGTGTGTGAGTGTAGACCCGTTTGTGTGGGGATTTAATGGTATCCGATAATGTTTTCTCTCTAGACCTAGCCTCCACTATAAAATGAAGAGGTACAGGATTTGCAACCTCTTGAACCCTTCCGATAAGAAACCCAAATTTTGTGATTTGGGAAAGGTGGAAATAGAGGAGGCTAGGATTTGAGAGAGATGGATTGATTGAGTGCTCAAGTGTTGAGCTTTTATCCTATATAGTGGAGTCGTTGTAAACCAACAATCTCTTAAATCAATCCAAGCAAGATTTACGCCAAAACAAGTTCTCTCTTGTACTTACTCTCTCTTTGATGACTTTGGGATTTTTGTGTCATTTGGTTTTCCTTGTGTCTTTTGTTGTGATCTAGCTTGCTAGAATGTGTGGGAATATATCTAGTGCCATCCTTATCATCATCCGCCCGCCCACGAACAAGTTTTTTTTAATAAAAGCTTGAATTTCCTCAGTTGTTGTGCCTTGTTGACCCCATCCAAGAAATTCGTGGAACCTTGGCTTTGATCGTCCCGATCGTCGACTGGAATATGTTCCTGACTTTCTTGATGAGTTATGGTTGAAATCTTAGGGGATTTGGATAACTGGATTAAAAGTTAAGTTATTTTGTGATCTTCGAAGGCTGTTGTTTAGGCAGCCGACGATAAGACCAGTCAAGTGTTGGCGGTCAAACCGGCCTTGCAGGTTTTGCCTTAGGGATTTTCGGTTTCAACACAAGACTTTCGATGTGCTTGTGTTTCTAATCTTCATAGCTTCCATAGCCACTGAAGTGAAGAAGAAGTTGAATACCGTCGAGGTCAAAAAAGACTAATGCTCCTATTCACCATCCCTTGTCGTCGTTCCGATCCAACGAAGCCCTATAACCAAAAGAAGTATACGACAAATTAAGAACACATAACAAAGAACATGCATTTAATTAAGAACACATAACAAAGAACATGCATAAATGCGTACTTGTATATAGGAACTTCTCACCAAGAGTTGTCGTCGTTTTCCTTCTAGAAACATGTATGTACAAAAGTACTCAATGATTCTACTAATCGATGACGCATTATTGTGTGGCGTAAACATCATGCATGTATATATAGGGTTTTGCTTCAGTAATCCTGTTAAAAACAAAACTTTATGAATTAAAGCAAATAAAGGTGAAGACCAATCCTTGGTGTCCGGTCGGCTGTGGTAAGACGGCGTGTACACAATGCAGTAAGACCGGTTTTTACGTAATGGTCTCGAGTTGTTTTCAAAGCTATAATTTAAGGTTGTGGGTGATCCGTTCGTGTTTATTGATTGATGAGAGTGTGATATGTGTGTGTGAATCGATATTGGTCAAGTTGGAGAACTTGTGCCGGGAAAATATTCTTTGATCTTTGCATGTGCAGGTTGGGCGTGGAGACGGTCATGGTCGATAACGAGGAAGACCAGAACTTGGATGGGGAAATTCAAAGTTCAGGTGATTGTGCATGTCACGAGCTGGTCGTGCTTACGCTGGGGCATATGGAGATCAAAGGTAATGCATGATGCGTGGAGAAGCTACTGGAGGTGCATTCCTGGAGGCTTTGAGGAGTTATGAAAGGCGTTAATACGTGGAAGGTTTAGAGATATTGGAAAACTCAGGATTTTAGGGGTTTCGGGTGCCTTGATTTTCGAAAGAGATAGGATTATGTGTCCGTGTTGATAAGGACACGGTTTAGGGCACTAGCATATAAAAGCTGAAGAGGTTAAGAGTAACATGAGACTTTTGAGGCTTTTAGGAGATGGCTTTCAGAGAAAGTTTTTGGTGTTTTTGTGCTAGGGTTTGTGGGGTGCAGTGAGAGCACTTTGTAGCCACATAATATGTTTCAGAAATAACAAATCAGATCTACTCAAGAAAGATTAGTCATCGTCGGTTGCATGTTCTTTTGTCTTCTACTAGTGCATGTGTTGATCGGTCTTCGACTTATTCTTGTCCACCGTCTTTGATCTGTTCTTGTTCTTTGCGTTGCGTGAATCTCCCGAGCTAGAGGGTGGAAGAAATCTGATAGTAGAATCCTTTCGACTAGGTGATAGCAACCCGTTCGACCAGATCGACTTCACATTCTTCGATGACAAGCTGTGTTGTTCACCTGGTTGTCGACAATAGCATTAACTGGCAGAACAGATCAAAGGTGTTTTGACCACTACGACGAGGAGGCAAACTCGTACGAGTACGTTGTATTCTGTTGTCGGTTGAATCCAACACAGATTCTCTTCGATAATTCAAAAAGAAGGTACTACAATCATTCACCCCCTCTGATTGTCGTATCCGATCCTACAAGTGGTATCAGAGAGGTTTGCTATGGCATCAGAGAGGTATATGAATCGTCCCCCATGCTAGATGGTACTGATTTTGCTTTCAGGAAGTGTCGTATGCAAGCTTATATTGAGGCTCAAGGTAATGATGTTTGGAATAAGATTGCTAGACCATATAAGGCTTCGGTTAGAGTTACTAATCTAAATAAAATAGATGTTGATTTAAATGCTCAAGCTCATAACTTGTTGTTTCAAGGGATTTCTCGCAAAGAATTTGATCGTGTAGTTCATATTAATTCTGCCCACTTAATTTGAAAAAATCTTTGCGATTATCATGAAGGAACCACTAAAATTAAGAAAGTGCGTAAAAATCTTTATCAAGAAGAATATTCTGATTTTGCTATGAAGCCTAGTGAAGCTATTGATGATCATTTTCCTCGGTTTGAAAATATATTGAGTAATTTGTGTGGTGTTAATGTTATTCCTACTGATGAAGATAATACAACTAAAATTTTAAGATCTTTAGGCTCTGAGTGGTTGATGGTTGTCACAATTATTAATCAAACTGTTGATCTTGATACTTTAACTATGGCTGATCTTTCCTCTAGATTGAAAACTTGTGAGATGGAAGATTTGCCATCTAAGATTGATAAACCTTCATCTTTAGCACTTGTAACTAACCCCGTGCAGACTGCTTCATCGAGTTCTTTTTTCTATGTCTGCTTTGTCTTCTTTTTCAGAGGAACAGTTCGAACAGCTCCCTAAAGAGGATTTGGTGTTGATCTCCTCACGAGCATACAAGGCACTCAACAACATGAGGATAAGGAAGTAAGGTGGTATGTCAAGTTCGATCAAGCGCTATGAGTGTAGCGAGCCAGGCCACATTAATATGGAGTGTCCCAAGCTCAAGGGGAAGGTGATCAAAGTAGACAAAAATTACCGTCGTCGGCCATTCAAGAATAACAACACCAAGGGTGGTAATTTTCGTCAGAAATTTACTAAAAAGGTTTTTCTGCTATCGAGCATCTTGATCTGAGTGATGTGGAATATGGAAGTTGTGACGACGATGACCATGATAAATATGATGCTAAAGGTAAGAATAAGAACAACGATGACTTCACGGGCATATGCTTCATGGTGAAAAAGACAACGACAATGACAACGACGACGACGATGACAGTGATCCCGATGAAGTAAGACCATCATATGATGAGCTTAAAGATAGTTTGATTAAACTTGCTATTGAACTGAAAAGACAAAAAAGAATCTGAAAGAAAATAATTATCTTATTGAAAGCTTAACTTCTAAAATCAATAGACTTAGAGCTTCTATTCCTGATAAAGAATTATGTGAGTCTTGTCAAGTTTTACATTCTGAGTTGGAAACTGGTAGGTCAATGAATGCATTAAACTAGATTCAACTTAGGAATATAAATGCTAAATTTGATGATTTAAGGTTGACACACAACTCTTATGATAAAAAGTTAAAACTTACAAATAAAAAAATTGAAGAGCTCAAGTTTAGTTCATTTACATGTTTAGAGTCAAGTATTTTGATTGCTCGAACTAAAACTTGCTCTAATTGTGGATTACTAGAAGCTAGACTTAATTTATCTCAGGAAACAATTCAACACATGCTTTATTATGAGATATCTTTTTGCTCTAGCTGTCCAAAACATACTATAAAAATAGAAGTTTTGACTAAACAACTTAATGATTTTTTGGAAAAAAATTGCTCAAGATAGTGCTTCTAAGAAACTTGTGAGTGAATCTTTTAAATGTACAACTTGTCTTATTTTAGCTAAAGACAATGTGTATCTCAAGAACACTTTAGAGAGATTTTCCTTTGGCAAGAGAATTTTGAATACGATCCTAGACAAGTCAAAAGTGAGTGTTAAACATCAGGGTCTAGGATTTAACTCTATTGAGCATGCCAAGAATAATCCTCCTAAGATTGTAAAGCTTCTTGAACTTAGAAATTTGAAGTAGAATCTGAACCAAAATATTTTTTTTTTAAATCGGTTGGTATTGCAATGGATTCATCTACCCAAGTGGGTGTTGTAAAGGCAATAGATACAACTTCTCATCAAGACAAGTATAAATACACTCATTGTGGTAGAGATGGTCATTTGGGTCAATTTTGGTTTCGAAAAACAAAGAAAGAAAAGAAAGACAGGTCAAGAAAAATTTCTCGTACTATAGTGTAGTTTGATGAAGCTCTTTATCATCGCTTTGCTCCCTCTAAATAATTTTCAACAGGTTTGGGAGTTTTTACGACAGGTCCGGTCAAACTGGCGTTGTCACACGGTCATACCAGCTGGCGGTCAGACCAGTGTCTATCACATGGTCATACCAGCTGGCGGTCAGATCGGCACTACAATTGCGGTCGGACCGGTAGTGCCCAAAATCTAAAAATTCGCTGTCTCTGCCTGCTGTTGCTTTTGTTCGTCACGTATCTCAGTACTGGACAATGCTCAAGGACGAGTTCTTGTACAAGGTATTGTGTAACACCTCAGCCCAACCTGAGCCTGGAATGCTACCATACTAACATAAAAATAAATAAGCTAAGACTTTTTTTTGCTAACTTTCGGCATAACCTCCTTTGTATAATTAAGTATACTGGAGGTTCCAACAGATGCATATACTATTAACAATATCTCAACATCCAAAGTTCATCAAAGCATTCTTAAATAATCTATTCAGCTAATGCATAAGCAAGTATAATTAAAATTTACCATTCTCATTATTACAAATAATCCAATGCATTCAAGCATAGCCAAAATTAATCCTTAATCAGTTTGCTTGTTATTAAGGTACGATCTAAATGATAATCATCTTTAAGAGAATGTGTGGTAGTGAGTGCATCCAAAGCAATCCTACTCCCTCCCATGCATGCCGTTCTTGCAAGTGGTACCTAAAAGCACAACAAAAACAAGAGGTGAGTCCAAAGACTCAGCAAATATAATAAATAGCATCAACAACATACAAGCATGTAACTCATCAACTATACATCACAAAATCACATATCAATCACTTTACACATGTATGCTATGCAATATGCTCAACATGGTCTTTCTCTTTCTCTTTTCCCTTTTGCATTTTACCGGTAATGCAAAGTGCACATCCATCGATGCACACCCATACCTGTAATATCTGGTACAGGGATCTTTGCCCATACTCCACGTGTATGGGGGCCTGAGCCCATGCTCTTCAAGCATGGGAACCTTTAGCCCGTCATTAACATGACGGGGACCTCAAGAGTTGCTTGGTCCTCACATGACCAAGACTGCAGTAAACCAACATAATGCATATGTATGAATTCTCAAAGTAATACAAATATGCATCCACAACAACATTGCATATGAATAACCTATTCTTACTCCAAAATCTCATAACCATAGACCAACAACCATGAATAACACGTGATTCATATCTCTAGTAACCATGAACAATACCAATTATACCATCATCATCACAAACATGAACACACAAGTACTCATAATATATACCAAACATTTCCATTCAATAATACATATTATATTCATCATTATACTTGCCTTTTTCCGCTACGGCGCGCGAAGAAGCAAAGGTGGTGCCTCTACTCTAGGACTCCGTCTCCAACACAAGAATAGCGCTAACAGTAAATACACTAAAAAGTGGACTCCTTTTTCACCCCTTAACCCCACTCCTCAAGACCTAGGGTTCGAACAAGGGTTATACTCAATTCTCCCGACGGTTTAGCAGTAAGTCCCACAGAATAGCAGTAATAAAAATATCATAACTTTCACTAAGAAACTCAGAATAGGGTGATCTTGGTCTCTCTGGAAGCACGACAAAACCAGATACAAAAGTCTAGTTGGGCAAGTCCCCTGATTCGGCATCCTACTAATTCTTATATTCAGGTAAAGTTTCTGTCTCTGCAATCTGACAGTCAGCGAAATAGTGGCGGTAAATATTCTATAACTTTTGATTGCCAACTCTAAAAATTGTGTTATTTATCAACTTGGAAATATTACTGAATCCTCTACAATATTCATTTTGGGTGGCTTTTCTTATTCGGTCTCTAAATAAATCATAATGGCCAGACAAGACGATCTGTCAACTCTCGTCAGCTCTCCTGAACAGTCGCGGTAAAACTACGATAACTCCTAAACCGTAAGTCCAAATCAGGTGATCTCGGTGCCCAAATAAATCTAACACCGAGGGCTACAACTTTCTAAGAGATAGTCAGATCAGAAAACGTACGAATATTACCCAAAACTGACGAGCAACAGCGCTGAATAAATCCGATCTGCTACCTCCACTTGGCTGGCCCTCCAACGGTGGTCTCCTCGCCTTTCCTCCAATGGACCGCAGCAAGGATCTTTGTCGGGGAGGGAGGTGGTGCTGCTGGGGAGGTGGTGGCGCAGGGGAGGTGCAAGGGGGAGAGGGGGGTGGCGGCTAGAGGGGGAGAATAGGGAGGGGAGAGGTGAGGGCTAGGGTTTTGGGGTGGAACCCCCTCCTCCCTTGGCCGGCCACCTAGTGTACTGCTCCTGGGTCGCGGTCCGCGGCCCAGGTTGTCGAAATAATGCAAAACCCCCTTTTTTATTCAGGAATTTCTACTCCTTTAATTGCCTTTTTCTCCTCCCGGCTGATTCTCTAATTACCGATTCGTTTCCAGGGTATTACATCTTTTTCCCGAATATTCTTCTAATCGACCGAACAAATTTCAGGGTATTACATATTGTGCACGTCAACGACAAATTCATTCTAAAAGATTTTGCTCTTGTCCGTAAGTTGAGCTCTAATTATATTTCATTTTCACATTTAATAGACAATAATCTTGAGGTGACCTTTAAAAAGCATTCATGCTACATTTTAGTTTCGTTTGGCGATCTAGTATGCAAAATTATTCGAGCTAGTCGTTTGTTTAAGGGTGACTTTTCGTATTCATCATCCTCTGATCTTATGTGTCTTGTTTCATCTGACTCTACGTATTTACACCACTAGCACCATAGAGTAGGTCATATTGGTTTTGATCATCATGCTCATATTTGGAATATGGATCTTGTTAGAGGATTGTTTAATTTTAAAATTGAAAAATTAATGGATTTTGTTTGTTCACCCTATCGTGACGGTAAGATGGTATCTGCATCACATCCTCCTCTCTCACTTGTTATGACTAATGCACCTGGTCAATTGTTGCACATGGACACAACAGATTCTGCTAGAGTTCAGTCAGCTGGAGGTAAATGGTATGTTCTTGTTATTGTTAATGATTACTCTAGCTACTCGTGGGTCTTTCTTATGGCATCTAAGGACGAAGTTTTTGATCACTTTAGAGAACTTACCCTTAGACTTGCCACAGAACTTCCAGGAGCACTTAGAGAAATTAGAAGTGATAATGAAACTGAATTCAAGAACACATCATTTGCTTATTTTTGTTCTGAAGAAGGGTTAGATCATCAATTTTCTTCAGCTCATATGCCACAACCAAACAGTGATGTAGAACGTAAAAATAGAACGTTGGTTGAGTTGGCTAGAACAATATTAAATGAACATGCTACACCTAGGAAGTTTTGGGCTGAAGCTATCTCCACGGCTTGCTACATTTCTAATAGAGTATTTTTGTAAGCTAAATTGCATAAGACTTCCTATGAACTTTGTTTTTGTCATTTTCCTAATATTTCTCACTTAAGGGTGTTTGGATATCGATGTTTTATTCTTAAACATAGAAATCTTGATAAATTTGAATCTAGATCCTCATATGGTATTTTACTTGGATATGCAGCTCGCACTCGAGGTTGTCGTGTATTCAACTTAGAAACTAACAAAATGTTGAGACATGCGAAGTCACTTTTGATGAGGCTAGCCCTAGTACTAGACCCGACATTGCAGGTATACAAGTAAATGACACACCTGAAGACATCTTCTATGACTCCGACGACGAGATTCACACTTCGATACACGTATCTACACAGATGGAGTCTACAACTAATGGCTGTGATCTTACCTCCAATAAGGTAGAGGCCACTACTGCTATACATATATCACCTATGACACCACAGACTCCTCTGTATATTCAACAACGTCATCCTCCTAAACAAATTATTGGTGAGTTAGATAAGAGAGTTCTTCACAACAGGTATAACTCTAATGCCTCATATGCTCATACTGCTTTTGTTTCCTCTGTTGAACCCTAAGATGTAAGTCATGCTTTATCTGATGAGTCTTGGATTAATGCCATATATGAGGAATTAGAAAATTTCGAGCATAATAAAGTCTGGACATTAGTTTCACCCCCTCATGGTTATAATGTTATTGGAATCTAATAGATTTTTAAGAATAAACAAAGCGATGATGATGTTGTTTTTCAAAATAAGGCAAGATTTGTGGCTCAGGGTTTTACCTATGTAGAAGGTCTTGATTTTGGTGAAACTTTTGCACCTGTTGCTCGATTCGAAGCCATTAGAATCCTTTTAGCATTTGCAGCATCTAAGGGTTTCAGGTTGTATCAAATAGATGTTGAGAGCGCTTTTCTTAATGGCTATATTGAGGAAGAAGTGTGTCGACGATCAAATCGCCGATCTTATGAATATATGAAAAGAAAGAGGAAAATAGTGTGTATCTTCTGGAAAGTAATGAGGCTGCTCTTTCTTGCTATGAACTGGCTGTTACAATGAGTATATGTAACCTAGACTAAAGACTAATTCGAGAATACAATGCTCTTCCGAGAGTGTTTCCCAAATGATCTTCACTGTTCCGGCCTCCTTCACTTCAATCCGCAGTCCTCCTTATGTAGTTGATGAAGGGTTGGCAGTTGTCTCTGGAAGAGACGCCTGTTTGGGAAGCAACGCGTCTGGTCGAAGAGAGGCGTCAGTTGACAATGTGTCAACTGCCGTACGGTTATATGTTAGTTAGCCATTAACCGTATTCCTGTGTCTTAGAGTTACGTATCGTCGCGTGGTATGAGATATACAACACATGTCCCATTCTTCACACGGTAAGGGATATATCTGGCGCTAGATCCAGATATCAGTTTAAGGTTTTGAGAGCTTTTGACTAGTCAGAGACAAGGTTGGGAACCTTCTCCGACCAAGTTAGATATTGGGTAACCTCTGGAATCCTTACGACCAGTGAGGTCGTTAGCCTTAGTGGTTACGACCACGAAGATATATCGTCCTTTATCTACTAATTAATAAATAGAGGTTTTAATCCTTGTCAGCTAGCCCCCGAACTTTAAATGAATTGGTCGTATAAACGCTTAATCCCGATGCAATCGCATCGGACAGACCCCTCATTAAATGTCATGGTATCCAAGGTGGTCCATATTCATTTTTAAAGTTGAGAAATCGTCTTGGAAGTTGAAAGAACTCTTTGTCCGCTGGACAAAAGGGATTTTTGTCCGTTGGACTTTTCCCAGAAGAGGTTACAGTGCTACCGCTATAAAGGCCCCTTAACATCGGGTGTTAGGGTTTCTACGCCTTTTACTTTCCTCTTCATCTTCCAAGAAACCATCTTCGATCACCTTTAAATTCTTCACCCGAAAGAAATCACCATGTCGGATCTGATCACAAACTGGTTGATCTCGGATCTGAGTGAGAAGAAACTTGAAGGTTTGGAAAAGGTTGGGCTACTACCCGACAGAAATCTGATCTTATGGAGATCAGCTTTTGGGGAACATTCTCCAAGCGGTGAGGATGGAGAAATTCCAGTTTTTCTCGCATATATCGAATGCGGTTTCAGACTTCCAGTCCACTCCTTTCTTTCCCAAGTTTTGGAGTATTATGGAGTAGAACTAATCAATCTGGCCCCTAATGCCATAGCCAACCTCAACATATTCGTCTACCTCTGTGAAGCGTACCTGGGAATTCCAGCAACCTTGGATCTCTTCAGGTACTACTACAGATTGGTGAATGCGAAGAAGATGACCGGTACACCCGGAGAGTGTACCTTGCGTCTCCATGACGGGAAGGCTGAGGAGTACATTACAATGTACTCCAAATCTTCGTGGTCGTCATGGAAGAAGAGTTAGTTTTATATGAAGATTACACGGGGCGATGGTCTTTATTACATCGGTAAAAAGGCTATCGAGAACCCGCAATGGCGTTCCTCCTCGAAGGAGGGGAAAATTGGGAGATAGATTGAAGCCATCCATCTCCTGAGTGTCAGGGGTTTAACCTCCTGGCACGTGGTGAGAGACTTCTCCATGTGGAGAATCAGCCCTCTGAAGGTCAGAGCTCATTCGATGCTCTGGTATATTGGTCGTGATGATGCGACTAAGAACTCTAGGGAAGGTAAGTTCCAGTAAGAATCCGACCAGCATATTTTTCTGGTTAAATACTTTTATAATCCTAAGACCTCTCTTTTTGTTACAGCTTTGTCTTCTGATGAAATCAGAAGCCAGATTAGAATAATCTGTGCTGAAGAGCCTAATGAGAAGGCTGGTTTCCCTTTGATCTTAGCAGTTACTACTGCTGAAGAGAGGGCTGAGAGACTTCGGGTAAGCATGATAATTATTTTTCACCATTACAATCTTTTCCGATCGGTGTTTACCTAAAAAATCCTCTTTGATATGTAGTCGGTCGGTCTAAAGATTGATGAGGCCACGGAGACCTGTGAACTAATTGACGAACCGACCAACCTTACGATCAGTAGTGATCGTGTAGAGGTAGGTAACCGAAGGAAATACTTTTTGTTTAGACAAAAAAGATATGTTCATCACCCAACTAACTTTGTTTGTTGAATCAGGCGGTAGTCATTGAGTCCCATACAGTTGCTCAAGATTTGTCAAGAGCCATTGAAGCAACTGCTTTGGTGATCGATGAACCTACACCTTCCGATCCAACGATCAAGGATTCTACTCTCGACCAGTTGGTTGAAAGTATTACATCTGATCGTTTATTGAAGGATGTAGAGGGTACAACCAACCCTACCAGTTCAAGACTGGAAAAATTGGTTGAAAAGAAAAGAAAAGCTAGCGCTACAGACTTTAAGCCAGCGCGCTTCAGAGTCAAGATAAAAACAGATAACTTGGTATGTTGTAAATGAAATCATTATATGAACGCATACCTTTTATATTCTTGACGATCTTGAACTCTGAACTTCTTTTCCTTTGCGCAGACCTGTTGGAGCTCCAGTCATTTCCGATCAGGTTATTCCAGCAGATCATGTGATCGAGGGCACCTCCGACCAGAGCTTTCCTCAGGTAAGAAATCCTGAGAAGGAAGTGGTTAGGGAAGCCCCGAGCATGCTTGATGTTGGAACTGATTTGAATCTGTGGTGATTGTCACTCCGTCAGTGGAGGTAGGCATCTCTGCAGATCCACAACAGATTCCAACTTCTGAAAGGAGCTCCTCCCAGACTAACAAGTTCACTTTCTCTCCTCGATTTATCGAGGATAAGGAGCTTGATGATGCTTGGAGGAGAGTATCAGATCGCCTTACAAAGGCGAATCCTGATAAGTTTTTTTACCAATTACAATGATGTGGCAATTCAAGTAAGTGTCCTCAACCATTCTTATAGTTTTTCTTGAAGCTCATAAGAAACTTTAAAGAAAAGATGCTATCCATGCAGCATATGGTTGAAAATTTTGCTGCGATCGGAGGACTAACTGATCGAATTAAGAATCTAGAGCAAAAACACTCCGAACTAGAAAGTAAGAACTTTCTTCTTAATTTGTCTTTTTTCAAGACTTTCATTTCTTCCTTTAACTATTCTCCCTTATCAAATTTGATAGATTTGGAGAAAATAAAAGAAGAAGCTTTGGCTAAAAAAGCCAGAAGAATAAAGCTTAAAGAGGAAATTCAAGCTAAAAACCGGTCGATCGAAAACTTGACGACCAGACATGAAAAATACATAGAAAAAACCAGGAAGAAGGCCGAAAGTAACTTAGTCGTAAACTTGACTTAGTATCTTCTTCTAATCCTTCTTGCTTAATGTTTGCTTTGTTTATACAGAACAAAATCAAGCATTAAGCAGAGCACAAAAAGCTTTGGAATTCGAGCAAGAAAAAGGGCAGCAGTTATGCTTAATCTTGACTTAAAGATTACTGCACTCAACAAAATGATCTTTGATATGGGATCAGGATCATCGTTGCCTTCCTTAAGTGATCCAATGGAGAAGGTAAATTACCTTGGCCATCTTTTGGAGGACCTTAAGGGCTTGCTTAAAACTACAAGAGATAAATACGCCCAGTCCGTAAAGGAATCCATTGCTAGTGGAGTTAGTCTTGCTTTAGCAAAACTGAAGGCGTCCGACCCTCTACCAATCTTCGTGCTATTGAAGAGGATTTTAACCGCTTGCCTGAGGAGGCGACCAAGTTTCTCAAGGATGTTAAACCTCTTGGAGACAAGGTTGTAGAAGAAATGGAGGTCAGATCTCCATCCAGCAGTGACTAATGGAGGGAAATCTCTAGTAGTAAAAAAACCCTGCAAAAGAGAGAGAGAGAGAGAGAGAGAGAGTATGCAAAAAATGTGTAAAAACTTACCTTCCTCTTATCAATGAAAAAATAATTTTTGTTGATCCGGTCGACTTATCATATATTACCTAGCCCCCGACTGTTTTATAGTAGAAGAACTTTACTATAAAAGCAGTAGGCCAAGAATATGAACTTAAGTCTCAACCATTGTTTGAAAGTATGTACTGATTGTTGAAAAAACTGATCGTGATAATACTAGGAAACCTTTTTAGTCGAAACCAGTGTTAGGTTTCAACTAGTTGTAAATCTTTTTTTTGTAATCAAAGTACTTACTAAGACAATATATGGTCGGAAGAAAAAATATTTTTTCTTGACGAGAGGAATTTATACGCAAAGACATATATAATAAATGAGAAATGGTTTTATTTCTATGCAGTGCTCAACGCTAGTCGGAATGAACTTGCTAAGAAATGAAGATATAGATTGTATTTCGCAATACGTGTTCATGCTCTAGTCCGACTGGCAGCGAGGATCATAAGAAAATGACCGTCGCTAGGAAGCTCCTTCCAGTGGGCGGAACCACATGCGAAAAAGGAGAGACTTCGACTAGGAGGTTTTCCGTGTCCCGACCAGTAGCCAAACAAGAGTAGAAATGTAATTTTGAAAGTAAAAAATATAATCTCCATAGTCTTAAGCATATGAACCGCAGTCGACCAGAGCTAGGTTTTGTCATATAAATAACATCACTTGCTTTTTAGATTGATTTATTATTTATTAACCTGAATGGAAATGAAACGAAAACTAAACGAAAAACTTACGCAGTTGGTCAATATTCCAAGAATTAGACAAAACCCTGCCGTCTGACATGGCTAATCGCATCAACACGGTCTGATGACTTCGACCACAGTAAGGACCTTCCCACTTGGGAGAAAGTTTGTTGCGATTTGCTTGGCTCAATTTTTCGAGAACCAAATCACCTACACTAAGGTCGCGAGGTTGCACCTTACGACTGTGGTACCTTCGCATGGCTTGTTGATAGATTGTCGAACGTAATAAGGCTTGGTTTCGTCGTTCCTCAAGGAAATTGACGCCGTCGAGTCGTCTTTCTTCCTGATCATTTTCATTAAAACAATCGGTGAAAGGTAACCAATTTTAGTTACGACGAAGCATGGCTTCAGCCCCACATACTAAAAAGAATGGTGTTTCACCGGTCGCACGACTGGTCGTTGTACGAACAGCCCATAAAACATAAGGAAGTTCTTGAACCGAAGCTCCTGATCGTTTTATTAACTGATCGAATACTCGGCGCTTGACCTCCTGCATTATGATTCCATTGGCACGCCAATCGCCTCCGTTTACAAGCGCTCGTTATTATAAACTCATACGAGTACATTGTATTCGGTTGTCGGTTGAATCCAACGCAAATCCTCTTCGGTAATTTGAAAAGAAAGTACAACAATCATTCACCCCCTCTGATTGTCATATCCGATCCTACACGCGGTCACGCCTACCGCCGCCTTCCTCACCCCCAGCAGCTCTTCCTCACGCCTGGCCGCCGCCCCTGGATCTCCCTCCTCACAACCGGTTGCCCCCTGCTCACGCCCTCTCCTCATGGCCAGATCCAGATCCAATCCTCACTCAGTCACTCCTCTGGTCCTCCCACAGTCCCGCTCTATCGGACCTGAATTTTGCAAATCCAAATCCTCTGTGACATCACTATGCTATCTCTGGATCAGTAGATAGCACTCACATGCACATTGCTGAATCACTTCATACAAGGTGTAAACTAAACCATTCAATATATTACAATCTTCATAGTAACATAGACCACGTCGGGTCAAGTTTTACAAAAGGGACCTGACGAGGATCTGATAATCCTCATTTTATCTATTATCTATAATTCTTATTATGGGTAAATATGATGTCACATAGTCTCCAGAAGTACCCCTTATTTTTATAAGGGAGAGGCCTACCAAGTGATTGTAAGATCTTCTACAATCACCCCCCATAGTCGTAAGTCCTACTACGACTACTACCTGGTCGTAAGTCTTTCTACGACCGTTACATGGTCGTAAGTCCTTCTACGATCACTACATAGTCGTAAGACCTTCTACGACTACTACCTGGTCGTAAGTCCTCTTACGACCAGGCAAACCACGACCACCTTATAATCAAACCTACAGACAAGTGGGTCCAATTGATTAAGGAATTCGAACGGTCTACACGCACTATTATTCCGCGTAGTAATAGTGCTTAAATACCCCATTATCTCTGAATGATAACTGCCAGACGGCGTGGAGATGCCAATGCGCCGGTAATTACTGCCATCATGCGCCCATTACTGACTCAATTAAGGCGCCTCTTCCGTATGACAAAACGGCTACTCCTTCACGACTATATAAGAGCATCAATCAGGGAGACGAAGGGGAGAGGGACAGCGAAATAGAGAGAGTGGAGTAGAAACACAAGTGCTATTCTCTGTAATAGTCTTAGCTTTTTACTTGATCATCAAGAATACCATACACACACAGGATTAGGGTTATTATTCTCTCAGGAGAAGGCCTGAACCTGTCTAAACATCCCGTGTCAACCACTCTGCGTGATTTCACCTCTAGGAGACCCCCCAAATCAAATAATCTTTACGTAAGATCGGTTCTAATACACCGACAGTTGGCGCCGACCGTGGGGATCTTCCGGTAATCTCTTGTCAACATACTCTCTTTTTCCAAATCTCATGCAATCATGGCAGGAGGATGGAACGAGGAGAACTGGTTTGACTTGGCGGATTACGCAGACGTCGACATGGATGCCGGTTTCGACTACGAGCCGAGTGATGCATCTGCTGATGGTGATGTTGCCTCCGAGATTATTCTCCGAGAAACCATCCCATCAATAGAGTTGAGGAGGATCCTTATCCCCACAACGATACGCCCAACAGAGGAGCCAATTCCTCAAAGGACAAGAGTCAATCCGACTGTAACCGCACCCGGGAGGACTCACAACACGACGAGTTTTTCCTCCAAGTGTTCAAGTCCCCTTAAGGCGGTCCGACTTGGTGAGACAAGTTCAGGAGCCACAATTCGAGGACTCCACCAACATCTAGTGATCCTCTCTCTGTGGTAACTCCGGAGAGGGTGGGATCAAGCATGCTTTTCCTGCAAATTGACCGTCTCCCCGCAGATCTCATTTGAACGGAGGCGATTATAACCCGGAGTTCCCCTACCGGAGGATTACTCCAAGTCGCCAGATGGTGTCTCGAGCACTCCTCAAGCGGGAGGCCTCGAGCGCAAGTGAGAATCATCAGCGGAGGTCTTCGTCCTTCCCTCAAATCGTGGTCAACCTCATGGAGGCGGGATAAGAACACTCCCGAAGATCACACCTGCGCGCCTCGTGGTAATGGCAAGGGCACCACCGGTGTGAGAGAACCAACACTCGATGAACGCGAGGGAAATCCTCGACATTCTCGCACTCAATCGAGAAGGCCTCAAAGACTGATGAGGAGGATTTTGATGTCGTCCAAGAAAGAAAATTGCGATCGAGAAGAACTGCACAGGCGCATTCAACATCGATCGGAGGAGGTACAAGAACTCCGGGACATCAACAACTTGCTCGAGAATCCCGGTCAAGAGCTTGCTCGAGCGCTGTGTCACGATCTCTTTCTTTGAAGAGATTACGCAAAGACTTCGAGCTGTGATGACAAGATGGAGGTACCTCGTCGACAACATTCGAGTAGTCGTAGCAATGCGACTTCCTCACTACCGATCAATCGAATATTTCTCACGAGGAATCGACACGGCCATAAGTCGAATCGATCCCTATTCGAGAAATACATTTCGATCGGCTGATGATCAAGAAGCCCTCGGGCGGTGATCATTCACCACTTCGACAAAGAAATTCTAGCGGTGGAGTACGAGGAGTATTCCCTCGTAGAACCGAGACCTACTACGTAGCTCGGCTGTTCACGGGTATCGTCGTATACGATCATCCGGTGACATTAACCCTTCTTTCCTACAAAGAAGGCGCTAAGAAGTGATTACCGGATGCGGGCATTTTCGCCGACCTTGAAAGCGATTACCGCCACCTCATTTTCGACCGGTGAACATGGAGAAATTTGATGGATCTCAAAATCCCATTGAATTTCTTCAGATCTATACAACAGCTGTCCGAGCAGCAGGAGGAGGAGAGCATGTAATGGCGAATTACCTTCCGATCAGGTGCTCGAAGGATCCGCTCGATCGTGGTTATTAAACCAACCACTGAGTCGATCTACTCTTAGCAACACCTCTGCGATCTTCTCAGCGAATTTCCAAGGCACATACAACCATACGGAAAGGAAGGCGACTTGCACGGATAAAGCAGAACAACAACGAGACTTTGCGTCAATTCATCAAGCGCTTTAGTCGGGTTCGTAACTCAATTCGGAAATTTCGATTCCTCCGTGATCGGGGCTTTTAAGCAAGGAGTCCGTAGTAGAAGGATAACGGAGGACATTGCTTTGAATCCTTCCAACAACATTCTTGCGAGCTCTTGAGATGGCCGATCGATTTCAAGCCGCTTACGAGGCGGTCGAGTGGAACAACACTATCGATCGAGAAGCGTACACTCCTCGAGAGCCGTGAAGTTGGTAAGGATAAAAAGCAAAAAGTCCAGAAGAAAATAAAAGTAAAACCACAAACCGGTGGTTCCAAGGAGGTTTTGTAGTGAAAGATAGAGAGCCCCAAACCACCAAGTCGTACACGATCAAGGCAAAGGTAAGCGCCACGATCGTAGGAGCGACAAACCAAGGTGGTGTCCTTTTCATAAAAGGAAGGACATGACCTCCGGCTCGCCGAAGTTTTCAAAGAAAGCTCGAGAAGATGGGCTACCAGCACGCTTGAGATAGTCTTACCAAGCAATCGAAATGGAAGTAGACAACGAAATGGTTGATGGCGAGGTCGATGGAGATGTGGTGGTAAATGCCAAGGACATAGCAATGCTTGAGCGATTACTTCTAGGCAATGACTACGATGACAACATAGAACCTTCTGATAGTGTTGCCCATTTGGACAATTTTGACAAAGGATGATGAGACCTATGATCCCAATCATGAATATTATTCCTAATACATGTAATACTATGTTTTTTTAATTTGTGTTTTGTTTATATATTTTGAATCTATTTCTAATATATGTACTAATTAGTCTTGTTCATTCTTTGTGATTGCAGTGATTGAACAAAGATGGCGAGCAGACGCCCACGCCGTGACACGCCTCGGTTTCTGGAGAGACCGCCTCTCCTTCGAGGTGAGGGGTCGCCGTCCGGCAAAGGCCCGCAGGAGGTGACGAGAGGAGGACCAGGCGCAGCCCAGAGGCGGCGGTCTCCTCCTCGCCACGTGACGAGGTGCCGGAGGAGGAGCACGTGATCGCCACGGCCACGCCCCTCGTCGGGAGGACGAGAGGGGTCAGCAGATGGGCGAGGGAGGCGAGGCGCCGAGGGCGAGGGAGGCGAGGCGCCGAGGGTGAGGGAGGCGAGGGCTCGAGGGCGAGGAGGGGTACCGCCACCCGACTCCCTACGAGCGAGGTCCCGCGAGCCTCCTCCTGTTCCGCTTCCTCACAACCGCCCAAGTGATTCGCCTATGGCAAAGAGGTAAGTAACTATAGATGTTATCACAACTACTTCATAAGATATGTTGGAAATCATAAGAGAAACTGATAAATTTTCTTAATCACTTGTGCAGTGGCCTCGTTGGTTTTGTCAGTACTCCAAAGACGCACTTCGCGAGCATCCTTGGTGTTTTGTGCAGAAATGGTACCCGGCATTGTGCAACTGTCTCAAGAGCCGGTGGAAAGGAGCCGCCTCCAATCGGGACAGTGCTACTGGTCACGGATGACACTTACCGCAACAAGCAGGAGCGGTATTGGCGGAGTTTTGGGTAAGTTTCTCTCGCACAACATTGCTTAATACATCTCATTCATTGGTTAAATGTTTTATTGAAATAATGAATGGATACATCGGTTTTGTATGCGTAAATTTTTCAAGGCCAAGAAGGACTTGAGGCCCAGCGATCGGGCGGTCGCATGGCTTGTAGGAAGTACATCACCGAGATGCACCACCATGGGCGGCCCAAGCCCACATAGATTACTACTGTGTCGGCATTTTGCAGCCCTCCCAAGCCTCAAGCAAGACTGACATTACCGACCCGACCAAGATTTTGAGGTAGGCGAATAACATTCATAATGATTCGCTTTGATATTAAGTAGGTTCAATTTCATCTTCTTATATGTCAAATACTGATGACTTGTAGGTGATTCCTCGGTGGTGCCGATCGATCCCGAGGCCGGGCCATGATCGTGGACAAGTGGTTATCACAGACTTTGTTGACACGCACGAGAGGCGCTGGGAAGGCCCGATGAGGCAAGGTCCAACTCACCATCAAGGCACGCAGCCTCCCGGATACAAACAAGCATACGTAAGTGATTTCTTTTATTTATTTTGATGCTCAATTCGCTTGATTTCTCACCATCTTCCCGCCTTTCTCGCAGAGGTCACAGACCGGCAAGGAGGTCTCGGAGTTCTCTCGTGGGCTATGTCCCACATGGGCGTGGCGTCGTCCTCTGCCTCCTTCGACCCGCTGCCCCGCCTGTGTGTACTCCACCCAAACGTACACTAAAGTCCAAGAGTACACGCCCTCGGTAAGGAGATCTATGGGGAAGATTACAATGTGCGACCGAGCCCATTGATGCAGAGACGATCATGAGGCTCTGAGGAGGCAAGAAGCACGGCGGTGTGGATTGCGACGGTGCCATCGACTCCACCACTGCTCCTCCTCGACGCTTATCCGAGCACGAGCACGAGCTCCACCAAACCCATACGCACACGGCCTTCTCCAAGACTACAAAGAGTCCATGCACCTGTAATTCCTGCTTTACTCGTCGTGACGCTGATATTTACACACCTAAATTAGATTTGCATTATCGATACATTGAGTGAAATATTGCAGCCGAAATGCAAGAAACAAAAAGGCAAAGTCAAGAGCGTAACGCTGAATCGACCGCACACAACCGCAGCCCAAGCAGTCGCGCTCGACGCGCAAGTAAGGATAGCGGAGATGATGGTGATCATGCAAAGTCTTGGGCAAGCATCGGGTGTACTGCAGGCTGGCTCCTCCACCTCCTACCCCGCAGCCTACCCCGTAAGTATGAAAGTTCACTTTTCGCTTGTGCTTTGCATGTATGTCGGACTTCGTGCCGTTGTGGATGTCGGCGTTCGTGTTGCTGTGGATGTCGGCGTCAGGCCGTTGTTTCTTGCAGGTTTTGGAAACCTCCCCGTGCAGGGGAGGTGCTGCCAAAATTTTCAATTGAGTCTAATCTTTTTGTATTCCTAGATTACTAGATGCAATCTCTAAGTTCCAAAACTGTTTTCCCGGATTACTCACACATGCAATCTCGCTCCTTTGTGCACCTCCGTCTGCATGGGTTCCAATCATCCCAAAGAGTGGCCACCGGGTGATCCCGCTTTTCCTTCCCACCGCCTCATAGGCTACCTTGATGAGGACTAGTGCTAGGTGATGTGGTTGGACTTTATTGTAATATTTGTGGTTTATGGTTCTGACTTGTGCTTGGATTTCATGAACTTGTCGTAATAAACATGTGAATGATGATGAACATGTGACTTGTCGTTGTAATATATTGTGATTTGTGGTTCACAATTATGGTTGTGATATATTGTGAGAAAATGGATTCTGTGTGATATATATATGTGATGGTTGATATATATATGTATATATATGAAATGCTTGTGTCGATGGAATGCAAAAACAAAAAATTTTAATTTCGCTTCTTTGCCGAGGGCAATGACCAAGGCCCTCGGCAAAGAAGAGTCCTTGCCGAGGGTCATCCCATTGCCCTCGCAAAGATTCATTGAAAAATTCGAACATTTCTTTGCCGAGGGCCATGGTTGGAGGCCCTCAAGCAAAGACTTTTTATTAAAAATTAACATTTCTTTGCCGAGGCAAAGATTTTTCAAAAAAAAAAGAATAATTCTTTGCCGAGGGCCGTCCCATTGCCCTCGGCAAAGATTTTTGGAAAAATTCTGCAATATTTCTTTGTCAAGGGCCATGGTTGGAGGCCCTCGCAAAGATTTTTCAAAAAAGAATAATTCTTTGCCGAGGGGCCCTGAGACGGCCTCGGCAAAGACTCCGCCCCAAAGGCGGCGATGGCGGATTTGCCGCTTTGCCGAGTGTCGGTCCAGCTCTCGGCAAAGGCTTTGCCGAGTGCCCAATAAAGGGCCCTCGGCAAAGACCCTCTTCGCCGACTCAAAATTCCCCGAGAGCTCTTTGCCGAGTGCCGCCCTCGGCAAAGCCTTTGCCGAGGGTTAATGGGGCCCTCGGCAAAGAGGCCGTCTCCAGTAGTGTACGATATACACATGAGGGCTTCATGTATTTAAAGCCCGGGTCCGACATTCATTCAAAGATACTGATATTATAAGTGGAATAAGATAGGTAAAAGGAACGAGACTAACGTAAAGAACTTATTGTCCATAATAATGATGCATACACTAAGCAAAAAGACTGGATCAAATTTACCGAACATTTTCTTTATCAAATTAAGGAACTTCATGTCGACGCGACAGGTGCGTTAGCCGTGGACTTTCCAAGAGCATATGGCCGAAATGAAATCAAGGAGAACGATGGAGCAAGAGTCATTGTAAGCTTTTGGCTCCGTGTCGGCGTTAGCTTTTTTACGTTCCTAATGATTCTGCGTGTATCCATTGTACAATGCCTATAGAACCCGTGTGCATGCAGTTCCATGTCAACATTTACAGGCATTAACTGTTTATGCGGTTGCAAATGTTAGGGAATTTTCCAAAGAGACCATTTACTCGAGCATCATGAGACTCGTGCACCTGATCATAGCTAGCACAGCAAATAATTAGTCAAATGGAGTAGTGTTTAATTAGATCGTTGTTAAATTGTAAATGATTTTATTTCCTTCTTTTTTTTTTCTTTTGTTGTTAACCGGAGTACATTGATAAGCTATGTATGGTGTGGTCTTGACGTGTTTATGGTCTGCGATTATCTTTACTAAGCACTAAGCAAAGTGTTTCTATATAAGAAAACTTAGTTTCCTCATCACCCAACATGGTTGTGGAGATCATGGGGATATGATTATCTTAGTTTTAGAGTATTATTAGGCTAAGGAGATCAAACCGGTCATGGTAACGGCTTGACTAGCCTTGGGCGGCGGTCAGATCGAATGAGTGCACGACGGTCAGATTAGCCGAAAAGTCAACTTCTGAATTTCGGAATTCGGCCAAAAAAATCACGTGTGGAGGTAAGTGAGAGGATGTGTCTGCACTTGGTCTTATTGGAATTAGAGTTTCGAGCTAAAATTAGATAGAGTTTGAAAATTCTAGAGAGGGTGTAAGTTTGGGATCTGGGATTTTTTTCAAAGTCCTACGTAGTCTGATTGGCCATTGGTAGGCGGTCAGACCGGCTATGGGCGGTGATTTGACTAGCGAGACTCTGTTCATGCACTGGAAAGGCGGTGAATTTTGTGGGTAAGACCAAAGTCACGAGTTTCGGTAGCATGATGCATATTTTTGCTAACGTGTGTCAATTTGCGAAGAACCTGTGCCCTGAATCAATTTCTTAATCTATTGTTGTGCAGGTGGGATGGAGTCAACGATGGTCAATGCGCGAGGATGATCGGGACTAGGCTATGAGAAATGAGGTCCAGAGCGATCAAGGATGTCGGGTGAATTCATTAGACTCAAACATGGCGCAAGATGGACAAGAACGACTGAACGGGAGATTCGGTGCGAAGGGTTGAATCAAGTGGCTATAGTGGTTCCGGTAGGAGTCGGATGGGAGAGACTTGCCGGTATGAAGATAGCTATTGATCAACCTACACGTGGTGAAGTATAAAATTGCTCACAGTGATTGGATCGAGAAGGGTATTTTGGTATATTCGTCAAAATTCTGTGTTAGTGACCCGACCTTTAGAGAAACCACAACACCAGACGCAAGAATAGGTGGTTTAGGTTAAGAGAAGATAAAGATCATGAAGAGACGAATTCGAGAGACCCGGTTTGTCATCCGCTTTGAGAAGCGTGTGTGAGTGTAGACCCGTTTGTGTGGGGATTTAATGGTATCCGATAATGTTTTCTCTCTAGACCTAGCCTCCACTATAAAATGAAGAGGTACAGGATTTGCAACCTCTTGAACCCTTCCGATAAGAAACCCAAATTTTGTGATTTGGGAAAGGTGGAAATAGAGGAGGCTAGGATTTGAGAGAGATGGATTGATTGAGTGCTCAAGTGTTGAGCTTTTATCCTATATAGTGGAGTCGTTGTAAACCAACAATCTCTTAAATCAATCCAAGCAAGATTTACGCCAAAACAAGTTCTCTCTTGTACTTACTCTCTCTTTGATGACTTTGGGATTTTTGTGTCATTTGTTTTTCCTTGTGTCTTTTGTTGTGATCTAGCTTGCTAGAATGTGTGGGAATATATCTAGTGCCATCCTTATCATCATCCGCCCACGAACAAGTTTTTTTTTAATAAAAGCTTGAATTTCCTCAGTTGTTGTGCCTTGTTGACCCCATCCAAGAAATTCGTGGAACCTTGGCTTTGATCGTCCCGATCGTCGACTGGAATATGTTCCTGACTTTCTTGATGAGTTATGGTTGAAATCTTAGGGGATTTGGATAACTGGATTAAAAGTTAAGTTATTTTGTGATCTTCGAAGGCTGTTGTTTAGGCAACCGACGATAAGACCGGTCAAGTGTTGGCGGTCAAACCGGCCTTGCAGGTTTTGCCTTAGGGATTTTCGGTTTCAACACAAGACTTTCGATGTGCTTGTGTTTCTAATCTTCATAGCTTCCATAGCCACTGAAGTGAAGAAGAAGTTGAATACCGTCGAGGTCAAAAAAGACTAATGCTCCTATTCACCATCCCCTTGTCGTCGTTCCGATCCAACGAAGCCCTATAACCAAAAGAAGTATACGTACAAATTAAGAACACATAACAAAGAACATGCATTTAATTAAGAACACATAACAAAGAACATGCATAAATGCGTACTTGTATATAGGAACTTCTCACCAAGAGTTGTCGCCGTTTTCCTTCTAGAAACATGTATGTACAAAAGTACTCAATGATTCTACTAATCGATGACGCATTATTGTGTGGCGTAAACATCATGCATGTATATATAGGGTTTTGCTTCAGTAATCCTGTTAAAAACAAAACTTTATGAATTAAAGCAAATAAAGGTGAAGACCAATCCTTGGTGTCTGGTCGGCCTGTGGTAAGACCGGCGTGTACACAGCGGTAAGACCGGTTTTACAGAATGGTCTCGAGTTGTTTTCTGAAAGCTATAATTTAAGGTTGTGGGTGATCTGGTTCGTGTTTATTGATTGATGAGAGTGTGATATGTGTGTGTGAACTGATATTGGTCAAGTTGGAGAACTTGTGCCGGGAAAATATTCTTTGATCTTTGCATGTGCAGGTTGGGCGTGGAGACGGTCATGGTCGATAACGAGGAAGACCAGAACTTGGATGGGGAAATTCAAAGTTCAGGTGATTGTGCATGTCACGAGCTGGTCGTGCTTACGCTGGGGCATATGGAGATCAAAGGTAATGCATGATGCGTGGAGAAGCTACTGGAGGTGCATTCCTGGAGGCTTTGAGGAGTTATGAAAGGCGTTAATACGTGGAAGGTTTAGAGATATTGGAAAACTCAGGATTTTAGGGGTTTCGGGTGCCTTGATTTTCGAAAGAGATAGGATTATGTGTCCGTGTTGATAAGGACACGGTTTAGGGCACTAGCATATAAAAGCTGAAGAGGTTAAGAGTAACATGAGACTTTTGAGGCTTTTAGGAGATGGCTTTCAGAGAAAGTTTTTGGTGTTTTTGTGCTAGGGTTTGTGGGTGCAAGTGAGAGCACTTTGTAGCCACATAATATGTTTCGTAAATAACAAATCGATCTACTCAAGAAAGATTAGTCATCGTCGGTTGCATGTTCTTTTGTCTTCTACTAGTGCATGTGTTGATCAGTCTTCGACTTATTCTTGTCCATCGTCTTTGATCTGTTCTTGTTCTTTGCGTTGCGTGAATCTCTCGAGCTAGAGGGTGGAAGAAATCTGATAGTAGAATCCTTTCGACTAGGTGATAGCAACCCGTTCGACCAGATCGACTTCACCTTCTTCGATGACAAGCTGTGTTGTTCACCTGGTTGTCGACAATAGCATTAACTGGCAGAACAGATCAAAGGTGTTTTGACCACTACGACGAGGAGGCAAACTCGTACGAGTACGTTGTATTATGTTGTCGGTTGAATCCAACACAGATTCTCTTCGATAATTCAAAAAGAAGGTACTACAATCATTCACCCCCTCTGATTGTCGTATCCGATCCTACAAGTGGTATCAGAGAGGTTTGCTATGGCATCAGAGAGGTATATGAATCGTCCCCCATGCTAGATGGTACTGATTTTGCTTTCAGGAAGTGTCGTATGCAAGCTTATATTGAGGCTCAAGGTAATGATGTTTGGAATAAGATTGCTAGACCATATAAGGCTTCGGTTAGAGTTACTAATCTAAATAAAATAGATGTTGATTTAAATGCTCAAGCTCATAACTTGCTGTTTCAAGGGATTTCTCGCAAAGAATTTGATCGTGTAGTTCATATTAATTCTGCCCACTTAATTTGAAAAACTCTTTGCGATTATCATGAAGGAACCACTAAAATTAAGAAAGTGCGTAAAAATCTTTATCAAGAAGAATATTCTGATTTTGCTATGAAGCCTAGTGAAGCTATTGATGATCATTTTCCTCGGTTTGAAAATATATTGAGTAATTTGTGTGGTGTTAATGTTATTCCTACTGATGAAGATAATACAACTAAAATTTTAAGATCTTTAGGCTCTGAGTGGTTGATGGTTGTCACAATTATTAATCAAACTGTTGATCTTGATACTTTAACTATGGCTGATCTTTCCTCTAGATTGAAAACTTGTGAGATGGAAGATTTGCCATCTAAGATTGATAAACCTTCATCTTTAGCACTTGTAACTAACCCCCAAGTGCATCGCTTCATCGAAGTTCTTTTTCTATGTCCGCTTTGTCTTCTTTTCAGAGGAACAGTTCAAGCCTCCCTAAAGAGGATTTGGTGTTGATCTCCTCACGAGCATACAAGGCACTCAACAACATGAGGATAAGGAAGTAAGGTGGTATGTCAAGTTCGATCAAGCGCTATGAGTGTAGCGAGCCAGGCCACATTAATATAGAGTGTCCCAAGCTCAAGGGGAAGGTGATCAAAGTAGACAAAAATTACCGTCGTCGGCCATTCAAGAATAACAACACCAAGGGTAGCAATTTTCGTCAGAAATTTACTAAAAAGGTTCTTTCTGCTATCGAGCATCTTGATCTGAGTGATGTGGAATATGGAAGTTGTGACGACGATGACCATGATAAATATGATGCTAAAGGTAAGAATAAGAACAACGATGACTTCACGGGCATATGCTTCATGGTGAAAAAGACAACGACAATGACAACGACGACGACGATGACAGTGATCCCGATGAAGTAAGACCATCATATGATGAGCTTAAAGATAGTTTGATTAAACTTGCTATTGAACTGAAAAGACAAAAAAGAATCTGAAAGAAAATAATTATCTTATTGAAAGCTTAACTTCTAAAATCAATAGACTTAGAGCTTCTATTCCTGATAAAGAATTATGTGAGTCTTGTCAAGTTTTACATTCTGAGTTGGAAACTGGTAGGTCAATGAATGCATTAAACTAGATTCAACTTAGGAATATAAATGCTAAATTTGATGATTTAAGGTTGACACACAACTCTTATGATAAAAAGTTAAAACTTACAAATAAAAAAATTGAAGAGCTCAAGTTTAGTTCATTTACAAGTTTAGAGTCAAGTATTTTGATTGCTCGAACTAAAACTTGCTCTAATTGTGGATTACTAGAAGCTAAACTTAATTTATCTCAGGAAACAATTCAACACATGCTTTATTATGAGATATCTTTTTGCTCTAGCTGTCCAAAACATACTATAAAAATAGAAGTTTTGACTAAACAACTTAATGACTTTGCTGGAAAAAAAATTGCTCAGTATAGTGCTTCTAAGAAACTTGTGAGTGAATCTTTTAAATGTACAACTTGTCTTATTTTAGCTAAAGACAATGTGTATCTCAAGAACACTTTAGAGAGATTTTCCTTTGGCAAGAGAATTTTGAATACGATCCTAGACAAGTCAAAAGTGAGTGTTAAACATCAGGATCTAGGATTTAACTCTATTGAGCATGCCAAGAATAATCCTCCTAAGATTGTAAAGCTTCTTGAACTTAGAAATTTGAAGTAGAATCTGAACCAAAATAATTTTTTTAAATCGGTTGGTATTGCAATGGATTCATCTACCCAAGTGGGTGCTGTAAAGGCAATAGATACAACTTCTCATCAAGACAAGTATAAATACACTCATTGTGGTAGAGATGGTCATTTGGGTCAATTTTGATTTCGAAAAACAAAGAAAGAAAAGAAAGACAGGTCAAGAAAGATTTCTCGTACTATAGTGTAGTTTGATGAAGCTCTTTATCATCGCTTTGCTCCCTCTAAATAATTTTCAACAGGTTTGGGAGTTTTTACGACAGGTCCGGTCAAACCGGCGTTGTCACACGGTCATACTAGCTGGCGGTCAGACCAGTGTCTATCACATGGTCATACCAGCTGGCGGTCAGATCGGCACTACAATTGCGGTCGGACCGGTAGTGCCCAAAATCTAAAAATTCGTTGTCTCTACCTGCTGTTGCTTTTGTTCGTCACGTATCTCAGTACTGGACAATGCTCAAGGACGAGTTCTTGTACAAGGTATTGTGTAACACCTCAGCCCAACCTGAGCCTGGAATGCTACCATACTAACATAAAAATAAATAAGCTAAGACTTTTTTTTTGCTAACTTTCGGCATAACCTCCTTTGTATAATTAAGTATACCGGAGGTTCCAACAGATGCATATACTATTAACAATATCTCAACATCCAAAGTTCATCAAAGCATTCTTAAATAATCTATTCAGCTAATGCATAAGCAAGTATATTTAAAGTTTACCATTCTCATTATTACAAATAATCCAATGCATTCAAGCATAGCCAAAATTAATCCTTAATCAGTTTGCTTGTTATTAAGGTACGATCTAAATGATAATCATCTTTAAGAGAATGTGTGGTAGTGAGTGCATCCAAAGCAATCCTACTCCCTCCCATGCATGCCGTTCTTGTAAGTGGTACCTAAAAGCACAACAAAAACAAGAGGTGAGTCCAAAGACTCAGCAAATATAATAAATAGCATCAACAACATACAAGCATGTAACTCATCAACTATACATCACAAAATCACATATCAATCACTTTACACATGTATGCTATGCAATATGCTCAACATGGTCTTTCTCTTTCTCTTTCCCTTTGCATTTTATGCAGTAATGCAAAGTGCACATCCGTCGATGCACACCCATGCCCGTAATATCCGTGCATGGATCTTTGCCCATACTCCACGTGTATGGGGACTGAGCCCATGCTCTTCAAGCATGGGAATTTTAGCCCGCCATTAACATGACGGGGACCTCAAGAGTTGCTTGGTCCTCACATGACCAAGACTTCAGTAAACCAACATAATGCATATGTATGAATTCTCAAAGTAATACAAATATGCATCCACAACAACATTGCATATGAATAACCTATTCTTACTCCAAAATCTCATAACCATAGAACAACAACCATGAATAACACGTGATTCATATCTCTAGTAACCATGAACAATACCAATTATACCATCATCATCACAAACATGAACACACAAGTACTCATAATATATACCAAACATTGCCATTCAATAATACATATTATATTCATCATTATACTTGCCTTTTTCCGCTACGGCGCGCGAAGAAGCAAAGGTGGTGCCTCTACTCTAGGACTCCGTCTCCTACACAAGAATAGCGCTAACAGTAAATACACTAAAAAGTGGACTCCTTTTTCACCCCTTAACCCCACTCCTCAAGACCTAGGGTTCGAACAAGGGTTATACTCAATTCTCCCGACGGTTTAGCAGTAAGTCCCACGGAATAGCAGTACTAAAAATATCATAACTTTCACTAAGAAACTCAGAATAGGGTGATCTTAGTCTCTCTGGAAGCACGACAAAACCAGATACAAAAGTCTAGTTGGGCAAGTCCCCTGATTCGGCATCCTACTAATTCTTATATTCAGGTAAAGTTTCTGTCTCTGCAATCTGACAGTCAGCGAAATTGTGGCGGTAAATATTCTATAACTTTTGATTTCCAACTCTAAAAATTGTGTTCTTTATCAACTTGGAAATCTTACTGAATCCTCTACAATATTAATTTTGGGTGGCTTTTCTTATTCGGTCTCTAAATAAATCATAATGGCCAGACAAGACGATCTGTCAACTCTCGTCAGCTCTCCTGAACAGTCGCGGTAAAACTACGATAACTCCTAAACCGTAAGTCCAAATCAGGTGATCTCGGTGCCCAAATAAAGCTAAAACCGAGGGCTACAACTTTCTAAGTGATAGTCAGATCAGAAAACGTACGAATATTACCCAAAACTGACGAGCAACAGCGCTGAACAAATCCGATCTGCTACCTCCACTTGGCCGGCCCTCCAACGGTGGTCTCCTCGCCTTTCCTCCAATGGACCGCAGCAAGGATCTTTGTCGGGGAGGGAGGTGGTGCTGCTGGGGAGGTGGTGGCGCAGTGGAGGTGCAAGGGGGAGAGGGGGGTGGCGGCTAGAGGGGGAGAATAGGGAGGGGAGAGGTGAGGGCTAGGGTTTTGGGGTGGAACCCCCTCCTCCCTTGGCCGACCACCAAGTGTACTGCTCCTGGGTCGCGATCCGCGGCCCAGGTTGTCGAAATAATGCAAAACCCCCTTTTTTATTCAGGAATTTCTACTCCTTTAATTGCCTTTTTCTCCTCCCGGCTGATTCTCTAATTACCGATTCGTTTCCAGGGTATTACATCTTTCTCCCGAATATTCTTCTAATCGACCGAACAAATTTCAGGGTATTACATATTGTGCACGTCAATGACAAATTCATTCTAAAATATTTTGCTCTTGTCCGTAAGTTGAGCTCTAATTATCTTTCAGTTTCACATTTAATAGACAATAATCTTGAGGTGACCTTTAAAAAGCATTCATGCTACATTTTAGTTTCGTTTGGCGATCTAGTATGCAAAATTATTCGAGCTAGTCGTTTGTTTAAGGGTGACTTTTCGTATTCATCATCCTCTGATCTTATGTGTCTTGTTTCATCTGACTCTACGTATTTACACCACTAGCACCATAGAGTAGGTCATATTGGTTTTGATCATCATGCTCATATTTGGAATATGGATCTTGTTAGAGGATTGTTTAATTTTAAAATTGAAAAATTAATGGATTTTGTTTGTTCACCCTGTCGTGACGGTAAGATGGTATCTGCATCACATCCTCCTCTCTCACTTGTTATGACTAATGCACCTGGTCAATTGTTGCACATGGACACAGCAGATTCTGCTAGAGTTCAGTCAGCTGGAGGTAAATGGTATGTTCTTGTTATTGTTGATGATTACTCTAGCTACTCGTGGGTCTTTCTTATGGCATCTAAGGACGAAGTTTTTGATCACTTTAGAGAACTTGCCCTTAGACTTGCCACAGAACTTCCAGGAGCACTTAGAGAAATTAGAAGTGATAATGAAACTGAATTCAAGAACACATCATTTGCTTATTTTTGTTCTGAAGAAGGGTTAGATCATCAATTTTCTTCAGCTCATATGCCACAACCAAACGGTGATGTAGAACGTAAAAATAGAACGTTGGTTGAGTTGGCTAGAACAATATTAAATGAACATGCTACACCTAGGAAGTTTTGGGCTGAAGCTATCTCCACGGCTTGCTACATTTCTAATAGAGTATTTTTGTAAGCTAAATTGCATAAGACTTCCTATGAACTTTGTTTTGGTCATTTTCCTAATATTTCTCACTTAAGGGTGTTTGGATATCGATGTTTTATTCTTAAACATAGAAATCTTGATAAATTTGAATCTAGATCCTCATATGGTATTTTACTTGGATATGCAGCTCGCACTCGAGGTTATCGTGTATTCAACTTAGAAACTAACAAAATGTTAAGACATGCGAAGTCACTTTTGATGAGGCTAGCCCTAGTACTAGACCCGACATTGCAGGTATACAAGTAAATGACACACCTGAAGACATCTTATATGACTCCGACGACGAGATTCACACTTCGATACACGTATCTACATAGATGGAGTCTACAACTAATGGATGTGATCTTACCTCCAATAAGGTAGAGGCCACTACTGCTATACATATATCACCTATGACACCACAGACTCCTCTGTATATTCAACAACGTCATCCTCCTAAACAAATTATTGGTGAGTTAGATAAGAGAGTTCTTCACAACAGGTATAACTCTAATGCCTCATATGCTCATACTGCTTTTGTTTCCTCTGTTGAACCCTAAGATGTAAGTCATGCTTTATCTGATGAGTCTTGGATTAATACCATATATGAGGAATTAGAAAATTTCGAGCATAATAAAGTCTGGACATTAGTTTCACCCCCTCATGGTTATAATGTTATTGGAATCTAATAGATTTTTAAGAATAAACAAAGCGATGATGATGTTGTTTTTCAAAATAAGGCAAGATTTGTGGCTCAGGGTTTTACCTATGTAGAAGGTCTTGATTTTGGTGAAACTTTTGCACCTGTTGCTCGATTCGAAGCCATTAGAATCCTTTTAGCATTTGCAGCATCTAAGGGTTTCAGGTTGTATCAAATAGATGTTGAGAACGCTTTTCTTAATGGCTATATTGAGGAAGAAGTGTGTCGACGATCAAATCGCCGATCTTATGAATATATGAAAAGAAAGAGGAAAATAGTGTGTATCTTCCGAAAGTAATGAGGTCGCTTTTCTTGCTATGAACTCGGTGTTACAATGAGTATATGTAACCTAGACTAAAGACTAATTCGAGAATACAATGCTCTTCCGAGAGTGTTTCCCAAATGATCTTCACTGTTCCGGCCTCCTTCACTTCAATCCGCAGTCCTCCTTATGTAGTTGTTGAAGGGTTGGCAGTTGTCTCTGGAAGAGACGCCTGTTCGGGAAGCAACGCGTCTGGTCGAAGAGAGGCGTCAGTTTACAATGTGTCAATCGCCGCATGCGGTTATATGTCGCTTAGCCATTAACCGTATTCTCGTGTCTTAGAGTTACGATCGTCGCGTGGTATGAGATATACAACACATGTCCCATTCTTCACACGGTAAGGGATATATCCGCGCTAGATCCGTATATCGCTTAAGGTTTTGAGAGTTTTGACTAGTCGAGACAAGGTTGGGAACCTTCTCCCACTAAGTTAGATATTGGGTAACCTCTGGAATCCTCACGACCAGTGAGGTCGTTAGCCTTAGTGGTTACGACCACGAAGATATATCGTCCTTTATCTACTAATTAATAAATAGAGGTTTTAATCCTTGTCAGCTAGCCCCCGAACTTTAAATGAATTGGTCGATAACGCTAATCCCGATGCAATCGCATCGATGCACCCTCATTAAATGTCATGGTATCCAAGGTGGTCCATATTCATTTTTAAAGTTGAGAAATCGTCTTGGAAGTTGAAAGAACTCTTTGTCCGCTGGACAAAAGGGATTTTTGTCCGTTGGACTTTTCCCAGAAGAGGTTACAGTGCTACCGCTATAAAGGCCCCTTAACATCGGGTGTTAGGATTTCTACGCCTTTTACTTTCCTCTTCATCTTCCAAGAAACCATCTCCGATCACCTTTGAATTCTTCACCCGAAAGAAATCACCATGTCGGATCTTATCACCAACTGGTTGATCTCGGGTCTGAGTGAGAAGAAACTTGAAGGTTTGAAAAAGGTTGGGCTACTACCCGACAAAAATCTGATCTTATGGAGATCAGCTTTGGGGAACATTCTCCAAGCGGTGAGGATGGAGAAATTCCAGTTTTTCTCGCATATATCGAATGTGGTTTCAGACTTCCAGTCCACTCCTTTCTTTCCCAAGTTTTGGAGTATTATGGAGTAGAACTAATCAATCTGGCCCCTAATGCCATAGCCAACCTCAACATCTTCGTCTACCTCTGTGAAGCGTACCTGGGAATTCCAGCAACCTTGGATCTCTTCAGGTACTACTACAGATTGGTGAATACGAAGAAGATGACCGGTACACCCGGAGAGTGTACCTTGCGTCTCCATGACGGGAAGGCTGAGGAGTACATTACAATGTACTCCAAATCTTCGTGGTCGTCATGGAAGAAGAGTTAGTTTTATATGAAGATTACACGGGGCGATGGTCTTTATTACATCGGTAAAAAGGCTATCGAGAACCCGCAATGGCGTTCCTCCTCGAAGGAGGGGAAAATTGGAAGATAGATTGAAGCCATCCATCTCCTGAGTGTCAGGGGTTTAACCTCCTGGCACGTGGTGAGAGACTTCTCCATGTGGAGAATCAGCCCTCTGAAGGTCAGAGCTCATTCGATGCTCTGGTATATTGGTCGTGATGATGCGACTAAGAACTCTAGGGAAGGTAAGTTCCAGTAAGAATCCGACCAGCATATTTTTCTGGTTAAATACTTTTATAATCCTAAGACCTCTGTTTTTGTTACAGCTTTGTCTTCTGATGAAATCAGAAGCCGGATTAGAATGATCTGTGCTGAAGAGCCTAATGAGAAGGCTGGTTTCCCTTTGATCTTAGCGCATTACTCGCCAAGAGAGGGCTGAGAGACTTCGGGTAAGCATGATAATTATTTTTCACCTTTACAATCTTTTCCGATCGGTGTTTACCTAAAAAATCCTCTTTGATATGTAGTCGGTCGGTCTAAAGATTGACGAGGCCACGGAGACCTGTGAACTAATTGACGAACCGACCAACCTTACGATCAGTAGTGATCGTGTAGAGGTAGGTAACCGAAGGAAATACTTTTTGTTTAGACAAAAAAGATATGTTCATCACCCAACTAACTTTGTTTGTTGAATCAGGCGGTAGTCATTGAGTCCTATACAGTTGCTCAAGATTTGTCAAGAGCCATTGAAGCAACTGCTTTGGTGATCGATGAACCTACACCTTCCGATCCAACGATCAAGGATTCTACTCTCGACCAGTTGGTTGAAAGTATTACATCTGATCGTTTATTGAAGGATGTAGAGGGTACAACCAACCCTACCAGTTCAAGACTGGAAAAATTGGTTGAAAAGAAAAGAAAAGCTAGCGCTACAGACTTTAAGCCAGCGCGCTTCAGAGTCAAGATAAAAACAGATAACTTGGTATGTTGTAAATGAAATCATTATATGAACGCATACCTTTTATATTCTTGACGATCTTGAACTCTGAACTTCTTTTCCTTTGCGCAGACCTGTTGGAGCTCCTGTCATTTTCGATCAGGTTATTCCAGCAGATCATGTGATCGAGGGCACCTCCGACCAGAGCTTTCCTCAGGTAAGAAATCCTGAGAAGGAAGTGGTTAGGGAAGCCCCCGAGCATGCTTCAGTGTTGGAATCCGATTTGAATCCTGTGGTGATTGTCACTCCGTCAGTGGAGGTAGGCATCTCTGCAGATCCACAACAGATTCCAACTTCTGAAAGGAGCTCCTCCCAGACTAACAAGTTCACTTTCTCTCCTCGATTTATCGAGGATAAGGAGCTTGATGATGCTTGGAGGAGAGTATCAGATCGCCTTACAAAGGCGAATCCTGATAAGTTTTTTACCAATTACAATGATGTGGCAATTCAAGTAAGTGTCCTCAACCATTCTTATAGTTTTTCTTGAAGCTCATAAGAAACTTTAAAGAAAAGATGCTATCCATGCAGCATATGGTTGAAAATTTTACTGCGATCGGAGGACTAACTGATCGAATTAAGAATCTAGAGCAAAAACACTCCGAACTAGAAAGTAAGAACTTTCTTCTTAATTTGTCTTTTTTCAAGACTTTCCTTTCTTCCTTTAACTATTCTCCCTTATCAAATTTGATAGATTTGGAGAAAATAAAAGAAGAAGCTTTGGCTAAAAAAGCCAGAAGAATAAAGCTTAAAGAGGAAATTCAAGCTAAAAACCAGTCGATCGAAAACTTGACGACCAGACATGAAAAATACCTAGAAAAAACCAGGAAGAAGGCCGAAAGTAACTTAGTCGTAAACTTGACTTAGTATCTTCTTCTAATCCTTCTTGCTTAATGTTTGCTTTGTTTATACAGAACAAAATCAAGCATTAAGTAGAGCACAAAAAGCTTTGGAATTCGAGCAAGAAAAAGGGCAGCAGTTATGCTTAATCTTGACTTAAAGATTACTGCACTCAACAAAATGATCTTTGATATGGGATCAGGATCATCGTTGCCTTCCTTAAGTGATCCAATGGAAAAGGTAAATTACCTTGGCCATCTTTTGGAGGACCTTAAGGGCTTGCTTAAAACTACAAGAGATAAATACGCCCAGTCCGTAAAGGAATCCATTGCTAGTGGAGTTAGTCTTGCTTTAGCAAAACTGAAGGCGTCCGACCCCTCTACCAATCTTCAGGCTATTGAAGAGGATTTTAACTGCTTGCCTGAGGAGGCGACCAAGTTTCTCAAGGATGTTAAACCTCTTGGAGACAAGGTTGTAGAAGAAATGGAGGTCAGATCTCCATCCAGCAGTGACTAATGGAGGGAAATCTCTAGTAGTAAAAAAACCCTGCAAAAGAGAGAGAGAGAGAGAGAGAGAGTATGCAAAAAATGTGTAAAAACTTACCTTCCTCTTATCAATGAAAAAATAATTTTTGTTGATCCGGTCGACTTATCATATATTACCTAGTTCTCGATCGCTTTATAGTAGAAGAACTTTACTATAAAAGCAGTAGGCCAAGAATATGAACTTAAGTCTCAACCATTGTTTGAAAGTATGTACTGATTGTTGAAAAAACTGATCGTGATAATACTAGGAAACCTTTTTGGTCGAAATCAGTGTTAGGTTTCAACTAGTTGTAAATCTATTTTTTTGTAATCAAAGTACTTACTAAGACAATATATGGTCGGAAGAAAAAATATTTTTTCTTGACGAGAGGAATTTATACGCAAAGACATATATAATAAATGAGAAATGGTTTTATTTCTATGCAGTGCTCAACGCTAGTCGGAATGAACTTGCTAAGAAATGAAGATATAGATTGTATTTCGCAATACGTGTTCATGCTCTAGTCCGACTGGCAGCGAGGATCATAAGAAAAGGACCGTCGCTAGGAAGCTCCTTCCAGTGGGCGGAACCACATGCGAAAAAGGAGAGACTTCGACTAGGAGGTTTTCCGTGTCCCGACCAGTAGCCAAACAAGAGTAGAACAGAATTTTGAAAGTAAAAAATATAATCTCCATAGTCTTAAGCATATGAACCGCAGTCGACCAGAGCTAGGTTTTGTCATATAAATAACATCACTTGCTTTTTAGATTGATTTATTATTTATTAACCTGAATGGAAATGAAACGAAAACTAAACGAAAAACTTACGCAGTTGGTCAATATTCCAAGAATTAGACAAAACCCTGCCGTCTGACATGGCTAATCGTACCGAACCTGGTCGGGTGACTTCGACCACAGTGTAAGGACCTTCCCACTTGGGAGAAAGTTTGTTGCGATTTGCTTGGCTCTGAATTTTTCTGAGAACCAAATCACCTACAGCTAGGCTGCGAGGTTGCACCTTACGACTGTGGTACCTTCGCATGGCTTGTTGATAGATTGTCGAACGTAATAAGGCTTGGTTTCGTCGTTCCTCAAGGAAATTGACGCCGTCGAGTCGTCTTTCTTCCTGATCATTTTCATTAAAACAATCAGGGCGAGCAGAACCAATTTTTAGTTCTGGACGAGGCATGGCTTCAGCCCCACATACTAAAAAGAATGGTGTTTCACCGGTCGCACGACTGGTCGTTGTACGAACAGCCCATAAAACATAAGGAAGTTCTTGAACCGAAGCTCCTGATCGTTTTATTAACTGATCGAATACTCGGCGTTTGACCTCCTGCATTATGATTCCATTGGCACGCTCAACTGCTCCGTTAGTCTGCGGATGAGCAACTGAAGCGAAATGGACTTTGATACCAAGGTCATCGCAGAATTCCTGGAAATAGCCGCTGGAGAACTGGGTACCATTGTCTGTTATTATACAACTGGCTCCGTTATTATAAACTCATACGAGTACATTGTATTCGGTTGTCGGTTGAATCCAACGCAAATCCTCTTCGGTAATTTGAAAAGAAAGTACAACAATCATTCACCCCCTCTGATTGTCGTATCCGATCCTACACGCGGTCACGCCTACCGCCGCCTTCCTCACCCCCAGCAGCTCTTCCTCACGCCTGGCCGCCGCCCCTGGATCTCCCTCCTCACAACCGGTTGCCCCCTGCTCACGCCCTCTCCTCATGGCCAGATCAGATCCAATCCTCACTGGGTCCTCCTCTGGTCCTCCCACAGTCCCGCTCTATCGGACCTGAATTTTGCAAATCCAAATCCTCTGTGACATCACTATGCTATCTCTGGATCAGTAGATAGCACTCACATGCACATTGCTGAATCACTTCATACAAGGTGTAAACTAAACCATTCAATATATTACAATCTTCAGAGTAACATAGACCACGTCGGGTCAAGTTTTACAAAAGGGACCGAACATGCCAAATTGAATACAATACATAAGAGCAGCATAAACTACAGTGGAAGCAAAAAGTGGGGGGTAGAGCTCATCTCTCCACAGACAAGTGACTGGAGTAGCTTGTGTACAATGTATATTAACCAAGGGTTTAGAAAATATATGTTGTACGCAAGCACCGAACGAGTCCACTAGACTAGAGCGAGATCTAGACTACGGAGCTAGACTACTCTTCATCGTTTCCTTGTCCATCGACTTCCGGGTCTTCATAGTACGTATAGTCCCCTTGATCCACATTATCTGGAGGGTTTGGGGGAGAGCGAGGCTGAGCACAACTTCCGTGCTCACGAGCCAACACACAAGACGCAATAATATACATGCATGGCTTAACAAGGATGGCTCGGCTTCTTTTATTTGCTAAAGCAACATTTTCAATTATCATAATTACAAATTCCTATGACTTAGCATTTTATCCAAATTGTATTTTATTAAAGAGAGTAAATTGCAATATTGAATAATAGTAGAGATTCCCTCCATCAGAAACTCTACCAATACTTCATTTGATTAGAGCTACCTCCACTCCTCAACATCACTGAGCTCGACGGCTCAGGAAAAATCCAATCTCAGGGCTAGGTGAGCCAAACCTGATTTTCATACCACCCGCAAAGGTTTTTGAAATATAACTAACTCTAGTAAGTTCCTATGTCCGCCTTTGACCGTAGACACGGCTGTTTAAACAGTTTAGACTCCGCAGAGGTTGTACACTGTACCCACAAGAGATAATCATACTCGTTACCCCACATGATTCCGTAGTAATGTGGTTGAGCGACCATCACAGTAGCCTTTTGAAATATTTCGCCCCTTCCGTTATCTCACCCATATGAGCTATGCCCATAAGTTGTGTGGGATGTTAGCCTCAGCAACTAGCGTAGCTAGATTACCCACAACGCCTAGCGCGTCTGGCAACTTCACCATGTACTGGTGTCCCATTCAAGCCGAACCATGTCCAGTGATTGCAAGATCCCGCTATTCCTCCAGCGAGATAACATTCGGAGTTTAATAAATTTACTAAGGCAAGTTGTACTTTACAGACTTGTGGTTGTACTTATTTTACACGGGAGGTCATGACAAGATTAAGTTCTTAATCCACCCGGGCGGTTCATACCACCTACTAACCACTCTCGTGCATGACGACACCCACCACCCTTTCGATCCGCTCAGATGTGGTAATAGCAAGATGTTTAGGGTTTTGAGGAGCAAAAATACACCAACTCAACCATTTCAGTCATTTACCCACAATGACTGCCCAAAATCACTTTCATGATTAAAAGATGATGATCATGACATTTAATGTCCCAGTACTTAAGCAAGACTAGCATGTCGTATAAATACAACCTATACTAGTATTTACCACATAACTACTAGGGTGACATGGAATAATGGATTCAATTATCAAAGGATGGCTTAATAATTAATTAATCATCAAATGAGTGTTTAACTACCTTAAGCTTTAACATACATTTGATTAAATAATTAAAGCACGCAATTTTGATAATTTACATGAATAAAATTTACATAAAATGTAGGCTCAAAATGATCAAAGTGTCGACTCACCTTGGTTAAAGGCAGGAGGGTCTTGGTATTCTTGAGCTTGATCGAAGTGGAGGTCTCCCACGTCTTTGAATCCTAAGCGGACGAATGTACCGGAAAAAGGCACAACAGCAAAGAGAAAAAATAAATACAAAACCCATAGCAAATGAACTCCAAATTAAACAAGACCAGTGCCATTAGCAAGATCTTGAATTTAGACAGATTTAGAAATAAATTTCATAATTTTAGGAGTTATAACAGAGGAGAACGAAGCTTTCAAAGTTTGAATTGAAATTAATTCAGAAAAATAAAAAGAGGAGAGAGAATGAACAGTAGCCAACTGACACGTGGGGCCCACTGCACAGTGCTCGGTCCACGTGAACAGTGTGTGGACCGGGTTCACCCTGCACTGTGCGGGTCCACGGTCCACCGGTCTACGGAATAGTGACTGTGGGCCCCCTGGTCAACCACTGTGCTGGGGGGTTAAAAGGGGCGACGCGTTTGGCGACGCGCGTCGCCTCGCCTTATCTGTCGCAAAGAGAGGGAGAGAAGCAGAGGGAGCACGCGGGGGTGGAAGGGAGCGGAGCTAGGGCTGCTCGAGAGCTACCGAATCGGCGGGGCAGCGGTGGCCGAAGTCGGAGAAGAAAGGGGCACAACGGCGAGGAAGGAGAGGGGTGAAGCCCACGGCTCCTGTGGCACCTCGCGACGGGGGCGGCGGCACAGTGGCGGTGCTGGAGCGGCCGACTTGGTGGGGGAGGCGGTGCGGTTAAGGCGAGAGCAAGGGGGCTCGACTTCGACTCGGTGAAGCGGAAGGTTGAGGTGGGGAGGCGGAGTAGAAGGGGAGGCGGCCTGGGCTCTTATAGCCCGGGGAGGAGCTGCAAGAGCCGGCGGGAGCAACGGGCGAGCGAAATGGGCGACGACATGACGACGCAGCGTCGGCGCAGCGGCGGAAGCGACGTGCTCGTCAGCGCAGCGGCGGACGTGACGACGCGGCGTCAAAGCGCAGTGTGGCACCGGAGGAGATGGGCCAGGGGATAGGGAGCCGAGCATGCTGGGCCGGGGAGGCCAAAAGGAGGTGGGTCGGATGCTGGGCCGGAAGGGGGAAGGAATCCATGAATTGCCAAAAAGGTTTGAAACATAAACCCGAGTTTTTGCTACACGCTAGGAAATTTTGTAATACAACTCATATTTGCAAAATGGTTTGAAAATGAGGATGTTACATGCTCGCCCACCACACCTGTCCTCCCGGCTGGTCAGTGGCCCCATCCTCTTGCCCGGCAACACTGCCTCCTCCTCACGCCCTGCCGCACCACCCCCTCCTCAATGCTCGGCCTCCTCCCGCTTGGCCGCCGCCCCCTCCTCAACACCCTGCTGCTGCATACCCGACCTCCTCACGCTCGGCCTCCTCAATGCCCATCGTCCTCAGCCCTCACGCCCCCTCCTCAACACCCGGCTCCTCCCACTCGGCCATCGCCCCTCCTCAACGCTCGGCCTCCTCAATGCCCGGCGTCCTCAGCCCTCACGCCCCCTCCTCAACACCCGGCTCCTCCCACCTGGTCATCGCCCCCTCCTCAAAGCTCGGCCGCCGCAAGCCTGGCCTCCTCACACCTAGCCGCCGCCTCCTCAAAGCTTGGCCTCCTCACACCCTCGATCGGCCCTCCTCATCCCTATCCTCCTGTTACTTTTGATTTGTGTCCTACTCTCATATTTACATTTTAGTTGGTATTTCTATTTTATTTGTTGAACTTGATGTGTGATGAACTTGATTAATTGTTGAACTTGATGTGTGATGATTGATGATCTTGATTAGTTATTGAACTTGCATGTCACAGTCTCACAGTCACATATCATTTGATGTTTTCAACTATGTTGTGGTGGGTACACGGGCATGCCTGCAAGCAATGGCCATGGGTAAGGTTCTTCGCCTGTTGTCTTTCGGGGGCATGCCCGTGAGAGAAAATCAAGGTCGCGGACATGGGTGTGGGCGAGCACTACCCGTGCCCGCCGCGCCCAATTGACTTCCCTAGTCACATTATTGGACATTAACAAGGTATCCAATGTGTCACTTTGATCATCAATTTCTATAGAAATATGTTGTTTTAAATAAAATTAACTATACATTATGAAAGTATATTTTATGATGAATCTAGTAATACCAATTTTGTGTTGTGAATCTTCATTTTTTTACATATTAATAATCAAACTTAAAATTATTTGACCGACGTAAATTCTAAAACAACTACCATTAGAATCTGTGGTAGTACTTTGGATTAATACTCCACTCATACCAGTCCGTAGTGTTGGGTAAAAATTAAAGCCTAGTAACAAGTGAACACTTAGGCCTTGTTTGGTTAAGTCATTCTCGGAGGAAAGGAAACGTAGTCATTTTTTTTCTTCTTGAAGAAAAGTGAAGAAGCACAGAATGAGATGATCGATCGATGTCACGTCCGACACACCACGACGATGCCCGGACAAATCATTCTCTGCAGCGTGGGGGACCAACGAATAGCGTGATTCGCTAAGGAAAGGAAGTCCCTGAAAAGTAAAAAACCAAAGCAACCAAAGTGCTCACCGATACCTCGTTTGTGTCCCAAAAGCCAAACCAGCGGCTGCATGTGCAATGTTTAAGAAGCATGTATATAGTAGTAATCTCTGACGACCTACTAGTTTCTTCCGGAGAGGCGGAGACTGATCGACTTCACGAAGAAGCTAATCAAGTGGGTAACTGTATCTTTCAACACGAGAGACAATTAATCATATATGTTAGTCGTATGCTTGTCTACTGTTTAAGATATCTTCAACCTCAAATGTCTTCAGTTAATTAAACCGAAGGATGAAACTGAAGTTCTTAGGAAAAGGAGTGCAAGGAAGAAGAAGAAAAACGAGAAAGCGAGGCGACGACCAGAACACCTAGGGCTAAGAGAACGGTGTCGAGATTAAGAAAGCCAAAACCATGCATGAGAGGTTGGTGGTCGGGTCAGTGTCCCTCTCACGTGTCAACATCCATCTGTTCCCTAGAAGCAGGATATCTGCAGACATTGCTCTCAAATTGCACTAGGCAGTGGTACCTTGCTAGCTTGGTATGGTCAGCAATATCTGCTTGACCTTTTGGCTGCGGTTTTGCAACTGGGTGTTATCTCATTGTCAGTAGTTCAGCACCGCCGGCCGGCTCTTCGCTTGTGGGTTGTAGGGTTCTATGTGGCTTGTTACAACGTCACGATTACAGGCATGCGGAAATCCTTGCCAGCTGCATGCAGTGCACTAGATGATGATAACAGAAGATGAGCACTACTTATCCATATGTCGTTGAAGGCGGTCAAACCAAGCAGAATACTCCAATAAAGGGTGTGCTACACCTCTATTGCTTTTAAATTAGAAAGAGATAAGGTGAATTTGAGACATAGTTAGTATCAATTGTTTTGGTTGTACTACTCAGGAGCAAATTGGTGTGTGATCTCAGGCTTTTCATGTAATCCATGGACACTCGGTGTTGTCTTTGTTCGAATTAAACTGGTCGAATCTAGCATTTGCAATTGCACGTTCTAGCATACATGCATTTACTCTTAATAAGTTCACTTTGTGATGTGGAAACGAACCCCACGTTGTCTGTACATCGATCCTGAGCAACCTTATCTGCCCTACTCGCCCCCCCAGCATAAGATAGCTATCCTAATTCCCATGTGCTTTGTTAGCCGTCGGTGCGCTTATACACGAGCTCGTTGGTTAGTTACTTCATGAATCGAGTAATGTTTTGTAGCAGCTCCACATATGCTTTGTTTTTTTTTCTTGAACGGGAGATTCCACATATGCTTTGTTGAAGTAAGCTATGTGTGACCCAAATGAAACAAGCAAGCAAGCTAGATTCCATGCACATTTGGGTCACTCTGTTTGCAGATTCTATCCTGTGCTAACCAGTTACTCACACAGTACAACGCAAGCATAGCAAGATCTCTCGAGAGCTAGAGATCACTGGAGCAGAGCAGACACACACAAGAAACCATCACATCTCGGCCTGGGACCCAGAAGTGCAAGTGTGCAACCTGCACAAAACAGCAATGCAGTGGCGCGCGGGCCAGCACTGCCGTTTTCTGCCTCGGCGAGCGACCTACAAAAGGACCGAAATATATCTAAACGCACCCGCAGATCCAGCTGAAACGCCAAGCGAAGGACCGATCCCTGTCGCGCAGCGGCAGGTTCGTGGCATTGGCATGCCAAGTTGCCGATGGAGCAAAGCAGCAAGCAGGCCGGCTTGGTTGCAGGGCATGCCGTCGACCGTCACAGACGGGGCCCGTCCCGTGCTGTCCAGGTAGCATCGGGATCTGGGTGTGTCTCCACGGCGCGGGACACCGCGGCACGAGTCCCTTTTCGGCCGTGGCTTCGACTGCTGGCCTCGTGGGGTTTCTCGTTCCTGTCCTGCTCCGTTCGCTCGTGCATCTTTCTTTACGGGTGTATGTACCTGTCTCCGGAGTCAATCTCTGTTGCCGGCTTTTGCAGATAGCAGCCGCGCCTTTTCTGGCCGTGTTCCCCCATGTGTTCTACTAGTACTATAAACAAGATGAAAAGTAGTAACAAAGTTTGGAAGCTTGGGTACCGGCCGCCGGTGGAACACATGGTGGAACACGGCTAGAACACACACACATTCGCATTTGTGAGGAAAAAAATTAGCCAGGAAGGTAACAAATCCACCAAAATGAATTGCAATATGGCACAAATTTTAGAGATGCAGCGGCCAAATTTGAAAATTTGCTTGCTTAATAAACGCAGCGAAATTCACCGCAATGCAGAAGAAGTTAAGCGCGCACGAAAGCAAAGGAAGTCGATGCCGTGATGCGGCAGCATCGGCGTAGTAATAGCACTTCCCCCCCAAACGGCATGGGTCCATGGCCTCGCCATGCGCGAATCGTGCCGGTGCCTCCAAAGCACAGCACGCGCGGCAATTCGACGGCCCACGGTCGACAATGGTGCGTGCGCGGGCAGCGCGGTTCCACTCGGTGCTCTCGTTTGTTGCGGCGCGGCTGCGGGGCGACGGGCTGGTTGGCCCGTATTGGGGCCGATTGGACAAGAGACGGAACACCCAGGTCGGCCTCCGATCTAATTGGCCGGGCCGGCCCCTCGGCACACTTTGCGATCTAGGCCTTATGAATTTTTGTTCTTTTCTTGTGTGTGTGTGTGTGAAATTGGGAAAACATTTTCGTCCTGTGCCTTCTCGTCTCGGCGTGATAGGCTGGCATAATGGTTCCAAATTCCGAGTCCCAAATTCCAAATTTCCAACACCGAAAAAGACGAATTCGAACCATATTTTCCAAGTAGAAACATTGAAGGACGAGATGGTACACATGGTCGCGTTAGACTATGTGAAGATCTCACCGTGCAAGTGCCATGCATACCTGGAGGATTCGGCAATCAGAAGTGTCCTTATGCAGTCCAACTGAAGATCGGCATGTAATCTTCTTGAGAGCATGCAACTCAATAGATGGTATGTTTCCCATGCTCTCGAGCATGAGCCGTTGCGACGTCAATTTATTCCACAAATTCGAACGACATGCCATAGTTTAACTACCGTTCCAGCTTCCAAGGGGCTATAAAAAGCGCGACTCGGGGCCGGTCCAAAGCTAAGTCTGTTCGCAACCATACGTGCACCACCGCATTTGACTGGACGGGCCATGTCTTACGCGTTCATGATCCACTGCCGTGCGTCCGAGAACCACGTGTGCAGTGGCAAATCAAAAATGAAAAATAAGGGTGAATTTAAAGTCTTAAATGACTAAACTAATTTATAATAAATATAGCATTATATTATTATGCAATCAAATTCATACATGAATGAAAGCATAGCAAAAAAAAGAAAAATACAATTAATGTACCTCGCTAATGGAAAGTACATCCACAAAACATGTAAATATGGTTTCAGTAGTTAACAACTTGTACATTAATATTAGAAAATTAGTAATATAATAGCAAAACATGTAAATATGGTTTCAGTAGTTAACAACTTGTACATTAATATTAGAAAATTAGTAATATAATAGCAAATTATACTTAAATGATCATGAACATTCAAAATAAGAGAACCATACCACTAAGACGCTAGCTTGAATCACGACTTTCACGAGGCAAATTTATTCTACGAGATTTTATGCCTTGGAAGGATCTTATGATTCTATCATTATTAATGGATCTAAATATGTCTCACTCGGTATAGCACACCATCAAATCATTCAGCCACTTATCCGATACCTTGTTGCGCAAATCTGCTTTGCTAATATTCATTACCGAAAATATTCTCTCAACAGATATTGTTGCCACTGGAAGGATCAATATCAACTCGATGAGGCAATATACTAATGGAAAAGTTCTATCTTTATTTGTTACAACCATCAATTGAGCAAGTTTTGAAATATCACAATATCCATAAAATTCCTCACTTCTCCTAATGTTGACACTACTACAAAACAGGTCTTAGAAGACGTCTTATCACAGACGGTTCTTTGAAACCGTCTGTGATAAAATAATCACAGACGGTTCCAAGACGAACCGTCTGTGATAATAACTATCACAGATAGTTCTAGAGAACCGTCTGTGATACATCTCCAGCGTGCACCTCAATTCTGGACTTCCTCGTTCAGGCAGTCAGGTGAGCTTGTACCTCTCTTTTTCACGTTAAATAATGTCTTAAACCTCACTGATACTTTTCCCTCTGTTAATGAAGCTTCGATCGCAGAGAATCTTCTGGATCAACCTTCTTCCCCATTTTTGGCCGCCGCAGCTGACTCGGTGAGTTCCATGATGATTCCTTCGGTCTCTACCATCCTCAGGATGCTTGGAAGCTAATGCGCACCTTCTTGTAGCATTTCTATCACCGTAGCACGCTGTCAACGGGAGCCTCCTTCCTGCCGCCGCTACTCAAAGTTGTCAGGCTGCTCTAGTCATCCTCTAGTGTCTCCAAAGCCTCGGGTGAGCTCCTAGTATTTCATTGAAGCTTAAGCATACGTTAGATTTGAGGATTAGCTATCATAGCTTAGGTTTCAAGTTAGCCGATATGGCGCCACTGCGGGCAACCATGTCGCCACTGCTCCGGTGACCTTTGGTCCTCGAGCTACTACCGACAGCATCACAATAGCATCCTGAAGATGATACACTCACTCACCTACCCCAGTTAGGCTCAAACGCGAAAACCAGCTCAAGCTCGAGGAGCTCTGTCGCTCTTCTCCGGTGTAGCACCAACTCCGGTCATGTCTCTGGCCACCACCATCACCTAGTGGCATCACCGTCGAGAGAAGTTTCCATATTGGCCATTTCCAGCCGTCGCCATCGCTCCGATCGCCGGCGATGAGTGCCACCAAAGCAGCTCCTCCGCTGCTCTGCTTGTAGGAGAGCCGATTGGCACTGTAGCTCGGTCATTAAGACCAAATCAGGGTTAATTAGGACAAAGTAATGATTAGAGTAGTTGAGTTAATTAAGTCTCTGTTAGATTGACATGTAGGACCAAGCCAAAAGATTAAAGAAAATCTTATTTAAAACTTTATTAATAGATGAGTCACTGACATGTGGACTCCACATGTCAGATTAATGAAATCCAGATGAAAATAAAGAAATGCGCTTTTAGTTATGAGGAAATACGTTTCTGCAGTTGGAAAGCGTAAACCTCATTGAGTCCATAGGAGAATACGTTTTCTTTGTTGAAAAGCGTAAACCTTAGTATAATGTAGAATAGAATACGCTTTCTCTGCAAGAAAGCGTAAAACTCAGAAATACGACGTCGACGTCACCTTTTTCTTTTTCAGGATTTTTCCAACCGAACTGTAGGACCCCAGATTTCTACATCCGGATCCTCTGTGAAATCACTGTGCTATTCCCTGGATCAGTAGATAGCACTTCACAGGTACATTGCTGAATCAAACCATACATGGCGCAAAATTGTTTCATTCATTAGTTTACACATCAGAGTTTACATAGACCGCTTCGGGCCAATTTTTACACTGAGGGCCGGACAGGCCAAATGAATACATTACAAAAGAAAGCGGAAACAACAACGGAAGCAAAGAGGTGAGGGCATCTCTCCACGAGCAAGTATTTGGGAACCGTGTCGCCCGATATTATCTGAAAACTTGGACAATATAGGAAGCACACAAGAATCGATTTGAGTCGGCTAGGCTGGGGGAAGACTAGAGCAGCTAAGCACTAAACTACGCTTCAACGATTCACAGGTCTTGGACTTACGGATCCTTGTGGCGGTCGGCGGCTCGTGGTTCTGTTTACGAGAGTTTGGGGAAAGAGCGAGGATGAGCACAACTACCGTGCTCGCGAGCCAACACACACAGATGCAATAATATACATGCAAGGTGTAACAAGGATGGCTCGGGTTCTTTTATTTGCGTAAAGCGGCAATTATAAATACAGATAATAGAAGATCCTATCACTTAGCATTTTAACAAAAACATGATTTTGTAGATAGAATACTTGTGTAATATTACTAACAGCAGAGGCTACCTCCACCTTATGCTTATCTTTGGTTGGGGCTACCCCCATATTTTAACAATGCTGGATACGACGATCCAGGAAAAACTTAAAACCTCAGGCTAGGTGAGCCAACCTGGTTTTGTTGACTATCCGCAAACCTCAGGCTAGGTGAGCCGACCTGGTTTGTGGACCATCTCCAACCTCAGGCTAGGTGAGCCGACCTGGTTTTCATTTCCACCCAACAAAGATTTTTGAAATAGAACTAACTCAAGTTAAGTTCCCATGTCCGCCTATGACCGTAGGCGCGGCTGTTTAAACAGTTTTTGACTCTGCAGAGTTTGTACACTGTACCCACAAGAGACAATCATACTCGTTACCCCACATGATTCCATAGTCATGCAGTTGAGCGATCGTCACAGTAACTTTTCGAACTATCTTGCCCCTTCCGTCATCTCACCCATATGGGGTTACGCCCATACGTTGTGCGGGATGTTCACCTCAGCGACTGGAGTAGTTGAACGTGGAGTCAACCTACCCCTCAGCGACTGGCAAACTTCACCTTTTCTCGGTGTCCCTTTCAAGCCGGAACGCATCCTGACACTTGCACATTCCCTTTCTCCCACCATGCGAGACGACATTCGGAGTTTGATAATTTTACTAAGCCAAGTTGCACTTTGTAGACTTGTGGCTGTACTTGTTTTACATGGGAGATCATGACAAGATTAAGTCATTAATCCATCCAGACGGTTCATACCACATACCAATCATTCTCGTGCTCGACGGCACCCACCATTCTTTCCATCCGCCCAGATGTAGTATTAGCAAGTTTCAGGGTTTTGGAGAAGTGTAAAATAAATTAACTAAACTAATTCAGTCATTTACCCCAATAACTGCCCAAAACAATCTTTATGCTTAAAGGATGACGATTGGGATGATTAACACCCCAGTACTCAAGCAAGGCTAGCATGGCACTTGAGTACAGACTATAACTAGTAAGTTACCATATAATTACTAGGGTGACAAGGATCAGGGAATTCAAATATCAAGGGCAAGGTATAATAATTACTTAACAATCAAGTTGGCATTTAGCTACCTTAAGACCATTTAACATACATTTGCATAAAAATTAAAGCATGCAGTTTGCTATTTTAAAAGAACATAATTTTGCATAAAATGTAGGATCAATATGATCAAAGTGTTGACTCGCCTGGGCTATTTTTACCGTGGCCTTGATCTTACTCAAAGCCCGATTAGACAGAGGTTCGAATTCCTGGACAGCGTCCTTGCTTGAATTCCTGGATCTGCTTGAGCCGTCGATTCTTCTGGACTTCGATTTCTAATTACGCAATAACGATTGAAAACCAAATAAATGCAAAGAATCCAAAAGACCAAATAAAACACAAGAGACTCAGAAAGATTGCGGAGGCGGCTTGAGAGAAGGGTTTGAGCGACACTAGAATGTTTGACAGAGTCAAACAACCAGTTGGACGAAAGGAGGAATGGCAGATAATGTCTGCCCGGAGGGAGAAGGGTAAGGTCGAATGAGCTTTTGCCGGAAAGCTCTACTGCAAGATTATCCTTCTTCAGGCGACAAAGCAGTTTAACTACTGGTTCTAAACCAAAACTAGGATACCCGATCGACACACAATCCAATGACAATTCAATACCAATATCAGCTGCCAAAGTAATACTCAACGATTCAATTTCTGACAACACACCAATCCAAAAGACAATACTGCTACTGAAGATTAAAGCCATCCCTAATAATCAGGATCACAACCACTTATTCAAATTACTGCCAAAACACTTATATTGATGATCCGTAACCACAGACAATTAAGCAATAATCAAACTTACTACCAGCAAAACGATTGATCCTAATGTACCATTTCTTAATTGCTGGATCGATTGCAACCTTATTGCTACCACTATGATCCGGGAAGGTAACTACGAATCAAATGTTGACAAATGAAACTGATGAATAACGATTGATCGCAACCTCTATGACACAACAACTCAATTGACAGAAAATCCAAATGTCAACACTCAATCTACTGCCACAACAATCATACAAGCTTTCACTGGCTAGACCAAACAACTGTTGACTTTAACAAACCAATTCACAACTACCAATTCAATCGATTTAGTTTGACGAATGACATAAAAATCCACAAATGACTCCACTGCCGGTTTACACACATATTTCGAATACAAACCTACATTACCGCCAACAACATTGATATTCAATGAAACATGGCCACTGATACTTCAAATTGCCAGATTGCGCACATAATCAATTATTAGATACAGAACACACATTATTGATATCAATACCGATAAGGGAAGCAACTATCAACACAAGCATCCAATTTCAAAATTTCTAAATTACTAAACAAGGTTTCAAAACACTAGACACAAGAATTACAGTCGACAATCTTCCACTGCCAGACTTAACACAATTTCAATTGTCGAAATAAGATTACATATAAACCAGCCATTGATATTTTGCTTTCCAAAAACAAACACAATGATTCAATTATCCACTTATACATCACAGGTTCTAAATCATTCGAGCACATCATTTTAGCTGATAGCTCACTCCGACGATCTTCATTTGCCAGAACAATACACAATCAATTGTCAGAACACAGATGAATCAACTACCAGCTACAAGGACTATTGACACTGATGTTTATAGCTGCACAACACTCACTGTCGCCACACCTGGGGCCTTCGGCCAGGGCAGGGGATGAGAGGGGGAGAGAGCACTGAGAGGGGAGCAGGGAGTAGGGAAGGGGCTTGGCCGGTGGCTACCGACAGCAAGTGGCGGCCGGGGCGTTCGGGTGCACGGGACGGCTGGGTAGCGTGGCCGGGGAGGAACAGAGAGGGGGAAGCTAGGGCACGGGAGAAGGGGGAGGCTCACCGAGCGGCTGGAGGAGGCAGTGGAGCCGGGTCGGTGCGGGGTGGAGCTTGGCGGCGGCGAACCTTGGTGAGGCGAGGAGCCGCGGCCGACGACGGGTCAGCACGGAGGCGTCGCCACGGCGCTCAAGCGCCGGCGATCGCCGGCTGCGGCCGGCTGTCGGGGCGTCGCCGCGAGCTCTGGTGCCGGCAGAGAGGGGGAAGACTTACCCGGGAGGAAGGAGAAGCAGAGAGGGGTGCGCCGGCTTCTTATAGCCGGTGGGGTGGCGGAGGAGGTCACAGGCGGGCAGCGCGCAGGGGTCACGGGCGGCGCGAGCGCAAGACGGGCCGAGGCGCTGGCCGGGCGGCGCGCGACAAGCGGCGCGCAGAGGGGAGCGGGCTCGAGGTTGCGGCGGCATGGGGCGACGCGGATTCGCTGGGAGAGATGGCGACGGCTCGGGCGGCGCGGCAAGCGAGGGCGCAGCAGAGGGCTCACGGGCAACACACGCGCGTGGGAGAGAGAAGAAGGCGCGGGCCTGGGGAGATGGGGTGGCGCTACAGGGCATGGGGTGGTCGGCGGGATTCCCGGCGCGGCAGGAGAAGGTGGGGACGGCGCTGCAGATGGGAAGATGGAGCCAGGGCGGGCGAAAGCGGGGCCGGGCCGAGCGGCGGAGAGGAGAGGGGAGGCGGATCTGGGCGCGGCAGGAGGAGGCGAGCCGGCCGGACGGGGAGACGAAGGGGGAGGTGACGGGTCGACCGAAGCGACGGGGAAGAAAGGGAGGCGGCGCGAGCGAGAGAGGAGGGAGGGGGAGGCGAAGCGGCGACGGGAGCGAGGGGATAAGGGGAGAGAGAAAACGGGCGAGCGGGCCGGGAGCGAGGGGAAGAGGCAGTGGGCCGGCCTGGCGAGTGGGCCGGCCGAGAGAGAGAGAGAGGGAGATTTTTTTTTCGGATGTTACATGAACCAAATTGAAACCTTAATAACTTTTGAATATAAACTCAAAATGAGATGATTTTTTTTATAAACTCATATAAATTCATGATCTACCATAATATGAAAAAGAAAAATTGGATTTGGTTACTATTGAAATTATTTTGCATTATTTAATATAACTTAATACTAATTAATTTGTTATCTCTACTATTTAAAAGAAGGAATTGGTGGTGGTCTATCCTCCCTAATGCGATGTGAGCCGTTAGATATATCTTTCTTCGGGAGATGTGAGCCGTTGGATCTCGTTCTTTCTCGGTTCCTCCCGTGCATACGGTTGGCCACCCATAACCTGCTCTCCACTCCCCCCACACCCCAACTGCCTAAGCTGGTGCGCAAGAAGCCCAAAGATTCCATCAATCTTTCTAATAACAGGTTATCGACGGATCACTTGCATGGTAGACTGAGCACAACGATGGTTGACAAGATATAATTTTTTTAATCCGTAGCAAAGCACGGGCATTGGACTAGTTATGCGTATACGTGTAGATGGATTGAAACTGGATGTACGTTGAGAACCGTGTGAGTGAAGTGTATATTAATGGTGTGTTTGCTTTTAGAAGAGCCGCCGAGCAGGATATGTTAAAAAAGGGATAAAATTTATGTACTGTCCATGCATTGTTTGCAGTAATATGAAAATGTTTAACAACCCGGCGTAGATCGAAGCTCACTTAATACAAAGGGGTTTCAAAAAAGGATATACATGTCACGGTGAAGAGCGGATTATACCAAAGTCAGTAATGACGACATCGCCGAGGAAGTCAACGATATGCAGGACGTGGAATGTGCTTTTGATGAGGATAGGTCGCATGATGACAATCTGGATCAGATGCTACGCGATGCAGAAGAGAACTACGGTGAGAAAGAGTTTTGTAAATTCGAGGGCTTAATGGAGGATTCGGGAAAACCTTTGTTCTCTGGCTGCAAGCCAGAATACACAAGGTTGTCAACTGTGCTTGAACTGCTGAAATTGAAGGCAAGTAATGGTTGGTCCGACAAGAGTTTTACGGCGTTGTTAGGTCTCTTAGCTAACATCCTTCCGGAGGGAAACGTGTTGCCCAGCACGACCTACCAAGCCAAGAAGGTTCTTTGTCCATTGGGAATGGAAGCAGAAAGAATACATGCATATCCGAACGATTGTATCATCTACCGTAAAGAGTATGCAGACATGCATGTATGTCCCGTTTGCAAAGCATCCTGATACAAGCGTAAGAATACCGCTAAGACAAAGCAAGGACCTCATGCTAAGATGTTGTGGTATATGCCTGTGATCCCACGTTTATTTGTGAACCAAAAGGAGGTAAGATTGATGCGTTGGCACTCGGAGGAGCGTAAGAAAGATGGAAAGCTCACACAGCCTGCTGATTCTGCCGAGTAGAGAAACTTCGATCGGAGCTTCAAAGAGTTCGGTGTGGAACCAAGGAACATAAGGTTAGGGTTGAATACAGACAGAATGAATCCTTTCGGTAACATGAGCAGCTGACATAGCACCTGGCATGTGAATCTATGTATGTACAACCTTCCTCCTTGGCTGTGTATGAAGCGAAAATACATTTTGATGTCACTACTTATCCAAGGGCCGAAGCAATCTGGGAATGATATTGATGTATACCTAGCACCATTGCTGGAAGATCTTGTGACACTTTGGAACGAAGGGGTACAAGTATGGGATGTGTATAAACGAGAGAACTTCACTTTATGCGTCATGTTATTCTGCACCATCAATGATTTTCCTGCCCTTGGTAACCTGTCGGGGTTCAGTACAAAAGGAGTCAAAGCATGTCTGCACTGCTTAAATAGTGCCGAGAGTGTATGGCTGAACAACTCACGCAAAACTGTATATATGTGTCACCGTAGGTTCTTTCCCAGGATTCACCCATACCGCAAGATGAAAAAATAATTCGACGGAAATAAAGAGGACGGTCTATGATATGGTTAAAGATATCGATGTTGTACTTGGGAAGGGACGTAAATTAAGGACCCCTCAGAAAAACATCTGGAAGAAGCAGTCAATTTTTTGGGACTTGCCTTATTGGGAGCACTTAGAAGTTCGCCACTGCATCGATGTCATGTACGTGGAGAAGAATGTATGTGATAGCTTGATTGGTCTCTTACTGAACATTAGTGGCAAAACAAAAGACGGTGTTAACGCACGGCGTGACTTGGTTGATATGAACATAAGAACCGAGTTAGCACCGAAAGAGATAGATAAAGGACAAACGTACCTTCCTCCAGCTTGCTACACTTTGTCCAAGGTCGAGAGAAATAAACTGTGTCAAAGCTTGCATGGTGTGAAAGTTCCGTTTGGTTACTCCGCCAATATTAAGAAACTTGTTTCCATAAAAGATTTGAAATTAATTGGTATGAAGTCTCATGATTGTCATGTGCTGATGACACAAATGCTTCCTGTTGCAATTAGGAGTATCTTGCTGAACAAAGTCCGAATGGCAATCTTTAGGATGTGTTATTTCTTTAACTCAATTGCTCAGAAGGTCATCGATCCCGAAGGACTCGACACTCTGTAGGCCGAGGTGGTGACGACTCTATGTCATCTTGAGATGTATTTCCCTCCATCATTTTTCAATATCTTGGTCCATCTCATTGTTCACCTTGTGAAAGAGATAAAGATATGCGGCTCTGTGTTCCTACGTCATATGTACCCTTTCGAGAGATACATGGGAATTATGAAGTCCTACGTACGGAATCGATCTCGGCCGGAGAGCAGTATTTTCAAAGGTTATGCAACCGAAGAGGTCATTGAGTTCTACGTCGACTACATGGCTTAGGTGGAACCGATAAGTGTGCCTCTATCTCGTCATGAGGGGAGACTGGAGGGTATAAGGACCATCGGAAGGAAAGTAATCTCTCCCGATCTAGATACGTACGCGCAAACCCATTTCACGGTCTTGCAACACATGACCCAAGTGTCCCCGTACATCGACGAGCACAAAGACATAGTACGCTAACAAAATCCAGACCGGTCGGAGGTTTGGATCATGAGAGAGCACAACCGTCGATTCAATGAATGGTTAAAGGTGTGGTTCACTGGGAGGTCATCAAGTGATGAAATGCTGCTATGGTTGGCAAAAGGGCCAAAATTTACAATTGTGACATCGCAAGGATACGACATAAATGGGTACACATTTTATACGGCAGCTCGGGATAGGAAGAGCACAGTCCAGAACAGCGGTATCCGTATAGATGCGTTTCACAAAGGGTTCAATACCGCGGGGGCACGCGGGTTGAACTCGTACTATGGGTTCGTAAAGTAGATTTGGGAGCTTGATTATGTACTTTTCAAGATCCCCCTGTTTCGATGCCATTGGGTTAAACTTCCGCAGGGCGTGAAGGTCGACAAGTACGCCGTCACTACTGTGGACCTCAAACGTGTCGGATACAAGGACGAACCATTCGTACTTTCTAAGTAAGTTGTTCAAGTTTTCTATGTAACGGACCCAGCAAATAAGAACCGCCACGTAGTTCTTCATAGGAAAAGAAGGATTGTCGGAGTTGAGAATGTCGTGGATGAGGAAGAGTACAATCAATATGACGAGTTGCTTCCTTTCAGAGATGGCATCAGACTGGAGGAAGAACCTAGTGAGGAAGCTAGCTATATGCGCGTTGATCATCATGAAGGACTATATTTCAATTAAGCATGTATTCCATTGTAATTTGATGTTAACATGGAAACGCATCACGTGTTATAGACTTGTTCTTCCATTGTAATGTGATGTCAACGTGGAATTATCATGTGTTATGGACTTGTCATATCTAATGTTGATGTTAATGCGGACTTCATTGTATCGTGTAGTATCAAATTTGGTTTCACTTGATTTGGAGTAAATTAAGTTGAATTACATATGAAATTTTGAAGCCAAATTAATGATTTGGAGTACTTGTCAGCATATCATCTGTGATATGCGTTATATATGTGTTTGTCAGCATATTATCTGTGATATGCATTACATATGTGTGCTTGTTCATATCACAGACGGTTACTTAATGGAACCGTCTGTGATGTTAGAGTTATCACAGACGGTTCTTTAATGGAACCGTCTGTGATGACTCACATCACAAACGGTTCTTTAATAGAACCGTCTGTGATGTTTCGCTATATAAGTGGCCGACTCGAAGGGTTGTGCTCTCTGCCCTAGTCTTCTTCCCCAGAATCGCCCCCGACCCCGATCCCGGCTCGAAGGATTGTGCACTCTGCCCTAGTCTTCTTCCCCGGAATCGCCCCCGACCCTGATCCCGCCGCCACCCAACGCCTCGACCAACGCCGCCTCCCTTCGTCCCTGCCTCCGACCAACGCCGCCTCCCTTCGTCCCTGCCTCCGACCAACGCCGCCTCCCTTCGTCCCTGCCTCCGACCAACACCGCCTCCCTTCATCCCTGCCATGTTCCCTGAGGTAAGGCTCTATCTCCTCCCCGATCCCGGCGCTGCTGGTGGTGATGGCTTGTTCTCAATGTTGTTTCTCCCCTTGAATACCTATTTGGACAAATACTATTTCGATGCTAGACTTGCAGTCTATTCACATCAGTGCTGCATCTTGCTCTTGTTTCAACCATAGTTTTTCCATGAATAGCCTTCTGTCAGGAACTCAGGATCTTCTAGTTGTCCTGTTCAGTATGTAGTCCTATCCTATCCAATACTCAAGCTGTTGATACATAGAGAAGATGATGCAGTTAGGATGGTCGAGCAAAGTGTTACCAAAATAGGCTGTGTCTACTTTTATGAATGGCCTACCATAAAGCCGACACCACTGTAGAATCTAGCTTTGTTGGATCTAATTCAGTTACCCATTACATATTTATCATGTTTCCAGATACTATTAACATTAAGGCAGCACCCTTTTTCTAGATGCACTTCGCTACTGTGCTATGATTGAAAAATCAATCGACAATTGCAGGTTGTTGACAAAAATTAAATGAGCATGGACATATTTGATACTTAGTCCCATGTTTTTATGCTTTTTAGGAATTATCACATTCCACATAGACATGTTTGATACTTAGTCCCAGGTTTCACATTTGTTTATAAAATTAACATAAGATTGACCACTCTTCTTTTTAATCCAGATGACCTGATATTTCATATTTGTCGTTCTATTCACTACGCTTCATGATTGTGTTGAATGACCTGAATATGTCGAACCAAGTTCAATTTGTATCTTGATTAAATATGTTACTTGTTTCAGTTGACATCATCTATGCAATTGAGTTTTATAGTAGTATCAACTATCTACGAGTCGGTTGGGCTTGTTGAACGAAATATACTCTATTGATACAAGTTACCTTGATTACACCACATTTATTTTGGATTCTGGAGCTAGCAACGAATAGCATAATTAATCTGGAAACCATGTACCACGCATATATAGAAACTTAGGGAGAATTTAAGGATTCTTTTCCCACAGGAGGTCTACGCTTGCTCTAAGCAACATACTTAGTTGTTTGTGAAGCAGCAGGTTTGTCTTTTAAGTGTGATATACTTACTAGCGAGTGTATGAAGCAAGGTTATTTCATTATTTTAATGTTAATGTGAGATTTTGAAATTGAATTTAAGACGCAAACTTAATAGTAAATAAAACAAAATGAATTTAAGGCTATTTCATCATGTTGGTGGCATGATGCTGCTATCAAAGTAATCATTCAAGGTTTGTTGGTTTTTTTATTTCAAGTAATGAATTCAGTGATTGTTGTCATATTCTAATAGTTTGCTTGTTGCTATCAAATATTCTTGTCATATTTTGTTTCAGTGAATTACATGTGGTTGTTCTGTCAGTCTAGCTAAGCAATTTCATATATTTTATTTACTATGTATCCTATATTTAGGTTCAATGGGTAACTTATATTTGTTTATGTAATCATTGCGTATGTAACTTATATAGATAGCAAGTAAGCGAGATGGCAGAGGCACCGTCTTCGTCGCCGTCAGCGACGTCACCGAATGTGTCTGGATCTCCGATCAAGGTGGTACGCAAGCGAGATGGCAGAGGAATCTCCAAATTGCCCTCGGGCCACATGACTATCACGGAGGTCAGTGACGTTGGGATCCCTCTGAGTCCAAAGAATGCAGCTAAGAGATTCTGGACCGTCTGCGAGGTACTTGGAAGGGAACGGGTCCCCATCACCAACCCAAGCTGGAAGTCTCTGATGGATGTAGAGAGAGCCCAGCTGTGGACTGAAATTTTTGTCTCGTTCACTTTCCCAGAAGCAGACTAGTCACGCGTGCGACGGCAGGCGTTCCTCACGATGTGCCACGCGTGGAGGACTTTCAAGAGCACGCTTGTCACGAAGTACGTGAACACGGGTCGGATGCCCTTCATGAAGTATCATTTCTTATCGCGAGATACATGGGACGCCTTCGTGCAGATGAAGACGACGGCCGAATTTCAGGAGCAAAGTGCGGCGCACAGAGCTCTCTAGGCACAAAACACTCACCCCCACAAACTCGGCACCGCTGGGTACGCGGGTAAAGCCACGCAGTGGGCGGCGGAGGACGAGACCGCTATCAGACCGTTTGTTGAGATCTCAGACGAGCACGCTCGAGCCTGGTTAAGAGCGACGGCATCGGCCACGTCTTCAGGCGGCATCTCTTTCACAAACCAGGCAGACGAGGCAGTGTCCCAACGCCTAGTAAATATGTCGAACCACTTAGTTATTAATAAGTCCATAACTTTACGGTGTCTATAATAACATGATGTCCTCTTGCAGGAAGCATTGACTTCTGCATGTTCCCAAGGTTCCTTCCAAGTAGACAGGGAGAAGGATGTACTATCTACGGCTCTGGGAAACAAGGAGCACCCGGGTCGCACGCGAGGCGTTAGGGTTTACGTACCTTGGAGGGATGGATTCCGACATGACTCCGACACATATAGGAGTAGGAAGAGATCCAAGGACCAGCACGACGCCCGGCTGGAACATGTGCTTACAGAAAAATTTCAAGCACAAATAACAATCTTGCAGAACCAAGTAAATCAACTCCTCCAGGCGCAAACCGCCCCTGCTAATATTGGAGAAAGTCCTCCTCGACATCGGAGTAGCGTCACGTCCACACATAATTCTGGACATAACGACATTCAATTACCGATCGACGACATCGAGGTAATGTTCATCTCTGGAATGCTCCAAAGATAGACATATAGGACGCTCTATCTAATTGTGTATCGTTTTGTAGGAGCTGACGCCTTGCAAGCTCCAAGTGAGGATGGTCGAGTCCATTCCTATTGAGGCTAGGCGGGGTATGGTGTATCCATACCAGGAAAGGGCAGTGCAGCATGGTGCCCAGCTGGCGCAGGGTTACTCTAGGGTCCAGGTGGACATGGTACATGACAATTTCATGGCCATCCCACTTAAGATTCACCCAAACGAATAAATCATAACACTAGGGGATACCATGTACACTTTTATCCAGTGGCCCAAGAAGGACATCGCCCTGGACCCTACACTGACGCGATATCGACATGACCCTGCCTCTGCAATAGGACCCTCGATAAGTCCGCCTCAACCTTCGCTTCAGAAGACCGCCTCATCGGTTCCCGTCGAGAATACGCCGAAGGGACAAGAAAAACGTGTATCGGTCCCTCAGTCGTCTCACGGGAAGACGGGACGCAGGCAACTCGTTAAGGCAAAATCAATATCGAAGAACATTCAGGCGCCTACCAAGCCCGGGAAATACTCCCTCGAAAGTCTGTTGGTCTCCAACACAGAACTACACGGCTCAGGATTAGCTTGTCAAGCTTTGCATGACTGGTACCTGCGCAAGACTCGAGAGGAGGGGGACCATACTGGAATCATCGTCAGATACAAGAGGGAGCATTTTCTCCACGAGCCAGGCCACTTCGTCATGGGCTTCGATGACTTATTCGACCTATACAACCTCAATGTCCTCGACGCATCACTTCTACGATGCTGGACACTTTAAGTGTGTACAATCAAGTTCTACACTCACGTGATACTGATAAATATCACAACTCATTGCTTATGTACAGATACATTATGAAATGTGCCCGTCGACTCAAAGAACCGGTGGGTTTCCTCGACCCAAACGTGATCTGATGAGTCACGGCGGCCCGATCTTCCGATAGGTTCGATTTGGTTCGTCGTGAGGACGTTGACGCTTTGAGGCTTCCGACCAACAGATCGTCACCTCACAATTCGCTACACCCGCACGCCTGTCGTTATCGACCACGCTTGCACGCGATCGACCTTACCACGAAGGTTATTGTTCCTGCAAGCAATCGAAGCAACTCACAAGAACAAGGTAGATGCAATCTGAATTGTATTGCGGATATGGATAAAGTTTACAAGTGGGGTTCCTCAAGCGGATAATCGATTTAAAGCGCAATTGGCGGAATAATCTAAGAAAAACCGACCTCTAAACTATGGCGACTCTTGTATATATATAGGGAGCGTGAGGAGGTCGACCTAGGGATGTGCGGTAGTGGGATGAAGCGTACACAACACGGACTCCGACCTCGTTACGTTTACAAAGTCTTATTAGTTTCCAAAGCGGTGACGCGCACCTTGTGTTGCGTATTTACGGTCGAAGATCTGGTCGTAGGACTGGTCCTAGGGTGGTCTTGAGGAGTCCATGCTATCTTTGGTCGTAGATTGTGTCCAACGAGTACTGTGCTCGCTTTTCTGGTCGTAGATTGCTCCAATCGAATCAACTAGTCGTAGGTCTTCTTGTAGTGGTCGTAGATCTTCTTGCAGTGGTCGTAGACCTTCTTGAACTGGTCGTAGTCCTAGATTCCTGAGTACAAGTAAATCATCTCCATTAGGCAGCATCATAGAGTTCTCAAATAATACACTCAGCTCTAGAAACGACTTTACCTGATCGATTAAGTGACGTGCTCTAGCTCTTGTCATAGGACCGTGTAGTTCAGCACCCAGATCTGGAGGGTCTTGTGCGTGCGTGTATCCGAAGGAGGGATGTCCTCATCATGATCGCTCAGCAAACAATCAACCAAGACGCATCCTACGTCAAGAATTACATAAAAATAGGATTGCTTGCTCTCGACGACAGGGAGTACATAATTGTGCCCTACAACCAGAAGTAAGTGCTTCTCTACTTGTTATACAAATTTTGTTTGAACATAGGTTTATGACTATAGGGACATACATAAGTAGGTTCCACTGGATTCTTCTAATCATTGTACCAAAGAGGGACACGGTATTGTATCTTGATTCCTTACTGAACAAAAACCACAACTTCACCCTTCTTAAAGGAATACTCGACAGGTATGTTCATTTCCTCCGCACATTATAACTCTATTATAGTCTTCCTTCATTTGAAATGGACGTGGATAACTTTTTGGAATCATGTAGGTCGTTCATCGGCTATGTTGCCGAGGGAGGGGTATACAAGGGATCGAGTGCCACACTGACTCACATGATGCGGTTTCCGGTACGCACTACAACACAATAATCCTATATCATACTTTGTAATATTGCGTCTCGAACTGACTGCACCTATATATTTAATTCTATTTTTGTAGTGCCGCCAGCAAAAACGAGATCACCTAGCGCATTCTACGTATGCCATCATATGCGGCTATTGATTGGTTCTAGGAGGCACGATACTTTACTCCTGCTGTCGACAGGTCTTGAATATAGAGTTAAATGCACTCGACATGAACGAGGTCACGTACGTTCGAGGCGCGCTCTGCAGCTTCATCAAGGCGGACATCGTTAACCTCGACGGAGAGTTTCACGCCGTCGACACCAATGAACGACCTTTGAACAATTGATTCAATATTTGTAATTCACTTTGAGTAGTGGTAATTGAATTTGTAACTCCGATAATACTTTGAAATATTCTTTTGCAATTGACTTTATGTTAAATGATCACTTTCAGTTGTCAGCTTCGTCTGTGATGTACCTGTTTCTGCTTGTTTGTTTTAAGAGGGTATGGCTAGCAATTCCTGAGGCTAGCTCAAAATACGACAAAAATTAGTTAGGTACAAAGAACTTTCATAGATGATTTTTGTTGAAACCGTCTGTGAAGGGCCACTATCACAGACGGTTTCTACGAAGAACCGTCTGTGATATACCACTATCTCTTGGTTGCTACCGTCTGTGATATTATCACAGACGGTTCTTTGTAGAAACCGTCTGTGATAGTGGCCCTTCATAGACAGTTTTTGCTAAAAACCATCCGTGTTGATCCTTATCACAGACGGTTTTTAAACCGTCTGTGATAACCGCCTGTTATCACAGATGTCCAAATTCAGATGGTTCAAAAATCGTCTGTGATGACGGTTCCAAACCGTCTGTGTTGATCTTTTGTGTAGTAGTGTGAGAATGAATGTTTGAAGTTGACTTTTTAACAAGAATCAATCAGCCATCGTGAAATCATCGGCATAAATCTCAGCAAATCGAATAAGCTTATCAACATTAAATTTAGAGAATAAGTCACTTGGATCAAGATAAGACATGCATACCAATAACTCTGAGGAAACTTCATTGATGCGATGATTCGTCTCATTCATAGTTGCATCAAGAGCAGCATTGAAAATGTCAACTTTGTAATAGTGATGTTGAGTAACTGTATGCTTCCGACGTACAGATTTACCCATAACTCCAATGACATCATTCATATTTGGCACAAAAATCCCATATGCCTCGCAAAAACTTTTGACTTGGTCGAACAATGGTTCCCACCCATTGTCCATCATATCTTGCAAGTGTTCTTTCACATCCTGTATTAAGCTCATAGCTTCAACAATGTCTTGGTGCTTTCTTTGTAAAGCAAGTGATAGCTCATTTGTTATGCTCAACAATGTTATCAAAAAATGCATAATTAAAATAAATTAAAAGGATTCCATATTTTTCATTAAACCTGCTGCTCAACTATGACTTGTGTTTTGACAAGCATCTTCACTTATAAGTTCCAGCATATCCACAACTGCCTCCCACATTTGGTATATACGAAGCAAGATTTTGAGACGTGTGCCCCACCGAGTATCTCCAGGTTTAGCTAGACCAGATTCCTGATGCAGCCCTCTCCCAGGAGATATCAAACCATTCTCCAACTTCTCCAACAGGATATCATGATGCTTTTCAATCAACACATCCTTTCTCTTGCAAGATGCGCTAACAGTCGTAACTATCAGGGGAACATAGTTGAAGAAATCAACAATAACTCTACTACAACTTGCAACAGTGACAACCAGCAATTGTAACTGGTGGGCGAAAGAATGGACATAGAAAGCATTTGGATTATTATCCTGAATAAGTTTTTACAAGCCATTCAATTCTCCTCTTATATTTGAAGCTCCGTCATAATCCTGCCTACGAAGCCTAGAAATAGGTAAACCATGATGATCATGTAAACCAACTAAAGCATCCTTCAATGCCGTAGATGTACAACTTGTGATATGCTTAATAGCAAGAAACCTTTCCATGACCTTCCCTTGATTGTTCACAAATTTGCATACCACAAATTTTGCAAAGTTAGAACAATAGTACAATACAACAATGTAAAAACTATATGACTAAAAAAAGATGTACAACAAACATCACAATCACCGCCATTTGCTCCTTTATTGATATATCTCGAGACTGATCAATAAGCACTGCGAAATTTCTATCTCCAATCTCACCCTTAATCACTTTCGTGACCTCATGTGCGCAAGCTTTGGAAAGCTCTTTTTGAACATCTGCACAAGTCATAACTGCATGCCCGGGAACTATATCAAATGCATACTTCGCTTTCTCCCTCTTATCCTTGTACCAATCTAATAGCTCTTTGAAATTACCTTTGTTGATGGCAGTGGAGGATTCGTCATGTCCACGAAAAACTTCACTTTGCGCTATGAGATATCTTGCACAATCCAAAGATGTAGTCAAACGAATTTTGTATGCAATTTCGGCCTCCTTACAGCAAGTGCTCATTTTACTAGATACACTTGGGCGTTGATTCTTGAAGTCATCACACTCACCCCTTGCGATGTTGTTAAAACTATTTGGACCACCAACATGTTTATTGAAAGCATCTATAGCCGTCTTCCAACGAGAGAACCCAACTTTTATAAATACATCATTACCAAATGTGTTGGCTTTTGACAGTTTCTTGAAAAGAAAATAATAGAAACAAAAAACAACATCTTTTTCCATACTATATTCTAACCAATTAAACTTATTATACCATGATTCTTGAAAGGGTCTCCAGACATTGCCATCCAATGTCTTTGGAAAGGCATGCCCAATTGCTCGAGTTGGACCATTTAACAAATATGTCTTCCCCACTTCATCTCTAATTTCATTGGCAAAATTTTCTATTGGTATGTGATGTGTTGGATTGGCAATAATTTCATCTGAAATAAATTCTAGTCGAGGCTTCTTTGGTTGAGTTGCGCTCTCATCGGTTGGGGGAATACTACTTGAATTGTTTGTGAAATAATTACACAGTTTATTTCTCCATTATTGCAAACCTACGAATTAATTGATAATTGAGCAATGAGCAACGAGTATATACCAGATTACTAGCCCAATTCCTAAATATCAGTAGCTCACTCAGCATTGTTCGACTGTCCCCACTCGGCACCAACATATCAGCATCCATGACGGTGGGCAACTCGGCACCTCGGCACTTGACTGTAATACCCGACTTCGCCACGGTGGTGGGCATTGAGCCAATTTGGGTCGGTGTTACACCGGCCTCCCCCACTGTCCACTCGACCTCCCCGCCTCAACACTTCAGTCCGGCCCTCCCCCACCCGACCGCCGACTCTTGGTCCTTGCCTCGGCCCGGCCAGCCAGATCAGCCTCCGCCTCCAGCTCCTGAGCTCCCCCTCCCCCACCCGGCCGCCTGCGGCTCCTTGTCTCGGCTCGGTCGCCCAGATCCGCCTCCGGCCCTCCCCCACCCGACCGCCGGCTCTTAGTCCTTGCCTCGACCCGGCCGGCCAGATCCGCCTCCGCCTCCAGCTCCTGAGCTCCCCCTTCCCCACCCGGCCGTCGGCAGCTCCTTATGATGCGGACATCCTTAGCTATGTTGTTTCATATAGTATTTTTAATTCATTAAATACCTCAGAACAACATGAGCTTACTAAGAGAGTTGAAAAATAAGAGAAGTTTATCCAACAGGTGAATCTGTTCCCTGAATTTCTTTTTAAATTAGTTGAGAATATTATACTACCTAATAACGGGTCATCGCTTGTTTTCAGGTTTGAAGAAGAAGGTTTATTGGAAGACAAAGAACACGATGCTTCTCAAGTTCAAGATGATATTCGCAGAAACTCGGAAGGATCTAGAATACACAATATATATATTTGGAAAGGTTATCAAGTCTACTTTCCAATGGATCAAACGACATGTGATTTGGAGCTTTCTACCACAAGTTATGGCTATTCGAGTACATGCTGCACATTCAGACCGACCAACGCGCGAGAGTTGACAAAGTTGATGATTCCGTGGCTTGTACAACATCTTGGGAGGATATCAAGCTATGTCATGACTTTCCAAAGGTTCCCAAGAGTCTCTTTCTCAAGTTTCACATGAATTCAAATCATTTCAATTAATGAAATTGAAGTTAGGAAGGTTTGGATTCAATTCGGATTCGGAATCAGCATCAAATTCGGATTCGGAATCAGCAGGATAGTCCGGAGTAAAATAGTCATAACTTTCACAAACGGAGTCTGATTTGGTTGTTCTTGGGCTTGTTGGAAAGATAACTTCAAGCCCGATCCAATGGATCCTCCCTCACTCCGAAATTCATCCTGTATCAAAAGATATGATCAAAATAATGTGATGGTTGTAAAATCAGAGTTTTCTTTTCTGTTTTAGAATGTGTCAGAATTGGAGTAGGACTCCTAATCCGAATTGGAGTAGGTGTAGGGCCTCTTGGCCAGCCATGAGGTGGAGAAGGGGCACTATATATTGAGGTGTAGACCCCCATTGTAACCTCAGATCACGTTTGAGAAAAATCAATCTACTAAAGTTTTCGAGTTTAGCATTGCTACCGAAATTCCATAGGGAATTTGGAGTGTCTTCTTCAATCAAGATCGTTCAGCCTTTCCGCTGAGAATTGGGTGCACGATAGATCTTCGCTTGGTGGTCGGTGAAATCAACACGAGTGTGTTTTGGTGGATTAAAGAGTGTCCGTCCCTTGCGCTGGCATTGGAGGATCATTACGAATCATCAAGACTCCTGTGAGTATCCATCCTACGTCGAGAAGAAAGGGCGACCCCGTATCATCTTGGTATCAGAGCGTGGTTTACTTGGTAGGATCTTATCCCTTTAAATTTTAGTTTATTACTTACTGTCTTGTAGTCCATAAACTGAAAACAAAAAAATCCAAACCCTAGTTTTGCATCTGTTATTTTTGTGAGTTTTATTAAGTCTTGATCCATTAGAAAAATTATTTACGTGCTGATCTTAGTGTCCTTTGCGTAGCTCAATCTTTGCATATTATATCCTTGAAAATCCGCTAGTTGATCCTTCAATTAGCATTTTAAAAAGTAGATTCAAATTACTTCTTGGAATTCGTGTTCTTGCTTCAATATTGGGGATTCTTTTTCATGTTTGATTCGACTGGCCGCAAGGAGTCCTAATCGCCCAGAAGAATCCTAGTCAAACACGTTCGGACCATCCAAAGGTTTGCGCGTCTGTTGAGAGCTTCACTTAAATCCTTTGATACTTGAGACTAGTCTTTGATAATTGCATTGTGGGCTACTCTTAAATTATATATCTCGACTGAATATCATCATTTGACAGTGCATCACCCTCGGCTGAAAAAAAAACTCAAAGTTTAGACAGAGAGAGAGAGAGAGAGTTTTACCCCTGTGTTTTTTTCCAAAAAAAGGGGGGAGGCCGAAAAAAGAAAAAAGAAAGAAAAGAAGAGGTCAAAAAAGGGGGCCAAACTTGGGTGAGTACTCTACACCAGATATTCAGTTAGAGTATTTAATTTTTTGAGTAATTCTGTGCCCTTATTTTCATTGTAATTGGCTAGCGTCTCTCCTAGTACTTGATGCAAACGAGCTATTATTCATGATTGTTTCTATTTAGCTCATTCCTTTGTTGCATTGAGTCACATTGATCATTGCGTGTGCATTCAGACACTTCACTTACATCTATTGGATCAGCACATAGGCAATATTTTTCTAGCTTGGATTATTACTTAATTTTACAACATCGTGAAATTCAGATTGTGTAGGATAAATACCTCCTAACCAAGCTCCACAAAATATCCTTTGCCGTACAATGGTGAGTCACTTTTAAATCCGCTTGATCATCACTCGTTATTGTACCCACCACCAAGTGTAAGTTTCTTTTGGCCTCAATTCACTTCGGAAAGGTAAGAATGTAATTTGGTAAGACAAGTGAGTTTGAGAGATACACATACAACTACATACATATTCTTTGCTTTGCTACTAACAATGGTAGATCGCGAGTATACGTATCTTCCCTTCTATGGTAGTAATGATCCAGAGAAGTATCTTGAGTGGGTACAAAACATGGAGTTCGAGCTTGAATCTCAGAAGTTCGAATCAGAAGTCAAGGAAATGAGAGTGGCCACTATGTTTTTTATGGACTATGCCTCTAGTTGGTGGCAACAACTAAGTGGAAAATAATTCATTACATCTTGGGTCTATTTAAAAAGGGTCATGAGAAGAGAATTTGTTCCATCCTATTATGAGCGAGAACTACTACGCCACTTGGAGAGCATTACACAAGGATGCAAAGTTGTCCAAAATTACTATATTGAGTTGAACCATGCAATGTGTCGTGCCAATATCACTAGTGCATATCAAGAAAAGGCATACTTCAAAGCAGGCTTGAATTATCAGATCGTTGCTGCACTTCAAGAAGAATATTTTCGCAGTCTGCAAGATCTTGTGAAATATGCTACGAAGGTGGAAAAGAGACTTAAAGGCATGCTAGCACATCAATTAAATCTGCACCGACTCTTTAGTTCTTATTCATCCACTGGTGTGTCACTTGAGAAGAAGATCGAGCATGTGAATTTTTCTTCGACCGAGGTGATGAGTAGTGCTGCCCCATCACAACCCGCAACACGTGAGGATGTCGTGGTCGGTGGTAGTTGTGCCATTGCTGACCCACGGTCTTACAAGGATGAGATGTATCAAAACCCATGTGAGAATGAGAGCCTCATAGCCAAATTGAGTGAGAGTGATAAAAATAGTGAGTTGTGTGATTCCACCATATGCGAGGTTGAGAGCATCCCAATTGAGAGTGTGAGAGATACACCAAAAGAAAAGAGAGATATAGATGATAGGACAAGTAAGATTAGTTTTGAACCTAACAACTTACCCTCTATTTTTAGTATTGTATCTCACATTGTGCAGGTGGACCAAGCAAATAAGGAGTTGGAGATTCAAGAGCCCTCACCATTAGAAGATAAAGATAAAGAGCTAACTATGGATGGAGAGGGAATACCTGAAGATCAAGGTAACACTATTGGTACTGAATTGATCGTTTATGAAAATAAGGTGCGTAAAACTGAGAACTCTATTATTCATTTGATGATTCCACGTTCTAAATTTGATATGCTTAATTTGCATAATGTGAAATTGATTACTCAAAAAGAAGTTCTTAGTAGAATACACATTAATGATTCTTTGTGTTATATCATATTCGATAGTCCTAAACAACTATCTAGTGTGATTAAGAAGGTTCTTGAAATTTCATACTTAAGATCACTAGTAAATAGCTACATAAACACATATAAATTCAATTTGATTGGAGATGTTGGTTTAGATAATATGTTTCACATTTATCGAATATGCATTACTTGTGATAATCTTGCTGATTTAACATTGCATGTTTTGCGCAAACCATCTATTGGGCAATGTCATGGTCTCTTTAAGATGAGGGGCTTAAATACAAGTGTCTATTGTTTAGAAGCAATATGATGCCTACTTGTTTATCTCTTAAATGTATAACTAATCATAGTAGCGCAGTTGAAGTATGGAATGGTATCAATTTGTTTTCACCCACTTTAGTTGACTTTGATGTTGGGAAGGTTAAATTTTATCATATGAGTCAGTTGGGCAATTTGAAATATGATTTCGAGCTATCGATTGTGCAAAACAACAAGAACATAATAATTGATTCATACATATACCATGCATATACGTTGTTTTCTTCGTCTAGCACATTTTCAGGCTATCAAAAGCCGAGGACGGTATTTTGAAGAAAGGGAGGATGATACGGACATCCTTAGCTATGTTCTTTCATATAGTGTTTTCAATTCATTAAATAACTCAGAACAACATGAGCTTACTAAGAGAGTTGAAAAATAAGAGAAGCTTATCCAACAGGTGAATCTGTTCCCTGAATTTCCTTTTAAATTAGTTGAGAATATTATACTACCTAATAACAGGTCATCGCTTGTTTTCAGGTTTGAAGAAGAAGGTTTATTGGAAGACAAAGAACACGATGCTTCCCAAGTCAAGATGATCTTCGCAGAAACTCGGAAGGATCTAGCATACACAATATATATATTTGAAAAGCTTATCAAGTCTACTTTCCAATGGATCAAACGACATGTGATTTGGAGCTTTCTACCACAAGTTATGGCTATTTGAGTACATGTTGCACATTCAGACCGACCAACGCGCGAGAGTTGACAAAGTTGATGATTATGTGGCTTGTACAACATCTTGGGAGGATATCAAGCTATGTCATGACTTTCCAAAGGTTCACAAGACTCTCTTTCTCAAGTTTCACATGAATTTAAATCATTTAAATTAATGAAATTGAAGATATGAAGGTTTGGATTCAATTCGGATCCAGAGTCAGCATCAAATTCGGATTCGGAATCAGCAGGATAGTTCGGAGTAAAATAGTCATAACTTTCACAAACGGAGTCCGATTTGGGTATTATTGGTCTTGTTGGAAATATAACTTCTAGCCCGATCCAATGGATCCTCCCTCACTCCGAAATTCGTCCTGTATCAAAAGATATGATCAAAACAATATGACAGTTGTAAAATCAGAGTTTCCTTTTCTGTTTTGGAATGTGTAGGAATTGGAGTAGGACTCCTAATCCGAATTGGAGTAGGTGGAGGGCCTCTTGGCCAGCCATGAGATGGAGAAGGGGTACTATATATTGAGGTGTAGACCCCCCATTGTAACCTCAGATCACGTTTGAAAAAAATCAATCTACTAAAGTTTTCGAGTTTAGCATTGCTACCGAAATTCCATAGGGAATTTGGAGTGTCTTCTTCAATCAAGATCGTTTAGCCTTTCCGCTGGGAATTGGGTGCACGATAGATCTTTGCTTGGTGGCTGGCGAAATCAACACGAGTGTGTTTTAGTGGATTAAAGATTGTTCGTCCCTTGTGCTGGCATTGGAGGATCATTACGAATCATCAAGACTCCCGTGAGTATCCATCCTATGCCGAGAAGATCGGGTGACCCCGTATCACCTTATCTCAGCCCGATTGCCCAGATCCCCCTCCGGCCCTCCCCCACCCGATCGCTGGCTCTTGGTCCTTGCCTTGGCCTGGCCGGCCAGATCCGCCTCCGCCTCTAGCTCCTGAGCTCCCTCTCCCCAACCCGATCACTGGCGGCTCCTTGTCTCTGCCCGGTCGCCCAGATCCACCTCCGGCCCTCCCCCACCCAGCCGCCGGCTCCTTGCCTCAGCCCGGACGGCCAGATTCGCCTCCGGCTCCCCCTCCCCCACCCGCCCGCCGCCTGCCGGCTCCCTGCCTCACCCCGACGGCCTCCCTCCTCGTCCTCGACCAGTCAGCCTCCTTCGAACCGACAGTCGGCCTCCCCAGCTCCCTCTGGCTCAGTTGCGCCTCGCTCGCTCGAATGAATGTGAAATTATTCGATTGAATGAGGATGATTGAATAAGGATCGGTGAATTTTGGAACGGGAACAACAGGGGACTACCGTGTGGACCGGTGGATGTGAGTTGGGCTTGGTCTTCGGCAAGGGCAAGGCCCACGCGCATTTGCATTTACTTTGTTGCTCTGTAGCCTCTACTTGATTGCTTCTTTCTTGTTTGGTCACAGGCGCGTAGCCATAGCAGTCGAGCCCGAGAGCTGAAGTTGCCGGGGGGGGGGGGGTTCCGGCGGCTGGTGGAGGGTGGGCTTCAGCCTGACGAAGCCCACCCGGTGGATTCGCCCCTGCACGTGTGCCTTTTTTATGTCCATCCGATCCTGCTGTGCTCGTTCTCGCGCCGTCCAATTGGATTCAGCATTGCACTTCTGCTTCATCGTGCGCTGCCTTTGCCTCGCCACCTGTGCCCACGCGCTGAGAAAAAAGGCCCCAAAACGTGTTTCCTCGATACCTTTCCTCCTTCAGTCTTCTCCCTCCACCTCCACTAAAATCGGCCACCACTGCCACCGATTCGTCCTCCTCCCCGGCGACCCGTCTTCCCTCCTCTTTCACTGCCCCCACCTCCTCCTTCCCCAAGCCCTCCTACCTTCCTCCACGAGCTCCGCACTCTCATGTTGTTGACGATCAAGTCGCCGATCTAACGAAATAAAATGAGGAAAATGGCTGAGAATTCTTGGAGAAGAATATGGTTGCTTTTAATTGCAATAAACTAGTTCTTACAGGGATGTCTTTGGCAAGGCAATAGATTAGCCCTAATTACACTGAATAAATTGCTTGGAGGAATGGAGCTATCTACAGTGATCTTAATTACTTGGCCTTTCCTTCGTCTTGCTTGTTGTGCTTCTTATTCTTCAGATTGTCTCTGTCATGTTCTGTTCGTCATCCACCCTTAAATGCCAGCTAAGAGGCGTCAGTTACTCATGGAGAAGACACCTTATACCAAACGATGCGTCTGGTCAGGGAGGCAGTTGTTGTCAGTTGAAGAACACCTGATCGTCGGTTTGTGTCGGTGAGAAACAAACAAAGACAAAATTGTATAGTAGTTATTGTCAGTGATTTAGAACTAAAAAGCATCGTGTGGTTTAGGGTAGATAAGACATGTATCTCATTCATCACATGGACTCTCTCTTCCCCCTCTCTCCCCTCTCTTTTTCTCCCAAACCCGCCGGTCCTTCCGCCATCCGGCCCGGTCGTTCCCCCCCCCTCGCTCTCTCTCTTTTTCCTCCCCTCCCCAGGTTCTTCCTCCTGCCATCTTCTCTCTCTCTCCGCTCCCGTCAGCGCGTCGCCCGACCCGGCTCCTCTCTTCCCCTTTTTCCGCCCGGTCTTCCGCCGCCCCTCCCCTTTTCGTCAGCACCACCTGCGTCCCCCTACCCCACGCTCGCGCCCGGCCTCAGCTTCCCCGCGCCTACGCCATCTTGTCTCGACTTCTCCGCGCCCCGGTCTTTCGCGCTGCTCTGCGCCTCCCCGCTTTTCTGCTGCCCCACCGGTACTCTCTCCCCTCCGCGGCTATAAGATGCCGAGCGCCTCTTCCTCTTCCCTCTCCGCTGCACTTCTTCCTCCCCCCTCTCTCTGCCGCCGCCGAGAGCCGAGGCCGCCCGGTGCCGCCGTCGCCCCCATTCTCCCCCTCCGGCGCTCCTCCGGCCAATCCACCGCCACTGGAAGCCCCACCCCGGCATCCTCCACCGACTCCGCCCGTGGCCGAGCTCCCCCGCCGTAGCTCACTGCCGCCGCGCGCCTCCCCACGCCGCCCGGTTTCCATCGCCGCCCACTCCAGCGCCTCCCCGCCCCTGCCGTCGACTCGGTGAGTACCCCCGCATCATCCCGGTGCCCGTGCTGGCCTCCCTTCCCTCTTTTCCCCCTCCGGTCACCATCGCCCGATTCGCCCTGTGCTCATTGCTCGCAGCCACCACTTCTCCTCACTCAGTGCCGCCCCGGCCGCGCTACCACCTCCCTCGGCCTTCCCTCCTCCCCAGCGTTCCGTTTTGGCCGTCCCCACCGCCCCTCCGGCCATCGCCCGCCGCCAGCAGCCGCCGCCGCGCGCCTCCTCTGGCTCCTCCTCTGCGGCTGCTCTCAGTTCCCTCTCTCTCTGTCTCTATGTAGTGGGTCCCCCCGTGGCCGAGCCCTCTGTCTCTCTGGACTGTGGGGCCCCCTGTGCAGTGTTAGCAGAAGTAGTAATTTATCTGATTTGTAATTTAAAAGTTGTGTATTATTATTGCAAAGTGATTTGTTAACCTCTATAATTTGATAATTATCCAATTGGCAAAAGTTCACTAAAATATTTATCTGCTATTATTTAAAAGTTGTGGTGTATGTTTTTGAATTTGCAAAATCTCCAAAAATTTAAGTTCATACAAATATTTTTGCTAGAACCTCTACAATATCTCTACATGTATTATCCAGTAATTTAAGGAGCTCCAGCTCAAGCTGTGTCTTTTCCCAATCAGAAATACCTTGCCACCTTTCAACTCCGAGGAGGAGTATCCCTGCAAAAGCTTCTTCGCCATTGACCCTCCTCATTTTTCCCTCTCTGCATCGAAAACCCGAAGCGTTGGTACTACCGCGCACTACCCGCCGGTACTATCGCTCGTTTTTACACTCCGATACTTCCGCCCTCCTATTCCCCGGAACTACCGCTCCCGCCGGTACTACCGGCCGCATCCTCCGGTACTACCGCTCGTCCCCGGGACCGAGCGCGGCTCTGTGCCAAGGGCCATGTGTCAGCCTGGGAGTTTTCCTGTTTTCCTATTTTCTTTTAGATTAAAAATCCATTGTCAAGTTTCAAAAATCCATATCTCCTTTGTTATAACTCCAAAAATTATGAAGCTTGTGCCCAAAAAAATGTAATTTCAAAACCTATATTTTGTCATTGGTTTGATTAATTTTGGAGTTCATTTATTGTGGATTTTATATTTATTTATTCTGTTTGCTTGTCTTTTCGTTTCCGGTGCGATCGTCCGAGTAGGGTTCGAAGAAGCCGGAGGTTCCCACTTTGACCAAACTCAAGACTTCCAAGAACCCCTAACCCTTGACCCAGGCGAGTCAACACTTTGACCATGTTGAACCTATATTTTATGCAAATTATGTGCTTTTAAAATAGCAAACTGCATGCTTTAATTTTTATGCAAATGTATGTTAAGTAGTCCTAAGGTAGCTAAATGTCAACTTGATTATTAAGTAAATATTATCCTTGTCCTTGATAATTGAATTCAATGATCCTTGTCACCCTAGTAATTTTATGGCAACCTATTAGTTATAGTATGTACTCAAGTGACATGCTAGCCTTGCTTGAGTACCGGGGTATTAACCACCCCAATTATCATCTTTTAAGCATAAAGGTTATTTTGGGCAGTCATTGGGTAAATGACTGAAATGGTTGAACTAATTTGTTTTACACTTCTCCAAAACCCTAAACTTGCTAATACCACATCTGGGCGGATGGTAAGAGTGGTGGGTGCCGTCGTGCACGAGAGTGGTTGGTATGTGGTATGAACCTCCCGGATGGATTAAGGACTTAATCTTGTCATGATTTCGCATGTAAAACAAGTACAACCACAAGTCTGCAAAGTGCAACTTGGCTTAGTAAACTTATTAAACCCTGGAAATCATCTCATCGGTGGTTGAGCAAGGTGGTGCAAGTAGTGGATGCGATCCAGCTTGAATGAGACACCGAGGGGAGGGTGAAGTTGCCAACTACGCAAATCGTAGCGGTAGACACCCTGCACAACTTATGGGACCCATCGCAAATGGGGTCGGCCCATATGGGTGAGATGACGGAAGGGGCAAGATATGTTGAAAGGTTACTGTGACGATCGCTCAACTACATGACTACGGAATCATGTGGGGTAACGAGTATGATTGTCTCTTGTGGGTACAGTGTACAATCTCTGCAGAGTCTAAACTGTTTAAACAGCCGCGCCTACGGTCAAAGGCGGACATGGAAACTTAACTTGAGTTAGTTCTATTTCAAAAAAAACCTTGGTGGGTGGTATGAAAATCTGGTCGGCTCATCAAGCCTGAGGTTTGGTTTTTCCCTGGATCGTCGTATCCAGTGTTGTTAATGTATGGAGGTAGCTCCAATCAAATTAAGCATTTGTAGAGTCTCCGATGGAGGGAATCTCTACTGATTATTTAATATTGCATTTACCCTCTTTAATACAATGCAATTTGTTTAAAATGCTAATTCATAGGAATTTTGTACTTAAGATAATTGAAAATGTTGCTTTGCGCAAATAAAAGAACCCGACCAATCCTTGCTTAGCCTTGCATCTGTTGTGTTGACTCGCGAGCACGGTAGTTGTGCTCACTCTCGCTCTTTTCCCTGAACCCTCATAATCCGCTGAGCAGAACGACTACGACTATTACGAGGAACCAAACGTCTGAAGACCCAGGAGTTTTGAAGCGTAGTTTAGCCCTTAGCTATTCTAGTCTCACCCCAGTCTAGCTGACTCCGTTGGTACTTGCGTGCATCCCGTATTATCTGAGTTTTTCGAGTCATATCAGATGCACACGGGTTTTCCCAGTCGCTTGCCTGTGGAGAGATGTGCTCTCACCCCTTTTGCTTCTGTTGCCGCTTTCGCTATTTTTATAATGTAATCTTTTGGCCTGTTCGGCCCTTATTGTAAAGCTCGACCCGAAGCGGTCTATGTAAACTCTGATGTGTTGAATTAATGAATGGTATAGTTTTACGCCATGTATGAAATGATTCAGTAATGTATCTATGAGTACTATCTACTGATCCAGAGAATAGCACGGTGTTTTCACAGAGAATTCTGGATTAAGAAATCCGGGTCCGACACCTATGCCGGGGCATACCGATGGCTCGGTGCCCCCAGCGGTCTTCTTACACCCTTCAGCCCGCTAAATGTGTACTTAGTACGTTTTGGCGGAGCCAAAACGTGTCTATGGTACGGCACCCTCGGAAGCCTTCTCGCACCCTTGGGCCCTCCGAAGGTGTACTTAATACCCTTCGGCGGAGCCAGAGTGTGCCTATGGCTTGGCGCACTTGGAGGCCTTCTTGCGGTCTACGCTAGGTTATTGGGGCTGATGGGCCGTCCCTACCACAATTAGTTTCTGAATTTGTACAATTAACGCTGTATGATTTCCTTTTCATATATATCAACAAAATTTGGCAGGCGGATACACAGCATGGGTACGATAAACCTATCCTTTGGATACTTGACAACTCAGCAAGCAGCAACAAGCCTGCTCACTGCAGAAAGAATTGCCTAATATACACATAACAAAAAAAAAAGAACCAAAGAAAGGTATAAAGCTATCCTATCCGAACGAGCAAAAGATCACTGTGTGACCCCCTACCCCTAAGCTCGAGCCATTGTATTCATCTGAACCTCTGGATGAGTGGCATCATGAGAATCTTGCGACTTCTCCATTTCTCTCGCGATCTGAATGTCACTGGGGATGAAATGCTCCCTAATGGCCTTTGTGGCAAAATGAGGGATCATTCCAACGACAATTACTGCAAGCAGCAATGCCCAAAACAATACAGTTCCCATTACCTTATAGATTGCCCTGTCATACAATTACAGAATCAGCAACGGTGTAGGTTTTTAACCTATAAGCATGCAAGCAAATGGTAAGAATGAGTGCGTACCAGAAACCAGGCAAGATAGGTATGGAGTCTATGACCATGACGCAAATCAGTGTTGCAACAATGCTGCCCCATATTGCTGCATGCGTGATCCAATTCCACCTGATGACATCCATTGCAAGGTGAATGTTGACAAGAATGACTATAGACAGTGTCCAGAGGTCTCCCAGGCTAGCGCCGTCAATTGTACTCTTTCTGTATGCGAGGTATGGGATGAAGAAAACTGCAAGGCTCTGCCAAATGGAGTCCATCATGATAAAAATGAATAGCCTTAGGTTGTAATTCTCCTCGCGCTGCCCGGGGCCATAGAGTTGGGGATATTTCAATAATGTCCTCCGACTCAGATCCTTATCGAGAATGGCAACAACGATAGTCGGGACAGCAGTATATATCACAGAATATAACACACTGCTCCACTCAGTTATTGCTGTTGTTAGGGTGAAACCAGTGTAAAGTACATACCTGCAATGGTTAAGGAGTTTATGTTTAACTCCTAATGCAAATTTAACAAACTAAGTAACAAAGGGAGTACACTCACCAGAAAAGCACAAAGACAAAAGTAGCATTTCTGTAAAAGTTGTATAGGATCATGTAGCTCATTCTCTGGTAGTTCCAGTGGCCATGAACCAACAACAGGGGAACCAAAAATCTGAATTGACCCATGGCAAAATCTGAGGCCATAACAGCTTGCCTCCCCTCTTGCCCACTGATGCCAATGCCAACATCGGCCATTTGAATCATGGATACATCATTTGCACCTGAAAAAGTGCTTCTTTTCAGATTGACAAAATTCCAGTAATTACAAAGTAATAGCTGAAGTACTTTAAAACAAAAAATTGTACCGTCTCCAATAGCTAGAGTCATGTCACTTGTTCGCTTCTTTATTAGATCAACAATGCCAGCCTTCTGTAGGGGAGCCACCCGGCAACATAGAACAACATCACACGCTATTGCGACTTCAAAAAGCTGCAAAATTGGTATTCCATGAGTTATTCATAACAGAATTCACTCAGACGACACAGATACTAGTATGATTGAATACCTTCTCCTCCAGCTCTGAATCAAAAATGTAGACGAGGCTGTTACCATCGATGATCAAAGCAAGGGGCACTCTAGCTTGAGAGTCTGTCGATAATGACCGAAGTTTGTTAACCATGGAGATTGCATCATCTAGACTCTTTCTACATGAATCTCTTGAGTGACTATTGATTACAATCTGTGTCATCTCCCTTGTCAAAAGCTTGCAGGAATAACCAATGGAGATGGCAGTTTCTTGCTTGTCCCCTGTCAGTACCCAAACCTTAATCCCTGCTTGCCTCAGTTTTTCAATTGCTTCAGGCACACCATCTTGCAGCTTGTCTTCGATAGCAGAGGCTCCCAGTAGACGCAGGTTCCGTTCAATGTTGGCAGCCACGCCACGGAGTAGGTTCCCTCTTCCTAGTAGAGCGGTGCTAGCCTTCTCATAAGCCATTTGCCACTCCTTAAACTCTACCTGGCTAAGTTCCCGCATACCGATAACAAGTGTCCGCAGGCCTAACGATGAATATGAATGGAGATGCTTCTCAGTTGCTTGAACAACATCTGGATTCAGTGTTTTGTCAATGACTTCAAACATCGAACTATCTGCGCCTTTTACAAACAGCTTGACAGTCTTGTCAGGGCAGCCAATTATAACGGACATCCTCTTGCGATCGCTGTCAAACTCATGAAGGCCAAGAACATCAAACCTGCACACGAAGTCCAGTAAAGGCAATTAAATACGCAAATATTTTGATGCACAATATACTGAAGTAAAACGAAGCATTGCACCAACAAGCACTGGTCTTCTACATCTATAAAAACAGTGGGGAAATTAACTCGACCAATTGCATTCATCAATCGATGTTATTTCAAGTGAAGCAGGTTCTGCAGTTTTTCAGCTGCCCTACTACCAAAAATAGCCAATTTTATGCACTATGAGCCCAAAAAAGAGGATGCAAGCAACAGCCACAAGCCAACAAAGTTTCAACCACTAAAATACACAAACCAACGGCAAACTGTATTACCATGAGAGTAAAAAACGCAAGTCTCTTTGTCCATATCTATTCCTAATGCTAATCGTCAACCAGTGCCCACATTTTTAATCGCAAAGAAGGATGTCTCGATCTGTACCTCGGCTTCTCGCCAAGGACGTCAATTAAAATGTGCCCGGAGGTTCGTTCGACTAGCACAAAGCCATACGCCGCCGCGGCAGAAACCAACGCCTGCTCGTCCGGTGACTCGCCTTGGTAATCGATCACCTTCTTCTTTGGGTCCGGGCCATCCAGGATCATAGGAACAATGGTGTTGCACGTTGCCAGTGCAAGGAAGAACTCCCGGGCGTACCTCCCTTGCTCGGTATCACCCCCATCCCTCAGCAACTCCACCAGCTCCCTATCGGCGTTAACCGGCATCTTTGGCGCCCAAATCCGATCACCCTCTGCTATGAATCAGAAGCTATCAATTCCCGACCCTGACTACGCTAATGAAAAGAATTCATTCAGGATAAGAGAGAAACTAGTCCTACCAACAGGTTGCTGCCGTGTGATGTCACTGTAATCGACACCCTCAATGCTTGCACACCGGAACTCCATCTTGTTCTGCGTGAGCGTGCCGGTCTTATCGGAGAAGACGCACTTAACCTGGCCTAGGTCCTCGTTGATGTTGAGAGATCTACACTGGAACCTCGAGTCGGACGACGCGTCGTACAGCCTCTTGTCCCGGATCATGAAGTAGGCCTGCCCGAGCCGGACGAGCTCCATGGAGATGTAGAGCGAGATGGGTATCATGATCTGGAATACGATTACCGCCATGAGGAAGCTGAACACGATCTGCGCCGCTATGCCGTAGTAGTTGTAGTTGGCGTTCTTGTGATTGCTCAGGTAGTCTTTCTTGTGGAAGAACTGCGCGAGCTCGAGCTCGGTCTCGTGGGTGCGCAGCCACACGCCCGAGAGCGCGGCCACGAGCGCGCAGAGCACGATAAGAATCGCGGAGAGGAAGAGCGTCTCGCGGTTCATGCCCGTCTCGAGGCGGCTGCGCTTGGTCGGGGCGCCCGCGTTGTTCAGCATCGCCTTGGTCTCGCGCCCCGCGTGCACCACCACGCCGACGGCCCAGGACGTGTTCTTGAGCTCGCAGCCGCGCAACACGATGTTGGACGGGCCGAGCGGTATCCGGCGGCTCTCCCCCTCAAGCTCGAGGTTGGCCTGGAAGCCGTAGATGTTGCGGTTCGGGCGCTCGCAGCGGATGACGGCGCCCGTGAGCTGATCGGGCGGCGTGGTGAGCGTTTCTTGCTTTGCGTAGCGAGTCTTGAGGTTGGACTCGCCGTCAAGGTTCAGCGTCTGCACGTAGGCGACGCCGGTGGGTTCGCTGGTAGCGAGGAGAACCATGTCCGCCGGGAGCGACTCGTCGGCGTTGACCCGCACGACGTCGCCGACACGGACGTGCTTCCACTCGGTCGAGGCGAATTGGGGGCCCGTGCTGGGGGATAGGACGGTGGCGAGGCGGTTATTCTCGGCGCGGTCGGACCGGTGCCGGCGCCAGTCCTCGTACGCGTCCTTGACGGCGGTGACGATGAGGACGAAGGCGAGCGGCATGACGGAGGCGCCGCGCCCAAAGACGGCGAGCTGGGGGAGCTGGTTGAGCACGGCGATGACGAGGAAGTATACGTAAGCGAGGCGGTGGAACTGCTCGAACAGGTTGCGGGGCAGGAACGTGAGCGGCGAGTACTTGGCCGTGCGCACGGCGTTCCCCGCGAACTCGAGCCGCTCGTTGGTGCGCGCCGGGTCGCCCACGCACACCACCCGCGCGTCGTCGTCACCCAGCTCCTTCTGCGACGCCGACATGTGCCGCGACGACCCGTGGTCCTCGGCCATGGCGGGCGCGCTGACCGGCCAAACCCGCCGCGTCAAACAGGGAACCTCGAATCCCCACCCGTGTTCCCGGCCATGGCGCTCCCGGCGCGCGCGTCAAGGTCGGATTTTGACCGGCGGATTGGCGGACACAGCGAGCCCGGTCGGGTTCAAGAAACAGGGGAGGAGCGGAGCAGAGCAGGGCAAACCAGAAGACGAGTTGGGTTTTGGCAACCAAGAACCCGAGGTAGGTTGGATTGGAGCGGATGCCTGGGAGTAACTACGGCGAGTGTTGCATTAAAGATCGGCTGCTGCGCGCAGAGGAATTTTTGTTTCAGGAGGAGGAGGAGGAGAAGAGGAAGAAAGCAAAGGGAGAAAAAATGCACGCAAACTTGTGGCGTAGTTGAAATGGTTTGGTCATGGGTTCCTGGCGCTTAAAATCTGGTAGGGGGACAAAGGCACCGTTTGTATGAGAGAGAGAGAGAGAGAGAGAGAGACTTTGTAGACTGGCGTGTGCTCCGGTGTTGGGCTTTCTATCTTTGCTTTGTTGTGTTTATTCTGTGTTAGTCCAACAAGGAATATAAATTAGTTGTTAGTTCGGACATGAAAGGCTAGTTATTGGATTAGGAGGAGGAGATGTGGTAATGTTATGTGCTTCTGTCCTCCTAGAAGCTTCTTGGCCCTGAGGAGACGACAGAGAATGAGGCTAACAGAGCTGTTTCTTATTTTTCGTAGTTTAATTTTAGGCGGCTTAATTAGTACTAGTAGAGAAATCGATACATACATGTCGCTGGTCAAGAATGGACGGAAACGGGCTTCGCAAAGTGGGGAGACGGTGAGGACTACTCATCAAAACAAATCTTTTCTAGGGCGGTTTGGTATCCGGGAAGGTGTGTGAAATTTTGCAAAATTACCGTTGATTTTCTTATATTCATATTGACGTGGAGATTTGTAGTACTTCAGTGAAATCATCTTCCTACTCTCGGACGCCCAACGACAGTGGTGGAGGAGGCCGGTGGATTAGAGTTAACATTCACCCTTTAAGGTTCAGGTTCATCGGTGCCACCCCCCGGGCATAGAGAGGCCGGGGCGGCGGCACGTCGAGGCGACAATAGCGGCGTCGGATGCGGGCTAGGAGGAGGGTAGTGGGCGGGATTTGGTGGAGGGTAGCGACAATCGAAGTGGTTAGGAGGCGGTGAGAAGCGGCACGAGGGGTCTCGCCGGAGAGGAGGAAGAAGGGAGACAGCGACAGTGGGACTGGGAGGCAGGGCGGAGGAGGAGGTGGCGGGGCAGAAGGAGTTTGCCGACGAGCAGCGGGGGGCACCATAGGGGCACGGCTGGGGACGATAGCGGCGATTGGGGTGTATAGTGAGTTAGAATTAGGGTGTTGGATGAGTTATATAGGTGAGAGAGAGAGAGATGTGATCAATCAGATCTTAATCCAACGGTGGAAAAAAGGTTAGTGTGATTTCCCAATTTTTGAAATAGATGCCCCGTGTGGCGGAGATCCTGAAAGCTTCCAAAAGGCCAAAGGGATCGGAGATGATGGTTCTTTGGTAGTCATTGAGGGGTGTGGGTGGGTCCCAAAACGGTTAAACCAAAGTTTTATCTGTGCTGATGCATTGGACCGGTTTCTAATCTTATCTAATCCAAAGGATTTGCATCCTATTTAGGGTAACTTGAGCCTCTAAAAGTGTCTTTCTGACTGCATCCTAGTACTTGAGAGAGCTTTAATTTGTGTCCATTGTTTAAACATCTACTATGTTGAAGGATGGCTCCGAGCTTAGAACTGCCCGTTTGCAGGGATTAAAATGTGTTTCCAAACAGGCCTTAAGTCTAGACTGCGATAGCTCCGATTTTTAGCACAAATTGCTAAGCCAACATTTGGCAATAAAATCAAACGAACCAATATCTTAAGCCCAATATACGATAAATTTAAAAGGCATTCTGCATTACTTGTACGGCAATCACAAATACCATCTCTGACTTGTTGACTTTTGCTATGCCAAGACTACTTCTTTCAGCGTTTGAATTCGAATCAAGGCCAGGTTTGCAATTACGTTAAACTAACAAGTGGGATGGGTGTATAATATGGAGCACCACGTATTTTAGCCAGGGAGAATCTTGGCAGGAAACTGCTCTGCTCCTAGAGTGCAGAGGCCATAAATCTTCGTTAAGCCGGCGGTCAACGTCCGCAGAAGCTTATTAGGCAGAGTTGACATCAAACCCGATAACTGAAAACTTTCCATTAAAAAAAAAACTACGGCCATGTGCTGCAGACTTCGTGACGAGTCATCCATGGCTTCGCTTTAGAAGCTCATGCGTGACGACAGTGCATGCGCCATTGGAGCCCCCTGTCCAATCTCATGACCAAATGCACAAGCTATTGCACTAAATTATGCTACTACTACTGGTCTTGGCTCTACGTGCATGTTCCTATTTGTTTCTGAATTCTAATGGACGACACAGCATTCTGAAAAATAATTTTGAGACGTCGGAGTGTACCCATCCATCAGAGCGTGGCAGGCTGGCAGCGATGAAATCATGAAACTTGTGGTTTGGTGATGCTTGTAGGAGTATGGCGCAGCATCAATTTTGTACAGTGCTGCATGCCAGAAAATAGACGAGCACTGTGCAGACTTGAATTCCTGAAAAGATGTCGAGCTGGAGGCATTGTCCTAAAATTCAGAGCTCGTCGCAGTATATGGATGGATGGATGACCACGCCATATCGCTCGCAACAGTGATTTGACCAGAAAAAAATACATTTCTCTGAAGGAGTATTTTATGCTTGGATTTGATCGGTCCTTGCAAGGAAGGAAGAGTACTCGTAGGACCTAGCAGGACAGGACAAGGTGCCCTTTCTTTTCCCTTTTTATTTCCCACCTTTTCTGCCGAACCTTGTTTGATCAATTCGTTCTGCACTTCTAAATTCTAATATCCTTTTTCCAGGAAAAAGGGCAAAGAAACTGACCCCAAAAATAACAGTTTGACCATGAAGAAATTATTAATATGTCTTGGACCAAATTATAGATGAGATTTCTTGCCCATGAAGCCCAGGTATGTTGACGAAAAGGAGGCTTAGGGAATATCTTCCCGTGTTAAGTTGTCCAAAATTGACCAATCGAAGCGGATATGATCGAGGAATGATCTATTGGAATCATGTGGGCCCCAAGATTAATTAGATCGAGTCAAACACGTTAAACTATTGGCTGCCGGACTAACGAACCAAGGTGCGGGAAAATGTTAGGTCTACAAGCTCTTACATGCTAAAGCACATCATAGTCTCAAATTAAGTCCACTAAATTGCGATCACTACGGTGTACGAGCACACTATAACTAGTCCAATTATAAACAAGAAGGTACATTGAATACTGACATGAAGAGACCGCGCAAGTCCTAAATCATGCATGTGATAGTTTACTGGACAAATCTAGATCAAACAATTGGAGCGGCTAAAATTCTAAGATTTCTCCCTTGCAAATCAACGAGCGTGCAAGCACCCTAGACACACGTTAAAAAAAAAAACCATGGCATGGAAACCGGAAACAAAGACGCACCGAAACCCACCCGCTCCGTTCTACACGGCACATTATTGCCACCATAAGCGGAGAGAAAATTTCTGACGCACGACGGTCGTAAAAGGTCCTGCACGCCGTCGCGTCGACCGTCTCAACACGCCGCGCGCGCGCGCGCGCGGTGAAAGTGCCCGGGCCCGCGCGGGCGTACGCGACATATGGCGCCCGGGCGGCGGCGACGCATTGGCCGGCCTTGCACGCACGCCCGCCGCGGTGCAGGTGGGCCTGGCTGGCTACTAGAGCTTAGATTGGCTTAGCTCGCTCCCGTCCAGGGAGTTGGAATTTTGGAAGCCTCGTAGGCACCGTCCAGTTTGGCCTGTTCGAGCGAGGCACGGGCCCACATGGCTTCTGGAACACGGGAGGATATCGGCCGTCCGGCCAATACTGGGAGCCCGCACGGGTCAAATCCTGGCCGCCTTTTGTTATTTAGCGTCCTGGTGCTGACCGCATGTGCAGGCAGCCTTCGCAAAGCTGTGGCGTCATTGGCATGTGGGCCCGTCGCCGTGCTGGGTTGACTTGTGCTCAGATTTGGCAGATATGGCACGTCTTAAACTTGTATCCGTAGAAATGTTCATCGCGAATATGTATTTATAGAAATAACCATTACCAATATATATTTGTAGATATACTATCCATTATCGCACAGTCACCTACAGCAACAGCTCTTGCGCCACCACATAGCTACCCCAACCAGCCCGCCGCCACACGTGGCAAAGCGTGACATTTTTTATAAAAAATCGTTTATGCGTAATTTTGTAGAAATTTTCAATATAGCAAATTGGCTTAAAAATTATGATTTTTTTTTGTGGAGTCTCCTAAAATAGTGTATTTATTTGTGTATTTTTTTCAAAAATTTATCTGCTATGAATGTTTTTCAAAAATTTATTTAAATATATTATTAGTATGAATTTTGTAATATAGAAAATGGGGTCCAAACATTATGAATTTTTTAAAGGCTTATTACACAGTGGATTTGATTGTGTAATATTTTTAGAATTTCATATATTATGAAAATATCTCTAAAATTAAGGGATTAGTTCTCGAAAATTAGGGTTTCATGATTTCATGTGACTTGAAATGTGTGAAGTTTAGAGGTAATCAATCATAATTAGTTAGTTTGGAGGTAATTAATTAGTCATAATTAGTTAGTTCACTAGTAATGAATTAGTTTATGGGTAATTAATTAGTTTAGTAATCATCATTACGACATATTAAATCAGTAGAAATGAAGTACTAGTATCTTTTAGTGGTAATTAATCAATCGTAATTAGTTAGTTTAGAGGAAATTAATTAGTCCTAATTAGTTAGTTCGCTAGTAATGAATTAGTTTAGTGGTAATTAATTACTTGTAGTTAGTTTAGCAGTCATCATTACGACATATTAAATAAGTGGTAATTAATTACTTGTAGTTAGTTTAGCAGTCATCATTACGACATATTAAATAAGTGAAAATGAAGCACTGATAATTTTTAGTGGTAATTAATCAGTCGTAATTAGTTAGTTAGAGGTAATTAATTAGTCATAATTAGTAAGTTTAGTGGTAATTACTTATTTTAATGGTTTATATTAGTTTTGTGCTAATGAATATTCAAATTCTAATCATACCATACTAATCATACTGTCAATAATAGTAGTATAATTAGTACTACTCGGAGCGAAAGAAAATAGTATGGTACTGAAAATCTAAATTATAGTAGTATAATTAGTACTACTATGGGAGTTCAAATTCTATCACTACTGCTATAGCAATCCTACTGCACCTAGAGTGATCCATATGGTACTAAACTTCACACATTCCAAATCACATGAAATCATGAAACCCTAATTTCTGAAACCTAAAACCCTATAATTTCGAGATCAAACCCTTAATTTTTGAAACATTTTCAGAACATATGAAATTCTGCAAAATATTACACAATCAAGTCCACTGTATAATGAGCGTTAAAAAAATTCATAATGTTTGGACCTCATTATCTATATTACAAAATCCCTACCAATAGTATATTTAAATGATTTTTTGAGAAAATTTCAAACGTATAAAATTTTGAAAAAATTACACAAGCAAGCACATTACGCTAGAAGGCTCCACAAAACATTTCATAATTTTTAGAGCATATTTTATATATTTAAAATTTTCTACCAATATTATGCATAAATATTTTTTAAAAAAAGAAAAAGATGTCACGCTTTGCCACGTGGCAACACCTCACTCGTTGCCGCACAGTCACCATGCGACAATGGGTGCTACAGTGTGTTGCCGCACGGTGATCGTGCTGCCACTTGGCAGCGAACTGGCTGGGGCAGCGACGTGGCGGCGCGGGAGCTGTTGCCACACGGTGACCGTGCGGCAACGGTGCCATAACTACAAATACACGTTCGCGGTGGTCATTTCTGCAAATACGGATTGAAAATGTGTTGTATCTGCCAAAAACTCCTTTCCTGATTAGTGTCGGAGCTGTAGTATGATTTGTGGCACAATGAGTTAGGGTATGTACAATCGTACTGATAGCTGTTATCTATAGCAATTCTTCATGTCACTTGTAGACAGCTCATATAATGGGTTATCTTTTCACTTGTCTTTATAGATAACATATTATTTTAATGCATTCATGGATGTAAGACATTTCCTCCTTGATTCTGGTGATACAGTCAACTATAAGATTGTAGACAACATATTTACCTTTCTTTATTCTCTTTCATCCATCTCACCTTAAATCCTACGTGGCACAAACTATAGACAGCTGAGGTAACCTCATTGTATATGAACTTATGAGTTACAACTCATCTTAAAAACAAAGTTGCTCTGTGGTCACAGAACAATATGGTTTTGGAGTATGTACTCTTAAACTCTCTAATTTTTTGCTATCAATATATTTTTCAATATTTAGATTGATCATATGAAATTGGTACGTACATTTTTGTTTATAAAAGAACTTTTATAAAATTATAATTTTATTAGATTTTATAAATATTTTATAATATAAATTAGTGATAAAGTTATATTTTAAATACCTTATCGATATATAAAATAATATTTTTTGTGACTCTATTGTTATGACTTTCGCTGGTACCATCATTGATCTTCTAAGAAAAACGAAATCCTTCGTTTGACTTTTTGCAAGATCTGCGAGATAATCGAGCAAGCAATACGGGAAGGTGCAAGGCAACACGGACACACGGTACATGTGAACGACACATGAATTCCGTGCGTGTCTTGTTGGCCGTGCCCGCATGTAAGCCAGTATGGACCCAAGAAGCTTCTCAACTTAACAGCTTCCATAACTTGACATCTTCACAGGTCAAATGATGCTTGTCCTTCTAGATGGGGTTGAACAATTTCATATTCATTAATATTCCATCCGAACTAACTGTTGAAGTTGGTGTAATGCGAGACCTGTCAAATCCTTCGCATTTTTCTCTCACCTAAATGTGTGTGTGTGTGTGTGTGTGTGTCTGCTTGTCCCTACGTGTGGCGCATTCAAAACTATGCTCGTGAATCAAACCGGAGCACCACCAAAATCATCTTCCAGCAAAGAAACAAGATAGAGTCGGAATTCCTTGATCTATGGATAATTTGCCTGATGGCCAAAAGAAAGAAAAATCAACTTGAAATTGCGAATCCCAGACCATGGTAAATTGGTCGCCATCCTACGGCTTTGATCTGAACCACGGGCAGATCATGATCTGGGAAAATTCTGATCAGCTTCCTGGTTGGCATTAGAGACGAGCATTCGTTGGTCAGGGAGCTAAAGAGTCTCGAGTTTGAATGTTCTGCTTGCCATGGAGGCTTGGGCATGCTAGGATAAGATGTAACTGCTGATCACTGCAGAAGTCGACGGTTTTGGATGTCAACGTAACTAAGCCGATCCGCCCAATCATGCCCTAAAAAATGTTTACACCCGATGAAATTCTTTGCCATGATGGCGACGAGTCGGCCATGACAAATCCAATTTGCCCCTAACCACCACAACTATATTATTGGCACTGATTATGTGCATAACCGTGCTAAAAATAATAATTTCAGCACAACAGCATCCTGGCCTGAAAAATGTGATGCCCGTACATGTATATATATATCCAGGGCATAAGTACTAACGATCATGATTGATCAATCGGGCGCTATACTATACTAGTACTAGCCATCATTTGCTCTATGGGATACATACCTAACCAGTAAAAGGCTAAGGACTAAATAACGAGTATTATCAGCAGCCAGCCACGCCTATTTGCCTTCTAGCGAAGTGGAGCAGTTGACAGTTTGACACTAGACAGTCTGATTTTGCTGATAAGAGGCTCAGAGCAACGTATCAGAGCGACCGCCGGGCCCAAGATTTGGTGACACTAGCGAAAACTTCATCCTGATCTGTTATTTTCCCCCTGCTCACTACCATCTGTCTGACATCTGCCTATAAATGTCACTATCGATCGCATCACACAATCACACCCCCACAGATTGCGCAATTATCTACTTTGTTAATTATCCTAAGCAACAAACAAACAGCAATTTCACCAACAACTATGCAATCAAATCACAAGCAATTTCAGCAGCAGCAACGCAATCGGGAGCAAGAATTTGCAGATGATGGGTAGGGGTGATCGGTCCATACCTTTGCCTGTCGCCGAACACGTCTACGATGATGTGCCCGGAGGTGCGCTCCAAGAGGGTATACCCGTATGCCGCGGCGGCGTACACCAGCGCCTGCTCGTCGGGGGACTCTCCCTCGTACTCCACCAGCTTCGCCGCCGGGTCGGCCGTGTCGTCGACGACGGGCACGATGGTGTTGCAGGTCGCCAGCGCGAGGAAGAAGTCGCGGGCGCGGCCGGCCTTTGTGCCCGTCCCGTCCTTCAGCAGGGCCATCAGCTTCGGGTCCGTCTCGACCGCCGTCTTCGGTCTCAGGACCACGCCGTCCACTGCATCAGACGGAAAGTGCGACGAAACTCTATTCAGAAATTTTTCACTGAGCTACAGTTGAATTAATAGCAGCATTGCTGCGAGCCTGAGACTGAGACCTCAACCTTTTTTTTTATGAAACGAGATGATCCGTGTCATTTATGATTGAGTTAGCACGGTAAGCAGCCTGGCGTGCTACTACATTTTGCCGGATAATTGCTCTGCCGTGTCAGGTTTTCAAACCAGGAAAAGGGTGGTGACGATTCATCGTTATCGATACATTGAAATTCCTAAAGAATGCAAGGGTGTTGGATTAGTTGATGATGCCTGGTGATTCTATTCTTATCCGAAGTAAATGTTGGTTAAGCCCGAGCAGTGATCCTAGGTTGTGTCGTTCGCAATGCTGGTGCCATCACGTTGTAAGGTACGAACAAGACAGTCAAACGGCAACAAAAGCTGCAGCATTTTCAGTTTCAGGTAAGAAGCCTTTTCTCTTTGGGATTAAAAAGGGGGCGAAAAGTTCATAAAAAAAGTTTGACTTCAACACTTCCGCAGTAATAACTAATCAATGATAATAGTACTTCAGGTTTACGTCTCGCCCCTGTCCTATACCATGGAAGTTTTCTCTTTTCAAGGGTATCTAACTACGGAGTATCAGTGTGTGTTTTGGATACTTGCAGACTCGCCGTGCTTTATTTGGTCCACCAATGTGCTCATTTCTGGATCACCATTGGTACAACCTCAAGCTGTTGCCGAGGCAGTTTGGTACAACCTCTACGGCTAGTTTTATCTGTCAGATATGCCGAGGCGGTTTGGTACAACCTCTACGGCTAGTTTTATCTGTCAGATATGCTAAAACAGCCTCTCTCAATCGGTGACTAGTCAACCAGGGTTAACGTTAATTTCCAATGGAATAACTGAAACTTGCTTACCTGTCACGGCATGCCCGTCCTCGCCGTCGGTCTCGCTGAAATCGCCGCCGTGCACGCTGGCGCACCGGAACTCCATCCGGTTCTCCGTGAGCGTTCCGGTCTTGTCGGAGAAGACGTATTTGATCTGCCCCAGGTCCTCGTTGATGTTGAGCGCCCGGCATTGGAACCTGGCCTGCCTCTTGCCGTCGAACATGTGCTTGTCCTGCACCATGAAGTAGGCCTGCCCCACCCTGACGAGCTCCATGGATATGAACAGCGCGATGGGAACCATCACCTGGAACTGTATCACCGCCATCATGAACGTGAACGCCACCTGTGCGCCCGTCCCGTACCAATTGTAGTTCTTGTCGTCGTTGGACGAGTAGTCTTTCTTGCGGAAGAACGGGATGATGCCGAGCTCGTCTCCGTGGTCACCGAGCCAGATGCCAGCGAGGAGCGTCACGACGGAGCAGAGGAGGACCAGAGTGACGGCGACCACGATGGTCTCGCGGTTCGTGTGCGTCTCTAGGCGGCTGCGTTTGGACGGCGCGCCCGAGCTGTTGAGCATGACCTTGGTTTCCCGGCCGGTGTACACGGCCACGCCGATGGCCCAGGCCGTGTTCTTGAGCTCGCAGCCGCGGAGCATGATGTTGGAGGTGCCGAGGGAGACGGCGCGGCGGCCGTCGAGGTCGACAGTGGCGAGGAAGCCGTAGATGTTGCGGTTGGGCTTCTCGCACTTCATGGCCCCCGCGAGCGCCTCCGGCGGTGTGGGCATAGTCTCCTGCTTGGCGTAGCGCGTCTTGAGATTGGACTCGCCGTCGAGGTTGATGGTCTGGATGTAGGCCACGCCGGTGGGGTCGCTCGTGGACACAAGCACCATGTCGCACGGCAGCGTCTCGTTGGCCACCACGCGCACCACCTCGCCCACCTGTATCTCCTTCCACCGCTTCGGCCGGAACACGCCGTCCACGAGCACCGACGCCGTGCGGTTGTTCTCGTTCTTGTCCGACCGGTGCCGCCTCCAGTCCTCGTACGCGTCCTTAACCGCCGTCACGCCGAGCACGAACGCCAGCGGCAGGATGGACGCGACCGGCGAGAACACGCCGAGCTGCGGCACCTGGTTCAGCGCCGCCAGGATGAGGAAGTAGACGTAGGCCAACCGGTGGAACTGCTCGTAGAGGTTGCGCGGGATGAAGGTGAGGATGGAGTACTTGGTAGTCCGGACGGAGTTGTCCGGGAACCTGGCCGGCGGCGCGTTCGTGCGCTCCGCGTCGTTGATGTACACGAACCGCGCGTCCTCGTCGCGGAGGTCGCGCTGCGAGCCGGCACGCTCGGACGCGGACCGCCTCGTCGGCACCCGCGCGACGCCGGGCCTCGACCCGGCGCGCTGGAAGCTCTCGAACGACGACGCGGCGGACTCGACCTTGGAGCCTGACCGGATGACGTCGGCCGCGAACGTAACCGAGGGCGTGTCGGCCACGGACCGCAGCGACCGTGACCTCGTCGAGCTCGACGGCGAGTACCTCAGTATCGGCGACGGCACCGGGTCCGGCAACCTGGCGGGCACGTCCATACCAGCTCCCGTCGCTTCCTGTGGCTGTTGCGGCGGCGATGAAGGTGTCGGCAGCAATGGCCGTTCGGGTCGCATGCTTCTGTACACCTATTAACTACTTAGGCGCATATATGATTGGATTCAGCGAGGCGGGGAACAAGAAGGGATCATTACTAAATTTGTCTGCAATGGAGTTTACTAGACGAGCGGCCAAGTTTTTGGAGCGATCGCTTGGTGGTTTGCGCGAGACAGACGGGGAGTTCGAAGGAGCTGAAGCGCGCCGCTGTGTTATTTTGCCGTTTAGGGGGAGGAGAAGCTCAGAAGCTCCGATTGTGAAGAGGACGTGAATGTTCTGTCAGATCAGACGGGTGTGAGATACTGAGATGCGATGGAATGGCGTACAAGAGAAAGTCAGTGGATGGCGGGTGTACGAATTGGACTGGAAGGTGTCAGCGTTTGATTTTGCGCCGGCGCTGGCTGCGCATGGACCGAGTTCACGGGGTTAAAACTCAAAACAGGAGCGCCGTCCGCATTTTTTAAATTTTGGGTACTAATGACCCTCTAAATCACCGCGGTTTCAAATATAGTCTTCTTTACATCTGAAATTTTATTTTTGGCCCTCTCGGTCTGCCTACTGCACCACTAGACCGCAGAAAGCCACCTTTGCACCTCGCATCGCAACAAGAACTTCGCTTCTTCTTTGACTTTGCAATGAGTTTTCTAAAAATCCATTTAAGTATATTTTTAAAGGAATTTCTAAATATAGAAAATAAGCTCAAAAAATTATGAAATTTTTTGTGGAGAATCTTGACACAATGTACTTGCTTGTGTATTTTTTTTAGAATTTTATCTATTCTGAATTTTTCTCAAAATTTATTTAAGTATAATGTTTGTAGGAATTTTCTAATATAGAAAATGAGGTCCAAACATTATGAATTTTTTCAGGCTCCTTACATAGTGGACTTAATTGTGTAATTTTTATTATAATTTTATATATTTTGAAATTATCTTGACAAACTAAGGGTTTAGGTCTCAAAAATTAGGACAAAAGGTTTCGAAAATTAGGTTTTCTTGATTTCATGTGACTTGGAATGTGGGAAGTTTAGTACCACATAACTACTCTAGGTAAGAAACACTTCCTCCTTCGCATATCTGTCGCCCCGTCGCTGCTGTCCCCCTTGCTCGCAGTGCTCGCTTTTATGACGTGTCGAATCTCTAGACCCGACTCCCGATTGATTCGCTCGCGCGCCTCCACCAGCAAGGGTGTTGTGTGACGCTTCGCGACGCCACACCGGTGTTAAACCGAACATATATGAAACCCTTCCTGCAAACATGTTTGGACCATTTAAATACATATAAATACATACTTCAAGTGCATATAATATATACTTACTGCATATACAAAAGATACGAATTACTTACGACCCTTGCAATCGGATAAGCTATGACAAGAAGCAAATAAATACTTAATCTCACCAAAAAAGTAATTATGTTATGTTCTCTAAGTCCTCAGCGACGAGTGCTAGAACGAGAAGTGAAATGCAATTGAGATGAGCGAAGAGCGACTACGAGAGTTCGGTATTTAAAGTCGAGTGAAGGAGGAGCCGCGGCGTTGGCGCCGGAAATTCCAGAAGCGTTGGTGCTGAGAATTCTGGACGAGGCGATAGATGTGTGGAGGAGGGAGGACAGACGGTGGGAAAGGTGGCCCTTGATCATTGAATTTTGTTTTTGCCACCAGTTGACACATCGTAATCCCAATAACAGTTCAAGGGATCTCACAGTTAAAGATACAAAATGTAATATATCACATATGCAGAAGGGAACAGAAGGCTTCTGGCAATTACATTCCATATGCAACCTATATGATTTTGTTGTTACCATCGTATCCCAGTCACCATATTTGTTCATTCCACAGGGACAAGGTGCATGCCCTTTCCGTGTGCTAATCAACGCTGCTATTGAAGAACCACTACAAACTGGAAAAAAAACAATCCAAGGGAGAATTATCATTTACAGTACAATGCATTTAAGAAGGAAGCTAATGAGCACAATCGCAACACTCGGGGCTAACGATCAACTTCTACTTACTATAATAAGCTTTTTATAGGTTTGGCTTGGCGGTTTAGGGTTTAGCTATAATTCTGTGACACCTGCTAAAACTTGTGTCTAACCGTAAAAAAGGGTTCGTAATATGTCTAGTCCAATTGTCTGCTTGGTTAATAACTAATAATTTGCAGGAAGGGTCGTAAGTAATTCATATCTTTTGTATATGCAGTATGTATTTATATGCACTTGAAGTATGTATTTATATGTATTTAAATGGACCAGACATATTTGCAGGAAGGATTTATAATATATTCGGTTTAACACCGGTGTGGCGTCGCAAAGTGTCATATAACACCCTTGCTGGTGGAGGTGCGCGAGCGAATCAATCGGGAGTTGGGTCTGGAGATTCGACACGCCATAAAAGTGAGCATTGTGGGCAAGGGGGACATCAGCGGTGGGGCGACAGATGTGAGGAGGAGGGAGTGTCTCTTACCTAGAGTAGTCATGTGGTACTAAACTTCTCACATTCCAAGTCACATGAAATCATGAAAACCTAATTTCTGAAACCTTTTGTCCTAATTTTTTAGATCTAAACCCTTAGGTTGCCGAGATAATTTTAAAACATATAAAATTATGAAAAAAATACATAATCAATTCCACTGTGTAAGGAGCTTGAAAAAACTCATAATGTTTGGACCTCATTTTCTATATTAGAAAATTCTCACAAACAGTATACTTAAATAAATTTTTGAGAAAAAAAATCAGAATGTATAAAATTCTAAAAAAAAATGACACAAGTAAGTACACTATGCCGGGAGGCTCCACCAAAAATTTCATAATTTTCTGAGCTCATTTTCTATATTTAGAAATTCCTCCAAAAATATACTTATATGGATTTTTGAGAAAACCCGCTATAGTGCTACAAAGATTCGATCACAGTCAGCGGCAGATTGTCATGTAGGGGGCATAGCAGTTGCTTCCTGTCCGGTCGATGATGCAAAGAGTCGGAGGGGGCCAAAAATGTAATTTCGGTCGTAAAGGGGCTACATTTGGAATTGCAGTGGTATAAGGGGCCAATAGTAAGGACTGCTTTAAAAGGTTAGGCTTAAGGCCCCGTCTAGACAATGAATTTGTTTTCAAATTTCTACGGCAATTGAATTGTTTTACGTGAAATTTCTATGTTCTAAATAGGCTCTAAATCTTTGGTACTCACAAATTCTTGTACTGTAGTGGATCACATGTCAACCGTAAAAACTAGTTCGAAAGATGCCTAATTGGGGTGACTAGATTTTATATTACACAAAGTTTAAAATTAAAGCATAGCTATAACCATAAGGGTTTGTTTAGTTCGTGGAATTGGAATTGGTAAATTGAATTGGAGTCCTATCTATGATCGAGTGACCGATATTACGAAATAAAACAAAGGAAAAGGCAAAGAGTTCTTGGGGGAGAATAAGGTTACCCTTTATTGATATGAACTAGATCCCTTATAGGAGGTGCATTCAACAAGGCGGTGGACTAATCCTAATTACCCTGAGTGTAATGCTTGCTATGCTATTGAATCAGAGTTGGAACATGAATCTATTGTTGATTGCGATGCCTCAATCCGATGCCTTTGTTCCTCCGTGCCCCGTCTTCAAATAACCAATGAAGAGGTGGCAGCTACTTCTGGAGAAGACGCCTGTTAGAAGGGCCATGTCTGGTCGGAGGGATAGTTGTTATTAGTGAAACAATAACTGATCATCGGTTAGCATTTGTGAGACACTCAACAGTATGGTAGTTCTTGTTAGTATCTTAGAACCATGAACCGTCGTGTGGTATGGAGCAAATATGATATATATTCCATTTGTCACACGGTAATAATATACTTGGAGTCAGATCCAGATACCAGTTCAAGGCTTCTACGAGCAGTCATCTGGTCGTGGAACTGGTACTTGGCCTCATCCGACTAGGGTACCTATAAGTAACCTCTGGAATCCTTACGACTACGGGGGTCGTTAGCCTTAGGGATTACGACTATGAAAACATATGGTTTTTTAATTATGTATTAAAGTAATACATAGAGATTTTAATACTTGTCAACTAGCCCCTGAACTTTAAAATAAATTGGTCATATGAACCTCTGATGAGAAGTTGTATCTGTATACCTCATTTAATTATCGTGACAAACGAGGTGGTCTTTATTCACTTTAAAGTTGTTGATGATCGAGTCGCAGATCTTACAAAATAAAATAGAAAAAAATGGCAAAGAGTTCTTGGAGGAGAATAGGGTTGCTCTTTATTGCTATGAACTGGATCCTTTATAGGGGATGCCTTCAATAAGACGGTGGACTAATCCTAATTACACCGAGCGTAATGCTTGCTATGCTATTGAATCAGAGTTGAAACATGAATTTAGTGTTGATTGTGATGCCTCAATCTGATGCCTTTGTTCCTCCGTGCTTCGTCTTTAAATAACCAACGAAGAGGTCGCGGTTACTCCTAGAGAAGACACATGTTAGGACACATCTGGTCAGAGGGACAGTTGTTGTTAGTGAAACAGTAACTGGTCGTCTAGCGTCTGTGAGACACTCGTATGGTAGTTGTTGTTAGTGTTTTAGGGCCATGAACCGTTTCTTGGTATGGAGACAATATGACATGTGTTCCATTCATTACACGGTAAGAATATACTTGGAGTCAGATCCAGATACCGGTTCAAGGCTTCTGCGAGCAGTCATCTAGTCAGGGATCGGGTACAGGACCTCGTCTGACGAAGGTACCTATAACTAACCTCTGGAATCCTTACGACCATAGGGTAGTTAGCCTTAGGAGTTACGACCATGAAGACATGTGGTCTTTTAATCATGTATTAAAGTAATACATGGATATTTTAATCCTCGTCAGCTAGCCCCCAAACTTTAAAATGAATTGGTCATGTGAACCTCCAATGAGAATACGTATCGGGTAGACTCTCATGATCCTTCTTAAGTTTTTTAAAGTTTCGGGTAGGTCGGCAATGTGGTCGCCAGTGTTGAAACTTTTCACAACAAAGTCATCAATGTTGGCTTCTAGATTTTGACCAATCTGAGGATTAAAGGTTTTTTGTATTAACCTTTGAAAAGTCGCACCAGCATTCTAGAGACCAAATGACATCTTAACATAGCAGTAAGTGCCATATAACGTGATGAAGGATGTTTTATCTTCATCATGTTTACTCATGTTAATATGGTGGTACCCTGAATAAGCATCTAAATGAATTAGCAACTCACACATAGAAGTAGAGTCTACAAGTTGATCAATGCGTGGAAGGGGGGAAGTCATCCTTCGGACAAGCTTTATTAAGATCTGTGAAGTCGATACACATTCGCCATTTTCTATTGCTTTTTTCTAACCATTACAGGGTTGGCGAGCCACTCTGTATGATCAACCTCACAAATAATCCCAGCCTCGAGGAGCTTGTTAATCTCGGACTAGATTGTCTCCTTCCGATCAGGTGCGAATGGCCTTAGTTTTTGCTTGATCAATTTTTTGTCAGGCTGGAGAGCTAGCCTATGCTCGATCACCTGCCTAGGGACTCTGGGTATGTTGAACGCCTGCCAGGCGAATACTTTCAGGTTTACTCGGAGGAAGGAGTCGAGCAACTCTTCCTATTTATGGTTGAGTCCTCCTCCAACCAGTACTTTTTGGTAAAATGCATTAGCATTTCCTGACCTAGATGACATTTTGGCGATTGCCGAAGAAGCGCCTTTGTCGAGTGGTACCTCCTTGGTCTGGTCGGAAGGCTTCAGGGTCATCTTGGGTCTTGAGTGCTTGACCTGCACGGAAGGTGGATTAGTTTCTCTGGTCGAAAGCTCGTCGACCAGTTCTAATGACTTCTGATCACACGCATAAGCCATTTTTCTATCTTCTCGGACTGTGAAGACTCCTTTTGGTCATAACATCTTTAAACTTTGATAGCCGTAATGTGTAGCTTTCATGAATTTAGCCAATGTCGGGCAACCAATTATTCTATTGTATGCGGTTTCAAAATCTACCACATCAAAGGGGATCTTTTTGTTAGGAAATTATCAGGTTTTCCGAATGTGACCGGTAAGGACAGTTGTCTTATCATTTTTGCAGTAGTGTCGGACCCAGGAGTAACAACCCCTAAATCCTCTATGTATTCTGAACTAGTCCCATGATCAGTAGCTAGTTCACACAGTAAACAGTTTTGGTAACATCCATAAATCGCACAACTTTATTGATAAATATCAGAGTTTATTACAAGAAAGGCTTACAAGCCAACAATAAAGAACACAGCGAAAGTCGAAGAAGACGCAGTAGAGTCCAGTTGATCTGCCACAAGCAATCGACTGGGGTAGCGGCCTAGTAGTCGAGATCCAAATCGGTAGCAAAGTACTTCCCCTCTGAATATTATTTGCATTAAACAAGAGTCAGCACAAACAACCGTGCTCACAAGTTACACCCATGACAGAGTTAATGCATGTATGGATATTATCAATGGAAGGTTTATAGGGTTATTTGTGCAAAAGCAATATTTGATATTTTAAATACAATACTAAGTTCAAAAGCAGTTATACTATATCTAAAGTCAAATATTATTTTTAATCATCAATACACAAAATGGTGAATGACTAACCCCCTTACACCAAGCTTTCTGCCCAAATTTCCCACATAGAATAAACATCCATGAAATTATTTTTGTCAAACTATTTTTAAAACAAAATCATAGTCTAATCTGCAAAAGGCTTTGCTCAGTATGTCCATGACCGTGGACACGGCTATTCGAATAGTTTGACACTCTGCAGAGGTTATACAGCTTTACGTACAAGAGATAATCAATTTTTAATATCCGTCTGACACACTTTCGTAGTTGCGCGACTAAGTGACTATCACAGGGCCTTTACAATGCGCCATCCCAAAGTAGTCATGTCTGCTAAGGTTCCACTACCGTAGGCTTCACACCAAACGGTAACCCCTTCTTGCGCCACGTGGGTATTAAAAATAAGTCTTCACGACACCCACACATCAATATGGCGCAACTAATGGTGGTGCATTACAAATTAATTAGCCAGGTATGTCCCACTTAATACTTGTGGTAGTACGATTTTGGCTTAACAATCGACAGCTCGTAGACCAGTCCTTAATTGACTGGACGACTTTCAAAACAATCCCTAGGCCTCGACCATTCGCTGAGATGAGTCTGTGCATAAACTTGCACCCACGATCTATCCATTTTGCCCAAGTCCAAAATAATTTTATTTTATTTTCTAAAATTATTTATAAACTTCTATGCCTGAGGCTCCACCAAAAATTTCATAATTTTCGAGCTCATTTTCTATATTTAGAAATTCCTCCAAAATATACTTATATGGATTTTGAGAAAACCCGCTTATAGTGCTACAAAGACTGATCACAAGAAGGCGTTAGATTGTCACAAGGGTAGGGGGCATAGCAAAGTTGCTTCTCGCGGTCCATGATGCAAAGAGGTCGGCCGAGGGGGCCAAAATGTAATTTCGGTCGAAGGGGCTACATTTGGAATTGCAAGGGTATAAGGGCCAATAGTAAGGATCGCTTAAAAGGTTAGGCTTAAGGCCCTGCCTAGACAATGAATTTGTTTTCAAATTTCTACGGCAATTGAATTGTTTTACGTGAAATTTCTATGTTCTAAATAGGCTCTAAATCTTTGGTACTCACAAATTCTTGTATCAGTAGTGGATCACATGTCAACCGTGAAAACTAGTTCGAAAGATGCCTAATTGGGGTGACTAGATTTTATATTACACAAAGTTTAAAATTAAAGCATAGCTATAACCATAAGGGTTTGTTTAGTTCGTGGAATTGGAATTGGTAAATTGAATTGAGTCCTATCTATGATCGTAAGTGACCGATATTACGAAATAAAACAAAGGAAAAGGCAAAGAGTTCTTGGGGAGAATAAGGTTACCCTTTATTGATATGAACTAGATCCCTTATAGGAGGTGCATTCAACAAGGCGGTGGACTAATCCTAATTACCCTGAGTGTAATGCTTGCTATGCTATTGAATCAGAGTTGGAACATGAATCTATTGTTGATTGCGATGCCTCAATCCGATGCCTTTGTTCCTCCGTGCCCGCCTTCAAATAACCAATGAAGAGGTGGCGGCTACTTCGGAGAAGACGCTCATTAGAAGGGCCATGTCCGGCCTCGGGAGGATAGTTGTTATTAGTGAAACAATAACCGATCATCGGTTAGCATTTGTGAGACACTCAACAAGATGGTAGTTCTTGTTAGTATCTTAGAACCATGAACCGTCGTGTGGTATGGAGCAAATATGATATATATTCCATTTGTCACACGGTAATAATATACTTGGAGTCAGATCCAGATACCAGTTCAAGGCTTCTACGAGCAGTCATCTGGTCGTGGAACTGGTACTTGGCCTCATCCGACTAGGGTACCTATAAGTAACCTCTGGAATCCTTACGACTACGGGGTCGTTAGCCTTAGGGATTACGACTATGAAAACATATGGTTTTTTAATTATGTATTAAAGTAATACATAGAGATTTTAATACTTGTCAACTAGCCCCTGAACTTTAAAATAAATTGGTCATATGAACCTCTGATGAGAAGTTGTATCGGGTATACCCTCATTTAATTATCGTGACAAACGAGGTGGTCTTTATTCACTTTAAAGTTGTTGATGATCGAGTCGCAGATCTTACAAAATAAAATAGAAAAAATGGCAAAGAGTTCTTGGAGGAGAATAGGGTTGCTCTTTATTGCTATGAACTGGATCCTTTATAGGGATGCCTTCTGACCCCTTCACCATGTTTACTCATGTTAATATGGTGGTACCCTGAATAAGCATCTAAATGAATTAGCAACTCACACATAGAAGTAGAGTCTACAAGTTGATCAATGCGTGCGTGATGAAGGGAAGTCATCCTTCTAAATGGACAAGCTTTATTAAGATCTTTATTAAGATCTGTGAAGTCGATACACATTCGCCATTTTCCATTGCTTTTTCTAACCATTACAGGGTTGGCGAGCCACTCTATATGATCAACCTCACAAATAATCCCGGCCTCGAGGAGCTTGTTAATCTCGGACTAGATTGCCTCCTTCCGATCAGGTGCGAATGGCCTTAGTTTTTGCTTGATCGATTTTTTGTCAGGCTGGAGAGCTAGCCTATGCTCGATCACCTGCCTAGGGACTCTGGGTATGTTGAACGCCTGCCAGGCGAATACTTTCAGGTTTACTCGGAGGAAGGAGTCGAGCAACTCTTCCTATTTATGGTTGAGTCCTCCTCCAACCAGTACTTTTTGGTAAAATGCATTAGCATTTCCTGACCTAGATGATATTTTGGCAATTTCCGAAGAAGCGCCTTTGTCGAGTGGTACCTCCTTGGTCTGGCCGGAAGGCTTCAGGGTCATCTTGGGTCTTGAGTGCTTGACCTGCACGGAAGGTGGATTAGTTTCTCTGGTCGAAAGCTCGTCGACCAGTTCTAATGACTTCTGATCACACGCATAAGCCATTTTTCTATCTTCTTGGACTGTGAAGACTCCTTTTGGTCATAACATCTTTAAACTTTGATAGCCGTAACGTGTAGCTTTCATGAATTTAGCCAATGTCGGGCAACCAATTATTCCATTGTATGCGGTTTCAAAATCTACCACATCAAAGGGGATCTTTTCTGTTAGGAAATTATCAGGTTTTTCGAATGTGACCGGTAAGGACAGTTGTCTTATCATTTTTGCAGTAGTGTCGGACCCAGGAGTAACAACCCCTAAATCCTCTATGTATTATGAACTAGTCCCATGATCAGTAGCTAGTTCACACAGTAAACAGTTTTGGTAACATCCATAAATCGCACAACTTTATTGATAAATATCAGAGTTTATTACAAGAAAGGCTTACAAGCCAACAATAAAGAACACAGCGAAAGTCGAAGAAGACGCAGTAGAGTCCAGTTGATCTGCCACAGGCAATCGACTGGGGTAGCGGCCTAGTAGTCGAGATCCACACCGGTAGCAAAGTACTTCCCCTCTGAACATTATTTGCATTAAACAAGAGTCAGCACAAACAACCGTGCTCACAAGTTACACCCATGATAGAGTTAATGCATGTATGGATATTATCAATGGAAGGTTTATAGGGTTATTTGTGCAAAAGCAATATTTGATATTTTAAATACAATACTAAGTTCAAAAGCAGTTATACTATATCTAAAGTCAAATATTATTTTTAATCATCAATACACAAAATGGTGAATGACTAACCCCCTTACACCAAGCTTTCTGCCCAAATTTCCCACATAGAATAAACATCCATGAAATTATTTTTGTCAAACTATTTTTAAAACAAAATCATAGTCTAATCTGCGAAAGGCTTTGCTCAGTATGTCCATGACCGTGGACACGGCTATTCGAATAGTTTGACACTCTGCAGAGGTTATACAACTTTACGTACAAGAGATAATCAACTTTTAATATATGTTTGACACACTTTCGTAGTTGTACGACTAAGTGACTATCACATGGCCTTTATAATGCGCCATCCCAAAGTAGTCATGCCTGCTAAGGTTCCACTACCGTAGGCTTCACACCAAACGGTAACCCCTTCTTGCGCCACGTGGGTATTAAAAATAAATCTTCACGACACCCACACATCAATATGGCGCAACTAATGGTGGTGCATTACAAATTAATTAGCCAGGTATGTCCCACTTAAGACTTGTGGTAGTACGATTTTGGCTTAACAATCGCAGCTCGTAGACCAGTCCTTAATTGACTGGGCGACTTTCAAAACAATCCCTAGGCCTCGACCATTCGCTGAGATGAGTCTGTGCATAAACTTGCACCCACGAACTATCCATTTTGCCCAAGTCCAAACTAATTTTATTTTATTTTATTTTCCAAAATTATTTATAAACTTCCATGGCACATCAAGTTATGGATACAATTTAAACAATATTTGATTTTTGGCTGAAAATTCCCAAATTGAATATTTTTTCTCAAAATGTTCTAGTTCATACTATTGCATAAACTAGATTTTATCTAAGGTGGCAAGGTATGTCTGATTCAGTATCAAAATTGGATGTACAAAGGAATTAAGAATAACTATAAATTTAAAATAGGGTTTAAACTAAATTGAGTATAAATAAGCATGAAATAATAATTTAAAATAGAATTTAAATAATTAAATAATAGGATTCAAATATAATCAAAGATGTAACTTGCTTTGCTTAGTTAAATGTTGCTCTCAAATAGTATTGAAATCTGACTCTCCGAAGTCGTTGAAATCTATACGTGAAAACAAGCTAAATTCAAATATAATTTAAAAAAATCCAAAATTATAAAATAAATATTGGGAGGAAGATATCGAATTTATATGAATTTAAAATTTTGAATCGACGGAATCGGAGCTCGTATGAAGGAGAACGAACATCTAGAAGTTTGAATACCACAAGAAAAAAATAATTTCGAGTACTGCTCATCTTCGAGTGTTGTTCATCTTTGAGTATTGTTCACCCAAGAGTATTATTCATCATCAAGTATTGTTCACCTTCCGAGTGTTGTTATTCTTCTGAGTACTATTTACCTCCGAATATTGTTCATCTTTTGAGTGTTGTTCATATTCCAAGTGCTATTCTTTGCTCAACTTCACGTAGTCGGAAGGAGGTTTCGACTACACTGGTCGGAGAAAGGTTTTGACTACACAAGTCGAAAGAAGGTTTTGACAACACTGGTCGAAAGAAGGTTTTAACTACACTGGTCAAAAGAAGGTTTCGACAATACTTGTCGAAGAAGGTTTCGACTACACTGGTCAAAAGAAAGGTTTCGACTACACTAGTCGAAAGAAGGTTTCGACAACACTGGTAGAAAGAAGGTTTCGACTACACTGATCGAAAGAAGGTTTCGACTACACAGGGTAGCAGCGGCGGTGCTCGGCTACAAGCTCGTTTGTGCTACACGCCACGGTAAGCTACACAAAGGTGCGCAAAAAGAAGAGGAGATGGTGCTAAATCTTATGCGATACCTTGCGGCGATGAAGCACAACGGAGTTACCGATGGCGAAAAAAAAAAGAGCGGCGAGGTACGGGTGAATGCGGCGATGGTGCTCCGATGGTCCTCCAGCAAAGAAGAGGTGCGCCTGAGGTAGACCACGACGCGATGAAGCACCCATTGTAGACAACGTCACCAGAGATCGACATATGGCCGCGCAATCGGTGGAGTGGATTTCGACCAACATTCTTCAAATCCAAAATCCGGCCAACATATGGGGAGAGGGGAGAGAGATTTTGGGAGTAGGTTGAGGATGTAGAGGGGCTCCCGGGGCTCTCTTTATATAGGAGAGGAGGTGTTCAAATCAAAGGGAAACAGTTGAGAAATAAATGAACAGTTTCGGGTTGAAATGAAGAACGAAGGAAACTATAAAAATGATTGCAAGAAGTGGAGGAAACATGCAATTGATGCGTGGGTGAGGTTAGTGGGAACGTTTCGCTTCAGACGGAATTGATTTTAATGCTTTGAGTGAGGAGAAAAGAGGAGAGAGGTGGCCGGTGGTCATTGATGCTAGGAGTTTAGAGCTCTGTAATGGCAACAAGAGGAAGGGAGGGGAGGGCAAGGGGAGCGGCAGCGTGGCCGGGGCCGGTGGTGGCGCGGCAACAGTGGCCGGAGCCGGGGCTACTGGTGGTCGGGGATGGGAGGTGAGGAGGGGCATGACCATGGACGGCATTGGAAAAAAATGTACAGAGAAGAACTTGTTTCACAGGAAGAAGATGATGATGAATATGAGAGAGAGAAAGAAAATAAAGAGAAAGAAAGAAAATATGAAAAAAATTACAAAAAAAATAAATTCAGAAAAATCCAAGAAAATTACACAAAAATCCTTAGAACCTGAAAAGAGTGAATAAAATAATTTTGAATTTATTTAAAGTTTATTTTAACCATTTAAAATGTTTTTCATTTTCTAAAATTTCAAATTAAGTTTTAAATTAATCCAATAAATTGCAAATGATTCATTTTATTTTAAAGCTTCAAAAAGACTCCAAAAACTGGAATGTTATTTTTAAATTTAATAAAATTATTTTCAACTTGAAGTTGGCTTTTAGTTTTGCACATAATTATTTTTTATTTCTGAAAAATAGGAAACACCATTTTAAAATCCAGAAAATTCCATAAAATGAATTAAATTTTATTTTTCACTTTAAACCCAAGAAAAACCCATAAAAATCAATAAATTTTATTTTTGACTTTTAAAATCTTGGAAATTCAAGAAAATCAAGAAAACTCTTTTAAAATTTAGAAAATCCAATCAAATAATAAATTTATAAATTTTATTTTTGGTAACAGAATTTTGGAATATTACAAGTAGAACCAAGAACTATGCCGTAGAAAGCATACTTCACTGGTTTTACCTTCGACCTGGGAATTTGCATTTTGCCCAATACCCCCGTAAATAGAATATTTAAAGAACTACCTCCATCTATCAAGACTCGATTAACTTTACAATTGTTAATTGTAGATTCAACTACGATAGGGAACCTACCTGGTCGAGTTGATGAAATGGAGTAGTCTTCTTTGCTGAAGGAGATAGTTGTCTCGACCACATGGATGGCTTGATGTCGATCGAAGACTCAGCAAGGTTCACTTCCCGCTCCACGGCCTTCAGATGGTGCCTTGAGTCATACCAGGAGGATCCTCTGAAGATCATATCCACGGTGTGTTGTGGTTCCTGGTACTCCATTTCATCGTCGCCATCTTTGTCCTTCTTGGAGCTTGGTTTTCTAAGTTCATGTATAGAGGGGAAGGGACTCTTACCTGAGTAGTAATGCTCTAGTTTCTTTTGCCAGGCTCGGTAGGTGTGCAGATCATTCCCTGCTACCTGGTGAACTAGACACCACTTCTTATTTTTCTTGTAGTCGTCTGTCGAGACCTTTGCCTTGTTCCAACCGAAAAAGTCTTTTTTGCCCTTGAATTTTTTTCAGGGATCACAAGGACATCTTTATTGTCGAGCTTGTTGTTCTTCTTACTCTTGAGAGACTTCTTGCTTTTCTTCTCCTATTTTTCCATGCCAGGTTGAGGTATTTTATCATTTTGATCAATAGCTTCACATCATTCGACCGCCTCGCTAGCGGCTGCATATTTGTTCGCCGTGTTGAAAAGCCCGACGGTTGTTTGTGGAGGATTCATGGTGATATCCTCCGTAAACCATCGATTCCTCAACCCTGCTTTAAAAGCCTGGATAACCGAATATTCTGCGACCTCTGGGATTGAGTTACGAATCTCGCTGAACCTCTTGATATATTTGCCAAGAGTTTCATTAGTCTTTTGCCATCCGATGGAGATCGTCTTCTTTTTCGAGGCGATCGTACATCCCCTAGAAGTTAGCCATCAACATATCACAGAGTTACTCCCAAGTATAGATAGATCCAACCGGTAGGTTCAGCAATCACGATCGGTAGGCCCTTCAAAGACTGTGGGTAGGTAATTTGCCATCACGTTGTCATTACCGCCAGCAGCTTTGATGGCGGTAGTATAGATCTGAAGAAATTCTAATGGGCTCTGGATCCCATTGAACTTCTCTATGTTGGCTGGTCAGAACCTGTCCGGCTAGTGTACAGCTTGGAGCCCTGCTGAGAAGGCTCGATAACCTGTTATGGAGTCGTGACGCCTTCTTTAAAAAGGAGTCGGATTGTAGTCGGTTGGGGACTAGTTCCTTAGATTAGCATATCTAGTATCCGGTGTTCAAACCCGATCGTGGATGCTAGTATAACACCTCTGACCACCTGCTTGGTTGAGATGGTGACGAAGGTCACCGGCACCAAGAGGTTGTTCCTCTTGACGACGAGTAGTGGCTGCTAGTCGAAACCTATAGGGGGGTCTTGGTACCATTCGATCCTCCGTCCGACCATGTTGTGCTCTGCTGAGGGAGGAGCACAGGGACGAAGTCATCGTGTGACTTTGTGATTCCCTTTGCCCCCGGTATAATTCTGTACGCTGCATGGTTTGCTGGAGGATCTCTGACATCTATCCTACAAGTTGCACATAACCTGGAGTATCTACTAAAGCAAGATTTGGGTTACCCAAAAGGTCACGAACTCGTTGCAGGTTTTGAAGTGTTACCGAAGGTCTTGGAGGATTCTAACTAGCATTGGGTGGTAAATGAGTCGAATGCCCTTCCGACCTCCCGTCTTACCTTGTCTGACTTATCATACTGTTAGGTAGGAACATGTGAATTAACTGATGGATGTTCATCAGTTCGATTACCTCTGGTAGGTGGTGTTTGAGCGCACGCACCATCTCCATCAGGATGTGATGGTGGGTTAGACCGTGGAGGACTGTGCACGGGAACCTGATTGGTATCTCCGATTGCATTAACTTCGTACCTCCAACAGCAATCTTCCGACAAGTTCCCATCATAGCTAAGGGAGGGAATTCCAGAGCTTCGACTAGGGGCCTCAACAACGGAGAGAGGTCGAAGATTACCATCTCTGGCGGGCTTTGTTGTGGATTCAATCTAATCTGACGGATTGCCGATCGTATGCTAAGCTTTATCATTCCCACGTGGCCTTGGACCAGTGGCAATGATAATTTCATTGACACTCACCAAGTGTCGGTTGTCTCCTGGAATACGTTGAAGCCTTTGGCGAATATCGGTCGCCCGTGATAACATGGAGAGTACGTTGACTCTCTAATGCTGGGCTACCATCACCGTTCTTGTCGGTCGTATTGACCGGGCTTGTAGAGGCATTCGGATGTTTCGAACTAGTCAGAACAACCGGTTCCTCAGGAAGCGCCACGGATGGCAGTGGTGAATCTTCATCCATCCAATCGATCTTGCTGGTCTCAACGAGTGGCGACCCAACAGAGGAGGATGATGAGGACATATCGTTTTCTTCCATAGCGCGCATGCACACGTCCATGTCGAGATTGAAGTAGTCCGCCAAGTCGAACCAATTTTCTTTATCCCAAGTCTCTGCCATGTTCACATAAGCGATGACAAAGCGAAAGGAGTGAATGAAGAATGCTTGAGCAAAGTGATCTTCAAGAACCCAACGCCTTCATCCTCACAGACGACACCAGCTATCGATGATCAGGTCGCCGATCTTACGAAATAAAACAGAGAAGAATGGCAAAGAGTTCTGGGAGGAGAATAAGGTTGCTCTTTATTGCTATGAACTGGATCCCTTACAGGGGGTGCCTTCAACAAGGCGGTGGATTAATCCTAATTACACCGAGCATAATGCTTGCTATTCTTTTGAATTTGAGTTGAAACATAAATCTAGTGTTGATTGTGATGCCTCAATCTGATGCCTTTGTTCCTCCGTGCCCTGTCTTTAAATAACCAACGAAGAGGTGACAGTTACTCCTGGAGAAGATGCCTGTAGAAGGGACACGTCTGGTCGGAGGGACAGTTGCTATTAGTGAAATAGTAACTGGTCCTCGGTTAGCGTCTGTGAGACACTTAACCGTATGATAGTTGTTGTAAGTGTTTTAGGGCCATGAACCATCACGTGGTATGGAGCAAATATGACATATGTTCCATTCATCACATGGTAACAATATACTTGGAGTCAGATCCAGATACTAGTTCAAGGTTTGTGCGAGCAGTCATCTGTTCAGGGACCGGGTACAGAACCTCGTCCGACCAGGGTACCTATAAGTAACCTCTGGAATCCTTACGACCACGGGGGTCGTTAGCCTTAAGTGTTACGACCATGAAGATATATGGTCTTTTAATTATGTATTAAAGTAATACATAGAGATTTTAATCCTCGTCAAGTCCCAATAACAATTTCAGTTGATATGAAATTCTCTTCCAATTCTTACTTTTGTGTTTGGTTTGCAAAATAATTGTGGCTTAGAACTGAAAGTTTAACCCAATTCAAATTCATGTTTGGATGTTCCAAATCAGAAAGGCAAGAAATGAACTAGCAAAACCAGGCAAGGAGACACGGGGAGGCAGACGCAGACGCACAGTGAACAGTCATTAGCGTTGATGTCGTAGCTACTAGCTTCGATCGGAGCAAAAGGAGGCGAGTGAATGTGTGAGTGGATCCAAACGCTGGAGTTGAGACGGACGACCGGAGTAGCAGTTGGACGTGGAAGACCGGTTGTGTCAGGTGGAGGATGATCGGATCTAGACGTTGGTGTTAGTAATTTATGTGCACATAGTATATCCAGATTTTACGTAGAGTTTGTTTATGTAGTCTTACAATATTTAGACAATATTCATTATAGACACTAGAGTTTGTTTGGTATCCCTTCAGGATACATAGAATCATTTCTGGATACAAATAGTCATTTTCTCTCAACAAAAGGGCACCCATGTAATCAGATTTTGTGAACAAGAGCAATAGAGCAAGAGAAAATCAGAAAAGCTGTTGTTGTTTCGGTGGCAAAAAAAATTATTGTGTTCTTGCGTTCACGATCTAGGGTTCCATTGTGTTCGCGTGTGTTTGTTTTCGGTTTGAGCCAACAATTAGTATCAGTGCACTAGGTTCGAAACCCTAGATGCTACCTCGGGAGGGGTGATCTCGACTCCTGGGGTGGCATATACGGCGCGAGCTGCACGGTGGGCACTGGCAGCTAGAGACACAGAACGTGCATGTGGAATAGACAGTTGTGCACGTCGGTGGAACACAAGATGAGCTGCGCATTGCCAAGGTTAAAGCCTTGTGTTTGTACTCGGCAGTTGCGGCACCGTATTTGTGTGTTTGTGTTTGTGGAATTGAGTCCAGGCATTGAGGAGATGTGTTCGTCATCTGAGTCAAGTTCGTGAGGTTGAGCCTGGGACATTGAGGAGATGTGTTCGCCGTCAAGTCGTATTTGAAACCAACTGCCTCAATAAGTGAACAAAAAAGAGAGTAATTTGTTAGTAATCTTTATGCATATGGTATATCTATATTTTATGTAAAGTTTGTTGACGTAGTCCTACAATATTTAGACAATATTCATTATGGATAATAAAGTTTGTTTGGAATCCCTTCAGGATATGTAGAATCATTTTCGGATACAAATAGTCGTTTGCTTTCAATAAAAGGGTACCCCTGTAATCATATTTTGTGAACAAGAGCAATAGAGTAAGAGAAAATAAGAACAACTTAGTCTAGATTAAGGGGAAGATTGTAAGAAATAATCAAGACTTCCGAGTCAAAGTATTGTAGCAATTCAAGAGCAATAGAGCAAGAGGGAGTGATTTGTTAGTAATCTTTGTGCATATGGTATATCTAGATTTTTGTATAGTTTGTTTGTGTAGTCCTACAGTATTTATGCAGTATTCATTACAGATTCTAGAGTTTGTGTGGTATCCCTTCACGATACTTAGAATCCTTTCCGGATACGAATTGTCATTTACTCTCAATAAAAGGACACCCCTGTAATAAGATTTTGTGAACAAGAACAAGAATAAGAGCAAGAGAAAATTAGAAAATATGCTATTATTCCAGCGGCAGAAAAAAATTCTTGTATTCTTGTGTTCGCGCTCTAGGGTTACATTGTGTTCGCGTGCCAAAGCCATCTGATCCTTGCGTACATCGACGTTGATGTCCTCGACCACGTACCACACTCTTTGAGCGTGCATGTACACCTTCATCTTGATTGCCCATACTGCATAATTGTTCTTCATGAACATCGGATAATGCAGCGAGACGGTGGAACTCTCCTTCGCCATCACACCCGGCGTCACCTAGTCACCGGTGAAACCACTTCCCAGAGAGTGCAGTATGATCTTGGACATACACGGATCAAGAATTCGGGCTCTGATACCAAGTATTGGCCCAAGTCTTCGATTTGGGACAACAGTTGGGTGAAGCCCGGCAATGAGGAAGAAATGGTAGTGGCGCCGACGACAACATCGATGCGTTGACCAAAGATGTTGCTTCGTGCAGAGGGTGGCTTGATTTGGACATTTGGTTGAGGCCGGGGAAGATGAAGGAGTGGTGGTAGCGCCGCTGAGGATCTGGCTCTGGCTATTCTCCTCCGTCTTCTCTAGCTCCGACGACGCCCCGTTGATCTCCACCTTCTTCGGCGCAGGTTACACTCGATTTGCCTCCCTTGCCTTCGAATCTGAGCGGAGGATTGTGCCCCGCGAGGACGGCGACAAGGTGCGGAACGATGGCGGTAGAGTGATGAAATGGTGACGTGGGGCTGTCGGAGTGGAGGAAGAAGGGAGTAGGGAGGAAGTTGACAAATGAAGGGGAGTCAAGGGAGTCGAGCCAAATAGACGAATGGCTGTAGGATTGAATTCCTCCCAAATCAGAGCACCACCCCTCTGAATTATGACTTGGCACCTTTAGTTGCCCCCAATTCAAGTGGAATAGAGTTACAATTCTAATTCCAATTCCCAGTGACATCCAAATAGCTAATGCCCTGTTTGGTTCAACTCCATATTCTTATTTTTACAGATTCTGCTCCTGATTCTCCAATAATCTACCCCTATGATAATCTGGAGCTGTTAGAGGAATGTGTTTGGCTGGTAGGTTGGCTCTGGATTCAAGAATGAGAGGATTGTATACAAAATATCTATACTACCCATGGGTTTGACACATGTATATTGTTTTGTACATATTACTAGCTTATTTACTGCCATGAAAGCATCCAGATTATTGCATGATGCTGAATCGAGTAGCTGTAAGTTAAGTGCACCCGAAATGTCGGTCATATTCTCATCTCCACCTTCTGTTTGTTTAGATGGATGTTCAGATGTTGAAGACGTCTCATCCATGGCTACACTTGATTCGTCACGCAATTGGGTTTGCCTGCCTCCAGATACATTTAGGTTGCATTCATTACCTTTAAATGCAGAGAGGAGGGAATTAGATGCGTCTTTGCTTCCTGAAGCCATGTGCCCTTGTATGTACTGGTTCGCTAGTCGTTCTTCAAGCTCTTGGTTACGCTTTTCATAGGACAAGCATTGCTCCTGCTTTGCCGTGAACATTGACTAATGTTGACTAGCATACTCGCCCTTTGCAGAAAGTGCCTCTGCTGTTTTTTCCCTCGCATTTTGGTACGGCTTCACGAGATTCAAACGAGAAGTTGGGAGTAGAAACTGTACCAAACATAGCCTAATATTCACAAAACTCAATTGCAATTATCAAATTCTTTGTCCACTTCCATGATTCAAATGGGGTGTAAGATATTTTCATTAACTATGATACTTTTAACTTTTGATTGTTAGCCATATAATAACGAAATACTTGATGCAAAGAAAAAGGCACAATAATACATAAAAGAGATGGCTTTGCTTCACCAGCTTGCACATTCTCAAGTCTCACCAGAGCCAACTGAAATAGGTTGTTGATCTTTCTCGTTGCCAATTGCTTTAGTCTGAGTAATCTTTGCACTTTAACCGCTTCAATATCTCGATCAATGCTCGTTTCCTCAATAAGAGCACTGACATCTGAAGGACTTGTCAGCACAGTTTCAGTAATTTCTCGTTGTTAATTAACTAGTCACAAATTTGCTTTAATAAATATTTCTCAGTGAGTCAAATGTGTTGGCGCGCAAGAGATTGCGAAGGATTGTTATCTTTTCCTTTGGTTTTTAAATTACCAATCAACAATATATCTTTAAATATCACGTGAAGATTCCTTATTGAACCAAACACGTTGATGTGCAAGAGATTGTTAGCAATATGTTTTTAAGTAATAGCATCTAATGGCTGACTGGCTATAGTTCAGTCATAATTTGTGTCAAGTGGATTGATGGCAATATCTTTGTTAGATTATATAGCACATTATTTTTTCTTACATATTTTAAAAGAAGAAGTCTATATGACCCTCTGAAGTATGGTAGTACAACCACTTAACCTCCTGACACAAATAACTGGCTATTTAACTCCATGATGTTGCAAAACCAGGTTACTTAACCCCCTAATACGGTCGAAGGCAGTTTTGCCACTGTGGCAGATGACGTGGCTACAACGTGGCGTAAAACAGATCAAGGGCGCAAAGCTCTAGTATCCTTCTCTACCCCAAAACCCACCCCCTCTCTCTCATGACCCCCTTCTCTACATCGACCAGAAGTGGCATGGAGGCCGGCGGCGGACGACACGGTGCCGGAGTCGGAGCGGTGACGAGCATCGTAGCCGCTGGCTCTGGTCCGTCATTCCCAGCATGTCGGACATCTTCACGGTGTTCCTCCATCGTCTTCCTCCACACCGGCATGCCATGACAGCTAAACCCCCTCCCCCTCCCCGCCATTGTTGTCCTCCCCACTTTCTTCCTATCCTCCGACGCCAGATCCAGCCGTCCTCACCGCCACGCCCGTCGGATCCAGCCCTCCCCGACGCCTCCACCGTCCTCCCCACCTTCTTCCTCTCCTTCGGCACTAGATCTGGCCACCCTTGACGCCGCGTCCACTAGATCCGGACGTCCCCGCCACCTCTGTCATCCTCCCCGCCTTATTCGTCTCCTCCGACTCACATCCGGTGTCTCCGTCCACTTCGGTTGTCATGTACTCTGTTGCCTTGAGTACTTTGGCCGTTGTGTACTGCGGTGCGGTACTACACCGCCGACACGCTGGTGCTGGGAATGAAAGGGTGACCTATGGAGAGAGAGATTGAAGAAGAAGAAGAAGAAGAATGGGTAGACGCTGACATGTGGGTCTTATCGTGTACTAAAATTTTATGACTTTGATTTGCTAAGTCAACGACACCCTAGCGGCCACGTCATCCGCCACGATGGCAAAACCGCCTCCGAAACCAACGGGGGGGGGGGAGGGTGTTAAGTGACTTGGTTTTGCAATGTTGTGTTAAATAGTCGGGTTTTTTAGGTGAGGGGGTTAAGTGGCCGCACCACCATACTTCGGGGGGGTCATATAGACTTCTTCCTATTTTAATTTTTTTACTAGTAATATACACAAAAGTATTTAGATACGTCACGTTGAAATGATATTAGTAGATTTATCATAAAAAATATACCCCCATACAATTACATTTTGAATAAATTTTGCTACTATATGGTTAAAAGGTGATAATCAAACATGTGTATTAAAAACTTTGTCGATGCTCTGAACAAGTAAAAGAGGAAGTAACATGGTACAAAGAACCTACTCCCTCTGTTTCGCAATATTTGTTCATGACTTCGAAAGTATCTCTTTCAATATATTTGCCCATCGAGTGAATGTTATTGCAGTTTTTTCTGTCTACCTCTACTTTAATGATTTGGAAGATATTAAGTGGTTATGATATGTTATTTAATAGGAGTATGCATGGTCATTTCTCATTAAGTGTTTCTTATATTTAGTATAATTTCTTGATCTATGTATATGACCAGCTGTGGATAAATATAGCGAAACAGATAAACTATAACCCAGCCGTTTTCAGTTGGATGCCACATAAAGTACGCATGGTGCATAGACCCTTTCTATGACACGATGGCTGCCTGATTGGCTTCTAGACGCACGCAGGAGATGGCCCTGATTGGGAGCTTCAAAATCATGGCTTGGGTCAGCAAAAACGCTAGAAGCACTAGCAGTACGTGTCTGAATTATGCTTCTCGTCGGGGTCAACCGACATCGCGGTCACGCTAAGATTCAACGTAATACGGCAGGAAGGACCTCATTAATTCCTCGGAATTGGCTTCTAGAGAACAGGTCATTCTAGACGGCGTCCGTCCGTCCGTCCGTCCTAGTTTCCCTTCTTCTTTTCCTAGAGCGGTCTCTTTCTCCGAGGAGCGGCCTAACGTGAAAGTTTCAAAATTAAGCTGAAAAACGAGTTCACGTGTACCTCTAGCTGCCTCTACTCAAGAGGTTAGCTCGACGACAGGTCTCCTGGTATTTTTAAACGCTACTCTCCTTGGGAATCAATCAAGCTAATTCAATCGTTTCACACTGGCGGCGAGCACCTGTTGCAAACTCTGTGGGTTCGGCATCGTGTCCTACTCGGACGTCGGAAGAACCAGAGATAAGCTTGGGATTGGGTTGGGGCCTGAGCTCGCTAGCTGAATCTCCCTAAGGGCGTGCTTGGAAGCTTGCTTTTGGGCTCAAAACGGGTGTAAAATCCCGGCACCAAAACTTTTCCAGGCTGGGCTGGAAAAGTCTGTTTGGATGGGCTGGCAACCTAATAGAATTTCATCCCGTTCGGCCATTTGCAACAGGATTATAAAAAATATATCTGCTGAGGAGGCGACATTTTTTTTACGACAAATATGGGGCTCGCGAGTCGGCCGACTCAAGTCGCATCCTCGACTCGCCACGGCGGCCAGATCTCCGTATCTTATAGGTCAATTCAGTGCAACATCAACACACTAAATATATTGAGATTGACATACATTTTGTACATAGTTGCTCTTGACGACATCCAAGTGCTCCAGTATGCTATCCTCGTCCCAATTTCAGTCCAGCTTGAACATTCTTGCTCCCTATCGCACCAACGGTTCAGACTGTGGGGAAGTGTTAGAGGAGTCCACGTCGATTCCTTACCATGTCGGACGAGTCCACACCGAGTCCATGCCGTGTTGGATGTGGAACAGTGCTATATGTTGATTCCATATTTGTATTGATTACTTGTTGTATAAGTTATGAACTCTTGTTTGTAATCTATAAATATCAATGGAATAGATCAACCGAGGCACTGTGATTTGCATCCTCGCTTTCAGGAGTAGAGGTTGCTCGTACTACTGCAATGCAGAATATCGATCTGGGTGGGGAGATCCTTTACAGAGAAACAAAGAGAGTCAAATTCAATGGAACAATTGTTGCTAGTGGTAAAGTGGCTGACGAACACAAGATTTTTAATGGGGTTACGAACAACTAGAACATAAGATGGAGCTGTTTGTAGGAGGATGAAAAAGAAATTTGGCTAACACGAGCGATTGGAAGGGGAGAACCATCACCAACGATAAAAGAACCAAAAGTGAGCATATAGGATGAGGTAGGGTTACCTGCATCGACTGTCGTGTGAGATGTGGCACCAAAGTCCATGTACAAGTCCTGGTTGTGAGAGGGGTGCCATGTTGTTAAGCACATGTACCAATGCAGACCGTGGATGGGGGTCATGGGTTATAAACAGGAGCAGCTGGCGCGAAGGCAGGGTAGGCGTGCGACAGAGTCGACTGGTAGGCGAGCGATAGAGTCAGTAGTCGTGGTGCAGAAGGATGCCAGGGGCTGTTCTAGGGCTGCGACTAGCCTTGTACAGCGTTGGTCCATGGGTTAAAAGCCCACAGTTGGCTTCCCGAAGACCCGTTGTTGCGCCCACCGGAGGATCGATTGTTGGATCCAGTGTTGTTGTTGTTGACGTTGTATCATCCTCTGTTGCGGTTATTACGACCACGTCCGCCGTTGTAGTAGCCATAGTTATTGCGATTACCGCACTCCTGTTCACCGCTATTGTGGCTGCGATTGCCATCAGCCCGATCGGCCCGATCGGTGCCATGGTTGGTGTTGTCAGTGTTGGAGGAGAGGAGGGCTGCGGCGGCGGTATTCTTGGTGTTGATATTCTTTTGGTTTGCTTTTAAGAGCAACATGGAGCGGATCTGGATTAAGGTGGGAAACAGTGTCCACAGCGGGACGATGGTGACGATTTTAGAGTAATCTTTGTGCAGACCACAGAGGCAATTGAGCACGAGGGTCTCATTGGAGACAGGTTGACCAAGATCTATTAGGGCATCGGCCAAAGTCTTTAGCCTTGCTCAGTACCTCGTTATGGTCATGTCGCCTTGTACTAAATTGCAAAACTCTGCTTCTATCTGAATAGCTGAAGCTTTCTTATTGTCATGGAATAGGTTCTTAACGGCTTCCCACACTATTTGTGCCGACGAGCCAGGCTGCATCACAACGTCAAAGATTTCCATGGACATATAACCGTATATCCAGGAAAGAATAGTAAAGTTATCGCACGCCCAAGTGCTGTTGCTAGAAGTGGCTCCAATGCCGTCGACATGTCTAGTAAGTGTAATATCCTATTTAAAAATAAAATAAATAAGTGATTAATACTAAAATTAAATGAAACTAGAAAAGAAAAAATTAGAATTTAGGAGGGGTATTAGAACTCGGGCCTTCGGCCCATAGCCTTTTGGCCCAAGTGGGGAGCCGGCTTAAGAGGGGGAAGCCAAACCCTAGCCATCCCTTAGTACTGTAGAACCGCATACTGTAGCACCACCTCCCTGTCAACGATCGAGTCAGCGATCTTACGAAATAAAACAGAGAAAAATGGAAAAGAGTTCTTGGGAGATGATAGGACTGCTCTTTATTGCTATGAACTAGATCCTTTACAGGGGGTGCCCTTGACAAGGCAGTGGACTAATTCTGATTACACTCAGCGCAGAACTTGCTATGCTAATACTTCAGATGAAATCCAATCGTCTATTGATCTTCCAAATTGCCCTCTATCCCCCTTTCCACCGTTTGCATCCTTCCTTAAGTAGTTGATGAAGTGGTGGCAGTTAATCCTGGTAGAGACACATGTTGGAAGTGTCGCGACTGGTCAGAGTGAGGCAATAGTTAATGAAGTATCAACCGTTTGGCGGTTTAATGTCTGTGAGATACTAAACCGCATTGTAGTTTGTCGCTAGTGTCTTAGGATCATGAAACATCGCGTGGTATGGAGCCAATACGATATGTGCTCCAATCATCACACGGTAAGAGATATGCTTAGAGCTGAATCCAGATGCTAGTTCATTGCTTGTATGAGCGATTATCTGCTTGGGGATTAGGTATAAGACCTCATCCGATCAGGGTACCTATAAGTAACCTCTAGAACCCACACGACCACAGAGGTCGTTAGCTTCAGGGGTTACGACTCTTACGACCATGTGGGTCATTAGTCTTAGGGTTTACGATTTATGACCACACGGGTCGTTAATCTTAGGGTTTATGACCTCGAAGATATATGATCTTTTAATTATGTATTTAAAGTAATACATAGAGATTTTAATCCTCGTCAACTAGCCCTCGAACTTTAAGTGAATTGGATGTGTGAATAATTTTTCCGATGAAGTCATATCAGGCAAATCCTCATTTAATATCGTGATATTCGAGGTGATATGTATTCATTTTAAAGTTTGAGAAACTGCCTTGGGAACTGAAGAGTCTTTTTTGTTTATTGTACTTTTGGATAATTCTATAGTGCAGTTCAGGAATTGCGGCTATAAAATCCCCTCGGTGTAAGGCTTTAGGGTTTTTACGCCTCCTGCTTTCCATTTTAATCTTCTAAGAGAAGGAACTCCGACCTCTTTTGCCTTCAACCTTCTACGACCTCCTTTCTTTCTTTGATCCAATACCTAACCATGTCGGACTTAATTACTAACCGGTCGGTTTATGTTCTGAGCGGAAAGAAGTTTGAAGCCTTGGAGAAGATTAGGATGCTTCCGGACAAGAATCTAATTTCTTGGAGATCGACGAACCGAGAGCACTCTTCAAGCAGCGAAGATGGGAAAACCTTGTTTTTCTTGTGTATATATCGAATGCGGATTCAGGCTCCCAGTTCGTTCATTCCTTCACACGATCTTGGAGCATTATGGAATTGAATTGGTGAACCATTCTCCTAATGTGATTGCTAACCTCAGTATCTTCGTCTACCTCTGTGAAGCGTACTTAGGAATTCCCACAGATCTAGAGTTCTTCAAGTACTTCTACAGGATGGCGAAGTCGGGGAAGACGACGGGGACGCCTGGGGAATGCATCTTGCGCCTCCATGAAGGAAAAGCTGATGAGTACATCCGAATGTACTCAAAGCCTTCGTGGTCTTCATGGAAGAACAACTAGTTCTACGTGACAGTTACTCAAAGGGACAACCTCTACTATACTAGTAAGAAGACGTCCGAGAACCCGGAATGGCGCTCCTCCGTGAAGGAGGGAAATGTGGGGAGATGGATTGAAGCCATCCAACACCTTAATATCATGGGGTTTAACCTCCTAGCACGTAGTAAAAAAAATTTATATGCACCGGATTAGCCCCCTGAAATTACGAGCACATTCAATGCTATGGTACATTGGTCATGACGACGAAACCAAAGATTCCAAGGAGGGTAAGTCCTAAAAGATTCCGACCAGTTCATTTATCTTGGCTGATTACTTTTGTAACCCTAAAATCTCTTGTTCATCCTTGCAGCCCTTTCTCCTGATAAGGAGCCTGATGAGAAGGCCGATTTTCTCCAGATTTTGGCGATTGTTTATGCAACAGGGAGAGCCGAGAGGCTTAAGGTAAAAATCTCAACTATCTTTCACCATTTATGTGTTTTCTCATCGGTTTACCGTAAATCCTCTTTGATGTGTAGTCGGTCCGATTGAAGATCAATAAGGCCACTAAGAGTTGTGAGTCGATTGATACTCCAACTGCTCCCACGACCATCCAAGAAGGTGATCTTACAGAGGTAGGTAACCGAACAGAAGTGTATATTCTAGGTGAAAAATTTCATCACCTAATTAATTAGGCGATTGTTGTGGACTCCCAAGTGGTCGCTAACAACCCATCAGTTGCTACTGAAGCAACCGCTTTGGATGTCGACGAGACCACACAATCCGACCGTATGGTCAGGGATCTTATTCTCGACCAGAGAATCCCTCAGGAGAAAGCTCCTGAGGATAAAAAGGTCGAGCTAGCCCCCGAGCAGGTGACAGAGCCTATGCCTATTCCGAACCCGTGGCGGCTCCAACCCCACCTATAGAGGTGGTGGTATCTGAGGGATTCTAGCAGGTTTCAACCTCTGCTAGAAAGCCCCCTCTTCCTGTTAATTTCCCTTGTCCTTTTCGAGTCTTCGACAATAAAGAACTCGAGAGGCTTGGAGAAGAATATCAGATCGTCAATCAGAGACAAGTCTTAGATTCCATTTTTATCGAATACAATAACATGGCAAAACATGTAAGCTTCCACGACCACTTTTAATAGCCTTTTCCTTTAAACCTTGTCAAAACAAAGAGTTTGTTATTTTTGTAGCATTTGGTGGAGAATTTCACTGTGGACGGAGGACTGAACCAGCGAATAAAAGTTTTGGAGCAAAAGAACTCTGAATTAGAAAGTAAGCACCTTTTCATGCCTTCTCCTCTTCTTCTTAACCATTTAGCTCCTTCTCCGTTAATTAACTCCTCTCTTTATCATACTTGATAGATTCAGAGAAGCTTAAAAAGATATTATGATAAAAGAAGTCATAATAGCCAAGCTTAGAGAAGAATGTCAAAATAAAGACCGGGCGATCGAATATCTAATGACCAGACACAAGTAAGTCCTTGAGACTTTTGAGAAGAAGGTTAAAGGTAACCGGTCGTAAACTTGATCAGTGTACTATCCTTAATTGTATGTATTTACTCTTTGGTCTACTCGTGCAAGGCAAACTAAAGCATTGAAGAAAACAGAGAAAAAACTCATGAGTTTGAGGCGGCAAAGGGATAGCTTTTGGGCATAAGCTAGAAGAGAAGGTCAAGACACTCAACAAGATGCTCTTTGATATGGAATCGGGAATGCAACTGCCCAACTTAGGAGATCCCATGGAGAAGATCAACTTCCTTGGCCAACAACTCGAAGATCTCAAAAGTTTGCTTAAAAGTACTAAGGAGAACCATGCACAGACTTTATTTGAAGTTGTCAAGAATGGATTCGGTTTTGCTTTCGCAAAGCTGAAAGCCTCCGACCCCAATATAAATCTCCAAGCTATTGAGGAAGATTTCAACTGCTCGGGAGATGATGCAGCCAAACTTTTCGAGGAAATAACACCTCTCGGAAATAAGGTTGCACAAGAAATGGAGGTCGGATCTCCGACACACAGCGATCAGTCTGGTGATCTTAAAGAGTAGATTGTTGTAATATAAGAAGTATGAATGTAAAAAACTCACATTTCGTTCATCAAAAAGGTCTTTCATTTATCCTTTTGACTTATGAAGTACTCATATATTTTCTACCCCTTGACTACTTGTATAGTAGATCTTTACTAAAAAGTAGTAAGTCAAGAATAAGAGTAAAAGTAATGACCACTATTGATAGTATGTGCTGATTATATGATAAAAACTGATCGTATTAATACTAGAAAATCAACTGTGGTCGGAACCAGTGTGTGACTTCAACTAGTTGTAGATCTGTTTTTCATAATCGAAATACAAAATAATAGATTACATGGTCAAAATATGAGACTTGTCTTGATGATAAAGAAAATATGTAAGGATTTATGTAATAAATGATAAGTGGTTTTATCTATATGTAGTATCCAAACTAGTCGTAATGATTGCTAAGAACTGAAGACATGAGAAACACCCCACAAAACGTGATCATGCTCAAATTCGACTAGCAGCGAAGATCGTAGGAAAAAGGACTGTCGCTAGGAAGCTCCTTCCAGTGAGTAGGACCACATGCGGAGAGGAGAGATTTCGACTAGGAGGCTTTTTGTGTCTCGACCCGTAGCCAACCAAGAGTACGTAGAACAGAATGTTGAAGTGAAGAAATGTAGTCTCCGAAATCTTAAGCATGTAAATCACTATATGTAGTTGTTTGTGTTATGCTCCTTGTACTCGCATGTTTCTTTAAGAAAAGAGTGTGGTCGCGCGTGAAAACCATTGACGTAATGGTTACGACTAGGATCTTTGTGGCGTTTGACTTAGATGTCTGAGCCAGAGAGTAACATAGATCCTTTTAAAGGATATCGGAGAGAAGTTGGTCTTCTCCGACTAGTGTAAACAACAAATCGTAGGCAACCCGAGTTTGAGTACAAACATATAAACAATACCACTCAATGAAGAAAATAGAGAAATGATACACTTTATTAAAATTTGATTGAATGTACGGCGGTGAACAGCAACTCCCAGAAAATGATGTAGCTCACCAAGATCTTTCATAGAAAATTCCCGTTGTAACGTAGAGATAACACGACGAAGGAGCCCAACTGAAGATGTTGTCAAAACAATATCATCCACATAAAGGAGCAGGTACACTGTGTTGGTGCCGCAAAGATAAATGAAGAGAGAGGTGTCCGATTTAGCTTCAACAAAACCAAGAGAGATGAGGTAGGAAGCAAATCGACTATACCATGCACGCGGAGCCTGTTTCAGTCCATATAGGGATTTATTGAGGCGACAGACAAAATCCAGGCGAGAGCTATCAACAAAATCGGTCGGCTGGGAGCAATAGACAGTCTCGGTCAAGGTGCTATGGAGGAACGTATTCTTCACATCCAGTTGATGAATAGGCCAATCCCTAGAGAGTGCAAGGGAGAGGACCATCCGAACAGTGGCGGGCTTCACAACAGGACTGAAAGACTCATCAAAATCCACACCATGACGCTGTGTGAAACCGCGGAGAACCCAACACGCCTTATACCTATCAAGTGTGCCATCATCCTTCAGCTTGTGACGAAAAATCCACTTTCCAGTGACAATATTTCCACGAGACGGCCGCGGCACGAGTTCCCTTGTAATATTGGCCAGAAGCATCGCATATTCCTCCTCCATGGCAGCACGCCAATGAGGATCGGCGAGAGCAGACCGATAAGTCTTGGGAATCGGGGACAGAGCGTCAACATGCAGATTGAGGCATTTACGGGCTGGCGGAAACCCTGCTTGCCGCGCATGACCATTGTGTGTGAGTTGGCCACGGGCGGCATGGGCACGGCGCCAGCAGGTAGGGTGGCCAGAGGAGTCAGGGCGGCAAGCGTGGCCTGGGTGACCGGTGCGGCCAGTGCGACCGAGGTGGCCGACGCGGTCGGCACAGCAGGGGCACCCGGTGAGGATGTCGCGATGCGCTTAACGAGAGGCGCCCCGCTCCGTAGCGGGGAGCTGTCGGAGAGGGCGGCCACTGGGGCAGGGCCGCGAGTGGCGGCGCGGCAGGATGCTAGCGCGGCGACGGGCACGGCACTGTGGTGTGGACGACCGAGGCGACAGACCTGTACGAGGAGCAGCGCGTGGCGGGCCAATAGGCGCCGACACGAACTGATAATCCAACAAAAAATCAAGCTCATTAGGGGTTAGTGCAGAAATCGATTTGGCGAAGGGAAACGATGTCTCATCAAAGATGACATGACGGGAAATAATGACCCTATTGGAGGAACGATCAAGACACCGGTAGCCCTTATGATCGGAAGAATAACTGAGGAAAACACACATAGTAGAGCGAGGAGACAACTTGTGAGGCACCTTGGCGGACAAGTTGGGATAGCACTTACAACCAAACACACGAAGATGGGAATAGGACGGGTGTTGAGCATGAAGTGCAAAAAATAGGGTGGCTGAATTTAGTGTGGTGGTGGGGAGGCGGTTGAGGAGATATGTGGCAGTGTGGAGTGCCTCAACCCAGTAGGAGGAGGGAAGACTTGCTTGAAAGAAGAGAGAACACATGATGTTGTTGATAGAACGAATGATGTGTTCGGCCTTGCCATTCTGCTGGGAGGTGTAGGGGCAGGACATGCGGAGAGCAACACCTTTGGTGAGGAAGAATGTGCGAGTGGTGGAGTTATCGAACTCACGACCGTTGTCGCGTTGGACGCTCTTGATTGTGCTACCAAACTGAGTAGCCACATACGAAAAAAACTTAGACAACGTGGAAAACGTGTCAGACTTGAGGCATAATGTAAATGTCCAAATAAAGTGAGAACAATCATCCAAAATTACTAGATAGTATTTGTAACCAAAGACACTGACAATTGGAGAAGTCCAAAGATCATAGTGTACTAAATCAAAATTCTAGAGAGCACGAGAGGATGAAGTGGCAAACGGCAGACGTACATGATGACCAAGTTGATAAGCGTGGCAAATGTTGTCACTAGCACCTTTATTACACACTATAGCAAAAGTACTAGCAAGTCTAGAGAGAGCACCGTGGCCGGGGTGACCAAGGCGACGGTGCCAGATGGAACTGGGGCGCCGGCGAGGAAAGCACAAGGCGGTGATGTGATGGAAGGCAAACAGAAGGGGTAGAGAGCTTCGGAGCTATTGCACCTAGCGATCACGTTCTGGAACGAAGATCCTTCATAGAGAAGCCAGTGGGGTCAACCTCAACAGAACAATTGTTATCGGTGGTGAACTGACGAACAGACACAAGATTTTTAATAATGTTAGGTGTAACTAGAACATTATTAAGATGAAAGGGACCGGGAAGCACAGTCGAACTGGTGGAGGTGACATGCAATAAGGACCCATTACCGACAACGATGGATGAAGGAGACGATTAACAAGGAAGGACGGAGGAGAGATTACCAGCATCTTACGTCATGTGGGAGGTGGCACCAGAATCTATGCACCAATCACCCTGAGCTGGGGCGTGAGTGTCATGGTGTGGAATGCGTTCGCCAAAGCCTGTTGATCCCAAACGGGTTGCGGACCGGGAGCAACAGGGTACAATGTCATGACCGGCGTGAGGTACCTAGTCGGCAGCTGCTAGTACGACGGAGGCAGCGGGTGGCGGGTGGTACGTGTGCCACCGTGAGGGCCTGCTGCGGGCCGGCGGCATGTGGGGTCGGCACGCGCACAGGAGAACCATCGGAGGTACCGCCGGGAACACCAGGCACCAGGCCGGGTCACATCTGGATGGTCCCAATCCACGGATTGTATAACGAGGGCCACCCAGATGGGTTTGGCGCGGTGGTGCCATTGACGGACTTGGAGGTGCCACCCTGGCCACTGTTGCCGCTGTTGTTGCGGCCACGGCAGCGACGATTGGAGTTGCCACCGCTGGTGCCGCCTGAGGGGGCTGCGGCAGGGTGGCGGTTGGTTGACGTGCTGCTGGAGGAGCCGGCTCAAGTGGCACCCCCGCCGGATGAGGGGCCACCGCCGCCGCCCCGACTGCCAGGGATTGCGGCGACGACGAGAGCCGTGGGAGGTGCTGTGGGTCGCGACGTCATGGTGATCTCCTCGAGAAGAAGGTTCGAGCGCACCTCGAGGAAGGTGGGGAGCGGACGTTGACACTTGAGGAGGGCACCCATGTAGGAAAATCGCTCGTTCAAGCCGCGAAGGACGGCGAGGATGAGGGTGCGGTCAGGGATGGGCTGGTCAAGGTCGCCGAGGGCGTCGTCCATGCCCTTGAGATTGCCGCTTGCGGGAGTAGGTGGAGACGTCTAGATCGCCCTTCACAAAATTTTGAAACTCGTCGTCGAGATACAACGCTCGGGTCTCACGATTTTCGATGAATTGCTGCTCAAGACCAAGCCATATGTGGAGTGCACTGGCGTCATGGGCCATGACGAGCTCGGTGCTGATGGTGCCGTAAAGCCAAGAGATGATGACGCAGTTCATGCGGCACCAGTCGGCGGAGTCGCGGCGTGTCTCATCGGAGAGTACGTGCGTGGAGAGCGAGTACTTTCCGAGGGTGACGAGGAAGAGGCCGCGCCACTTGCTGTAGTTGGGCAAGGCGAGGTCGAGGACAGCCGGGACAAGAGCCCGGTTGTTCTGAACGGCGACGGCTTGCGCGTGGAGGTTGGCGATCGCAGCGGCCTCGTGGAAAAGGAGGACGTGGTCGAGGTCCCAGGCATGCGCGACGGCCTCGGCACGCTCGCGCTCGGCCTCGGTGGCGCGAGCCCGGGTGTCGGCCTCCTCTCGCTTGTGGGCGGCCGTGGCGGCAAGCTCGTGAAGGACGGCGAGCTCGCGGTCACGGGTGGCGGCCTCCTCGCCTCGCGGCGACGGCCTCTCCTGCTGCTGCGCAGGTCGGCCTGAGGGCAGACTCGAGGCGTGGAGGTGTGATGCCAGAGGGAGCGGAGGCGCCCACCAGCCGGAGGAGGGAAGAGCCGGCCATGGGGCGCGACGAGGAGAGGTGGCGGTGGCGGGCTAGGGTTAGGGTTTTAGCGGAAGCGAAGGGTCGAAGGATCGACCATCTCAGATACCATGTTGGCAGAGATAATTCACGCAACTGATTGATTGATAGTTCAGGGTATACGGATTACACACATATATATCCGGCCAAGGCCGGTGTGAGCACGAGACCAAACCGAACAGTCAAGAAGCCGGTGTGAACATAACATCTGGCTAACAATCACGGATCGGTGTAGTCGCGTAGTTTGGATGGCTGAGGAGTAGGCGTTGCGTCGGACGTGGGGCGTCGCATGAGACGACCGCGAACGAGTCGTCGGGAGGCGGCAAGAGTTGTTGAACAAGGAGGCCGCAAGTTGGATCGGATGCGTCTCAACAAACGCTTTGCTTTGAGACCATGAAAGCGAGGATGCAAATCACAGTGGCTCTATTCCATTGATATTTATAGATTACAAACGAGAGTTTAGACAACAAGTAATCAATACAAATATAGAATCAACCTATAGCACTGTTCCTCATCCGACACTCGGTGAGACCTCAGGAGATTTGGCGCGGCGCAACTAGCACCCGCAATTGCCTCGCGTCGCAGTGAGCTCCAGGTGATGACGTTTCTCGTGCCGGCCTCTCACTGCTGCTTCTCCAGAGCAGAGGTAATCTCCATATTGTGGGTTAGCATGCTGGCTGCAACCTGTGAAACTTGCAAAATTCATTTGTTCATCAACTCCGGAGCTCAAGTCACTGTTGGTGCTTCATTTAAGCTCTGACGTTATGCTACTCTCGGTGCAAACATGTAGTTGAGTAGAGTTTAACTTACCCTTGTAGTAACTTATAATAGGTACTACAAGGGTAAGTTAATACAATGGAATCTGACGGGATTTCTTGTGTCCAACAAATTACAAGCTTTTCAATTTCAAACGGACAAAAATTACAAAGCTCCCAAGAGGGCCCTAGGCGGGATGTGTTCCCGGCCTGCGTCTGACGACGTGTGGGCTTTCATTCCCATTAGGCCGCGCCGTGAGCCCGGTAACGCTTCACCGCGACAGTGTCGCATGGTCTTCGCTTCCGCAGCTGGGTCACGCGACCCGTGCAGATTTCTCTCTGCTTTGGTCTCTCACGCTCCACTCTCGAAAGGCCGGAGCTATCTCAGGCCCCGGCCCCCTTGTACACACACGCCGGCGACTCGCGCGGGCGGCAAGGGCCTTAATAGCCTGAGTAGAGGTCCAAAACGGCATCCCACATAATGTTTTCGGCACTTGTTCATGCGTTGCCCGATCTCTTGCATTGCAGGGGAACGAGGAACAACCCTTAAAGAGTCTTAATCAACGTGGTGAAGGAGTTGCTTCGATAATCATGTAACCAGGCGGCGCATGATCTAGCGAATACGGCGGTAACCTGGAGCAAGGTTCACCAGTCCTCCACTGGCCCGAACAAGTTCCGGCTATTTTGTCCTGGACTGGGTCGCTCGTGACTTAGCTCAATGGAGGCTCCCTTCTATCTTTAGAAACTCAAAATATTACTCCGAGTGGAGGGAAGGAAATCGCATGACCGTGCGCGTATAGTTTGACGCTGGGACACGCTGCTAAGCGTTGCGAACCACAAATCCTTCGAAAGGAAGGGAACAGACGGCACAAGTTGCGCCCGTAGTAGGCGTATCGAAGCAAGCAAACCGCATGGGTAGGAATGTAATCGAATTAGTTACGAGCTCCCAGTCCAGGACAAAATAGCTAAGGTGTTAATACCAATCTTGATTGTTGGATTTGAATCTTAACCGTTGAAGGTGAGAGCATGCATGATGTTTAATGAAGACGCATTAATAAAGGTGCATTGATGATAGCAGCATACAAAGTGATTAAATGGTTTAGAGGTGGGATACACAGAATATAGCAAGTCAATTAAAGAAGTAGTAACTAGCAAGTCATAGTGATAGCACTCCAAAAGATGTCTAAAATATAGCTAGCCAACTACATAAATATGACAAATACAACATATAAAAAGCCTACAAACCAGTAGTAATAACTAGTTAGGGATACACAGAATGTTGAATGGTATCAAGTCTGTAGCGTCCTAATTTTTTTGCTTTTTAATTTTTTATATTTAAAATAAGGTTTTTTTTTCATGATTTTCTATATTTTACAAAGCTTAAATAGAATTTTTAAAAATTAAAATAATTTAATATGAATAAATCAAACATTCATTAAATTCAAAAGTATTTTATTTAAGCGCCAGGCCATGGAAGACGAATATGCAGCCCTTCAGGACAACCACACTTGGGACCTCGTCCCCCACCCTGCCAAGGCCAACTGGTTACTGGCAAATGGATTTTCAAACACAAGTTCCATGCCGATGGCTCATTGGAGAGATACAAGGCTCGTTGGGTTCTTCAGGGGTTCACTCAACGCCCCGGTGTTGATTATGATGAAACCTTCAGCCCGGTTGTCAAGCCAGCCACTGACCAGAAAACCTGTAGCTTTGTCGAAAACACGTGAAACGACAAACCGTAAACGCCATTGCCAATTGTCACATCATCCTAAGATCTGAGACATATCCCCATGAAATCCACAAAGACCAAGCCATATGTGGAGTGCACTGGCGTCATGGGCCATGACGAGCTCGATGCTGATGTTGTCGTAAAGCCAAGAGATGACGACGCAGTTCATGCGGCACCAGTCGGCGGAGTCGCGGCGTGTCTCATCGGAGAGTACGTGCGTGGAGAGCGAGTACTTTCCGAGGGTGACGAGAAAGAGGCCGCGCCACTTGCTGTAGTTGGGCGAGACGAGGTCGAGGACAGCCGAGACGAGAGCCTGGATGTTCTGAACGGCGACGGCTTGCGCGTGGAGGTTGGCGATCGCGGCGGCCTCGTGGAAAAGGAGGACGTGGTCGAGGTCCCAGGCATGCGCGACGGCCTCAGCACGCTCGCGCTCGGCCTCGGTGGCGCGAGCTCGGGTGTCGGCCTCCTCTCGCTCGTGGGCGGACGTGGCGGCAAGCTCATGAAGGACGGCGAGCTCGCGTTCACGGGTGGTGGCCTCCTCACCCTCGCGGGCGACGGCCTCTCCCTGCTGCGCGCGCAAGGTCGGCAGACTCAGGGGCAGGGAGGGGTGTGATGCCAGGAGGGAGTGGAGGCTGGCCACCAGCTGGAGGAGGGAAGAGCCGGCCATGGGGCGCGACGAGGAGAGGTGGCGGCGGCGGGCCAGGGTTAGGGTTTTAGCGGAAGCGAAGGGTCGAAGGATCGACCATCTCAGATACCATGTTGGCAGAGATAATTCACGCAACTGATTGATTGATAGTTCAGGGTACACGGATTACACACATATATATCCGGCCAAGGCCGGTGTGAGCACGAGACCAAACCGAACAGTCAAGAAGCCGGTGTGAACATGAGGTGTGAACATAACATCTGGCTAACAATCACGGATCGGTGTAGTCGCGTAGTTTGGATGGCTGAGGAGTAGGCGTTGCGTCGGACGTGGGACGTGCTGCATGAGACGCACTGCAGAACGAGTCGTCGGGCAGGGCGGCAAGAGTTGTTGAACAAGGAGGCCGCAAGTTGGATCGGATGCGTCTCAACAAACGCTTCGCTTTGAGACCATGAAAGCGAGGATGCAAATCACAGTGGCTCTATTCCATTGATATTTATAGATTACAAACCAGAGTTTAGACAACAAGTAATCAATACAAATATAGAATCAACCTATAGCACTGTTCCTCATCCGACACTCGGTGAGACCTCAGGAGATTTGGCGCGGCGCAACTAGCACCCGCAATTGCCTCGCGTCGCAGTGAGCTCCAGGTGATGACGTTTCTCGTGCCGGCCTCTCACTGCTGCTTCTCCAGAGCAGAGGTAATCTCCATATTGTGGGTTAGCATGCTGGCTGCAACCTGTGAAACTTGCAAAATTCATTTGTTCATCAACTCCGGAGCTCAAGTCACTGTTGGTGCTTCATTTAAGCTCTGACGTTATGCTACTCTCGGTGCAAACATGTAGTTGAGTAGAGTTTAACTTACCCTTGTAGTAACTTATAATAGGTACTACAAGGGTAAGTTAATACAATGGAATCTGACGGGATTTCTTGTGTCCAACAAATTACAAGCTTTTCCATTTCAAACGGACAAAAATTACAAAGCTCCCAAGAGGGCCCTAGGCGGGATGTGTTCCCGGCCTGCGTCTGACGACGTGTGGGCTTTCATTCCCATTAGGCCGCGCCGTGAGCCCGGTAACGCTTCACCGCGACAGTGTCGCATGGTCTTCGCTTCCGCAGCTGGGTCACGCGACGCGACCCGTGCAGATTTCTCTCTGCTTTGGCAGGCTCCACTCTCCAAAGGCCGGAGAGCTATCTCAGGCCCAGGCCCCGGCCCCCTTGTACACACACGCCGGCGACTCGCGCGGGCGGCAAGGGCCTTAATAGCCCGAGTAGAGGTCCAAAACGGCATCCCACATAATGTTTTCGGCACTTGTTCATGCGTTGCCCGATCTCTTGCATTGCAGGGGAACGAGGAACAACCCTTAAGAGTCTTAATCAACGTGGTGAAGGAGTTGCTTCGATAATCATGTAATCAGGCGGCGCATGATCTAGCGAATATGGCGGTAACCTGGAGCGAGGTTCACCAGTCAGTCCTCCACTGGCCCGAACAAGTTCCGGCTATTTTGTCCTGGACTGGGTCGCTCGTGACTTAGCTCAATGGAGGCTCCCTTCTATCTTCAGAAACTCAAAATATTACTCCGAGTGGAGGGAAGGAAATCGCATGACCGTGCGCGTATAGTTTGACGCTGGGACACGCTGCTAAGCGTTGCGAACCACAAATCCTTCGAAAGGAAGGGAACAGACGGCACAAGTTGCGCCCGTAGTAGGCGTATCGAAGCAAGCAAACCGCATGGGTAGGAATGTAATCGAATTAGTTACGAGCTCCCAGTCCAGGACAAAATAGCTAAGGTGTTAATACCAATCTTGATTGTTGGATTTGAATCTTAACCGTTGAAGGTGAGAGCATGCATGATGTTTAATGAAGACGCATTAATAAAAGTGCATTGATGATAGGAGCATACAAAGTGATTAAATGGTTTAGAGGTGGGATACACAGAATGTAGCAAGTCAATTAAAGAAGTAGTAACTAGCAAGTCATAGTGATAGCACTCCAAAAGATGTCTAAAATATAGCTAGCCAACTACATAAACATGACAAATACAACATATAAAAAGCCTACAAACCAGTAGTAATAACTAGTTAGGGATACACAGAATGTTGAATGGTATCAAGTCTGTAGCGTCCCAATTTTTTTGCTTTTTAATTTTTTATATTTAAAATAAGGTTTTTTTTCATGATTTTCTATATTTTACAAAGCTTAAATAGAATTTTTAAAAATTAACATAATTTAATATGAATAAATCAAACATTCATTAAATTCAAAAGTATTTTATTTAAGCTCCTTATGTTCAAAAGTTTTTATCTAAATTTTCTGTAATTTTTCCGAGTTTATTTGCTATTTTTCTTGGCTTGTTTGGATTTCCTGCTTTTTCTATATATAAAAAAAGTACTATAAAACCATTGTGGGCTGATTTCTCTCTTCAGTCCATCGGGCCTAGAGTTTATCGGATATCCAGGATAGTGTTTACCTGATACTATACGATAAATTTTTCGGATAGTTCCTAATCCGACAAATACACTTCCTGAATATGTTTCTATATCTGGCAAATCTATCTGGCACCAAATCCAAAATCCGAGAAAATTCTGATATCCAATTTCACACTTGAAATAAAATCCGAACTTACTCGAACGGGCATGAACTATCCGCCGCATGTGCACCACACGCATGAGTAGACCGTACGCGGGCACAATAGTGGCAAACGATAAGAGCTCTCGGCTGTCAAGAGTGCCCATTGCTCGATACAACATAAATAGATACATAAGCAAATTAAAGATAGATGTCGATGCTTGCGGTAAGGATTCATGATTGAAAGCAAGTTAGTTCTTGGTGCCACATGCAAGGCAAGCTCCCGTCCCGAACAAAACAACTCCGTCTTGGACGAGTACACGTAGCGCATGCATACTGAATTTCACATTTTATTTTTATAATCCGAGTACACGCAAAAAAAAAACTCACATTTTATGATATTGTACACATGCACCGCGGCTTCTAGACAAAAAAAAAATGGATGAAAAAGGGGATAGAATAACATGGGGACACATTGTACTTGTGCGACTTCGTTCTAGCTGATAGGTCAGATTTTGCTGCTGGTTGCTGACGATCCTTCTGTTGACCTGAAGACGGCGATGATCCAACCTTCTTCAGTTCTTCTTTAAAACTCACCACCACAAAAATCTGAACATTACACCAGTCTAAATAAATGCATTGTACCAGCGCTCAGAAGGCATGCACGTCTGTAGATGGCAAACTCACTCGTGAGCACATGCACGAAGTGTGGCGCACAGGTGCTCACTTGTACTACCCATCCGACGACCACAAACCCACCCTTGGGCTCTCGAGCGTTCAGTAGAGATCCGATTCGATGGAAAAAGAGGTCAAACCGGCGAACCGCCACCGCTCCAGCGCGGCCGTCGTACGTACGCCGGTACGCGAGCCTCGGCTCTACGTACGCACGCGGCACGCTCTAAGCATCCAATCGTCTGCGAGCGGAAGCGAACAAAGCGCTGTGATAGCCGACGCGCGCGGGGTACGTGGCGACGGTGGTTCGGCGCGCGGTGCCCTTTTCTTCTCAGCCGATCTCCTGCATACGGACGTCTGGGTGGGTCCGGCGTGCACGAGCGCGCGCCCGTTGCGTTGTTTGATTTTGACGGGATGGCTGCGATCGAGTTGCAGCGACCACGCCACGCCACGCCCGTCGACCGGCCGGGTCTTCTCCGCTCCGTCCGTGGCATCGAGCCTCTGCGGGTGTCCGAGTAGGCGCGTCGCGCTAGCTAGGCGGTGCTTGTTTGGATGCTCCGTTCCGTGCAGCCGCTTCTTCTTGCTCGCAACACGTAGAGGAGCTAGTCGTGTGATCGTCTCAAAAAGGGCTCTCGCCATTGTCTGTCACTCGAGGCACGTGGATCGTCGTCTGATTTTCTATATGCATATGGCAACAACGAATGCAGGATAGCTACGTATTACTGCTACTTATCTTTTCCCTCCCGTTTAGAACGGTACGTTCACGAACACACGGCCCACCATGCATTCATGGTACAGTCGTGCTTTGTCCATTTTAGAATTTAAATATGTTTTTGAAAATAAAGTGCCATACAAAAAGCAAATGTCATGCATAAATTGAAGATTTACATTACAGTTGGGCGTTCACGTTACTTAAAAACTAGAGTCGGTGATTGTCCGTTCTCCCCACTCTTATCCCTCTCTACTGATATTTGGACCACGTTATCAGTAAACTATCTTCTCGCATCATACGCTCCCTACTCCTCCTCTCCAGGCATCGCCAGCGACGTCATCCGCGCTTCCTCTTCTCCACCCTCGCCTCCACCTCGCTCTTCTGCTCCCCGTCGCCCGCCACCGCTTCCAACGGCCGGATCTGGACGGGTCTCACTTCCTCCTCTCTCCCCCGCTCTTCTGCTCCGCTCCATGCGTCTTGACGAATTGATATATATTATATCTATTTAATTGATAAATGATTATATTTATAAGATATTTTATAGTAATACACGGACACTTAATTAGTGATTTTATAAAACGGAATTGCTTCACACTGCAGGACACTAAATGTACGACACCCCTACATTGAAAACAAATCTCACGAGCCCTCCACCGCGCAAACCTTCAGCCACTTAATCTCGCCTCTAGTGCACGCGTGACGAGCCATGAAACCAACGCCGGCAAGACCTGGGCGCGTGGAGAAGCTGCTGCAGCCGCCGTCGGTGCTCGAGTGGCTACTGCCTACTACTAAGCTCGGCAAGAGCCACCGCAGCGCATACATGTTTGTCTCCCACAGCCATAGCGTCGGGCGTGCGACGGCTGCGGTCAACAGGCCAACAGGGTGCCCTCGTCACGGAAGGTGGAGCTCGTGCCGTCGGCAACCACGACGCCATCCAAGAACGCCTCTCCTCGTGCGTTGCCGCTGCGTCCAGGAGGAAGAGATTAGGTGCTCGACGTCAGTGTCACTGCTGGTGATGCCGACGTTCAAGTCGGAGGCAGCGAGGCAATGACGACGACGCCGGGCGACGAAGATGGCGACATGAGGACGGCAGAGGCGACAAGCTAGCGGCCAAGCGTTGGGTGCTCACGTTGTTTCAGCGCATCGTACAAAAGAAGGTCATATGTATAGCAGCTCTCTTTTAAAAAAACCCCGTAAACTGCACATCACGCGCTTAAACAGACTAATGCCCTCGTGGATTTTTTTTTTTTTTTTTGTAGAAACAGAGGGCATTAACCGGGGTTCCATTTATTATGAAATCAAGTTTCAGCGTCAGAGCATTGTTCACAACCTGGCACATATAACAATTTTATAGCTCTTACATGCTGTTTAAGATCAGCAACCCGGTCACACCGGCCCTGATCAACTCCTGATAGCACTTGAGCACCCGCACTTCAAACCCCTCGTGGAATCAAAAGGGAAATGGGGGCGAAAGAGCTTCTACAGTTGATGAATGATTACAAAGCTTGACCTCATCGACCGGCAGGTTTGGAATTCAAAGACACGGCCGAAAGGTCCAGTCCTAAACTATTCTTACCCCTGAAGTTTCTATGCAAAACGCAAAAGTCAGAATCCGTTTTCTCCTATCTACACAACACGCGCACAGATTGTCCTCTCAACGACCACCGCCGGAATTATGTGTGGTATTATTATTACCTGCTTATCATTTTGTTGTTGGAACGGGATCACTGGCATCGGCAGCCGTCGATCATTCAATCAACAGTATATCTAACATAGCTAATACCTTGATGAGTTAAAAAGAATACCTTTTTTTAACCGTGCATGCTCAGTGTATTGTAGTCATGTAGACCATCCGTGCACAGCCGGCGGCAGACGTGATGGACTGTAGCCGATCCAAATCCGTGAAAAGGAGACCTTGATACGTATACCTCTGTACTTTTCGAGGTCTCAAAAAATAAGCATGCAACGATAAAGATGAAAAACAAATACGCTTTTTTTAAGCGCCACTTGCAACTAGACACAGTTTCGCCCCAGAAAGCTATAGAGCATAGACACGTACGTGCACAACTACAAATTCAAGATATTTTTTTTGTCAATTTATCGACGTTTCTGTTCCTTTTGCGTATAAATTTATCAATGCTTCTGATTCCTTGGACGGGGTAACATTCCATTTCATAGTCGTACAAGTATACTATTGCAACATACATATAACTACAGATAGCGATAGCATCAATCCAAGTGGGTCAGAATATGGTCCTTGCAAAAATGGAATCCAGCAGCGCGCCACGTAGTGGCGTTGCCGTGCAGATATTTTCGATGAGCCTGGCCGAAGTCTCCAGAATCACTATTATTAGCTGAATCTCTCGAAAAACCAGAGGCATACACCTGTTATAACTGACAAGAGTGAGCTGAATCTCTCGAAAAATCAGAGGCACACACCTGTTATAACTGACAAGAGTGTGCAGGAAATAGAAATTCCAGGCTTCCAGCCAGATCCAGATTTAAGATCTCGTGTTCTTGCTTTCGTCAGATCTAATTGGTAACCAAAAAAAAAAAAAACAGAAGCCACACCGTGTGGACAAGAATGCATACGCTGAATGATGCCAATGCCATAATCTTCTCAATTGTATGCCATACTACTAGCTTTCAATTCATGTACTTCCATCGTCACCATGTTCCTGTAGCAAAACAAACAGATGGCAGGGTATATAATGCTCAAACTAATAGTATGTTCCTGTAGCAAACAAACAGATGGCAGGGTATGTAATGCTCAAACTAGTACTAGTCGTAATTGTGAAAGCAGAAACAAAGATGGAATGCGCCACACACGGCGCCAGTTTTATTCCTTCGTATATAGCACACGTACAGGGATCTTTACAATTAAGGAGATATACATGGAAGGCTAATACAAGGAAAGCTAAGTATACATAAACTAGGAGGAGAATCACAGGGGGTTTGGAAAGAGATGATATGCATCCCGGTGATCCTCATACACAATATACAGGAGAGTATCCGTATACTCTAGTACTCAGCAGTCGAATCGGGAGGTTGCCGGACGCAGAGACTGGACAAAAAAAAAATCTCGAAACAAGACCATCGGCAGACCCTTTGCCATAACATCAGCGAACTGATGTCCGGAGGGTACATGCAAGACGCGAACATGTAACAGCTAAACCTTTTCATGGATCTCGATGTGTTTGATGCGGCGGTGTTGGACAGCGCTGATTTGTCGCAATAGACGATGGTGGCCGAGTGGAGCGGCTGATGAAGTTCCTGGAACAATTGGCGCAACCAATAACATTCGGCCCTGCATAGGCGACAACACGGCACTCAACCTCTGCACTGGAGCGAGACACAGCGGTTTGTCGCTTGGAGGACCTGGAGACGAAGTTGTCGTCGAAGAAAATGCAGTAGCCGAAAGTTGACCGACGAGAATCTGGGCAGCCGGCCAGTCGGCATCAGTATAAGCAGTGAGGCCACTACAAGTGGAGGCGTGAAGCTGCAAACCAAGGTCTAAGGGGTCCTTGACATAGCGGAGAACCCACTTGAGCATATTAGGTGAGGTTCTTGTTGCATGTGCATGAGGCAACATGCCTGTTGAACAGCATAGGCTATCTGGATGAGTGAGTGTCAAGTACTGGAGAGCCCCAACAATACTCCTAAACTCGAAGGGATCAGACACGAGCATGCCATCTGAAGTGGAAAGCTTGGCACGCGTGTCGATGGGACTGGCACAAGGGTTGCAGTTACTCATGTCGGCCCACTGAAGGAGTTCGCAAGCATACTTGCGTTGAGAAAGAAAGAGACCACGAGGAGACCGAGTGACGAAAATACCAATGAAGTAGTGTAAGTCACCAAGGTTAGTGATGGCGAACTTAGAATGAAGACACCTAGTGATGTCACAAAGGAGAGTAGTAGAGGGAGTAGTGAGAATTATGTCGTCGACATAAAGGAGATAGGAAAGTTCTGAACCTCGTTGGAGAACAAAAAGAGAGGCATCAAAGGAAGAAGCAACGAAGCCAAGAGTACAGATATAATGGGCAAAGCGTTGGTACCATACACAAGGAGCTTGTTTAAGGCCGTAAAGAGACTCGTGGAGGCGACAAACATGTGTCAGAGAGGAAGGAACAACAAAGCCTGCCGGTTGCTGATAATAAATAGTCTCATCATGTGTGTCATGGAGGAAAGCCTTCTTGACATCAAGTTGATGTATGGGCCAAGAACGAGAAGCCGCAATGCTGAGAACAACACAAATGGTGGATGGTTTGATGACAGGACTAAAAGTCTCGCCGAAATCAATGCCCGGGCATTGGGAGTAGCCCGGGCTACCTAACGGACCTGGTAGTGAGCAAGGGTGCCATTAGAGTGGAATTTATGCTTGAATACCCACTTGCCGGTGACGACATTAGCGCCCAGGGGTTGAGGGACAAGAGACCAAGTGTTGTTGCTGACAAGGGCCTGATACTCCTTTGTCCTTGCCTAAAGCCAATGAGGATCAACCAAGGCACCACAATAGGACATGGGAATGAGAGAAATGGTCGTAGTGGTGGCAGAGAGGTTCAAATGATCCACATGCAAGATGAGACTGGACTTAGCTTGTGTGTGCTTGGAGTGAGGACCGGAGTGGGGGTGAGGCACCGGTCGACTAGAGCAGGCAGAAGGTGCAACGGCTGGTGCTGTAGTAGTTGCATCAAATGCCGCAACGAGTGTTGTAGTAGGAGAAATGGCAGCTGTAGCAGGGATGTGAGGAGTAGGTGCGGTAGTTGCAGCTGGCGTGGGCAACATGGTGGAATTGATGCTGACAAAATCAAGAAGGAAATCAATAGAATATGGAGGAGAGGATTTTGTGGCACTTGCAAAAGGAAAGGTAGTCTCATCAAATATGACATCGCGAGAGATGAGAATACATCAAGTAGCGATGTCAAGACAATTTTACCCTTTGTGTTCGCTGGGATAACCGAGAAAAACACATGCCGTGGAGTGAGGCGCTAATTTGTAGGGTGTGGTGGCAGATATGTTTGGATAGCACAAGCATCCGAAGACACAGAGATGCTCAAACGTGGGAGCGACTCGATACAGACATTCAAAATGAATGGGGGAACTGAGAGTAGAAGTAGGACGTCGGTTGAGAAGATATGTGGTCGTGGCAAGAGCTTCAACCCAGAAGTGTTGTGGCATGTGCACTTGGAAAAGGAGCGCCCGTATCACATCATTGATTGTGCGAATGATACATCTAACCTTGCCATTTTGTTGGGAGGTGTATGGGCAAGAAAGGCGCAACACAACACCATTGGAGAGGAAAAATTCAATGGAGAGTGAGTTCGCAAATTCTTTGTCGCTGTTAGTTTGGAGACACTGGACATGGCAATGAAATTGGGTGTGAACGTAAACAAAGAAATTACGGAGGGTGGAAAGAACATCGAATTTCTAGCGTAGAGGAAAATGCCATAAGAAATGAGTGAAGTCATCTGGAATCACAAGGTAATATTGAAAACCGGAGTTGCTCAAGACAGGAGATGTCCACAAATCGTAATGCACAATTTGAAAGGAAGCATCAGTAGATGACTGAGAACGTGCAAATGGTAGCCGAACGTGTTTGCTTAGCTTGCAGGAATGACAAACAGAGAGGTTATCCTTATAACATGAAGTATAAGAGGACTTATGAAGACTAGATAAAATATGTTGTTTGGGGTGGCCAAGACAACGATGCCACAATTCTGGAGAGGAGGAAACTACAAGGAAAGCCCGAGAGCATGCTGCAGAGATGGTAGGACAAATGGTGTAGAGGTCACCGGCACTATTGCAACAAAAAGTCTCATTCTTGGTGCGAACATCCTTGACAGAGAAACCAAAAGGATTAAATTCAATAGAACAAGAATTGTCTTTAGTGAATTAGGAACGTAATGTGGTTTTTGATGAGGTTAGGTACAATAAGAGTATTGTTGAGATGGAAAGAACCAGAGGGGGTGAACAAGGTGGCATGTCCAGTAGTGGATATCGACATCGAGGAGCCGTTGCTGACCGTGACAGAGAAATGAAGGGAGGGTGAGTGAATTATACCAGCCTTGGATGGTCATGAATGCCATGACCATGCAGCCTTCCCACCGAATTGGTGCGAAGATCCTTGACAGAGAAACCAAAAGGATTAAATTCAATAGAACAAGAATTGTCTTTAGTGAATTAGGAAAGTAATGTGGTTTTTGATGAGGTTAGGTACAATAAGAGTATTGTTGAGATGGAAAGAACCAGAGGGGTGAACAAGGTGGCATGTCCAGTAGTGGAGATCGACATCGAGGAGCCGTTGCTGACCGTGACAAAGAAATGAAGGGAGGACGAGTGAATTATACCAGCGTTGGATGACATGTGAGACGTCGCGTTCAAATCCATCACCCAATTCGGTGGGAAGGTTGCATGGTCATGGCATTCATGGTAGCGATGAAGCCGGTCTGGTCCCATGATGGCGACACGTTGAAGGCGGGAGCCGGGGCAGCAGGAATGGGAGGTGCCGTTGGTGACGACACAAATGCCAGGGCAAAAGCGATGTCATTGTACGAATGCACCGAGAATGCCAGCACTAGTGGGTGTCGGACGCCAAGCACCACCCCAGATCAGGGACCAAACAGATGACTAGTAGCACATCCACGTTCCTGGCCCTCGCGTCGGCGCACACCATGTAGAGTTCCCGATCGCCACCGAAGAGCCACTGCCATTGACGTGTTTCTTGCACTTGTCACCACGATCACCGCGGTTGGAGTTGTCGCTATTGGGGCCAGTTGCAATAGGCGCGGAGGCAACAACGATGTTGGCGCCGTTGGCATCCTTTGTCTCATCGAGGAGGAGTGACCGGTCATGGATGAAGGATGAAAAGGGAGTGAGCATGGGAATGAGCTTGCTGGTGGTGATGTGACATGGATTAAGCCCATGCAGCATGTTGAGGATGAGGGTCTTGTCGGAGACCGGCTGGTCGACATCGTGTAGTGCATCGGAGAGCGTCTTGAGCTTATGACAATACACTGTGATCAACATACGCCCTGGAGCAAGTTTTGAAACTAACCCTCGAGGAAAATAGCCCAACTCTCCTTGTCCCAGAAGAGCTCTTCAATGGTCATCCAGGCCACGCAAGCGGACTACTGAGGTTCCATGATGATGTCTAGGATTTCGTAGGAGATGGAACCGTAAATTCAAGAGACAACACCAAAATCCTGTTGAGCCCTTTCGGGAGAGGGCTCGGAAGGAGCAGTGCCAAAGATGCGGTGAAGACAGTTGGAGTCTTTGAAATCAAGAAACACTGGAACATGCGTCTTGACGCTCGCCACATTGATGACAGCAGAGGTAGTGGAGGCGGTGGAGAGGGAGGGGGAGGACTGCGTGCGGGAGGAGGAGATCACGCTGTAGGCAGTGGAAGCTGGAGTTGGTACAGCGGCCATGGCGTGCGCAGTAGGGGGTCAGCGTGTCGGGGAGGAAGACACGACTCGCTCTGATACCATCACTACTACAGAGAAAGCTATATTGGATGCCTCATCATAGACAGTTCTCGAAATCGTTGGTGTTGTAATTATCACAAATAGTTTTACAAGCATGACCGTCTATATTATTAGCGATGGCTAGAACCGTCTGCGATAATTCACAGATGGATATTAACAAGAACCGTCAGTGAGAATTGCAGACGTCACAAACGGTTTTTAATCAGAACCGTATGTGATAATTCACAAACGGTTCTTAACAAACACCGCCTGTGATATTTGCAGACGTCACAGACGGTTTTTAATCCGAACCGTAATTCACCGACGGCTCTTAACAAGCACCGTCTGTGATAATTACAGATGTCACAGACAGTTTTTAATCCTAACTGTCAGTGTTGTAAGTATCATAGATGGTTTGTGGTTGGAAGTTTCTGTGATATGAATATCTTAAATGCATCAATGCTGCTTCGGCTCCCCGACCTATCGGATTTAAGGCCCCTCTTGCGCCATATGAGAATCCATAAAAGTTGATCATAAAGACACCCACGCAACCGGATGGCACCACAACGGTGAAATATTGTAAATTATTTAGTCAGGTTCTGCCCATACAGGACATATGGTAGTACGATGAGGCTTAGCAAGATGCGGCTTGAAGACCAGTCCTTAATTGACTTGGGCGACTTTTCATAAAACGCATGGGCCTCGATCATAGAAATGACTCGATCCCGTGCATCAACGTACACCATCCAAACATCCATTTCGCCCAAGTCCAAACCAATTTTTATTTTATTTTCTAAGTTAAATCATTTTCCAAAATTTCTATGCTAAAAGCAATACCATAGCATCATGTTAAATCATAGTTGATCACTTGGCTAAATTCCCCTAAATGAATATTTTTTGGTCTAAGCTTTGACTAAGTATAAAGTTTACAACATGTCTACTTCATACTAATGTACCAACTAGATTTTAACTACAACATCAAGGTGTGGCTACTTCAATAGCATCATTTGGTTATACAAAGGAATTGAGAATAACTATAATTTAAAATAGGGATTTAAATAACTTGAGTATAAATATGCATGCAATAATAATTTGAAGTATAATTTCAATAATTTGAAATACTGGGATTCAAATATGGTCAAGAATGTAACTTACCTTGCTCGAAACCTTGAGGATCCAACTCTTCGAAATATTTGGGTTCCCCGGAGTCGTCGAAATCTATACGAGAAAACGAAGCAAAATCAAATAAAACTCAAATAAATTCAAACAAACTCCAAATTGAATAATTCTAGTATGTTTTAAGATGAATTTAAAATTTTGAATCACTCGAATCGGAGCTCGAACGAAGTAGAACAGACTCTCGAACGTTTTGAAATCACAAGGTCGGAAGGAGGTTCGACTGGTCGGAAGGTTTCAACCACTTGGTCGAAGGAGGTTTGACTGGTCAAAATGAGGTTTCGACTACCTAGTCGAAATGAATTTTCGACTACCTAGTCGAAGGAGCTTTGACTAGTTGGAAGGAGGTTTTGACTACTTGATCGAAAAAAGGTTTCGACTAGTCGAAAGGTTTTGACTACTTGGGCCGCAGCGGCGGTTCACACAGTGGCAGCGGGCGCACGGGGCGATAGCAGGGCGAGGGAAGGGGAGCACCACGTAGAATGCAGAGTCGGGAGACGAAGCTGGGGATGTGGTCGATGGTGGTAGGGCTTCACTATAGGCAACACAATCACCAGCGGCGAGAGCTTCAGCTAAAGCAGTTGGAGCTCAAAAATCCGGTGAACGAAGGTGAGAGAGAGAGAGAGGGAGAAATGGGGAAAAGAGAGAGGAGGGGGGGGTTCCCGGTACTCCTATTTATAGATGCCGAGGAGGAGAAAGGGAAGAGCTCGACGGCATGGGTGCACGAGCGAGCTCTGGCCAGCGTAGGGCATCACGCGGCCGGCAGGATTCGTGGAGAGAGAAGGGCAGGTGCGGGATTGACAGTGGCGGGATGGGTCATTCAATGCGTGCAAAAAACGAGGAGGAAAGGGGAAGAAAATGAGCTGTCGATGATGACTTTTTTGGCGGCCATGATGCAACACAGACGCGGATGGGACGGGGCGGAGAAGAGGGCATGTGAGCGAGGAGACAGGGCAGAGACAGAGAGGACGGGGTGGCGAGGCGCTGACGCAGCGGCATGGGCAGACAACAGGGAGGTGAGGCCTGCAGGTGGGGCCCGCCTGTCGGCGAGGGTGAAGTGGAGAAACGTGGGGCGGATTGGGCCACGGGAGAAGCGGGTTGGGAAATTGAAGGCAAGCAATGGTTGGTCTGACGAGAATTTCACGACGTTGTTAGTTCTCCTAGCGGATATCCTTCCGGAGGAAAACGTGTTGCCCAGAACCACCAACCAAGCCAAGAAGGTTCTCTGTCCATTGGGAATGGAAGTAGAAAGAATACATGCATGTCCGAACGATTGTATCCTCTACCGTAAAGAGTATGCAAACATGCATGTACGTTCAGTGTGCAAAGCATCCCAATACAAGCGTAAGAATCACTCCGATGATGGCGAGGACATCGAGGTGAAGTAAGGACCTCCTGCTAAGGTGTTGTCGTATCTACCTGTAATTCCTCGTTTGAATCATTTATTTACGAACTGAAAGGAGACAAGATTATTGTGTTGGCACTCAGAGGAGTGTAAGAAAGATAGAAAGCTAAGACACCCTGCTAATTCTTCCCAGTGGAGAAACTTCGATAGGAGCTTCGAAGACTTCGGTGCAGAACCAAGGAATATAAGGTTTGGGTTGAGTATAGATGGAATGAATTATTTCGGTATCATGAGCAGCCGACATAGCACTTGGCCTGTGAATCTATGTAAGTACAACCTTCCTCCTTGGTTATGTATATAACGGAAGTACATTTTGATATCACTCATTATCCAAGGGCCGAAGCAACTTAGAAACGATATTGATGTGTACCTAGCACCACTGCTGGAAGATCTTGTGACACTGTAGAACGATGGGGTACAGGTATGGGATGCGTACAAACGAGAGAACTTCACTTTACACGCCATATTATATTGCACCATCTATGATTTTTCTTCCCTTGGTAACCTATTGGGGTTTAGTACAAAAGGAGTCAAAGCATGTCTGCACTACTTAGATGATATCGAAAGTGTGTGGCTGAATAGCCTGCACAAAACTGTGTACATGTGTCACCGTATGTTCCTTTCCAAGTATTACACATACCGCAAGATGAAGAAATAATTCGACAAAAATAAGGAGAACGGTTCAGCTCCAATGGATTTTAGAGGGAAAGATGTCAATGATATGGTTAAGGATATCAATATTGTGCTTGGAAAGGGATGTAAATTGAGGATCGTCAGAAGAACATTTGGAAGAAGCGATCAATTTTTTGAGATTTACCTTATTGAGAGCACTTAGAAGTTTGCCACTGCATCAACGTCATTCACGTGGAGAAGAATGTACATGATAGCTTGATTGGCCTCTTACTGAACATTCGTGATAAAACAAAGGATGGTGTCGACGCACGATATGACTTGGTTGATATGAACATAAGGACCGAGTTATCACCGAAAGAGACCGATAAAGGTCGAGCGTACCTTCCCCTAACTTGTTACACTCTATCCAAGGCCGAGAGAAATGAACTGTGCCAGAGCTTGCATAGTGTAAAAGTACCGTCTAGTTACTCCGCTAGTATGAAGAAACTTGTTTCTATGGAAGATTTGAAATTAATTGGTATGAAGTCTCATGATTGTCATGTATTGATGACACAAATATTTCCTGTTGTAATTATAAGTATTTTGCCGAACAAGATCCGAGTGGTAATCATGAGGTTGTGTTATTTCTTTAACTTAATTGCTTATAAGGTTATCGATTCCGATGGACTAGATGCTCTACAGGCCGAGGTGGTAACGACTCTATGTCATCTTGAGATGTATCCCCCCTTCATTTTTTGATATCATGGTCCATCTCATTGTTTACCTTGTGAAAGATATAAAGATATGTGGCCCTATATTCCTACGTCATATGTACCCGTTCGAGAGGAATATGAGAATTCTCAAGTCCTATGTACAGAATCGATCTCAATCGGAGGGCAGCATCATCGAAGGTTATGCATTCGAAGAAGTCATTAAGTTCTGTGTCAACTACATGGCTCAGGTGGAACTGATAGATGTGTCTCTATCTCGTCATGAGGGGAGACTGGAGGGTATCGAGACCATCGGAAGGAAAGCAATCACTCTTGATCTAGATACGTACACTCAAGCACATTTCACGGTCTTGCAACACATGACTGAAGTGTCCCTGTACATCGATGAGCACAAAGATATGGTATGCCAATAGAATCTAGACCGATCGGGGGTTTGGATCACGAGGGAGCACAACCGCCGGTTCAACGAATGGTTAAAGGTGTGATACACTAGGAGGTCATCAAGTGATGATATGCTATGATGGTTGGCGAAAGGGCTAAAATTTACAATTGTGACATGACAAGGATACGACATAAATGAGTACATATTTTATATGACAGCTCAGGATAGGAAGAACAGATTCCAGAACAACGGTGTCCGCATAGATGTGTTCCGCAAGTAGTTCAATACCGTTGGTCCAAACATAATGAAACGTGGGTTGAGATCCTACTATGAGTTTGTAGAGAATATTTGGGAGCTCGACTATGTATTTTTCAAGATCCCCTTGTGTCGGTCCATTAGGTCAAACTTCCACAGGGTGTGAAGGTCGACAAGTACGATGTCATTACTATGGACCTCGAACGTGTCGGATACAAAGACGAACTATTTGTACTCTCTAAGCAAGTTGTTTAAGTTATTTATGTAACAGACCCGGCAAATAAGAACCATTACATAGTTCTTCATGGAGAAAGAAGGATTGTCATAGTTGAGAATGTCGTAGATGAGGAAGAGTACAACCAATTTGACGAGTTGCCTCCTTTCAGAGACAGCATAAGACTCGAGGAAGAACTGTCGAACCCAGGAGCAAAGGATCTCGGATTCGCTGTGTATTCCTCACTAGTGTACACAATCAAACAAAAGGTGATAGCATAACCATAATATGTGATTCATTCATAATACTTAAGTTTGTTACAAAAGGATATAATACAGAAAGCAAGATATAATGGAAATCAAAAGTACTAAAAGAGACCACACGATTCACCATAGGAAATCGTCTGGGGGTGTAGCCTAGTCGTCTAAGTTCTCGTCCTCCTCATAATACTCTTCTCTAGATCAACAATTTATTAAGCAAGCTAAGTACAAATGAATGTACTCCGCAAGTTACACCCAATAACAGATATAACACATACAGGGTAATGTCAAAGGAAGGCTTATATGACTGTTTTGTACAAAGCTACATTTTCCTGTTGAAATACACTTACTAAGTTCCAAAATATTTTTTCTTGTATTAAAAGTAAATTTTTTATTTTGATTCATCAATTCTCAAGTGTACGAAAAACCTCCATACACAAATGGTGAAGGTGTGTGACTAAGCCATTATCATAAGGCCTTTACAATACGTCATTCCACCGTAGTCCCGCCTTGCTAATGTTTCGCTTCCTTTGTATAGAAACCCACCAGATTTAAGTCCCCTCTTGCGCTATGTGTGAATACATAAAAGTAGGTTATAAAGACACCCACGCAACCAGATGACACGATCATGGTGAAATGTTACAAATTATTTAGCCTAGTCCTGCCCACATAGGATATGTGGTTGTACGATGGGGCTTTGTAAGATGCGGCTCGAAGACCAGTCCTTAACTGACTTGGGTGACTTTCCAAAATAACCTCTGGGCCTCGATCACAGAAATGACTCGATCCGGTGCATAAACATGTACCATCTAAACATCTATTTTGCCTAAGTCTAAACCAACTTTTATTTATTTTTCACAGTTAAATTATTTTCTAAAAATTATATGGCAAAGACAATATTGTAGCCTCATTTTAATCATGACCGAATAATTTAGCTAATTTCCCCAAATCAAGATTTTTGGTCTAAACCTTAGCTAAGCATAATTTATCAACATGTTCTAGTTATACTAGTGTACCAACCAGATTTTCTACTAAGGTGACAAGGGAATGATAATTTTCAATTTCAATATTGGTTGTACAACGGTAAAGGAATTTAACTAGTAATTTAAAATAGGAATTTAAATAAGCATGCGATAATAGTTTAAAATAGAATGTAAATAATTTTAAATACTGGGTTCAAATATGATCAAATGATGTAACTTACCTTGCTCGTATGCTTGAGGATGTAACTCTTCAAATAAATTAGTTTCCCAGAGTCGTCGAAATCTACATGCGAAAAATAAACCAAATCCAAATACATTCAAATAAAAGGAAACACTTCAAACGAAAGTAAACATATCTAACGACATCTTGAAGTACAGAAGTACTCCAGGTGAAACTAATCATACCCAGTGGAGCAGATGAAGGATATACTTCAGATGAAGTATCTCCAAAGGAGTTGATGAAAGCAATTCTGCAAACAGAATATAATCAAAGAAAGTTGATGAAGGAAATACTTCTGACTTAAGGCTATATGTTAATGATACTTGATTATTACCTAACTACTTCACTACTCCGATTAACTATTTGACTACATTATTATCTTTATTATTACGACAATGGTTTAGGGTTTACTGTTGTTTGATCATATGTGTATTGCACGAGTCTAATCATGACTACATCATCTTAAGCTCTAAGAGGACGCTGGTTAATGTCACATTTTAAGTTTAAATAGTAATGACAACCTAATTAATCTTATAACAAAACATGTATGGAGCCTGCCCTTCATTTTATTATTATTATTCTAGGACACCGCAACACTACTTTGAACTAGTCTCTTATGAAAATCCAATACAATTACTTGTTTTGTCCACTGACTGATATTATCCGAAAATATAATCCATCAATTGAATATTTATAAACTAACTAATCTTCTAATGTATTTTAGGCCAATGACTTAAATTAGTCACTAGGGTACTGTCATAAGCTCACTGACTTGTAGTGAATCCCCTAATTACCTTATTTGACCACAAATTACTGTAAATTGTTAAGTAAACCCCCCTCAACTAATCAGCCTACTAACTAATGTAGATTAGTCATTGAACTAGATGGGACCACATGCCATTCATACACACATAGAGATACAGAGAAAGCAAGAGGAGGGAAAATAGAATAACCAGGGGGTGGCTCGAGCGGCACTTGGACGCCGGTGATGGAGACGGCAACGGTGGTCGGCAAGACTAAAATGGAACCGGGCAGGCTCCGTCATCCTAGGGGTGGCGGTGTCGTGACTGGCGGTGGACGATGGCAGTCGGGAAACGGTGTGCGGCGGTCAGTCATGGAGGGGAAATGAGATGGCGGAAACGGAGGCGAAGAGGGGAGGAGTGGGGGCGAGCACGAGCTCTGGAGGGGTGAAGGGAACTCACCAAAACAGACGAAGGGAGCCGAGGGTGGCTGTGGAGGCTTGACGATAGGAGCTTGCGAAGGCACGGCGGGGGCACCGCGACGGTGGCGCTGCGGTGAAAGGCAGCCCCAAGGGATGACAGGGGAAGAAAGGGGAAGGCGAGGAGGTGCTACCACGGGGAAGAATCGACGAGAAGTTCACCAGTGGCAAAGGGGCGACGTGGGCGGCGGTTTTGGCTGGAGTTGGGGGAGATGAAGGCGGTGACACAGCTTTGGGGGAGGAAATCCATAATTGCTTGAGGGTTTTTGATGGTGGTCGTGCGGAACGCAGCGTAACGGGGTTGGTCCGGAAAGGAGGTCGCTGGAGCAGTGGGAACGACGAGTGCGACGTCAGCGGCCATAGGCGGGGCTCTGCACACTCGGGTTTCTGGCATTCAGTGGAGTGGAGAGGAGAGGAGGGGAGGAAAAGGGAGCCTTGGGCGCTCGGCTGCTGCTTAAGTAGGCAGGAGAAGGCGGAGTGGTCGATGGTGATGGGGACCGGCAGAATGGGTGATCGATGATGCGCTCGGTGCGGCGCCGGGCACGTGTGGGCAATGGTGAGGGCAACAGGATAGGCACAGGCGGGGGAGGCGGCGTGGCGTGCGGCAATGTAGGGAGGTGGCGCTGCATCAGAGGGTGGATGCCGCGTGGCGCTCTGAAACAATCGGCGTGGCATGCGTAGGCGGTGCCGACAGCTAGGTGCGGACACGGCGCTCACTCAGGGAAGATAAGTAGGAGGGGAACAGTTGCGCCGACAGGTGGACCCCGTGCAAGAGAGAGAGAGAGAGAGAGGTGTGGCTGGATGAGGGTGGTTGGGCCAGCAAAAGCGCGGGTGGGCTGGCAATTTGGGCCACGCATGTGGAATAGTAGACAAGCCGAGGAAGTTTCGACCTAAGGTGTTTTTTTTGGATTTTTAGTGATTTACAAATTTCAGAAATTGAATTAATACATTTATAATTTTATAAAATAGCAAATGGAGTCCAAAAAATCTAGAAAAATTTACATAAATTTCTTGATACATTTTGGACTTAAATAAAATATTTCCAGCTTAACCTTGGTATTTAATTTTTAAAATAAATTATTTTGGCTTTAACATAAATAGGGAAAAGCTTTTAAAAATTCAGAAAACTCCATGAAAATAATTAAATTCTATTTTTAAATAGAAATAAAATTTTGGGATGTTATAAACCCACCCCCTTAAAGGAAATCTCGACCCCGAGATTCAAACTTGGTTAGTAAAAAGGTGGGGATACTCGGCTTTCAAATCTTCTTCTCGTTCTCATATGGCTTCTTCTTCTGAGTGATTACTCCATTCAACTTTACATGAACGGATGACTTTGCTGCATATAATACGTTCTGCAACATCAAGAATCTTGATTGGTTGCTTCACATAGGTGAGATCTTCCTGAAGATCAATGCTCTCAAACAGTGTTTGCTCTGTTGGAACTCAAAGACACTTCTTCAGTTAAGACACATGGAAGACGTCATCAACTGTTGATAAAGATGTCGGTAGCTCTAGTTGATAGGCAACTTTACCTCTTCTTTCTATAATCTTGTATGATCCAACAAATTTTGGTGTGAGTTTTCCTTTGGTCTAGAATCTTCTTACTCCCCTCAACGGAGTTACTCTAAGATAGACGAAATCTCATGTTTCCAAGTATAATTCTCTTCGACGATTGTTAGTATAACTTTTCTATCGGGATTGAGCCACTCTCAAGTGTTCCCTTATCGTTCTTACTTTACTTTCGGACTCCTGTATTATTTCGGGCCCAAAGAACTGATGTTTTCCCATTTGATCCCAAAGGAGAGGGGTTCTACACTTTCTATCGTACTTGCTTCAAATGGAGACATTTGTAAGCTGGCTTGATAACTGCTGTTGTACGAGAATTCTACATAAGAAATATTCTAATCCCAACTATTTCCAAAATCTATAGCACATGCTCGAAGCATATCTTCCAAAATCTGATTTACGCATTCCGTTTGTGATATCCCTTTATTAGTAGGGCCCCGCTAGGGTTTTGTCGGTGTATTAGAACCGATCTTACGTAAAGATTGTTTGATTCGGGGGGTCTCCTAGAGATAAGATCACGCAGAGTGGATTGACACGGGATGTTTAGGCAGTTCGGGCCTTCTCGGAGAGAATAATAACCCTAATCTGTGTGTATGGTATTCTTGATGATCAAGTAAAGACTAAGACTATTACGAGAGAATAGCACTTGTGTTCCTACTTGGTAGCTCTTGTTTGCCCCTTTTCCTATCTCTCGATCGATGCCCTTATATAGTCGTGAAGAAGTAGCCGTTTTGCCTGCAAGGGAGATGCGCTGATTAATCGATGTGGCGCATCTTTGGCGATAATTCGGCGCCTCGGCTTCTTCACGCCGTCTGGCAATTATCTTCCAGAGATAATGGGGTAATTACGCACCATTAATAAGCGGAATAATAGTGCGTGCGCACCGTTCAGATTCCTTAATCAATTGGACCCACTCGCTTTGTAGGTTTGATTATAAGGTGGTCGTAGTTTACCCGGTAGAAGAACTTACGACCGGTAGCAGTCGTAGAAGGACTTACGACCAGGTAGCAGTCGTAGAAGGACTTACGACTATGTAGTGGTCGTAGAAGGACTTACGACCATGATATAGTCGTAGCAAGACTTACAACCACTTATTGGACTTCTCCCTTTTAGATAAGGGGTACCTCAGGGGACTATGTGACATCATATTTACCCATAATAAGAATTATAGATAAAAGATAAAAATGAGGATTATTAGATCCTCGTCATCTAGCCCCCCACTTCAAGTGAAAGTAACTTAACTTGATAAAGGTTTCGTAAATGGACTTACGACCATGAGAATGTCGTAGAATGATAGTCGAAGGAAAAACTCTTCGACATTTGAGTGTTGCTTTGACCAGAATTTGCTTTATCGGGAAGGTTGCTTACGACTATCAAAAGTCATAAAAAACCCCTATGACCGTCTGATGGTCGTGGTAGGGGAATCGGAGAAAAAGCTCTTCCGATTGATACTTCCTTCGACTAGAAAGACTTGGTCAAGAATGTAATTTTGCTTGGAGGTGACAATACGTACCTACTTTTTTCTCGAACGGACCATCTGGAGAATTGCAACCGTCTCTCATAGACTTGTCAGATGAAGCGGTTCCCGGCGGTACAACCATCTATCATAGACCTATAGCGGGACGGTTTCAAAGCGGCGGAGATCGTCTTGATTATAAAAACTTACCGGGAGGTAGACTTGGATTTTACTTTTCCCAAATCACTCCATTGTTCTTGAGCTCTTGCTTTCTCCGTCTTCGACTAGGTTTCATCTTCTCGCCGCCAACCCAATCAAAAAAAAAACTTCTTGCTTACGGCGAAATGGCCGGAGAGTTTCGAATGGGAGGAATCGGAGATGGATGCGGCTAAGATCAAGATCTTGGTCGATGTTGGGAAGATCGAGAAGGCTCGGTGAAGTGGATTAGGCTATCGGCAAGATCGCCATCGGGGAAAATGGGCAAATCCCGTCTTCCAAGCGTATTGTGAGTGCGGCCTTGATTGCACCGCCACCCTTTCTTCTGATGAGTACTCGAACACTTTGGGGTGGAACGGTGAACTTAGGTCCCAATTCCATTACCATGTTGAGTGTGTTCGTGTATCTGTGCGAGGCGTACACTGGGATTAGGCGGATCTCGAGTTGTTCCAATATTATTATGGGATGGCTCGACAAACCGAATCGCCGGAAGTCGTGGTGCAAGCTCCACGACTCGAAGTCGAAGGAGTACATTCGAGTTTCACCGGTCTTCGTGGCGAGTGGAGGAAGAGGTGGTTCTCTTGGAAGGTCACCTCTGAAGACGACCTTTCTTTCGTGGGGAAAGGCATGAAAAGAAATCTTCATGGGATTCAACCGAAGATATTAGCGGATTAGCCCTTATATTCAAGCCATTAAGGACTTGAAGGAAGAAGGGCTGACCGGATGGCATGTGGTGAAGGATTTCATCACACGCCGAATTAGTCCTCTGAAGAAACGAGCATCTCCTATGTGGAGGTACTCGGGAAGAGGAGACCCCACCAGAGACTACGAGGAGGGTAAGCAATTGTCGACTTAACTCTCCGTTTGGTCTTTCTCAACTTTGTCTAATATTTTTATCTGTTTACAGATCTTTCACAGGCTGAGGTTGACTCAGTCGGACTCATCGTGAGAAGTTCCGCCACTCGAGAGGCGGTTCCTCAAATCATTGCGGTTTTGTCCGCAGATGAAAGGATAGAGCGCCTAAAGGTAATCAGAAATCTGATTCTCTCTTTAGGACTTTATAGTCGTAGAAGATACTTACGACTAATGGTGATCGTAGAATATCTTACAATCAAGAAAAAGTCGTAGAAAAACTTTACGACTTGGTACTAGTCGTAGAAAAAACTTACGACTAATTAGTGATTCTTCTTTTTCTGTTTTGCTTTACAGAAAGTAGGCATGGAAAATCGCCAGGACGACGAAGAAGTCGTTCTGATGACTATTGGCGTTGGGTTGTCGAAAGACAAAGACTCGGCTCCTCCCTCGAAGAGACGTCGACTTGTAAAATCTGCAGAGCAAGGGGAGCAAGTTCGAGTTCGGTCTTTCGACCAAACCCTCTACAAAGACTGCGGCATGTAGTTGTATCTGGCGAGGCGCACCGTCGCCGGCCGAGGAGGTTGAAGCAGTTGAACCTCTCAGCGCAAACCTCGCAAGGCTAAGGTACCCTTCTATTATGACACGGAATCTTTCGCGATTGGTGCCACTCCTAGTTTTATTAAACAAGCTGGAAAGGGAGAAGCTGGAAGGATTTTATGTCTTTTATGAAGGGCGATCTTTGCATCGGCACAGACAACTCGCAACCGAGGGCGATCTTTTCGGAATGGTCGAGACACTCTCGTCCATCGAAGATCGAGAAACCGAGCTCGGTTCTGTTCAAACTCTACGACCGAGGCGTGGTCGAGTGATAAATGTTGAACCTCGACCGGGCGTGGTCGTGGAGAAGAAGAGGTCCTCCGTTGGGAGGATTGCTCCAAAATTCTGGTTAAGACCAGAGTGCGAGGTATGTGAAATGTCTTGAAGTGTAAGAAGGACATTTACCTTTTCTTTTCACAACTTTGATTTGCTTTTCTTTATTTGGTCCGACTCCTTCAACCCAGGGAATGCTTCTCACGAGAAGTCCATTGCTATCCCTTGACTCTCGGAGAGGTAGCAGCGGAGGTGGTCAAGCATCACCCTTGGCCCGGTGGCGATGAAGTCGAGACTCCCAGTGTCTCCACATCTGCTGAAGTCGTAACTACGACTCTTGAGGTAGCGGCTGTTACTGTTGAGGTGGCCGCTACGACTACTGAAGTCGTAGAAACAACAGAGGCAGCTGTGGAAGCCTCTGGTCAAGGTGGTGACCAGCCTGCGCACCGCTCTGGGAAGGAAATCGTAGGAGGCGTTCCTTCCCCTACCCAAAGAGAAATCACAGAACCAGAAGGAGAAAATTTCAACTTCTGTGGTGACTTCTTTGGGCTTGCCTCCGTCGTAGGGTCTTCTGCTTACAAATCTCGTGACCGAGTCCCCATCCCAAAGATATTCCCAATACGGATAATACTTTTGACAACGCGCCTCGAGAAGGTGTGGTGGGACAAAGTCGCGAGGATAGATAAGCTGCGACACCGGACCTTGTATATTCGATTTTTGCTAGAACGACTATGAATGTAAGTATCTTGAATACTTATATATGTGGCTTTCCTTCCCTTCTCTTTGTTTTCTTTTGCGTAAAGCTCGGAGCAAATTCTTTGTTGTCGGTGAGTATCATCGACAACTTTTAGAACTAAGACAAGAGAAGGAACTACTCTGCAGAGGAGAGAGGTGGTAAGTCAATTATCATTCATAGTTGTTTTGACTTAAATACTCGTAAAAGTTTCACGAGAATAGTCATGGAAGAAACTCATGATTTAAGTATCGATCGAAAAGAACTTACGACTATTTACGACCAGGTGGTGGTCATAGAAAGACTTACAACCATATCTTAGTCGCAGAAAAACTTACGACTAGGTCAGTGGTTGTAGAAGTACTCACAACCATTCAGCTGATGTTTATCTTCGTTCCTGTTTTTTGTAGGTTAAACAGTGATACGAAGACCTTAGCTGACTCACTCGACTGTGAAAAAGAGGAGTCGAGAAGGCTAAGGAATGAAGTATTAGTTCTCTCGGATAGACTTCGAGAGACTGTCTCTGCATCTAAAAGATTGCAGGAAAAAATAAACAGTAAGTTCTGAACTTAAGACTGCTTTTGATCTTTAACCTTTACTCGACCCTCCTTTCTTCTCCAGATAAAGAAAAAGAGATGCGGAAGCTCCAGACCGAAGTTCAAGAAAAATCTTTGGTTATTCAGGAGTTTTCCCGCATTACCGCGAATAAGGATCAAGAACTCGAGGGTTTTAGAACTCGATTAACAGGTAAGTAAATCTTTACCTGTTATTCTTTTTTGAGTATTTTCCCTTTTCTAATGCCAATTTCTTGTTGAAATTGCTTGCCCAATTGAGAAGCCTCGAGGCTGAAATCCAAGCAAAGACCTTAATCTGCAATGAGTCCGTCGCATTGCTAAGATGAATCTGAGAGGACATCAGAGCATGGGAGCAAAAGCATGCTGAAACTATTGCTTCCCATCGAGAAGAGGTCAAGAAATTGGATTCTCAATTAGTAGGTAAGAAAAGCTTTTACCTATAATTATCTTTGTGTTATCTTCCTCTAGAAGTATATCTTTGTTTGACCGATATTATTCTTTTGTAACAAGTGGTGAAAACAAGAAGCTTCAGCGAGGCTTCGACTTGTACCCAACAGAGATGGAGTCGATGAAGACTAGTCTTCAAGGCAACATCACTCTCTGAACAATGTGCTTAATGAGCTACATTCTGAGGAAAAACTCCTCGAGAAGATACCATAGCTGCTCACACAAGTACCATTGGGGAACAAGTCGGAAAATTGCAAGAAATGGTGACCACTCTGAAGACTAATCAAGCTGAATCGATAAGGGAAGCAGTCGAAGCTGCAGTAAGTTACGCTTTGGCGAAACTTAAAGCTCAAGACCCCCGCCTTAATGTTAAACCAATTGAAGCCGACTTGACGTCACGAATCGAGGCAAGTCGTCGATTGAGGAAATCTGATCGATTGGTAAAAGGTGGCGGAGGAAATGCAGCTAGGCTCTCCCCCTTCAGAGTAATCTTGTAACTACCTTGTAAGGCAGACAATTTTTGTTAATGAGTAATATATGATCCGCTTCATTTCCTGAAAATCATCTTGTCGAGTAGTTAGTAACTCAAAAGATAATAAACGAACGAAAGACTAAGAATTGAAGTCAAATTAATAACTTTATCCTAGCCCCCGACTATTTGCTTAGATTGTTTAGACAATCTAAATAAATAGTGTTTAAAAATGGGGTTTCTGAAAACAAAGAGAGGTTTATTTAACTTATAGCTTTTGTTACGGTTGTTAAGCCTTTGGTGAAAAGAGTAGAAAGCGACTTGACACTAGGAAGTTCCTTCTAGTGGGCGGGACCACGTCTTGAGAGGAAAGACTTCGACTAGGTGATGTTCCCATCTCGACTAGTTTAATCAAACCAAAACGACAACTTGAGTTAAACAAGCGTCTTAGAGTACTTTAGTCATTCGTTCGTCCTTTTTGGTGGACTTGATAAGTCTTTTCGAGAGCAAAAGTAGGAGACTGAGCGACACTAGGAAGTTTCCTTCTAGTGGGCAGGACCACATGCAGAGAGGAAAGACTTCGACTAGGTGTGTCTCTTCCTTCGACCAGTTAAAACAAATCGAGTACACTAAATGTGGTCGAACAAATGTAAGAAAGTGCACTCTACTTAGAATATTTTTGAATTTCTTGGAAAAATAGACTAAGATTGAGAGAGTTGGCTTTGATAACATTACGACTAGATAAAACCCGAGCTCTTTGTATTGGCAGAAAAAGTGAGTAACGAGTCGATGCTAGGAAATTCCTTCTAGTGGGCAGAACCACATGCAGAGAGGAGAAGTTTCGACCAGATGATGTTTCTCGCTTTTCGGCCAGTGTAAAGAAAACTGCGTGTTTTCATATCATAGTCGAAAGATTAAAAAAGCACTACTCAAAAATTAAGGCAAAAAGAGGTAGAAAGAACCTGGACTTTTATTGCCTGAGAAACTGGTCACACATAGAATTTGCGTAACTGGTCGATGTTCCAAGAGTTTGAGAGAACCTGTCCATCTTCCATTGCTAGTCGTCAGACCACCGAGTTACCGACCATCGTGTAAGGACCTTCCCATTTAGGGAAAGTTTATTCGATTAGACTTGGATTGGCGAGCCTCAATACCAAGTCACCTACAAGAAGGTGCGAGGTTGGACCTTACGATTATAGTATCTGCTTGCAGGCTTGTTGGTAGGCGCGAGCGAATTAAGGCTAGGTTTCTCCTCTCTTGAGTAGGTTAATGTCATCTGCTCGAAGTTGTTCTGATCCGAGTTGTTGAAGGTTTCAACTCGTGTCGACCGCAATTTTAGCTCCGGAGGAAGCATGGCTTCGCTCCAAAACTAGAAAAATGGTGTTTCTCCTGTTGCTCGATTGGTGGTCGTCTTTAACCGCCCATAATATGGAGGTAATTCTTGTACCCAAGCCCCGAGCGCTTAACAAGTGGTCGAAGACTCGAGTTTTAATTCCTCGCATTATTTGGCCGTTTGCACGTTCGTAGCCCCATTGCTTTGGGGATGTGCAAAGCATAGCATAGCTTGGTACCCAACTCGTCGCAAAATTCACGAAATTTTGCACTTGCGAATTGTTTACCATTATGCGTAATTATCAACTCGGAACTCCAAATCGACTAATTACGCTTCTCATCATGAACCTTTTCTTTGCTTCGTTGTTATCGATTCTGAGTTGACTTCGATCCATTTTGTGAGCGTGTCAATAGCCACAAAAGGAATTGAAACCTCCACGGAGCTTTGGGAAGCGGTCCTAGGATATCAAGCCCCAGTGCAAAAGGCCAAGAAAGAGGTATTGTTTGTAATGCTTGAGTGGTTGGTGTATCATCTACCATGGAATTGTACTGGACACACTTTTAACCACCTCCATAGCATCGTGTGGTCAGAGGGCAATAAAAACCTTGTCGAAAGGCTTTACCAACCAATGTTCTAGGAAGCATCGTCCCACAGATGCCCTTGTGTATATCGTGAAGGAGTGTTATTCTTCGTTTTGCGGAATGCATCGCATGAGTATTCCTTGGGTTCCTCGTTTATAGAGGACTCCTTCAACCAAAGTATACATTTTGGCTTTTCGGGATAATCGATCGCCTCAAGATCATCTTGGTCTGGAACCCTTGTAAAGATACTCGTAGATGGGAGTCATCCGGTATCCTCGTAATCTAATGAGGCCATCTCAAGAGGAGGTGTTTCGATTCTTCGACCTGAGGCGGTTTTGGAGTTGCTCCAAGAAAACTCCTTTTGTACTTGTGGATCGGGAAGAAGCCATCCGAGCAAGTTGGTCTGCGAGGAAATTATCCTTCGAGGATAAATTGTACCTCGAAACCTAAAAATGTTTTTCTAGCTTACGTGCTTGATAAGTACCGAGCTATTGTTGAGTTAAAGCTTTGGTACTCTTTCCGATTTGATTCACGACTAGTTGAGAGTCTCCTCTCACGAGTAGTCGATTTAATTGAGAGTGCTTTCGCACTCGTATGCCGACTAGCAAACCTTCGTACTCGCCACATTGTTAGTAGCCCGAAAGTTTAATTGTATGGCATACTTTAAGGTTTCTCCGTAGGAGATACCAGACCACCCGACTTCGAGCCACTTAAAGTAAGTGACCCGTCAAAGTACATCATCCAGCGGTCGTGGGAATCAGATCGGGATCTGAGCAGTTCGAGATTTGTCCATTCGGCGACAAAGTCTACCAAGATCTGGGATTTTATGGCCGTTCGGGACACGAAATGGAGGTCGAACTCCCCAAGTTCGACTGACCATTTTGCCATGCGTCCATTGTTTCCTTATTATGGAGGATTGCTCCCAAAGGAAACTCGGGCAAGACTGACTATTTTGTGCGCTGAAAATAATGCCGCAGATTTCCTCGAAGACATGAGGAGGGCATATAGAAGTTTTGGACACGAGGTAACGCTCCTTAGGCCGTGTAAAACCCGGCGTAGTAAACCGGTCGTTATGCGTTTTCACGTTCTACGACTAATATCGCGCTTCTTTGCTGTGGCGTGGCGGCTAGGTAAATTAAGAGCGTCTCTTACGGCTTTGGAGAAACCGAGCAGAGCACTCGAAGATACCTCTTGACATCCTCAAAGGCAGCGTTTGCCTCGTTCGACCACTCAAAACCTTCATGTCTCCTGAGAAGTTTAAAGAAAGGTAGTCCTTTTTCTCCTAGTCGTGCGATGAAACGACTTAAAGCCGCCATGCACCCAAGTGAGTTTTGGACTTCCTTTTTGTGTTTGGAGGGCGATCCGGAGGATGGCTTTTATTTTTAGAGATTTGCTTCGATTCCTCGTTCAGATACTAGGAATCCAAGCAATTTTCCTGAAGAAATTCCAAACACACACTTCTCTGGATTGAGTTTTAAGCGGTGCTTTCTGAGGTTGTCGAATGTTTCTTGTAGGTCGGTGATATGATTAAGTCTCTTAATGCTTTTACGACTAGATCATCAACATAGGCTTCCAAATTCGGCCTAATTGAGATGAAAAGTCGATTGCATTAAGCGTTGAAAAGAAGCACCGCATTCTTTAGACCAAATGGCATTTTGACATAGCAAAAGGTACCAAATGGAGTAATGAATGCGGTCTTTTCTTCATCGTTTAAACACATATTGATCTGGTGGTATCCAGAATATGCATCTAAAAAACTTAATATCTCACAACCTGCAGTTGAATCAACCAGCTGATCAATACGAGGTAAAGGGAAATCATCTTTTGGACAAGCTTTATTAAGATCAGTAAAGTCCACGCTTTACGCCATTTGCCGTTTGACTTTTTGACCATTACAGGGTTAGCCAACCACTCTGGGTGGTTGACTTCTCTTATAAAGCCTGCTTTAAGTAGCTTATCCAACTCTGACTTAATAGCATCTCGTCGATCAGGGGCAAATCTCCGTAATTTTTGTTTTACGGGTACTTTATCAGGCCGTAAAGCTAGCCTGTGCTCGATTACCTCCCTGGGGACTCCGGGCATGTCGGATGTTTGCCACGCAAAGACATCTGCGTTAGCTCGGAGGAAGGTAATGAGGCGTCTTCCTATTTGGGGTGGAAGTCTCCCGTCACGAGCAGTCTTGAGGGTTCTTCTGCGTCGGAGGAACCTCTTTGACTTGATCGTTCGGCTTTGGTGCGACTTTGAAGCCCGACTTGCTAGTCGGTCGACTTTCATCTCGAGTTGGTATTTGACCAACCATCTCGAGGATCGACGGTCATGACTATCGCCATCTTTTGTCACATCGAATGGTGATCACTCCTTTGGGACTGGCATCTTAAGACATTGATACCCGTAATGAGTAGCCATTAAGAATTTTGCCAAAGTTGGTCGTCCGAGTATGGCATTATATGCCGATGTCGAAATCGACCACATCAAAGGAGACTTTCTCGTCACGAAATTACTTGGTGAGCCAAATGTTAAAGGAAGAGAAACTTGGCCAATAGGTTTGGTGAAGACCTGTACAATTCCATGAAAGGAGTATCGTCATCGCCTTACCTTTGTCCCGGTACTTGCATCTCGTCCGGGGCATTAGTAAATAATATGTTCAAAGCGCCACCATCAACCAACACTCGATTGACCCGACGGTTGTTGATGGTGGGTTCACCCTAATCGGATATCGACTGATCGACTCGTAGTGATCGGACGATCATCCTTCTCAAAAGAGATGGTAACTTCCGACCACTTGGTAATTTATTGACGAGAGGAGTATGTAGAGAATTTACCTCTCGTCCGTGACTTTAAGTTGTCGTTTGGAGTCGTATATCGATGATCCTCCGTAGATGTGCTCAACGGTATGTTGCGGATCTTGGAATGGCATCTCCTCATCATCCGACGACTTTTGGCCACTCGTATGTCCTACCTGTTCGAGAGTAGGGAGTGGTGCTTTGCCGTTGTAGTAGTCTTCGAGCTTTCTTTGGAAAACTCGGCTGTTGGAGGTCATGTCCTTCCTTTTTATGAAAAGGACACCACCTTGGTTTGTCGTTCCTACGATCAGGGCGCTTACCTTTGCCTTGATCAGGGTACGACTTGGTGGTTTGGGGCTCTCCATCTTTCACGGCCAGAACCTCCTTGGAACCAGCGGCTTGTGGTTTTGATTTTATTTTCTTCTTGGACTTTTTTGCTTTTTTATCTTTACCAACTTCACCTGGCTCTCGAGGAGTATATGTTTCTCGATCGATAGTGTTGTTCCACTCGACTGCCTCAGAAGCAGTTGCATATCGATCGGCCATCTCGAAGAGTTCGACCTTGATGTTGGGAGGATTGAGCAATGTCCTCCGTTATTCTTCTCTGCGGACTCCTTGCTTAAAAGCCACGATCACGAGGAATCGAAATTTCCGAATTGAGTTACGAACGACTAAAGCGTTTGATGAATTGCGCAAAGTCTCGTTGTTGTTCTATTTTATCCGGTGCAAGTCGTCTTCTTTTCCAGGGCGGTTGTATGTGCCTTGGAAATTCGCCTGTAGAAGATCACAGAGGTGTTGCCAAGAGTAGATCGACTCGAGTGGTTGGTTTAATAACCACGATCGAGCGGATCCTTCGCACGATCGGAAGGTAATTCGCCATTACATGCTCTCCTCCTCCTGCCGCTCGGACGGTTTGTTGTATAGATCTGAAGAAATTCGATGGGATTTTGAGATCCATCAAATTTCTCCATGTTCCGGTCGAAAATGAGGTGGCAAATAATCGCTTTCAAGGTCGGCGAAAATGCCCGGCATCCGTAATCACTTCTTGACGCCTTCTTTGTAGAAAAGAAGGGTTAATGTCACCAGTGATCGTATCTGACGATACCCGTGCAGTGACTGCTACGTAGTAGGCCTCGGTTCTACGAGGAGAATACTCCTCGTATTCCACTCGTTGTGAATTTCTTTGTCGAAGTGGTGAATGATCACCTCTTGAGGGGCTTCTTGATCTTGGTGATCGAAAGGTATTTCTCGAATAGGGAATCGATTCGACTTATGGTCGTGTCGATTCCTACGTGAAAATATTCGATTGATCAGTAATGAGGAAGTCGTATTACTACGACTACGAGTGTTGTTGATGAGGTACCTCGAGTCTTGTCATTACTGATTCGAAGTCTTTGCGTAATCTCTTCAGCAAAGAGATCGTATCCTGGCGTTCGAGCAAGCTCTTGACTGGGATTCTCGAGCAAGTCGTTGATGTTCTGGAGTTCTTGTACCTCCTCCGACTGATGTTGAATGCGCCGAGCAAGTTCTTACGACTGCAATTTTCTTTCTTCGGCGACATCAAAATCCTCCTCCTCGGTCTTTGAGGCCTTCTTAGTGGAGTGCGAGAATGTCGAGGATTTCCCTCGCGTTCATCAGTGTTGGTCCTCTCTCGCCAGCGGTGGTGCCCTTGCCATTACCACGAGGGGCGGTGTGTGATCTTCGGGAGTGTCCTTATCTCGGCCTCCATGAGGTGACCACGATTTGGGGAAGGGCGAAGACCTCCGTTGATGATTCTCACTTGCGCTCGAGGCCTCCCGCTTGAGGAGTGCTCGAGGACACCATCTGGCGACTTGGAGTAATCCTCCGGTAGGGGAACTCCGGGTTATAATCATCTCCATTCGCAAATGAGATCTGCGGGAGGCGGTCGAATTTGCAGAAAAGCATGCTTGATCCCACCCTCTCCGGAGTTACCCCGAGAGAGAATCACTAGATCTTTGGTGGAGTCTGGAATGGTGGCTCCCGAACTTGACTTACCAAGTCGGACCGTCTTAAGGGATTTGAACACTCGGAGAAAAAACTCGTCGCGTTGTGAGTCCTCCCAGGGCGGTCTGGTCGGATTGACCCTTGTCCTTTGAGGGAAATGGCTCCTCTGTTGGACGTATTGTTGTGGGGATAAGGATCCTCCTCAACTCTATTAATGGGATGGTTTCTGGAGAATAATCTCGAAGGCAACATCACCATCGCGGATGCATCACTCGGTTCATAGTCGAAACCGCATCCATGTCGACGTCTGCGTAATCGCCAAGTCAAACCAGTTCTCCTCGTTCCATTCTCCGCCATGATTGCATGAGATTGGAAAGAGAGTATGTTGACAAGAGATTACGGAAGATCCCCACGGTCGGCGCCAAGCGCCGGTGTATTAGAACCGATCTTACGTAAAGATTGTTTGATTCGGGGTCTCCTAGAGATAAGATCACGCAGAGTGGATTGACACGGATGTTTAGGCAGTTCGAGCCTTCTCGGAGAGAATAATAACCCTAATCCTGTGTATGGTATTCTTGATGATCAAGTAAAAGACTAAGACTATTACGAGAGAATAGCACTTGTGTTCCTACTTGGTGGCTCTTGTTTGCCCTTTTCCTATCTCTACGATCGATGCCCTTATATAGTCGTGAAGAAGTAGCCGTTTTGCCTGCGGAAGATGCGCTGATTAATCCGAAGAAGGCGCATCTTGGCGATAATTATGGCGCCTCGGCTTCTTCACGCCGTCCGCAATTATCTTCGAGAGATAATGGGGTAATTACGCACCATTAATAAGCGGAATAATAGTGCGTGCGACCGTTCGGATTCCTTAATCAATTGGACCCACTCACTTTGTAGGTTTGATTATAAGGTGGTCGAGTTTACGGTCGTAGAAGAACTTACGACCGGTGGCGATCGTAGAAGGACTTACGACCGGTAGCGATCGTAGAAGGACTTACGACTATGTAGTGGTCGTAGAAGGACTTACGACCATGATATAGTCGTAGCAAGACTTACAACCACTTATTGGACTTCTCCCTTTTAGATAAGGGGTACCTCTGGGGACTATGTGACATCATATTTACCCATAATAAGAATTATAGATAAAAGATAAAAATGAGGATTATTAGATCCTCGTCAGGTTTGCACCCTTACTCCTCACTCGCCCGTCCACCTCCCTAGCGCCCTTGCTCCTCACTCGCCCCCCTCCCTACCCGAGTGCCCCCGATCTCGACACCGCCGCCCCTGACCACGACAATGTTGCCCCCGACCTCGACGCCGCCGCCCCCGACCCTGACGTTTGGCCCCAAGGTCGCACTGTCACCGCCCGAAGCCCCCTCCCCGACACCCCCAACTCGCGTCGCCACCGACCAAATCCCCCTACCAAGGTACATCTCAACAGGATGCATCACATGGAGATCTAGAATTTTGCTTTTGTTGTAGCGTAGTGCTGGGGCTGATTGATTGCTTTTCTATGTGGATTATTTTGATCGGTGGAGGAAGGAGTGTGGATATTGATGCTGAGTATTGAGTACAATCCACAAAAAGTTTGAATTTTAAAATTCCTCACTTTGCTATGTATCATTTTCCGTTGATAGTAGGTTAGGTTAGGTTAAACAGAGGTGTGATTTTCCTAACTTCATTGCTGACTAAGACTTTGGATTTAGGGAGACAATAATGTGCTATTTGATTAATTCACAATCTCTTCTTGTGGTTTTGGCCGAGAAAGTAATTAGAATAACATTGTAAAATTGAAACTTTGAATAAGTGGATAGTTGTGAGCTTCAAGAATTTTCACCAGCTGATTGGTTGATGACTTGATGTGAGCTTTGGATTTAGTTTTTTGCTTGGTTGTTTATTAATTGAAAAAAATCTGGTGAAGTGCTGATTGATATGGCACGGTTGTTTCTAATCACTTTTGGATGTTGCACTATAGAGCAACTTATTTCTATGCAAACTAGGTTCATGGAATTAGGTTAGTGCGATTATTCTGCAAAAATACTTGATGCATTTGTAACATTTTGATATGTTGGTCCAGTGATGAATTGATCATCATTTAATTTTTTTCTTAAAGACATGATCACTTCAATTTTATGTTACAAAGTTTATTGTTGGGATGGCATTTGTTGATATCTTCCTATGTTGAGTTGCATTACATTCCTAGTTTTCGACAAGAAAATTTTCAATGAAGAAAATTTTCAATGAAGAAAATTTTCTTTTGTTTTTTACTAAAAAGTTTCCATAGATAGCAAGTAAGCGAGATGACGTCCACATAGTCTTCGTCGCCATCATCCGAATGTGTTTAGCGCTTCGATGAAAAGGGCACCTAAGTGAGATAGATGAGGAATATCGAAAAGGCCTGAGGGCCTAATGACCTTCATGGAGGTCACTCCCGTTGGGGTCCCTCTACATCCCAAGAAAACAGCGGTAGCATTCCGGACCACCTGCGAGATAGTTGCAAGCGAACGGGTCCCTATCACCACACCAAGCTGGCACGACTTCACACTTGTGCAGAAATTAATTGGCAGGTATACTCATTTCATCCATAAATAACTATGTACCCTTCGTTTGCAATGGTGGGGCTAACTTTTTCGAATCACGTAGGTCGTTTGCCGCGTACATTGCCAAAGGAGGGAGACACGTGGAAGGGAACATCACACTGCGACAACACAATTTTTGGTACCCACTAGTACACAATAATTCTATATCACACTTCGTAATGATGCCTCTCAAGCTTAGCAAACCTATGTATATAATTCTATTTTTGTAGTGCCACCAGCAGCTATAGAGCAACGTATGTGGATTATATGTTTGCCGCCATATACAAGAAATCATGGGTGCTAGGCCCAAGGATCCAGAGGTTTGTCAATCTCACAATAACTATTTTCTACTTATCAATATATATAAGTGCTCACGACTTTACTCTTCCTAGTGATATGGCATCAACATCGGTTTAAGTAAGGTCCAAATGAATGAACTCTCCGAAATTCGAGGACGGCTCGCTACCTTCTTCATGACGGATGTTATTGACACCAAAAGGAGAGTTTCACGCGGCCGAGACTGAATAAAATTTTTAGTGACAAACAAAATTTTTTTACTGTATCTGTAAATATGTTGTAAAAATATTATGACAATTCATTTATAATCAATCTGTAAATTTGTTTATCTGTGATATATCTATGTATTTTCTTGTATCTGTTATCGGCATAATATTTCTAGAGAATAGAAAAATTCTATATATAGAGCGAACTATCACATGCGATTTTGTTGTATAAACCGTTTATGAACGCCCACTATCACATACAGTTATGTGCATCAACCGTCTATGATATGTATTCCGTCACAGACGATTGGTAAACACAACCGTCTGTGATGGCTAATATATCACAGACGATTTTGTGGTCGAAGTCATCTGTGATAATTGGCGTTCACAGATAGTTTAAAACTCATCTATGATAATCATCTGTTATTATAGCATAATAAATTATACATTTAAAAAACTATCTATGATAAGAATTTAAAATTGTCTATAACGACCCTGTGTGCGATAGTGCATATGAAAGCAGAACTTCCCACACGCGACGCTGCTCTGATACCCATGTGAAAGCAGAAGCAAAGATGTAATGCGCCACATGCCTGTGTATACATGGGAGACTAGCAGAATCACATGATGTTTGGAAGGAGATGATAAGCATCCTTCGGTGATCCTCATTCACAATATACAGGAGTATCCGTATACTAACAATAATTAATCGTGTATACCCCTAAGATCCCAGCAATGGACAATTGATGAATCGACACCCTATCTAGTTCGTCAGGACCTCTTTCTCACTTCAAGCAAGGGCAACCACAATCCATACCTTGTATATGAAGTTTCAAACCCTCTTTTAGCTTCCACTATTTCAATTTGTTCACTTCCTAAGGTCAGCTTCAAACTACAGAAACCTTCCTAGAAGTTTTTTTTGAAGCCCACAAACTCAGTGCAACATCCTGATCCAAATATCATAGCACATCGTTGGACAGCAAACCATCTTTAAGCACCACAAAATTTCACCACATACCACACTATCATAGCACCAACGTTGGGCAGCGAACCATCTTTAAGCACCACAAAATTTCACCAAATACATACTAAGGCCAGAATTAAGATTTGCGAAATACTAGCACCCAGATATCTCGAATAAGCAGGGCAAAACCAAGTGTAGCAAAAGAGTAACACATCCACGATAATTCATAAAGGTTACCTAGCAAAAGAGCATACAAATACATTCATACAGCTAACTAGCAGTGGCTCCATGCCCACAAGGCGTGCAGGCTTCACAAGCAAAAAACTTAAGCCTGCACTCTAAAACCATGAGAAGGTACAACCTGTACACATCAAGAGCAATCAAGAAACTGTACAGAATCGAGGGGTGTGATCATATAGACCATCATCGCATCTCATCTCATCTTCCTGATGAGACCAAGGACCTCTCCCCAGACCCCTGTTTGACCAATGGTTTTGCGGGTGGAGGAAGCATTGGGCTCTCAGGAGCAATGACCGCATCGGCGGCGGCATCTCCGCTCGGAACCAGTTCTGGCTGCTTGGTGTAGGTGAACTGCAGGTCCTTGTTCGCGGCCAAGGCCAACAGCTCTGACTCCTCAAGCCCCCTAGATGGGCCAATGCTACATCTATCTGGTTTGTGCTTTGCAAGCGCATCCTTGAACTTCTTAATCTGCACACAGAAGTTACCACTATAATAAGTACCACATCAAATGGTAACATCTGATGACACTGTACATTACATTTATTCTAAGCTTATAAATGTACTTACAAGTTAGGCAACAAAATCCCGGTTGAAAACAAAACTAATAAACTATACACCCATAAGAGCGGTGTAGATCCCCTAGATTTGCTACTCAGCTCCACCAGGTGGATTTGAGCCATCCATTCTTTCGAACAGTACAGACCCATAAGAGGGAAAGCACGTGATCATCATTATGTTCGGTCAGATTCAGTAACAACATTCGATTTTTCTAGTGTCACCAAGCTCACAATAACGGTAGATACAAGAACTTCGAAGGCCTTGATTTGTAAGTTCTGTTTGGCAGAACCTTTTCGAATGAACTTAAGAATCCACGATATTTGTCACCCAAACCAAAGCTAAGGAATTAAACAGGAAGTCACGCCACATGACGGTCTAGTCCTATGGAAACAAAATTAGTGGAGGATTTGCTTTATAGTTCCCTTTGTTTCCATGGAGTTCTACGACAAATCCAATAAGCAACACAAGCAATAGCGCACAGAACGAGCACAAGGTCATATCAGGATCTTACAGTTGCGTTAGTGCAGCTGAAGCTGCAGAGTCGGCCCTGAGCTCCCCTGTAGAACCTGAAGAACGGGAGGACATGAACATGAAGGCTGTAGCACATAGACTTGTGCTCCTCATAGTTCACCTGCAAGAACATAACATCTGGGTTCTGCTCCGCAAACTGGCAAATCTACATAATAGAATAATTTTTCAGAACATCGCAATTTTTTCAACATAGTACGGTGAACTTGAGTGTTATTTGTTCCCTTTTTTTACCTTGGGGTGAAGGGCACGGCAGCCGCCGCAGCCAGGGGAGAAGAAGTCGACGACGACGAGCCTGTCGCCGGCGTTGGTCAAGGAGTCGACGAAGTCTTGGGCGGACTCGATCTCCCGCATGTTGGGCTGCAGTCCCTTCTCCCACCACTTCATGGCTTTCCCAATCGTAAGGTTCATCTGCCTCAAACAAACCAGCAAATCATATTAGCACCCCCCAAAAAACAAACTTTTTCTTAGAGAAGTCGATATCTTAAAACAAGTTAGAATAATCGCAAAAAAAAAGTGGTTAAATATAGGAATTCAAGCGTACGAGATTCGAAAAGTAGAATAATTCAACAATTTTATCACGGAGAAGGGGTTAAAAACCCAAAGAAAAGTATACCTCAAAAGGGCCAAAAAAAACTCATAGCATTAAAAGCACCGAAAAATCAAAGGAAAAAAACCACAGGAACACAAAACATTACTACGGAGTAGTCAATTCACCTGTATCGGCGACGCGACGAGGTTCCGGGGCACGGGCCTCGATCTCCTGGGCCCAACCGCCAGCCTCCCGCCAAGGAACGGGCTATTCCTGCCGATCCGCACCGCCGGCGGTGCGCACGATGCCATGCGCGCCGCCACGGCGCCCCTCCGCCGGCCGAGGAACACCGCCGCCCGGTTGTCGCACGGCGACACCACGATCCCCTTCGCCACCGCCTGCGCCGTCGCCATGGCCGCCCGCCGCCGCCACGGATCCAAAAGGCCCGAAGAAGAGAGAGAGAGAGAGAGAGAGAGAGAGAGAAGCGAGGGTAGCACGAGAGGAGGGAAAAGGAAGAAGAAACACAAGAGAGGCGAGGGGAATTGGGGAAGCGCCGAAGAAAGGTAGCGCCTTTTAAAAAGGAGGCGCACGGATAAAAGCAAGGCGAAGTAAAAATCGCCGCGTTTTTCTTTTACAGGTACTGTGACTTGCCCTCTCTCCACGCTCAGAGCCGTCCGATTTATGTATAGACGTCGGATGGTCGCCACGTGGGCGAGAAGCTTCTGGTATTTCTCCTTTTGCCGGTGGTATATTTACCGGGGAATGGATATGTATTGGATAAGAATAATAAATTGGGGCTCACAACTCTAGGGGTAGGAGGGCGAGGTGTCATGCCACGTGTGGGAGGGGGAGCTTCGGTGTAACTTCCGGGGGCTCGTGGCAGATGTTCTTTTGGTCAAGGATGAGGTGTGGGGCCCAATGGAAAGCGAGGTGGAGGTAACTGTCAAATGGGTGACCCATGACCGGCCGGTTTGTATGGTGGCGACTATTTCTATGCTCAGGCGAATTTTTAACTTGATTTTTATATATTTTTCTATGGGCTAATACAGCTGGTACTACAATTTTTTGTCCTGTAAATATTTAAGTTACCAGTTTTAAATTTATATTTATATATGAAGTAAAATATGCATTTGTATACGTCTTGCTTGTTTTGGTTGGAAAGCCAACCAAGCTTTACTAGATGAAAAAATGAGCTGGTAAATTCATGGATATGTTTCATTTCACCTTTCCAGTTTCTGCCTATCATGTTTGGTGCCTTCTATGTTTAGTAATGTTACGGCCTTACAGGTGCTGATAATGTTCACCTGTTCTTTTTAAATAAACCTTACATGAAGTGAACTAACAGATAGGCCACTAGCCTATTGATAGTAAACTAATTGGATATAGATGATATTATGTGGTGAGTTTTCAGCGCGTGGTAGTAGCTCCTATTCATAGCAAACGAAATCGGATAAAGGATGATATATGCGGTGAGTGATAGCGCACTCACACCAGTAGCTCTCTATTGATAGCAAACAAATATGGCCATGGATGATATGAGTTGTCTATTTTAAGGCCCAACTACGCTTTGATTGTAGCGAGTAACATATGTCACTCAAGACCAAAGGTAACCATTAGGCATTAGCGCTATTTCAATCTCACAGGACAATGGCCGTGTTCGCACATCAAGGGGGAGAGAAGACATTGCATGTGCAGCCTTCAACATTTCGGGTGTAAAAATAGCAGAGGTAGCAACCTTAATTCGGCAGCCGCGTTCACTGTTACTACTGTCACGGGAATTACGAGCATCTGATGGCAAAGTGAGAGCAGAACATTAATGATATACACACAGTTTGATGGCTATCAAAATAGAAATAACTTCGCGCACAAGACCAGGCAACAAGGAGGAGTATCAAGTATAAACAAAATGCAGTTTCCGGCCAGAAAATTTGTGCATCGCTAGCTGGAGAGGGCTCCCGAACCAGTATCAAGTATAAACCATCTACAGCAGTAACTGGTTGTTATAGAGCATATATTTGATTTTTTATAACTAGGTAATCATCTCAAAAAATTGCAAAAATACGTCTCCGTCGCCAATTGAAGTAGCAAAGGGACTCTGAACAGTGGAACTAGGTTCCTGTCACCAATTGGAACCGAGGAAATTTTAAATATAGCAAATTAACTCAAAACATTACGAATTTTTTGTGTAGCCTCCCAACACAGTGTTCTTAATTGTGTAATTTTTTATAATTTTATCCGCTCTAAATTATTCTCTAAAATTCATTTAAGTATATCGTTTGTAGAAATTTGTAAATATATTAAATGAGGTCCAAAAATTATTAAAAAAATTTGTGAACACTCCTCACATAGTGTAATTAATTGTATAATTTTTTTCAGAATTTTATATGTTTTGAAATTGTATCAACAATTAAGGGTTTACACAATCAAGTACAATGTGTTAGAAACCTAAATTCAAAAACATTTAGACAATTTTAGAACATCTAAATTCTAAAAAAATTACACAATCAATTACACTATTTAAGGAGCATTCACAAAAAAATTTCATAATATTTGAACCTCATTTTATATATTTACAAATTCCTACAAACAGTATATTTAAATGAATTTTAGAGAACAATTCAGAATGGATAAAATTATGAAAAAATTTACACAAATAAAAACACTGTGTTGAAAGCTACACAAAAAAAATTCATAATTTTTTGAACTAATTTGCTATATTTAAACATTTCTAGCTTACTAACTGACGACAGGAACCTAACCCATTGTTTAGAGTCCCTGTGCCAGTTCAACTAGCGATATGAACCTATTTTTGTAATTTTTGGAACGATTACCTAGTTTTGTAACAAAAAATTAAAAAATATTATTTTAAAAAAACCCAGAGATGACAAACTTCTTCTAGTGCAATTGTCTTCCAATACAACATATTTCAGACAGCAGAACAGAACCACTACAAAGCCTGTATCTGCCTCGTGTCTGAATCAAAAGCAGTTTCACCCTTCTGTACTACACGGATGCATTATAGCATTCTTTCCAGAAACTTTACCAGTTCGTGGTGAGCAGTATACAGTTACTGTATAACAATAGTTGCATTTGTTTTCCTGGAGAGGATACTATAGATTGAACAACACAGCAGAAAGTACGATGCTAAAGGTCAGTGGATAGAAACAACCAATGTTCTTCCTTATCAAACATCTAGCAACACCGTAAAGCAATTACATTCCATATGGAATCAATAAAAAACCCAACTGCGATATTCACATTTCAGGGTGTCGATACCTGCACAAAATACCCGCAGTCTTGGTTGCCACTTGCCAATTTCTACCAACTATAAAGTGCATCAGAGTCTGCAAGAATGCAACCCATCCTACGAAGCTTTGTTACCAGCAGGGTTTCTACCAAATTGTATGATCATCGACTTGCCTTTAAACACATAACCATGTACTAGATTCTGCAAAACCATAAATGAAACCATTCATTAGTGCTCATGCTTCTCACGGACTCAATAAAGAGAAATCTAAGGTCAAACAAAACACTCAGAACTACAGCTGATGCACGTTCTTCCTAGAGAACTAATGTACGTCACTAATTTCCTCATTCAACTGTGCTAATGCAACTTCAAACAAACTTTGACCGTGGTGAGTCTGGTAATCAACTTTGGATTTTCGAGTATGCAGATGGCTTTGCCACTGGAATTTGGTAAATTAGTTATCTGTCCTATTGTGCAACATTACAAACGAATGGATTATATTGGTATTCACTAACCAGTGCGCGTTGAGCAAGTTCAACAGATGGAAATGTCACGAAGGCTTGGCCCCGCATCCGTCCCTCCTGGAACAAGATCAGAGCAATTAAAAAAATAGAATAATGCACTAGCAAAATGAAGAAACATAGCGGCAGGAAAGCCCAAAAGTGATATGGTCTCAAACAAACAGCAGCTTTTGTGATGATTTACACCACAAATAAACAATGGATGCAGACCAAGGAACATCATTTGGAGATTTCTATGAACAAATTCTTTTTGGATAATGATCAGGGCACAAGCGAAAGATATGAGCATCTAACCTGCATTAACTTGATACTTAGACCAGATTTTGCAGTGTCCATGCTTTCGAAAAGTGATCCTGTAGAGAGCAGTTAGAGACAGAACTTAGTGAGAAATTGAGGAAATACTACAGTGAGCTAAGAATTTTATATCAATATTTGAACGAATACTGTATTCAGTCTCCATCAGTCTTACCAAAGACACAGTAGAAGTCATCATGAACGACATCCTTTGCCAAGTTCTTAATGTATAACACGCTGGCAGGATTCCCTGGAGTATAATTCTGCAAAAAAAAACGGTGAGGCATCAAATCGAAATTTAGATAGTTTGCTATTTCAAAAAACAAAAGGGACATTTCGCTACTGCTAGAATCGCAAAAAAAAGGGCCGATGTTTGATGCCTATTTTTCTGAACAGCAATAAAAGAACAAAAAAGGAAAGTGGTAATAGTGGCTTAAGTGACATAATAGACCTCGCTGTGTAACAACTAGCAACACCAGCTTATGACACTAGATTCAAAATCTGCTAGCGAGAATCGCCATTCTTATCATCAAGATGAAGAAGGTGAAAACAACTCAGCAACTGATGACGATGTATATCCATAATAACCATCTTGAGGTTACAGGATAATATCACTAGAACATCACCAAGATGTCCAGGCCGACCAAGATGTCCTTGGAATGTTTGTGCAAATTACATAATAAGACATGGTGAGCAAAGTTCGTGTACCTTGAACATAGGAAGGGACAAAATCTCCTCTGGCGGTAATTTCTCTTTCTCTATTTCCTGAGGTGTGAGAAAATGTTTTTCTTCAAGTTGTTCATCTCTTGATGCCAATTCCTTCTCGGTAGTACTTTGATTAGCAAGTTCGTTCTGTGCAGCCTTAGGGGCAAATTTTATCTGCACAGAACCATTTCATTAAAAAATGAAAAGGCACTCAGCTTTTGAGTTATGAGAAAGAATGGTTCACCTGCAGTACTGGGTTTTTCTTTTTTATCACTTGAAGCTCACTAGAAACTAGTGCAGCTGGTTTCACCCCGACTGCTTCATGAGCAACACTTTTATCAACTGCAGGACCAACAATAGCTTCATGCTTTGCGCGCTTGATTTTCCTTTTATCAACATCTTCCTGCAATAAATAAACTGTTCATAAAATATATGGCAAAGACATACAAAGTGAACATTAGAAACATAGACGTAGCAAGTACATCAGAAGATTCCAACTCAGACTCATCACTAGACAAATCAGCCAAATGAAGTTTCTCCATCGTAGAAGGCTGCGGTGGTGCAGGGGGAGGAGGAGCAGGCACTTGTGACGGTAAAGGTGGAGTAGGCAATGCCATCCGAAATGGAGCTGGAAGGTTCATCTTGTTCATCAAATGCAGCACCTGTGAAAAAACAATACATCGATCTAAATACATCTGCTCATGCTGAATAAACAAAATCATGCCATGCAACAGTAGTACACGATGAAATCCTAATAAACCTGGGTGTAAAATCGGGGAACAGCAATGAGAGCATTGACTATATTTGTCAATATGTTTCCATCTGGCGGTGGATATGCATACCTACAAAAAATAAAGCGCACTCAGATGAAGCTCGAGCAACTATGGCGGATTAGAACCACCAGCAATGAATAACAGAAAGTTCTGCAGAGAATAATTGGTTGACCTCGTTGGAAAACTATAAAACATTGTGGAATGGTGTATCGGAATTGCATTCACTTTAAGCCAGAAAACAATTTGAACTTAATAGCTTGGAATTGATATGCTAGCCTGATTTTGGTTACTTCCAGATAGATAATATCAGGAAATGGGCCATAGATACTTTGCATTGACAGCTCAATGGACTTTAGACTAAGCAATCCGGTGGCAGTAAATTAAACTGCATCACATCTAACATAGATAAACCAACTGATATTTCTTGGGAATCCAAGCATTGCGTTGTAACAGGGGGAAAAACGGACAATTTTGCAGTTTGGGTCCTTAGGGAAACAATGTACTGTGTAATTACTAATTAGTACAAAGGTGAATTTAGGCCATTGGATTCTGAATTCTCAAAATGCAGATAGCAACTAAACATCTTAACTTACTAAATGAGTGTCGCAGACAACGTTGTAGATATATAATTCAGAAAACAGAATATATTCATCTGCTCCATGAAATGGCTTGATTGTGTTCCCAGGAAAATGAACATGTTAGAATATAATGCATTAAAAAATGATGACAGTGATAACATACTCAAGGTGAGGAGGAAATGGATAGTCCACGCCAAGCCTAGGAGCAATCGGTTCAGCAGCAGATGTAGAATTCTTCTGATTTAGGGAATTCATACTTGGCACTTGAGACATCCCGTGAGCTGATTGCTCCTGATGCTTCTCGTTCATGTTCTTTGAATTTGGTTGGTTCGCTCTCTCGACTATCAATACTTTCCCGAGGAACCTCAGCCTGCCAAAACCATCACTTAGCGAGCATGATAATAAAGGACAGAAGATCGGTTCACAAAATTAAGATGAGAAAATACGCCATTATACGCAGCTAGTTGGAACAAAAATTGTACAAGTGATCGAGCGGAGCGTGTACTTGACGAAAGGAACCTGTTCAGCAGAGACTGTGCCTGATTGGCCGCCATCTCGTCCCTAAAATCCACAAATGCACAATTCCTCAACCTGTTACATGATAGTGAAAATGGTTTTAATAATCAAAACCCTCACCATCTACACAGGCATTGTAGTAACTAATGTAGTGAGGAAACAAATCGCCGGAAACATATCCAATCACTAACACAGTACGCCATCTCAGTATCACCAAAGGACTTCTACTAGCTAAATCACGAACTACCAAAAAAATAATTTGACACGTGAAACACCAGAGAAAGCACAAGTGGGCAGGTGGGCAGGTGAGTACTTTCCACCGGCGCAGGGGCGGACGGACGTGGCGCCGTAGTGGGAGAAGAGGCGGGAGAGCATCTCCTGCGGGATCGCCTCCGGGAGGTGCCGCACCAGGAGCGTCGCCGCCGCCGGAGTGGACCCAGTTTGCTGCTGTAGCGGCGGCGGTGGCGGTGCGGGGGAGGGATTCGCGGACGCTGGAGGAGGCGGCGGCGGGAACGACGACATCAGAGCCGGTGGCTTCGCGAGTCGGGACAGATTTGGGACTTGGAGGAGTAGGGTTTCGCTTCCCGGCGGGAAGCGCTCTGGCGGTGGAGAAGTCGCGAGAAATCGGCGTCGGAGTCAGAGAAGGCGAGTCTGATTGTTGCGTGCAGGGGCCGGGCCGGAACTGGCTGGCCTGAGCAAGTTTGAGAATTCGGCCCGTAAAGAGACTTTTTTTTTGGGCCAGCAAACCACGCTCGACACAGATACAAATGGCCTTTTCTTTTTCTTTTTTTCTTTTGTTTTGGGAGGAGGATCCGCTGCTCTCTGTCCGTCCGTCCAATGTTTATTTGTTAAGCGCATCTCAAATAGTTCGAGATAATTTTGTTTTTAATATGTACTATATCATCTTTAGAGATGGCATATCTAATATATAATCTATAGTACACTCTCTATCATTTATATTTTATAATTTTTCTTTGAAACAGACTCACATGTCAATTAGAGTAGATTAATGTATTATATTTGTTTCGCGTTATCCTATTTTGTTTCACGTACACGATAGTCTCTTCAAGAAGAGACGATATGTACTCTCTTTCCTCCCCCCCTCTTCTCCACGTAGGATTTTGTTAACGTGGTATAGCTAAGAGGCGATAATAAATACACTATTGAAGATACCCTAAGTCAGCAGACATCTAGAAAAACAAGTCAGCGGAGGCTAGGTTGGAGCTTGGGACACCAACTAGAGCAAGTGCAACGTTAGAAGAAGTCATTGCTTTTCTTTTCTTTCCTGTGCTAGCTAAGCTACTACTGATGTGGATTTGTCATTGGGGCATTGTCCGAGCAGCTTCGAGTATGCATGACTGCGAGGGCGCGATCGAGTGCAGTGGGGACACGTTTTTAATAGGGAAAAACACGGTATTAAGATGATGTTTTGATAAGAATGTGCCATCTAATTACGGTTATAATGGAGATGAAAACACCGTAGCGCCATTATGTTGGGGGGTTTTCTCTCTTTTCCTGAGAAGCACGTTTCACCAAAATCATATCAGCGCAGGGCGATCGGTGCATGCGATGCGACAGGCTTGCAATTTTAAGATCGGTTGACGATGCTCCGATGTTCCTACCGTGTAATGTACTTACAACACCTAGATCACCACATGAGACAACCTTCGAATTTACTGCACTCTAATTTGTGATTTGGTGATTTTAGTGTAGTTGAGGTTAGGGTTTGTGAGAGATGGATTGATTGCGTTCTAATTGTTGAATTTTTTTCTCCATGGTGGAGTAGTTGTAAACTAGCATCTATCTAAAATCAATCCAAACAAGATTTCTTCAAGATGGGTCTATTCTTATTCTTGCTCTCTTTTTGGTGATTTTTGGGTTTTTGGTGACTTTTGGGATTTTGGTGATTGGTTGGTTTTTCTTTGATTTATTGCAGTGATCTTACTTGTTGTAACATGTGGGAATGTATCTAGAATCATCTTAATCACCATCTACCCACAAACAAGTATTTGGATCAAAGTTTTAATCTCCTCGGTTCTTGAGCCATTTTGCCCTCATCTAAGACATTGGTAGAATCTTTGCCTTGATCTTACCGATCGTCGATTGGAATATATTCTTCATCTTCTTGATGAGCTATGGTTGAAATTTGACGGGATTTAGAGAACCAAGTCAAAAGTTGAGTCGATTTATGTTTTTGAAATCGTGCTGATTTTATTGTTTATCATGCGAAAGCTCAGACCGCCCCCATGAGAGGTCTGGCCGGTTGCTCATAGGTCATACCGTCTATCTTGAGTGGGGTGACCGCCCAACTCTACTTGCTTTGAGTTTTCGAAGATTTTGGTTATTGTGTCTCAACGTTTCGATTTGATTCAATATAAGACTTCCAATATGCTTATATCTTCGATCTTCATAGTTGTCATGGTTTTTGAAGTGAGAATGAAGTTAAATTCAATCTAAGTGAAGTAGAAGTAGTGTTCCTATTCAACCCCCACCCCACCCCCGGCGTCGTCGTTTCAATCCAACACATAAATTCTTAAATAGAAATGGTATAATACGAGAAACACATCTTGATGAGGTAGTAGAGTTGTGAAAGTAAGACTTCACCCATCAGAGTTCAAATCCTAGTACCAGCCTTTACTAATGCGTGAGTACGCTTTAATTAGTATGTGTTGATGCACAAGACTCAGGGTTCTCTATCAAACTTAAAATAATAATAAAGGGGACAATAACACATCTAGAAACTTTATTGTCGTGGACAATAATACACATAGAGACTTTATTGTCGTGGACAGTGAATTTACAAGAAGTGCGAAAAAGAATGTTCTGTCCTTGGAGGCACACAGGCCCCCAAATTTTTATCTAAGGGATGGTAGTTAATGTGTAATAGGTGTCTCTTAGCTTCACGCATGTCTTCCTTGTGTTTTGAACCATTGTGTCCTTTATCAACTGTCGTGTCTTGTCGTAACAATCGTTAACTACTCTCACGTGTTCAATTAAACTTTCACATGGTAAACCGTCATGACTTCAACCAGTTCTACATATAGTCATTGGTCGGGGAAGTTAGTTATTACTCATCACTGGTTGTCAATAGGTGTAACTGGTCGACGACCAATTATGTTAAATAAAAGCATATCTCTCTCTCTCTCTCTCTCTCTCTGGTTGGAAGCGTAACCAGGTTAAATAATAAATGTTTAATGTACCAGGTGGGCCTCGCCTAAGAGGGTGCTAAATAAAATTCTATTTTGACTTTTCTTGACTGAAAATATATACCTAGTCAAAGATCATCGACAGCTAGGCCTGCCTTGAGTAAATAAAATATTTTCTTTAGGCTTTTTACCTTGAAACAATTCTCAAGAAAACATTTTTCGTCTCTAATCATATTGGTCATTTAATGTGGACATGGGAGAGAGAAATGTTTTTTCTTCTGGTGAAACCACACACCCTATTAAGTAGGACACATTCATAATTTTACTATTGAAAGTGGGGAAACAATTTTAAGATAAAGGGTACAAAGATTTCCTATGTTTTACCGTATCTTTTCACCGTCTGCTCCGTAGCTTTTCATTCTGAAACCTTGCGTATTGCTTGGAACTCCTCCCTTTCCTTAAGCTTTTCCAATCTCATCCATGGCGATCTGGAGCAAATCCATTCTTTTAGAGGAGCAAATCCAGTTACTTGAGAATCAGGGCTTCATTCCGGTCAAGGCTCTAATCAGATGGAATCTAGCCGCGCGAAGATGTCAAACCGATTGCAAATCTAGGTTGTATTCCTCTATTCAAATCATTTGTTTACATGGGTTTTCATTTACCCAAAAGTGATTATCTAGCTGATGTTCTTAGGCATTACAATCTAGAATTGGTCCATCTGAGTCTAAATTAGTCCATTGGCACATCTATGCGAAGCTTTTCTTGGCATTCCTTCCTTTGTTTCTCTTTTTCGCCCTTTCTATCAATTCACTCCCAACAATAGGAGTCAGGGTTTATGTGGTAGTGTCTATTTCAAACTTTATGATAACACCACTGGCCAGTACCCTATTCTACTGATAAAGGATTCATGGTGCGACTATCACAAAGATTGGTTTTACTTTGACCTCCCAGAAGGTAGTCGTCTGCAGTATACCAAAAAAGACACCTCCAACTTGGACAAACAAAGATAGGGATCAAAAAATACTTCACCTTGACTATTGAGGAGAATAGGGTGGTTGGACTGATAGTAACCATGGTTGGAAGTGGTCTTACTAGTCATAGGATCATTTATGACTTCCTCGAACAAAGGGTAAGCCCTTTGAAGAAAAGGGTTCATTTTGGCATGTGATATTGAAGAGTCAATGACTCCACTAAGGATCATATTGGAGGTATGCTACTCCCTAATCGTCTTTTTATTTCTAACTATTTGGTTGGTTTACTTATAATTTTGTTGTTTTTTTAGTACAGTCGGATGGTCAAATTTTAGATAGGGCATATAAGATTTTGAGATATGCTAAATATAACTATGAGCCTATCCCACTTGAGAGGCAACCAGCTAGCCTCATTGGGGCTCCAATTGTCGTTTAGAGCAAACGAGCTAAGGTAAATAATCTTTTAATCTTAGAAAAATTCTTAAGATTCGGATTTATTTATCGATTTACCCTTCTTTTTAGATTCTTAATAGGAAACGATATGTTGATCAGGCTAGTTTAACTAGCCAAGGTTTGTTGCTAAGAAGGTCAAATATACTAGTTCAAGCCCTTCCATGATAGGGGCCGAGAAGCCCTCAACCAGAAGCAATACTGCAGCACCCGCCCCGACCAGTACCCTTATTTCTATTGGCCCTACTATTTGGTCTAAACGTATACACGACAGACCGCAAGAACGAGAAAAATTAGCCAGGGCTGCTAAGGTTACCAAGTACCAAAAAGACATCTTTGGGTTCCTCATAAATATCCTTTTCAACCTATCCCTCCTCCTTTCACAATTGTTCAGCGAGCTGGGAATGATTTTGTAGATGAGGAGGTCCCCCTCGTCATATTATGAAGACCTAATACACCAGGATCTACTTTCAAGGTCTCGTCGGATGAAAGAGACAATGTTGGTCTAACTTTTAGGACTACCAGTGCTTTGTTGGGCATCAGAGGGGATTCTGCCATCTACTTCAGGTAAATGAAGTCTTTCTATTACTTATAGTATTTTGATTGTGAACTATTACATAGACAGAAAAATTATTTCTTATTTATTTTAGAATAGTCTGCCGAACACTTCTACTCCTACTCAAGTACAAGGACAAGTTAAGCAAGTTAGATAAGAGATAGTGCATTCTCCTATTCCACTGGACAAACAAGTTCCAGTAGCTATAACAGAAGCCATGGTGGTTGGGGAGTCTTCAACCATCATTATAGGGGAGTTAGCACCTGTTATTGATGAAGTGGTTGAGAAGGCTCGGACCACCATTGAGGAAACATCAGCTTCCACAAGAATAGATGTGGTCGATGAGGCTTCGACCGCTGTCAAAGAAGGAGAAATAGCAACAATAACTAATGAAGTGGTTGATCGTGATCCTACCAGTGCTGAAGCTACTGAGACAATGGTTAAGGAGTACTTTTACCAAACTAATGTTCAAGATCAAAGGCCCGAACTGATAATTTTGGTTAGTTTCTTTACTTCTTTTTATTTAGCAGTATGGTGTCTTTGTATAAAATTGGTCTTAGTTTTGAACCGGATTTTTCTTCTATAGAAAATTTCTTTTGTTTGTTTTAGGATACAACTTCTACTACTAAAATAACTTTCACACTGGAGACTGGTCTATAATGATATGGCGACCAGCTACAGAATCCTGCCAAAAAGAAGATCAGTCAGTTCTGTTGGGGAACAAATCAACCATACCACTATCCCGACCAGTATCGAGTATAGTAGTTTCACATAAAGTCTTATGAATCCATTTAATGAGGTAAATTTTATATCTCAAAGTAACTTCTAATGAGGTACATATAATATTCTAATGCTTTCAACTTGAATTGTGTAGAACAAATATTTATAAGCATGCATTCTTTTATTAGAGCAAATGCAAATAAGGATGCAGAGATTGCAAAATTGAAAAGGTAAATAACTTGTAGTTTACTCTCTACTTTATCTATTATCTTATTCTTAATTTTTGTAGATTGCTTAAAGAGGCAAATATATTTTCTTCCCAAAAAACAATGAACTTGAATACAAAGTCTTGTCTACTGGGAACAAGATTAGAGAACTAGAGATTAATCTTTTGGAAAAAAAAACTAATCAACTGATAGAATCCAACATAAAACGTGTGAAGCTCCAAGAAAGGAATATGGAAATTTACACAAAATTTAACACAAGGAGTCAGGAATGTATTCAGTTTCAACAAAAGTATAATGAGCTCTTTGTTAAGCACCTAGTAGAACTAACAGGTAAATATCTCTTTAGTTTTTTAGCTTATTGTAATATAAATAGACACTCCTATTAATTTTCCTATTTCTATTGTTAGATCTTAGTAAAACAATCAAAGATCTTAGAATTGCTCTTAATCAAGAAAAATTGGAGAAAGAGGGCATAGATACAATACGTCTAACTCTCTGATCTTATACTAATAATATTGAGAATAGTATAAATTCCAATTTTGCCATCTCGACTCACACTTTTGGCTAATTGAAGAGTCTGGCTACAAAACTCAAATGCACTACAACTATGCTTAACAAAGATGATCAAACTTGTGAAGAATTGGTTAAGTGTATTGATACTAAACTGATCTTACTTTTGAATCATATCCTAGGGATGGCCAAAGCAATGAAGGAGTCTCTCCGAACAATGTTGACTAGTGTAGTTATTTCATTGTTAATCAAGTTGAAGAACTTCAACTGGGACATAGTTGATTTAGAGCAACTCCTTCTAGATCTGCATTTGAACTCTGCTGAGGAGGTACATAAAAGAAAGGAAGAAATTGCATCTGTTGTAGCTACATTAGTTCAAAAAAAAAATTGTTATCACTAAAAATTGATTTGTCCTAGTTCCAAACATTCTGTGATCATATAATGAACATGTGGTGTTGCAAATATTTATCTTGTGATGGCTTTGCTTTACATGTTTTGTTAGTTAGTGTTATACTAGCCTTCAACTGTGATTTGTGATTCAACAACTTGGTACATTGATCACAATATTTGACTATTGTGATGTGTGATAAAAATAAGTCTATACGAGCAATACATCCTTCACAACATACTTAGTACTAACTAGTAGCAAATCCAAGATAGTCTACCTAGTGAGTTTCTAAGCATTAAGTATTGGCTTACAATAAAAGTCTCATGTAGAAGTTATCTTAGGACTCAACCATTGACTTTGAATATGTTAGGAAACTATGGTTGGAAATTATGTAGACCAACCTTCATCATAATAGATAGTCATATAGGCTCACATAAAGTACAATATGATTAAAAAAAATACGATAAAGAATAATAACAATATAAACTTTATTGATAATAGAGAATGTTTTGCAAATAATACTTGTGAAGGTGCTCCATATTTCAGGCATTTGAAAGGATTATTCCATCTTCCATAGCTAATCGAATAGATCCTAGTCGGTTAACATAGACTACATTAAGAGGACCTTCCCATTTATGAGATAACTTGTTCAAATTGGACTCATTTTGAATTCTTCTAAGAACCAAGTCGCCCATGTTAAATGTACGTTGTTGAACTCTTCTATTGTAGTATCGTTGTAACCCTTGTAAGTGGGTTGTAGATCTGACCAGTGATCGATCACGTTTCTCTTTGAGTAAGTTGGTATCATCTTCGTGATGCTCGTATTGATTGACCTTGTCCTAGTGATCAACTCTTGTAGACCACAAGTGGATTTCACTGGGTAATACGGCTTCTGCTATGTAGATCAGTTGAAATGGTGTTTCACCAATAGCTCTACTGGTCGTAGTGTGTAAGGCCCAAGCCCCCGAACGTACCTTAAGCAAGCCAAATACCCTTTTCTTCCTGCCTTGCTTGATTTGGCCATTAGGAGGTTCGGCTGCTCTATTGCTCTGGGGGTGAGCAATTAAGGAAAGGTGTAGCATCCAAATAAATCAATAAAGGTTCCCATAGAGAAGGTGAAGCCAGTATTGGTGGCTTAGCCAAGTAAGTTTTTATATCCTCAAAGGCATTATTTGCTTCATTCGACCAATAAAACTTATAATGTTTACGTATTACCTTAAAAAAGGCAAAAAAAAAGGTATTACCATGTACCTCCCTTACAGTTGAAGGTGGTCGTAAAGATCCAATGACACGTATTTTTTCAGGATTATCTTCAATTCCACAAGAACAAACAAGAAAACCAAGTAATTTACTAGAAAAAACACCAAATGTACAGTGTAAAACCCCAAAAATGCATGAATGCAAAAATATAGGATTTTTAAACCTTTTCATGTGTTATCTATTGCCATCCTTTTTGCCAGCATTATTGAGAATTATTTGAGCTCATTTTCTCCTTTGCCGACACAAGAAAACACTAAAACATAAACCCTAGTATCAGAAGTAGCAAAGACTCAAGAGAATTGCCCTTTGGAAAACTACATGAGTTTAAACCCTAGAATAACAGTAATGTTCAAGAGCCGACTAGAATTGCTTAACAAATATCAAACTATGAACTCGGTGGGGAAGAAAGAACGAGGAGGAAGATAGCGGCCTAACAGGCGGGCCCCCCTTGGAAGTGAGAGAGGGAGGGTGATGGATGCGGGTGATGGAGTGGGCTGGAGAGCTGGGCCAGAATTTTGGGTTTCGGCCCAGAACGAGTTATGAATTTTAGATTTATTTAATTGATTTAAATCAATTCGGTTTGAAGAAAAGAGCAAATAAAGTCCTAAAAAATTATAGAAAAATTCACAGAATTTCCTAGAATTATTTTGAACTTAATTATTTCCAACTTAAGGTTGGTTTTTAATTTTGCAAATAAATTATTTTAATTTTTTGGAAAATGGGAAAATATTTTTTGAAAATCCAGAAAATTAATTAAAATTTCCTTGTCAACTTTAAATCTAATAAAAACCCAAAAACTCAATAAATTTTATTTTTGCCTTTTAAAATCTTGGAAATTCAAAAAAAAGAATAAAACTCTTTTAAATTTCATAAAATCCAGTAAAATAATAACTTTATTAATTTTATTTTTGGTAACAAAACTTTAGGATGTTACAGGAACGTACTCGAGGTAGAAGTCGCACTTGCACGCCTCCTCAGAGACATAGTCCTCATACATGCGGTCGACATAGTCGGCAAGGTCAAAGCAGTTCTCCTCGTCCATACACGAGGGCTTGAGAACATCACGGTGAGGATCTCTAGACGACGATGACGATCCTCACGAGACAACACCAACTGTCAATGCACAAGACTCATGACCCTCTATCAAACTTATAAAAATAATGAAGGGGGCAATAACACACCCAAAGACTTTATTGTTGTGGACAATGAATTTACAATAAGTGTGGAAAAGAATGTTGTGTCCTTGGAGACACGGATGCACCCTAATTTGTATCTATCAAAGGGGTGACAGTTAATATTGTAATAGGCGTCTCCTGGCTTCACGCATGTGTCTTCCTTATATCTTAAACTTTTGCATCCTTTATCAACTATCGTGTCTTGTCATAACAGCTGTTAACTGCTATGATGTATTCAGTTAAACTTTTACGTGGTAAACCGTCATGACTCTGGCCAGTTCTACGTATAGTCATTGATAGGAGAAGTTGGTTATTACCCCTTACTGTCCGTCAATGGGCTTAACTGGTCGACGACCAGTTATGTCAAAGAAAGCATATCTCTCTCTGGTTGGAAGCATAACCAGGTTAAATGGGTCATGTTTAAGGTACTAGGTGAGCCTTGGCTAAGAGGGTCCTAAACAAAAATCTATTTTGACTTTTCTTGATTGAAAATATATAGCTAGTGGATTTATTCATGACCTCTATATTTCTATATGCCCGCTAAGTAGATGTATTGGCATGTGTGTGTCTATCTTGTAATTAAAAAACAAAGATCTAAATAGGTAGTTGTGCTATAGTTTTTTTTTAACCACAAACGCTAAGCCGCGAAGATAGATAAATATCTAGGTTATCTATCTAGGTATAGCGCGTTGTAGATTTTTTTAAAGGACCTCGTCGCGAAGCTACGAAAATCGTCATTTAAAAACTTGAAAAAAAGAAGAAGAGAAGAGCGGTACAGTCCGGTGCACGGTCGTTCTCGTCTTTGGGCAGCGTCGCAACCCAACTTGCCAGAAGTAAAGCGAAGTCAGGATGTCAGAGAGAGTCAGGCCAAAGCAAAGAAAGAAAGTGTCAACAAAAAGAAACGCGTATTTTAGGGAACGCTGTTTCGATTAAATACAAGCGCGACCGCTAATAAATGGCCGCGTGGAATAAACGGAGGAGTAGTAAATGAGCAGCAGTGCCGTCGCGCGCAGATTTGACAAAAGCGCACGGCCCTACGCTACGCCGCTTGACGCGCGTGCGGGCCCGGAAAGCTTGCCGTCCAGCCAGCCCAAGTGGCCCAGCGGAACTACCGGCTGGGTAAAGTTTCGAGCTCAGCTTGATGGCGCCCTGGCTCCGCGTTGCGGCCACTACGACACAACGGCGGATCGAATGACTTCGCCGGGCGGGGATGCAGCAGTGGCCATCACATCAGGCGCATACGGAGAAGAGTAATACGCGAGGTCGAGGCGCCAAAAGTGGCTTTGAGCTGTCGCATTCTTGCCGAGATTGGACCCTAGCTATACAGCCCCATCCGCACGACGAACGTCGAACGGGGAGCGGCACGTTTGCTTTCGTTTTTGAGAGCTGGGACGTACGGTTAGACTCGAAGAATTCATGCACGCACGCGTGCATCCCCCCCGTTCAACAATTCTGCGCTTTGAAAATTTGATAGCCCTAGCTAACTCTCGCCTGCACCGTTTCGAGCGTACGTAGGCCTTCCTTTGTCAGTTGTACGTACTTGTATGCATGTCCACCCTTTTAACTTATTACAGATTGAACGCAGTACTTTTCGTTAGATAAGTACGGGTTTGCTTCCAGGTCTAGCGATGCCTCCTGTCCTCTACCACGAATTATAATGGGGAGGTCAGTGCGGTTAGATTAGTAAGTTTGTCCATCCCATTTCGGGAACGCACGGATCGAGGAGTCGTCAACGACACGCGGCAAATTAAACGAGCTGAGCGACTCTTGAGTGGCTTCTCCAAACACCTCTTCGTTCGCAGCCATCACCGGATCGGAGGCGCTTGATCGCTGGGTGTACGTCTAAATTCTAATCTTATTATACTAGCCACGTACGTAAAACCTTGGACACACTACTGCTCGATGATAATACAACGAATTTCCTGGCCAGCACAAACATGTCAATAAACAACGGTTAATTTAGGCCCATTCACACGTGTTCCTTTCGAATTCTAAACCCTAGCTGTTTGAAAATACCTAGCTAGCCCTTGCTTCTAAAACTCTCAAAAGGGTCACAGTTACAAACGTGTTCTGATCACGGCATGCATCCTAGGTGGCACCTGTTAGCCATGAGGCTAGGAAATGTAGCCATCAGAGTTCCCAAGTGGCACACTCAACGCAGCACACCTGGCATCGCTGCAAAGCAACCACACGCTCAGCAAGCTTCTTGGACGAGCCAACGAAAAAGGAAGAAAATATCTAAGCCTGGATAACGTCATGACAGATTCTTTCTTGTGTTATTCGCTATTCAAGTGGGCGATTAAAACTACTCTCGGTAACATTAATTGCATCCGTTGACATGATGGGCTAGCTTGAGATCGATCGATCGATCGAAGTTGGAGTGGCAAAACAGCAAACATCCTACGGATGGTTCCACAATAGCCTCTGCTTTGTTCGATTCCCCGCACATTTATGGCGTTTGAGGCCTCTAAAACTCTCGCATGGCGGTACACGCGAAGTTGAACTACCAACACGATAATTTGCGAGGCTCTGGTCGCGATACGTGTCATGACGGGTGAGACTCCTGTGTGGTACGTGCAATTTTTTTTCCCAGGTGTGCAGTTGAGACGCCGGTACGGAGTACAGTAGTATTACCCTACACTACACATGCATGAGCCTTCCAGCGTTTCCGCCGGCCCTAGGTCACTCTCTCCGTCTCTCCCACACACAAACATCAAGTGCTTTCATGACGTTTTTACTTTGCACAATATTGGAACCGAACATGACGCGAGAGCTAAAAGCTTAATGGCTTGTCGATCTTAACCCATCTATTTGTTTATGGCATTCAGCCACGGGAAAAAGTATCACTTGACTAACCTAGTTCGCTTGTACTACTGACAAGGACGAGGACAAGGCCGTACCAACCACAGGGAAACCAACTACAATAAAAGTTGGTATATAATCGTTTTAAGCATCGGTAGTGCCGGCCGGCCGTGTCGGGCATGGACTCGGGGTGCATACACCGGATCTTAGATAGATCTAATGGCTTGGTTTATTTCGTTCACTCTTTTCGTACACACACTTTAATACAGTAGTGGATCCACCATTCTGACGAGTTTTGACATTTGCTAAGAGCTATAGCTGGCTGGGACCCCCCCCCCCCCCCCCCACACACACACACCCCACACTATCCTCGGCGTCAGAGAAGATAGCTTGCGTCGTGGCAGTCCTTGCCGCAGTCTTGAGCCGGCCAATCAACTTGGAGATTGTGGGCAACCGGGGTGAGACTCATTTCCCTGCGAGCCCACCAGCCCACCATGCGAGCCCCACCAAGAAGCCAATCGAGCGAGAGTGAGAGCCACTCGGTGCGTTTGCGCTGCGCATCCCTAACCTCACTACTACAGAAAAGGTCATCAGAGACGGTTCGTAACAGTCATCACGAGCGGTTTTGAACCGCTCGAAATGTTATATCCGAGATAACGGCGGTTATCACAGACGGTTGAAAACCGCTCGTGATACTAATAATCTGCGACGGTTCGTGGTCGAACCGTGCGTGATTATGTAATATCACGCGAGCGGTTCGTTGTTGGAACCGTCGCGATATGAATAATCACGAGGAAATGCAGTGATTATGTAGTATCATAGACGGTTCGTTGTTGGAACCGTCGCGATACTACATAATCACGAGCGGTTCCGCATACAAACCGTCTGTGATTATTAGTATCACAGAGCGGTTCAGAAGTTGGAACCGTCGTGATAAGAAATATCATGCATCGTTTCAACTACAAACCGTCTATGGTTAAATATCACAGACGGTTCGTTGTTAGAACCGTCTCGTGATAAGTCCTTTAACCTAATTGAATTTTTCGTATTTTCGGCTAGCCTCGGGAATTGCTAGCCATGCCCTCTGAAAACTAGCAAGTAGAAACATGTCACGTAAAATTGCGACAACTCAAAATGATCATTTAACTCAAAATCAATTACAAAAGAATGTTTCAAGTATATATTGTCGCTAGAGTTACAAATTGAATTACAACCGGTCAAAGTGAATTACAATATTGAATCAAGCTGTTTGAGGTCGTTCATCGGTGTCGACGGCGTGAAACTCTCCGTTGGTGTTAACTATATCCGCCTTGATGAAGCCACGAGCTCCTCGAATGTGCGTGACTGGTCCATCTCGAGTGCATTTAACTCTATGTTCAAGCCACTGCCGCTAGCAGGTGAGTAAAGTAGTAAGCATATATATTTAAATTTATAATTAGGAGATAATTATTACGAGATTGACAAACACAGGGATCGTTAGTCCTAGAAGCAATCAATAGTGCATATGATGGCATACGTAGAATGCGCATAGGTGATCTCGTTTTCTTGGGCAGCTTTGCAAAAATAGAATTACATATATATGCTGATCGATTCGAGACGCAATATTACGGAGTATGATATATGATTATTGTGTTGTAGCGCGTCTGGAAATCGCATCCACGTGAGTCGGTGTGGCGGTGTTCCTTGTATAAACCTCCTCGGCAACATAGCCGATGAGCCTCTACATGATTCAAAAAGTTATCCTTGTCCATTTAAAGCGAAGGAAGACTACAATAGAGTTATGTGCGGAGGAAGACTACATACATGCCGAGTATTTCTTTAAGAATGGTGAAGTCGTGATTTTTGTTGAGTAGAGAATCAAGGTACAATACCATGTTCCTCTTTGGCACAAGAATCGGAAGAATCGAGTGGAACCTACTCGTGTATGTCGCTATAGTCATATAAACCTATGTTGAAGCGTAATTTGTATAGCAAATATTGAAGCACTTACTTACGGTTGTAGGGTACCATTATGTACTCCCATGCCGTTCGAGCAAGCAATCCCATTTTATGTAATTCTCGGCGTAGGATGCGTCTTGGTTGATTGTTTGCTCGAGACCACGTGTGGGTCGAGAAACCCACCGGTTCTTTGATTCGACAGGCACGTTTCATAATGTATCCGTACATAGCGATGAGTTATGATATTTATCGGTATCACGTGAGTGTAGAAATTGATTGCACACACTTACGATGTCCGAAGATCGTAGAAGTGAGGCGTCGAGGCGCTTAGGTTGTATAAGTCATATAAGTCTTGAAGCCCACGACGAAGTGGCGTGCTCGTGGAGAAAATGCTCCCTCCGTATCGGCGGTGATTCGATATGACCCCCTTCGCTCGGTCTTGCGCAAGTACCAATCATGCAATGCTTGACAAGCTACTCCGAGCTCTTTATTTACGCGCGAGACCAGCGGACTTCCGAGGAGTATTTCACGGGTTTGGGAGGTGCCTTAATGTTCTTCGATTTGATTTCTCCTTAACGAGGCGGTGAGGGCGTCTTCCGTGTGGCGCCTCGAGGACCGATATGGTGACACGCTTTTCTTGTCCCTTTGTCGTCTTCTCGGCGGAAGCGATGTGGCGGCCTTCGAAGCTTTGGTTGGCGGACTCATCGGCGAGGGTCCTATTGGAGAGCGCAGGTCCTCTCGCCATCGCGTCCACCGAAGGGTCGGTCGATGTCCTTCTTGAGCCCGGATAAAAGTGTGCGTGGCATCCCTAGTGTTACGATTTCTTCGTTCGGGGAATCTCGGTAGGATGGCCATGAAATTATCATGGACCATGTCCACCGCACCTGGCGTAACCTGCGCCACGGTGGCACCGTCTTTGCCGACCGCCCCTTCTGGTATGGATACACCATACCCGCCCGACCTCAATAGGAATCGACCCTACTATCCTCACTTGGAGCTTGCAGGGCGTCGGCTCCTACAAAAGCGTACACAATTAGCTAAGGCGTCCTATAGGTCTATCTTTGGAGCACTCCAGAGATGTACATTACCTCGATGCCGTCGATCGGTAATTTGCGTCGTCATGTCCAGAATTATGTGTGGACGCGACGCTACTCCGATGTCGAGCAGGACTTGCTCCCAAATTAACAGGGGCGGCTTGCGCCTGCATGAGTTGATTTACTTGGTTCTGCAAGTTTGTTATTTGTTCTTGAAATTGTGAAATAATCACATGTTCCAACCGGCGTCGTCTTTGGTCCTTGGATCTCTTCCTACTCCTATCGTGTCGGAGTTGTGTGGGAATCCATCCTCCAAGGTACGTAAACCCCAACTCCTCGCGTGCGACGGGTGCTCCTTGTTTCCCGAGTACGTAGGCGATGTACATCATTCTCCCTGTCTACTTCGAAGGAACCTTGGGAACATGCGGAAGTCAATTCTTCCTGCAAGAGAACATCATGTTATTGTAGACACCATGAAGTTATGAACTTATTAACAATTAAGTGGTTCGAAAAATTTACAGACGTTGAGACACCGCCTCGTCTGCGGGTTTGTCGAGAGATGTTGCCCGAAGGCGTGGGCGATGCCCTCGCTCTTAACCAGATCGGCGCTCGTCCGAGATCATAGCAAACGGTCGTGCGGCTAGTCTCGTCCTCCGCCGCATCTGCGTGGCTTTACCGCGTACCAGTGGTGCCGAGTCCGTGGGGTGAGTGTTTTGTGCTGGATAGCTCGCGCGCGCACTTTGCTCTGAAATTCAGCCGTCGTCTTCATCGCGCGCGGCGTCCCATGTATCCGCGACAAAATTGATACGTCGTGAAGGCGTCCGACCCGTGTTCACGTCTTTGCGTGACAAGCGTGCTCTTGAAGGTCCTCCACGCGTGGGACATCGCCGCCGGCGTGCCATCGCACTGCGTGCGGTCCGCCGAGGAAAGTGAGCGAGGCGAAAGTTCATCCACAACCGGTCTCTCTGTACATCCGTTAGAGACTTCGGGTTGGGGTGGTGATGGGGACCCGTTCCTTGCAAGTACCCCGAGACGGTCAGGAATCTCGCGGTGCTTTCTTGGGACTCGGCGGGATCCCGGCGTCACCGACCTCCGTGATCGTCATGCGGCCCGAGGGCAATTTGGATATTCCTCGCCTTCTCGCTGCGTACCACCTTGATCGGAGATCCAGGCGCATTTGGCGGCGTCGATGGTGGCGAAGGCGGTGCCTCGCCATCTCGCTTACTTGCTATCTATATAAGTTATGTATGCAATTATTACATAGTATATAAAATTGAGTTTGTACTTCAAATATTAAAAATTAACTCGTTTTGATCCATAGACCAGTCTGAGACTATACGTAAGTGAGTCATGCGGTGTACTCCGTTAGATGATATTAAAGATAGTAGTCAATATTTGAATGTCCACAAAAGCATTCGGATCTCGGGAACCATAGGACATTTGTGGGCAAGCAATGCAAAAATTGTTTCATAAAGGCATTAATCACAATAGCACAAAGTTCTACACACGCTCTTGGCATCCATGAAAAAAAATCTAGATACGTGCAAATCCAAAATAGCACCAAATCCTAACAAATCGCAACCAAAATACGTTATAATATACTACACGTTTTCGTCTAATTAGCAAATCCAACGTGGATCTACACCATATAAGAGAACGTTGATGATAAATACAATGTTATGCCCAACATTAACAGAAGGAGATCAACCATAAGGAGCATAATGTACATATGATTGATTATGGAGTGTGCTCTCAGAGAGAGAGTTGCAAAGGAACTAGCCTTTGCCATCTCAACCCCATTGTCAATAATCTTCATAAATTGAACTAAACAACACAAATTCACAACTTGAGCTCTAAATAATGCTTAACTACTCTGTCTAAAGATAGCAAAGCCAATAGACCACTCAATAAAATTATGATTAACCAGGAGATCAAGTTTGATCACGAACAATACTCCAATTCTCCAACAGTTGATAACGAACAATACTCCAATTCTCCAATTCTTATAATAACAGAAAGAATTATACTTTTATTTAAAGCAGATAATGTATGTGTTACACACAACCAGGAACATGCAACCCACACCAGAATAACATGTTAGAACAAACTGAACTATCTCCAGCTGATTCTATATCCAATGCATCGTATTGAAAACTCAGAAGCTACCAAAGAAATGTATACATAATGAACCCCCCAGTACATGCTATGGATGAGACTATGTAACACTTGAAAATGAACCACTACAACCACAGCATGCAATCAGCAAAATACTACTACCAATGACTTTTTTAAGTTTCACCAATGTCACTGTATTTCTAGAAATAGGTGTTACAACACAATCGGTTGGGGGCACATCAAATATTTTAAATGCTACAAAAACACCCATGATCAAGCCGACCAAACTACCAGCAACTTATTGGCACACCTCGCATCCCGCACTAGAGCTCAAGTATGAAATGATTATCAGTTCAATCTCAGTATTTGACCATTATCATCATTGAGCAAACCAGCAAAGCCCACCGTTCAAAATGCAATTTCTTCAGATACCAGAAATAAAACACATATTGAGAATCAACTAGCACTGCAAATATGTATAGAAAGTAAAGGCTTCCACAGCGGGTTGACCAAAATGAGGATCCCAAATCGCATGAGCAATAGGCCTTACGTGTAAAGGATCCTGTATCCATGATTCAAAATTTCCTTGCCAAGCTACATGAAACAGATTTCCGGATGTCCATAGAAAGATTATTGCTAACTGCCCAAAGTGAGAAGCAAAATGTTACGATAAAGGCGTTCTCGATAATATCATCATGACTTTCGAAATCATGTGCGGTAGCAATACCAAACCAAATCTGACGAGTAGTGGGGTCTGAGCTAAGCCTTGGCTAAACACGGGAAAAGCAAAAAGGCGGCGGTGCTCTTGCACGATGAGTAGAGTGGCTTGAATCAAATCGTTTGTCTAGAGAGGGTGTAGCGATAACCAAAGCTGACTGTACTAGAAACTTTAGATCCGCTTACTACTCAAATCCTGGTTTTTGCAAGAGTTGCGTTCTTATATGCAAGAAGAAGACTTAGAAAGAACAAAGAAGTTTGGATCATAAAAGTATGCTTAGGCACAATACTCACCGGCGGCCGGGCTCGGGAGGCGTTCGGAGAGGAGGCCGGGGCTCGGGAGGCGCTGGGTCGGGAGGCGCCGGGTCGGGGAGGAGGAGGCGCTGGTCTGGGAGGCGCCGGGTGTGAGGAGGCCGCCGGTCGGGGAGGAGGCGCCGGGGTCGGAGGCGCCGGGCTCGAGGCGCCGGCCGGGCTCGGGAGGCGCCGGGCCGGGCTCGGGAGGCACCGGGTCGGGGAGGAGGCGTCGGGGTCGTGGGAGGTGTTCGGAGAGGAGGCGCGAGAGGGCGACACCGATAGGGTTAGATCAAAACCCTATCGGTGTCGTAACCTTATATAATCAACACGCATCACAGGCGGTTCTCGAGGAACCGTGCAGCGATGTGGAACTATCCTGAGCGGTTCCCTCGAGAACCGTCTATGATCTGAAACATCCGCAGACGGTTCTTGAGAAACCGCTCGTGATGCGTAACATCACAGACGGTTCACTCAAGAACCGTCAGTGATGTTTCACATCCTGAGCAGTTCCTCTAGAACCGTTTGTGATCGTAAACATCACTGAGCGGTTCTTGAGTGAACCGCCTGTGATGTTTCCACTTAAGGCACACTAGAATTTTGCAAATAAGCCCTCGTGTTTTGTGAAATTACAAAGGGTCCTCAATTTATATCATTCAGTCCTTGGGGCCAAAAATCTTTTAGATTAGACCTTAGAATTAACACATTTTTGTTCTAACACATGGAAATCTCGCAAATTAAACCCTAGAAGAGTTACGGTTTTGTTATTTAGTATTAAAGGATTTATTTAATCACTAGAATTTGTTTTTACGCTATGAAAATTAATGCAAATTCGCATACTCATATGTTTCTATGCTTAGTAAAGTGGATGGTTAAGCATTACAAGTCCGATAAACCGGGGTCTCACGGTATCGACAATTGACAATTGTCATCAATTTAAAGATCATAAGTCCATAACACATTAACACATGACAATGGAATAAATTAGTTAATTACAATGGAGTAAATTCTTAATTAAAATATAGCCCTTCATGATGATCGACGCATATAGCTAGCTTCCTCACCGGGTTCTTCCTCGAGCGATGCCGTCTCAGAAAGGTGGCAACTCGTCAAATTGATTGTATTCTTCCTCGCCCACTACATTCTCAACTCAGACAATCCTCCTTTTCCATGAAGAACTACGTGGCGCTTCTTATTTGCGGGTCGGTTACATAGAAGACTTGAACAACTTGGTTGCTTGATCGAATGGTTCGTCTTTGTATCCGACACGTTCGAGTTCCACGGTAGTGACGCCGTACTTGTCGACCTTCATTGTGGGAGATGGACCCAACGGCACCGAAATAGGGGATCTTGAAAAGCACGAGTCGATCTCCCATATCTCCTCTATTTGCCCATAGTACGAGCTCCTCGGCCCATCGGCTCGAATGCATCTATCACGGACACCACTTTACGACCTTGTGCTCTTCCTATCCCGAGTGCCGTATAAAATGTGTACCCATTTATGTCGTATCCTTGCCATGTGACAATTGTAAAGCTGTGGCCCTCTTGCCAACCATAGCGTATCATCACTTGATGACCTCCGAGTGATTCGCGCCTTTAACCATTCGTTGAGCAAGCGGTTGTGCTCTCTGGTGATCCAAACCTCCGACCGTCTGCGGATTACATTGGCGTACCATGTCTTTGTGCTCGTCGATGTACGGGGACACTTGGGTCATGTGTTGCAAGACCGTGAAATGGGCTTGAGCGTGCGTATCGGATCGGGAGTGATTGATTTCCTTCCGATGGTCCCGATACCATCCGTCTCCCCTCATGGCGAGATAGAGGCACACCAATCGGATCCACGAGCCATGTAGTCGGCGCAGAACTCAATGACCTCTTAGTTGCATAACCTTCGATGATCTTGCCCTCGGTCGAGATCGATTCCGTGACGTAGGACTTGAGAATTCCCATGTACCTCTCGAGCGGGTACATATGGCGTAGAAACACAGGTCGCATATCTTTATCTCTTTCACAAGGTGAACAATGAGATGGACCATGATATCGAAAAATGACGGAGGAAATACATCTCAAGATGACACGAGTCGTCACTACCTCGGCTGCAGAGCATCTAGTCCTTGGGGATCGATGACCTTCGAGCAATTGAGTTGAAGAAATAACACACCTCAAGATTGCCACTCGGACCTTGTTCGGCAAGATACTCCTAATTGCAACAGAAGCATTTGTGTCATCAACACACGACAATCATGCGACTTCATACCAATTAATTTCAAATCTTGCATAGAAACAAGTTTCTTAATGTTAGCGGAGTAACAGACGGGACTTTCACCGTGCAAGCTCGCACGATTCATTTCTCGGCCTTGACAGAGTGTAGCAAGTTGGGGAAGGTACGTTCGTCTGTATCGGTCTCTTTGGTGCTAACTCGGTCCTTATGTTCATATCGACCAAGTCACGCCGCATGCGTTAACACCATCCTTTGTTTTGCCACTAATGTTCAAAGAAGAGACCAATCAAGCTATCACATACATTCTTCTCACGTGCATAACGTCGATGCGATGGCGAACTTCTAAGTACTCCCAATAAGGCAAGTCCCAAAAATTGACCGCTTCTTCGGATGTTCTTCTCACGGGTTCTTAATTTACGCCCTTCCTAAGCACAACATCGATATCCTTAACCATATCATAGACCTCTTTCCCACTAAAAGCCCTTGAAGTCGAACCGTCTTCCTTATTTCCGTCGAATTGTTTCTTCATCTTGCGGTATGGGTGACTCCTCGGAAGGAACCTACGGTGGCCATATACACGCTTTATGCTGAGTTGTTCGACCATACACTCTCCGTAGCATCTAAGCGGTGCGATGAGCTTTGGCTCCTTTTGTCTTGGCCGATAGGTTACCAGGCGGGAAAATCATTGATGGTGCGAGAACAACATGGCGCGTAAAGTGAAGTTCTCTCGTTTATACGCATCCCATACCTGCACCCTTCGTTCCACACGGTGTCACAAGATCTTCCGGCAATGGTGCTAGGTACACATCAATATCATTCCCGTGTTGCTTCGCCCTTGGATAAGTAGTGTCATCAAAATGTATTTCCGCTTCATACACGTACCAAGGAGGAAGGTTGTACATACATAGATTCACGGGCCAGGTGCTATGTCGGCTGCTCATGTTACCGAAAGGATTCATTCCGTCCGTACTCAACCCTAACCTTATGTTCCTCGGTTCCGCACCGAACTCTTCGAAGCTCCGATCGAAGTTTCTCCACTGCGAGAATCAGCAGGGTGTCTGAGCTTCCCATCTTTCTTACGCTCCTCCGAGTGCCAACGCATCAATCTTGCCTCCTTTCGGTTCGCAAATAAACGCTTCAAGCGTGGGATCACAGGCAGATACCACAACATCTTAGCAGGAGGTCCTTGCTTCGCCTTAGCAGTATTCTTCCGCTTGTATCGGGATGCTCTGCACACGGGACATGCATGCATGTCTGCATACTCTTTACGGTAGAGGATGCAATCGTTCGGACATGCATGTATTCTTTCTACTTCCATTCCCAACGGACAAAGAACCTTCTTAGCTTGGTAGGTCGTGCTGGGCAACACGTTTCCCTCCGGAAGGATGTCAGCTAAGAGACCTAACAACGCCGTAAAACTCTTGTCGGACCAACCATTGCTTGCCTTCAATTTCAGCAGTTCAAGCACGGTTGACAACCTTGTGTATTCCGGCTTGCAGCCAGGGAACAAAGGTTTCCCGGAGTCCTCCATTAAGCCCTCGAATTTACAAAACTCTCTCTCACCGTAGTTCCCTTCTGCATCGCGTAGCATCTGATCCAGATTGTCATCATGCGATCTATCCTCATCAAAAGCACATTCCATACCCTGCATATCGTTGACTTCCTCGGCGATGTCGTCATTACTGACTTCCGGTATAATCTGCTCTTCACCGTGGATTGCTCCAACATGTATATCCTTTTTGAAACCTCTTCGTATTAAGTGAGCTTCGATCTGCGCGGGTTGTTAAACATTTTCATATTACCGCAATCAATGCATGGACGTTACATATATTTTATCCCTTCTTCAACATATCACCTTTCGGCTCTTCTAAAAGCAAACACGCCATTAATATACTCTTCACTCACACGGTTCTCAATGTACATCCAGTTTGGTCCATCTACACATTAGTGAGTACTCTATATTAATAAACCGCAAGTACCCTTTATAATGACCAAACACATTAGTGAGTACTCTATAGCAAATATAAAGGGTTCAGATCGATCGTTACCCTTCTCTCCAAAGTGGCGCAATGTGGGAGGAGGCGCAGATCAGTGCCGCAATGGGCGGGGAGGAGGAGGCAGGGTAATGACTCAAAATGGGAGAGGAGGAGGTGCAGGTAATGACTCAAAATGGGGAGGACGCAGCAGCAGGAGGGTGGCGGCGGTTCAAATGGATTTAATAGAAATGGGATCTATCGGCGTGACGCAGCAGCAGGAGGGTGGCGGCGGTTCAAATGGATTTCATAGAAATGGGGTATCGGCGGCGCTACTTATAAGCTCGATATATCACGCACGGTTCGTTAAAAGAAGCGAAATGCGTGATATGGGGATATCACGAGCGGTTCTTTTAAAGAACCGCTGCGTGATATGTTATATCACGAGCGGTTCGTTTAACGAACCGTCGTGAATTATCCTGACGGTTTGTTAAACAAACCGTGCGTGATCTAAATATTATCGCGAGCGGTTCGTTAAGCGAACCGTGCGTGATGACAAGATATCACGCAGGCGGTTCGTTTAACGAATCGTGCGTAAGTATCCTGACGGTTTGTTAAGCGAACCGTGCGCGATATGCTATATCCTGAGCGATTCCGAAGAACCGCTCAGGATAATTTATCACGAGCGGTTCTTTTTGAACCGTCTGTGATGGGGTGTCTAGTATAGCATGTTCTGTAGTAGTGCCTAGCGGTGATTTGAGGCTTGGGGCAATAGGCAACGACGTGTATCACCCAACCAGGTGAATGAAGGAGCGCCGAGCATGTGGCGTGGCCCCGGTGCCTGTGCCTGAGGCAGAGGAGCAACCCTCGGGTTCATGAGGTCCAAGCTCGTGCCACTCGTCTCCCACGAGCTCTCCCTCTTTGGTAACTAATCGCTTGCGATGTGCTTTTATTTTTTCTTGTGTTATTTGTTCATGTTAGTTTGAGCAAATACCGTACCATCCCAAGATTGGTAGATGAATTTGGGGTTAGCAGTTGTGTCCGAGTGAGTTAGGGTACTAGAGGTAGACTAGTGAAATTTCTACTTGTCAGAGAGGTGCTGCTTAGATGAGGCAGATATGCCATGTGAAACATGCCTTGTGCATGCTGCAAAGATGCATGACACAGTAGCAAAGCTAGCTGCGGCGGTTTGGACTGTTTGGTGATTCCAAGCCATGGAGTTGCTAGATTACTACTATTATTATATCTCTTCTACTCCAAAACTACAGAGTATGAAGATCTTTTGCCCATCAAGGTTAGGCAACTTTTGTTGCGTTTATTCTGAGCATGCACGGTGGCCTCGGCAATCGGGCAAGGTCGGGTAGCACCGAGGTAGGGCGCCGCGACCCCCCCCTCGATCCCGGCGGCGACCACTGCAATCCTTGTTTCTTCCCGCCAGACGGCCAGAGGCCAGCTTCCAGCGCCATCAACCCTCTTTCCACTCCAGTCTCTAGAGTCCAAAGGCGGAGGCAGGCCGGCAGGGGCAGGGTGAAGGCCGGCCATGGCGGCGGTCTGACTGGTTTTCACTTGGATCGTCGTCCGTCGTGGCGGCGATGTTCGGTTGTTAGGTCAAAGTCATGAGTTTCAATGCATATGTATTGCATGATGCATATTTTGACTGAGATGGGTCAAGTTGTGAAGAACTTATTCCCGGATTCAGTTTTGCTTGTCTATTGTTGTGTAAATTGCTTGGTGGTCAACGACGAGGATGATCGGGACTAGACTTGGAGAGCTGATGTCCAGAACGATCGACGATGCCGGGTGAGGTCAATGAACTCAAGCGTGGTGCAAGATGGACTAGAGTGACCTATTGGCTAATCCGTGGCGCAAGATGGCGCAAGGTGTGGCTAATTAGGTCAAGAGGAGATAAAGACGGTGCATTAAAATACGTGTGTGTGTGACCTGTTTGTTTTGGGCCATAACGGGAGCCCAATTGAGTCAAACTTCTAGAAGGTCTAAGTCTCCACTATAAATAGAGGAGGGTGGTTGCCCCTCTCTCTCGTCTCTTTTGTTATTTTGAAACCCTAATTTGATTAGGGATAGGTTTTGTGGAGGCTAGGGTTCTAGAAAGTTTTGATGTGATTTCGTGCTCATAGATTGAGCTTTGTCCTCCATTGATGAAGTGGCTGTAAACCAAAATCATATCAAATCAATCCAAGGAAAGTTTGATTAAAGTTTTGTCTCTTTGCTTTCCTTCTCTCTATTTGATAATTTTGAGTCTTTCTTTGATCAGTAAGTTTTTGCTTGATTTCTTCACGTGATCTAGCTTGCTGTGACATGTGGAAATATATCTAGGATCATCTTGATAATCAATCACCCATGAGCAAGATTTTGGATCTAGTTTTAGTTTTGACCCAGTTTTGAACCTTACTCGTCTCAAACGGAAAATGATCGTAATTCTTTCAAGAATTTTCATAATCTTCTATTGGAATAGGTTCCTGACATCATAGAGAAGGTGTGTTCCAAGTTTCATCGAGTTTGGAGTTGTAGATCAAAAGTTTCATCTATTTACAACTTCGTCGTCGGGGCTGTTTGATTTGTTCTTCAGGCCGGCGGTTAGACCGCCAGGTCCACCGGTCAGACCGGCAGGGGTTAGCTGTCAGACCGGCAGGGGTCAGCGGTCAGACCGCCATTGACCCAGCGGTCCGACCGCCCAGCACTGAATTGCTTTAGCTTGTGTTGATTTTTGTCGTATTGCCTAGGGGGTTAAATTGGATTCAATACTAGTCTTCCGTTGTACTGATATATTGATCTCCATAGCTTTCATAGCTATTGGAGTAAAATCTTATTGAATCAATTATTTGTGAAAAAGTGAGCGTGCTCCTATTCACACCCCCCCTCTAGTTGTCTTTTCGGTCCAACAGATGTTTTTAAGAATCAACGGGCAAGTGTATCTCATAAGATGGAATCTCACAGCAAAGATTTTTAAATAAAATATGAAACTCGTTTGACTACTTCTTTAAATTGTGCAAGATATCTATTAATGCAATGTCACTCATTTCGTGGACATAACGAATCTTCTTCATCCATAAACAAAGGAAATTTTCTAGAGTTGATTGATTGGTACAACGAAATGAAGGAAGAAGTGAGGGTTGCATTTGAGGAGTTATGTCCATTAAATACCCAAATGTGTTCAGTAAAGATTCCAAAAGATATTGTAAGATGTTGTGCACAGATAGTCACCAAGGTGATTTTGGATGAGATTGGAGGTAGTCTTTTCTCCGTTCTTATCGATGAATCTCGTGATATATCAATCAAAGAGCAAATGGCCATGATTGTAAGGTTAGTTATTAATTATGTGTTCTATTTTTATCTCAACTAATTGTACCATGTATCTCAACTAGTTATATCATGATTCCTGCAGGTTTGTGAACAACAAAGGGAAAGTCATCGAAAGATTTTTGGATCTTAAACATGTCAAAGATACAACTGCAGATGCATTGAAGGGGCTTTGGTTACTTTGCTTGGTAAGCATAATTTACCTATTGCTAGAATATGAGGGCAGGGATACGATGGAGCTTCCAATATGAGAGGTGAATTCAATGGCCTTCAAAGATATATTCGTGACAATGACTCGTGTGCTTTCTATGTCCATGCTTTGCCCACCAGCTGCAGTTGGTAGTTGTTGATGTCACAAGTTGTTGTTCATCTATTATGGATTTTTTTCAACTATGTGACTTTAATTGTGACCACAACTAGTGCGTCTTGCAAGAGAAGGGATGTATTGACCGAAAAATATCGTAAGAATATTTTGGATAGGTTGGAGAGTGGTGAGATCTTTACAACAAGAGGAAAGCATTAAGACACTGTCTTGGCCAGACCTGGAGATACTAGATAGGGCTCTCATTACACAATTTTAGTCCGCATTGAGTCAATGTGGGAGGTAGTGGTGGAGGTGCTGAAATTTGTGCATGAAAATGGGTGTCAACCAGGTCCAGCAGCAAGATTGATGCAACATATAGAGAGTTTTAACTTTGTGTTCATTATGAAGATGATGTTGAAAGTATTTCGCATTACAAATGTGTTATCTCTTGTATTGCAAAGGAAGGATCAAAATATTATTCAGGCCGTGTCATTGCTTGTTGATGTGAAAGCACGTTTGATCAGCTTGAGGAACCATGGTTGGAAGCCTCTATTTGCAGAAGTCAAAATATTTTGTGATACAAACAAGATTTCAATATCAAATATGGATGAAGTGATACCAAGATGGAGCCAATCAAGGCTAGATGGGGTCACACTCAAGACCACCATTATTGTATTGATACTTTCTTTACTGCTGTTGATGCTATTAATACAGAGATGGATCATCGCTTCAATGAGGTATCTTCGGAGTTGTTTATTTGCTTTTCTTGTCTTGATCCAAGAGACTCATTCTCTAAGTTTGATATGGATAAGGTTGCTCGACTTGCGGAGATCTATGATACTGATTTCTCCATTGCTGGTCGTGCAACTATAAGGGATCAACTTGAAACATTCATTCTTCATGTCGAAGAATTGATGATTTCATTGTTTGTCATGATTTTGCAAGTTTGGCCATCAAGATGGTTGAAACAGGAAGACATATTATTTTTCCATTGGTCTACCTCCTCATTGAGTTAGCATTGCTCCTACCGGTGGCAGCAGCATCGGTTGAAAGAGTCTTTTCAGCTATGAATATTATTAAAACTGATTTGCGCAATAGACTATCCGATGAGTGGCTCAATGACTTGATGTATGCTACATCGAGCGGGAGATATTTAAAGAACTTGATCATGATAAAATTATGAAACAATTTCGAGCCATGAAATCTCAAAGAATGAAATTGTCTTGGCCTTCTAGACGTAATTAGTACTTTAATGGTATGTCTTTCTGTCTGTTATTTTCGATAATTTTTTTATGATTTATGATGGATTAATCTGAATACTCACCATCTATCTACTTTTGACAGGTTGTTACTAGTAATTCAATAATTTGGTATTTTGGTGGCAAATTATTCTGTAAACTTCATTGATGAGATACATTTTCTACATTTATCATGTTTTTGTATGTTCATATGATACGGATTATAGTTTTGAGATCCATTTAGTGTCATATGCTCTGTTGAAAGTGATTGCAATGTATATTATATATGTTTTGTTTTGTTATCGGATAATAGTATTAGTTCATTTTGCCCAACTTAAATTTCAATGCTGAGTCCGCCACTGCAGACAGATAAGGTCTTTGCAGTCCGTAGAGGCATGGAGGGAAATTAAAGTATTAACTGTGATCCATTCCTTTGGCAGGAAAGAAACGCTTGATGTAGCAGAAACGGTGTGGTCTGTGGTGTAGAAAATTTTCATCTAGAACAGGGGAGAATGAGGTAGATGGGTGGGTCCCGGATCGTTGGCTTGGGTGTTTTTTTTTCTTGGACACCAAGGCTAGACTAACCAATGGGTGGAGACCAGTGGGCCATGTTGGGCGGGCATCGCCGTTGCGCTCGCACGAAGCGCGTAAGACGCCGCGGGTGGGAGGGCGACGTGGGTGGGAGCGGATCAAACGAGCCCATCGTCACGTGGACTGACACCACCGCCAGAAACCATCCCAAACGTTGATTCTTTACAGACAAGAGTATTGGAAGCTCGATTTGAAACACATGGATTTCATTGAAATTTTGTATTAAAAAACAATGCAATCTATGTAAAAAAACTTATAAAATTCTTGTATCCCAAACGAACCTAAAAAAGATATTAATAATATATAAGTATTTTTTTACAATTACAAAAAAGACGTACACGCATAGACCGTCACGCACGCATATCACACATGCACACGTGAGTCTTATTTCCTAGCACACGTCTAGAAAGACAAAGGGCGTGGATAAATTCACAACCCCACAAAATTACTATTGAAACTCATTTTGTAACTATATACGCTATTATTATGACTTTCTATGTAAAAGTAGCAGTACACGCACTAGTGATCGACAACCACATCAAATGCAGAATCATAGAGCGTGTGCGGAACATGTCGTCAAGGAGGATTACAAAACTTTACAAAAAAGGTACTGGATCTCATTCGAAAAGTATATGGAAGGTCCATATCATTCATTACTCAAGGATCTCATCTAAACTGGTAAATCTTTCTCTTGCTAAAAGAGCAAACATTTGCTCAATTGGATGTTGCGTACCTGTCAATAATCCGGGAAGTAGTGTGACGGTCCCAGATCAGTGTGGACTTCTAAAAGAGCACGCGTGTCGCCCTCTTACATGAGAGAGAGAGAGAGCGTGCGTTGAAAACCGACCACGAACAGGCCATCTCCAATAATATCTTTATTATCGTCTCTTAGTTATGCCATATCAACAAAATCTTATAGGGAAAAGAGAGAGGGGATGAGTGAGAGCATATGTCGTCTCTTCATGAAGAGACTGATGTGCACGTGAAACAAGTCATGATATATTAATCTACTCTATTTGACATGTAAGCCTGTTTCAAAGAAAAATTATAAAATTTAAATGTTGAAGAGTATGCTAGAGACTATATATTGAATATGTTATCTCTAAAAATGATGTAGCATATGTTAGAGACACGGTTATCTCTAACTATTGAAGATGCATTTAGTAGACAGTGGACGCAGAGCCAAATAGTATTAATGGTAAAAATATTTCTCAAAATATACCATATTATAGTGCAAATTTATCAAAATATAAAGGACGCCTGGCCCGCCAACCCCCTCTCCCTCCAGACGTGAGGCCCTCCTCTAACAAATTCTCTTTCTCTCCCTCCGCTCGAGTGGACGGCAGCACCACCTCAGGATGGACGGTGGATGGGGGAAAGCCTCACTCCCCCCAACAAATTCCCTTCCTCTCCCTCCGCTCGAGTGAACAGCAGCACCTTTTGATGCGTATGAACTGTACATATGACATGTACTCACCGGAGTTTTTAATTTTAGTATATGTACGTAATATCAGGGGCAACATGTTGCTTTCTTCTTGACATCTACGAGGATATCAGGTGGGATTTATGAAAAGCAATTATAGCTTTCGGTTCCGAGTGAACCGTACCTGTTGGACCTTGGTGAAGCATGCATATTCTTAGTCACAGAATGATGATTGCATGGCCTCGGATCGATCGCGTATTTTCAAGTAGTACGCAACATTTTGAGTTCGTGCATGCGTGATATTATCGCACCCGGCCGGTTCCGTTTCGGCCAATGCTTGCTGTTGGGTTATCGCTCGATCACCAGGTGGGCCTTGGTGCCAGATTACGATTTATGATCTGTAGTTCTGTACACAAAGCCGTGGAGTTGTCCTGCTCCGATCCGATCATCCTTCTGCGAGGGGTCCCCTAATCCTCACGTCCAAACCACACCAAACGAAAGCGAATCAGGGGTGAGCATGGATAATTCTCTTCCGATGCAAACTTTTGGGAATACTCTTGTGGCCTAGCTATGGCTTGGTAGTTAGTGGTCACTTCCCCAAACGATCTCTGACATCTAATCTGATGCAAAACGAAAGCTTAGAGAAAGCCTTTCAAAAACAGCATCTAGCATTCTTAATTTTGGTTGGGGGGGTGGATTGAAAACAATATCTAATGGACCATAGGGCCCATAGGCCCCACGTCAACCGCCACTGGCTATGGCTTGTCTAATCGATCACCCGGTAAAATCCCCTACAAAATCCGCACCCTAATCAGCAGACTGAAAGCAACCTGCATCTGGACATCTACATCGGATTAATTAACCTAACCCCCAGGGAAATTAATTAACAAGTCTAGGGGCAACATGCATCCCCCAGGAGAACAATTAGTGCCCTGCCAATTAGTACTCCCTGTGATCATTGACGACGAGTTATATACTATTAGTACTAAAAAACATCGCTAACCTGTCCATCGCCCGGAGGGTAGTTCTATATATATATATATATATATATATATATATACACACAAACACACACACGAGAAGATAAAACACTGGAAAGGTATAGTGTAGGTGCCAACGGATGGGGACCTAAAGTTCTGACGTCACGGCGCAACATGGACTGCTAATACAATCCGAATCCCCAGGGCCGCCAGAGGACAAGGCTCTAGGATGTCAGGATATCGGCGACCGGCGGATTAATTAACCTAACCCCAGGAAATTAATTAACAAGTCTAGGGGCAACATGCATCCCCAGGAGAACAATTAGTGCCCTGCCAATTAGTACTCCCGATCATTGACGACGAGTTATATACTATTAGTACTAAAAACAGCTAACCTGTCCATCGCCCGGAGTTCTATATATATATATATATATATATATATATATATACACACACAAACACACACACGAGAAGATAAAACACTGGAAAGGTATAGTGTAGGTGCCAACGGATGGGGCCTAAAGTTCTGACGTCACGGCGCAACATGGACTGCTAATACAATCCGAATCCCCAGGGCCGCCAGAGGCTCTAGGATGTCAGGATATGCGAGTAGTTTTCATGTGACGACCCCTCCTAGTTCCTAGTTCTCAGCCATGAGATGAGGTGAGGGGGAAGGGAGAATATTCGCGCAAACTCCTGTCGGCTAAGTATTTCCTGCGGCTCGATGCTCTGCCTTTACTTTTCGACACCCGTCGCGCCAGACAGCGAACTACCAGCGTCTCGCTTTAAGTTTAGCCACCAAACTTATTCTTAACATCTGATACATCTTAGTACTTCCGGGGTGAATTGAATACTTTGAGTCATGGGCTTCCTTGGTCGAGTTGTCTTAAACCATCAATATCGGTACAGAATCGTCCATTGATCCACAATATATACGATCATCTATGGTGAAGTCTTTAAATTTTCCTACGCCATCTTCTTCTTGGAATTGACAAACTCGAATCCTTAGGTTGAGCTTCACGAATCACATTTCTCAGTGTTGTACTTCCAAATTGGCCACAAATCCTTCGGAACAACTTCTTTGTAGCTTACGAGATTCCTCACGAGTTCCCGAACACAACTCTTTTGCTTCGGAGCATTGCGGTAGCTCTTGCGACTCGATTCATCTGCCTTCATTAGCCTTACGGGATGGTAATGGTTCCAAGATTATAATCCTTTATTAATTCCGACCATCTTCTCGTCTCATGTTCAAATCGGTGAGTGAATATACTTGAGCTCTTATGATCATGTAGACTTCCAATGATTCCGATGAGATAATGGCCAAATCTTCAAGGCATACTTGACTAGCTCCAAATCATGGGTAGGGTAGTTCTCTTCATGGGGCCTTAATTGCCGGCGCATAGCGTGACTCTTCCTTCTTATAGGACACATCCTAATCCTTGTGCCCGAAGCATCACGTGAATATCAAAATCCTTACTAATATCAAAAAAAACTATACTAGAGTGAAGTCAAGCGTTTAATTCTTGAAAACTCTCTTACATTAATTTAGGGTCCAAATAAACTTCTTCTCTTTCTTCAATTGCAAGAGGTTTAGCAATGGTTGAGAACCCTTCAATGAAACGTGATAGTATCCTGCCATTCCAAAACTACAATTTGAGTAGCAATCTTGGTGCTCCCAATCATTCTGACTTTAACCTTCAAAATTGCTTCTACTCTGGTTTTGTCATAAAATCAACTTTCTTCTTAAAAGTCACACTTCTTTGAACTTGGCATGTGATGTCTCTGAGCTTCTCAGTTAATCTCAAATGTTGTATGTGTTCTTCTTGACTTTGAGTATACCAAAATATCATCAATAAACACTACAGAACTTATCCAAATATTCCATGAATACTTTGTTCATCATGTTCATGAAATAGGCGGGGGCATTAGTCAATCCAAAGACATGACTAGAAATTCATAATGTCATCACAAGGGTTGAAAGCGGTCTTTGGTACATCCTTAGGACAAATCTTTAGCGATGGTAACTTTGATATTGATCGATCTTGGAGAATACTCGGCTCCTTTCATCTGGTCGAAATCATTATCTATTATGGGCAATGGGTACTTGTTCTTGATGGTGACTTAGTTGAGAAACGATAATCGATACATTCTCATACTTCCATCTTTCTTCTTGCGAACAAAGTGGTGCTCCCCATGGCGGAACTAGGTCTTACAAAACCGTTCTCGATGGTTCTTCTCCTTCTTCATTTCCACAGTTCATATTGGCATCGATAGGGTCTCTTGAAATTGGTCTGATTCGGCACTAGATCGATGACAAACTCAATGTCACGGTCGGTGGCATTCTGGTAATTCTTACGGAAATACATCTGGTAATCTCGACTACATGTACATCTTCCAAGCTCTGGCTATTGACCACAAATGTCCATCACGTCTTGGGTGGCTAGAAATTCTACTTTCTTTCTGTGGTATCCTCAATTATCACAGCTCTTGACCAATCTGCTTTGCTTTATGTTTGGATAACCAATCCATACCAAGGATGACATCGATGGTGCAGTGTCAGAACTATTAGGTTGGCTAGAAACTCAACTCCACTATATGAGTAGCCTAGCTCCTAAACATCCAACTTTAGAACTTGCTCTGCTCGGGCGGTGGACTATGATGTAAGATATAAACTTTTGTTCTTAGTTGCAAAATTCGAGAAACAAAGAATAAAGCTCGAGAATCAAACAGGCGAGTCGGTACTGAATTTACTAGAACTTACCGATTACAACGTCGGTGCTTCTTAGGCTCCCGAGTGGCGTGGTTGACCGGCCTCGACTCTTTGATAAGCGGTGCTCCTCCGGATTGACCGGTAGCAGAAGTTCCTTGATGGTTGCCTTATCTTTGTGTCTTGGTTGATGTGTTCCCAAGGTTGAGCGTCTTGGGTGATAGTCCCATTCTGCATGGTTGGGTTGGTGAAATGCCACGGCGGCGATAAAGCAAACTCTGTTGTGATACATGGGTTCTTCTTTGGATTGGGGTTGGTAGTGCGAGGTTGAAAGTTACGACAGCTGGGCGAGTCTTGAAGTTGATGCGGTGGTGCAGCGAGTCTGTGGTGAACGGCTAAGCTACATGGAATCATTCTTGCCCTCGGTTTGGGTTTGGTGACTTGCTGAGCCATTCTAACTACGATGATCTTCAATTCGCGCTTATCCTCTAAGATCAAAGCCTTGTTGATCAACTCTTGAAAATCGGAAAGGTGTGGGCGATCAAGTTGACTTGAAGTCGATGTTCAATCCTTTGACGACTACGGCGAGCCTTGTCGGTGGCATCTATGACATATCGAGCAAGTTGAGAACTTGTTGAGAATGTCGATCGCAACATTCCTCCTTTGAGACGAAATTCATCCTTCTTGGATCCATGATTCCTTATTTTGGTAATCTTTGGCGGCAGTTGTGAACTCTTCCCAAGTAATATCTTACGGCGTCCATGCATTTTACAAAGTTTCCACCATTCGGCAATGCCTTCCATCGATGGGCGTCTGAACTTTTCATGATCATTGCATTGGTGATCGGTGATTTCTTTCAATAACGAAGCCAATCATCGACTTCTCTGGTGAGACATGTCGAGAAAGGTTGGTGGAGCGGGTCCTCATAAACTCCATCAACTTGGATGATCCATTGTGACCATGAGCATTGGGGCTCCATTGTACTGATTATTGTTGTTACGATTATTCATAGCCTCCCGATTCATCATGGTATGCATCATTCAGTCTGTTTATCATGAGATGCTCAAAATTCTGCAGATCGTTGAAGGTGCTTGTGGTGGAACTATATGAAGTTTGTTCTGTCCTCATACGTCTGGAGTATCGGAACCATACCAATGACTTGATGATTTGAACCATCAGTGAACCTCAAGGGTTAGATAAGGTAGCAAGCAGAAAGTTGTCGGGAAGCTCCATTGAAACTCTTATATTGATTAAGATAAATATGCAAATCTAAGGGGCACTCCTCTGTGTATTCAGACATAAACGGCTTAGTCTTGAGCAGATCATGCCTTGCGGTGCTCCTTTCTTTATGCGAAAGTGGTAGTGATCGATGTCCGGGATGGTGCAATGTGTCAGTGCGATCTTTCTTGGTGCTGGCTCATTGATGAAATATCACATCCATACAACGAATATAAGAATGGGCGAGATGCCGCGGTGGCGTCGTCTTCTCCGCAAAGCGTACATTTAAATAACAAATAAGCTCGGGATTGGGACCTTATGGTGAGTTTACATTTATTAAGCCATGCAAGTACTTGTAGGCTCGGCGCAAGTCCTCCATGCGCTCTCCATAATAAAGAAATAAGGATATAAAACAACTTTGCGTGAGAGACATGAGATGAGAAATAAACTCTTTAGAAAATAGTTTTGGTAGAGCAGCCTCCCATCAATTTACCACGATGCAAATCGGACCGATCACGCTAGGATCAAGACCCTAACGTTCAACCTTCAAGTAGAATTCTTCTTCAAAAGCCAGGTGGGATCAAGACCCTAACGTTCAACCTTCGTAGAATTCTTCGACTCCTCCATACATTGATTTGTTTAGCAAGAGTGAGTACACCCGTACTATAAGTCATACCACAGAATGCATTTATACATGATGGCTTTTTCCAAAGAAATGCACGTGGTTATTTTGCGAAATACAACATTTGCAATTGAATACAAATAATAGATTGAAAGCATAATTCAAAACAAATAGACAATAATAAGTTAACAATTGATTTCACAAAGGACACACAGTCTAATCAAGTTCTTTCACACAATTTGAACAAGTTATCTCACACATTGACCCTTCCCAATTGTTTTATGAAAAATCTACCTCGTGTGAAATTCGAGCATGTCCATAGCAGGGGCCGCGGCTATTCGAATAGATTGGTTTAAACACTCTGCGAGAGGTTGTACACTTTACCCACACGATGAAACCAACCGGATCGAGTTGATCACAACAAAATCTTCCGAGACTTCATCTCAAACAATGACCTCTGGTGTGCTTTCTGTAATCAATTTGTACACCTGACCCTGGAGCGACACACACCATTGGGCGAGGATGCGTGAAAAATCCCGATGTGACATATCACACCTCGACCCATCACATAGCTTAAATACAACTGGAGTTGTCAATGTCAAGACTCCATAACTTACTAAGTCGGCCCAACCCATACTAGGCATAGTGTCGATGCGGTAAAGCCAGTTCAATGGCGCGCAAAGTTAAGTCCTTAATTGACTAAGGCAAGACTTCGATTTTTCCCAAATCACAAAGTTTATATCACAGATCCACCATTCACACAATCCACCACTTGCCTCGGTCTAAATCTTTTCCCTTTGTTGATTAAGTGCAACACATGCCATCAACGAGTATGACAACAACACACAGTTTCATCACAGTTCCATAATCACTTAGTCAAGTTTATAATTGCAACTCTCATGAAATGATGACTCGTGGCATGGCTAGCGTCTAATCGTATCTAACCAACACGTTGGTGCTACGATAATACCAACTAATAATTAACCAACCTAGGGTGACAAAAGATCATGGCATACAATAGACAAGGTGGCATAACAATTTGGATTAATAACTACACCCAAAAGTATTTAAATAAATACTTGAAATAGAATGCAATACATTGAAACAAAGTATTTGGCTGGGTTCAAAATGATCAAAGTATAACTTGCCTTGGAATAGATCTAGATCAGGATATGCGAGTAGTTTTCATGTGACGACCCCTCCTAGTTCCTACTTCTCAGCCATGAGATGAGGTGAGGGGGAAGGGAGAATATTCGCGCAAACTCCTGTCGGCTAAGTATTTTTTTTGCTGTCTTTTGTGCCTGAATGGATGAATGAGAATGAACATTGCTGATCCTTGCATCCTTTTCCTTCCTGGACTGATCCCGCCGGGTTTTGATGCACGAAGCGAGCGCGTGGAAATAGCAGATACATCGCCGCGAAACCCGGCTCTCTCCCCTTCCCCCGCGCGAGCGCCCCAGGCCTGTTGCGTCGAATGGAAAGCAAGCGATTTCGAGCGCCTCCTGCGCTGTGCGCCCAAGCAAAAAAAAAAAAACGCACGAAATAGCAGCAGCAATGTGGACCAAGCGTAGTACGTTGATCCGTCCCGTTCGCAGCCGTCGGTCGGCGTGCGAGTGAGCGACAAGTTTTTTCCCCCCATCGAGTCGGGGTGGGTTGGTTGGTTGGTTAGGATGTGCCCGATTCGTCTCGTTTTCCAGCCTCGGTCGTTGGCTTTCACTCGCTTGTAGACACGAGAGGAGGAAGAGTTTCCGAAAGGAGATAAGGTAGAAGAAGCTTGTAGCCTACCTGGGCGCATAGTACATACGTGCCTAGCTAGCTACGCGCGTCCAAGCAGTTCACCAATTGTTATGCGATGACGACGACATGGTCCTGGAATAATTGGATGGATCCCAACAAGAGCGAACCCACCGTGTGCGGTGACCGAGAGGGCCCCATCGATCGATCGGCCCATCCATGGGTTCTCTCCTCTTGCTAGATTTCGAAGGCGTTGATAAGCAGCGGTACTAGAACTAGTATGGTACTACATCTTTCGTCACTTCGAGCTACACCAAGAGAGGATTTCCGAAGGCGTTGATGAGCAGCAGTACTAGAACTAGTAGTACTGTAGTACTACATCTTTCGTCACGTCGAGTTGCACCAAGAGAGGACTAACCGAGCGATTAATCAACAAGTGGAAAGCGGTACAGAAAGATGAGCACAAAAAAGTTAACTACTGAGGCATCAATTCACATATAATGAGATGTCTAACTCATGCAATTAATGGTACATGTACATATAAAGCTAGCGCTAGCTGGCTTATCAAACTCCCAAATTAATCAATACGAAAATCGATCTCACTGCAGTTCCCCTCCTAATCTACATCCATTAATTGTATAATCATCATGCTACTAAACACAATCAGAATACTAGTTGTATGTACACAGGGATCAAGACAAGAACCTAGGATTAATTAACAAGGATCGAGGCCTAGCTAATCCCTGGAGGTCTGGATGGATAGTAATAATCTGATCCGACCCAATCGAGAGGCCTTCGTAAAGGAGAAGATGAAGATGCATCAACAAACAGCCACTAATTAACCCAAGCATGAAACACCAAGTTAATCAATCAAATTAAGTAATTAATCAACCAGCCAGAAGCGAATCCTGTGGTGTAAGGTTGGTGGTAGGCAGCTCCGGATCATTCAGGCTCGATTAATTGCTTCAGTACTTCCAAAAGTCGGCGAGGTCCAGGATGTGGTCGTCGAAGTGGTCCAGGAACGGCTGGGACGACGGCGTGACCGCCGACGAGATCTCCGCGCAGCCGGCGGCGTTGGGGTCGGTGCTGCGCCCGGTCTCGCGGGACGGGCTGAGCACCGGTGTCTGCCCCGAGACATGCTCCGCCTTGCAGTACCTCCGGATCGCCCGCGGCCGGTCGCCGGAGTTCACCGTCGGGAGCGAGAAGTAGGAGCTCGAGTACAGCATGTGCGGTTGCTGCTGATGATTGTACTGCAGCGGCATGGGCCCTTCCATCTTGATCTGCTGCAGGTAGCTCATGCCCGGCGCGGCATGGGCACCGGCGACTCCCGCGGCGTGGCCGGAGGTGGACGCAGGGCCCTTGAAGTCGATCACCTCGTCGATGTCGGCGCCGAAGGGAGGCTCCATGAGGGGCGGCAGCTCGGCAGAGTCGAGGAAGTCGCTGATGAAGCCGAACGAGCTGACGCGCTCGAGACCCGCGCCGGTCGCCGCCATTGGCCCGTTCCTCGCCGCCAGGTCCTTGTTGAACACCTTGCACACGGCCCACTCATCCTGCACGCGACAGGGCATCAAGAAAAGAAGAGGATTTAGCTCATCAACCCACAAAGGAAGAAAATTAATAAACTTGGAGAAGAGAACATGGCAAGACAAGAGACGTGGCAGCCGGACCATGGCGGAGCGTGGGAGCGGGTGGGGGAGCTTGCCCTCGAGGCGGAACTCGTGCATGACCCAGCCGGTCTTCTCGCCGCGGGGGGCGCGGCCGCGGTAGAAGACAAGCGTCTTCTTCATGCCAACGAGGATGCCTCTCCCGCGGAAGATCTCCTTGTCCTTGCCGGTGGCCTTCCAATATCCGCTCTCCGTCGCGCGGTTCGTCCTCGTCCCCGTCGGGTACTTGCGGTCCTTATGGCAGAAGAAGTACCACTCCTTCTCCCCCATCTTCGCCTTGCCTGCAAAATCAACGCACGGAACTAAGCCAAGAAGATTCTTACGGAGAAATTATGAAGGGGAAAAGAAAAAGGAGTGGCTTTGCTTGTGGCTGTACAAACCTGGGAGGTCCCATGGCTCGCACTTGTTGAGGTCGACCTCGCCGATGACGCCGGAGGAGAAGCGGTGGTCGAGGGCCTTGGGGGTGAGGTAGTGCGAGGTGATCTCCTCGTCGGTGGGGTGGAACCGGAACCCCGGCGGCAGCTCCAGCCCGGCGGCGGCCTCCTCCACCTCCACCTCCGCCTGGTTTATCACCGACACCTCAGACATGTCCGCCGGCCGCGACCAAACTCCCTTCCTCCCGCACCAAGCCGTCCGCCACAAGCTAGAAGAAGAGGAAATGGATGCCTCGAAGAGAGAGAGAGAGAGAGAGAGAGAGAGAGAGAGTGTGTGAAAGAGAAAGAGGCGGGTTTTAGGAACAAGGGAAGGGACTGGGGGTGAGGAACCGAGGGGCGGCTTATATAGGGCTCCACGCGAGCCGCGGAGGCACACTGGCACAGAGAGAGACGTGCGGGAGCTTCTCCCGTCCGCCTGCGCCTGCAGCTGCGACCCGGTGGGGGGTTAACGTCTTCCACTGCTTACCGCGCAGCTGTGGCCTCTAAGCAACTCATAATTACTTGTCCTAATCCTAATGGCCCTCCCCCTAATCCTGTTCCTCGCTATTCTTCTCCACCGCCGGGGTGGGAATATTCGTTCACAGCTAACGCGGCAACGGCGCGTTGGACTAAACCAGGCTTTCTTTTCTCGCTTAATTAAACACACACACACACACTACTAGTACTTCATGTATATTTGATTTTATAATCTCATTTCTCTGACTTTGGCAACGAGTAGGCTAGCTGGGACGGTGATCAGAAACTGAAAATACATCGCAGCTGTTTTTTAACCTCCCAAAAAGTTAATATAGATCGATTCATGTCAAATATCGCTTTGTAATTGCGGTTGCGGTTGCCGTTGCGGTGTACCCTTCCCTTTTTCCCACCTTTTTTGGGTAGCACTTTCCGGTGGTTGTTGTTCGTTGTCCATAGGAGGGACGCGCGACGAGCCGTCGAGCCCACGACCACGACAATCTCTTGCAAAGATACCGCGGGATTTACCTTTGTATGGGCGCAGCCGAACCAAAAGCGCTGCGAATTTGACTCTTTGAGCAGTTTTCCCTTTCTGAAATGAACGCTCTTGGTGCCTACGGTGTAATCAGTGTGTTTAGAAACCTGAATCTAGGTCTTGCAGGCCTAGTTTATGATGTGTTCTTCGTCTGCCGATAGATTATACACAGAGGAGATCCATTGAGAAAAGAAATAAAGAAGAAGAAATAATTATCTTCATCTATCTATGTTCAATCTACTATTTGTCCTTGTATTGTTTTGTGTGAATCGATTTTCGTCTATAAGGTGATCGTTTGGACTGAACTCGTTAACGACGGTTCTCAATACATTATCAGCACGATAGACTCCGGCCTACCTCTAGTCCTACTCTACTCGGATTGAAAGGTAATCGTTATAGCACGGCTCGTAGATCGAATCATTTTTTCGGTGCAAATCCGCAGTAATCTATCGCGAGCCGACTAGAAGTCGCCGGCCAACCCGATCGATAGGTTACATGAAAAAGTAGATGTCAAGAAAAAGAAGAAAAAAACGGCCGACGCAGCCTCAGACGATCCAGCGCCCGCGCGGTCTACCGTCGGCCCATTGTCGTCTGCATGCATGTCGCTCAGACGTGCTTTTGCGCCGCCACACATGACGCCTGGCGCCGCGCCGCCTAAAGCGCGCTGGCCTGCCACCACCGGCATGCCTCCATGCATGACCGCACCTCCGAAACCCACGCGCCATCCGTGTTGCTCCTGCCGTCTAGAGCCGCCACCACCTCCAATGGCGCTAGGGGAAACCACTGGCCTTGGGACGGATTGGGCCAAGAAGTAAGCCACGGTATGGGTGGAAAACCAATAAAGAAAAAAGGTGAAATTTTGCAAGAAGGCCCTCAATTTTTCTGAAAATTGCAAGAAAAAATTCTCAGAATTGAAATTTAGAGGTTTAGCACCTGGAAATTGCAGAATTCACTAGAAAATATATATTTTAGTAGAAAAAGGGAATCAGTAATTCAAATTTTGAATCCTTTTGAGCATTTGAAGTATGTTTAACTTTGTTATTATTATTTTTATGCAATTTTTATATTGTATTTATTATTTTGATTATCTGTAATTGTTTATATTGCTTTTAATCACTAAAAATAGCATTAAATCATGAAAAATACATAGAAAAATATGGGACCATTGTGGGAATTTTTTTGTACCATTACTTGCAACCATTTTATGCAAATTACAAGTAGTAATCTTATGAACTTTTTACATAAATATGCAGATGACTAACATCATGAACCGAGAGTTCGAAGAGCTGGCACAACATGACCAAAATTACTTGACTTTGGCATCAGACGTCAAGATCATACTTGGGACCAAAAAGCTCCACACGGCTATCTGATTTGGCACTTCGTAGGATGCCAATCCCACTACTGAGGAAAATGATCATCCACTTCACTTCCTTATACACCATCTCTGCCTAACACTCAAGAATGAGTATACGGTGGAGAAGAACACACTAGCTTTGTGGACCGATCTGAAGAAGCGATTCGAGAAGCTGAAGTACACCATTCTTGCTCGGGCACAGCAGGAAAGGACCCGACTACATTTTGCTGACTACAAGACCGTGGGGGAGTACAATTCTGCCTTGCACAAAATTTGTAATAGTCTTCATGTAACACCCTAGCAATACGGAAGCCAAGATATTACCTAAAGTCTAACATCAATCAATACTATAAATTAATTTCAAGAATCTTTCAGCTAATAACATAAAAAGAGCAACAATTAATAAAATGAATATATGAATTGAATCAGAATTCAACAATATATCAAAACTCTAATTATCCAATCATATTGAATCAATTATGATAAATCCATCAATAGACTATACGAAGATCATTAGGCAATTACTAATTCAACCATATCATAATGAAGGATAACATCAACCATCAAACTTCATTTATTACAATCCAATATTTATCAAATGAAAGGTAATGACAAGTTCATCTAATTAAAAAGTGAATAATGTGAAGTGAATGAAGTGATCCGTGATTATTCCCTCCCAAGCATGTCGTCCTCATTTTTACCTAAACAAATAAACACAGTAAGAATGAGTCCATGACTCAGCAAGTACAATAGAATAATGTGAACAACAATGAATAAGAACATGATAGTCACAATATAGAATAAGAATGTTGAGTGGCAGAAATCATATGAATAAGTGAAATGCATGACCTCCTCTTCTACTTATACCGGTATAGCCAGTGAACACCATGTCGATGTTCACTCATGCTCGCATTATCCAAAATGGAGGGATCCAAGGGCCGTTTGAAGAATGTTTCATAACGGGGATCCAATTTGCCCACATTGGAATGATGGGTCTTTACATCCCACTCCCGTGGGTGAAACATTAACAGTGAATGAATGAATTCATGGATATGAAAGACATAATCTTAAGAAGCATGGATTAACATCCATGAAAAGAAACAAGAATTATTGGAATTACTCGAAATCATAGAACTTAATCATAGCATAAGCATCAAGCAATACAAATAGATATCAGTCAATACATTTTTCAATGTACTTACCCATGTTGGAATGATGGGACTTCACTACCCACTCCTGTGGGTGAAACATGAATGGATAAACGAATGAATATGTTGAACGTAAACATATTACCGAAGAATCATGGTATATCAATTATGAAGGGAAACAAGTAATACCGGAATTATCCATTGCACATTCATCAATCAAGTGGAACAAATAGCAATCAAGACAATTCAATTGTACTTGCCTTTCGCGTTGCGACGCGTTAGGAGGCAAGGATGATGCCACTAATCCCGAAGCATCTCCTCCTACATAATTAAATTACTTACATAAGAACGACGTGATAAGAAGACACTACTCGCATCACTTTAACTCGTCTTTCCAAAACCCAAGGTTTATATATTTATTCTACTCGAATTAAACGACAATCTAGCATGAAATTATACTGGACACCGGTATTAAAACCTTCATAACTTTTGCTTTGAAACTCGAAAAAGTATGATCTTAGACTCTCTGGAAAGATAAAGAAATCTTCTACAATAACTTAGTTGGCGAGACTTTCTAATTTGGCCAACGTCTGTGTTTAATAATCATATGAAACTATGTAATTATAATCTATCAGACAGAAAATACAGAAGTAGAAGAAAATTCATAACTTTTAATTGGATTAACCCAAATTCAAGATTTTTAACAATCTGGAAATATTAAGAAATTTCCTACAACAATCGTGTTGGGTAAAATCCCCGAATCAGACTTTAACTTAATTTTAATTAATAAACAAGACGACTGCTAACATTGGTCAGACTCTCTGGACAGCAGTAAAGAAATCAACGCTTTTAGACCACAACTCGACTTGGGTGATCTTTAAACCCATGGAAAGCTGAGAACGAGCCCCACAAAATACTCCAATCGCAACTGAACGTCGATGTCCTAATCATGGCAAATTACGAATCTAAATCGATCTAACCAGCGAGGAATCATTCATTACCCGTGAAGACACATGTGCTCGCTGAATTCCCCGCAAGGCTCTTCTCTCCTCTTCTTCTCCTCTCTACCTCTTCTCCCGAAGGGTTCTTCTCCCTCCCTCCTTCTTCTTGGACAGCAGCAACGGAGGTGGCGGAAGTGTAGAGGCGGTGCAGCACGGTAGCAGGGCGTGGTACTGTAGCACCTAGTGTTTTTTGGCTGCCCCTAATGGGCCAAGGCTATAGGCAGCCCAAAAATTAATCACCCTTCAAGAGAAAATTCTGAAATCCCTTTTTAATTCCTAATAAAACGGTTCATTCATTACCTAAGATGAAATTCTTTCAGTCGATCAGCAAGAATGTTGGTAGTCTCACAACAATCGTGGGCAGCGATACTATTATAATAGGCTCAGTAAGGGCCACAATTATACTCCCGATGGGCACAACTTTGGTCACTGAAGAAACCTTATTGTACCCAGAATCGACTAGAACTCTCCTAAGTTTTAAGGATATCCACGCTAACGGTTTTCACGTAGAGACTGAAGAAGAGTATGGTAAGGAATACCGCTCAATACAAAGCATGAAGAAAATAAAAAATTGTATTAGAATGACTTCCTTCATATGAAACTGAGCCATACTACACTAATATTAAGACTTCTGCAGCCAATACTGTCCTGAAAACCGATTTACAAGCTCTAAACTTTTCTGTCACTAGCATGATAGATTAGGTGTGGATATCATAGAGATATGCTCATGATCTTAAGATGATATTACAATTGGCAATGACGTTGAAGGTTGATATTACAATTGGCAATGATGTTGAAGGATTATCGATTCACGCATTTTCGGTAAAATCTCTGTGCTATAAGGTCTCTGGCCGGTCAGACCGCCCTTGGCGGTCAGACCGGTCGGGGGCGGTCCGACCGACCATAGGCGGCGGTCGGACTGGCCATATATGATATGTCGAATTTGGAGCTGGGCCAAAAATAGAGGGTGTAGGCAAGAGAGGGGGTTCTCATACACTTGGTCTCATAATTTTTGAAGCTTCTAGACAAAAGATCTATTCGTTTGAAATTTTCAGAAAGGTTTCAGATTTCAAGGTGTGAAATTTGGCTAAGTCCCTAGATGGGCGGTCAGACCAGCCCATGGGTGACGGTCTGACCGGTTTTCACTTGATTCGTCTGCTTTCATAGCGGCGATGTTTGTTTGTTATGTCAAGTTTATGGGTTTTAGTGTATATATGTTTCATGATGCATGTTTTGACTAACGTGGGTCAAGTTGCGAAGAACTTATTTTCGGAATCGATTTCTTGGCCTATTGTTGTGCAGGTTGCTTGGAGATCAACGACGGTCAACGGCGAGGATGATCGGGACTAGGCTTGAGAGCTGAGGTTCAGAACGATCGAGGATGTCGGGTGAAGTAATTGGATTCGAGCATTGCGCAAAATGGACAAAGATGACCGAACGGGAAGTTTGGTGCGACGGGTTGAATCAAGTGATGCGAGGGTCGGTGCAAGTGCCATGGTGGTATCTGTGGGAGCCGGATGGGAGAGACTTGCCGACATGATGAGAACCGTTGATCAACCTACACGTGGCGAAGTATGGGATTACTTTATGAAGATTGGACTCGGTCTTTAGAGAAGGATCGAGAAGGGGTATTTTGGTAATATCACTAAAACACTGCCTTGATTGCTTTTGGCTAAACCACGGCGCAAGACGACGCAAGGAGAAAAGGTTTAGGTCAAGAGAAGATGAAGACAACGCTTTAAAATGCGTGCATGAGTTAAACCCGTTTTCTTTAATTCTCAAGTTTTCTTTTGGTTTCTGCTCCCAATCTCGCTTGCTGTGACATGTGGGATCTCATCTAGGATCATCTTGAACATCTCTAACCCACGAGCAAGTTTTTGGATCTAGTTTTTGTTTTAACTAGGTTTTAAACCATTCTTCACTCAAACGGAAAAAGGTAGGAACTTTGCCAAGGATCTTCACGATATTTGATTGGAATAGGCTCCTGATATCCTAGAGAAGGTGTGTTCCAAGTTTTATCGAGTTTGGAGTTGTAGATTAAAAGTTAGACCTATTTGTAACTTCGTTTTCGGGCTATTTTTACTGTTGATCAGGTTGGAGGTCCGCCCAAGGTGACCGGTCAGACCGCTCAAGGTGACCGGTCATGCCTCCATTGATATAGAGGTTAGACCGCCAAACACTTGAAAATTGAGCTTTGGTTGATTTTGGTTGTTTTGCTTCGGGTTTAGATTGGATTCAATACAAGACTTCTGATGTGCTTGTATATTGATCTTCATAGCTGTCATAGCTATCGGAGTGAAAATCGTGTTGAATATGATCTTTGTGAAAAAGATCGTGCTCCTATTTACCCCCCCTCTAGTCGCTGTTTCGGTCCAACATTAGGTCACCCAGGACTTAGGATGATGAGAAATATAATTAACAATTCTTAGTGGCATAATATCAATATAAACAATTTTCCAAATCTGAAAGATTTTATGAGCCCTGCATGTGCCACCGAGAAATTAATTACTAGACTTTTTGCTCTGAAAGTGAGGGGTGAAATCTCTGCATTCCTGGACCATATCTAGAGAGACATTTGTGGTTCTATATAGCCCCTGTCAGGGACATTTAGGTACTTTATGGTGCTCATCGATGCTTCCTCGAAATGATCGCACGTACGTTTATTTTCTACGAGAAACCATATTTTTGCAAAGTTGATCTCGCTACTACAGAAAATGTCTTCACAAATGGTTCACAAACGTCATCACAGACGGTTTCGTGAGTTGTCTGAGTTTATAGGTCAGTAATGATATGAGATCATCACAGACGGCTTTTTAACCGTTCGTGAAAAAAGCTATCACAGATGGTTCTGAACAGGAACCGACTGTGATAATTATTATCACAGACGGTTCCAGTTCAGAACCGTCTGTGATAGTTTTTTCTATTGCAAAAGAAAATTGGATTTCGATCCAAACCAATCAATTGTTGGACAGTAGTTTTCATATGCAACCTCTAGCAAGACAACTAAAATTCAATTAAAATTCTGATGGCAAATACATTGCATGAGAGACCTATCTAGCAAAAGAGAAACCAAAAGGTTTCATAACGTCCCATCCGAATGGAGAAAAAAGAATAAAATTACAAAGTTAAACTAGCTAGAAACCAATTATGCCTCCAAACTCCTGAAGAACTCATCGACTTCTTGGATTGGTCTTGTGAGCTCCTCTATGTACCTCACCAGCATATCACAAACTGCTCTTGACTGTCATTCGAATTCGACTCAAGCTCGCTGGCAAGGAAAAGGAGAGACGACTGAAAATCTCCGTGGCGCTCCGGCATTAGGTACAAATAAAATAAGAGCCATCAAATAACCAACAAATTGTGTATATTTTGAGGGATATACACGTACCTTCCGGCAGTCTACCTCCTACAACAGACATGGAGCTCATGCGCGTCCCTCCTCCTCCTCCTCGTCGGCTACATCTCCTCGTCGAACCGTGCTGGGGAATCAAGGGCGGTCGCCGGAGCTCGGCGTGGGGAGGGAAGAGGGAGAGACTGATGGAAGACAAGGCGGGGGTGGGTATAATATATAAGGACAACGCTAAAATATTTTGCCTCCCACGCAAGCGTTCAAAAATTCCGCGAATCACAGACAGTTTCAAACAAAAACCGTCTGTGATGAGCTAGTATCACAGACGGTTCAAATTAAAAACCATATGTGATAAGTATCTCCCGATTTTACCTTACTTTGTGACTTGAAATGGCTTGAAATCACTAACATTATTTAAAAGAAATAAATTTATTGCTCAGCCGCTTTTGTAGAATTGTAATTTACCAATACATGTTGGGGACACACAGTCATGCATGCAGCAACTCTGATCAATTTCATACCATCGATATATAACATCCATTCACCTATGAAACTAGCGCAAGGGTCAGCACCGAAATTTTTCATCTTCGAAGATTTAGCTGCAACGTTTATGTACCTATATCTCCACCGCAGCGAACTGCAATTGGCCCTCTCCGAAAGTCTAAGATATACGTTGGTTATGAGACAACATCCATAATAAGGTATTTGGACCCCCATGATCGGAGATTTGCATATAGCCCGCTTCGCTGATAGCATATTTGATGAGGATAGTTTCCCGTCATTAGGGGGAGGAAATCAACCCCTTGATGAAAAATATCAGGAAATAACGTGGCAAGCCACGAGAATCCACGCACATGCCCCACTCACTAGTGAAGTAAATAGAGAAGTCCAGAAGATAATTGATTTGCGAGTAGTAGCGAATCAATTGCCTCGTCATTTTTGTGATTTGAAGTGCATGACCAAGTCGCATGTGCCGACACGCAATGCACTAGAGAGGGTTGAAATACCAAAGAAAATTGAAGGTACCCCTAATCCCGTCTAGAGGCCTCAGAATAAAAGTACGAGAACTCCGACCCCTCGAATCCCAAGTAACCGGAGACGTCTGGCTAAAAAGGATAAGAAAGACTTGACATAGTCAATCACTGAAGTTCCCCAGAGCCAGAAGGGGAGTTAGTTGAGACATGGCACCAGTATGGAACTTTCGGTAAAAGGCATACCGGATTTGAACATCCTCACGGAGAGAGACATCAGCATGGACGCGTGCGCACACATCGGATATGAAAAAGTAAAGGGGCTTGCCCCCGTAATTGGAAGCACCGGTGAGCAAGTAGAAGTATTAGAAGAATCGTCACATGAAGAAATAGCTATAAACTATGTGACCACAAAAGAATCTATGAATAGGATTACAATCAATGTCGATATTTATTTTACAAAAAAATTATCATATTCATCGATCTTGATCCAGAGATCTGCATCGCTCGCTGAATGTAAGAAAAGATCAGATTGAGAAGATTGAAATAAGGTAGTAGCGACTGAATTATTATCTTTGAATAAAAAAGAGATATTTGAGTCTGTAAGCCGCACGCCTCCCTATGTGCACCCCATAGAGCATAAGTGGGTATTTGTTCGAAAGAGAAAGAAAAATAATGAAGTTGTAAGATACAAAGTAAAGCTCGTTGCACAAGGTTTCACTTGACGACCATGAGTTGATTATGAAGAAACATATTCTCCGGTCATAGACAGAACTACCTTTAGATATTTAATCTCAATGACAGTAAACTTGAATTTAGAAATAAAATTGATGGATGTGGTAACTGCATACCTCTATAAAAACTTGGATTCAGATATTTATATGAAGGTACTTGAAGGTATCTCTGTCCTGAACCAAGACAGAACAAATAGAAATTTGTACAGTGTGCAACTCAAAAAGTCACTATACGGATTTAAGCAATCAAATAGGATGCGGTATAATCGCTTAAGCAACTTTCTATGCAAGAAAAGCTACATGAACAATGAGGATTGTCCTTGTGTATTTATACAACGATCTTAGGATAGATTTTGTATAATCTTAGTGTATGTAGATGATCTGAATATCATCGGGACCCTAGAAAATATTAAGAAAGCAAGCTTTTACCTGGAGTCAGAGTTCGAAATGCAAGATTTGGGTTAAACCAAATATTGCCTAGACTTGTAGCTTGAGCATGCCCCTGAAGGGATATTAGTGCATTAGTCAACCTACACTCAAAACGTGTTAGAAAAGTTTGACTTTGAAAAGACATACCCTTCGAAAGTACCAATAGTCGGAAGATCCTTGCAGCAAGATAAGGATCCATACAGCCCTAAAGAAGAGGGGTAGGAAGTCCTGTAACCGGCATTCTCATACTTGAGTGCAATAGTAGCACTCATATATTTAGCAAGTGTACTAGACCAGACATTACATTCCTGCGAATCTATTAGCAAGGTATAGTGCAGAACCTACCAAAAGGCATTGGCAGGGAATAAATGATATCTTTCGGTACCTTCAAGAAAGCAAAGACCATGGTCCGCTCTACAGAAAGAACCAAGACTTAACTATGAATGACTATGCATATGCCAGGTACCTGTCGGACCAACATATAGCCAAGTCGCAAACAGAATATATATTCCTATGTGGTGGAACTGTAATTTCATAAAAATCGTCTAAGCAAAGTTTTGTATCAACTTCAACGAACCACTCAGAAATCATAGCACTGTACAAGGTCTCACGAGAATGTTCCTGACTTCGGCGGATGATTCACCACATCCAGTAGTCGTGTGGATTGAATACCACACAAACCCCCACTATTATCTATGAAGATAATGCAGCTTGTGTTGCACAAGTGCAGATAAGTTATGTGAAGAGTCCTCTCACAAAGCATATCAACCCCAAGTTATTCTATGCTTATGAATTGCAAAAAGATGGACGAAATTAAAGTATTGTATACTAAGTCATGTGAAAATCTTGTAGATTTATTCACTAAGTTACTTTTAGTATCTAACTTTGAAAAGTGCATAGGTGGAATTGGAATGATGAAACTTAGAGAAACACATAATTCAAGGGGAGAATCTTCACGAACTTATTATTGAAAATTGATCACGAAGATCGAGTACCTAAAGAATAAATCCTGGAAATTAAATGAAATTGGGTGGATTGTACTCTTTTTCCCTTAATGAGTTTTTCCAAAGTTTCTCGGCTAAGGTTTTTAATGGGGCAATCCATGAAGTATAGCAAAACGTGTTTCATGTACTTTTTCTCTAAAAAAAATTCTTTTAAATTTTTATAGAGTTTTGATCAGACATAAACATGCCAAATAAGTGTCTAAAGGGGGTGTGAAGAAACATAGGCCTAAACCTGGCAGGCCTAGTCCATGATGGGCTGCTTATCTGCCTATAGACTATATATGGAGAGGGACCCACAACTATTATACGTGCTTTTGAGAAGAGAAATAAAGAAAAAAAAATTCTCATATCTCTATATGTTTAATCTACTATTTATTTTTATATTATTATGTATAAATTCCTTTTGTCTACAAGAGACACGCCTGCGACGGTTTTAGCCGTTCTGAAGTCAAGGAAGCATCCTGCTTTGAAAGGAAGGCCAAAAGTCAAGGCGATGACGTGCCGCTGTTCAGGCCTAGTTCCTGCCCGAGAGAAGCGGTGATTTTTTCCCCCCGTATCATAGAGGCTTGCCGCAGTAATGTCGCAGCGGTAGCAGTCCTAGTGCATAACGTTGCAGAAATCTAGGTTTGATTGGTTTTATTAGTGTCTTGTTTACAAATTTAGCATTGGATATCAGAACCAGAATCAAAGAAGGTGGCCTAACGTGAACGGCTTATGGAAGTTGAAATTAATACTCCCAGAAGACCGAATTGTTTGTTCCAATATTTTGTCAGTTATACGTATCCATTTCATCCATAAGAGGATGCTAAGAAATTGGGATATCGATTTCTACCAATGAATTAAACCTGATGGTAATGTTTTCAAAACACAAAATATACACCAATTCTTTAAGGGAATTCACGATGACATGAATACCCATCACAATATATATTTGTCTTTTAGAGCATTTAATTAATACAAGATAATTGCAACATTCTTTAATATGCAACATGTACTTTCCTTGCGGGTCACTGTTTTGAAACCAGCGGACTTGTTCAAAGGCAGCTTGCATTAAGCTCCTATTTATAATCATCTGTGGGTAAATTAACAAGCTCTTTCAAATAGATATCTCACTGATTTTTAACTTCTTTATTAATTATTGCTATTATATTGTCCTGTAGCTGCAACTGAGAATCTCAGTAGTGGACCTAGCCGGAGTCCTTAGCCACATTGTCAATTAGAAATAGAGAAGTATTCATCATCATTCTCCGAAAGCTACTGTATACCTGCAATTGGTTTCCAAGACATTATTTGAGAAGAATGATGAATTCAAATGTAGGATTAAAACTCTGAAACACAAGTTTGGGATTTGAATTTTCAATAGATGATTTTCGCAAACGTCGTCTCAGTCCGAGCCACAAAATGTTTCCATTATTGTTTTGCATGTAAGAAGGCGTTGCCTATTTCCATCTTGTTCAAAACCACGTTAAATATATAGTGTTTCATTACTTTCTTAACTATCAAAAGGAAACAGCGGTATTGTTGTCCAAATGTTGTTTGTTCTTGCAATGACATCATTAGTTTTCTGGGGTGTAATATATGTACCTGTAGAGCACAATGTTGTGATGGTTAAGGTCACAGGTTTAAGCCTTCACTGTATTTCTTAAAAATCGTAGACATACAAAGTTCCTTACACATAGTCTTTTTCTTTTCAAAACTGTTGGGAGTTTTATTAGCAGTAGTGCAATTTACTCCCAAGTCCTAACAAAACAGGCGCCTAAGCCCCCAGAAAGTTTTTGGGCAATTTGAAGCGGCTGGAAGTAAAGATCGGACCGATCGAAGAAACGGACACAAGTTGGTCTTCTCCTTCCATGCCGCGACGGATGGAACGCCAGAATTCCGGCGGCAGGTGTTGTAAAGCCTGCAACGTTAGTGGCCAGATTCCTCCGACTGCGTGACCTTCCAGCTCACACATGCGTGTTATTTTCGCTTCGCCTTCGGCTCCATTCCGACCCAGCTAGTGTCGTCCGATTAAATAAGTGTGCTTGCCCTATTGAGTACCCTAGTGATTCAACATGAACTAACTGTTCAAACTCGGCTACCCCAGTGTCGCGTCGTGAGTCACGTGTCGCAATAAGGCCAGTTGATAAGCTCTGGCAGGACTAGTATGCCTTCGTTTGGCGATGAGAAGATTCCTTCGTTCCAGGGAGATAAGTATGCCAATAAAATCCTACATTTGACTGACCGAACCTTTGCTAATATGGCCCAGATCCATATTCCAGAATTGTACCACAATTTACGAGCCGATGTGCCTCTTTGGAGGTGACTGAAAAAGACGGCGCAGAGGTTTGTATTGGTTGATTGTTTCACGGAGCTTAACGAACTACTTCCTCCCGTCGTGAAAGCCTGTCACGAAAGGAAGTCATTTTGTATATTAATATGGACTTTAAATTACAATTTATATTGAGGATATGATCCCTATAGATACAACTATATTTGCTATATTTACTCTTCTAATTACAAGAGCTCGTATACTTTACTTAAATTATCATGTGAACTCGTTTCTAAGAGTGACTTTATATTACGTGAACTATATGATATTACCTAATAAATGTGTTGTTATTTTCAGGAATAAAAGACAGAGAGTGGCTGATTTGCAAGAGTTCAAGCTGGGCACGTTCTGAAATCCAGTTCGGCCTACAGAGACAGTACCGACTTCAAACGTTCATAATTTTCACATACAGAGTCCGTTTGAGATCCACGAGTACTTGATGGAAAGCTTACGATGAGGACTTTCCAACGGATCCAGCCCCACCTCTAAATTCATTCGGGGCACTTCAGAAATCGTCGAAAGAAGATGTTGTGTCACCTGTTTGGGTCATGGGCCTTGAAATTCGGATAAAAACCATAGGCCCATACTGTGTGAACAGTACCACCACCCCTCCCTCTTCCTCCTATACATAGTGGCCGCCACCCTTGGGATTTGGTTGGATTTTGTTTAGTAAAAGTTAACTGCATTGCAACCGTGTATTAGGTTGTGTCGATTAGACCAACCATAATACCGCTTCAGAATCCCACTTTATTGAGTATTTTCAATCATATTTGTAATTTCAGATTGCTTATTATCTTTTTCTTGCGTGTTCTTCTATTGCTCGTAGGAATTGAACCTCGTGTTCAGGTCAACCGCGTTCCTGGCATGGTTAATAACGACTCGGAGTGTGTTTAGTGATTGCTCGGTGTTCAGGTTGTGATCGGTTAGAAGCATGTATTGTCAAAGTCGTACCTCCACAAATCGACGTATCATCATATCGGAAGATCAGGACACCCATTACCTCATCAGGTGGTATCAGAGCTTACGTTGACCAGTAGGATTTCTTGTATCCATATTTAGTAGATTGGTTTTTATTTCCCATAGTCCATAAAAATTACCCTACAACAAGAGTTACTTTCCGCTGTCCAAACCCCTTTTGTGCTTTTCAATTTAGTTTTGGTTTGCTAAATTGAATTTGTGTCTGTTTTAGCTTTGTCTAGTTGCTGGTCATACCCTTATTTCCATAAACTCCAAAAAAAATCCCACGTCCAAAACCATCTAGAACACACCAAACCCTAATTTTCCATTTTCGGTCAGAAAACTCTCTTTTCTGCCACCGCAACAAAAAATATTAGAACTTTTAACTTTTGTTTCCTTTATCATTTTTAGTGAAACTACCGCTATTAGATTCATAACTTCATTATACATCTTTATGTAAAATTTTGTTTCATTCCAGTCAGTAAGTAAAAAGATATCTGCAGTAAAAGTTGACACAAATTTCTGGTTTGAATCTGCAACAGTCAACTGTTGTGATTTTTGTGCGAATTTTTTGGTCGGTTTTCATAACATGGCCCAAAAAAAAATTGTAGAAAAAGTCGTCAGGAAACACAAAAAAAGAGGCATCTCACAAAAAGTTACAACCAAAATACCGACGTACTGTCAAGTGGGCATAAATCTTCAGTTTTCATATTTGGGTCAATCTTTGTGCTTTTCAATTCCAGATGGCATTCTATTTAATTATCTTGTGCCTACCACTCCTATACATTATTATACACTTATTTTAGCCTTCTTCCATCCTTGGTTTATCAGCAACATAGGCTAAGAGATAGATACAAACTATAATTCAATTCTGTGCAATTTCTGAAATTATTTGATTATAATCCTTTGCTACATATTTAAAAGCATGTCCAAGCTCCACTTTCTACTAACCAAGCAGATCACGTCGAACCAGCCCTTGCAATCGCTTTACTCATCATTTGAGTCAAGTTACCACGAACCAGCCACCGATTGCATTACATGTTTTGCTTGGTAAGAACTTGGTATTAGCTTGAGTGTTAGCGACTTTGAGCCTCCAGATCCGAGTAGTTGATAGGATTTGTACATTTGTGTATATTTTCGAGCTGGCTACTAACAATGACATGTTTGAGGAAGTTGGTAGATTACGATGACATCGCGGGCAGATTTGAACTCAAAGAGAAACAAATATCTATCATACATCTTGCCACTCATCGTAAGCTAAGAGTTTGTCAGCTGGACTACTTACTATGGGTTACTATGTTGGATAGCTAATTTGAAAGACAGGAACTTGATCCTCATGAGAAGATGGATATGGCAAGAACGACGCTGATCGGTGATGCTCAACATTGGTGATCGAATCTCAAGTACCATTACATGTACACATAGGAGGATATGAAGAAGAAACTATGATGTCGTTACGTACCTCCACCACCCACAACCGCAAGTGATGTGCAACCTAATGTAACTAAAAATGCTGACATTGCTTTGGCTCTTATTCCATTTACAGATACCACCGAGACGCTTGAAGAGATGAAGGATGATCTAGTGCATCTTATATCGTTAGAGGAGAAGTTTGATGTACCTACATTATCTGATGAGAACGATAATGACAAAGGTACTAATTCGATGCTACCATAAAATATTAAGCAACCTTGTGAGTATATACCTATTGTAGTGCTATCTTTTGATATTCCTTGTGTTGACTTGAACGAACCATGTGCTGATCTGAATTCACATAATTTTGTATATGTCGAATTAATTACACATAAGAAAGTACTTGATAGAATATCACATACTGATGCATTATTCTATATGACGCTTAATGAGTCCATTAGTTTGGATGTGCTATGGAGAAAGTTTTTGGAATTTTATCTCTAAATTCTCTATCTAGCATCTATACCTACTGCTTTAAATTAATTGGAGATTATGGTGTAGACAATCAAATTCTTGTATATCGAATATGCATAACTTATAGTTACATGGATGAATTGAAGCTTGCTGTTTTGAACAACAATTCTCGTGTGCTGAATTTTGTTCATTATGAGAGAAAAATAAAATTTAGTGATAATCAAATGCATGTGTGTTCATCTCTCATTGCACCATCTAGTATTGACAATTTGAATAATGAAGTTGAAGTATGGAATACCTTACAAATCTTTTCACCTTTGCTAGATGAATTTGCTATTGCTCGATTGAAATTGGATTATATGGAAGAACTTTGTTTGATTCTAAAAGTTGTAGATTTGCTCATATGTGCTACCCCTGCAAGTTTACAACTTTAGATATTTGAATTGCATAAATGCTTCACTTACATTTGCAAAACTAGTTGAAATAATTGTTGTGTGAGAAATTTTATTTTACTCATTAATATATATATGATTATTCTTGGGGTGATAATGCAATGAGCTTTTATAATCGCTGCTGTTTTATAACATTAATTGCGTAACAACGAAACTTAACGAACTACTTCCTCCTGGCATGAAAGCCTGTAGCGAAAGGAAGTCATTTTGTATATTGATACGGTCTTTAAAATACAATTTATGATGAGGATATGATCCCTATAGATACAACCATATTTACTATGTTTACTATTCCAATTACAAGAGCTCGTACACTCCACTTAAATTATCAGGTGGACTTGTTTTTAGGAGTGACTTTATATTACATGAGCTATATGATATTGCCTAATAAATGTATTGTTATTTTCTAGAATAAAAGACAGAGAGTGGCTGATTTGTAAGAGTTCAAGCTGGACATGTTTTGGAATCTAATTCGAACTCCGTAGACAACACCGACTTCAAATGTACATAACTTTCACATATGTAGTCCGTTTGAGGTCTACGAGTACTTGATGGAAAGCCTACGATGAGGTCTTTCCAACGGATCCATTCCTACCTCCAAATTCGTTCAAAGCACTTCGAAATCGTCAGAAGAAGATGTTGTATCACCTATTTGGGCCATAGGGCTTGTAATTCGGATAGAAACCCTTGGCCTATACTGTTCACTCAGTTACTATCCACGCATGAACAGTACCACCTCCCCTCCCTCTTCCTCTGATACATAGTGGCCGCCACCCTTAGGGTTTGATTGGATTTTGTTTAGTTAAAAGTTAACTGCATTGCAACTTCGTGTATTGGCTTATGTTAATTAGACCAACCATAATACCGCTTCAGAATCTCACCTTATTGAGTATTTTCAATCCTATTTGTAATTTCAGATTTCTTATTATCTTGTTCTTGCCTTTTCTTCGATTGCTCGCAGGAATTGAATCTTGTGTTCTGGTCAACCGCGTTATTGGCACGGTTGATAACGACTCGGAGTATGGTTTAGCGATTGCTTGGTGTTCAGGTCGTGATCGGTTAGAAATCTGCATCGTCAAAGTCGTACCTCCACAAATCGACTTATCATCCTATCGGAAGATCGGGACACTCGTTGCCTCATCAACTTAAGACACTTATGTTATTGTAATATATTTATAAAAACTAATAATATTATAGTATTATAAATATATTTTTCAAGACAGATCGATACATATGCAAAGCGGATCCAAACAAAATGGGCTGTTGCTCAAGATCTGTAAATTTTATCAGTGTTAAAATTTATTAAAAAAAAATCTTTTAAAAAATTATCGAACATTCGAGTCTGACTCAGTAACAACGGTACCTGAGGGCTCCGCCCGTACGTATGCATAGTTAATCCGCACGGTGGCGGCAGTAACTTCTGGAGATCCTAGCCCCCGCCTAACCGGCCAGCCGGGGCGGCGGTCTCGCGATGCCCGGCGCGCCGGCGCTGCCGTACGTACGAGTGGACTAGCTAGGCCGTGACCAAAAAAAACGCACATGGCATGCGTGCTACTCTCCAACTGCTAGCTCCAGGTAAGTGTAAGGATTAACTCTGAACTTTTGTCCTGGAGATGACGTGTCAAGAAAGGACTCATGAGTAGGAACAAAGCCATGCATGGATCTCCTTTGTTTAATTAATCAGGGCAAGAGAGCGTCCGGCCCATTGTTCTCTGCTTTCATTAACAATGGGCGGAAACGACACCATTGGGTGGAGCGGATCATGAACTGTGTGTGATTAGCTAGGCATTAGTCTTAAGATGATATGACATGGCTCTCCTTAAGATATGATTTGGTGATGGGAGTATGATGCCCCCGTCTACGCATCCATGCAACGTATGACTTGGAACCTATGATGCGCCCTTTTTCTTCTTGTTTAGTCGTGTTTTCTGAACACGAACGCAAGCACCCCTGCCTCGCAAAATTATCACACCGATGATTCTTCGATCTTCGGTCACCGTCGGAACTCAGAACCAATCCGCGAGTAGTATGCCAAAACGACGCTCGCCGCGCGCATGTGGGCAGCTTGCCAGCTGAACCCTTGTCACTGAAGTCACAGCGTACGATTTGTTTTCTTCAGAAGCAAAAAAAAAATGCCAATGGACACATTTTTCTCTCAAAACAAAATCCTTAATGCTACATACTAAAATCGGATGACTAGGCAGCTCCAGGGCACTGACACAGCCAGACCGAGTTGCGTGGGGATCAGCACAAAACTCGCGCCGAGATCGTCGTCGTCGTACGTGGAACATCTCGAGCACCGCGCGAAGCCTACGTTGGTGCGCCCGCACGCCAAGCGCCGAGCACGCGCCAGACTCGATCCCTACCCACATGCCTGGGCTGGGCCTAATTAGCACGGCTAATTTGGTGATTTGGAAATTAGCGCACTATCTGTGCTTCACCAACACACCAAAGCAACACATTCCCACCGAAACAAGCGACAGGGAACTAAACAAGGGCAAAAAAAAAAAAAACACACGCGGATGCATAGTCCGTCGGTCTAGTAAATTCCGGTTGCGCACACATGTTAGTTGTGTTGTGTACGCGATTGATTTTGCATGGAATTCGTGGGATAATTCAGATACCGCTTGTGCTAGTTTGGTAACGGAGGTATAATACGGAAGCGACCGACAGCTAGCAAATTGGAGAAAAATAATTTCTGTGGGTTTGCATGCATGACTGACTGTCGGTCAAAATTTGGCACGAGGGTTTAAAATTAGTGGGATCAAATAAACCTTTTTATGCTCTTTTTTATGTACACCTGGTGGTCGTTTTAGTTAGGTTGGTTGTTCTATAGGTAGTTACACATCAAAATCATCGTCACAGTCCTGTCAATAAATAAATAAATAAAATAAAATAAAAGCTCCTTAATTACATAATTGTTTTAGAATTCGCGTGGCACTCATATCACGCTTTTCAAAATATGTCATTGTCACAAGGTATACTCTTCTGCTGCTTTTCTTATTTAACTTGGAACGAAAATTGTCGATATACTACGGGGCATTTTTTTTTAAAGAGGGAATAGTACACTATAGTCCATGAGTTTTCATCCACACAACTTGCACTAATTTAACTGCCACAAAAATCGAATACAAGTATAGGATAAGGCACAAGGGAATAAACAAGCTGGTAGAAGCATGGCGCATTCCTATCCTTTGATTTAATTGTGTCGAATTTTTAGAGAAGTGATTTTTCTTTGTGGTTCGACATTTTTGTCCATTGACTTCTGCTGGTAGGATGTGTTTATCTGCACCTGTGTAGTAAAATTAGTCTTAGTTGGTGACCGACCTGACATTAGGATCGATTAAAAAAATCGCTCTCAGGATTATATGCTTGTATATCGACAATTTTCGTCTCAGTGTACGTGTCTGTATTTTGGTTATCGGGTTGTATCATGTGAAGTTGTGAGCTGATACGGACAACAGTAGTGTACGGTTGGTATGGCCGTATGGTTTACTAGTCACTGCTACCTATACTTTTTTTTTTCTCCTTTGTTTTGGTCAGCTATGCAGTGCAATGCCGTTGCTTTAGTTGCTGTATCCAACAGAATGAACTGCATGTAGTAGACAGCAAGTATAGTTACTTACAAAACTAGTTGCAGAAAATTGCAAGTCTATAAGGAGTAGCACAGCATAGGAGCAGCCCATTCAACATTTCGTTTTCTTTCATGTTTTAGCCCGCTGGCAGCAATGCTGCACCATCAACCTGCTGATATAGACCGAACAAATGTCAAAATGCGCGTATTTTTCACAGTGTTAATAGCAGGAGGAATGGAAAAGGCAAGGCATCGGCGGTGTGTAACGTGTGTTTACTCTGTTTCCTGATCGACACAAAAATATATACTGGTCCACGGAATCTGCAGAGCCCAAGTCGCTCTCACGAGGACTCGGGACCGATCATCCAACGCGACATAGGCGAATGTTGCGTTTGACCTACTACGAAGTACGAATGGATCACACGGGTGCCCTCGACGGAAGAAGCAAATGCCCCCCGATATATCCTGGATCCCGCTCTTGACCGTGAAATCTTGCCGGTTGGTTCGTGCGCTCCAGACAGATCCATCCGGCTTTGGCTGCCGTCTGCGGATCAATCGGGCATGGGATCTATGCCGCTTTGCCGGCAGGACGCTTGATTCATGGGCGCGAGTCTGGCTCGCCACGAGCTACCATTCACCGGCGTGTAGCGAGGTCTGTAGCTCTCTACTGGGTTGGCTGATTTCTCGAATCTCGTATATACTGTTAAGAAACCGGGCCCAGGACTCTGGAGAGTCCTGGCCCAATCTGGCCCGAGGACTCGAGAGTCCCTACCGCGTCGAACTCCTCACCTGGCGTAGCCTATAAATAGAGGGTCACCCCTCTCCCTCAGAACCCTAATTGATCGAAGCAATAAAGCGCACTCGAAGTCGCATATCTCGTGTTCATTCTACTGTTGTGTTCTTGTGTTCTTCATCGTTCTTACGATTCTGATCATTGTATACGAGGTACCCGTTCGGACTGGACTCGCCAGCGACGGTTACTCAACACGTTATCAGCACGATCGACTCTCCTCGCATCGAAAGGTAACCGTCGAAGAACGACACTCGTAGATTGAATCGTATTTCTAGATTGCTTTTCAATTCTGCAAATTTGGCTTTCTAGATTGGTTTTTTTTTCTGCGGTGCAAATCCGTTCTAATCCACCGCGAGCAGACTAGAAGTCGCCGGCACAATGCCGATCGGTGGATTACATGAAAGATCGGATGTTGATTGTACCGTAGATTGCAAATTCGTTATAATCTACCGCAAGTCGACTCGAAGTCACCGACCGGTAATTGCACGAATTGCATTGGATGAACAGTGATTTCCGTATACGATATCACACATGCAGTACAAACATACAAACAAACAAATCAAAATATTTTTTTGACGCCGCCGCCAGAATGCCCATGACTTGAAGCCGCCACGACGGCGCCCGCGCGCGCTGCTTCTGCATGGCGCACCGCGGAGACCGTCGCCAGAAGCCGCCGCCGCCGCGAAGAAGCGCTGGCGGCTCCTTCAGCGGCGCGCCGCCACCTCCGGAGCGCGCGGCTCCCATGAAGGAAGCGCCGCCGCCATGTGATGGCTCCTCCACGGAGCCGCCGCCGCTAGAAAAAGCGGCGGCGCCCATGAAGGGGCGCGCCGCCGCGTGATGGCTCCTCCACGGAGCCGCCGCCGCCATGTGCTCCTCTCACGAGCCGCCGCTAGCTAGAAAAGCGGCGGCTCCCATGAAGGAGCCGCCGCCGCCCTGTGATGGCTCCTCCATGGAGCCGCCGCCGCAAGAAGAAGCTGGCGGCTCCGGGCCGCCGCCCGCCGCTGTGATGGCTCCCTCCAGGAGCCGCCACGCCGCCAGAGCGCCGGCGGCTCCCATGAAGGAAGCCGCCGCCGCCGCCAGTTAGGCGGCTGTTCGCCAGATATAAAGCCGCGTGAGACTTCGGTTTATCTGGCCGGCCTTTTGGGTACCGTATAACCGGAAATAAAAAAAAAAAAAGAAGAAGAAAGAAAACGAAAAAAAGGCCGTTTTGCAGAAAGGCCCTCCGTTTTTCCGTAAATTGCGCGAAAAATTTCTCAGAATTGAAATTTTCACGTTTTAGCCCCTAGAAATTGCAGAATTCGCTGAAAATTCATATTCCAGCAGAAAAGGGCCTCGGGAATTCAAATTTTAAATCGGTTTTTGCATTTGAAGTATTTTTTACCTTGTTATTATTATTTCTATGCAATTTATTTATTGTATTTACTGTTTTGGTTATTTGTGATTATTAATTTTGCTTTTAATCACTGAAAATAACAGTAAATCATGGAAATGCATAGAAAAATACGAAAATATTATAAGAATTTTTGCAACCATTTTTATGCAAATTACAGTGATAATCTTATACACTTTCGTATGAATATGCAGATGGTGGTATTCTGAACCGAGTTCAAGAGGCGTGACATAGCCATAATTATCGACTTGGGCATCGGATGTCGAGATTGTACTTGGAGCAAAGAAGCTCCGTCTTTGCTATTGGACTTGACACCTGAAGGGCGTCGCTCCAAGCGCCGAGGAAATGATCAAGCACTTCATTTCTCGGACATCATCTCGCCTAACACTCAAAAATGAGTACATGGCGTAAAAGAGCGCACTAGCCTTATGGACCGCACTCAAGAAGCGGTTTGAGAAGCTAAAGTACACCATCCTTCCTCGTGCGAGCGAGTTGGAACCGATGCGTTTTGCCGACTACAAGACCGTGGGAGAGTACAATTCTACATTGCACGTAATTTGTACAAGTCTTCAACTATGTGGTAAAGTAACCACGCATTTGCGCGTAAGATAGAAAAACTCTCTCTACCTTCCACCCCAGCGGTTCAATCCGCACGCAACTATCGGCGAGGATGGCTACAAGGAGTATGCCGAATCGATCGATATCATGCAAGTTGCGGAAGCTCAAGATGAAGTTCTCCAAAGAACTACATCTCACGACCACCTAGTAGCAAAGTTGGACTTGAAGTCAACGCATAGCGGCTACAAGGTGAAAGCCTCACTCAACGAAAGAAGCGGGAAGGGTAAGGTCATGGGTCATAAAACCAAGCGGTGCCCAAGCCAAGAAGGGTGGACAAAAGAAGCGCGACGGAAGCCATATGGTCGGCAGGACCAAATTTGCTTCAAATGTGGCACTTGGGGTCATTGGTCCGTGTTTGCCATGAACCGCAACACGTGATCGATGCATTCAAGGCCAAGAAGAAGGGCAAAGGACAGCATGAGGCACACCTCGCCATTGCAGGCATAGAGGATCCACAATCATGGAATGCACCCATGGATGTGGACATCCCGATGGCGCTCCCACCACACCTCCTTTGGACATCACGGCGGCGGCAGAAATGTAGTTGCCAACGAGGAGCGAGATGAATGAAGCGCAGATCGAGCGAAGTATCTTCATTCTTCACGATTCGATCTAGTGCACGATTGCACTTAGTTTTATAGTCATTTACAAGTTTTTGGTTGCAATAGAATAATAATCTTGCATAATGGTTGTAAGCTCTAGGAAAGCAAAGAAATAAATTCTTATTATGAGTCCTGCATGACTTTTTCGTATTAATAAAGGCAATTTGTGTTCTGTTTTGGAGTACTTTATATATATGGTTGCTTGCTACCCTATATTAATAAATATTTCATATATATCAGAACGCGTGTGGCGCCCTATGGAGGAAGTATGCTTAGCGAGCAGACAACTGTGAATACCATATTAAGAGAGACAAAATTTTTTCAGTCAATCAGCAAGAATGCTGGTAGTCTTACAACAATCGCAGGCAGCGATACTTGTGTAATAGGCTCAGGAAGAGCCACAATTATACTCCCGATGGGCACAACATTGGTCATTGAAGAAGCCTTGTTGTACCCAGAATCGACTAGGACTCTCTTAAGCTTTAAAGATATCGCGCTAACGGTCTCCACGTAGAGGCGAAGAAGAGTATGGTAAGGAATACCTACTCATTACAAAGCCGAGGAAAATGGAAAAAGGGTATTAGAAAGACTTCCTTCATATGAATGGGCTATACTACACTCATATTAAGGCATCTGCGACCTATCTTGTCATGAAAACAATTTTAGAAGCTCGAACTTTTACATCTCGGCATGATAGATTAGGCCACCCGGTCTTAGAATGATGAGAAATATAATTACTAATTCTCAGGGACATAATATCAATGTAAAGAATTTTCCGAATCCAGAAGATTTCGTGTGCCCTGCATGTGCCACCGGGAAAATGATTACTAGACCCTCTACTACGAAAGTAAAGGATGAAATCACGCATTCTGGATCGTATCCAGGAGACATTTTGGTCCTATCATTACTGTCCGAGGCCATTTAGGTACTTTATGGTGCTCATCGATGCTTCCTCGAAATGGTCGCGACGTATGCTTACTATCTCGAGAAACCACGCTTTTGCAAAGCTGATCTCGCAGATAATTAAGATTAAGAATAATTTCCCTGATCATCATGTGAAGTCCATCAGGATGGACAACGCTAGAGAATTTACTTCAAAGGCTTTTGATGATTATTGTATGGCAATGGGAATTACCGTTGAGCACTCTGTACCACATGTCCACACCCGAATGGACTAGCGAAGCATTGATTAAAAGAATTAAATTCATTGCCGACCGCTCTTGCGAATTGTAATTTGCCAACTACATGTTGGGGACACGCGATCCTACACGATAACTCTCATCAATTTTCGACCATCGACATATAACATCCATTCACCTATGCAACTAGCGCAAGGGTCAACAGAAAATATCCCATCTTGAAGGTTTGGTTGCAAGGTTTATGTACCTATACCACCACCGCAATAATGACGCAATGGGCCCTCTCGAAAGTCAGGATATACATTGGTTATGAGACAACATCCATAATCAAGTATCTGGACCCAATGATTGGAGATTTGCATCTGACCGCCACGACAAGCATATTCGATGAGGATAGTTTCCGTCATTAGGGGAGAAATCAACCCTTGATGAAAAATGTCGGAGGCGGCGTGGCAAGCCACGGAATCCATGCACATGACCAGCGCCTTTGGTGAAACAAATAGAGAAGTCGAAGATAATTGATTTGCAAGCATTAGCGAATCAACCGCTGACCACTTTAGTGATTTGAAAAGTGTAACCAAGTCGCATGTGCTCGCACGCAATGCACCGGAGAGGGTTGAAATACCAAAGAAAATTGAAGGTATCCTAATCCCGTCCGAGGCCTCGGAATAAAAGGGCGAGAACTTCGCCCTCGAATCCCAAATGTAGGGGCCTTTGGCGAAAAAGGATAAGAAGGACTTGAACAACCGATCTTGAAGTTCCCCATAACCGTAAAGGGAGCCAATTGAGACTGCACCGGTATGGAACCTTGAGAAAAGGCATACCAGATTTGAATATTCCACGGAGGAGATATCGGCATGGATGTGTGCGCACACATTTGAAAAACTAAAGGACTTGCCCCATAGCGAAAGCGTGTAAGCAAGCGAAACATTAGAAGTATCGCCCCATGAAGAAATAGCTATAAATTATGTGACCACGGAGAATCTATGAATAGAACAACGACCAATGTCGACATTTATTTTGCAAAGAAAATTGCCACAATCATCGATCTTGATCCGAGCACGCATCGCTCATTGAATGTAAGAAAAGATCGATTGGAAAGATTGGAAGAAGGCAATAGAAGCGAATTAATATCTACGAATAAAAGAGAGGTGTTTGGGCACATAAGCCGCACACCTCCTATGTGCACCTGATGAGGGCATAAGTGGGTATTTGTTCGAAAGAGAAATGAAAATAATGAAGTTGTAAGACATAAAGCAAGGCTTGTTGCACAAGGTTTCACCCAACGACCGAGTCGATTATGATGAAACTTATTCCCGGTCATGGGCGGAACTACCTTTAGATATTTAATCTCAATGGCGATAAACTTGAATTTGGAAATGAAATTGATGGATGTGGTAGCGCATACCTTTATGGGAACTTAGATTCGGACATTTACATGAAGGTGCGGAAGGTATCCCTGTCCGAACCAAGACGAGCAAATAGAAATCATGCGATGTGCAACTCGAGAGAAAGTCCTTTGTATGGATTGAAGCAATCGAGCGAGAATGTGGTATAATCGCTAAGTGACTTTCTCGCAAGAAAGGCTACACGAACAATGAGGATTGTCCTGTGTTTTTATCTGGCGATCCCGGATGGATTCGTATAATCTCGGTATATGTAGATGATCCGAATATCATCGGAACCATGGAAGATATTAAGAAAGCAAGCTCTTACGGAATCGAGTTCGAGATGAAAGACTTGGGTAAAACCAAGTCTTGCGCTAGGCTGCTGGCTTGAGCATACCCTGAAGGTATTCTAGTACATCGGACAACATACACTCGAGAAAGTGTTGGAGAGGTTTGGTTTTGAAAAGGCATATCCTTCGAAAGTGCCGATGGTCGGAGATCCTTGCAAAGAAGACAAGGACCCGTCTGAGACCTAAAGAAGAGGGGAGGAAGTCCTGGACCGAATTCCCATACCGAGTGCAATAGGAGCACTCATGTATCTAGCAAACTGCATACTAGACCGGATATTGCATTTGCGGTAAACCTATTAGCAAGTGCAGTCTGAGAACCTACCAAAAGGCATTGGCGAGGGAATAAAAGGCGTCTTCCGATACCTCCAAGGAAGCAAAGATCTTGGTCTATTCTGAAAGAACCAAGACCTTACCATGATTAGCTACTGTGAGATCTTTGGGTACTGTCGGACCAGCACACAGCTAAATCGCAAAGCAGGCTATGTATTCTGTGTGGTGGGCTGCAGTTTCATGGAAATCGTCTAAGCAAAGTCTTGTATCTACTTGACGAACCACTCGAAATCATAGCACTATACGAAGCCTCACGAGAATGTTCTTGGCTTCGACGGATGATTCACCACATCCGGTGATCATGTGGATTGGATACGCGCAAACCCCTACCATTATCTATGAAGATAATGCGACATGTCGCCCAAATACGGATGGGTTATGTGAAGAGTCCCTTACAAAGCATATCAATCCCAAGTTCTTCTATGCTCATGAAATGCAAAAGATGGGACGAAATTAAGGTCTTGCATACTAAGTCATGTGAAAATCTTGCAGATTTATTCACTAAGTCACTCCCAGTCTAGTTTTGAAAGATGCATCGTGGAATTGGAATGATAAGACTTAGACAAGTGCAGAATTCAGGGGGAGAATCTTCACGAACTCATTATTGAATCTTGAACACGAAGATCAAGTACCCAAAGAATAAATCCCGGAGATTAAATGAAATTGGGTGGATTGTACTCTTTTTCCCTTACGAGTTTTCCTGAAGTTTCTCGGCTAAGGTTTTTAATGAGGCAATTCATGCAACACAGCAGAACACATGACATGTACTCTTTCTCCAAATTTTTCCCACTGGGTTTTTATGGAGTTTTGACGAGACATGAACATGTTGGATGAGTGTTCAAGGAGTGTTAAGCCGGCCCGGGACTGCGGAGAGTCTGGCCCGATCTGAGCCGAGGACTCGGAGAGTCCTGGCCCAATTGAACTCCTCACCCCGTAGTCTATAAATAGAGGGTCACCCCCTCTCTCCCTGTAACCCTAATTGATCCGAAGCAATAAAGCAGACCCTGAAGTCCCGCATATCTCTGTGTTCATTCTACTGTTGTGTTCTTGTGTTCTTCATCGTTCTTACGATTCTGATCATTGTATACGAGGTACCCGTTCGGACTGGACTCGCCAGCGACGGTTACTCAACATATACAACGACGGGGCGCGCGCGTGTACTGTACTGTTTTCGCCGTCGTGTTGGGGGCGTCGGTGGGTTTTCCATGGCGTTGCTGGGTTACCGCGACGTGTTTAAAGCCCAAGAGGCATCTCCGGCCCACATTATCGGGAAGAATTTCGTTTTCGGCTTCAAGAAACAGTTGTAAACGAGTTTGGGCTGGAGCGGGCTCCACCATTATCGTGGCCGGCTGATGGTACGGACGCGCCTTCATGTTAATCAGGTTGGGGGCATGCATGGATCGGGTTAATAGAAAGCTTTGTTTCATGTGGGCTCACAGCTAGGTTGAGCCTGGGCCTGGCCGCAAGAGCTGGGTGGGCCAATGGGTGTATGTAGGGTAGCTTGAAGGAATAGAACGCAAGTGATGACAATTCGTTGATCCTATATGCCACTCACCATACGCAACTAGTCACAATTCACATGAGAATGAAACGTGGTGAGCTACGTAGAGCTTTTTTAATAATAATAATAATAATAATAATAATTACATGGCGATATAGCGAGTCGTAGACGTGTCGTGTAAGACTGTGTATCAGCTGTAACCAAGTAGTAAAATGTACTACCAGTTGCCAAATGTGCACTACTCTAGAGAAGTCTCTGATTAACCCCGCAGGCGGCGGTTGGTGGTGTAACGTACTAGTGTCTGAGAGCAGGTTCGATGGTTGATTCGCAGCCGGTGCAGCCCTGAGTAGACCCCTTTATTAAACACCGTGCCGGATCGTTCAGGAAAAGCCCGGTCTTTGAATGGCCAGGCTCGCGACTGGCCCAGGTTCGGGCCAAAGCAAAGTAAAAAAAAAACTATTTTCCTGTTTTTGATTTAAAAAAATGTATATTTTTTAATAAATTATTGTTTTAAATAATTTTTCCTGAATAAAATAATATTTTAAATCAACCATTTATTTTATTGGGATTTTTAAGACTTGGTAGGGGCCTAAATTTGAATTGAGGCCCAAGCTCGAGCTCGAAAAATTAAGCGGTCGGATCAGGTGATCGGACAGCCGCCCATGAACAAGTCTAGCGCTGCGCATATAGGGGCCGACCACCACGTGAGAAACATGGATCAAAGAAAAGAAACCAGCTTTGCGTAGACCTGCTTGCCAGCCAAAGCACCCGTGAAGTATGGTGGTGCGACACTTAACACTTGATCTTAAAAAATGGCTATTTAACCCCATAATATTGCAAAATCAGGTTACTTAACCCCGGGGTGGTTTCAGAGGCGGTTTTGTCACCGTGGTGACTTACGTGGCTGTGACTCAGCAATTCAAAGTTATGTGGCCAACAAGTCAGCGTCGACCCCTTCTTCTTCCTCAATCTCTCTCTCCACAACACAGCACACACTTACGACACGCTGGCAGTCGGGCAATGCCCGTGCGCTCGACGCGACCCTGCAGACAACGTAGAGCATGTTGCCGTTCCCGGCCGCTGCGTAGCCGTACCTCTGTCGCGACATTTCGGCCACCACGCGCCACATGTTGATTGTCGGGTCATACTCCTCAACCGCCGCGATGCGCGCCGACCCACTGACGACATATATTCACCCTGCCATGGGATTCAGTGGTGGCGCTGGCAGTGACACCGAAGGTGGAGTAGGCGGTGGCGGCGGGTGCGGGTGCGGAGGAGTTAGTGGTGGACGCCTCAGCGGCGGGTGCGAAGGAGTTGGTGGTGGACGCCTCAGCGGTGGCCATGGCGGTGGGTTCGGTGTTGATGCGGGTGTAGGAAGTGGTGCCAGTGGCGGCTTCATCGTTGGCGACGTCGGTGGAGGTCTTGATAGAGGGCAAGGTGGCGGTTTTGGCACAGGTGCTGGTGTCGAAGGATGAGAGAGAGAGACATGTGCTTACTAAGGAAGTCGATGATGAGGCGGCCGTCGTAGAAACGAATGGAGGGGATGCCGAAGAAGGTGGAGCCGTAGGGAGAGGCAATGGACTCGAAGCCGACGCCGATGCGGTCGCCGGTGTCGGAGTTGGAGTCGCCTAAGTTGAACACCACCAGGTAGTCAAAGTCCACCACCACGCGCGTGTCTGCCGCTGAGTCAGAGGACGGCTATGAGGAGCACAACCACAGCTGCAGGAGGAGGACGCATGGCAGTTGTGACGAAGGTGGTTGAGGCTTCCTTCCCCAGCTCCCTACTCCACTCAAGTGAGGACAGGGGCGGATCTGGGCCTCGGTTAGGGTATGCTATATCCTGAGGCCCAGAACAAATTTCAATGGTTATTTTTCATGATATAGACCCACCCACGCCTGGCCTAGTCGCTAGCCCGAGGCCTAGCCAATCGCTATTCGGCCCATCCACGTCGGCCCAGTGGCTAGCCTCCCTACACCCCACCAGGCACGATAGCGGACAGCCCACAGCCCACATCGACTCGATCCTACGCCTCCCGTTCCCAAGTTCCACTCCCGGTCTCCCACCCCACCCAGACCTTACCTGCCGCAGCCCTCGTGACCTCGCCTACTGCCGCTGCTCGCGTGCCCTCCGTCCGCTCTTTCCCTCCACGTCCGGTCGCCCTCCCTCCAAGACCGGTGCCGCGCCCTCGCCTCCACGCCCGGCGGCTGCCCCTCCCTCCGCTCCCTTCCTCCACCCCCAGCCATCGCCGGCTCAGGCGCCCTCGAGACCTCACCCGCCCGCCGCCCCTCCCGGCTTCCTTCGCCCGGTCAAAATCCCCAGCCGCCAACCCCGTCTGGTCGGAAACCCCAACCGCCAGAGTAGCGCTAGCTCCTCCTCCTCCACCTCCACAACATCACATCGCCAACGCTGCGAGGAGGAGAGTGGTGAGGGTAGTAGGGGATCTCAGAGGCAGGCTCTGATCGAGTCGAAGTAGGGAGATGAAAGAGAGGGAGAGATTGAGGGTTTGGTTTGGGGGGAGGTGGAGAGGGGTGGTTCTTGGTAGGAGGTAGAGTGGAAGGGAGAGTTGGGAGGAGAAGTAATTGATTCGATGGTAAGGGAAACGGGGTACTATGACGTGCTGGGAGTGAGCTCGTCGGCCACCGAGGCACCTAGGCCGGGATCAAGAAGGCATACTACATCAAGGTTCCATACTCCCGCCCTTTTCCCTTGATCTTTCTGGTAAAATTTTGCTTTTTTAATCACATTTCGGTTACTACTGTTGCTGGAGGTGTTGTAGGCAAGGCAACTCCATCCGAACAAGAACCCGAATGATCCACTTGCAGCGAAGAAGTTCGAGGAAATTATTCGCTCTACACTGATGTTGCCCATTTTCCTACCCCAATAACTTTTAAGATCAGCCCACAACCGCATCAGCATGATGCAACTCCTCCCTCTATTACTACGATGAACAATGCGCAATTGATCAGTAAATGACCTATTAAATTGTTAGCTGTGGATAAAGGGGGGTCTTGATTCTCTCTACGGTGCTCTACAGTTGAAAATGTACATCTCGCCTTTTAGGACATAGCGAACGTTTGAATGGATGAATGCCTTACGGTGGTATCCTTGTGCCATGTGCACCGCCCCTGCGATTCATTGCTAAAGTTCTTCGCCCATGACCCACCCTAGTTGTCCCATTCTAAGAGGGAGGGAGGGAGCAAAACATCTATGTTGTGGCCTTGAGGGTGTCGATGAGCATTAGTGTTGCAACCTTACTTAATGATGACTTGATGCTAAACAGATAAATGTGTTATTCTGCCATCATGTTGACACCACTCTAGAAGTCTAGGGAGGGGAACTAAGAAATACAAAATGAGTTTACCAAAATACTTGAATGAATGAATTATTTTTTGTAGCTTGTGGTCTAACATGTGATTTATTAGATAATATGACATATGTAGTTACTAACCCATGCATTGCATCTAAGGTTAGCATATCCACTTCTTGTGATGATTCGCTAGACTCTCCTTGTAGGTCAAAATTTGATGCTTGTTCTTCCTGTATGTTTGTTGAAACTAATCTTGTAGAGGAAAATGAAGAGCTTTGGGTCCAATTCAAGGAATTGACAAATGACTTGGAAAAGAGCTACAAAGGAAAGACATCTCTTGACGAAATATTAACTAAGCAATAAATGTTGAATGACAAGAGAGGACTTGACTTTATTCCCAAGAAGAAGAATAATAATAAGACAAGGCACAATGCAAGACACATGAAGAATGTCAAGTGCCTTGGTTGCAACAAGAAGGGTCGCCTTGCCTCGGTGTCCCTAAACAAGATGAATGACAAGCAAATATCATCAAAGAAGAGGCAAGTTGACAATAAGCAAGACAAGAAGACAAATGATGAAAGAAAATATCAAACTTGCTACAATTGTCGGGAAAGGGGACTTTATAGTAAGGATTGTCCCAAAGGTATCAATGCTAAGCCTATTATCTATAATGATCATTATTTGCTTTGGAATGATAAAAATAACAATGTGTTTGCTAGAAGTGTTAGTTCACATAAAGTTATTGCTAGAGCCATTTGGGTGCCCAAAAGTATTATGACTAACATTCATGGACCCAACCAAGTATTAGGTACCAAAAAGCGGCTAAATGCTTAATAGGTACTTGAAGAGGCATTAGAAGCTTGGCTCATTCATGAAGAGGTGAACTCTACCATGTGCAAAATTAGAGCCAAGCATGAGGATGATCTTGTCACATCAAGCACCAATGCCATCTCAATAACAAGTATTTACATTGAAGTATCTAGTCCTTTGCCTTATGTAGGTTGCATTGCATTCATAAAAAATGTGTTCTTGCTCTTGTCCAAAAACTTCATTATTGAAATCTTGAGCAAGATAGTTGTGGCACAGTAAGGGGGACTGCTAAATTATAATCATGTATATCACATCACTAAGTGTGCCCAAATAAATTAAGTGCTAGTAATGTTTTTCAAAATTAAGTCGTTTAGTCAAAAGTCAAAAATTTCACAACTATTTGTAATCTTTTGGAAAACTAGTAGCAAAATGTATACAAATATTTTTTCAAAGGTTTTCCAAAGTTTTTGGCTCAAGAAAAACCTATTTTAAGTGAAAATAAGTTTCTAACCAAAATTCTAGATCGTAGTATCTTGTTTTTGACATAAACTAGATTTTTGTGTAAAATTTATTCTAAAAAGAATTTGAAAACCGTCTCAAAAGAAATATCCTAGAGTTGGCTATTCTAAACCTTTTTGGTATTTAAAAGTGACGAGGATCTAATAATCCTCATTTTATCTTTTATCTGTAATTCTTATTATGGGTAAATATGATGTCACATAGTCCCCAGAAGTACCCCTTATTTCTATAAGGGAGAGGCCTAACCTTTGATTGTAAGTTCTTCTACAATCACCCCCATAGTCGTAAGTTCTTCTACGACTACATCATGGTCGTAATTCTTCTACGACCACTACATAGTCGTAAGTTCTTCTCATCGCTACGATCGTAAGTCCTTCTACGACCGGAAAACTACGACCACCTTATAATCAAACCTACTGAGACGGGTAGGTCCAATTGATTAAGGAATCGAGCGGTCTACACGCACTATTATTCCGCGTATTAATGGTGTGTAAATACCCCATTATCTACTGAAGATAATTGCGGACGGCGTGAAGAAGTCAAAGCGCCGGTAATTACTACCATCATGCGCCGATTACTACATTAATTAGGCGCATCTTAGTAGGACAAACGGCTACTTCTTCACGACTATATAAGGGCATCAATCGAGAGATATAAAAGGAGAACGACGACAAACAAGGGCTAGTCAAGTAGAAACACAAGCACTATTCTCGTAATAGTTTTAGTCCTTTCTTTGGATCATCAAGAATACCATACACAGGATTAGGGTTATTATTCTCTCGGAGAAGGCTCGAACTCGTCTAAACATCCGTGTCAATCCACTCTGCGTGATCTCATCCTTAGGAGACCCCGAATCAAATAATCTTTACGTAAGATCGGTTCTAATACACCGGCGGTTGGCGCCACCGTGGGGATCTTAGGTAATCTCTTGTCAACATACTCTCTTTTTCCAATCTCATGCAAGCATGGCGGGAGGATGGAGCGAGGAGAGCGGTTCGACTTGGCGGTCTGTGACGTCGACATGGATGCGGCCGACTACGAGCCGAGTGATGCATCCGTGATGGTGATGTTCCCCGGAGATTATTCTCCAGAAACCATCCCATCAATGGAGTTGAGGAGGATCCTTATCCCCACAACGATCGCCCAACAGAGGAGCCAATTCCTCCAAGGACAAGGGTCAATCCGACCGTAACCGCACCTGGAGGACTCACGACACAATGAGAGTTTTTCCTCTAAGTGTCCAAGTTCCCTTAAGGCGGTCCGACACAGTGAGACAAGTCACGGAAGCCACCATTCCAGACTCCACCGGCATCTTGTGATCCTATCTCTCGGGGTAACTCCGAGAGATAGTGGGATCAAGCATGCTTTTCCTACTGAATCTGACCGTCTCTCCGCAGATCTCATTTGCGGACGGAGCGATTATAACCGGAGTTCCCTACGGAGGATTACTCCAAGTCGCCAGATGGTGTCTCTCGAGCACTCCTCAAGCGGGAGGCCTCAAGCGCAAGTGAGAATCATCAACGGAGGTCTTCGTCCTTCCTCAAATCGAGTCAACCTCATGGAGGACGAAATGAGAACCCTCCTCAAGATCACGCGACTGCGCCTCCTCGTAGTAATGGCAAGGGAACCACCGTGACAGAGAGAACCAACACTGACGATGAGCGAGAGAAATCCTCGACATTCTCGCACTCCACCGAGAAGGCCTCAAAGATCCGACGGGAGGATTTTGAGGTCATCAGAAGAAAGAAAATTGCAGCCGTAAGAACTCGCTGGCGCATTCAATATCGATCCACAGGAGGTACAAGAACTCCGGGACATCAACGACTTGCTTGAGAATCCCAATCAAGAGCTTGCTCGAGCGCGAGATACGATCTCTTTCTTTGAGGAGATTGCGCAAAGGCTTGACTGTGATGACAAGACTGGAAGTACCTCGTCAACAACATTCGGTAGTCGTAGCAATGCGACTTCTTCACTACGATCAATCGAATATTTCTGCGTAGGAATCGACACGGTCATAAGTCACATCGATCTCCTATTCGAGAAATACTTTTCGATCGGTGATGATCAAGTAGCCCTCAGGAGGTGATCAATCACTACTTCGCAAAGAAATTCACAACGGTGGATTACGAGGAGTATTCCTCAAGAACCGAGACCTACAAGCGAGCAGTCACTGTTGTCGGTATCGTCGTATACGATCACTGGCGACATTAACCCTTCTTTCCTACAAAGAAGGCGTCAAGAAGTAATTACGGATCTAGGGCATTTTCGCCGACCTTGAGCGATTATTTGGCCACCTCATTTTCGACCGGTGAACATGGAGAAATTTGATGGATCTCAAAATCCCATCGAGTTTCTTCAGATCTATACAACATTGTCCGAAAGCAAAGGAGGAGGAGAGCACGTAATGGCGAATTACCTTCCAATCGTGCTCGAAGGATCCGCTCGATCGTGGTTATTAAACCAACCACTCGAGTCGATCTACTCTTGGCAACACCTCTGTGATCTTCTACGAGCAAATTTCCAAGGCACATACAACCATACGGAAAGGAAGACGACTTGCCGGATCAAGCGAACAACAACGAGACTTTGCGTCAATTCATCAAGCGCTTTAGTCGGGTTCGTAACTCAATTCCGAAATTTTGACTCCTCTGTGATCGTGGCTTTTAAGCAAGGAGTCCGTAGTAGAAGAATAACAGAGGATATTGCTTTAAATCCTCCCAACACCGCTCTTAGAGCTCTTTGAGATGGCCGATCGATATGCAATCGCTTACGAGGCGGTCGAGTGGAATAACACTATCGATCGAGAAACACACGCTCTTGAGAGCCGTGAGGTTGGTAAGGACAAAAAGCAAAAAGTCCAAGAAGAAAATAAAAGTCAAAAGCCACAAACTAGTGGTTTCAAGGAGGTTTTGGCCGTAAAGATAGAGAGCCCCAAACCACCAAGTCGAACCACGATCAAGGCAAAGGTAAGCATACGATCGTAGGAACGACAAACCAAGATGGTGTCCTTTTCATAAAAGGAAGGACATGACCTCCAGAATCGCCGAAGTTTTCCAAAGAAAGCTCGAGGACTACTACAACTAGCAAAGCACCGCTCCCTACTCTCGGCGGTGTAGGACATACGAGTGGCCAAAAGTCGCGGATGATGAGGAGATGCCATTCCAAGATCCGCACCATACCGTTGAGCATATCTATGGAGGATCATCGGCATACGACTCCAAACGATAACTTAAAGTCACGGACGAGAGATGCAGTCCCAAAGGAGTGATCACAATTCAATGTGACAAAAAGATGGCGTATAGTTGCGATCACGATCCTCGAGATGGTTGGTCAAATACCAACTCGAGATGAAAGTCACCTTCGACTAGCAAGTCGAAGCCTAAAGTCGCACCAAAGCCGAACGACCAAGTCAAAGAGGTTCCTCGGGACGCGAGAGAAACCCTCAAGACCTATTCGCATTGGGGAGACTTCCGATCCCAAATAGGAAGGCGCCCTCATTACCTTCCTCCGAGCTAACGCAGATGTCTTCGCGTGGCAAGCATCCGACATGCCCGAGTCCCTGTGGAGGTGATCGAGCACGAGGCTAGCTTTACTACCGATAAAGTACCGTAAAACAAAAATTACGAGATTTGCCCCGATCGACGAGATGCTATTAAATCGTAATTGGATAAGCTACTTAAGGCGGGCTTTATAAGAGAAGTCAATCACCCAGTGGTTGGCTAACCTGTAATGGTCAAAAAGTCAAGCGGCAAATGGCGTATGTGCGTAGACTTTCTTGATCTTAATAAAGCTTGTCCAAAAGATGATTTCCTTTACCTCGTATTGATCGGTGGTTGATTCTCTGCGGGTTGTGAAATATTAAGTTTTTAGATGCATATTCGGTTATCACGGATCAATATGTGTCTAAACGATGAAGAAAAGACCGCATTCATTACTCCATTTGGTACCTTTTGTTATATCAAAATGCCATTTGGTCTAAAGAATGCTCGGTGCTTCTTTTCAACGCTTAATGCAATCGACTTTTCATCTCAATTAGGCCGAATTTGGAAGCCTATGTTGATGACCTAGTCGTAAAAGCATTAAGAGACTTAATCATATCAGCGACCTACAAGAAACATTCGACAACCTCGAAAGCACCATTTAAAACTTAATCCGAGGAGAAGTGTGTGTTTGGAATTTCTTCAGAAAATTGCTTGGATTCCTAGTATCCGAGCGAGGAATCGAAGCAAATCTGAAAAAATAAAGGCCATCCTCGGATCGACCTCCAAACACAAAAAGGAAGTCCGAAACTCACTTTGGGTGCATGGCGGCTTTAAGTCGTTTCATCGCACGACTAGGAGAAAAGGACTACCTTTCTTTAAACTTCTCGGGAGACATGAAGGTTTTGAGTGGTCGAGCAGGGCAAACATTGCTTTTGAGGATGTCAAGAGGTATCTTTCGAGTGCTCCTGCTCGTTTCTCCAAAGCGGAAGAGACGCTCTTAATTTACCTAGGCGCCACGCCACAGCAAACAAGCGCAAGATCTTGGTCGTAGAACGCGAAAACGCATAACGACCGGTTTACTACGTTAGCGAAGTTTTACGGGCCTAAGGAGCGTTACCTCGTGTCCAAAACTTCTATATGCCCTCCTCATGTCTTCGAGGAAGCTGCGGCATTATTTTCAGCGCACAAAATAGTTTGGCTTGTGCGAGTTTCCTTTGGGAGCAATCCTCCATAATAAGGAAACAATGGACGCATGGCAAAATGGTCGGTCGAACTTGGGAGTTCGACCTCCATTCGTGTCGAACGCCATAAAATCCCGGATCTTGGCGGACTTTGTCGCCGAATGGACAAATCTGAACTGTTCGGGATCCCGATCTGATTCCCACGACCGGTGGATGATGTACTTTGACGGGTCACTTACTTTAAGTGGCTCTGGGTCGGGTAGTCTGGTATCTCCTCACGGAGAAACCTTAAAGTATGCCATACAATTAAACTTTCGGGCCACTAACAATGTGGCGAATCTGAAGGTTTGCTAGGCGGCATACGACAGTGAAAGCACTCTCGATTAAATCGACTACTCGTGAGAGGAGACTCTCAACTAGTCGTGAATCAAATTGGGAAAGAGTACGGTGCTCTAACTCAACAATGGCTCGGTACTTATCAAGCACGTAAGCTAGAAAAACATTTTTAGGTTTCGAGGTACAATTTATCCTCGAAGGATAATTTCCTCATGAGACCAACTTGCTCGGATGGCTTCTTCCCGATCCATAATACCAAAAGGAGTTTTCTTGGAGCAACTCCAAAAACCGTCTCTAGTCGAAGAACCAGAGACACCTCCTCTTGAGATGGCCTCATTAGATTACGAGGATACCTGGATGACTCCCATCTACGAGTATCTTTGCAAGGGTTCCATACGAAGATGATCTTGAAGCGGATCGATTATCGAAAAGCCAAAATGTATACTTTGGTTGAAGGAGTCCTCTATAAGCGAGGAACCCAAGGGATACTCATGCGATGCATTCCATAAAGCGAAGGAATAACACTCCTTCACGATATACGGTGGCATCGTGGGACGCATGCTTCCTCTGAGAACATTAGTTGGTAAAGCCTTTCGACAAGGTTTTTCTTGGCCTCTGATACATGCACGATGCTAAAGAGGTGGTTAAAAAGTGTGTCCAGTGCCAATTCCATGGTAGACAGATACACCAACCAGCTCAAGCATTACAAACAATACCTCTTTCTTGGCCTTTTGCGACCTGGGGGCTTGATATCCTAGGACCGTTTCCCAAAGCTCCGGAGGTTTGAATTCCTTTTGTGGCTATTGACACGTTCACAAAATGGATCAAGTGAACTCATGAATCAGGATAACAACTAAGCGACAAAAGGTTCATGATGAGAAGCGTAATTAGTCGATTTGGAGTACCAAGTCGGATAATTACGCACAATGGTAAACAATTCGCAAGTGCAAAATTTGTGAATTTTGCGACGAGTTGAGTACCAAGTTATGCTATGCTTACATTGCACATCCCCAAAGTAATGGGGCGGTTGAGCGTGCAAGCGGCCAAATAATGCGAGGAATTAAAACTCGAGTCTTGACCCGACTTGTTAGCGCTCGGGGCTTGGGTACAAGAATTACCTTCCATATTATGGGCGATTCGTACAACCACCGATCGAGCAACGGGAGAAACACCATTTTTCTAGTGTTCGGGCGAAGCCATGCTTCCTCCGGAGCTAAAATTGCGGTCGACACGAGTTGAAACCTTCAACAACTCGGACCGGGAACAACTTCGCGCAGATGACATTAACCTACTCAAGAGAGGAGAAACCTAGCCTTAATTCGTTCGGCGGTCTACCAACAAGCCTGCGCGAGATACTATGATCGTAAGGTCAACCTCGCGACCTTGTTGTAGGTGACTTGGTATTGAGCTCGCCAATCAAGTCTAATCGGAATAAACTTTCCCCAAATGGGAAGGTCCTTACGATGGTCGAAGTAACTCGGCGAGAGTCGATCGACTAGCGATGGAAGATGGGCGAGTTCTCTCAAACTCTTGGAACATCGACCGATTCACGCAAATTCTATGTGTGGTGATTTCTCGAGCAATAAAAGTCGAGTTCCTTCTACCTCTCTTGCCTTATTTTTGAGTAAAGCTTTTTAATATTTCGACTATGATACAAAAATAAAACTCGTTTTTCTTTACTTTGGTCGGCGAGTAACATCATCTAGTTGAAACTTCTCCTCTCTGCATGTGGTTACGCCCACTAGAAGGAATTTCCTAGCATCGACTCGTTACTCATTTTTTTTGCCAATACAAAGAGCTCGGGTTCTATCCGATCGAAATGTTCTCAAAGCCAACTCTTTCAAATCTTAGTTTATTTTTTCATCAATTCAAAAATATTCTAAGTAGAGTGCACTTTCTTACATTTGTTCGACCACCTTTGATGTACTCGATTTGTTTTAAGCGGTGAAGGAAGAAACACACCTAGTCGAAGTCTTTCCTCTCTGCATGTGGTCACGCCACTAGAAGGAAACTTCCTAGTATCGCTCGATCTCCTACTTTTGCTCTTGGAAAAGACTTATCGAAGTCCACCAAAAAGGACGAGCAATTACTAAAGTCCTCTAAGGCGTCTGTTTAACTCAAGTTCTTTGTTCTTGGTTCGATTAAACTAGTCGGAAATGAAAACATCACCTAGTCGAAGCCTTTCCTTTACGCACGTGGTCACGCCCACTAGAAGGAACTTCCTAGTGTCGAGTCGTTTTACTCTTTCGACCGATTGCTTGACAACCGTAACAAAAGCTATAAGTTAAATAAACCTCTCTTTGTTTTGAAAACCCGTTTCAAACACTATTTATTTAGATTGTCTAAACAATCTAAACAAATAGTCGGGGCTAGGATAAAGTTATTAATTTGACTTCAATTCTTAGTCCTTCATTCGTCTTTCATTCGTTTATTATCTTTTGAGTTACTAACTACTCGACAAGATGATTTTCGTGAAATAAGGCGGATCATATATTACTCATCAACAAAAATTATGCGCCTTACAAAGTAGTTACAAGATTACTCGAAGGGAGAGCCTATTGCATTTCCTCCGCCACCTTTTGCCATTCGATTGCATTTCCACAATCAGACGACTTGCCTCGATTCGGAGACGATCGAAGTCGGCTTCGATTGGTTTAACATTAGGCGGGGATCTTGAGCTTTAAGTTTCGCTAAAGCGTAACTTACTGCAGCCGACTTATTGCCTCCTTATTGATTGATTTTGATTAGCCTTGAGTGGTCACCATTTCTTGCAATCTTCCGACTTGTTCTCCAATAGTACTTGTGTGAGCGGCTATAGTATCTTCTCGAGGAGTTTTCCCTCGAATGTAGCTCACTAAGCACATTGTTCAGAGAGTGATGTTGCCTTGAAGACTAGTCTTCATCGACTCCATCTCTGTTGGGTACAAGTCGAAGCCTCATGAAGCTTTTGTTCTCGACCACTTGTTACGAAAAGAATAATACGGTCAAACAAAAATACTTCTAGAGGAACATAACACAAAGATATTTGTAGGTAAAAGCATTTCTTACCTACTAATTGAGAATCCAATTTCTTGACCTCTTCGCGATGGAAAGCAACGGTTTCAGCATGCTTTTGCTCCCACGCTCTGATGTCCTCTGCATTCATCTTAGCAATGCGGACGGACTCATTGCAGATCAAGGTCTTTGCTTGGATTTGACCTCAAGGATTCTCAATTGGGCAAAGCAATTTACGAACAAGGAATTGACATTAAAAAGGAAAACACTCAAAAGGACAACGGTAAAAGTTACTTACATTGCTTGAGTTCTCGAGAACCTCAAGTTCTTGATCCTTATTCTTGCTAATGCGGGAAAACTCCTGAATGACCAAAGATTTGTCTCCAACTTCAGTCCGGAGTTTCCTCATCTCATTTTCTTTATCTGAAGAAGAAATGAGAGTTAGGTAAAGTTAAAACTCAAAAGCAGTCTTAAGTTGGCACTTCTTGTTTATTTTTTCCTGCAATTTCTTAGATCACGAGACAACCTCTCGAAGTCTTTCAGGAGGTTAATACTTCATTCCTTAGCCTCCTCGACTCCTCTTTTTCATAGTCGGCGAGTCGGCTAAGGTCTTTGAATCCTTATTTAACCTACAAAGGGCGAGAGATGGAGATAAAAATCAGTAGAATGGTTATAAATACTTCTACAACCACCGACCTAGTCGTAAGTTTTTCTGCGACTACGAATGGTTGTAAGTCTTTCTGCGACCACTATACAGTCGTAAGTAGTAAATAAGCTTTTTACGACTAATACTTTGTCATGAGTTTCTTCCATGACTATTCTCGTAAAGCATTATCACGAGTATTAAAGTCGAAAACAACTATGAATGATAAGTGACTTACCACCTCTGCGCTCTGCTGCAGAGTAGTTCTTTCTCTGTCTTAGCTCTAAAAGTTGTCGATGATACTCACCGACAACGACAATTTGCTCGAGCTTTACGCAAAAGAAAACATGAAGAAAGGAAGAAAAGCCACGAATATAAGTATTTCGAAGATACTTACATTCATAGTCGTCCTAGCAAGCGTTGAATATACAAAGTCCGGGTCTTTGACTTATCTATCCTCGCAACTTTGTCCCACCACACCTTCTCAAGGCGCTCGTTATCAAAAGTATTCTCCATATTGGGAATATCTTTGGGATGGGGACTTCGGTCACGAGATTTGTAAGGCGAAGACCCTCGACGGAGGCGGGACCAAAGAAGTCACCACGAAGTCGAAATTTTCTCATACATTTTGTAACTTCTCTTTGGGTAGGGAAGGCGCCTCCTACATTTTCCTTCCCAGTGGTCTGTGGTGTTCACCACCTTGACCAGAGGCTTCCACAGTGCCTCTGTTGTTTCTCGACCTCGTGATCGTGGTGACCACCTCAACGAATGGCCGCTACCTCAAGAGTCGTAGCTACAATTTCAGCAGGTGTGAGAGTCACTCTGGGAGTCTCGACTTCATCGGCCACCTGGGCCAAGGGTGATGCTTCGACCACCTCCATTGCTACCTCCCCAGTAGCTGAAGGGATGGCAATGGACTTCTCAGCGGAAGCATTCCCGGGGGCTGAAGGAGTCGGACTGAAATAAAGAAAAGCAAATCAGGTTGTGAAAAAGAAAAAGGTAAATGTCGTTCTTACACTTTAGTACATTTCACACACCTCTGCACCCTGGTCTTAACCAGGAATTTTGGAGCAATCCTCCCAACGGAGGACCTCTTCTTCTCCACGACCACGTCTGGTCGAGGTTCAACAATTAGCTCGATTCACGACCACGTGCAGTCGTAGAGTTGAAACGAGGACGTGGCTCTGTTTCTCGATCCTCTGGATGGGCGAGATCGGCCTCGACCATTCGAATAAACCTCGCCCTCGGTTGCGAGTTGTGCCGATCGCATCCTCCTTCATAAAAGACATAAAATCTTTCCAGTTCTCCCTTTCCAGTTGCTTAATAAAACTAGGAGTGGCACCGACTGCGAAAGATTCCGTGTCATAATAGAAGGGTACCTTAGCCTTGCGAGGTTTGCGCTTAAGAGGTTCAGCTGCTTCAACCTCCTCGGCCGACGGGCTGCGACCTCGGCTTGAGATACCATTACAGTGCTGCGAGCCTTGTAGAAGTGCGGTCGAAAGACCGAGCTCGAGCTTGCTCCCCCTTGTCGGCGATTTTACAAGTCGGCGTCTCTTGAGGAGGGCCGAGCCTTTGTCTTCGACAACCCGGCGCCAATAGTCATCGAGCGACTTCTTCGTCGTCGGCGATTTTCCATGCCTACTTTACGTAAAGCAAAGCGAAAAAGAAGAATCACTAATTAGTCGTAAGTTTTTCTCGACTAGAACTAAGTCGTAAGTTTTCTCGACTTTTTATTGATCGTAAGATATTCTCGATCACCATTAGTCGTAAGTATCTTCTCGACTATAAAGTCCTAAAGAAAGAATCGGACTTTTGATTACCTTTAGGCGCTCTATCCTTTCATCTGCGGACAAAGCCGCAATGACTTGAGAACCGCCCCTCGAGTGGCGGGGACTTCTCACAGATGAGTCGACTGAGTCAACCTCGGCTGTGAAAGATGCGTAATAAGCAGATAAAAATATTAGACAAGGTTGGGAAAAACCAAGCGGAGAACTAAGTCGACAATTGCTTACCCTCCTCGTAGTCTCTCGGTGGGGTCTCCTCTCCCGAGTACCTCCACATAGGAGATGCTCGTTTCTTGAGAGGATCGATTCGGCGTGTGATGAAATCCTTCACCACATGCCATCCGGTCGACCCTTCTTCCTTCAAGTCCTTAATGGCTTGAATATAAGGGCTAATCCGGTGATATCTTGAGGTTGAATCCCATGAAGATTTCTTTTAATGACCTTCCCCACGAAAGAAAGGTGTCTTGAGGTGACCTTCGGTAGAACCACCTCTTCCTCGGCCCGCCACGAAGACCGGGTAAAGCTCTGAATGTACTCCTTCGACTTGAGTCGTGGAGCTTGGACCACGACTTCGGCGATTACGGTTTGTCGAGCCATCCCATAATAATATTGGAGCACTCGAGATCCATGGAATCCCAGTGCACGCCTCATGCGATATACGAACACACTCAACATGGTAATGGAATTGGGACCTAAGTTCACGGTTCCACCCCAAAGTGTTCGAGTACTCTTAAGAAAGGGGTGGGCGGTGTCGAAGGCGCACTCACTGTACGCTTGGAAGGCGGATTTGCCCATTTTCCCCGATGGCGATCTTTGCCCGATAGCGGAATCCACTTCACGAGCCTTTTCGGAATCTTCCGGCATCAACCAAGATCTTGATCTTAGCGCATCCATCTCCGATTCCTCCCATTCGAAACTCTCTTGGCCATTTCGCTCGAAGCAAGAAGTTTTTGATTGGGTTAGCGTGGAGAAGATGAAACCTAGTCGAGGACGGAGAAAGCAAGAACTCGAAGAACGGCGGAGTGATTTGGGGAAAAGTAAAACCCAAGTCTACCTCTGGTAAGTTTTATAACGCACGATCTCGTAGCTCAAAACCGTCTCGTCTATAGGTGCAGTAGGAGTTGGTTGTCTTGCCGAGAACCGCTTCATCGGACAAGTGCGAGAGAGCGGTTGCAATTCCCGGATGGTCCGTTCGAGAAAAATTAGGTGCGTATCGTCACCCCAAGCAAAATTACATTCTTGACCAAGTATTTACGGTGAAGGAAGTATCAATCGGAAGGCTTTTCTCCGATTCCCTCGCTACGACCACCGAGACGGTCGTAGGGGTTTTCGACTTTTTAGTTGTAAGCAATCTTCACAGTTGCGATCACTTGAGGAACCGTCTCATCAACAGATCTGTAGAGATCGTTTGCAATTCCCAGACAGATGCATCGAGAAAGTTATGTTTGTTTTATCACCTCCAAGTAAAATTACTTTCTGACCAAGTCTTTACGGTCAAAGGAAGTATCAATCGGAAGGGTTTTTCTCCGATCGCCTACTACGACTACTACGGTTGTAGGGGTTCTTATGACTTTTGATAGTTGTAAGCAACCTTCTTGACCAAACAAATTCTGGTCAAAGTAGCATTCAAATATCGAAGAGTTCTTCCTTCGACTATTGTTCTCGACATTTTCATGGTCGTAAGACCATTTCTGAAACCTTCACCAAGTAAGTTACTTTCACTTGAAGTGGGGGCTAGATGGCGAGGATCTAATAATCCTCATTTTATCTTTTATCTGTAATTCTTATTATGGGTAAATATGATGTCACATAGTCCCCGAAGTACCCCTTATTTCTATAAGGAGAGGCCTAACCTTTGATTGTAAGTTCTTCTACAATCACCCCCATAGTCGTAAGTTCTTCTACGACTACATCATGGTCGTAAGTCCTTCTCGACCACTACATAATCGTAAGTTCTTCTCATTGCTACACGATCGTAAGTCCTTCTACGACCGGAAAACTACGACCACCTTATAATCAAACCTACGAGACGGGTAGGTCCAATTGATTAAGGAATCGAGCGGTCTACGCACTATTATTCCGCGTATTAATGGTGTGTAAATACCCCATTATCTACGGAAGATAATTGCGGACGGCGTGAAGAAGTCAAAGCGCGGTAATTACTACCATCATCGCCCGTTACTACATTAATTAGGCGCATCTTCCGTAGGGACAAGCGGCTACTTCTTCACGACTATATAAGGGCATCAATCGGAGAGATATAAAAGGGAGAACGACGGCAAACAAGGGCTAGTCAAGTAGAAACACAAGCACTATTCTCGTAATAGTTTTAGTCCTTTCTTTGGATCATCAAGAATACCATACACACAGGATTAGGGTTATTATTCTCTCGGAGAAGGCTGAACACATCTAAACATCCGTGTCAATCCACTCTGCGTGATCTCATCCTTAGGAGACCCCGAATCAAATAATCTTTACGTAAGATCGGTTCTAATACAAGCGAGTTGGCGCCGACCGTGGGGATCTTAGGTAATCTCTTGTCAACATACTCTCTTTTTCCAATCTCATGCAAGCATGGCGGGAGGATGGAGCGAGGAGAAGCTGGTTCGACTTGGCGATTCTGTGACGTCGACATGGATGCTGCGGTTTCGACTACGAGCCGAGTGATGCATCCGTGATGGTGATGTTCCTCCGGAGATTATTCTCCAGAAACCATCCCATCAATGGAGTTGAGGAGGATCCTTATCCCCACAACGTCGTCCAACGGAGGAGCCAATTCCCTCCAAGGACAAGGGTCAATCAGGCGAACCGCGCCCGGGAGGACTCACGACACAATGAGAGTTTTTCCTCTAAGTGTCCAAGTTCCCTTAAAGCGGTCCGACACAGTGAGACAAGTCACGGAAGCCACCATTCGAGGACTCCACCGACATCTTGTGATCCTATCTCTCAGGGTAACTCCAGAGATAGTGGGATCAAGCATGCTTTTCCTACGAATACGACCGTCTCTCCGCAGATCTCATTTGCGGACGGAGACAGTTATAACCCGGAGTTCCCCTACCTGGAGGGGATTACTCCAAGTCGCCAGATGGTGTCTCTCGAGCACTCCTCAAGCGGGGAGGCCTCAAGCGCAAGTGAGAATCATCAACGGGAGGTCTTCGTCCTTCCCTCAAATCAGAGTCAACCTCATGGAGGGTATTTGATTTAGAAATCCATCCAAAATCTTAAGTTGACCTAAGTGGTCACAATCTAGCACTTAAGTAAGTTTTGCAAATTGAGCCAAAATTATTAATATATATAAGCTCATGAGGGTATTTCAAACTCATACATGCAAATGGATGCTAAAAACACAATCACATGCTCATTTTTGCAATCTTGAAGAAATTGATTGAAAATGAGCTTGTTTTGAACAATGAAAGTATAATTTGTTAAAAAAATACCTTCAAAAGAGTTTTAATTTTGGAATATAGTTGGAAATACTCCAAAAGTGGTTTATGTTTCTTTGTGAAAAAATTTAGAGCAAATTACAACATGACTTCTCAAAATTTCAATCCTCGGCGTGCATTCTGTTGCACCCACGGTACGACTGCATATGCTTAGTGGTATGACTGGTTCCCAGCGGTCTGACTGCATCTTTGTCGCCGGTCTGATCGGACCTAGAGAGACTTGACTGATTTGCCCAAAATTGTTGATTTTCAATTCCCTCAGCTATTCTCTTTGATCCCCAAAGCCAACTTGATCCTTGTTATCTTTGCTAACTACCCTCAAGTACTTTTTGACTCCATATGTCATTTTGCTCGTATTGTGATGTTTTTATCATGAAAATGGTATTCTCTCTAAAAGTGGTAGCACTTTTGATCATCTTGACATTGGCTTGAGATTCATCTTTCTCTTTACAAGTGATGTCATCTTTTTCATTCAAGTGGTATCTAATTTCATTCTTTGCCGAGCAAAATCTTTTCTTGACCAAGATATCTCTGATATGTGGAATCTCCTCAAGTGGTATCTCTTACAAGTGGAAAATTAAGTGGCATCTCCTGGATTTTGTCGCTTCCAAATGATTGCATAATCTCAAGTGACAATTATTGATGATCTCTCAAGCAGTATCAAGTGGCTTACAAGTAAACTACATGTGGTACCTTCATTATCCAACAAGTGGATTTAACCCTTCAAGAGAAGATCAAGTACCCAGATCAACTTTATGTTTATAAGGGATATTAGTTGTGCATACAAATAGTACCAAGTTTCTACAAATGGAATCAATTATTCTTTATATCAATTATTCTCACAAGTGGTATCAAGTGTCATTATAAGTGGTATCAATTTCAAAGTGGTCTTTAGAGACAAAGGGAGAGAGTAAGTTTAAGGGGGAGAGATGACAAAGGAGAAAATGACAATATGAAAAAGAATCATTTGTGCGTCAAAGTAGAAGAAAGAAATGTGAAGAGGAATCTTTGTGTAAGGGAGAGTTTTATCTTTGTGAAAAACATATTAAATATTTTAGGCTTACTTAGAAAAGACGTAAAATATTGATATTGGGAAATTTATTTTATCTATTTGACCAAAATGATTTATGGATCTTGTAAATACATGTTTTCATCATCACTTGCTTCATTTGGTATTCTTGGAATGAAACTGCAAATGATACGAGAGTTTAGCCCTTTCAAAGAGCTTCTTTGGATAAACGTCCAATATCTTGTTTAAAATACTAAAATTTATGAAAAATTAGAAAAAGTACTTAAATATATATTTTAAATATTTTTCAAAATATTTTGGGTTAAAAATTCCTATTTTAGCAATAAAGTAGCAAATTTGGCACCAAAAGGATCTTCTATGATCTTAATTTTGGATTAAATAATATATTTTTATAAATCAAAATCTATTCAGTTTTGGAAAATATGTCAATACCAAACTCATAGGGTTGGTAATTTCAAACATTTCTCTAGTTCAAAGTTTTTATAAAAGACCAACCGTTGAAAAGTTATATTCATTTGAAGTTCACCGAAGACCAATTTTGATCCAAAATGACATATTCTTGCATATAGTGATTTCTGTTATTTGAGCCGTATTTCTTTATGTATCTTAGTTTGAAATAGTATTTCTAACTCAAACAAAGCCAATAAAGTGAAAAATTCTATGAAATTAAAATTGGTTTGTATTTTGAACCTTCAACGCAAAAGCATTATCTTTTCTTGCCTACAAAGTGCTTTTTGTCATATGTTTTAAAAGAAAATTCCTTTTGTAAAAATTATTTTTGGAATTTTTTTAGGAAATCCAATGTTCTTTTCTGGAATGTCTCAAACTATTTGGACTTCATTTGAAAATGTTTTGACCTTTCTACTCATGGAACAAAAAATCATGCATTCAATGTGAAATTTGGCATATCTTTTGAATGGAGACTATTTTCTTAAAAATTCATTTTGTAAAACATTCCTGGGAGTCTAAAGTTTATTTATACAAAATTTCAAAGCATTTAAAATTGTTTTGAAAAAGTTTTGACCTCTTCTCACTTTGATCAAATGCTGAAAATTCAGACTTTTGCATAATTTTGTGCTATTTGTGATTTTTGTATCTCCAAATGGGTTCATAATTTGAATAATATATAATTATGATATTTTATCCTATATAGTTGTTCTATGTTGAAATTTTTTATCATATTTTTTGGATCTATTTTAACTAATGTTTCAGCTATCTTTCGATGCTCAAATCGAATGTAAAATCTGAAAAAACTGAAACGTTTAGTTTTCTAAAATTTTTATTTTCATATCTTCAAAATGGTTGACATTTGGTTGAGCCTCCCAAAATTAAACTTGTGTGTATTTGTAAGGACTAGCTCTATGATTTATCTCATATTTTTTGGAGCTTGTTTTCACACATTTCCTAATGCATTAACGAGTTTTGGCTATATCTTTTTGAGATCCACATGGTTTCAAATGCACATATCTCTTTGGACATTGATAAAATTAGTGTGGTAACTTCATGAAAAATGCTTCTTGGAAATATTTCAAGAGTGAGCTTATTTGAATGTGTTTCAAATATCATCTCATTTAGATAACTCAAAATATGGTTTTATTTCAAGCAGTTTTGCTCTTTTCGGCCATAAAGGGGGAGTTTGTGACTTATTATGATTTTATTCAAATTTCATAAAACCACACTCCCAAATAGGTCATATGTATCTATTTCATACTCTTTATGACCAAAATAAGATTAATTCATTACCAAGATCATTGTTTTGCAAAGACTCTTTTTGGTGAGCTTTACTTTGTATTTTTGGTAATTAATGCCAAAAGGGGGAGAATTTTTGTGAGCTATGATAAATCCACATTTGGATGATTGATATATTCTTTTATGATTTCACCTTATTTCATGCATGTCTATATCTTGAAGCTTTAATTGCTTAGTGACATGCATAGATATAGTTCAAATAGCTTAAATTCCTATCATATATTAATTTATATACAAATGTTGTTATTGATGATGGATTTATCATTAATCACCAAAAAAGGGGAGATTGTAAGTTCATGCCCCATTAATTTAGTTTTGGTAATTAATGACAAATCTATATGTGAGACTAATATATTTGTTGACTATGATATTATTTAGTCTTAGTTGAATGAAAATGTGAAAATCATGGAGGTATACATTCGACATCATATTCTTATATCTTGTTACATTCCTCGGATCCAAAATTTAGGTTGAACTCCACTAAAAGTTTAACTTGAATATGTGTATATGTTTTTATTACACATTCCTGTATGCACACATTTAGGGGGAGTTCACTCTATATTTTGAGGTTTCATTAGTATTGATCATTGTTCCTTATCCACTTATATTGGGGTCTCTACTTTGAAACATATCATTTGAGTATATAAAACTTGTGTAATTTATATATACTCACATTGCTTTATAGCCAATTATTTGTAATTGTATTATGAGACTAATGTTTGTACTAAGATGTTTTAAAGGCTTAGCCCCGGATTATAGATGACAACTTGAAAATGGCAATGCAAAGATAATAAAGTGATCATGACTAGTAGCTTAAGTATTTATTATGTGCCATCTTGATCAAATAAGAGTCATGCATTTCACTTAGAATTGCTTATGAAAAATCCTTAGTGAAAATCGGTATGACCACTTTTTATTAGCGGTACTACCGTTGTGCGGTAGTACCGGGTTTTACATGGCAGTATGTGTACTCTATAGAGCATATTTTTAGGAGTTTTCTCCTCTCCTATAGATCAGTAGTACCAGATTCTAATTGGCGGTAGTACCGCACCTTGCCGTAACGGCTAGTTCAGAAGTATTTAATGCAGTAATATCTTAGTAATTAATGTCAATCATTGTGAGACTAATATTTTTATGAGTTTGATGAATAGGTTATGTTCCATGACGATGGAGACTTTAGATGGTATCATGTGTTGATGCACATCAAGATCTCGAAGAGGAGATGATCATGACTTGATCATCAAGTCAAGAGAAGACACCATCATGTGTTGATGGAGGGAAAGTGAAGGATGCATGATGGGTTCATACATATCAAGACAATGACTCAGACTTGAAGTGAAGATGTAAATCATCAAACTTCAAAAGGATGCTCAAGACAAAGGTATAACTAGAAAGGGCTAACAATGTGTTTCTAATCTTTTACCAGTCTTGGTGTTTGGTTGGAAGACCGGATTGGAAGTATAGAATTATCGTACTATTAAGAGGGGTCTTGTCTAGTATCCTGAGTCTCATCATGTGCCGATAGATCAATCTCGCTTGCTCTAGCTCTCCGTAGCATGATGCTATTATTTGCGAATGTGTTTTTGCAAATAGTTGATGCTCATGCATCTAATCCTTGTAGCTTGTGACTATACTTTGTAAAAGTGTTTAGAAAATGGTTGAAATCCATGTACCTACTACTTGTGGCATGATCTGAGTTTACAAATGTGTTATGCAAATTGTTGGAATTCGTGTATTTTCCCTTGGCATGGTCTAAGATTGTTTGTTGCTATTTCCTTGGACTTAGACCATGGTAGTGACTCTTTGTATTTCTTGTACTTTCTGCATTGATCTAGTTTGGTTAATATCATGCAAATAGGTGGGTAGTGTGTCCCTCTGAATAAGCTTTCCGTATAGTCCAAGATCACTCAATTCCGACAACGGAGTCAAAAGTTATAAACTTTTTTTCAAGTGTCGTCTGTGCTGAAATTTGTCTGCAGTAATACTGTAAGAGAGGAGTGGTACTACCGTCGAGTGGTGGTATCGTACCAACACTTTAATGACTAGTTTTTGAGCATTTAATGCACCCATTTCAACCGTTGAATGTATAGGAAGTGTGGTAGTACCGGTACTACCGTAAATGCCATTTTTTGCTGATTTTCATCTCCAACGGCTAGTTTTTGTGGTGTGGTCTATAAATACCCCCTTGGATGGTTGTGAGACCATCTTTTGGCACTCTATTCCATTCTCTTGAGCTAGTGCGAGCTTCTCCGTTCAATTGTGCATGTGCTGCACCTTGTGAGCAAGGAGAGATATCTCTGGTTACATGTGTTGCATCTAGAGGTGGACTTCATATCCACTTAAGCTTGTGCATTTGTTGCACATGGTGAGAGTCAAGAAAGGGGCTTGACTTGTTACTTTTGGTGTTTGCCGACACCTAGACGACGTGGAGGCGTCGTGGTCCGGTGATCTTCTCAAGAAACTTGTGAGAATGTGTTGTGAGTGGTTTGGTGCTCGCCATCTCTGAAGTGGAGGAAGAGCAACCCCTAGTGGATTGAGATGTTGGTTCAAGTTGTGAGCATGTCCAATTCGTTTGGGCTTATCTCGGAGGTGTTGGCTTAATTCGTGGAACCGGTGCAATTCGTTTGAGCATACCTCAACATGGATTAGGGGAGACATGCTAGTCTCGAACATAACGGTAAAACATTCTTGTGTCATTGTAATTTGTTCTCTTGTGTTTTACTTCTTGTAATTTACATTACTAGAATTAAATTGCTTACATGTTTTTTATGTTTGCTATCATTGTTAATAGTCTTAGCTTGTTGGTGCACATAGTCAAAACTAGTTGATTTATATTTTAAATTGAGTAAAACCGAATTGATTCACATTTCCGCATAATACTCGGTTTTATCTAACAGAATTTTAAAACCGCCTATTCACCCCTCCTCTAGTCGGCCTCCTCGATCTTACAGCGTGGAACTCGATTCGACGACAAATATTAGATGTCGTAACAGTAAATCGTGTGTTCCTTTTGCTGAACGTTTTTGGGTAATGCAACCATTCCGAGCTCGTACGTTTGATAGTAAAACATAACGAGCACGACATTAAAAATATTTTGTTAATGACAGTAAATTATAGGTATACAAATGGTAATTGTATTAGGTTATTTTATTTTGTAGTTCCAATGCAGGAAATAGTGTGTTCCTTTCACTAGACGTTTTCGGGAAATATGGCCATTCCGAGCTCGTACGTCTCATGGTAAAACATAATGGCGTGACAGTACAAAGATTTTGTTAAGGATAGTAAATTATAGTTATAAATATGGTAATTGTGTTATGTTATTTTACTGTGTAGTTACAACACAGTAGACGAGCATTTTGTATAACAGTAAAAGTGAATGTCCCCACAAATAAATAAGGAGACTTTGTTTTCACCGGTCGTCAATGTTTGTAATAATGTTTTATACCGAGATTGTACATATTGGAGGCAGTAATCCAACAACACGACATCCAATAAATATATACACGGTAAACAGTAACTACAAGTCCAAACCAGTTTTTTTTTTATTTATGTATGACCAAACGGCGTGGCCGGTCACTTCTTACAAAAGATTAAAAAATATAGAATACTAAAAGATCAAGTTTCTAGTGGTTGAGGTAGACTTGATCCCGGTTTTCAATTCTTCGTAGGCGATGTCGGCGGCATCGGAGGATTCGGGATCATCGTTGGTACCCCAAAACCGAGACATTGTCGTTCAAGGGCAGACAGATAACTGAAGATGTGTTCATCTCTCAGTTCATCGAGTACTTGCGCCAAGACGGCGCCGACCTAAGGCCTGAAAGCAATTGGTACATGGTGTTTCTCCCCATCGAAATGTCGGTAAGTTATTTTTTTGCAAAAGTTTTTTTACAGTAAATGTTTACTCGCATAGCAGTAAAGTCCATTGTCGCTCTCGGTATGTTTTAAACTATTGTGTTATGCCCGTCAACAAAAAGTGCTAAACGTAGAGGAGTATGTTAAAAACGAGCAGTGAGTGAACAGACCATGAGCATGCCAAATTAACATCTGGCGGAGGTAGACATCTGCACGTAAAGTTGGCAAGTAATTTATATCTATCCAACGCGCATCCAGTAAATATCATTCATGGTCAAGTAAATTATATGTTTCATTACAATGATTCTCATACATCGTGTTGGCCATTTTTTTAAACCAGACATGTACTTTTTTGCGGGTTATTATCCCCTTTGTAGCCCTTCCTCTCAGTTCTACACAATCAGCACTGGTTCGTCTACTGCTTCAATATAGCGCAAAAGCGCGTGGAAGTGATGGACTCAAACGATTACAAGCAGAAGGGCACAAAAGTGCAGGACTATCATGACCCAGTGATGAAAACAATTATTCCTCGTCTATGTGCACCCCTGCAGATAGTGACCAGTGGGAAATTCCCGATCATGGTGAACTAGAAGGTGGACACGATAGGGACGCCGAAGCAGGTCCAATACAATGACCACGCCTTCTTCGTAATGAAGTACATGGAGTTCTGGGATGGCGAAAGCTCGACGTTGGCTACACGAATAGAGTTGGTAAGAACTTTCCACCACCCGCAACAATGCAATATTTCATATGTATGGTGTTTTGACACGTGACCCCTTTTTATCATGTGTATGCAGGAGAAGGGGAACAAGTACAGAGCTGAGCTGATGTTCTATCTGTTGTAACACAAGGTTAACAGCGTCAAGCCCCTCCCCGGCGCACTAGAGATGTTTAGGCCGCACAGCAAGCCGAAGTAATTTTTATTTGTTAACTTAGAAGATCTAGTAAACTTTTTTGTAACTGATAGTAACATGCGTTACTTTTTACAATTAAACTTATGATCGTGGAAGAAGTTGTGTAACAGATAGTAAAGATACATTTAGGTGGGCATAGCAGAAATATTGTGATTGAATAGCGGTAAAATATTACCACGCTTACAGTAACTATCAAAAAACGCATTCAGGTTTACAGCAGTAACACAACGTGCCTATCAAAGTAATAGTAGGCATCATTTACGGTAAACGATCATCGAATCCACGACAACATTCACTGGATCCGTAACGCGGTGTGCTTTTTCACAGTAAAACAGCGTCCCGAATATTACGTTCCCACATTTATCGCTGAAACGGCAGTAAAACATTTTTTTAATGCCACGGGTGACACGCGGTCATTTTACCGTCAATATGTTCGTCGCTTTTTTTGCGTGTTGTGATGTTTTTACTGCTGATTAAGAACGATACCTAGCTTTTTTTAGCGATGTGTGATGAGTGTGTGTGGATTTTACTACCGATCTCGAGCGCGAGGCGTGGGTTGCCATTTTATTACACGCGCGGATCTCAAGCGAGAGGCGTGAGTGCTCACGTGGGAGCATTGGCTAGTGCACAGCGCGCAATGTGGCCCAGACTACGGCCCAAACACAAAATAAGCTATTCAGCGCGAGCAACTGGATGCGCTTATATATTCTTTTAACGTGCATTGAGCCATTGAGGATGAGTACGTGCACGCGATGGTGCATTACTATCTGTTTTGGCTAGATTTGAGACAAAAAAAAAATTGTAGGAATTTTATATGAAGTAGTTCAATTCTGTCACAAGTCAGGAAAAAATATCTCTGTCTGAAACATGGTTTTAACTTTTGTTGTTAAACATAACTCTAAATAATAAGTTTGGCCTTGATGTTTGTTAGTTGGGCCGTACCTGCGTCATGGCCTAAACCGGTAAACCATCTGACTTTGGAACTTCCCAAAACTTTAATCAAGTGGATCCATCAATCTATCCATCCTGGCCGGTTACGACGGCCCGCGTTTCCTGTCGCACGACCACAAATTGAAGTACACAAGATAGCGGGCTTTTCCACTCACTCTAAGCCCAAGGATACTAGTAGTGAAAACATGAATTGGGAATAAAAATTTTCAAGCCCAAGATCACCACGAAGCTAAAGTTTACTTAAAAATTGGGGCCGAGTTGCTTTTCCTTGTTTTGATCTCTCGACTTTTCTTCTTCTATTTGTTTTGAGAAGGGCGTGCTCCACTTAGAAACCAACAAATGTTTTGGCCATGCCAAGAGTTTCTCTTTCTAAATCACAAAAGGCATCTCCACTACTACTCTTGAGACAGCATGAGGTGTAAATAGAGATGTGACTTAAGTCGTACTTTTTTGGATTAATTCGAAGTCTAGTCGGCACGGTACGATCTAAGTACGATACGGCACGACACGTGGTGGGCCGGGTCGGCACGGCACGAATAGCGGACCGGACCGGACCTGAGAATGTGGTATGTTGGGCGGCACAGCACGGCACAATCAATTGGGCGATGCTTGGAGCGGCACGGCACGAAATAGGCACAACCTTCCCGTTTTTGCCCAATCCCTCCCTCAGTCTAGCCCAATCACTCTCCCATACCGACCTAGCCCAACCAATCATTCCCTTCTGCCACCCGGCCTGGCCCACGGGTGTCTTTGTCTTCTGACGGTAGAGGCGGCGGTTGTCGTCTTCTCAGGCGTCTATAGTTACTTAGGGCTAGACTTGAGCCGGCATGGCATGATCCCGCACGGCGGGCTTTGGGTCGTGTTTGGGCCTGACCAGAGGCGAGACGGGCTGGCACAACACGACACGGTGGGATAATCGGACCGAACTGGCACGGCATGATGCAGTCCGAAGCATAACGGCCTGGGCACGGCCTAATACCCACCTCTAGGTGTAAATGCGTGCTAAAGCTTTCCACCTTGATTACATTCTAACAGAAAAGGCAAGTGAACGATCATGAAGCAGATAAGTTTAACACCGTAAGATGACATATCATATATTAATGCAAGTTATCAAAGCTTCTAGCTATTGTCAAAGCAGTTGTCCTTTTTATCTGCTTATATGTTTCCTTGCCTAGCTGCATGCAGTGACTCCTGCCTTTTGGGGCCAGGATTGCAGTGTGCTGCACCAACTCTAGCAGCCGCTAGAACTACACGGCAGTGCTGCACACTTGCATGATTGCATCATTCTGATAGCTCTTCAATTGTAAAATATCAGCGTCTGATCTGAATGGAATAATAGTGGTTCCTAATTAATGGAGCACCATGGCAGAGAGTGAGATCAGCGAGTTCTCAGGTGGCCCAATTCTGATTAACTAGCATTATCCGGTGAGAAAACATGTGCTGGCCAGTAGTTTGGAGATACGTGAAAGATTCTCTCATATCTGAGATGCCAAAAGGGGGGGGGGGGGGGGAATAGCTCAGCAATTGGATATGGATTTCGTTGAGAATGTGGATAATATTTTAATTTTATATTTGATTATAAGATAAAGATCATAAATAAATAGAGATGCATATAGTGGTATCAATAGGAGATAACTCATTGCACTTCTAAACATACTCAATAATATTATTATAGCAGAAAAACTAGTCGTGCGACTGACTTACAATCATGCTTGATGAAGAACAGGTAGCAGCACAGACTCGAAGCAGTGGTCGAAGCAGTGTAAATTGTAGATGATGCAGCGCAGATTCGAAGGAGTGGTCGAAGCAGTGCAAATAGTAGATGATGTAGCGCAGCGAGTGGTCGCGCAGATGCGCTGCCCAGAAACCTTATTGCCACCCTATGCAGGTGAACTCTGTGACGATGGTTCGAAGATACCTGCTCACCCTGCTTCCCGATGCACACCGAGAAGAAGTGACAGCTTGGCTCAAACGGCACAACCTTCCAGCCAGAAGAACAGAGAGTAAGATTTAGGAACAATGGAAGTGAATTGATCAAAATCGCATGTCTGGACATCTCCAGATGATTTTAAGGTCGAGACAATTACTCTCTAGTAAATACAAACTTAAACCACGGTAACTACTCATTCAAAACCAATTAATAGTCATTAAGCAGTGTTTATTGATCTTGATTGTACATTGGTCTACAGCTTCGACGGCGTATTATGACCACGTTGGTCTAAGAATCCGACCACTATTTTTCTACCACACTGGTTTATGCCTTCGACTATAATGGTCTATGGCTTCGACCACATTATTTCGACCATACTAGTCTATACCTTCGACTACACTGGTCTATACCCTCGACCATATTATTACGACCACACCGGTTTATGTCTTCGACCACATTAGTCTAAGGCTTTGCCCACACTGCTCTAAGACTTCGACCACGCTGGTCTAAGACCCTTAGTCTAAGATTTTGACCACCCTGATCTAAAAGTCTAATGCTTTGTATGTTTTGAAATTTTAAGAGTGAATGGGTCTTTACACATATGGACTCAACTCCAATAGATTATACTCTAAATCTGTGGTGAAAATGGTTAAACTGTAGAGTTTCTTTGTTTGTCTTCTTACCGAGAGATTCGATGAGTTTCAGCCTTTCAGGAATGTCCTACTTTCCAAAGCTTGTCTGCATGGGAAATGAAGCACGAGTCGAAATGGTTATTTTCACTCTTGTTTTAAGACAGAATGAGAAGTTAATTGGCTGTGCTTGCGTGTGCAGCATAGAAAATTTTCTCTTCGGATAAGCATCTTCATGTAAAAAAAATTAACATCGCACTTGTAGATCGTGTAATGGAAACTACCGGGCAAAAGATGAGTAATCTACACACAAGATATGACGCAGGGAATGTTTTTCGCTTATTACGTACGTATTTGCTAATTTACTTCTCTGACGAGTCTGTCAATTAGTACCATTTTCTCCGTCACATGCTTCAGTAGAACACTATTTACATTTCAAAGCAGAATATTAATAAGTAAGAAATAAACTACAGAGCCGTAGAGAACTTCGAGTCTTCGACATTCAATCCAGCTAAGCTCAACAACGGCTGCATGACGTCCAAAGATTTGACACTTTGAATGCTAAGACAGATGGAATCATCTTTACTATCTTGATTCCTGACAGAGAATATGATACAGTAAGATTCTATTTAGTACAATTTTATATTCTTATTTTTAGATTCTACTCTGATTCTCTAAGAATCTACTCATATGAGAATATGGAGTTGTCAGAGAAAGTGTTTGGCTAGTAGGTTGGCTCCAGATTCAAGAATGAGAGGATTGTATGCAAAATATCTATACTACCTATGGTTTTAGCACAAGTATATTGTTTTGTAAATATTACTAGCTTGTTTATATTGTTCCTTTGTATGTTGTTATTTTGGTCATTATTTCTTTTTAAAATATTTTTGGCCAAACGTATTTAAAATTTTGGATATAAACTCGACAAATGTCCATATTGTCATTTATCTTGAATGTGAACTCGGTTATCCACTCGGCCAAACTGAGGATGAGTATATGAATAACGAATTTTCTGATGAGGTTCCATTACGAGTACATTAAGCGCAATAATTCACAATGCAACAGCGATACCATATAGCAAGGCTGCTCCAGAATAATATCAATGTTATAAGCATCAAGTAAGCATCAAGAATATGGGATCAATGTTACAACCATCTCATTTCTAGCTACATAAAAACTCATCTCTCGATAATTAACATCACTTCTGACCGATTCAACTAGAGTAGTTACCAATATATACATCACTAATGTTAAAATGAACAAAATAAAATTGAAGTTACTACCAATGTATACATCACTACTGCTACATCAAGCTAGGATGAAAGCTAGAACCACTGCAGCCTAAAGAACCATAGCCATTTTGATCCTTCTCTTCAGTTTTGTGTTCAGAACCTCCATCCAATCATCCTTCAGAACCTCTACCTTCCAAACCAAAGAAACTTCACAGTATGTAAAGAGTGGCTTCACAGTACAAAAGTATACAAATATTTGATAACAAAACGAATAGTTGCTAAATTGAACCTCCTTACACACACAAGCATCAATCTAATAACTGGAACAAGAAGGATCCCAGACCATGAACACCTCTAAGCAAAGAAAAAAGAAAACCAAGAAAATATTTATATTTATAGTGTTAAATATTATAGTCCGACTCTAACACAATTCACACATGACTTGAACTCTTATATAAACTCTAATATCTCCGACATGTATACTAGCATGGACTTACTGGGAATTATTTTTGCATGTCGGAAAGTATATGATTGATCGACTTGCTTGTTTCCCATGCTGCAAGAATTGATTGGCCCATGTGCAGTCACATCCATCTAGATCACATAGATAAAATTAAGCATATTTTCTTCGAACCATGGCATGATTTACAGAAGGATTGATCTACTTTCAGTGAGGTCTTGAGACACTGGATCGACAGCCCCTCAACAGTCTTACGTATCATCCAGGAGCTCTTAAAAAACAACATCAGGGTTTGGCCGTCTTGGTGTACATGTATGTATGATGTAACCTTTTCAGATACTTACACTTGGATCCAACAATCAAGATTGGATCAGAACTAATTTGTGGTATACATGAAAATTAATCAATACAATGTCACTGATCTTTGCAGTGGAGACACTGATGGGAGAGTGTCGGTCACTTCCAGAATGACCAAAACATTAATGCCATTACTGGATCATAAGTTTCTGGGTCATGTGTTTGCCTCTTTTTTCCACTCCTGATATGCATCAAATTTGATGAGCAACCCATGATCAGGCTGCCAATTGAGTGTCTGCAGATATGTTATCTGAGGGCAAGCCAGGTGTAGCCACTGTACTAATTAGTAAAATCCACTGCATGTTCTGATGAGGCCCTAAGTGCATCTACTACGGTAGTCAATATCCCTAAACTGCAAGTGTGTATTAAGCCTCAAGTTGAGCCTATTATGCATCAATGGAGAAAAAAACAAGAACCAGGTTCGACAAAGAGCAAAGATAGGGAGGAATGCCGACAGGGGAACTTTAGCGGACATGGGAAGACACAAAAACAAAGGACTTTGCATGTTGCAAAGTATACAAGAGAATTCAGCCAAGAAAAGACAGAAGAACCAAATTCAAACTCTATTCCGAAATCAATACATTTTCAGCCTAAGAATCCAAAATGGGTTTGGATTGGTGCAATTCTAATTCGGATCATTCTTTAAAAGAAGTTAATTATAAATTACTTGTAATATGATAGTTTAATCTATTTTCAGCAATTAGAGTAGTTTAAATTTCGAATTAAAGGAGTTTGCAATAAAATATTGTTCATTGCTACAGTACCGAGACGGTTTACTGTTCATAGGCTATATATTTAGGGGTAGAGCCCCATTGTAAGGAAGTTAGAGTTGAGAAAAATACAGAAAAGTCACGGGTTAATGTGGCGCAAAATGAATACATGCGTTTCGGAAATTCTCATCTAGGGTTTTGTGATTGCGTGAATATTGGAGGGAGGTTGTTCTTCCAAAATCCGTGATTCCTTGTGGATCATCTCACCAATTCGTAGCATCCTCAATTGCTCACGGTTTGGTGTTGTTCTTCCGGTTTTGATTTTGTTTCTCTCTTCGGATTGATTCAACATCAACCAAGTGTTACTTGCTTTGGAGATATACTTGCTCTTCTATTTTGCCAAATCAAGAGAGAGGAAAGCGGGAGTTTCACTTCATTCAGAATTGAAATACAAGTATCGTGAAAGATTGGACCACATTACGCATCAACACACGTTGATATGTATCATGTTCAGTGGCTCATAGCTTCTACAATACTAAACGCATGTTTGTTGCCCACGACGAGCCACAGGACAGGAGAGTACATGTGCATCTTCCGCTCAGGTTCTCACAATCCTGTAATCACTCAAGCATTTCATCAAACATCTCCTCTACGCAACCTAACCTGCTTCCTCCTATGCAACATTCACCAAACTTTACTCAGACTTACAACTAAAACCGCGCCAACCATTTCGGTGAGCACCAACAAAAGCCTCTGTGGTTCCTCCTCGGAACTCACTAAAAAGTTCGATCAAACAACGGAACCCATGAGAACTCGCAACCACAAGGGCACATGAATGGCGTAATAGCAGGTGGAAGTAGTAGAAGGGGAGGCGGCGCTGACCTGATCTTCTTGATGAGGATCTCACGGAGCTTCTTGCTGAGCTCCTAGGAGCGGACACGCTGCAGGAGGGCCTTGTGAGCGAGCACGCGCTTCTCCAAGTTCTTGACGTGGTGGTCGGTCCGACGCCGGATCAGCCGGAGAGGTCGGGGGAGGAAGCAAGGGAGGAGCAGAGGGAGGGGATGGTCGTAACAAAGGATGCAAGCGGAAGGCCGGCATGGGCGGGGAGGCCGAGGCCAATGCAGAGGTGGGAAGGACAGCAGCTGCAAGCAAGCGCCTTCTCTAGGCGCGTAAGTGGGGAGACGCGGTGCGAATAGGGGCTCGGGGTGAGGGGTTAGGTTAGTGGCATTTTGCGAGTAACCAAGTTCAACTTCAAAAGGTATTTTTGTTTCTGTAGGCTGGCTTCCTACGAGAATCCATTGAAAGGTTGCTCCTCGTTACTAGTTCATTTTCGAGACAGCTCCTCGCGAGAAGCAGAATCAAATCATTTTGGGAAGCTGAGTGTTTGCTACAGCTTCACCAGATCCGAACGAGAAGCTAGGAGTAGGAGCTGTACCAAACAGGGCCTAAATCTGATTAGTTCTCCCTCGATCTGCAGGGAACCTGCACTGCGTCTATCCATGATCCATCAGCCACCAAATTGTAAGAGCCCAATTTTTAACCAATTTACAATTTGCATTAATCTCATGAATTTTAAAAACTCTTGTTGCATTTCAAGAATTTCCTACAAGCATTGCCTTCGAATTTAGAAATTTCAATCATTTTCCTTAGGTCAAGAATTCGTATTTGCAAAAATCTAAAAGTTAATTGTGTTCAAAACCATTTTTAAACTTGAATTTAAATAAACCCCTCTGCCCCCTTTCTCCCCCTCGGGCCGCAATCCGTCGAGCCAGCCCAGCCCTTTCCTCCTCTCCATCCCACGGCCAGGCCAGCCGACTCACCGTCGCCCTCTCTTTCTTTCTCCCCCTCACGGCACAGGTAGGACAAGCGCGCCTAGTCCGCCAGCTCAGCGCACGCTTCGCTCTCTCGCTCTCTTACGCGCTCGCTGACAAATAGACACTGGCCCCACCTGTCAGGTTGCACGGGATAAGCATTGTGCTTCTTCCGCGTGCAAGCTTGCCCCCGCCCGTTATGTCGTACGCACGCACCGCGCAAGCCAGAGCCGCGTTAGCCTCCACCCTAAGCCTCTCACCCTCTCTTGCACCGCCGCGACCTCGTCTCATCTGCGCCCAGAGACCATTGCTGCCGTTTTGCTCGCGAGATCTCGCGCCTGAGATGAGTCATGTCGTCGCGCTCGTCTCCCCTCTCCTCTATTTAAGCTGCAACCGAATGTATCATCTTCTGTGTTGCGCCTTCCTCTGCATTTCCCCCCACTTTGTCCCTCTTCTCCACCCCGGGTAGAGATAGAATTTACCGCGCGGGCCATCTTCCACAACTCTGGCTACCGATGTTTGCCCACTGATTTCCACCATTGAGGTGATCTTCCCTTCCGCTGTATTGTGCATCTTGGTCTCCTCGACCGCCCCTTCCTTGCGCTCACCTTGCCCTGCTTGTTTTCTCACAGGAAGGGCCGAGCGCCGACTGTTGGAAATATGCCCTAGAGGCAATCATAAAGATGATTATGTTTCATTATGTTTATAACATTGGATAATATGTTATCTTGTTCCTAGAGTAATATCAATAATATTTATTATCAAGTATGCGAATTGATTGTGAAACTCTATATTTCTGCGATGATTATTCTTAAACGTTCCCTAGTCGGAAACATATGAGAACACATATGAATAGACACATATGTATCGGTTGATGACTATGTTTTATAGGATATGGATATGGAGATATCAAACCAATAATATGGACACATGTTAGAGAACATGGTGTTGGAAAAGACCCACCTTGAGACACTGTTGAGATTGTTATGATTCTATGTATCATTAGTTGGTCTCAAGCAATGATGATGTATAATCCTTAGACCTGAGATCAGCATAGTTTCCTACATTTGTAGTAGCACTCTTAGGGGTTGCCAAACGCTACTCGTGGCTGGGTAGTTATAAAGCTAGCTTTTGGGTATGCTATGAAATATGTGGAGGGATGTGGCTGGTCGGATATGGGATTTGTCCCTCCTAACATAATAGAAGAGATGTCTCTGGAACCCTCATTGTGGTCGGATAAAGAAAGTGCATGACCATGCCACTAGTGGTCGAGTGTCGACCACATGAAGTTATTCGACACTTGATCGAGAAAGTATTGAACACTCCATGGATGATACAACATCTCACCTGGAGTTCAACTAGACATCGTGAGGCAAGGGGAGAATACGCGAGAAGAGTCATATGGAGATACGAGCTGGTCATAGGTTGATCGAACATGGTCGCTAAGTGGTCGAAACCTGGTCGTAAGGAGTTACAAATTGGTTGAAACCAAATATGGACTTGTCGTATAGAAATATGAGCTGGTCGTTAGTGATATAGACCTTATCATAGATTATATTGCATTAAGGTTCATCCGATATATTCTATGTGTGTTTGGGAATCGTTATGTGTTACTAGGTACCGCTAACGACTAGTGTTCGGAAAAGAGTTTTCAAGTCACAACCGATTACACATGAACCTTTAGGGTTGCACACTTAAAGGGCTAGAATTTGATTTGGATGGTGATCCTAATTCTTGTAGGCCACGAGTTACTAATGGGCCTCAAGTACGAGACTCATCACGGATGCCTATATATAGAGGGGTGGTGGCACGGGGTGATGATGATCTTTTAAAGAACTACCGAAACCCTAACAGCCACACCTTCCTCATACTACGCTATCGGCGCTAGCACTCCAGCGCGTGGTATCCCTGCCCCGTACGTGTGGATACCTTAGAGGTGTTGTTGCTAAGCATCAGCACTAGGACGATCCACAACTTGTGACGATCATAAGACTCGAAGAAGAAGTTACGAAGCATCAGCACTAGGACGATCACAAGACTCAGAGAAGAAGTTGCGAAGCATCAGCACTAGCACGATCCGCAACTCGTGATGATCACAAGACTCGGAGGAGAAGACGCGCGGCGAGTACGACTACGACTACATCAACTCTACTTCCGCTACGAGTCGGCGCGTCTAGTGGTAATCTCGTGATCTATTACTAGCAGAGGTTCCTTGGTTGCACGGTAAAACTTTGTTTTGTGCTATCGTAGCCTTCCCGCGATACTTCACCAACGTCGTTTGCAAAGCTAGCCGAAGCACGCCTGCAGCTTCGCCGACTCATCTCGCCTTTCCCTGTGAGATTAGAACTCAAAGCCCTTGTCTCCTAGGTTCACTTCGACCTCCTCTCTCTAATGTGTGCCTTCCTCTCCCTTGCCATGCACCAAAGATGCCGGAACACATCTTCATACCTATCGCCGACCCAGAACACGAAGACCTCGCCACCATCATCGATCCCCTTCCTCGCTTAGGACCCAAGTGAGTCCATCTGTTCCTGTGTGTCCCTTCATCTTGCAAACATGGTAGGCTAGACAATGTCGCGCCAAGTTAATCGTAGCGTAGCCGCGCCGCCGTAGAGCACCGTGGACAGCACGGTACACTGCACATCTTGAGCTCCATGGGCACCGTTAGCTTCATGTTAGCATGTAGATGGTATTTTAAGCTTCAATTTCCAGGTTTAAACCATGCTAAGCAGTTGCCTCCGCCTATAGTGTCATTGTCGATGTCCTTGAGGTAGCGACGCCGCCTCCGTCCATCTCCCCCACCGCACCACCATCGTGGTTGCCGTGGACCCCGCAACCCATTTTGGGGGTCACGGGTGGTCGTCTGAGCCGTCTCCACCGACACAAAGCTCGACTTGAGCCAGCCATGGCCGCTCTACCCACTCCCCTATTCCGGGAGGAGTAAACGATCGTAGAGGCACTGACGTGTGGGTCTGAGGTAATTAAGTTAATCATAATTAGTTGGGGTTAGTTAGTATTTAATATGTGCATGACATGTGGGCCCTTGGTAATTAGAAAATCTAATTGAGTTGTAGATTAGTGTACGTGTGTATGACAAACTAGCATCGCCCTTAAAACTATGTGCATAGACCTGGTCCGTAGACTGAAATAGTTGTCGTGTGGGCCTGGCCCTGTGAACCGTTGGGTGGACCGAGTCCATGTGAACCGCGATATCACCTGTTAATCTCTCGGGTTTTCCTAAATAAGAATAATTAGAAAACATATTAACAAGCCGATTGGACCTACATATCTGCCACATATGCTTTTCCTTAAGAAAACAATTGGCAAATAAAATAAAAACCCGGCTAGGCCCCACCTATCAGCCATAGAGGATTTTCTTAAGAAAAATAATTGAAAAATAAAATGAAAATCAGACCAGACCCACCTGTCAGGGATTTCAGATTTTCTGGAATTTTATCTCGAATCAAACTTTGGAGAGCTCATTCTTCCATGTTTTAAATCCAAATGGCTTCGTTTTTGTTTATAAATTTATCTAAATCCAAACTTTTCCAACTGTACCAAAATCACAATTTGTTGGACTTCATTTGAATTTATTTGAGTGCATGTGTATTTATGTGAAGTCGTCGTTTTACGCTGAAATAGATTACAATGTCGCCGAAGACTTCGCCACTGTTTCAGGACATGATCAAGACCAAGTTATATCCACTTGTTGAGTAAGGCAAGTCCTTACAATTGATTATGTTGAATCTACTTGTCAAATGCAAATTACTTTTTAAAGAGTATTACTTGTGTGCTTATTAATATTTATGAAATGTTATGTTAAATGTTGATAGCTAGCTATGCCATATGTTATTATTTACGTTTTCCCTCCTTGATTGTTGATACTATGTATGCCTTGTCACCCTAGGCTAACTATCATAATAAACTTGTCCTTGGATAATTAAAAAGGGATAATGGTCATTCCTAGATATGCTCAGTGGTTGAATTGAATATGATACAACCATTGTCATTATAAAAATTGGGACATAATATGATTTGTAGAGTGGTAACGTGGGTTACCCTTGGAAACATAAAAATATTTTACAAAATGGTACAGACTTGGGCAGTTTGGGTTCGGTTGTTGGATCTAGGCTATATGAGGGTGTATCTATAGGTTGTGTATCTAGGTATGCACCCATTGATGGTTGTGGTGGTACCAAGTCGGGATCCGTCTACTCCCTCAATGATGACATTCTTCGGAGTTAATGCGTTCAAACACCCGAGAATCAAATCTATTGGATGGTGTGGTATTATGACAGGTTATTATAAATGCATTGTTATTATCTTTTTAGTCGCATACATACGTAAGTGTGTCGGACGAACACCGACAGTTGATCATATCTTGTGGGTAAAATTGTACAACCTCTGTAGAGAGTATATATAGTTTATTGGAATAGTTGTGCCCCTAGTCATAAGCGTGGTATAGAAAGCCACACTGGTTAGTTTTGATAAATTTGGGATAGGAACATGTTAACTTAAAAATGATTGTAACAACGAGATAATTGTAGGTAGGTGGAACGTACCTGACGTCTAGAGTGAGACAGTCACGTGGATGGAACCTGATGTCTAAATGTGGGACCCCGGATTTCTTCATCCGGATTCCTCTGTGAACCACTGTGCTATTCTGGATCAGTAGATAGCACTTCACAGGCACATTGCTGAACCAAACCATACATGGCGTGAAATCATTTCATTCATTAATTTACACATCAGAGTTTACATAGACCGCATCGGGCTAATTTTTTACAATAAGGGCGAACAGGCCAAATAATTACATTACAAAAGATAGCGAAGCAACAAACGAAGCAAAGGGGTGAGAGCACATCTTACCGCATGCAAGTGACTGGGGAACCCATGTACGCCCGATATTATCCAAAAACCTCAAACAATATAGGAGGCACACAAGAACCGACGGAGTCTGCTAGACTGGGGTGAGACCAATAAAACACAAGAGCCTTAGAATGATTGCGGAGGACGGGCTTGAGAGAAGGGTTTGAGCGACACTGGAAGGTTTGACAGAGTCAAACGTCCAGTTGGGCGAAAGGAGGAATGACAGAGAATTTATGCCCAGAGGGATGATACAAGGAGGGTAAGGTCGAAGGAGTTTTTGCCGGAATGCTCTACTGCGGATTTGGAAGACTGCAAGAATATCCTTCGACAGGCGACAAAGCAACTTAACTACCAGTTTTACCAATCTAGAATACTCGATCGATACACAATCCAATGGCAATTCAAAACCAAACTCAACTGCCAGATAATACTCAACGATTCAAATACCAGCTACTCAACCTATTACTACGACCTACTACCAACTATACAATTGCCAGATCACCAATCATTGCCAACAATATGGGTTGATAAAGCAATCAAATCAATACTTCGAGCTTTCACCAAATATCATTACTTCCAACAATCATAGGCCTACTGACGAGACACTAACCAACAGCTAACAATTGATTGACAAATCTAATAGACAATACCGCTACTGAAGATTAAAGCTATCCCTAATAATCAGGATCACAACCAATCATTTAAATTACTGCCAAAACACTTATACTGGTGATCAGTAATCTCAGACAATTAATCAATAATCAATTTACTACCAGCAAAATATTCTACTATCCTATTGCAACATTTCTCAATTGTCGGATCGATTGCAACCTCTATGCTACTGCTACTGATCTGGGAAAAACTACGAATCAAACGTTGACAATTGAAACAGATGAATAACAATTTATCGTAAACTCTACGACACGACAACTCAATTGACAGAAATTCCAAATGTCAACACTCAATCTACTGCCACAACAATCATACAGCTTTCAATTCTAGACCAAACAAATTATTGACTTAAAGCACCAATACACAATTGCACGATTACTAAACAGGGGTTCAAATGACATATCACAATCCTCAATTGTTAGAGCAATTATTAACAGAGTTCAAACACAGATTTCCAATTGCAAGACAAACAACCTATGAACCTAATGCATCAATTCATAATCGCCAAATTAATCAATTTAGTTCGTCAAATGACATAATATTCCACAAATGACTCCATTGCCAGTTTACAGACATAAATCGAAAACAAAACATACAATACTGCCAACAACATTGATATTCAATTTGCTATCAAACATTGTCATGAGGAACAATAATCACAACAATCAATAATTACAGATACTGAAGTTCAAGGCTAATGATCAACACTCACTGCCACTACATGATACTAATGAGCAATATCAACAACAATTCACAATCATCAATCCAGTTTACTCAATAGGGGGGATCAACATGTGGTAGCAGCCAATTGGCAGCCAACACTCTACACCACTGCTGTTGATCACCCATTTCCACCGAGCTAAGCACTGAGAGGCCACAGAATACAGACAGCAATAGGCAGGGATGTTGGATCAAGGATAACCGACTAGAGGGGGGTGAATAGGAGGTTTCTAAAAATTCTAGATCAAATTAAACAATTTTACAAGATGAACTAAGCAAAGCTATCTATCACAAGATATATGCTACAAAATTAATTGCAATAAGTAAAGACAAGAAATAACCGCAATGGGACAAAGAGGTTTTTCCCATGGTATCGAAGATTTGTCGATCTTCACTAGTCCACGTTGAGGAAGCTTGACTCGATCAAGCTGGCTCCACAAATTAAGTCTTCCCTCGTAATCACTTGGTTGTTCTTCCTCCTCTCCGGAGTTGGTGAACACCGACCAATCACAACAGGCGTCGGGCCTCTTCAGAAACTTCTTGAAGAGATCACCGCGCAACCTCCACCAAGCCGTCTAGGTGCCGATAAGAACCAAGAGAATAGACCTTGACAGCAACCAAGAGCCAAAGGATCAACTAGAATGCAATGCTCTCGGTTTTGCTCACAACCTCACAAATTTATGCAAAGAGAGTAAATGAGGAGTGAGGAGAGTGCTCAAAGCTCAAATGTATTGAATGAATACTCAGCAACTTACTCCTTGAGCTGGTGGGGGTGCATTTATACCCCCCCACAACCAAATATGATCGTTACATGAAGAATCCAGAAAATTTCAGGGAAATCAGAACTTCCGCCATGTAACATGCGGAACTTCTGCCCCTTGCATCGAGTGTACTGTAACGGCCATTACAGTGGCATTAAATGCTCTGATTATAGCTGTTGGATTTCTGTGCGGAACTTTTGCCAACTAAAATTTGGTTCGTCCGATAATCAGAAGTTCCGCTCGTATCATGGCGGAACTACCGCGCTTATAAAAAAATGGCTAAGTCCCAAAAAGAGGTACTCTCTGATAAAAATGTTCCGCGCAAAAATCTGTACTTCTGCGGTGCGGTAGTTCCGCTGCCATCATGGCGGTACTTCCGCACTTCAAAAAATCGGCTAATTCCAGAAACCGGGTACTCTCTGGAAAATATATTCTGCGAATATTTCGGAAGATCCGCCCAGCGGAAGTTCCGCGGTTATAACACTGGAACTTCCGATTACGTACTAAAAAGATGATTTTGATTTTAAAACCAAACCAAGAGAGCATGCATGATCCTAAGTTGATCCAAAGGCATAATGAAGTGCTTTCAAGCTACTAGTCAAACTCCCCCTTAATAGTACAGTATTTATCCTAAAATTCGGTCTTCTACCATGCTCCAAAGACCGGTAAAACTTAAAAGGGGTCCTAGTCTATTTGTACCTTGCCCTTGAGATAAACTCCATCTTCTTGACATTCTTTGACATGCATCTCCTTGATTTGACTTTGTCATTTAGGATATACCTTGTAATCATTTCAACAAACATATTAGTCCCATATTCACATAATATCATTAATTACCAAAACATATTTTTAGGGGCCTAGATGCTTTCAATCTCCCTTTTTTTGGTAATTGATGACAACACAATAAAGATGTGAGAGATATTGAGTTTGAAACAGAAAGCTCCCCCTTAACATGTGCATATTGAATAGAAGATAATGCAAAGCACATGTTTGGATTTTCAGAAAATTTTGGTAGAGTTTCTATAGATTGTTGATACTTGAAAAGAACAATATCGAATGACAATGTTTGGAGATAATGAATTCAAATATCATAGGCATTCAACGTCATAACCATAAACTCAGATCCAAGTACAATAAAAATATCCAAATTACATGAGATATCATCATAGGCAAAATATTATCAAAGTCATTATCAACACAGGCAAAATATTATCAAAGTCATTACAAACCACACTTAATAAATGACATTCTGACAGTCTATTACATAATAGATAAGTTCCCCTAAGCTCTCACACTGACTCACTCCTCTCCCCCTTTGTCATCAAGTGACCAAAAAGTATTTCACTCTGCAGGGTCTTGCGGAGGATCATGAGAAGGAGAGCGGAGGCGTCGACGTGCAAAACGGACAGGAGGAGGAAACTGCTCTGCAAAACTGGCGGAGAGGGCATCCAGCCTGGAGGTGGTAGCAGCCTCAAACGCATCCAACCGAGTGTTGGTTGCTGCCTGAAAGGCCCCTTGAGACGCTTTCATCTCCAAGATAGTAGCATAAATTTGATCAAGCGTGGCCTGGCCTTGTGGAGGGGTAGCAGCAGGGGCAGCTTCAGGTTCTTCTGCTGGAGGTTGCCGAAGGTTTGCCGGAATAGGATGACCCTCTCTAGGCTTATAGAACTTGTGGGGTGAAGGCGTAGCTCCATTGTAATCAGTTCGACGAATAATCAGGGCCATAATATATGGAGTAAAATTTATCCTCTTGACCCGATCATTCTTGGAGGCTGCAATCTCCCTCACAACAACATCAACCACATCGAATTTTCTCCCATGCATGATGCAGTCCAAAATATTCCATACATGGCCCCTTATTGCATCATAATTCCCGCTTTTGGCAATATAGTATGGTTAATTATCCGATTTACCAAGCTAGGAATAGGGAGAAGACCGGTGATCTTACCAGGGACATATCATTGGTGGTGTCATAAAATTCAGTCCAAGCATGAAGAGGAAGAACGGGTCTATCATAAATCTGCTCAAACCTGCTTGACTCTATATCCAAGGCACTCTCAAAAGCATGTTTTGTGCATGAGTATTTGATTGTCCCCGTCATCCAGGTAAGCTGAGAGAAGTCTGGAGAAATGTGTACTGTGGTATAAAATTGACGAATGATTTCGTCACTATAGTTGCATTTAAGTGCCACAAAGTCATGGATCCCAACCCGCTCAAAGAGTCTATGTGTACCCTCGTACTTGTCCAGCCCACTAAGGTATGACCAATTTATACACTTATGATCGGCAAATGGCTTGTTGGGTCCATAGAAGAGTTCATACACTTGCCTCTGAAAGTTGGTGTGAAAGCGAGGATCGTCACAGTTGCGAGGTAGCAAAAACTGATTTTTTATGCCGAAGAAGAGTATAGTCATCGGCTGTCAGTGATTTAAGATCAGTCTGTGGTTCCTTGGGTTCTCCCAATTCATCATCAGATTCGATTGAGAGCCCTCATCCGATGCACTCGCCTCTATATCTGAGTTCTCAGAAGTTTCCCTTTGGTCCTCAATAGCCTTCATTTCTTCCTCCTATTCTAAGGGAGGAGTTTGTGAAGATGATTGGTCAGCATCCTCATAGGGCTTCTTGATAGTTCCCCGTGTCTTAGGCATCTTCAAAATACATGAATGGAGTGTCAAAGATAGATTCAAATAAAAGAGATAAAAGTTCTGTTCTTGTCAGGAAAATTGGAAGTTCCACAATTTTGAACGCCGGAACTACCGATAGCGGAAGTTCCGCGACTTCAATAGCGGAAGTTCCGATTATCTTGGGCGATTCTAGGGTAACTAGATTAGTGGATTTTTAGTGTTTTTGATGGATTGAGTCCATGAAATCGATGCATATACATCATATAACACTGAATAAACCTATTTGCCAAAGAAATTTCCATAGAAATCATCCACATTTGCATTTCCCAAAAATTTCATAACTAGGGTTCATGAGAGGGAAGAATCCGAAAGGAGAAAGATTTTACCTTGAGGGACAAGGGGATGAACCCTAGAGATGCAATTGATTGGATGGGATTGAAGAAAAGCCAAAGAAAAAACCAAGATTTTCGGCGGAGATTTGAGCTTCTTCGGGAGAGAGGAGAAGGCACGGGAGAAGAAGTGCGGCGGCAGGAGAGGGAATGAGAAACAGAGGAACCGTGGGGAAGTTAATACCTCCCAACTGCTTAAAAACGGAAGTTCCGTAATTTAACAGCGGAAGTTCCAGAAATTGGAAGTTCCGGACCTGGAAGGCCGGTAGTTCTGATTATCCTCACACTTTAAGAAGAGGAAGCTGAATTTGATGATTTTGTAAATAATCCTTAGTTTTGCACTCAACCAAGTATCATTCAGGATTATTATGCAACAAGAAGACTAATGTCTATCTAAGAAAATAAATTTTTCAAACATACCACATTTGGAGCAAAAATTTGAGAAATGGCACCTTAAAACGATAAAAAATGCAACTTAGGCCCAAAGTGCATGTGACAAGAGTTCAAGCAACATTTGAATAGTCAATAACATTTAACTCATTCCTCAACAAGCAAAAACGACCTTCATCTGAAGGTTTGGTGAAAATATCCGCTAATTGGTTTTCGGTGCATATGTGGCTAATTTCAATATCTCCTTTGCACACATGATCTCTTAGGAAATGATGGCGGATATCTATATGCTTAGTTCTTGAGTGTTTGACAGGGTTGTTGGCTATTTTTACTGCACTATCATTATCACACAAAAGATGTATTTTATCAAAAGCTATTCCATAATTCATCAATGTTTGCCTTATCCAAAGCAATTGAGCACAACAACTACCTGCGGATACATATTCGGCTTCGGCGGTGGAAAGGGCTACGGAGTTTTGTTTCTTGGAAGACCATGACACTAAGGATCTACCTAAGAATTGACAACTCCCTGAGGTGCTTTTTCTATCCACTTTACAACACGCATAATCCGGATCCGAATATCCAATCAAATCAAATTTAACACCTTTTGGATACCAAAGGCCAATGCTTGAGGAATGCTTTAAATATCTTAATATTCTTTTAACAGCCACTAAATGGTATTCTTTTGGTGCCGATTGAAAACGTGCACACATGCAAACGCTAAACATAATATCGGGCCTAGATGCGGTAAGATAAAGCAAACTACTAATCATAGACCTATAAAGCTTTAAATCAATAGTTTTACCTCCTTCATTTAGATCAAGATGGTCATTTGTTGCCATACGAGTCTTGATGGGCTTGGCGTCATCTACGCCAAATCTTTTGAGCAAATTCTTCACATACTTTGATTGACTTATGAAGGTCCTATCTTTGAGTTGTTTGATTTGAAGTCCAAGGAAGAAACTAAGTTCTCCTATCATTGACATCTCAAACTCGCTAGACATCTTATCACCAAATTCTTTGCAAAATCTTGATTAGTGGAACCAAAAATTATATCATCAACATAAATTTGACAAACAAAGAAATCACCATCAATAATTTTAGTAAACAAAGTTGTATCAACCTTTTCGATTTTGAATCCCTTAGAGAGTAGAAAATCTCGAATGCGCTCATACCATGCTCTAGGAGCTTGCTTTAAGCCATATAGCGCCTTTGAGAGTTTATACACATGATTAGGATTTTTGGAATCTTCAAAACCCGGAGGTTGTTCAACAAAAACAAGTCCATATATATTACCATTTAAGAAAGCACTTTTAACATCCATTTAGAATAATTTAATATAAAAGCATGACGCAAAAGAAAGTAAAATACGAATAGACTCAAATCTTGCTACGGGTGCAAATGTTTCATCATAATCTAGACCCTCGACTTGAGTATATCCTTGAGCAACTAACCTTGCCTTATTTCTTACCACAACTCCATTTTCATCTTGTTTTTTTTCGAAAGACCCATTTTGTGCCAATAATATTATGCTCCTTGGGTCTTTCCACCATTATCCAAACATCATTTCGGGTGAAGTTATTTAGCTCTTCATGCATAGCATTCATCTAATCTTTGGTTCAAGAGAAGAAACAAAAGAGTAATGTTCGCAAAAAGAAGCAATACGAGAGCGAGTTTGGACACCCTTACTCACGTGACCCAATATTTGGTCTATCGGATGGACTTTAGCTATTGCGTTGTGGATTCTTAGAGGTAGATTCAATGATTGATCATCTTCCTTAACACCTTCTTCATTATGATCAACTTGATTTGTCACGGACGAGGTAGGTGGTTCAACTTATGTGGAAGATGATGGTTCATTTTGATCTTCTTTAGGCTTAATGTCTCCAATTTGCATGTTTTTCATTGCTTCCATAAGAGCTCCTTTAATTACATCATCAAAATCTTCTTGCTCTTCTTGATAGCTGTCGACGATCAAATCGCCGATCTTATGAATATATAAACGAAAAGAGGAAAAATGTGCGTGACTTCTGGGAGTGGATCTAACTTGCTCTTTATTGCTATGAACTCACAATTACAAACACTGGGAGTATCTAAAAATACAACACTTTGCTATATCTTGCTTGATGTCTTCTGCTTGTGTTGTCTATGCTGTACCCCGTGTCCTCTGTCTCTGTCCGTCCTTCCATGACCCTCCTTAAATAGTTGATGAAGCGGTGGCAGTTATCCCATGAAGAGACATCCGTTGAGGCGGCAGCTACCTGGTCGGGAAGAGACGGCGGTTTGGCGGTTCCACTAAGCGTAAAGGCGGTTGGTGAAAGCGTCAAGCGTTACGTGGTTAATGATTTAGGAGGCGTTAAATCATTAGCCGTAATAGTGTTGTATTATGTGGAACATGAAACACGTGGTTCATTCATCACATAGTGAGTGGCGTGGTCGAAGACTTGACCTAAGCGCTTTGTTCATAGCTTCTGAGCACTCACCGGTCGTGGACTAGGCTTGGAACTTTGTCAGGCCTGGGTATTCATTATATAACCACGTAATACCTACGACCGATTAGGTCGATGGTCTTAGAATTACGACCACGAAGCGTATAGTCTTTATCATATATTAAGATAATATATGAATATTTTAATCCTCAACGGCTAGCCCCGAACTTTTAAATGAATGTTGGTCGTGCGGGCACGTTCTCCGATGTAATCATATCGAGCAGACCTCTCATTAAATGCCGTGAGACTCGAGGCGATGCGTATTCATTTTAAAGTTGAGCTGCTTTGGAAAAAGGAAAAAGCCTTTACATCGCGGCGAAAAGGTATTTGCCGTTGGACTTCAGAAGAGTCGATTCTGATGAAAATGTCTATAAAGCGACTGGCTGAGTGCTTTAAACCTTTACGCCTCTATCTCCAAAAATCTTCCTTGAGTTCTTCACCCAAAAAAGTAAAGCATCATGTCGGACCTCATCATAAGTGGTCGATCTCCGATCTGGCGAGAGAAGATTGGAGAGTTTGGAGAGGTTGGGTTGCTACCCGACAGGAGTTTAATTTCTTGGAGATCGGCTTTTGGAAACCGCCCAAGCGGCGAGGAGGAGAAATCCGGTGTTTCTCGCGTCACGTTGAGTGCGGGCTCAAGCTTCGGCACATTCTTTTCTTTCTCAAATCTTTGGAGTTTTATGAGGTTGAGTTGATCAACCTTGCCCCCAACGCTATTGCAAACCTAAGCATCTTCGTCTACCTCTGCGAAGCATACTTGGGGATTCCACCGTCGATGGAACTCTTCAAGTACTACTATCGGATGGCGAACACGAAGAAAGCGACCGGCACCACGGGAATGTACCTAAGGTTTCATGATGGCAAGGTGGCGAGTACATTCGGATGTACTCGAAGTCTTCTTGGTCGTCATGGAAGAAAAGCGGTTTTACATGAAGGTTCTGCGAGAAAGGCGGCTGTATTACGGTAAGAAGGCGGTCGAGAACTCGCGTTGGCGTTCCTCCTCAAAGAAGGAGGGGAAGTTGGGAGATGGGTTGAGGCTATCCATCTCTTGAGTGTCGAGGTTTAACCTCCGCACGTTGTGAGAACTTTTCCATTAGGAGGATTAGTCCTTTAAAGACCGAGGCACGTTCGATGCTCGGTTCATTGGTGGCGACAGCGCTACCAAGGATTACGATCGAGTAATTTTTCAAAAATCGACCAGTTATTTTGCGATTTGATTATTTTCGCAAAACTAAGATCTTTCATTTGTAATCGTAGTCTTGTCTTACGAGGGCGTCGAAGCAGGATCAAAATGATCTGTCTTTGGTGAACACGATGACAAGGCCGACTTTCCTTAATCCTAGCTTTGGTAGTGCCGAGGAGAGGACCGAAAGACTTAGGGTAAGTGTATTAACTTCTTTTCATCTTTCCGTTATTCTTGATCGGTTCTAATCCTCTTTATGTGTAGTTGGTGGACTTAAGATCAACGAGGCTACGAAACATGTGAGCCTATTGATTATCAGGCCGGTCTTGTGATCGCAGAGGCGTGATCACGGCGAGGTAAGCAACTAAAAGAAATAACCTCGCAAGATGAAGTATATTCTTCACTGATTAACTTTGTTTGTTAATATAGGCGGCAATCATCGAGTCTCGTCTAGTTGTCTATGAGGCATTTGTTCACGAGACAGTGAAACTACACTTTCGATCCGAGTCGGGATCTTGCTCTTGACCGGATGGTCGAGAACATTGCTTCGATCTCCGATCGGAGTGTAGAGAATACGATTGAACCTACGATTCGAATCGGTGGGAACAATTGAAAAGAAGAGAAAACAGTATAGCGGTTTTAAGCGGTAGCTATAAGATCAAGACTAAGAAAACAACCGGTATGTACAACTTTTATATGAAAAGCATACCTCGTATATTCCAAGTAGAATTGAGGTTTCGTTTCTCTCGTGCGGATCTATGAATCCTCAGTCGCCAGGCCGGTTGCATTCAACAGTCGGTGATCGGAGGTGGTCACGGCCATTGTCTTCCTCGGTAGGACATCTTGAGGATGGCGTGGTCGGAGGAGCCCCGAGCCAACCTCGGCTCTGAAACCGAGCTAGATCCGTAGTAGTCACTATCTAAACAGTGAGGTAGAGACCACTTATGATCTTCCATAGGTTCCAGTACCTGAAGGTCATCCTCCAAAACCAAAAAAGTTTCCTTTCTCACTTGATTTGGCCGCGAGTAAGGAACTTGATGATTATTGGGGAAGAATATCGGATCGCTGATGCGGTGAAGCCGATAAAATTTGTACCGATTACAATGATGTCGTAATTGGGTAAGTGTCTTCAATCCTCTCCATAACCTTTCTCAAGTTCACAAGAAGGTTTATGGAAGAAATGCTACTTATCGACATATGATCGAAAACTTCGCTACGATCGGAGGACTAACCGAAGCGAGTTAGGATATTAGAGGAAAAACACTCTGAGATAGAGAGTAAGAGTTCCTCTTCTTTTCTCATTAAGACTTTCCTTTTATTTATTCTCCATTATCAAGAATTCTTTTGATAGACTTAGAGAAAATAAAAAAGATGCTTTGGTGAAAAGGCGGAAGAATAAAGCTTGAAGAAGAACTTGGGCTAAGAACCGGTCGATCGAAGACTTGGCGACCAGACAATAAAAAGCTTACGGATGATTCCAAGAAGAGAGGAAGGTAACTAGTCGTAGTCATGACTTAGTATGCCTTCCAATCTTTTACTTAATACTTGCTTTGTCTATGCGAACAAAACAAGCATTGACCAGAGAAGAAAGCTGGAATTTGAGCAAGACAAGGGGCAGCCCTCGTGCTTAGTTTAGATGAGAAAATCACCTCGCTAAACAAAATGCTCTTTGACATGGGCGCGATCAAGCTTGCCCTCCTTGAGTGACCCAATAGAAAGGTCAACTTCCTAGGCTCTTTCTTTGGAAGAGCTCAAGGTTTTGCTCAAGACCACTAGGAGAACTATGCCCACTCCGTTAAGGAGTCTATTGCTCGTGAGTCGGTCTTGCTTTGGCAAAGCCAAAGCTTCCGACCCATCAACTAACCTTCAAGCCATCTGCGAGGATTTCAGCTGCTTACCGCAGAGCAAATCGGATCCTCGCGAGAGATGAAACCTCTAGGCGAAAAGGTCACGAAGAGATGGAAGTCGGATCTCCATCTAGCGATGAGTTAGTTTAGGCATTCTCTAGTAGTTTAGGTCACAGGAAAAAATAATGCATACAATGTAAAGACTTACCTTTCTCTTATCAAAATGGAAAAAATTCTTTTATTCATCCAAATTGACTTGTGAATTTATGTCTTATCTAGCCCCCCGATTATATAGTAGAAGATCTTTACTATATAATAGTACCACCGAGGCCAAGAATATAAATCCAAATCTCAACCATTACTTGTAAGCATGTCTTGATCGGTAAAAAGCGATCGTGGTAATACTAGGAAACCTTTATGGTCGGAAAAATAAAGAATTATCCTTGATAAGAGGAAAAACATGAAAAACATATGTTAAGCGGACAAGTGGTTTTATTTCTATGCGATGCTCAATCTTGGTGGAATGAACCTAGCTAGGAAATAAAGGTATAAAATACATTTCGCAAGGCGTGCTCATGCTCTTAGTCCGATGGCGGTGGGGATCGTAGGAAAAGACCGTCGCTAGGAAGCTCCTTCCGATGGGCGGAACCACGTCGCGAAAAGGAGAGACTTCGACTAGGAGGTTTTCCGTGTGTCGACCAATAGCCAAACAAGAGTAGAACGAATTTTGAAACATAAACTATCGCTTTATAATCCGAGCATACGAACCGCGATCGACGAGATTAGGCAACGTCATATAAATAACATCACTCACTACTCCAAATTTAACTATCATGTTTAAAGAATTTAAGCGAAAATGGAGCGAAATGAAATGAAAGAAATTAAACAAAGAACTTACGAATTGGTCAATGTTCCATGAATTTGACAAAACCTGCCGTCGACATGGCTAATCGTCTCGAGCACGGTCGGGTAACCGACCACGATGTAAGGACCTTCCCACTTAGGGAGAGTTTATTGCGCCGCTTGGCTCTGAATTTTTACGAGAACGGATCACCTCTGACTAGGTTGCGAGGTTGCACCTTACGATTGTAGTACCTTCGCATGGCTTCTTTGGTAGATTGCCGAACGATATCAAAGCTTGGTTTCGTCGTTCTTCAAGGAAATTGATGTCGTCAGTCGATGTTCTTCTGATTGCTTAAGTTAAAACAATCGGTGCAGCGAGCCAATTTTCAGTGCGGGGAAGCATAGCCGCCCCATAAACTAAAAAGAAAGGTGTTTCGCGGCCGCACGATTGGTCGTGGTCCGACGACCCATAAAGCGAAAGAAGTTCTTGAACCCAAGCCCTCGACCGTTTTATTAAGCGGTGAATACTCGGCGTTTTATCCTCGTATTAGGATACCATTGGCACGCTCATTGCTCCATTGCTCGTGGATGAGCCACGAAGCGAAATGGATTTTGATTCCTAGTTCTTCGCGAATTCACGGAAATTCTTTGCTGAGAAGCTGGGTACCATTGTCCGTGATGATACGATTGGGTACACCAAATCGTGTAATCACGTTTTTGTTATGAACCTCTTAGCGGCTTGCTTGTAACTTTTACAAGCGGTTCGGCTCAATCCATTTTGTGAGCGTGTCAATCATGACGAACAGAATTGAAGCCCCGGTGCTCTTGGGAATGGTCCCGAATGTCTAGTCCCGTGTTGCAAAAGGCCAAGAAAGAGGAATTGTTTGCAAAGCTTGTGCCGCGTGATGTACTTATCGGCTATGAAATCGACATTATACGCGCCGTCACGAGCTCTTTTGCATCATGAAGGCGATTGGCGAGAGTATCCTTGCTGAAGGCTTTCTGACCAAGGTTACGTAGGAATGATGTGCTCCACAGACTCCTTCATGAATTTCGGTTAGCAACATAATGCCAGCCGATTGAGATATGCATCTCATCAACACCCCATGAGATCCTCGTTTATACAAGGTACGTTCGATTAGAGTGTATGATTTGGCCTTTCGTGCTATACGATCAGCCTCTACATCATCTTCAGGAATTAGGTCATGCTGAAGATAATTGTAGATCGATGTCATCCAGTCTCTACCTTGATCGTTACCGGTCTGTGGAGCATCTAAGTTATCAGAGTCAATAGGATTGACCTGATGTAAACTATCGATGTTCTCGGAATGCTCGACTACCGAGGGTGAATCGAGTTGCTCGAGAAAAACTCCCGGCGGGACGGTTGACCTAGTAGAGGCCATCCGTGCCAACTGATCTGCTAGAAAGTTCTCCTTTCTAGGAATATGTTGGATCCGAAACGAAGAAGTGCTTTTGAATTTCCGTACTTAGCGAGATAGGAAGACATCTTGGTACTCGAGCATTGGTACTCTTTCCCTACTTGATTCGCTACTAGTTGAGAATCGCCTTTCACTAACAATTTGCGAATCCCGAGCGAACGAGCCTGTTGAAGTCCGCCGACAAACCTTCGTACTCGCCACATTGTTTGTATCGGAAAGTTAAACCGACGGCATACTTGATGTGTTCGCGGTAGGGGATATCAAGACGACTCGACCCGATCCTTAAGCATTAAGGAACCGTCGAAGTACATTGTCCACTCGTCGTGGTGCTCGTACTCGTGTCCTTGCTTAGATTCGGGTTTGTCCACTCGGCAATGAATTACGCTATTGCACGAGACTTTATGGTGTTCGTGAGATGAAATGGAGGTCGAACGTCCCTAGTTCCACCGCCCATTTGCTATTCGTCCCGACGATTCCCTATTTTCAAGGACTTGACCTAAGGGATATCCAGAGGCACGACCACTTTGTGGACACGAAAGTAATGCCTTAGTTTCCTTGAAGCCATAAGGAGACTATAAAGCAACCATGCGGTGGGTATCTTTCCTTTGGCCCATGTAAGACTTAACACGTAATACACCGTCGAGTCGTTGGGCGCCACATTCTACGACGAAGACACATCACGACGACTTGTGGCGTTGCGACCACGTAAATCAACGATGTTTCCCACGGTCTTGGAGAAACTAAGACCGGGCACTCGTAGGTACTCTTTGAGCTTTTCAAAGGCATCATTCGCCTCGTCGTCCACTCAAAACTTCCATGATTCAGAAGAAGTTTGAAGAAAGGTAGTCCTTTTTCCCCCAACCTGGCTATGAAACGACTTAGCGCTGCCATACAACCGGTTAGCTTGTGGACTTCCTTCTTCGTGGTCTGGGGCGCATCGATGGATGGCGATATCTTGCGGGTTTGTTTGATACCTCTAGCGAAACTAGGAAACCGAAGCGACTTTCAGTGAAACCCCGAACACACACTTATCCGGATTCAACTTGAGGTTATGTCTTCTCAAGTTATTGAAAGTCTCTTTAAGGTCAAGCATATAGTCACCGGAATTGACACTTTTCACTACCAAGTCATCAACGTAGGCTTCCAAATTCCGACCTATTTGTGGGCTGAAGGTTTTCTGCATTAATCTTTGAAAAGTTACACCAGCGTTTTTGAGACCAAATGGCATTTTCACATAACAGTAAGTGCCAAATGGAGTGATGAAGGAAGTTTTCTCTTCATCTTCTTTACTCATACTAATCTGGTGGTACCCTGAGTAAGCATCTAAAAAACTTAATAACTCGCACCCGGAGGTAGAGTCTACAAGTTGATCAATGCGAGGAAGGGGAAAATCATCATTTGGACAAGCTTTATTAAGATCTGTGAAGTCTATACACATCCTCCATTTCCCATTACTCTTCCTAACCATTATAGGATTAGCGAGCCATTGAGGGTGATGTACTTCACGAATGAATCCAGCCTTTAAGAGCTTGTCAATCTCAGACTGGATGGCGTCCTTCCGGTCGGGTGCGAAACGTCTGAGCTTCTGCTTGACCGAATTTTTGTCAGGCTAGAGCGCTAGCCTGTGCTCGATCACCTCCCTGGGGACTCCGGGCATATCGGACGCTTGCCATGCGAATACATCCTTGTTTGCTCGGAGGAAGGAAACGAGCGACTCTTCCTATTTAGGATTGAGTCCTGCTCCGATCAGCACCTTTGGAGAGGATCCATCAGCATTGCTTGACATGGCGTTTCCTGAAGGAGTGCCTTTGTCGAGTGGAACCTCTTTGGTCTGGTCGGACGGTTTGGGCGTTATCTTGGAGTGCAGGTGCTTGACTCGCATGATGATGAGTCGAATTTACGGTGGTAACTCATCGACCAGTTCTAAAGACCTTCGATCACATGCGTATGCCATTTTGCGATCTTCACGAACCATGATCACCCCTTTTGGTCCTGGCATTTTCAAACTTTGATACCCGTAGTGCGTGGCTATCAAGAATTTCGCTAATGTCAGACGACCAAGAATTCCATTATATTCGGTTTCGAAATCAACCACGTCAAATGAAATTTTTTCCGTTCGGAAGTTATCAGGGCTTCCGAACGTAACCGGTAAGGACACTTGTCCTATCGGTTTGGCGATGGAACCAGGAACTATGCCATGAAAGGCGTATTACACCGGTTTTACGTTTGATCTAGGAACCTGCATATCTTCTAAAGCTCCCGAAAATAAGATATTTAAAGATCTACCACCGTCTATCAAAACTCGATTGACTTTGCAATTATTAATAGTAGGCTCTACAATAATAGGGAACCTACCCGGTCGAGTTGATGAGACGAGGCAATCTTCTTTGCTGAAGGAGATCACGGTATCCGACCACCTTGATGGTTTGGTGATGATCGAAGGTTCCGATAGGTTGACCTCTCGCTCCATGGCTTTCAGATGACGGCGTGAGTCGTACGAAGAAGATCCTCCAAAGATCATCTTTACCGTGCGCTGAGGCTCCTGGTACTCCATCTCTTCGTCGCCATCCTTGTCCTTTTTGGAACTTGTTTCCCCCAACTCCTGGATTGCGGGAAGTGGGCCTTTACCTGCATAGAAATCCTCCAGCTTCTTTTGCCAAACACGACAGGTGCACAAGTCATGCCCTTCCTGTTGGTGAAGTGGACACCACTTCTTACCTTTATTATGGCTATCGGTCGGAACTTTGGCTTTGCCCCGACCGGTATAATACTTCTTACCCTTGAACGGTTTATCTGGAACCGCTAGGACTTCCTTGGTGCCCATTTTGCGGTGCTTCTTCTTCTTGGAAACCTTCTTGGGATTCTTTTCTGACTTCTCAATGCCAGGTTGTGGGATTTTATCTTTTCGATCAATGGCTTCATTCCATTCAACCGCCTCACTAGCGGCCGCATACTTATCAGCCATGTCAAAGAGTTCGGCCGTTGTTCGTGGAGGATTCATAGCAATGTCCTCCGTAAACCGCCGATTCCTTAAACACGCCTTGAATGCGAATCACGAAGATTACGCAATCTCGGAATAAATTTGAACTGGTGAACCTCTTGATGTCTTGCGGAGAGTTTCCTTTGGTTCTTGCCGAGTCCGATGGAGATCATCCTCCTTTCCAAGGCGATCGTACGTACCCTAGAAATTCACAATCAAAAGATCGCAGAGTTGTTCCCAAGTATAAATAGATCCGATCGGTTGGTTAAGCAACCAAGGCCGGCGAATCCTTCGTAACCGTGGGCAAATAATTAGCCATCACATTTTGATCACCACCCGGCGCTCGATGGCAGTGGTATATATCTGGAGAAACTCTAATGGATTTTGAGATCCATCGAATTTATCCATGTTGGCGGGTCGGAACCCATTAGGCCAACGTACAGCTTGGAGCCCTGCAGAAAAGGCTCGACAACTCATGGCGATTCATAGCGCCTTCTTGGAAAAGGTCTTGGGATTATGATCGATGGGAGATCGGTTTCTTCTATTTGAGCGCCGAGGGCTCGTCGTCCCGATCGATCGCAGACGTTATCATGGCGTCTTTGACCATTAGCATGGTTCGGATGATGGCGGAGATCATCTGGACCAAGCATGTGCTCTCCTTGGCTGGGGAAGAGGTCGTTGTTGAAACAACCTTCTTCCTTCATGACCTCTTGGTCGGAATCGCCGAGGAGGTCTAGGTACCGTGGGTGACCATGCGCCCTCTCGAGAGAGAGGCCGAGGCGAAGTCACCGTTAGACTCGTGACATCCTTTGCCCTCAGACGTGCGCGCGCCGCGATTCGTTGAAGAATTTTCGATACTGCTCCACCAATTGGGTAAAGCCGGAGCTTCACCAGACAGGTCGATATTATTAAGAATATCTTGAATACGACACAAGTTACGAATCATTCGAAGGTCTCGGAGGATTCATCGAAGATGTTGGTGTTCGAGACCGAAGTTCCTCTGGACCTTTGGCCTAACTCCGTCATGCTGTCATCCTTGGTGGGGCCGCACCAGCGTATTAGGCGGTGGGCGTCCATCGGCTCCCTTGCCTCTGGTAGGTGGTGCTTGATTGCCGCGCCATCTCCATTAGCGGTGGTGGCGAGGGGGTGTGTGCGGGATGTGAGTGGCATCACGATCGGCATTTCGATCGTGTTGACCTCATGCTTCCAAAGAACGATCTTCCGAGGAGCTTCCATCGTGACTAACGGAGAACTTCTCGGTGCTTCTACCGAGATTTCCACGATGGAGACCGGTCGGAGCGAGAACCTCCGAGGTCTTCGTGGCGGGCTCGGTCGATTCGGCGGATTGCCGTCGGATCTGAGTCTTGTCGTCCTCACTCGGTCCATTACCGGTGAGGGTCTCATCGACACCGTTACCAGATGTCGGTTGGTCCCTGGAATTTTCAGAGGCCGTTGGTGAATACCTGTCAGCCATGACTATGTCAAGGGTATATTGACCCTCGGGTTGTGGGGCTGAGGTGTAGTCACCTTTGTCGCGATCGGAGAAACCGGGCTTGGAAAAACATTGGACGTCCGTCCGGTCGAATGATCCGATCCTCGAAGCGCCTCTTGGCGCAGCGGTGTATCTTCATCCATCCGCTCAAGTTCGCTGTCGTCAGCGACCTGCGAACCATTGGAGGAGGACGAAGATTCCCCATGTTGCATAGCTTGGATGCAGGCTTCCATGTCAAGGTTGGAGTAGTCATCCAAGTCGAACCAGTTTTCCTCATCCCATGTTCCTGCCATACTTGTGATTACGAATATGAAGAAAAGCGGATGAGTTGAGCGAAGAACCTCTTGAAATTTTTGCACTATCTACCCCACTGACGGCCCGGTGTCGGCGATCAAATCGCCGATCTTATGAATATATAAACGAAAAGAGGAAAAATGTGCGTGACTTCTGGGAGTGGATCTAACTTGCTCTTTATTGCTATGAACTCACAATTACAAACACTGGGAGTATCTAAAAACACAACACTTGCTCTTTATTGCTATATCTTGCTTGATGTCTTACGCTTGTCTTTGTCTATCTTTGTACCGTGTCTCTCTGTCTCTCTGTCCGTCCTTCCATGACCCTCCTTAAATAGTTGATGAAGCGGTGCGGTTATCCCATGAAGAGACATCCGTTGGGGCGACGCGCTGGTCGGGAAGAGGCGGCGGTTTGGCGGTTCCACTAAGCGTAAAGGCGGTTGGTGGCGTCAAGCGTTACTGCGGTTAATGATTTAGGAGACGTTAAATCATTAGCCGTAATAGTGTTGTATTATGTGGAACATGAAACACGTGGTTCATTCATCACATAGTGAGTGGCGTGGTCGGAGACTTGACCTAAGCGCTGTTCATAGCTTTCTGAGCACTCACCGGTCGTGGACTAGGCTTGGAACTTTGTCAGGCCGGGTATTCATTATATAACTTCTGTAATACCTACGACCAGTTAGGTCGATGGTCTTAGAAGTTACGACCACGAAGACGTATGGTCTTTATCATATATTAAGATAATATATGAATATGTTAATCCTCAACAATAGCCGTTAGTCTCATCAAATTGTACATCGTGTTTTTCTTCAACAATACCACTAGTTTTGTTAAAGACACGATATGCTTTGCTATTTGAAGAATAACCAAGTAGAAAACCAACATCACAACGACTTGCAAATTTAGAAAGTCGAACAACCTTTATTAAGATATAACATTTGCAATCAAATACTCTAAAGTAAGAGATGTTCGGTTTTCTTTCAACAAGGAGTTCATAAGAAGTCTTTTTCAAAAGTCTATGCAAATAAAGACGGTTTATGGCATGACAAGCGGTATTAATGGCTTCCACCCAAAAGCGATCGGAAGTATTATACTCATCAAGCATTGTCCTAGTCATTTCTATTAATGTACGATTTTTTCTCTCTACAACTCTATTTTACTCTGGAGTGTAGGTAGTGGAAAGCTCATGCTTTATTCCAAGTTCATCACAATAATCTTCAATATTAGTGTTTTTGAACTCGGAACCGTTGTCACTACGGATTTTCTTTATTTTGAAATCAAATTCATTTTGAGCCCTTTTTGCAAAACTTTTAAAAATCTTGGAAGCTTCACCCTTGTCATATAAGAAGAATACCCACGTATATCTAGAGTAATCATCTACAATGACTAAACAATAGCTATTACCCCCAATGCTCTTATAGGTTGTTGGCCCGAATAAATCCATATGTAAGAGCTCCAATGGCCTAGAGGTTGACATGATACTTTTAGAAGGATGGGAGTTAGCAACTTGCTTCCCGGCTTGGCAAGCGCTACAAAGTCTATTTTTCTCAAACTTCACATCCTTCAAGCCAACCACTAAGTCATGTTTGAAAAAAAATTTGAGTTGAATCATTCCCACATAACCTAGTCTTCTATGCCATAACCAACCCATTGAAGTTTTTGCAATCAAACAAGTTTTCAAACAAGATTCATTTGAGGAGAAATCAACCAAATAAAGATTGCCAAATCTAAAACCTTTAAAAATTATTTCTTTTTCTTTTTCCTTAAAAATGATAACTTCCTTTTTAGAGAATGAGCAAGTTAATCCAAGATCACATAATTGAGCAACGGATAGCAAATTGAAATTTAATATTTCTACTAAAGACACATTTGAAATGGAAATGTCATTTGAGATACCAATTTTACCTAAATCAAATACCTTTCCTTTGCTATTGTCACCAAATGTGATCTTTTCATTTCCGCTCCCATTCTCAAATGAGGTGGACATTTTTCGGTCTCCGGTCATGTGTTGAGTGCAACCACTATCGAGCACCCAATGCCTTCCACCGGTCTTGTAGTTCACCTACAAAAGGAATCAAGTTTTTAGGTACTCATATTTGTTTGGGTCCTTGCAGATTAGTTATCAATGATTTGGGCACCCAAATAGCATTCTTCTAACACCTAAAATTGAAGTACCAACAAATCTAGCAATTACTTTTCCATCTTTGAACTTTTTAAGCATATAGCATGAATCAAACAAGTCAATAGATGGAACCTTACCAATAGGATAATTTTTTTGCATATGTCCTATTTTCCGGCATTTATGGTAATACTTACCATTTTGCTTAACAAACATTATGGGCTTGTTTACCGGTTTCTTACCTTTCTTGGGCACATACCCAAGTCCTTCCTTGTTGAATGAACATCTTTGCTCACTCAAAAGCTTATAAAGGGTGGTTTTACCCTTGAAACATCTTTCAAGCTCTTACTTAGCTTGGTAACTTGCTCCTTTAGCTCATTGTTCTCTACAAATAGCTTATCACAAGATTTAACATTTTCAATCTTGGAATCAACATTTGAGCTACATAGCATGGCAAACAAATCTTCACAAGAAGTAGATATGCTAGTTCTAGCAACACTTACAGTAGGCATTCTTTCTTGAATATCACAAGTAATACCAATGCTAGTGCAAGACTTATCTTGGATAAGCAAATCATGAGCTTCTTTAAGTTCATTATAAGATTCCTTTAAAGACATATGTTATTTCTTTAAGACTCTAAACTTAGCATTTTCCTTTCCAAGATATTCATTTAGTTCTTCAAGCATATCCATAAGCTCATCATAGGAGGGTTCTTCATCATCTAGATATTTTTACCTTTTCTCCTTTTGCCATAAGGCAAGTAGGAGTGGAGAATAGCGATGGAGCCTCCTTGATGGCGATACCGACAAGTCCTCTCTTCTTGGAGGACCCCTCAATATCGGAGTCGGAGTCAGAATCTGAAAACTCCTTGTCGGAGTCCTATTCTTCGATATGGGCTTCATTATTGCCATCCTTGTGAAGCTTCTTGAAAAGCTTCTTCTTGTCATTGAATTCTTTCTTCTTTGACGACTTGCCCTTGTCGTCCTTCTTGTTGGGGCAATGAGAGGCAATGTGCCCCTTCTCATCACACTCATAGCAACGAATATTGCTATAGTGCTTCTTCTCATTTGATGATTGCCATTTGCAATCTTATCGAAGTTGAAGTTTCGATGAAGACGTATCCTCATGAACTTCTTCATTCTCCTTACGAGGAGAGCAAATTCCTCTTCGGAATCTTCATCTTCATTTTCTTCATCACTTGATTCCGCTTTTGCCTTAAAAGCGGTAACTTTCTTCCTTGAAGAAGTTGACTCCATGAGCTCTTCTTTGTCTTTCTTGTAAAGCTCATTTATGATGAGATTTTTCAAAAGCTCGGTTGGTGTCATTCTCGGTAACTCGGGAGAGTTGAGAAACAATGTCACCAATATTTTGTACTTGTCGGGAAGAGCACTAAACATCTTGCACACAACATCAATGTCAAGCAAATTAGTACCAAGACCCTTGAGCTCATTTACAATGTTGTTAAGTCTAGAATACATCTCGGTGATATTTTCTTGAGGCAACATTGTAAATATCTCATATTTGATCCTAAGCCTATGCAATTTTGCTTTTTTAACCGAGGATGTGCCCTCATGAATTTCAGAGAGCGTAGTCCATATCTCATGAGTGGTTTCAAGGTTGCTCACTCGATTGAACTCATCCGCGTTTAAAGCTCCAAAAAGAGCGTTCATCGCTTGAGCATTGAGGTGAGAGTTTCGTTCGTCTTGATCCGTGGGGTGTGTGGGATCAAGTGCCATGACGAAACCTTCACTCACAACTTTCCATATGCTTGGGCTAATGGCCCTTAAATAAATGGACATTCTAATTTTCTAATATGCATAATTTGATCCATCAAATAAATGAGCATTGCCTATTGACATACCCTCACTAGCCATCCTTTCTCTCCTAGACGGTTAAGCCTAAAATTAGAGACCAAGCTCTGATATCACTGTAGGATCAAGGATAACCGACTAGAGTGGGGTGAATAGGAGGTTTCTAAAAATTCTAGATCAAATTAAACAATTTTGCAAGATGAACTAAGCAAAGCTATCTATCACAAGATATATACTACAAAATTAATTGCAATAAGTAAAGACAAGAAATATCCGCAATGGGACAAAGAGGTTTTTCCCGTGGTATCAAAGATTTATCGGTCTTCACTAGTCCACGTTGAGGAAGCTTGACTCGATCAAGCTGGCTCCACAAATTAAGCATTCCCTCGTAATCACTTGGTTGTTCTTCCTCCTCTCCGGAGTTGTTAAACACCAACCAATCACAACAGACGTCGGGCCTCTTCACAAACTTCTTAAAGAGATCACCGCGCAACCTTCGCCAAGCCGTCTAGGTGCCGACAAGCACCAAGAGAATAGACCTTGACCTTCGCTTGACGGCAATCAAGAGCCAAAGGATCAACTAGAATGCAATGCACTCGGTTTTGCTCACAACCTCACAAATTTGTGCAAAGAGATTAAATGAGGAGTGAGGAGAGTGCTCAAAACTCAAATGTATTGAATGAATGCTCAGCAACTTACTCCTTGAGCTGGTGGGGGTGCATTTATACCCCTCACAACTAAATATGACCGTTACATGAAGAATCCAGAAAATTTCAGGAAAACCGGAACTTCCTCCATGTACCATGCGGAACTTTCGCCCTTGCATTGAGTGTACTATAACGGTCATTACAGTGGCATTAAATACTCTGATTATAGCCATTGGATTTCTGTGCGGAACTTCCGCCAACTAAAATTCGGTTCGTCCGATAATCAGAAGCTCCGCTCATATCATGGCGGAACTACCGCACTTGCGAAAAATGACTAAGTCCCCAAAAGGGTACTCTCTGGAAAAAACACTCCGCAAGAAATTCAGAGCAACCGAAAATCACAAGTTCCGCTCGTATCATGGCAGAACTATCGCACTTATAAAAAATGGCTAAGTCCCGAAAAGAGGTACTCTTTGGAAAAATGTTTCGCGCAAAAAATCGTACGTCCGCGGTGCGGTAGTTCCGCTCCCATCATGGCGGTACTTCCGCACTTCAAAAAATCGGCTAAGTCCAGAAACCGGGTACTCTCTGGAAAATACGTTCCGCGAATATTTCGGAAGATCCGCCCGTGAAGTTCATGATTATAACGGAACTTAGATTACGTCTTGAAAAGATGATTTTGATTTTTAAAAGCAGACCAAGAGAGCATGCATGATCCTAAGTTGATCCAGACGCATAATGAAGTGCTTTCAAGCTACTAGTCAAGCTCCCCCTTAATAGTACGACATTTATCCTAAAATCCAGTTTTCCACCATACTCCAAAGACCGGTAAAACTTAAAAGGGGTCCTAGTCTATTTGTACCTTGCCCTTGAGATAAACTCCATCTTCTTGACATTCTTTGACATGCAGCTCCTTGATTTGACTTTATCATTTAGGACTATGCCTTATAATCACTTCAACAAATATATTAGTCACATATTCACATAATGTCATTAATTACCAAAACACATTTTTAGGGGCATAGATGCTTTCAAGGGAGCAGAGGAGAAGGGGCTTTAAGATCGAGTAGATCTGCACTGACGAGAGCAGAGGAGCAAGGGTGCTCGCCACGAAGCGGGGAGAGGATTTGGGCGGTCGATAGGCGAGTCAGCCGGTCTGACTGGGGGACAGGGGTGCTAGGGGCGGATCGGCGGCATGGCCAGGGAGGAAAAGAGAGGGGGCAAAAGCAAGGGCACGGGGAGGTGGGGGAAAGGCTCACCGAGGGGCGGTGGAGGCGGTGGAGAACCGGAAGTGGCCGGCGACGGAGCTGAGAGTGGCGCGAGGAAGAGAGCACGGCGACGGTGAGGGCGACCAGTGGCAGAGAGGGCTTCGGCCGAAGGAGGCGAAGGAGAGAAATCGGCGGGGCTCTAGAGAGACTTACCCGAGGGAGAGGGAGGAGATGGGGAAGAGGCAGAGGGTGCCGAGCTATAAATAGCATGTGGAGGGGGCTGTGGAGAGGATGACGGAGGCGGCATGGCGACGGTTGTATGGGCGACCATGGCGCGGAGTGGGCGCCCATGCGGGAGGACGATGGGACGGCACCACAGGCGTTGACGGGAGACGACGCGCCGCTCGGACCAGGGCTTCACCGCTTGGACCGGGTGATGCAGCGGTGTGCGCACGGACGGGGGAGACCCTTCTTGACATCACGGAGGCATGGGCGGCGGGGTGGATGCGGCAGGGCATGGCAGAGTCAGTGGAGATGCGACGCGCGGTGGGGGCGAGCGTAAGGGATGGGGCGGTACGGTAGGTGGAGGCGGAGTCGGTGGAGCCGGGCCGAGCTGGAGGAGAAGGCCCGCGGGCGGAGGCGACCAAGGGGCGAGGCAGGGCCGGGCGGAGAAGATGGAGGCCGAGCGAGCTGGGGCGGGAATCGGGAAGGTGAGGGTGAAGGGGAGGCGAAGAGCGGTGGCAAGACGGAGAGAGGAGATGGGGAAGACGAAGGGGTTGGGCGAGGCGACCGAGAGAAAGAGATAAGGCGACGGGAGCTGGGCAAAAGTGATAAGGGAGAGAGAGAGAGACGGGAGCAGGCTGGGCTGGTTCGAGCAGAAAGAGAAGAGCGGACCGGGCCGGCTGAAGAGAAAAAGAAAAAGAGGAAGGGAGCGGGCCGGGCCGGGAAAACGGGCAGGTCGGGCCGGGAGGAGGTTTGGCCTGGGAAAGAAAAGGTGGGAAAAATCTAATGGACTGGGAACTGAGTTGGCCCAACAAAATAAGTGGAGGTAGAATTTCGAGCGGGGTTACAACACCTGAAAAGTTTGAATTTGAATTGAATTTTTGAATTTGGAAATTTGAAACACAAACCCGAGCGTAAAGGAAGCTCGGAGTTTTCGGAATTCAAGCGGCAAACAAAAATTTGAACGAAATCAAAAACCGAGTGGAGGCACTATTTACCGTCCGAAAACAGGGTGTCACACTAAAGTTTGGTGGTGGGAACCTGATGTCTAGAGTCTGGTGCATAGAACCTGATTTCTAGAGTATGGTGGTTGGAACCTGATGTCTAGAGTATGGTGGATGAAACCTGATGTCTAGAGTCAGGTGGATGGAATATGATATTTGGACATAGGTGCATGAAACCTCATGAGTAGTAATAGGTGAATGAAACCAAAATTTGCTTATACAAACGACATTTTGGTTTTAAGTTAAAAAGCTAGGTCATATGCTTGAAAAATAATTACAGTATTTAAACAAAACCTACTTTGTGTTAAAATAATCATAGAACCCCTTCTTTGGCAAGCCAAGCATATATATTGCATTTGGTATCAGAGCTTGTTGAGTACCTTTGTTCTCAGTATTGTTCAAATATATAGATTCAGATTGTGAGACTAAAGACTCGGTGTATGGATACTTCTATACGTCAGTTTTGGAAATGAAGATGATGGTGATAACTAGGTTGTAGCCACACTCGATTGTCTGTGGCAAATCATGAATACCCTTTTAGTTTATTTATCTTATGACGTTGTTTACTCTTTGAACTCGACAGCCTGTCAATCCGTTATGTAAGAACTTGACCTTAAGGTTTATTTCCGGTTGTTTGTAATATCAAGTAGTATTTTGCTTAAGCGTTTGTATGGATGTGATATTCATCAATATTATATTATATAAGTTAGCTACTGATCATAAAATTAACGAGGGTCTGAATGCAAATCTAGATCCGACGCAAATGGACAAGTCTTTGTTTGTTCTGTGACACCGATGCCCCTGGACTTGTTGATGTGTATGGCAATATTCCGATGCTGTGGTGGCCGGACAAGATTCTACACGGACAAGCCTCTTCGCCAATCTGAAGAAAGTTTGAGCGGAATGAAAAGGCCCACTAATCATCCACCACCTGAACTGAAAACTACGTGCCATCCGCAACTTGCCTGCTTTGGCCGATTATTAAATGTTCAGTTCCATATCCTTTCTTCATCACTTCCTTTGTTTGTTTGTTTTTTTTTTTTTTGCTTTTTAGGGGAGGCGGGGGTCCTCCTTCTTATGAATGACTAGTTATATTCTTCGGGCAGGTGCTCGCTGTGGCGATTCTCTCGTCTCTTTGTGAAACGTGTGCGTGCGTGGTTGTTCATCTGTGCTGTAATCCTGAAACAGTAACACTGTGAGTATAAACATGACATAATGAATGACTCCATTAAATAATCCTTAAATTTTCACTGTTTTACATGAGTTTAAGCAAAGCCGGTTCGATCTTAACATCATTCTCCTGTTCCGGACTTCCGGTACGTCGATCTCAGTCTTTAAGCCCTATCTAGATTGGTAATGCTTGAAGTACATAATAGTACTACATATAGGAGAAAAATGTGTACACACCACAAACCAAATTATCAACTACGATGGACCTAGCTAGTCGATCGACACTAGACGCGAATACAAGCACAATTCTTTTCCCTATACCTTAACCAATAATTTATCTATTTTGGACCTATTTGGTGTAATAGAGCCGCATTGTTCACATCACCATTTCGCCATGTATAATTCAGATCACTGCAGTAGAGCTATCTATCAGTTCAACCCCATGTTGGAATGGAGCAGCATCTGATGGCCCAGGCCCAGTGACCCCTGCAAGCCGCTGCCTATTTGGAACGTTCCACCGAAGCAAGAACCGTTCGGCTTCTTGGCTGCCGCAGCCAGCTGGCTCGTTAGCCCAGTATTGCCACCGTCTTCCGATCTCTTGCGCTTCCCGGTGGCGCCATCGCCCGACGCCGACGTCGAGGTCGACGAGCCCATCTGCGCGAGCTGCGACATGCTGTTGCCACTGCTGTTCACAAGAAATTGGTTCACGACGGGGTGGAGGAGGGCGGGGGGCGGGTCGTGCGGTGCCATCTCAGCCGGGGCGCCGTCGTCGAAGAGCTGCGCCAGCGAGTAGTCGTTGAGCAGCTCGGATATGGACGGGATCCTCGGCATCCTCTGCGTGGCGGCCGCCACCTGCAGCGGGAAAGCGCCGGCGTCGCCTTGCGCGACCATGCCAGCAGTCGACGTTCCGTACAGCTGGTTCTCGTCGAAGGCGCACGGCTCGTCCTGCTCGTGGTCGGACAGCGGCGGCACCGACATCGGCGACACGTGGCTGCTCCTCTTGTAGATCCGGCACAGCACCCAGTCGTCCAACTGCATGCCCAGCAGATTGATCACACAAATTAAACTTGAATTAAGAGGATTCAAAATAAATTACAGCTACAACGAGATGCAGATGAATCAGTCATTAACACGTACGTATGCATCGTGCCTATCATTGTCGGGTCTATTGACTTCGCGCAACCATGCCAAGTTTGCCTAAAGTAAAGAACATTTCTTTAAAACATCACACATTAAAGCAGCTCTAGCTTACGTCCATTGGCAAGCCACAAACCGATGCGATAACGTACTGAGACGTGCCGACGAACCCGTATCAGAGAAATACACCCAAAAAAATCTCGGTGCCAGTGCGCGAGCAGGTGCAACAAAGTAAGCATATCGACCGGTGGCACGCATGCAAGTATGCAACTAGCATGACATGTTTTTTTAAACTATATATGGTTCATATATGTCTCTGTGTGTGTGTTTGCTGTGCTAGGTAACTAGCCAGCTTACCCTCATGGAGGCGTTGCGGAACTTGGGGCGGTAGGTGTTGCCGGCGTGCGCGTCGGCGGAGGCGAGCCGGTACTCGTGCATGATCCAGTTGGTCTTGGTGCCCTTGGGCGGGCGGCCCTTGTAGAAGACGAGAGCCTTCTTGACGCCGACGCTCTCGCCGGTGGCGGTGCTGTGGATGGGCTTGTCAGTGCCGGTGGCCTTCCAATAGCCGGACCTCGCCGCGCGGTTCGGCCGGACCCCGTTCGGGTACTTGCGGTCCCTCGGGCTGAAAAAATACCACTCCTTGTCCCCGTACGCAGCCTTGGCTGAAACCCAAAAGAACACGAGAGAGAGACGATATATTACTGATTAAAATACTATGGATCGTGAGTGTAGGGGCGTGCGGGTATACTAACATGGGAGGTCCCATGGGTCGAATTTGTAGATGTCGACGGCGGCGATGATGGCAACGGGGCACGGCGAGGAGGCGGCACGGTTGCGGAGGTAGTGGAGGATCAGCTCCTCGTCAGTCGGGTGGAACCGGAAGCCGGGCGGCAGCATCGCCGGGTCCGACATGATCATTGGCACGGAGTACTATACGCGCGACGCCTCGATCGATCGCAGCAACCTCTACAAAAACCCCAGCTAGCTCCGACTACTAATTAACCTTCCAAGATCTCGTAATCGTAGTCTCCTGTACGCGCTATGCTGTGATGAGGAGGCGATGAGTTAGCTAAAGCTTGCAGCTGGGGAATGAATGACTGGGATTCTTGGGAACGGGAGGGGAGGGGCTGCTTATATGCTTGCAGATTTTTTTCCGCTTGTGTACACGTCTGTGCGTGGCACTAGCTAGCTTGCAAAGGCCGGGCAGGGGCTTTTCTGTGGTTTCGGGGGATTCTCAGGGGTTATCGTTGATTCGTTGTTCCTCACGTCCGGCGTGATGGCAGGGGTGGCACCGGCACGTGTTGGCGGCCGATGCTAAGAGCGAGCTATTTGGGCTGATTTTTAATATGTACATGCAAGTGGAAAAAGAACACCTTTTTTTTTGCGATTAGAACACATATTTTTTATCAGAAGGAGAAGGGGGGTTGGTTAGATTTTGTTTATGAAGACTGGTAGTTGAGTCTCTTGGGTGCAAGCTAGGCTTAATGACATATCATATGGAATATGCAGTATATTGGCAGCTTGATAGTTGAAAAGGTAAGCTATTCTTTTATAAAATCTTATTAATAAAGATTGACAAAAGGACCAAAAGCACAAACATGCAGCATGTTGACAAGTTTGTGGGTCTAGTCGCCAGGCCATGGTCTTAAATATAGTTCGACACAAGGAGATGGTGTGAAAGCAAGGTTGCGAGAGAATGATATGTTTGTTGGGGCTTTTTGGGTAAAGCGGCGCATAGAGACGATTGGACCAATAGGTTAGTCTGGCAAAACAAAGAAACACTAGTAGTACCATATGCAGTCTTAACTTGTCTTAATTTGTCTCCTATATAAATTATGCTTGCTACTATTCTCATGCATGCATATTAAGTATACTATTTTCATGCTTCTTTTTTTCTGTCTCCTATATAAATTAGGCTATAGCTTGGTACTATTCTCATGCATGCATATTAAGTATACTATTTTGATGCTTCTTTTATATATAAAAAACTACAACTTTGATGCCCCAGACGTATTTTGGTAAAACACGTATGCTGTGAAAATTTGCCGTCATCGAGTAATTTTAAACTTTCTAAAGTGAAACGCGACCAAAAAAAATAAGCTAGGTGTGAACTCAATTACTTGATTTTCTGGGGAAAATTTGATATATGTCATGGTTGTTTTAAAGATATGTCACTCCTCCATTGCTTCCTCGGAATATGCCACTACTTAATCAGGTTGTTTAGATACATGCCGTTAGGGAGGATTACAGCCTATTTTCTCCTAATACACCTCCTGTATTTGCCATCGGATTTCTGTATGGACCGAAATGCACTCACCGAAATGCTTGACTCTAATACATGGTTGGACCCAACCAGGTGCGTCTCGGACCACACCAGTACACCACACGACCCCTTGATCGCCGTAGCCATGGACGGCTCCCGACACCACCGCCGCGTATGGTCCCCGCCCCTGACTCCGGCTCCGCCCCAAACTCCGGCAACACCCACGGTTTCCGACGCCGCCAACAATCCCTGCCGCCGCCTACGACCCCGCCCACGACTCCGGAAACACCCACGGCTCCCGCCGCTGCCTACGGCCCCAGGGCCCGCCCGTGACTCCAGCAATGCCTATGGCTCCCACCGCCGCCAATAGCAACGCCCCCACCTGGATGCTTGGTTCCTACACAAGTTAGATGCATGTGAAATTTCCCATCAAAATTTGTTATTAGGTTGATCCATTGTATTGTTACCGTTGAAATTTCTTTCTTGTGTATGTGGAGGCCGGGCTCAGGAGATTCAAACATGGTGTATGGTGAGGTTGGATAATATGCTAGAACGCAAGGAATTTGCTGCATGTTTTCACTATCTGATTTTCAGTTCCCACTTATGGTGATGGTGTTGTGTAACTAAATAGCATGATGGTCTTTCCAGGGGTGCTTTTGGACCCCATTTTCATTGGAGATTTGAAGGAGCAAAGCTGGCAAAATTTGCGAGTACATTGTAGTGCTATCTAGAATTTGTGTATGTATGCTTTTGGCAGTCTTGTAAGCTACGTGGAATTTGTGTGTGTATGTCATGCCTAGAAATTTGTTCCCAGAATTTTGTAACTTGTGTATGCATGACCAAGTCAATGAGTGCAGGTGCTTCAAAATTAATAGATATTTTGCTTTAGTAATTAGAGTTGGAGAAAGCAAGTCAGCTTGTAGCAGAGATACATGCGACGTAAATAGATTGTATCAATATCGGCGCACTAAGTATAGATGTACCAAAATCGTATGTGTTTTTCGAGTGGTAGGGTACGCGAACTGTCATGCAAACCGTGTGGTATACCAATAAAAAAGTATAGAATGACTACACTTTTTAATAGTATGTTCACACATATTTAAAACTTATTTATCAATGTTAGTAATTGTTATCATCATCACTCCTTAAAATTAAGTTGTTTTCACAATTAAATGTGTAAAGTAGTCAAATGATTGGGAAAAATACCAACTAATTATATAGAAACATTAAGTATCATGTGAATACAATATTTATAACGTCTGGTTTACCCGATGTTAACATTCGTTCAACCAATAATTTCTTAATATCATCATCTTTACCATCAATGGTGCACCCCCAACATAAATTTTCTAGCTCCGCCACTGTCCAAGTGCAATATGGGTGGAAAGAGTGATGTAAGTGATTGCCCATAAAAATTATGCAAGGTAAATATATGTTAATTTTCTTCAATTATGAAATGAAATCTGTGTATGTTTATGCAAGGGGATGTGAGTGAATTTTCCGCAATCATGAAATGAAATATGTGTATGTTTATGCAAGGTGGGTGTCTGTCTGTTGCACAAGGATGGCAAAACTGATCAACTTAGTTCTTGACATACCAACTGACACACAGTTCATGACTACCAACATTACAAGTTCATCACTTACCAAGTGGCACACTTGAGCATGGTTCAAATTTTGGTTGATTATCATCGGTTCTGGAAAAATTGTTTTGCATGAATTTTATCAAATATAGAAGAATTTTGTACCAAAATTTTATTTTATAAAATTTCAACTGATTTTTGTTGATTTTCGACTGATTTTTTTTAGATTTGAAATTTGATTTCAAAATGTTGACCTAAATTCGACGAAAATTTCTGAATTTTGGCCAAACCGGCCCTACCGGACCCCCCCCCCCTAAATTTTTTATAACGGTTATCTTAACCCTGTACTTGAGTTCATGGCATACCAACTAGCATATTGAGTTCGTGACACACGAACATTACAAGTTCGGAATATAGCAAAAGATCAACATGTTCTAAACTTTAGAACATTCAAATCACATATGGTACTAAGACATCTGTTTAAGGATGCCAAACAATTTCTTAGCCTTTCCCTTGCCATGCTTGGTTGTTGGAGGGGTTGCCACAAATTTTTCCCTTGATATTTCTTCCTCTGGCTGGAATGGAAGGTTTTCCATTTGCTCCATTGCTCTTCTTGATAGGTGCCTCGGAGGGTTTTTTTATGGTGAAGCCCTTGCAGCACTCTTCTTTCCTGATGTAGCTTTGTCAGGTGATTTAGATGGAGAAACCCTTGTACGCCATCTTTGACGCGTGGGACGAATAGGAGGGCGGTACTTCAGAGCAGACTGCAGAAGCGGAAAAGCTCCCTTTTGTGTTTGCGTAATATTCGTATTAAAGATCATAGCCTTTCGTGGCTACTACTGTAATAAAGATGTACAGTTTCTATCTTATTGTTCTGCTGTGCAACTCTGATAAAAGGCTTGCTATTCGTCGGAGCGGTGTTCTACTGGGTAGACGAATAGTAATCTGTATGCCTAAGTGTGATTACCCCTAGGGTAATGACACGGGTGTCACACCACCTGCCAACGACGGCGTGGCGATAAAAACGATGGCGTCGCGCTCCGTGCGACGCCTCATTTCCTCCGCGCGAGCGGAGAACGAGAGGGGAAGAGAAAGAAGCGGGGAGAGGAGGGGAGAGGGAGGGAGCGCATGGCGGCTGGAGCTGGGGGAGGGAGAGGAAGAGGGAGAGAGCGGCGGCGCCAGAGGGAAGGCCGGAGCCGAGGGCGGGCCGAGGCGAGGGCGAAGGCCAGGCCGGAGACGACGGCAACCGAAGCTCGGGAGGCGAAGCATCGGCGACGGCGTCGGAAACGAAGACGAGGGGAGGAGGCGAAGGAGTGGAGGGCGAGGAAGGGAGGCGGCCCGGCTATTATAGCCGGCGGAGGCGAGGAGCCGTTGGAGGGGGGCTCAGGCGCACGCGAGGTCCCGAGACGGCAGCATGGGCGCCGCGCGAGGTGTGGACAGAGCGAGTGAAGCGCGGCGGCGGCTTCGGACCAGGCAGAGGCGAGAGCGGAGTGAGAAGGGACGACCCGATGGGACCGAGCGCAGGCGGAGGACGGCGATGGTGTCACGCGGTGCAGCGAGGCAGGCGAGGATGGGGACAGTCAGGAGGAGGCGCCAAGTCGCGGAGGTGACGGAGCAGTGGGAGCCGTGGCGCGCGGTGGGGCGGTGACGCGTCGAACGAGATGGGGGAGGCGGTGGGGGCGGCACCCTGGGCCGGGTCCGGTAAACCCTGGGACGGAACGGGTCCAACCAAGGTAAGGTTGAGGATTTTCAAATCCTCGTCAAAATTTTGCAAATTTTGATTTTAAAATTTATTTAGAATTTGAGGATACTACAGAATCGCCCAGGCCGCCATGAAGGTCACCTCCATAGTGGCACCTCCTGTTAGGGTTCCACGGGGATCAGGGAGAGAGCACAAAGGGAATGAACTGATTGGTCATGTATGGTTGATTGGATTGGATTGGATTGGATTGAGCCATCTTATAGTCGATGAGGGCATTTTGGTCCATAGAAAAATACGATGGCAAATACAGGGGGCGTATTAGAAGAAAATAGCTTGTAACCCTCCGTAATGACATATATCAAAACAACATTAGTTGGCGGTGTCATATTCCGAAGAAAAGTAGCGGCGTATCTCTAAAACATACACTAAGGAGTGGCATATATCATTTTTGTTCTTCCTTTTTTTTTTTCATTGATTAGCCACTCGACAGGTCTAATCTATCATGTACTGATCCTTGACTGAATTGATGAGCTCAATGACCTGACATGTCAATATCCATCGAAAGGCCAAATCCCAGGTGCACCAGCTTATCCCCGGAGAACAACTCATCTTGCATGCAGCTTCATATGTGGACACTTCACTGCTCCACGTATTAAGAGAGAATCCAAAGATATTTCAAACGTTTTCTTACGTAAATCTTCCATGTGTCAACTTCTCACAGCTGTACGGAGTTAGGTTTTTCGCCACTAAATTAAAAAGAAACGCACCATACCATCGCAAAACATTAGTACAATTCACAACGGTCAGGCCCTAGAGTATTTAAAGTCAAGCAGACACGTGTACAGGCAGCTGGGATTAGCTAAGGTCATCGCAACACCAAACACCTGCATGCACACAAAGTCACAAAACTAACCCCATTCCAGGATTACTAGCAAGGTGTCTGTGTGTGTAACAAAACTTAAACTTTACAGAAATAATATTTCCCTTTTAACCATAAAGCAAACCAAGCAATTAAAAGATGATAATACATATAAGTGTATTAACAAGGCAACTTACTCTTTTGCTATGTATCTCTACTTTTCCATCTTGTTGACCAGTTGAGCGTGATTTCAACTGATTTATAGAGTTCTGCATATTGATGATAAAATCTTTCATTGCACTATAGTCATGTCTCTGTAGCTTTATTCCACAGCCTGTTGATCTAGATGAAAACATATCCTTAGCTTCACGCAAAAAGAGAACATGGTATAGTACTCTAATAGAGGAACAATTACGATGGTTCAATAAATGAGTTGTGTATTATTATAGACTATGGGATAAGACATATTAATGTTATACACTAAGACAATATTCCGGAAGGGGCGTTGTAAGCTGTGAAATCTTGAAACTTTATCCCAAAGATCCAAGAAATAGCACAAGCAAAGCAAACAATCGAAAAATATGAAATTTGACAACAACAACCATGAGTTAGATCGGCGACAAGCGGGACAGAGAGGTGATCACCTTGACGACATACTCGATCTCAGCAAACTTGAAGGCAATGCCGAGGCAGCTGAAGAACATGGAGATGAGCGCGCAGGTTTCACCGAAGGGCGCGAGTTGGAGCACCCCGCCGTCGGCCTCCATCCCGCGCGCCAGCTCCTCGAATGCCTCTTCCACTGCCATCGGCAGCGTCTCCATCCCCCCCAGCACAGAGGAATCCGGTGTACTGACTGCCACCTGTAGCGGCTGCGAAGGCGACATCGGGGTCACGGCGAGGGGCTACGGTTTGAGGTGGCGAAGATGGGGAGCAGAGGGGAGCAGGGGTTTGAGGCGGAGGGTAATGGGAATGGGGCAGAGATCGTGAAGACGGAAGCGGACGGTTGCTTGGTGTGGGGGATGCGGGCGGTTGCCCAGTAGCGAGTTGCGGGTGGGGGAGGGGGGACAATTTTCTCTGGAGTGAGGTAAATTCAGAATTATAATAGTTAAGATATATACTAAGTTACCAAGCAAAGTGATTTTTAAAGCTAATCTTTATCCTAACACGGCCGATCGATGATGGGGACCCTGCACATACGATCGATCAATTTGCCTTTGTGGTAGAGAGGCATCGAGGGCCCACTAACCGCACGTTTCTGGCAAGCCGTGGCCTAATGGCGTAATAATCTTGCAGACATCGGCAGTATTGGTAGTTTTCTATGGACAGAATTAGCAGCTAGGTGTGTGGCTGGCATTATTTAAGGGCGGAATTATCCTGATCACAATCAGAAAGACGGGCTGGGGTCGCATCTATCCATCACTCCATTTGTCTATATATATCGCTAGTACTACTATTATAGCTATAGCCAATCCAATGACATGAGTAGATGTGTAGACTGTCCACGAGGATGTTATAATTTTTAATTAATTAAATTATTTATCTATAATTATTATTATAGATAACAATATTTTTATATTATTTGTAAGGATTCCACTTATCATTAATAAGGGACAAACTTGGCCGTTTACGACCACTCTATATGTTCGTAAGTTCTTCTATAGCTACCTAGTGGTCGTAAGATTTTCTACGATCAGCTCATGATCGTAAGTTTTACTACGATCACTTTATAGTCATAAGCTCTACTACAACCACCTTATAATCAACAAAACCTATAGATATATGGGCCAAATTGATTATAAACACTTATGTATTGTGTTTAATACACACAATTGTTAATATGTATTGTTATTCTCTTGGATAACTGCGTGTATTAAGCATCTCTTTCTCTCTCTCTGGCATAACTACAAGGGCGACGTGGGAGGATTAGTTTCTGACAATAACCGTCATTGAACGTGCGTATTTCGTCAAACGGTGAGATGCCTCTTGATACGAGACAACTACCACCCCTTCACATACTATACAAGGAGTAAACCTGGTGGACGGAGGATAAGGGAACAATGACAACGAAGACAAGATCAGCAGACAGAAGTCATTAAGCCCCAGTCTAGTGATTTCTTCTCTGTTATAAAGTATAGTCAATACAACAATATAGAAGTAGGGTTATTATTTTCTCAGAAGAATGTCTGAATCTGTGTAGGTTATTATTTTCTCAGGAGAAGACCTAAATGTGTATAAAATCTTTATATCTTTTTATGTGTAGTTTAACTTAAAAAGAATCATTGGCATACATTCGTATGATCGATGCTGAACCCTTAGTAACTGTGTAGTGATGTGCTGTGTTATGTATAGACTTGTGTACGTTGTACTGGCCAATGAGAAGCGAGAGCTAAGGGTCTAAAAACGGAAGGGCGCACCGGTCATGCACGGCCGCGCAACAGGACGTCGTGCGGATCAGGGGATGCGCGCGCGCGCGCGCGGCCGTCGCCATCGGCGAATAGAGAAAGGAATTCCATAACGAGTGACTTTGCGGTTGTCGTCGCGCGATTCGCCTTCGTCGCTGTCGAGGCGCGTGTCGAGCGCCGGGCGCACGCGGCCGAGCAGCCGGTGGGCCGGGCGGGCGGCTGGCGAGCTGAAGAGATGACGGCGATATCGACGTGCGGCCGAGTCCGCGGCCGCGCGCGCGTGCAGTGCAGAGCTTCGCGAGCGCTCTGGCTGGCTACGTGCCGGACGGACCACACGGCCGTAACGATCGAAGAAGAGGTATGGGACTTGGGAGAGAGAAATACCGATCTATGGACCATATGTGCAATTAATTACTCTTTGTGGGTAAACAAAGGAATGTGGCGTGAATTTGCGAACGAGAACAGGTACACGTAGAAAGTCGCCTGAGGGCGACGCGTATCTACCGAGTTCTTGCGCTCTCCTCTGGACCATATCGTCTTAATTTGTGCGAACCACTGCTACACGTACTTAAACCATCTCTTTCCGAAACAACGATGATCAGCTGGGCGCTAAGTTAATGATTGCAATTTCGACAAGACTTGATTGAATCGACAGAGGTTATCTTGAGTGTCAGCTCAGAATATTTAGGTTAACTAATTTCAATTTTTTTAAAAAAACTTGGTCTTGAAAATCTCAGTACCAATATCCACCATGATTTGTGTCCTATGAAAACCAGGAGTACTTATCTTGTCAGTCCTTGTAGCAGTAGTTCTACTCTGGACAATCTTCACCACAAGAAACGTGGCTCGCCACATTTTTACCATAACTAAATGTTGCATGTCGTGGTAGCCCACCAAATAAGACCATAGATATTCCAGTCAGGGCAGATCCAACGTAGAAGCATTGGGTCCTGTGAGCCAAATGACTTCTCATAAATCTTATTTAGGTATTAAGATTATAAGTGAGTAATGATCCTGGTGTTTCATCAAGAGCGATCCAATAAATAATATTTATTCCTAGATCTGATTTCAGTTGGTGATTCCACGGAGCTAGCCGGTGCGATTTCAAAAGACAAAATTGTACTATTAGTATTTCCCGTGGTTTCCAATGCGTGTTCACGAAGAAGTCGGGGTCAAATAGTGAGGTTGGACCGGGCTCTGGAGCCGGAGGTGGAGGAGTTACAGCACAAGACAAAAAGCTCAGGATGGGGACATGCATATCATATGCATGCCCTCTTAACTCGAAGAGTTTGTTGGAGGAGTGCAAACTGGTAAAGTCGCACAGAAGTCCGCCTATGATTATCCGAAAGTGCAGCCGGTATTCCCCCACGTGCGTGCAAATTAAATGGCCCGGCATATCCCACGGGACAATCCCTGCGGTGCACCAAGCTAGCACCACACGTCTCCTCGGGAGCAAGATAGAGAGAAAAAAAAAAAAGAACGTACACGAGGTGTACACACACGGATGGCGTAGGAGAACGACGTCAAAGTGAGGGAAAAGGGGCTGAGACAATCAGGTGATCGGATCAAATTTCAGTTGGAATAGGATCAGAACGCAAGCTCACTGCCGAACCCGCTTGACTGATGAGGAGAATTATACATCGCGTATAAATGCTACGCGGTGAGAGGTTCTTCCATACAGGTGAGGACAGGTGGGTGAGACTTGGTAAATGATTCTTTGCGCGCGTGAAAATGCTGAGCACTTCAGCGTGGAAAATAGAAAGAAATGTGTTGTTGAAAATGACAACGATATTTTATTTCTAGATTTTAATAGAAGAGAGATAATGGTAAAAAATTAATGATGTATAAATCAGTACTAACAGCAGATAACTCATTATACTTAACAATATAAGTAAAAACAGAATGTAAACAAGTCAATCAGTCACACGAAATACTTACAGATGAGTTCGATGAAGCAACGTAGACGCAGACTCGATGTACTCGTGCAGGTCTTCACAGCAGCAAAGGCTCGGAGATACAGCTCCCCTTCTTCAAGGTGCACGCTGAGAAGAAGAGTCACGAGGTTCAGACGACGCAATACAACAACACAGGTTTGCAGAAGGAAGAAAAGAAGGAATGGAGGCAGTTGTTCTACGCGCTATGCTCTGGACGTCTCCAGACATATATATTTGGATGCGGACTGTGAACTGACTGATTAAATAGTCATTTATCGACTGGTAACTGACACACTTAACCAGTCATTTACCCACTAGTAACTGTCTGTCATCATCACCTAATAAAGCCTCAAATTCAAATATTTGAATCCCATTCAAACACGGAGAGAGGGGTGTATCGTTTAGTAAAAATAAGGTGGACTTGGTCTGCCAAGTGGCGCACCACGTCACGGTCGCGTATCACAAGTCACACGATTTTTCACATGAAAACACACGAATGCACGTGTGTGTGCGTGTGTATTTAGCCAAAGCTCTCTTCGTGTCACTCTCATCTATATATCACATGTTTGAAAGAGTGTCAAAGACTCTACCTTATATGTTGATCACTTCTAGTTTATCTTAGTAATATAGTACTAAACTATACATACTTTAAAATTTATACAAAACATGTGTCACCCGTATGGACCAATTTCCATCGTGTGTTTCCCCGACCTGCATGCCCAGTGGATCGGGTCGAGCGTGGGTCGCCCGTTGCTTTTGACTAGTAGTAGCTTCACAGGCTCGAAGTGCTGTAGCACTCAGCAAAAAGATGCTGATAGCATCCATTCCCGGCCCCCTAGAGTTTTCAAGTCGTGGTCTAGATAAGCGAGCGATCGCCTACAGTTGCTTTCTTTCCTTTAGATAAAAATTGATGGGTTTGGACTCTGCTCTTGATCACCGGTAGAATTACTCGTTTTCTCCAACTTGCTTGCCTTTTGATTGATTTAATATTGTGATTACGCCAGCATATGTAGTTTTGTGTGTATGTTTTTATATATCTGCTAGTAAGATCCCACTTGTTCATGATATGACTTCAGGAACGCCGTTGTGCCCAGTACAGGATTAACCCTACGAACTATTGGATAACAATACAAAAGCTAAGGCCTCATTTGGGACGAAGAATTTCACATGAAACAATTCAACTCCCACAAAAATTAGGAAGAAAAAAAAAAGACGTTCCAAATGGGGTCCTAGGTTCTTAACCATTGATTAATCCATTTGACAAAGCCAGCGTATCCAACTCAATCTTACGATCATTGATTGGCATGCATATATAGTATCTAAGAGTGTCTTCCATGCCACAATAAGATACCACATCTATTCCAATTATAGATATAAACGCCCACATATAAGTCACGGGACGATGAATTTGGAATGCCCTGCGATGTAAAAACAGAAAAGGGGCCATTTCAACACCACCGCCGCCAAATTAAAGTGACATATCTCGCCACACCTAATAAGAAGAGCGTTTGTTTAACCTTAACAAAAAAAAAAAAAGGAAAGGAGTGCATCTGACCACGCACGGACCATTCTGCCACGTCCCGCATCTGCCAGGTATTCAGCGAAAAGCCATGCACTTGGGAGTCTCGGACCAATTCGTTGCGTTGAAGCATCCGCTGCGTACGTGCAGCTAGCCAGGCGGCGCGCGGTTGCGATCCGCGGGGTCAAGAAGACGGCGCCACGGCGGTCATTGTCACATCGAGGCGATCGGTCGATCGATTTCTTCGTTTGGCTTGTGCTCATGTCATATTGTTGTCATAAAATGCCATGTGCTGTGTGCTCGTGCCCGAACGCCGACGCGGTTTTGGTTTGGCGCGCCGCGCGCGCGGGCTGACTGCCTGCCTAGCTGGCTTGGCTTGGCCGGACGCGACGCGACGCGAATCCGATTGGCACCTCGAGGGTAAAATATCTAGCGTTCCGTGCGCGTCCTGGCCGCCAAGTGTCCGCGCTGGCGTGGAGTAGATTCGCTAGCTAGCAGAGGACGTTGTATCGTATTCGTATACACGAGGAACACTCGTGTATGTACGTAATATTATCGTGTCGTGTCGTGTCCGTGACGTGTGCGATGATGATTAGGGGCCGGACGTGGACTTGCTCAACGTATAAGGTGCCAGTACAGTTGGATTCGTCTTGACAAGAGTTTAATTTAGTTCGGATAAGCACATGCCGTCGTTTCTGTTGGTCTAGAACTCTAGTGTAATTTTTTAATCAGTCAGGAGCTCTCTATTAATGAACATGTATAGAGTTACATTCAAATTGAATACAAAATAAGAACACCGGTGTTACAACTTACATGTCATACTTCTGCTACTAGCGGATCCAGAAACCCTGCCACCTGGGATCAACTATCACGACTTCATGTTTAATTAGTGGGGTCATTTCCTGTAAATTGTGTGGAATTATCACGACTTCATGTTTAATTAGTGAGGTCATTTCCTGTAAATTGTGTGGAATTGTATGTAAATTATAGAATGTACAGGACTATTTTGCAAAAATCCACATGGCTAATGCATAACTGCAACACTGACGGAGCGATAAGCGTGGGGCAATGAGGTTGAGAGGGGAGTACGTGTTGAGGTATAGAGGGTACGGCGGTTGTTGGAGAGTGGAAGTGGTGGAATTTTGGGTACTATTGGACTTTCATAATACCATAATTCTAAATGGCACTTTTTTACCTTTGAAATTTCATTTCTGGTCTTCTATTCCCGTCTGCTGCACCCGCGCACCGCAGCAGCAACTACTATAGCACTGTAGTGAATTTTACCAAAAATCCATTTACTCGTTCTAATTTTTTCTCGAAACTTCATTCAAGTATACTATTGTATGAATTTTCTAATATAGAAAATGAGGTCTACACATTATGAAAAAAAAAACTTCAGACTCCTTACACAGTGGAATTGATTGTGTAATTTTTACAGAATTTTACATGCTCTGACATTGTGTTGGCTTATATTTTTTTCATTCAATTTAGAATTTGAATTTTTTATTTCGGCTTGAGTTTGAATTCAATTTAGAATTTGAGCACGAATTTGGTTTTTATTTGTTTTTAAATACAAATTATTGCAAATCATGAATTTTCTCTTTTGCCTAGGTAATTGAAATTGGGTTTCTAAATTATGAATAGAGCTCATGGTTTTATTTAATTTGGGCTTGAATCGAGGAATGGTTTATAATTTTAATTTTAAATTTAAATTATGGAATTTGTTTCAAGTATCTCTCATAAGTTGTAAGTCTGGTTGAAGAAATGCCCTCTTAGGGGTTAGGTTAGCCTTTCTACCTATGCTATAAATGTAAATGTTACCAATTTTATGAGACGGTATAGCCTGAAAGCCAAATATTTTTTTTGCATTGGATTATTCTTTGATGTTGAAGCGCCTTGTTTTATTCTTTATTATAGTAGAATAACTCATCTTTTGGATAAGTTGAAAGTCAATAGTTTAAGCTTTTGGATGAGTTGATTGATAAATCAAACATGGTGTGGTAGCATAGCCCAAAAGTCCGGAGCTTCAGATGTTCGCATTTTAGAGAAAAACATTAATTGTGATATTTGGAGGGACTGGTGGTGAGACTTAAAACGTCCTCGGGGTGGATCATGTCTTGTCACATGTCAAGTCCTCATACTAGTTGGTCTGGTTAAGTGTAGAAGTGAGAGGGCTATATTGATGTGTGTGCAGGGCTGTCCACCTTTTCTCAACAGCTTAAGCATTTTGATTAGTAAAATTTGTATTAATTTCCTTTTGATTCACAATAAATAAATCATTGCATTTTTTCTCAGCAATCAACCCAAAAGAACATTAACATCAAGGTTCTTGAGCGCATTACTTCACTATAGTGGAGTTAAAGCAGAGTACTTTATGGAGCTTCTACAGAATGCAATTGAAGGGACTGAGAACGCTCGTTGTGATTACGAAGATGCCCTAAAATGTTAGATTAAAATGTTGTGGTTTCATACTCTTCATGCACTGCACAGTACAATTTGGCATACATATTTGCTTCTTTATGCTCTAGAACTTGTACTCTTATGTTACAAGTTCTAATAGTCTGCCATTTTAATTTATTTTTTCATTCAACTGCTTGTGTTTGATCCACCTCTCTTTTTCATCTGGTCATTACAGTTGCATTTGGCTATGCTGACATGGAGGATTTGATGTCGGTGCAATGATTCTTTCTGGGATTCCACTAGAAGATGCATACTTGTAATATAGGTTTGCTTTCATGGCTCAACAGGAAAGAAAACAAAACAAGCTAGAAAAACTACCAATTAATGACTGCTTTTAATTTCGCAGAAAATATTTAGAACCTTCGTTCTTTAGCATGTCTTAGCCTCCTATAAAACATGCACCAATATGCAATATGCAGTCATTAGTTCTTTGAGATTTGCTTATATTTGAAATGAGGTCTTATTGTTTATTACTCACTATATCTTCTATTAAACAACGACAATGGGCAGCTTTCTGGAGACGTGCTTATATATAAACATCCCGAGTTACATTTTGGTGATATACATGTCTTGATAGCAAGGTATATTAGCAGTCTAGAAGAGGTTGTGGGATATTCCAAATATGCTATACGATCTGTGACCGATGACGTGACCACTCTCTGCAAAGCAAGACGTGACCTCGCTCTGCAAAGTAGGGTGTGGCCACTCTCTTCAAAGCAAGAAATGACTTCTCTCTGCAACGAGGCAGTTTTGGGCAGCGACTTGACCCAACGCTGCAACAAGATTTCTCCTCTCAGACGCAAATTTGCTTCAACTGGATTGCACTTCGACCGCTATAAAGTCACTGCAGCTACGTCCGCTCCCGCTATAAATACAGTGCTAGTCGGCCAGGAACTCCAGACCAACAACACTACCTACATAACATGGACAAGGATAAGAAATGGGAGAACATCCACGAGGTTTTGAAGGACTGGGTGTCCCCCCTAGGAAACCGCCGCTCACCACGGGATATTTAGTCAATAGCCTTACACTCACCACCCACCTCCTGAGCTCGTCGATCTAAGGAGGTGTCTCGCAGTGCGTCCAACGATTCCGGGTTGAGCCACGCCCCCTCCTATACCCGATGAACGCCCTTCGGAATGGCCCCTGCAGGGGGTGGTGCTACCTTTTTTCGTATCGGGACGCCTGCAAGTGCGTCAAATCAACCGACGAGTGGACCATTGAGCAGCGCTATTGGTGCTGCCCAAACTTTTGCGCGGACTACCCCGACCGCAGATTTGACACGCCGAGCCACAGGCAGCCGGTAATGAAATTGCATTTCAGTGCATACCACTATTTTGCTCCCCGTTACATCGTAACCATATCTCTCTTAGTACAGCAGTCTCCACCGCGCCTATGCAACTTCAGCTAGTGGATCGACGACAAGATCCACCCCTACGACATATGGATGTTGCTGTCACGGAAGAGATGGGTCAGGGAGGTCTGTGAGGGTCATGAAAGGCGCCTCGAAGAACTACAGTGAGATAGAGGAGAAGAAGAGGGAGAGGCTGCATGAGGAATAGGAGCACTAGCATGCCAGGCGACGCGAGGCCGAGACGGCGCAGAAGAGGGCCATCACGGCGAAAGATAAGGCGCAAGGCGAGGAGTACAACGCCGAGCTGGGCCGCAAGGGCAAATGGCTACGTTCCACGCGGTAGTTCGACCCTCTTTGTCCATATATCCCATGCATTTCTAATTCCCTAAAGGTATGCGTGTACCGTCCTTAGTTCGGTAGCCTGCGTATCATGTAACCCGCTTGTCGGATCAACTGTCGTGTTGTTATCATTGCGCTATTTCTCCAAAGTTCTCCACCGTGTATAAATTCCCTGACACATCGTAATATCACTTACCTTCCTACTTACGAATCATTGCTACCTCAATCGTCCTCACAAAATCCTTCAAAAATTTACCGCGTGACAACAACATACGACGATCACAAAATGTTATTACGAGTCCAATAGATTTCATACCCTTGAGAATTTACAAAAATCACAAATGCTATTCAGTTCCTTTATATCACCCTATGTTATTACCTTATCTGTTAAGTTGTACAAAGTAGTTGTGAAGAGATATTTCCTTTTTTACATGATTGATATGAATTACTACTCAATACGTGAGTTTAGAATCCACTATAGGAATTCTACTGCGGTGAGGTCGGGCATTGTAAGATTTATTGCACTATGCTGCGTGACAGTAGAGGGTTTTAGGAAGCATATGATGATCTTCTTCTGGTTGTGTGCTACGGACAATAAGAAGTTAGCACTCGGGGCTAACGATCAACTTGTACTTACTATAATAAGCTTTTTATAGGTTTGGTTTAGCGGTTTAGGGTTTAACAATAGTGCTGCGACACCTGCTAAAACTTGTGCCTGACGGTAAAAAATTGTTCCTAATATGTCTGGTCTAATTGTCTGATTGGCTAATAACTTATAATTTGCAGAAAGGGTTGTAAGTAATTCGTATCTTTTGTATATGCAGTAAGTATGTATTTATATATATGCATTTGAAGTATGTATTTATATGTAATTAAATAGACCTGATATGTTTGCAGGAAGAGTTCATAATATGTTCAGTTTAACACTGGTGTGGCGCCGTGAAGCATCACACAACACCCTTGACGGTGGAGGCGCACGAGCGAATCAATCACGAGTCGCGTCTAGAGATTCGGCACGCCATAAAAGCAAGCACTGCGGGTAAAGGGGGACAACAGCGACGGGATAATCAGAATGGATAAAAAAATTAAAAAATTACACAAGCAAGTACATTGTGTCGGGAGGCTCCAAAAAAAATTCCATACTTTTTTGTGCTTATTTTCTATATTTAGAAATTCCTACAAAAATATATTTAAATGGATTTTTGGTAAAATTTACTATAGTGCTACATTAGCTTTTGCTGTGGGGGGCAGCGGGCGGGAGGAGGGGGCCAAAAATAAAATTTTGGGAGTAAGGGGTTACATTTGAAATTGTGGTGTTCTAAGAGGGCAATAGTGTCCAAAATTTAAAGGGGTGTAGCGAGGTGGCAAAAATGTCAATAATAGCATCAGAAGCCGAGGGAAGGCCTAGGCGATTGGACAGAGCGAAGATGGAGCCGACGGAGAGTAGAGATGGAGGGGTAGCCCGAGAACACATTTTTGTGTTTCCAGCCAGTTTTGTGCTACCTACGCTCCTACTACTCGGAAAATTGTCCAAATTGTCATTAAAAAATCCAAAAATAAGTTTCAACACTTACAGAAACCAATCTATCATGCCACAACATTTCAAATATACACTCTACCTACGCGTTGTGAAACAAAAAAAATACAAATTCCATTGAAAAGGAAATCCATAATAAAAAGGGGAAAGATAAAGCTACTATTCACTAAAATTTGTCTTTTTTATGATGATACACAACATGTTTCCAATTGGAATTTTGTAGGATGCTCTTTTTTGCAGAGAAAAAATTTGTGATCATTTGAGCCATTTTTTAGTAGTAGAAACATGGGCAAGATGCTAGGAGCACAAGATATTTCTCGCGGTAGCCTTCTCCGTCTTTTTTTTGAAAACTCTCTTATTCATATTAATAACTTAATAATTAAAGTATATAAGTATTCAACTTTTATATTGAAAATTATAGGCGAACAACGTGCCACCATCATGTCCAGTCGATGAACGTGCTTGACTTTTTTATCTTCCTCGCCATCGACTAAACTCTGTATCTTACAACAACGTTTTGATTGTCACAAATATGGCAGTGAGAAGTATATTGTCAACGATCTCCATTGATGTATAGGACCTATGTCTTGTAGCAGTGTTGTTCGTTAGAAGAAAACCAGAGGTGATTTATTTGCACCCTTTTTGACCCGCTGTCAATTTTCGGTGTAGGCGTCGTCATCGTTGTCCGGATGAGTCAGTCCAATGAAACCATCATAGGTGAATAAAATCCGGTCAAGAACTTGTCGTGGAAAATCAAAACTAGAAAATTTAATATAGGAATACAAACATAAGAAACTAAAAAAATCTAAAGTTATTTATAGAAAAATCAATGGTTCCACAAACTCAACGCCGACAAAAACATCGGAGAAGAGGGGAGAGGGGCCGACGTAGGGATGACGAAGTTGCGGCCGGCGGCTACGCAACTGGTGCTGATGCCCCTCCCCGTCTGATGCGAACCTGTAATTCCGCACTCTACCATTACCGAGTAACGACTCTCGGTATCGTGCACTTTCCATGGGCCGAACCCATTGTTTGCGGTCGCAACTCTTCAGCCCAAGATGAAGAAGCCTACTTTGTAGTTAGATGGGCTGAATTTAATACTTCAGCAGAATGATAGGCATCACCGTTTCGTCTCGTCGCTGGAACTGCGTCTCTGCCGTGGTCGTCTTCGCTGTCCGCGTCGTCGAAACACCATCTTCGGGAACCCCGCTGCTTCTGCTTTGCCATTTACCAAGTCCCTCCCGCGCCCTCACCATCAGCTTCCGTCACTCGCAGGTACTTCTGCTAGTGCTAGCGCATACTTTTCTTTGGAAAACCATCAGTCTATGTTTCGATTTCGAGGCAGATTTGTATAGTTTGATCAGCTCCCAGTGAACCATCAATCCAGTGATGTTCTGGGACCGGAATTGCTTCGGCCCAGTCTATGTTTTGGGTCAGATCTTGTTCTTATGTGATAAAGAAGAAAAGCCAAACGCGTCCATAAGGTCCCTGCAGCACCCCAACAGGCTGGAGCCACGAGGGGGTTACTAGGACCCGTCTCTCTGGGTTGCCAAACTCAGTCGCGGAACTGGGATTTTGAAGACTTAGGGTGAGGGTACGCTGGTTTGGTGGCTCGTCACGCCGCATCGAGTTTCAACTCCTACTCGCGCCGCATTGAGTTTCAACTCCCTCCCGCGCCATAGTCCCTGTGCCGAGCCTCGCGCTGCAGGCTGCAGCTCACGACCACGCCGCGCCGCAGCACCCACCCTCGCCCGCACCGAGCTTCGGTAGTCGACTAGTCGGCGCCTCACCGCCCCTGCACCGCACCTCAGTGTTCGTCCGTGCCCGCGTGCTGCAGGTTGCAGCTCGGCTTCCCTGCCGCTAGGCACTACACAAGCCTGGCTACTGGAACTCATATTGCGCACCGTAATCCATGATGTACAGGCGGCTCCTCCCCGCCACGCCATTTGTAGATGGTCTCGATGGAGAATGTGAAGTTCACCTTCCTGAAGCAGCAAGTTGCCATGAATAGTTGTAGGCCTTGAGGATCTCCACGACTGAGGTGCGCTTCGCCATGAGCGATTGGTAGACCTAACTCCCCGTGCCTGCAAGCCGCGCCTCCAGACCCTCAGCGAAACAATGTGACAACCTTGTTGACATTAATCTAAGAATAATCACTTAATCTAAAAACATGTATAAGCCTAGATCATAGATGAACACCGTAATACATGAGTGCGGAAGCGTAAGCGCGTACCCGATGATGAAGACGCCATTATGTTTGAGAGATCGGTCGGGGTCGGCGTAGATCTGAGCGCCGTGACTTCGGCCTGAGTCGCGGGAAGGTGTTGGAGTGACGGCGGCTTCCGCGGTGATGCCTACGGTACGATCTTCGCCCCCCTCAACGCTCTTTAACAGATCGGGTTGTAGTTAGGACTTTTGGTAGCCTTAGGCGTCACCGTAGGCTTTGCCGAGTCCAACCTCCTTTTATGTATTTGGAAGAGCGGACCGTAACCAATTCGTTGGTTGCGCCCCCGATCAGGGCGCGTGTGGGCAATGCCCCGTGACTCGGTCTCGGCAGTTAGCCGAGATCAATCCAACATTCTCCCCTTTGATCGTAAGGCTAACAACATAAGTCCATCCTCAAATGAAAAACAACATATCAAGGTAATGTGTAGCATGACCAATGAAGTGCCATACAACCCCAGTACCTATAGTGTACTGTCTTATTTTCGAAATAGATATTCATTATACTTAATGGGAGTTGGTTTGTTTTAAGGTCCTTTATCCAAAATCAGAGGCTTTCCAATAAACTCATGCCGGCAACATGATCACGAAATATATTGGGTGGTAAGCCTTTAGTAAGCGGATCCGCAAGCATTGACTTAGTACTAATATGCTTGATACTAATGGTTTGATCCTGGATTCTATCTTTCACAACATGATACTTAATGTCAATGTGTTTGGCAGTACCACTTGACTTGTTGTTACTCGCATAAAAGACTGCGGGTTCATTATCGCAGTATAAGGTGAGTGGTTTAGAAATGCTGTCAACCACTCTAAGGCCGAATAAAGTTCTTAAGCCATACACCTGCCAAGTAGCCTCATAACATGCCACAAACTCGGCTTGCATCGTTGAAGATGCGTAAGGGTTTGTTTGGAGCTTTTCCACGGATAGCTCCTCCGTGAGTGTGAGATATAACGACATGGATTTCTTAGTATCAACACATCCCAAAATCTGAATCAATAACCTACAACTTCAAGGTTATCGGTATGCTTATATGTGAGCATGAGATGCTTAGTAGCTTGCATATAACGCAAGACTTTCTTAACGACCTTCAAAGTGGTCCGGTCTGGATTTGTTGATATCGCCAAGCATTAGGTTACAAAAGCTAAGTCGCGTGTGCTTACTTGAGCATACATAATGCTTCCGACAGCTGAAGCGTAAGGAACTGTCTTCATCTGATCAGCTTCATATTGGTTCCTTGGACATTGAAATGTCCCAAACTTATCGCCCTTAACGATAGGAGCGGGTGAGCGAGCATTTATGCATATTGTATCTCTTTAGTACTCTGTCAGCGTATGCTTTTTGAGATAAACTTAATACTCCTTTGGACCTGTCCCGGTGAATTTCAATGCCAAGAACGTAAGAGGCATCACCGAGATCCTTCATATCAAAATTGGATGAGAGAAATCTCTTAGTTTCAAACAGCATATCCTTATCGCTTCTAGCCAATAAGATATCATCCACATAAAGCACTAAGATGGTGAATTTACTCCCCTTGAACTTAACATATATGCAGTTATCAACTTCATTTTTCTTAAATCCAAAATTCCTTATAACTTTATCAAATTTGAGGTACCACTTTGCCTCGATGCTTGTTTTAAGCCATAAATAGATTTCTTAAGTCGACATCCCATATGCTCCTTGCCTTCCACGACAAAACCTTCCGGTTGAGTTATGTAAATATTTTCTTGCAAATCGTCATTAAGGAATGCCGTCTTAACATCCATCTGATATAGCTCTAAATCATAATGAGCTACAAGTGCCATAACGATTCTGAACGAATCCTTAGTTGAGACAGGAGAAAAAGTGTCATTATAATCAATCCCCTCTCTTTGTGAGAAGCCTTTTGCTCTGAGTCTTGCTTTGAACCTTTCGATATTTCCCTTAGAGTCATGCTTGGTTTTGTAGACCCATTTCTGACCCTCTTGTTTTGACTCCATCAGGAATTTCTACTAAGTCCCATACATCATTAGTGCTCATAGACTTTAGTTCATCCTTCATGGCATCAAGCCATTTAGGACAATGTTCACTCATCATTGCTTCCTTATAAGAGGTGGGATCATCTACCTTCCTTATATCATTAATATCCTCATTCATGTAAACAACATAATCATTTGGGATGGCAGATCTTCTCTCCCGTTGTGATCTTCTAATAGGTTCAGCAACTATTGCGGGAGGTCACGAGGCGCAGGAGGCGCCGAGGCTCATCATTAGGTATGACATTAGGAATTTCAGAGACCTCAACAGTGGGTGCATCAACAGTATTTGGTACTGGAGGTGCAACCACCTGAAGTGCAGGAATAAAAATCTATGGGATAAGCGGTGAAGGAACGTAAACCCACTTCTCTTCAAGATCAATTTTCCTAGGCTCCAGGTCCTCATTATTTTCTAAGAACACATCATATCTTGTTTCTACAGACTTAGTTGTCCTATCAGGACAATAAAACCGATACCCTTTAGATCTTTCAGGGTACCCTATAAAATGACAACTTACTGTCTTAGGATTTAATTTTCCAATATGTGGATTAAATATCTTAGCTTCAGAACGACAACCCCACACTCTTAAATATTTCAAACTCGGCTTTCTCCAGTCCATAATTCATAAGGTGTCTTAGTAATCTGATTTCTGGGAACCCGATTAAGAATATGTCTTGGTGTCTTTAGTGCCTCCATCCATAAACCAGTTGATAAACTAGAATAGCTAAGCATGCTCCGTACCATATTCATAAGTGTACAGTTCGTCTCTCGGCTACCCCATTTTTTGAGGTTCACAGTGTAGAATATTGGGCAACAATGCCATTTTCTGAAGGAACTCGTGAAAGGGCGGGAATTTGGCCATAAGGGCATGTCTCCTATAATATTCTCCCCACGGTCCGATCTTACCACTTTAATTCTTAGGTTGTCTGATTTTCAACTTGACCTTAAATATCTTAAATTTATCAAGTGACTCGGATCGGTCCTTAATAGGAAAAATATAACCATAACGGAGAAATCATCGATGAATGTAATGAAAGAATCAAAACCATCCACCGATGTCACGGAAAAGGACCACAAATATCGTATGAATTAACTCTAATAGTCACGAGTGCGAGTTGCTCCTTCTTTATTTTCTTTACATATTTTCCTTTAATGCAATCAATGCGTTAGTCCGAGTCGAGAAATCTAATGGTTGGAGAATCTCTTCCTTAATGAGGCGCTCCATTCTCCCTTCAAATGTGGCCTAAGCAGCGGTGCCACAATTTCAAGAAGTCTCATCATTCTTTTGACGCATAGTATCACATACATTCAAAGATATAGGTGATTCATTAAGGAAAGCATATAAAGCTTGTCTTGTCTAACAAAGAAGACCAACATTATTTGAATTAAATGTGATAACACACTTATTGTTACCAAAATTACATTTAAATCCATCATCGTCCAATAAAGATACTGAAATTAAATTCCTCCTAATGGAGGAACAAATACTACATTATTAAGACAAAGTGTGAAGCCGCTATCTAAAACTAAGGAAACAGAACCAACTGATTCCACTTCGGCTTCTTTTCCATCCGCGACTCTAAGACTTCGCTCCCCTTTCTTAGTGTTCTCGCGGTATGGAATCCTCAGAAGAGTTGGTAACGTGCAGTTGCACTGAGTCAATCCACCAAGATTTAAGGGAAAAATTAGTATAAAGGGTTTCATCAACGAACGTTATAGAATCATTACCCTTCTTGGCGAGCCACTTTAGGAAACCAACACAATCCTTCTGGAAATGTCCTGGCTCCTTGCAGAAGTGACATGCATTCCCACTTGGTGCTTTAGCAGGAGCAACATTGGGCTTAGGTGTATTTTGTACCTTAAGCCCTGATTTATCTGAATTAGGAGAGTAGTGCAGCCTTTTCTTAGATTTGAAGTCCCCTGAGAACTTCCTTTTGCTAGGACCGCCAACTTGATTCATAAAATCTTTCTTTTCAGTCCTAATCCTTTCTTCCTCCTGGACACACATGGCGATAAGATCGCTCATGCTCCATTTATCTTCTCGAGTATTATAGTTTATCTTAAAAGCGTGTACTCGGAAGGAAGAGAAGTCATAATAAAGTGGACTAGGAAACCATCGATATTTCCATGTCCATGCCCTTGAGTTTTCCGACCATATCGGTCATCATCATGATATGCTCTCTTATCTTCTTTGGACCGTCATACTTAGTGGATAGAAGCCTCTGGATTAATGTACTGGCATAAACCTTAGTGGAGCCTTTGAATTTATCCTCTATTGAAGCCAGATACTCCTTAGCATTTTCAGAATCTGGGATTGCTCCCCTGATTCCAACTGAGATAGAGGTCTTCATAATCATTAGTGATGAGCGGTTAGACCGTTCCCATTTTTCAAACATTATTATCATATATTTTCTTTTTCTCATCGTAATTGTCCTCACCAACGGTGGGGGAAACGGGAGCGGACACTCTTAGTGCATAATCAAGGTCTAAAACTCCAAGGACAACTGAAATTCTTTCTTTCCAAGCGGGGAAGTTGCTCCCCGTAAACTGCTCAATGTTGTCAATTGTAGCGGCAACATTTGAAGCATTCATTGCTGAACATTAAAATACAGAGAAAAATTAGAAATAACATAAAAGTATTGCATGCAATTAACCCTACGTTGGTCTGATTAATAACATGCAAAATTACAGTTCTAGTTTATATCACCGTTGGGCAGAAAATAAAAAAGAACTTTAACAATTAATGTGGCGACACATGACTACAAACAACGTTGGTCAGTATGTAATCATGTGTATACATAATGCCAAAATAAATCATAAAATTCTCCAATTAAAATATCTCGTTGGTTCAATTTTAATCAGAGACCGAATTTATACCGAAACATGAGGAATTATCATTAATTAAAATAGTGCACAAAAATAAAAGAAATAATAATTATAAAGCTTAATCATAAAAGCATTTTACAAAATGGTAAAACTACTGTGTAGCATTACACAGTTGAGTAATCAACAACAAAATAAATAAATAAAAACTTAATCAGAAAATCATTTTGTAAAATGAAAAAAGGCACTGTTCATCCGTGGGCTCGGCCCACTTCATTCTTCCCGCGCTCGGCCTGCGTTCGGCCCACGCTGCTCGGCCCACTCATGCGCGCGACTCCGAATCAGATGAGAGCCGTTGGATCAAATCGAACGGCCGAAACAACGCGCGTCAAAAAATCCACCGGATCGGAACGAACGAGAACCGTCGGATTGAATCGGACGGCTGACAGCGAAAATCGCGACGTATATAACGCTCGGCCGACGGGAAACCCCAACCCTAAAGCATTTCACTCGTTCTCTCCCGAAAACTCCGCTCGGAGGCGACGGCGCAAAGCACACGAGTGGAGAGCATCAGCGGCTCCGAGCACCGATGCCGCTGGTCGAAGACCGGAGCGGCGGCTTGAGCGACGAGCGCTAAGAGGCGGCGCCCTCGCAACTCTCCTCGCCGGCGAGCGCGTGCGACCGAGGTCGCGCGCGCAGCTGTCGAGTGGAGTTGCGGCGGCGCCCGAGACCGGAGTGACGACTCCTGATCTCTAAAACGTGAGTATTCCGCCGCTCCTTTTGCCTTTGATCTGAGTTTGATGGATTTGGGAGTTTCGGGATTTTCATTCTCGTTAGGGTTTCTCAAAACTGCGTAGATCCCCTCCTTCTAAGTGCTATACCGAGCCATAAAACATCATATCCGGGGACGGTAATATCGGCTGGGGCTCTAATCGGGTTCAACATGAGTCTAGGGTTGCTCTTATACCATTGTTGACATTAATCTGAGAATAATCACTTAATCTAAAAACATGTATAAGCCTAGATCATAGATGAACACCGTAATACATGAGTGCGGAAGCGTAAGCGCGTACCCGATGATGAAGAGCCATTATGTTTGAGAGTTCGGTCGGGGTCGGCGCAGATCTGAGCGCCGTGACTTCGGCCTGAGTCGCGGGAAGGTGTTGGAGTGACAGCGGCTTCACGGTGATGCCGGCCGGGGTACGATCTTCGCCCCCCTCAACGCTCTTTAACAGATCGGGTTGTAGTTAGGACTTTTGGTAGCCTTAGGCGTCACCGTAGGCTTTGCCGAGTCCAACCTCCTTTTTATGTAGCGTTGGGAGAACGAGACCGTAACCAATTCGTTGGTTGCACCCCCGATCAGGGCGCGTGTGGGCAATGCCCCGTGACTCGGTCTCGGCAGTTAGCCGAGATCAATCCAACAAACCTCTGCGTGGTGTCCCCCCTCGGCGTGGAGTGCTGCTTGATCTGCCTTAGCAGCTCGTTCGCGCTCTAGCGATTGCCCGTGGCCACCGCCTGCATGTAGTGGATGAGCAGGGTGCGCAAGTCAACCGCCTCGATTGCATCCCGCTACCCCGCGTCGCCTTTCCGGTGCCCTTCTTGTTGTTCTTCTCAGCCTTGCTGCTCACGGCGATGCGCAGGTCCTCCATCCCCTTCGTGATTATCTCGTGCCTATAGAGCATTATTTCATTGAACATCTCGCGGGCGCCAGCGCCCCGGGGGGGGGGGGGGGTTTCCACCCGCCCCGGGGTGGTTCGGCCACTGGCCAAACTGGATGTTCTCAAGTAGTAATAAAACTATCCGAAAGTAGAGTTCTAATCATGTCTCGTGTGATGAGTGTTTGGTAACAATTCTAGTATAGTAGCAAATGATAGCGTAAAATTTGCTGAGGTTACACGCTGAAAAACTGACCTAAATATTCAGCTTTCATCTGTTTAAAGCTTACAGAGGCTGCATGCTTCTGGCAAGGACAGTGAGCGCCTGCTGAGCGGCGTTAATACGATGCTGTGCTCGTCTGCTCGTTCATCAGTGAGCAACGGCAGTGGAGCAGACACAGAACACCCTTTCCTAGGGACAAGTTTCCAAGTGGAGTACGTATCAATTATAATCATCACTTGCCATGCCCTTCCCCAAATCCCATTGTCTCCACGCATGCATTACGGTATAGGTAGAGTGTGACATCCAATACCGGACAAAGGCGTTGGTTGTCCATGTAGCGCCTAGACATCTCACCTCTCGCTCTGCATCTACCTCTTTTGCCCGGGAAAACGATCTATATTTACGTCGCAATTTAACCACGAGAGAGACGAACAGATACGACGCGACGGCTGGATGGCAATCCGTGCGTACGAATCCCTCGTCGCAATGCCGGCTTAATCATCTGAAGAAATTCGGCCGATACAGAGCCGTTCTAATGATGATACCCGGCAGGATTAGCGAGCTCGGCCGAGGCATGCAGGACTCGCATGATGAGTACAGCACAGCCAGTGTTTGGACGTGAAGTTCTGTTTTTTCTAACAGGAGCGTTTCGTAAAGAAACTGCTCCGGACTTGAGACCTTTCAAGGTTTGTGGCTAGAGAATAATCTGGCAAGTGGCAACCAACCAAATCAAGACCACCATAACTGACGGCAAACAAAAGAAATTCGCGGGCTTGACTTGGTGCAACTCTTCCATCCTACCAGCCAAGTGTCAGCGTCCGATTTGATTTGCCAGTTGGCAAACTTACAAGGAGACCACTGAAAATACAATTCAGACGCTGGACTAGTTGCAACTGGCCGCACCAGTCACACACAGCTCACAAAGTAATCTTTCAAAGAAGGCTTATAAAGGTTTGAAAAGAAGCAAGAACAACAGATAAAAAGGCACAGGTTCTCGGATGCTATACATAACTGGAGCTGGGTAGGGATGGAGAGTAGCGGATCCACGATGGTTTTTGCGGGGTCTCGAAGGGATCACGGGGGGAGTGGAGCGGCGTGGGGCACGTGAGCTGAGTAGAAAGACGACGACGACGTCGCCCACGCATCAATAGAAAAAGCTATCATCTCTCTCTCACACAGCACAAGTTCCTTTGGTTTCACGTATGTGTAATTTTCTAACCATGTTGGTTGTACCCGTGTAGTCCGGTCCAGGCAAGTCTCCACACCGCCACGCAAGAGGATGATGCTGTTTTTAATAAATTCGTAGGTCCACCCATATAACTGTACTGTCATTGCTGATGAGAAGTGTGGTCAGATGCATGCGACACAAGCATCATAGAGACACGAACATGGTTAAGAATGAAAGAGAAGGCCGTGTCATTTCTGCTGGAATTGTTCTCTTGGTAAAACCTGCTGATGCCTTCTTAACTACAAACAAGGTGAGTCAGATTCACGTGTAAGTGAACGGTGGGAGATGATAGGTTGGGCTTTTCTTTTTCTTTTTTCTTTTTTGAAAGATTAATGCTTAATTTGAATACGTGTAAAGTTCTGGATGTGAAGCGGAGCATTCAAAGTCAAGTCCGAATTGGACCTAACATCAAAGTTGATATATGGGACATTCCATATTAAAATCATTGATTCGGCCCAACTCAATTGTTTAATAATTAGTTAGAATGGCACTAAGCCATTATATACATGTTGTCGACGATCGAGTCACTGATTTTATAAAAAAAAAAATAAAGAAAAATAATAAAAAGTTCTTGTGAGAGAATGGAGTTGCTTTTTATTGCTATGATTGGATCCTTTACAGGGGTGTCTTCAACAAGGAGGTGAACTAATCCTAATTACATTGAACGTAATACTTGTTATGCTATTGAATCGGAGTTTAAACATGAATCTAGTGTTGATTGCGATGCCTCAATCCGATGCTCTTGTCCCTCCATACTTCGTCTTTAAATAATCAACAAAGAGGTGGCGGTTACTACTGGAGAAGACGTCTGTTAGAAGTGACACGTCTGGTCGGAGGGACAGTTGCTGTTAGTGAAACAGTAACTGATCGTCGGTTAGCGTCTGTGAGACACTTAACCGTATGGTACTTGTTATCAGTGTCTTAGGACCATGAACAGGCGTGTGGTATGGAGCAAATATGACATGTGTTCCATTCGTCACATGATAATAATATACTTGGAGTCAAATCTAGATACCAGTTCAAGGCTTCTACGAGTAGTCATTTGGTCGGGGACCGGGTACAGAACCTCGTTCGACCAGAGTACCTATAAGTAACCTCTGGAATCCTTATGACCACGAGAGTCATTAGCCTTAGGGGTTATGGCCATAAAGATACATGGTCTTTTAATTATATATTGAAGTAATACATAGAGATTTTAATCCTCATCAGCTAGCCCCCGAACTTTAAAATGAATTGGTTGTGTGAACCTCCGATGAGAAGCTGTATCAGGTCGACCCTCATTTTATGTTGTGACAAACGAGGTGGTCTGTATTCACTTTAAAGTTGAGAAACTGTCTTGGGAATCGAAGAGTTGTTCTGTCCGTTGGACATTGGTTCGTATCCGTTGGATTTTTGCGTAACTCCTTTTTGCAGTTAAGGAGTTGCGGCTATAGAATCCCTTCGGCATGCTGCCTAAAGTACTTTATGCTCTCATATTTTTCTTAAACTTCCTCTTTATCTTCCTACAAATGATTTCTTCTGACCTCCTCTATCCTCTTCGCCCGAAAATTTTCTCCGACCACTGCTTATCCAATCATGTCGGACTCAACCACTAAGTGGTTGGATTCAGATCTGAGTGGGAAGAAGCTCAAGGCTTTGGAGGAGATCGGGATGTTTCCGGACAAGAATTTGATTAAGTGGAGACCAGCGTCCAGAGAGTATCACCCGAGCAGAGAAGAATAGGAAATCCCTATTTTCCTCGCCTACATCGAGTGTGGGCTCAGATTTCTGGTACACATGTTCCTTTCGTAGGTTCTTGAATACTACGACATTGAACTGATCAACCTAGATCCCAACTCAAACGCCAACCTCAGCATCTTCGTCTACCTCTACAAGGTGTACCTGGGGATCTGACCAGATCTGAGGGTCCTCAGGTATTTTTACAAGATGGCAAGGTCGGGGAAGACGACGGGAACCCTTGGGGAATACTCGCTACACCTTCACGACGGGAAGGCCGATGAGTACATCAAAATGTACTCGAAGTCCTCGTGGTCGTCATGGAAGAAAAGCTGGTTCCATATGACGGTCACGAGGGAGGATGGGTTTTTTCTTCGTCGACAAATTGGCGAGGGAGAAACCCAACTAGCGTTCAACCGTAAAGAAAGAGGGAAGAGTCGGATGGTGTGTCGAAGCAATTCAATACCTCAGTGACATGGGCTTAATCGCTTAGCATGTGGTTAGGGATTTTTTCTATGCATCGGATTAGTCCCTTGAGGCTCCGATCACGTTCCCTGCTCTCGCACATCGGTGGTGACGAAGCGACCAAGGATACCAGGGAAGGTAAGTTTCGATAATTCTGTCCAGTGTAGTTTATTAGTTGTATGTGTTCTTTAACATTGAAATCTTTTTATTTCTTGAAGTGCTTTCCCTGATGAAGAGCGGATCAAAATGATTTGCGCTGGGGAGCCTGATGCTAAGATTGTGTTTCCCAACATCTTGGCACTTGTCTCCTTAGAAGAGAAAGTGAAGAGACTCAAGGTAAATAACAACTCATTCTTCACCATTTATATATTCTCCGATTAGTATATAATTCTGCTCTCATTATGTAGGCGTTCGGGCTAAGGATGAAAGAACTTAATGCGGAGCCTCCGTCATCACTTGTTCCAGCCGACTCTGCCTTAGAGATCAGCGAAGATGATGATCTTCCAAAGGTGATAGAGCTTTTGACAAAGAGCATATATTTTAGATTGAAATAATTCATCGCCTAATTAAAGTTAGCTTTTAAATTAGATGGGATAAAAGGAGGACCTGCAGGTCAAGACGGTAGAGGTCGTAGGCCCCAAAGTGGTCGTTCACGACCAGACGGTTACTACTAAAGCAACTGTCACATAAGTCAATGAAGACATTGTCTCCGACCAGCTGGTCGGGGACCTCGATCATCTGCTTGAGGCTGTCACTTCTGACCGGAGGTCAGAGGACGTGAGGGGTTTAACCAACCATACTGGTTCAAATCTAGTAAAATCGCTGGGGTAGAAGAGGAAGGCAAGCATCACAGAATATGCTCCCGGGCGTTTCAAGATTAAGACTAAGAAGACGACCAAGTATGTATACATGAAAGAGAGTTATGAAAGTGCATACTTGTTCGTATCTTCTTGTATCCTGAAATTTTAACATTTCTTTCTTCCATTTTGATAGGGCTTCTAGTGTTTCGGTCGTTTCCGACCAAAACACCCCTCGGGAAAACATCCCTGAGGAGGAAGAGGTAGAGGCAGCCCCCGAGCAGGTAGCAGCTCTGGATGCTCCAATCTCCAAAATGCTCAAATCGTACCTGAGGAGACAAGAGTCGAAGAAGAACCTCAGCGGGTTTCGCCTACTGTTGAGGTCGCTCAAGGGGAGAGGAGTTTTTCACCAGTTGTAAGGTCTCCTCATCCCAGTTTTTTCTCTGATCACCGTCGAATTCCTGATAACCAGTTGTTCGAGGAGGCCTGGAGGAGGGTGTCGAGTCATCAGTTGGAGCTGATCACACCCTTATCTACTCCTAATATGCTAACACGGCAGTCGAGATAAGCGTCTTCGACCACTCTTTTTGTCTCTTCTTTAAAATTTATAAAAAAATTAAAGAAGTCTGCTATGTTTGTTGTAACATGATTGAGAATATTGTCGTGGTCAAAGGACCGACCAAGAGAATTATAGACTTGGAGAAAGAAAACTCTGAATTAAAAAGTAAGCACTTCTTCCTGACTCTCTTCTTTTCTTCTTGTTACCTCTTTATTATTTCTGAACTCTACTCTTATCAAAGTTGACATAATTGGAGGCAAATAAGAAAAAGATTATGGCTAAAGATGGCAAAATAACAAAGCTTGAAGAAGAATGCGAAGCTAAGGACCGGTCGATTGAATACTTGACGACCAGACAGAAAGAAATACTTAAAATTTGCGAGAAGAAAATTCAATGTAACTTGTCGTAAAGTCTAACCAGTTTGCTATGCATTTGTAGTTTTATTTTTTAACTTTGATCTATTCGGGCAGAGCAAAATTAGAAGCTAAAAAGAGTGAAAAAAACTCTGAAATTTGAGCATGACAAGGATGCAGCTGTTGGGCAAAGTCCCGATGAACAAATCAATGCTTTCAACAAAATGATTTTTGACATATGGTCGGGATCAAGTCTACCTACCTTGAAAGATCCAAGCAGAAGATCAGTTAGCATGGCCGACTCCTTGAAAATCTCAGAGGTTTGCTTGCTTCTACTCGGGAAAGCCATGGCCAGACTATAAAAGACGTCGTTGTCAACGGAGTCAGCCTTGCTTTGGCAAAGCTGAAGGCTTCCAACCCCTCCGTTCATCTTCAAGCTATTGAAGAATACTTAAACTGTTTAGAAGATGAAACAACCAAGTTAATAGAGTAGATTTGCCTCTTGGAAACAAGGTTTCCGAGGATATGGAGGTCGGATCTCCGTCACATAGCGACCAGTCGAACAACCTCGAGAAGTAGATGATTGTAATTCTTTGAATTGTGAATGTAAAAAAATACCTTTTTATCATAAGAAAAGTCTTAGTTTTATCTTTTCACTTTGCTACTCATATTTTTTCTAACCCCTGACTGAGAAGAGTTGTCTTCCCTCTTCCCTACTGATTCCCTGGTTGAAAACTATGAGGGGGTCTTGGTACCGTTCGGTCCTCTGCCTGACCATGTTGTCCTCTGCTGAGGGAGGAGCGCTGGGACGAAGTCATCGTGTGACTTTGTAACCCCTTTGCCCCCGGTACATTTCTATACGCTACATGGTTTACTGGAGGATCTCTGATACCTGTCCTGCAAGTTCACGTAACATAGGGTATCTGCCAAAGCAGGATCTGGGTTACTCAGAATGTCACGAACTCGTTGCATGTTTTGAAGCGTTACCGAAGGTCTTAGAGGATTCTGACTAGCATTGGGTGTTAGATGAGTTGAGTGTCCTTCCGACCTCCCGTCTTGCCTTGTTCGACTTTACCACATGCTGTGAGGTAAGAATATGTTAATTAACTGATGGACGTCCATCAGTTCGATTGCCTTCGGCAGGTGGTGTTTGAGCGCCCGTACTATCTCCATCAAGATGTGATGACGGGTTAGGCCGTAGAGGATTGTGCATAGAAACTTGATTAGTATCTTCGATTGCATTAACTTCGTGCCTCCAACAATGATCTTCCGACGAGCTCCCATCGTAGCTAAGGGAGAGCCTTCTAGAGCTTTGGCCAGGAGCCTCCACGATGGAGAGCAGTCAGAGAATACCACCTCTGATGGGCTTTGTGGTGAATTCAGCCCGATCCAGCGGATTGTCGATCGTATGCTGAGCTTTATCATTCCCACTTGACCTTTGACCAGTGACAATGGTAATTTCATTGACACTCTCACCAATTGTCAGTTGGCTCCCGGAATACGTAGGAGCCTTTGGCGAATACCGGTCGCCCATGATAACATCGAGAGTACATCGACTCTCTGATGCTGGGCTACCGTCACCGTTCTTGTCGGTCGGATTGACCGGGCTTGTAGAGGCATTTGGATGTTACGAATTGGTCGGAACAACTGGTTTCTCGAAGCGCCACGGGCGGTGGTGATGAATCTTCATCCATCCAGTCGATCTCGCTGGTCTCGGCGAATGGCGAGCCAGCGGAGGAGGATAATAAGGACATCCCGTTTTCTTCTATGGCACATATGCATGCGTCCATATCAAGGTCGGAGTAGTCCGCTAAGTCAAACTAGTTTTCTTCATCCCAAGTCCCTGCCATGTTCGCATGAGCGATGACAGTGAGAGGAGTGAATGAAGAATGCTTGAGCAAAGTAATCTCCAAGAACCCAACGCCTTCTTCCCCACGGACGACGCCAGCTATCGAAGATTGAGTCATCGATCTTATGAAATAAAATAGATGAAAATGACAAATAGTTCTTGGGAGAGAATGTGGTTGCTCTTTATTGCTATGAACTGGATGCTTTACAAGGGGTGCCTTCAACAAGGTGATGGACTAATCCTAATTCCACTGAACGTAATGTTTGCTATGCTATTGAATTAGAGTTGAAACATGAATCTAATGTTGATTGCGATGCCTCAATCGATGCCCTTGTCCCTCCATACTTCGTCTTTAAATAATCAACTAGGAGATGACAGTTACTCATGGAGAAGACGCCTATTAGAAGTGACATGTCTAGTCAGAGGGGATTCGTTGTCAGTGAAACAGTAACTAGTCGTCGGTTAGCGTCTGTGAGTTGTTGTTAGTGTCTTAAGACCATGAACCGTCATGTGTTATGGAGTAAATATGATATGTGTTACATTCGTCACACGGTAAGAATATACTTGGAGTCAGATCCAGATACCAGTTCAAGGCTTCTACGAGCAGTCATATGGTCGGAGACCGGGCATAGGATCTCGTCCTACTAGAGTACCTATAAGTAACCTCTGAAATCCTTACGACCACGTGGTCGTTAGCCTCAGGGTTATGGTCTTTTAATTATATATTAAAATAGTACATAGATATTTTAATCCTCGTCGCATGCTAAAATTGTCTCACCGATTATACGAGTTGAAATGTCTCATGGACTGTGATGTAATATACTCTTACTATATTAAGTGTAAACCACATTCAAGAGCCGACCATATAAATATGGAATGTTGTGGTGAAATAAAATGTGCATATTTGAACTTAACATGATCTTGACCAAACACCATGTGCGGTTGAACAATGTTGAAAATCCTAACCGGCAAAACGCATCGCAGAACGACAAAGCGTAAGATAGCATTTCCATAAACTACATACTGAGTAAATAATGCATGTTACTGATTTACGTGCATTTGTACATTGATTATGACATCGAGACAACATCTGCAGTCTACACGACGGATTTGTTAGTTCTTAAATACATCAATGACTTGTCAAGGTACCTGCCCTACGCATAAGTCCACTATGCAATCAAGAGTGATACTTACAGCCTAACAAGCCGTATTACAATGGAATCAGTTGTTAGGGCGGTCATTTCCTTGATCACCAGCCTAACTACACAGCTGAACAGCAAAGTTTGCAGAAAAAAGGTCAGATTTGTCAAACCATTTCCAGCATTTTTGAAAGAAAACAACTCTAGTAACAAAACTTTTCCTTACGGGTACAACCCCCGATGTGCCCATCGCAGACACAGCAGTCTGCTGTTTTCTTTCAGATCCGTGACAGCGAAGCATTCATGTGTGCGAGTGCGAGTGCGAGAGCAGCCGCTGGACAGGCAAAGGCTTGCGTTTCAAAAGATTAAAAATAACCCGCAGCTAAAACTAAAAAAAATAACCAGCGCCAGTAGAACCTTTTATTCTCTTTTGAATTATTTGATATTTTTAAAATCGAAAGGATCTGACGATAAAACCTTTTATTATCTCTTGAATTATTCTTAAATTTTGCTTTTCTTTCTACTGGAATTACAATAACACTGTCATATCGGTCACCACAGTGTGACCAAATCATATCATTCTACCACCACGGCGTGATAATTTTATTTAATCTCGTCACGGAAAGTATCATTTAGCTAGATTTATACCGTGTCTGACAATATTATCTTGCCACGCTAAGGATGATGGTGTGGTTAAAGAGATCAGATTTAGAAATAAAGTTGCTAAGTGGTTAGTAATATGAATAAATTAAAAAATATGTTGAATAATAAAATTTGTTCTACAAATCAAACCAAATCTTTATTTATTTTTACATTTCGCTTTCCCCCCTTCCCACTAAAATACACTCGCCTCTCCCAACTCCAACTGCTGCTCCCTTCGCTTCCTCTCCACTTCACCAAACCCTCGGGTCGGGGGGCGCGGAGCAGGAGGTGGCGAGCGCAAGCAATGGCCAATGAGTGGCGGTAGCCTCGCGTTTTCTCCCCTCGCTTTTGCCCTCTAGTGCCTCGGGTTGGGTGCAGTGGCTGGGAGGAGAGGATTCGTTCGCGCGGCGTCGCTTCTCGGCCACGCCTCCCTCGCCCGGATCTGGGCCGCAGTCGCGAGATCCTGAGCTCAGATTCGCGAGCTCCCTCCCTCCGGTACGGCGTTTGGTCGGGGATTTTTTTTGGTCGGTCGATGATGCTTGTTGTTGGATAGTGCTGCTTTATGGTGCGGTGCTTGGATTTGTGCTTAATTGGTTTGGTTGGTGGAGTGGCGGCTCAGGTGGCGGCGATGGATCCCGCGGCGGCGGGGGCTGGGGCGGGGGAAGGGCAGCGGTTCAAGCGGATTCCGCGGCTGTCGTGTGCGGGGAACCTGGAGCTGGATCCACTGGTACGTATCACTCCCTACTCGTGCTTGTGGCCGTGATTGCTGATTTGGTTGTGCGCATGCGGCTGTGGTGTTATTGAGCTTTTAGGAGTGGTGTGGTAGTACAGGCAATGTGGTGCAAGGGAAGCCCGAGATGTTTGAAATGTAGTGAAAGGGATGCTCTAGATCTCAATGTCTCGGCGTCAGTCCGTTGCTTAGGGTTTTGGACTTTCTTAATGCGCATATGCTTTGGTGAGAGCTGAGGAGTGTAAACTGATCGTGGTGTTGCCTAGTGGTGAAATGCTGTAGCTTTGTGTTGTTGAGGTGAAACCTGCATTGTCGGATGCAGTTGTTTAATGTCTTTATCGCTAGGATGTTTGTGTATGGGTTTTCCGTGTTTAGCAGGAGCAGCCTTTTATGGTTGGCCTTGGCCTTGAAAATGCTAGATTAGTTTTTGGATTCACCTATGGGCAATGAATTAATTGAATTGTTCATTTTGGATTTGCTGCTATTTGGGCAATGGATTTGTTGAATTGCTCATTGTATCAATATAGACCATTAAGAATGGAACTAGACTACTGTGGTCTATGGCTAAATATTTTCCATCTTTTTCATGTGTATGGCATTCCATGATAGAATTATTCCCTGTGTGTTAGTGTCACACATCCTTAGTTACTAATAATTCGTTTTGCTCCTTTTGATTACAATTGCCGGAAATATTTAGGGCTGCATGATTTTAGGAGTTAAGGGCGAAAAGTGCTAAGTGTCATTTTTTGGTTTTCAGCTTAATGAAAGTTTAGATCAGTGGCCACATCTAAATGAGCTGGTACAGTGCTATAAAGCTGATTTTGTGAAAGATGACTGCAAATATGGACGATATGAGAGTGTTGCACCACCATCCTTTCAAAATCAAATTTTCGAGGGACCTGATACTGACATAGAAACAGGTAATCCACCATCCTTGTGGGCTTGTGGCTGAATTAGTTTCACATACATTTGTGTACGGATAATTTTATGTTCTCGCTTTGTCATAGAGTTGCAGCTTTGCAACGCAAGGCATTCCAAGCCTGAGGAAACTGCTGAAGATGATATGCCAAGCACCTCAGGGCGGCAAATATATGAAACTGAACCGTCTGCTTCATCTTCAAAAAAAGTAAGTGGATGCTCACTAGATTTCTATTTTAGGTGGATGTTTATCATGTGCTTTGCCTGCTTACTGTGCACCTTTAGTGGCATACTACTCGCTAGGCTACCTCCTCTGCAATTAATCCGAGTGCCTATATTGGATAAAAAGCTATTCCATGCTTAATTCTTTATTCAGTTTATTTATCTGCTTGTCCTTTGTTTCATCAACTATAATACTTCCTTGTTGAACTTTTTGTTCATTTGATTCACTTGTCTGAAAAATAAAAGTTCGATCAACTAGTACTTTTCCAGTGTTATCTTATTTATTACTGTTAAGAGTCTTGTACATATTAGTAGTATCAGTAGTCTCTCTCTCTTGGCCCATGTGGCTCATGTAGCCTCCCAACTAATCCTGTCTATATATATCTTCTTAATAATGAATAAGATGCACAATTGTGAATTACAAAATCTATCTTTCAATTCATCTAGTAATTACTTCCTGTGCAAACAAGTTACATCAGATACAATATTATTGGTGGCGTGGACAGTTCTAGCAGAAGCACTTTAAGCTTTTGAATCACCAAATTGTGAATTTTCTTTGCTTAATGCTCACATAGTCGTCGTTCCTCGAAGTTCTTGTTCTCCTTTTGTTTCTCAGTCTCTTATTTGTAATGTCTGTATTTTACCAATCTGCCATCTATTTGACATTTGCATATGCAGTAGCAATTGCCATCTTGCTGTAGGGCGTTAACAACATGTATCCGCTTGTTTTTCCAGCACTGTAGTCTGTCACCTTTACCCGCGTATGAGCCTGCATTTGATTGGGAGAATGAGAGATCTTTGATATTTGGCCAACGGGTGCCAGAGAGTCTCCCTGCAATACACAGCAGGTTGCTTCAAGCTGCACACTCAAGCATTACATATTCCTTTGCTTTCTTTTCACTTCTTGCTCTGAACAATGTTTGTTAGTAGTCCCATGTTAACTTATTCTCCACCGATTACAGTGGATTGAAGATAACAGTCAAGGTATTATCTTTGTCATTCCAAGCTGGATTAGTTGGTGAGCAAAAATAAACAGATTATCTTGTTTGTTTCAACACTGCTAAAGTGTGCTATATCTTCATTTATACTTGGCAGCGTAATACTAACCTGCCTTTTGCCCATGTATCATGTGCAGAGCCTTTTAGCGGTACAATCTGCTTGTACAACAGAGATAGAAGGGAAAAACTGTCGGAAGACTTCTATTTTCACATACTTCCATCAGAAATGCAAGATGTAAGGAGCAATGGAAATTACTTCCTTCTGGGCCCTTATTTCAATCCTCTATTTTTTTGTAATATTTACAAAAAGAAATAGTTGTAGCTCATTAATTGTGCTGAAATTCCACATGATCTAATTTGTATTCTTAATGATCATTTTCATTTCTTTCGTATTTAATTAGGCTCAGGTTTCTTTGGACCGTCGGGGTGTTTTTTCGTTGGATGCCCCTTCACCATCAGTCTGCCTTCTGATTCAGCTAGAGAAGGCTGCTACTGAAGAAGGGGGCGTAACACCTTCCGTTTATTCTCGTAAAGAACCTGTAAGAAAAAAATCTCCCTGGGTGAATCGTGTGTGTTGTCAACTTGTTATCACTCTTATGCTCATTTTTGTGATAGGTGCACTTGACTGAGAAAGAGAAGCAGAAGCTGCAAGTTTGGTCTCGAATCATGCCATATAGAGAGTCATTTGCATGGGCTATGATTCCGCTGTTTGAGAACAATCATGCTGGTGGTGTTGGTGATGCTGCCTCTCCTAGCAGCCCTTTAGCACCAAGTATGTCAGGCTCAAGTTCTCAAGATAGCTTCATGGAGCCTATTTCCAAGCTTACTTTAGATGGAAAACTCAACCATTATTCAAGTGGAAGCTCGATTATTGTAGAAATACCAAACTTAAACAAAGTGAAGGAAAGCTATATAGAAGACTCCCTCCAAGTAAGAATGAGCAACCGGGCACAATAAGTTAACATTGTTAATAAAGTAATAATTAACTAAATAATTATGTTAATTCTTTTGTCACTTGTAGGATCCGAAACGGAAAGTACACAAACCAGTGAAAGGTGTACTGAAGTTAGAGGTAGAAAAACTTCATAATGGCCATAATGACGCGGATAACATTTCTGAAGGTGGGAGCATGGCCAATGATTTGAATGATGCTGGTGAGCTCAGTAATGGCAGATACAACAGGAATAGCTTTGATGGGGTCCACAGTTCTCTGAATTCTAGTGCCATTATCCAGAAAGATGCACATCAGAATGGTCAAATTTCTAATGCGGAGAATGGTGAAAATGTAACTGGGAGTTCCTCATCTGTCTCCTTTTGTGTTGGAGTATTCAATTTTGAAACTTGTGCCTTGGGATAACACTAGCTTTTCTGTTTATATGAGATGCATTCTTTCTTGTTGCAGTTTCACGCTTTCGACTTTCGGATGATGACCCGAAGCGAACCATTTTCACAACTTTTCCATTGCCTCTATGTGTACCCATTGACTGTTGGCTTGAGCCGCAAAAGAAATCTATTTGTAAGAGTGGAATTGAGAAAGGATGATTCTGACATCCGTAAACCTCCACTAGAGGTTTGTTTACATGGTTATTTTACTTTTCCTCGTTTTGTTGTTGCTGTCTGTTCAATTTCTTAGACACTAGATATATGGGGTTTCAGGCTGTCCATCCAAGGGATCGGAATACAACACTACAGAAGTGGGTTCATACCCAAATTGCTGTTGGCACTAGAATGGCTTGCTACCATGATGAAGTTAAGATCAGTCTGCCTGCTCTTTTGACACCCCAACATCATCTTCTGTTCACATTTTTCCATGTAGATATCCAAATGAAACTAGAAGCCCCCAAACCAGTATGAGTTCTATTCCTTATCACTAAGGGCACACTACTACGCTTGGTTCGTGTTTATTTTGCTGGTGTCTAACATGTTCTTACTCCTTCAGGTGGTTGTGGGATATGCTGTACTTCCACTGTCGACACACATTCAGTATGCATTATTTTTTTACTTGAAATGCTTATATTTGACTAGTCTTGGTCAGTTGCTTCATATGTGGGATCACATCCAAGTCAATGCTTTATTGTCATGCTAACTTATTCAATTTATGTGATCCAAAGCTAATATACGAAGAATTAAGGTTTATCACTAAAACTTGGGAACAATCTTTGTATGGTTATATCATCAAGCTATATTTGCTTCATGGTTTGAATCCAGCAAATAAATAAATCTTAGTAAATTTTAGATCAGTACTTTTGTCACTTTGTTGTGTAACTAAGCACTGTGGTACTCATTCACTAGCAAGAATGCATACTGCTAACCATACTTATAATTAAAGGCTAGTAGCCGAGTGCCTTTTACAATAGTGTATACACAGAATTTTGCATAAATGATTTTCCTTTTCCCTGCAACGTCCAAGGGCCATCTAGACAATTAGATCACATACCGTCTCAATCGCTACCACAAAATTGATGAACTCTAAAGTGCTTGTAATATCTTAAAATAAGTTGTGGACTGATGAGAACGGAGTTGAATTTGATATGCAACAATTATCTGAATCTAATAGGTTACTTTCGGACGTATCTTTGCCAATTTTAAGAGAGCTTGTTCCGCATTACCTGCAGGACAGTGGAAAGGTTTGTTACTTGTCTTTTTTTGGCTGTTTCTTCCACCTCAATTGGAATTTATCTTCAAATACATTTGCGGTAGTATATTTTACTTTAAATTTTCAATTCTTATACAGGAGAGAATTGACTACCTGGAGGATGGAAAAACTGTTTTCAAACTGCGGTTAAGACTCTGCTCTTCGTTATTTCCAGTTAATGAAAGGATAAGAGACTTTTTCGTTGAGTATGATCGCCACACACTACATACAAGTCCACCTTGGGGTTCTGAGCTTCTTGAGGTATCTCTTTTGATGTTGTATGACTTAGGTTGGAGCTTATGCTGTTAATTTTCTTCATGATCCTTGCCCTGCCGATGTTTTTGCTTTTGTGATAAACGCACAAGCAAGATATCCTGCTTTTGTTTTTGTTTTGCGACCAGAAGATGGTAGTCTGTTAGGCCTGTTATTTGAATACATGATGCTTTACAAGAAGTGAAAGTAGCACAGGCGGGTCATGCAAACCCATATTCTAGAACTGCTTGCAAATTAGGTTCTGATTGTTTATCCTGTTTAACCATTTCCAACTCCGTGAGTTTTGTAGCAATTTGTTTCAATTTCTGTTGTTGCATGCTAGTGATCTACATCTATTTCCCTTTGTGTTGTTGTTTCATAATAAATGTTCGTTCTAACATCTCGTTCGTTGTCATTCCTGAATGTCATCCAGCGAAAAGTATAAAAAATGGGAAAGAATGCGAAGATAGTATTTGATGTGCTCTACAACTTGACCAAATATCATGTTATAATTCTTTTTAAGATGAGATAAACAAAAGCGACAAGCTCAGCAAAATATTTATTTATTTATTTTTTCCCTATGTTCTACAGATTTTGTCTTTTTTTATTTCTCTCATTCTGGATTCTGGAAAGTGTTAGACATGGAATATGGTCAAGTTCTAAAACATTTCAAACATTATGTTCACTATTTATTTCAATTTTTCTTTGTGGTATTTTGCAGAGTTTTACATCATGAAGGTACTTTGCACTAGATACAAATGGTATATATCATTGACCTTGGTGTTTTTTTGTGCAGGCCATAAATAGTTTGAAGAATGTTGAATCTACTGCATTGTTACAATTTCTTCAACCAATACTTAATATGCTGCTTCATCTTATTGGTGATGGTGGTGAAACCCTTCAGGTTGGTGGTTCGTTTATGTTTCTATTATGCAGAATTATTTTTCTTCTTCTCTAACCAGCAGTACAGCACATTTACCTTTTTTTTTAACCGAACTATATTTCTTGCTGAGTGTTAATCTTGATAATTTTCACACTACATTTGATGCTACTTATTTTTTTTGCAGGTTGCTGCATTTCGGGCCATGGTTAATATTCTAACCCGGTAATTTTCTGCTTTCTTGTCTGGTTTATGTGTATTCCTCTCATATTTGTTTGTGCTAGTTTCTTTCTAGAGCTCAAGCATTCCATGTTCATCCAACTTCTCAAGTCCTATTATTCTAACCTTAGAAGGCCAAATATTTGCTGGAAAAAAACAATGCTTTGGATGCCATTTTATACACGTGTCACAAAGCCTGATTCTCTTCTCATAAAGAGGTGAAGCATTCCGAGTAAATATAAACTGTTGAGTGTTACCTTATGTGAGTACTCGCTGATTCCACTTGCATGTTACAACATAACAAACACGGATGTGGGAAGGTTGTTAATAGCATCTTGCCATACTTGTATTTAGAGGCACTATCCCACAAGATCTTAGCAGTGCCCTCTCATCTTTAGCTAGATCTGAATCTTTGGCCTTTAATTATTTAAGAGTACCATTTTATGATTTTTTCAATAGAATTATCCATCGTTAATGCCTTCTTTTACCTTGCCATTGTCTTTGTTTCTCCAATATCCATGCTACAATAGATTCGGTTCATAACAGTTTAGCGCTCGGACCATACATGTACCTCAAATTGAGTTACAGATGATGCATTTTTCTCACAGGATGCAGCAGGAATCATCTGATGGGGCTGAGAGAAATAGGTTTCTTGTTAATTATGTTGATTATGCTTTCGATGGCTTTGGTGATCGGCAAGCACCTGTATATCCTGGTTTATCTACTGTTTGGGGTAGCCTAGCTCGGAGTAAGGTTAGTATGCATTTCTTCTCTCTGTTTTGAGCAATCGATTATTCAGTTTGTTCTACTTGATCGCTTGTCATGTTTATTTTATTTGTGAGCTATAATGTATGAATCATATTGCCGCACAGAGGACATTGCCAACTGCCATTGCCAATGAAATATCTTAATTCCTGAATGATGCCCTTGTTGCCATGAGCACTGTTTAATGTCCCAGTGCCCACAGGTGTCGAAAACTTGGCCCGTATTGCCACTAACACTGTTTAATGCCCCAGTCTCCACAGATGTTGAAAACTTAGCCCTTATTGCTACTAGCAATCTTTAATGCCCCAGTGCCCACAGGTGTCAAGAACTTGATAGCATGCAAACACCCGTTAACGTTTGCACCAAAAGGGATGCAAGCCAGATTCTATCTATTGGTATAAGCGCTAAATTGTCGATGATGCATACCACTTGCGCCAATAATAAGAATTTGCACCAAGGGCATGTTAACATAATCCAATTTGGTTTTTATCATTTTACTTCTGTTGTTCTTGCATGCAATATATCCTCTGTTAATTATTGTTTTGGTTTATTTTGGATCCTTAAGAGGTGGCTGTTTCATTCAATCAGCTTCTTTTTAGCAGATATACATGTTTCTGCTGCTCTGCTTCATCATATAGTTTTTTTGGCTTTTTAGGCTAAAGGTTATAGAGTTGGGCCCGTCTATGACGATGTGTTAGCAATGGCTTGGTTTTTTCTGGAGCTTATTGTAAAATCAATGGGATTGGAACAAAGTCGTCTCTTCTACCACAATCTTCCACTAGGTATTCAGTACATGAATATTTATTATACAACAAAGTATGGTTCTGATTGTTTGCTACTTTGCTGTCATGCTCTAGGTGAAGATGTCCCGCCGCTACAGTTGAAAGAAGGTGTTTTTAGATGTATCATGCAGCTGTTTGATTGCCTTCTAACTGAGGTTCATGAACGCTGTAAAAAGGGTTTAAGCTTGGCGAAGCGCTTGAACAGCACACTTGCTTTCTTTTGTTATGATCTTTTATCAGTCATTGAGCCACGGCAAGTTTTTGAGCTGGTATGTTGGAAGTCGCATTTAAGTTTGCCCCTTTCCACTTGGTTCTTTGTTATTTATGCTTTTGAATTCTGGGCATTTTCCAACAAAAGAAGTTCTGCTTTGCCTCAACATTGAAGTGTTCTGTTTCAAGTGCTACCATTTGATCTCTTGTTGGTGCTCCTCTTAACATACACACTCTCTTTTTTCCCCGTTGATTTGGATATTACTTAAGTTGATTTTTACGAAGTTGCCAATAAACTGGAGTAAAGCTAGTGAGGACCTTTGTCCCAAGCAAGGAAAAAAACCGGCCGGACCGGCGGGAACCGGGAGAAAAAACCGACCGGATTTTTTCAAATGTAAATTTAAATTTATGACTGCATAATGCACTTCCTAGGTTGGTTTAGGCATTTTTTTATGCTAGATTACCTATTGTATGAGCTAAATATACTTGAATTGTTGTACTTCCAAGTCCTATTATTTTTTTTCCAGTTTTGGTAGCGGTTTTTCCGTTTTTTTGAAGCGGGTTTTTCCGATTTTTGGTGGTAACCGGTCCGGTTACCTGTTTTAAAACTTTGCCAATTCAGATTTCAGTTTTCGAATTTTGACCAGTTTTTTCCGGTAACCGTTACCGGCCGCCGGGCGGTTGTTCCTCCGGTTCCGAGATTTTGATCCTTGGTCTCCCATGTATATATGCATAAATATCTTTTATATGCTGCTGAGTAAATGCATCTCTGTTCTTCAGGTTTCGTTGTATATGGACAAGTTTGCAGGAGTTTGTCAGTCAGTTCTCCATGATTGCAAATTGACATTCCTTCAGATAATATGTGATCACGATCTTTTTGTTGAGATGCCTGGTCGTGATCCCTCTGATAGGTAGGTTGCCCCTTTTCGTACTCTTTGTTGAATTTTTGCTTTTTCAAGGGATGTTGACATCTTTTTTCAAATGCTATTTTGTGAGTTCTCAAGCTAGTGAAGTATTAAAACTCCAGTTTCCAAACATGTTTTAATTTTCCAGAAATGTTATTCAGAGCCTTTAGTCTTCCCGCTCAAGTTTTCTTTACTGCTCAATAGAAAGGCGTTTTGTTTCCTGTTGTCCATAAATATATCGGCATACGGATTCTATATTTTTAAAATCCATACAATGTTTATGCTTAGTGTTACTTATACACTACCCAATCAAGCAACCAGTGAATATCTCATGCACTAACATGCTGCTAATCATTTTTAGCCTTATATTTTTGGGTGAGTGTTTTTGAGTTACATATCTCCTTGTTTACAGAAATTATCTCTCGTCGGTTCTTATTCAAGAGATCTTCCTCACCCTTGACCATGATGATCTATCTCAGCGAGCGAAAGTAAGCATCTCAATTGCAAGAAAAATGTTTTGGGTTACCTCTCAACGCATTCTCCCCAACTATTTCTACCCGTCTCACTTGTGATGGCAAATTATTCTTACTTGGTTATGTGAAAATGTACCGTGTTGCAATTATTGTAGGCAGCTCGTACTTTGGTTGTTCTTATATGCAAGCATGAATTTGATGCACGTTATCAAAAAGTGAAGACAAGCTGTACATTGCTCAGCTGTATTTTCCTCTTATAGGACAGGTACGTGCACATTCATGTCACAGCTAACTAGCTTGTAATGAATATCAATAATCAATGGTTTGTTTCTCCGCAAGATTTAGTGTACACGAGGTTGTGATTACAAATTTCTTTGCTTGTGAAAAACACTCCTTGTTGCAGATTCTAGATGAGATGCCTGTGTTCTACAACCTAAATGCTGTTGAAAAGCGTGAAGTGCTAGTAGTCATTTTACAAATCATAAGGAACTTGGACGACATAACTCTTATAAAAGCTTGGCAACAGAGCATTGCTAGAACCAGATTATTCTTCAAGCTACTTGAAGAATGTATAACCCATTTTGAGGTATGTACAATTATCTTGTTGCTACTTTAGAATGTTGAAGTATTTATCAATATTGCGAACATCTGTAAGTGTAACACCCCAGCCCAACACTGAGCCTGGAATGCCACTAAACTACCCTCACTACTAATAATTATTGACACACTATAAATTACGGCAAGAGAACAACAATAATCATATCCAAGGATCACAAACTAGCAATGCATAATTATGGATCAAACGATAGTAAATAATCAATTGGAATAAAACCAAGTAAACAGTCCAAAATAGCATCAACCAATGAATCCAAACTAATGAAGCAAATAGTCTAGTCCAAACAATGTCCTGAATTTTATTCAACCTCTAACATGTCCAAGAGTAAACTAATATTGAATGAAAAGATTATCATGGCGAATGATCATGTGATGCCCAGGTGCTCTACGCGCTCTCAATTACGGCATCCTCGAAGGTCACCTAAAAACAACAGTAGGGCAAGGGTGAGTCCACGACTCAGCAAACACATCATATACAACGAACAATAATAAATCAACAGCATTCAATAACTTCATTATCATCACATGCACTTCCATTCACATTCTCATTTATCAATCTCAAATATCAATGCAACTCTAATCTATATGTCCACATGCACTTCTTTCAGCAGATATCGGTATAGCGTGAGTGAATGCTCGCGACAACATTCACTCTCAAGCCCGTTCCTCCATAAGGATCGGGGACCTCCTCCACTCCCGTGGAGTTGTGATCATCAAGATCACCTTCTCTTATGCAAAGATGCTTATGAATGCAAACATGCAAACTCCATCATAAACATCATATCCAACTTTCCATCATGCTCATCAACAAAGATATAAACATACCAATTCATTGTTTGCAATTAAACCAAATAAAAGCACAACAATAATGGTAATGGAAGATAAAGAAAACAGTGATCGATCATTGATCGCTGTCTACCATGCACTTGCCTGTACTAGTTGCGACGCACAATTTGACTCGAAGATGGCAACAAGTACGACGCTTCTCCTACAATAATTACACACATCTCAATACAAACTACAGCATCATAAGAATAACAATCAATATACATCGCTCCTACACGTCCCCAAATATACCGCGTTACGCCGGTATCGAAAAGCTACCCATTGCTGTCCGGTTACTAAAAAGAGCGTAACTTTTGACTCGAAAGTCCGATCACCACAAACCACCCCATTCTGGATTCTTTATAAAATTATCCACATTTTCTTAGATTACGAAGACTTCTAATTAAATCATCTAACCCTCCGTATTTAGCCCCGAAAGCCGATCTGTCCGCTTCGGAACAGCAGTCTTATTAAATTCATAACTTTTGTTCTACTCAACCAAAATACGCGTTCTCAGATCCTACAGAATCATTGGACAATTATCTACAACTTTCATGTAGATCAAAAACTCTAATTAACCTGTTTACTATTTTTAATCATGATCTACCAAAACAGCGCGAAAGACGACAACCGTAAAACAGCGGCCTTCTCAAAATCATAACTCGAAATCTACTAGTCCGATTGACATGATAAAATATGCTATAGAAAGATATCGAAATTATCTACAATTAACTAGTAGATAGTATTTCCAAAATTTGCCGTTAAGGTACCCGAATAAATTGTTTAATGAACAGCTAACGGATCTATTAATCGGCCACTCGACTAGAAAATTCTAAATCTCTCTAATTAATCTCGTTTATAAACTCTTAATAAATTAGCAAAGCAGATAGGAACTAAAATCACATAACGTCTTGCAAACCTCCACGCGACGGTAGTTCGGCTCGGCAGAGATCAGCGAGCACACTGCAGCGTCGGCTTCAGACTCTCGGCGGCGACAAGCAGCAGGGCGGCAGCGAGCAAGAGCTGCGAGGAGAAAGCAAGCGCGATCACGGCATCAGCAGATCAACGGAGCCACGCCAGGGAGAGAAACGCATAAGCGGCTACCGACTCTAAGGCGGCACAGAGAAATTGATGTGGTGGCGGTATTTGGTGGAGAAAAAGGCGCGCCAAAGACATGCCAGCAGGAAATCACGCAGGCGTCGCATGCGATGCCATGTGCAATGAAGCAGAATTTGATTGGTGCGTAGCGTAGGAAAGGAAGGCGATTGGCTGGCGGCGGTGGAAAACTAAAAAGGCTAGGGTTTTCTAGAATTCCAGCATCTATTTATGGCTCTTAAAAATCCGAAAATTCTATTTTCTCAAATTTTTTTTATTTAATTACACCCAGGCCCTTAAAACGTTTTTAATTAAATATTTATTGATACTATTTAATTAATTACTCTCCGACCATTCAGACGCGATTAATACTAATATTATTTTCAGAGTATTACAGTAAGTGTAATGTACAACACTTTCTGATATTATCATCCCTACCAATAAACCTCTGTGCACAAAGGATTTCTGACACTCCCTGTTATTCCACTGCTTTGGGGGTCCCATTTGAATCCGCCCTGATCGATGGGCCTACACAATAGAGAGTAAAAGGGTGTGTCCAACGATTTTGTATGAAATGTTTTGTACATATAGGCTATAACACTTCTATACCCACATTTGTTATTTCATGGCCTTTGCCTCCAGTGCTAATCTCTGATCATTCTAGTCTGTCGTATTGCATTGGTTTGATGTGCAAATAACTCTTCCAGGTTACTGATTCGGGTATATCCGAATCCAACTTTTTCTTCATTGTGTTCCTGCTGTACTTTTATGTTTGGACATTTCAACTGAAATTTACTGACTTATTTCAAAATACACAAGCGCATCCATCTTTTAATTGGCAGCATTACATGATTACAATATCCAATCCATCTGACCTCAGAAATTTGGTCAGATGGAATCTGCGCATTGATTTATTATTAGTTATGAATCTGCTTTGTTACCATTGAACCATGCTGATTCATATAGTTTTTTCGAAGCTAAATCTCTTGAATGCTTTCTGCAGCACAACAAAACAGGAGACAGCTTGCTACTAGGCTCTAGTTCTCGGAGCCCTGATGCTGAGCGCCCTGCGTCCCCAAAGTACTCTGATCGATTATCCCCATCCGTTAATGCGTATTTGTGTGAGGCTTCACGCCATGAAATAAGGGTATGTTGACACATTATTTATCTGAGTCTAATCCTCCAGCACAATAATTTTTACCTGTAGTTATTTTCACAGCATGAGCAGTTTGCATATTAGATAAGTTCCCATCATCCCATGTGAGATACTCGGCCTCATTGGAACTTGAATCATGTTGGCTTTCTGGGAGTATCCCGGTTTAGGGTAGGTTGGGTACATCTTGAGTAGGGTTTGTAAAACATGTACTGGACGTCTGTAACTGGGCCAGGTACCAGTAGCTTGTCAGCATTGTTTCTTAGTGGTTATTGGTGGCAAACAATCTGGTACCAGTTAAGATGCTATTGACTGATTAGATTTGGCTGGTCTATGGTGAATCCCCAGGAGTTCAGGGCTTTGCAATTTTTTTTTTATTTCCACCATTTTATTCTGAAGAATACATTAAATATACTTCACGTATATGGTATACACCAAGGATCAAAATCTCGGAATCGGACAAAATACCGCCCAGTAACCGGAAAAACCAGGTCGAAATTCGAAAATGGAAAATTGAATTTGCGAAGTTTTAAAACCGGTAACTGCCCAAAACCGGAAAAACTGCTTCAAAAAACCGGTACAAAAACCGGAAACAATAGATTTTGATCATACAAAAAAATGTTGGGATTTGCTCATACAATAATTCAAGCATATTTAGCTCATACAATAAGTAATCTAGCACAAAAAAGTCTAAACTAACCCAGAAAGTGCATTATGCAGTCGTAAAGTTAAATTTGAATTTGAAAAAGACTGGTCGCTTTTTGCATCCCGGTCCCCACCGGTATTTCCAGTTACCGGCTGGTTTTTGATCCTTGGTACACCATTACACAACATTCTAAATGTTGTGACCATTAGTTGGGTATAGGTCGGGTCCGAGGACCGAGGGTACGACACTTGCCCTCATCTAACCGTTGGCAGAGCTCTTCACTGTTGTGGTAGAGAGGTTCTAAGGCCCGATATTAGAAGAGGAGGGAGACTAGAGAACTTTGTTTATTTCTTTGCTTAATGCCAACGATTACATTAGGCTTCCTCATATATTGGTCTCTCTTAACAATTATGGATAAGATCAATCTAAATGATAACCTTCCTAACTAATAGATAACTTTAACTAATAGATAACTTTTCAATTAACTAATTCCTACATTAGGAAGCTTAATTAATTATTTAGGTAAATATATATTCTAATTAAGGAAGGGAAGCCCTTCCTAATCATAGTGCTACAATCATGGTACTGTTCATGTGTAGTACCGGCGACCATAACACTAAACTAAGGCCCTGTTTGGTAGAGCTTCATATTATGATTTTTCAGCTCCTACCTTTGATTCTCCAAGAATCCACTCTGTGAATCTGGAGCTGTTAGAGAAAAGTGTTTGGATAGAAGGTTGGCTCTATAATTCTATATTCATTTTATGCAAAATGTCTATACTACCCATGATTTTGGCACATGTATATTGTTTTGTACATATTACTAGCTTCAGTAGACACATCATCAGTTCTGATAGAAGCTTATGGCACAGATTCATCAGAGCAGCAAGGTAATGATTCTTCGTTTTGGAGTTTGAAATTTTTTGTCTGGAGTGTTCGGAGGTTTTGGTGTTTCTGTAACTAATCCTTGTTGGGATGAATGTACGGAAATGATATGTCCAATTTACTGAATGGACCAAAATAACGCCAACTTGTCCCAACACCATAGCCCATATATTCCGTTAATTTCTATGTCTAGCCTAGTGTTAATGGTTGAACAACATTATTGCCGCTATAGCATCCTATTACCCGATGTATGGAACACTTTGTGAGGCATTGAAATCAGCTAAAAAAACAGGACAGAAGAGTGGCAATAGTAACTCATTAACAAGCCAAAGGGGACCAGAACCACAAATGGTTCACCAAATCATGCAAGCTTATATCTGAATCACATTTGATGACAGCTTGGGAACAAATATCCCCGAGGATAAGCACACCTGACCTGAGCGCAGACTAGAGTACAGCAAGAGCTAATCTGTTAACAAGATTTATTCACATTTTTTTTGTGAGGGATTTATTAACGAATTTATGTTCCAATCCATGCAAAAGGCCAAGATCTGGGCGAAACAGCTAGGGGGAAAAGACTAATTGAAACACTGGCCAACTAATTCTGACGAAACTGCAACGAATCTAAATATAGTGGAAACAGTTTTTTTTTTTTTTTTTTTGTATGGTCCGGTGAGAAGAAAAGAAGCTTGTTGACCTTGTAGTCCATCTTGTTCTTGCCCTAAATTATCGTTGAGGAGGGTGTTGACGTCCTCCCTCCCCGAGAACTCAATGGGCGCCTCCACCGGCGGGGTGTTCTGCGCGGCGGTGGGGGTAGGGGAGGCTGAGGCGGGGGAGGCCGGCACGGAGGAGGGGAGGCCAGCGCGGAGGGTGGAGGTGGAGGTGGGGGAAGCCGGTGTGGAGGAGGGGAGGCCGGCACAGAGATGGGAGGCCGACACAGAGGGGGGAGGCGGAGGTGGGGGGCAGACACAGAGGTGGGGAGCCCAGCGCGGAGGCGGGGGAGGTGTGGAGAGGGGATGGTGCGGGTGGGGAGGGGGGAAATGAGGGGGGAACAGGTTTATATGCAGTGGCAAAAGGTGGGTAAATACACCTCAACTTAAGGGGCATTTTCAAAACGGGTGTGCAGATTTTTGCGGGGAGCGGCCAAAAGGTCGCTTCGAGTTTTCTATGGGGATCCCACTCCGATTGTAAGGTGCTCCTGATTCTAAAAAATGAGGAGCCGGTGTTTGGGCTCCTGCTACTCCGGTTGAGAATCCAGGAGTAGGAGAGGAACCCTACCAAAAAGGCCCTAATTGTATATAATGAGTAAAAAAACTATTTTATTAAACGGGAAAACAGCCGATTAATCATTCAGCGATGTTATCAGCCCTCCGATTATAGTAATCGTGACAGTTTGGCCAGCGAGGCGGCGACACTGACTAACCAGCGGCCGAGTTGGCCGCTTTTCACCATACTGGTGCCACACTTTCGACTTTTGCCATTGCTTTTTTGGCTTATTGTTATTGATGTCATGCGATTGGAATCATAAAATTCTTCAGAAAAATGCCCACTAACAAGGTTAAAGGGCTTTGATAAAGTGGAACTGACTTTTATGCCACTTCCGATATGACAAATATTCCATCTAATGCCATTAAAACTAGATAGCCAACCATCCTTGCCTAGTCACTGAAAAACCCGGGTTTCGGAGGAACATTTCAGGTAGTAATACTGGTAATTGATTGGACACTAGTTCTCTGCATCTTACCTGCAAATATTATATATGGTCCAAAGTGCACAAAATTGATACTTGACTAGATTATTTAAGGAGCAGTTCTAAGGGAACGTGTTTACTTTGAGGCCCTCAAAATAGGGCTTGACATTCACTAATATCTAGTGAGCCTGCAACAGTGGAACTGAGCCCGTGCTGTGCTAGAAAGTGTTTTGCTGTACATATTATATGTGCATACTTTGTAGGTGATGTGACAAAAAAATATCTCCTTGATTATGGTCAACTTTTTAGTTATTTGTTTTCTAATGATCACTTCTATTTAATGCAGCCTCAGGGAACATCAGAAAATGGATACATGTGGAACAGGGTTAGTCCTCAACTAAGCTCCCCTAACCAACCGTATTCATTGAGGGAAGCACTTGCTCAAGCACAGTCTTCAAGAATTGGATCAACAGCCAGGGCATTGAGAGAGTCTTTACATCCAGTACTGAGACAAAAGTTGGTACGTATAACAATCCTATGTGGATTTTTAATTATTTAAACTCCTCAATCTGACATAAAATTCCTACAGGAACTCTGGGAAGAAAATCTTAGTACTGCTGTAAGCCTCGAAGTGTTGGGAATAATTGAGAAGTTTTCGGTTGCTGCAGCTTCTCGTAGCATCACTACTGATTACGCTAAGCTAGATTGTGTGGCATCTATCTTAATGGGTCTTCTATCTAGGAGCCAACCCTTAGCTTTTTGGAAAGCTTTCCTTCCGGTGGTCTATAATATATTTAATCTCCATGGTGCAACACTGATGGCAAGGGAGAATGATCGCTTTTTGAAGCAAATTGCTTTTCATCTTTTGCGGCTTGCTGTATTCCGAAACGATTCTATTAGAAAAAGGGCTGTTGTTGGGTTGCAGATTCTTGTTAGGGTAAGCTGCTTGCAGAATCAGTTTTATACAATCATGAATTGAATGATCCTGATGCAGATATTCTTTTGCTTCTAGAACTCATTCAACTATTTCAAGAACACCACAAGGTTGAGGGTCATGCTGACTATTACTTTGTCAGAATTGATGTCTGATGTGCAAGTAACTCAGATGAAATCTGATGGCTCTCTTGAAGAAAGTGGTGAAGCTCGGCGTCTTAGGAAATCACTAGAGGAAATGGCTGATGTACGGAGTAAGGATCTGTTGAAAGATTGTGGCCTCCCTGTTACTGCACTGGAGGTGGTTCCTGAAGGTTCCACAGATAATAGGTGGTCCTGGGTAGAGGTTAAAGATCTGTCTAAATGTCTAGTCCAGGCCCTTGATGCTGGTCTTGAACATGCCCTCTTGGTAAGCAAGTTTTGTGAATGTATCCTACTGTGCCATTCAGAGATAGAATTCCCGGCCAGTAACCGCCGGTTACCGGCCGGGGTCCGGGATTCAAAATCCAGGCCGGTTTTCCCGGGTTTTGCAAATTCAAAATTCAAATTTCGAATTTCGGTTGGTTTTTAAGCAAATTCAAACGAAATTTAACCGGGTTTTTCACGGGAAAACCGGTAACCGGCCGGTACCGTTCCCGGCCCTCAGGCGGGATTCGGTCCGGTAACGGTTTTTTAATCCCTGGTGCCATCCATGTGTGAAAGTTTCATTACATACACTATGCTACTAATACAGAATTGGCAATCTGAAAGGAAATTTACCTTTTGTTTATGTCATCTGCGCTTGAAACACCAATGTGGTTCTACATTTTAGCTGTGCCACTTTTCTCCATTTGAATTTTCTTGAATAAGCACTGAGTACTGAACCTGTATATTTTAATGTTCTTTTTAGGGTTCTGTAATGACTCTGGACAGGTGTGCGGCAGCTGAGGGTTTCTATAAACTAGCAATGGCCTATGCGCCTGTTCCAGATCTTCACATTATGTGGTTACTGCATCTATGTGATGCGCACCAGGAGATGCAATCATGGGCTGAAGCTGCGCAGTGTGCAGTTGCTGTAGCTGGTGTGATCATGCAGGTTGTAATTTTTGCTCCAGTTCTTCCTTTTATTCCAGCAATCCTGCAATTCCTGTATGGAGTTTTCTGACCTTTGAACCTTTCTTATAGGCACTTGTTGGAAGGAACGATGCTGTGTGGAGCAGGGAGCATGTTGCTTCTCTGCGTAAGATTTGCCCTATCGTGAGCACTGATGTGAGCGCAGAAGCATTTGCAGCAGAAGTTGAGGGATATGGTGCGTCCAAGCTTACCGTGGATTCAGCTGTCAAGTATCTTCAACTTGCGAACAAACTCTTCGCACAAGCTGAACTCTACCACTTTTTCACTAGCATTCAGGAACTCATCATTCCTGTGTACAAAAGCAAAAGGGCTTATGGGCAGCTGGCTAAATGTCACACATCACTCACGAACATCTATGAGTCAATTCTTGAACAGGAGGCTAGTCCTATACCATTTATTGATGCTACCTACTACAGAGTAGGATTTTATGGGGAGCGATTTGGCAAACTCAATAAAAAGGAGTATGTGTTTAGAGAGCCACGGGATGTTCGTCTCGGTGACATTATGGAGAAGCTTAGCCATATCTATGAGGCTAAGATGGATGGAAATCACACCTTGCACATCATTCCAGACTCGAGACAAGTCAATGCTGATGAGCTGCAACCTGGTGTCTGCTATCTACAGATAACTGCTGTTGATCCTGTAATGGAGGATGAGGACTTAGAGAGTAGGAGGGAAAGGATTTTCTCTTTATCTACTGGTACTGTTCGTGCACGTGTGTTTGACCGTTTTCTTTTTGATACACCATTCACAAAGAATGGAAAAACACAAGGTGGTCTAGAAGACCAGTGGAAGAGACGCACAGTGCTCCAGACAGAGGGTTCCTTTCCTGCTTTGGTTAATCGCTTGCTAGTGATCAAATCTGAATCTCTGGAGTTTTCTCCTGTTGAGAATGCGATTGGAATGATTGAAACAAGGACAGCTGCATTGAGGAATGAACTAGAAGAACCACGGAGTTCTGAAGGTGATCAATTACCAAGACTTCAAAGCCTGCAAAGGATACTCCAAGGAAGTGTGGCTGTTCAGGTAAGGCTGTAAGCCTGTAACTCTCTCTGCAGAATATGAAACATTTTTAAGTTTATCACTAGTTCACTACTGCTTGCTCTATTTTATTTGTTTTGCTATTTTTTGATAATGTTGTGATGCAGGTCAACAGTGGTGTATTAAGCGTGTGCACTGCTTTCTTATCTGGTGAGCCTGCAACAAGGCTCCGATCACAAGAACTGCAGCAGCTCATAGCTGCATTGCTTGAATTCATGGCTGTCTGCAAGCGCGCAATCCGTGTGCATTTTAGATTGATAGGCGAAGAAGACCAGGAATTTCACACGCAACTTGTCAACGGGTTTCAGTCACTTACCGCTGAGCTTTCTCACTATATTCCTGCTATACTTTCGGAGCTATGACTGTATTGTAGCAAGCTGGCAATTAGGTAGCATGTGAATGGTTGTTCATTCTTTCAGTTGGGGCTCCCCTCCAAAATGTCCATATTTCAATTAGCTTGTTTGTAATAGTTGTGGAAAACTAACTAGTCTTTGCAATTCTGTTCTGTTTGCGATACCGTGTCACGATTTTGGAGTGTAAAGTATGTAATTTTTAGTGTGATGTATCTGTATCACCGCGTTGTTTGTTTGCAGTTTGCTGACAGTACTAGCAAGCTACAAGTAGTTACTCTTCGAGCAGACATTTTGTATCATTCTGGAGTGATATACAGTGCTTACTGGTTCTGGTGTTTTTAAGCTCATATTTTTTGGCTTTTACAAATTAACCGCTGACGAGCACATGTTTCTTTAGGATTTATTCTAAGATGGTACAATTAAATAAAATGAGCTATTGATATTGTTCATTTACATAAATGTATTTGTGGTAACTTGGATCCATGTATCTGGTAAACTGTTCACTTGTGTCTCATTATAACTCGGCCTAAATGGTTAAGGCGGACCGTGGCTCGGACAGGCAGGATGTTTTGCCAAATGTAGTCAATTCATCGTATTATTCAGCACCGCGACATGAATCAGTGATAGATTGGCTCGCTCATGTATGAGTGTACGACAACAGGGCAAGTATGCTGTAGTACCAGACTACCAGATCGACGTCTATTACACCAGGTCCAATAATGCCCTTCATTTCCGCATTTACAGTGCATTTTCCATTCAAGGAATTTGTTTGTACATTAACAATAAATGCAGCAACCAAATACAACATAGCATCTGCCACCGACTCAATAGAAAATTCAGTAGAACACTACATCTACAGTTAATATGTATCGCTTCCCAGTTCATTCAGCAAACCTCAAGAACAGGGGAAAATGAATAGAGAATCAGCAAATATTGAATCTAACAACCAGTGATGCCCATCAAGTTTATGGATGACATAAGTTTCTCCACCTCCCGCGTGGATCATTAAATCCAGAAGAATGATGCTTCGATTCGCGGCAGAGTGATCAGCTTCCACAGGTAGCGTTACAACTTATTCACACGATTGCACTTCATGAGGGTGAAGCTCGGCAAAAAATATAGAGCACAGGTCAGCTACATGACGAAGCTGAATGTTATTTTGCCATTGCTGCAGCCAGCTAATCAGATTATTATAATGGCATTTGAATGAAACTGCTTTACCGCTTTTCACTTTGGCCTTCTATGCACCAGCCTACCAGGCGCTAAGAGTGTGTTCATATCTCAGTATGTTTTAACTTTTCCCTTCGCCTTCTTGCAGGCCCAAGGCATTCATGAGGATTTGCATAGAAGTAGTCCTCTTCCTTCGGTTGCCCGATAATAATTTTTCTTCTGGTGGGCTAGCTCATTCGGCCCTCATGTAGCCCCTTGATAGCAGTAGAGAATTCGACCCAGGTCAGCTCCTGATCTTCAAGAAGATCTATAAGCTCAACAAGCTTCTTTCTATCCAGCTGTATGGTTCTGTGGAAGCCCATAAAACTGCATTTCCAACATAAGCACTTCTCAGTTAACCTAGAGGCTTTTATTTTGCTGGATTCAGTCTTGCTCACTATTGTCATGATTCTTCAAAACAAACACCTACACACACGGCCACATGACAGCACACAGTACAAACGCGCGTGTGCACATGAATAAACATTTTTTTCACTTCCTACTCAGCAAACCAATTTGCAATAATACATACACGGTGGCGAGTCAGAGATACTAGGAAGGCCAGAGCTCGGAAGTAAGCAGACCTGCGGTGTCCTACAACTTTAGCCATGTTTCCATCATTACTGGGGATAAAAACATCCCTTGCAACAGAAACAAGATAGTCCAGTGGCCAGGGCTGCCATTTGAGTTGAGTGTTTCTGGAAGGGCCGTAACTCATCATCAGATAAAAGCATCTCCTTCCGCACCTACAGTTTACAATAGAAAATAAGCATCATTCCAGGATCAGCAGGAATTTCATGGAGGTGGAATTATGATGTGCTTACGATGTTAGGGAATTCTGTCTTCAATGCAGCTAATCTTTTTTCACCACCATAGATAAAGGTTGGGAGGAGAATACAGTTAATTAAGAAGTTTGTAATTGTTAGATTCTTCGGTTACTGTTAGACTCTTTGGTTCTTGATCCACACTTAGTGTTGTTAGACTCTTCGGTTCCTGTTAGACTCTTTGGTTCCTGATTCTTCAGTTTCTGATCCACACTTAGTGTTAGACTCTTTGGTTCCTGGTTTACATTGTAATCTTTGGTCTATATATGTAACCTTTGGCTTATCAATAAATACAATATGTGTAATTGCCCCAAATATTCCACTATCTCATGGTATCAGAGCGGATCGCACCTGCGACCGCACCCTTCCGCTAATCCAGCCGCCATGGTCGGCAAAGATGACACCGCTGCCACCGCACGACGCGAGTAGGAGGCCGCCGCCGCGCGCCATGAGTAGGAGGCCACGCAGGCACTGGCCCTCTCCAAGGTTGCCGCCATTGCTTCCCTCCATGCTCAGGCATACGACGTCCTCAACATCAAGGCACTTGTTTGTCATCATCGACCTCGCCTCTCCGAGTTACAACAAATGGTGCGGCCTCTCCTCGTCACCCTCGGCAAGTACGTCCTCTCCAACGACGCCCACCTCGACATCACAAACTGGATCCGGATGGATTGTCTCGTTCTCTCGTGGCTCTACAACACCATCTCTGCCAAACTTCTTGAGATCGTGATGATTCCTACCTCCACGGCGTAGCTTGTATGGGTGGGCCTCGAGCAACAGTTCATCGGCAACCAGGAGACGCGTGCTCTGTACCTGGACGCGGAGTTTCTCAACTTTGTCCAGGGCGACCTATCCATCTCCGACTACCGCCGCGAGCTGAAGAGTATGGTCGACGCCCTCGGCGACTTAGGCGAACCGATGCGCGATTGCACCCTTGTTTTGTCCCTTCTGCGCGGCCTAAACACGAAGTTCACATAAATGGGGGCCTGCTGAAGCGGCAAAAGCCGTTCCCCTCGTTCATCGAGGCCCGCTCCGATCTGCTGCTCGAAGAAATCGCGATGTTGTCATGCCCCTCCGCACCCTTCACAGCCATCATCGCCACGACCGCTACCGGCAATGGGGGTCCTGACGGTGGTGTCTTCGGGGGCAGTGGTGGGGCGGCTCCAGTTGCCGTTGTCGCCGCGGAAACGGCGGAAGCAACGACAAGACCGGCGGCGGAGGTGCGGGTGGTCACTCCGGGGGCAACACCTCTAGTTGGCCGCCCTCCTACAACCCTGGACCGGCACCATCCAGGTGTGGCCCGGGCAACTCCATCCACGCCAAGCCCCTGACCTCCTTGGTCCACGTGCCCCTAGCGGGACCACCCAGCCACGCCCCAGTGGTGCGCCCTTACCGCACGCGACGGAGGCCGTCCAACTCCAGGCCGGCTACATGCTACCCTCGTACCGCCTCGTGGCCTCCTCGGGTTGATCCGGGTCCTACGCCTCCCGGTCTTGGTCCATGGGATCAGTAGTCATTGACAAACTCTTTCAACACCATGACTCTTACTTTCCCGCCGACCATCGACTGGTACATGAACTCTGGTGTGACCTCGCACATGACGTTAGACGCCGGTAACCTCTCCTGTTCCCATCCCCCTCACTTCTTCATTCCTTTCACCATCGTTGTCGGTGATGGGTCACTGCTACCGTCACCTCCACTGGTTCAACTAGTCTTGGCTCTCTTCATCTTACTAATATTCTTGTCACTCCGCACCTTATCAAGAATCTTGTTTTCGTTCGTCAATTCACTATTGACAATAACTGTTCCGTTGAGTTTGATCCTGTTGGTTTTCTGTCAAGGATCTTCATTCCAGGAATGTGATCACCAGGTGTAATAGCACCGAACCTCTCTACTCCTTGTTTCTGCCTCCCTTTCGTGCGCACTCGTCGCCGGCGCCTCCGCCTCCCTTTGGCATCGTCGTCTCGGGCACCTTGGCCCTGAGCCCTTGTCTCGTCTTGCTAGTGTGTCCGACATGTGCGTCTACCTTTTTCTACTTCACAGTCTCATGCTCTCAATAATTTTGATTTAGTTCATTGTGATCTTTGGACCTCGCCTGTCGTCAGTGTGTTCGGTTATAAATACTACTTGGTTATTCTTGATGATTGCTCGCATTATCTTTGGACGTTTCCTTTACGTCTGAAATATGATACTTTTGTCACTATCTCTCACTTTTTTTCTTATGTTTCAGTGCTAAGATTAAGAGTATTCAGTGTAATAATGGCCGTGAGTTTGACAACTCCACCGCTCGTATTTTTTCCTTACCCATGGCGTTACACTCGCATGTCATGTCCATACACCTATCAGTAGAATGGCAAGGCCGAACATATTATTCGTTCCACTAATAACATTGTTCGGTCTCTTATGTTTCAAACCAACCTCCCTCCCTCTTAGTGGGTTGAGGCTCTTCACGCCGCTACCTACTTTCTCAATCGCCAACCCACCAAAACTCAATTTTTCCAGCTCTTTGGTGTTTCCCTCTCCTACTCTCACCTTCGCATTTTTGACTACAAGTGTTACCCGAACCTTTCGGCCATCGCTCCTCACAAGCTTCCTTTTTGCAACACCATGTGCGTGTTTCTCGGCTACTCGTCCGAACACAAGGGATACCGATGCCTCGATCTCTCCTCAAATCGGTCATCATTTCCAGCCATGTTAAGTTTGACGAGTCCTCATTTCCCTTTGCCGAGCTCGCTGCTTTGCCCTCTCTCACCGACCTCGATTTTTTGTTGGAGCTTGATCACACGCCGATGCCTATTGGGCCTCAGCATCTTACAGGTCCTGGTGCCCCTCCTAGTATGATGTGCCCGCCCGTGCTCCTACCAGCTGTGGTGCCCGACGGTGCTGCCTCTCCTGCGTCGGTTGTACGACCCAATGCACCCGTAGCACCTGATGTTGTGCGCATTCCCAACACGCATGTAATGCCGGCCGGCGGTGTTCCTCCTGGCCCCGCGGCTGTGGTAGCACCTAGTGCTCTGGCCGTGGCTCCTCCTGTGGCAGTCGAAGCACACGGTACTCCTGTCGGTCTACCAGTTGGCACGCCAACTCCCGGTGGGTCGTTCTCCATGACTTTCCCAGTCTTTGTGTCTCTCTAGCCGGTCGACAACTCCCATGCCATGGTGACTAGTGGCAAGCACGATTTTCGGTAGCCGCTCACCCGCATGAAGCTTTATGCCTCCACTCTGTCTCATGTTCGACCACATACTGGGTTGCTCTCGCTGACCCTAATTGACGCGACGCCATGGAGGAAGAATATGCTCTTCAGGCCAACAACACATGGGATCTTATTCCACAGCCATCCAATTCCAATGTGGTCACTGGGAAGTGGATTTTTTGGCATAAGCTCAATTCGGATGGCACTCTTGCTCGCTATAAGGCTCGATGGGTTCTTCGTGGTTTCACACAACGTCTTTGTGTTGATTTTGATAAGACTTTCAGTCCAGTCGTCAAGTCAGCCACTATTCATTTAGTTCTCTCTCTGGCCCTATCCCGGATTGGCCTATCCACCAGCTGGATGTTAAGAATGTGTTTCTTCATGGCACACTCACGGAGACCGTCTTCTGTTCGCAGCCGGCTGGATTTGTGGATTCATCTCGCCCAGATTACGTTTGTCGCCTCAACAAGTCTCTCTACGGTCTCAAACAGGCGCCCCGGGCCAGGTACAACTATTTTGCGGCTTTATTGTTGTCCCTCGGATTCCTGGAGGCAAAGTCCAACATCTCCCTCTTTGTGTCTCATCGAGGCGGTGACACTGTTTACCTACTGCTCTATGTGGACGACATTGCGCTGACTGCTTCTTCGGACTGTGTGCTCCGCCAGGTGGTTGCCTCCCTCTAGCAGGCTTTTCCTATGAAGGATCTCGGTCCACTTCATTATTTTTTGGGTGTTTCTATCAGTCGTTGTGATGGCATCATATTCCTCTCTCAGTGGCAATATACTCTAGACATCTTGGACCGTTCCAGCATGATCGCTTGCAAGCCTACAACATCACTATCGACACTCACTCCAAGGTCTCCTCTGCCGCTGGTACTTCTGTGGCTGATCCGACGTTCTAGCGAAGTCTTGCGGGTACTTTGCAGTACCCCACTTTCACTCGCCAGATATTGCCTACGCCGTACAACAAGTTTACCTCCATATGCATGATCCTCTCGAGCCGCACCTCGCCGCCGTGAAGCACATTCTTCGGTATCTTCGCGGCACCATCGACCATGACCTTCTTCACCGAGCTACCTCTACAGATCTGGTTGTCTACTCCGACACCACTGGGCTGGTTGTCCCGACACGCGCAAGTCCACTTCAGGCTACGCTGTGTTCCTAAGTGACAATCTCGTTTCCTGGTCCTCGAAGCGGCAACACACTGTCTCTCGTTCGAGTGCGGAGGCTGAGTACCGAGCTGTGGCCAATGTTGTTGCTGAGGCATGCTGGCTGCGCCAACTTCTTCAGGAGCTTCATAACACTCCACGCCGAGCTACCCTCGTCTACTACGACAATGTTAGCGCGGTCTATCTCTCAACAAATCTGGTGCAACATCAGCGCACTAAACATGTTGAGATTGACCTTCACTTCGTCGGGAACGAGTTGGTCTTGGCGATGTCTGCGTTCTTCACGTTCTGACGACATCTTAGTACGGCGACATCTTCACCAAAGGGCTACCTACTTCTGTCTTCACCGAGTTCCGGTCCAGTTTGAACGCCCGTTCCGCCGACGCTCCAACTGCCGGGGGTGGGGGGTTAGACTCTTTGGTTTCTGACTATTCTGTTCATGGTCCACACTTAGTGTTGTTAGACTCTTCGGTTCCTGTTAGACTTTTTGGTTGCCGACTCTTCGGTTTCTGGTCCACACTTAGTGTTAGACTCTTTGGTTCCTGGTCTACACTGCAATCTTTGATTTATATATGTAACCTTTGACTTATCAATAACCTCATTCTCGTAGCTCTGCTGTTTCTTCATGAGAACACCCATGTATACAACCAGAGAAGGCAAGCATATCCATCCGTGAGCTCTGCTGTTTCTTCATGAGAACATCCATGTATACAACCAGAGAAGGCAAGCATATCCATCTCATATCTCAGATGAAGCACAACAAAAGATCCAGTTTTCCTAAGAATCGTTATCATCTTGTTGCCTAGAGCTTCAATGGATGGTGTAAATTTTAACGCGTTGTAGTTAACATGGCAGCGAAGCTTTTAGAGCTTCAGAGGCAGGCCGTTGTTTGCAAGGTGAGAATCTGTCCTGCTAAAACGTACCACCTTGTGCTTTCGTACCAGAGGCAAGATCTGAAAGCAAGACCACTCTGAAAGTCAGAACCAAGCAAAGGACAGGATAGAAACACAAATATAATTTTTGGTGGAAGATTACTATCTAACCTGTCTCAAATAGTATTTCTCGCTAGACCAGCTGATTGGTTGCATTGAGAATGGAACTTTCCCACTGAACTTATGGGGGAGTTCTCTGATAATCTTTACTTCATCTCTCAAGGAATCAATGAAATGATTTACATCAAAAATACCTACAAAATCACTGAAAAGTATAACTAAATTGAGTCAGTAATTGCACGTTCCAACTCTACAATCAACCACGAAAAGGATGTGGGAAAACCACACACCTAGGATCAGCCCAGAAGGATTGCTTATCAAGTTCAGGTACCACCATAGTCAGATTCAAATAGCGTGCTACAGTTATCTGCACAAAGCAAGCTTTTAAGAAGCATTAGCAAAGCATAGTTGGAGGCTGTTGCTGTATATTGAAGCTATCATTTCAGTAAAAGGCAAGAAGTGTTAAGATATGAGTACACTAACCGCTGCTCGCATTTGGTTCAGACCACCATTGCATGAAATAAGAAGATAGCCATTATTTTTGTAAAATCCTACACAAGAGAGCAGGTTTTACTCGGACTGAACTTACCATTCTGCCAACAAAAACTGACAGATAACACTATTATCAACATCCCTACCAGTTTACCAGAGTGATGCTGCATATATGATAGATATATGTCAAGATCAAGATACGCAGGAGGCACAGGTAAACATGAGGAAACTGTATTCTTGAGCGCTCAAATTTACTGCAAAGGAAGCTAGAAGCTGTCTGTTTTCGACGCCTATCACCAACATGGTGATTACCTTACTACGTGTTGGGCAGCGCAATCAAACAGCTAAACTAGGCCTGCTAAACCAGTGCCCCGGGTTGTTGGACCGTTATACCTGCAAGACCAATCAAGGATCAAAATCCCAGCGGTTACCAGAAAATCCGGTGGGGACTGGGATGAACAGTAACTGGCCGAAAATTTTCAAATTTAAATTTAAATTTATGACTGCATAATGCACTTCCTAGGTTAGTTTAGATTTTTTTTGTTGCTAGATTACCTATTGTATAATCTAAATATGCTTGAATTATTGTACTCTCAAGTCCCAACATTTTTTAGACAATGTTACTTCATTAAACACTTTCTAATTATAACTAGACATCAAGCTCCTTATATGTCAGGATTGTTATTTCATTAAACACTTTCTAATCAATATTTGTATTATTCCAATTGCTAATTACCTATAACCGGTTTTCTCGATTTTTGTTCTGTTTTTTTCTAGTTTTTTGAACCGGTTTTTTTAAAAAAAAAAAATCCTCAATTCAAATATCACTTTTCGAATTTTGAACGTTTTTTCCCGGTTGTTATGGTAATTGGCTAGTTACCGTTACCGCCCGCCGGCCGTGGTTTCCACCGGTTTCGAGATTTCAATCCTTGAGACCAACTACAGAGCAACAACCAAAAGGTCTCGGGCCATTTCCCCCAAAAGATTAGTCGAGTAGGTGGATACTCCCCACCTTTATAAATCGTGTTCTGCCTTCTCCCACAACCCATGTGGGACTATCCCAACAAATCCCCCTCTCACACATCGGGTGTGCTCCCCAGCAACCGTGAGGCATTAGATGTATCCGGCATACCTGAGCACTAATACCAATTGTTGCGCAATGTCATCGAACTGCAAAACCAACATCTAATCCCGGACCCGCTAAGCCAGTGTCCACGACCTTAGGTGGTTGGGCCTCTATACCCTTATAAATCGTGTTCTGCCTCCTCCCACAACCAATATGAGACTATCCCAACAAATCTCCCCCTCACACATCGAGTGTGCTCCCTGGGAACCGTAAAGCCTTAGGTGTATCCGGGATACCGGGGCTTTGATACCCTAGCTCTGATACGTATTGTTGCTCAACGCCATCGAACCGCTAAACTAGCGTCCGATCCCAGGCCCGCTAAACCAACGTCCCGACCTCAAGTCATTGGGCCGCTATACCCACAAGCCCAACTGTAGAACAACAACCAAGGGGTCTTGAACCATCTCCCCCGGGTACTCTCTTGTCGTAGTAGTGCCCCACCCCCTAGGGCTATCGAGAATATCTAGTAAACCTTGGGGAATATGAGTATGTATATAGCTTAGACATATATCTATACTCCTTTCTCCATCATTGTAAGGGAGAGGCAAGAAGAGAAATGAACTCCCCCCTTTCCTATATATATGACCCCAATTGGGCATGTAAGGGGGACACTCTCTCATTCTCACATTCATAAATACAACACATTCACTCTTGCTCCTTACTCGGTCCTCTCATGACAAAGGGTATTATATATCAATTGTCTAGTTTTGTAGCTACGACAGTTGACGCTATTCGTGGTGACTAAACAAATAGTTGTGCGTAAAAGAGAGCTGGAAGTGTTAGGTGCCAGTCAGAGTGAAGGAGGTCCATACCCCTCTCGTCACTATCCACTTCAGAACAAAAGCTCCTGCCCCCACTTTGCACACGAACTGAAGACTTGAGTTGTGTCCACCTCGCCTCGGGCTCACGACAGCGAAGGCTCCAACTCCGCCGGCCACCTCGCCTCCGCGCGGCCGCCTGTGCTAGCCTTCGTGCGACACCGGCTGCCTTCGCACCGTCTCTGCGGCCCTTGCCAGCCACCTTCGTGTCGGTTCCGCGACCCTTTTCGCGACGCCGGCCGCCCCGCGCGACGCTGACCTCCTCCGCCCGCCGCATGCTTTCGCACGACGTAGCCTGTACTAAGTTCCAAAGGGCTCGCATGTGGTAGTGGGCTTCGGCTGGTCGCCTCGCAGGCCCTCCCAACAAGTGCCAATGGTGGAAGCTCCCTTTCGCCTTTAGCGAAAATATTTATTTACAAACACAAAAAACCTAGGATAGCCGTCAGCTTGCTTGCTTCGCCTAGCCGTTTGATCATTTCGCACACAATTGACAACGCATCCGCTTATTGTACCTGTTGTGGTGGCTTGGACAGAATCGCTGAAGTCGCGGACAGACAGTCAGTCAGTCCGACAGCTTGTGCACACCAACCCCCAACATGATTACTTATGTGCAGACAAAGTCATCTAGAGAACTCGCGAAACTACTACAAGCGGCCACCAAAATTGCGCGCGTGCCACTGCTCAAGCTGCGCACTTAGATTTGCGCACAATTGCCAAAACTTAATTTTTTGTTCAATAAACACAAGCACAACACCGCGTAATCCCACAACCAAGCTCCACGCTACGTATCCGAAGGCCCACACACCTTGTAGGCTACAACCTCAGTGTCTAGAAGCCCACAATAGTGGCATATGTAAGTCTACCACTATGGGACCAAAACCGTCGTGCATAGCCCAAGATTTACAGCGTGCACCTCGACACCCCACACGAGTGCTCGGTTTATAAAACCCACAACGGTGGCACATGTAAGCTCACCACCGTGGCACCAAAACCGTCATGCATGCCCTAAGAGCCCTCACGTACACCTAGACACCCCACACGAGTGCTTGGTGTATAAACTAAAATCGACGTACGTACCCCAAGGGAGTCCCTCACCTCAGCAGGAGGACCTAATCTATGTTTCGCGCCCCACAGCGCAAACCCCTTCGTCTCGTAGGTTGTGCTTCAGCAACTAGGGAGTCCCCCACCTCGAAGGCTCTGCCATGGTAGGAGGACCTAATCCATGTTTTGTGCCCCCACAGCGCAATCCCCTTCGCACCTAGGCCATTCCTCGGTGACTAGGGAGTCCTCCGCCCTGAAGGCTCCGCCTCGGCAGGAGGACCTAATCTATGTTTTGCGCCTCGCATCGCAATCACCTTCGCCTCGCAGGTCGTGCCTCGGCGACTAGGGAGTCCCCCACCTCGAAGGCTCCGCCCTGGTAGGAAGACCTAATATATGTTTTGCGCCCTGCAGCGCAATCCCTTTGCCTCATAGGTCGTGTCTCGACGACTGGGAATTCCCCTGCCTCGAAGGCTCTGCCTCGGTAGGATGACCTAATCCATGTTTTGCGCCCCGCAGTGCAATCCACTTCGCCTAGTAGGCAGAGTCTCGGCGACTAAGGATTCCCTCGCCTTGAAGGCTCCATCTCGGTAGGACATAATCTATGTTTTCCGCCCCACGGCGCAATCCCCATCGCCTCGTAGGTGTGCCTCGACGACTAGGGAGTCCCCCGCCTCGAAGACTTCACCTTGGTAGGAGGACCTAATCTATGTTTTACGCCCGGAGGCACAATCCCCTTTGCCTCGTATGCCATGCCTCGGCAACTAGGGATTCCTCGCCTCGAAGGTTCTACCTCGGCAGGAAGACCAAATTTTCAAAGGAAGGGGGACGACGCTCAATCGTCCTCCTCTTGCAAGCTCAAGTGCCCTCCTTGGGCATGCGCCTCACGCTGTTTTTCAAAGGAAGGGGAACGACGCTCAATCCACGCCTCCTCGGGCATGCGCCTCGCGCCCTCGTCGCGCGCTGTTCTCCAAAAGAAGGGGACAACGCTCAATCCATGCCTCCTCCTGCAAGCGCAAGCGCCCTCCTTGGGCATGCGCCTCGCGTCCTGACCGTGCGCGGGTTTTCAAAGGAAGGGGGACGGCGCTCAATCTTTGCTTGCTCCTGCAAGTGCAAGTGTACTCCTTGGGCATGCACCTCGCTCCCTCGTCGCGTGATGTTTTTCAAAGGAAGGGGGACGACGCTCAAACTTTGCCTCCTGCAAGCTCAAACGCCCCTCCTAGAGCATTCACCTTGCACCCTCGTCACACACTGTTTTTCCAATGAAGTGAGATGACGCTCAATCCACGCCTCCTCCTGCAAGCTCAATCGCCCTCCTCGGGCATGCGCCTCGCACCCAGGGAAGGGGGACGACGCTCAATCCACGTCTTCTCTTGCAAGCGCAAGCGCCCTCCTCGGGCATGCACCTCGTGCCCTGTTTTTCAAAGGAACATGGACGACGCTCAATCTTCGCTTTCTTCTGCAGGCACAAGTGCCCTCCTCGGGCATGTGCCTCGCGCCCTCGTCGCACGTTGTTTTCCAAAGGAAGGGGGACAATGCTCAATCCACGCCTCCTCCTGCAAGCGCAAGTGCCCTCCTCGGGCATGCGTCTCGCGCTCTCGTCGCGTGCAGTTTTTCAAAGGAAGAGGGATGACGTTGAATCCACGCCTCCTACTGTAAGAGCCAGCACCCTCCTCGGGCATGCGCCGTGTGCCCTCGTCGCACGCTGTTTTCCAAAGGAATGGGAATGACACTCAATCCACGCCTCCTGCAAGCGCAAGCGCCCTCTCGTCGGGATGCACCTCGTGCTCTCGTCACATGCTGTTTTCTAAAGGAAGGGGGATGTCGCTCAATCTTCGCCTCCTCCTACAAGCGTAAGCTCTCTCCTTGGGCCTACGTCTCGCGCCCTCATTGCGCGTTGTTTTTCAAAGGGGGACGATGCTCAATCCACGCCTCCTGCAACCGCAGGTGCCTTCCTCGGGAACGCGCATCGTGCCCTCGTCGCGCGCTACTTTGCCCCCTCCTATGTGTGCAAATGCTATGCTGCAACATCCCTTCGTGCCACCTTAGGCTCTATGCACAAACTCAAAGACATGGCCCAAAAGGGGGGACGGTACTGGGCCCGTAACAGGACCAACATAAATGACCACACCAAAGCTATGATCACATGCAATGAGTTATAAAATCGAAACCTCACCCCGACATGTCGCCCGAATTGAAGGCTACACCGGTGGAATGACTCAGCGTTGACAACTTTGCCTCCACAGGCCATGCTTCGACGGGCCGCTTGCCTCGAAGGCTATGTCTCCGTGGGGCGACCTCACGTTGACGACTTTGCCTCCACATACCATGCTCCCACGTGCCGCCCACCTCGAAGGCTATGACTCGGCAGAGCGGCCCCACGTCGACTACTTTGCCTCCACGGCCCACGCTCCGATGCGCCGCCGGCCTCGACGGCTATGCGGGCTCCACTGGCCATGCACCGACGTGTTGCCTGCCTCGAAGGCTATGCCTTAGTGGGGCGGCTCTGTGTCGATGACTTTGTCTCCATGGGCCACGCTCTGATGTGACGCCTGCCTCAAAGGTTGTACCAGGATAAGGCTACTTCTAAGGCATCACTACTAGAAGACTTGGATTATTCTGACTCCCAAGGGGCCAAGGCGAGAGCCTATTACATTCGCTTACCCCTCGAGACCTCAGAACATGCAAACGAGGGAGTACTATCATAGCAGTGCTCCACCCCTAGGGTTGTTGAGAATACCTAGTAAGTCCTAGGGAATATGAGCTTGTAAATAGGCTAGACATATAGCTATACTCCGTAGGAATGTACCAAAATACCCATTTATCCGTCATTGCAAGGGAGGGGAAATAAGGGAAATGTCCTACCCCTCTTCTATATATATGACCCCAAGAGGGCATGTAAGGGGGATACTCTCTCATTCTCACATTCATAATACAATACATTCACTCTTGCTCCTCTCACACGGTCCACTCATGACAAAGGGTATCATATACACATTGTCTAGTTTTATAGTTGCGACCTCACCCTTATAAATCGTGCTCTGTCTCCTCCCACAACCGATATGAGACTATCCTAATAAATCTCCCCGGCAACCATGAGGCCTTAGATGTATCTAGGATACATAGGCTCTGATACCAATTGTTGAGCAACGTCATCGGACCGCTAAACCAGCGTCCGATCATGGGCCTACTACCATCGTTCTGGTCCTAGGTCGTTGGGCCGCTATACCCGCAAACCTAATTACAAAGCAACAATCAAGAGGTATTGGGTCATCTCCCCCAAAAGACTAGCATGATAGGTGGGTATTCTCCCACCCTTGTAAATCGTATTGTGCCTTCTCCCACCACATCCCACAACTGATCTAGAACTATCACAACACAAGGTAATCAAAACCAACCCCAAGTTTAAGCTGTCCACATTCATGTAGAGATAAACAAACATTTCCTTGCAAAATATCAAATTATCTCCACGCCTACAACTATTAATTATTTATGTGTTGAATTACACTTCAGGAAGCGTTTAAGACAGCAAAATCTACCTTACATTACTAAGTACATAAATTGATGCAAATCCCAAGTTCCTAATCAGTTACGGCTTTCAATGCTACTTCCACCGTTAGGAGACTGCCCAATTTAACAACAAACAAAATCTTTGTACAGCACAAATGCACCTTGTAAACAAGCCAAATCACCAATTAAGACCTCACTTTTTGGCGTAACCACTCGCTTCACAGACCCAACTCGACCCAACTCACACTCGCTGAGCATAGCACAAAAAAGCAATCAAGCATTCTCCAGTCAGTCTCCGTTACACCAACCCATCGAAGTCCATTTTGACAAAATCAACTAAAATCAGCATTACAAAGTACAAACTAAGAGGCAAGGCAAGAATCAAGAACTAAGAAACCAAGACAGACACTATTTAAGAGAAATCAAACACCAACGAACTCACCAATCCGGCAATCCCCAAATCTCCGAACAGCCCAAAGGCACCAGATTAAGGATGTACAACAAGAATGACTCAATTTTAACTGGGCACATTCGCTCGCTTCCCGGTAAACAATTCGACCCAACGCACGAATACTCTAGAGCTACCACATTTTGACTGCCGCTACTCAGATAGTGAGAAGCGCCTCACCCAACCAAGACCAGAGCAAGCGGAACCAGATTCCAAGAACCCAACCCAAGAATAAAGAATCGCTGAAGGATGAGCTCAAGTAGACAAGAACCACCAACTCCTGGGAGGCAGAGCTGAGGCCCAAGGCGCCCGGGTTTTCTGTGTTACACGTGATAGTGCCTCGGCTTCTAATACGTATGATATTTTTTCTTTTGAGGGATCACGTATTCATATAATAGATATAAGTGTTCATATGATAGCTATAATCTATATGTGTGTAACTCATGTACTCTATTTTAAATAATCAAAGATAGTGTTATTTTCCCCACTTACATGGCATCAGAGCGGTGCCGCTCCTGAGCTGTCGCCTCCACAGCTTCTGCCGCGTCGCCCTGGGAGATGATCTCATCTCCATAATCTCTTCTGAGGGCTGCGCAACCCATAGTTTAAGTCATATCACCGATCATCCGATCGGCTACCAATTAGAGTTTTCTCCAGTTATCTTCAAATTGGGTTTCTCTATTTTTTTCGATCATAGATCGGTTTGCGTCGTCCTGCCGACCTGTCGATGTTCCTCGGCTCCGGACTTCACCGCCTCGGCTTCGACTTCTCCGGCGCCTCCTCTCTTCCGATGATATCATGGTGTGACACGACGCGCTCGTCGACACGGTCCTCCCTCCACGGGCTTCCGAGCGCCCCGTCTACTGTCGTCATCACGCCGAATCATCATCGCCGGACCGTCGTTCGCAATACTTCCGTCTTCACCGAATTTAGGTCCAGTCTGAATGTCCACCTTGGCGATGTTCCGATTGCGGAGGCGTGTTAGACAGGATAGTGCCTCGGCTTCCTACACGTATGACGCCTTCTCTTTCGAGGGATCACACGTTCACATGATAGCTGTACGCGTTCACATGATAGTTGTATGCGTTCACATGATAGCTGTAATATATATATATATATATATATATATATGGGTAACTCATGTACTCTGATTTCAACAATAAAAGATAGCGTTACTTTCCTCGCTTACATGGTATCGGAGCGGTGCCGCTCCTGAGCCGCCGCCTCCATAGCTTCCGCTGCGCGCACCTGGGAGATGATACCATCTCCATGATCTCTTCCGGGAGCCGCGCAACCCATAGTTAAGTCATGTCACCGATCATCCGATCGGCTACCAATTAGAGTTTTCCCCGGTCATCTTCAAATCGGGCTTTTTCTATTTTTTTCGATCATAGATCGGTTTGCGTCGCCGTCGACCTATCGACGTTCCTTGGCTCCAGACTTCGCCGCCTCAGCTTCGACCTCTCCGGCGCCTCCTCTCTTCCAATGACGTTGTGGCGTGACGCGGCGTGCTACTCGACACAATCCTCCATCCACGGCCTTCCGAGCGCCCATCTACCGTCGTCATCATGCCAGATCATCATCGTTGGACCGTCGTCTGCGAGACTTCCGTCTTCACCGAATTTAGGTCAAGTCATAATGTCCACCTTGGCGACGTTCCGACTGCGGGGGCGTGTTAGAAATGATAGTGCCCTGGCTTCCTACATGCATGACTTCTTCTCTTCTGAGGGATCACGCGTTCACATGATAGCTGTAATTTAAATATGTGTGACTCATGTACTTTGTTTTCAACAATCAAAGATAGCGTTACTTTCCTCTCTTACTGTAGGACCGTAAAGGCGATTAGAGGGGGGGTGAATAGACGCTTTCTCGATTTTTAACCTTAATCAAATTCAACACACACTTTTCTCCTTTAGCTATGAAAGCTAAGAAGATCAGTAAACGCACGGAGGAAGCCTTGTGCCGAATTCAATTACCCCCTTAACCACAATACACAAATATGGAGAAATGATCTCACTTAGCGGTCGGAACGGTGTCTTCTTTGGCGATCGATGCTGGCGGCCGGACCGGCCTCAATTGGCGGCTCAATGTCGGGCTGGTCGGATCGTGATGTAAATCGGTCGACCGATTTAGTCGAGGCAACACACAATGCCCAAATCCAAAACAAAAATTGGTCCAACTTTTGATTCAACCAATGAAACTTGATCAAATTTGGAGCACACCTCCCTAAGGATATCTAAGACCTATTTCTAGCGACGATCGTCCAGATCCACTTCGAAGAAATGATCTCTCAAAGTTTTACCAAAGAAGTGTTTCAAAACCTAGAAATATGAAAATCTTGATCCAAGACTTGCTTGTGGGGATTAATGATCTAGATGATTACGAGTATTCCCACACATCAAAGCAAGATAAAATCGGTCAAAAGACCAAGCATAAACACTTGGATCAAGGAAGCACCAAAATCATCAAAAGAGAGGAACACAAAGAGACTTCACCCTTAAGCAAACATCAATTGATTGATTGATTCAATATGTTGCTTACAAAGCCACTCCTCAAGGAGGACAAGAGCTCAATCCAAGAGCACACTCAAATCTCCTCTCCTATCCTCTCCTAACCCTAACCGAGAAATGGTTTTTGCAAATGAGGGCTTAAGTGCTTGGGTTTTTTCCATCTTCCCCTTTCTATTTATAGGAGAGGCTAGGGTTTCTCACATGGGCTCCCATTAAGGCCCAACACAAATGGGATCCACACACACACACATCATTGAAGTAATCGTCCCGCTTCACCACGTGTAGGTTGATCACCGCTCATCATGTCGGCAAGTCTCTCCCGTCGAATCCCATCGAACCTCCAAGGCACTTGCACCGACCCGCGCCGCTAGATCCAACGGTGGAACGAATCGCCGTTCGATCCATCTTGTCCATTCTCGCACCATGCTTGAGTCTCATGTTTTAAATTGGTCACCTAGGTCTCTGAAGTTGTCTAATGGGAAATTTGATGATTTGCCACTAAAAAAATTGGGTTTCAAAGAAATGCTAGTTAAAAGATTGTAATTGATGATTTGCCACTCAATTCATTGCGTCATTTATATAATGACATTTTCACCCCTTTTCCTCATGTTCTTGCTTTTTAAGTGTGGAGATCATGGGTAGATGATCCTAATCTTACTGTGTTGAATAATTGGAAATAATGACGAGGTGTTTGGAGAAACCCTCATTTTTATGAAATTCATCTGACTATCAGGTCAAAGGCAGTCAGACTGGGCCACATGCGGCGGTCTGAATGGTCGAAAATGAAAAGTTGTAATTTTAGAATCGGCCAAAAATCACGTGTGTACAAAGGCGAGGGATGCTTTTGCACATGGTCTCATTGAAAATGAAGTTTCGAGGGAAAACTAGATAGAGTTTGAAATTTTCAAAGAGAATGCAAGTTTGAGACTAAGAAAAATTTCCTAAGTATTAGGCATTCTGACCGGCCATTGGTTGGCGGTTAGACCGGTGGGACGGTCTAACTGGCTAGGGGGCGGTCAGACCGGTGGCCTGGCAATCAAATTGGCCATGGGCGACGGTCTGACTGACCAGTGCTGTTTCATGCGTCGAGAAGGCGATGAATTTTGCAGAATTTGCCAAAGTCATGGGTTTCTGTGCATAGATGTTGCATGATGCATGTTTTGGCCAACGTGAGTCTAGTTGCGAAGAAATTTTGCCCATAATCGATTTATTGGTCTATCGTTGCGCTGGTGGCTTGAAGTCAATGACGAGGATGATCGAAACTTGGCAAGGAGAGCTAAATTCCAGAACGATGGACTCAAGCATGGCAAAAGATGGACAAGAATTATCGAACAGGAAGTTCGGTGCGACGGGTTGCATCAAGTGGCTTGGGGTCGGTGCAAGTGCCAAGGTGGTTCTGATGGGGGCCAGATGGGAGAGGCTTACCGACATGGAGAGAATTGTTGATGAACCTACACGTGGCAAAATATAGGATTGCTTCACGACGGATGAACTCGGTCTTTGAAGAAGGATTGAGAAGTGTCATTTTGGTATTTTTGCTAAAATGCTGGGTGGTGACCGTGGAGAAACCACAACGCAAAATGACGCAAGGAGATGCGATTTCTGTTAAGAGAAGATGAAGATCACGAAGAGACGGATTCAAGAGACCTAATTCCCCATCTGTTTTGAGAAGCGTGCATGAGTGTAGCTGGACACTGTAAGTGTGTACAATCACGGTCAACGTTTGTGTAATACTGATAAATGTTATATTTAACTCCTTGCTTTTGTGTGTGTATATATATATCTACATGATTTCTGAAGCGGAATTAAGGAATTCACCAGTAGGTTTCATTGACCTACACTTGGTCTCCTTACAAACCATCAAGAAGAATGCAAAATTCGTCGAGGATTACATGATAGAGTCATTACTGGCTCACCGTGATTAGAAATTCATACTTTTGCCCTACAACCTGGAGTAAGTGTTGCATTAGTGGCTATACTTGTTGATTTGTACTTTATAAGCAACACAAACTTAGATTTAATGACCATGGCGACATACCTGTATAGGTTCCACATGATTCTAATTGTAATTATACTAAAACGGAACAGAGTAATATACCTAGATTCCCTAAAGAGGGCCGCACACAACTTCACAATTGTCTGATAATTAATCGACGGGTAAACACATTTCCTCCGTAGATAACTCTATTGTAGTCTTTCATTCCTTTGCAATGGCTAAGGCTAACTTCTTGGAATCATGTAGGTAGTTTGTCATGTACTATGCTAAAGGAGGGAACAACAAGGGAAGTATTCTGCGACACGATCTAAATTTTTTGGTATTCGCTCGTACACATTAATCCTATATAACATTTCGTATTAATGCCTCTCGAACTAGCCAATTCTATTTTTGCAAGGTACCACCGCCACATGACGCAACATCTGTGGATACTATGTTTGCCACAACACGGAACTACTCGTCAATTCTGCGATGACCAATGATCCTCAGGTTTATCAATCTTGCAATAATTATACCATACTTATCAATTTATATATGCACAAATTTAATCTTCCTAGCAACAAGTTGCAAGCATCGATACAACTGCATTGAAACAGTGCCAGCTCATAAACATTCGAGGACAATTTGCGTCATTCTTGAACCGTAAGGTCATAATCCAAATGGGAAGTTCCACAATGTAGATTGAACTTAATGGTATATGTGTGTAATTATACATGAATAATTAATTTTAGTTAATTGATTTGTGAATTGGATGTGCTTGTTTATGAAATGAATGTAAATTTGATGTGCTTGTTTCTAGAATGAATGTGAATTTGATGTGCTTGTTTCTGAAATGAATGTGAATTGGATGCATACATGTACTTGTTGCGTTGTTTCAGCTTATTTCATAGGGCATGGCTAGCATTTCCTGAGGATAGCCAATAAACAGAAATAGATTTAGTAATATAAAAGAATATCATAGACGGTTTCTTAGGATAAAACCGTTTGTGATACATCAGGTCTCACAGACGGTTTAACCTACAAACCGTTTGTGATACATCATCTATCCCAGACGGTTTCATCTACAAACCGTCTGTGATAGTTGACTACCACAGACGGTTTTGAGTTAATAACCGTCTGTAATAGTCTGCATCACAGACGGTTTGAAAACCGTCTGTGATGACCTCATATCATTACTGACCTATAAACTCGGACGGCTTACGAAATCGTCTGTAATGATGTTTTTAAACCGTCTGTAAATATTGCCTATTATGACTCTTTAATATACACACAATATTCGTAACACTCGTATCCTTTAGCAAGATTGGCATAATTTAAGCCATTGGAACATGCCCATGGAAGATGTCTCTCAAATTGACGGTTCATATCATAATAAAAATGCAAGCTAACATTGACGGTTCATATCATAATAAAAATGTCGATCAGGGTGTACTCTTCAATTATTTGGATGATCTTTTCTTTAACTACTTGTTTCTTTCATATACGTTTTAATCCATTTGCTTACATTTTTGTTGCCAGCGTAGACTTCCAGTCAAGCTTGATCTTTCGGTGATGTTTTGATAAATAAAAAAACTTTGTACTTTTGTGCCTTTTGAATTTATTGCTGTGATTTTTTTTGGGGGTGCCACTGAAGATTGCCATTCCTTCTCTGTTATAAAATATTATAATTTAGCATGCACAATTTTTTTTAAATAAATGTAGTAATCTACTATTTATTGCATGTCATGCTTCTTGAAACTTTCAGGTGCTTTCCTGGTAAATAATATCAAATCTATATTGTTCTCAGCATCTGGTAGCTTGTCTAACTTTGTGCAATGAAACCATTTACCACATACAGCTTGCAGGGTGATGATTCCTACAATACGAATGGTTCCGTCTGGCCCTTGGGGGAGCACTCGACATACAGCGTATAGTCCACATCGTTGTAATGTTACTTGAGATTACTTGTACCTACAACATTGGATGTATGTTTACTCAGCAAAAAATTAAATAAACTTTTATGTATGATTAAGAGATTATCTACCAAATGTTAAGTTTTATACATACTGAATTAAATTGTTTACTTCATTCCCTCGCGAAATTACATGTGTTTGCTTTTCTGAGACTTGCTATGTATCAGGTCTGGAATCGGATGAACTCAAATCACTCTCTTTCAGTTCTGTACACATATCACTAATATAATTATATTTTACTTATCCCACCATTTACTTGGTCTAATATGTAATTAGTTGTCTAAGAGTCGAGTCAACTTACGTGACTGCTAAATAGATTTAAAAATAAGGTAAATTGATTATTTAAGGTTTCCTCCTCAAGTAGCTTCTCCTTGATTGTTTCTCCTGCTTTGATGTGCTGCAAGACGGGAGGATATGGGCCAGCCCAGAGAAAATACCAATAGAATTTTTTAGAATGTATAAAAAAACTATACACAAAAAGGCCTTAGCCTTCTAGGCTGACCACCAACGCCTGACTCCCCACATCCCACAAAGTAGCTCCCGGCCGCCCCACCCCCACCCCCACCCCCACCCCCACCCCCATTCCCCCGCCCCCACCCCCACCCCCACACCGCCACACCCACCTTCCACCGCCTCACACAAAGCTTCCCCCCCATTTCTCCTCCTCCCCCCGCCCCCATTCTCTCCCCTCCTCGCCAGATCTGGCCCGCTGCCAAGAACCATTTCTCCCCAAGAAGGCAACCCGCTTCCCGCCTCGCGCCTCCGCCTCCTCACCGGTGTCGCGGCCTCGTCATTCATGCGCACCTAACGCCTTGGCCATTGCAAGCCAGGTGTCGCCGGCGCCGCATAGCCTCGCCTCCCGCCTCGCCTCCATCTCGCTCATTGTCTGTGGTGATTTGCTGATTGGCTATGCTGTCTGTGGTGATTTGGTGATTTCTGATTTGGTGACCTACCGACCGGTGAGTGGTGAGGTACTTTGGAATAACACTTTGGCGCTTAATGGCTTGTATGAGTGTATGGCTTGTATGAGTGTATGACATCGATAGTACGAGTAAATGACAAGATGAGTAAATCAGTAAATGAGTTACTTAAGTACTTAGTGCTTTAGAATAACACTTTGGCTTGTATGACAGTATGAGCAAATGAGTTAATTAGTTATGATTTATGATTTATGAAGTTATGATTTATAAGTATGATTCAATCATTAAATGTATGACATGAGTATATGACACTATGATTGTATGAGTAAATGAGTTATTTAGTTATGACTTATGATTTATGAAGTTATGACTTATGAGTATGATTCAATCATTCAATGTATGACATATGAGTATATGACACTATGAGTGTATGACAATGTATTAACTTTCTATTTGAATATTTGATGTACTAAAATTAGAAATACATGATGAAGAGGTCCAAGACATTGGCATCTTATTTTCCATCTCAATCCAATCAAACTCCGAAAACAATAGGAACGGGAGGCAGTAACACCGCACAAAACAATACCTGTGTTGTGCTTAATCCGGATGACATTGTTGCTGATCCTGGGCTTCGAAAACCAATTGAGGAGCTGGATGTGGACATTAGGGATGCCTCTAGAAGGGATTATTTGCTATTGGGACCATGCCGACCAAGTGGCCATAAATTTCCAAGAAAAATGATAGGTGGTAAAATAAGAAGCTTCCATGAAGAATGGTTCAAAATGTATAATTGGTTGGAATACAATGTTTCTAAAGATGCTGCCTTTTGTTTTTATTGTTATCTCTTCAAGAAAAGGAGACCTGACAACTTTGGTGTTGATGCATATACAAATGTGGGGTTTAGTTATTGGAAGAATGCAATTCAATCTTTTAATGAGCATGTTGGGAAAGTTGATAGTGCTCACAATAAAGCTAGAAAACATTGTGAGGCTTTAAAAATCAAAGGCAAAGTGTGGCACATGTGTGGGCTGGAGCAACTAAGGAGAAAGAATATTTGGGCCATATTACTATTATTTTAGGTGTTGTAAGGTTTCTTTTATTGCAAGCTCTTGCCTTTCGTGGACATGACGAATCTTCTACATCAAACAATAAAGGGAACTTTTTAGACATGTTGAAATGGTATAAAGAGAAGGATAAAAATGTTGAAATATTGTTTGATAATGCTCCTGGGAACCATTTAATGACTTCACCAGAGATACAAAAGCATTTGTGCAAAGCTTGTGCAGAAGAGACCACTAAAGCTATTATGGATGATATTGGGGATAAACAATTCGCCGTTCTTGTTGACGAGTCTCGAGATGCATCTATCAAGGAGCAAATGGCTGTGATTTCAAGGTTAGTATGTGTTGTTTTGAATTTTGTATTGCTTTTTTATTAAAAAAGCTAACCATATTAAGTTATTAACTATGCTTCTTATCCAATGTAGATATGTTAACAATCAAGAGTGTGATTGAGAGATTTCTTGGGATTCAACATGTTTCTGACACGACATCATCTTCATTGAAGGTACCCCTAGATGCTATGTTTGCTAGTCATGGCTTATCTATCCATAGATTGCGAGGACAAGGATATGATGGAGCATCAAACATGAGAGGAGAATTCCATGGGCTGCAAAGAAGGGTATTGGATGAAAATCCATATGCTTTTTATATACATTGCTTTGCTCATCAGTTGTAATTAGTGGTTGTTTCCGTTGCCAAGTGTTGCTCTTCTATCTAGGATTTCTTTAACTACACCACTTTGATTGTCAATATCATAATGCTTCTTGCAAGAGACACGATCAATTGGCCCAAGAACACCATGACAATCTTGTGAACAAATTGGAGACCGGTGATATTTTTACAGGAAGAGGGAAAAACCAAGAAACTAATCTAGCAAGACCTGGGGATACTCGGTGGGGCTCACATCACAAAACCTTATGTCATTTTCTTCTCATGTGGGACGCGATCCTAGAGGTATTAGAGAATATTTGTGATGATGCCACTAATACAACTCAAAAGACAACTGGTTTCAGTTTGTTAGAAAAAATGGAGAGCTTTGAATTTGTGCTTATATTACATCTTATGATCGAATATTGGGCAAAACTAATGATCTCGTCACAATGCTTACAAAAGAAGGATCGTAATATTGTCTCATCTTTGTAGGATTGGTTGAGACCATATTGCGTGAAAAATTAATCACATAAGGCGTAATGGTTGGGATGAGCTCTTTGAAGAGATAAAGACATTTTGTCTCCAACATCGCATCATTGTGCCAAATGTGTCGGATACGATAACTGTTAAGGGTCGTTCGAGAGGTCGTGGCGGCCAATTGGTAACTTACTACCATCATTTCAATCATGAAATATTTAATGTAGTGTATGATCAAATTATTGTTGAGTTAAACAATCGATTTGCTGAAAGATCTACTCAGTTATTAAGATGCATTGCTTGTCTTGATCCAAAGAATTCATTTTCCAACTTTCATGAAGACAAATTGGTTGAACTTGCTAAGACTTATGCCGGTGACTTCTCCCAATATGATTGTGTACTCCTTAAGGACCAACTTGAGATATTTATTGCTGATGTGAGAGCTGATCCGGATTTCTTAAGTTATAACTACCTTGGTAATCTTGCTATGAAGATGGTTCAGACCGATAGACACACAGTTTTTCTATTGGTATATCGACTCATTAAATTGGCCTTGATTTTGCCTGTTGCAACCGCAACAGTAGAAAGAGCTTTCTCAGCTATGAACATTATCAAGACTGAGTTGCGGAATAAGATGAGTGATGAATGGATGAATGATTGCATGATATGCTATATTGAGCGAGATGTATTTGCAAGCATCAATGATAACAAGATTTTACAACGCTTTCAAAGTATGAGGACGCCGTAAGCGTAAAACTACCTCGTGCTAGTGGTATGTTACATTCTTATTTCGTAATTTACATTAAAAATAACATTGTGGTCTTGAGTCCCTGATTTACATATGCAATTTTGTCTTTGTAGGTTCAGATTCTCGTACTATTGTTGATGAAGATATGATAGGATCAAATGATGCAAATCTTTGTTAATTAAGCAAAAATTACCTCTGCTAGTGGTATGTTAGATTCTCTCTTTTTTTTTGCTATGTTTTATCTATTTTGTCGTATCGTTAAACATCGAATTCAAATTTTATTTCGATTGTGCATTTGTGTTTTACTTTTGTTACACCTCAGTGTTGATAGTATTTGATGTTAGTTATAGACTTATAGTCTTTTAGTTTTAGACCCGAGGCTCTCTCAAATCCTGACCCCGCCACTGCTGCAAGACAAAATGTGGACCTACCCTACCAACATATCATATCAAAGACATCTGGCATATGTAATGAAAAGTTCGTCTTACTGCATCCAAAAACAGAAACTGTTACAAAAGGTCCCAGAATCATCCTGTTTCAGGTTATCGAACTATCAAGCCCACTATCTTTTGTATATGGGTTACTGCTGCTCAGAACACATTCTAATGATAGGTAGCTTTGAACTTTGCTCTCTATCTTATGTATATGGGTTATTGCTGCTCAACAGCTAACAAAATGTTTGTTGGGCAAATCATGGCATCTTTCTGGGCATGTTATCCTGCCCAATGGGTACTTCTGATTGGGCCTTGGATTGGAAACCGAAGAGTAAGGCCCTGAAACCGAAGAGTAAGGCCCTGAAAACAAGCAGCAACTCTGGGTCTGCATGTGGGAGCTCACTGTAAGTTTCACTCTGACAAAACTATTGCTTTCAAGGAACCACATCTCAGTACTCAAAAAACATGTCTGAAATAAGTTTGCTGTATCATTTCGCTGATGGACAGATGGATGTGATTTTGTTCTCATGGGAGCCAACTTCCAAGTTCCAATTGAGTTGCATAATGAAACCTAGTGAAAATATTTTCACTAGGTGTCCCAACCAGCTTTTAAATATTGGCACTTTGGCAGAAGCCTATTCCTCAGGTATATGCTTCCTTCCCTTTCTGCTTTGTTTTTCTTATAATTCCTGCCCTTTGCGGGCATTCCCAGCTACTGTAACGGGGCACCAAGCCTAAAAGGCCCATCTTGCTCCTGGGGAGGACAGTAGAACAGCTTATTGCCCTGTAGTATCATAAAGTAGCGCATCATAGATGCATGGAGGTGTGATTGAGTTCTCTTTTTTTTCCGTATAGAAAAGAATTGTCATATGTAATCGATCATTTCCATCCTAGGGGGCTTTCCTATATTTTAAGGCTGTCATTACGAAACATGTAGGCCCGTATGATCTGATGACTGCCATCGGACACACTAATTAATCAGTTCAATTATTTAAAATGGAAGCGCGGAGATGGATGCGGATTATACATACGAAGCCATTAGGGTCCTTTGATTTTTCTTAGAGAGCACATGAGAGGTACATTTAATATACATCATACTCACATCACCTATACACGTGTACGTCTCCTACCTACACTACAAGTTTATTAGAGACACATAAAGTTTTACAGAGTGCAAACACACATTTTTACACTAAACACAGGCGAACGTAAGTCTAAGCCTCGAAACTTGATGGGCCGCGTGACTAACATCTGGCCACGTGCCTGCTTCCATGGTCATTTGAACTGACCGAGGCAAAAAAATAATAATCTATATATAATGGGAGACAAATGCAACGAGGCATGGTCACTTCTACCTGAAAGTCTCCATGGCCGTCGTGTAAGGATTTGTCTGCCTTAGAAAAGGGCTTTTTAAAAGATTGAAACGGAAAAGTAAAAAAAAAAAAACACGACGTATTGCAGCCTTCTTATGATTATGAAATGTGAAAGATGCTTGCTTGTGACAATACAGTGCCACTACGACATCAGACAGCCGCATAAAAAAAAAGAAGAAGAAGAAGCAATTATCATCTCGTAAACAAACTACTTGACCCGGTCGATTACATTCTATCATTTTATCAGGGAAAACTAGAGCCTCTGCTAAACTTGCTTCCACTTTCTTTGGTTTTTTTTTTAAGGAAACGGTCCTGATTTAAATTACTTTGAGAGCACAGTACATTGTCCCATTACAATGAAGTCCAGGACGAGAATAAAAATTACATAAAGGTCCCACTAGACTAAACCAAAAAGTACACACAAGAACATGGTCACACTCAAAGAAATCACGCCGGAGATGAGGGAGTTGGCCGGCGCCGACCAGCTGATGATGAAGTTGTCGGGGATATTGAAGACGACCGGCGAACACCTTCGAATGATTCGATTGGACGGGAGGCATAGTTGAAGTCGAGACCACCGATCTGCCTCCACGTCGGGTCTCGCCCGTGATTGAGGTAAGGTTTGAAGGAGTCTCCGATACAAAAAGATGTTGGAGGAAGCCGATCTAAAGATCTAGGATCGAACACGACGATCGAGAGGAGGTGAATGATTGTAGTGCATACTTTTGCAACTTTATCAAGACTATCTCGCTATGAATTCATCCAAGAACCAAATACAATGTACTCTGTGACGCGATGGTCACCTAGTCATAGTGGTCGAACAACTCGATCTGTTCAACTAGCCACACTGTTATCGACAACCGTGAATGAAAGACAACATCTGATCGAAGAAGGCGAAGTCGATCTGGTCGAAGAATTGCAATCACCTAGTCGAAGGGATTCGACTATCAGATTTCTTCCATCCTACGACTTCGTAATGTCTCACACCGCTTGAAGGAAAATAAGTGAAAACTCTCTCAACAAGAACTAGTCAAGAGATCAACACAAGAGATGGTCAAGATGAACAACACGAGAGCTTGTCAAAGACGGAAGAACAAGCACGGCCGATGACTAATCTTTCTTGGAATAGATCCGATGTGTTATTACTCAATCATGTTCTGGGCTACAAAGTGCTTTCACGGCACCGCCAAACCCTAGTACGAAAACACCAAAACTCTCACCGAAAGTCACCTAAAAGCCTCTCCCAGCCCCATGTTACTCTTAACCTCTTCGGCCTTTATATGCTATGGCCATAAACCGTGTCCTTATCAACACAAACACATAATCCTGTCTCTTCCGAAAATCGGGATCAAACCAATCGAAATCTCGGGTTTTCAATATCTCTAAACCTTCCAGTTATGAACGCCTTCTATAACTCTTCAAGCGTCGAAACCACCAGGACGACACCTCTTGTAGCTTCGACCACGCATCATGCATTCACATTTGATCTCCATGTCTCCCAATGTGAGCACGACCACCTCGTGACATCCACGACCACCTGAACCTTGGATTCCCCCTCCTAGTTCTGGTCTTCCTCGTCATCGACCATGACCGTCTCCACGCTCAACCTGCACATGCAAAGATCAAAGAACGTTTTCCTAGCACAAGTTGTCCAACTAGACCAATATCGGCTCACACACGCATATCACACTCTCATTTATCAATAAACACTAATTAGATCATCCAGACCTTAAATTCCAAACTTTCGTAAAAATAACTCGAGATCACTGTTAAACTAGTCTTACCGCTGTATATACGGGTCATACACCGGTCGACTAGGCACGAGTACTCAAGGTACTCAAGAATGCAATAATTGAAGCACTCGAAGCCTACGACTACTTATTATAAGTGTACAACTACCGATCAGAACATACGACCCACGATCGCAAAGCTCACGACCACTTACCAAAAGCCTACGACCACTTACGTAAAAACCCACGACTACCGAGCACGGCCCACGACTCTCCCGACTAACGGCTCACGATTATCGATCACCGGAACCCACGACTCATCGACCACCGGAGCCCACGACTATCAACCACCACGTAGTTTCGACCATCGACTGTACCACTATAGCTTCCACCATCGACAGCCTCGAAGCTTCACCAACCATCAGGCGCCACCATCGACCGTACCACCGCAGCGAAGCCTAATTCGACCATGCAACTCCGATCGCCGTACGTGCTCATAACACACCTCGAGTTACGACCGAGTACATTACTTGGAGCTCTACCACTTGGTACTCGTGATCTATAGTACTTAGAGCTACAATACTCGAATCCAACCAAAATGATCATCAAGTATCACCGATTAGATCACCCGACATAGAGCAAGATCGCACTCACTCATATCTTGAAAATCCAACAACCGAAACTTTCACAACCGCAAATGTCAATATAACCCAAACGCCAATTATTCATCATCACAAAGTCTACGACCACTCACATGATCTTTTACGACCAGTCCACATGGTCTAACAATCTCCCCTTGATAAATACATTGACAACACTTCAAAACTTAAGTTGAATTTCAAGGAAAAGAAACAAAGAAAGTTTTAAAGATACAAAGGAAGGAATTTTGACAAAAAAAAGAATAATGTAAAAAGTGCATCGTAAAACACAAGAATCTATAAAAGCAATGTAATAGAAAAACTCCCCCTCAACACAAGCATATTGATTTCTCCTATTTTTCCCCTTGACAATGTAATAATCAAGAACTTCAGAGAAGGAAAAATCTCAAGAAATGAGCAAGTAGAGTAAAAATCAAGAAGCTTTGTAGGTTATCCAAGTCAATCGCACATTGATTTAATAGATTGATCAAGCTATCTTTTTAGTAGAGCTATCTAGATCATATAAAGTCATATACCATATAGCAATATCAAAACAAGTCTTTAGAATGATTGAGCAAGTTAAATTACTAATGTGACACCTCAACAATGATCAAACTGATTATAAGGAGCACAATGACATATCACAAAGAAAAGTAAAAGCCTAAAAAGTGAGGCAAACTTTAAATCTAGATGAGCTAGCGCCTTATGTAACAATCTATTAATCAAACTCAAGTCTTAATCATGTGGCATGCTTGGAGCATATTTCTTTTCAATGGTGGCATGCTTGTAGCATACTTCATGTCATTGAGTATATTTTATGCTCTTTTGTGTGTGTGTGTGTGTATGGCATGCTTGAAGGATACATCTTTTCTATTTTCTTTCTTTTTTTTTCTTTTTATAACATGCCAAATTGAGTGAACATAAAAGGATTGTAATAAGATGCATATGAGCCTCAAAGTCAATATTTAAAAGAGGACTCACAAGCAAACTAATACTTTTCAATGAACATTCCAAAGTAGTAATTATAATCAATCTAGTCGCAATTTAATGTCATGTCACTTTAGTTCAAATGTGTAAAGTAATTATAACCGGACCATGATCAAAGCTACATGCACATGACGAGGAAGCCTTGTGCCGAATTCAATTACCCCTTAACCACAATACACAAATATGGAGAAATGATCTCACTTAGCTGGCCTGAATCGGTGTCAAGGCCGATCGTCTGGCCTGACCGCCTCAATTGGGTCAATGTCGGCGGATCAGGCGGTGTAAAATCGGTCAGACCGATTTAGTCCAGAGGCAACACACAATGCCCAAATCCAAAACAAAAATTGGTCCAACTTTTGATTCAACCAATGAAACTTGATCAAATTTGGAGCACACCTCCCTAAGGATATCTAAGACCTATTTCTAGCGACGATCGTCCAGATCCACTTCGAAGAAATGATCTCTCAAAGTTTTACCAAAGAAGTGTTTCAAAACCTAGAAATATGAAAATCTTGATCCAAGACTTGCTTGTGGGGGATTAATGATCTAGATGATTCTGGAGTATTCCCACACATCAAAGCAAGATAAAATCGGTCAAAAGACCAAGCATAAACACTTGGATCAAGGAAGCACCAAAATCATCAAAAGAGAGAGGAACACAAAAGAGACTTCACCCTTAAGCAAACATCAATTGATTGATTGATTCAATATGTTGCTTACAAAGCCACTCCCTCAAGGAGGACAAGAGCTCAATCCAAGAGCACACTCAAATCTCCTCTCCTATCCTCTCCTAACCCTAACCAGAAATGGTTTTTGCAAATGAGGGCTTAAGTGCTTGGGGTTTTTTCCATCTTCCCCCTTTCTATTTATAGGAGAGGCTAGGGTTTCTCACATGGGCTCCCATTAAGGCCCAACACAAATGGGATCCACACACACACACATCATTCTGTTGAAGTAATCGTCTGCTTCACCACGTGTAGGTTGATCAGCTGCTCTCATCATGTCGGCAAGTCTCTCCCGTCCGAATCCCATCGGAACCTCCAAGGCACTTGCACCGACCCCGCCGCTAGATCCAACCACTGAACGAATCGCCTGTCGATCCATCTTGTCCATTCTCGCACCATGCTTGAGTCACACGACTCACCCGCATCCATGATCGCTCGACCTCACCTCAAGCGTAGTCCCGATCCACCTCACCGCTGACGCCGCTGACTCGCAAGTCACCTGCACAGCAATAGACAAAGAAAGCATCTCCGGGAACAAGTTCTTCACAACTTGACCCACGTTAGCTCAATAATGCAATATGCAACAATAAAGCATTAAAAGTTATGCATTAAACATAACGAAAACACATCAATGCCAAAATGGCCGAAGTCCAAGTGAAAACCGGTCTGACCGCCCTACCAAGCCGGTCGGACCGATTTCCCAACGGTCGGACTAATTCCACAACGGTGGTCTGACCGCCCAAAAAGACTTAGCCAAAATTCAACTCGAAAATCCGCACCCTCTCTGGAATTTTCTTTTGAATAGAACTTTTGACTGGGAACTCCAAAAATTATGTGACCACAACCAGGAGACTCCCCTCTCAAGCCTACACAACCTATTTTCGGCCTAGCCCCAAACTCCATCATAAACTGTGGCCGGTCGGACCGACAAGCATCGCCGGTCGGACCGCCCATGACCTGACAGCACTGGAGTTTTTCGAAAACGCGAGATTCGTCAAACCAACAACGCCATTGCCAATTGACTCATCACTCTAAGATCATGCACATATCCCCACGATATCCACAATCTCCCCCTTGATGAACACATGGGCAATTTCCCAGAAAATAAAGTTAAGTGGTTTGAAAAGTAAAACTCGCAGTTTTCGTGCAAAGACACAACTTGGTCCATAAGCGAAAGAAAGCTTAGGAAACGACCAAGCTGGCTTCAGAATAGCATATGCAAGCGAGATAAGGCAAAGAGAGTACAAAAAGTTTCAATTTCCAGAAAGTAGCCAAAAATCTCACTTCGGTCCATATGAAAGAACAAATGTTCTATTTGAACTTTAATCATTGTGAGTCTTCTAGATTTGCAAATATAATTAGAAAAGGCAATAAAACCAAGAGAATCCACTCACAATGATATCCAATTTTTAGAAAATACAATTTCCCTTTATGACTTCAAAAAGCTATAAAAACCACATTTTCTCTAATCTTTCTCCCCCTTTGATAATGAATTCATCAAGATGCAAGGAAAAAGTTAGAGCATGAAGGAATAGCTAATTTTTTGTTTTTGAACTTTAAGCAAAAGGAGCCATGAAGATTATCCAAGAAAACAGTACAAGTATTACACCAAACCATATAAAGTGAAGAAGCTATATTCAATCATGGCAAATCATGTTCTACAAAGCTAAGACCAACAAGCAATAATTCGAGATTAAATGAATTGATACCATGATAAGTTGCTCAATATCATAGTTTCACCAAGGTATCCAAAAATGAGTCAAGCCATGTCTATAAGTAATAAAGAGACCAGAAACCAGAAACTGAGGCATTTTGAGCAATGAGAGTTCAAGTATGAAGCAATTTTAATCAAGAACTTAGCATTTTGAGCATTTTGCTGAAAATGATGTATATTTTTTTATAGAAATGTGCTAGATCTCAAGCCTTGCCGCGACCATCTCAAGCAAGAAGCTTAAAAGAATGGTCTAGGTCATCCAAAACTCCCCCCTGAGTTCATGCCTAGTGCAATGGCAAACAGTCTCATGAAAAAGAATTGGTGAGATTAATTTTTGCGCACATAAAAACTCATTCTTCATTTGCTTGACTTAAGAATTAACAAAGCTCATTTTACAGCTCAAACTCAGTTCAAAGCTCAATTTAACCTAAAGACATGGCATGAATCATGAGAGGATCACTAAAGAAAAACTAGTCACAAGATCCAACAAAACATGATTTGATTCAATTTTGCTCACAGATATAAAGCTAGCAAGGCAAAAGCTAAGCTAAACAAGAAGAGCCATAAAAGAAGTCTAACAGACTATCACAGGACATGGCAATGTATAAAGTATGAAAACATGCCATACAAGGATAATAATCAAAGCTCCACAAGTTTATAATACAATGCAAGAAATTCGAATCTTAAAATGCATTATGATACAATGAATGCAAAAAGAGCAAACTCCGTCTCAAAACAGCCCAATCGGACTAATAACCCCTAATTCTCCCCGCAAAGTAGCAAAACGAGAAGAATCAAGCGCTTTAGTGAAAATATCTGCAAGCTGTTGCTCTGACTCTACAAAGTGAAGCACAACATCACCCTTCTCAACATGGTCTCTCAGAAAATAGTATCAAATATCAATGTGCTTAGTCCTTGAATATTGCACTGGGTTTTTGGCAATGTTTATGGCAGAAGTGTTGTCACAGAAAAGAGGAACACACTCCAAAAATAACCCATAGTTCCGCAGCGTGGATAAAATCCAGAGGACTCGAGAGCAATCACCGGTCAGCTACATACTGCTCTACTGTGGATCAGGCAATGTAAGACTGTTTTCTAGAAGATCAAGAAACAAGGGATGTGCCCATGAAATGACAAGTGCCAGAAGTACTATTCTATCCACTCTACACCTCGCAAAATCAAGATCGAAAATGCTCAATTGAGAGAGCGTAAGAAGAAGAATACAGAGTCCAAAGTCAAGAGTATCTTGAAGGTACTCAAGATGCAACGCATCGCTTGACGATGAGAAGCACGAGGAAGCTCGAAGCAGCGCATGACATACAACAAATTGTATGTCCGCCTCGACCGTGAGATAGAGGAGGGAGCCAATCATGTCGCGATTCTTCCGTCCACTGCTCTCCATCCTCATCAGGGTCTAGCACGGTGGTTGTGGCAATGTGAGTAGACATTGGCCTACTACTTCCCATATTGAAACGCCGAAGAAGATCCTTTGTATACTTACTCTGGTGGATGGAGGTGCGTTCTTTCAGTTGTTTGACTTGAAGACCAATGAAGAATGTCAACTCTACCATCATGCTCATCTCAAACTCACTGCTCATCGAATCTGAAAATTTGGACTCTAAAGCATGAGAAGAACCACCGAATATGATGTCATCCACATAAATCTGAACCAATAAGAAATCACTGCCATGCCTGAGAGTGAACAAGGTTTTATCAACCATTCCCATTTTGAAATCCTTTTCAAGCAAGAAACTCTTAAGCCTATCATACCAAGCTCGAGGAGCTCGCTTCAATCCATACAAGGCTTTGGAGAGTTTAAAAACATAGTTTGGGAACTTGAGATTTTTAAAACCAGGTGGTTGCTTGACAAAGACCTCTTCTTCTATGAAATCATTCAAGAAGCACTTTTAACATCTATTTGAAAAAGATTGAAACCCTTGGATGTTGCAAATGCTAATAAAATGCGAATGACTTCCAATCTAGCTACAGGAGCAAAGGTCTCTTCAAAATCAAAACCTTCTACCTGGGAATAACCTTGAGCTACAAGTCTAGCCTTATTGCGAACAACCAACCCATCCTCACTTTGCTTATTTTTAAAAATCCATTTTGTTTCAATAACATGAGAATCAGAAGGAGGCTCAACTAAGATCCAGACTTTGTTTCTTTCAAAATTTTCAAGCTCTTCATGCATATCATTGACCCAAGAGGATGTACTTGTTGCGTTGTTTGACTTATTTCATAGGGCATGGCTAGCATTTCTGAGGATAGCCAATAAGCGTAAATAGATTTAGTAATATAAAAGAATATCATGAGCGGTTTCTTAGGATAAAACCGTTTGTGATACATCAGTCTCACAGACGGTTTAACCTACAAACCGTTTGTGATACATCATCTATCGAGACGGTTTCATCTACAAACCGTCGTGATAGTTGACTACCACGAGCGGTTTTGAGTTAATAAATGCGTAATAATCTGCATCACGAGCGGTTTGAAAACCGCTGTGATGACCTCATATCATTCTTGACCTATAAACTCGGACGGCTTACGAAATAAATGCGTAATGATGTTTTTAAACCGTCTGTAAATATTGCCTATTATGACTCTTTAATATACACACAATATTCGTAACACTCGTATCCTTTAGCAAGATTGGCATAATTTAAGCCATTGGAACATGCCCATGGAAGATGTCTCTCAAATTGACGGTTCATATCATAATAAAAATGCAAGCTAACATTGACGGTTCATATCATAATAAAAATGTCGATCAGGGTGTACTCTTCAATTATTTGGATGATCTTTTCTTTAACTACTTGTTTCTTTCATATACGTTTTAATCCATTTGCTTACATTTTTGTTGCCAGCGTAGACTTCCAGTCAAGCTTGATCTTTCGGTGATGTTTTGATAAATAAAAAAACTTTGTACTTTTGTGCCTTTTGAATTTATTGCTGTGATTTTTTTTGGGGGTGCCACTGAAGATTGCCATTCCTTCTCTGTTATAAAATATTATAATTTAGCATGCACAATTTTTTTTAAATAAATGTAGTAATCTACTATTTATTGCATGTCATGCTTCTTGGAAACTTTCGGGTGCTTTCCTGGTAAATAATATCAAATCTATATTGTTCTCAGCATCTGGTAGCTTGTCTAACTTTGTGCAATGAAACCATTTACCACATACAGCTTGCAGGGTGATGATTCCTACAATACGAATGGTTCCGTCTGGCCCTTGGGGGAGCACTCGACATACAGCGTATAGTCCACATCGTTGTAATGTTACTTGAGATTACTTGTACCTACAACATTGGATGTATGTTTACTCAGCAAAAAATTAAATAAACTTTTATGTATGATTAAGAGATTATCTACCAAATGTTAAGTTTTATACATACTGAATTAAATTGTTTACTTCATTCCCTCGCGAAATTACATGTGTTTGCTTTTCTGAGACTTGCTATGTATCAGGTCTGGAATCGGATGAACTCAAATCACTCTCTTTCAGTTCTGTACACATATCACTAATATAATTATATTTTACTTATCCCACCATTTACTTGGTCTAATATGTAATTAGTTGTCTAAGAGTCGAGTCAACTTACGTGACTGCTAAATAGATTTAAAAATAAGGTAAATTGATTATTTAAGGTTTCCTCCTCAAGTAGCTTCTCCTTGATTGTTTCTCCTGCTTTGATGTGCTGCAAGACGGGAGGATATGGGCCAGGCCCAGAGAAAATACCAATAGAATTTTTTTAGAATGTATAAAAAAAACTATACACAGTAAAAAGGCCTTAGCCTTCTAGGCCGGCCCAGCCAGCCCCGCCCCGACTCCCCACATCCCACAGGCGAGCCCGCCCCCCCACCCCCACCCCCACCCCCACCCCCACCCCCATTCCCCCCCGTCCCCCAGCCCCACCCCCACACGGCCACACCCCTTCTTCGCCACCGCCTCACAGGCTTCCCCCGCCCCCCATTTCTCCCCCTCCCCCGCTCCCCGCCCCCCCATTTCTCCCCCTCCCCGCCCAGATCTGGGCCCGGCCGGCAACCATTTCTCCCCGGCAGGCGGCAACCCGGCTTCCCCCGCCCCCCGGCGCCTCCCCGCCTCCCTCACCGGTGTCGGCCTCACATCATCGCGCCCACCTAACGCCCGGCCCATGGCTGGCCGCCGGCGCCCATGATCCTGGCCTCCCGATTCGGCTCCAGCTCAGCTCGCTCTGCTGTCTGTGGTGATTCTTGATTGGCTATCTTTGCTGTCTGTGGTGATTTGGTGATTTCTGATTTGGTATCACTGGTGGTGAGTGGTGAGGTACTTTGGAATAACACTTTGGCAGTTTGGCTGGCTTGTATGAGTGTATGGCTTGTATGAGTGTATGACACTGATAGTACGAGTAAATGACAGTATGAGTAAATCTGTAAATGAGTTACTTAAGTACTTAGTGCTTTAGAATAACACTTTGGCTTGTATGACAGTATGAGCAAATGAGTTAATTAGTTATGATTTATGATTTATGAAGTTATGATTTATAAGTATGATTCAATCATTAAATGTATGACATGAGTATATGACACTATGATTGTATGAGTAAATGAGTTATTTAGTTATGACTTATGATTTATGAAGTTATGACTTATGAGTATGATTCAATCATTCAATGTATGACATATGAGTATATGACACTATGAGTGTATGACAATGTATTAACTTTCTATTTGAATATTTGATGTACTAAAATTAGAAATACATGATGAAGAGGTCCAAGACATTGGCATCTTATTTTCCATCTCAATCCAATCAAACTCCGAAAACAATAGGAACGGGAGGCAGTAACACCGCACAAAACAATACCTGTGTTGTGCTTAATCCGGATGACATTGTTGCTGATCCTGGGCTTCGAAAACCAATTGAGGAGCTGGATGTGGACATTAGGGATGCCTCTAGAAGGGATTATTTGCTATTGGGACCATGCCGACCAAGTGGCCATAAATTTCCAAGAAAAATGATAGGTGGTAAAATAAGAAGCTTCCATGAAGAATGGTTCAAAATGTATAATTGGTTGGAATACAATGTTTCTAAAGATGCTGCCTTTTGTTTTTATTGTTATCTCTTCAAGAAAAGGAGACCTGACAACTTTGGTGTTGATGCATATACAAATGTGGGGTTTAGTTATTGGAAGAATGCAATTCAATCTTTTAATGAGCATGTTGGGAAAGTTGATAGTGCTCACAATAAAGCTAGAAAACATTGTGAGGCTTTAAAAAATCAAAGGCAAAGTGTGGCACATGTGTGGGCTGGAGCAACTAAGGAGAAAGAATATTTGGGCCATATTACTATTATTTTAGGTGTTGTAAGGTTTCTTTTATTGCAAGCTCTTGCCTTTCGTGGACATGACGAATCTTCTACATCAAACAATAAAGGGAACTTTTTAGACATGTTGAAATGGTATAAAGAGAAGGATAAAAATGTTGAAATATTGTTTGATAATGCTCCTGGGAACCATTTAATGACTTCACCAGAGATACAAAAGCATTTGTGCAAAGCTTGTGCAGAAGAGACCACTAAAGCTATTATGGATGATATTGGGGATAAACAATTCGCCGTTCTTGTTGATTGAGTCTCGAGATGCATCTATCAAGGAGCAAATGGCTGTGATTTCAAGGTTAGTATGTGTTGTTTTGAATTTTGTATTGCTTTTTTATTAAAAAAGCTAACCATATTAAGTTATTAACTATGCTTCTTATCCAATGTAGATATGTTAACAATCAAGGGCAGGTGATTGAGAGATTTCTTGGGATTCAACATGTTTCTGACACGACATCATCTTCATTGAAGGTACCCCTAGATGCTATGTTTGCTAGTCATGGCTTATCTATCCATAGATTGCGAGGACAAGGATATGATGGAGCATCAAACATGAGAGGAGAATTCCATGGGCTGCAAAGAAGGGTATTGGATGAAAATCCATATGCTTTTTATATACATTGCTTTGCTCATCAGTTGTAATTAGTGGTTGTTTCCGTTGCCAAGTGTTGCTCTTCTATCTAGGATTTCTTTAACTACACCACTTTGATTGTCAATACTGTTAATGCTTCTTGCAAGAGACACGATCAATTGGCCCAAGAACACCATGACAATCTTGTGAACAAATTGGAGACCGGTGATATTTTTACAGGAAGAGGGAAAAACCAAGAAACTAATCTAGCAAGACCTGGGGATACTCGGTGGGGCTCACATCACAAAACCTTATGTCATTTTCTTCTCATGTGGGACGCGATCCTAGAGGTATTAGAGAATATTTGTGATGATGCCACTAATACAACTCAAAAGACAACTGTTTCAGGTTTGTTAGAAAAAATGGAGAGCTTTGAATTTGTGCTTATATTACATCTTATGATCAGAATATTGGGCAAAACTAATGATCTGTCACAATGCTTACAAAAGAAGGATCAGAATATTGTCTGTGCTGTAGGATTGGTTGAGACCATATTGCAGAAAATTAATCACATAAGGCAGAATGGTTGGGATGAGCTCTTTGAAGAGATAAAGACATTTTGTCTCCAACATCGCATCATTGTGCCAAATGTGTCGGATACGATAACTGTTAAGGGTCGTTCGAGAGGTCGTGGCGGCCAATTGGTAACTTACTACCATCATTTCAATCATGAAATATTTAATGTAGTGTATGATCAAATTATTGTTGAGTTAAACAATCGATTTGCTGAAAGATCTACTCAGTTATTAAGATGCATTGCTTGTCTTGATCCAAAGAATTCATTTTCCAACTTTCATGAAGACAAATTGGTTGAACTTGCTAAGACTTATGCCGGTGACTTCTCCCAATATGATTGTGTACTCCTTAAGGACCAACTTGAGATATTTATTGCTGATGTGAGAGCTGATCCGGATTTCTTAAGTTATAACTACCTTGGTAATCTTGCTATGAAGATGGTTCAGACCGATAGACACACAGTTTTTCTATTGGTATATCGACTCATTAAATTGGCCTTGATTTTGCCTGTTGCAACCGCAACAGTAGAAAGAGCTTTCTCAGCTATGAACATTATCAAGACTGAGTTGCGGAATAAGATGAGTGATGAATGGATGAATGATTGCATGATATGCTATATTGAGCGAGATGTATTTGCAAGCATCAATGATAACAAGATTTTACAACGTTTTCAAAGTATGAGGACGCGTAAGCAGAAACTACCTCGTGCTAGTGGTATGTTACATTCTTATTTCGTAATTTACATTAAAAATAACATTGTGGTCTTGAGTCCCTGATTTACATATGCAATTTTGTCTTTGTAGGTTCAGATTCTCGTACTATTGTTGATGAAGATATGATAGGATCAAATGATGCAAATCTTTGTTAATTAAGCAAAAATTACCTCCTGCTAGTGGTATGTTAGATTCTCTCTTTTTTTTTGCTATGTTTTATCTATTTTGTCGTATCGTTAAACATCGAATTCAAATTTTATTTCGATTGTGCATTTGTGTTTTACTTTTGTTACACCTCAGTGTTGATAGTATTTGATGTTAGTTATAGACTTATAGTCTTTTAGTTTTAGACCCGAGGCTCTCTCAAATCCTGACCCCGCCACTGCTGCAAGACAAAATGTGGACCTACCCTACCAACATATCATATCAAAGACATCTGGCATATGTAATGAAAAGTTCGTCTTACTGCATCCAAAAACAGAAACTGTTACAAAAGGTCCCAGAATCATCCTGTTTCAGGTTATCGAACTATCAAGCCCACTATCTTTTGTATATGGGTTACTGCTGCTCAGAACACATTCTAATGATAGGTAGCTTTGAACTTTGCTCTCTATCTTATGTATATGGGTTATTGCTGCTCAACAGCTAACAAAATGTTTGTTGGGCAAATCATGGCATCTTTCTGGGCATGTTATCCTGCCCAATGGGTACTTCTGATTGGGCCTTGGATTGGAAACCGAAGAGTAAGGCCCTGAAACCGAAGAGTAAGGCCCTGAAAACAAGCAGCAACTCTGGGTCTGCATGTGGGAGCTCACTGTAAGTTTCACTCTGACAAAACTATTGCTTTCAAGGAACCACATCTCAGTACTCAAAAAACATGTCTGAAATAAGTTTGCTGTATCATTTCGCTGATGGACAGATGGATGTGATTTTGTTCTCATGGGAGCCAACTTCCAAGTTCCAATTGAGTTGCATAATGAAACCTAGTGAAAATATTTTCACTAGGTGTCCCAACCAGCTTTTAAATATTGGCACTTTGGCAGAAGCCTATTCCTCAGGTATATGCTTCCCCCTTCCCTTTCTGCTTTGTTTTTCTTATAATTCCTGCCCTTTTGCGGGCATTCCCAGCTACTGTAACGGGGCACCAAGCCTAAAAGGCCCATCTTGCTCCTGCGGGGAGGACAGTAGAACAGCTTATTGCCCTGTAGTATCATAAAGTAGCGCATCATAGATGCATGGAGGTGTGATTGAGTTCTCTTTTTTTTCCGTATAGAAAAGAATTGTCATATGTAATCGATCATTTCCATCCTAGGGGGCTTTCCTATATTTTAAGGCTGTCATTACGAAACATGTAGGCCCGTATGATCTGATGACTGCCATCGGACACACTAATTAATCAGTTCAATTATTTAAAATGGAAGCGCGGAGATGGATGCGGATTATACATACGAAGCCATTAGGGTCCTTTGATTTTTCTTAGAGAGCACATGAGAGGTACATTTAATATACATCATACTCACATCACCTATACACGTGTACGGCTCCTACCTACACTACAAGTTTATTAGAGACACATAAAGTTTTACAGAGTGCAAACACACATTTTACACTAAACACAGGCGAACGTAAGTCTAAGCCTCGAAACTTGATGGGCCGCGTGACTAACATCTGGCCACGTGCCTGCTTCCATGGTCATTTGAACTGACCGAGGCAAAAAAATAATAATCTATATATAATGGGAGACAAATGCAACGAGGCATGGTCACTTCTACCTGAAAGTCTCCATGGCCGTCGTGTAAGGATTTGTCTGCCTTAGAAAAGGGCTTTTTAAAAGATTGAAACGGAAAAGTAAAAAAAAACACGACGTATTGCAGCCTTCTTATGATTATGAAATGTGAAAGATGCTTGCTTGTGACAATACAGTGCCACTACGACATCAGACAGCCGCATAAAAAAAAAGAAGAAGAAGAAGCAATTATCATCTCGTAAACAAACTACTTGACCCGGTCGATTACATTCTATCATTTTATCAGGGAAAACTAGAGCCTCTGCTAAACTTGCTTCCACTTTCTTTGGTTTTTTTAAGGAAACGGTCCTGATTTAAATTACTTTGAGAGCACAGTACATTGTCCCATTACAATGAAGTCCAGGACGAGAATAAAAATTACATAAAGGTCCCACTAGACTAAACCAAAAGTACACACAAGAACATGGTCACACTCAAAGAAATCACGCCGAGATGAGGGAGTTGGCGGCGTACCAAATTGATGATGAAGTTGTCGGGGATATTGAAGACGACCGTGAACACCTTGAATGATTCGATTGGACGGGAGGCATAGTTGAAGTCGAGACCACCGATCTGCCTCCACGTCGGGTCTCGCCCGTGATTGAGGTAAGGTTTGAAGGAGTCTCCGATACAAAAAGATGTTGGAGGAAGCCGATCTAAAGATCTAGGATCAGATACGACGATCAGAGGGAGGTGAATGATTGTAGTGCATACTTTTGCAACTTACCGAAGACTATCTGCTATGAATTCATCCAGCAACCAAATACAATGTACTCGTACGCGATGGTCACCTAGTCATAGTGGTCGAAACAACTCTGATCTGTTCAACCAGTCACAGCTGTTGTCGACAACCGGGTGAACAGCACAACATCTGATCGAAGAAGGCGAAGTCGATCTGGTCGAAGAATTGCAATCACCTAGTCGAAGGGATTCGACTATCAGATTTCTTCCATCCTACGACTTCAGAATGTCTCACACTGCTTGGAAGGAAAATAAGTCGAAAACAGCTCTCAACAAGAACTAGTCGAAGACAGATCAACACAAGAGATGGTCGAAGACAGAACAACACGAGAGCTTGTCAAAGACAGAAGAACAAGCCATGGCGATGACTAATCTTTCTTGGAATAGATCTGATGTGTTATTACTCAATCATGTTCTGTGGCTACAAAGTGCTTTCACGGCACCGCTCAAACCCTAGTACGAAAACACCAAAAAACTCTCTACCGAAAGCCGCCGCAAAAAGCCTCTCCCAGCCCCATGTTACTCTTAACCTCTTCGGCCTTTATATGCTATGGCCATAAACCGTGTCCTTATCAACACAAACACATAATCCTGTCTCTTCCGAAAATCAGGGGACTGAAACCACTGAAATCCTGGGTTTTTCAATATCTCTAAACCTTCCAGTTATGAACGCCTTCTATAACTCTTCAAGCGTCGAAACCACCAGGACGACACCTCTTGTAGCTTCGACCACGCATCATGCATTCACATTTGATCTCCATGTCTCCCAATGTGAGCACGACCACCTCGTGACATCCACGACCACCTGAACCTTGGATTCCCCCTCCTAGTTCTGGTCTTCCTCGTCATCGACCATGACCGTCTCCACGCTCAACCTGCACATGCAAAGATCAAAGAACGTTTTCCTAGCACAAGTTGTCCAACTAGACCAATATCAGTTCACACACGCATATCACACTCTCATTTATCAATAAACACGAATTAGATCATCCAGGACCTTAAATTCCAGCTTTCAGAAAAATAACTCGAGATCACTCTGTTAAACTAGTCTTACCGTTGTATATACGCCGGTCATACAGCTGGTCGACTAGGCACGAGTACTCAAGGTACTCGAAGAATGCAATAATTGAAGCACTCGAAGCCTACGACTACTTATTATAAGTGTACAACTACCGATCAGGAACATACGACCACTGATCGCAAAGCCTACGACCACTTACCAAAAGCCTACGACCACTTACCAGAAACCCACGACTACCGAGCACGAAGCCCACGACTACTGACCACGAAGCTCACGATTATCGACCACGGAACCCACGACTACTGACCACGGAGCCCACGACTATCAACCAGCCACTGTAGTTTCGACCATCGACCAGCCACTATAGCTTCCACCATCGACCACCATCGTAGCCCGACCAACTCATCAGAGGCGCCACCATCGACCGACCATCGTAGCTTCACGAATTCGACCATGCAACTCCGATCGCCCTTCTCGTTACACACCTCGAGTTACGACTGAGTACATTACTTGGAGCTCTACCACTTGGTACTCAGATCTATAGTACTTAGAGCTACAATACTCTGAATCCAGTCAAAAATGATCATCAAGTATCACCGATTAGATCACCCGACATAGAGCAAGATCAGACCACTCATACTGAAAATCCAACAACCGAAACTTTCACAACCGCAAATGTCAATATAACCCAAACGTCAATTATTCATCATCACAAAGTCTACGACCAGTCCACATGATCTTTTACGACCAGTCCACATGGTCTAACAATCTCCCCCTTGATAAATACATTGACAACACTTCAAAAACTTAAGTTGAATTCTGAAGGAAAAGAAACAAAGAAAGTTTTAAAGATACAAAGGAAGGAATTTTGACAAAAAAAAAGAATAAATAAAAGCGAATCGTAACACAAAGAATGTCATAAAAGCGGTAGAATAGAAAAACTCCCCCTCAACACAAGCATATTGATTTCTCCTATTTTTTCCCCCTTTGACAATGTAATAATCAAGAACTTCAGAGAAGGAAAAAATCTCAAGAAATGAGCAAGTAGAGTAAAAATCAAGAAGCTTTGTAGGTTATCCAAGTCACTGCACATTGATTTAATAGATTGATCAAGCTATCTTTTTTAGTAGAGCTATCTAGATCATATAAAGTCATATACCATATAGCAATATCAAAACAAGTCTTTAGAATGATTGAGCAAGTTAAATTACTAACAGACACCTCAACAATGATCAAACTGATTATAAGGAGCACAATGACATATCACAAAGAAAAGTAAAAGCCTAAAAAGTGAGGCAAACTTTAAATCTAGATGAGCTAGCAGTCTTATGTAACAATCTATTAATCAAACTCAAGTCTTAATCATGTGGCATGCTTGGAGCATATTTCTTTTCAATGGTGGCATGCTTGTAGCATACTTCATGTCATTGGAGTATATTTTATGCTCTTTTGTGTGTGTGTGTGTGTGTATGGCATGCTTGAAGGATACATCTTTTCTATTTTCTCTTTCTCTTTTTTTTTCTTTTTATAACATGCCAAATTGAGTGAACATAAAAGGATTGTAATAAGATGCATATGAGCCTCAAAGTCAATATTTAAAAGAGGACTCACAAGCAAACTAATACTTTTCAATGAACATTCCAAAGTAGTAATTATAATCAATCTAGTCGCAGTCTTATGTCATGTCAGCTTTAGTTCAAATGTGTAAAGTAATTATAACCAGTCATGATCAAAGCTACATGCACATGAGTAAAGGTGATAAATAGAGCTCTACATCTCAATTGATTTCAATGGCTTGGACTTGATGGATTGTGTCGGTGTATTAGAACCGATCTTACGTAAAGATTATTTGATTCGGGGGGTCTCCTAGAGATGAAATCACGCAGAGTAGCTGACACGGGATGTTTAGACAGGTTCAGGCCTTCTCCGGAGAGAATAATAACCCTAATCCTGTGTGGTGTGGTATTCTTAATGATCGAGTAAGAAGCTAAGACTATTACAGAGAATCAAACTCTCCCTTCTCTACTTGCCCTTGACGTCCTTATATAGTCGTGAAGGAGTAGCCGTTTTGCCCTGCGGAAGAGGCGCCTTAATTGAGCCAGTAATGGGCGTGTGATGGCAGTAATTACCGACGCATTGGCTTCTCCACGCCGTCTGGCAATTATCATTCAAAGATAATGGGGTATTTAAGCACTATTACTACGCGGGATAGTAGTGCGTGCAGACCGTTCGGATTCCTTAATCAATTGGACCCACTTGCCTGTAGGTTTGATTTATAAGGTGGTCGTGGTTTACCTGGTCGTAGGAGAACTTACGACCAGGTAGTAGTCGTAAAAGGTCTTACGACTATGTAGTGATCGTAGAAAGACTTACGACCATGTAATGGTCGTAGAAAGACTTACGACCAGGTAGTAGTCGTAGCAAGACTTACAACTATGGGGGGTGATTGTAGAAGATCTTACAATCACTTGGTAGCCCTCTCCCTTATAAAAATAAGGGGTACTTCTGGAGACTATGTGACATCATATTTACCCATAATAAGAATTATAGATAATAGATAAAATGAGGATTATTAGATCCTCGTCATCTAGCCCCCCAGCTTCAAGTGAAAGTAACTTACTTGGTGAAGGATTCACAAATGGACTTGCGACTATGAAAAATGTCGTAGAACCATAGTCGAAGGAAAAACTCTTCGACACTTGAGTATTACTTTGACCAGGAGTTTGCTTGGTCAGAAAGGTTGCTTACGACTATCAGAAAGTCATAAAAACCCCTACAATTGTGTAGTGGTCGTAGTAAGGCGATCGGAGAAAAAAACCCTTCCGATCGATACTTCCTTCGCCGTAAAGACTTGGTCAAGAAAGTGATTTTGCTTGGAGGTGACAAAACTAACCTAACTTTCCTGAACAGACCGTCTGGGGAATTGCAAACGAATTCCACAGATCTGTTGATAAAACGGTTCCCGAAGCGATTGCAATCGTGAAGATTGCTTACGACTATTAAAAAGTCGTAAAAACCCTTACGACCGTCTGATGGTCGTAGTAGGGGAATCGGAGAAAAACCCTTCCGATTGATACTTCCTTCGACCAGAAAGACTTTGGTCAAGAAAGTAATTTTGCTTGGGGTGACAATACGCACCTAATTTTTCTCGAACGGACCATCTGGGGAATTGCAACCGCTCTCACGGACTTGTCCGATGAAGCGGTTCGGCGGTACAACCAACTCCCATAGACCTATAGCCGAGAGCGGTTTAGGCGGCGGAGATCATCTTGATTATAAAACTTACTAGGAGGTAGACTTGGGTTTTTACCTTTTCCTCAAATCACTCCATTGTTCTTGAGCTCTTGCTTTCTCCGTCCTCGACTAGGTTTCATCTTCTCCGCCAACCCAATCAAAAAACTTCTTGCTTCGGCGAAATGGCCAAGAGAGTTTCGAATGGGAAGAATCGGAGATGGATGCGGCTAAGATCAAGATCTTGGTCGATCTTGGGAAGATTCCAGAGAAGGCTCTGGTAAAGTGGATTCCGCCATCGGGTAGCCGCCATCGGGGAAAATGGGCAAATCCGTCTTCCAAGCGTATTGTGAGTGCGGCCTTCGATTGCTCGCCCACCCCTTTCTTCTGATGAGTACTCGAACACTTTGGGGTGGAACCGGTGAACTTAGGTCCCAATTCCATTACCATGTTGAGTGTGTTCGTGTATCTGGCGGCGTACTGGGATTAGGCGGATCTCGAATCTGTTCCAATATTATTATGGGATGGCTCGACAAACCGGAATCGCCGAAAGTCGTGGTTCAAACTCCACGACTCGAAGTCGAAGGAGTATATTGAGTTTCACTCGGTCTTCGTGGTCGGGCCGAGAAAGAGGTGGTTCTCTTGGAAGGTCACCTCAAGACGACCTTTCTTTCGCGGGAAAGGCTGAAAAGAAATCTTCATGGGATTCGACCCTCAAGATATCAGTAGGATTAGCGCTTATATCCAAGCCATTAAGGACTTGAAGGAAGAAGGGTTGGCCGGATGGCATGTGGTGAAGGATTTCATCACGCAGAATTAGTCCTTCAAGAAACGAGCATCTCCTATGTGGAGATACTCGGAAGAGGAGACCCAACGAGAGACTACGAGGAGGGTAAGTAATTGTCGACTTAGCTCTCGGTTTGGTCTTTCTCAACCTTGTCTAATATTCTTATCTCTTTTACGGATCTTTCACAACTGAGGTTGACTCTAGAGTCGACTCATCTGCGAAGTCTCCGCCACTCCGAGGGGCGGTTCCTCAAGTCATTGCGGCTGTGTCATGAGATGAAAAGATAGAGCGCCTAAATGTAATCAAAAAGTTGATTCTTTCTTTAGGACTTTATAGTCGTAGAAGATACTTACGACTAATGGTGATCGTAGAATATCTTACGATCAAGAAAGAGTCGAGAAAAACTTACGACTTGGCACTAGTCGAGAAAAACTTACGACTAATTAGTGATTCTTCTTTTCTGCTTTGTTTTACGAAAGTAGGCATGGAAAATCGTCGGGACGACGAAGAAGTCGTCTTGATGACTATTGGATTGGGTTGTCGAAAGACAAAGGCTCGGCTCCTCCCTCTAAGAAACGTCGACTTGTAAAATCTGCAGACAAGGGGGGAGCAAGCTCAAGCTCTGGTCTTTCGACCAGACCCTCTACAAGACTGCGGCATTTGTAGTCAGATCTGAAGCCGAGGTCGCACCATCGGCCGAGGAGGTTGAGGCGGTGAATCTCTTAAGCGCAAACCTCGCAAGGCTAAGGTACCTTCTGTTATGACAAAGAATCTTTCGCATTTACGCCACTCCTAGTTTTGTTAGGCAACCGAAAAGGAGAATTGGAAAGATTTTGTGTCTTTCATGAAGGACGATCTTTGATCAAGACAACTCGCAATCGAGGATCTTGCTCTTGGAATGGTCGAGACCGATCTCGACCATCCAGAGAATCAGAAACCGAGTTCGGTTCTGTCCAAACTCTACGACGGGCGTGGTCGAGGTGAGCCGATTGTTGAACCTCGACGGGCACGTGGTCGTGGAGAAGAAGAGGTCCTCCGTTGGGAGGATCGCTCCAAAATTCCCGTTAAGACCGAGTGCAGAGGTATGTGAAATTTACTAAAGTGTAAGAACGACATTTACCTTTTTCTTTTCACAACTGATTTGCTTTTCTTTATTTGATCGACTTCTTGACCGGGGAATGCTTCATTGAGAAGTCCATTGCCATCCCTTCACTCATCGAGGAGGTGGCAATGGAGGTGGTCAAGCATCACCCTTGGCCCGGTGGTCGATGAAGTCGAGATTCTCAGAGTGACTCCACATCTGCCTGAAGTTGTAGCTACGACCCTTGAAGTAGCGGCCACATCGTTGAGGTGACCGCCACGATTCGAGGTCGAGAAACAACAAGGGCACTGTGGAAGCCTCTGGTCAAGGTGGTGACCAGCTTGTGCACCGCCTGGGAAGGAAATTGTAGGGGCGTTCCTTCCCTACCCAAAGAGAAGTTCTGAACCGGAAGGAGAAAATTTCAACTTCGTGGTGACTTCTTTGGGCTCGCCTCCGTCGAGGGTCCTCACACAGATCTCGTGACCGAAGTCCCCATGCCAAAGATATTCCCAACACGGAGAATACTTTTGATAACAAGCGCCTCGAGAAGGTGTGGTGGGACAAAGTCGCGAGGATAGATAAGCCGCAGAACCTGACCTTGTATATTCGATGTTTGCTAGGGCGACTATGAATGTAAGTATCTTCAAAATACTTATATATGTGACTTTCCTTCTCTTCTCTTTGTTTTCTTTTTGCGTAAAGCTCTAGAGCAAATAGTCGTTGTCGGTGAGTACCATCGACAACTTTTAGAGCTAAGACAGAGAAAGAACTACTCTGCTTGAGGCGGAGAGATGGTAAGTCACTTATCATTCATAATTGTTTTCGACTTAAATACTCGTGATAATGTTTTACGAGAATAGTCATGGAAGAAACTCATGACAAAGTACTAGTCGTAAAAAGCTTACGACTATTTACAACCGTGTAGTGGTCGAGAAAGACTTACAACCATATCGTAGTCGAGAAAAACTTACGACTAGGTCAAGAGTTGTAGAAGTACTTACAACCATTGCTGATGTTTATCTTCGTTCCTGTTCTTTGTAGGTTAAACAGTGATACGAAGACCTTAGCTGACTCACTCGACTATGAAAAAGAAGAGTCGAGGAGGCTAAGGAACGAAATATTAGTCCTCTCGGATAGACTTCGAGAGACTGTCTCTGCATCTAAAAGATTGCAGGAAAAAATAAGCGAGAAGTTCGAACTTAAGACTGCTTTTGATCTTTAACCTTTACCCGACTCTCCTTTCTTCTCTAGATAAAGAAAAAGAGATGCGGAAGCTCCAGACCGAAGTTCAAGAAAAAGCTTTGGTCATTCAGGAGTCTTCCCGTATTACCACGAATAAGGATCAAGAACTCGAGGGTCTTAGAACTCGATTAACAGGTAAGTAATTCTTTACCTGTTATCCTTTTTGAGTATTTTCCCTTTTCTAATGCCAATTTCTTGTTCAGAAATTGCTGTCCAATTGAGAAGCCTCGAGGCTGAAATCCAAGAAAAAACCTTGATCTACAATGAGTCCATCCGCATCGCTAAGATGAATACAGAGGACATCAGAGCATGAGAGAAAAAGCACACTGAAACCATTGCTTCCCATCGAGAAGAGGTTAAGAAACTGGATTCTCAATTAGTAGGTAAGAAATGCTTTTACCTATAATTATCTTTGTGTTATCTTCCTCCAGGAGTTTATTTTCGTTTGACCGATTTTATTCTTTTCAGAACAAGTGGTCGAAAACAAGAAACTTCGCGAGGCTTCGACTTGTACCCAACAGGAGATGGAGTCGATGAAGACTAGTCTTCAAGGCAACATCACTCTCCTGAACAATGTGCTTAGTGAGCTTTGCATTACGAGGGAAAACTCCTCGAGAAGATACCATAGCCGCTCACACAAGTACCATTGGGGAACAAGTCGGAAAATTGCAAGAAATGGTGACCACTCTGAAGGCTAATCAAGCTGAATCAATAAGGGAGGCAGTCGAAGCCGGAGTAAGTTACGCTTTGGCGAAACTTAAAGCTCAAGATCCCCGCCTTAATGTGCAACCAATTGAAGCCGAGTTCGATTGCTCCGAATCAGAGGCAAATCGTGCGATTGAGGAAATGCAATTGGTTGGCAAAAGGTGGCGAGGAAATGCAACTAAGCTCTCCCTTCGTGAGTAATCTTGTAACTACCTTGTAAGGCGCATAATATCATTGATGAGTGATATATGATCCATCTTATTTCCTGAAAGTTATCTTGTCGAGAAGTTAGTAACTCAAAAGATAATAAACGAATGAAAGACTAAGAATTGAAGTCAAATTAATAACTTTATCCTAGCCCCCGACTATTTGCTTAGATTGTTTAGACAATCTAAGTAAATAGTGTTTGAAATGGGGTTTCTGAAAACAAAGAGAGGTTTGTTTAACTTATAGTTGTCAAGCACTTGGTCGAAAAAGTAGAAACGACTCGACACTAGGAAGTTCCTTCTAGTGGGCAAGACCACATGCAGAGAGGAAAGACTTCGACTAGGTGATGTTACTATCTCCGACTAGTTTAATCAAACCAAGAACAGCAACTTGAGTTAAGCAAACGTCTAGAGGACTTTAATAATTCGTTCGCCCTTTTCTGATGGACTCTATAAGTCTTTTCCAGTAGCAAAAAGTAGGAGACTGAGCAGCGCTAGGAAGTTCCTTCTAGTGGGCAGGACCACATGCAGAGAGGAAAAACTTCGACTAGGTGTGTCTCTTCCTTCACCGCTTAAAGCGAAGCGAGTACATCAAAGGTGGTCGAATAAATGTATCAAGTGCACTCTACTTAGAATATTTTTTGGAAATCACTGAAAAAATAAACTAAGATTGAGAGAGTTGGCTCTGAGAACATTTCGACTTGATAGAACCCGAGCTCTTTGTATTGGCTGAAAAATGAGTAACGAGTCGATGCTAGGAAATTCCTTCTAGTGGGCAGAACCACATGCAGATAGGAGAAGTTTCGACTAGATGATGTTACTTGTTTTTCGACCAGTGTAAAGAAAATTGGGTGTTTTTATATCATAGTCGAAAGATTAAAAAAGCACTACTCAAAAAATAAGGCAAGAGAAGTAGAAAGAACCTGGACTTTTATTGCCTGAGATATTGGTCACACATAGAATTTGCGTAACTGGTCGATGTTCCAAGAGTTTGAGAGAACCTGTCCATCTTCCATCGCTAGTCGCACTCGACCACGTAGGGTTACTCGACCACTGTGTAAGGACCTTCCCATTTGGGAGAAAGTTTATTCCGATTAGACTTGGATTGGCAGAGCCTCAATACCAAGTCACCTACATCAAGGCTGTGAGGTTGGACCTTACGATCATAGTATCTGCGCAGGGCTTGTTGGTAGACTGCCGAACGGATTAAGGCTAGGTTTCTCCTTTCTTCGAGTAGGTTAATGTCGTCTGCTCGAAGTTGTTCTCGGTCCGAGTTGTTGAAAGTTTCAACTCGTGTCGACCGTAATTTTAGCTCGGAGGAAGCATGGCTTCGACTCGAATACTAGAAAAATGGTGTTTCTCCTGTTGATCATTGGTGGTCGTCTAACCGCCCATAACACGGAGGGTAATTCTTGTACCCAAGCCCCGGCGCTTAACAAGTGGTCGAAGACTCGGTTTTAATTCCTCGCATTATTTGGCCGTTTGCACGTTCGTAGCCCGTTGCTTTGGGGATGTGCAATGAAGCATAGCATAATTTGGTACCCAACTCGTCGCAAAATTCACGAAATTTTGCACTTGCGAATTGTTTACCATTGTGCGTAATTATCCGACTTAACTCCAAATCGGCTAATTCGCATCTCATCATGAACCTTTTGTCGCTCCGATGTTATCCGATTCTGAGTTGACTTCAATCTATTTTGTGAACGTGTCAATAGCCACAAAAGGAATTCAAACCTCCCGGAGCTTTGGGAAACGGTCCTAGGATATCGAGACCCGTGTCGCAAAAGGCCAAGAAAGAGGTATTGTGCAGTAATGCTTGAGTTGGTTGGTGTATTTGTCTACCATGGAATTGGCATCGACACACTTTTTAACCACCTCCTTAGCATCATACTGGTCAGAGGCCGATAAAAACCTTGTCGAAAGGCTTTGCCAACCAAGGTTCTCAGAGGAAGCATGTGTCCCATGATGCCACTGTATATCGTGAAGGAGTGTTATTCCTTCGCTTTATGAATGCATCGCATGAGTATCCCTTGGGTTCCTCGTTTGTAGAGGACTCCTTCGACCAAAGTATACATTTTGGCTTTTGGGATAAACGACCGCCTCAAGATCATCTTGGTCTGGAACCCTTGCGAAGATACTCGTAGATGGGAGTCATCGGATATCCTCGTAGTCTAATGAGGCCATCTCAATAGGAGGTGTCTCGGTTCTTCGACCGAGACGGCTTTTGAGTTGCTCCAAGAAAACCCCTTTGGTACCGTAGATCGGAAGAAGCCATCCGAGCAAGTTGGTCTACGAGGAAATTATCCTTTCGAGGATGAATTGTACCTCGAAACCTAAAAATGCTTTTCTAGCTTGCGAACTTCCGATAAGTATTGAGACATTGTCGAGCTAGAGCACCGTACTCTTTCCGAGCTTGATTCACGACTAGTTGAGAGTCTCCTCTCACGAGTAGTCGATTTAATTGAGAGTGCTTTCGCGGCTCGTATGCCGCCTAGCAAACCTTCTACTCGCCACATTATTAGTGGCCCGAAAGTTTAATTGTATGGCATACTTTAAGGTTTCTCCAGGAGATACCAGACCACCCGATTTCGAGCCACTTAAAGTAAGTGACCGTCAAAGTACATCATCCATCGGTCGTGGGAATCGTGATCGGGATCCTGAGCGAGTTCAGATTTGTCCATTCGGCGACAAAGTCCGCCAAGATCAGGATTTTATGGCCGTCGGGACACGAATGGAGGTCGAACTCCCAAGTTCGATCGACCATTTTGCCATGCGTCCATTGTTTCCTTATTATGGAGGATTGCTCCCAAAGGAAACTCGACAAGCCTGACTATTTTGTGCGCTGAAAATAATGCGCAGATTTCCTCGAAGACATGAGGAGGGCATATAGAAGTTTTGGACTGAGGTGCGCTCCTTAGGCGTGTAAAACTTCGCTAACGAGTAAACCGGTCGTTATGCGTTTTCACGTTCTACGACTAAGTGCGCTTGCTACCCGTGGCGTGGCGGCTAGGTAAATTAAGAGCGTCTCTTTGGCTTTGGAGAAACCGAGCAGAGCACTCGAAAGATACCTCTTGACATCCTCAAAGGCGCTGTTTGCCTCGCTCGACCACTCAAAACCTTCATGTCTCCCGAGAAGTTTAAAGAAAGGTAGTCCTTTTTCTCCTAGTCGTGCGATGAAACGACTTAAAGCCGCCATGCACCCGTGAGTTTTGGACTTCATTTTTTGTGTTTGGAGGCGCGATCCGAGGATGGCTTTTATTTTTCAGATTTGCTTGATTCCTCGTTCGGATACTAGGAATCCAAGCAATTTTCTGAAGAAATTCCAAACACACACTTCTCTGGATTGAGTTTTAAGCGGTGCTTTACGAGGTTGTCGAATGTTTCTTGTAGGTCGCTGATATGATTAAGTCTCTTAATGCTTTTACGACTAGATCATCAACATAGGCTTCCAAATTCGGCCTAATTGAGATGAAAAGTCGATTGCATTAGGCGTTGAAAACAAGCAGGCATTCTTTAGACCAAATGGCATTTTGACATAGCAAAAGGTACCAAATGGAGTAATGAATGCGGTCTTTTCTTCATCGCTTAAACACATATTGATCCGTGATATCCGAATATGCATCTAAAAACTTAATATCTCACAACTGCGGTAGAATCAACCGGTGATCGATCACGAGGTAAAGGGAAATCATCTTTTGGACAAGCTTTATTAAGATCAAGAAGTTCACGCGACATACGCCATTTGCCGCTTGACTTTTGACCATTACAGGTTAGCCAACCACTGGGTGGTTGACTTCTCTTATAAAGCCCGCTTTAAGTAGCTTATCCAACTCGATTTAATAGCATCTCGTCGATCGGGGCAAATCTCCGTAATTTTGTTTTACAGTACTTTATCGGTGCCGTAAAGCTAGCACGTGCTCGATCACCTCACGGGACTCGGGCATGTCGGATGTTTGCCACGCAAAGACATCTGCGTTAGCTCGGAGGAAGGTAATGAGGGCGTCTTCCTATTTGGGGTCGGAAGTCTCCCGATGCGAGCGATCTTGAGGGCTCTTCTGCGCCCGGAGGAACCTCTTTGACTTGGTCGTTCGGCTTTGGTGCAGCTTTTAGGCTTCGACTTGCTAGTCGAAGGTCGACTTTCATCTCGAGTTGGTATTTGACCAACCATCTCGAGGATCGACGATCATGACTATACGCCATCTTTTGTCACATCGAATGGTGATCACTCCTTTGGGACTGGCATCTTAAGACATTGATACCCGTAATGAGTAGCCATTAAGAATTTTGCCAAAGTTGGTCGTCCGAGTATGGCGTTATATGCGTGTCGAAATCGACCACATCAAATGAGACTTTCTCTCGTCACGAAATTACTTGGTGAGCCAAATGTTAAAGGAAGAGAAACTTGGCCAATAGGTTTGGTCAAGACCCGATGCGATTCCATGAAAGGAGTATCGCATCGCCTTACCTTTGTCCCGGTACTTGCATCTCATCCAGGGGCATTAGTAAATAATATGTTCAAAGAATCGCCACCATCAACCAACACTCGATTGACCCGACGGTTGTTGATGGTGGGTTCGACCACAATCGGATATCGACTGATCGACTCGTAGTGATTGGGCGATCATCCTTCTCAAAAGAGATGGTAACTTCCGACCACTTGGTAATTTATTGACGAGAGGAGTATGTATGGAATTTACCTCTCGTCCGCAGCTTTAAGTTGTCGTTTGGAGTTGTATGCCGATGATCCTCCGTAGATGTGCTCAACGGTATGTTGCGGATCTTGGAACGGCATCTCCTCATCATCCGACGACTTTTGGCCACTCGTATGTCCTATCTGCCGAGAGTAGGGAGTGGTGCTTGTCGTTGTAGTAGTCCTCGAGCTTTCTTTGGAAAACTTCGGCGATTGGAGGTCATGTCCTTCCTTTTATGAAAAGGACACCACCTTGGTTTGTCGTTCCTACGATCGTGGCGCTTACCTTTGCCTTGATCGAGTGCGACTTGGTGGTTTGGGGCTCTCCATCTTTCACGGCCGAACCTCCTTGGAACCACCGGTTTGTGGTTTTGACTTTTATTTTCTTCTTGGACTTTTTGCTTTTTATCCTTACCAACTTCACGGCTCTCGAGGAGTATATGTTTCTCGATCGATAGTGTTGTTCCATTCGACTGCCTCAGAAGCAGTTGCATATCGATCGGCCATCTCGAAGAGTTCGGCAACAGTGTTGGGAGGATTCAAAGCAATGTCCTCCGTTATCCTTCTACTACGGACTCCTTGCTTAAAAGCCACGATCACGGAGGAATCGAAATTTCCGAATTGAGTTCTGAACCTGACTAAAGCGTTTGATGAATTGACGCAAAGTCTCGTTTTTGTTCTGTTTTATCCGGTGCAAGTCGTCTTCTTTTCTAGGGCGGTTGTATGTGCCTTGGAAATTCGCCTGTAGAAGATCGCAGAGGTGTTGCCAAGAGTAGATCGACTCGAGTGGTTGGTTTAATAACCACGATCGGCGGATCCTTCCGAACACGATCGGAAGGTAATTCGCCATTACATGCTCTCCTCCTCCTGCTGCTCGGACAGCTGTTGTATAGATCTGAAGAAATTCGATGGGATTTTGAGATCCATCAAATTTCTCCATGTTCACTGGCCGAAAATGAGGTGGCGTGAATCGCTTTCGAAGGTCGCGTAATCACTTCTTGACGCCTTCTTTGTAGGAAAGAAGGGTTAATGTCACCAGGTGATCGTATACGACGATACCCGGTAACAGGCTGACCTGTTCTGTAGTAGGTCTCAGTTCTACGAGGGGAATACTCCTCGTACTCCACTCGTTGTGAATTTCTTTGTCGAAGTGGTGAATGATCACCTCTCCGAGGGGCTTCTTGATCTTCAGCTGATCGAAATGTATTTCTCCGAATAGGGGATCGATTCGACTTATGGCCGTGTCGATTCCTACGTAGAGAAATATTCGATTGACTGGTAGCTGAGGAAGTCGTATTGCTGCGACTACCTGAATGTTGTCGATGAGGTACCTCCAGTCTTGTCATCACAGTTCGAAGTCTTTGCGTAATCTCTTCAGCAAAGAGATCGTACCCTGGCGTTCGAGCAAGCTCTTGGCTGGGATTCTCGAGCAAGTCGTTGATGTCCCGGAGTTCTTGTACCTCCTCCGACCGATGTTGAATGCGCATGCGAGTTCTTACGATCGCAATTTTCTTTCTTCGATGACATCAAAATCCTCCTCATCGGTCTTTGAGGCCTTCTTAGTGGAGTGCGAGAATGTCGAGGATTTCCCTCGCGTTCATCGAGTGTTGGTTCTCTCACATAGCGGTGGTGCCCTTGCCATTACCACGAGGGGCGGTGTGTGATCTTCGGGAGTGTTCTTATCTCGGCCTCCATGAGGCCGATCCGATTTGGGGAAGGGCGAAGATCCTAGGTGCGTAGACGCCGATTTCAGAACGATTTGTGCGACAAAGATGTTATTTTTGTCATTTCAGGTGTGAGGGGCTACTTTTGTTATCATGAATAAAAAACATGTCATTTTAGCTGATGACTGCTAGTGGTCGTGGATGAGGGTAGTGGTGTTTGTCATTCTGCGATGGCATGGGGTTGATTGGGATTTTGGTCGGTTTTAGGGTGCTTAACTACAAGTTTGGTGGTATTTCTTAGTTGTTTTTGGATTTTTAAAAAACCCACATGCAAGTGGGGAAGTTTGTCAAAAACCCACTTGCATTTCAAAGTTTGTTGAAAACCCACTCGTAAACTCTATGTGGTTGCAATCTCCCACCCAAACGGTCAATTTACTCGCTGAAGCTCTTACATGGCTCTTGTGTGGTAATCTCAGTAGACCAGACATGTGGACTATGAGTAGAGAAGATGTGTATGCGCAGGGTAGGGCACACGCCGAGCACGAGGGAATAAAGCGCAATACAAGAGCAAGAGAATGGAAGGACAAGGAAGAAGGATGAATAAAGGCGATCCCCGATGTTGCGATCGCGCGGGAGGATTGTCGCGGTCTAGGTTGACTTGACGTGATCCCATCAACGGGAGACAACTAGGTTTGTAAATTGGCCGTTCGGGTGGGGATTGGGGGAGGGAGGTTTGCAACCACATAGAACTTGCGGGTGAGTTTTTAGAAACTTTGAGATACATGTGGGTTTTTTTACAACTCCCCACTTACAAGTGCGTTGTTGCAAAAATATCTTTTTGTATGTATGCATGCCCTATTTGATCTCTAAGTTTCCCTATAAGCTCACTTTGATCTCTCATGTTTTAAATTGGTCACCTAGGTCTCTGAAGTTGTCTAATGGGAAATTTGATGATTTGCCACTAAAAAAATTGGGTTTCAAATAAATGCCAGTTAAAAGATTGTAATTGATGATTTGCCACTCAATTCATTGTGTCATTTATATAATGATATTTTCACCCCTTTTCTTCATGTTCTTGCTTTTTAAGTGTGGAGATCATGGGTAGATGATCTTAATCTTACTGTGTTGAACAATTGGAAATAATGACGAGGTGTTTGGAGAAACCCTCATTTTTAGGAAATTCATCTGACTATCAGGTCAAAGGTGGTCAGACTGGGCCACATGTGGCGGTCTGAATGGTCGAAAATGAAAAGTTGTAATTTTAGAATCGGCCAAAAATCACGTGTGTACAAAGGCGAGGGATGCTTTTGCACATGGTCTCATTGAAAATAAAGTTTCGAGGGAAAACTAGATAGAGTTTGAAATTTTCAAAGAGAATGCAAGTTTGAGACTAAGAAAAATTTCATAAGTATTAGGCATTCTGACCGGCCATTGGTTGGCGGTTAGACCGGTGGGATGGTCTAACTAGCTAGGGGGCGGTCAGGCCGGTGGCATGGCAGTCAAATTGGCCATGGACGACGGTCTGACCGACCAGTGTTGTTTCATGCGTCGAGAAGGCGATGAATTTTGCAGAGTTTGCCAAAGTCATGGGTTTCTGCGCATAGGTGTTGCATGATGCATGTTTTGGCTAACGTGAGTCTAGTTGCGAAGAAATTTTGCCCATAATCGATTTCTTGGTCTATCGTTGCGCTGGTGGCTTGGAGTCAATGACGAGGATGATCAGAACTTGGCAAGGAGAGCTAAGGTCCAGAACGATGGACTCAAGCATGGCACAAGATGGACAAGAATTATCGAATAGGAAGTTCGGTGCGACGGGTTGCATCAAGTGGCTTGGGGCCGGTGCAAGTGCCAAGGTGGTTCTGATGGGGGCCAGATGGGAGAGACTTACCGACATGGAGAGAATCGTTGATGAACCTACACGTGGCAAAATATAGGATTGCTTCACGACGGATGAACTTGGTCTTTGAAGAAGGATTGAGAAGGGTCGTTTTGGTATTTTTGCTAAAATGCTGGGTGGTGACATTGGAGAAACCACAACGCAAAATGACGCAAGGAGAGGCGATTTCTGTTAAGAGAAGATGGAGATCACGAAGAGACGGATTCAACAGACCTAATTCCCCATCTGTTTTGAGAAGCCTGCATGAGTGTAGCTGGACACAGTAAGTGTGTACAATCACGGTCAACGTTTGTGTAATACTGATAAATGTTATATTTAACTCCTTGATTTTATGTGTGTGTGTATATATCTACATGATTTCTGAAGCGGAATTAAGGAATTCACCAGTAGGTTTCATCGACCTACACTTGATCTCCTTACAAATCATCAAGAAGAATGCAAAATTCATCGAGGATTACATGATAGAGTCATTGTTGGCTCACCGTGATAAGGAATTCATACTTTTGCCCTACAACCTGGAGTAAGTGTTGCATTAGTGGCTATACTTGTTGATTTGTACTTTATAAGCAACAAAAACTTAGATTTAATGACCATGGCGACATACCTGTGTAGGTTCCACGGGATTCTAATTGTAATTATACTAAAACGGAACAGGGTAATATACCTAGATTCCCTAAAGAGGGCCGCACACAACTTCACAATTGTCTGACAATTAATCGACGGGTAAATACATTTCCTCTGTAGATAACTCTATTGTAGTCTTTCCTTCCTTTGCAATGGCTAAGGCTAACTTCTTGGAATCACGTAGGTCGTTCGTCATGTACTACGCTAAAGGAGGGAACAACAAGGGAAGTATTCTGCGATACGATCTAAATTTTTTGGTATTCGCTAGTACACATTAATCATATATAACATTTCGTATTAATGCCTCTCGAACTAGCCAATTCTATTTTTGCAGTGCCACCAGCTGCCGCCGGCCTGCAACATCTGTGGATACTATGTTTGCCACAACACGGAACTACTCGTCGATTCTGCGATGACCAATGATCCTCAGGTTTGTCAATCTTGCAATAATTATACCATACTTATCAATTTATATATGCACAAATTTAATCTTCCTAGCGACAGGTTGCGAGCATCGATACAACTGCATTGGAACAGTGCCAGCTCATAAACATTCGAGGACAGTTTGCGTCATTCTTGAACCGTAAGGTCATAATCCAAATGGAAAGTTCCACAATGTAGATTGAACTTAATGGTATATGTGTGTAAATGTACATGAATAATTAATTTTAGTTAATTGATTTATGAATTGGATGTGCTTGTTTCTGAAATGAATGTGAATTGGATGTGCTTGTTTCTGAAATGAATGTGAATTGGATGTGCTTGTTTCTGAAATGAATGTGAATTGGATGCATACATGTACTTGTTGTGTTGTTTCAGCTTATTTCATAGGGCATGACTAGCATTTCCTGAGGCTAGCCAATAAACAGAAATAGATTTAGCAATATAAAAGAATATCACAGACGGTTTCTTAAGATAAAACCGTTTGTGATACATCAGGTCTCACAGACGGTTTAACCTACAAACCGTTTGTGATACATCATCTATCCCAAACGATTTCATCTACAAACCGTCTATGATAGTTGACCACCACAGACGGTTTTGAGTTAATAACTATCTGTAATAGTCGTCTGTGATGACCTCATATCATTACTGACCCATAAACTCGGACGGCTTACGAAACCGTCTGTAATGACGTTTTTAAACCGTCTGTAAATATTGCCCATTAGGGCTCTTCAATATGCACACAATATTCGTAACACTCGTATCCTTTAGCAAGATTGGCATAATTTAAGCCATTGGAATATGCCCATGGAAGATGTCTCTCAAATTGACGGTTCATATCATAAAAAAAATGCAAGCTAACATTGACAGTTCATATCATAATAAAAATGTCGATCAGGGTGTACTCTTCAATTATTTGGATGATCTTTTCTTTAACTACTTGTTTCTTTCATATACGTTTTAATCCATTTGCTTACATTTTTGTTGCCAGCGTAGACTTCCAGTCAAGCTTGATCTTTCGGTGATGTTTTGATAAATAAAAAAACTTTGTACTTTTGTGCCTTTTGAATTTATTGCTGTGATTTTTTTTGGGGGTGCCACTGAAGATTGCCATTCCTTCTCTGTTATAAAATATTATAATTTAGCATGCACAATTTTTTTTAAATAAATGTAGTAATCTACTATTTATTGCATGTCATGCTTCTTGAAACTTTCAGGTGCTTTCCTGGTAAATAATATCAAATCTATATTGTTCTCAGCATCTGGTAGCTTGTCTAACTTTGTGCAATGAAACCATTTACCACATACAGCTTGCAGGGTGATGATTCCTACAATACGAATGGTTCCGTCTGGCCCTTGGGGGAGCACTCGACATACAGCGTATAGTCCACATCGTTGTAATGTTACTTGGGATTACTTGTACCTACAACATTGGATGTATGTTTACTCAGCAAAAAATTAAATAAACTTTTATGTATGATTAAGAGATTATCTACCAAATGTTAAGTTTTATACATACTGAATTAAATTGTTTACTTCATTCCCTCGCGAAATTACATGTGTTTGCTTTTCTGAGACTTGCTATGTATCAGGTCTGGAATCGGATGAACGCAAATCACTCTCTTTCAGTTCTGTACACATATCACTAATATAATTATATTTTACTTATCCCACCATTTACTTGGTCTAATATGTAATTAGTTGTCTAAGAGTCGAGTCAACTTACGTGACTGCTAAATAGATTTAAAAATAAGGTAAATTGATTATTTAAGGTTTCCTCCTCAAGTAGCTTCTCCTTGATTGTTTCTCCTGCTTTGATGTGCTGCAAGACGGGAGGATATGGGCCAGGCCCAGAGAAAATACCAATAGAATTTTTTAGAATGTATAAAAAAACTATACAGTAAAAGGCCTTAGCCTTCTAGGCCGCCCACCACCTCGCCCGACTCCCCACATCCCACAAAGCGAGCTCCCCACCCGCCCCCACCCCCACCCCCACCCCATTCCCAGTCCCACCCCACCCCCACACGGCCACACCCCTTCTTCGCCACCGCCTCACAGGCTTCCCCCGCCCCCCATTTCTCCCCTCCTCGCTCCCCGCCGCCCCCATTTCTCCCCTCCCGGCCCAGATCTGGTCCTGGCGGCGACCATTTCTCCCAGCGGCAGAACCGGCTTCCCCGCCCCGGGCCCCCGCCTCCCTCACCGGTGTCGGCGCTCCCACATCATCTGCGCCCACCTAACGCTTCGGCCATTCAGTTGTGGCTACCTGGCGCCATAGCCTGCCTCCTTGATTCCAGCTCAGCTCGGCTCGGCTCTGCTGTCTGTGGTGATTTGGTGATTTCTGATTTGGTGACTGCCTGACTGGTGAGTGGTGAGGTACTTTGGAATAACACTTTGGCAGTTTGGCTGGCTTGTATGAGTGTATGACACTGATAGTACGAGTAAATGACAGTATGAGTAAATCTGTAAATGAGTTACTTAAGTACTTAGTGCTTTAGAATAACACTTTGGCTTGTATGACAGTATGAGCAAATGAGTTAATTAGTTATGACTTATGATTTATGAAGTTATGATTTATAAGTATGATTCAATCATTAAATGTATGACATGAGTATATGACACTATGATTGTATGAGTAAATGAGTTATTTAGTTATGACTTATGATTTATGAAGTTATGACTTATGAGTATGATTCAATCATTCAATGTATGGCATATGAGTATATGACACTATGAGTGTATGACAATGTATTAACTTTCTATTTGAATATTTGATGTACTAGAATTAGAAATACATGATGAAGAGGTCCAAGACATTGGCATCTTATTTTCCATCTCAATCCAATCAAACTCCGAAAACAATAGGAACGGGAGGCAGTAACACCGCACAAAACAATACCCGTGTTGTGCTTAATCCGGATGACATTGTTGCTGATCCTGGGCTTCGAAAACCAATTGAGGAGCTGGATGTGGACATTAGGGATGCCTCTAGAAGGGAGTATTTGCTATTGGGACCAAGTGGCCATAAATTTCCAAGAAAAATGATAGGTGGTAAAATAAGAAGCTTCCATGAAGAATGGTTCAAAATGTATAATTGGTTGGAATACAATGTTGCTAAAGATGCTGCCTTTTGTTTTTATTGTTATCTCTTCAAGAAAAGGAGATCTGACAACTTTGGTGTTGATGCATATACAAATGTGGGGTTTAGTTATTGGAAGAATGCAATTCAATCTTTTAATGAGCATGTTGGGAAAGTTGATAGTGCTCACAATAAAGCTAGAAAACATTGTGAGGCTTTAAAAAATCAAAGGCAAAGTGTGGCACATGTGTGGGCTGGAGCAACTAAGGAGAAAGAATATTTGGGCCATATTACTATTATTTTAGGTGTTGTAAGGTTTCTTTTATTGCAAGCTCTTGCCTTTCGTGGACATGACGAATCTTCTACATCAAACAATAAAGGGAACTTTTTAGACATGTTGAAATGGTATAAAGAGAAGGATAAAAATGTTGAAATATTGTTTCATAATGCTCCTGGGAACCATTTAATGACTTCACCAGAGATACAAAAGCATTTGTGCAAAGCTTGTGCAGAAGAGACCACTAAAGCTATTATGGATGATATTGGGGATAAACAATTCGCCGTTCTTGTTGACGAGTCTCGAGATGCATCTATCAAGGAGCAAATGGCTGTGATTTTAAGGTTAGTATGTGTTGTTTTGAATTTTGTATTGCTTTTTTATTAAAAAAGCTAACCATATTAAGTTATTAACTATGTTTCTTATCCAATGTAGATATGTTAACAATCAAGGGCAGGTGATTGAGAGATTTCTTGGGATTCAACATGTTTCTGACACGACATCATCTTCATTGAAGGTACCCCTAGATGCTATGTTTGCTAGTCATGGCTTATCTATCCATAGATTGCGAGGACAAGGATATGATGGAGCATCAAACATGAGAGGAGAATTCCATGGGCTGCAAAGAAGGGTATTGGATGCAAATCCATATGCTTTTTATATACATTGCTTTGCTCATCAGTTGTAATTAGTGGTTGTTTCCGTTGCCAAGTGTTGCTCTTCTATCTAGGATTTCTTTAACTACACCACTTTGATTGTCAATACTGTTAATGCTTCTTGCAAGAGACACGATCAATTGGCCCAAGAACACCATGACAATCTTGTGAACAAATTGGAGACCGGTGAAATTTTTACAGGAAGAGGGAAAAACCAAGAAACTAATCTAGCAAGACCTGGGGATACTCGGTGGGGCTCACATCACAAAACCTTATGTCATTTTCTTCTCATGTGGGACGCGATCCTAGAGGTATTAGAGAATATTTGTGATGATGCCACTAATACAACTCAAAAGACAAATGTTTCAGGTTTGTTAGAAAAAATAGAGAGCTTTGAATTTGTGCTTATATTACATCTTATGATCAGAATATTGGGCAAAACTAATGATCTGTCACAATGCTTACAAAAGAAGGATCAGAATATTGTCTGTGCTGTAGGATTGGTTGAGACCACATTGCAGAAAATTAATCACATAAGGCAGAATGGTTGGGATGAGCTATTTGAAGAGATAAAGACATTTTGTCTCCAACATCGCATCATTGTGCCAAATGTGTCGGATACGATAACTGTTAAGGGTCGTTCGAGAGGTCGTGGCGGCCAATTGGTAACTTACTACCATCATTTCAATCATGAAATATTTAATGTAGTGTACGATCAAATTATTGTTGAGTTAAACAATCGATTTGCTGAAAGATCTACTCAGTTATTGAGATGCATTGCTTGTCTTGATCCAAAGAATTCATTTTCCAACTTTCATGAAGACAAATTGGTTGAACTTGCTAAGACTTATGCCGGCGACTTCTCCCAATATGATTGTGTACTCCTTAAGGACCAACTTGAGATATTTATTGCTGATGTGAGAGCTGATCCGGATTTCTTAAGTTATAACGACCTTGGTAATCTTGCTATGAAGATGGTTCAGACCGATAGACACACAGTTTTTCCATTGGTATATCGACTCATTAAATTGGCCTTGATTTTGCCTGTTGCAACCGCAACAGTAGAAAGAGCTTTCTCAGCTATGAATATTATCAAGACTGAGTTGCGGAATAAGATAAGTGATGAATGGATGAATGATTGCATGATATGCTATATTGAGCGAGATGTATTTGCAAGCATCAATGATAACAAGATTTTACAACGTTTTCAAAGTATGAGGACGCGTAAGCAGAAACTACCTCGTGCTAGTGGTATGTTATATTCTTATTTCGTAATTTGCATTAAAAATAACATTATGGTCTTGAGTCCCTGATTTACATATGCAATTTTATCTTTGTAGGTTCAGATTCTCGTACTATTGTTGATGAAGATATGATAGGATCAAATGATGCAAATCTTTGTTAATTAAGCAAAAATTACCTCGTGCTAGTGGTATGTTAGATTCTCTCTTTTTTTGCTATGTTTTATCTATTTTGTCGTATCGTTAAACATCGAATTCAAATTTTATTTCGATTGTGCATTTGTGTTTTACTTTTGTTACACCTCAGTGTTGATAGTATTTGATGTTAGTTATAGACTTATAGTCTTTTAGTTTCAGACCCGAGGCTCTCTCAAATCCTGACCCCGCCACTGCTGCAAGACAAAATGTGGACCTACCCTACCAACATATCATATCAAAGACATCTGGCATATGTAATGAACAGTTCGTCTTACTGCATCCAAAAACAGAAACTGTTACAAAAGGTCCCAGAATCATCCTGTTTCAGGTTATCGAACTATCAAGCCCACTATCTTTTGTATATGGGTTACTGCTGCTCAGAACACATTCTAATGCTAGGTAGCTTTGAACTTTGCTCTCTATCTTATGTATATGGGTTATTGCTGCTCAACAGCTAACAAAATGTTTGTTGGGCAAATCATGGCATCTTTCTGGGCATGTTATCCTGCCCAATGGGTACTTCTGATTGGGCCTTTGATTGGAAACCGAAGAGTAAGGCCCTGAAACCGAAGAGTAAGGCCCTGAAAACAAGCAGCAACTCTGGGTCTGCATGTGGGAGCTCACTGTAAGCTTCACTCTGACAAAACTATTGCTTTCAAGGAACCACATCTCAGTACTCAAAAAACATGTCTGAAATAAGTTTGCTGTATCATTTCACTGATGGACAGATGGGTGTGATTTTGTTCTCATGGGAGCCAACTTCCAAGTTCCAATTGAGTTGCATAATGAAACCTAGTGAAATTTTCACTAGGTGTCCCAACCAGCTTTTAAATATTGGCAGAAGCCTATTCCTCAGGTATATGCTTCCCCCTTCCCTGATACTTTTTGACACCCGTGTCCTGTGTCCAATTTATTTATTTTCCCCGAATCGTGCACCTGAATCCAAACTGGATCATGCATTCCAATTTATTTATTTATTTTCCGTATAGAAAAGAATGTCATATGTAATCGATCATTTCCATCCTAGGGGGCTTTCCTATATTTTAAGGCTGTCATTATGAAACATGTAGGCCCGTATGATCTGATGACTGCCATCGGACACACTAATTAATCAGTTCAATTATTTAAAATGGAAGCGCGGAGATGGATGCGGATTATACATACGAAGCCATTAGGGTCCTTTGATTTTTTCTTAGAGAGCACATGAGAGATACATTTAATATACATCATACTCACATCACCTACGCGAACGTATACACGTGTACGTCTCCTACCTACACTACAAGTTTATTAGAGACACATAAAATTTTACAGAGTGCAAACACACATTTTTACACTAAACACAGGCGAACGTAAGTCTAAGCCTCGAAACTTGATGGGCCGCGTGACTAACATCTGGCCACGTGCCTGCTTCCATGGTCATTTGAACTGACCGAGGCAAAAAAATAATAATCTATATATAATGGGAGACAAATGCAACGAGGCATGGTCACTTCTACCTGAAAGTCTCCATGGCCGTCGTGTAAGGATTTGTCTGCCTTAGAAAAGGGCTTTTTAAAAGATTGAAACGGAAAAGTAAAAAAAAAACACGACGTATTGCAGCCTTCTTATGATTATGAAATGTGAAAGATGCTTGCTTGTGACAATACAGTGCCACTACGGCATCAGACAGCCGCATACAAAAAAAAAAAAAAAAGAAGAAGAAGAAGCAATTATCATCTCGTAAACAAACTACTTGACCCGGTCGATTACATTCTATCATTTTATCAGGGAAAACTAGAGCCTCTGCTAAACTTGCTTCCACTTTCTTTGATTTTTTTTTTTTTAAGGAAACGGCCTGATTTAAATTACTTTGAGAGCACAGTACATTGTCCCATTACAATGAAGTCCAGGACGAGAATAAAAATTACATAAAGGTCCCACTAGACTAAACCAAAAAGTACACACAAGAACATGGTCACACTCAAAGAAATCACGCCGGAGATGAGGGAGTTGGCCGGCGCCGACCAGCTGATGATGAAGTTGTCGGGGATATTGAAGACGACCGGCGAACACCTTCGAATGATTCGATTGGACGGGAGGCGTAGTTGAAGCCGAGACCACCGATCTGCCTCCACGTCGGGTCTCGCCCGTGATTGAGGTAAGGTTTGAAGGAGTCTCCGATACAAAAAGATGTTGGAGGAAGCCGATCTAAAGATCTAGGATCAGATACGACGATCAGAGGGAGGTGAATGATTGTAGTGCATACTTTTGCAACTTACCGAAGACTATCTGCTATGAATTCATCCAGCAACCAAATACAATGTACTCGTACGCGATGGTCACCTAGTCATAGTGGTCGAAACAACTCTGATCTGTTCAACTACCACGGTGTTGTCGACAATAGGGTGAAAAGACAAAGATTCGATCGAAGAAGGCGAAGTCGATCTGGTCGAAGAATTGCAATCACCTAGTCGAAGGGATTCGACTATCAGATTTCTTCCATCCTACGACTTCAGAACGTCTCACACTGCTTGGAAGGAAAATAAGTTGAAAACAGCTCTCAACAAGAACTAGTCGAAGACAGATCAACACAAGAGATGGTCGAAGACAGAACAACACGAGAGCTTGTCAAAGACAGAAGAACAAGCCGCCGGCGATGACTAATCTTTCTTGGAATAGATCTGATGTGTTATTACTCAATCATGTTCTGTGGCTACAAAGTGCTTTCACGGCACCGCTCAAACCCTAGTACGAAAACACCAAAAAACTCTCTACCGAAAGCCGCCGCAAAAAGCCTCTCCCAGCCCCATGTTACTCTTAACCTCTTCGGCCTTTATATGCTATGGCCATAAACCGTGTCCTTATCAACACAGACACATAATCCTGTCTCTTCCGAAAATCAGGGGACTGAAACCACTGAAATCCTGGGTTTTTCAATATCTCTAAAGCTTCCAGTTATGAACGCCTTCTATAACTCTTCAAGCGTCGAAACCACCAGGACGACACCTCTTGTAGCTTCGACCACGCATCATGCCTTCACATTTGATCTCTATGTCTCCCAATGTGAGCACGACCACCTCGTGACATCCACGACCACCTGAACCTTGGATTCCCCCCTCCTAGTTCTGGTCTTCCTCGTCATCGACCATGACCGTCTCCACGCTCAACCTGCACATGCAAAGATCAAAGAACGTTTTCCTAGCACAAGTTGTCCAACTAGACCAATATCAGTTCACACACGCATATCACACTCTCATTTATCAATAAACACGAATTAGATCATCCAGGACCTTAAATTCCAGCTTTCAGAAAAATAACTCGAGATCACTCTGTTAAACTAGTCTTACCGTTGTATATACGCCGGTCATACAGCTGGTCGACTAGGCACGAGTACTCAAGGTACTCGAAGAATGCAATAATTGAAGCACTCGAAGCCTACGACTACTTATTATAAGTGTACAACTACCGATCAGGAACATACGACCACTGATCGCAAAGCTTACGACCACTTACCAGAAACCCACGACTACCGAGCACGAAGCCCACGACTACTGACCACGAAGCCCACGATTATCGACCACGGAACCTACGGCTACTGACCACGGAGCCCACGACTATCAACCAGCCACTGTAGTTTCGACCATCGACCAGCCACTATAGCTTCCACCATCGACCAGCTACTGTAGCTTCGACCAACTACTGTAGCTGCCACCATCGACCAGCCACTGTAGCTTCCTGAATTCCGACCATGCAACTCCGACTGTCCTTCGTACTCGTTACACACCTCGAGTTACGACTGAGTACATTACTTGGAGCTCTACCACTTGGTACTCGGATCTATAGTACTTAGAGCTACAATACTCTGAATCCAGTCAAAAATGATCATCAAGTATCACCGATTAGATCACCCGACATAGAGCAAGATCAGACCACTCATACTGAAAATCCAACAACCGAAACTTTCACAACCGCAAATGTCAATATAACCCAAACGTCAATTATTCATCATCACAAAGTCTACGACCAGTCCACATGATCTTTTACGACCAGTCCACATGGTCTAATAATCTCCCCCTTGATAAATACATTGACAACACTTCAAAAACTTAAGTTGAATTCTGAAGGAAAAGAAACAAAGAAAGTTTTAAAGATACAAAGGAAGGAATTTTGAGAAAAAAAAACAGCAACAGTCGAAAAAGCAGCAGTCGTAAAACACAGCAACTGTCATAAAAGCAGCGCAATAGAAAAACTCCCCCTCAACACAAGCATATTGATTTCTCCTATTTCTTCCCCCTTTGACAATGTAATCATCAAGAACTTCAGAGAAGGAAAAAATCTCAAGAAATGAGCAAGTAGAGTAAAAATCAAGAAGCTTTGTAGGTTATCCAAGTCACTGCACATTGATTTAATAGATTGATCAAGCCATCTTTTTTAGTAGAGCTATCTAGATCATATAAAGTCATATACCATATAGCAATATCAAAACAAGTCTTTAGAATGATTGAGCAAGTTAAATTACTAACAGACACCTCAACAATGATCAAACTGATTATAAGGAGCACAATGACATATCACAAAGAAAAGTAAAAGCCTAAAAAGTGAGGCAAACTTTAAATCTAGATGAGCTAGCAGTCTCATGTAACAATCTATTAATCAAACTCAAGTCTTAATCATGTGGCATGCTTGGAGCATATTTCTTTTCAATGGTGGCATGCTTGTAGCATACTTCATGTCATTGGAGTATATTTTATGCTCTTTTGTGTGTGTGTGTATGGCATGCTTGAAGGATACATCTTTTCTATTTTCTCTTTCTCTTTTTTTCTTTTTATAACATGCCAAATTGAGTGAACATAAAAGGATTGTAATAAGATGCATATGAGCCTCAAAGTCAATATTTAAAAGAGGACTCACAAGCAAACTAATACTTTTCAATGAACATTCCAAAGTAGTAATTATAATCAATCTAGTAGCAGTCTTCTGTCATGTCAGCTTTAGTTCAAATGTGTAAAGTAATTATAACCAGTCATGATCAAAGCTACATGCACATGAGTAAAGGTGATAAATAGAGCTCTACATCTCAATTGATTTCAATGGCTTGGACTTGATGGATTGTCTGACAAGTATAATAAACAAAGCTTCTGACAGTTTCAACAACAAGCTCCCCCCTCAAAATAATTCCATAGGATGCAACACACCCAACTCACTTCGCAAAAGAGCAAACAGTGCAGAATCAAACGGTTTTATGAGAATATCAGTAACTTGAGAATCCGTATCAATAAAATACAAAACAACATCTCCCTTTTCCACATGGTCTCTAAGAAAATGATACATAATATCATTGTGTTTGGTTCGTGAATGTTGCACAAGATTTTTAGTAGTACAAATAACACTAGTATTATCACAAAAAAGTGGTACACTATCCAATTCTAAGTCAAAATCCTTAAGAGTAGCTGTCATCCAAAGCAATTGTAAGCAATAAGAAGCAAGCAGCTACATATTCAGCCTCAATAGTAGAAAGAGCTACATACAACTATTTTTTAGAAGCCCATAAAATAAGAGATGTGCCTAAAAAGTGACATGTACGAAAAATACTCTTCCTATCAATTCTACAACCCCCAAAATCCACATCTGAATAAGCTCTAAGGGTAAGGTATGATGATGAAGAATACCATAGACCAAATTCTAAAGTTGACTGAAGATATCTGAAAATGCGCTTAATTGCCTGGCGATATGAAGCACGTGGGGAAGCTTGAAAGCAAGCACACAGACATGCAGCAAAGTGAATGTCTAGCCTTGAAGCAGTGAGATACAGAAGTGAACCAATTATACTTCTGTATTCTTTTTTATCAACAGGCTCTCCATCTTCGTCAGGGTCTAACACTGTAGTGGATCCCATTGGTGTGGAGACTGGTTTACTTATCCCCATGTCGAAGCGACTAAGGAGATCCTTAGTGTATTTGGTTTGATGAACAAAAATACCCATATTTGATTGCTTGATCTGAAAGCCTAGGAAGAACGTGAGTTCTCCCATCATGCTCATCTCAAATTCCGTGCTTATAGTATCTGAAAACTTAGAAACAAGAGCATGAGAGGAACCACCAAAGATGATATCATCCACATAAATCTGAATGAGTAAAAGATCGTTGCCTTGCTTGAGAGTAAACAAAGTTTTATCTACCTTGCCTATTTGAAAGTTATTTATAAGCAAATATAGATTAAGTCTATCATACCAAGCCCTAGGTGCTTGTTTTAAACCATATAAAGCTTTGGACAGTTTGTAAACATGATCAGGAAATTAAGAATTTTCAAAACGAGGTGGTTGTCTTATATACACTTCTTCCTCAATATAGCCATTAAAAAGCGCTCTTAACATCCATTTGATACAACTTGAAATACTTAGATACAGCAAATGCTAAAAGAATTCTAATGACTTCTAATCGACCAACAGGTGCAAAGGTTTCCCCAAAATCAAGACCTTCTACTTGGGTAAAATTTTGAGCCACAAGTCTAGCCTTATTTCGAACAACAAAAAGACGCAAATGATGTGTTCTTGAATTCTGTTCCATTATCACTTCCAATTACTCTAAGTGATCCTGGGAGTTCAATGGCAAGTCTAAGGACAAGCTCTCTAAAGTGACCAAAAAACTTCGTCCTTAGATGCTATGAAAAAGACCCACGAGTATCTAGAGTAATCATCAACAATAACAAGAACATACTATTTACCTGTAGCTAACTGAACTCTTACAGGATCTACAGTGTCCATATGCAATAATTGACCAGGTGCATCAGTCATAACAAGTATAGAGGAGGATGTGAAGTAGATATCATCTTATCATGATAACAGAGTGAACAAACAGAATCTAGTGATGTTTCAAATTTAAGATTAGGTAATCCTCTAACAAGATCCATATTACTGATACGAGCAAGATGATCAAAACCAATATAACCTAGTCTATGGTGCCAGTGGAGTAAATCCTTAGAATCAGATAAAATAAGACACTTAAGATCAGAGAATAATAAATATGAAAAGTCACCCTTAAACAAACGACCAACTCGATTGATTTTGCATACTAGATCACTAGAAGAATCTAAAATGCAACATGAATGCTTTTTAAGGCTTACCTCAAGATTATTGTCTATCAACTGTGAGTCCGAAAGCAAATTATAGCTCAACTTACTGACAAGAGCAGCGTCTTTTAAAATAAATTTGTCATTGACACGTATAGTACCTTTTGCAAGAACTCGTCCTTGAGCATTGTCCTCAAAAGTAGTCATCTCATCACCGGTGGCATGAGTGAAGGAGGAGAACCATCTAGAGTCTCTGGTCATTTGGCGAGAGCAACCGGAGTCAATAAACCATATGTTCTCCTTCCGCTTGCGACGAGCGTATAAAGCACGAACAATCGTCGGTATCTTAGTACTAGGGATAGACAATAAAGCTTTAGGTAAGCAATACTAAGATACGCGACGAACAGAAGCAACAAGAGGTAAAAAAAGAATTTTGACATTCTGGGTACTACCGGTCAGACCGCAGTTGTCGTGCCAGTCTGACCGCCGGCCGGTATGATCGCGTGATAGACGCCGCTCTGACCGCCGGCCGGTATGACCGCGTGACAGACGTTGGTCGTATCGGTCCAGTCGCAGAAACTACCAAATCTGTAGAAAATTGTTTAGAGGGAGCAAAGAGATGATAAGGAGCTTGATGAAACCCCACTCCAGTACGAGAAATCTTCCTTAACCTGTCTTTCCTTTCTTTCTTTGCTTTTTGAAAGAAAAATTGAATCAAATGACTCTCTACCACAATGAGTGCATTTATACTTGTCTTGATAAGAAGTCTAGTCTATTGCATTTACAGGACCCACTTAGGTAGATGAATCCTTTGCAATACCAGCTGATTTAAAAATGATTTGTTTTGGTTCATATTCTGCTTTAAATTTTCCAGGTTCAAGAAGCTTAACAATCTTAGGAGGATTATTCTTAGCATGCTCAACAAAATTAAATCCTAGACACTGATGTTTAACACTCACTTTTAACTTGTCTAGGATCATGTTCAAATTTTTCTTAGCAAAGGAAAATCTCTCTAAAGTGTCCTTGAGATACTCATTTTCTTTAGCTAGAGTGAGATAAATTATGCATTTAACAGATTTATTCATAAGTTTCTTAGAAGACTAGACTAAGCCAATCTTTTTTTCAGCAAAATCATTAAGTTATCTAGTCAAACTTTCTATTTCTATGGTAAATTTAGGACAGTTAGAACAAGAACATATCTCATGATAAAACATTTGTTGAATTGTTTCCTGAGATGAAATAAGTCTAGCTTCTAGCAATCTACAATTAGAGTAAGTTTTAGTTTGAGCATTTGAAATACTTGACTCTAAACATGTAGGTGAACTAGACTTGAGCTTTTCAATTTTATTATTTACAAGTTTTAACTTTTCATCACAAGAGTCATGTGTCATCCTTAAATCATCAAATTTAGCATTTACATTCCTAAGTTGAATCAAGTTTGATGCATTCATTGACCTAGCAGTCTGCAACTCAGAATGTAAAACTTGACAAGACTCACATGATTCTTTATCAGGAATAGAAGCTATAAGTCTATTGTTTTCAGAAGTTAAGCTTTCAATAAGACAATTATTTTCTTTCATATTATTTTTTGTCTTTTTCGGTCCAATAGCAAGTTTAATAAAACCATCTTCAAGCTCATCATATGTGGTCTTACCTCATCGGGATCACTATCATCATCGTCGTTGTTATCGTTTTTCGCCATGAAGCACATGCCGTGAAGTCATTGTTGTTCTCTTTCTTACCTTTAGCATCATCTTTATCGTGGTTGCGTCACAACTTCCATATTCCACATCACTCAGATCAAGATGGTCAATAGCAGAAAGCTCCTTTTCAGCAAATTCCTGATGAAAATTAACACCCTTGGTGTTGTTGTTCTTGAATGGCCGACGACAGTAATTCTTGTCTTCCTTGAGCATCTTCCCCTTGAGCTTGGGACACTCCATCTTAATGTGGCCTAGCACTTGATCAAACTTGGTATGCCACCTTACTTCCTCATCCTTATGTTGTTGAGTGCCTTGTATTCTCGTGAAGAGATCAACGCCAAATCCTCTTCAGGAAGCTGTTCGAACAGTTCCTCTGAAAAAAGACAAAGCGGACACAAAAAAAAAATTCGACGAAGCAGCCTGCACGGGGTTAGTCACAAGTGCTAAAGATGAAGAATTATCAATATTAGATGGCAAAGCTTCCATCTCATAGGTTTTCAATCTAGAGAAAAGATCATCCATGATTAAAGTATCTAGATCAACAGCTTGATTGATAGTTGTGATAACCATCAACCACTTAGAATCTAACGATCTTGAAATTTTAGTTGCATCATCTTCATCAGTAGGAATAACATTGACACCACGCAAATTACCGAATATTTTTTCAAACCAAGCAAAAAAACATCGTCAATAGCTTCACCAGGCTTGATAGCAAAATCAGAATATTCTTTTTATAACGATTTTCACGCACTTTCTTAATTTTAGTGGTTCCTTCATAATAATTGCAAAGAGTTTTCCATATTAAGTGGGCAGAATTAATATGAGCTACACTATCAAATTCTTTGCGAGAAATCCCTTGAAACAACAAGTTACAAGCTTGAGCATTTAAATCAGCATCTGTTTTATTTAGATTAGTAACAGTAACCAGAACCTCATGTGGTCTAGAAATCTTATTCCAAATATACTTGAGCCTCAATATATGCTTGCATACGACACTTCTAAAAAGCAAAGTTAGTATCATCTAGCATGGGGAACGACTCACATACCTCTCTGACGCCATAGCAACCTGCTCTGATACCACTTGTAGGATCGGATGCGACAATCAGAGGGGGTGAATGATTGTAGTGCCTTCTTTTACAACTTACTGAAGAGTATCTGCTATGAATTCAACCGGCAACTGGTCATCTAGTCATAGTGATCGAAACAACTCCGATCTGTTCAACCAGTCACAGCTATTGTCAACAACATGGCGAACAACACAGCACGTGATCGAAGAAGCTTAAGTTGATTTGGTCGAAGAAGTTGCGATCACCTAGTCTAAGGGGTTCGACTATCAGATTTCTTCTGTCCTACGACTTCAAAATGTCTCACACTGCTTGGAATAAAAATAAGTCGGAAACCGCTATGAACAAGAACTAGTCAAATACAGATCAACACAAGAGCTAGTCGAAGACAAAACAACACAAGAGCTGGTTGAAAACAGAAGAACAAGTCGTCGGCGATGACTAATCTTTTTTGAAATAGATCTAATTTTTTATTACTCAATCATGTTATGTGGCTACAAAGTGCTCTCACGGTACCCCTCAAACCCTAGCACAAAAATAACAAAAAACTCTCTACCGAAAGCAGCCGCAAAAAGGCTCCCCTAGCCCCATGTTACTCTTAACCACTTCGGCCTTTATATGCTAAGGCCCTAAACCGTGTCTTTATCAATATGGATACATAATCCTATCTCTTTCGAAAATTAGGGGACCCAAAACCTCTCAAATTCTGGGTTTTCCAATATCTCTAAACCTTCCAGTTATGAACATCTTCCACAACTCTTCACATGTCGAAACCTCTAGGACGGCACCTCCTGTAGCTTCGACCACGCATCATGCATTCATCTTTGATCTCCATGTGTCCCAGCGTGAGCACGATCACCTCATGACATCCACGACCACCTAAACCTTGGATTTCCCCCTCCTAGTTATGGTCTTACTCGTCATCGACCATGATCGTCTACATGCTCAACCAGCACATGCAAATATCAAAGAATGTTTTCCTGGCACAAGTTCTCCAAATTGACCAATATCAGTTCACACACGCATATCACACTCTCATTTATCAATAAACATGAATCAGATCATCCACGACCTTAAATTCTAGCTTTTAGGAAAATAACTCGAGATCACTCTGTAAAACTGGTCTAACCGCTGTGTATACGCCGGTCATACCGCTGGCTGACCAGACATGAGTACTCAAGGTACTCAAAGAATACAAGAATTAAAACACTCGAAGCCTACGACTACTTACTATAAGTGTTCGACCACCGATCAGAAACCTACCATCACTGATCGTAAAGCCTACGATCACTTACTAGAAGCCTACGATCACCGAGCACAAAGCCCACGACTTCCACGACTACCGATCACGAAGCTACGACTATCGACCAGTCACTGTAGGCTCGACCGTCAACCAGTCACTGTAGCTTCAACCATCGACCAATCACTGTAGCTTCAACTGTCGAATAGTCATTGTAGCTTCGTCCATCGACCAGTCATTGTAGTTTTGACCATCGACCAGTCACTGTAGCTTTCTGACCTTCAACCATGCAACTCCGACTGTCCTTTGTACTCGTTACACACATCGACTTACGATTGGGTACATTACTCGAAGCTCTACCACTCGGTACTCGGATCTACAGTACTTAGAAAACTAGCATTCGGTACTTGGAGATACAGTACTCTGAACTACATTACTCTGAACTATATTACTCGGTACTCGAAGCCACAGTACTCTGAATCCAGTCGAAAAGGATCATCGAGTATCACCGATTATACCACCCGATACAAGGCATAATCCGACCACTCACACTGAAAATCTAACAACCGAACCTTTCACAACCGCAAATATCAATACAACCCAGACGTCAATTATTCATTATCACAAAGTCTACGATCAGTTCACGTGGTCTAATAGAAGATGCCAAGAATGAAAAAAAGATGCCCTAATGCAGCCGTATGTGTGGAAGAGTAGATCTCGAGGGACGTGTTGCAAATTAGGGAATGCAAAAGAGAAAGGGGGGGGGGTTCCACAACACCGGAAAGATGTGGCATGCTGGGAAGTATGACGACAAGCGCCAAGGCCACAATGGAAAGCTTATTGATATGTACTCATCGATGGTGCCTACGCCAATAATGTACAAGACCATTGCCATGGTGGCGACGACGGACAACGCCATGAAGCAACACCGACGAAGGGGAGGCAGAGAAGGACACCGAGCTGGAGAAAATGAGTGGCTGGTGTTGAAGCCAAGCAACCTCAAATCTAGATCAGACGGATCTGAAGGAGGAGGCACATATACAAATAGCCAACTACTCGCGGCGGCCAGAGGACTACTCCACTACCAGAAATTGGCGAGAACAACTAAAAGAGGAGACCAGGAAAGCCACCAAATTGGATAAGAACAGCTGGTGGAAGAAAGATGACAACTACTAGGATAATATACAATGAAGAAAAGGGGTGGAACCCCTCCCACTCGGCGCGGCCGACAGGGGAGGGGCCCGGTGGAAGAGAGGAAGGAGGAGGTGGTTTGGGGAAAGCGGTTTCGGGCGGAGACCTAGATGTAGTCAGTAGAGACGAAGCTGTTTTTTTTTTCTTTCTTCGGCTGGCCTCCCACTTCCTCTGGTTAATTAGCTTCCCGTAAGAACAACCGTCTGAAATAGTTTATTTCACAACGATTCGTGGAATTCTTGCCTGCTAATTAGCGTCCTTGGCGCACTGTGCAGGAGAGATGGAGCTAAAAGAGACCATCAGCGATCTCTGCCCGAAAATTTCGGCTGTGAAGAAGAAGAGTCCAACTGGAAGCCACGTGGGACGGGAAGGGCTGGTTGCCAGTTTTGCTCCATTTCTGCCTAGTGACCCACAGGCGTGAAGAAAAGATTGCTTGCTTGAAAGTATGCATATATACACTACCGCATTGCATACTTGAATTACCCCTCCTCAAGGGGCGCCGTGAATCAAATAAAAAGAGAGAAGCCACACGACAAATGCAGGTCTGATTCCACCTTCTTTCCCACCCCCGTGCATGGGGCAATCGTCTCTTGCTCTGCCTTTCCCCTGTCTCTGTTGGATTCACTCGCGACAGTCCGCTGCTGCCTGGAATGCAGCTTTGACTAGCAAATAGCAAGGAGCCAAGCCGGGGGTCACCGGGCCGGTGGGTGGGTGGTGCATGCTCAGGGGAGGGGGAGGGGAGTCACTCACCACCATGTGGGTCTTGCAATCTTGTTCCCCTCAGATGCCAAATTGGTGATTCAGGTCTAGCTGCTAGTAAATCCACTGCTTCCCCTCCACGGGGTTACTGTTGTTGTTGGAACTATAAAATGGCAATGCCACGGGTTCTTACGCATCCTGCTCGTTATTATAAAGGTGCTGGTCCAATAGAATGTTGCCACATGCATATAAGTTGTTGGAGATTGACGCATACTCGGTTGTAGTTATCTAAAATTGAGGTGAACTGAGAGGAGAGATGGTCACGAGCATGTGATAGCATGCTACTATTTGAACTTGCAGCACTTATGGTGAAAGGCACCGTGCAGTAAACCTGAGCCTAGCCCGACACTGTCCAGATCTTGGTCCCTTCTCAAGACTAATGCACAATCCGGTTGCATCAGTGTATTTTCCAGGTTTACCACTGAGTTAATTGCTACTTAAATTTTATATGGACGTTATCAATTATCAAATACTAGCATAAAATCTTAGTGTGTCATTCCATGAAACCAGCTTGGAATGGATTAATAACTAGTGCAAATGTTGTAGTAGGTGTGATTCATGGATCGAACCAAGTGGGAAGTGAAGCACAATAATGAACCGTTCGTTGTTCCTGGTCCTTCGATGTTATATGACTCATCATCCTTCGACCTTAGCGTCGTACCATCATATTCAATCAGCAACTACTCAGATTTTACTCCAACATAACAGCACCTCTCGCTACCAGCATGTTACTACATGTTGGTACCAAGTGATCGATGTCCTCCGTTTGCAGACAAGGTATGAGACAGCCAGTAAACGACGACGATATAAGATGAGTTCGAACACAGTAGCACATCAAGCAACTCGATCTCAATCTACACTGCACATTACAGAAGATGGGAACAACGAAGCAAATCTCTAGCTCACGCTCATCTCAAGAACCCTCGAGCAGCTCCATTCCCCTCCCTGTTCCCCCCCTCGGATCCTCCTGAATCTTTTCGTGCGTGCACATGACATGCTTCCCACTGCCTGCCCCAAGCAAAGCACCCAAAAAGTCGGATGGATGCATATGTAAAAATCGTTGCCCCGTGAGAGCAGAGCACTGACTGCGCTGGTAGTAGCATTTTCACTTTTATGATTGCCGTCTAGATGTGTAAGGACAGGCACTGACTGGCACGAGCACATGGTGCTGAATCAGTCGTGACTGACGACGACGAGAGGCGGCCATAATGAGGCAGGCGATTGGCACAGAAGCAGGCGGGGTCCCCGCCCTCTCTCTCGAGTCTCGCCTCGGCCTGAGGCTGAATTCCTTAGAACCAAAACCCACCCTCCTTTAAAAGGCGCAGCATGTACTCGGCGTACGCACACGCGCCCCACCACCACGCTCGCGTGCTCTTCGTCAGTTTGACGTGATGTAAAGGCGAAAACAACGGTGAAATGCTGCGCCTTTCGACTTCGAGCTCGGCGACGGCGAGAGACGCCGGGCAGGCAGCCGCCGCTTTGGGATCAGTCTCGGTACGTCTTTGGAAGTTAACCATTCAGAAAACACTTTCGTCTCCAAAACGTCAAATTTAGAACAGGAGATCTCGACCGAAATCCACTATGGCTGAATTTACGGCGGAGGCCAATCATGGAGACATATTAAAATTGGTAGCCCTCGTAAGATCTCTCCGTATCCCTGCGCTAGCTCACCAGTCCTGAGTCCTGACCAAGAGTCTACGCCAAGTCACAAATCGGATCCCGTCATTCGATAGCGAGCCATCGAACAACTTCCTTAATAGTACACAGCGATGTCATCACAATAACTCTGTATACCTTTTTTTTTTGGGTAACTCATAATGCTTTATACTTAAAACAGACGAGCTGACGAGGCCTCTCTATGTATCTTATTCTGGTTTTCCATCTGGTCACATTGGCGGAAAGCTAGTAAAGTTGCTCATTGTTTACTCGGATGATCCCATCATCCTTACACAAATGATGACAGTGATTCTCGTCCCTACCATTAGTAGTGGACTACTAGTTGAATTTGGTACGTACAACGAGAGAATGTTTCACAGTCAACAAAAGCAAATAATTGCGCTTAAGGTGCGTACAATGGTATAGACAATCGTTGTTTATAGTATTTATCTATGTTATCTATAGACGGCATTAAAGACGACTTTTACAATGTGTTGCCTTTTTACGTATCTTTATAGACAGTTCTGTTATGTACAATATATCTTATTTCTCGTGTTACACGACTACTACATAAGAGACGGTCCATTCTCTTTGCTCACACTTTCTCATCCACATTATCTCGTATTTTACGTGTCAAAACTTACGGACAGTTGACGTCACACTATTATACATATTCTAATAGAAGCATAACCAATGATGGATGGTCCTGTTGCGAAGGCTTTCATCAGGGCGAGAGGTGGGTGTGTGCTGATTTTGTCCTAGTTGTAATCTTAATCGGCATCATGTACTCAGTAACGCAAACAGGGTCGACTTAATACATGCATGCATGACCATAGGTTGTACAAGGACATGTCCAATGCAAACCGGACCGAAAGTGCTCGCGTATACTTAAGAACTTACACAAAGTTTGTGTAGACAGGTTACTTCCCTCCGAGTCACAAAAATACGTTTTTTGTAAATGATATTTGCATGCAGTCAAATATTCTAAAAGTTTGTTGTTAATATCTTTACAAGTGTTCAGATTGGATACATGGAAATGGTATATATATAGACTTGTATCGAAAAGTGCTTTTATAATATTCTATTTTAAAAAATTATTAATGTATTTTAATAAAAACTGCGAATATTAGAATGGACACTCCAGGCGGCGAATATGCAATTGCTCCAACCAGATAACGTCCGTCCAAAACCCCAGCTCTCACAATATTACAGATAGATTTGTCAAATTTAAAATCTTGTACTATGGCTGATCAATCCAAAGATGCATTGTACAAATAACAAAAGTCATTGAGCACCAAATGGACTTGGCACTCTGATAATCATCATTAAAAGCCCCAAGGCCCCATGACATGTGTCGGATAAGAGCGTGTCATTATACACACCGCTATAAAATATCTTTCTGCGCCAATCCAATTCAAACTGGCGAGGGACAGGTACGGACGGATCACTTCGCGAGCCGAGGCATGCGGAGCCTTGTAACTGGGCCCCGCATGGGTCCGTCGTTGCACGTATGGATCTGGTCCACATGGATCATGCGCAGCGCAGCGCCCGCGGCAAACAAGCGCGACTCGCGGCACGGGGGCGGGCCGTCACTTATCGATTGACCCCCATGAAACGTATTTTATTGCCCCTATTTTGGTCTCTTTTTTTTCTATTCTATTCCAAGAATGCCCTGGGAAACTATTTGCATAAATAGTCTCTTTTGCCAACACCAGCGTGAACGACGCTGTACATTGTACATGTCAGCGTCAGAAGACGCTGAGATTCGGAACATATTAACATGGAAACACCGCTTCGTAGATGACCAGTAACTAACATGACTATAACGTGTCTCCGACATGGAGTGCTCGGCACTGGAGTTGATGGCGCTGAAGTACAAATCCCCCTACTCTCTCTGGATTACGATATGGCTGGCGCTAAGGCAGGATGCAGTTGTGTTTGAGAAGGTGATTGGGTGTGATCCCGTTATCTCATAATTTATGGATCTCGGTGTAACATCCCAAAAGTTCTTAAATGCAAAAATCTGGATTTTCAAAACTTTTTGGTATGTTTTTGTTGACGTTTTGTTTGCTTGTATTCTTGGGAGTTTTTTTTTGTATTTTCCTTTTTGCAGGCACGGGCGGTAAGGCGGTAAAACAGAAACCCTAAAATCGAAAATGTGTTCAAAAGCCCAATTAGAATTATTTAGCAAATATCGGATTTTATCTATAACCATATGAGAATTTTCTTAGCAAAAATCATCACATTTCCCAAGCTTTCCTTGATATTTTCTTTCCCCCTTTGCTATTCCTTTGGCAGAACCACACCGAGCCATATCGGTCGCCACCACACTATCTTCTTATGTTAACCAACGCAACACAACATTCTCCCTCCCGACTTGTGGATATCATGAGGATATACTCATTATTTTAGGATGATGTTACAATTGCAAATGACATTGAAGGTTTATCGATTCACACGTTTTTGGCAAAATTCATCAATTTTGATTACAAGAAGCTTTGAAGATTACCCAAAAGAGCAAGTCAAGATTTCTAATATTGCACAAACAACATATCAAGCCCGAGTAGTGCTAGCAAGATCATGGTTTAAAGCAATGGATTTGATCAATTTAAGCAAAGCTTCAAATTCAAAGAAGTTCATCAACGAGGATCCTAAAATGAAATTGGCCATGTCAAAATGTCAAAGTAAGATCAAAAATCTAACAAAGACCACATTAAGAGTCAATCAGTCCTCAGATTGAATCATTTTGCTCGAGCCCATTTGTCAACAGCTTTCTCATATGCAATGAATATTGAAGTTGACTAATGATCTAACTTAGTGACAAGATCCTCGACTAGGAGCCATCCACAAACTCATCCTAAGTCACTTAAGTTGATTAAAGGTATATCTTAGTAAAGAAGATCACTGACTAGGGCCATCCACAAACTCTTTCTAAGCTTCTACAAGGCTATAAATCTTGAGGTTCATGTCATTTCGATAAGCAATCCCCATGAGATCGTCTGATCATCAAACTATCTCAAGTTCATGTCATTTGACAAGCGGCCTCGTAAGAATAGTTTGGCACATTTTAAGCATAAGACAATCTTGATTTTTCATTTTTTTCACAGCGAGCTTAGAATCTCAAGAACACAAAAGCTCAAGTAATGGTCAATTTTAGATCAAAGAGCTAATAAGACAATTCGACAAGGCCAATGTCACAAGAGGAGCACTAATTCGCAACTTCGCTAAAACATCCACAAATTGCAATTTCTTAGTTCGAGTTGTTTTAAAGTTCTAGCTCATATAGCAAAGACTTAACTACACATGTAAAAGCATGATAATTCTAGCAAGTCAAAGAACTAGACATGGCATTGAGCAAGAATTGAAATACTAAAGCTCCAAAGGGTAATAGGCAAAGCTTCATCAATTTTAAAAGATAAGCGTAAAATCTTATATTACAATGCATCTTTTTGAATTTTCATACCACTTGATGTATTTTTCATATGAATGCAATATGATACAATGAGATACAATAAAAAGCCTAACAACCTAAAAAGTTCGTAAAGATCAAAAGTTCGTAAAAAGAACAATAAGAGATCAAAAGAACAAGGTAAGATCGTAAAAGATCGAACTCCCCTCAAACCAACCCATAGGGATAAATTACCCTAACTCACTTCTCAAGGTGGCAAACCTAGTTGGGTCTAAAGGTTTGGTGAGGATATCGACCAATTGAGCCTTCCACAAAATGCAAAGATAATATCACCCTTCTCGACATGGTCTCTAAGGAAGTGATAGCTAATGTCTATGCTTGGTCCTAGAGTGTTGCACGGGGTTCTTAGCAATGTTAATAGCGTAGTGTTATCACGAGTAAAAGAGGAACACTAGCAAAATTTAACCCAAAGTCCTTAAGAGTGGACACCATCCACAAAATCGACTACGCAGCCTAGCAACAGCCACATATTCACTTTCAAAGAAGGATTGTGCAATGTAGCGCTGCTCTAGAAGACCAAGAGACAAGAGACGTGCCTAAGAAATGACATGTACCGTAAGTGCTCTTCCTATCTAGCCTACTGACCCGCAAAAATCGAGAATCGAAAACCCCAATGGACAAATAAGAAGAGCAAGAATACCAAATGCCATAATCGAGAGTAGAATGTAAGTACTCAAGATGCGCTTACGGCTTGGCATGTGAAGTCCTCGGTGACGCTCAAACTCGCAGAGGCAGACGAGCGTATGGATGTCCGCCTTGAGCGTCAGTGCATGTGAGGGAGCCGATCATCTTCACGGTACTTGCGCTGATCCACGGCTGCCCCTTCCTCATCTAGATCCAAAGTACCGGTCGCCATGGGAGTGGCGATCGCCTTTGCGATCACCCATATCAAAACGCTTGAGAAGATCCTTGGTGTGCTTTGCTTGATGGATGAAGATCCCTTCCTTGCATTGCTTGATTTGCACTCCTAAAGTAGTTGAGCTCGCCCATCATACTCATCTCAAATTCCTCGGACATGGTCTCGGTAAAAGCTGAAACAAGAGCATGAGAGGAACCACCAAAGATAATATCATCAACGTAAATCTGAGCAAGCAGAAGTCATTGCCATGCCTAAGAATGAATAGAGTCTTATCAACTTTTCCTATTTTAAAATCATTCTTAAGCGAGAAGGTCTTAAGTCTATCATACTGTGCTCTAGGGGCTTGCTTAAGACCATACAAGGCTTTGGATAGCTTAAAGACACGATCGGTGCTTGGGATCCTCAAAGCCGGGGGTTACCTAACATACACTTCCTCTTCTATAAAACCATTCGTAAAAGCACTCTTAACATCCATTTGATGCAACCTAAAACCTTTAGATGCAAATAATGCAAGCATGATCTGCGTAATGGCTTCTAATCTAGCAACAGAGCGAAGGTCTCATCAAAATCTAACCCCTCAACTCGACTAAAACCCTAAGCTACCAACCTAGCCTTGTTTCTAACCACGTAACCATCCTCATTTTGTTTATTTTAAACACCCAACGGTACCAATTACATTATGACCACTAGGAGGTTCTACAAGGTTCCGCATTTTATTTCTTTCAATGTTTTCTAACTCCTCATGCATGGCATTGACCCAACTAGCATCGAGATAAAGCATGTGATATATCTTTGGGTTCAAAAGACGCTACAAATGCAGAGTGAGAGAAAAGACTCGGATCATGATACCGGAGCGAGTGACTCATTTCATGGAGACTACCAATCATCCCGATCAGAAAGGTTTATCTCGGATGCAAAGGAGCTACTGGGGAGATAGTATCTCCTCAACCTCCGCAGTATCTTTAACTTAGCTTGGACACAAGAGCGACATCCTTGAATGAACTCGCTGCTCACCACCGACGATCCAGCCTTCGATCATTACATGAATCATCTCGAAGGTGATGAAGTCATCACCGATCGCTGCGTGAAGGAAGTGAACCATCTTGAGTCTCCTATCATGGTATGAACAGTATGAGTCAACGAGCCACGTGTTCTTCCTCCTTCCGCTGATGATCCTCAAAAATCAAGGCACAAAAGATCGATGTCTCAATCATCAAGTTAGTTAAAATAGACTTGGGAACCCAAGATTGCTAAGACACACGTCCGCGAGTAGTATGCAAGCGTAATGAGTGTCCTTGATCCTAGTTGAAGTCCTATCATGAGCAATGGTTACAAACACATGAGATGCATTCTGCCTAGGAACATGATGATGATAAATGCAAGTGTATCCTAGACCAGTTGCTTCTTCTTTACATGACCATGTTTCACACCAAGCTCTAGGTTGATGAAATAAAAAGTTCTAGATGATTAGCATTTTTCATCCTACGCCAATGTAACTCAACTAAATGTCCACTCTTCTCATAATAGGTGCAAAGGGTATTTTGTACCACCGGGAGAAGCACCTTTTGTCTCAAAAGAAGGTTGACAAACCTCGCGAGTTTGAAAGCAATTTTTGCGAGTTTGGTTTTCAATTCAACCAAGCCATTTTCCAAGACCCAATGACCTTAGCCTTGGATTTGTAATCGCGAGTTGTATCCTAAACCTTGCTTCTTAGAAGGAGTTCTAGACTTGTCAAGAATCATGTTTAATTGTTTTTTCCACTAGAAAATTTTTGCAGTGTGTTCTCTAGATAAACATTATCTTTCCTAAGATCAATACATGATTGACAAATTTTAGGTTTAATAACCTTGCAAGCCTCTCCTTATAATTAGCAATTTCAAGCTTAAGAAGCAGGACATAAAGTACAAGTAGCGAATAACATCGCCTTAAGCTTGGCATATTTCTCTCTAGCACGCTTAAAATGTCTTTAATTTCACGCTCATGTTCTAAGCAACGAGAGCAAGAGCGAGACTCTCTTGGTTGTAAACATCCAACTTAGACTCTAAGCATTTAAGACATGGAGCGATTTGACCTCAACTAGCTCTGGGCCTAGCATTTTCAAGTTGATGCAAAGCAAAGATAAGAGCAGTTGCGGCTTAGATATTCGGAGTAAAGTATGGCAAGATGAACATTCATCAACGCCTAGATTCTTAGCATTCACAAGTTCTAATGTCAAATTTTCAACTTGTGACTCTAGATCCTTGTTCTTAACCATGATGAATTTTAAAGCCTTATCGACTAAGCAATTGCTCATATGTTCTCGTGATCTAGCGTAAAGGACATCATAAGATAGGGATACCTCATCATCATCATCGACGCCGACTGAGTCGACCATGAAGCACATGCGGTGAAGTCCTTGGTCTTCCCTTTCTTGTCTTGAGGTGGCTCCTCCTCCTCCTTGTCCTCCTCGCCCCAGAGTCCACATCGCTCAAGATTGATCTCCAAAAGCTGTAAGGACCCGGTGAGTGACTTTCATCGACTTGGCAAAGATCAAACCTTGATTTGTTCCCTTGAGGCTTCTTCCAAGTCGGCTTTCCCTCCTTATGGTTACCCTTACCTTCAACTAAAGGCTATTCGAATATGGTAAAGCTCACCACACTCGTGAGCAAGTCAGGGCCACACCTCTTTGTTTCTCACATTGTTGTAAGTCGTGCAGACTTTCTTGACTATGAGGGCTAGCTCGGGCTCGGGAAGACTCTCAAAATCCTCTTCACTAATTGTGGATAAACAAAAGAAGAAAACCCAAGAGGACTCGGTAAAACCATCGAAGCTCTTGAAAGAGGATCGGCTACCAAAGCCATCTTGTGCTTCTTAGGAAGACTACCTCTCTTGATCTCATGAGTCTTGAGCTTACTATAGCGGCATCCAAGGTGAGAGTAGAGAGATCGACGCTCTCCTCTATGGCGGTAGAGCTTCATCTCCCACTCCTTGGTGTTGATTGCACCAAGAGGTGAGTGGCATTCTGAGTTGAGAGTACTCAATGTCAACAAGTTTTCATCCGATTGACAACCTTGTTGAAGCGAGTAAAACGTCATCGATGCTCTCGCCGGGACGCATCTCGAATTTGTTGTACTCTCGCTATATAGACCGTCGGGCGCACTTGTTTAATCTGGACGATCCCTCATGGTAAGTTTCGAGGGTGTGCCAAATTTCATGTGCGGTCGTAAGATTGCAAACTCTGCCATACTCTTGTCTACCAAGCCCAAAGATATAGGAGATTCTTTTGCCTTGTTGTTGTTAGCCTGTGCATTTTCAAGGAAGACTCGATGTGATTTTCCTTGATATTTTCTTTCCCCTTTGCTATTCCTTTGGACCGAAAAGGCGACGCGCTCACTTTTTCAACCGAACCACAGCTATAGAGCCATATCGATTCGCCACCACACTATCTTCTTATGTTAACCAACGCAACACAACATTCTCCCTCCCGACTTGTGGATATCATGAGGATATACTCATTATTTTAGGATGATGTTACAATTGCAAATGACATTGAAGGTTTGTCGATTCACGCGTTTTTGGCAAAATTTCTATTCTATCAGGTCTCTGGCGGTCAGTCCGGTCAGGGCGGTGGTCTAACCGGCTAGTGGCGGTCTGACCCGCCATCCCTGGCGGTCATACCGATAGGGGGCGGTCCGACCGGCCTTGGGTGAAGGTCGGACCGGCCAATTATGTTTTGTGGAATTTGGAGCTGGGTCAAAAATAGAGCGTGTAGGCAAGAGAGGGGATTCTCATACATTTGGTCTCATATTTTTTGGAGTTTTCAGTCAAAAAATCTATTCATTTAAAATTTTCAGAGAGGTTTCAGATTTCAAGGTGTGAATCAAGGTGTGAATTTTGGCTAAGTCCTTCTAAGCGTCGATCCGACCAGGCGGCAGTTCGATCGGGTCGAGGAGGCGGTCGACCGCCATTGAGTGACGGTCTGACCAGTTTTCACTTGATTCGTCGGCTTTCATAGCGGCGATGTTTGTTTGTTAGGTCAAGTTCATGGGTTTCAGTGCATATATGTTGCATGATGCATGTTTTGACTAACGTGGGTCAAGTTGCGAAGAACTTATTCCCGGAATCGATTTCTTGGTCTATTGTTGTGCAAGTTGCTTGGAGGTCAACGATGGTCAACGGCGAGGATGATCGGGACTAGGTTTGGAGAGCTGAGGTTCAGAACGATCAAGGATGTCGGGTGAAGTCATTGGATTCAAGCATGACGCAAAATGGGCAAGGATGACCTAACGGGGAGTTCAGTGCGACGGGTTGCATCAAGCGGCGCGGGGGTCAGTGCAAGTGCCATGGTGGTTTCGGTGTGAGCCGGATGGGAGAGACTTGCCGACATGATGAGAGCCGTTGATCAACCTACACGTGGCGAATCATGGGATTGCTTCATGAAGATTGGACTCGGTCTTTGGAGAAGGATCGAGAAGGGGTATTTTGATAATATCACTAAAATACTGCCTTGATAGCTTTTGGCTAAACCGCGGCGTAAGACGACGCAAGGAGAAGCGGTTTAGGTCAAGAAAGATGAAGACGACGCTTTAAAATACGTGTGTGAGTTAAATCCGTTTGTGTATGGGCTTAACGGGTGCCCAATAGAAAACTCTTCTAGAATGTTAGCCTCCACTATAAATATGGGAGGGTGTTGTAGCACCTGCTTGATCATTTTGCTTATTAGATTAGGGAGTGGAGATGTTAGGATCCTTGAGAAGAGATTGATTGTGTGCTCATGTATTAAGTTTTGTCCTCCTGGGTGGAGTGGCTATAAATCAGCAACAATTACAAATCAATCTATGAAAGTTCTCTTCAAATGAGTCTCTTTTAGTTATTGCTCTCTATTTTGTGATTTTGGGGCTTTCTTTGATTCTCAAGTTTTCTTTTGGTTTCTGCCCACAATTTTGCTTGCTGTGACATGTGAGAACTCATCTAGGATCATCTTGATCATCTCTAACCCACGAGCAAGTTTTTGGATCTAGTTTTCGTTTTGACTCGGATTTGAACTATCCTTCACTCAAATAGAAAAAGTTCAGAACTTTGCCAAGGATCTTCATGATTTTTGATTGGAATAGGTTCCTAATATCCTAGAGAAGGTGTGTTCCAAGTTTTATTGAGTTTGGAGTTGTAGATTAAAAGTTAGACCTATTTATAACTTTTTTTTCATGCTGATTTTACTGTTCATCAGGCTGGCGGTCAGACCGCCATTGACATAGAGGTTGGACTATCCAACACTTGGAAATCGAGCTTTGGTTGATTTTGGTTGTTTTGCTCTGAGGTTTAGATTGGATTCAATACAAGTCTTCTGCTGTACTTGTATATTGATCTTCATAGCTCTCATAGCATCGGAGTGAAAATCGTGTTGAATTCGATTTTGGTGAAAAAGAGATCGTGCTTCTATTCACCTCCCCTCTAGTCGCTGTTTCGGTCCAACACGACTTCATATCTCTCTCTCAGCGATCAACCTTCTCTGGAATTTGCTCCACGTCGAGGCCATGCAAGCGAATCCCGTCACTCAAGTCGTCGCTTATCTCTCAAACCGTCGCTCAGTATCGCCTCTGAGCACTGTGCTGCCCAACTCAGTCATTCCCTCGCTAACTCCCGCAGAAAGCCATGCCATTGCTTCTTCCCGAGAGCAGTGCCACCTCGTTGCAATCCCCACCCCTCGCTATAAGAAGCCACTTAAATCCTCTACATTCTCTCCTCACCACCCTAGTCCTTGTTCCACCTTCTCCCTTGTTCCACCGAGCTAGAGCTCGAGAGGAAAGCTCGAGCACCATTTCGGCAGACACACCGTCACAGCGCGCTCCAGTGACCCCCACACCTCGCCAACCCCGTCATGGCGTGTTCCGGACCACCAGGAACATTTCTCCTAAACTAATTATGCTTTTCCTTCGCAAGAACCGCTGCCATCCTCTTCTTCCCCATTTCCGGCTAAAAGAGCTAGTTTCACCACCACATCGTCTCTGACGAGCCCCAGTGAAATTCATCTCTCTCAAACCATCGCATCACCTCCCTTGAGCTCCCCTGACAGTTAATCGCATCTTCTTTTCTCAAAATACCATCGCCGCTTGGAGCTCCCCCGCCCCCCGCCCCCCCCCCCCCGGCCATTGGTCACTATAGACTTCAACTTGGAGGCCTTCTTCTCCATGGTGATTCGCTGGTCCTGAATCCTAGAACTTTTTCTTGTTGTTGCTTGAGGTTCCATGATTCTATTTTTCTTCCCTTTTTCTCTATAGATAACCACCCTGCCACCTCATCAGTCTCAGTCATCACCAGATCTTGTTACACATTCCATTATCCACCTTACCCAATTCCTGTGAAAACCCAAATTCAACATGACTTCCTTGAGAAAAGTCCAATCCACACGGTCATAAGCCTTGGAGAGATCCAATTTATATGCACAATGATTCCTACTAATAGCACCTCCGTTCTGAATCGCATGAATACACTCAAAAGCAATAAGGACATTGTCAGTAATAATTCTGTCAGGTATAAAGGCACTTTGATTTGGTGAAATGATGTTCGACAAAATAGGCCTCAGATGATTCACAGTACATTTTGAGATCACCTTGTATATTACATTGCACAATTTGTTGCTCATACACCTATCTAGAAACCTACGAATTGACAACCAGTAGGGGGATCACGACAACATACTTCACCTAGCAGTTCTTCGTTGCTCTGGACTTTCAGGCACATCTGGATTCACATCGGAGAGGATTTGAACTTGGGTGTTGGAGGAGTACACCCGTACGTACCTCCCACCAACTGATCTAGGCTCAGAAACTGTAAAGGAACTCGCACATCAAAATCTTATTTTAATTAGTCAAAATTATTGTAACGAAATAGATTCCATAGCTCAAAACTACCCATTACTACAACCCGCAAACTGACCCTAACTACGGAGGAATGTAGACCACTAATCCATATCCTTGTAATAAATCAACAAAATTGCAGCATTCATGCATGCGCCGAGCCAAGTCACCATCTGCTGATATCAACGTGCGATATATCTAGTAAGCGGGCGTACCCAGGTTCTGGCATCTCTTACTCTAGTTCTTATGTGCCTCTCAAAACCATCCAACCAACTAAATGAAATCCCCCGTACGTTGTCTTTTAGGGACATGCATGTACACACACGTCACTCTATTTAATCACAGTGCAAATAGACCGGAGAAAATTTAACGAAGCTTATGATTGAGGTTGGAATAATTATTAATCGCCGCATCGCATGGCAAGATGTCGCACTCGCAGAAAAAATATATATACACTGACGATTCGGTTTATTTTGGACTTGCGACCATTTGCATTGTTGTTTCTCCTATTCCAACTCCCACGAGAGGGAGAGGCCGGGAGTGATTTATTTATCAAAGAGACTTGATTGATCGATCCCCTGTCTAGTCGGGGTACCAGTGGCAGAAAGCGACGCTCATTTTTGTATCTGAAGATTTTCGAATCAAAGCACCGTATGATATGGACGAACGATCTTTGTCACAGTCAACAGCAATACTAATATTCTCTGCCTCATTTATAAAAATAGCATCAAATATCACGCCCTAGAGGGCCGTACTCTCCCCATACTGTCACGCGTCTATTACCGCACCTTGGGGATGGCAATACTATCTGCCACGCCCATAGGGGACGGTAATAATCTCTGTTGCACCCCTAGAAGATGGATTACTCTCGCGACGCCACGTGGCGTGTCCGCCCTAGGGGCACGGCAAAGAGTGTTGTATTAACTCAGGTGCGGTACACGCATGAGCCCTAGGGGAGCGGAAATACAAAAAGGCTGTAAGTTGTAGGAATTTTTAAATATTGCAAATGGGTTTTTAAAATTATGAAATTTTTTGTGAAGGCTCTTGACACAGTGTACTTTATTGTGTAATATTTCTAGAATTTTATCTCTTGTGGTTTTTTCCCCAAATATTACTTTGCTACTGTTTGCATGCAAATGAAATCATCCATTTCAAAAAAAAAATTCAAAAACAAACTCAAAATGCTTTATGCTTTTATTCTCAGTATAATTATCCAAGTTTACAACTTTTTGATGGTTCAAATCGAGTTATCAGATCAGACAAAACCAAAAATCATAGATAGTAAAAGTATTAGTATGATTAGTATTACTCGAAGCAGTTTGATGCATGAGGGAGTTTTTGGCTAAAATGGTGTTGGACCGAAATGACGACTAGAGGGGGGTGAATAGGAGCACGATCTATTTTTCACCAAGATCGGATTCAACATGATTTTCACTCCAATAGCTATGAGAGCTATGAATATAAATAAACAAGTACAGCGGAAGACTTGTGTTGAATCCAATCTAAACCTCGAAGCAAAACAACCAAAATCATCAAAAACTCGATTTACAAGAGTTGGGCGGTCTGACCTCTATATCAATGGGGGTCTGACAGGTCACCTTGTGCGGTCTGACCGGTCACATTGGGCGGTCTGAGCTCCAGCCCGATGAACAGTAAAATCAGCCCAAAAATAAAATCACAAATATGTCTAACTTTTGATCCACAACTCTAAACTTCACGAAACTTGGAACACACATTATCTAGGATGTCAGTAACCTACTTCAATCAATGATCGTGAAGATCCATGCCAAAGTTCTGACATTTTTCCGTTTGAGAGGAGGATGGTTCAAAACCGACTCAAAATGAAAACTAGATACAAAAACTTACTCGTGAGTTATAGATGATCAAGATAATCCTAGATGAGTTCCCACATATCACAGCAAGCAAGATTAGGGGTAGAAACCAAAAGAAAACTTGAGAATCAAAGAAAGCCCCAAAATCACAAAATAGAGAGTAAGAACGAAAAGAGACTCATATCAAGAAAACTTACATAGATTGATTTGTGACTGTTGTTGGTTTACAGTCACTCCATCAAGGAGGACAAAACTCAATACATGAGCACACAATCAATGTCCTCTCTAGAATCCTAACCTCTCTACTCCCTAACCTCAAAAACAAACTAGGGTTTCAAATATGCCAAAGGATTGAAGGTGCACAACCAGCACCCTCTCATATTTATAGTGGATGCTAGCTTCTAGAAGGTATTCCTAATGGGCACCCATTAGCCCACACACAAACGGGTTTAACTCACGCACACATTTTAAAGCGTCGTCTTTATCTTCTCTTGACCTAAACCACTTCTCATTGCTTCGTCTCGCCGCGGTTTAGCCAAAAGCAATCAAGACGGTTTTTAGTGATATTACCAAAATACCCCTTCTCGATCCTTCTCCAAAGACCGAGTCCAATCTTCATGAAGCAATCTCATGCTTCGCCACGTGTAGGTTGATCAACGGCTCTCATCATATCGGCAAGTCTCTCCCATCCGGCTCCCACCGAAACCACCATGGCACTTGCACCGACCCCGCGCCGCTTGATGCAACTCGTCGCACCGAACTCCCCGTTCGGTCATCTTTGTCCATTTTGCGCCATGCTTGAATCCAATGACTTCACCCGGCATCCTCGATCGTTCTGAACCTCAGCTCTCCAAGCCTAGTCCCGATCGTCCTCGTCGTTGACCGTCGTTGACCTCCAAGCAACCTGCACAACTATAGACCAAGAAATCGATTCCGAGAACAAGTTCTTCGCAACTTGAGTCACGTTAGTCAAAACATGCATCATGCAACATATAAGCAGAAACTCATGGACTTGGCTTAATCAATAAACATTGCCGCCAAAATGGTGACGAACAAGTGAAAACCGGTCAGACCGCCACTCAAGGGCCGGTCTGACCGGCCAGGCCAGAAGGGACTTAGCCAATTTTCAACCCTTGAAATCAAACCTCTCTGAAAATTTCAAATGAATAGATCTTTTGACTGGAAGCTCTAAAAATTATGAGACCAAGTGTAGGATAATCCCCTCTCTTGCCTACACCCTCTATTTTTGTCCCAGATCCAAACTCAAACCCATATACTGGCCGGTCGGACCGCCGCCCATGGTCGGTCGGACCGCCAGGGGTAGCCGGTCGAACCGCCACTGGTCGGTCGGACCGCCGTCCTGGTCGGTCTGACCGCCAGAGACCTGATAGCACATAATTTTGCCGAAAACACGTGATTCGACAAACCTTCAACGTCATTGCTAATTGTAACATCATTCTAAGATCATGAGTATATCCTCATGATATCCACAAATGTCAAAGGAAAAAAATTACACCTTGTTCGTGCCCTAGAGGACCAAATTTACTATACGAGTGACACATGGCCTCGTCTGGCCCTCAGGGACACTGATACCCCTCGTTAATTACAACTATTTGGTACATGTGATAATACTTTTTTAGAATGAAATTAGGTGATTTCATCTAAAAAATATTGTTTGATTTCATCACATGTGATAATGTCCCCTCCCCCGACAATGAAAGTTTGATCTGATCGCAGGGACGAGCTAGGCGGTCGACCACATGAAAAAAAAATTGTGGAATGAAATTTTGATACATATGATAATATTTACTTATTATTTTTTTACTTCTGTAAAGAAGAAAATTATACTGAGAATAAATATGGAAAATATTTTGATCATATTTTTAAATTTTCCTCAAATCGATTAGCCTTAATGTGATTTTTGAGAGGAAAATTAAAAGAGATAAAATTCTGAAAAAAAATTGTACAAGTAAGTACACTGTGTCAGGATACTTCACAAAAATGTTCATATTTTTTTTTGATCTCATTTGATATATTTAAAAAATTTCTACAACTCTTAGTCTTTTTTATTTCCACATCCCTAGAGCCCACACGTCTGTTATCGCGCCCTTGGGGGACAACAATACTCTCTGTCGTGCCCCTAGGGCCAAATGCACCACATGGTGCCGTGAGGGAAAAACCGTCCCCCAGGGGTACGGTGGGGAGTATTACCGTCCCCCAAGGGCGTGGTAATAGATACGCTGCGGTATGGGGAGAGTCCGACCTCCTGGAATGAGGTATTTGGTGTTATTTTTGTAAATACGGTGGAAAGCAGGCCAATATTGCTATTGACTACGCTAAAGATGCTGTAACTGGCAAAAACTCGGGAGACGAGGGTGCATGATGATTTAGTATTGGTCGACACAGTTCATGTGAGTACGTACGTCTCTCTTAGTATGTCCTTTTTTTTAGATAGGGAGAGCTTTGATCTATGATCCAATGGTAATATTCTATAAAGAGTTCATGACCTCTAGATCTATAATCTGTAGATGCTGCGGCCTTTAAGTTTATATGACAAGCCATTTTAGCCGCCCTTTTTTTTTACTTGTTTCAGTCATGCATGCTCTAAATATGTCGTTCTCAGGTCGATCATTTGGATCTCCTGGATTAGAAATAAGTTTTTAGAAGGAAAAAAAAAGTCAGTCTACATCCCGATATATGTGAATTAAAGCATGCGACCAAATGATCGTGACAACCTTACTTAAATTTACTCACGCTACCAAATGATAATTCCGAATCATGGGCAGGTGAAAAGGAGGGGGAAAACAAGGGCAGGAGGAGGCAGCCGGTCCGGGCCCTGGGGCTACGGCCCCCCCTCCCTCTCCTCGCCGGTGGTGTGGTTTCAATCGCCAACGTGTTCCTTGAAAGAGAAGGCTCTCCCTATCTGCTGTGAGTTTCCAGCCCCATCCTGCATGAAAATGAAGGCGGTGATGTGCTGCTCCATCAGCAAAAGGATCTGTGCAACCAAACCAGGAGCATTACGGATGGGACGGGTAACAACAAAGTGTCACCTCACCCTCAGCATCTTTCGCCATCACCATACATATGACAAAAAGTGCGCGTGGAGGAGAAACCCGCACGACCATACGCGCCATCGCATGGCCAAGTTTGCTTGCTCCCATGTACGCGCGCCGCCGATCCAGTGCTCAGTTGAACAAGGACTACCCATGCAAAACTGAAGCGCAACATCACTTTTTGGAACAAAACCTATCTTTTACGCTAGAAATTTTGTTATGTTGAGCCAAGTGATACCTGTATGCGCAATTTCGCGAATCTCTTATCTCCATTTGGGAATTCCTGCAGCTCGCGGCTGGCTACTTGCAGACATACGATCGAACAGCGGTCAGGCCATTGACGAATTCGACTGCACAATGGTCAAGACGGCTGTCTTCCATAGCGCTTGCTTGCTTCATTAATGGACGATCTTTCCATGGCCGGAGTAAGTCAACTGAAAATAACTGCAACGTACTATCACTGAAGAATACCATAACTGCAAACGTCCTGTGCTCTATCACAGAACAGGGTAGACACCCCTTGCTGGCGTCAAGGTATTTTCAAGGCAAAAGGTTGGGTACCTTCCGGTGCCTGCAAGCCTACACACTGGGTGCGATTGCTTTCATTACTCGTTAGCTTGGGAACGAACGTTCCATTGGAGGAAAGGAAGGAGGCATTACTTGCATTTCCTCCTTTGTTCCTTCACTCCAACCATCCCCAACTCTCACCTAAAATCTCACAATCCTCTCACACGTGCGATGTAGGACATACACCTTTTTTATATACTTATGGAGCTTACATGTTGTCATTACTACTCGTTAGCAACTACAAGTATGAATTTGTATGGCTACCCACAAGTATTTATGTGAAAAGGAAAGAGAAACAATTGTTCAAGAAGTACAGAGAACCAAATGTTCGAGAAGTACGGTGAGAATTGCACTATGGGTTTCCAATATTGAAGACATCTGTTATATATTAAAAGCTCGTGACAGTTGTTTTACATCTACTAAAAAAAATAGAAAGATGCTAGAAATTCTCATAAAAAAGAAAAACAACCGGTTCTTGATTGGGTGGACCCTAATTAACGCTGAACTATAGCAACTATTGGATGCTATCAAAAAAAAAGGAGAGAAATTTGCTAGAAATTGTCACACAAAAAATAAAATATCCGACCCTTAATTTGGTGGGTGCTAATTAATGTTCAACTATCGTGGCCATGGGATGCTAACTAATACTTAGAGATATGTGTTTCTTTGTAATTTAAAAATAAAATAGAAGGTAATCGTTACACAAAGAAAAAAACGCTATTGGAAAAAAAAAAGTAAACAAAGTAACCTGCCATCTATACTATCGTGCATGGGAAGTACGTGCAGATGCCGCTAGCGTTGTGTGTTCAAGCTCACTTTTCTTATTCTTTTTCGTTTTCTTTCTTTTTTATTTTCCTATTACTTTCAATTATTTTGGGCTTTTTCCAAATGGGTGCTATGTGATTTGTCATATCAATTGGTACAACCAATGATAGCAAGCCATACAAAATTATGAGTGATTTAATTGTCATGATAATAACCAGTGAGATTGAATCTTTTTCCTTAGCTTTTCCCAACTAGAGATGGCGTGGAACACAAAAAGATATAGAAAAGAAGGCGTGCATAGTGTCTCAATGCATCGGACTAGCGGGGCATAACATCGAAGAACCGATAAAAGTAGGTGCATGTGCACAATTAACATAAATACTTCCTCCCTTCTTTTATAATTACTTTCATCCTATAATGCATACAGTTAAAATTTGAAAACTTTGACTGCAATTATACATAAAACTATTTTGATTTTTCACCAAAATTACTACGGCACAATTATATTTTTAATAGAAAAAGTTATGGCCAAACACATATATTAGAGAACATGTCAATGTCCAAAACGACAAGTAAAAAACGAGCAGAGTATATATGTTATTTGTCAAAAACAAAAAAAGTTTGACTTCGCTCCTCCCACAATAAGAAGAATTTGTGGCCGAAAAGCGTAATAGTATTCTTCAAACAATGTGCTTATACATAATCTATTTGTCATGTAGAATACATTCCAATTAAAACATGAATACCCAAATTTAAACCATAATTAGAAAGGTATAGAAATAAAAATAAAAGTGCAATAGGACTAGCCACGCAATTGCGCGAGCGACTCGCCACTTTGAAAGATATGTATATTTATATACTTGAAAGAATTCCCATATGAAACAAAGATTTTAGTAGGAACTTTTACAAAACTAGCCGATTGGCCTGTGCAATTGCGTGGTTTGGTGTAATATAGTGTAACTTTATGCAATTCCAAAATTTAAATTTTATATTTTGCAATATAAATTTGAATTTAGGGTATTTGATTTCATATTTAATTAGCAATTTTATTTTGATATCTCTTTCCTTATGTATGAATGAGAGGATTGAGAGGTGGGTCCATTGAGCAAATTTACACTCTCAACCTTTGAATTAAACATAGTGCTACCTATTTTTTTGAAAGTAATAGAATTATAAATCAACTATTAAATATAAGACTTTAAAATTGGGGTCCACCAAATTTAGGGTTAGATGTTCTTTAAGATCCTTTTCAAATTAATATATCTCTAAAACAACTATTGAACTAAGCCTTTAAAATTAGGGTCTACCAGTTTAAGGGTCTGGTGTTTTTTGTGAGAATTTCTAGTATATTTCTCTTTTTTATTTGCAGTTGTAAAAAGTTTGTCTAACTCTTATCAATTTCCTGCGTTCCAAGCAAGCCATCCTATCATCCGGATATGTCCTTTAGCCTGTAAAAACATAAAGTTGATACATTTGCATTTTTGTGACGAGGAAAAGATTACAGCATTGGGCTCACGCGTGTGTCGTGCCAGCCAGGCAACCAATTGACAATAGAAAAAACGGTAGGGTAAAAGGACAAAGGAGAAGAAAAAAAAAAGTCGAAGAGGAACAAGCAAGCTTGATCGAAAAGGCAGTGACGGCAAGCACCCCATGTGTGTGGGTGTGCATGGGTTACCTTTGCCGTCCAATGTACCCGAGTATATGTTACGGATGTACATCCAAAGCCAGTGATGAGATGCAGGGAGAGCACATTAATTTTCACAGTACCTCGCATACTGCCAAGAGGCCGTGTCTGAACGGGAAACATTAAATTTCACAGTACCTCGCATACTGCCAAGAGGCCGTGTCTGAACGGGAACCATTGGTAAGCTAAAAGATGCATGATAATGAGAAACTTTGATCCTGGTTGTCTCATCGAATTTGGACGGATCAGATAAGCCAGTAGATGCCACTCATATTCGGTACACACATTTACACCCTTCTCCTTGTTTCAAAAACGCTTCAACCCTTCTAGCCGGATAGGCAATGTATTATGTTTGCGCCTACCCAAGTAGCGAAACCAGAATAAAAATAGAGTGACTTACAGACCAAAGTGTCCCTGCTGTCCGCGTCAGCACTGTAGATCAACACAAGCGTGGTCGATGCCACCACGGCCTGCCACAACATCGTCGGCCTCACGCACAAGCTCATGATCCGTACCTATAGTGGCGATCGCATACACCATTCAAATCAAACCCGTCCCCAATAGTTGAGCATAGTTTCTAGTTTCTACAAAACAAAATACTAGAAAATATTAAGTTATGTCTGGTACGCATGAATTGCGTTGTTTCGTATAAAATTTATGTGAAAATCATGCGAAGTTACTGGTTTCCAAAAGTATTCAAGAAGGTTCAAATGGTGAACAGGTATATGCAAGGTCCAAGAGGCAAGAAGCACGTGCCATACTTGGGCACCCTAAAAGTATTCCCTTTTTGTATTATTGGAAATAATTCATGTCATATTGGAGTAGGTTTGTGTTTCCAATGTCATCGACAAAGCATGTCACAAATGTTTTTTAAGTGGATCATGCGTCAAAGATTGAAGCAAAGCCCGGACAAAAATTAAACATATAAGCATAGAACCTCTCGTCTTTTGTGTTGCCTCCACCCTACTTTCGAAATTGTACAGAACGAGGTGAGGCATTCTGGTGTATCCCTCGCAAAATAAGTCCTGGACTCCTCGTGTATGAAATGTTGAGAGTTGAGAACCATCACATTTTCCCAGAGGTAAACCAATGGATCAGCAAAATGAGCAACTACATCTACATGGTTCTTTGATGTAAAAAAGCACCGCCAGTTACCAGCTTACCCCTGACTAAATGCATGGTCGAAATGTTAGCTAATCATCAGCATTGAAGTATGTAATAGACTCAAGTCCTTAGAAATAGTTTGAAAGACACTAAAATACTATTGCTTTGCGTCGACCAGCGTCATTTCTTCTTCTTCTTTTTTGATCCGTGATGTGCTATGACAGCGGCATCACTGACAGCACTAGAAAGAACACGGGTAATAAAATGCCGAGTTTTTTTTTTTTACGTGGCTAAATCAGCGTTGTTAACGTTCACAGTAACAACTCTAACCCCCTTCAAACATTAAATGAAAAAATGTTACCGTGCCCAACATGTCGCCAAGTCCGCGTGTCAGACGGCCGGAGGCCCTCGTCCACACACCCAGGGTCCGGAGCTCCCTCCTCACGTGGCTGTGTCCGCGTGCCCGTGCTTGAGTCCGTACGCTGGGGCACAACGTAAGCTCGTCCGCGTGCCCAGTGCTGCTGAGTCTGTCCCTCCCCCAACCCCGCGAATGTTAGCGCGCTTGAGCCCGAATCTGTGCCCCCAACGCACAGACTCGGCAATGTGTTGTCCATCGGCTACCCTGCGATGGTATTTTTGTATTTGATATCCGAAGAAAGCTAACTTTATTATTGCTAACCTTAGCTAATTTAGTCCAAAACTCTAGAATGCCAAAGGAGTAAATGGGCGTACAACTTAGCAGCACCCAAAATCGTGTTTTCTTTTGTGAAAAGAAAACAAGGCCAAATGAACTATTTGGGTAGAAAATTGTTGCGCTGCGGCTGCTGCTAGGCGTTGCCTGCCCTGGCTGAGGTTATCGTCGGCTTATAATTGGCATCAGACATTGTTTCGAAAACAATTGTTATCGGATACAATCGATGATTTGAATATGATGATGAAAGCAATATCGTGTTTCGTTTATATTACTATTTTAGTTTATCCCATCTCAATCAAGATATCTTCTCCTAAAAAATGTAACTGGATCACACCGCTAGAAAAGCGACTGTTTGCTTGCTACATTTTGCAAGTTAATGTACCAAAGTCTACTGGATATTTGTAAGGTGAAGTCATATTCTTTTTATCTATTAGATCAGTACATCAACCTCTACACAAATTTAGTGGTCACAAAAAATAACTTACGGAGAAATCAAGCAACTTACACATAGCAAAATGGTATACTAATGCCAAATAGGCAGGAGTACGTGTTGGAGTTCTGAATCTGGTTCTATATAAGGAAGAGATCAGTATCAGAATTCTCACCCTCTAAGAATCAAAACATAGACATATTCAGTTTCGTACTATTGCCCGATTCCTCTGTGTTGTGCAGCATCAGCTTCTCCATTTCTTCTTCGATGTGCACTGACGTGGGGAGAGAGCAGTGTCTCTGAAGACGGCATCCCTTGTAATCTCGCACGGGTTGGGGAGAATCAGGTTTTTGGGAAGCGTTCGCGCGACTGCTCACGGCCTCCTCCTTCTCCATCATCCTCTACATGTCGTCTTCTTCGCAGCAGACTCTACCGCGACCTTTGTCAGCACGATTCTCTGTAAGTCCTTGTTATATCATTTGATATGGTTAGGTCTTTCTTCCTAGATATTTGTCATATAATGATGTTGATGTCTACTGCTGTTAGTAACGTTCTTGTTCTAGGCTTTGCATTGTTAGTGCATATATATGATATAGATATATTTGAGTTAATGATTATGTTACAGTTCATAATCACAAATATGCATAGTATATATGTTGTTGTTGCAGCGATTATTGTTTTAGGAATTAAACTAATAAAAAAAGTGTGCATATACCTAACAATACGCAAACACAGGGTAGGGAGGAATAGGGGCGGAGCTGGGCCTCGGGCAGCTGGGGCAATGACCCAAGGTTTAGGATCAAAAGCTCATGAAAAATCTTTTGAAAAATGGTAAAAAAAAATGAGTTTAACCCAAGAACAACCAGCCCGAGCTTTGGGCCGTGGGGTAACTCTGTCATGAGAAGGAAGCAAGAACCAAAGATCCGAACAAGGTAATTCAGGGTGATCAGGTTAAAAAAATGATGAACTGGGAGATCAAGATCCACCATCACACACCAAAGGCAATCAGGCATTCAGGCCACGTCTTTCAACAACCATTTCCTCTTGGAGGGGCTCCTGACATTTGACAATGGCAACAGGACCATGAAAAAAAATACACACCGCCTAGCGGAGGAACTCTAGGCCTAAATGGCACTGTTGGCGTCGTTTTTTTTATTAGAAAAATAGTCGTTGACACAACGTATTGCCAAAAATTACACTACGGATGTGTCAGCGGCCGACACATGACCATGTCCGTGCCTCCCGTGCCCGGAGTCCATCTCCACCTTTCCTAGGTAGATCAGATGCCCCCCGTGCCGCCACGTGGCTTCCACCGCCCATCTGGCACACGGGCATGCCTTGTACGTGCGCTGGTGGCACGAACGCACCTCCGCCGCACTCCCCTGGCTCGGACATACCTCCGCCGCTCTGCCCTAGCCCAGACGTACCTAGGACACATACGGGGTTCGCGGATGCCCTCCTCTTCCACATGGGCGTCTTCGCTCCCCACGCATCCGGACCAGTCGTCTGTCGTGCCATGGTGGCACGGCGCTGCCTTGGGAGCCCGCCACGTCCCCTGCTGCCCTACCGTGCCCTGGTGTCACGGTATTTAATCCCCTACGACTAGGGCATGGGCGTGTTTTCCCTTCCATCGAAAGCATCCCCTGTCCCCTCGATCTTTTCCCCCATCCCATCCATCAACTCCATCACCTCGCTGCTTCCGTCCGCATGCATGCATAATCACAGTGCAAGCTCGACATCGAGGCAAGGTAACATTATTTCCTATACTTTAGCTGTAGTTATTTTAGTCATAGTTAATTAGTGGTAATTTATTATTCATAGTTAGTTAGTGGTAATTTACTCGTAGTTTATAATTGGTAATCAAGTAGTCGCAATTAAATAGTCTTAGTTAATTAGTCGTAATTAATTAGTAAAAATTAAGTATTAATTAAATAGTCATAATTAATAAATTGTAATTAAATTTGTAGTAGTTTATTTGTGGTAATTACATTAGTGAAAATTAAGTGTTCATAATTACGTAGTCATAATTAATTTGTTGGTAACTAATGACTCACATTTAATTAGTGGTAATTAAACAATCATAATTAATTAATGATGCTTGGTCAATTAGTGTTAATTAATTAATCATAATTAATTTAGTGGGAATTAGTTAGATGTATTGAATTACTCGTAAGTAATTTATTGATAAATAATTAATTTGTTGCTAATTAATTAATTAATCGTATTTAATTACTCATATTTACTTGCTTACTTGTTTGTAATATGTCGAATTTATTTCAGTCATGGCAATTAGTGGCAAATAAATTGCTCGTAACTAATTAGTATTAATTAGTTTAGTCCTATTTAATTATTGGTACTTAAAGAAATAATCGCATGTAAATAGTCGTGTACAGTAAATTAATTAGTGGTAACTTACAGTAAATTAATTAGTGGTAACTAAATACCTGTTAGTTATATTGTGTACCGTAAATTGGGTTGGTGTGGCTTTAGGTAATTTAGAACATGCAAGAGTTGGTAATATTTTATGGCGATGGTCTTGTACGGGCCAGACCTGATGGGTTGGACCTATCGAGATACCAGTACAAGGTGGTCCAGGTGGAGGGGCTCGATGCGATGAATATTCACGAGCTTAGAAGCTGCATCGGGTGGGAGTTCGACACGGAGATAATGACGAAAAAACTTGTAATTGAGGGGATCACCTTCACGTATAGGGTCGGGCAGGGCGTGTGTGAGCTAGTCAAGTTGAATGGAAGCGTAGCATGGCGCCAATACATGTAGATTGCTTCCTAGGCCCAGGCAAAGATATACAAGAAGCCGATCGTGTGTGTGAATTACGTACGTAGGGCACCGAGAAACATTGATGATGCCGACGCCTTAGGAAACGGGCAACCATAGGCGGAGCTTGAAGACGGTAGCACGAAATGTGTTGTTTTGGAGAAAGTGTACGAGATAAGACTTACGCATAATTTTATGCAAAATGAGGAGGCTGTACTATGGTGGTCGACCTGCATTGACGGCCACGAGTATCTATGAAAGCATCTAGGCCCCTAAAAATTGTATTTTGATAATTAATGACATTATGTGAATATGGGACTAACATGTTTGTTGAAGTGTTTACAAGGCATAGTCCCAAATGACAAAGTGAATCCAAGGAGCTGCATGTCAAAGAATGTTGAAAAGATGGAGTTGATCTCAAAGACAAGGTATAAATAGACTAGGACCCCTTTTGATTTTACCGGTCTTCGGAGTATGGAGGAAGACCGGATTATAGGATAAATGTCGTACTATTAAGGGGGAGCTTGTCTAGTAGCTTGAAAGCATCTCATTATGCCTTTGGATCAACTTAGGATCATGCATGTTCTTTTGGTTTGGTTTAAAAAGAAAATCATTTTTTCCAGAACACAATCGGAAGTTCCGCAATTGTATGAGCGGAAGTTCGATTAATCTGATGTTCAAAAGCTGCGGCTTGATTTTTCCGAGAGCATCCTTTTGGGACTTAGCCGATTTCTCGAGTGCGGAAGTTCCGCAATGAAATGAGCGGAAGTTCGATTAATCGGATGCTCAAAAATCGCGCTTGATTTTTCGAGAGCATCCTTTTCGGACTTAGCCAAATTCTCAAGCGGAAGTTCCGCAATGAAATGAGCGGAAGTTCCGATTAATCGCTGTTCAATTATGCGCGGTCGTTTTTTCGAGAGCACCCGCTTTGGGACTTAGCCGTTTTCACGAGTGCGGTAGTTCCATTGTAAAGCGGATCTTCCGATTAATCGGAAGAACCGAATTTAGTTGGCGGAAGTTCGCACATAAATCCAACGGCTAGTTCGAGCATTTAATGCTCATCGTAATGACCGTTATAATGCACTCGAGTGAAGGCGGAAGTTCCGCACTTTGTACTGCGAACTTCCGATTTCCGAGTTTTGCTCGATTTTACGATAACGGTCATATTTGGTTGTTGGGGTATAAATACACCCCCACCAGCTCAAGGACGCGGTGTTGAGCATTCATTCAATTCATTTGAGCCTTGAGCACTCCTCTCACTCCTCATTTACTCTCTTTACACACATTTGTGAGGTAGTGAGCAAGAACAAGAGCATTGCATTCTTAGTTGATCCATTGGCTCTTGATTGTCGCAAGCGAAGTTCAAGTTCTATTCTCTTGGTGCTTGTCGGCACCTAGACGACTTAGCGAAGGTCGCTCGGTGATCTCTTCAAAGAAGCTTGTGAAGAGACCCGCTGTTGTTTGTGATTGGTCGGTGTTCACCAACTCCGGAGAGGAGGAAGAACAACCAAGTGATCGAGGGTAGGCTTAATTTGTGGAGCCGGCTTGAGTGGTCAAGCTTCCTCAACGTGGACTAGTGAAGATCGACAAATCTTCGATACCACGGGAAAAACCCCCTTGTCCTTGTGCGGTTGTTTCTTGTCTTTACTTATTGCACTTATTTTGTAGCTCATAGATTGTGTTAAATATCTTTGATTAGAGTATCTTGCTAATTTCGGTAATTTGATTAAGAAAATTTAGAAACCTCCTATTCACCCCCCTCTAGTCGGTTATCCTTGATCCTACAAGTGGTATCAGAGCTTGGTCTCTCTAATTTTAGACTTAACCGCCTAGGAGAGAAAAGGATGGCTAGCGAGGGAATGTCTATAGGCAAGGCTCCTCTATTTGACGGATCAAATTATTCTTATTGGAAAATTAGAATGTCAATCTATTTAAAGGCCATGAGCCCAAGCGTATGGAGAATTGTAAGTGAAGGTTTCGTTATGCCACTTGATCCCACACACACCACGGATCAAGACGAACGAAATTCTCACCTCAATGCTCAAGCAATGAATGCTCTCTTTGGAGCTTTAAACGCGGATGAGTTCAATCGCGTGAGCAACCTTGAAACCGCTCACGAGATATGGACCACGCCTCTGAAATTCATGAGGGCACATCCACGGTTAAAGAAGCCAAATTGCATAGGCTTAGGATCAATATGAGACATTTACAATGTTGCCTCAAGAGAGTATCACCGAAATGTACTCTAGACTCAACAACATTGTAAATGAGCTCAAGGGTCTTGGTACTAATTTGCTTGATATTGATGTAGTGCGCAAGATGCTTAGGGCTCTTCCCGACAAGTACGAAGTGTTGGTGACATTATTTCTCAACTCTCCCGAGTTGCCAAGGATGACACCAACCGGGCTTTGGGAAACCTAATCACTAATGAGCTTTACAAAAGGACAAGGAAGAGCTCATTGAGTCAACTTCTTCAAGAAGAAAGTTACCGCTTTTAAGGCAAAAGCGGAATCAAGTGATGAAGAAGATGAGGATGAGGACTCGAGGAGGAATTTGCTCTCCTTGTGAGAAGAATGAAAAGTTCATGAGGAGACGGCCTCATAGAAGCTTCATTTCGATAAGATTGCCAAAGGGCAATCATCCAATGAGAAGAAGCGCTATAGCAACATTCGTTGCTATGAGTGTGATGAGAAGGGGCACATTGCCTCTCATTGCCCAACCAAGAAGGATGACAAGGGTAAGTCATCAAAGAAGAAGGAATTCAATGGTAAGAAGAAGCTTTTCAAGAAGCTTCACAAGGATGGCAAGAATGAAGCACATATCGGAGAATGGGACTCGACAAGGAGTTTTTGATTCGACTCGACTCGATATTGAGGGTCCTCCAAGAAGAGAGGACTTGTTGGTATTGCTATCAAGGAGGCTCCATCGCTATTTTCTACTCCCACTTGCCTCATGGCAAAAGGAGAAAAGGTAAAATCTCTTGATAGTGAAGAACCCTCCTATGATGAGCTTATGGATATGCTTGAAGAACTAAATGAATATCTTGGAAAGGAAAAAGCTAAATTTAGAGTATTAAAGAAAGAGCATATATCTTTTAAAAACTCTTATGATGAATTGAAAGATGCTCATGATTTGCTTGTCCAAGATAAGTCTTACACTAGCATTGGTATTGCTTGCGATATTCAAGAAAAAATACCTAGTGTAAACATTGCTAGAACTAGCATATCCACTTCTTGCGATGATTTGCTTGCTATACCATGTAGCTCAAGTGTTGATTCTAAAATTGAAAATGCTAAATCGTGTGATAAGCTATTTGTAGAAAATAGTGAGCTAAAGGAGCAAGTCACCAAGCTAAGTAAGAGCTTGGAAAGGTGCTTCAAGGGTAAAGCTACCCTTGACAAGCTTTTGAGTGAGCAAAGGTGCTCATTCAATAAGGAAGGACTTGGGTACGTGCCCAAGAAAGGTAAGAAACCGGTAAACAAGCCCGTGAGGTTTGTTAATCAAAATGGCAAGTTTTGCCAAAAATACCGGGAAATAGGACATGTTCAACAAAAGTGTCCTATTGGTAAGGTTTCATCAATTGGCTTGTTTGATTCTTGTTATATGCTCAAAAAGGCCAAAGATGGAAAAGTGCTTGCTAGGTTTGTGGGCACCTCAATTTTAGGTGTTAAAAAGAATGCTATTTGGGTGCCCAAATCTTTGATAACTAACCTCCAAGGACCCAAACAAATATGGGTACCTAAAAGAACTTGATCTCTTTTGTAGGTGAACTACAAGACCGGTGGAAGGCATTGGGTGCTTGATAGTGGATGCACTCAACACATGACCGAGACCGGAAAATGTTCACCTCATTTGAGAACGGAGCGGAAATGAAAAGATCACTTTTGGTGACAATAGCAAAGGAAAGGTAATTGGCCTAGGTAAAATTGCTATCTCAAATGACCTTTCCATTTCAAATGTATCTTTAGTAGAAACATTGAATTTCAATTTGCTATCCGTTGCTCAATTATGTGATCTTGGATTAACTTGCTCTTTCTCTAAAAAGGAGGTCACTATTTTTAAAGAAAAAGAAAATGAAATGATTTTTAAAGGTTTTAGATTCGGCAATCTTTATTTGGTTGATTTCTCCTCAAACGAATCGTGTTTGAAAACTTGTTTGATTGCAAAAACTTCAATGGGTTGGTTATGGCATAGAAGACTAAGTCATGTGGGAATGATTCAACTTAAAAAGCTTTTCAAACATGACTTAGTGGTTGGTTTGAAGGATGTGAAGTTTGAGAAAAATAGACTTTGTAGTGCTTGCCAAGCCGGAAAGCAAGTTGCTAACTCTCATCCCTCCAAAAGTATCATGTCAACTTCTAGGCCATTGGAGCTCTTACATATGGATTTGTTTGGGCCAACAACCTATAAGAGCATTGGGGGAAATAACTATTGTTTAGTCGTTGTAGATGATTACTCTAGATATACATGGGTATTCTTCTTATATGACAAAGGTGAAGCCCCCAAGATTTTTAAAAGTTTTGCAAAAAGGGCTCAAAATGAATTTGATTTTATAATAAAGAAAATCCGTAGTGATAATGGTTCCGAGTTCAAAAACACTAATATTGAAGATTATTGTGATGAACTTGGAATAAAACATGAGTTTTCCACTACCTACACTCCGGAGCAAAATGGGGTAGTAGAAAGGAAAAATCGTACATTAATAGAAATGGCTAGGACAATGCTTGATGAGTATAATACTTCCGATCGCTTTTGGCGGAAGCCATTAATACCGCTTGTCATGCCATAAACCGCCTTTATTTGCATAGACTTTTGAAAAGACTTCCTATGAACTCCTTGTTGGAAGAAACCGAACATTTCTTACTTTAGAGTATTTGGTTGCAAATGCTATATCTTAAGAAAGGGTGTTCGACTTTCTAAATTTGCAAGTCGGTGTGATGTCGGTTTTCTACTTGGTTATTCCTCAAATAGCAAAGCATATCGTGTCTTTAACAAAACTAGTGGTATTGTTGAAGAAAGACACGATGTACAATTTGATGAAACTAACGGCTCTCAAGAAGAGCAAGAGGATTTTGATGATGTAGGTAATGGAGCTCTTATGGAAGCAATGAAGAATATGCAAATTGGGGATATTAAGCCAAAAGAAGATCAAAATGAACCATCATCATCCATGAGAGTTGAGCCACCTGCCTCTTCCGTGACAAATGAAATTAATCAAAATCAAGAAGATGTCAAGGAAGGTGATCAATCATTTAATCTACCTCAAAGGATCCACAACGCAATAGCCAAAGATCACCCAATAGACCAAATATTGGGTGAAGTAAGCAAAGGTGTCCAAACTCGCTCTCGTATTGCTTCTTTTTGTGAACATTACTCTTTTGTTTCCTCTTTGGAACCAAAGCGTATAGATGAAGCACTAGAAGATCCGGATTGGGTGAATGCTATGCATGAGGAGCTAAATAACTTCGCCCGAAATGATGTTTGGACAATGGTGGAAAGACCCGAGGAGCATAATGTGATTGGCACAAAATGGGTCTTTCGAAATAAACAAGATGAAAATGGAGTTGTGGTAAGAAACAAGGCAAGGTTAGTTGCTCAAGGATATACTCAAGTTGAGGGCTTAGATTATGATGAAACATTTGCACCCGTAGCAAGACTTGAGTCTATTCGCATTTTACTTGCTTTTGCATCATGCTTTGATATTAAATTATTTCAAATGGATGTTAAAAGTGCCTTCCTAAATGGCAAAATATCCGAACTTGTTTTTGTTGAACAACCTCCGGGTTTTGAAGATCCCAAAAATCCTAATCATGTGTATAAACTCTCAAAGGCGCTATATGGTTTAAAACAAGCTCCTAGAGCATGGTATGAGCGCCTTCGAGATTTTCTACTCTCTAAGGGATTCAAAATCGGAAAGGTTGATACAACTTTGTTTACTAAAATTATTGATGGTGATTTCTTTGTTTGTCAAATTTATGTTGATGATATAATTTTTGGTTCTACTAATCAAGATTTTTGCAAAGAGTTTGGTGATATGATGTCTAGGGAATTTGAGATGTCAATGATAGGAGAACTCAGTTTCTTTCTTGGACTTCAAATCAAACAACTCAAGGATGGGGTCTTCATAAGTCAATCCAAGTATGTGAAGGATTTACTCAAAAGATTTGGCATGGATGACGCAAAGCCCATCAAGACTCCCATGGCTACAAATGGACATCTTGATCTAAACGAAGGGGTAAATCTGTTGATTTGAAGCTTTATAGGTCTATGATTGGTAGTTTGCTTTATCTTACCGCATCTAGGCCCGATATTATGTTTAGCGTTTGCATGTGTGCACGTTTTCAATCGGCTCCAAAAGAATGTCATTTAATGGCTGTCAAAAGAATATTAAGATATTTAAAGCATTCCTCAAGTATTGGCCTTTGGTATCCAAAAGGTGCAAAATTTGATTTGATTGGATATTCGGATTCGGATTATGCGGGTTGTAAAGTGGATAGAAAAAGCACCTCAGGGAGTTGTCAATTTTTAGGTAGATCCTTAGTGTCTTGGTCTTCCAAGAAACAAAACTCTGTTGTTCTTTCCACCGCGAAGCCGAATATGTTTCTGCAGGTAGTTGTTGTGCACAATTGCTTTGGATGAGGCAAACATTGATGGACTATGGAATATCTTTTAATAAAATGCCTCTTTTGTGTGATAATGATAGTGCAGTGAAAATAGCCAACAACCCTGTCCAACATTCAAGAACCAAGCATATAGATATCCGCCATCATTTTCTTAGAGATCATGTGTGCAAGGGAGATATTGAAATTAGCCACATTTGCACTGAAAATCAATTAGCAGATATCTTTACCAAACCTTTAGATGAAGGCCGCTTTTGCCTATTGAGGAATGAGTTAAATGTCATTGACTATTCAAATGTCGCTTGAACTCTTGTCACATGCACTTTGGGTCTTAGTTGCATTTTTATCTATTTTAAGATGTTTTTACTCAAATTTTCGCTCCAAATGTGATATTTTAGTAAAAATTACTTTATTATATAGACATTAGTCCTTTTATTGCATAATAATCCTGAATGATACTTGGTTGAGTGCAAAAACTAAGGATTATTTGCAAAATCTTCAAATTCAACTTCTTCTTCCCTGGAGTGTCAGGATAATCGAACTTAGGCCTCCCAGCGCGGAACTTCCGGTGTCCGGAACTTCCGCTGTTGTGTTGCGGAACTTCCGTTTTTCAGCTCCTTCCGAAGCGTCAGGATAATCGGAACTTCCGGCCCTCCAGGCGCGGAACTTCCGCTGTCGGAACTTCCGCTTTCCGGTAGTTGAGAAGCATTTATTGCCTGCGGTTCCTCCGGCTTTATACCTCTCTCCAGCCGCCCCTGTGCTATCCCGAAGGCCTCTTCTCCTCTCTTCATCTCCACCGAAACCACTTTGTTTTGTTCCTCGTTTTTCCTTCAATCTCAACCGATCAACTGATTCCCCAGGGTTCAATCATCCATTCACTCAAGGTATCTCAAATTTCTTTTTGGATTTTCACCTCTTATGAACCCTAGGTCAAAATTTTGGAAAAATCAAATGTTGTTGAAATCTGTGGTTGATTCTTGGGAAAATAGGTTTATTCAGTATTGTATGATGTATATGCATCGAATCCATGGACTCAATCCATCCAAATACTGAAAAATCCAAAATTCCTATTAACCTAGAATCGGCTCAGGATAATCGGAACTTCCGCCGTTGAAATCGCGGAACTTCCGCCAATGTAGTTCCGAGTGCAACTTATGAGCTTCCGATTGTCCCGATGTAAATGTAAAATCCCTTTTCATTTGATTCAACTTTTGACACTTCATCCATTGTTGTTCTGAAGATGCCGAGGATGAAGATGGCATCCCCGGCACTATTCAGATGTCAAGCATCTTCTTCAAGAAATGAGGAAGAATCGGATAATTCAGGATCAGGAGAAAGTGCATCAGGAGAAGAATCTGAATATGAATCAGATGAGGAACTAGGAGAACCGGAAGAGATTGAAATTGATCTTAAGGGACTCACAGCAGACGACTACACTATTCTTCGGGATAAAGATCAATATTCACTTCCAGGAAATTGCGACGACCCTCGTTTTCATACCAAGTTTCAAAGACAAGTCTACGATCTTTTCTATGGACCAAACAAGCCTTTTGCTGATCACAAGTATGTTAATTGGTCCTACCTAAACGGGCTTGACAAATACGAGGGTACCTACAGGCTCTTCCAGCGAGCTGGGATTCATAACCTTGTGGCAATAAAGTGCAACTATAGTGATGAGATCATCCGACAGTTCTATGCCACAGTGTGCATTCCTCCTGACTTTTCTCACCTCACTTGGATGACAGGGACAGTGAGACATTCCTGCTCAAGACGTGCTTTTGAACGTGCATTGGATGTCGAGTCGAGAAGATATGAGAAAATTTATGATGGAACAGTCCTCCCTCTTTCGGCTTGGACTGAATTTTATGACACCACACGTAGATTTGTCCTCGTAAGATCACGGACTTCTTCCTATTCCCAGCTTGGTAAATAGGATCATCAATCATACCATGTTACCTAAGAGTGGGAATTATGATGCCATTAGAGGACATGTCTGGAATATATTGGAATGCATCATGCATGGTAGAAAGTTTGATGTTGTGGATGTTATCATAAGGGAGATAGCAGGAACAAAGAATGATCGAGTCAAACGGATAAACTTTGCACCTTACATTATGGCTTTGATCATTAAACAAACTGGATATAATGGAGCTTTACCTTCAAAGCACATAAAGCCTATAAACCAAGAGAAGGTCCTCCAATCCTCGCCAATCTTAGGCGTGCTCAACAGAAGTACAAGTCGCACCTCTCGCCGTCCGCCGCCGCTCCTCCACAAGGTATAGCCACTATGGATCAGATTTATGCCACCTTGTTGGAGATGAGGGCATCCCAGGATACCTTCCAGGAGGCGACCACTTCTAGACTGGATGCGTTTGAGGCAGCCACCTTTGCCAGATTGGATGCTTTCCAGGAGGCGACCACTTCCAGACTCGACGCCCACTCGGCCAGCCTTGACGCACTTTCAGCCAGATTCGCCGAACAGTTTCCTCCACCAGTTCATTTTGGACGGCGTCGCTTTCGCTCTCCTCCTGGCGGTCCTCCTGTTGATCTTCCTGTTCCTCCAGTTGATCCTCCGCAAGATCCTCCTGCGGAGTGACCCTTTTGGCCCTTGATGACAAAGGGGGAGAGAAGAGTGTGTTAGTGAGAGAGAGAGCTAGTCTTATCCATTATGATATTGTAGCATATTGTGTCATTTTGACTATGGCTTGTAATGAACTTGATGCTTATGATAATATCTTGTGTTATTTTATATTTTTGTTGTACTTGGATCTTTGATTAATGATGAATGACTATGTGATGTGAATGCTCTATCTTTATTGTCATTTGTTCTCTTCCAAGTAACAATGTTCTCTAAACTCCGCCAATATTTCCTGAAAATCCAAACATGTGCTTTACATTATCTTCTACTCAATATGCACATGTTAAGGGGGAGCTTTCTGTTTTCAAACCATCTTTCTCTCACAACTTTATTGTGTTGTCATCAATTACCAAAAAGGGGGAGATTGAAAGCATCTAGGCCCCTAAAAATTGTATTTTGGTAATTAATGACATTATGTGAATATGAGACTAACATGTTTGTTGAAGTGTTTACAAGGCATAGTCCCAAATGACAAAGTGAATCCAAGGAGCCGCATGTCAAAGAATGTTGAAAAGATGGAGTTGATCTCAAAGACAAGGTATAAATAGACTAGGACCCTTTTGATTTTACCGGTCTTCTGAGTATGGAGGAAGACCGGATTATAGGATAAATGTCGTACTATTAAGGGGAGCTTGTCTAGTAGCTTGAAAGCATCTCATTATGCCTTTGGATCAACTTAGGATCATGCATGTTCTTTTGGTTTGGTTTAAAAGAAAATCATTTTTTTCGAACACAATCGGAAGTTCCGCAATTGTATGAGCGGAAGTTCCGATTAATCTGATGTTCAAAACTGCGCTTGATTTTTCCGAGAGCATCCTTTTCGGACTTAGCCGATTTTCGAGGTGCGGAAGTTCCGCAATGAAATGAGCGGAAGTTCGATTAATCTGATGTTCAAAAATCGCGCTTGATTTTTCCGAGAGCATCCTTTTGGGACTTAGCCAAATTCTCAGCGCGGAAGTTCCGCAATGAAATGAGCGGAAGTTCGATTAATCGGTTGTTCAATTATGCGCGGTCGGTTTTTTCCAGAGCACCCGCTTTGGGACTTAGCCGTTTTCACGAGCGCGGTAGTTCCATTGTAAAGCGGATCTTCCGATTAATCTAAGAACCGAATTTAGTTGGCGGAAGTTCCGCACATAAACCAACGGCTAGTTCGAGCATTTAATGCTCATCGTAATGACCGTTATAAAGGCACTCGAAGTGAAGGCGGAAGTTCCGCACTTTGTACGCGGAACTTCCGATTTCCCGAGTTTTGCCTCGATTTTACGATAACGGTCATATTTGGTTGTTGGGGTATAAATACACCCCACCAGCTCAAGGACGCGTGTTGAGCATTCATTCAATTCATTTGAGCCTTGAGCACTCCTCTCACTCCTCATTTACTCTCTTTACACACATTTGTGAGGTAGTGAGCAAGAACAAGAGCATTGCATTCTTAGTTGATCCATTGGCTCTTGATTGTCGCTGCGAAGTTCAAGTTCTATTCTCTTGGTGCTTGTCGGCACCTAGACGACTTGGCGAAGGTCGCTCGGTGATCTCTTCAAAGAAGCTTGTGAAGAGACCCGCTGCCGCTTGTGATTGGTCGGTGTTCACCAACTCCGAGAGGAGGAAGAACAACCAAGTGATCGAGGGTAGGCTTAATTTGTGGAGCCGGCTTGAGTGGTCAAGCTTCCTCAACGTGGACTAGTGAAGATCGACAAATCTTCGATACCACGGGAAAAACCCCCTTGTCCTTGTGCGGTTGTTTCTTGTCTTTACTTATTGCACTTATTTTGTAGCTCATAGATTGTGTTAAATATCTTTGATTAGAGTATCTTGCTAATTTCGGTAATTTGATTAAGAAAATTTAGAAACCTCCTATTCACCCCCCTCTAGTCGGTTATCCTTGATCCTACAATCTACCGGACCAGCCTCTTGGGTTAGAGCTCGACGAGAACACCGACCCAGGCTCGGATGGTAGCAAAGATGACACACCCTAGGGTGGTGGTTCGACCGGTGGAATTGTGTCAGCGAAGATGCTTTATGTGGCATCCAGACTTGATGTCATCACTGTGCGGTCGCTCATACTACCATAGGAAGACGGGGTCCCATTGGGGGTTTGATGTTGACACCCTCTTAGTTGGGCAGCATTTCCCTAGCAAGGCGATCGAGCAGTAAGCTATAGCATGGTTCGCCATCTCCATCAACCATGTGTACCGGGTGCAGTGGTCCAACCCAGGACATTACACAGTAAAGTGCCTAGTGTAAGGCTGCCCTGACAAGGTCAATGCTCACCGAGCAAAGTTCTTCAGTTCTATCTCTATAGTCAAGGTGGTGACCGACCACACTTGCGAGCTTAGCAAGCCATTGTGGCAGCATCTGAATGCGGATTTCGCATATGTCGCAAGCTTCATCAGCCACGTGGTTGCGAAGGACGTGTCCGTCTCCCCCAAGATGTTGCTGTTAGAAGTCGCCAATGTGGGTGGTTATTCAGTCAGCTATAAGAAGGTCTGACAAGCCAATCAGAAGATTATCGAGGTCATGTGCGGAACATACGAAGAGATCTACAACCTTGTGCCGAGAACACTTCACTAATGTCGGGACCCAAATATGCAAATCTGGACCCTCTGTGTATAATGCACTAGTTCAGAATCACGCCAGTGCACACAATGTCAACATAGATGAATATCATTCCACACAAGATGAATAAAAGAATAAACGCCTAATTTGGTTAATAAATAATGATTGTGACTTTATGGTCAAGTTTACACTTATTAAGAGACGCAGGGCTGACACTAAATAAAGACGAAAACAACTACAGTGGGAACACATCGACTTGCCACAGGCAACCAACTAGGATCAAGATCTAGTGATCACCATCTTTGTAAAACTCCTCCTCGAAAGCAGACGATGGCTCCTCCACTTCAACTGAATGATTGCAGTAAGAATGAGTACTCCGAGTACTCAACAAGTTGTACCAGATAATGCAATTATAGATGATGCCTATTCCAAAGAAAATAGCTTCTATGGTATTTGGCAAAAAGTGAATATTTGCAATTGAATAAAAATAATAGATTGAAAGCGTAATTTAAAACAAATGAATAATAATAGTTTAATAATTATTTTTCACAAATAACACAAAGCTTAATCAATTTATTTCACAGAGCTATATGAGTTTAACCACACAGTTGTCCCCTCCCAAATATTTTTATAACAATCTACCCCCTTGTGTGAAATCTCTACGCTTGTCCACGACAGCGAACGTGGCTATTTGAATACATTGATTAACACTCTGCAGATGTTTGTATACTTTACCCATAAGATATAACCAGTGTAGCTAGCACCAATTATATCAAAATCTTTTTGAAACTTTATCATGACAATTGACCATCCCGATGTGTTTTACCATCGTACCAACCCTGATGAAGTGTTTTGGTCTGACGCACATCGTTGGACCTGGAGACGGCGAACCGCTCATAAGTCTGGCACACAGTGTAACCTACATGATTGAGTGGTCAATACCAAGATATTGTAGCTTACTAAGTTAGGTTTGTCCCATACTAGATATGTGGTCGTACAGTTATGGCTTAGTTCAATGACGCACAAAGTTAAGTTCTTAATTGACTAAGGCGAGACTGCCCTATTCTAACCAAATTACCAAGATTCATATTTTCCCAAGCACGAAGTTCCACTGTATGACCATTCTTTCCAATCTCCTCAATCTAAATATTTTCCAACTATGCTGGTTTAGTGCAACACAAGCCATCAACGAGTAACAACACACGGCACATAATTTTTACACAAAGTTATATAATCACTTAGTCAATTTTAGATTTGCAACTCAAAATGATATCAATAACCCGTTGTATGGCTAAGCAGACTACTCGTGTCTAACCAACCCACGTTGGTACTATAATACTGCTAACTAATAACTAACCAAGCTAGGGTGACAAAAGATCATGTTAATACAATGAGCAAAGTGGATATAATCAAATGAGTGAATATTTAATCTCAAAACATTTAAAGAAATGAGTACTGGTCTTGAAAAACTGGGTTCAACATGATCAAAGGTACAACTTGCCTTGGAATAAGTCTTGGTGCTGGTCTTGAGCTTGATCAACTCCTCCCTCAAAAGCTTCCGAAGTATCAACGTCTACTCATGAATGAAAGCAAAAACCCAAATAAATACAAAACAAGGCAACAAATTAACACCAAAAATTAAATACAAATCTCAAAAAGTCAGGGCTTAAATTTATTAGAATTTAGAAACTTGAATGGGTTCAATTGGAGTTCGTATGAGGGAAAACGGGCTCTTGAAAGATTTAGATCTAAGAAAGAGAGAAAGAAAACACTATTTTAAATTTTTAGAATTTTCTTTCTAAGGGAAATTCCAAAATATTGCATCAGCATAACGTCAGTAATGAATTTTGGAATTAAAAGAAAATCCATAAAATAGGGAATAGAGGCTGACAGGTGGGCACAATCTATGGAAACCAGCCACATGGCTCTAGTCTATTGGTCTATGGCTCATGGGTCTATAGAACAGTGGGCTGACATGTGGGGTCCACGTGTCTGAGACACAATCCACAGTGGACCAGGTCCACATGGCTATGGCTCGGGGTTGGATTTGGGTTCGTCACGCGACGCTGACGAGGATGACACGTGGGCATAAATGATGAGGTGGTGGATGAGGTGGTGTGCTACGGTGGCTCAACAGCGGCAGTGCACTAGGACCGAGGGACTCCGGGGGACGGCGACTTATGGCGACGCCGAGAGTCGGGATTCGAGCAAGGGAGACATGAGGAACACAATGACGCAGTAGGTTTTCACCGAAAATTACCACAGCGGCTGTGGTGAGGGGTTAAGTTGTGGAGCGGTGCAGCTTGCGGCAGCGACGGTGAACTGATGGGTCCCCGAAGACAACGAAGTGCGCATCGCGTAGAACGCGAGAAGTCGGTCTCGTTTTCAGTGATGAACCGGGTGAAGGCTCACCGGCGGTGGCAAAATTCAGCGAGGAAAGCTTCGGCGGCTGGAAGCTTCTCATGATCGATTCGGCGAGAAGAAGATGGCCTAGGGCCTGGCGGCTAGGGCAAACAGAAGAGGAGGGCGGTGGGGAAAAGTGATGTGGGCGGCGCACTAAAATAGGGCAGGGAGGGCATATCCATGTAGAGGGCGGCGGTGAGGCGTGTGTGTGTGGGACTCGGAGATGGAGTCTCTAGGTTGAAGACGAGGGTGACATGGCGGCGGGCCGACTCGGTAGTGAGAGAAGGAGGGGAAAAGAACGGGTTCAGCTGCAGTCAGAGAAAGTATAGGCCGGTTGGTGGGAAGATTTGGGTTGGGAAAAATAAATACGACCCGAAGGATTTTCTAAGATTTAAATAGTTTTTGCAATTTACAAATACCAAAAAATACAAATGGCTAATTAAAAATAGCAAATGAACTCGTAAAAATTCCAAAAAAATATGAAAAATATTTTCAAGCACAAAGAATGCAAATAAAAGATTTTTGAAATTAATTGATGTTCAAATTAATCACATTAAATTGTGTTGACACTTGAAAGTCTCATTTAAGCTTTATTAAATTCAAATAAAATGGGTGAATTTTTCCTAGGGACTAAACAACATTAAAGGGTTTTGAAACTTAGAAAATTAGGATGTTATAAACCTCGCCCTTCAAAGTAATCTCGACCCCAAGATTAAGGACTGGGTGTTTTGGGCTTTCGCCCAGGCAATAGAGGGCTTCAAGTTTTGTCGTCCGGTGCTCACGATGATGGCACTTTCCTCACCGAGAGGTACAAAGGCACCATTCTTACCGTGGTGGCGGTCGACGCGAATGACCAGCTTCTCCCAACTGCTTTTGCCATCATAGAGAATGAGAACACATCCATTTGGTTATGGTTCCTGGCGAATGTGAAGCGAGCAGTTGTGGGAGACCGGTCCAACGTATGCCTTATCACTGACTACAATGTTGGGTTGTTGTTGGCTCTGAACACCATGAAGAATAGGGCGGAACTCCCTTACCAGTAGAATGATGTGGAAACCCGGTGGTGCATGAGACTTCTTGCATCGAACTTCTTCATGTGGTTCCGCTGTCAGGAACAGATGAAGACATTCAAGGCGTTGTGCATGCAAAACCAGAGGTGGAAGTTTGACTCCATCTAGATAGACCTCGAACATCAGACTATGAGGTATACAACAGAGTCCCCTCCAGAGGCATAGGAGGGACAACAAGACGAGAGCGGGCAATCCAGGAGCACCATAAGTTTCACGTAGTAGATTAATCTCCACACTCCTAAGTTGGAGAAATAGTCTCTGCTCTATGACTACAGAATTATGACGACCAACATACCCAAGGTGTATAACAGTGTTTTGAAAAGTGTACGGTGCCTCCCTATCACCGTGAACGTTGAGGAGACCTAAACTCGCATGGTCGGTTACTTCGTCAATAGAGCCAACGCAATACGGCGACAGCTGGAAGAAGGGAAGCAGTGGTCCAAGAACATGTAGATATATATGGACTGAAGATGCAGAAGACCAGAATGCACATCATCCAGGTGATCGATGGCCTTAGGAGGAAGTATGAGATTAGTTTGAGACAAAAATATATCAACAGTCGTACCAAGGGAACATAAAACATGCATGTACCCTGGGTGATGTGGCTACATGCACCTGTAATAAGCCGAAACTACTGCACAAGCCATACTCGCATGTGTACAAGGCGTGTGCGCAACTCAAGCAGATGTCTACGTCCTATATCTCCTAGTACTATGACATGCAACATCTTTTCGGTGCATAGAGTGCAGAGTTTCACTCGTATGGTGTGGACATGAACTATGGGGATCTTTAGCAGGATAGGATGAAATAGGGCACGAACAAGGCCTTGAAGTCAACTGGGATGGGACGACTGCAGACACGATGCTTCTGGAATGACAGGGATAACAGCCAGCGTGGAGGCCTGAGCCGCACACCAAAGTGCAGGATATGCAAGACCCTTGGTCACTCTATGAAAGATTGCCCCAATAGACTGAGCTTGTCTAGTCATCATTCTATGTCGTTATTAATTGTACTGTTTGCATGTACGGGACCGTCATTTCATGTAAACGAGTAATCTGTTCATATTTGCGCATTTCTGTACGTCATTCTTTCTTAATGAGTATGTCTCTCCGTATTTATTTTTCCCGAACTGACTCGCCCTTGTTCTTCGCACAACAGCAAAACACTAGGTCAACCTTGAAGATGTCGGACTCGTCGTCGAACTTTTATGCGAAGATATTGCAGAAGCGCAAGTGGCTTGCCAAGAGGGCTAAACCCTACCCATATTTTTCTATAAATGATGCACCAGTACCACCATAGTTTCCACGCTTGCAATATATCTACGAAGAACCGATGAAGATCATTTAGTCCATACATCCGGCCACCGCCGTCCGGGCGTACTACACGTGCGAGAATGTCCTCATAAGGGAATTTTACGCAGACATCGATTTTTCAAACATTACGTTTCATTCAACAAATTCATAACTTCATCTGCACGTAATGGCAGCTCGAGATGTGTTGCAACTTCTTCAAATGGATCAATGGCCCAGAGATGTTCGATAGGGCGCTCATCCAACAGAAGTACATATTGAACTACGCAATGTGAGACGAGACCTTCCATCTATGGAAACCTTATGTATCAGACCCTATTGAAAAGGCAACAGAGTAGCCCAGGACAGTAGGGTGGTGGTGGAGGACCTCCGAATAGGAAGCTGAGTATGACCGGACACAGGATGCGACAGACAAGTGGAAGGTTCCTGCTACTGAGAGAGTCGGTCGTCGTAGTGTTTCCCGTCATACGTGCGCACTCCGTATCGAAGAGGTGAGTTATATACAATTTGCATCCTACTTTTGTATTTGGTCTAAAATAGTGACGCAACACCTTATTAGGCCTAAAATAGTGACGCAACACCTTATTCACTATTCATATCGCGTATCTCTGGTCGAATACCTGATCGTAGGACTGGTCCTGGGGTGGTTTTGAGGAGTCCATGCTATCCCTAATCATAAATTGTATTCAACGAGTAATGTGCTGGCTTCGCTGGTCGTAGATTCACTACTACAGAAAAGCTCATCACAGACGGTTCTAAACCATCATCACAGACGGTTTTTGAACGGTCTGAATTTTTGTGTCTGTGATGACACGAGGTCATCATAGACGGTTTTTTAACCGTCTGTGAAAAATGATATCACAGACGGTTCTATTCACGAACCGTCTGTGATAGCACACATCACAGACGGTTCATGAATAGAACCGCTCGTGATAGTTCAGAGCGGTTCTATTCACGAACCGTGCGTGAAAGCAGATATCGCTGCACGGTTCTATTCTCGAACCGCTCTGTGATAGTCTATTTTCACGCAGCGGTTCGTGAATAGAACCGCTCGTGATATTCTATTTTCACGCAGCGGTTCTAAAAAGAACCGCTCAGTGATAGTAGTATCACGAGCGGTTCTTGTTTAGAACCGTCGTGATAGTTTTTCTAGGGCAAAAAAACAAAACGGATTTTCACTTCGTATGGAGCCTCACGAATGAATCGATATTGATTTTCGATTTGGCTAGCTTTCCCACAATAGCGAGCATCACAATAGCATCAACTCAATCCATTCACGAGCACTAAAAACAACACGACATGCATCACCCACATCACCCACATCACAAGAGCATCAACTCAAACAATTCACGAGTACTAACACATCACGGTAGTAATCTACATCACGAGCAAAAGGGGGAGTAGAGAGTGAGGTCGTGGGAGGTGGGGTGACGAGGTCATGGGAGGCGGGCGACGATGAGGCCGGGCAAGGTGGAGGAGGCCGCAGCGATTTAACTCTGGGGAGGACGGGCCGACGGCAGAGGAGGCCGGGCGGCAAGCAGAGGAGGCCGGGGCGACGAGGTCGTGGAGGCCTGGGCGACGAGGTCGTGGGAGGCCGGCGGCGACGAGGCTGGGGCGAGGTAGAGGAGGTGGAGGAGGCCGCGGGAGGGGAGGCCAGAGGAGAAATGACAGAGGGGGAGAAATGGCAAAGGAAGAGATGGAGATGGCAAAGGGGGAGATGAATGACTCTGTTAATATAGAGAGATTTTCGGGAGCCCGCCATTATGTGCAAATTTTCGTTTTCCCGCCTAACGAAACCAAAGTATCACAGACGGTTTTATACAAAACCGCTGCAGTGATGACATATCACTGACGGTTCTAACCACGAACAAATGCAGTGATAAAATGTCTCATCACAGACGGTTCTAACCATGAACCGTCTGTGATACCGAGAATATCACAAACGGTTCTAACCACGAACCGTCTGTGATGAGGTTTTACCACTCTTCGAATTTACCATGGCTTGGATTTTTACCATGGCAACCAATACTCTGCCGCGGTAGGGTTTGGGTAGCCGATACTCTGCCGCGGTAGGGTTTGGCAGCCGATTCTCTGCCGCGGTAGGGTTTGGTAGCCGATTCTCTGCCGCGGTAGGGTATCCACGGCAGAATCGGCTACCCAAACCCTACCGCGGCAGAGAATCGGCTGCCAAACCTTACCGCGGCAGAGAATCGGCTACCAAACCCTACCGCGGTAGAGAATCGGCTGCCAAACCCTACCGCGGCAGAGTATCGGCTACCCAAACCCTACCGCGGCAGAGTATTGGTTGCCATGGTAAAATCAGAGACGGTTCGTGGTTAGAACCGTTTGTGATATGTCATGGTAAATTCGAAGAGTGGTAAAACCTCATCACGCACGGTTCGTGGTTAGAACCGCTCGTGATATTTTCAGATCGCTGCACGGTTCATGGTTAGAACCGCTCAGGATGCTTCCGCACGGTTCTAACCACGAACCGCTGCGTGATATTTTAGTATCACGAGGCGGTTCGTGGTTAGAACCGCTCAGGATGAATTCCTGACGGTTCTAACCACGAACCGTCGTGATATGTAGATATCACGACGGTTCTCTAGAACCGCTGCGTGATAGTGTTTTATACCACGACGGTTCGTCTTGGAACCGCTGTGATTACTTTATCACGAGCGGTTTCAAGAACCAAATGCGTGATGAGGCGTCTTCTATGGCCTGTTTTGTAGTAGTGATTGCTCCTAACGAGTCCTGGGCTCGCTGAGTACTGGTGAAACTGGTCGTAGGCCTTCTTGAAGTGGTCGTAAACCCTGCGTAACTGGTCGTATACCTTCTTGAACTGGTTGTAGTCCTAGATTCCTAAGTACAAGTAAACCATCTCCGTTAGGCAGCATCAGAGAGTTCTCAAATAATACACTCAGACCTAGAAACGAATTTACATGATAAATAAGTTGACGAGCACGTGCCCGAGTAATTGGACCTTGCACATCATTCAAAGTAGTAGGAAGAGGAGTGTTCATATCAGTAGAAGTGATGTCCTCATCATGTAATTCCCAAACTACAATGTGTATTATGAAATTTCGTCAGTTTTATTTTTCAAATTTTAGATTACATCTCCACACAAAATGTCAAAACTCAAGTGACTCCCTCCCGGGGTTTAGGGTTTCGTGATTTCATGTGAACTTCGTTGTTCTTTATTTTATGTGAATCTGAAACCGATCTAATATGACAATACGCACATGACATACAAAATATGCATACAAAAATAGCATAACAAAAGTGCATAACCTCTATGTACTGCAATTACACACGGGATACAATATGACTACTCGTCTGAGCCACTCTACTCGCTGCATCCACATGTGTGTCCTGGTTTTGCGTTGATCATGCCCCGTGGGATACGTTAACCGGTTCAGAGAGCACGTATCGGTTCAGAGGGGGTACAGAGACCGTTGAGTGGGCGGAGGGTCATCAGCAAGCTGATTCTGGCCCAGTTGAGTCTGTTCCACGTCAATGTCGTCCAGCTGTGTCATGCCAAACTGTTTACCACTTGCAATCATGTCATTAATGAAGGAATCAAGAAATCCATGACTGGATCATCCGCCCCCAAGTACAATGTCTGCAAGGTCCCTTGGTGTAGAGGAGCTCTAGCCTTGATCGTGCGATGTACCAGCGACCCCGGAGGAGATCTGCCCTTGGTACAGTACTCCGTAGTGGTCAAGGTACGATAGGGGTAGACGCCCTGGGTGCCATAGTCCAAACCATAGCGTCGTGTACTGCTCCTTGGCAGTAGTTGGGAAGGCTGTAAGATAGAATGGTGTTAGGCAAAATAAATATTCAGGACCTAAACTGAAAATCTAGTACCTCCTGGATGAGCAGTGCGAATGATTGACGTGGAGCACCAGTCTGAGTACGGGGTGTGGACGATAGAAGTAATGCACTCTGACGGACGTGTGACTGGAAGACGATAAGATGTTAGCACAACATAAGACGTAAAAGAACAAGACATATATTTGTACCTAACTTAAGTCGCCGCCAAACTGCAGCGTGGATGACCGACGAGGAGTGCTACGACGTCCACCTGTCTGACTAGGCCGTGCTACCCTAGCCGGTGAGCACAGTCGACCCAACCGAGCCTTCCAGTCCGTCAGCGGACGACCTGGAACAAGTGGCTCACCCTTGATCAGGAGACCGGTCAAGATCGAGACATCTTGGAGAGTGGCCGTCATTTCTCCCCACCGAAAGTGTAAGGTGTGCGTCTCGGGTCTCCACCTCTCGACAAGTGCCCACATCAGACTGCTGTCTAGGGTGAAGTAGCATCCGACTAAGAGCAGCCTCGCAAAGGGCAATAGGCCCGTGTCCTGAAGGATTGGGATGTAGAGAGCGTCGAGCTACCAATAATTCTTCTCAGATAGAAGCACGAGGGGTGGAAGGCTATCAATGTCCCCGATGATCCACAGCTTGCACAGTTGATGCTCAGTGTATAAGGGTTTCAGTAGCTCCGGTAGAGGCATGACTTGTAAGAGATGAAAGATACATATTATTAGTGAATAAATTAATAATGATGATGAATCACTAGAAATTAAAAAATAAAACTAAATACAGACAACTAGATTAAGTACGACCAAATTAATTACGACTAATTAAGTACAACTAATTAATTAAAACTTAATTAATTGCGGGAAAAATTACAACTAATTAATTACGACTATATTAGTTGTGACTAAATTAATATGAGTAATTAAACACCACAAAATTAATTAGAACTAATTAATTACCACAAATAAATTACAAATAATGAATTATGACTTAATAATGACAACTAGATTATTTAGGACTAAATTAATTACGATGGATTAAATATCACTAAATTAACTATAACTAATTAATTACAAATAATTAATTACAACTAAATAAGGCCACTAAATTAATTATGCTTAATTAATAATGACTAAACTAATTATGAACTAATTGAGTACAACTAATTAATTATGACTCAATTAACTACGTCTAATTAATTATGATGATTTAATTAACTAACACTAACTAATTAAGACTAATTAATTCATAATTAATTAACTATGCCACAGATAATTATGTAAGATTAATTTAACTACGACGAATTAATTATGACCTAATTAATTGCAACTAATTACTAACACAAAATTAATTATGACTAAATGATAATTACTAATTTAATTACACCTAATTAACTAACAATAATTAACTAACTACACAGTTAATATAGAAATACAAACAAGAAAAATCACCTGCTAATACGTCCGCTAATGACTGCTATAACCAATCCTTAATCGTCTTCGAAAACAAAATCGAGCAAGGCTTTGAATGATAGAGCGAGCGGGGATGAGAGTGGGCGAAGCCTCTTGCAGTTAGGGTTGGTAACGAAATGAATATGAATTGAATAGTCTCGAATACGAATACGAATCGAATGTCATAACGAATACGAATTCGAATCGAATATGTACTCAATTCGGTCGAATGTGAATATCCTACCCCTTTTGTGACAAATCTCGGTACAACAAATTTATGTAACATGACTACACGTCTACAGTCTACAAAGAGCACCGCTGAGCATTTATTCGTTCTAGAGAAATTACTCATGGCAAAATAAATTAATAGCAAGCAGTGGAGCGAATTAAAACAAAAATTTACTCAAGTACCAATTTCACGTAGGTTCATTCCATATCTAATCTACGCACATGCTAGCACTACTGCACTAGCTTCTTGAAAATGCACATGTTATGTCAGCACTAGCTTCATGAAAATGCACATGTTATGTCAGCACTAGCTTCATGAAAATAAATTACTCAAGCAGTGTAGAGAGTTGGCCACGCAGGTTCGCCACTGGCTGTTGAGGACGTTGCAGTGAACGCCGGGTTGCTGCTCACCTCGCCATCGTGGACACCTCGTCTCCTGGGTCAAACAGAGAGAGAGAGAGAGAGAGGATGTGAATGGGGATTTCAAATTTGGGAAGTGGCCTCTGCCAGAGGAATGACTTAGTTTAGTTGGGTTTGGGAGGGTGCTGTCGTGCTGGGCCTGCTGCCTGTTGGGCTGACTCTGTTGCGAATCCGAATCCGAATGCTATTCATATTCGTATCCCAAAAAAGGATTGTCGTAGGGATGGCCCCACCGGCCACAACACCCAGGCGAAGCACCCCGGAGGACCCCCAAAGCCACGCGAGGCCCGGAGCAGCAAGACATTCGGGCCACCCCGGCGGGCAAGCACCTGGAGGACCCGAAGCCCGCGAGGCCGGGCAAGAAGACATTCGAGCCACCCGGCGGGGCGGAGCACCGGAGGGCCCCGGCCCCGCGAGGCCCGGGCAACAAGACCGTCGGGCCACCCGGCGGGCCGGAGCACCCCGGAGGGCCCCCGAAGTCCCGCAAGGCCCGGAGCAGCAAGACCTTCGGGACACCCCTAGGGTGGGGCCGGAGCACCCCGGAGGGCCCCCGAAGCCCCGCGAGGCCCGGAGCTGAGAGGCCCTCAGGGCGAACCCGAGGCCTCTGCTACCGCTCCTGGACCGGAGACTCTGTTAGGATGAACCGAGTCCAGAAGCGCGTACCATGGACCAAAGCCTAAGCGTAGGGGCGAGGAATGTCCCTGCAACCCCTATGGGTACTGTACCATGGTAGGGTCAGAAGGGTAATATACAAAAACCCTCATAGGGGGCTATAAATAGGGGATCACCCCCCCTTTTGTGGGGTGAGAAAAAAAAGCAAGCGTGAATTCCCTGGCAATAACCATCTCGTTCTTGTCACTGGCTAGTCCCCTCTTGAAGATCACCGGAGCCCTCTTGGATTTGTCCGGGGTCCCCCTCTTTTACTGTATAACTCGTTTTTTGCTACTACAGTTGGCGCCGTCCGTGGGGACCGACAAGCCGAGCGCGTACCCAGATACAAGAATGGCACCTCTAAGAGTCGCTCCTCGCACGAGCGCGTCCGGGGCAGCGGTAGCACCCGAGCCACCCGACGCCCCGAGGGCCAAGCGAGGTAGGACCTCCCAGGCCGCAGAGCCCGTGGCTCGCCCTGAAGAGGAGATCGAGCACTCCACGCAGGACACCGTGGCTGGCGAGGCGCCCCCCAGACCCGGGTGGTCGGCCAACCACTTGCTCCGATCCCACCGGGGGCAGCACAGCAAGCTCGCGATCTACACCAAGAGCTGCTAGATCTCCGCCGGGAACTACTCGATCTCCGACAACGGGGGGGCCCACCATCGCCCACGGGGGAGCCGTGCCGCCTAGAACCTGAGCGCCGGCCGCCCCAGGGTCCTCCGCCGCCGCTCCTGAGCCAATACTTCGGGGAGATCCCAGCTCTCCCTTGAGCGCGGGGCTGGAGGCGGCCCGCTGGCCCCCGGGCTTCAAGATGCCGGAGGTCCGGCCCTTCGAAGGATCGACGGACCCGTCGGAGTTCCTCCGTGTCTACAAAACCGCCATAGAGGCCACCGGGGGATGACACCACGAAAGCAAAAAGATTGACCCTGGCTCTAAGGGGGATAGCGCTAACATGGTTCTTTACCTTCCCCCCGCGCTCCTGTATGCGTGGGAGCAACTGCGGGACATGGTGCGCAACAGCTTCCAAGGAAACTACGCCGAACCTAAGAACGCGGGAGACTTATTCGCCATGAAGCTGTCGGGACCCGAAAATACATCTCAAGAACCCTCTGTGTATTCTGAACTAGTCCCAGATCAGTAGCTAGCTCGCACAGGAAACAGTGATGAAATACCATCTATTTATTCGATTTACCTAGAAAGATCTCAAAATAACAAATAATAATAACTGGACCTTATGGTCAATGTTTAGTTAACTTGCCACGCAGGGCTAAAGAAATAAATAAACTCTTGCAGCGGAACGAGAAAATTGGAAAGACCAATCAACATGCCCACAGGTAATCGAGTGGAGGACGCATCCTAATCCGTAAAACCTTCATAGTCTTCCTTCTGAAAGAACTCCTGTGCAGCTTGATATTCTTCAACTGATCAACAAAGGCATGAGCCGTGAGTACATAAAGCACTCAGCAGGCCATAGGGAAATATATGCAAATAGTATTAATGCAAGGTTTACCAAAGGTTAGCTGTATGGTTCTTTTGCAGAAAACAACATTTATGATAAATACAATAAATAGATTGAAATGCGTAATTAAAAAGAATAATAAATACTTAAACAATTTCTTTGAAACAACCAGTGAACTAACCATTCACTTCTCCACCAAACCAATGACAAGTGAACTCCCCATTCACCCATCGACACAAACCACCAAGTGAATTACCCATTCACCGAACAAACATTATATTCATCAAGTGAACTTCCCATTCACACTCCGACTTATTTTTAGAAGAAACTCTATCTCCCGTGTGAAATCCCCGAGCACGTCCATAACCGCGGACACGGCTATTCGAATAGTTTTACACACTCTGCAGAGGTTGTACAGCTTGACCCACAAGATACGACTTCTCTAGTTGGATTGGCATCCGTCGATACCACTGCTCACAACCTTAAGTAAGTAGGCTAGAGCACGTGACAAAGTATTTACAAAGCTCTTTCTTAACCCAGTTCTGCTCGCTAAGGTTTCAACACTGAATGTCTTCATCCGACCAGACAGGGCCCCCCTCTTGCGCCATAGTGAGTACGTACCCCGTAACTCACTCTTCCAAGACAAAACCAAAATTAAGACATTGCTAATTAATCAGTCAGGTCCCGCCCATACAGGACATGTGGTTGTACGGTTAAGGCTCAGTTCAATGGCGCACAAGATTAAGTCCTTGACAAGTTACTCAGGCGATCTTTCCACAAACCCACAACGTGTTAAATCCACACCCTCAATCCACCATCCACTCGCCTGAGTGAAAACCATTTTGTTTAAGAGAAACCAATGACATCCCCTGACATGGAACACAAATTTTACAAAGTGGCTAACCACCACAATTCCATTTATCATTAAATCAAGATTAATCATTATGACACATGTGATGACGAACCCCTCGGGACTAGGCTTGACTAAGCACTAATACGATACCCATGTTGGTGATACAAATATGTCCAACTAAAATTATCCAAGCTAGGGTGACAAAGGATTCATGGCATTCAAATGTTCAATGGAGGCATAATGACAACAGGTAATAACTAAACCCAAAACAATTGATATAAAGATAGCATGCAATTGTATAAAACAATATACTTTTGAAATCATAGGATCAATATGATCAAAGGACTACGGCTTGCCTTGGAATAAATCCTGGGATTGATCTTGATCTTTGTGTACTTCTCCTTGTTCAAAACTTCCCGAAGTAGCAACGTCTACTCGCAAAACAAGAAAATAGAATAAATAAATACCAACCAGAGATAAAATTAACTCCAAAAATTAAATAAAAATTATAAATAAATAGATATCGAATTTAGATGAATTTACAAATTTGAATGGGCTCAAACGGAGTTCGGATGCAAAAGATATGGGCTTTGGAAGTTTGAAATCACATGAAATAATGAAAAATCAGAATTTCTAGATTTACTGAATTATTTTTCTACTGAAAATGGATTTATGACGCCAGGCTGACGCAAGCACTGAATTTCGACTGAAGAAATAATTAAAAGGAAATGAAATGGATGTGGGTCCCACTGGTCAGTGGTTTAGTTCACCGTGGTTGGCTCGGGAGAAAGGTTTAGGCGTGCCACGTGGCAGCTGATGGAGACGCCACGCGGGACCGCGGAATGAGATGGCGCTGACGTGGGCGTCGCTCATTGGCATTTTCTCAAATAGCTGAGACACGAAGGGCAGGGTGGCAAACCGAGACACCTCCTCGCACACGGTGGCCGCACCAGGGCTGATCTTAAAGTCGTTGGTGCACAACGGTCTAAGATTGGCAGCGGGAGCGGCCCCGCAAGCACCAGCGACGTCGTGTCCCCCGGCACTAGACTGCGCGCTCGCATCAGTACCCCCGCCTTCCGAAGACTCGTTGAGGGCTCCTTCCATTCCAACACCTACGAAGTTCCCGGAGGGTGTAAAAAAAATAAATATAAAAACAGAAACAAAAAAATGCATACCCGGGGTCGGCGGAGCATCTCCAACTACATCAACCATCGTGTCTTCGGTGCCGCAGTCGTACGCCCGAGAGAGTGTACTGCCAGAGGAACCCCCGAGGGCCAGGCTCGCAACGAAGAAGGAACCCGTTGCACGAGCCGGTGGAGGCGACCCGCTAGAGGCCACCCGCTCGGCATGGCCCGAGCGCCACAGCGGCCAAAGAAGAAGAGCGGTCGATGCCTGTGCCAAGGGTAGAGCTACGGGCTCTCTGGCCCTCCCGATCGCAATGGCACTGGCGTCGATTGCCCCGGAGCATTCGACTCTTTCGCAGCGCCCTTTGCGCGTGGCGCTTGCCAAGATCGGTCCGACCGTTCCTCAAGAACGGTGGCCGGGTCCAAGTACGCGCGATTTAATCGCGCCTCGCGTATGACCAGCCCCCGTTTCGAGTGCTCCTCGTCGGTGTAGGGGTCGAGAAGCTGCTCCGCAGCACAGGCCGCCTCGTCCACAGGAAGAGCTGCAAAATCATAAGGTCAGGAAAGGGAAAACAGCCATACCGTACTAGCAGGATAGCAATTACTGCTATGGCCCTCCGGCAAACCAAGCGCACGAACGCCGTGGGCTTCCGCGCAGAGGCGGACATCCCAACCTCGCGCCAGCGGCCACACCCTAAGCGCGCAAAATTCCTCCACTAGGTCGCGGGTGGAGAACCGCCGCGTCACCGTTAGAAGAAGTTGAAGGAGGGACTCCTCCCTCGAGCTATGCTCGATCTCGGGGGATGGATTGAGCCGAATAGGACCCCCACACGACCGCAGCTCATCCTCACTTGGGGACGTGTGGTAGAACCACCTCCGGGTCTAGTCCATCTCCCAGCGGTTGCGGGAGGCAGGAGCGGGCAGGTACCGAAGGAAACGCGCCTTCGGTTGGAAGTTGATGCTCCTGAATGTAACATCCCAAAAATGGATTTGTGTTCTAAGTGTAAGAAAATCAGGAGAAATTAAAACTTTTATTGCATCTTGAAGTCATAGGTCATTTCTGTAATTCTTGATTTAAGGAATTATGGAAAATCACCATCAGAATCCTCAATTGACTACAATAAAAAACCTTCTTGGCATAGATCTCATGCCAAACCCTTGGAGATATTTCCCCTGAGTTCTTGGAAGGCTTGGCAACACCTCTGAATTATCTCATGATTTTTAGAAATTATTTGATAATTTTTGGAGGCGAGTCAAAGCTTGGTCAAACCATAGCTTTCACCTTCTGGAATTTCTGGAAGAAAATTCAGTACATTAGAATCTCTGGAAATTTCATATGAGGTTCCTCCGGTCGTCAGCAAACGCCAGTTAAAATTTCATAATTTTTGGAGCTTGCTTGCTACCTTAAATAATTCCTCAAAAAGCAGTTATTTAAATTCAAACCCTAACTGGTTTTCACTGTTCCTGGGGTTTGAGTCGGACTCGGGCTCGAGCCACGGGACTCGGTCCAGTCCACTAACTGTACCAACTGGTCATTCGGGCGCTAGGGTCGTGAGCCGTTGGATCGGCATCGAACGGTCTTCGACCAGCCGAACGATTGAGTCGTTTTAATCCACCCGATCTAACTCAGCCGTTGGATCGGCATCGAACGGTCTTCGACTAGTCGAACGATGGGATCGTTTCAATCCACTCGATCTAGCCCAGCCGTTCGATTTCAATCCGACGACCAACGAGTCGTCTCCTTCCTCTGTCCGCGCGCGCGTGAGCCCCGCCATGGCGTACGCAGAGGAGAAAAGCAGTGGCGTGCAGTCCACTCTATGTCCACCTTTAAACGGCTAGCTCTGCGCGCATTAAATGCCTGTCGCGCTCATCCCTCAGAAGGTCATGATTCAACTGCTCCCATCGCTCTCAAGTGCTCTCATGGCAGTGTTGACCCGACTGGAAAACCCGGCCGTTGCTCACTGCCATTGCTCTATTTAAGCTTCTTTGCTTCACCCTTAGCTTCCTTTAGCACTTCCGCAACTCCAGCTAGCACTCACCATCTTGCTTGAGCTGCAGTCCCTCGCAATCTCTTCGACCGCCATTGTTGAGTGTGGAGCTTCGGTGGGGGCGGTGCAGCGGGGGTTTTCTTCTTCAAGTCCTTGCCCCCTCTGCTCCCCCTTTACTCTTTGGAGCTTAACTCTTACTCGGTTTGGTTCTCTCTGTGCCCAGGTCGCTGTGGCCTAGCGAGAACCTTACCGTCGCCGTTCGGATACTCGTCGCCGGAGCCACTCCGTGGGTCTCTGGTCGTTCTCCAGCTCAGGTACTTTCACCTTACCCTATAGGAGCTTAGGTGTGTTCTCGTTGTTCTTTTGATATTGTCCGTTCGGGAGTTCTCCTGAGCCGTACCTTCTCGGCCGCACTCCGTGGTCGTACCGCCGTCGCAGTCATACTCCGACTATTACTGGCCGCCGGTAGGACCATTGAACTTTTAGACACTCATTCCTGCCTTTGGCTGGTGCCGCTGTGGTCGGAGAGGCCGCCGAGCCACTGGCAAAGCGTGCGGGAGGCGCTGCCTCGTGGTCGGATTTCCGACTAGTCACCCTAGCTTAGTCGTAAGTTCTACTACGACTTGTAACTAGTCGTAAATCTTACTACGACTATGCCATGGGCATAAGTCCTTCTACGACTAGTACCCAGTCGTAAGTTCCATTACGGCTTGTACCTAGTCGTAAGTTCTCCTACGACCCTTAACTGGTCGTAAGTTCCTCTACGACTTGAACTTAGTCGTAAGACTTGCTACGACTATGTCATAGTCGTAGGTTTTTCTACAACCACTACCTGGTCGTAAGACCTTCTTTCGATCGTATCTTCGGTAATAAGAATCCAAATCAATCGGTTATTGTTGCTAAATTCTTTAGAAATTACTCTTGTGCTACTGTAAAATTTTCAGGATTTTTGAGAAAGTTTGCTGTTGAGTCTTTGCGTTTTATTCGTTCTTATCGGTTGCTTTTCGCCTTCTCGTTAGGAGCCGAAGAGCACATTGACCACATAACTGATCCCCAGCAACATCTTGAACCGCAGCAAACAGGCAAGCAGTTTGATCATGTTAATCCTATTATTTTTCAAGTCTACTATATTGATTTCAACTCGTATGTATGCATTGCTATTTTGTTGTTAAATTATGGTTAGTATCCTATAGTTGCATCATCTGTAGGACTTGTTTATCCTCTACTACCATGAGCTTAGGTTATTTGCTGTGGTCGGAGTTCGATGGATGGACTCTGGTCACTTAGTAGCTTTCGATTGGAAATTGCTTAGAAATACTTAGCTTCGGTAGTACTGGGCGATCATCGATTGTAGTCGATGATCTTGATCACACCCTTATGTATTATGTCATTACGACCAGCACTTGTGCTTTGTTATTTTGTAAAGTCAAAATCTGAAAATGGAAAACTGATTTGGACTTGGGCAAGTGGTCGGATGGTGGGTTATTGGGTTTGTAGATGTCTTGCCTAAGTCAACAAGGACCGAACATCTTGTTACACTAAACCAAGCATTTTTGCGTGCTAACCACGCGAAAGGGATATGGGACCTCTCTTGACTAAATACTTTGGCGTGGGTTATCTCCGAGTCGCAGGAGGGGGTCGTGTGTGTTGTGTGAAACATGATATGTGGTCGTGTTCTTGTGTTGGGTGTGCGGTGGTGGAGATTCCCGGTAGGCTCTCCACCTCGAGGAGCGTCGTAGTTGTCCAAGGCTTTACCCGGGAAGGGTAGTTGATCGAGGCTTTACGATGACTCCGACACAACGTATGGGTTTCTATCCAAACGGGCGGCTCGTGGGATAATACACAATATTGGAAATGTCTCGTAGGACTTAGCCGCGCCGGCATACCTTCGGAAGTGTGCTTAATAGCTTGGCAAAAAGGCGGTCTGGCGTGTGGGTACATTGGTACACCCCTGCAGGGATTAAACTATTCGAATAGCCTCGTCCTAAGTTATGGACACGCTTGGAGAGGTCTTCCAAGAGTTAGACTACAACCTTTTAAACTAAAATTTGACATGAGTGGTATGAATGGGTAATTCATGCTATTGTTGTGGTGACTAAGGGTTAGTCACTTCCAGGACTGTTGTTGTTCTCTATCTACTGTTATATTGTTGTCATTTACGATTATTTGAACATTAAAAACTGATTTGTTAACTTGCTTTTAAATGTACTACATTATTGCAAATAAAGTTTGCTTTGTGCTGAAAATGAAACATACAGCCTCCACTCAAAAAGCTTACATATAGTTATGTATGTGTCAGTGCATTACTCTACACGTAAGTCTTGCAGTACATTCTATGTACTCACCCGCTTTTTGGGCTCTTTGTTCTGGGGAGGAAGGTGAGCCCCAAGGGCATCACTACGTGAAATGTCTTTGTGGATTCGACGACTAGCTTGGCGGTCCGGTCGGTTGCCTTGTGGGTTAAAGGCACACTGATTGGCTCTTTTGGTTTATAGCCATCTTATGGCACTTTTGCTTCCGCTGTTCAATTTCCTTATGTATTTGTCATTGGGCCGGTCAGCCCCTCTTTTGTAATAACTATCCTTTATTTATGTTATCTTCTGGTTGTTGCTTTGCTTCGGTTCTATGTGAATGAATGAAATTGATGCATAAACTTTGTAAAGAGGTGTGTATACTGCATTTCTGGGAAGTATACATGTCTCGAGTCTCGGATTATCTGATTTGTGATGCTAGGATCAAGTGGATAGTTAAGCATTACAAGCCCGATAAACCGGGGTCTCACACTGAAGTTGAGTGTCTCCCCGGTATCTTTCTTTTTTTCAGCTGGCAACGGGCGTCGTGAAGATAGGCGAAGAGCCTACCCTCTCCGGCTGCACCGGCAGAGCGAGGAACCCACTTGAAGACCCCGAGTTTTACAAGGGAGTTCGGGGTCAACTGAGCAAGCTCCACACGGTAGAGCTGCAGCACGCAACTCACCAACCCCACGCATGGAAGTCGGAGGCCCACGTCGAAGTAAGAGCAGAACAGAACAGCCTCGTTCTCTCGGGGTGTGGGAACCGTCTCCACCCCAGGGGCCCAAACGAGGGAAAGGTTCGTAAGTTTTCCTTCCTTCGCAAGCACTCAGAGGACCGCAGGATTCACCAGAGACCGGCCCAGCTCGTCAGTAAGTATCGCCGAATCCCCCTCGTCTCGGCCGCGCTTCGTCATCTAGCAGCAAGATGCGGCAAGAAAGCGCAAGAAGTAGACTGCGAAAAATGAAGAGATGCAACTGAGTCAGGGGGGCCGAAACCCCCGTATTTATACCCGCCCCAGGGCCACGAAACGACGGGGCACGGGAATCGAAGAGACGCGACTGCCCAGCAAGTGGCGCGTGTGCCCTAAAACCCAACGGTCGCGCACCAAAAACGAAGCAGCGCGACTCATGAACGAATCGGCACGACGATCAAGGAAGCGGCGCGTCCCATTAATGACTAATCGCATCACATCAAAGCAACCGGCTGCCGCCAGTCCAGACGGGTCAAGCAAATGGTCACAAGGATAGGTCATGCCGAAGGGGACGGTGTGCCCAAGCCCTTCGGGGAAAAACGACGTGGTTTCAGCCATAGCGAAGCAGGACCTCGACCACGAGGGGCTTGTCGTAGGGATAGCCCCACCGGCCACAACGCTTAGACGAAGCACCCCGGAGGACCCCCAAAGCACCCCGGAGGATCTCCGAAGCCCCGAGAGGCCCGGAGCAGCAAGACCTTCGGGCCACCCCTGGGGCTGGGTCGTAGCACCCCGGAGGGCCCCCGAAGCCCCCGTGAGGCTCGGAGCTTCGGGCCAACCCCGGGGCTGGGCCGGAGCACCCCGGAGGGCCCCCGAAGCCCCGCGAGGCCCTGAGCTGAGAGGCCCTCAGGGCGAACCGAGGCCTCTGCTACCGCTCCTGGACCGGAGACTCTGTTAGGATGAACTGAGTCTAGAAGCGCGTACTATGGACCAAAGCCTAAGCGTAGGGGCGAGGAATGTTCCTGCAACCCCTATGGTTACTGCACTATGGTAGGGTCAGAAGGGTAATATACAAAACCCTCATAGGAGGCTATAAATAGGGGATCACCCCCTTTTGTGGGGGTGAGAAAAAAAGCAAACGCGAATTCCCTAGCAATAACCATCTTGTTCTTGTCACTGGCTAGTCCCCTCTTGAGGATCCCCGGAGCCCTCTTGAGCTTGTCCGGGGTCCCTCCTCTTTTACTGTATAGTTCATTTTTTTTATTACAAGGATAATATTTGTATTCGATGTCATTTTGTATACCACGCGGCGGAATGAGGGCGTCCGGCCCCTTAGAAACAGTTGAGATGAACTCGAAGCACAAAAGGCACGAATATGAATATGTGTCGATCATCTAACTAGTCTATAGTGCTATTTTTTACAATACAACACGTCAACCGCTATTTTCTAAAAGAAACGGCGCCCGTTTAGGCCGAAGTCCTCGCTGAGCCGCTCGCAAGTCGCGACGATACAAAACCCCGAGACCAATAAACCGAGCCCCAAGGAGAGAAAAGGCCAGTGTCCTTAATAGAGGGAGCGTGAGGCGTGCAGCGTGTTGATAGGCCGCGACTAAGCACCAACCCTTTGGGAAATGGAGCTGCTGCTCAGTCTCAGACTCAGTGGCTCAGTGCCGCAGCTCCGGGAAGCGGAGGCTACCGAGCAACCGAACCAGGCCAAGAACTAGTCACCTCTCCTTACTCGTCTAGCGGCTACCACCAGTGCTCCGTACTAGTGGTGGCATCGAGCCATCGAGCTAGCTAGCTCCTGTGTACTTAAGGCCGGCCGTAAGTGAACTCTAGGCAACAGGCAAGCGCTGGGTAAAGGTGTGAGGTGAAGGCGAGAAGCCCGTGAGCTGCTGCTGCGGTGGGAGGGAGGAGAGAAAATTTGGGCGTTTCTTGGGTGCGGCCATGGACGCCTACGAGGCGACCAAGGTGGTGTTATCCCGGATCCAGGCGCTGGACCCGGACCACGCCGCCAAGATCATGGGTTTGCTGCTCATCCAGGACCACGGCGAGAAGGAGATGATACGCCTCGCCTTCGGCCCTGAGGCGCTGCTCCAGAGCGTCATGGCCAAGGCGCGCAAGGAGCTCGGCGTGGGCGTGCCCCCGGCGTCTGTCCCCGGGACGCCGACCGCCGTGGCTGCCGGCCACCCGCCGTTCATGCTCTCGCGGCAGAACTCCGGCCGCGGCGCCGCGCCGTCGCCGTCGCCACTGTCGGTGTCCTCGCCGTCGTCGTGGGCCCAGGCGCCGGTGTTCTCGAGGAGCAACAGCATTAACAATGGCGTCGCGGCGGAGGAGATGGTGGGGGCTGGGGAGGAGCTGGTTAGCCCGGTGAACGGCGCGGCCTCCGCGGCGCCCTTCTTTCCCCACGCCGGGGACGCGCTCCTGGACCACTTCCAGCTGCAGGAGCAGCTCGCGTTCCTCAACGACGGGGGCATGAACCCGGCGCACCAGCTCCCGGCGTTTGACGGCGGGGAGTGCCGGAGCCCCGGTCCAGGCGACGGCGGCGGGCTGTTCCCATACGGCCTCGGCTGGGCCAACGGCGGCCCCGGGCACCGCCGGAGCGCGTCGGTGAACGAGCTCTGCTTCGGCGGCGACGGCTTCGGGTGGAAGCCATGCCTCTACTACGCGCGCGGGTTCTGCAAGAACGGCAGCAGCTGCAGGTTCGTCCACGGCGGCCTCCCCGACGACGCCGCCGCGCTCGCCGGTGCCAAGATGGACGCCACCGCCGCTGAGCAGCAGCAGTGCCAGGACTTCCTCCTCCGCTCCAAGAGCCAGCGCCTCGGCCCCGCTGCCTTCCCCTACTCCCCCACCAGCTCCCTCCCCGGCTCGCCCTCCGCCGCCAGCAAGTGCCTCAGCTTCCTGCTGCAGCACCAGCACAACGACAACCAAAGGTACTGCCGCCTTTTTCATCCTCCCCAATCCAACAAGCTTGAAGCATACGCTCCAAGTTCCAACCTTTTTTACCCTGCGCGCGTGCAGAGCTGCGGCAGCCGCGGCCGCGGCCGCGCTGATGCTGGGCGGCGGCGACGAGGCGCACAGGTTCATGGGCCGGCCGCGCCTGGACCGCGCCGACTTTGCCAGCATGATGAACCCGGGGTCGCGCCAGATTTACCTCACCTTCCCGGCCGACAGCACGTTCCGCGAGGAGGACGTCTCCAACTACTTCAGGTGTGTACACATGCTAATGTGATACTTCTTTCATGGCGGAATCGCTGGAACGCGATCTGATGGACGCTTGATGTTCTTGGCAATGCGCTGTAGCATCTACGGGCCGGTGCACGACGTGCGCATCCCGTACCAGCAAAAGCGCATGTTCGGGTTCGTCACCTTCGTGTACCCGGAGACGGTGAAGCTGATCCTGGCCAAGGGCAACCCTCACTTTATCTGCGACGCCCGTGTGCTCGTCAAGCCCTACAAGGAGAAGGGCAAGGTCCCCGACAAGTACAGGCAAGCATGCATGCGCCCGCGGCGCGATCATATTAAGCACTTCGATGATCAATCGATCCTTTTGCTTCTTACAACAGCAAGAGCATCCGTGCATGCAATTAACCTGGTTGCTTAACTTGTTGCTCCTCGCTTGGCAGGAAGCAACAGCAAGGTGACTTCTCCGGCTGCACGACGCCCACCGGGCTAGACGCCAGGGACCCATTCGATCTGCACCAACTCGGTAAAAAGTTTCGATCTTTACAAGTGTCTTTACTATGATGTTTGCTTGATCTGTGACGTGGACGTGGTGCGTTAGAACGAACTAGCGCTGGTCGATGATTTTTTGCGTGGTGCTTGTCAGGTGCGAGAATGCTGCAGCACTCCAACAGCGCGAACGAGCTGCTGCTGCGGCGGAAGCTGGAGGAGGAGCAGCAGGCGGCCGAGCTGCAGCAGGCCGTCGAGCTCCAGAGCCGCCGCCTGATGGGCTTCCAGCTGCATGACCTCAAGTCTCGCGCCGCGGCCGCGGCTGCAGCCACAATCACAACCGCAATGACGTTGCCAACGCCCATCACCAATGCCTTCACCACCAGCCAGCCCGTCCCTACCACCATGGTTGAGTCGCCGCCTGAGTCTGGTATGCATTACCGTGATCGAACTGCCCGATTACCTGTCAGTAAAACAAGTTCTTGCAAATGTCACTGATCGTTGGTAATATCTTTTGGCCTTAACAGGTGAGCAACTGAAGGGGAGCAGCGGCTTCGCTGTGGAGAGCAAGGCGGTCAACGGAGGCGATACAGAGAAATCTGCTGGCGAGGCGAGCCCGAAAGCCGATAGCGACGAAAGGTTGATTTAACTGATTCTGCCTGCTTATTATTCTCAAGACTTAGCTTTCATGATCTGATACTCATTGTTTCTGCCATGCATATTTTGCAGCGCGGAGCACAATTTGCCGGACAGCCCGTTCGCTTCCCCAACCAAGTCGGCCGCTTTCGCTCACGACGGTTTCACCGCTACCGAGACGGAGATCGCCGCATGTGGCTGCAGTGCATCCCATGTTGGTGTCAGCACCGGCACCAATGCCGGCGGTGGCACTAACCATCTCCTGCCCTCTGCATTGGACATCCCTTCTACGAGACCCTACTTCTTCCCCATGTCCAGGTATGATGGTATGCCACTACTTTTCGCGGTGTTGATTAAATTGGACATTCTGTGATCTCTCTCTCTCTCTCTCTCTATATGACTATGAGTGAAATGATTCGGTGAACGCAATGAGCAGGCTGTCCGATCACGGAGCGATCGAGATGTAAAGTTCTCCGCGATGGAAGTGAGTGATACCCTCAGCCTAATCACAGTAAGCACTTAGACCTCCCTTTATTCCCACTATGCTTCACAAATATTAAGCCTCACCTATCTAATCATGCTGTCCTTTCTTTCTTTCTTTTTTGTTTTCTTTCTCCTCTTGCTATTTGTTGTTGTGAACAGGAAAAAAGAGAGGAGTGAAATGTCTCAGCATAGTGTCAGCTCTTTTCTTTCTTTTTTGTTCCCCCTTTTTAGTGGAAGATAGCTCTATTAAACCACAAGAGAAGAAGATGCCATTAGCCTTGACTAAGAAAAGCAGCAGCAGCAGAAGCAGATGCAGTGTTGTGAGATATATAAATATATACAAGTAATCCAGTGTTACCTCTAATTATATTAGATAGTACTTAGCAGTTACTACTACCACCACCACCATCAACACAATTGATGTTACCAAGTTCTTTCATGTACTACTGCAACCACCAGCTCTAGGTTTACTAAATGTGAGGTTAATCCAGAAGGCTAGTACCAGCCACAGATCACATGTTACACTAGTACCAACTGCAAGCTGCAAGGAGATGCATGTACTGTAATGGACAAGGGCAGGGCAGCCCAGAGGCTGGAGAAGGAGGCTAGAGCACATGGCCATGGCAGTGGTCTATGAAGTATTTGACTAGTGCAAGATCGCATGCAACTACTTGGTCATGCTGTCCTATCAAGAGAATAGTCTGATCTTACTCACCTCAGCCTGTGGTTTGCTCCCCTCAGCAGTTGCAGGTCACCAGTACAAAGGATGTCATTTCTTGTTCTCCTTCGATTTTCATCTTGTTGAATGAATCTACTGTAGTAGTGTCAGTCCACAGCTCTATAGAAAGAAAATGAAAGAAAAGTATCCAAGCAATTTGCCTCTCAATTACTCTGCCTCCATGGATGCATACCTTCCACTTTCCAGCTTTCTACCGTGTTTAGTTGTAGAGAAGACGAGTTACATGGTATTTCTTGAATCTCTGCACAACAATATGCGATCGATCTTGGAGCTTGTTTTAATTAAAGCATTAAGCAAGGTGCTTTTTCTGATTGGTACACCTTGATGCCAACTTGCTGCATGGTCCATGCGCCGCAAATCTTGAAAGCAAGCTGAGATGAATCAAACTAGGCATGCACCTTGGGACAGGATAGAGTGATTATCGCCACATTTGTCTTATCTTTGCCTGTAAGTATACACACTAGATGGATTCTTTCAGCGTGCACATTGGTATCTGATGATCGCGATGTCTTCCAAGTTTTGGGCTCATTGGCTCGTTTCAGTACAGGAAGTACTAATACGTTCTGAGATAGTTTGTTTAGGACCGGCTCGAAGAAGTGGAATAATCACCTACTGGTAGTAATGCTTGTACTGGAAAGTACTGACACGCTTTGTGTAAATCATTGCCCGTATCAACGGCGGGGAGACAAACACGTCCTCTACATACACGCACTGGAGTTGACCATGCAGTATCTTCTCACGTCCGTATGTTTCACGCAGGCAAGCTTTACTACCACTACGTATATGTACGTACCGTAGATCCAGCATGGTCTGACCCTGGGTACACTTGGGGTAGAAAGGCGGCATGAGAGGTGGGCCCATGGAAGGGGGCCCCACCCTGTCAGGCTTAGTCACACCCATGTGGCCTGTGCCTGTGCCTGTGCCAGTGCGACCCAGCCTTTACCAAATCTAACAGCGACGGTACGTGCCTTGGCCCGGTCCGCTGCCCCCGGCATGTGCGTGCTCCGCACACAAGCAGCATGGCGTTTCAAGTTGTTCTAGTACTACTACGAGTAGACGAGACTAGCTAGCGGTACATGGTTTTTACCTTTTTTTTTCGTGCTTTTGAAAGCAAAATGATACAACTTTTAGGTTGTGTTACTACTGTCTGTTTGATGTTGCCACGTGAGGGCCGGGACCGGGAGAGCGCCGTAATAAGCACAGCGCGTGCCATCGTCCATGCGCAGCATCTGTTCTTGAAATTTGTCAGCGTGATTTATCACTGTACAATTCAAACGCCACATTTGTAACTTGTACTGCTGTAGCAGTGTTCAGTCACCGTTTGCTAGCTTAAGTTGCCAAAATTTCCGCAAAGAGAACTTTTGAAAAGTGAGGGCTCGGTCCGAAAACTTTCCTGCCAAAGCTTTACACTGTAGAGTGCCAAGGCTCATAAACTAAAGCCTGTAAAGTTGTCTGAACATGCACAGGCAATTGTTACCCAATGAACAAATAAATGGTGGGACACGGCAGGTAAAGCAGGGCTCAGACACCAAGGAGCTAGAGAATAAACAAACGCACCTCCCTGCTGCTCCGAATGAGTAAACAAGTCAAGCAGGGAGCCTCACGAGCTCACGCCGAAACACAAGGGGGCTCGATGCAATTTGGTCGACGATCACCACCTGCGTGCAGTCGTGCAGTCAAACCAAAAGCAAAGACCAGTAGATCTCACTAGTAGTAGCCACAGCCAACTGCTAATCTATAGTAATGGAGTAGTAGTACTGCTAGCATCTCACTAACTCATAGCTGTGTCCTGCACAGTGACACTGCCTGCTGCTACTAGCAATAATGGCCTATGCACCCATATGCGAATGCATGCTCTTGTTCCAGGACAAGCGCGACGAGGAGGGCGCTAGCCCCCACGGACACTAGGGCCCCACGCCCCCGCTCGGGCCCACGTGTCATCCTCCGCCCCATATCCGTGCCCTCAGTTTTTGCCTGCCACCCATGTCGCCGAACAAGGCCGGCACTGTTGAGTTTTGTTTTGTTTTCCCGGGCATGCAATGCAACGAGACCATGCAACTCACGAATGCACGCAACTGTGTACGCAAGTGTGCATGGTAGGCTGAGATAAGCAAGGTGAGGACTGCTCCAGTTGCCGTGGCTGTGTGGCTGTGGCCGTGGCTGTGCCGTGCTGTGCGTGCGCATGTGCCGGCATGTGCGCCCCGTGCAGTGCCCATCTCCCTCCCATTAGTCCCCCCCGGATTGCCCCGGCGGCAGCGGATCACTGCACACATTTGTAATACTGGCATGTGGATTAAGATAGATTAGGATCAACCATTGATCGCCTCTGAATTACTTAAACATAATCTGCGATCAGTGCACTGCAGCGAATCTTCTGCGTGCATGCCGCGCCATTGATGTGCGCAGGACTACCGCCTCCTCGCGCGCGCGGGAGATCGATATACGCATGCGTGCCGCGACAGCGTGTGGATTTTCGTGTGGGAACAACGATTTTTTTTTTAAAAAAATAAATATTTAAAAATAAATATTTTTTAAAAATTACAAAACTAGAGGTAACGTCTAATTTTATTTAAAAAATAACTATTTACTTTTATAATTATTTTTTAAATTAATATTATTTGAAAAAAATTATGGGAACAGCCCCGTCGCACCCGAACCGATCAGACCGCGGGAGGCTACGAATTTACGTAGTACCACCGATGGTACGGAACATCATGCATGCGTACCTGTGCTCAAAGTGACCCGCACGTCTCCGTGCCCTAGTTTTTTTCGCGGTTACGACGAAGATACACACGCTGACAAATGCACACACTACACACGTCTAAAATACACGGAAGGCTTTGATAAATTCACGAATCTCGAAATTTTTTGACTAAAGTACATGTGGACGCGGCTCATGCCATACATCCACGTGCACCCCGTGAAGCCATGTCCAATCCACCGTGTGGTGCATTTGCCGATCAAAATATGCCCACCGACCTCGATTGCCGCATTTTGGAAAGATTAATGTTACAAAAGAAGACGTAAGGACGCAAAATTACTTGGATGAAATTTAACTCACGGTGTACTGGCTCGCTGTGGGCACGGCGTTCGGGGGCACGGTGAAGATAAAGCTGTCGCATTCACGGCTGCGGCGCGCGTAAGGCTCCACCATATGTGAGAACACCGGTGGCGGTCGTCGTCCACAAAAATCGATCCACGAGGCATGAAGCGAGCGGCCGTGCGGCGCAGCGAGGAGAAAACCAGCATGCCATGGACACGGATGATGTCGCCTCGTGCAATAACTCGAACTCGTTGTGGTACAACGAGTAGCACCTCGCCGGTGTTCTGTTGGCCAGCCCAGCAGCGGCCGCCGATCCATCGTAAGCCCATGGTGGGCGCGTCTATGGGGTCATGTGGTGGGTCGCCATGCAGGAGAGGGAACGTGCGCCATTGTCTCAATGGTTGGGCGCCCAACGGGAAGTGCTCCCAACTCCACGGTGCAGGAGCACGTAGCACACGACTAGGTTGCTACGGAGAGCGCGCCGCGGCGTCACACAACCCTCGGTATGTAGCGCAAAGGACGGTGATCCCCATAGTGCGGCATCGGCTCGGCCCGCGTCGACCAAAGACTCGGCGACGGATGAAGCGGGGTTCACAAAATCGCCTTTGTGGTTGGAAACAGGACCCAACCAAAGAGCCGGAGAAGGTAAGCAACGAGATCGTCCTAACGACGCCTCAGCGCCCTCGGTGCACCTCACGCATTCGCTTGTATATGCTTATTCACGGTTATTTTGTAAATTCTCGAATATCAAAATTTTCGACAAATGCACACACTACACACGTCTAAAATACACGGAAAAATAGCTTAAAAATAGAAACTAAAATTTAAATTCTGCTGAGTGGAATACAACGGTGGTACCGATTACCATGCGTATGTAACTGTTTTTAAAGTGACGTGCACGGCTCCGTGTTTTGCTCTTTTTTCACTATCACAACGAAGACACGCACACCGATATATCACTACGCGCACACACACCCGTCTAAAATAGACGAAGGACAAGAATAAATTCACGAACCTTACAGAAATTTGTACTCACATATGAAAAAAAAGCATACATCAAAATTTTAAACCCTACTATTACCGTTTACGTGCCCTACTCGTTCAGTGTTTTTTGGTGAGCTGGTCGTTGAAATGAAACTGTCACTCCCAGTTTGATACTGTTCTCTCGTATGTGCGCACGTATACAACTAGACGATGGAGACTACACGAGTGTCGCTTGCTGATCTTGTTACAGCTGGTAAGCTGACGCTCGTACTTCTATTGGATAAATTAAATTCATGTACTCAAAATTGAGGGCAGCTATTTTTTCGGTCGTCCGAGTTTCCCATCTATAACCTCTACAGTTTGAGTTTTCAATTACAAAATAAACGTAACTAGCGTTTGGACGTATGATAGGAAAGTTTACATCGTACATTCAACTTCTCCCGTGCAACATATTCAACACACACATGCAACAACAAAAAATCAACGTATGCAACAAAGGTTCTTGAATCTCGAAAAATAGAGAGGTGATCTTTATTCTTGACAAATTCACTTAAAATAATTAAAGATCCCATTAGCAAAAATACATATACATGATAAATTAGCACATAACGTTAGAAAGACATTAATCAATGATGATGTAACCTCTACAATATTTTGAAAACACATGTACACCATTTTGAGGGCAGACATGAAATAATTATTATAACCCCAGCAACAAATTTCAGGTATCAGACATCTCAAGAGGCCCAACATTTGAGGCTAACTTATGAAACATTTGATTCATTTATGCAACAACCAGTAGACAATTGTAACATTCAAAAAAAAAGAAAAACTCGTTTTTAATAATTTGTTACCGCAACACTAAAAATACAGTCCCCAACATTTCAAATCAACTGTTGCAAAAAAAAAAACCATATAACAGCGACAAACAACCAACTCACCGGCCTCGCCCTCAACGACGGCGCCAACACACTCGGCCTTAAGCTCTAGACAGCATGACAATCGTGATGGAGCTCGTATCTTTGGGTAAAGGAAGAAGCACGGTAGAAAAATGAATGCTCAAGTGGATGGGGAAACCCAATGGGCTCGTATCTTTCTTAGGATACGGTTGGTTCGGTGGAGTGAGGCGTCCAATGCATCAGACGTAGTACATGTGGCATTATCCTTAGAAAATTCAAAACTTTCAACCCAAACTATAAGCTTGTAATTTAAAAATCCAACTTTCACTTGTGAGCAACGCGAGTGGAAGGCGTCTAACATTATCACTGATGGAGGTGGAAGCGGTAGGCTGACAACCTTTGTCGATGGTGGAGCACAGCACGGTTGTAGCCCTCATTAGGGTTCGGGAGCGTGTGGCATAGAGATGAAGGTCATGCCACTAGCACTCGGACGACAGTGGTAAAATAGGAGATTTTAGCGACAAGTTTTGACACCATCATTAGGGTTTATAGCCGAGTGTCCATGCGTTGCCATGAATCTCAAACATATATATATATATATATATATATATATATATATGTGTGTGTGTGTGTGTGTGTGTGTGTGTGTGTTTTTAATTTGAAAAACCAATATATATAAGGTAATTATTTCTACATTTAAAAGTTATATACATAATTTACATCCTATAAAAAAGCCATAAAAAGTCTTACTCAAAATACGAAGATAATAACAGAATTATCATCACCACTAAGTGATTTTTTTTTAATAATAGTAAAGATACGAGAAGGGTGCGGCCGCGTCGTGTTACCTTTCTCCTTTCCTCGTGCCTCGCACCGAGGCACAAAGCCATGAACGTGAGCGGGAGTCTACGTTAAGAAGTCTTAGTGGACACATTTGACGATGAGGTTGGACGTATCCAACTGTTTTCGTTCAACATGAAACGAATTGGACTGTTTACACAGGCATGTATATAGCTACGCATGTAGAATCCAGTGAAAGTTCGCATTTAGCAAAACAGCTAAAAATTACTTATTGTAGTTCAAAAAAAAGTTATTTTGAAATAAAGTTTGTCTATCGATATCTTGTAAATATTTAGATTATATATATATAAATGATGTAGGTAGATTAGTCTCGAAAAGTACTGTTATAATACTATATTTTTGAGTTTTAAAAATAATTACAAAAATAATTATTAATCAAAAAATATATTTTAAAAACTGTATCCATGTTTAAAACGATTTGAACCGGAATGAGTATACAGGGATCAGCAACTCGGCCTTGTATAGCATCATAGCTGTATTCCACTAGTGTGTTTCGAATTGTGGTAAGACGGTGGACCCACTTGTCAATCATCACTGGTCATAGGGTCTCCTTGGTGCACGTAGCAGCAGTGCACGAAGAAAATGGAATCAAAATGTTTTTGCAGTACGTACCGACAGGAGATCCCATGGCGCCGACCAAATTCGAATGGTTATCCGAAAGTAGCAGTGGACCACCGGGTTGGATTAGGCTATTACTCGCTCACTCACCCACCCGGGTCGGTCCGTCATTAAAAGAAACCGAAGCCAGAAGGCTTCGCAGTAAATCCACCCACCAACCCAACCTCCCATCCCATGTGTGCTTGCTTGTTTTGTTTAAGCGTTGCAGGCAGGTCGCAGGTTTGGAGGCAGCATTCAAAATCGGGCGTGGGAGACCGTGCCGCGCGCGGCTGCGGCTGCGCGGACGACGGGCGGATCCCTTCCGCGGCACGGTGGCTGCTCTCTCGCCGGTTCCAAGCGCGGCGGCGGCAGCAGCGGAGCGGAGACGCGGAGTAGTATTGTTGTTTTCTTCCCTTTTCCTCGGGGCTGGGGTTTCGTGCGGCAGCGCCCTTGCCATTTTGGCGCGGTCGATCCGAATCACCGGATGAACAGTGATACGTGAGCACGCTCGCAAGTGAACCACATTTATTGTGGTGATTTTTGTTTAATGTAGCGAAAATACTGTAACATTTATCCCGACGAACCGAACCGAACCGACGATCCATTTCCGGTCTCCGGTGTAGTGTATGTGTATGCTGCTCGTAGTAGCAGCGCTGAGCTCGTACGACTGCAATGTTTGTCGTCGTTTTCCTCCTGTGCGCATCGATGCGCTCCGCCGGTCGCTTGGGTTGCGTAGGCCCGTCGCCAAGGCCACGCGCCCCACGTACATTTTCGTGTCCCACGATGCAGAATCGATGCGCGCGTCTGGACCCTCTTCCCGAGAGCTCAAGCCTTGGAAACGTTCATGGTGTGCAGCTGGGCTGCACGTCTACATAAGTTCTCTATCAATGTGGGCTCGTAAGATTCTTGGAGTAAAGCCCTGGGCTGAAAAAAAAATAGTCGTCCCGGATCTGGGCGGCGATTTGGCAGCTTCAGATATTTCTCACATCTTGGCCCAATACCAATTCATTCGGTCTAAACTCCTTACGACCCAAAGTCTCGGCCGAATTATGATGCTCCTCATGTCCCGCTTGCTTATTTTTCTTTATTACTTTCTGGTAGTTTCCTCCTGTCTTATCTTTCTTTATTAGTTTCTGGTTGTTTCCTCCTGTCGACAATGCTGCAGAACCAACACGACCAACTCCAGCCCCGGTTGGAACGCGCAAGTTGTTTATTGGTTTACGTGGAAATTGAATTCTTTCAAGTTAAATTCTAAATTCTTCGTTCCAAACATTCCCTCAATTGGCAAAAGATTTCCAAGTTCTTTTCTTTTCTTTTTGCGAGGGAAAACATGGATGGCAGCTAAGTACAAATCAAGGAGGAAAAATAAACGTTCATACCCGCGTCAGACGAATCCTCACACTATATCAAGAAAATGCAGTCAGATCTCGGAACGTTTCCACAAATCCACGAGGGAAGCTATTACCAACTTGGAATACAATGTTTCATACAACAGCAGCATAGTCCTTTACATAGCATGGCGATTATACAGCACTGGGGGCTTGGGGGGGAATGAAAAAAAAGGTGATGCGGTATTTTTCACTGTTAGATCTCCACAGCAGTATGAGAACAAGAAAAAAGAACTAATCTAAATACGTAGGATACAAAAAGAATCAGATACTCGCAGCCATTATGGTTTCCATGGTGCTGGAGGCGGTGGGGGTGAAGGGAACATAGGCGGCACGGCGGAGAACATAGAGTTCTTGTCCACCCCATGGCCTTCACCTGACAAAGCTACCAATGCTGCGACTAGACCAGCATTGCCCGCTAGGGTTGCTTCCGTGTAGTTGTAGTTCTTGCGGACATCTTTAAAGCCGTCATGGCGATCAGGGCCAGCGACCATAGCTCCGACGATGATGCTAGGGTTTGGTTTCTTGGTGTCCCTCCACCTCCACCCTCCTTTGCAACCGTAGTGGACACCGTTCTTGGGGATTGAGGCACCACGGTGATGAACACGCTTAGGGTAATGTTTTCCGTACCCAACCACATAACTCATCTTCAAAGGATTTTTGCCTAAGATGTACTCAATCTGACAGAAGTAGTAAATTAGTACCAGGAAACACAACATTCTGATATTTGAAAGCTGGAAACCTACCTGGGTCCTTGCAAAACTGCGAAGAACCTCAATTGAGTAGAAATGGGGGCCACAATACCACCCAGGGGTATCTGCAGCCTCAAGATAGTCACTGAACACAGAAGCAAGGAATGCAGCGTTGACTACATATTGGAGAGGTTGTGGCTTCCCATGATTCAACTGTATCAAACCACCTGTAATGCAATAATATTCAGTAAACTGTTCTTGAAATCAACAGCTGATAGTGTGATTTTGTGGGTTGAAGTTCAAACCTTTTGTTCTTTGGAAAGATTTAAAAATTGGAAGGTAAGAGCACATGACAATGCTTGTTTGATTGTGGAATGTCCTCAAGATCTCTTCATACGGATACCCAGGACTCAAGAAGAGCCTTAACCGGCTCAGAAGAACCTGGAATGGCAGAACAATACACAATAAGTAGAGAAAGATAGACATGGTAAATCCATTTAATTATTCAATGTATCTTTTTTTATCAACTAGCGCTATGCTGCAAAGAACACATTTTGGATGACTTTTACCGATGCATCATTTAGCCCTTGGAGGTTAGGCATTGTCCTACACAAAAAATGCTACCATGTTGTACGACACATAGTTTGAAACCTACAGTAAGTTTTTTTTAATGGAATCCTACTGTATAGCTAATGGAGAGTGCTTTGCTTCGACTATCACATGGCTCAAAGCCTCAAACAAACAGATTGGAAAAAAAAATTAACCCATGTCAGACAGCTGGACAGTAAATAATAATATTTTAATAAGTTGCACGTATATGCATTATCTGACTATAACGAAGTGAGTCTCAACTCTCAACCAGTTGATCCAAAACGTAGGTTCCATGCTGAAGACTGTTCTTATTATGACAGTCTTGTTTTAAGGTCAAGAAATTCCTAAGATAAAAAATAGGACAACACTGAAAGTGTACCCTTAGATGCCCTATAGTTCAACAATAATTAATACTCAAAACATACGGCAGAGCAAGTTGACTCCAAACTAAATTATTACTGCAGCTAAGCAAGTTGATATATTAAATAGAAAATTGGTGATTCAACAGATAGTCCTATATTCTGACGGTCAGCGTGTTAGTTACGGAATCTGCTTGACAAGTATTAACCAAACTAAATGCCAATGGGTCAACATGGGGAATGTCCATAACATTTAATTGAACAAAGCAAAACTAAAAACACTTGCCTGTGCACCAGTGAGCTTATTGTCCCAGCTGAACACGCCATAATCTGGACCACCCCAGAAAGCACCGGCATGCTTTGCAAGCTTGGGGTGTGTTGCCAGATGCAGGTATGATGAATTGCCTGTTGCAAGGTACATCCACGAACCACCCCACACAAACTCATCCCAGTAGCTGGTTGAATTGTAGAACTTTGCAGCATCTGAACCACCTGCACTATATCTCCCACGATTATCCCTTGCGAACTTGAAGAGGGTGGTAGCACCATGTACCAGCTTCTGCGAGTAAGCCTTATTGTCCTTGAATACAATCGATGCTGCGGCCAATGCCGCAGCCATCTCAGCAGCAAGATCTGAACAAGCGTGACATTCGACCACCGGACGTGGGTAGTCGATGTCCTCTGGCCTCATCCAACAATAATGATCATTCGGCTGAGTTGAACCAGGCGACGTCGCGCCACTACCCACCTGCGCCCTCCACAAAATTCACATTAGCAATGGCCCGGTGAAAAGAACAGTACTCCCATTGCATCCATGTTTGCATAGTTGTTTTACCTGTGCAACCACACGATCGATGGTATCAGCCGTGCAGTTGAAGGTCTTCAAGAAGTAGTCGGCTCCCCACTTGATGGTGTCACGGATATGGCCAAGTTCCCCAACAGCCTCGTACTTAGCACTGTACTCGATGACGCTCCAGCTAAGGAGGGTCATGGAGAAGGCAGCTGGGAAGTTGAACTTGACAGCGTCGCCGGCGTCATAGTACCCACCAACGAGGCTTCGCCGGACTGCTGGGTCCGAGAGTCCGTCCTTCATGCACGAGTTACCACGCCATGGTACATTGTTGTGCTTCGGAAGCTTTCCGGCTGAAGCAAATTTGCATAACGAATAGATAATCAAAATGCTGTCTTTAACATGGGAGATCACACTTCAAAATGGGATCTTGCCATGTTATGGATGGATCTGAAGGATAGAAAGGGTTTAAAGGTAACTGGCATCTCCCATTTCAGGTATGGAACACAGAAAAACTAGCTAATAACGCATAGAAATGCCATCTTTCGAACAAACGTTCCAAGCCATCAGAAGAAACCCCAAATGCTGAAACTATGCATCCACAAAACCACCAGAAACACCACGACAAATCCGATCTTTCCAATTATACCAAGAAAAAAGGCTGTCAAAAATCGAATCGTGAGTTTGGCACAGCTCAAGCGTACAGTAATCCTAAGTCGAAACCTAAACTTCCCGAATAGTAACAATCTAAAAACGCCTCAAAATCCACCATTTCTAAACCAGGACCACCGCGAACAAATCAAAATCTAATCTTTCCGACACAGCCACATCTAAAACCAAAAATAGAAAGCGGGAAACCACCCAAAGACAGCAAGGCACTCACATCTCTGGGCATTGAAGAACATGAGCGCCTTGCGCAGCGCGACGGTGAAATCGTCGGGGGGCGGCGGCGGGCGGCGGTGCCTGGGGATGGCCTTGGCGATACCGGCGGCGAGCCCCGCGAGCACCGCGGCGGCGACGAGCACCCCGACCGTCCAGACGAAGAGCTTACGGCTGACGACGAGGCACCCAAGGTCGACGTACTTCTTCTTCTTCTTGCGGCCCTGGTCCCCGGGCCCCGCCAGAAGCCAGCTCTGCTGCGTCTCGTCGAGCGTCCGCGACAGCGCCGCCCGGTCCAGGTCCAAGTTCCGGCTCCGGTCGTCGTCCGTCGCCGAGTCGTTGCATATCTCCAGTGTCCCGCCCCACGGGTCCCTCCCGTACATGCTCATCTCGCCCCCCGCCGCCGCCCACCTGGTGATCCCACCTCTCTCCCCTCCCACAAATCCCTACCGATTCTTGCAATGGCACAGGAGAACCGCACCGCGCCGATGGTTCTTGGAATGGAAGGGAAGGAGACGGGAGGAGGCTTTTGGCGTGCGCGGCGGTGTGGGGGGCGCGAGCTGGGGAAGTGGAATTTGTTAAGAGTGGGGGAGTGGGATATTAGGGATGGAGACGGGCATGCATGTCTGGTACCCTTGGCTGTTTGCTTGTTTGGTAACAAGCTGGAGTACTACTGCTGCTGTTGTAGTGTGGTGTTGGGTCGGGGATAGCGATGGATGCTTACGAGACAAGCTTGTTTGTTTGATCCAGGTCGTTTCGGTTTAGGAACACTTTTAATTGCGTCGTCCGATGTTTGGTACTCTTTAAGTCACAAAGTCACATACCAAAGCAAGTTCGGCTGGTTTGTCTTTGTTTAGTCACAGGTGTTTGGTTTGTAGTAACAGGTGTATATTTCTCTAAGCATTCCTGATTATTCTCAGCATTATATTATTAGTGCAGCTCTGCAACAAATTGATTCTGGAACATTTCAGAGTTAGGGAATCCTGGTTAAAGAAATCAGTACTACTGGATCTCAGTATAATTTAGATGTATTACTACATTGTAGGTGTGCATGCATGCAAATTTATTTGAGCGAATGGAAGAGGGATGGGTTCGGTGAACCATACTCGCCACCACCTGCAGGACACCTTGCTCCAGCTTCCATCAATTGGTCTCTCGTTCGTGCCTAATCGGCTAATCTGGAAGCACCTGGATTTGGTGACTCACTGTACTGGAAAGTATTAAATTGCATGTACCTATAATTTATTCAAAAGTTTAAACTAACAAGTAAAGACAAGTATTTTATTTATACTTCAACACTTCCTCTCACGTATAGGTCCACTCAAGTCTATAACATGGAATATAAGTAAGCTGCAGTTATTATTATGTAATTGCACCGGCCGAGGCTTGAACCCAAAATCTTTTAATTCTGATATCGTATTAAGTTGTATGTATCAACTAATTTATAGAAAAACTTAAATTAACGAGGAAAAACAAACAATGCACTTATAATTCAATAAAAAAGACTTGCACACAGCTGTAAAGGCGATGTAGACAACGCACGGCTGCACGAGCCCTTCTCTATGTCCAAGGAGGGCAATTAGCAGTAGATCGTTGCAAAGATGACACAGGAGGCGTGACACGAGGACTCTCTTACAAGGCAAGGTAACGAGAGGCCGATGGGACTAGGCAACCATCCCAACTTTGCTGTTGAGAGTAGGAAGCTAGCACTTTCTACTTTCTACTTTCTAGCAACTCGCTGCTTTGGCATGCAATTGGTAATGTTGAGCAGTATAGCAACCTTCTTGTTGAAGCTAATGGTGTCACTTCGATTCATTACTCGATGCCGACCGTACGATTGTGATCCCACGGTCCACGAGCGCTAGAACGTTTGAAGCTCCTGAGAGCTCGCCAATTCCTTGCACTCTAAGATAGTTAATATTGCTTCCTTTTTTTCTCTCTCTAACAAGTTACAGCTTTTCTTTCATAGTTCAAACACAATAATATAATTTTGGGGTGTGTTGTAATCACGTTTGTTTAATATAAACAGGGGGTACCCCTATGTACTAAAAAAACACAACAATGTTAGTCCACTGCTCTGTTGCCCTTAATTGTTGCTAGAATGATGATTCGATGAATATACCTAATCCTCACCTATTGCTTGTGCAACCCGCCTCTAACAAAATCTGGTTTCGGTATTTTGACTCTTGAGTGCGAACAACTCCAGACCAAAGCACTAACAATTACATAAACGAAGATTGCTAATGATCAAGCGACAAATTTCTCGCGAAATTCTGATTTGTTGTTGTGCCAAGATTTGTTCTTCGACCAATTAAGAGTATTTATAGTAGTTTATTTCTTACCTTGTTACTAAGAGGAGAGAGTACTCAATCTAAAAATAAGAAACAAGTCCTTCTAATAGATTGTTTTCAAGCTTGTATCTAAGACTTTAATTGCTATAAGTGTGTATGACCACAAAACGAGTTTTTAGCGACAAGTAAAATCTCCAATAAGTATTTTATTATTTCTTATGTCTTGGTATCAACAACTTGCTTTTTCTTCGTCTAGTAACAAGCACACATTCTCTCTTCACCATCTCTCCTTCACATCACCTAAATGCTGATGTGTTCATCCTTTAATAACAAGTGATATAGACTATTGTAGATGCTCTAAGTCTCGACGTGAAGGAGGACGCGGTGGCGGCAACAACAAGGACAACGTAGATCACGTTAGGTTTTGAGACGGCGGGATGCTCTCGACGCAGCAGCCGGTGGTGGCGGGGGTGTAAGGATATATTAGGATTACATGAATACAAAAGCATTCGGAATATCTAAAATTTGACTGAATTTTTAAAAATGGTTAGATAGCCCTGTGTGTACTGTACATCCAAAATAGGGGAGAGGAAAACGCCATGAGATGCTAACCCTGTCAATCTTCACAACACACGACACACAACACCCCAGCTAAAGTGCTACGCCATCTGGGAATATGCTAGCCTCCAGCTGTCTCGACGGGAACACGCTAATTGAGCCGGTTTTTTGTCGGCCATGCATGGATCGCTCTCGCGTAGTCGCGTGGACGTGTATGCAGTGGTGAAGAAGTGTATACAGCTGGATGCAGCCACGCAGCGTCGGAGAAGAGCCGTGAGCCGTGAGCCGTGAGCCGTGTGCGTGTGCGTGGCAGGCAGGGACGGCGCCGCGACAGGGTTCAACTCGACGTTTGGTTTTGGACTCACGATCGAGGTCGGACTGGTCTCAGACCGCGTCGGGGATTTATGGATGGATGTCTTCACGTGCCGAACCGAACCGCTCCGCTCCGCTGGATTTACGTCTGGATGGATGTCTTCACGTGCCGAGCCGAACCGAACCGAACCGCTGGATTTACGTCTTCTGATAGGATGCTGCGTTGGCCGTGGGCTGATGTACTGCTAGTAGCGTGCTGGTTGACGAAAACAGGCACAGCATTAACGTCGGTTGATCCCACGGAATAGCCTGTGAACGCCTGCCTAAAAACATGTGGAGTTAGATGACCCCGACCAGTGTTAAAAATATATGGAAGCTTTGCCGAGATGAATCCCCAGGCTCAATGAGATCTTGTGGGTATTACGGAGATAAAAGGACCAACTCTGTCATCCTCTTTCTTCTTGCTCCATCTAGTCCCCTCGCTGCCGTCCCCACAGTGCTAGTCGACGGAGTTCCTCGCCGGTGAAGGAAGGATAAGCTAGATGGTGTGGGTTCACTACTGCAAAAAGGTTATATTGAACATTTCATCACAGACGGTTCTATACTGAACGCTTCATCACAGACGGTTCTATACTGAACGCTTCATCACAGACGGTTCCTTAGAACCGTTTGTGTTGTAATTATCACAGACGATTTTACAAGCGCGGCCGTTAATGTTACTAGCGATGGCTAGAACCGTCTGTGATAATTGACAGACGGTTCACGATAATAACTATCTGTGGTAATAGCAGACATCACAGACGATTCTTAAATATAACTGTCTGTAATAGTTTACAAACGGTTTTTAACAAGAACCGTGTGTGATAATAGCAGAAATCACAGATGGTTCTTAAATATAACCGTCTGTGATAGTTCATGACGGTTCTTAACAAGAACTGTGTGTGATAATTTTGTATCACAAACAGTTTGTGGTTGAAAGTGTCTGTGATAATTTCGCTTTGGCTCCCGTGTGATGCATCTCTGCGTCTCACACACCAATTTTATTCCTTCTTTTATAAAAATGATCACCCGCCACCGAAAATGAATCCCTACATCGCTCCCTACTCTTTGTCTTTTCGTCTCTCAAGCACAAAACCTTGCATTGTTCACTCAAGCACAAACCTTCCGATCGTCTTTAAAGAAATGGCTCTCTCTTCCTTCTCACCGGCATTGATGGCCTACCTAGCTATCCTGTACGAGCACCTCGCTGGCCGTATACTGGCGGATGTCGCGGAAGGATATTGTGCCAACAGTGTCCTCCCTCCTCCCACATAGGTTCTGCCGGGGGACGTGATGGCCATGTTCCGCCAGCTTGACCACCTCCTCTGCTGTGTCTTCCGGGTTGTCCTCTTCCAGCGAGCCAATGTCACCATCGAGGTGGTCCTCGAGAATGATGTTATACATATTGAGGAGGATTACGATCGCTTAAATGCCGACATCGCGACGTCGGTCTAGCGGGTCGACCAAGCTAAGATGTCGTAAGCAACGGAAGGGGCTATCTGATTTGGGAGTTTAACCAAATTATTCAAATCTGATTTAAATTGAGTCTATGGTATTGTCTTATTATAAAAATTTTAGAAAATGGTTTGACATGGAAAATAATAAATAAATAAACTGGTTCAGACTTGGGCAAAATGGATAGTTGGTGGGTGCAGGTTTATGCACGAGATCAATTCAGGAATGGTTGATGCTTAGGGGTTTTATTGGAAGTTGTCTAAGTCAGTTAAGGACCGGTCCAAGAGCTGCAACTTGTAAAGCCCTTTCGTACTACCACAAGTCTGGTATGGGATAGACCATGCTAAATAATTCGCAACACTCTTTTGCTAGTTGTGCCATTTGGATGTGCGGGTGTCGGGTAGACATAAATTCCCACTTGACGCAAGAGGGAGATTTCCGGCGGGCTGGTGGCCCAATGGAGGAGACACCTTAGCGGGCATAATTGTATTGAAATGAAGCATTGTAACAACCTTGTGATAATCACTTCGCCACATACCTTCGGAAGCGTGTCATGGCCGACTGTGAAAGTTGATTATCTCTTGTGGGTAAAGCTGTACGAACTCTACAAAGTAGAAACTATTCGAATAGCTGTGTCCACGGTCATGGACGTGCTAAAAAAAGCTTTTCGTGGATTAGACTTGGTTTTGATTTTAAAATGAATTTATCAAATGATTTTAGGGTGGTTAATCCTTGTGGAAAAATTGGGCGGATAGCCATGTGATAGGAGGATATCATTCACCATTCATGTTTGGAGGTCATCTACTATAAAATTATCAATTTTAAAAATCTGATTTTAGTTTTGGACTAAACATTACCTTGAACTTAGTAAGAGTATTTAAACATGAAAATGTAGCTCTGTGCAAAATAACCATATACCTTTCCCCTTTGATATTATTCAACATGTATTATATTCTGTTAATTGGGTGTAACTTGCGAGCACGGTTGTTGTACTCACTCTTGCTTAATGCATTTATCCAAGAGAAGAATATTACCCAGACGGTGAGGACTCGGAGGACTAGGCCACGCCCTAGACGATTGCCTGTGGCGAATCGTGTGGCTTACCTATTTATTTTTGCTTTCCGCTGTATCTTTTATTTGGCCTTGTGCCCAAAATGTAATAAACTCTGAATAATAATAAATAAAGATGTGATATGATTTTGCCATCACTTTTGTTTGATTGTGTACACTAGCTATTCCTGGACTAGTGTATGAAACACAGAGAATCTGGGGTCATTCGTTCCCATGTTCGACTAAAGTGGTATCAGAGTTATATCGACTGTAGGCCGTGGCCTTAGAATGGATAAACCCTTATGGACTTATTTTCAAAAACTAAAAATACTTTGATCTTTCTGGTGTCCTTTCTCAACCTTTTTCTTTAAGTTGGTTACTAATTCTTCTCTTTATCAAAATTGTAGATGTCTAAAGTGCCAAGAGCTACCTCCCATGGGATCTTCGCTGAACACTGGGCCACCGTGCTTTGAAAGATGATGCAACACCTACATTTCGAGCAGAGGCCGACTAATCAGGGTTACACCTACATGGTGGAAACCCAAGAGCGCTGGAGAGTAGAAGTATCCCTCTACTCCAACTTGCAGCCCAACACGGCCTTCCATATATTCGATGCCACCATGCAGGGCAACTCCTTCTCCACTGGGTTCCAGGATCCAGCCAGGGAAGCTGTCCGTAGACTCCGCCACATCTACGATCACTGCTTCGACGACACCACCTTTCACTATTACCCAATGCATATTCCCAGCAGACTTGGCAGTACCTTCCTCTCTACTGAAGTGGAAGACTTTCCTGAGTTGACTCATCAGGTAGATTTGACGCTGCAATGGAGCATGCCTACAGCCTCACTTGGAGCGAACTGCGTGATATGCACGCAAGGCTAGAGGACGTAAAGGAGGAATTGACCCACTACAAGGAAGGCGAAGCTAGTTCCAGCACCCCAGACTACACCCAATGACTCCTTAGATTTTATCTTTAGTTTTTTTTCCTTAGACGTAAATTATGAGCTACTAATACCCTTTGTGGTAGCCATAATTGATTAATGAAAGAAATTAATAAAGGACTATTTTGGAAAAGTTGATCTTTTTGCCTTGTGTTTTGTTTAGTTCTTAGGCTATTTTAGACTTATTCCCCTTTAGTGCTCCCTTTCTGTTTTTCTCTTCTAAGTCTTTGGAAAATCTAGTATATGGTGACGACTCGCAGGAACCGTGCGGTAGTGCCAGCGGTCAGGGAAATAAGAATGCTGACTATCAAGCCAACCCAATCCCTCAGCTGCCACCACTTTCTAGCAGAAGGACCCGATTGGCGCCAGATGATGGCCAATTAATCTCACTTAATCAACTTGCTCACTCAGTCCTTGAACAATACACAGAATGCAACTACAACAACGGCAACTACTCATGCCCCACCTCCACCTCATTCGAGGGTAAATATGGCAGAGTTTATGAGGATGCGCCCTCCAACATTTTCCAGTAGCACGAGCCAATGGACGCTGATGATTGGCTCAAGACAATCGACAAGAAGCTAGATATTGCCTAGTGTACTGATCGTGAGAGGGTTCTGTTCGCCTCTCACCAACTGAATGGACCCACATCAGAATGGTGGAACAACGTCACTCAATCTCATGCGGATGTTTAGACTATCTCGTGGAATGAGTTTGTGTAGGATTTTTGCAGTGCACACATTTTTTCAATCATGGTAACCTTGAAGAAGAAGGAATTCCATTCTCTACCCCAGCGTAACCGAACAGTCACAGAGTACCTGCACAAGTTTAATCAACTGGTGCGCTATGCTCCTCAGGACGTGGCTACAGATGAGGCTAGACAGGAAAGATTCTTGGAGGGGCTTAATGACGATCTTTCAGTTCGTCTTATTGCACAGGACTACACCGACTTTCAACAATTGGTGAATAAGGCCATTAGCTAGGAGGTAAGCACCTTGAAATGGAAAATCGCAAGAGGCACATGACAACACATAAGTTTAATTATGATGGTTTTTCCAAGCCATGCATTGCTCAGCATCAACCACGTCAACACAGGAGATTCCAGTCTTCCTCGTCCAGAGCACCTGTGCCAACACAGCGTCCCAACAACTCCAGCTTCCACAACAATTCATCAGGAGGCCAACCTCAGAAGAACACAACTCCCTCAGTAGCAGGAGTGACTTGTTTCCACTGCAATGAGACATGACATTATGCCAATAGGTGCCCGAAGAAGTAGCAACCCGCAGCTCCGACCAGGCCAACTCAAGGAGTTCCAACCTCTGGCAGCACCCCGAAGCCAAACCAGTTCATGAAGGGATATGTGAATCACATCACAGCAGAGGAGGCTTAGACCGCCCCCAAGATGTTGTTCTTGGTACGTTCCCTGTCAATTCAATACAAGTATCAGTTGTATTTGACTCAGGAGCTTCGTATTATTTTGTGTTGAGTCAATTTGTGGGCAAGTGTGGGTTAACTATATCCTCTTTAAATAACCCTATGAGAATTTATTCTCTCGGTTCAGAAATGAGAGCAATGTCTTACTGCCCAGACATTACCTTGGACATAGCAAGGATACCCTTCTTAGCTGACCTAAAAATCCTTACCTCCCAAGGTTTAGACATAATTGTAATATCCCAATTTTTTGAGTTTTAAAAATCCGTTTGGAATAGTTAGTAGCTGGAAAATTCACCTTGGATATTTTATTTGAATTTTAATAAAGCTTAACATGGACTTTCAGTATCAAATAATTTAATATGATTAATGCCAACATCAACAATTATCAAAACTATTTTATTTGGGTACTATGTGTTTGGATATATTTTCTAGTTTTTTCTAGAACTTTTTCAAGTTCATTTGCTATTTTCTATTTGCCATTTTCATTTTTTGTATTTTCTAAAAAAGAAGAACTAATTAATAATCTCAGAAAATATCCGAGCCGAATCTTCTTCTCAGCCCATTCCTATTCCCCGGCCCACCTTCCCGCGCCAGCCCGCTCGTACGCCGCGTGCCGCTCTGTCCCTCTGCTAGGTGGGCCTAGCCTACTAGGTGGTTGTCGTCCCCCTCTCGTTAGCTTTGTCGCGTCGCGTCTCGCCCGCGTTCGCCATTGCCGGAGCTTCGAGCCCGTATTGACAAGATTAAATCTCTAACTAAAAGATCTTGGGTTAGCGTGTCCAATCTTATCTCTTTTCCTCCCACACCCGAATCGTATCATGTATCCTCTTCAAACTCGGGATTTGACTCGTGTTCGTCTCGGACTCGAATTGGGGATTTCCAAATCCGGTACGCCTGAGGCCTATAAAAAGGACTCCTGGGTTCGCCTTCTACCCTTGATCCCAAAACCCCAAGCCACCACACCCCTCTAGCTCTAGCATCGTCGCATTAGAAGTTTTAGGGTTCTGTTGCCGCTGCCCGTTTTCTTCATATTACACCGTCGTTTTTGTCGCCTCATCGTTGTCAACCACGCCATTGTCTTCGCCGTCACCACAGCTACCTCCAGCACCCCTTCACGACCACGAGACGCCACTTGTGTTAAATCGCAGAACAATGACCACACCTACTCGCCGCCGCCGCCGCCACTTAGGCCAACCCAAGCGACCTCTCGTGCCAATACCACTACCAGTATGTGCGCAATAACCGATTCTACCCAGTGTGTGCATCTGCCTTTAGCGAAGCTGTAACATCCCAAAATTTCAGAGCTTTAAAAATCTTTTAAATATTGGTAGCAAGAAAATTCACCATTTGGATTTATTTGAATATTAATTTAAAAAGCTTAAATTGGACTTTAAGGACAAATTGATTTAATGTGCTTAATCCCAACATCAACAATTGTCAAAACTATTTTATTTAGACTCTATATGCTTGGATATATTTTATAGAATTTTCTGGAATTTTCCCAAAGTCATTTGCTATTTTCTAATTGCTATTTGCATTTTCTGGATTTATTTAAAAGAAAAATCTATTTGTTTTCCTCGGAGCGATGGCGGGCGAAACCGATCACTATTCAATCCGCCCAACTCCATGACCCATTCCCCGCTTGCGCCTTGGATCGTCGCCGCGTGGCCTTCCTCATAAATCGGCCGCTTCGCCTGCGCTCACTTGCGCCTTCGCTCTCACCGTCGGATTCCCATCGCACGCAACTGCAACCGCCTCACCTCGCTCTCATCTTGGTGGTGGCCTTGAAGCCGGCGCCGCGCGTTTTTTCGCCCATTGACCGGTGGACCCAGCCGCCACATCACCTTCGTCTTGAGAAGAACTTCGAGTCCGAGCTCGCGCGTCTGCAATGCCGCCGCCCGTTTCGTCGCAGATTCGCCCTCGATCCCGCCTATTTAAGGCCGAACCTCGTACCCAAAGCTCCGCCCGTCTCCCTCCACGAAGCCCTAAAGCGCCGCCCTCCTTGTCTTCTCGGCCGCATTCACGAAGATTGGCTTCGGAAGACTCGTCGCCGGCAATTCCGCCGCCTTCAGACTTCATGGGACGTGCAACCACCGCCATTGTGTGCGCATTAGTGCGGACTTCACGGTCTGCCTTCGCCCTCGCACAGGAGCCCCCTCCGCCGCGGTGCCGCCGTCCGAACAATAGGCCCGCGTCACCGCCGCCGCCTCGCGCGTCGCCGGTGATTCATCACCGCCGAGCCCGCCACCACCCCAACCAACAGCCGTGCCTCGAGGGTCCCATTTGCTACCTTCGCCATGTGACTCGTCGCCGATTCGCCGTCGCCGCCGCCGGTAAGGTCATCGGTGAAACCCTCCCTCTGTTCACCCTCCGGCCAAGCGTGGCGGCGGTCGCGACCACGATCGCGACATCGGTAGAGGTGGGCGCTGCGTGTGCCGCGTCATTGCCGGTGGAGTGGGTATCGCGCCACCCTCACTTTCGGTTCGGTGGATTTGGTCCACCGTGAGCCGAGAGGATGACAGTGGGTCCCACCTGTCAGTTTTTAATTTAAATTTAATTCCTTTTTCTGGAAATTCTCGGCTGACGCAAGCATTGCGCAATAATTCGATTTTCCTTTATAAAAATAATTCGGGAAATTCAATAAAATCCAATTTAGGGTTTAATTGATTTTTCCAATCTTCCAAAGCCCATATCTTTTGCATCCGAAGTCCAATTGAGCCCATTCAAATTTGTAAATTCATATAAAATTAAGATCTATTTAATGGTGAATTTTATTTGATTTTTGGAGTTTGTTTGGCCTCTGTTATTTATTTGTTTTGTTTCTTTTGTCTCGTTTGCGAGTAGACGTCGATACTTCGGGGAATTTTGCAGAAGAAGGAGCACCTCAAGACCAAGACCAATATCTAGATCTATTCCAAGGCAAGTTATACCTTTGATAATTTTGAACCCAGTTTTCAAAATACTTCGTTTCAATGTATTGCATTCTATTTCAAGTATTTATTTAAATGCTTTTGGGTGTAGTTATTAATCCAAATTGTTATGCCACCTTGTCTATTGTATACCATGATCTTTTGTCACCCTAGGTTGGTTAATAATTAGTTGGTATTATCGTAGCACCAACGTGGGTTGGTTAGATCGATTAGGCTTAGCCATGCCACGAGTCATCATTCCATGTGAGAGTTGCAATTATAAACTTGACTAAGTGATTATGGGCGTGTGATGAATCTGTGTGTCTTTGTGTGCTATTACTCGTTGATGGCATGTGTTGCACTTAATCAACGGGGTGGGAAAAGATTTAGGCGAGGCAAGTGGTGGATTACGTGTGAATGGTGGGCGTGTGCTTATTAAACTTTGTGATTTGGGTTAAAGCTGGAAGTCTTGCCTTGGTCAATTAAGGACTTAACTTTGTGCGCCATTGAACTGGGCCTTCTTTATGCGACCACATGCCTAGTATGGGTGGGCGACTTAGTAAGTTATGGAGTCTTGACATTGACAACTCGGGTTGTATTTAAGCTATGTGATGGGTGGAGGTGTGATATGTCACATCAGCGGGACGGTTATTGCATCCCTGTCCAATGGTGTGTGTCGTTCCAAAAGGTGTGTGTACAAATTGGATGGCGATAAAGCACACCAGAGTGTCATTGTTTGAGATGAAGTCTCGAAAGGTTTTGTTGTGATCAACTCGATCCGGTTGGTTTCATCGTGTGGGTAAAGTGTACAACCTCTGCAGAGTGTTTAAACCAATCTATTCGAATAGCCGCGTCCTCGGTTATGGACATGCTCGGAATTTCACACGAGGGTAGATTTTCATAAAAACAATTGGGAAGGGTCATTGTGTGAGATAACTCGTTCGTTTGTGTGAAAGAACTTGATTAGACTGTGTGTCCTTTGTGAAATCAATTGTTAACTTATTATTGTCTATTTGTTTTGAATTATGCTTTCAATCTATTATTTGTATTCAATTGCAAATGTTGCATTTACGCAAAATAACCACGAAGCCATTTCTTTGGAATAAGCCATCATGTATAAATGCATTACGTGGTATGACTTGCGAGTACGGTGTGTACTCACTCTTGCTAAACAAATCAGCGTAGTGGAGTAGTCGCACCTTTGCTTTTGAAGAGGAATTCTCGAAGGTTGAGCGTTAGGGTCTTGATCGATCGGTTGCTGTGGTAAATTGATGGGAGCCACGGAGTTTATTCGTTTCATTGCAGTTTATTTCTTTATTATCGACCTTGCATGGCTTAATAAATGTAAAACTTCGACCGTAAGGTCCCAATGATTATTTGTTACTTAAATGTACTCATTTATTCTTATATTCGTTGTATGGATGTGATATTTCATCAATGTTGACCTTTGTGTGCACTAAGCGTGATCTGGACTAGTGCGAGAATACAGAGAGGTCAGATTTGCATATTTGGGTCCCGACAGAGGTGGTATCGAGCCATCTTGATGTAGGTCTTGACCCTAGTTAGATTGGCCGTTCTTAGTGAGTCCAAACTATTTTCTAAAGCAAAATTAACTTGCAAGATTAATTGAACTCCTTAACTCATCTCATGTCTCTCTTGACTCAACTCTGCTGAAATTCTTTCTCTCCCATTGTTTTAAAGTTGTTTTCATATCCTTGTCCATCTTGACAGATGCCTCGTCTTGAGTTATGGAGGCGCAAGGGAGGACTTGCCGCCGAGCTTTGGAAGTTGCTACAAGTACTTGGAGGGTTCGATCGTCCATTGTCTGCGTGGCGGTGCTTGGATTGTGAGCAGTAGAGATCGTGGAGTGATCGCCATTTGGCCGTCTCGCCGAGCGAGAACACCAAGGCAAGCAAACCATTGAACATCTCGGCTCGAAGGAGTATTTGGATTGAAGCAATCCAGAGTCTTCACGCCTTGCCATCACGAGGATCGCAACATCTACTCTCGAGCTTCGTGACACACGTTTCCGTTATCATCCCGCACTTCCGGCGTGGATCTTGCTTTGCGTTTTCCGTCTACAAAGGAGAAGACAACGCCACCGTCGTGCATCTCGCCCGATTCGCCATTGCTCGGGAGGAATCGTTGGAGTTAGCGCCCGCAGTGGAGTGTACCTATGAGACTCTTGAGTGAAGAAAGGATCGCCATATTAGAAGAAACTCTTTATGGACGACACGAAGAAGACACTGAAGAGGAAGACCTAGAAGAAGGCGATGGACCATTTGAACGGAAGAGCCAGAGAGGCGTGAGCAGAAGCACAGCGGCACTGCACGAGGACACTGCTCTGTTGCACCATCCCCGGGACATCAGGATCAGTTTGCGAGGATGCCAGCTCACTTTCAGGTCTACAGCAGGCGGGAGCACCGTCAAGGCTGCGGAGGCTATTTGATTGAGTAGTCTGTTCGCGTTGTTTCAGGCTTAGCCAGTTTTATGTCTTGAGTCGCCCTTTAGGCGGTAGTTTTGTGTGCTTAAGTTCGTCCTTATTTTTGTGTGCAAGTATGAGCTACAAAGGCCCTTAGGCATTTGTTGCAAGCCATACTATTATCTTAATCAATATAAGAGTTTCAGTTGAGCTTTCTTAAAATATGTTGGGTTTTACCTACCCGCTTAGTTCTACAACTTATCTCGTGCTTGCTACCTTATCTAACCACGGAGATTCACGGATGGTTCGGACTCGTCAAGGCTGCTGCAAGTGGTTCCGATACTCGGTGTCGGAAGGGCGGAGCAAATCCATGAAGGTTTCACCACAAGCACCTTGATCGATCTGCGAATTTTGGAGCATTCATGACTGCTCGGACCGGTGATGTACACCATGATGAATCGGATCAGGCTATGAATAACGAGCAACAACAATCGGCATCACAATGGAGCCCCGTTGCTCATGGTCACAATGGATCATCAAGTTGGCGGAGTTTATGAGGACCCGTCCACCAACCTTTTACGGACATGTCTCACCGGTAGAAGGCGATGATTGGCTACGTGTTATTGAGAGAAGCTGCGATCACTCAATGCGGCGATCATGAAAAAGTTCATGCGCCTCTCACGGATGGAAGGCATTTGAAATGAATGGTGGGAAAACTTTGTCTGCGCATGGGCACGCGCAAGATATTACTTGGGAAGAGTTCACAAGCGCTTTCGCGCGATATCATGTACGAAGGAATCATGGATCGAAGAAGGATGAATTCGTGCTCTCAAGCAAGGAGGAATGTCGATGATGATTACCTCAACAAGTTCTCACAACTTGCTCGTCTGACTGCGAGAAGATGTCGCCCCGACAAGGCTCGTCGAGTCGTTTTACGAAAGGATTGAACATGGACTTCAAGTCAACTTGATCGCCCACACCTTTCACGATTTTCAAGAGTTGATCAACAAGGCTTTGATTCTAGAGGATAAGCGCAAGGAATTGGAAGATCATCGTAGCGCAGAATGGCTCGGCAAGGAAGTCACCAACCCGGTGAGGGCAAGAATGATTCCACCGCAGTTTAGCCGTTTTCCACCACGAGTACGCGGACCACCGCACCAACTTGACACCTCGCCCGATTGCTCGAACTTCCGCAACCTGCAGTCAACCCCAATTCGATAAGCAACCCACGAATACAACGAGTTTGCTTTACGCCGTCGCCGGGGCATTTAGCCAACCGATGTCCGCAGAATGGGACTATCACTCGATGCGCTTCAACCTTGGGAACACACGGCCAAGGCGCGATACAAGGCAACCATCAAGGAACTTCTCAAGCTACGGTCAATCCGGAGGAACACCGTCATCGATGGTCGAGGCCGTGTCAACCACGTCACTCTAGAAGGAGCCCAAGCACTGACGTTGTCTTTGGGTAAGTTCTAGTAAATTCGATACACGCATCGATTACATTTGATTACGGAGCTTCGCATTCGTTTGTTTACGGAATTTTGCAACTAAGAACAAATTGGAAGTTATACATCTTAAGCATACTCTGTTAGTCCGATCGCTTTGGAGCGAGCTAAGTTCTAAAGTTGGATGTTTAGGAGCTAGGCTACTCATAGGCTGGAGTTGAGTTTCTAGCCAACCTAATAGTTCTAGACACTCGGACCATAGATGTCATCCTTGGTATGGATTGGTTATCCAAACATAAGCGGTGCTAGATTGTGGCGAAGAGCGTGACAATTGAGGATACCACGGGAAAGAAAGTAGAATTTCTAGCCACCTCGATGCGTGATGGACATTTGGTAGTCAACGATCGAAGCAGTTTCTTTGGAACGACGTACACAGTAGTCGAGATTACCAGACGTATTTCGGAAGAATTACGGGAATGCCACCGGACAGTGACATTGAGTTTGTCATCGATCTAGTGCTAGGAACAGCACCAATTTCCAAGAGACCCTATCGGATGCCAGTCGATGAACTTGTGGAAATGAAGAAGCAGATAGAAGAACTACTTGAGAAAGGTTTTGTAAGACCTAGTTCGTCGCCATGGGGAGCACCTGTTTTGTTCGTCAAGAAGAAAGATGGAAGTATGAGGATGTGTATCGATTATCGTTCTCTCAATGAAGTCACCATCAAGAATAAGTACCCATTGCCCAGAATTGATGATTTGTTCGACCAGATGAAAGGAGCCGGAGTATTCTCCAAGATCGATCTGCGATCAGGTTACCATCAGTTGAAGATTTGTCCTAAGGATGTACCAAAGACCGCTTTCTCAACCCGGTATGGACATTATGAATTTCTAGTCATATCTTTTGGATTGACTAATGCCCCTGCCTATTTCATGAACATGATGAACAAAGTATTCATGGAATATTTGGATAAGTCCGTGGTAGTATTCATTGATGATATTTTGGTATACTCAAAGTCAGAGGAAGAGCATGCGAGACCATTTGAGATTAATCCTAGAAGCTCGAGAGGACATCGGTTGTATGCCAAGTTCAGCAAGTGTGACTTTTGGAAGAAGAAAGTTGATTTTCTCGGTCATGTAATGACAGTAGAAGGAGTAGATTGACCGGAAGGTTAAAGGCTGTAATGAATTGGGAGCGACCAAGGCGGTTACTCAAATTCGTAGTTTCTTGGGAATGGCGAGGATACTATCGTCGTTTCATTGAAGGGTTCTCAACGATTGCTAAACCTCTTACGCAATTGTTGAAGAAAGAGAAGAAGTTTATTTGGACCCTGACTTGTGAAGAAAGTTTTCAAGAATTGAAGAAGCGTTTGACTTGACCCGATGCTAGTTTTGCGGATATTAGTAAGGATTTTGATATCTACTGTGATGCTTCGCGTCAAGGATTAGGATGTGTCCTTATGCAAGAAGGAAGAGCTGTCGCTTATGCGTCAAGGCAATTAAGGCCTCATGAAGAGAATTATCCTACCCATGATTTGGAATTATCTGCCGTAGTGCATGCTTTGAAGATTTGGCGACATTATCTCATCGGTATCAATTGTGAAGTCTACACAGATCATAAGAGCCTGAAGTACATATTCACTCAGTCTGATTTGAACATGAGACAGAGAAGATGGTTGGAATTAATAAAGGATTATAATCTTGGAATCCATTACCATCCTGGTAAGGCCAATGTAGTTGCAGATGCACTAAGTCGCAAAAGCTCTTGCAATGCTCGGAAGCAAAGAGTTGTGTTGAGAACTTGGAGGAATTCGGAAGCTACTGACTAGAAGTTGTTAGGAAGGATTTGTGGCCAATTTGGAAGTACAGTCTACTCGGAGAAAGCAGTTCGTGAAGCTCAACCTAAGGATTACGAGTTTCTTGATCTCAAGAAGAAGATGTCGAAGGAAAATTTAAAGACTTCACCATAGATGATCAGGATATACTGTGGATCAATGGACGTATCTGTGTACTAGATATGGATGGATTAAGACAGTTGATTCTGAAGGAAGCCCATGACTCAAAGTATTCAATTCACCCTGGAAGCACTAAGATGTATCAGGATGTTAAGAATAAGTTTTGGTGGCCAAACTTAAAGCGAGGCGTCGCGAGTTCGTTGCCTTATGCGGCGTGTGTCGAAAGTAAAGGCCGAACATCGAGACCGGCAGGATTGCTACAACCGAAGATACCGAATGGAAGTGGGAAGAGATCGGTATGGATTTTATTACGGTTTACCCAAGACTCAATCAGGTTATGATTCGATTTGGGTAATAGTGGATCGTTGACTAAGGTTGCCCATTTCTTGCCGTCAAAACCACTTACTCGAGAGACCGCTTGGCGGAATTGTATATGTCAAAATCGTCGACCGCACGGTGTGCCTAAGAAGATAGTGTCGGATCGAGGATCTCAATTCACTTCGTTTTGGCGAGTCTACATGAAGCCACAGGAACTCATCCGAATTTGATCGCTTATCATCCACGAGCAGATGGATGGTGAAAGAGTCAACGGATATTAGAAGATATGTTAGAGCACATGCCTTAGCTAATGCTACCAGTTGGGATAAAAGTTTACCGTATCTGCAATTCTCGTACAACAACGGTTATCAAGCCGTTTGCGAGATGTCACCATTTGAAGCTTTGTATGGTCGTACTGCGAACTCCATTGAATTGGTCGAGGCAATTTGAAAGAGTAGTGTTGGGCGGATATTATTCAGAAGCAGAAGAACAAGTTGCTATGATCGAGAGAGGTTAAAGATAGCCCATCCGAGCAAAAGAGTTATCCGATAATCGTCGTCGTGACCTCGACTTTGAACGAGAGGATTTTGTGTATCTGCGAGTTACTCCGCTCGGAGGTGTTAAGAGATTCCACACCAAAGGGAAGCTTGCTCCGAGGTATGTGGGTCCATTCAAGGTTTTGGGCGCCGTGGAGAAGTTGCGTACCGGTTAGATTACTGCGATCGTTAGCGAGTGCATGATGTCTTTCATGTCTCTCGGTGAAGAAGTGTCTTCGTGTGCGGAAGAAGCGGACCCGTTGGAGTCAATTGAGCGAAGGAAGATCTCACGTACAAAGAACATCTGTCGAGGATTTTGGATGTCGCATGAGCGCCTCACGAAGCAAGACCGTTCGTTTACGCAAAGTCGAGTGGAGTAACCACTCAGAAGGAGAAGCAACGTGGGAACGTGAAGAAGAGTTAAAAGCCGAGTTCCCTAGCCTTTTCTCTAGCTAGCCGGAATCTCGGGGATGAGATTCGTTTAAGGGGGGGAGGTTTGTAACATCCCAAAATTTCAGAGCTTTAAAAATCTTTTAAATATTGGTAGCAAGAAAATTCACCATTTGGATTTATTTGAATATTAATTTAAAAAGCTTAAATTGGACTTTAAGGACAAATTGATTTAATGTGCTTAATCCCAACATCAACAATTGTCAAAACTATTTTATTTAGACTCTATATGCTTGGATATATTTTATAGAATTTTCTGGAATTTTCCCAAAGTCATTTGCTATTTTCTAATTGCTATTTGCATTTTCTGGATTTATTTAAAAGAAAAATCTATTTGTTTTCCTCGAAGCGATGGCGGGCGAAACCGATCACTATTCAATCCGCCCAACTCCATGACCCATTCCGCCTTGCGCCCTTGGATCGTCGCCGCGTGGCCCTTCCGTAAAACCAATCGAATATTATGATAATTCTTGGAGCGATCTTGAGCAATTGCCAATTGATTATGAAGGTCTAAAACCGGGCAGAACGAAAAACTTGATCCTAAAGCTTGTTCGTGAGAGATTGATGATCTAGATGATGCTAGATAGATTCACACATATCACAGCAAGCTAATTCACGTGAAAGAATCAATCACAAACTCGCGGATCAAAGAAAGCCCTAAAAACACGAAATTGAAAGCAAGAACGAAAAGAGACTTATCTCAAGCAAACCTTGCATAGATTGATTTCGTGATTGCTGCTGGATTACATCCACACCATCATGGATCAGTGGACAATCAAAGACCACGAAATTCACCACAAACCATCAAGAGCCCTAGCCTCCACCTCAACTCCCCTAAAGTCAATTAGGGTTTTGAAACATAAAAAGGCGAGAGAGAAGAGTGCAGCCACCGCCTCCTCCTATTTATAGTGGAGGCCTAGAACTCCTAGGGTTTGACTCAATTGGGCTCCCGTTAAGGCCCACTAACAAACGGGTCACATCATGCGCCGCAAAGCGCCGTCTTTAACCTTTTGACCTAAACCGCTTCACCATGCGCCATGGATTCGCCAATAGGTCACCATTGTCCATCTTGTGTCACGCTTGAGTCGTTGACCTCACCCGGCATCGTCGATCGTTCTGGACCTCAACTCTCCAAGTCTAGTCCCGATCCTCCTCGCCGTTGACCGTCGTTGACCACCAAGCAACCTGCACAACCACAGACAAGCAAACACGAATTCGGGAACAAGTTCTTCACAACTTGACCCATGTTAGTCAAAACATGCATCATGCAAAACATATGCCATGAAACCAATGACTTTGACATAACAAATTAACATCACCACGAAGTTGGCGGACGTTCAAGTTATTACTGGTCTGACCGCTCCAGGTGAGCCGGTCAGACCGCCCCATGGCCGGTCGGACCGCTCCCTGTGAGCCGGTCGGACCGCCTAAGACTTAGAAATTCAAGCTCCCAAATTCCGAAACCTTCTGAAAACTTTAAACCAATAGAACTTCTTACTGGAGACTCCAAAAATCATGAGACCAAGTGCATTGGGATCCCCTCACTTGCCTACAACACCTATTTTTGGCCCAGCTCGTTTTGAACACTTTTGGTCATCGCCGGTCCGACCAGCCCCACATGGCCGGTCCGAGCCGATTTGGGACCGATCGGACGCCGTGCAAGGACGGTCGGACCGCCCTGACGATAAGCACAGTAACTTTGTCGCAGCGTGAAACGACAAACCGTAAATGCCATTACCAATTGTCACATCATCCTAAGATCTGGAACATATCCCCATGAAATCCACAGAAGAACACAACTCCCTCAGCAGTAGGAGTGACTTGTTTCCACTGCAATGAGACATGACATTATGCCAATAGGTGCCCGAAGAAGTAGCAACCCGCAGCTCCGACCAGGCCAACTCAAGGAGTTCCAACCTCTGGCAGCACCCCGAAGCCAAACAAGTTCATGAAGGGATATGTGAATCACGTCACAGCAGAGGAGACTTAGACCGCCCCCAAGATGTTGTTCTTGGTACGTTCCCTGTCAATTCAATACAAGTATCAGTTTTATTTGACTCAGGAGCTTCGCATTATTTTGTGTTGAGTCAATTTGTGGGCAAGTGTGGGTTAACTATATCCTCTTTAAATAACCCTATGAGAATTTATTCTCTCGGTTCAGAAATGAGAGCAAGGTCTTACTGCCCGGACATTACCTTGGACATAGCAAGGATACCCTTCTTAGCTGACCTAACAATCCTTACCTCCCAAGGTTTAGACATAATTGTAATATCCCAATTTTTTGAGTTTTAAAAATCCATTTGGAATAGTTAGTAGCTGTAAAATTCACCCTGGATATTTTATTTGAATTTTAATAAAGCTTAACATGGACTTTCAGTATCAAATAATTTAATATGATTAATGACAACATCAACAATTGTCAAAACTATTGTATTTAGGTACTATATATTTGGATATATTTTCTAGTTTTTTCTAGAACTTTTTCGAGTTCATTTGCTATTTGCTATTTGCCATTTTCATTTTTTGTATTTTCTAAAAAGAAGAACTAATTAATAATCTCAGAAAATATCCGAGCCGAATCTTCTTCTCAGCCCATTCCTATTCCCCGACCCATCTTCCCGCGCCAGCCCGCTCGTACGCCGCGTGCTGCTCTGTCCCTCTGCCATGTGGGCCTAGCCTATTAGGTGGTCGTCGTCCCCCTCTCGTTAGCTTCGTCGAGTCGCGTCTCGCCCGCGTTCGCCATTACCGGAGCTTCGAGCCCGTATTGACAAGATTGAATCTCCAACTAAAAGATCTTGGGTTAGCGTGTCCAATCTTATCTCTTTTCCTCCCACACCCGAATCGTATCATGTATCCTCTTCAAACTCGGGATTTGACTCGTGTTCGTCTCGGACTCGAATTGGGGATTTCCAAATCCGGTACGCCTGAGGCCTATAAAAAGGACCACTGGGTTCGCCTTCTCCCCTTGATCCCAAAACCCCAAGCCACCGCACCCCTCTAGCTCTAGCATCGTCGCATTAGAAGTTTTAGGGTTCTGTTGCCGCTGCCCGTTTTCTTCATATTGCGTCGTCGTCTTTGTCGCCTCATCGTTGTCAACCACGCCATTGTCTTCGCCGTCACCACAGCTACCTCCAGCACCCCTTCACGACCACGAGACGCCACTTGTGTTCGTCACCGACAACAGCCACACCTACCTGCCACTTCGTCGCCACTTCCAGCCAACCCCGATGACCTCTCGTGCCAATACCACTACCAGTATGTGCGCAATAACCTATTCTACCCAGTGTGTGCATCTGCCTTTAGCGAAGCACCGCCATTCGCCTTTGCTGGACGAACCCGAGCCTCGTTGTCGTCTTGTCGACGTGTCGTGCCACCTCATCGGCCACATCTACTCATAAGCACATGTGTCGTGCCACATCAACTCGTGAGCACACGGGTCCTGCCATGTATACTCGTGGGCACACATGTTTGTCACCTCACCTGGCACATATACTCGTAGGCACATGTGTCTGCCACATATACTCGTAGGCGCACGTGTCTGCCACCTCACCTGCCACATCTACTCTTGGGCGTACGTGTCTGCCCGACCACGACCACATCAGCACCTCGCAACAATAAACCCTAGATCTGATCAGGTCTGAACCCGATCCACCATACACCGTGTCAATGCCATATCGGTCCCTCCGTCAGCCATCGTTTGTTGACCAATGAGCCGTAGACCATGAGCCAATTCGTGGACTCGGTCCATAGACCGTGGGTCCCACTGTAGCTTTTTCCCTAGATTTATTTTAATTCAAAAAATCCTTGCTGACGCAATGCTAATGTCATAATCCAATTTTTCAGAAGAAAAATCATTTGGAAATTCAGAAAAATCTAATTTTTGGTATTTTCTTAGGTTTAGATATTCCTGAAGCCATATCTTCTTCATCCAAACTCCAATTGAGCTCATTCAAAATTTTAAATTAATCTAAATTTGAGATCTATTTTTGTGAGATTTTTATTTAATTTTTGGAGTTTCTTTTTCTCTCTATTTTTATTTATTTACTTCGTTTGCGAGTAGACGTTGATACTTCAGGGAATTTCGAGGAAGGAGTTCATCAAGACTAGGACTAGTATCAAGATCTATTCCAAGGCAAGTTATACCTTTGATCATGTTGAACCCAATTTTCAAAGCTACTTTGATTCAAAGTACTGCATTTTACTTGAAGTGTTTATTTAATTTCTTGTGGGTGTAGTTATTAATTCTAATTGTTTATATCCACCTTGCTTATCGTAATACCATAATATTTTATTACCCTAATTTGGTTAATCATTAGTTGGTATTATCATAGCACCAACGTGGGTTGGTTAGAGGAATAGTATTGCTTAGCCATGCAACGAGTCACACATACCATTTGAGTTGCAATTATAAATTTGACTAAGTATCTATAGAACTTTGTGTAAAACTATACGCTATGTGTTATTACTTTGTGATAACATGTGTTGCACTTAATCAACAGGGTGGGAAAGGATTTGGACTGAGGCAAGTGGTGGATACTAAGTGACATGGTGGAACTTTGTGAATGAGAATAATAATCTTTGTGGTATAGTTAGAAATTGAAAGTCTTGCCTTGATCAATTAAGGACTTAACTTTGTGCGCCATTGAACTGAGCTTTACTGTATGATCACATGCTTGGTATGGGATGAGCCTAACTTAGTAAGTCATGGATTTTCTACATTGACTACTCAGGTTGTAGGTTAGGAGCTTAGTGATGGACGGAGGTGTGAACTGCTAGGTAGATTACATTTATGAGCGGTTCACCATCTTTAGGTCTAACGGTGTGTGTCGTACCAAAGCACTTTGTACGGGTTGGACGACGGTAAAGTACATCGGGAGTGTCAATTATTGAGATGAAATTTTCGAAAGGTTTTGTTATGATCAGTGCTTGCAACACTGATTGTATCGTATGGGTAAAGTGTACAACCGCTATAGAGTGTTAAACAATCTATTCGAATTGCCACGTCCACGGTCACGGACTTGCTCAGGGATTTTACATGAGGGTTAGATTTTCATAAAACCTTTGAGATGGGAGTTGTGTGATCTAAGTCATATGACTATGTGTAATAATTTGATTAGGCTTTGTGTCTTTGTGAAAACAACTGTTAAATCACTAATGTTTATTTGTTTTACATACGCTTTCAATCTATTATTTGTATTCTATTGCAAATGCTGCTTTATGCAAAATAACCACAAAAGCCATTCCTTTGGAAGAAGTCATCATCTATAAATTGCATTATGTGGTATGACTTGCAAGTATAGTTGTATACTCATGCTTGCTATAATCAATCAACAGAAGTGGAGGAGTCGTCGCTCTGCCTTCGAGGAGGAGTTCTACCAAAGTGCTGATTGTTAGGTCTTGATCCCAGTCGGGTGCCTATGGTGAATCGATGGATTTCTGCTGAAGTTTATTTTATTCCACTGCTTATTTAATTATTGCTAGCCTTGCGAGGCTTAATTAGTGTAAACTTGACCATAAGGTCAAAACCTTTATTTGTTATTCAAATTAATCGTTTATGCTATTATTCGTCTTGTGTGGATCAATATCTATCTATATTGACACTGTGTGCACTAGCGTGATCCTGAACTAGACTTGTATTTTTAGGTCCCAACAAAGGTGGTATCAGAGTCGTACTGATTGTAGGTCTTGACCTTAGTTAGATCTGCCGTCTTTAGAGTGTCCAAACTATTTTCTAAAGCAAAATTAACTTGCAAGATTAATGAATTGCTGAACTTCTCTTATGTCTCTCTCGACTCAACTATTGATGAATTTTCTCTTCTCGATGTTTTCAATTGGTTCCTACCCTTGTTTGTCTTGACAAATGCCTCATCTTCAGAACTGTGGTGAGCGCAAGGGAGGACTTGCCGCAGAACTATGTAAGCTTGTGCAAGTGCTTGGAGGATTCGATCGACCGATGTACCAAGGCACCAACTGGTGTAGGATCGAGGAGACCGACTAGAGGGGGGGGGGTGAATAGGCGGTTTTAAAATCTTTTGGCTAAAATCGAGTTTTGTGTGGAATTGTAAATCAATTCGGTTTTGCCCAATTAAAACCTAAATCAACTAGTTTCGACTAAGTGTACTAACAATCAAAGACTATTGATAATTATAGCAATCATACAAATACAAGTAAGCAATTTAATTATATGAATGTAAATTTCTATATAGTAAAGCACAAAAGGAGCAAACCACAAGTACACAATGATGTTTTACCGTGGTGTTCGGAGATTTGCCGATCTCCCCTAATCCACATTGTGGTAAGCCCAAACTAATTGGACCGGCTCCATGAATTAAGCCAAACACCTCTGAGGTAAGTCCAACCACTTGGACCGGCTCCAACACGAACCAACACCTCGATCCACTCAGGGTTGCTCTTCCTCCACTCCGTAGATGGCGAGCACCAAACTATTCACAACCGCTTAGGCCTTCTCACAATCTTCTTTGAGAAGATCACCGACGCAACTCCTCCAAGCCGTCTAGGTGTCAGTAAACACCAGGAGTAACAAGTCGAAGATGCTCACTTGAACAAATCAAGTGTTTAAGCTCAAGTGGATACACAATCCACTACCTAATGTAACACATGCACTTAGAGTTTTCTCTCTAAGCTCACTAGGTGCAACACATGCACATAAGACAGAAGAGAGCTTGCTCTTTGCTCAAGGAATGGGTAATGGCACCAGCAACCTTCCCACAATCGGCCACAAGGGGTATATATACCCACACAAAGAAAACTAGCCGTTGGAGGACGATTCCAGAAAAACAGGGATAAACCGGTCTAACATCCAACTAATGGTCGGTCAGATCGTCCAATCTCCGACGACTATAAAACTAGCCGTTGGACTCACTTCCGGTCTGACTGCCAACCAATGGCCGGTCAGACTGCTCCAAACCGGTCTGACCGCCAAGGGTGCGGTCAGATCGCTCAAGGGAACAAGAGGGCATTCCACAAAAATGCCTTCTTTGGAATAAACATACCGCAAAAGACTCTGGTCTACCACTCTTCGGTAGTACCATTTCTTATGTGCGGTATTACCACACAAAACCATGGGACCGGTCAGACCGCCCAACCTATGGCGGTCAGACCGATAAACCACCGGTCAGACCGGTCGATACTGGCGGTCAAACCACTAGTTAACAAAGACGAGTTTGAACGTTCCTTCGCCCAGTCCGAAAATTCCTGTCAGACAGCCCAATGGCCTTCTGTCAGACCGTGAGAGCTCAGAGAGAGAGATTTTGCATTTCGCTTCAACTCAATTTGTAAAACACATTTGCCAATTGATGCGCGATGCAAACAAGGGTTATAAGTGAGATTCTCAACAAGTTGCAAAACACATTTGCCAACTTTTAGAATCAAACCACAAGAAATAAGGTGCATGGACTTAAACCATATGCAAAACACATTCGCAAACTAAAGTCATATACTAGAAGGATTATGCATGAGCCTCAACTATTTGCAAAACACATTCGCAAATATCGGCAACATGCTAACGAGAGCTAAAGCAAGCACAACGAGCTATCAACACATGACTAACTCAAGCAGTTAGTCAAGACCCCTCTTAATAGTACGACAACTTATACTAGCAAACCGGTCTCCAACCAAATACCAAGACAGGTAAAAGACTAGGAACACATCCTTAGCCCTAGCTAGTCATACCTTTGCCTTAAGTATCTTTTTGAAGCTTCATGATGCATATCTTTACTTCAAGTCTTGGTTCTTAACTTTGATAATCATCAACACACTATGATCTTCTTTATTTCAAGTTCTTGACTTGAATATGCATCAACCCATGATGCATTCTTTCATTTGACCTCCATCAACACATGACGGGTCTTCTCTTGACTTGATGATCATCTCCTCTTCTTGAACATCATCAACACATGATGATTTTCTTTTCTTCGAGATCTTGATACACATCAACACATAATGCCATCCAAGGTCTCCATCACCATGGAATATAACCTATTGACCCAACTCATAAAAAATGTTAGTTCCACAATGTGATTGTCATTAATTGCAACAACATACCATTAACTCATAATGGTAGGATAATATACTTCAATATTTTTCTCTTTGTTAATTGATGATAACCACTTCGATTGTAAATAATTGAATGTAGATAAATATGAGTATATATGAACTATACAAGTTTTATATACTCAATGATATGTTTCAAGGTAGAGATTCTTAATATATGTGAAAAACGGAATATGGATCAATACTAATGAAACCACAAAATATAGAGTGAATTCCCCCTAAATGTGTGCATACACAAATGTGTAATAAAAACATATGCACATACTCAAGTTAGACTTTTAGTGGAGCTCAACCCATATTTTGGATTCGAGGAATGCACCAAGATATAAGAATATGATGTCGAGTGTATACCTCCATGATTTTTACCTTTTTATCTAACTAAGACTACACAATAGATATATCAATAAAAGTGTTAGTATCACATAACTCCATTAACTCATAATGGTGAGTCTAGATTCTTCAATCTCCCCCCTTTTTACTGATTGATGACAAATCCTTTATCAATAACAATATTTGGATATAAATCATCATAGGAGAAGAATTTAAACTATTGACCTATATCCTTGCATGTCACTAAGCAATTTAAAGCTTCAAACATTATGCATATGAAAATATAATGCTTGTGCACACAATGCATATAGAAGACTACGTGTATGAATGAGATGCATGAAATAAGGTGAAAGCACTGTAGAGAATATATTAATAATCTAAATGTGGAAATATATTGATCATATAAATATTCTCCTCCATTTGACATTAAACACCAAAAATCCAAAATAAATCTAAAGCTAACATAGAGGTTTTGCAAAACAATGAGCTTGCCAATTAAATTCATTTTATTGTGATCATTAAAATATTTCCCCCCGTTTTGAAGTAAGATTTTGTTTTCAAGATACTTAAGAAAAACCAAAATAGGACACAAACCTATTTATCATATAACATTCTCTCCCTTAAACCAAAAGAGATCACAAACTCCCTTTTATGGTCGAAAAAAACAAAACATCTCGAAATGAGGCCATATTTGAGTTTTCCAAAGGAAATGATATTTGGAATGTATTCAAGGAAACACACTTTTGAAATCTTCCAAACAAACATTTTTCAAGAGGATACTATGCTCATTTTCACAAATAGGAAATCATTGAGTTCATAAACTTTCTTCAAGAAATTTTTGCAAGCAAGAACCATAGAGATAAAACTCCCCTAAATATATGCATATAGAGATTTGAATAAAAAAACATGCATATATGAGCATTTTATGAAATTTTGACGGAGCTTCCTCTATATAAAGAATCCAAGGAAGCATGACACTATTTATAATCAAGATTTGAATAAGCATGCAACATCAATAAGGATTCAATCAAGAACATATCTCAGACAAGGATACAATAAAAGGCATAAACCATAACATAAATAATCCATTGTTCAACATAGGAGACTGAAAGCAATTAAGACAAAAGTATCCAAGGTTCAATAAGCTTACACAAGATATTACAAGAGTGAATATTAAGGTTATCCTCACAAGACAATGTCTATAGACCTAAATATGAAAGATACTACAACTAGGAAGGAGGAGCCTCTAACGAAGATGGATGATCACCACACTGAGTTGAGGAGGGAGGGCGCTGACCACGTTCAAACCTCTGATAGGCCAAAGGCACTTGCTGCTCCTGATACTCAGTGAGTCTCTCATCCATATGGGTGACCCTCGTGTCCAAAGTATCAAATCTCATGTTTAGTCCTTCTACCATGGCTCTAGTCTCTGCATGCATTTGATCAAACTTTGCATCCATGCGGTCGACACTTGACTGAAGACGAGAAAGCGCTACCATGATAAGATGTTGCTCATGAGGAGCCTGCTGCCCTGGATGTCCCTGAGAAGACGATCCCTACCCTTGAGGCCGAGGAGGCGTTAGAGGAGGCACCTGAGGAGGGGCATCTCTAGGCCTATACTCTTTATGCTCCATATCACAAGTATTACAAAATTAATCTTACTCTGAATGAGCTTCATAATGTAGGAAGCAAAATATGTACTCTTAGCCTTATCTCCCTTTGATGTGGTAATCTCTCTAATCATTAAGACCGTCGTGGCTGTGGAGGCTACCTCATCGAGTAGTTCTCTTAAGTTTAGGTTAAGTCGGTTGAGGCTCAGAGTGTTTGAGTCGCGTCGGTTTAAGGTCAGGAGTGTCGCCCTTTAGGTGGTAGTTTGTGTTTTAGTTTTGCGTTTATTTTTTTGTGTGCAGTATGAGCTGCAAAGGCCCTTAGGTATTTGTTGTAGCTATGCTAAGGCCCTATTAATATAAATATTTTAGTTGATTTCTTGAGCTGTGGTTGTTGTGTTTAATCTACCCCTGATAAGTTCTTAACTTATGCTTGCTATCTTATCTAACCCATATAGCTTTCTCTAGATGGTTCAGACTTGCAACGCTACTACCAGTGGTTTTGGAGACAACAGATCAGAAGGGAATGAACAAACACCCGTAGGAGCAATCCTACCGCAAGCACCCCCAATTAATATGTAGAACTTCGGAGCTTTCATGGTAGCCCAGACGCAGATGATGTATACGATGATGAACCAGATGCAAAATATAAGCAACAATCTGAACAACAATAATAGAGTACCAACCACTCACAATCACCATGGACCATCCAAGTTGGCAGAGTTCATAAGGACTCGCCACCAACATTCTCTAGGAATGTTTCACCAGTTGAAGCTGACGATTGGTATTGTGTCATTGAAAAGAAGTTACTGATCACCCAATGCAGCGATCACGATAAGGTTCTTTACGCCACTCGTCAGATGGAGGGTATTGCCACCGAATGGCGGGGGAACTTTCGTGCAACACATGAAACGCCACATAGTATTACTTGGGAAGAGTTTTCAACAACTTTTCGCCAGTATCATGTTCCAGAAGGAATTATTGATCTGAAGATGGATGGATTTCGTGCCCTCAAGCAAGGAGGCATGTCAGTGACTGACTATCTCAACAAATTTTTCTCAGCTTGCCCGTTATGTTGCAGAAGATGTCACAACTGACAAGTCTCATCAGAGTCTAGTCAATAAAGCTTTAGTCCTTGAGGGTAAGCGCAAAGAGTTGAAGGAAAACCGAAAGCGCAGATTGGCTCAACAAGGAAGCCACCAGTCTTAGGAGAGGCGAGACGAGTTCCTCAACAGTTCGCTCATTTTTCGTCATAAAACTCTTTGAGCACACGCACTGTAATACCCGACTTACTTTGAGAGAGAGAGGAAGAGAGCAATTGAATTAGAGAAAGCATTTGAAGTTTTTAAAGGGCGTTTTTTTCCGTTTTTAGGAACTCAGGCCTTGGGCTAGCGGCCTACAGCCTTGGCCCAAGGGAAACTGGCCCAGGAAGGGGGGAGAGGCAGCCAAACCCTAACCAATCACCCCCAATGCACCACTCTCTCCCCTCCCTCTTTTTTCAGCAGCCACCCCCTCCCTCCCCTCTCCAGCCGCTGCCTCCTGCAGCACCCCTCCTTGCAGTCTTCATCAATGAGTTGATCGGAGCATCAAACGACATCCGATCGGCCTCAAATTTGGTCAGTGTGTTCCTTGTTTCTTTGTCTTTGATTTGTACGGTTGGATTGAATATTAGTTTAGAGGATCATCTGTTTTGATAGGGAGTTTTTCTGCTGGGACTTCTGCAGCTTTAACTCAAAACAGTTTTGGTAGATCATTTGTTTGAGTAGTTAAACGATCACGTATTAGACTCAAAATTTTAAAGCTTGTATATATCTAGTGTAAATACACTATTACCAATTTTCATATAATAATTATCAGTGGTTTGTGAGATATGAGTTAATAACCGAAGGGTACAGACTGTAGTTTCAGGTAGCAGATCGGTTTTGTTCAGCTCTGTTGCTCGTCAGTTTTGGGTAAGATGCGTATGTTTTCTGATCTGACTACCTCTTATAAAGTTGTAGCCCATGTTTTTAGCTTTCTTTATGAAATGAGATCACCCGATTTGGAGTTACGGATTAGAACTTATGACAGTTGTCGTGCGACTGTCTAGGAGAGCTGACGAGAACTGGCAGTTTGCTTATCTGGCCAGTAAGAAATATTTAGAGACCGAATGAGTTAGGTCACCCAACAAAAAATTTGTGGGAAATTCAGTAAGATATCTAAGTTAATAAAGAACACAATTTTTAGAGTTGGCAATCAAAAGTTATGAAATTTTTACCGCCGCTATTTTCTGACTGTCAGATTGAAGGGACAGAAGACTTCACCTGAATATAAGAATTAGTAGGAGGCCGAATCAGGGGACTTTCCCAACTAGATTATTGTAGCTGGTTTTGTCATGATTCCATAGAGTCCAAGATCACCCCGTTCCGAGTTACGTAGTAAAAGTTATGTTATTTTTAGCGCTGCTGTCCCGTAGTCCTTTACGCTGGGTATCGGAAGGTGGAGTAAAACCTGTATTCGAACCCTAGGTCTTGAGGAGTTGGGTTAAGGGGCATAAACGGAGTCCTCTTTTCAGTGTATTTATTGTTAGCGCTATTCTTGTGTAGGAGGCGGAGTCCCGGAGTAGATCTTCGTGCGCCGTAGCGGAAAAAGGCAAGTACAATTTTAGTACGATATTGTGTGTTGGGCAATATGGTTGATTTGATGCGTGCTTAATATGATTATGCGTGATGAAAGTGTTTATTTCACATTGTTTATATGATGATCTATAATTGATAAATCTTATGAGAACATATTGTGGATTGTCCATGTCATTTCATATCAATCATGCATGTTGGCATGAGATACCCACGGGAGTGGGCATTGAGATCCCCATATTTAAGATATGGGCAATGGGTCCCAATTTGAAAAGGATGGGCAATGGGTCCCCGCATTTGATAATGCGGGCATGAGTGAACACCGACGGGTGTTGCACTCATAATCTGATATATGCAAAGAGGAAAGAAAAATGCATTTGAGCAATTTGCATAGCATGAGCATATGAAATGTTTATTGTTGAGAATTGTGGATGGATGATGATGGTTACAGTTGTTTATGTTATTGTCTTGCTAAATGTACTTTGATGAGTCTTGGACCCACTCTTGCTGTTACTGTGTTTTTAGGTACCCCTTTTGTGGACAGCATGCATGGGAGGGAGTAAATTTATGCTTGGATGCACATTGACACGAACCAATTCTCCATTGAATAAACAATTTGAATGATTGTTTAGAATCTGAGTAAGTTACCGATCACCCAATGCAATGATCACGATAAGGTTCTTTACGCCACTCGTCAGATGGAGGGTATTGCCACCGAATGGTGGGGGAACTTTCGTGCAGCACATGAAATTCCACATAGTATTACTTGGGAAGAGTTTTCAACAGCTTTTCGCCAGTATCATGTTCCAGAAGGAATTATTGATCTGAAGATGGATGGATTTCGTGCCCTCAAGCAAGGAGGCATGTCAGTGACTGACTATCTCAACAAATTTTTCTCAGCTTGCCCGTTATGTTGCAGAAGATGTCACAACTGACAAGTCTCATCAGAGTCTAGTCAATAAAGCTTTAGTCCTTGAGGATAAGCGCAAAGAGTTGAAGGAAAACCGAAAGCGCAGATTGGCTCAACAAGGAAGCCACCAGTCTTAGGAGAGAGCGAGGACAGTTCCTCAACAGTTCGCTCATTTTTCATCGCAAAACTCTTTCAGAGCACCTGCACTGTAATACCCCGACTTACTTTGAGAGAGAGAGGAAGAGAGCAATTGAATTAGAGAAAGCATTTGAAGTTTTTAAAGGGCTTTTTTCCGTTTTTAGGAACTCAGGCCTTGGGCTAGGCCTTGGGCTAGGCAGCCAAACCCTAACCAATCACCCCAATGCCTCTTTTTCAGCAGACCACCCCTCCTCCCTCTGGCGACCCCTCCTGCGCTTCATCAATGAGTTGATGGCATCAAACGACATCCGATCGGCCTCAAATTTGGTCAGTGTGTTCCTTTTTTGTTTATCTTTGATTTGTACGGTTGGATTGAAGATTAGTTGAGAGGATCATCTATTTTGATAGGGAGTTTTTCTACTGGGACTACTGCAGCTTTAACTCAAATCAGTTTTGGTAGATCATTTGTTTGAGTAGTTAAACGATCACGTATTAGACTCAAAATTTTAAAGCTTGTATATATCTAGTTTAAATACACTCTTACCAATTTTCATACAATAATTATTAGTGGTTTGTGAGATATGAGTTAATAAACGAAGGGTACAGACTGTAGTTTCAGGTAGCAGATCAGTTTTGTTCAGCTCTGTTGCTCGTCGGTTTTGGGTAAGATGCGTATGTTTTCTGATCTGACCACCTCTTATAAAATTGTAGCCCTAGGTTTTAGCTTTCTTTAGGCAATGAGATCACCCGATTTGGAGTTACGGATTAGAACTTATGATAGTTTTCGTGCGACTATCTAGGAGAGCTGACGAGAACTGGCAGTTTGCTTGTCTGGCCAGTAAGAAATATTTAGAGACCGAATCAGTTAGGTCACCCAACACGAAATTTGTGTGAAATTCAGTAATATATCCAAGTTGATAAAGAACACAATTTTTAAAGTTCGCAATATAAAGTTATGAAATTTTTACCGCTGCTATTTTCTGACTGTTAGATTGAAGGGACATAAAACTTCACCTAAATATAAGAATTAGTAGTTAGCCGAATCAGGGGACTTTCCCAAATAGATTATTGTAGCTGGTTTTGGCATGATTCCATAGAGTTCAAGATCACCCCGTTCGGAGTTGCGTAGTAAAAGTTATGTTATTTTTAGCGCTACTATCCCGTAGTCCTTTCTGCTAGACTATCGGGAAGGTGGAGTAAAACTTGTATTCGAACCCTAGGCCTTGAGGAGTTGGGTTAAGGGGCGTAAATGGAGTCCTCTTTTCAGCTTATTTATTGTTAGCGCTATTCTTGTATAGGAGGCGGAGTCCCGGAGTAGATCTTTGCGCGCCGTAGCGAAAAAAAGCAAGTACAATTTTAGTACGATATTGTGTGTTGGGCAATATGGTTGATTTGATGCGTGCTTAATATGATTATGCGTGATGAAAGTGTTTATTTTACATTGTTTATATGATGATCGATAATTGATAATTCTTATGAGAACATATTGTGGATTGTACATGTCATTTCATATCAATCATGCATGTTGGCATGAGATACCCACGGGAGTGGGCATTGAGATCCCCATATTTAAGATATGGGCAATGAGTCCCAATTTGAAAAGGATGGGCAATGGGTCCCCGCATTTGATAATGCGGGCATGAGTGAACACCGACGGGTGTAGCACTCCGCAATATCGGTATATGCAAAAGAGGAAAGAAAAGTGCATTTGAGCAATTTGCATAGCATGAGCATATGAAATGTTTATTGTTGATAATTGTGGATGGATGATGATGGTTACAGTTGTTTATGTTATTGTCTTGCTAAATGTACTTTACTGAGTCTTGGACCCACTCTTACTGTTACTGTGTTTTTAGGTACCCCGTTTGTGGACAGCATGCATGGGAGGGAGTAGATTTATGCTTGGATGCACATTAGCACGAACCAATTCTCCATTGAATAAACAATTTGAATGATAGTTTAGAATCTGAGTAAACCGCTTAAGGTTTCTTATATTTATGCTTTATGCGTTTGGATAATTGTTTATTCCTATTGTTAGCTGTGCAAACCCCGGTATGGTTAGTTATTCAAAGGAGAACCTGCCGAAAGTTAGTAAAATATCTTAGTTTAATTTGTAATTTTGTTAGTGTGGTAGCATTCCAGGCTCAGGTGGGTCTGGAGTGTTACAGTTGGTACCAGAGCGGGCTTCAGGTCCGTGGTAGCTAGAAAAAAAATTATTAATTAAATTGACACACTGTGCACAGTAGGATGAGAATGGGCAAAGCATTGCATTTACGTTTCTGATATATCGTATTGATGATTACTGGTATGAATTTAGCATGGTTGCTAATTAATTGATTATCTTGGGTTATGTGTAAGGATGGCTGATGTTGAGAGGTTGAGATTGTGGTTGTGGCCCTTGGCTTTACCAGGTTACACCATCGTTTATAGTAAGAGAATAGTAAAGTGGTTACCTCGGATATCTTAGTACCAGCGTTGAAAGTGATTATCTTTAGAAAAGTTGTTCTCTTTCTTGAATTTGAATTTGGTCAACTCTTGTCCAGTTGTGGCTGATGAATTTATCTTGGGTTCTTAGTTCAATTGCGGTTAGTGTTTGCTTTGAGAAAGGTTGATGTGTTTCCGTTGGTTTAACTTGTCTCTTAAAGCAATTATTGTTTTCCCAATTGTTGAGTTATTCTTGCGACTGGTGAACTTGGTTAATTGTCAGGCTTCACCTTTGTATTGGAGTTTTATTTTTTTTTCTTATTGGAAAGCATGACCCATTTTATTTCACTTGATAATTTGGATAATAAAAAATTGCTTTTGTAAGTCTTTTAGTATGTGGAAGCTTTGACTCAATGTAACTCTTTTGGGTATTGTGAGCGTTGAAGTTGAATGGTTCTCTTTTTATGAAAGAAAATATTAAACCCTTTAGCGTTGTTTTCTCGTGGTTAAGTGAGAGGTTACAATCAAAGAAATTAATGTATATGATATGTGTTATCAAGTTGGGTTTGCAGTGTGGTGCATAATAAATCCTAACGAGTATCATTGGAAGTGAAATCGGATAAGTAGATGTTGTCATCTAGTAGTTCTTGATGAGCTGTGATTATGAGTATGACTATACTTGGTTGGAATCAATAGAATTATTAAAAATATGGAGCATTAACGAAATGGTTGATCATTAGAATTGTGTAGTTTGCTAAACTTGTTGGGTTATTTGGTCTCGATGGGCTAATCTAACTTTGTAGAATGAGAAACATAATGATTTGTTCAACTGTTGTCTCAGTAGATAATTATATGGAATTTTCTTTGATTGGCTATTTGATGATCTTATTTATGCCATGGGAATACAATAGAGAAAGGACCATAAATCCAGAGGAGCGCCACAATATGTGGTCAGAGGCCGTGTCAAGCACGTCACTTTGGAAGGAGCCTAGGAAGCACCTGATGTCGTACCGGGTAAGTTTTGGTTAACTTAGTACCTGGATTAGTTTTATTTTATTCTAGAGATTTCCATTCGTTTATTTCTAGAGTTTTTACAACCAAGAGTAATTTGAAAGTTATGCGTCTTACACATACTCTGTTAGTCTAGTCGCCTATGACAGAATTGAGCTCTAAAGTGGGATATTTAGGAGCTAAGTTACTCATAGCTAAAGTTGAGTTTCTAGCCAACCTCATTGGCCTAGACACCCAAACTTTGGATGTCATATTTGGTATGGATTGGTTATCAAAGCATAAAGCTGTGTTAGATTGTGGCCGAAGATCCGTTACAATCGAAGATACCAATAGGAAGAAGGTGGAGTTTCTAGGCATCACTACCCGTGATGGACATCTGTTAGTCAATAGCTTGAAGACTGTTGCTTTGGAGGATGTACCTATTGTCCGAGAATACCCAGATATTTTTGAGATGATTTGCCAGGAATGCCACCAAACCGTGACATTAAGTTTGTCATTGATCTAGTGTCAGGAACAACATCGATTTATAAGAGACCCTATCAGATGCCCGCCGATGAGTTAGTGGAAATGAAGAAGCAGATTAAAAAGCTTCTTGAGAAAGGTTTTGTAAGACCTAATTCATTGCCATGTGGAGCGCCTGTCTTATTTGTCAGGAAAAAGGATGGAAGTATGAAAATATGCATCGATTATCATTCTCTCAATGAAGTCACTATCAAGAACAAGTATCCGCTGCCTAGAATTGATGATTTGTTTGATCAGATGAACAGAGCTGAGTGTTCTCAAAGATCTATACGCGATCAGGTTACCATCAGTTGAAGATTTGCCCGAAGGATATACCAAAGACCGCCTTTTCAACGCGGTACAGATATTATGAGTTCTTAGTCATATCTTTTGGTCTGACTAATGACCCTGCATTCTTCATAAACATGATGAATAAAGTATTCATGGAACATTTGGATAAATTTGTAGTCGTGTTCATTGACGACATTTCTATTTATTCAAAGACAGAAGAAGAACATGTTGAACATTTGAGATTAATCCCAGAGAAACTTAGAGAGCACCAGTTGTATGCTAAGTTCAACAAGTGTAGTTTCTGGAAGAAGAAAGTCGATTTTCTTGGTTATGTGATGACAGCCGAAGGAGTAGCAGTTGACCCCGGTAAAGTTAAAGCAGTATTACATTGGGAACAGCCCAAGACAGTTTCTCAAATTCGCAGTTTCTTGGGAATGACACGATATTACCGCAGCTTCATCGAAGTATTCTCAACGATTGCTAAGACTCTTACGCAATTGTTGAAAAAGGAGAAAAAGTTTATTTGGACCCCCGCTTGTGAGGAAAGTTTTCAAGAGTTGAAGAAACGTCAGCCCCAGTACTAATTCTGCCGGATATTCGAAAGGATTACGATATCTATCTATTGTGATGCTCCACGTCAAGTATTAGGATGTGTCCTGATGCAAGAAGGAAGAGCTGTTGATTATACATCAAGGCAATTGAGGCCTCATGAGGAGAATTACCCTACCCATAATCTGGAATTAGCTACCGTTTTGCATGCTTTAAAGATTTGACGTCATTATCTCATTAGTAATCGCTGTGAAATATACACAGATCATAAAAGTTTGAAATATATTTTCACCCAGTCTGATATGAACATGAGGCAAGAAGATGGTTAGAGTTAATAAAGGATTATAACCTCGGCATCTATTACTATCCCGGTAAAGCCAATGTAGTTGCAGATGCTTTAAGTCGTAAGAGCTACTACAATGCTTTGGAGGTAAAGGAGAGTTGTTGAGAACTTCATGAAGAGTTTCAGAAGTTAAATTTGGAAGTTGTAATCGAAGTATTCGTAGCCAGTTTAGAAGTTTAGTCCACCTTGGAGAAGTAGATTCGTGAAGCCCACCCAAGTGAACATGAGATTAAGAACATAAAGCGTAAGATGGAAAAGGGTAAATTCAAAGATTTCACTAAGGATGATCAAGATAAGCGTTGGATTAATGGACATATCTGTGTAACCGACGTTAATGGTTTAAGGCAGCTAATCTTAAAATAGGCCCATGACTCAAAGTATTCTATTCACCCTGGAAGCACTAAGATGTAGCAGGATATTAAGAATAAATTTTGGTGGCCAAATCTAAAGTGAGAAGTCGCAGAGTTCGCCGCCTTGTGTGAATTGTGTTAGAAAGTAAAGGCAGAACATCAGCGACCATCGGTTCTATTGCAACCTCTGAAGATTCCAGAGTGGAAATGAGAGGAAATTGGAATGGATTTCATTACCGGTTTGCCCAGGACTCAATCAGGTTACGTTTTGATTTGGGTAATAGTTGATCATTTGACGAAAGTTGTCCATTTCTTGCGAGTCAAAACCATCTACTCAAGAGATCACCTTGCAGTGTTGTACATGTCAAGAATTGTCAGTTTGCTTGGTGTGCCTAAGAAGATAGTGTCAGATAGAGGATCTCAATTCACCTCTCATTTTTGGCAAAGTCTGATGAAGCATCGGGAACTCACCTGAATTTCAGTACTGCATATCACCTTCAGACACATGGGTAGATTGAAAGAGTAAATCAAATATTAGAAGATATGTTGTGAGCTTGTGCTTTAGCTAATGCTACCAGTTGGGATAATAGTTTGTCGTATGCAGAATTTTCGTACAACGACAGTTACCAACCCAGTCTGCAAATGTCACCATTTGAAACTTTGTATGGTCGTGCATGCAGAACCCCTCTGAATTGGTCAGAAACAACCGAGCATAAGGTGTTTGGGCCAGATATTATTCAAGAGGCAGAAGACCAAGTGTCTATGATAAGAGAAAGATTAAAGATAGCCCAGTCTAGGCAGAAGAGCTATGCTGATAATGTAATGCCCCGGAATCAAATCGGTGGAATTGAGAAGAAGTTGGGGAGGAAAATGCACTTTGAAAGAATAGAAATTCCATTATTTGAGGGGGTTTTAAGCTATATCGCGGCAACGTGGGCCTTGGACCAAAACCCAAGAGGCCCAAGAGGGGGGCCGGCCAATGGGGGGTGTCCTCCCCCTAACCCTAGCCGCCCCACCCTCTCCCCTCCACTCCCTCCCCCTCTCCAACCGGCCGCCACCCTCCTCCCTGCAGTGCAGCAATTTTGTTCGTCCGATTTGGGTACGTTCCGTACGTTTTCTGATCTTCTCATCTCTTAGAAAGTTTTAGGTATTGTTCTTATCTTTCCATAGCCACTGAGATCACGTGATTCCACCTTACGGTTTAGGAGATATGATTTTTTTAGTGCGCGCTGTTCTGTCTGTCTGACGAGAAGGATCTGTCGGCTTGATCCTAGGTTTTGAATTAGTTAGAGGCATTTCCAGAACCTCTACCCAAATAAGTTATTGTAGCCCTTTAAATTATATTTCAAAGCTGATAAAGATCATCTCCATTGGATCTGTATAATGAAAGTTATGATATTTTCTTTACCACTATTCTGAATTCTGGGCAGATAAATGTTAGTGTTTTCATCTATTGTTTAGACTACTGTAGAGGCCGAATCTGGGGTTTTGCCCTTCTAGAGTTTTATTCCTGGGAACGTTAGCTTTCTTTTGGCACCGAGATCAGGAAAATCCAAATTGTAGTTTGGGAGATATGAATTTTTGATTACGAACTGTCCGGTCTGTCTGAAAACTGAGGTCAGTAGGTTTGTCCCTCGGTTTTGTGCAAATTAGGGGCCGAATCAGAACCTTCACCCAACTAAGTTATTTTAGACCTTAAAATTATCTTTCCAAGATGATCAGAATCATTCTTATTGGATCAATAGGTTGAAAGTTACGCCGTTTTCTTTATCTCTGATCTGTATTCTGGACAGACGTAGATGGGTTGTGTTTAGCTGATAATTAGCCCTCTGTTTTGGCCGAATCAGGGAATTCCGCCAACTAATGTTTTTTAGCCTGATCTGTTAACATTCAGTGAGCACTGGTTTCAGGTCTTTTAGAGTTACAGATAATTAATGGTGAATTTTCTCGTACCGCTGCTCAGAAGGGCTGAAATCTGGTCAATAGTTTATTTTCATTTTGGGGTCTATGCGTATATTGATAGTCGGGGTTATTGTAGAACACCGTAGCAGATGATATATCGTTGTTCTTATTTTGGGAACATGCTTGTGTAGGCGGCGAGGCATTATGTGTGGGAACACCTCCGTTGTTTACTAACGAGTCACAACGCGAAAGGCAAGTCATCAGATGTTAACCGGTGTTGAATTCAAAGGAATGCATAATGATATGTTGTTTACATGAAAGTTCTTGTGCTTTGTTTATGGTGTTGATATACCGCAAGTGACTAGTGTGGCCTTATTGGTACATTATGTTGAGTGTGAATACATACTTATACTTGTTTACACATGTTGTTGAATGCCATGTGTCTTTTCCACTAATGTGTGTTATTCATTCATACCATGAGAAATCATCATGTTCATTCATAAAATTCATTATGACCACTAAGTGGATTCTTTTGGTAAGTCCCATCAATTCCAAAGATGGACATTTGAAAGACCCATCAATTCCAAAGATGGGCATTTGAAAACCCACCATTCCAATGTGGGTAGTGTTGACCACCATTCCAATGTGGCAACTTGGACACCGTATGAAACGCTCTTCATACGGTGATTGGGTCCCCGTGATTTGTGAAGTACGGGCTTATGAACACCGACGGTGTATCACTCGCTATACCAGTATATGCAATGATAAGTCCATACCTTCAATGCATTCTTACATTTCATCCATTCATGTATTCATTCCATACATACATGTATTTGTTCCAATAATTGTTCGTAATTCAACTGAATTGTGTTGTCCACTCCATGCTTGATTATTCTTGTTTAGTACTTGCTGAGTCTTGACTCACCCTTGCTTTGTATGTTTTAATTAGGTAATTGAGGAGGACGACAAGATGATTTGGTGGGGTAGTTCAAGACACTACACTTCACTTTTATCCAATCGAACAATTATTCTTGCCATTCATCAAGTCAAATTGTTGAAATAAGTTCCATTGTAATAATCCTATGTTAGTATCGCTTGACTGCTCGTGGTATTATGACCGCTTATCCATTCTTTACCATGATTCTAGTGATCGCTCATTGTCTTTCCTTAGGAATTTATGTTGATTGAATCGATAATCTAGTTTTAATGCTATGCTTAGTAGTTTGATAGGTTTGCGTGACATTTTGGCTTCCGAATAGCCAGGGTGTTACGATAATCGCCATCGTGATCTCAGCTTTGAACCGGAAGATTTTGTTTATCTTCGAGTTACCTCGCTTAGAGGTGTCAAAAGATTTCATATGTTTTTTGCGAGGAACCTCTTAGCAGTCTCAGTTATTGTTTTAACAGGCTCGACTTCTATCCATTTTCTAAACATGTCAATCATGATGAAAAGGAATTCGAAGCCCCCAGGTGCTCTTAGGAAAGGTCCCAGAATGTCAAGTCCACAGGTCGCTAAAGGCCAAGAAAGAGGAATTGTCTGCAAAGCTTGTGCTGGCTGATGTACTTGTCGACTATGAAATTGATATTATACGCACTTCTTCACGAGTTCTTTTGCATTATGACGGGCGGTTGGCTAATAGTATTCTTGCTTGAAGGCTTTACCGACCAGTGTTCTGTAGGAATGATGTGCTCCACACACCCCACCATGAATCTTGGATAACAACTTAATGCTATCCGTTTGAGATATGCATCTCATAAATACTCCATGAGATCCTTGTTTATAAAGGGTACTTTCGATCAAAGTGTATGCTTTGGTTTTTCGAACTATACGATCAACTTCTACATCATCTTCAGGAATAATGCCATACTGAAGATAATTCTAGATCGACATCATCCAATTTCTACTGGGGTCGAGCTTTATGACCTCTTGTGGAGCATCCATGTTCTCATGATTGATTTGTACGACCTCTAACGGAACACCAAGGGTGAATCGAGTTACTTGAGGAAAACTCCGGGCAGGACATGTGACCTTGTGGAGGCCATCTGCGCCAACTGGTCTATCAGAAAGTTTTCCTTTCCAGGAATATATTGGATCTGAAAAAATCAAAGAAGTACTTTTCCAGTTTCCATACTTTCGCCAAATATGATGATATTTTGGTACTTGAGCATTGATCCTTTGCCTTGTTCCGACCAAAAAAGTCGTTCTTGCCCTTGAATTTTTTTGTGAAATCGCAAGGACTTCTTTATTGTTGAGCTTGCGGTTCTTCTTACCCTTGAGAGATTTCTTGCTTTTTTTCTCCTGTTTCTCCAAGCCAGGCTGAGGGATTTTATATTTTCAATCAATAGCTTCACACCATTCAACCGCCTCGCTAGCGGCTGCATATTGGTTAGCCATGTCAAAAAGCTCAACGGTCGTTCATGGAGGATTCATGATGATATCCTTGGTAAACCGTCCATTCCTCAGCCCTGCTTTAAAAGCCTGGACAACAGAAGATTTTGCGACATCTGGGATAGAGTTTCCAACCTAGAAAAGCCCACGAACGAAGACATCATAACACTAGGGGATGCCGTGCACATTTTTATCCAGTGGCCCAAGAAGGACATCGTCCTGGACCCTGTAGTACCATGATTGGAACACAACCATCCCTCTCCAACAGAACCCTCGATGACTCCACCTCAACCTCTACTTCAGAAGGCCGCCGCATCGGCTCTCGTGGAGACGACATCGAAGATAAAAGAAAAGCGTGTTGAGTCGTCTCCGCGAAGACGCATGGCAGGCGAGGTGCTAAGGACAAATCGAATAAGATTAAGTCGCTGCCAGTGCCGAAGATACAAGTGACGTGTGATAGGCGAGACACTAAAGCATAATCGAATATCATTAAGGCACCTTGCGAGCTTAGGAAGTTTTGTCTCGGAAGACCGTTAGTCCTCCCCCACACAATTACCCCACCTTGGATTGGGTTGCATGAGTTTGCATGATTGGTACATGCGGCACACTGAGATGATGGCAGACGCTACTGGATTCACCGTCAGTTACACGGAGAACCATTTCCTCCACAAGGCGGGCTACTTCGTCGTAGGCTTCCAAGACTTATTCGAATTATTCAACCTCGACGCCCTCGATGCCTCACTTCTATGATGCTGGACACTGTAAATGTGTACAATCAAGTTCTATATTCATGCAATACCGATAAATATCATAGCTCATTGTTTATGTATATATACATGATGCAAGAATCCCAGCTATAACGACAACCGGTGGGTTTCCTCGACCCACAGTTGATCTTTGAGTAATGCTTTAACGAAGACCATTCTACATTGAGAAATACATAATGAAGGAGTTGCTTGCTCATGGCGGCAAGGACTACATACTGGTGCCCTACAACCAGGGGTAAGTGCTTCACTACTTGCTATACAAATTTCATTTGTACATTATACGCAACACGAACTTAGGTTTAATGACTATAGCGATATACATGAGTAGGGAGCACTGGATCCGTTTAGTCATTGTACCAAAGTAGAATAATGTAATATACCTTGATTCCCTAGTCAATAAGAACCATGACTTCACCCTTGTGCAAAAAGTACTTGATAGGTATGCTCAGTTACTTCATACATAATTCTATTGTTAGTCTTCCTTCGTTTGAAATGGCCGAGGATAGCTTTTTGTAATCACGTAGGGCGTTCACCACCAATGTTGCCGGGGACGGAAACAAAATGAACCGAGCGCCACACTGCGACACATGATGTGATTTTCAGTACCCGCTACAATGTAATAATCCTATATCACACTTCGTAACTTGGCATCTTGAACTGATTATACCTATATATGTAATTCTATTTTTGCAGTGCCACCAGCAACAACAAAGCAACGTATGTGCATTCTATGTTTTTCATCATATGCATGAAATCACAGGTGCTAAGCCGAACCGTTGGGCGACTCGATCCAGTCGCCCAACGGCCAAGCGATATTAATGCGGTCGACCAACCGTTGGGTAACATTAATGCAGTCGATAAACCATTGGGCGATTGGATCCAATCGTCCAACGGCCAAGCGACAATAATGCAGTCGCTAAACGGTTAGGCGACGACACAGATGACTGCATCCCTGTCGCCCAATGGTTCGACGACAGGTGGCTGGAGGCTGGTTTTATTACTATGTAATCCTTTTTAAAAAATATTTGAAAGTTAATCCCTCTCGAACTATCCATAAGTTAAAAATAGATAATCTACCTATGAACCATATATAAGACCATCCTTTTAACTGAGCGCAAATACATATATGGACTAAAAACATTTTTGTGGATTAATAACCTTTGACACTTCAGCCTATATATCCTTCACAAACAACTGCACAATATTTCCAGGTCTTGCCCCAGAAGTGATACATGTTGTTGGATGGCTTAATAATGAAGCTGGGAATAACACGGAAGAATTGAATGCGAAAAGACGAGGAGATTTGATGTTGCAAATTAAAATATACTTTATAATGAAGCTGATAATAATACGACGCATAGAGTTTGGCTACGTGCATAAGAAACAACATCATGCATGATGCAACAAACCGAAGTACTCCTACAATACATATGTGCCTTTTTGGAATGGAAATAGATTCGACCTTCGACGGGTGACTAGCACAAAATGAGCCGACCTACTGCGTGGACCGGAGCCATTTTCCCTTCCTTGCTAGCTTGGCGTTGAACTTCTCGCCGGCCTCTTTGGCCTTGGCCGCCATTTCCCTATTTTTCTCACGCTCCCTGCGCCCGCATGCCTCGAGATGAACTTTTGTCTCCCGACATATGCGCTCATTTTGCTCGTCATTGCGCGCTTCTCCTCCTGGATCTCGCGGGCCTTTTTGACATTCCACTCTTCGTAGTCGAGAGTCCACTGGTCATGTGGGTGGATGTCTTGGTCGATCCACTTGCAGTTGCCACATAACGGATCCAGGGGACTACAGGTAGACGGGAGAGGTTGTTAGTGCGTACTTTGAAAGAGAAATAGTAGGAAAACACACTGTAACTGGTACTTACTGGCTGCCGATAGATGCTCGTGTCTCAACGTCTGTCGGGATAGTCACTGGAGTAGTTAGCGCAACCCCAGTAACGCATGCGCAGGCTCACCACTGCTTAGACTTGAAGAACTTGCATGAGTCCCTACACCAACAGAGGGGTGGTGTCTCCCCCTCAGCCGGTGTTGTAGCGAACACTCGGTTAGTCTGGTAGGGTTTGCAGCTACGGGGGGGTCGTCATTGTGGAGAGCTGCCATCCTGACAAGCTCCTCTTGCCAGATTCGGGCCGCAGCAGCCCTTGCTAGTTCGCGGATCTCGTCCCATTGCCTTTTCATGTTGTCCATCCCAGCGTGGTGAAGCAAGCTCTGGTATAGTGTTGGGTTTGGTTGTGTAGTGTTATCTCCCAGATCTCTTCCACCTACTTTTATAAGCCAAAGGGTTGGCATGGTATGGTTAATCTCATGTGAGTAGCTTGCGAGGTAGAGTGTTGCCTTGTCATTATGAAAAGTTGCTGGCAAGGTAGAGTGTTGTCACGTCTTATATTGCAGGGAGCTGTCATGTCCTGCTTTGCAGTATCCTATCTTTTCAGTCTGAAAAGTTGAGGATGTATAGTGTTGTGATGCCGATATGAAAAGCTGGCGAGACAGAGTGTTATGACGTCTTACTTTGTAGAATTTGTCACTTCCTGCTTTGTAAAGTCATTTATTTTTAGTCTGAAAAGTCAAAGAGGTTAGTATTGTCAAGTCGATCTGAAGAGTTGGCGAGGCGAAGTGTTATCCTTTGGTTTTCTCGCTGAAAAAAGCTGCCCCGTTAGGTCTTTTCACTGCGCAAAGCTGTCCCGTTTAGTCTTGTCACTATGCAAGGCTGTATCCTTTGGTCTTGTCACTGCGCAAGCTGCTCCATTTGCTCTTGTCTATGTGCAAAGCAGCCAGCCCCGTCTGGTCTTGTCATCTGCAAGCTAGCACATTACTTGCTTTATTACCCTCCCTGTTAAACAGTAACATACCATGCATTAAGCTATAGGCGTCGATATGCATTGAACAAACATGCATTGTACGAACGAGTGCACATAAGAACGCAAAAGTATTACAGGCATCACACATTAAGTGCAAAGTTTAAGTATCACATAACGAACAAAAGTACAGCCAGCGCGGGGGGACGCCCCCTACTAGCCTCCCCAACCGCACTCCCAAAGATCCTCCCACATCGCCACGGCCCACTCCACTCAAGGCCCCACCAGACGGCCTCACTTGGCCCCCTCCTCTGCGCTAGGTGTTGGGGCCTCGGTCCTGAGAGGGAAAGACAGTATGGAGGCCTGGTTTGACGAGGACCGAGGGGTGGACCGAAAGGCATGGTACTCCTATGGTGATTCGTGCTCGTCATGCGTAGCTACACCTCAGCGTCAAACCTATTCCATTCTTAGGGGATGGGAGCTATGTCCTTATCGGAACTGTCCACATTGTCCTCATGTACAACATCCTCTTCAGCCAAGGCAATCCGGTCATCGCTCTCCATTTGACACACTATGTACTCCCTATGCACTCCCTATGCTCTCCTTCATCAGCCTGTCCTGTAGGCTCACCATGTGGTGATCGCTTTTCCTCTCTTGCATCTACCGCGTCGGCCTCGTCACGAGCAACATCATCTGAACCCTTCGTAACACCGGCCTTCGGGTCCTCTTCTTGACCAACATGCTGGGCGCCCAAGCCACTCCCACCACTTGGATGATATCCGTCGGCAGGGCCCTGTACAACTTCTTTTGGGCATGCTTACACAAGCAACACACACTCGTATCCACAGCGCCGGCAGCCTTCTATAAAGCCCTTCCAAACAGACGTGTGCATCAGTCTACTCAACTCCCATCTAATGTCCGTGCGAGATCGACTCCAAAGCCCTTGTATGATGACATTGCACACCTCAGGGTCCAAGGAGAAGCTGCGGGTGAGGCAGTACATCACATATGTGATTCGTGCATTCTCACCGTTCGGGTGTACCAGAGTGGCTTGCGGAAAACTGCTCAAGTCAACACCGTATGGACCATCATGAATGGTGCTATCACCGTAATGCACTTTCAATGTAATGGGTACAGGCATGACTGATGTCTGCCTACAAATATTTCTAATATTACAACTAGTTAGATCGCATCGCACGATATGCAAGTACTGCTGTACTGTAATTTACATTTGTACAGTCCTTTGCCTATCGTGAACAACTACACTACAGCATGATCAAGACATCATTCATTCCCTAAGGCAGAGGCCACAATGAACGTGCAGTATACTATTCTGATTCAACCTGAAAGCCGAGCTATTCCATACCAGGCATTATTCAATTCTGATGCTAACTTGCAATTCGAAATGCTACAAGTGGCGTTCCAGTCTTCTACAGAGTTATACCAATTACCTAAGTCTATTAGTCCATACTAATTAACCTATACTAATTATTCCATACAAATAATTCATCCTCAACTTTCAAATTATTCACCGAATAATAGTCAGTCACAAATGCACCGACACAACTACAATACTTCTCACAAACAACATTACTTCTCCGTCACGTACTACTTTTATCTCTAATTAAAGGTTTCTACCGGTGCTACTTACATATTAATTAACAACATTCTGATTTTCTACTTTTTTTATCTAACTTAAATTTTCTACGGGTGCTATTTATACTACTATTTTAACTACAAAAACTATTTACTTACTACAAAGAAATACACTACAAGAATGACCTCACGGGACGAATCTTTCCTTCTCCTCTTCTTCTCTCTCCCTTTTCTCCTTCTCCCTCTCCTCTTCTTCTCCCTCTTCCCCTTTCTTTCCTCTCCTCTCCTCTCATCTCTTTCTTTCTTCTAGCCTATCACTCGGCCGGAGGCCGAGTCGCACGCTCTTTACACAAGACCTTCAGTCGCCCAATCGTTCGGCAGACTGCCGACTGGAGGCTGCTGTCGCCTAACCGTTCAACGACTGCATTATTATCGCTTGGTTATTGAGCGATTGAATCCAATCGCCCAACGGTTCGGCGACTGCATTAATGTTGCCCAACGGTTGGCCGACCGCATTAATATCGCTTGTTGATCCAGTCGTCTAACGGTTCGGCGACAAAGATATACTTTTGTTTAAAAAATCCTATGCATAATTTTGTAATTTTAAATAAAAAATAGATTATTTTTTAAAAAAACTAAGAGAACAGAGGAGATAAGTTGAGCGGCCCGAGCATCAATACAGCCCAGCCCAATCATACTGTGAATTATAGAGAGCTAAGGCTCCCATAGATGACGAGATTCCACTTGGTCTTGGCATTTCTTCAATCATACTGTGAATTGTAGAGAGCTAAGGCTCCCATAGATAACGAGATTCCACTTGGTCTTGGCATTTCTTCGTACAGACCATCACAGATTCACAGCCCCATATATTTTCGTCTCCACGTGAACAGGTCTCAATCGGCAGCTGTTACTGTAGTACCGTCGCACAATTTGCTCTGCTTCTTATCCACATATTTTCGTCTGACGCAAATCGTTGAACGCATCAGAGTGCCGTCTGTTTACTTAAAAATCTTTTGGCCTTGGTAGTTGGTACCATAGACCTATTATTAACTAGATCAGCTCATGGTAACCGTGCTATCCCCAGTCCCGTTCGCTGCTCTGACTAACAGACATGTCGCAGATATCCATCCCGATCAACATTTAATTTGGCTTCAATGGGAAGAGAAAATGAACATCAAGAACCACAAAACCATGGAGCAAGGAATTTATAATGACAGGGCCCGCTCACTAAACAATTCAACCCCACTGCTCACAAATCACACTTCACATCATGCACAAAACGAACCCTAACTGCCTTAAAAAAAGACGAACCCTAACATGTCCTTTCCTCTTGCGGTTTTGAGACACTCTTTATGTTAGTTTCGCCAATATTGATCGTATAGTAGCAACATAGTTGTATAGTTTGTTGTGCCAGTGTAAAGTAATATAGAAGTAAGCATGTGATAGGTGCTAAGGCAATGCTAGAGATGAGAGAAATTTATTAGCACCGATGCCGACGATTGAAGGAGTGGGTGCTAAGTCTGAATTGCATGGTACCGAAGCAAACCTTGGAAGTTAACGCTAAGGTCGAAAAACTTGATCGCTTCTTTAGCTAAATATGTAAATTTAGCAACTATAGATGGTGTTAAGGGTTGAAGTAAAAAATAACTATATGATCAGCTACGACGGTCGAAGGGGAGTGAATGACACATACGATTTTTTCCAAATAGTATTCAACATTTTTTCACTCCAACAATTACAAGCAACTGTGAAGATATAAATTGAACTTGCGAGCACTAAGAAGCAACTCTACAACCAAGAACTAGACGATCACCTGTCAGGCTAGTCTAAGCGCCAACTCTTAGATGGTCTGGCCGGTGGTGGGCGGTCTTACCAACAGGGTCGGCAGTCTGACCTCTCCCCTACTAACAAACCGAAAACACCATGATTTTCAAGAAATGATTTCACCTAACTTTTGACTAACTTTTGATTTACTTGTTCAAATCACACCAAATTTGAAAAATGTTACCCTAGGATGTTTGAAACATATTCCAACCAACAATTTCAGAAATCCTTGTCAAGGTTTCCATATTTATCGATCATATGGAGGAGTACTCAAGAACTAGGCAAAAGAGGGAAACTTGATCTACTTATGCTCGTGAGATCTAGGTAGCTAAAATGATTCTAGATAGATTCCTATAAGCCCTAGCAAGATATATCTTAGCTCAAATCACACTAAAACAAGATAGAACCAAGAATCACCGATAACACCTCAAGAAAGTAAGAAAATCAAACAAGAGTGTAACAGTCTATTTTTCGGATGTAAATAGTATTTACAATTTGGTTCTTGATTTTCAAACCGTATGTCAAATTATTGTATAATTTCAATCTTCTAGCTTCTAGCTAAGCTCGGGTTGAAGTTTCAAACCTCTTCGCAATTCACAGATTCAAATTCGAATTTGACTTCATCTTTTTCATATTTAGGCCCTTTTCTCACTTTTTACCCTCCTCTTCCTTGCTTAGCCCAATGCTTCTTTGGGCCGGCCCAATGCTTCTTTGGGCCGGCCCAATTGGCCTTTTCTCCGGCCCACACCCCTTCCCCTTCCTGGCCCAGCTCCTCTTGGCCTGGTTCCTTTCTCCTTGCCTTCTTCTACATGCACCCGGCCGGTCACGCCCTTGACGCCACCGCTGGTCAGCTACGCAGCTCCCTTCCACCCCGTGCCTCGCCACCAGCTCATCTACTACGCTCTGCGCCCGCCTTGGCAAGCGCTCGTGCTCCCACCTCATCCTGTCACCTCCGCCGTTTGCCCCTGCCTCACAAAGTCGCCGCTCCGTCGCCATGGCGTCAGCACCATCCGTGCGCACACACCATGGCGCACCAGGGAAGCTCCGCCTTGTCCCATCACCTGCTTGTCCTCGCCCGTGGTCGACCTCGTCAAGTCGTCGCCCCCTCGCAGCGCAAGTCCTGCGCCCACCTGCCTCCGCCCGTCCCGATGCAGTGCGTGTCACCCGCCCATGCCGCCATGCCTCGGGACCAAGCACCGTCGAGCCTCAATGGCTCCTTTCCTCTTCTCCTCGGCTATAAGAGCCCCTGCATCCTCATGGACCTCCCTACCTCGCTTCCTTCGTCACTGGTAAGCCACCAAAGAAACGCTGAGCTCCTCTTCTCCCCGAACCGCCTCGCCGGTGATTCGTTGCTCCGGTGAGCACATCGCCCGGTCGACCCCGTCACCACGTGCCCCCGACGTCGAGGAAGCCATTCCCACCTCCCATCTCCTTCCCCGCCGCCGAGACGCATCGCCGAATAACACAGTGTTTTAAAGAAGATTCGGGATTAGAAAATCTGGGTCCAACAAAGAGTACAAATAAAACATGATGAATCAAGTTTGATCTTCTATTACCACTTGGAGAGGAATGATTACAACTACTCCACCCGGAGGACAAAATCATAAGGGCAACACTTAACTCTCTCAACTAAAACCTAATTTCTCCCTTGCAAGCTCAAATGCAAAACCTATTTCTCTCTCTAAGTCCCCTTATATAGTGGGGGCTCATAAGAAACCCTTACCTGGTTACAATGTGGATCACATTCACTACACACATCCATGGGAACCCGTTAACCCATTACACAACCGGGTCTTTCACACGTGCATGCTTCTTCACCCTTGGCTCCAATATCCCGAAAACATCATGTCTTGTCCTCCATGAAGTTTCCTTGACCTAACCCACTTAGGCCACCTCCGCAGTTTTGCAAACCGTTTGCTTTTCCAGTTTTGGGCAAATGACCATATTGCCCCTCCACTGTCATTTCCCGATTCCTTTTCCTCGAACCATCCCCTGTGCTTCGTCGTCCTCCATGTGGCCCTGATGATTACCCGTCAAGCCTCTCACATGTTCGGATCCCACCGAACGGTCCTCGCTTGCAAACATGTCCAAGTCACTTGGCGCATCCACATGTCCCGCTTGACCTTGACCACTGGTGGCTTCCATAGCCCTTTGTCCATTTTGCGCCTTGTCCGAGTACAACTATCTTACTCGGCCTTCATGACCGCTCTGGACCTTGGTTTTCCTAACCAGTCCCGGTCTTCCTCGTTGTTGACCATAGTTGACTCTGGAACCACCTGCACAACAATAGACCAAGCAAATCATTTCCATACACAAGTACATTCCAACCTGACCCACATTAGTCATAAACATACATATGCACCATCGCCATAGCCCTTGACCAAATCGACAAATATTCAACACAGAAAATCGCCCTGGCTGGTCGGACTACCCACCAGTCTAACCATCAATCAATGGCTGGCCAGATCGCTTCCCAGATCCTGAAAACACCCATCCTGAACATTTCCTCAAAAGTCTATCTAGTTTCGCATCTAGTCTTCATTTTGCATGAAACCTGGTGCAAACACACATCCACACACTCCCACAAAAGTGTATGGTCACAATGCCCAAAATTCAACTTCGTCATCACCGGACGGTCTGACCGCCACCCTTGGCCGGTCAGAAGGCCGGCCTCAGCCAGTCTGATAGCTACCTCTGGCTGGTCTGATCGCCACCCTATCCGGTCAGTCTGCCTACTAACTAACAACAACTCTGAATTTTGTTCAATCACAAACCAAACTCAAACTTCGACAAACACATACAAAGCACTATCAATTACTGATCGCAAAACCATGTGGTTACCTCCACATGGTCTCACAATAGCTAACAATGATATTGTGAAGAGAGAGAGAGAGAGGTGATGTGTCTACTTTAGCACCAAATTTAGATGCTAAGGGACGTACATGGTTGAGACATGGAGCTTTTATCTTCCACTTGAGAACTTGAGATTTTTCAGGTGCTAGTAGTTGTTTATTCAGCACCAAGAGAAGCAATGGCGTGTGAGCGGCTAATGCATCCACCACAGCTGCCTTATGTTTCCTCACAAATATCATCTTTCATAATTTGCCATGTCATACAACTTGAAATTTTTACCAGCATGTTTGGTAAAATTTTGGAAAGGGTTAAAGTGTTTTGTAAGAAATGACGAGGTGCCGTTTATGTGCAAATCAAACTTAGATTGCTTTTCTTCTGCTCCTTATGTCGAGGTTTCTTTCATGGAGCCTGTTGCGTAACTTGCTCATTGTGTTTCCTGCTCCCTTTTAGCGTAAAAAGTTCCTAGAAAGGACATTGCACTCGTGAGTGTGACCTAGGTTTATTTAGTTTTCTAGCTAATTCTACGACTTTTATGTTTTCAACACCGGCATCATCGCCATCGAAGGCACGAGTTGTACTGTGCGAAGACCTCGTGATGGTGTTTTGGTTCTTCCTGACACTCGCGACAGGCAGGTAACTACATGAAGTATTTTCCAGAAGAGTTTAATCCCGGGTACTTGATCTATTTTTTTCATAATTATTATCTAAATATTCTTGTAAAAACATCCCAGTCATGCCATGGAAATTACTCTGCTTCGGACCAATATACTGCTACCATGATTCACGGCCTTTCATCATCACCAATCACCATCATGACTCTTAACAACGCAGGACCAGTCGGTAAAAAAGAGGTTCACTTCACTTAGCTTTTCGATTTCACTGCACCCAGCGTAAGTGAAATGTATGTTTTCAGAAGTATGAACAGAGTAACCAGAGTTAATTAGCTCTTTTCCATGCGAGAAAGATCATGAAAAACCATGCCAGATCAATCTCTGCCTTTAACCATGCCAGATCAATCTCTGTCTACCTTTAACTGGCTGTCCTTTTATCTTGCCTTATTACACCTTGCGGCAGCATCAATTGCAATTTTTTTTTTTTTTTTTTGTCGTAGGGTATCAATTCCATTTTGACTGTCGTTGCACAGGCTAACATCAGCGAGTCACAGTCCGACGGCCTATACTAAGTCTTGCACTGGCTTACTATTCCTAACCAAACTAATCTCTTGTGATATCACGACGATATGAATTACAGCATTACAGCCGGCCTTTTCATTAACCTTGCTTCTGAAACAAGCCATGATTTTGCTAAGTACTCCAAAACATAGCTTCTTAAAGTACCTAGAAAAATATATTCTTTGATTATTTCTGAAATTTAACCTAGAAAACCCAAACTGTAACATCCTGTTTTTGAAAATTAGGTTTTCAAAATCAAAAGTTTGGTTTTCAAATCTTTCAGATCTGGCAAAAGCAATATCAGTAGATTTCTTACCTCGGTTCGCGTGCCGCCGCCCCTCTCCCCCAATCGCCGCGCTTGCTCCTCTCCGCTTCTACCGACGACCGCCGCGCTTTCCTCCAGCCTACAAGACGCCTCCTCCGGCATTTGCAGCCGCTCCTCGCTTGTCTCCATCACCGCCCTCCTCCCTAATCCGCCTCCTCTCAGGCAACATCACCCGCTGTCACCTCCTCTACTCGGCTGCAGACCTCTCCCTCTCGTCTCGCCCCCATCGCTCGGGACCCAGCAGCCTCCTCGCCTCCGCCTCCGGCTATAAAGCCGGCCGCCTCTTCGCTTCCTCCTCCACTCCACCGCCTTCTCCACTCACCTTCATCTCTTGGAGCCGTTGCCGTCGGCGTCGCCTCTTCCGGCCTTCTCCTTCGCCTTCGGCTCCGGCCTCCGCCTCAGCGCCTTCCTCCTCCTCCTCCGGCCAGTCGTGGCTGGCTCCCGCCTCCTCCTCTCTCTCTCTTTCTCTCCTCTCCCCGTTTCTCCCCGCCTCGTCTCCTCCGCGCCCGGCCTTATCCCTCGAACGTTGGAGCAGTGGGCCCCACCTGCGTCACGCTGGTGGCAAGTAGGCCCACTTGCGAGCGGACGCGTCCAGCAGGCCGTCGTGGACCTGGCCCACGCATCTTGTGGACCGGAGGCCACGTGTCGGCGCGGGAATTTTTCTGGATTTTCCGATTTTTGGTTTAATTGAAAAATCGATTTAAAGTTTCAAAAATTCATATCTTTTCCTTTATAACTCCAAAAATTATGAAACCAGTTTCTAAAATTTTCTAAAATCAAGATCTTGCTAATGGCACTGGTCTTGTTCATTTTGGAGTTTATTTATTATGAGTTTGGTATTTATTTGCTCTCTTTGCTGTTGTGTCTTTTTCTGGTACTTTTGTCCGATTAGGGTTCGAAGACGCCGGAGACCTCAACTTCGATCAAGCTCAAGAATACCAAGACCCCGCTGCCTTTAATCAAGGCGAGTTAATACTTTGATCATTCTGAGCCTACATTTTATGCAAACTATGTTTATTTAAAATATCAAAGTTGCATGCTTTACTTTTGTAATCAAATGTATGTTAAAGCTTAAGGTAGTTAAATACCCATTTGCTGATTAATTACTTATTAAGCCATCCTTTGATAAATCAAATACAGTATTCTTTGTCACCCTAGTAAATATATGGTAAATACTAGTATAGGTTGTACTTAAGCGACATGCTAGTCTTGCTTAAGTACCGGGACAATAAATGTCCCAATCATCATCCTTTAAACATGAAAAATAGTTTTGGGCAGTCATTGGATGTAGATGACTGATGTGTTGCGTTAATTGGATTTCCTTCCCAAAACCCTAAAACAACTTGCTAGTACCACATCTGGGCGGATGGAAAGAGTGGTGGGTGCGGACGTAGCACGAGCATGGTTGGTATGTGGTATGAACCGTCCAGATGACTTAAGGACTTAATCTTGTCATGACCTCCTGTGTAAAACCAGTACAACCGCAAGTCTGCAAAGTGCAACTTGGCTTAGTAAAATTATTGAACCCTGAAAGACATCCCACAACTGGTGCTTAGAAGTGTGCAAGCGGCGGGACGATATCTTTGTCTCGAGAGGACACCGGGAGGTGAAGTTGCCCATCGCGCGATCGTTGTGGCGGGCCAGTGCGCTTAGTCGTTGGGGTAAACATCTCGCATAACTTATGGAATTGGCCATAGGGGTGAGATGACGGAAGGGGTAAGGTAGTTTGAAACGTTACTGTGACGATCGCTCAACTACATGACCAAGGAATCATGTGGGGTAACGAGTATGATTATCTCTTGTGGGTACGGTGTACAACCTCTGCAGAGTCTAAACTGTTTAAACAACCACGCCTACGGTTAAAAGGCGGACACGGAACTTAACCAGAGTTAGCTCTATTTCAAAATCTTTGTGGGTGGAATGAAATGTGGTGGGCTCATCCAAATTTCTTGTTTTGGACTTTTTTTCGGGTAGCCTTACCCAGTGTTGATAATCGGTGGATGTAGCCGTTATCAAAATTTAAGCATGAGGTGGAGGTAACCTCTACTGTTATTTAATAATTGCACTTATTCTCTTTAATGAAAATGCAATTTGTTTAAAATGTTAAGTCATAGGGATTTGTACTGATGATAATTGAAAATGTTACTTTAGAAAATAAAAGAACCTGAGCCATCCTTGTTAAGCCTTGCATGTATACTATTGCATACTGTGTGTTGGCTCGCGAGCACGGTAGTTGTGCTCACTCTCGCTCCTCCCCCAAACCCTCCAGATGATATGGAGCAAGGAGACTACGCCTACTACGAGGATCCCGAAGTTGATGGCCAAGGGAACCCTGAAGAATAGTATAAATTCTGTAGTATCGGTCTCGCCTCGGTCTAACTGACTCCGCTGGTACCTAGGTGCATCCTATATTATCTGAGTTTTCGGGTAATATCGGATGTACACATGTTTTTCCAGTCGCTTGCCTGTGAAGAGATGTCCCCTCAACCCCCCTTTTTGCTTCCGTTGTCTCTTCCGCTACTTTTGTGATGTAATCATTTGGCCTATTCGGCCTTTATTGTAAAACTTGACCCGATGCGGTCTATGTAAACTCTGATGTGTTAAGTTAATGAATGGTATGATTTTACGCCATGTATGAAATGATTCAGTGATGTATCTGTGAGTGCTATCTATCGATCCAGGAATAGCACGTATTCGCAGAGGATTGAGATTAGAAAATCCGGTCCGATGAGTTTGTATCGAGAATATCTTTGTAGGATCCTTAGCTAGACTTGTCGAGCCTAAGGACTTGTGTCCTATTTTCAAAAACTTAAGAAAAACTTTGGCAAAATATAATGTATTTATTGCTTTTACTCGTCACTCCTAGTTCCGTACTTATCTCTGCATTCATTATGTTTTTCTGACTTTTCTTCTGTTTCAAAATTTTGTAGATGGCCAACTCACCCTCTGTTGGGCCATGGGACCACTGTTCCCATGGAGAGCACGACGGAGACTTCGCTGACGTCCTTCGTCAGTTAATGCAGTATCTCGGCTACATGTGCCCTCCACTCTTCAGAGGACGCATGGAGAGGATCGTGGATCGCGAGTCCTGGACAATGGAGGTTTTCCTCTATGCCAGGATTGGCGAGTTCACCCCTCACACCTTTGTGGCCGAGGCACCCCGAGTCGCCTCCACTCGCCTGTGCTGGATGCACGGGGACCTCCTGCGGGAATCTGCGTTCTGCTACCACCCGTTCCTCCCCGATGGAGGGCAAGTCCCAGAAGTATTCGACTCCAGCGACGACGACCCCCGCCTGGCCCATCAAGTGCAGCTCACGCGGGCGATGTCCGCCACCATCCGCACCGCCATGGGCGAGATCCGGCAACTCCGGATGCTCCTCACTGGAAGCTACACCCACTCCGACACTCTGCGCAACAACATGCTTCGGAGCGACGAGGCTTATTTTGTTGCAGTTCAGGAAAGGGATGCCGCCGTCGCAGAGCTAGCCCGCCTCACCGCCGCCACGACGATCACCGCTCCAGCTCGGCTCGGCTCCTCCTCCACTGCCATCGCCCCAATGACAGGGACGCCGACCGACCACTTCGCCCCGGGAGCCCGACCGGATGACGCCAAGAAGAGCGCGGACGCCCGCCGCAGCCGCTTCGCATCGACCCCGGAGAGCCCAGTCGTCGGTGCAGTCTCAGCCGTTCCCGCTCCGGCTCACGATCACCCACCATCGACAGCGATCGCTCTCGCTCCACTTCGCCGGATTTCAGTCAGAGCCGTTCCCACTCCCGCTCCCCGGGAAACTGCACCGCTTGTGGTAGCAAGCATTCGTTGGAGGAGTAGTTAGCTTAGATTAGCCAGCGGTGTTTGCTTTAGCAGTCTTTTGGTTGCAAGCACCTTTTATTCCTTCGTCTGTAGGCGTTGTGTTTGTATCGTGTGTCGTGGCTTAGATTAGCTTATAGGCTATGTTTCAGAAGTCATGTAACACCTAACCCTTTATTATTAATGCAGCCATTTCTGGCTTTGTATTGTTTGAGTTCGATCTTCTTGTTGGTTTAAGGTTCTTTTGTGTGTATCTTAGAGGGCTAGAAAACCCTCATATACTTCATTTTTGTTCTAAGCTTCAGTTGTTCTTCAGATGCCCCCTAGAAGAGCCACCGCCCTAGTCCGTGGAGCCTTCGCAACCGGCCGAGGAAGAGGCCGTGGAAATGGTCGTGGCCAAGGTCAAGATCTGCCGCCACCACCGCCAGCAAATCCCTCCATGGCTCAAGTAATGTTCCAGTAGACTCAGATCTCGCAGCTCGCTAAACAATCGCCAGATGGACCCCGGCAGGTCGTACCTCCAAGCTTGCCGACTTCCTCAGGACAAGGCCTCTCACTTTTGCTGCCGCTAATGAACCACTTGAAGCCGGAGATTGGCTTAGGGATACTGAGAAAAAGCTTCGTCTTGCTCGATGCTCGGATGAAGACAAGGTGGACTTTGCCACCCACCAGTTGAAGGGAGCCGCCGCTGCTTGGTGGGAAAACTACCTCACTGCCCGAGGTGGTGATGGCTCCATAGTCGAAGAAGAAGAAGTAGTAGCATCTACAACCGGTAAACAACCAGACCCCGCTCCTGCAGAAGAAATTGCTGAGTTGCCTCAAAAAGAAGTTGAACCCGTTTGGCAGCCAATCCCCTAGTCGGAATTCAAGGCCGCTTTCAGAACAAACTTTGTGCCAGCAGGTACAATGAGGTTGAAGAAGAACAAGTTCATAGCTCTCAAGCAGGGCCAGTTATCCGTGAATGAGTACCTGACCAAGTTCAACCAGCTTGCCCGCTATGCCCCCCAATGACATAGCAGATGAGGAAGAGAAGATTGACCGCTTCGTTGAAGGCATGCGTGAAGAGATGAGAGGTCAGCTCATCCTTCATGATTTCTCCAGTTTTCATCACCTGGTCAACAAAGCTCTAGTACTGGAGAATGAAAGGAAGACCGCTGAAGTCAACTGCAAGAGGAAGATGGCGTTCCAAAGGCCTCAGGGCAACTTTCCTCAGAAGTCAACCTTCCAGGGCAGTTCATCCTTCAGACCACCTGCAGCCTTGCAGTCAAGAGGTCCAGCTCTAGCCCCGCGTCCCCAAGGAAGTGGTTCCCGTGTCCTTCGCCCCGCTGGGCCACCTGCCACTGTCAATCCAGCAGCCCATCTCCATTGTTTCAGCTGTGGAGAGAACGGACACTTCGCTAATAAGTGCCCAAATCGTCAGAACACTGCCGCCAGGTTCAACCCAGGAGCTGCCCCAACTCAAGGCCAAGGTCCGAGTCAAAGCAAGAGTCTTCAAACTTCTCAAGCATCACGGTTTACACCGACACCAAACCGTGGCCAAGTGAACCATGTCACAGCCGAGGAGGCTCAGGACGCCTCAGGAGTGCTTATGGGTACATTCTCTGTTAATTCTGTACCCGCGCAAATTTTATTTGATTCTGGAGCTTCGCACTCTTTTGTTTCAAGACAATTTGTTGAAAGGCTTTTGTTGCCAACCTTTGAGTTAAAGAAACCCGTGGTGCTAAGTTCACCCGGGGGACCCCTATTTGCTACCTCAGTAAGCCCCAGAGTAGAGATTGCTATGGAAAATTCTGGATTTCTAGCAACCCTCCTTGTGTTAGAGTCCCAGACACTGGATATCATCCTAGGGATGGATTGGTTGGCTAAGTACCAAGGTTTAATAGATTGTGCCAACAGAGAATTGATGCTCACCAAGAGTCCAGGAACCGTAATAAAGATTAGAGTGGATCGTTCCTCTCCGTTGGATCGAGCAATCTACCACCTGGGAGAGTTGTCCCTAGAGACAACACCTGTAGTCCAAGCTTACCCTGATGTCTTCCCTGAAGAATTGCCAAGTATGCCACCAGATCGAGATATTGAGTTTGTAATCAACCTGAAGCCAGGGACTGCCCCGATTGCTAAGAGACCATATAGAATGGCAGCCAAAGAACTTGCAGAGCTCAAAACCCAGATGGAAGAACTACAAAATAAAGGTTTCATCAGGCCTAGCTCATCTCCCTGGGGTTCACCAGTACTCTTTGTGAAGAAGAAGGACGGAACAGTCAGACTGTGTGTGGACTACCAAAAACTCAATGATGTGACCATCAAGAACAAGTACCCGTTGCCACACATGGATGACCTGTTTGATCAGCTGTCAGGAGCCGCAGTGTTCTCAAAGATCGACCTGAGGTCATGATACCATCAACTTAAGATCAGGGCTGAGGATATCCCAAAAATAGCTTTTACCTCCCGGTATGGCCTGTTCGAGTACACCGTTATGTCTTTTGGCTTAACCATTGCGCCAGCCTACTTCATGAACCTTATGAACAAGGTATTCATGGAATACTTGGATAAATTTGTTGTCGTGTTCATAGACGACATTCTAATTTATTCCAAGAGCGATGAAGAACATCTTTGAACATCTGCATTTAGTCCTTGATAAGCTCAAAGAACATCAGCTTTATGCCAAGTATAGCAAGTGCGAGTTTTGGCTCCAAGAAATCGGTTTCCTCGGGCATATAGTATCCGCAGGAGGAGTCGCTGTGGACCCATCAAAGGTACAGGATGTTTTGACCGAAACAACCAACCTCGGTAGCAGAACCGGCGCGTAGTTTTCTCGGATTGGCCGGTACTACCGACGCTTCATTGAAGGGTTCTCCAAGTCGCCCGGACCAATGACCCACCCGCCAAGAAGGAAAAGAAGTGCGAATGGACGAAGCACGTGAAAAGAGTTTTCAGGAGTTAAAGAAGAGGTTAACCACCGCTCCGGTGTTAGTCCTACCAGACATGCACTAGGACTTTGAAGTCTATTGTGATGCTTCACGCCAAGGTCTTGGCTGCGTACTCATGCAAGGTGGAAAAGTCGTGGCCTATCGCGCCCGCACAACTCCGACCCCATGAAGACAACTATCCAACTCATGATTTGGAGTTAGCAGCAGTAGTGCATGCACTAAAGATTTGGCGGCACTACTTGATCGGGAATCATTGCAACATCTTCACAGATCACAAGAGCCTCAAGTACATTTTTACCCAGTCAGATCTCAACCACCGTCAGAGAAGATGGCTGGAATTGATCAAAGACTATGACTTGGATGTACACTACCACCCTGGGAAGGCTAATGTAGTTGCTGATGCATTAAGCTGCAAGTCCTACTGCAGTAATGTAATGGTTCAAGAACATCAACCTGAACTCTACAAGGAATTTGAGGCACTTAACCTTTGTTTAATTGAACAAGACACCATAGGTGCTGTGGAAACGCATCCAACTCTAGAAGGGCAGATCAAGGCCGCTCAAGAAGTACATCCCGAAGTCCAAAAGTTTAAACAACTCATGGCCCAAGGAAAATCTCCTAAGATGATAGAAGATCGGGAAGGAATCCTATGGTTTGGGAAACGTCTCTTTGTTCCCCACCAGAAGGACCTTAAGGATTTGATTCTGAAAGAAGCTCATAGCTCCGCTTACACCCTGTACCCCGGCAGCACCAAGATGTATCAAGAGATGAAGGTTCTGTATTGGTGGCCACGAATGAAAAGAGATATCACTAAGTTTGTAGCTTGTTGTGATGTGTGTCAGCGAGTAAAGGCTGAGCACCAGAGACCAGCAGGATTACTTCAACCGCTGAGATCCTCGGTGGAAATGGGAAGAAATCGAATGGATTTCATTACGGGTCTTCCTCGAACCAAGTCCGGATGTGACTCAAGATGGGTTATATAATTTGCTCATTGTGTTTCCTGCTCCTTTTAGCGTAAAAGTTCCTAGAAAGGACATTGCACTCGTGAGTGTGACCTAGGTTTATTTAGTTTTCTAGCTAATTCTACGACTTTTACGTTTTCAACACCGGCATCATCGCCATCGAAGGCACGAGTTGTACTGTGCGAAGACCTCGTGATGGTGTTTTGGTTCTTCCTGACACTCGCGACAGGCAGGTAACTACATGAAGTATTTTCCAGAAGAGTTTAATCCCGGGTACTTGATCTATTTTTTTTTTCATAATTATTATCTAAATATTCTTGTTAAAACATCCCAGTCATGCCATGGAATTTACTCTGCTTCGGACCAATATACTGCTACCATGATTCACGGCCTTTCATCATCACCAATCACCATCATGACTCTTAATAACGCAGGACCAGTCGGTAAAAAAGAGGTTCACTTTGTTGGAATTGCAACTTGTATATTCAGTAGGCCAATGGGTCAGAATATATACACGAGTATAGGTTACAGATAAGGAAACTAAATTATATCTAGAGTTCTACTCTAACACAAACATATCTCTAACATATATATCTCTAACACCCCCCTCAAACTCATGGTGGATCAACAACACTGAATTTGGAGAGGTAGAAGCCGTCTTTGTCTTGTAGTCCGGGCCTTCGTGGAAAAATCCGCTATCCAAGCTCGAGGCACATATTGAAGAGCAATCACCGATCATGTACACAAGACTCATGAAGGAAGCATCAACACCAATATGCTTGGTGAGCTCATGCTTCACGTGGTCACTGCAACACCGATAAGCTGATCTTGTCGACAGAGAGAGGAGTCGGTGTAGTGACGTAAACACCAAAATCCTCAAGTAACCACCGTAACCAAGTAATCTCCGTTGTCAAGAGAGCCATAGCTCGCAACTCAGCCTCTGCACTCGAACGGGACACTGCAGTTTGTTTCTTCATCTTCTAGGCAATAAGCGAACCACCAAGAAAAACACAGTAAGCAGAGATAGACCGGCGATCAGAGGGATCGCTGGCCCAAGTAGCATCTGAATAAGCTCAAGTCAGAACGAGCTGGAGCATGGAAAGAAGAGACGACGAGAGATAGTTCCACGAAGGTATCGCAGAACTCGAAGAAGGTGGGTCATAGTGGACTGAGTGGGAGGTAAACGAATCGACTCGAATGTGAACTGGATAAGTGATATCCGGACGAGTAACAGCAAGGTAAACAAGACTCCCAACAAAGTGACGATAGCGAGTCGGATCAGGAAGAGGTTCGCCATCAGAAAGCCGGAGATGAATGTTGAGCTCCATGGGAGTCTCAACAGTACGCTGATCAGTGAAAAAAGCGCGATCAAGAAGATCCTGAATATACTTCTCTTGGAACATAAAGAAACCATCTGGAGTGGAAGTAACCTCAATCCCAAGGAAGTAACGAAGAGGACCAAGATTTCCGACATAAGGAACTGCTCACTAAGACGAGCCTTGACGAAGGCAATGTACTCAGAATCATCTCCGGTGATGATCATATCATCAACATATAGAAGAAGAAGAGTCCGACCACGAGACGAAGTGTGGACAAAAGAGCAGATCATGATCACTAGCTGAGAAGCCAGCAGCAGTGACCACAGAGGAAAAGCGCTCAAACCAAGCACGAGGGGCTTGTTTAAGGCCATAGAGAGAGAGACGAAGGCGACAGACTATGACCTCAGGAACATAATACCCAGGTGGCGGATGCATGTAGATCTCCTCACGCAACTCGCCATTAAGAAAGGCATTCTTGACATCAAGCTGAGAGATGCACCCGTCATGGCGAATGACGCCACCGAAAGAAGAGCGCGGACGGTGGTCATATGGGCCACGGAGCAAAGTCTCGTCAGAGTCACGATTATGCTCTCTTTGGAAGCCACGAGCAACAAGACGCGCTTTATAGTGCTCAAGAGAGCCATCAGAGCGAGTCTTAATCTTATAGACCCACTTACATGTGATGGGACGAGAGTAAGATGGAAAAGGAACAAGATCCCAAGTACCAAGACGCTCGAGGGCAAAGAATCTCCTCGGCCATGGCATGCCGCCACTCGGGATGAGTAACAAAGATCCCTAGGAGGCAGCTCACGAGTAGTCGCGCCAAAGCAAAGGCAAACGGCAGGGGCCGAATCGATTGGCGATCACGAAGAGCGAGCGAGGAGAAGACGACCCATCGGGGAAGATGAAGCGGCAGAAGAAGATGAAACATCGGAGAAGAGGGCACATCCGGAAGATCCTCAATACGAGGTCGGCGAGTGTGAGCGAGTGTAGCGGGGGGCGCAGGAGGCGACAATGGCGAGGGGCCACAGGAGAAATATGTGGAGACTCGGTGGGGCGGGGTGGACGAGGCAAGACAGAGATAGGTGTATCCGAAAGGTCAAAAGATAGAGACTCCACAGAGGAAGCCAAGAAGAGCGGGGACGTGGGTAGAAGGAACGAGACTCGTCGAAAGTCACATCCCGAGAAATCCGCATCCGGCGACTCAACAGATCCCAACACCTATAGCCCTTATGTTCGGCATCAGATCCCGTAAAAACACACTCAACAGATCGGTCGGTTTAGTGCGCGCTCGAGGGGCGAGGAGAACGAGCAAACGCAACCAAACGAGCGAAGGCGTAGTAGTCGAAGGAGACCACAGAGGCGCTCAAAGGGATTGCATACAAGAGCGTAAGAAATTTGGATGTTGTGGGGTAGGTGGTAGTGGAAACAAACCTCGCCCAAAAGTGAGGTGGAATAGAGGCGGCAATCATCGATTGCACGAGCCGACTCAAGGAGGTGACGATGCTTGCGCCAAGAACACCATTCGAGCATGAGCACCGGGACAAGAGAATCGAAGGAGGTGCCCCGCCAGCAAGGAAGTCGCGCAGTGATGAGAGAGGTACTCGCCAAACAGAGTCGCCACGAAAGACACGAATAGGAGTGGAGAAGCGTGTGTGAACCATAGTGGCAAATTGTTTGTAGATAGACAAGACCTCACTACGAGAAGACATGAAATATATCCAAGTGTGGCGAGAGAAATCATCTATAAATATGATATAGTATCGATGACCCCTTTCAAACGAAGGAGCGGACCCCAAACATCTGAATGAACAAAATCAAATGGACGCTGAGACACTGACTCACTATGAGGATAAGGAAGCTGAAGTTGTTTGCCTAACTTACAGCCCTGACAATGTAGAGACACGTCTCTCGAGGCAGACCCGAAGCCCACGACTAACTAAAGACGCAGCACGAGAGCCACACAGATGGCCAAGACGATGATGCCATCGCTGGAAAGAACCGTGAGATTGAGTGGCGAGGCGAGAGACCGGTGGCGGCGGTGGCGGAAGGAAGGTGAAGCCAGCCAAGCTCCCAGAGACGCTGTGAGTCAAGGCGCCGAGGGTCAGAATCAACCAGAGCTCCCGTGTGGCGGTCCTGAACACAACAAGAGTTAGAGTCAAGAATGACCCGACAACCAAAATCAATAATCTGTCCCGCAGAAAGAAACTGCATGGTTAGACGAGGAACATGAGCAACAGAAGGAACATGAAATGATGAGTTGCTAAGAGGTCCTCGACCAGAGACAGAAAGAGAGGTACCATCAGCAGTAAGCACACTGACAGGGGAATCAAGAGGTGTAACAAAATACAGAGTGGAAGAATCAGAAGTCATGTGAAAGGATGCTCCGGAATCAAGGATCCACGGGGAGATATCTGACTGTGTAGGAGGTGGTTTCGCGTTCAAGAGTCGATGAGCGTAACCGCAGAACTCCGTCGAGGAAGAACACGAGCGGCAAGCAAGCGTCGAAGTCTGGCTATCTCCTGCTTAGTGAGAGAAACCACGGAAGTAGTCGATGCAGGCGTCGATGTAGAAGCACCGGTGCTAGTGCTAGGAGAAGAACGACGTGAAAGATGCCGCTGCTTCTTGTAGCACTGGGACTCAATGTGGCCGACCTTGTTACAGTAGGAGCAGCGAGGACGACCACCGCCAGATGGAGGGCGGCCACCACCACTGTGGGGCCGCCGGAGGAAGCGATCAAGCGTGAAGCGATGGGTGTAGCAGTGTACGGGCGGCGAGCACGAGGGGAGTGGTATCGCAGAAAGACCACTCGACGAGTCTCCTCTGCACGTATCTCGGTAAGGGCCTCGAGAAGAGTGACACGAGGTGGCATGCAAGTAGCCGGGCACGCTCGCTCGAACTCGGGGCGGCGAGTAAGAAACTCGAGACACGCTGAAACTCTGTGTCCGACGCATACCAGCAAAGACGAACAGAACGACAACCAAGAAGTGCGAAGAGAGTCGATTGACGCGGCATCGCGTAACTCGAGCGTAGAAGGCGCCAAAAGAGCATCACCGTCAAGAGAGTGCTCTGACGAACCATCGGCGGTAGAGGCATCTCAGAGGGTTCGTAGCTTGTCGAAGATGAGTCCACATCCGACACCGATGAAAATCCCACAATCTCGTAAGAAAACCGAGGTCGACACTAGCGATGAAGACAAGAAGACTCGAAAGGCCGTCGCCGCACCACCGAGTGTAGGTAGTCAAGCGATCCATGTAGAAATCCGAGCCTCTTGATAGGCGAGGCGCCTTCTCATCGCAAGGCGGCAAATTTCAATAGCGCCTTTGTCGCTGTCGGGTGAAGTGCAACAGACGTAGGCTCCGTCGGAGGAGTAGGGCATGGCGGGCAGGTGACATCGCCAGAGAGGACGCCCCAGAGACGAAGACCACGTATGTGGATGCGCATGTGAGACACGAAGTCGGTGTAGTTAACACCGTCGAAGATCACCGTAGCGAGGAGGAAACGGTGCCCATTGGTAGGCGGCCGCCGGCGGCGGCGACCAAGGTAACATAGTCTAATAGCGCTACCGGACGACGCCGCGATTAGACCAGCGTTTTTTTTGGAGCCGAGTTGGGCCTACTTGGGCCTGGTATATAAGCCGCTTTCTTTCTTTACGGCCTGTCACACACCAAGCTTCGGTAGGGTTTTCCCTTGCCCGAGTAGCGGAATGGCGGCGGCGGGGAGGGCGCCGACGGCACACAATGGCCGGGAAGGCTCGGCGACGATGTCGGACCTAGCGCGGCGTCGGGCACCAAGCAAATGGCGGCAGCACGGCGGTGGCGGCGAGGCGCGGCGCGCTCGACGAAAAGCGGCTGGCGGGACGGCGGCGACCACGAGCAGCCCGAGGGAAGCGGCGGCGGCGATCACGAGCGTACCGAGGGCGGCGGCGGCGTCTGGATGAGCGAATGAGGCGGGCGGCGATGGCTTGAACGCGGGCGGCGGCGTTGGGCACCGAGCGGCGGCGTCGGGCACCGAGTGGTGGCGTCGGGTGGAGCTCGGGCTAAGACAACCTAAGCGAAGACCTGAGCGCAGTCTGGAGACGAGCAGTGGCGGCCAACTCAAGCCGAGGCGGAGGCGGCGTGGAGGCCACGGATCCGATCGGGAGGAGGAAGCCGAAGGAGACGAGCGGCGGCGGCGGCCAACTCAAGCCGAGGCGGAGGCGGCGTGGAAGCCGCGGACCGAGACGTCGAAGATGACGACAATCGGCGACCTCCAGACAGGAAACTGCGACGGCGACAAGCGGAGCTACGGTGCAGCAACAGCAACAATCGGGGAGAGGAGGCCAACTACAGCGGCGGGGAAGGTAGGCCGGCAACAGCGGCAATCGGCAAGCCTAGCGGCGGCGGCTAGGTCAGAGGGAGAAGAGTTGCATGAGAGGTAACCTAATGCTCTGATACCATGTTGGAATTACAACTTGTATATTCAGGAGACTAATAGGCCAGAATATATACACGAGTATAGGTTACAGATAAGGAAACCAAATCATATCTAGAGTCCTACTCTAACACAAACATATCTCTAACGTATATATCTCTAACACACTTCACTTAGCTTTTCGATTTCACTGCACCCAGCGTAAGTGAAATGTATGTTTTCAGAAGTATGAACAGAGTAACCAGAGTTAATTATCTCTTTTCCATGCGAGAAAGATCATGAAAAACCATGCCAGATCAATCTCTGTTTACCTTTAACTGGCTGTCCTTTTATCTTGCCTTATTACACCTTGCGGCAGCATCAATTGCAATTTTTTTTTTGTCGTAGAGTATCAATTCCATTTTGACTGTCGTTGCACAGGCTAACATCAGCGAGTCACAGTCCGACGACCTATACTAAGTCTTGCACTGGCTTACTATTCCTAACCAAACTAATCTCTTGTGATATCACGACGATATGAATTGCAGCATTACAGCTGGCCTTTTCATTAACCTTGCTTCTGAAACAAGCCATGATTTTGCTAAGTACTCCAAAACATAGCTTCTTAAAGTACCTAGAAAAATATATTCTTTGATTATTTCTGAAATTTAACTTAGAAAACCCAAACAGCATTATTTCTGCTTATACATTTTTCCAGCGCAAAAGCTCCTGAAAAAGAATAATGTCAATCATGGGTGGTATTTGTTTAATCCCCACCTAATTGCCTCCCTTTACGTCCCTTGAATCACACCCCTCATCATCACCCTTTAAGCCCCGTGAAACAAACTTTTAAGCACCATGAGTCCATGACATGAACTAGCACTAGTGCAGTGTCTCTGTGAGGACTTGCCGTAGAACAAGGGTTATGTTCATGAGGTCGTATCCTTCCTTTTGACCACTCCCGTGGTGTCTTCCGCAGGCAGTGAGAGGGGGACGACTTAGGCGTGCTTAGCTAGCTAGTAGTGCTTGCTGGGGAGCTTTGGCTTGCTTTCAAGTCAAGTCGTTGCCAGTTGCCACCTCCTTCCTTGGCCCTTCCCACTCTCCTCTCTAACTTCCAATCTTACAATTTTGGCTTCTTGAATGCACATCCCATCATGAGGTGCATCATGAGATGCGGTTGTGGTGCCGGTGGTTGTCTTGCCCTCCCGAGCTTTTGCTAAGTGGCTGGGCGACCTAAAACCGCACCTCGGCCTGCGAGCTCGGCGCGGTTCGTGCATGGCAGCTGCAGCACCTGGATGCAGCGCAAGGATGAGAGGGGTGATTCTTGCTGCGGTGGTGGTGCTCTCGGTATGTGTCCGAGCAAGCCATGGCGTGACAGATAGCCAGGACAGTGAGTACCATGACTCGAACCTTAAATTCACTTGCTTTAAGATATTTTTCTTAGTTTTCACAGGAAGAAAAGATAAGCATGCAGCGAGCTTGCTCTTTTTTCGTTGATGTATGAGAGGATATATGTCTCCATGATTGTGTTATCCTCAGGGAGTGAAAAAAAAACTTATTTGAGAAATTTGAGCTGCTTTGTGATATTTCTTTATCAAGAATTAGGCAACGGTAATAATTCTCTCATGTGGTAGCTTTACCTGAAGTAAGAAATGAACCATGGAGTTAATTGCAGCTTCTGCTCTCCGAGCGTTAATGGATCAGTGGCGGAACGCGCCGCCAACATGGGGACAGTCCGATGATCCCTGTGGTGATTCACCATGGGAAGGAGTGACATGCAGCAACAACAAAGTGACCTCCATGTAAGTTCCCTATAACTAAGACAAAAATTCATTGCACACTCTGCTAAGTCTACTTACCATTATGCAACTATTTCAGTAAGCTGTCTACCATGGGCATCAAAGGAGTTCTAGCTGCTGACATAGGGCAACTGAGCGAGCTGCAATCCCTGTATGTATCAGCATAGTGTCAGTCTTAAATATTTTCTTAAACTTTCTGTTCGCGCAGCTTGCAACGCTGAATCATGAGCAATTGTGTGTGTATATATGCAGGGACCTGTCATTCAATGGGGACCTTAGCGGCATGCTCACTCCGACCATTGGAAACTTGAAGCAGCTTATGACCTTGTAAGTTCTGAATGTGTCCCGTGGTCTTTTCCTTCTTTTAGATTTCTACCTTCGCCCTTCATAGATGTTACTATGCTCATGTACTGCTTACTTTGTAGGATTCTGGCCGGTTGCAGCTTTCATGGCAACATCCCGGATGAGCTAGGAAGTCTGCCAAATTTGTCCTACATGTAAGGATCACTCATTGGTTAGGACTTAGGAGTCAGCTCGGATGATACTGTGCATTTGTGCTTCTGTAGTTTAGTGTTTGCACTTTGGAGATAAAGAATGACATCAATCTCTATTTCAGGGCTTTGAACTCAAATCATTTCTCTGGAAAAATACCAGCTTCTCTAGGCAACCTCTCCAACCTCTATTGGTTTGACATCGCCGACAATCAATTGAGCGGTCCCTTACCGATCTCGACAAATGGTGGAATGGGTCTAGATAAGCTTATCAAAACCAAACACTTGTAGGTCCTAAAAATTTGTTCATTGCTATTCCTCAAGCAGAGATCCAAAATGGAATGTATCACTAACCATATCGTTCTGGTTCTTTGCAGCCACTTCAATAACAATCAATTGTCTGGTTCAATCCCAGATGCTCTCTTCAGCCCTGAGATGGAACTGATTCATCTGTGAGCTCCTGAAGTCCTGTTTCTAGAATTTTTTCGGTTTGGCAACATGTACTGACACCTTAAGATATTTGGTGCAGGCTCTTTGATGGAAATAAATTCACCGGGAATATCCCAGACTCTCTTGGGTTTGTTAGTAAACTTCAAGCTGTGTAAGTGTCCTTTTCAGACGAAACTACGCACATTCCTGTTTTGTTGGATGGGCCCGAATATGAATCCTTGGTCTCTTTCTATGTTTTGCTTGGACAGCCGGCTGGATAGAAATTCCCTCTCTGGGCCAGTTCCCGCAAGTCTGAATAATCTCACTAACGTAAACGAGCTGTAAGTTGCTCAAGAACTGCCTAGTACACCTGTCTATATAAGAAGCTATATTCATATTGAACAAATTATTGGCATGTTTCAGCAACTTAGCCAACAACCAGCTTACCGGACCATTGCCCAATCTATCTGGGATGACTCTTCTCAATTATGTGTAAGCAATCAGCACTGCACAAGATTTCTGCTGCTAATTTGAACCACCGCAATGCAAACTTGATCTGAAAATTCTTCTGGTCTAATTATACCACAGTGATCTGAGCAACAACACATTTTATCCTTCCGAGAGCCCACAATGGTTTTGGACGTTGCCACAGCTCTCAGCTTTGTAAGTTTCTCTTGAACCTTGCAGATGCACACAATATGTTCATTTAACCAAACCTGACATGGTCTTGTGATGCCCATCAAGGATCATACAATCCGGAACGCTTTACGGCCCGGTGCCGATAAAGCTGTTCAGCAGCCCGCAGTTGCAGCAAGTGTAAGTTCACGCACCAACCTTCTGGATCGAACCAGAAACTAATGATCATTACAATGCAGTAACAAAATGACAATGTCTTAATTGTAACGTTCTTCGCAGGATCCTCGACGACAACGCGTTCAATGGCACCCTCAACATGGGCATCAGCATCAGCAGCGAGCTGAGCATGGTGAGCTTCAAGAACAACCGGTTCGCGTCCGTCATGGAGATCTCCAGCTACAACGGCACCCTCGCGTGAGTGACCACTTCCAGTTCCCAAACAACGGCAATCCTACTAAATTGTGATCTTACATAATCCTTCTGATCCGTGTTCATTCAGGCTGGCCGGGAACCCGGTGTGCGACCACCAGCCGAACAAGCAGTACTGCAACGTGGTACAGAGCCCGCCGTCGCCGCCCTACTCGACGAGCCTGGTGAAGTGTTTCCCCGGGAAGTGCCCGCCGGAGCAGAGCATGAGCCCGCAGAGCTGCATGTGCGCGTACCCGTACCTGGGCGACATGTTCTTCCGCGCGCCCTTCTTCAGGGACGTGACCAACGGCACGGTGTTCCAGGAGCTGGAGAGCAATCTGTGGACCAAGCTGGACCTCACCCCGGGCTCCGTCTACCTGCAGGACCCTTTCTTCAACAGCGACTCCTACATGCAGGTCCAGGTCAAGCTCTTCCCCTCCGGCGAGCCCTACTTCAACCGCTCCGAGGTCCTCCGCATCGGCTTCGGCCTCAGCAACCAAACCTTCAAGCCGCCCAAGGAGTTCGGCCCCTACTACTTCATCGCCAACCCGTATCCCTTTCCAGGTTCAGAACACTGCTGAAATAGTGAAATGCGTGCTTTCCACCGCGTGTTTGTGCGCGTCAATGGTTTCAGTATGTGGTGAGGTACTGACTACTGAGTCGATGGGTGGATGGTTGCAGAGAACGGGTCGTCGTCGAAGAGCAAGGGCGTGATCATCGGGATAGCCGTTGGCTGCGGCGTGCTGGTCATTGCGCTCGTCGGGGCGGCCGTCTACGCGCTCGTGCAGAGGCGACGGGCGCAGAAGGCGAGGGAGGAGCTCGGTGGGCCTTTCGGTACGTAATCTCGCTGACAAAACCGAACCTGTCGCCGTGTTCATCTGACACAAATGAGACCTGCTGTGTCAACTGGTGCAGCGTCGTGGGCTCGAAGCGAGGAGAGGGGCGGTGCGCCGCGGCTGAAAGGAGCGAGGTGGTTCTCCTACGAGGAGCTCAAGAGGAGCACCAATAACTTCGCGGAAGCAAACGAGCTCGGCTACGGCGGGTACGGCAAGGTGTACAGAGGCATGCTGCCGACCGGGCAGTTCATCGCCATCAAGAGGGCCCAACTTGGGTCCATGCAGGGCGGGCAGGAGTTCAAGACGGAGATCGAGCTGCTCTCGCGGGTGCACCACAAGAACCTCGTCGGCCTCGTCGGCTTCTGCTTCGAGCAGGGCGAGCAGATGCTCGTCTACGAGTTCATGTCCGGCGGCACGCTGCGCGACAACCTCTCCGGTAAGAACCAAACCGGAACACTCAACACGCACGGTACGGTGTCCTTTTGCCGTCGCTGAAGCTGTTTGGCACCAAAACTGCAGGGAAGAGCGGGCTGCATCTCGACTGGAAGAAGCGGCTCCGGGTGGCGCTCGGCGCGGCGCGCGGGCTGGCCTACCTCCACGAGCTCGCCGACCCGCCGATCATCCACAGGGACGTCAAGTCGAGCAACATCCTCATGGACGAGCACTTCACGGCCAAGGTCGCCGACTTCGGCCTCTCCAAATTAGTGTCGGACAGCGAGAAGGGACACGTCACTACCCAAGTGAAAGGAACACTGGTACGCTCATGGCACATCAGCGACTACTTCTCATACTATGAGTGCGTGCATTATTGCATCCGTCGCTGCCGATGACTCTTCCGGTGAATCTGACACTTTTTTTTGTTCCTTTTGTTCTCCTGCAGGGCTATCTGGATCCTGAGTATTACATGTCTCAGCAACTGACCGAGAAGAGCGATGTCTACAGCTTCGGCGTGGTCATGCTTGAATTGATCATCGCGAAACAGCCGATCGAGAAGGGGAAGTACATCGTCCGCGAGGCGAAGAGGGCGTTCGACATCAGCGACACCGAGTTCTGCGGGCTCAAGGACATGATAGACACCAGGATCATGAACACCAACCATCTCGCGGCGTTCAGCAAGTTCGTCCAGCTGGCCCTCAGGTGCGTGGAGGAGGTGGCCGGAGCCCGGCCACCGATGAGCGACGTCGTCAAGGAGATCGAGATGATGCTGCGGAGCGAGGGGCTGAGCAGCGCCTCGACATCTGCCTCGACGTCCGCGACGGATTTCGACGTCACAAAGGGCGCTCCTCGACATCCTTACAGTGATCCTCTCCCAAAGAAGGACAAGGACATGAGCACCGACTCATTCGACTACAGCGGAGGTTATTCCATCCAATCCAAGATCGAACCAAAGTAGCTGATTTGTGGAATGGGATTCTCTTTTGCACGACATTTTATTCCTCCTCAGCAAGTGGCTTGACGAACATGTAGAGATGTGAAGAATTTTTATTTTATATGCTTGGTGCATTTGTCACTCTCTTAGAGTGATTTTGTATGGTGACGTTCTAATGTATGGTTAGAAGAAGCATCAAGAACAAACCTATCTGCCTCTAGAGTGCTATTAATTGTCAGTTACGGAATAGCTGTATCACTGGAGGCCACCAAACAAAAGTTCTCAGTATTTCCACTGACAATTTGCATAACAAGTCGATACAAAAAATCAAAACAAGCATGCCAGCATAGCATACGTAACTTCGAGGACTCGCCAACCATTGTATATAGCCCAACTATGTAGCACTTGCTCTCTAGCTCAAGATCATAGTTCAATTCTCACCAACATAGTATTTACGTGGATTTCTAGTTTTCACTACGATTTCATGGGATTTGAACTCGAGACCCGTGGGTTGTAAATGCTACCATGACTACAGTAGCTACTTGTCACTACTACAAAGTTGAAACCGTCTGTGATAAAATAATCACAGACGGTTCATGATACGAACCGTCTGTAATAAGCATCTCATCACAGACGGTTTGTAATACAAACCGTCTGTAATGAGTATCTCATCACAGACGGTTTGTATTAAGAACCATCTGTGATTTTAGATTTTACCATGGCAGCCAATCATCTGCCGTGGTAGGATTTGGGCGGCCAATCCTCTGGTAAAATTCCAAACCGTGGTAAAATTCCAAACCATGGTAAAATCTAAAATCACAAACGGTTCTTAATACAAACCATCTGTGATAAGTATCTCATCACAGACGGTTTGTATTAAGAACTGTCTGTGATGAGATGCTTATTACAGACGGTTCATGATACGGATCGTCTGTGATATGTCATCACAGACGATTTTTGTATAAAACCATCTATGATACTTTTGTTTTGTTGGATGGAAAAACGAAAATTTGTACTTAATGGGTGGGTTGTCAAAATCTCTTTATATTTACAGAGTCATCCATCTCTCCTTTGCCATCTCCAACTCCTCTACCATTTCTCCTCTGCCATCTCCGTCTCGCCCTGACCTTGCGCTCTGGCCTCCCCCGAGCTCGCATTGCCCGCGGCCTCCTCCACTTCGCCACAGCCTTGTGCCGACCTCCCACGACCTCGTCGCCTCCGGCCTCCTCCACTTCGTCGCCCCGTCCCCCCGAGCTCGTCGCCCGCGGCGTCCTCCACCTCGCCGCGGCCTCGTCGTCACCGGCCTCCCACGACCTCGTCGCCCCAGCCTCCCACGACCTCACTATCTCTACTCCCCCTTTTGCTCTGTGATGTGGATTACTACTATAATGTGTTAGCGCTCTGTGAATGGATTGAGTTGATGCTACTATGATGCGGGTGATGCTGTGTTGTTTTTAGTGCTCAGTGAATGGATTGAGTTGATGCTACTGTGATGCTATGGCTATTGTGGGAAAGCTAACAAAAAGTTCAATCCAAAAATTCATATCATGTTCATTCACGAGGCTCCAGACGAAGTGAAAACCCATTTTCGTTTTTTTTTGCAATAGAAAAAACTATCACAGACGGTTCTTGTTCAGAACCGTCTATGAAAATAGAATATCGCAGACGGTTCTATTCACGAATCATCTGTGATAGTAACTATCATAGACGGTTCGTGAATAGAATCGTCTGTGATAGCTTTTTTTCACGGATGGTTCAAAAACCGTCTGTGATGACCTCATGTCATCACAGACATATAAATTCAGACGATTCAAAAACCGTCTGTAATAATGGTTTAGAACCATCTGTGATGAGGTTTTGATAGTAGTATGTTCCCACTCCTAAAAAAGGTAATTTCAAGGACTCAACAACTTGAAAGATAGCATCACAAATTACGTTAAAAAGTGCATTTCATGTCAAAACTCGAAATATAGCATGTTAAAAGTGCATTTCCTGACGGCCAATAGCATCTGTTATGGTGCAAACGCTATTTCTGAGTACATATTGCTTGCATTCTGTTTCTAGTGTGACAGTGATCATACAGATGATCATTCCTACACATAAACTTCTGATCATATAGAAATTTATCTGTATCTGCTCAATGTGGAAACATTCCATCCGTTTCATTAAAAATGAATCGATTTCATTGCAAAGGAACACACTCAAGGTTATAATGGTATAGTGACTATTGTCTATAAAATTAGCTGTCAAAATTTTCGATCATAGTTCTTTCTTCCTGCCAACTGATCTAGAGTGGAAGTCCAACATCCATTGCTTATAATTGGTGTACAGGGTGTAAGCGAGGAAAATAACGCTATTTTTTAATGTTAAAATAAGAGTACATGAGTTACACATATATAGATTACATCTATCATGTGAATACATACAACTATCATGTGAACGCGTACAGGAACGCGTACAGCTATCATGTGGACACGTGATCCATCGGAAGAGAAGACGTCACGCATATAGGAAGCCGATGCACCATCTTGTCTAACACGCCGCCGTAGTCAAAACATCGCCAAGGCAGACATTCAGACTGGACCTAAATTCAGTGAAGACGGAAGTATCGCAGATGATGGTCCGGCGATGTAATGTCCCATTTTCGGACGATAATTAAAATTTGTTTCGATTTCCGATTTTCGCTCGTTTTTCAAAATTTGCGTTATTTAAAAAAAAAACAATTCACAGCCTTCTTCTAAGCTCGGGTTTGTGTTTCAAACCACCCTTCAATTTCTGAATTCAAAATTTAAGTTGAATTCTCCATTTTCAAATTCTGGACCACACTCCAATTTTTGCCTTCCCTTATTCTCTTGGGCCCAGCCCATTCCCGACCCTCTCTCTCTCTCTTTCTCCCCCGCCCCGTTTAGTCCGGTCGCTTTGCCCGGTCAGCCCGGCCTGCTTTTCTTTTTCTCCCCCCGGTCAGTCCGACCTCCTTCCCCCGGCCAGTCTGGCCCGCTCCCGGCTCGGTCTGTCATTTTTCTTTTCCCCCGACTCGGCCCGCTTCTCCCCCTTTATTTTTCTCTTCCAGGTACTTCCGTGACAGTGGCCGCCCGGCTTTTCTTCCCTCCCTTTCTTCTCTCCGCCCGGCCCGGCTCCTTCTCTCCTTCTCCCCCGTTCGGCCTCTCGCCTGGCCCCTTTCCGCCCGACCCATCTCCCCGCTCTCCCCACCACCTGCCGCAGCGCCCACACCTGCTCCCCTGCTGCGCCGCCCCCACCAGCGTCACCTCCTCCATCTGCTCCCCTGCTCCGGTCCGAGCTATGCGGTGTGCCCCCGTCACCCCTGCGGTCGCCTTGTCCCAACGTCCTCGCCCAACTGCCGCCATGGTCGCCTCGGGACGGTGCACCTCTCCTCGCCTCCCCCAGCTCCACCTCCCCTTCTCCCCCGGCTATAAATAGCCGATGCCCCTCTGCCTCTTCCCCGCCGCTCCCCCTCTCCCTGGTAAGCTCCTCCAGCGCAATCGCCTGGTTTTGGTTCTCCCCCCTCTGACTGAGCCTTCCCCTTCCGCCGCCGTCCGCCCCTCAAGTCGCCTCAGCCCAATTATCGGCACCTAGAGAACCGCGCTAACGCCCCCTTGCTCCCCCACCCGTCGAATCGGCTTCCCCGCCACCGTAGCTCGCCGCCCCCGTGCACCTCCCCCGACCTCGCTCGGCTCCCGACGCCGGCCATCTCCGCCGCTCCCCCGCCCCGCCGACTTCACGATAAGCATCCCCGCACCGTCCCGGTGCCCATGCTCTCCCCCTCCGCTCTCCCCTCCGGTTGCCGTCGTCGTCGTTTGTCTCTGTGCCCGTGTGCTCTGCTCGGTGCCGCCGCCTCTCCAGCATCGTTCCGGCCGTGCCGCCACCTCCCTTGGCCTCCTCCTGTCCCCGGCTTTCCGTTTTTTCCATCCCCGCCGCCCCTCCGGCCGCTGCCCGCCGCCGTGCTCCTCCCCTGGCTCCTCTCTGTCGATGCTTCTCTCTGTCTCTCTGGTTGTGGGCCCCCCTATGCATTGGACTGAGAGCATCAACAGTGGATCGATCAGTAGTAGATCAGTGGCAAGCCATTGATTTGGTGTTGTGTTCTTGCTATTATGTTGTTAACCCTTGCACAGTGGCAACAACCGCAGTGGATGACAACAGTGGGTTGAGGGTTGAGTGATTAATATGTGTATTGAAGATTTGTGTATTGATCTGGTATTATTTTGTTAACCCTGTGCGATGTGGTCTTGGAGCATCAGTAGCCGAAGTCGAGCTTTTGACAAGGGAAATTTGTGTATTGAAGTTTGTTTGGTGATCATGAAATGCTTTGTTTTAACCTCGGTCGATTAGTAGCTTTCCATTTGGCAAAAATATTCCAAAATGATTATTCTCTAATGATTGTATTGTGAACTTGCGATGATTCAGTTAACCGTTGTTAATTGTTAACGTGCCAATTGACAAGAGTTAGCGGAATTATCTATTTCACCAATATTTGAGAGCTATCGATTAAGAGCGTAATTTGCAAAATCTCAGGAAATCGAAGTTATGCAAATGACCTTCGTAATCGCCTCTGCAATCATGTCAAATGTTTGTTAAAACTAATTTGAACTATTTCCCAATTTTGTGTAAAAGGCTTTGCGATATAAGAAATTAATTTGTAGTTTGCTAAAAATAATTTCGGGAAGCTATTCGGGATTAACTCGTTGATCTCAATATCTTGCTTTGGAAACTTGTGTATTAATCTTGTAATCCTGTCATTTGTTCCTTGGTCCAAATATCATTTTAGCGCATCCCTTTTACCCCGATCCAAAGTCGTCAAAGCCAAAGTGTTTTACTGTCTTTAAAGCTTGGCAAAAATATCCAGTACTCTAATCTTGTCGATCACTATATCGTCCTTCTATCCTTCTCTCTGGTTTTTAAACCACCGGTGGTATTTAATAATAATTAATATTACCACCATTTCCAGGCAACTGCAGGAAAGAGCTGCGGTAATTCTTGGACCCCCTCTGTGATCGTCAATTTTAATATTGCCCTTCACTTGTCAACTCGCACCCAAATCTCTTTTGGTTAACCCTCAGCAAATAGTATCCCTAATTTTAAAGAAGCTCTTGTCTTTAAAATTTGGTCAAGCTGTGTCGTTACCCGATTGGCAATATCTTTCCATCTTCCAAATCCGAAGTGAAGTATCCACGCGAAAGTTCCTTCGACTTTGTTTTCCCCATTGTTTTCCCCAGCAAAGTTTCTCCGCCTTTGCCTCTTTTACTCAGTTGGTCGTTTGACTTTATCAAACATCTCCGCCTCGCTAAACCTTTTCCCTTAAGCTCGTTAATCACAAAACTTATTTAAAACTCTTTGAATGTATTTGGTCTTTTGAAGTTCTTTGGACTTAATTGCTTTTCTCACTTGTTATCGTGTAATTAGGGATCGGAATTCAGAAGAAGTAGCGACTTAAGCAGGATCAAAATTCGGATAAAGATGCAGACCTAGAATTCAAGACCACTGGCAGAGAAGGCCCTGAGTAAGATCAAGGCCATGATAACCTGACCCAGGCGAGCCAATACTTTGATCATTTTGAGCCTATATTTTATGCAAATTATATTTATTTAAAATATCAAAGTTGCATGCTTTAATTCTGTAATCAAATGTATGTTAAAGCTTAAGGTAGTTAAACACCCATTCTATGATTAATTAATTATTACCCATCCTTTGATAAATTGAATCCTTCATTCCATATCACCCTAGTAAATATGTGGTAAATACTGGCATAGGTTGTACTTAATCGACATGCTAGTCTTGCTTAAGTACCAGGACAATAAATGTCATGTTTATCATATTTTAATCATGAAAGTGGTTTTGGACAGTCATTGGATGTAAATGACTGGCGTGTTGTGTTAATTGGTTTTCCTCCCAAAACCCCAAACAACTTGCTAGTACCACATCTGGGTGGATAGAAAGAGTGGTGGGTGCCGTCGTGCACGAGAGTGGTTGGTATGTGGTATGAACCGTCCAGATGAATTAAGGACTTAATCTTGTCATGATCTCCTGTGTAAAACAAGTACATCCGCAAGTCTGCAAAGTGCAACTTGGCTTAGTAAATTTATTGAACCCTGAATGTTATCCCACAACTAGTGTTTGGAAGTGTGCAAGCGGCGGGATGTGTTCCGGCTTGAGAGGAACATCGAGGGAGGGTGAAGTTGCCAGCTGCGCTAGTCGTTGTGGTGAACATCCCGCACAACTTATAGGGGTAGTCTATTGGGGTGAGATGGCAGAAGGGGCGAGGTAGTTTGAAAACATACTATGACGATTGTTCAACTACATGACTAAGGAATCATGTAGTGTGACGAGTATGATTATCTCTTGTGGGTATAGTGTACAACCTCTGCAGAGTCTTGGCGAGGATTAAAACCTCGATGTATTATTTTAATACATAAGAGAAGACCATACGTCTTCATGGTCATAACCCCTAAGGCTAACGACCTTACTGGTCGTAAGGATTCCAGAGGTTATATAATAAATACCCTAGTCGGACAAGGTCCCGAACCTAGTCTCGACCAGCCAGTTACTCGTAAGGCTGTGAACTGGTGTCATCTGGACCTGAATCCAGGTATATCCCTTACCATGTGATGAATGGAACACGTGCTATATATTCCATACCACGCGACGTTACATAATTCTAAGATACTGGACTATGGTTGAATGTCTCACCGACATATAACCGCACAACAGTTGATACCTTGTCAATTGACACCTCTCTCCGACCAGACGCGTTACTTCCCAACAGGAGTCACTCTAAAGGATAACCTCCACCGCTTCATTAACTACTTAAGGAGGACCGCGGAAGATGGAGAGAGACAGGGGATCGAAGGCAATTGAGAAGATTAGCAATCGATTTGATTACAACACCATAGCAAGCATTGCGCTCCAGTGTAACTAGGATTAGCCTTTTGTTTGATCATAGGCATTCCTTGTAATAGCCAGTTCATAGCAATAAAGAGTGACTCCATTCTATTCCAGGAGATACGCACCATTTTCCTCTGTTTTTATATATTTGTAAGATCGGCGATTTGATCGTCGATAAGTCTAAATTGTTTAAACAGCCGCGCCTACGGTCAAATGCGGACATGGGAACTTAACTTGAGTTAGTTCTATTTCAAAAACCTTTGTGGGTGGATTGAAAAACGTGGCGGGCTCATCTAGCCTTTGTTTTGGATTTTTCGTGAGTAGTCTTACCCAGTGCTGATAGTCGGTGGATGTAACCGCTATCAAAATTAAACATGAGGTGGAGGTAACCTCTACTGTTATTTAATATTGTTTAGGCACCCAGATTTCTCAATACGAATTCCTCTGTGAAACTACTGTGCTATTCCCTGGATCAGTAGATAGCACTTCACAAGCACATTGCTGAATCAAATCATACATGATGTAAAACTATACCATTCATTAATTTACACATCAGAGTTTACAAAGACCGCTTTGGACCAATTTTTACAATAAGGGCTGAACAGACCAAATGAATATATTACAAAACATAACGGAAGCAACAATGGAAGCAAAGAGGTGAGGGCGCATCTCTCCACAGGCAAGTGACTAGGTAACCTGTGTATGCCCGATATTATCCGAAATCCCCGGACAATATAGGAGGCACACAAGAACCAACGGAGTCAGCTAGACTGAGGTGAGACTAGAACAGTTAGGGACTAAACTACGCTTCAATGACTCCTCGGTCTTCAGACTTCTGGATCCTCGTGATAGTCAAAAGCTCAAGGGTTCATGTTTCTGAGGGTTTGGGGGAAGAGCGAGGATGAGCACAACTACCATGCTTGCGAGCCAACACAACAGATGCAATAATATACATGCAAGGCTTAATAAGGATGGCTCGGGTTCTTTTATTTGTGTAAATTAGCATTTGTAAATACAGATATTAGAAAGTCATATCACTTAGCATTTGGACCAAAATGCATTTTTAAAGAGATTATTTGTGCAATAATTAATAAAAGCGGAGGTTACCTCCACCTTCATGCTTATATTTTTGTTGGTGGTCATACCCACCTATTACCAACGCTGGGTAAGAATACCGGGAAAATCCAAATCAAGGGCTAGGTGAGCCCCGCACATTTTTCATTCCATCCACAAAAGTTTTTGAAATATAACTATATCTTGTAAGTTCCTATGCCCGCCCTTGACAGTGGGCACGGCTGTTCAAATAGTTTTTATTCTCTGCAGAGATTGTACATCTTTACCCACAAGAGATAATCATCTTGATATGTACACAGGTTTCCTTAGACATGTGAATCAAGGGGAGATTATCACAAGGTCTTTACAAGGCATCCCTTAGTATTTGCCACACCCGCTAAGATTTTACCTGAGTAGGGTTTCGCTCCCGTGGGACACGACAACCACTTACCCAGACCCCCTCTTGCATCATGCAACTTACTCCTAGGGTCCCGCAAGTCACATACCCCAACCCGTAGCCTCGTGGGCTCACGGCGAAGGGGAGTCCCCAATGGTGCAGCTCGTACCGGTGGACACCAATTAGTTAGCCAGGTCGATACCATTATACACTTGTGGTTGTACTATTTTGCAATAGGAGGTCATCACAGGATTAAGTCCTTAAGATTATCTGGGCGGTTCATACCACATACCAACCATTCTCGTGCTCGACGGCACCCACCATCCTTGATGAGGGCATGGCCTCTATTGATACAACCACATTTGCTATGCTTGCTATTCCAATTACAAGAGCTCGTACACGTCACTTAATTTATCAGGAATCTAGGACTACGACCAGTTCAAGAAGGTCTACGACCCGCTCCGCAGAGTCTACGACCACTTCAAGAAGGCCCACGACTAGTTGGACTCGTTGGACACAATCTACGACCAGAGATAGCATGGACTCCTCAAGACCACCCCAGGACCAGTCCTACGACCAGGTATTTGACCAGAGATACGACATAAGGTGTTGCGTCACCGTTTTGGATCTAATAGGACTTTGTAAGCGTGACGAGGTCGGAGTCCAGGTTGTGTACGCCTCATTCCACGGCCGCACAACCCTAGGTCGACCTCCTCACGTCTCCATATATATATACAGTAGCCGTCATAGTTTAGAGATGGGTTTTTTCTTAGATTATTCTGCCTTTGCAGTTTCGCCGTTTATGGTTTGAGAAACCCCACTTTGTGAACTTCATCCAAATTCGTAATATATTTCAGATTGCATCTATCTTGTTCTTGTGAGTTGCTTCGATTGCTTGTAGGAACCATAACCCTCGTGGTGAGGTCGATCGCGTGCGAGCGTGGTTGATAACGACAGTCGTGCGGGTGTAGCGAATTGCGAGGTGAAGATCTGCGGGTCGGAAGCCTCAAAGCATCAACGTCTTCACGACGAAACAAATCGAACCTATCGGAAGATTGGGCCGCCGTTATTCATCAATCCTTCCATCCGCCCAGATGGGGTATTAGCAAGTTTTTAGGGTTTTGGAGAAGTAGAAATCAAATTATCTCAACCAATTCAGTCATTCTCCCCAATGACTACCCAAAACAATTGATATGATTTAAAGAATAGTGATTTGGGGTAGTAATACCCGATACTTAAACAAGACTAGCATGGTGTTTAAGTATGACCTATAACTAGTAGGTTATCAGATATTTACTAGGGTGACAAGGATTTTGGGAGTTCAATTATCAAGGACATGGTATAATAATTATTTAATCATCAATTAGGCATTTAACTACATTAGGGTGTTTGACATACATTTGCATATGAAATTAAAGCATGCAGTTTGATATTTTAAAAGAATATAATTTGTATAAAATGTAGGTTCAACATGATCAAAGTGTTGACTCGCCTGGGCTATTTTACCGCGGCCTTGATCTTACTCAAAGCCTGCGCTGGTAGGGGTTCGAAGTCTTGGTATGCGTCGTTGCTTGAATTTTGATCCTGCTCGAGTCGTTGATTCTTCTGGGCTTTGATTTCTAATTACGCGACAACGATCGAAAAACTAAATAAATCCCAAGAACTTCAAAAGACCAAATAAAACACAAGAGCTTTAGATAAGGTCGCGGAGGACGAGCTTGAGAGAAGGGATTAAGCGGCACAGGGATGTTTGATAGAGTCAAACGACCAGTTGAGCGAAAGGAGGAATGGTAGAGAAATTCTGCCAGGAGGGAAGATACAAAGGAGGGTTAAGATCGAAGGAATTAAAGCAGGGATACTCCACTTCGGATTTGAAGATAGTGAGATTATACTTCTACAGGTGAATAACAACTTAATTACAAGTTCTACACCAATCTAGATACAAGATCAACACACAATCTCAAATGACAGATCAACACCAATCACTGACATTGAAACTGCTGCACAAGTCTCAATTGACGGATTAAAGCAGATTTTCAAATACCCGACACTACACAAATGCCAACTCCTCAAACACTGCCACAACCTACTGATCTTACTGCTCACTTCTCAATGCCAGATTACAACCAGGGATTCAACTGCTAGACCACAATCCTCTACTATCGGATTTCCAAATTGCCAGATTATACACCAATTCTCAATTGTCAGGGTATACATCGATTTCATTCAATTATCAGATTACGCCCATGGATTCGGATGCCATAACACAAACAGGGATTCAATTGCTAGCTCCTACTGCCAATCGACACTGATATTGCCATTGAGATTTCAAATGCCAGAACTCAAATCATTGCCAATAAAAACTAATTGGTGAAGCAATCATTACAGGCAGTCATCAATTCAATTCGCTGCCAACAAAACATCCTACTGCCCTATTGCATCAATTCACAATTGCTAGATACAATACAGATTCAAAAGTCAGATTAGCAATATATTTTCAATCAATTGCAGATCAACTAAACTTTGCTGCTACTGCTGCCCAGGGGCCCACTATCAGGGAGACAGAGAGAGAGAGAGTAGAGGGAGCAGGGGGAGGAGGCTCGGCCAACAGCTGTCGGCGGCGAGTGGCGGACGGGGAGGCACTGGGGGCAACCAAAATGGATAGCTGGCCAGGAGAGGAGGCTGAGGGAGGTGGCATTGGGGCCGGAGCGGCGCTGGGTAGGGAGTGGCGATGGCCGGGGAGGTCGGGTGGGGAGGCCACAGCGGTGACGACGATTTGAGGGAGGGGGAGGAGAGGAGGAGTGCACGAGCACCAGGGCAATGCAGGGAGTCTTACCGAGCTGTTGGAGAGGGCGAGGAAGCGGTGGAGCACGCTGACGACGAGAGCTGAGGGTGGCGCAGGAGGGGAGCTTGGTGGCAGCGGTCCACGGTGGCGGGGAACGTTGGCCGGTGGCTGGGGAACACAGGGGTGTCGCCGCGGCACTCCTGGCACCGGCGATGGGCCTGAGGCGGCGACAGGGGCGGCCGGCAGCAGAAGGGGTCTTCGGCCGGAGGGGAGAAGAAGCAAAATCGGGTGGTTGCTTGGAGCACTTACCAAGAAGGGGGGAGGACGAGGGGCAGGGCGCACGGGAGGAGGGAGGCCGGGATATTTATAGCCGGGACGAAAGGAGGTGGAGCCGGGGTTGCTGACGACGGCCGAGGTGGCGGTATGGCGCGGTGGAGCAAGCGGGCGGCATGGGCGACGAAGTGGGCGTCCATGGCGCCGATGGGACCGGGCGAGCGCAGGCGAGCAGGTGGTGCCGGCGACGGACCTGGCGGAGACTTGCGCGCGAGCGGAGGGGACGGCGCCGACGTCATGGCGACAGAAGCGACGACCAGAGGCAGGTGGAGGCGACATGCGAGTGGGGACGGGGAGTGGGGCAGCATAGAGAAGCAGGTGGGGATTGCGGGCGGTCGGAGGTGACTCGGGGTGGGGGCGAGCGCAGGGGATGGCGCGGCAGAGGTGGGGTAGGTGGAGGTGCGGGTGGCGCTGCAGGGGGCCGAGCGGCACTGGTGGGTTGAGCGGGGGAAGAAGCTAGGCTGGGCCGAGTGGAGAAGAAGGTCGGCGGGGGGAGAGGAGAGGCGAAGCCGGGCCAGCAGAGATGGAGCACGGGGGCGGGCAACGCAACCGGGGAGGTGGGAAGAAAGAAAAAGGTGAAGCGGCCGAGGGAGGAGTGAATGAAGGAGACGAGCGGACGGCGCAGCTGAGGGACGAAAGGGAGAGGGGAGGGGGCGCTGCGGGCCGGGGGAAGTCGGTGGGCCGGAGGGAGAGAAGGCAAGGGAAAGGAGCGACGTGGGCGGTAGGGAGGAAGCGGGGGGTAGGAAGTCCAGGGAGTGAGAGGAGAAAGAAAAAGGGACGGGAGAAAAAAAATTAAGTGGGCTGAACAAAAATGGGTTGGCCCAAATAAAATAAAGGGAGGCAAGATTTTGGGAGGGGTCCAAAATATGAAAAGTTCGAATTTGGATCAAATTTTGAATTCAGAATTGGAAGGTAGGTTTGAAACACAAACCCGAGCTTAGAGGAAGCTTGGAGTTTTCATAATTTAGGTGACAAAACAAAAAACGACGAAAACCAAAAACCAAACGGAGGCACTATTTGCCGTCCGAAAACGAGATGTCACATATTGCACTTACTCTCTTTAATAAAATGTAATTTGTTCAAAATGCTAAGTTATAGGAATTTGTATTATGATAATTGAAAAAGTTGTTTTAAGCAAATAAAAGAACCCGAGCCATCTTTGTTAAGTCTTCCATGTATATATTGGATCTTGTGTGTTGGCTCGCGAGCACGGAAGTTGTGCTCATCCTCACTCTTTCCCCAAACCCTCAGAAGTAGGAAATCCTGAAGCTTTCGACTACTACGAGGAACAAGATGTCTGAAGACTCATGAGTTTTTGAAACGTAGTTTAGTCTTTAGCCGTTCTAGTCTCGCCTCAGTCTAGCTGACTCAGCCGGTACTTTTGTGCATCCTATATTGTCTGAGTTTTCGGGTAATATTGGATGTATACAGGTTTTCCCCAGTCGCTTGCTTGTGGAGAGATGTGCCCTCACCCTTTTTGTTTCCGTTGTCACTTCTGATACTTTGTGATGTAATTATTTGGCATGTTCGGTCCTTATTGTAGAACTTGGTCCGAAGTGGTCTTTGTCAACTCTGATGTGTTAAATTAATGAATGGTATGGTTTACGCCATGTATGAAATGATTCAGTTATATATCTATGAGTGCTATCTACTGATCTAGAGAATATCATAGTGTATTCACAGAGGATTCGAGATTAGAAAATCCGGGTCCGACAGGTGATGATGATCCGACGTGGTGACGATGGTAGACGGGGCGCTCGGAAGGCCGTGGAGGGAGGGCCGTGTCGACGAGCGCGCCGCGTCACGCTAGGACGTCATCGGAAGAGAGGAGGTGCCGGAGAGGTCAAAGCCGAGGCGGTGAAGTCCGGAGCCAAGGAACATCGACAGATCGGCAAGGCGACGTAAACCGATCTGTGATCGGAAAAAATAGAGAAAACCTGATTTGAAGATGACCGGTGAAAACTCTAATTGGTAGCCGATTGGTTGATTGGTGACACGACTTAAACTATGGGTTGCGCGTTGCCCCCGAAAGAAATCATGGAGATGAGATCATCTCCCAGGATTGGCGCGGCGGTAGCTATGGAGGCGGCGGCTCAGGAGCGCCACCGCTCAGATACCATGTAAGCGAGGAAAGTAACGCTATCTTTAATTGTTAAAGTCAGAGCACATGAGTCACACATATATAGATTACAGCTATCATGTGAACGCGTGATCCCTCGGAAGAGAAGGCGTCACGCATGTAGGAAGCCGATGCACCATCATGTCTAACATAGGGTCCAAATAACATACTGTGAGAAGAAATGAACATTATGAGTGCATAAAAGAGGATGGGATACCTCTTGGGAGGCTCTATTTGCATGTATACAATGTGAAGTAAGAGCGAGCATAATAGTGGCAGACTCAGAACTGCCTTTGTTCCAGATGGAATGTTCACCCCCTTTTCGTAGCTTCCACTAGGTGAGTAGTAGATAAGAAAGAAGAGGCCAAGAACGGCTACATATTGTAGAAGAAGCTGTCAAGCTGATCACGGTAGATAATTGGGTACATTGAAAAAGGGCATAGTATGTGAACCATCCATACAGCTGAGGCTCTTGTAGCGCTAAAAGGCTTGCAGGTAAGAGAGGAAGCAAAATTGATTTCTCATGCACTGCAAATTGAAGAAATAGAAAGCATGACTTAATTAAACATCATATATCTACAATAAAACAGAGAACCTATCAACTTAGTACTTGAAAATACTTGGTATGTGTTGGACCAAAAAGGTGACTAGAGGGGGGTGAATAGGAGCATGCTCACTTTTTTACAAATAATTGATTCAATAATATTTCACTACAGTAGCTATGGAAGCTATGAAGATCAGTATATCAGTACAGCGGAAGACTAATATTGAATCCAATTCAAACCCCTTAGCAATACGACAAAATCAACAAAGATTGAAACAATTCAATGCACTGGCGGTCTGACCTCTGGCATTGGGCGGTCTGACCGATTCCCTGGTGGTCTGACCTCTGACCTTGGGCGGTCTGACCGATTCCCTGGCAGTTTGACCTCTGGCCTTGGGCGGTCTCACCGATTTCCTCCAGAACAGAAGAACAACCCCGATGACGAAGATGAAAATAGATGAAACTTTTGATCTACTAATCCAAACTTGATAAAACTTGGAACACACATTCTCTATGATACAAGAAAGCTATTCCAATTGAAGATTGTGATAATTCTTGGAAGAATAGCGATCCTTTTCGATTTGATTGAAGAGAGGTTCAAAACCGGGTCAAAACAAAAACTAGGTCAAAGCACTTGCTCGTGGGTAATTGATGATCAATATGATCCTATATAGATTCCCACACGTCACAGCAAGCTAGATCATGTGAAGAAACCTTCCAAAAACTCACGGATCAAAGAAAGACCCAAAATCATCAAATAGAGAGAAAGAATGCAATGAGACAAAATATGATCAAACTTCCTTTGATTGATTGATATGATCTGGGCTTACAGTCACTCCATCAATGGAGGACAATGCTCAATCCAAGTGCACGAAAATCACATCAAACATCAAAAACTCTAGCCTCCACAAAAGCTCTCCCTAAGACAATTAGGGTTTACAAGAATTGCAAAAGAGGCGAAGAGGAGGTGCAGCCACCTCCCTCTCCTATTTACAGTGGAGGCTTAGACCTTCTAGATGTTTGATCCTATTGGGCTCCCGCTAAGGCCCAAAACAAACGGGACACTTAAGCACGCATTTTAATGCGCCGTCTTTGACATCCCTTGACCTAACTAGCTACACCTTGCGCCATCTTACGCCTCGGATTAGCTAATAGGTCACTCTTGTCCATCTTGCACCACGCTTGAGTACATTGACCTCACCCGGCATCGTCGATCATTCTGGACCTCAGCTCTCCAAGCCTAGTCCCGATCATCCTCGCCGTCGACCGTCATTGACCACCAAGCAACCTGCACAACAATAGACAAGTAAACCAAAATTGGGAACAAGTTCTTCACAACTTGACCCATGTTAGTCAAAACATGCATCATGCACCATATATACCCTGAAACTCATGACTTTGACCTAACACACGAATATCGCCGCCACACCGGGCGACGGACAAAGTGAAAACCGATCGACCACCCCTGTGGTCGGTCGACCACCCACCGGCCGGTCGACCGCCGCTTTGTGGGCGGTCGGACCGCCGCCTGTGACTTAGCCATTTTTCCTCACTGGAAAACCGAAACCTACTGAAATTTTCAAACCAATAGAACTTTTGACAGGTTTCTCCAAAAATTATGGGACCAAGTGCAATAGAATCCCCTCTCTTGCCTACACCCTCTATTTTTGGCCCAGCTCAAAATAAAACTTTTTAAGTTCACCGATCCGATCACGCTTATGGTAGTTCGGACCGATTTGAGACCGGTCGACCGCCATGCGAGAACGGTCGAGACCGATTCTTGCGACAATTTGAAACTTGTCGAAAACACATGAAACGACAAACCGTAAACGCCATTGCCAATTGTCACATCATCATAAGATCTGGAGCATATCCGCATGATATCCATAATCTCCCCCTTGATGAACACATTGGCAATAATCCAGAAAATATAATTTGGAGGTTTGAAAAGTAAAATACTTTCGTTTTCGCACAAAGGCACAATTTGGTCCATAAGCAAGAAAAAGCAATGAAAATGACCAAGCTGGCATCAGAATAGCATAGGCAAGTGAGATAAGGCAAAAGAAAGTGGTGCGCAGGGGCGAAAGGGTCTTTTCAAAGCGGCACAAGTGGAGGCGGTTCTGTTTGGGTCTAGTGGGCTTAATGGGTTGGAGGCCCATTAGCAAAGGCTATAAATAGGGGAGAACTCCTGGTGTTAGGGTGAGAGCCAGAGAGAGAAAATTAGGGTTAGCTCTAGAAAAGGATTTGTTTTGCTTTTTGAGAGCTTGATTGAGATGGAGAGTATGAACTGAAATCTTTTGTAATCATTCCTCTGTGTTTCCATCTGTAAACGTTTGATTTCTATCAATAAAACTCTGAGTTTTGATTACTTGTTTATGTCCTCTTCCTTCTCTCTGTTCTTCTCTTGAATAGCTAGGGTTTTGATGTATCTCTTGATTCGTCTTATGAAATAGCGTGAAACTTCATATCTAGAATCGTTTTGATATTGCTAATCTATCATCAAAGTTTCATAAGCTAAGAATCTGAGAATCGTGCTTATTGTGAGTTTTGGTCTTTCTTGCCCCTTTCTCAAGAAATCCATTTTTGGCTCGATTATTGAATCTTTGGTTGCGATTTTTCTCCATAAGGTCAAGATGGTGTTTAGGATGATGTCCTGTAAAACTTGACCTGAGAAGAGCATTCAAGATTAAGTAGTTTGGATTTTGGGCAAAAACCCGGCGTTACGTTCTTGATCGGGATAATCAGACTTAGATTTTATCAATGGAGTATCATAGCGGAACTTCCGCTCCATACACTGTGGAACTACATAGCGGAACTTCCGCACCTTCTTGGCCGAGCTTAGATTTCGGAAGAATAGCCCGAGGCTTGTTTTTGTTAATTGATCTTGCTTCATTTACCTTCTTTAGATCTTCAGAGATCTTTGTAGGCTTGTTTTAAATCTGATAAAGGGAGTATTAATTTTAGGCACCATTCACCCCCCCTCTGTTGCCATTTCGGTCCTTCAATTGGTATCGAGCGGTTAGCTCTTCTTCATAGATCTTAACGGTCGGTTGAGCCATGGCAACGGCAAGTATTCCACCAAGCCTCAGGTCTTTGATGGCTGGATTACCCCTTACGGAAGAGCCGAATGGAAACTTACATCCGGCTCGGGGTATGCCATCCGGAGAAAGGTGAAGGTTAGATTTTTGTTCTGCCGATGAAAACATCAATGTGGAAAACATGCCCGATGTTGAGGCAAATGCTAAGGCAAGGAACATTATCATTCGTGGTTTGGCGAAGTGAGTTTGATCGCATTTCTCATTTGACTTCGCATACGACATCCAGGTGACCCTCGATGCATACCATGAGGGCACCACCCGATTAAGACGGTTCGACAAGACCAGTTCAAGCGTGAATCTGATAAATTTGAGATGCTTGCTGGTGAATCTCTTGACGAGTGCTTTTCGGCGTTTTCACAAGATTTTGAGCAACCTCCGGCGGTCGGTCTTACATACCCCGACTCGGATAACGCCGATGATGCTTTCGCACTTGATCTTCGTGTTTGGGAAATGAAAGTGACTACCATCAAAGATAGCATGGACTCTCGACACGACTCTTGATGCGCTTTACTCGCGTCTCAAGACTCACGAGATTGACATTGTCTCTCGAAGGTCGAAGTCACGATCGATGGCTTTAGTCAGATCCCACCTCTGGATCTTCTTACGAGTTGATCGCGGGTTCTCCTAGTGCTCTCTGTGACATAGCGATGATCGGTTAGAGCGATTTTGAGGATGAACAACTAGCCCTCCTAGCTCGGAAGTTTTCCCATGCTTACAAGAGGAGGAGGGATGGTAAAGAGGAGGTCCGTGATTTGTTTGAGTGTGGTGGCCCCAACCACATCCGAGCAAACTGTCCCAAGCTTGGGAAGGGCAAAGGTGACTATGGCGGTCCGAGCAAGAGCGACTACATCGACAAGAACGCAACACGAAGCCCTCGATACTGACCAAGGCAGAAGAAGTTCCGCAACCGGGAAGGCAAAGAAGGCTGTTCCATCGGCGTCCTCACCGCCTCGCAGAACCGGACACGGCGAGGTGGAGGGTGGAGTGACGATGATGGGAAGGGCGATCATGATCCCAAGGACGCGGCAACTTCTCCGCATGTGCTTCATGGCCCTCGAGGCGACCGAGCGACAATGAGTGTACTCCGACTCGATGAGGTTAGTCCCACTTATGACCGACAATGATGCTTTTCTTAAGCTAGGTAGATTCCATGCTAAGTCTAGGGCTAAGTGTCTTTGGGTTGGAGAAGGAAGTAGCTAGACTATCACGGGAGCTTACTTTACTTACATCCGCTCCCTCCCGTGATGAATGTGACACATCTTTGTGCTTTGATTGATGATATGGAAAAACTAAGGACCTTACATGATTGTGTGTCCTCTGAACTTGACATGATTAAGGTAGAGAACATTAGCCTTCTTCTTTGAATTAGAGATGAGTAGGGTAGCACCTCCTTCATCCCTCTTGTTGAGGCTCTTGCTTGCACCTCATGTGAGGTTAAGGACAATTCGTTTAGAGGTCTTTATACCATGTTGCTATTAAAACTTTGATTTGGAGAAAAGAGTCAAAAATCTCAATTAAGGTCCATATGAGAGAACAATTGTTCAAATGATTTCGACGACAAGGTGATTCCACCCCTTTTCCTTCGAGATAGCTGTGGCGAGATGATTAATAAATGTAATTCAAGTTCAGAAGAATTAGTACGACAATAAGAATGCAATTCAAAAACTCCCCCTCACTAAGATCCACAGATTTCAGAAAATGTCAAATTTTCAATTTCTCCCCCTTTTTTATCATTGTTATATATCTTCTCCCAACATTGAAATATCCATCTTCTCCAAACATCTTCTCTCGCCCTATGCACAGCATTAACATATTTTAACACATCTTCTCCCCCTTTGACAATAGAGTCATCAAGGAATCACGCATTCCTCTCATCCAGAGATAACAAATGCAGAATGAAGAAAGAAGCATAAAAAGGAGTATGCACGAAATGCAATGGAGTGGCTTTATTTTTGTATTTTTTTTTATTACAAGAAGCTTTGGAGATTACCCAAAAGAACAAGCCAGCATTTCTAATATTGCACAAACAGCATATCAAGTCTAACAACGCTAGCAAGATCATGATAAGACATATATATCAAAGCTAAGTACAAATACTCAAAAGTAAAGCAGTAGATTTGATCAATTTAAGCAAAGCTTCAAATTCAGCAAGTTCATCAACAGGGATCCTAAAGTGAAACTGGCCATGTCAAAATGTCAAAGTGAGATAAAAAATCTAACAAAGACCACATTAAGAGTCAATCAGGTCCTGTATTGAATCATTTTACTCAAATTTCTCAAAAGCCCATTTGTCAACAGTTTTCTCATTTGCACTGAATATTGAAATTGACTAATGATCTAACTTAGTGACAAGATCCTGGACTAGGAGCCATCCATAAACTCATCCTAAGCTTCAACCAGAAGTTGATTAAAGGTATATCTTAGTGAAGAAGATCCTGGACTAGGAGCCATCCACAAACTCTTCCTAAGCTTCAACCAGGGCGACAAATCTTGAGATTCATGTCATTTCTGACAAACAGTCCCCATGAGATCGTCTGGATCATCAAACTATCTCCAAGTTCATGTCTTTGACAAGCAGTCTCGTAAGAATAGTTTGGCACAATATAAGCATAAGACAATCTTGATGTTTCATTATTTCATAAGAGCAATTTTAGAATCTCAAGAACACAAGAAGCTCAGGTAATGGTCAATTTTAGATTCAAGAGCTAACAAAGCAATTCTGACAGGGCCAATGTCACAAAAGGAGCACTAATTGCGCAACTAGCTAAAACATCCACAAATTACAATTTTTAGTTCGAATTGTTCTAGAGTTCTAGCTCATACAGCAAAGACTTATCCGTATATGTGAAAATATGATAATTCTAGCAAGTCAAAGAACTAGACATGGCATTGAGCAAGAATTGAAATACTAAAGCTCCAAAGGGTAATATACAAAACTTCATCAATTTTAAAAGATAAGCAGAAAAACTTATATTACAATGCATCTTTTTGGATTTTTCATACCACTTGTTTTATTTCTCATATGAATGCAATATGATACAATGAGATGCAATAAAAAACCTAAAAAGTTCAAACAGATCAATAAGTTCAGAAAAAGAACAAGAAAAGCTCAAGAGAACAAGGTAAGATCAGAAAAGATCGAACTCCCCCTCAAACCAACCCATTGGGATAAATTACCCCTAACTCGCTTCTCAAGGTGGCAAACCTAGTTGGGTCTAAAGGCTTGGTGAGGATATCAGCCAGTTGAGCCTCGGACTCTACAAAGTGTTGCAAAATATCACCTTTCTCGACATAGTCTCTAAGAAAGTGATAGCGAATATCTATATGCTTGGTCCTAGAGTGTTGCACAGGGTTCTTAGCAATATTAATGGCAGAAGTGTTATCATAGAAAAGAGGAACACTAGCAAAATTTAACCCATAATCCTTAAGAGTGGTTACCATCCACAAAATCTGACTACAGCAACTAGCAACAGCTACATATTCAACATCAGCAGTGGATTGTGCAACAGAAGACTGCTTCCTAGAAGACTAAGATACAAGAGAAGTGCCTAGGAAGTGACAAATGCCTGAGGTACTCTTCCTATCTAACCGACAGCCAGCAAAATCAGAATCAGAAAACCCCCGAATGGACAAAGATGAAGAACATGAATACCAAATGCCATACATAATTGTAGAGTGTAAATACCTGAATATACGCTTAACGGCTTGGCGATGGAAAGTCCTCGGAGAAGCCTGAAACCTCGTACAAAAGCAGACCGTGAAGTGGATGTCCGGTCTCGAGGCCGTCAAGTACAAAAGGGAACCGATCATGCTGCGGTACTCGCGTTGATCCACGGCTTCTCCTTCCTCATCTGGATCCAAAACAGTCGAAGTAGTCATAGGAGTGGAGATTGGCTTGCAGTCACCCATGTCGAAACGTTTGAGCAAGTCCTTAGTGTACTTCATCTGATGGATAAAGATCCCTTCCTTGCATTGCTTGATTTGAAGCCCCAAAAAGCAATTGAGCTTTCCCATCATACTCATATCAAATTCCCTGGACATAGTCTCAGAAAAGCTAGAAACAAGAGCATTAGAAGAACCACCAAAGATAATATCATCAACGTAAATTTGAGCAAGCAGGAAGTCATTACCACGCCTAAGAATGAACAAAGTCCTGTCTACCTAACCCATCTCAAAATCATTCTTAAGCAGGAAGGTCTTAAGTCTATCATACCAGGCTCTAGGGGCTTGCTTAAGACCATACAAGGCTTTGGATAGCTTGAACGCATGATTTGGGTACTTGGGATTCTCAAAACCCGGGGGTTACCTAACATAAACTTCCTCCTCAATGAAACCATTTAAAAAGACACTTTTAACATCCGTCTGATATAATCTAAAGCCCTTAGATGCAGCAAATGCAAGCAGAATACGAATGGCTTCTAGTCTAGCAACAGAAGCAAAAGTCTCATCAAAATCCAACCCCTCAACTTGGCTAAAGCCCTGAGCTACCAACCTAGCCTTGTTTCTAATTACAGAACCATCCTCATTTTGTTTGTTTTTGAAAACCCAGCGGGTTCCAATAACATTATGGCCACTAGGAGGTTCTACTAGGTTCCAAACTTTATTTCTCTCAAAATTCTCTAACTCCTCATGCACGGCATTAACCCAGCTGGAATATGATAAAGCAAGTCATATATCGCGGGGTTCAAAGTCGCAACAAAAGCAGAATGAGAGTACATGTTTGGATCATTATACCTGGAGCGAGTGACTCTCTCATGAAGATTACCTATTATCTGATCCGGATGGTATTGCCTTTGAATGTGAAGTGGTGCACCCAGAGAAGAAAACATCTCTTCGACCTCCGTAGGTACTGCTGATGATGAAGATGCAGCAGGAGTCTCATCTGAAGGTGAAGTAGTCACAGCAGGGTCTTGTGCTGGAATAGGAGCGTCAACAGCAGCAGGTGGAAGAACATCATCGAGTCATTCATCATCTCCCTCTATAAATATGCTCTCTGTCACCTGTGTATCTCCTGAAATATCTGATCTAGTTCCAGGGCTAGTCTCATCAAAAGTGACATTGCATGTCTCCTGAACAAGGTTAGTTTCAGCATTAAAAATCTGAAAACCACTCGAATGTGGAGGATAACCCAGAAATAAACCATCAAAAGTTCTAGACTCAAATTTATCTAGGTTACCTGTCTTGAGAATGAAACATTCGGATCCAAAGACTCGAAAGTGCGAGACAGATGGTTTTCTACCAAATCGAAGCTCATAAGCAGTCTTTCCCAAAGAAGGTCTCACAAAGACACGATTAGCAATATGGCAAGCAGTAACAACAACTTCGGCCCAAAATCTCCTCGGTGTGATATACTCATCTAGTATCGTCCTAGCCATCTCGACCAGGGTCATATTCTTCATTTCCACAACGCCATTTTGTTGAGGGACGCGTGGAGAAGAGAACTAACGCTCAATACCACACTCAGCACAAAAAGAAGCAAATAGTGCATTCTTGAACTCCGTGTCATTGTCACTGCGGATCGCTCTCAAGGCACCCAGAAGTTCAGAAGCTAAACGAAGAACCAGATTATGATAATAATCAAAAGCTTTGTAATACTCCGAAAAATAAATTAATATTGATAATATCGTCTTAAGGGTCGGAGCGTAATTAATTAAAGAGTAGCAATGATTAATTAATTATTAACCTCTTAAGGGCCTAGGTGTAATTAAATAAAAGGAATTCATGAAAAAAAATAGTATTTTCGGAATTTTTTTTATGAGCTATAAATAGGTTTATGGTTATTTTAGAAAACCCTAGTCTCTTTTTCCACGAGCCGCCGCCATCCAATTTTCGTTTCTCTCGCAGGTCTTGCGTGAGAGAGTTGCGGCTTGCACCGGGCCGATTGTCATTTGCTACTTTGCCGCCTCGCTGCTCTCTTCGTGTCGCTGCTTGTTCCGCTACGCTGAACTCCACCGAAGCAGCTCGCCGACGCTTGATCCGAGGCCCTCTGCTTGGGATCGTGCCGGCCGAGCGCCAATTCTTCTTTGGTCACTGTCTTTGCCGTGCGTTTTCTTGTCATGCGGTGCTAGTGGCCACAGTTGCCAACTTGTGCAGCCAGAAGGGCACGTCGCCAATAGCTCCAAAGCACGTGCATGTGGATTGCTAGCTGTTCTGCCAATTTGGTTGTGTGCAACCCGTGAGGACAAGGGAGCCGAACGGTGTTGAGTTAGCTAATTGCAAGCAAAGGCACAATAGGAGGTTAAGTCAAGGAAGGATCTGGAGAGAAGAAAAAAAAATATTTTTCGGCGTTCTTCTGTGGGTAACGATCAAGCTTTCCTCGCTGTTGTTTATCTTATTTATAGTTTTAGAATCGAGTTTAGAATAAAGAATTGACATGTTTCTAGTAGGGGGAAAATCGAACAGTAGATTGGATTAGCCTGTTGTTCTGTGTACGATTTATTCGGGTACCTTAATGGCGAATTTTGAAAATATCATCTACTAGTTAATTGTATATAATTTCGATATCTTTCTATAGCATTTTTATTATGTCAATCGGACTAGTAGATTTTGAGTTATGATTTTGAGAAGGCCGCTGTTTTTAGGGTTGTCGTCTTTAGGCGCTGTTTTGGTAGACAGTAAACTAAAAATAGTAAATAGCTTAATTAGTGTTTTTGATCTACATGAAAGTTGTAGATAATTGTCCATTGGTTCTGTAGAATCTGAGAACGCGCATTTTGGTTGAGTAAAACAAAAGTTATGAATTTAGTAAGACTGCTGTTCCGAAGCGGACAGATCTGTTTTCTGGGCTAAATACGGAGGGTTAGATGATTTAATTAGAAGTCTTTGTAATCTAAGAAAATGTGGATAATTTTATAAAGAATCCAGAATGGGTTGGTTTGTTGTGATCGGACTTTCGAGTCAAAAGTTACGTTCGTTTTAGTGCTAAGACAGCAATGGGTAGCTTTTCGATGCCGGCGTAATGTGGTATTTTTGGGGACGTGTAGGAGCGATGTATATGGATTGTTATTCTTATGATGCTGTAGCTTGTATTGAGATGTGTGTATTTAATGTAGGAGAAGCGTCGTACTTGTTGCCATCTTCGAGTCAAATTGTGCGTCGCAACTAGTAAAGGCAAGTGCATGGTAAACAGCGGTCAATGATTGATCACTGTGATTCTTTATCTTTCAGTACCATTATTGTTGTGCTTTTATTCTGTTTAATTGCAAACAAATAATTGGTATGTTTATATCTTTGTTGATGAGCATGATGGAAAGTTGGATATGATGTTTATGATGGAGATTGCATGTTTGCATTCATAAGCATCTTTGCATAAGAGAAGGTGATCTTGTTGATCACAACTCCACGGGAGTGGAGGAGGTCCCCGATCCTTATGGAGGAACGGGCTTGAGAGTGAATGTTGTCGCGAGCATTCACTCATGCTATCTGATATCTGTGAAAAGAAGTGCATGTGGACATATAGATTAGAGTTGCATTGATAATTGAGATTGATGAATAAGAATGTGAATAGAAGTGCATGTGATGATAATGAAGTTATTGAATGCTGATGATTTATTATTGTTCGTTGTTTATGGATGTATTTGCTGAGTCGTGGACTCACCCTTGCTCTATTGTTGTTTTTAGGTGATCCTCGAGGATGCCGTAGTTGAGAGCGAGTAGAGCACATGGACATCACATGATCATTCGCCATGATAATCTTTTCATTCAATATTGATGTACACTTGGACATGTTAGAGGTTGAACAATGTTTAGGACAATGTTTGGACTAGACTATTTGCTTTATTAATTTGGATTCATTGGTTGATGCTGCTTTGGATTATTTGCCTGGTTATAATTCCCATTGCTTATTTAATGTCGCTTGATCCATATTTACATGTTCGTTTGTGATCCATTAATATGATTATCATTGTTTCCTTGTTATAATTTTATAGTGTGTCATGAATTATTAGTTTAAAGTGTAATGTGGTGGCATTCTAGGCTCAGTGTTGGGCTGGGGTGTTACAGTTGGTATCAGAGCCAGGTTTTAGGTCCGTGGTGAATAGATTAACAACTTAGGCAAACTAAAATTGTTAAAATTTGTTTTAGTATTAGTAAATCAACTAAAATTTGCTAATGGCTAACTAACCTAAAAATTTGACACACTAGTGCACAGTAGGTTAGAGAGAGGTACGAAGATAGTTTTACGCTTCCGTTATGTTGTTTATTGATGAATGAGTTTATTTTGATCTTTGAGCTCATTGCGTATTGTTGATTGTGGTTGATAGCTATGCCGAGGGGCAGAGGACGTGGTCGTGGTGGCCGCGGTCGTGGAGGTCGGGCCCGCGGGCGAGGTTCCGTGGAGCCACCTCTGTGTGATTGAGTCGATGGTCGAGGGGTTCTTTGTTGACCCGCCTCGGTTGTGGTCGAGATGAGACCCCGCTTTCTTTGAGAGAGTTGGTGGGGAGATCCGTGCTCTTCGTCCAGCGCCGGCAGCCTCGTAGTCATGCGGCATCCGTTGTTGCTCTGTCGCACATCCACCGGTTCCGAGGCGGATGTCGCCTCGAGAGTGGATGGGGTTGAGGTTTGATTCTTTTGTGGTCTGGGCACACGGTCGAGCAATGGATCGGGTTGCGCTACATGGAGAGGCGCTTTGGAGCTTTGGAGATGTCTTCACAAAGAGAGGGTCCGTTTGTAGCCTTTAATTTGAAAGGGCAAGCGGATATTTGGTGGGGGCGTGTTGTCTTCGAGGACCGCCACTCAAGGGCTAGTCACTTGGGATGACTTTGTTGATCAGTTCAAGGGAAGTTCTACCCCTACTCTTTCGTTGAGAAGATGGAGGTTGCCTTGGCGACCTTTGCTCGGGAAGATGTCTATTCTTGAGTATGAGGTCGAGTTCAACAACTTGGTTCGCCGTCCCTTGATGTGACGATGATCTTCGAAAAGCTAAGAGGTTCCGTCGGGGTCTCACCCGAAGTACCGACATGTGTTGGGAGCTACTCCACTCTGTGACTACTGACTCTGTTGTGGAGCAAGCTAGGGGCATGGAGTTGGAGATGCACTCACAAAGGCGGCAAGCCTCAGGTGGATCGGTTGTTTCGGTGGTGACGGAAGAGGAGTTCTAGTGAGGGAAGTGGTCTGCTTTCGACACGCTTTCAAGAAATTCAAGGAGGACCGCATCTTTCAGTCTAAGCGATCGAGGCCGTTCTTCTTCTTGGCGCCTCGTTCCTTTGCGGTACTCCGGCTCTTCGTCTGTCCCGTAAGCGGGGCATGCTTTGCTTTAAGTGCGGTGATGGACACGCACGCTGAAGTGCACTTGGACGGGATTGCCGTCGGTGTGGCTGTGGTCACAAGGAGCGGGTGTGTCGCCGAACCCGCTTAGCGTGATCAAGTGGGAGCCGTGCCATCTTCTTCTTCTTGATGGGTCTGCTCGAGGATCTTTCCGGATGATATTGCTCCCAGCGATGCCATTTCCTTCACTTGGGCGCCCAATAGGTACCATCGGCCGCCACCATCGCACCGCATCATCGGGTTGCCTGACCGGCTTTACACGCACCGCCGCAGAGAATGTTGGGGCTCGCCGCCCGGCATCGTCTTCTTCGCCATGGCGCCACTCGGTGTCGCCATGCCCACAATGAGTCCGCTGGTCGTCTGACGTGGTGGCCAGTACTTTGCTTGTGGATTCGTTCGATGCTTTAGTCCTTTTGATTCGGGGCTACCTTTTCGTTTGTCTCGTCGGCGTTTGCTAGGAGAGCGAACTTGAGTATCTGATGGATTTCTCGATCGGTGTTGGTTAGTTCTCCGGGGTATTATTGCTAGTTCTCTTGTTTGTCCGGGTGTTCTATTGTCATTGATGGGGAGGAGTTCACGGCGAATTTGATAGTTATTCAAATGGAGCCGTTCGATGTTATCTTGGGTATGGATTGGTTGCACTCTTATCGAGCCGTGATATCTTGTTTACGTAGAGAACGTCTCTGTGCGAGACCCGTGGGAGACTTTGACTTTTCAGAAGTGCGCCTCCGCGCTCTCTTTCGATGTTGGCCGATTTGTTCCGGGTCGGCAAAGCGATGGCGGACTTCTTTTAGCTCTTCTTTGAAACCGAGTGTGGCTTCGCAGATTGAGGAGATTCCGGTGGTCAGTGAATATCCCGATGTGTTCCCAGCTGATCTTCCGGGTTTGCCACCTGTGCGAGACGTGGAGTTTCGCATTGATCTTGTTCCGGGTACTCGTCCCATCTCGATGTCTCCATATCGATTAGCACGTCCGTTTCGTGACGAGTTGAAGAAGCGATTGGATGATTTGTTGGCCAAAGGTTTGATCGGCGTAGTGTATCGCCATGGGGAGCTCTGCTACATTCACAGAGAAGAAGGATGGGAGTTGGCGTATGTGTATTGATTACCGTGCGCTTAATGCGGTCACAATCAAGAACAAGTATCCATTGCCTCGCATTGAGGACTTGTTTGATCGGTTGAATGGAGCTCAAGTGTTCTCCAAGATTGATCTCCAGTCAGGGTATAATCAAATCCGTGTGCGTGAGCAGGATGTAGAGAAGACTGCTTTCTCCACCAGGTATGGGCATTATGAGTATAAAGTTATGTCCTTTGGATTGACTAATGCACCTGCCATTTTCATGGAAACCATGAACAACATGTTACACGAGTATCTAGATGACTTCGTGGTGGTGTTCATTGATGATATTCTTATCTATTCCAAGACCAATGAGGATCATGAGCGTCATTTGAGGCTGGTTTTAGATACTTTGAGAGAGCACAAGTTCTATGCTAAGTTGAAGAAGTGTGAGTTCTGGATTTCAGAAGTGGGTTTTTTGGGTCATGTGATTAACCCTCAGGGTATTGCTGTTGATCCTAGTAAGGTCTCTACAGTGGTGGATTGGAAGAGGCCGACTAGTGTGAAGGAGGTGAGGAGTTTCTTGGGTTTGGCTGGTTATTATCGGCGTTTTGTGCAGGATTTCTCTATCATTGCCAAGCCGATGTCTCAGCTTACTCAGAAAGGTGTGAGATTCCAGTGGTGATGAGTGTGGCCTTAGATTTACGCATTTTGAAAGAGAGGTTGGTGACCTCTCCTATTCTCACTCTTCCCGAGCCGGGAAAGCGGTTCACAGTCTTTTCAGATGCGTCACGAGTGGGTCTTTATCTTTCAGTACCATTATTGTTGTGCTTTTATTCTGTTTAATTGCAAACAAATAATTGGTATGTTTATATCTTTGTTGATGAGCATGATGGAAAGTTGGATATGATGTTTATGATGGAGATTGCATGTTTGCATTCATAAGCATCTTTGCATAAGAGAAGGTGATCTTGTTGATCACAACTCCACGGGAGTGGAGGAGGTCCCGATCCTTATGGAGGAGCGGGCTTGAGAGTGAATGTTGTCGTGAGCATTCACTCATGCTATCTGATATCTGTGAAAAGAAGTGCATGTGGACATATAGATTAGAGTTGCATTGATAATTGAGATTGATGAATAAGAATGTGAATAGAAGTGCATGTGATGATAATGAAGTTATTGAATCTTGATGATTTATTATTGTTCGTTGTTTATGGATGTATTTGCTGAGTCGTGGACTCACCCTTGCTCTATTGTTGTTTTTAGGTGATCCTCGAGGATGCCGTAGTTGAGAGCGAGTAGAGCACATGGACATCACATGATCATTCGCCATGATAATCTTTTCATTCAATATTGATGTACACTTGGACATGTTAGAGGTTGAACAATGTTTAGGACAATGTTTGGACTAGACTATTTGCTTTATTAATTTGGATTCATTGGTTGATGCTGCTTTGGATTATTTGCCTGGTTATAATTCCCATTGCTTATTTAATGTCGCTTGATCCATATTTACATGTTCGTTTGTGATCCATTAATATGATTATCATTGTTTCCTTGTTATAATTTTATAGTGTGTCATGAATTATTAGTTTAAAGTGTAATGTGGTGGCATTCTAGGCTCAGTGTTGGGCTGGGGTGTTACAAGCTTCATCCTTCGAAACAAGAAAGAACACCCAAGTATAACTAGAAAAATCATCGACTATGACAGGAATGTACCATTTTCCACCAACTGACCGAACTCTAGCAGGACCAACCGTATCCATATGAAGCAACTGTCCCGGTTCGTCAATCATGACCCTAGTCACTGAAGGGTGTGAGGCGGCAACTTGTTTGCCATGCCTACAGGGCGCACAAACAACATCTTTGACGGCTTTGAGTTTGGGCAAACCTCTCATAAGCTCAAGGTTGCTAACTCGCGTCAGATGATCAAAACCAATGTGCCTCAAACGATGGTGCCAAAGCCAGAACTCAGAAGAAGAAGATGAAATCAAGCATTTGAGAGAACCAGCAACAGATTCAGAAAAGTCTACTCTAAAAATCATAGCAACTCTAGTAATTTCAAAAACAAGCTCACCAGTTGAATCAAGCACCCGATAAACATTTTTCTTAAATATAGTCTCATAGCCATCATCAAGAAGTTGAGACACAGAAAGCAAATTAAATCTTAGCTTGTCCACAAGGGCGACGTCCTTGAGAATGAAACTGCCGTTCACCTTGATCGATCACGTTCCTTCAATTTGCTCTTGTTTATCATCCCCAAAGGTGATGAAATCATCACCTGTCGACCACGCGAAAGAGGTGAACCATTTTGAGTCTCCGGTCATGTGGCGTGAACAGCCGGAGTCGACGAACCACGTGTCCTTCCTCTTTTCGCGGTAGTCCTAAAAATCAATGAACAGAAGAACGATGTGTCTCAATACTGGGGTTAGTTAAACAAGACTTAGGAACCCAGTACTGAGACACACGTCTGCGAGTAGTATGCAAAGCAGAAGTGCTATCCTTAATTTTTATTAAGGTTCTGTTATGAGAAATGGTTAAAGTAACATGAGAGTTATCCTGTCTAGGAACATGATGATGGACATGTGATACAAATCCTAAACCAGGTTTCTTCTTTTCTATGTAACCATGTCTCGTAGAAGCTCTAGGTTGATTGGATGAAATTCTAGCAAAAATTTTCTTATCATTTTTCAACCTACGCCAACAGAACTCAATCAAATGCACACCCTTTTTACAATAGGTGCAATGATACTTTATACTACTAGAAGAAACACCCTTAGACTTAACAGATGGCTGTGCAATACCTGCAGACTTAAAAATAGTTTTTGCAGGTTGTGTTTTAAATTCAATTAACCCCTTTTCCAAGACTTGAGTAACTTTTGGGTTAGAATTATTTTGAACAAGATTGTATCCTAATCCTTGCTTCTTATAAGGAGTTTTAGACTTGTCCGGAATCATGTTTAATTGTTTCTTACCTTTAGAGAATTTTTCGTTTTAGACTTGTCCAGAATCATGTTTAATTATTTCTTACCTTTAGAGAATTTTTCTAAGGTATCCTTAAGATAAACATTTTCATCTTTAAGATTAACATATGATTCACAGGTTTGACCTTTAATGGCTCTAACATATTTCTCCTTATATAAAGCAGTTTCAAGTTGAAGGGTTGGACATGAAGCACATGTAGAAGACTCAACACTGTCCTCAAGCTTGGCATATTTAGCTCTACCTGCTTCTAAGATATCTTTGACTTCATATTTGCGTTCTAAGCAGAAAGTGCAAAGGCTACAATCAACAGCTCCAAAAACAACTAACTTGCAAGACTCTAAGCATTTTTCACATAGAGCAGATTTAACCTCAACTAGCTCAGTCCTAGCATTTTCAAGTTGTTGCAAGGCAATATTATGAGCAGATTGCAGTTTAGCAAATTATGAATGCAAAGAATGGCAAGATGAACATTCATCAAATTCAAGACTCTTAGCATTCTCAAATTCTAAAGTCAAGTTACCTATTTGAGACTCTAAATCCTTGTTCCTAGCCATGACATATTCTAAAGCCTTATCCTGACTCATAAGTTGCTCAAACATAGATTCACATCTATCAGAAAGGATATCATAGGAAGGAGGTACCTCATTGTTGTTGTCATCAACGGAGTCGGACATGAAGCACAAGCCGGTGAAGTCCTTGGCCTTCCCTTTCTTTTTGTCTTGAGGGATCTTCTCCTCCTTGTCCTCCTCGCTCCCGAAGTCCACATCGCTTAAGGATTGATCCTCAAAAGCGGCAAGCACCCGGTGAGCGGCCTTCGTTAGCTTGGCAACATCAAACCTTGGTTTGTTCCATTGAGGCTTCTTCCAAGCTGGCTTTCCCTCCTTGTGGTTGCTCTTACCTTTTAGCTTGGGGTAATTTGACCGGATATGATTAAGCTCACCACACTCATAACAAGTCACGGGACCTCCACGACTTCTGCTTCTCATATTGTTATAGGCCCGTGTGACCTTTCTAACTTTGAGGGCCAACTCAGCCTCAGGAAGACTCTCAAACTCTTCTTCATGAATAGCAGATAAGCCAGCAAGCGAAAATACAGAAGAAGACACAAAAGACCCATCAGAAGCTCCCTTGAGCGGGTCTACTACCAAGGCTATGTTTTCCTTTTTGGGATAATCAATCCTCTTGATCTCATGAGTCTTAAGCTTGCTATAGAGTAGCTCCAAAGTTAGATCAGAAAGATTGACATTCTCCTCTATGTCAGTAGCCTTTATCTCCCACTCCTTGGTGTTGATTGCAGCTAAGAGGTGGGTGTCATTTCCAGACTGAGAATATTCAATACCAACAGCTTTCATCTAATTAATCACTTTATTAAAGCAACTAAAAATATCATCGATGCTCTCTCCAGGACGCGTCTCGAATTTGTTATATTCACGCTTATAGACTGTCTGACGTACTTTCTTGACTTGGGACGAACCCTCATGATATGTTTCGAGAGTGTTCCAAATCTCATGCGCAGTCTCAAGATTGTAAATCCGATCATACTCCTGTCTCCCAAGCCCACCATACAAGAGGTTTTTAGCCTTATTGTTGTTAGCCAAAAGGGCTTCTGAGGCCGGCGTAGCAACTTCGGACAAAACGAGAGGGACTCGAACAACCTCCCATATAGCATGTCCTTCGCTCTCAAGGAAGACTCGATACGATTCTTCCAATAGGCATAGTCGTGCCCATCGAAGATATGCGGCTTTGTGGAGTATCTATCCATCGCCAAGTTCAGTGACCGGTTAAGATCAAGATTGAACTAATCGGACTCTGATACCACTTGTTGGACCGAAAAGGCGACTAGAGGGGGTTGAATAGGAGCACGCTCACTTTTTTACAAATAATTGATTTAATAATATTTCACTCCAGTAGCTATAGAAGCTATGAAGATCAGTATATCAGTACAGCGGAAGACTAATATTGAATCCAATTCAAACCCCTAAGCAATACGACAAAATCAACAAAGATTGAAATAATTCAATGCACTGACGGTCTGACCTCTGGCCTTGGGCAGTCTGACCGATTCCTGGCGATCGACCTCGGCCTGGCGGTCGACCGATTTCCTCGAAGTAAGAACAACCCCGATGACGAAGATGAAAATAGATGAAACTTTTGATCTACTAATCCAAACTTGATGAAACTTGGAACACACCTTCTCTATGATACAAGGAAGCTATTCCAATTGAATATTATGATAATTCTTAGAAGAATAGCGATCCTTTTCGATTTGATTGAAGAGAGGTTCAAAACTGGGTCAAAACAAAAACTAGGTCAAAGCTCTCTTACTCGTGGGTAATTGATGATCAATATGATCCTAGATAGATTCCTACACGTCACAGAAAGCTAGATCACGTGAAGAAACCAAGCAAAAACTCACGGATCAAAGAAAGACCCAAAATCATCAAATAGAGAGAAAGAACGCAATGAGACAAAACAAGATCAAACTTCCTTTGATTGATTGATATGATCTGGGCTTACATCCACTCCATCAATAGAGGACAATGCTCAATCCAAGAGCATGAAAATCATATCAAACATCAAGAACCCTAGCCTCCACAAAAGCTCTCCCTAAGACAATTAGGGTTTACAAGAATTACAAAAGAGGCGAAGAGGAGGTGCAGCCACCTCCCTCTCCTATTTATAGTGGAGGCTTAGACCTTCTAGATATTTGATCCTATTGGGCTCCCGCTAAGGCCTAAAACAAATGGGACACTTACGCACGTATTTTAATGCACCGTCTTTGACATCCGTTGACCTAACTAGCTACACCTTGCGCCATCTTGCGTCTCGGACTAGCTAATAGATCACCCTTGTCCATCTTGCACCACGCTTGAGTACATTGACCTCACCCGGCATCGTCCATCGTTGGGGACCTCAGCTCTCCAAGCCTAGTCCTGATCATCCTCGCCGATGACCGTCGTTGACCACCAAGCAATCTGCACAACAATAGACAAGTAAACCCAAATTGGGAACAAGTTCTTCACAACTTGACCCATGTTAGTCAAAACATGCATCATGCACCATATATGCCCTGAAACTCATGACTTTGACCTAACACACGAATATCGCCGCCACACCGGGCGACGAACAAAGTGAAAACCGGCCAGACCATCCCTGTGGTCGGTCGACCGCCACTGCAACGGGTCGACCGCCGCCTATGGGCGGTCGGACCGCCGCTGAGACTTAGCCATTTTTCCTCTCTAGAAAACCGAAACCTACTGGAATTTTCAAACCAATAGAACTTTTGACTGGTGACTCCAAAAATTATCGGACCAAGTACAATAGAATCCCCTCTCTTGCCTACACCCTCTATTTTTGGGCCAGCTCAAAATAACACTTTTTAAGTTCACCGGTCCGACCGCCGCCTATGGCCGGTCGGACCGATTTGAGACCGGTCTAATCGCCACGCTACGACCGGTCTGACCGGTTACTGCCTGACAATTCTGAAACTTGTCGAAAACACATGAAACGACAAACCGTAAATGTCATTGCCAATTGTCACATCATCCTAAGATCTGGAGCATATCCCCATGATATCCATAGTATGAGAATAGATAGAAAGAGAACGAGCTATTTAACAAAGCATAGAGGAACCCAAGATTACTTGGTGACTTGACTTGCTGAACAAACGAAGGCAAGAAAGCCAGGATGGTAGCAGATAGGCTTATAAGTTTCAGCAGTTTTATTGCAAACAATCTATTCCACTTGATAAGAACTGAAGTGCTACACCAAAAATTTGCAACATAATCCTCATATATACCTCTCTCAAATGGAGCTAGTCGAGATATCACCTAATAAGACAGACATAACATGCTTAATATTGCCTGGCAAGTAGGGAAATAGGGAGCTAAGTATATTATACATAAAACGAGTTTCATGTTGAGAACTAGCACCAGCTCAATGAAGAAAAATGCTACAGATCGTACTAAATTTTATTCAACTATAGATTGTGGTTCGCTTGGAACAAAGGTAATTAGGAGGGTACATGATAGATCTACCATTACCTGTATGGCAACCTCATAAGAACACAAATATGGAACCAAACAAGAGCAAATGTTCCCACTTCCCAATACAACAAAATCGAGTTTCATGACCTTAAAAATGGGATACTTTCATGTCGGACCCCGGATTTCTCCATCTGGATTCCTCTGTGAAACCACTGTGCTATTCCCTAGATCAGTATATAGAAATTCACAGGCACATTGTTGAATCAAACCATACATGGCGTAAAATTATTTCATTAATTAATTTACACATCAGAGTTTACATAGACCGCTTTGGGTCAATTTTTACAATAAGGGCCGAACAGACCAAATGAATACATTACAAAAGATAGTGGAAGCAACAACGGAAGTAAAAGGGGTGAGGGCACATCTTACCGCAGGCAAGTGACTGGGGAACCCGTGTATGCCCGATATTACCAGAAAACTTGGATAATATAGAAGGTACACATGAACCAACGGAGTCAGCTATACTGGGGTGAGACTAGAACAACTAAGGACTAAACTACGCTTCAACGTTTCCCGGGTCTTCGGACTTCTGGATCCTCGTTGTAGGATGACTCAGGTTCCTATTTTTGAGGGTTTGGGGAAAGAGCGAGGATGAGCACAACTACCGTGCTCGCGAGCCAACACAACAGATGCAATAATATATATGCAAGGTGTAACAAGGATGGCTCGGGTTCTTTTATTTGCGTAAAGTAGCATTTGTAAATACAGATATTAGAAAGTCCTATCACTTAGCATTTGGACCAAAATGCATTTTTAAAGAGATTATTTGTGCAATAATTAATAAAAGCAAATGCTACCTCCACCTTTATACTTATATTTTTGTTGGTGGTCATACCCACCTATTACCAACGCTGGGTAAGAATATCCAGGAAAAATCCAAATCAAGGGTTAGGTGAGCCCCGCACATGTTTCATTCCATCCACAAAAGTTTTTGAAATAGAACTATATCTTGCAAGTTCCTATGCCAGCCCTTGACCGTGGGCACGACTGTTCGAACAGTTTTTATTCTCTGCAGAGATTGTACATCTTTACCCACAAGAGATATTCGTCTTGATATGTACACACGTTTCCTTGGACATATGAATCAAGGGGAGATTATCACAAGGCCTTTACAAGGCACCCTCGATATTTTCCACACCCGCTAAGGTTTCACCTCAGTGGGGTTTGTTCCCGTGGGACCCGACAACCACTACACCTAGACCCCCTCTTGCGCCGTACGACTTAGGCCTAGGTTCCGCAAGTCGTAAACCCCAACCCGTAGCCTCTTGGGCTCACGGTGAAGGGGTGTCCCTCCAATGGTGCAGCTTGTACCGAAGGACACCAGTTAATTAGCCAGGTCGACACCCATTATAGACTTGTTGTTGTACTGTTTTACAATAGGAGGTCATCACAAGATTAAATCCTTAAGATCATCTGGGCGGTTCTTACCACATGTCATCCACAAAAATATCCTGGGCTACATTAGCACCCAACCATTTACCCTCCAGCCTACCATCCGCCCAGATGGGTATTAGCAAGTTTTTAGAGTTTTGGAGAGGTATAAAATAAATTATCCAACCAATTCAGTTATTCTCCCCAATAACTGCCCAAAATAATTGTTATGATTTAAAGTATGATGATTTGGGGTAGTAATACCCCTGGTACTTAAACAAATCTAGCATGTCGTTTAAGTACGACCTATAACTAGTATGTTACCAGATATTTACTATGGTGACAAAGGTATTGGGGTTGAATTTTCAAGGAAATGGTATAATAATTATTTAATCATCAAATAGGCATTTAACTACCTTAAGGTGTTTGACATACATTTGCATAGAAATTAAAGCATGCAATTTGATATTTTAAAAGAATATAATTTGCATAAAATGTAGGATCAATATGATCAAAGTGTTGACTCACCTGGGCTATTTTACCGTGGCCTTAATCTTACTCAAAGCCTGATTAGACAGAGGTTTGAAGTCTTGGTCGGCATCTTTGCTTGAATCTTGGATCTGCTTGAGCCGTCGATTCTTCTGGACTTCGATTTCTAATTATGCAATAACGATTGAAAAACCAAATAAATCCAAAGAATCCAAGAGACCAAATAAAACACAAGAGCCTCAGAATGATTGCGGAGGACGGGCTTGAGAGAAGGGTTTGAGCGACACTGGAATGTTTGGCAGAGTCAAACGACCAGTTGGGCGAAAGGAGAAATGGCAGAGAATGTCTGCCCGGAGGGAGGATACAAGGAGGATAAGGTCGAATGAGTTTTTGCCGGAATGCTCTACTACGGATTTGGAAGACTGCAAGACTACCATTCGACAGGCGACAAAGCAACTTAACTACCGGTTCTATACCAATCTAGGATACCAGATCGACACACAATCAATGGCAATTCAATACCAATCTCAGCTGCCAGATAAAACTCATCGATTCAAAGCTAGCTACTCAACTTACTACTACAACCTACTACCATAACAAGGCACATATTCTACTACCAGCTATACAATGGCCAAATTACCAATCATTGCCAAACCATGCGGATTGATAAAGTAATCAAATCAATACTTCCAGCTTTAACCAAATACCATTACTTCCAACTATCATTGACCTACTGACGAAACACTAACCAACATCTAACAATTGATTAACAAATCCAATAGACAATACTGCTACTGAAGATTAAAGCTATCCCTAATAATCAGGATCACAACTAATCATTCAAATTAATGCCAAAATACTTATATTGATGACCAGCAATGACATATAATTAAGCAATAATCGATTTAATTATCAGCAAAACATCCTACTATCCTATTTCTTAATCGTCGGATCGATTGCAACCTAAAAGCTACCGCTATGATCTAGGAAAATAACTACGAATCAACTGTTGACAATCGAACAGATGAATAACAATTGATCGAAATTTCTACAATAACGAAAACTCGATTGACAGATTAACACAAACTCAAGTATTGATTGATCACAGACTTTCCAATTGCGAGCCATACTAACTATTAACCTAATGAACCAATTCACAATTGCAAGATTACTAAGCAGGGTTTCGATTGACATAGTGCACACATAGATTTCAATGGCAAGGTTAAACACTCAAGATTCAAATGGACATATTACTCTAATCATTGTCGTACAGATGATTTATGATCATATGCAATAATCAAAACAAAGTTACTGCTAATAATTTCAACATTGCCATTTATACTTCAAATTGCCAGATTGCGCACATACATCAAATACAAAACACACATTATTGACATCAATACCGATATTCAAATTACTGACAAACATTGCCACTGAGATTTTACTTTCCATAATCAAAACACAAGGATTTAATTGTCAAATTATACATCGCAGAATTTCAATTGTCAAATCACATAGTCTCAACTGAAAGTTCTTCATTTGCCAGTGCACAACACACACATCACTGCCAACAAGTGATCAAGAGCTGATGAGCAAAGCAACACAGACAACAACCAATACTGCCAACTATATTGATGCTCAAATCATTGTCAAAAGGGCACTTGATCCACTGATGATTCCTGCTAACTTCTAACCAGCGTTGCTCTGATGAGGTAGACGGCAACTCAACCCACTGATGGCCAAAATCACAGAGGGATAGAGAGGGAGCAGGGAGCAGAGGAGGAGTTTTGGGCGGTCTGACCGGTAGAGTCGGCCGGTCTGACCGGGGGGTAGGGGTGCACTGGGCGGCGAGGGAGATGAGGGAGGTGGAGCTGGGGCCGGAGCGGCACTGAGCCAAGAGTGATGGTGGCGCCGGGGCTGGGGCGGCACAGGATAGGGGACGGCGGGGAGATCGGGATTGGTGGCCGAACGGTGGCGGACGCAATCGAAGAGGAGAGGCAAGGGAGAGGAGGGGAGGAGGTGGGGAGCTTACTGAGTTGCTGGTGGAGACGGAGTGGCACCGGAGGAGGTGGCCGTCGATGGAAGTCAAGGCGGCGCGGGGAGGGAGCACGGTGTCTGTGCCCTGGGGAAGCGGGGTGCTGCGGCCGGCTGTTGGCACAGGGATGCCGAGGAGGCGCTCCAGGAGCCGGCAGCTGGGCCGAGGCGGCGACGGGGCGGCCGTCGGTACAAGGGGGGTGGGCTTTGGAGCTCTTACCTGGGGGAGAAGGAGAGGAGCGGGGCAGAGGCAAAGGAGGCGTCGGGCTATAAATAGCCTGTGGAGGGGGGCGGTGGAGAGGATGGCGGAGGCGGCATGGCGATGGCGGTATGTGTAACACCTTGCCTATTCGGAAGCCAAGACGCTACCTAAAGATTAATCATACCATTCATTTGCGGAACTAATATTCAATTTGCACCAAAATTAATAGTCAAGACAAAGTAACGAGGAGTAATTAACTGGTCATCAACAGAATGGAACCAAGGAATTAAACATGGAAGATCTGATGTAAACTTGAAGTGATACTTATTACAGTTCATCTCATAACCAAATAACTTAGCAAAATATCTTAATGAATAAGTGAATTAATGAGATGTGTGAATCGTGCTTGGACTACGCCCTCTCGTTAGCAACAATATCATCATGGTTCACCTAAAAATAAACACAGGAAAGCAAGGGTGAGTCGAAACTCAGCAAGCACAACATCAAACTCACAAGGTACAAGGAACAGAGCAATAAACAAGACAGTAGAACATATCTCCCACGAATTTGTGAACAGGCATAGTATGAATGCATGCATGGAAGGAGAATGGACCTCTCAACTGCGTATACCAGTATAACAAGTAATACACCCGTCGGTGTTCACTTAAGCCCGCACTTAACAAAGAGCGGGGACCCAAGTACCGTATGAAGAACGTTTCATACGGAGTGTTCGAAACCGCCCACGTTGAAATGGTGGGACTTACGTGCCCATACTGGAATTGATGGGTCTTAACCAAATTTCCACTCCCGTAGACGGAAAATAGAACCTGCAAGAATGGTATGAATCATGAAAGATGGACGTCATCACTTTTTATCACAAGAACATAAATATTGAAATCTATCAACATCATGAACAAAACGCAAGAACATTCATATATTCACCAAATCATCATGCATTCATTTGAAAACAACACAATTTATCAAACAGTACTTGCCTTCCGTGCTGCGACGTACTAGGAAGCAATGAAGGTGTCCTTCCACCCACCGCCTCACCGCCTACACAAGCATTTACACAGAATAAGGATAACAAGGTATGATGTATCTACATGTGCTCTACCATACCCTCTAACCATCCCACACAACCGTAGGTTCAATTTGACAACTTCGCCCAAAAGGCCGGATTACTACTCTGCTGGCAGTTGTACGAGAAAATTCACAATTAAACATCTGTAACTCCTAAAGACCTGAAACCAGTGCTCAGCTAATCCTAACAAACCAGGCTACGAAACTTTAGTTGGTGGGATCCTCTGATTCGGCTAAAACAGAGAACCAAACTGCCCAAGAAGACACCGACAGAAACCTGTCCAGATTTCAGAACAGTCGTAAAGAAAAACCTGTAATTTTCAGTCTACTGATCCTATGGAGATGATCTTTATCAATCTGGAATCATGGCGAACTTATCTTCAAAAACCTATTTGGGTGGCCTCCCTGAATCTGGCTCTAACTAGAACAAAACGAAAGAGTAACCGACAGTCTCCAAAATCTCTGACAGACAGAGTAGTGTGCGGTTAAAAATTCATAACTCCTAAACCACATGGTGAAATCTCATGATCTTGGTGCCAAAAGAAAGCTAACGAAACCAGGAATATAACTCTAGGAGACGTCAACCCGAGATTCGGCCTCTAAAGACCTTCAATCTGCCGCACAACCCACTGTACTATTCTGGACAGATCTGAAATCGCAGACTAAACCAACCCAAATGAACAATTATGCCACTAAACTAATACAAACAGCGAATCGGGACTTTCTTTACCCTTGAAGACCCGTAGAACGATGAAGATCAGGCGCCAGATCTGGATGGAAGGCGCCGGGAGAGGAGGTGGAAAGGGGGAGGGGGCGGCGGCTCAAGGGAATGGGGGGGCGGGGGCTAGGGTTGTGGGGAGTGGCCTCCCCCCTTTTGAGTGGCCGGCTCCTCCCTCTTGGGCCGGCCTGGGTCGTAGCCCGTGGTCCAAGTTGGCGAAGATTTGCGGATCTCCCCTCTGAAGACTAATATTTCTGATTTAAACCCCGTCCTTTACTCCTTCAGCCTTCTATCAATTACTGATTGCGATTCGGGGTGTTACAGTATGGGCGACGGAGTGGCGGCCCATGACTACAGGCAGAGCAGGTACACGGACGGCATGGCGCCGCGGAGGACGACGAGACGACGTCGCAGGCGGGGCGGGCGATGGACCGGTCCATGCAGCGCTGACCTGGGGCGCTCCACCGCTCGGACCGGGCGAAGACGTACCTCGAGGACGGGGTTGTCGTCACGGAGGCATGGCGATGGCGGGCAGGTGCGGCAGGGGATGGCGCTGCAGATGGAGGTGGGGACGGCGCTGACCGGGTTAGGTGGGAGCGGCGCTTCAGTGGGCCGGGCTGAGAGGAGGCGAGGTCGGACCGAGCCGGAGGAGAAGGCCGACGGGGGAGGGGAGAAGAGGCGAGGGCGTGCCAGCGGAGAGAAGGGAGAGGGGAAGACAAAGCGGCCGAGACGAACCGAGCGGGGGAGGCGGCGATGCGGGCGAATCGGCCGAGGAAGAAAGAGAGAGATGGGGAGGCGAGCGGATGGTGCGACCGAGGAAGAAAGAAAGGTGCGAGCGAGTCGTGCCGCGGGGTGGGGAAAAAAGAAAGAGGCCGGGTGACGTGGGCCAGGCCAGAAAAGAGCGACGCGGGTTGGGACAGGGGAACGTCGGGCCGGGGAGGGAAAAAGGAGAAAGTGGGCCGGGAGACTTGGCCGGGAGAAATTTAGGGAGAGGGAGAAAAATGAGTGGGCCGAAAATATTTAGGATGGCCCAGAAGATTATGGCTGGCCTAAGCAAAACACAGGTGGAGTAGATATTTGGGTGGGTTCAAACTTTGAAAAGATTGAATTGAATTTGAAATTTTGAGGATGGGTTTGAAACACAAACCCGAGCTTTAAAGAGAGCTCGAAATTTTGGAATTTATGCGATGAAAATAAAAACAACGGAAATTGAAATTAAATGATCGGCACTATTTACCATCCGAAAATGGGATGTCACATTTCGCTTGAGGCATTTCCCAAAAGATGGCTGAGAAAAGCTGGTGCAAAGTACATGCTCATCTGCAACACATCAAACATATATAGGACATATAGGGAAAAGTTGGATATTTAAGGTGCAACACTGTTTGAAAAAAATATGTATATGATTGGGGAGAAAATGTCCCAGAATAGATATGTGGAAGTAATAGTATCACAAAGAACTTAGTAGATTGAAGTTCGCACATTACTGTATTAGACCGATAGGTGACACATCATGACTTAATCTATTTCCTATCAAAATAAGTGGCAGAATGTAAGCATGCTCACCTCCCACTCTCATTTCTCTAGCAATCCGTCATACTTCCAACCTGAGCTAGTTGGTAATTGAGCCAATGGTAACATTCTCATTTTCAAACGACAAATAGTATTTACCAATTGATTTTCGGTTTTCAAACCGTATTGCAAATAAGCATTGTATTTCAAATCTTTTAGTTTCTAGCTAGACTCGGGTTTGTGTTTCAAACCTTTTTACAATTTCCTAGATTCAATTCGAATTGAATTCATCTATTCTTTCCAAATTGACCCCTTCCCATTTTCAACCTCCTCCTTCTTGGGCTAGGCCCGGACCTCCCTTGGGCCTTTGGTGTCGGCGCCCCGGGTATCACACAACCCCGAGACCCTCTGTGCATACCAAGCTAGTCCCATGATCAGTAGCTAGCTTGCACAGTTGCAACAAAGATGCATTCATAACCATTCAACAACGAACTAATGAAGGCATAAAGTAATATTAATTAAAACAAAGAAAGACCTTATGGTCAAGGTTCTTACAAAAGTCGCCTCACGGGCTTAGCAACAACAGAGTATCCGGCGTGGAAATCTCAAAAATACGTGGAGCCCAATCGACATGCCCACAGGCAATCGAGTGGAGGACGTGACCTAGATCGCGAAGTCTTCAAAGTAGCCGTCTTCGTAGAACTCAACATTTCCTGATCCTTCTGCTGGGACTGATCAACAAAGGGCATAAAGCCGTGAGTACATAAAGTACTCAGCAAGTCGTAGAGAAATGTATGCACATAGTATTCATGCCAGGCTTAAACAAGGTTGTCTTTATGGTTAATTTGCAGAAAGCAAGTTTAACAGTAAATACAATAATTAGATTGCAAAGCAGGATTTTAAAAGAATAATACATATATTACCAAGTTCTTTTGAATCAAACAGTGAACATCCCGTTCACTTCCCAACCATTCCAACCAAACCTTTCCATCGCACCAAACCACATTTTTGAAAATACTACCCCTTGCGCGAAATCACTGTGCATGTCGTGAATCGGGACACGGCTATTGAATAGATTTTTGACACTCTGCAGAGGTTATGCGACTTTACCCATAAGACACGAATTCTCTAGTTTGTTCGGCATCCGTCGATACCACCGCCACTTCCTTTGGTGAGTAGTCTAGAGCACGTGACAAGGCTTTTACAAAGTTCCATTTTGCCTCGGTTACGCGCTAAGGTTTCGCCATCACGACCCCTCTTGCGCCAATAAATGTACCACAACAGAACCGACTCAAAACTTTCCTAATTAGTTGGCCAGTCCGTCCCATACCGGACTTATGGTTGCACGAGGTGACCCGGATCAATGACTTGCAAAGTTAAGTCCTTAGTTGGTCGCTCGCACAAGTCTACCACAACCCAATGTGCATCACACACCCACTCTAGCTTCCTACCTCAAGCCCGAGCATAAAACATTTTGTTCATTCCGACCAAATGGCAATCCTCGCCATGGCACAACATCTTTTAATAAAGTGGCCTCACACCACAATTCCATAGTTCCATTAGTCAAATTTCAATAATCAGTGAATCATGTGATCGAAAGTACTGCGGGTAACTAGAGCAGGTCTAAGCAATAATACGCTCCCAAGTTGGTAATACAATTATGTCCAACTAGTATTAACCATCCTATGGTGTCCAAGGGTATATGTCATTCAAGGAGACATTTCATTTTCAATTCATCAAGGGGGCATATGGCAATTTGGTATTTATCTACTCCCAAAACCGTTTTTAATAAAACTAGCCATGCATGATAATTTAATACAATATACATTTGTAAAATGGGTTCAACATGGTCAAAGGCCTACGACTTGCCTTCGTTGACGAGGAGAGGGTCTTGATCGTCGAATTGAAGAAATCTTCCAAACAGGAATCTACACGTGCGAGAATAGCAACAAATAAATAAAACAGCACCAAATGAACTCCAAAAATTACAAAACCAGTACCAAATGAAAGAGGATGAATTTATATAAATTTAGAAATTTGAATCACCCAAATCGGAGTTCGGATGTGAAAGTTATAGCCAAAAGAAGTTGAAAATCACATGAAATGATGAAATTAGGGTTTTCGGATTTTCCGGAATTATTTTTCTACTGGAAATTCCGACTTTGACGTCAGCGCACACGCAATCGCACACGTGGCTGCCACGCGGTCGAAAGGGCTGACGCGGCGCTGACCCGGCGCTGACGCGGCGTCCACGTCGGCTCGGGCCCGCAGTCGAGAGAGAGAGAGAGAGGCGGAGAGAGAGACGCGGGGTGGGATGAGCGGGCGGCCGGAGCTGGGAGACGACGGCGGCGGCGACGGGTCAAGGAGACGGCGGCAAGGAGAACGGCGACGCGGAGGCGGGAAGAACGGAGAAGCGCGCGAGAAGCCGAGAGAGAGAGAGAAAAGAGAGGAGAGGAAGAGGCGAACAGGCTGGGTTTAAAGAGCTCATGGCGACGGACGGCGCGGCGACGGACGGCTGGCGGCGTGGCGGCGCGCGCGGAGGCGCGACGAGGCGACGGACGGCGCTGTCGCGCGAGGCGAGACGGACCTTGGCGAGATTCAGCGGCGGCGGGCGCGACGACGACGGGAGAGAGAGACGGCGACGCGACGGAGACGACGACGACGCCGTCCGATTGCGATCGGACGGTCGGGAGCGAGGGAGGCGCGGCGACGAGAGCCGTCCGATTGAGATCGGACGGGGAGTCCAAAGGGCGCGGAGGAGACAAGCGAAGCGCCGTCCGATTCGACGGACGGTGGGAAGCGAAAGGGCGCGGCGATGCGAGCCGTGGCGATGGCGTCGGACGGTCGCGAAGAAAGGGGCGCGAGCGAGCGGATGCGCCGGATTCGATCCAACGGCCAAGAGCAAGAGAGCGACGCGGCGAACGAGGGCGCTTCGGATGAAGATCCGACGGCGGAGGGCGAGGCGGCGCATGAGCGGGTCGCGGAGTGGGCCGGAGGCGGGAACGATCTTTGGGCCGGCTAGGGTTTCGGCCCACGCACAGGAAAGAGATTTTAAATTCATTTTTGATTTTAGAAATTCAAATAAATCAAAAGGCAATTTGGAAAATAGCAAATAGACTCCAAAAATTCTGGAAAAATTCACAGAAATTCCTTGAATTATTCTAGACTTAATAAAAATACTTTTAACTTTAAATTTTCTTTTTCTTTTACAAATAAAATAATTTTTAATTTCGGGAAAAAGGAAAAACCCTTTTTAAAATCCAATAAATCCAAGAAAATTCTTAAAATAATAATTTTGATTTTAAATTCCAGAAAACTCAATCAAACCAACTTTAATTTAATTGAAGTTTGATTAACTCATATTAAACTGCAAATGGATTTCTGAAATTTCCAAATTAAGCTTTTGACGAATAGAAACAAATGGTTCTCTTTTAAAATTTTCAAAAACTCCGAAAAACGGGACGTTACATTTGGCCCATCTCCTTTCAGCCTCACCTGGCCCACCTCTCCGCTGCCCAGTGGCTTTCCCACCACTCCCTAGCTCCTCGCTCGCTTGGCCCAAGAGCCCACCCACTGCTTCTCGCTTTCCTCCCCGAGCCGCCCCTCCCATGCTGCGCCTGCTTGCCCCGTACATCTCGGGACCGCGCGCCTCTATCTGTCGTCGCCGCCTGCGCCTGACGCTAGCCCGAGCACCCACGCGCCGGCCGTCGCCGCCCGCCCGCCTCGCTCCTATCGACGAGACACCCGCACCGCCCTACCTCGACTCGTCCTGTCCTCCACCGCTCTCGCTCCGCTGTGTGCCTTGGCCGACGCCGCCAGATCGCAAGCGCCGCGTCATCGGCCTCTGAAGTCGCTTGTCATCATCCCCGCGCCCCGCATCAAGCCCTCGCTTTGTTGCTTCAGCCGCTGCGCCGTGATGCCATGCCGCCTCGCCGCCCACGCGCGTGACGCGCGACGCGCCCGCGTCGCCACCAAGACCGCTTGCCCCATCGCCAGCACCCGCTCCTCTGCGCTCACCTACCCGGGCCTCCAAGGTCGCCGCTGTGATGGCAGCACGTCGCCTGCCCATGTCGCTCCTCGGGACCGTACGTCGCCCTTGGCTCCAACGGCTCCTCGCCCTCCACCTCCGGCTATAAGAGGCCTCGCGCCTCCCTTCTCCCCCCCCCACCCTTCTCTTCGTCTTCACCGAGCAAGCGTGGAGCCAGAGTCGAGCTCCCGCTCCCACCTTGACTACACCGCCTCCCCACCGTTCGGCCGCTCTGGCCGCCACCGCGCCGTCACCCCCGTCATGAGGTGCCACAGGAGCCGATGATTTCATCCCCCCCCCCTCTCCTTCCCCGCCGCCGAGGACCTCCACCACCGGCGCCCCTTTCTCTTCTGCCCCCATCCGCCGCCGCTGGACAGCCTCGACGGCCCCCGAGCCACCCCAGCTCCACCTCCGGCTTCCCCACCTCCAGGCGCAGCCCATGCACTTGCCCACTTCCTCCTCGCCCAAAATTTTGATAACGCCAAAATATGGTTTGGCCACAATCCAAACAATGTTCATTTTGCCAAATTGTGGCTTGGTTCATTAGGGCTATGAACCAAACAACCCCTAGGCTACGTGACTTTTCTTGCCACAATGAAGAACTAAACTATCTATATTAGTATGCAATTAATTCGAATTGGCATGCATGGACAATACTTAATCGACAGAGAGAAGACTTAATCGATAGAGAGACAAGATTTATTCATTTATCCATCTCTTTCTGCGTACAATGAGGTCCTATTATAGACTAGAACCCACCAGGAGTAGTTTCATTATTATATCCATCAACCCTTAATCCAGGGTTTCTTAACACTCCCCTTGGACGAATATCGTGTCATGCACATGTCTCATTAAAAACTCCTCCCAAAAACCCGGTGGGAAAAAAAGGGGCCGAAGAAAAGAGTACATAGCATCCGCAAGTTGTATTGCAACGTTGCCTCGTTAAAAACATTTATGTGAGAAATCTTCAGGAAAAACTCACGAAGAGAAAAAGAGTGCAACATCTTTACCTTGGGGTTAATCTTCAAGATTAAGGTAAAACTTCAGGACCTTAAGTGGATTATGATTCAGGGGATTCTCCCCCTGATTCTTGCAACTCTCTAAGCCGCTTCATCCCAATACCACGAACGTATCGTTGGAAACTAGACTTAGGCAGAGACTTGGTGAATAAATCAACCAGATTTTCATGAGACCTGGTTTGCAGGATCTTTACCTCATCGTTCTTCTGAAGTTCATGAGGATAGAAGAATTTGGGAGCAATATTCTTTGTGATATTACTTGTAACATAACTCGTTTGCATTTGTGCAACACAAACAGTATTATCTTCATAGATAATTGTGGAGGTATTGACGGTGTTAATGCCACGATACTTCTGGATGTGGTTAGTCACAAGTCTGAGCCAAACACATTCAAGTGAGGCTTCATATAGTGCTATAATTTATGAGTGGTTGGTAGAAACAACTATCAAGGACTGCTTAGATGACCTCCATGAGATGGTTACACCACCACAAAGTAATATAAATTCATCACAGGATTTTTCACTATAGAGATTTGACATATATCTTCAGGATTTAGTAATGATCTTCATGATCTATGCATGATCTTTGCATTATTGACCAACTAGATCTAAATTGTTTAGTGGTATAACTTTTAAGGTGAATTTAATCAGTAATTATTGTATCAAACACCTTCTAGGCTTGACTAAGATTTTCAAAATCTCAAGTATGATGATCGGTGTTTAGTATATGCTCCCCCTGACGACAACTTCCGTTGAAATCTTGTTACTCTAATGTCTTTCATATATTTTTCGAAAATAAACATAGGCAAGAATATTGTGATTAAATCTACTAGATTATCACGATACGGAGTCTTACATACAAATATCCTATTACTCATCTGGAGGTTTAGGATAAACACTATTCAGAAGTAATATATTTAACTTATCAAATACCACTATTTAATTACCCAACAAAAGTAGATTATCCTTGTAGAGGATATAAGGTAATAGTAGTTGCAAATTTGTATACCTTCCGGATACGATATATCAAAACCTTTCAAGGTCTTAATATTTTGTAACTATCTTTAGGTGGTTAAAGTTACAACGAATAGTTTGTTTTGCATAATTATAAAGTATAGTTGTATCACTCTAGAGTAAAATATAACCAGTCTTAGTTTTGTCATTTAGGGGACGAATTGTCAATATCACCAATGTACGTTGTACCTTCATGGTACTAGAGGAAACCACTATTGCACTACCTTTTGGTGGAAGATGCACTTTATAAGTACTTGTGTGGCGTACTTCTGGTCTTTAGGTTTATCATTTTATTCTTTGGGTCTTGTTGGGTCCTTGTCCACTTCTAGGGATCATATAATCATTGGTGTGATTAAAAGATTGACTGGTAAGATAATTTTCCTTCAGAGAGATGTTCTCTCTTCCGGGAGATGCACTCTCTTATAGGAGATGCTCTTACTATAGGTAAGAGACTATAGGGTATAAGTTTTATATTTATTGTGATTTTTTTCATTTTTTACTAGGAATTTTGAGTCCTTCGAGGATCTCGTTAAGTATTTTTTAGAATCCATTAACTGCATATTTTGTTCATGCCATTTGCTAGAATTATTATGCAACTGAACATTATATCATTCATAATAGGAGAGTAACAGTCTCTACGAGGACCTTTGAACGATAACTTTCACCACTTCATTATATTCATAATGACCCATCAAGTATGAACTACCCAGTTCCAAGACTTTTATTTAGCAATTATGGTTCAGCCTCATATGCTTTCATTATGTGACCTAATATGAATGCTTCAAGTACTCACCATAAACTTTGGTTCCGGATCTGTGTTTCCATAAAAGAAAACTTTAGCAATTGTAGAGACAAAGTGATTGTCGACAACTTTTTTCCCATATCCTCCAAACTGAGGGTATCTCAGTGTTAACCGGATCTTTGTCATTTCTCAAACAAAATATTTGTGGTCGTTCCACACTCTCAACATTGTAATGTGTGCACATAATATTTCTAGGGCTTTCATCTTCACGATGAACCTCTTCATGAGGTATTTCACCTTCAAGGTGAGTTCTCTTGAAGGGAGTTAAAGGAGTGATTAATAATTGATTTGACTAGTGTCATTAAATTTTAGACCGTAGAAGTCCCCACAAATTTTAGATCAATAACCAATAAGTCAATTTTGCAAAGGTGGATATACCATTCAACACGGTATTCCACTCTTAGCGACGTATTTACTGCAAGTAAACACTGTGGTAACTACTCCATAATTGAAAAGTATCTAGTATGCTCCCCGCTTCTAGCACACAGGAGTATAAACTAAACATCAAGTTTAGCTTGACTAGTGCGTGTATCTTCGTACTAAAGATCTTGTTCTTCCGAAAATACGACGGCATTTGAACTTTTGGGCATTTCTCTTCCCCTAATGCCGAGATCCGATCTTTATTATTACTATACCACAAAATTCCCCTGTTATGGGCACATGGTTGATTGAATTTCAGATTCAACATGATCTCCAACAACTGGTGGTGGCCCAAAGGTGTATCCTACGGTGGTGATAACATGTGGGAATATTTGATTCCTCCAACACACACTTATTTCAATAAGGGTTTGATGATTATATGCAGTGAGCTAGACTTTTATCGGTGCAGTGGTAAGAAAACTACATGATCATAATATTTTGTAGCATATTCCAACGTCTGATTGGTTATTAATCCACGACGAAAGTCCCATACGGGGGTCCGAGAATTGTCAGACTTATTCTATAGACTAGCTTCTTTATTATTTGCCCAAGTTTTGATCCAATTACTCATACCATATTTTAAATAATTTAGATCATTAAACCTCATATTTATAATTACGCAACATATTTTCTTATGGTCATAAGCAGTGTGTTCTAACAACATAAAACTACATGATGCTCTTTAGGAACATAAATATAATGCTGGAACATAAAATATTTGACCATAGTTAATCTACACGGAAATACTATATTTTCTTCTGGACTTCAAATCTTAATTGAATCACCCAAATAGTATAATTTTTCGATGGGAATATTCATTGTTCAACAGGAACACCAAATTTAAATAACGGTGATAAACTGTATGCCTTATTTTAATTTGTAATGCTAGAATCATCATGACTAAATTTAGATCATTCAGGATCAACAAAGTCTAATAGGTCATCTTTCTTTCGGGAGCTATTTTTGCTTTAAGCAAGTGATATGACTTCTAGTGGTGATGAAGTTGTAGATTGCGCTTACCAATTTATGCATGTGTTATTTTCGATGAGTATGATATGCTTTGGTGCATAGCCAAACATGGCATATATGCAACCATGTCAAGCGGTCGTCGATTTGTCGTGTGCATTCCCGTATACCGACGGTTAATATATTGCTAAAGGCACAAATCAATTGCCCATTGTGGGCAACAATAATTGTGGTTGCCAACAAGATGGGTATCGGAAATGACGTAAATGCAATTTTCCATATCAACTATATAAGGATAATAATCATGCAATTTACTTTAATTATCTCCCAAAATAAACTAGATTATTGATTGCTTTGGGCTAATTTGCTTCTGGCTTTGACCTAGGATATGCCACTATGCCTACTATGACCCTTGTTTAAAATATTCTTCTATATCTCTTATGTTTCAATATCCAACACAAACCCAATATCATCCCCTTTTTCATGCCAACTATACAAATTCCAAGTGATAGCATGTGCATCAGGCATTTACTTGCAATCAACTCAGAGTTAAAGGTTTACTATCATACTTCAACATGAGTACAGTTTTTGTTAGCGTGGAACCAATATATACTTTGTAATATTCTGCTTACAAAGTTCTTCAATTAAGAAAAAGTGTGGTGGAGGATAATGTTATATAGACTCCAAGTCTTAGGCCTGAATTTATTCTGTACTTATTTGATGAATATGGTGTTTCTAGCCAAAGTAATCCATCCGATATTAACATATGAATAGGCTTGGTCTAGTGCCACTAAGAAAAAATAGTTTTCCTTTTGCTAACTAGGCATCCATGTACTGCAAGATAGTGAACTGAGGCTTATTAGATATCAAGAGCACCTGTCCGATATTTTTGTTAGCAATGCATGGCAAAGTATTTTTAATTTTCAGGCACGTTGTTTACAAAATTTTATTCCATGCAAGATCAGTTTACTACATGTAAGGTATGCTACTAGCAATATGTTCTATTAAGTAGATTAAATCAACTATTCAACAGGATATAAGACTTTAATAGAACAACTCAGACCATTAATTTATTTATGGCATCTGGGAAGAAACAATCTAATGCATAAGGTTTTAGCTTAAAGCAAAAGATAAGATATGCTCAACAGTAGCGAGACCAAGATCGATAGGAGCTGAATCTATACTGCTAATGCAGCTCGTGCGAGGAAACAACATGTTTACAAAGTTAAGGGATAACTAGGAGATTGCTACATGTCTCCATAGAACATAATATGGGCTTATCATTGCTGTCATCCAGAGCAAACAAATATCCACTTAGCTATGTCAAACATGTTCCACACAATTTTATGCAATTTCCTATATGTTTACAGCTGGAAAAACATTTTAAATGCATGAAACGAGCGCAAAATAGTATAGATTAATTTTATCTATTCAGTAGATAATTTTATACATTTTCCAAAAATTTCCTAGTATTTTTAGGATTTTTCTAATAATTTTTAAGATATGGGAGCAATTTTCAGAATTACTAAACCCATTAATTAATTTCCCAAATGCACAATACCAGAGAAAAATAAACCATAAAAATATGATGCTTCCAATGTGTACTAGGTCTAAAGTTTCATAAATTATGGAAGCTCATATACTTTAGAAATTTAGTTTATACAATTAATTTATGGTTATTGCACAAAAAGAATAATATTAAAGCAAATAGTAAATGGACAAGGTCAGGCCATTTTGGCTCCTGCTGCAGTGGGGCGCACAGGGTGACTCCAAGTGGCGCGTCGGGTGGCGGGCGATGGCATGTGTTGGGCGCATGGGCAAGGCGGTGCACGTCGGGCGTGGCGCAGGGGAGGCCGAGACCGCGAGCGGCGCAACGCAGCTGGAGCCGAGGCGGCGTTCGGGCCGAGTGTCGCGAGGGCCGAGCAGAAGACAGTGTCCATCCGAGGACGACGCTCGTACAGGTGTGACACGCGGGTGCAGCGATGGACGCGCGGCAGAGGCGGCGGCACAACACGTTTTTCTTCTTCTCTTCCTTTTTTTCGTCATACAAACAATAACTATGATGAGCAGAAACATCAAACGATGATGAACAGTGAATCCATAGGAGATCAGCTGATTAATTCGGATCTAATCTAGATTTCTAAAAATTTAATCTACCATATTAAATTATAGATCATAAGGATTAGAAAAAGGATCCCGAACGACATACCGATTAGCCATAAGAACAATTTGTGTTAATAATATGTTAAATAACGTAGTCGTCGCAGTGAGACAATCAACCAATCATCATATAATAGATAATCGATAGAGAGTCAACAGAGGAAAACACAATATGGAGGAACCTCTTTATTCATTTATCCATCTCTATCTGTGTACAAGAGATCCTATTTATAGATTAAAATTCATCAGGGGTAGTTTGGTATTATGACTATCAACCCTTGATCCATGGTTTCTTAACGAAACTAGACCTAAGTAAAACATGATTACGCCTGAGTCCACGTAAGAATTTTTTGCATGACAACTCTACCGGGCTAAGCTTGATTCGTTTTAGTAACCAAAAAAAAATCCCCAACTTCTGTTTCGAAATTGACTTAGCCCAAATAAATGCTTAACAGGGACGAGTTGAATAAACCCAAGCTTTTTTTATTAGCCCAACAAAAGCTTAACACAACTAGCAAAATTCCTAGCTATACTCTAAGCTGGACATCTTGCCGTCCAACGCCATGGAACTAGGGTTTTCGCTTTTCATGTTCGTCGTCTGTTCCTCTCCCCCTCTTACTCGGTGGTGTCACCGATATTGAAATGGGTGTGAACGTATTGATGTTTAGATGTTCTATGCCCCCTTTTGTTCTCTTCAGCGAGTCTCTTCTTAGTTTTCCTTAGTTTGTAGTGAGTTTTGGCGTCACGTCTCCTGTCAGTTTCAACTGGATGACAATGATGCCTTCGTCGGAGATCGCCACATTGCAGAGGTACGTACAAAATGACGTATGGTTGACCTAAGTACAAATGAGTCTCCCCTACGCATGTAAAAGTTAAGTACCAGTACGTGGCTATGTCCTCGCCTGGTATTATTATTAATGTAAACCAGATTACCTTTCTTAGAAAAAAAATATAGAAAGAATCGCAAGCTCTAATCAGTAATCACCCTCCCGTGGACGATTTTTTTTTCAAAAAAAATATATTTTTAAATAAAATTACATAAATAAATGTTCATTAATAAAATTACAAAAAAAATAGGTTTCTATCGCCGTTTAAAATGACGATATGCCAACTTCTGGAGCCCTGTTGCTAACCAAACAATATTAAATATCTTTGTAGTTATTTGGGATGGTGATAGAGAAGCAATCGCCCATTGAAATGGCGACATGTTCCTGTCGCCAAACCAAATAGCGGTATGACCCTTTTTGGTAGAAAAAAATTATATTTATATTATGACAAAATGTATCTTCAAATTTTATAGGATTTTACTAAGTTATTTGGTAATATCTTATAATGCTTAAAGAAGTTGGAGTTTCTTCATCATGTGGATAAATCCCTTATAGGTTAATTGCACCCGCATTGTTGTTACGAGTGTAGTGTTTGTGCAATCGATTTATTTCAAAAAAAATAATGAAATATTGAATAGAGAATAATTTGGGAAATTAAATTAAATTTTGATATTTCAAATGCAACAGTAAGACTTCGTAATGTTGGTGCAAATTACATGACGCGCAGGGTTGGTTATGTGCATTTGTTTGTCCCGCTACTCGTACGGCACAAACGATAACATCCACGAATCATCAAACTAATCTACACGTAGGATACATATGCACCTTTTTAAATAAAAAACTAGTGGATCAGAAAAAGTCGATCTTGAGGGTCCATGTGTACCTTTCCCTTGTCTTCTGCGGACATGCGGGTGCGGCCAATCCCGAAGGCAGACCTGTACTAGGCTTCTAGGATCTTCTCAGAAGTAACCACCAACTTAACAAGAGCACTAGGGACCATGGCTGCATTCCCCTTGTCCACCGCACGTAGGGCTCGGTCGTCCTCAGCGTGCTATTCGGGGTCTTCCACCACCACCACCACCACTGTTTCTTAGACTTCTTCGCTATCTTTCCTTCGTCCTCCCCGCTCTCGGCTGAGTAAGATTTCCAGCAGGTGAAGATCTCGGGTGGCACTGCGTAGTTCAGTACATACTTCTACTGGATGAACGCCTTATCGTACTTATCTAGGCTATCGATCCTTTGGAATAAATAACAATGCTTATCCGGCTGCCATTATGCGCAGAAAAAGTTAGTGATATGTGAAATGCAACGAACAATGTGAAAATCGATGTGTGAGTGATATTCACTTATGCGATATCCGAGCACGTGTAGTATACCCAGACGGCGGTCCCTGGGTGTGTGGACTGAATGATATGCGCCTAGTTATCGTAGTCGCACTGCAGCGTGTAAACTCTGGTGGCATAGGCGCATCCTTCATCGAACAATCCAGGTAGGTTCTCACTTTCCTACAAGCCACTTCCACTTCTGCATCATCTCTCCATAGCTTGATATCTTCAAGTCCGACGTACTAATCTTATCTAGCTCTCTACCCTCCTTTCTCTATGTTGTGCGAAATTAGTTGGAGTGGAGTGTTGTCTGTGGTGGTGAAGTGTACCCTGCTTTTATAAGCGGCTATAGTGTAGTGTTGAGGGGGTAAATAATTACGAATGACAGGGTGTGGTACAACAAAAATTTGCTAACCTTATATGACTTCAAAATTAAATATAAAATTATATATAAAAATTACCAGTAAGGTTGGCGACTAGATCACTCCTCCGTCTCTTTTTTTTTGCAATGGACTGACAATGCTTCGCTAGTTTCCCTCGCCCTTCCTTCACCTCTTTCTCTTTTTTGGGATTAAAAGAGTTTCAATGGTTTTTTGGCCTTTTACAGGGGGCTTCTGTTGCCATTCTGAATGGCAACATGAACTGTGGGGTTTTGTCGTCATTTGGAATGACGATTTGTTTCGAAACAGTTATTTTTGTAATTTTATTAAATTGATATTTATTTATATAATTATATTAAAAATGTATTATTTTTTTTAAAAAAAAATCTACCGGTGGACCATCCCAGCCGTCCAAGTTGGCCGCACGGCGGAACTGCAGAGGCTATGCACAAAAAGGCCACCCTCCCATGGTGGGGTGCGCGGTGCGCCTCCCGCGGCAACTGGTGGGCGTCGTCCTCCTCTTGTGCGCACCAGGTTCTTCTCTCTCTCCATTCCCGCAGCGCTGCCTCTCTCTCTCCTCCCCATCGCGACACCAAAAAGGCGATCGCCCCAGCCCGATTTTTTACCCCCTCCCCCTCCTCTCCTCCCACAAAGCCGCACCGCGTCGCGTCGATCGCGCGGCCTCCCACCAGGTACGCACGCGCCTTCTCTCCCCAATCCCTCAATCTCTTTTCTCCTCCCATCCAATCCAGTCCAATCCATGCCGTCTCGATCGCGCGTCGCTTCCCGGCGCGGCCGGTAGTACACATGCTTGCGAATTGTGACGGTGGTACAGTACAGGAAATGATGGGGGGATTCTGTGGGGTAGGATTAACTGGGAACCGTCACAGGAGAAATTATTGGGTACTGTGATGGTTGTTATTGTCCTCCCCCTGGAAACAGTTGCCTGCCCCCTAGGGTTTAGTCCAGCGACGAGGATCTTGTCGGGCTTAAGCTGTGGTTGTCATCCTGTGAGTTAATGGCACGTGCGTACCAAGATGGGTTTCCTTATTTGACTACAGCGCCACATATTGTATAGTAAACAGTAAACAATAAGCTGACCATTTGATGTGGAATTATGAGGCTTCAAAACTGTGGATAAAAGTCACGTTGCTGATATTAGGAAGAGGGTCCGGGTCGATGGCTTGGTGCCACCAATCAGAGCATCATTATGGCATCATGTCACCCATAGATTCTGCATGTGGGTGTGTTATGCAGAAAGATGGTAGTTTCTAGCTTCGAAGAAAGTATTAACTGAATGATGCCTCGGAGCTGTCAAGTATAGTTGCTGCATTTTTGCAATGTGGTTGAATTTGCATCGCTCATATTGATATTACATTTTTTTTAGAAGCATCACATTGGTAATACTAATAAATGAAGGCCTATGTCATAGTATTGTTAGTTCTGTTCTCATGTATTTATGCATAACATCTACCGTCAAAGTGGTCATAAAGAAAAAGAAGCTAAGAAAAGAAGGTGAAGGAGACATATATTGATATGTTGCTGGGCACCTGTGTACAAAAGTTTCCAACTTGATGTCTGTGTTGCTAAGTGCTAACACATTTCATGATGTTGCTGTTTCTTGTTTTCTGCATATGTGATGCACATGACACTAGTTAGATTACTGCTTACTCGTGGTTAATTCCAGGATGCATAAATGTGTGTTTGATATATTATTTACAGTTACCTATGTTTATTACAGTTATAATATTTTCATTCGACCTCACACTATGTTCCCTTTTTCTAACTCTTCGTTTCTTAACCATCGGCAGAGTAATGAATTAACTCCTTTGGTGAGGTTGCCCTGTAGAAAGATATCAAAAGCAATTTATGGGGAAAAAACAAAGCTTGTGCACTGTTCTCAATGAGGAAGTTTGACTGGAGGCATTCTCAAAACAACAGAGTTTCTGGAGCAATGTCATCCTCTTTACCTATTCTGCCAAAACCTTTGAAAGAGAACTTCCCAAGGCCTCACAATCCCCAGCATATTCCGATGCCGAGGCAACTGCAAAATGATTCTATGCCCTTGCATCAAAGTGCACCTCAGTCTGCGACTTTACAACCAAGAGCTGGTGTTGTCAGATCATCATATTCAGCCACATTAGGATACTCTGCTAGTCCACATGTCTTTGTGTCTAACCACGAGGGGCAGTCTATAGTTGCTCCCTTCTTTTCTCAGTCATCGAATATTGAAGTATTTCAGTCTTTATCTAATAATACCCCTGGAGGACACGCTGAGGCAACCTGGTTCCCAACTTCTGTGGATGGTTTGCCAGATTACACAGATAATATGACTGCTCCTGATAATCAAATCCCGAGCGCGAGTTCTAATATGACATCTGATGAGATTGCTAAACAAAATGAATGGTGGGCAGAGATAATGGATGATGATTGGAAAGACATTTTAGATGCAACAGCTACTGATTCCCAGTCAAAGGTATGCAATTGCAATACCATCAAGGGTAAAGTTGTAGCTCCATCTTGTGTTTTGGTAATTTAGAAATGCCCCTTCCGTTTCTTATAACATATCAGCAAAAGCTTATAAAATTATGACATTATGAAAGTTCTTTTGACAGCAAATCTACTGGTAACCAGGTATCATTTTCATGTGGCCAGCCTAGATGCTTTTATGTTTGTGAAAGTGTGAGAAGTTTTGACCTCCCAGTGACATACTTCCATAGATGGAGGGAATGCATTTTTTTTTTCTGTTCCTTGCCATTTTCTTGTTGAAACACATAACTTTGTGTAGGTAAAGTATCTATTCATTTTAATAAAAGTTTAAACTTATGTGTGATATGTCTTGCTAAAGTGCTGGACCGATGGTGAGGACGACAACAAAGAATTCCTGTGTCCGTGGTTTGAAGAGGGTTATAAATGTTGTTAGATTGACTATTTGAGCTACACATTAGATTCTTGTAATGAATGTTTGTGTTCTTGACACTGAATGGTTGCCACTGGAAATTCTAAGTAATGTATGCTCCATCTTCTCTTTTGCACAAAATAAAATTCTAAGGTCCACCTAATTTTAAGATGGTTTAGTCCCTTAATTTGTAGTTATATTTGCCAGAATGTTCAACTTAGTAAAATAGAAAACTAAAGATCATATGATGGTACTTGTTCTAATTCTCACTGTGATGCTTTACATAAGCTGATTCCTTATGCTTTTAAATGACTTAATGTTTATTCATCTCCTTTGTTGTAGTCCATGGTCCAACCTTCTAACTTGGCTTCATCACAACCTGCCGTCAACCAGTCGGCTTCATCTCATGGTGGGGAGATTTGTCCTGTCGCAAGTCCTCCCAATAACAACAATGCATCTGCAGCTAAACAACGAATGAGGTGGACCCCAGAAATTCATGAATGTTTTGTAGATGCTGTAAATCAGCTCGGCGGCAGTGAAAGTATGCCTGCTCTGCTGTGTTGTCAATTTCCCTTAAATGATTTTAGGTATGAATCCTATTCTGGCATAATCTAATGCTTGTCTCTTTTTTTTTTTTGTCTCATACCTTCAGAAGCTACTCCTAAAGGTGTGCTCAAGCGTATGAAAGTTGATGGATTGACAATATATCATGTCAAAAGTCATCTGCAGGTTTGTTGTTTAGCTTTCTACATAGTATCCTTGCCCACAAGAGACTTTAGTTTTCACTTTCTTATCTAAACTGGTTTGTATTGCAGAAGTACCGCACAGCTCGCTATAAGCCAGACCTGTCTGAAGGTTTATCTCAACTGGATTCTTTCCCACTTGCATTTTGTTTATAGATATTCTTTACATAGTGGAATACCTTTTTTCATGATAATGAGTTGAGTACAATTTTCATGATAAGGATTATGGGCTGTCACTTTATTTTAAAACTTTTATCTTCTCGTGATGCAATATTCTTGTTTTTGCAAATAGCAGGCATGCAGCTATATTGTAATTAATGTTTACTGTTAACATTAATCTAACCTTTATATAACTCATTATGCAGGCACAACAGAAAAAAGGTCAACTACTGATGAGTTGTCTCTGGACCTGAAAACGTGAGTGGATAATATTATTCCTCTCATCTCTTGTTCGATTGCATTTTGGCACACTATCTATATTTCTTGGCACTAACTGGTAATACGTTACTGTGTGAGACTGTGAGTCAACATATATCAAGGCTAATATCAGGTGTTAAGTCATATTTAGATGACAGTTCGTATCACCAACTAACAGTCAATAATTACCTTGAGAAAGAGTTGATGTCCGTATATTTTTATTTATTTATCTACAGACATGATTTTAAAATGAAATATAAAGAATTGCCCCGAAGTAGGCAAGTGCTTAAAATTGCTGTCTCCTCATTGTTCCATGTACATTTTGCATACAGATAGCAGAGTAGTAAAATATAGGAATAAGTCCATATGATCCTCTCAATTCTTGCCCGAGTTCGGAAATCAACCCCCAACTCCAAAACCGAGCATTTGACACCTATCAACTATCAAAACCAGGCAAATCACCCCCTCGCCCAAAACCACTGGTTTTTGGTTGGTTTTCGATAATATGACATCCCACTAAGCTTGGATACGCTGATGTGCAAGTTTATTAAAGCGATAAGGCAAGGAAGGCGACTCACCACCTTTTTACCGCCGAAGCGTTTAAGGCGCGCGGCGAGGCGATGCCATGCACAGGAGATGGGGAATACCTCTTAGCTTTAGGCGATGAAGGAATTCAATAAATAGCCATAGAAGATCAGCACAGTAGCCATGCAATAGCCACAAAAGATCAGCAAAATAGAAATGCAAGTTCAACATAGTAGCAAATTAGCAGTGCAGAGCTCACGGCCACACGAAGAGCATAAATGCAGAGCACATCGGTGAACCCGTGACCATCTGCCGCTCCGCCTCCCCCTCCCTCCCGACCGTCCAGGGCTCAGGCGCACCTGGATCTAGAGCGCAGTGGAGAGGGCGACGCCGTGATGGGGATGGAGCGGCGCTAGGGTTCGACTTCAAGGTTCACGCAAGACGCGACAGATTCTCCTCACTCAATTTTCCCCACCGCCCTCTCCTTATCTCCCGCTAAACCATGTCTATGGCGCTCGCCTCAGCCTTCCCTGACGCCATATGTCGCCTCAGCAACGCCTCGGGCCTGAGGCGGATGCCATACCCTTTCTTGGCATGGCGAGTCCGTGGCGGTGGCTCGTTGACCGCCTTACTACCTAAGCGACGCTTAACCTCGTTGCTATGACTTACAAATCAATTCAACGTGATTAAGTTAGCAAAGTATCCCACCTACCTCCCCCCGCTGATGGGGCTGTCTACACAACAAAAACTAGTGATATGGCATGCCAATGTGGTGAAACCACTGATGAAACCAGCTTAGAGGTGAAAAGTGAACGGTTTTGAGAGTTGGAGGATGTCAAATACTTGGGGATTTTTTGTAGTCGGGGGTTGATTTCTGGACTCGGGTAATAGTTAAGGGGGTTCAAATGGACTTATTCCTAAAATTTATCACCTTTAATAAAAACTATGGCGAGGTTACTAACTTACTAGCATTCTTAAGATGCTGGTTACTGGCGAACTTCCACAGGTATAATTGGTTGCATGAGTAATATGCTTTGCTTCTCTTTTTTTCATGATGCTATTAAAGTGTGTTTGGGCAAGCAAGTTTTACTGGCACTAGAATCAGTCCATTTTCTGGCTGTTCCAGCCTTCCAGGCCGAGACATCTGCATCCAAGGCTTTGCATACTGTTCCATTCAGTAAAGATCTGGTGAGCATTGTGCATTGACTAGAAAGTGGTCCATTTTTTTCGAAACCTTGGTTACCTGTAGTTTTTGCAATTATTCTCTGATACCTAACGTGCAATAGAAAAAATGTTTGTCATTTATGCTCTGCATGTAGATCATGCTGTAAATGTAGATGCATCTGTCAAATCCCCCCTCTTCTGGTGTTGGATTTATCAAGATGCATATTAAGCCCATTATGTGTTCAGTTTTATGTTGGATTAGAAATTATTGTTTTGAGGCTTGACTATATGAGAAAGTACGTGTGTTGCTTTGTCAGTCATTTCATGATTATTAGCACTCTTGCACAATGTTGGGTTTCTTATATAGGAGCATGGATCTTACTGAAGCGCTGCGCCTTCAGATGGAAGTTCAGAAACGCCTTCATGAACAACTTGAGGTACTACTGTACTAGTTCAAAAGCATGTGGACTGGTTCTAAATTTAAGTGTTGTTTGGTTTCATGCTAAATAACGCCCAAGGAAAAGAAGCTTGCCACACTTGCTACACTTTTGGACAAACAAATGTGAGACTGAAAAGTGGTTCGTTTCCCACACTTGTTTGTGGCCATCAACCAAACTGTGACTGCAGGAATGTGGTGTGACAAAACAAACAGATACAGGGCATGCTCAATGTATATGCAAATCAAGCCCACACAATCTGAACTCCATTCCATGTTTCTGTTGCAGATTCAGCGAAAATTGCAGTTACGAATTGAAGAACAAGGAAAGTATCTGCAGATGATGTTTGAAAAGCAGTGTAAATCCAGCACAGATAAGGTGCAGGATCCATCCTCAGGAGATACAGCAACACCATCATCCGATCCGATCCATTCTGCAAGCACGGACAGTGATGCATCCTTGGATCCAAATAGAACAGGAGATGACCCTGCAATTGCGGAATTAGGAGAAAACTCTACCCATGTTGGTGGCCACCAGAAAACCTCAGAAACTGGGTCCTCTGACTCCCTAGCAACTGCAAATGATGGATCTAAGCACCCCCAAGAGAAGCGTCGTAGAGTGCATGATAGTTAACTGGTTTCGTCAGTCAGATTATAGCTGTTTTATCCAAATGTTTGGTCAAAAAACGGTGCCATCCATGTGTCTAAAATTCTAGTACTGATCCGTAAGTCTATTGAGCTGTCACCTTAGCTATTTAAAAGGAACCTTAAAAAACTTAAGAAAAAGGAACCTTCTGGTGGCAGCTTGTATAAATCAATAGCAATAACTCAAATTATCTCCAGAATTATGATAAAAAATAAGGAGGTCTCGAGATCTAGCTATCTTTCTAGATATATAGTTGTTATTTTGGGGGTTCAGTGGTAGAATACTATGAACTGTTTGAAAGCCATAGTATTTGTCCTTGAGGCTCAGAAGCGAGATATTGAAATATCCGAGCCGTACTGGGTGTTGCAATTAACAGAGTTACTGGTATACGTTGTCTTGAATATGAATCGGTGGTGGACTGGTGGTAAGGCTTTAGATGGTAACTTGAATTCACTTCTCTGAGTCTGAATCGCTTGAAGATTTTCATCTTGACTTGTAGTCTTGTGTTTGCCCCCGCTGAATCAAAACAGTAGCAGCCTAACAGGTCTGTAACCAGCTGCTTGTAACCGTGTGAGGTTTGTATGCACCTTTCGGCATCGACTAGCACATCACACGGCTCAAATGCGAAGCAAACAGGACAGATCAGACACTAGAAAAATGGGGGCTAAATATCACGATCACATGATGGCACACGAACTTTGTTCGTACCGAAAGTTCTCGTATACAATACGGCAGCCCTTGCAACCTCTGCACGACGGCATCCCGGGGCAACACATCGCCGCCGCCGGCCACCCAAATGCCCCACCACCTCTGCCTCCGCACGCGAAGGCCCCGAACATCTCTATTCTTGGAGGGGCTACACCCCAGTCGCAATGCTGATGCTTGCTCGGCACCGGCACGGGAGTGGGAAATATGGACTAATTTAGCTCTGTTGCGCAACAAAAATTCTAAAAGTAACCACTATAATTTTAAAATTTCAAAAATAATCCCCTTCTTGCATGAGCTGCCAGTTGCTACTGTCTCGGACGGCAGCAACTTGGTGCTCCCGCTTGGTGTCGCTTCTTGGGTTTCTGAGAGGTGCCGTGCCCCGCCGTCGAAGACCGCCGCGCCCCACCTGTGGTCGGGCGGGCTATCGCCCCAGTCGCCATAGTGGCGGACGGCGGAAGATCTTGTGCCGCCACACGTAGCGGCCGGGCGCGTCTGGCCCCGGCGCCGCCAGTTCAAGCGTATGCCATGCCGTTAAATAATGCCGCAAGGCACCGCTACCTTATGCTACCATAAAGGGAGGGAGCGTTGAGTTCGCCGCTCCCTCACGCCTCGCGACGCGATTAGAGTGAAAATAATTTGCGTGCAAAAATTCTACGAGCGGAAAAAATTCAGCGCGAGAGCGAAGGAAAAATCACGAGCACCTAGAAAATAAGTTGTGTAGCTCGTCATGCGAGCACCTAGAAAAGGTAAGTGCCATTCGTGATCCTGTTATTATTATCGGTAGTTTTAGCAATGTGATTAGAATGCAATTAGATGAATTGTAGCAATGTAATAGTTTTAGTTGTGTAGTTAGTTTATTTTGAAGACTTAGTAGTTAACAATGTCATTAGGCCGTAATTAGTTGACTTAATGCACTGCTAATAGTGTTGTAAATTTCTCTCGGCTATTTGTATAGTTTCATGAACTTGGTCATAAAATAGCAAAATATTTGGAGGTCGTTACAAAATAGAAATAGCCCCATCGAACGCTTTGTATATGTACTCTTGATCTAAGATATTGCCTTCTTGCATGCACTACGTATTACACCGCTAGAATGAGAAACTTGACGCACCTCTCAAGAAGTTTTTAAATCCAAATTTAATGAAAAGAATACCTTGTCGAGACCCCGCATGTCTTTGGTATAAGCTAAGTCTAACTCGTGTATGGAAACGTAGAAATGCAATAAAGAATTTCTGAAGTGAATTATTTTTGCACTGTAATATCGAACTAGTTAAAAAATTCATAACTATATAGTACCACAGGAAATTTCTGAAGTGTAACATAGAATAGGCTATGGATTATTTATACTACAAATAATATTAGCTTGGATATTTCATTGATAGAAAAATCATACGAACTCCAATCGGGATTGAAAACATGTATGACAAAACGATCGTGTACAGTGGGCATAACCAAATTTGTAGAAGCATTCATTCGGGAAAAAAATCCCGCAAATAATTCGATGGTTTCATATGCACATGTGTTAGGTACTTTATGGTGGAAATTCAAGATCTGTTCGTGTTCCACGGGGACGCTCTCGTACGCGACGGACCGTACGGTGCGGACCTGTCAAATTATCACCGCACCGTGGTCCGGGCGCCAGCTTTGAAGGACATGAGCCACTCAGAGCTAAGGCGGTGCATGCGTTCCGCGTTCGATCGCGTCACTGGAAGGAAGAAGCTGCGCATCGAGGCGTTGTATGCCTCGGTGGTGGGTGGTGCAGGCGATACCGTTTGGCAACTTATGAAGGTCACATGTGACGATTCATGGGCCAACTACATGGGGGTTGTTTGCAACCCCGCTGCTGCGATATATGCGCGGCCGATGGTTTACGTTCAGTTCTTGGAGAGGACGGGGACATCTGGCGTGGGTGGTTCCAGTGAAGGTGAAGCTGCTGGTGAGGAGGAGCCTGCGTTGGTCTCCAGTGTTGGAGGAGACGTGGGCGATGGAGACCTGAGGAGGCATGCGGTCAATTTTGAGCCCAACGAAGGAGCGGAGAGATGGTGGTCAGCCCGTATTGATTGTCACGAGTACCTGACCGACCAGGTGGATAAGGTGAAAAGCGAGGACATGGAAACAACTAGTTTGGAAGACGACGAAGACGGAGAAGTGCATGGGGAGGTGGGTGCCCAACGACGCACTAAAGCACCCTACCGTGGAAGACGCCAGATCGACGCATCCGAACGACATGGACGACAATAGCGGCAACGGGTTCGCCGCTCTCGCTGCATGCAGGTAAGATTGGGCACTCCATTCGCGCAACTTATGGAATTGGCCATAGGGGTGAGATGACGGAAGGCAAGATAGTTTGAAGCGTTCTGTGATGATCGCTCAACTACATGACTAAGGAATCATGTGGGGTAACGAGTATGATTATCTCTTGTGGGTACAGTGTACAACCTCTGCAGAGTCTAAACTGTTTAAATAGCCGCCCCTATGGTCAAAGGCGGACATGATAACTTAACCTGAGTTAGTTCTATTTCAAAAATCTTTCTGGGTGGAATGGAAATGTGTTGGGCTCATCTAGCCCTTGTTTTGGATTTTTCCTGGGTAGCCTTACCCAGTGCTGATAGTCGGTGGATGTAGCCGTTATCAAAAATTAAGGATGAGGTGGAGGTAACCTCTACTGTTATTTAATATTACACCTATTCTCTTTAATGAAAATACAATTTTGTTTAAAATGCTAAGTCATAGGACTTTGTAATTATCATAATTGAAAATGTTGCTTTAGCAAATAAAAGAATCTGAGCCATCCTTGTTAAGCCTTGCATGTATACTATTGCATTATGTGTGTTGGCTCGCGAGCACGGTAGTTGTGCTCATTCTCGCTCTTTCCCCAAACCCTCAGAAGCAAGAAATATTGGAGATTACGACTACTACAAGGAACCAGATGTCTGAAGACCCAGGAGTTCTTGAAGCATAGTTTAGTCCTTAGTTGTTCTAGTCTCGCCCCAGTCTGGCTGACTCCGTTGGTACCTAGGCGCATCCTATATTATCTGAGTTTTCGGGTAATATCGGATGTACACAGGTTTCCCCAGTCGCTTGCCTGTGGAGAGATGTGCCCTCACTCTTTTTGCTTCCGTTGTCGCTTCCGCTACCTTTGTGATGTAATCATTAGGCCTGTTCGGCCCTTATTGTAAAATTTGACCCGATGCGGTCTATGTAAACTCTGATGTGTTAAATTAATGAATGGTATGGTTTTACGCCATGTATGAAATGATTCAGTGATGTATCTATGAGTGCTATCTACTGATCCAGGGAATAGCACAGTGCTTTCACAGAGGATTCGAGATTTGAAAATCCGGGTCCGACAGAGCTGGTATCAGAGCATATGACTGTAGGAGTCTTAGTTAGACTGGTCGAGCCTAAGGACTTGAGTTATGTTTTCAAAATTTAAGAAAAGCTTTGACAAAAATATAATGTACTTATTGCTATTACTCATCTCTCTTAGTTCTCCACTTTCCTTGAATTCACTTGAGTTTTTACTCAGTTCAGACTCCCCGCTTGTTTCAAAAGAATTGTAGATGGCAACCCTGTCGTCCGATGGCCAGTGGGACTTTTGCTCTCATGAAAAAGATGGAGTTGAATTCGTGAATATTCTCCGCCAATTCATGCATCACCTGGATTACCTCTGCAAGCCTATCTTCAGAGGTCGAAAGACTCAAACCCTGGACCAAGAGTCATGGACCATGGAGGTTTTTCTCTATGCCAGAGAGGGTGAGTTCATCGCTCACACCTTGGACCGAGACCCCGAGCAAGCTGTTCAGCGTCCAAGCGCGACCGCTTCGCTGCAACACTTTGAGCCAGATGCACGAAGATCTTCTACGATAAGTGCCCTTCTGCTACCTGCCTCTCCTGGATGGAGAGATCGATCCCGAAGTCTTCGTCGCCATGTGGGAGTAGTTAGCTTTGTTTAGCTAGCAGTGCTTGCTTTAGCAGTCTTTTGGTTGCAAGCACTCTTTATTTCCTTCTTTTGTAGACGATGTGTGTGTATCTTGTGTCGTGACTTAGCATAGCCTATATGCTGTGTTTCGGAGTCATGTAAACACTTAACCCCCTTTAATATAATGCAGCCATTCTAGGCTTTGTATTGTATTTGATCGTTTTCCTCGTTTGATTTTGAGTTTCTTTTGGTTGTGCTCTAGAGGGCTAGTACCCCTCATATACCCCCTTGTTCTTAGCTTAGTTGATCCATATTATCGAAGCTCGGATAAGTCGGGAGTGGGTCCCACGCCTAAAGCACCCGGGAAGGCCGATCTGCGCGTCCGACGACATGTTGGATGTACAGTAGCCTGACGCCGTTTGAATTGCCGCCTGCGTCTATGTAAACGAGGTTGGCACTCCATCGGAGGTTTTCCGTAGAAATGATCGAGTATCAGAGTGCACATGCGAGGAAGATATAATTCTAGGTGTGATTCGCTTTTTCAATGTCTTTGATGGACACGTGTTAATCCATGCCTTTATGTAGTACTTGTTAAGTTATCCGGTTTGTTGTTAACTCATTATGGTCATATTGTATTGTTGAAATTTTTATCGTATGTCTTGCCTTATTTTCTGTACACAATATGTTTTCACTCCGAATTGACATGTTGTTTTCCATTGCGGAGATGGCGCAAGCTCAGATGGCACCGCTTCGATGCCGCTTGACCCACACGGGATGTGGACACCGTCTTGGCGTGGTCTGCCGCGCCCTCCGAGCCTAGTCTCGAGTGCCGACGAGAGCCGCCTTACAGGACAGGACGTCCCGATGCCGGAGGAGGGCTCCGCCCTGCCCGGATGTTGGACCTCCAGCACTCGCGTTTGACGCGCACTCTCGCGCTCGGGCCGTTGAGCACGAGACTCACACTTTCCACTTCCGATGGGGAGATGACCATTACTCGGAGGCGTGTCTCGCTTCGGTCTACCTGCGTGGTCTTCGTAGTGCCCTCGAGGCGATGCGAAGGTCCGTTGGCCTATTCGATCTTGGTCACCGATTGCTGGCGACGTCGGTGTACCACATTCTGTGCTTGCGGTACATGATTTGCCCAGCATTCATGGAGAAGTGAGGACACATTTAGTCGCTACTTTTGTTCTTGTTCGATGGATCCTATTTCCTACCAGCAGGAGTGCCGTGTACCCGATCTACTACATTCGCAGATCCTTTGGCGGACTCCCGCGGATTCCAATAGTTGGGGCTCGCGAGGCTTGGCCACCTCCGGGTTGTGCAATGCTTGTCGGCCGAGCAGCGCGAGAGCCAGTCCTGCGGTATGCTACGCTCGCTACGCTTATGGTCGGGAGCACTTTCGACCGTACGGCCGTACTCACGCACTCGTGCACCCTTACCGTGGCCACGAGCTTAGGAAGCTGCGGGCGACCGTCGATGGGCCACGATGGGAACACGTTGGACACGTGCTACCCTAGGGTGGGCTAGGGAGACCGAGAGCGTATACCGAGTTCCATAACCTTTTCGAGACTCTCCACGAGGACGAGGTCATCTGGTGGCCATGGACAGCACAGTTCCTTCACGACACGGCCCCCTCCGGATTATCGTCCCGATAAGTCTGGCGAGACACTCGGATGACGACCGCCACTTTGTCTTCTGCACATGGTCGAGCGAGACAATCCAGCGGGTCATGAGGCAATTCGGCCTTTACCAGGAGGTGCCACCGCCCGCGGGACGACCTCTCACAGCAAAGGCTCACCGGTATGTCATTCTTTGGTGTCATTTTGAGGGCATATTTGAGTAAGATTTTCTGACATGTAAATTCAATTGCGACGAGCGAGGAGAGGCGGAGGAACGGCGGCGGAAGCGACGCGCCACGGGCGGCTGGGATTGCGAGGTTACGACGGACGTGGTGCTGGAGTTTGCGCTACGCCATCTAGAGCGTCGCTGCGTACTTGCGGTGTGCGTTCCGCGCACTAGGTGCGAGCTTCTTGGGCGTCTGCGCGTCGATGGGCGTCATGCGGACGGCGTCGTACTAGTTGGTCCGGACCGTCACCGGGCGGCCCGCCTCGACGAGACGGTAAAACATTCTTGCATAATTCTCGTCCGGCAACACTTTTTGCACTTACTATCGGTTTCCATGCAGTACTTCCGCTTGGAGCGTATCTGCCATGAGACTACTGAAGCTATAAACCGTGGAAACAGCAACACATTGGATCGTCTCATAGGCGTGATGCGCACGATACGCGAGGACGCAATTTCTACGATTAGATCCGTAACTTGTGGTCGCCACACGCGTTCACGCCTGATGCTCAGCGTCTGCGGGGCACCTCCACCACCTCCGCCCTCTGCACTCTCGGCGCGCCCTCACGCCGTCGCACTCGGAGTCGTCGAGCTGATCGTTCGCCTCGACCGCCTCGGGCCACATGTATGTCATCTGTCAACCGGTTCTTGTCGTGAGTACCTTTTCATGCACTTATTTCGGACGTATCTGACATTACCCTTTGTTATTGCAGCAATTGCGAGGGGACGACTCTGCGCAACCATCGCATCACGGAGGGCGCGAGGATCGACTTCCTCGCACGACGTTCAATCACACCTACGGGGCGACCGTGGTTGGCGACACGTACGGAGGGTACACCGTCGAGCACTATGGCTCGGCCGCCGAGGATCCTCGTCAACACAACAGCCTACTCGGTACACGTGAACGATTACACCGATTTTCCGTCGCACAAAACCAATGACTAACTCACCTGACGCTTCCGCGAAGAGCACCGTGGGTTGACGATATGCTCGAGCCTCACCGGACCGCCACGATGAGATCACCCCATTCGCCTCCCGAGCAGGGCCCCTACTACGGCCTTCAACGTCGCCACTCCCGACAGTTCACATTCCCGAGGATCAATTACGTTTTGATTTAGTTTTTATTTGAAAAATCTGTTAAAAAGCTTCAGAAATTCATATCTTTTTCTTTATAACTTCAAAAATTATGAAACCAGTTTCTAAAATTTTCTAAAATTAAGATCTTGCTAATGGCACTGATATTGTTTATTTTAGAGTTTATTTATTATGAGTTTGGTATTTATTTGCTCTCTTTGCTGTTGTGTCTTTTTCCGGTACTTTCATCCGATTAGGGTTCGAAGACGCCAAGACCTCAACTTCGATCAAGCTCAAGAATACCAAGACCTTGCTGCCTTTAACCAAGGCGAGTCAATGCTTTGATCATTTTGAGCCTACATTTTATGCAAATTATATTTATTTAAAATATCAAAGTTGCATGCTTTAATTCTGTAATCAAATGTATGTTAAAGCTTAAGGTAGTTAAACATCCATTTGATAATTTATTAAGTATTCCATCCTTTGATAAATTGAACCCCTCATTCCATGTCACCCTAGTAATTATATGGTAAATACTAGTATATGTTGTACTTAAGCGACATGCCAGTCTTGCTTAAATCAGGACAATAAATGTCACTTCGTCATCTTTAAATCATGAAAATGGTTTTGGGCAGTCATTGGATGTAAATGACTGGTGTGTTGTGTTAATTTGTTTCCCTCCTCAAAACCCTAATAACTTGTTGTTACTGTCTGGGCGGATGTTATGATGAATGGGATGTTGATGGGTGCTAATGTAGCCTAGGGAACGTGGTTAACATTAGAATGAACCGCCCAGATAACCTTAAGGACTTAATCTTGTCATGACCTCCTGTGTAAAACCAGTACAACCGCAAGTCTGCAAAGTGCAACTTGGCTTAGTAAAATTATTGAACCCTAAAATTCATCCCACAACTGGTGTTTAGAAGTGTGCAAGCGGCAGGACGTATACTGTCTTGAGAGGGACACCGGAGAGGGTGAAGTTGCCCGCTGCGCTAGTCGTTGTGGCCGGGGCCATCTGCGTTAGTCGTTGGGGTAAATATCTCGCGCAACTTATGGAATTGGTCATAGGGGTGAGATGACGGAAGGGGTAAGGTAGTTTGAAACGTTACTGTGACGATCGCTCAACTACATGACTAAAGAATCATGTGGGGTAACGAGTATGATTATCTCTTGTGGAGTGCGATGTACAACCTCTGCGAGTCTAAAGCTGTTTAAGCAATTGCGCCTATGGTCAAAAGCGAACATGAGAACTTAACCTGAGTTAGTTCTATTTTAAAAATCTTTGTGGGTGGAATGGAAATGTGTTGGGCTCATCTAGCCCTTGTTTTGAATTTTTCCTGGGTAGCTTTGCCCAGTGCTGATAGTCGGTGGATGTAGCCGTTATCAAAAATTAAGGATGAGGTGGAGGTAACCTCTACTGTTATTTAATATTACACCTATTCTCTTTAATGAAAATACAATTTTGTTTAAAATGCTAAGTCATAGGACTTTGTAATTATCATAATTGAAAATATTGCTTTAGCAAATAAAAGAATCTGAGCCATCCTTGTTAAGCCTTGCATGTATACTATTGCATTATGTGTGTTGGCTCGCGAGCACGGTAGTTGTGCTCATTCTCGCTCTTTCCCCAAACCCTCAGAAACAAGAAATATTGGAGATTACGACTACTACAAGGAACCAGATGTCTGAAGACCCAGGAGTTCTTGAAGCATAGTTTAGTCCTTAGTTGTCTAGTCTCGCCCCAGTCTGGCTGACTCCGTTGGTACCTAGGTGCATCCTATATTATCTGAGTTTTCAGGTAATATCGGATATACACAGGTTTCCCCAGTCGCTTGACTGTGGAGAGATGTGACCTCACCCTTTTTGCTTTCGTTGTCGCTTCCGCTACCTTTCTGATGTAATCATTTGGCATGTTCGGCCGTTATTGTAAAATTTGACCCGATGCGGTCTATGTAAACTCTGATGTGTTAAATTAATGAATGGTATGGTTTTACGCTATGTATGAAATAATTCAGTGATGTATCTATGAGTATTATCTACTGATCCAGGGAATAGTAGTGCTTTCACAGAGGATTCGAGATTTGAAAATCCGGGTCCGACAGAATTGCTCGAAGATTTTCATCTTGACTTGTAGTCTTGTGTTTGCCCCCGCTGAATCAAAACAGTAGCAGCCTAACAGGTCTGTAACCAGACCGTGTGAGGTTTGTATGCACCTTTCCACATAGTAAGACGTGACAACACACTGCAAACCAGGACGAGAGAGGATTCTGCAAAGCAAAATGTGACAACACTATGCCTCCCGAGGTTTTCCTACCGAAAATACAGCACTCCAAAAAATAGGACATGACTACTCTCTGCAGAAAGATTAGACAACACTCTGCCAACCACGCCATGCCAACCCTCTGGCTTATAAAAGGAGATGCAAATCATCTACGAGAGAAAACCATACAACCAAACCAAACACTACACCAGAGCTTGCTTCACCACGCTGGGATGGACAACCTCAAGAAGCAATGTGACGAGATCTGTGATCTAGCAAGGGCTTCAACGGCATGGGCCAAACAAGCTAGGGCTGCTGAGGCCCGGGTCCGGTAAGAGCAGCTTGCTAGGATGACAGCTCTCCGCAATGAAACCCCCCGTAGCAGCAACCCCTGCCAAAACGTTCCAAACGAGCCTTCGCCGCAACACCCGCTAGAGGGGGAGACGCCGCCCCTCTGTTGGTGCAGGGACACATGCAAGTTCTTCAAATCCAAGCACCAGCTCAGCCTCGGCATGCGTTACTGGGGTTGTCCTAACTACTCCTCTGACTATCCCAACCGCTGTTGGGATACGAGCAGCTATCGGTAGTTGGTAAGGAGTACTTACAGTAATTTATTGTACCAATTCTCTTTCAGAGTACGCACTAACAATCTTTCCCGTCTACCCGTAGTCCCCGGAGCCGTTATGTGGCTTCCGCAAGTGAATCGACCTAGAGATCCACCCACACGACCAGTGGCAGCTCGACTTCGAGGAGTGGAATGCCGAAAGGGGACGCGAGATCCGGGAGGAGGATCGTCGGACTGAAGAGCACAACGAGCGTATCCGCCGGGAGACTCAGGCCCATCTCGAGGCATGCAGGCGCAGGGAGCGCGAGGCACGTGAGAGGGAGCGCGAGAAAAAGTGGGAAATGGCGGCCGAGGCCAGGGCGGCAGGCGAGGAGTACAATGCCGAGCTCGCAAGAAAGGGCAAATGGCTCGGGCCCACGCAGAGGGTCGGGCCGATCGTAGTAGTCCCCCCTCCTATTCGCCATGTTTTAACTATCCCCTAAAGGCATGCGTACTTACATGGTCCGGAAGCTCGTGTCGCAAGTTACCGTAGTAGTAGCGTCCATAGTAAAGTAATTAGCCGAACCATCATGCCATGTGACCACATGTAACGTGCTTTTGTCGACGCGGATCGCAATGTAGTTCGTGTGTGCCTCATTGAGCCATCAAAGTATGCCTCTTCTGGTGGAATCCCAGAGATAACCATTCACATCGGTATCGATTCTTCTATGTTTTAGGGTTTCTCCGTAATCGCAACGTTCTCAGCCCCTTTAGTTAAGTTAATTTTCGTACTCTGTTTTTCCGTACTCTACTTTCACAGAAGAAATGTGATCGAGAACCATATCGACCAAGACTAGTCATGTCGTACCAAACTTCGCACATTTCAAGTCACATGAAATCATGAAACCCTAATTTTTGAAACATTTCGTCCTAATTTTTGAGACCTAAACCCTGAATTTGTCGAGACAATTTTAGAGTATGTAAAATTATGTAAAATTTACACAATCAAATCCACTATGTAGGGAGTCTGGAAAACAAAATTCATAATGTTTGGACCTCATTTGCTATATTAGAAAATTCCTACAAACATTAGACTTTAAAGAATTTTGGAGAAAAAAATAAGAATGCATAAAATTTCAAAAAAATTACACAAGCAGACAAACTATGCCAAGAGGCTCCAAAAAAATTTCATAATTTTTTGAGCTCATTTTTTTATTTAAAAAATCGTCCAACAAATATTATTAATTAGTTTTTTTTAAATAATAATAATTTTTTTTACCCACGTGTGCTGCCCCAGGGGACGGCAGCACCTTGACGGCAGCAACCGAGATGGTGCCGTCCCGGACGGCAGCTAGTACGATTAGGAGGCTATTTTGGAAAATTTAAAATTTAGAGGCTATTTTTAGAATTTTTGTGACGCGACGGGGCTAAAATAGTCCTGGTTTCCGGGAGTGGTACTCCTTCGTAGGGGTAGGGGTCGACCCACCTAGGTTCACAGGTGTTCCGCTGAACACCTAAAAAGCAAAAATTCATTATATGAGGTATAATGCATGTATATACTAGAAATTATGCGTATAGCATCCTCAAAACGACGTTCCATCGGCACTAGGCCACCAGCGCCTCACCACGGCAAGCTCATAATCTCGCAGCTCAGCCTACAGTGGCTCGGCGCCTCGGCAGTTGCCAGCCCAATGCCCCGATCAACATCCCACCGACCCACCCAATTCCCAAGGCCCAAACCTATTTCGTCAAACCCTAAATCCCTAATCTCTCTCGATCTCAGAGGCACACTGCAACCACCAACCAGCAGTCCATCCACATCCTTGCGCTTGCGGCTACGGCTCCGCTGGCCCTTGCGTCTTGCGGCGGCGGTGGCAGCCTGGCAGGTGAGCGCGGCGGCGGTGGGTGCGGGTCGGTGAGGAAAACTGGAGAAGGGGAGGACCAGAGGCAGAGGGGCACTACGGCGCTGCGCCGTGGCGACGACTTGCTCACCTGGCCTCCGCCCTCCGAGCGTAGCGGTTGGCGGGGCGACCAGACGAGGTGCGCCGCGTGCTGCTCTGAGCCTTTGAGGACCCGACTGTCTCTAAGGACGGAGGCACCGATGCGGGAGGCATCTAGGCATGGGCGACCGAGCAGGGCAGTCGGCGACCCCCGAGGCTCCGACCCCGACTAGCCCACTACCTGTCGTCACTGTCACCCCCGAGGCCCGAGCCAGAGCCACTAAGCCAGACTGCCAGAGCCAGGTAATCCCAATTCCCAAATCGGTAAATCCCTAATTCCCAAACGGCCAAACCGTTTTGATTAATAAATTAAAGTGAATTGTAGTCTTGAATCTTCAATCTTGTATGTATGTGAATTGTAGATATTAGAGCTTTGAAAAATAGAGAAGAAGTCTGTCGATTTGTGGGCGCCGAGCGGGACAGGGCAACGGCCGTGTGTGGCAGCCGCGAGGAGAGGTGGAGGGAGCGCGCAGAGGGGTAGCTGGACCGGCAACGGAGAGCCGCAAGAACGCAGTTGCGCCGCGTGCGTCGATAGTAGCAACCACTGATTGGCGAACATGCAAAGCAATTCACCGCCGCTATGGTATGCTTCAAAACTGCAATGCATTTCTATTAATTATTTTATAAGAGTATTTGGTAGCTTTCATTCGGTATTAAAACTCAAAAGATGCTAGCTCACTGAATTTATTGATAACTAATAAAGTTCATTAGTCTACTGTTGAAGTCTATCTCTAGTTTTTCTTTCTTTGTGTCACCTTTTATAATCCAAGCGTCGAGTAGCATACCAACATTATCTAATCAGGCTAGATGAATTAGCCTGATGAACGGTGGAATTGTCAGGGCCTATCCATTAGGACTGGATGATTTCTAAAAAGTGCTATGATGTTGTTTGCAAAAAATAAATAAATTACAGGATGTTGTTTGCAATTACATGCATAAAGAGAGGACCTTAACAATTCAAGAATAGACTGATAATCACAAAATTAGAGAAGTATCTTCTCGTATATGTGAATTATTCGACTTCCACCGACCACCACTGAAACACAAATGTGTGAATTATTTGACTTTCTAAGAAAAATATTGGACAATATTTTTATAACTTTTTATAACTTTGAACACCCATCCTGGATGGAAATCGTGAGTCCGCCACTGCTCCTTCGCAGTGCCATTGCTGGGGACACACCGCCGGCCAGTGGCTCGGGTCACCGCATGGCCACGGGGCACGGGTTGCAGATGCTGCACACCGGCGTAAACTGCACGTTCACCGTCGTTGACGTCGCTGCGGCGGCCGGCTCAATATGCTTTGGCTTGCTCTCCTTGGGTTTCTTGCCATCGGGCAATTACTTGTCGTCGTTGGGCTTCTTGATCTCGTCAGGCTTCCCCTTGCCGGTGTCAAGCTTCTTCTTCTCGTCAGCCTCAGACTTGTTCTGTGACGAATCGGACTTCAGGTGTGGTGTTGGCTTTGGAGATTGAGGGATCTTGATGTCCCTGGTCACATTGCAGGCCTTGCATCTCAGCTTCTGGGAGAGTTTGTCCAGATGGAACGGGCCAGACATGGTGACCTTGTTCTTGGTGTCGTAGTCGCTCTTGATGTCCTCCGGCTCTAATTTTTGTCATTTCGCGCATGGAACAACACCAGGAGAATTGAGTTAACCAGCAATAACCATGACATAATGAGGCTCTGATGTCTAATGAGCTAGTTTAACTAGAAGAAGATTTAGGATGCATGTCTAACTAGCTATACCTTGAAGTTTGCGTATAACCTTTCGGATCTTCTTGTAACACCGCTCGCACTGGAGGTCGACATCTATGACCAATGTGGACACCTGGTGAAGCAGCAAAAATTGCAAGGCTCGTAAAAGATGTGTGGTATCACCTTTCCATCAGACAAAAATGTAGGCAAACTACACTGACCAGCATGGAGTAATGCACATTTGAAGGGGAAAACAAAAGATTTTTTTTCTTCAAAATAAACCATTTATTAAAAAAAAATACACAAATAAACCACGTTTCAATATTTTTACAAAATAACCAACAATCGGTGAGCCACCACGCAACAGTGTCCAATCGCTCGGTGGTCCAGCGATTAGTTAACATGGGAGGCCCAGTCGAGCGACGGAAACACAACAGGGGCATTGGTCTACCACATGTCTTAATCGTGAGCTGGTGGCACAACTAAGGCTCGTGCTGGGCACAATTCCTAGGTCAAAACGCGTCGGCGACTAAGCCTAGTCGCGTTCTCACCCCGTGACAGTAGGCTATTTTTTAAAAGAAATAATTTAAATAAACTTAGCTTTAATTTTACAAAATTAAATGGTTGTAAGAGTTGTTTGCGGATAAATGTTAGTGGTAAAAAACTAGGGTTTGTTTGCTGTAATTGTTTGTAAATAAATCATGTTCTAATCGTTTTACGTGGTTGTTCACCATTTTTAGTTTTTACACAAATAACCTAAAATTTGGCAAAATATCTTGTAAGATTGGTTTGAGCGAGACGAGAATAGAGCAACGAAGATGAGATTGCAAGTTTGGCATAACACTTGAACATGAAGGTCTGATTACATGGCGCGCAGGGTCTAGTTAGGTGCATACTTTGTCTGGCTATTCCTACGGTACAAATGGCTACATTCACGAACCTTCGACTTGAACTACAACTATGATATACACATGCTTTTTGGAAAGAAAAATACTTGACGGATGAAAATCAAGTCAAGCTTGCGGACATACGTCATAACCCCCTGCGCAGCGTGGGCCTCCTAGTACTCGGCCCAAAGGTCTTTTTGGGGCATATCTTCGTCCAGAGTAATCTTCGGTGCAACAGGGGCATTAGGAACCATCAGTGCATTTCCCTTGTCTTTTCCACTCCCGGTTAACTAAGGTTTCCAAAAGGTAAAGACCTCGGGCACAATGTGTAGTTATACATGTATTTCTGCTGAATGAATACATTGTCATACTTCTCTGGGTCGTCGATCCATTAGAAGAAGAAGCAACACTCCGACGGCTACCATGCATAGATAAAGTCCCTCTAGCGAAGTGAAGTACGTATCCGGCTGCGGTGCCGACTGTATAGCCCGCGGTCCAAAAGGTCATATGGCCAAGCAGCACCACCACCTCGACCCGCCATTCCTACGGAACAACAACAAAGAAGTTAGTAACAATTCAAGAAAGAAAGAAATCTTTTACAAATAAATAATGCAATAAATTAACTAGAATGAATGGGAAGGTAATAATAAAACTAAAAATTGTCATTACAAAAATATCACGACTTAGCATAAAGAGAACACAACAAACATATGAGTACTACTTAGCATACAAGTCAGGTTTACAACATATCTTATCAAGTAGCAACATGTCTAAAGTAAAGATAGCTCGCAACAAACGGGATACAACCATGGAATGAATTATATAAATTGACCACAACGATAGGAAGAAAGCACTCCTAAAATGGATAGAAACTATAGGTAAGCACAGATTAGATAGCAACTACAGCTTCGTTATCTGCAACATGTCACCCTCCACGACCTCCTCAGCGGCCTCGTACTGTCGTGACCTTCACCTGACCCGTTATGCTTCGTTCACTTGTTCTTCATATGGCCATAATCTCTGCAAAGGATACACCTCTTCACAGGGCCTCTGGCTTCAGACTCGTCCATGTTGTTTTGGATATGATGAGTTTGCCGACGTCCCATGCTACCCTTCAGCAAGTCCAAATCAGGGACCCATATCCTATTTTGCACATCGTCCTCTCTGACGTTACCAACAACATGGAATCCACGGATCTCCCCGTTACAAGTCTGAACCACATTTTCTTCGTGAAGAAGCCTGACATGTACCGCACAGAGTCCATCTTGATCATGCCACATGCAGCCAACACATGAGAGCATGGCTTATAGAGTACCATTGACTTGTTTCACGTGCACTGGTAATTGTTGTTGCCCTCTTGTCCAAGGCTCACCTCGTGCATGACGACGACACTTGTCGTTCCTTTGCAATACCTACAAACCAAAGCTCTTTGGTGCCCATAAGGAATACTGAGTGCATTCAGGCCTTCTCGCTCTTCTCGGCCATGTACTCTATAATCTTGGTACAATAGGGCATTTGTGCATTTAGCATATGCAATGCAACAACACTATGTTTTTCCCTAAAGTACTTACTTATACCATGCAACATACCCTGGATGTGTAACATCCTAATAGTTCATAAATGCAAAAATATAGGATTTTTAAAACTTTTATGTGATAATTATTGTCATCCTTTTTGCCTGTATTTTTGAGACTTATTTGAATTGCATTTTCTCTTCTTGCCAGCATAAGTGGTGTAAAAGTAGAAAAACATAAAGACATGAAATCATAAAGCAGAAACTCTAAATATGGAAACCCTAGAAACCTAAATGGCTAGAGCAAACAAATTTAAAAGTATTGTCCCCCTAAGCACTACATGTAATATAAACACTAAACTCATAAGGCTTACTCGAAAAACCAAATTCCTTAAAATGATCAAAAAGTCCAAAGAGAAGTATCTAACAAATATCAGACTATTTGTTATCGAATGAAAATTTAAAAAAAATCATAATTTTAGAACCTAATAATTCTATTACAATCCTTTCTCCCTATTCTTTTCCTAGCCTCCCTTTTCTTTTTCACCCACATATTGTTCCTCCGACCGAGCCGTTTGAGCCCCTCGGTCAAGCCAGCTGCGCTCGTCTCTCCCAGCGACATCGCCACTGCCACTCTCTCTCTCTCTCTCTGCATCAACAGCTCAGGAAACACACGCCACGTTGCGGCCATGCGGGAGATGCTGTCACTTGCCGCCGATCAAGCGTCTCTCAAACGCACTGTACCACCACACCGCGTCAACTCCTCACCCATCGTAGGCATACGAATAGGTTACACTAGCTAACAATTTAAAAATTCTACCACGTAAATCAGGATGTTATGCAAGCAAGAGATCATATATCGTTACCACCAGACACACAATTATTAAGACAAAAACATAAACAACTGTAATCATCAGTGTTGTCAGGTCTTAGATGGTCTGACCGGCCAGTATGATGCGGCCCGACCGATGTGATCGATGGTCGAAGCGGTCAAGCCAAGCCATAAGCGGATCGGATCAGCTAGTTTATTTGGTCGAATTTAGAGCTGTGCCAAAAATAGAGGATGTAGGCAAGAGAGGGGATTCTCATACACTTGGTCTCATAATTTTTGGAGTTCAGTCAAAAGATCTATTCGCTTGAAATTTCCAGAGAGGTTTCGGATTTCAATGGCTGAAAATTGGCTAAGTCACTAGTTGGAATGGTCGACCGCCCTTGAGTGTGATCGACATTTTCACTTGTTTCGTCGACCAGTAGTGGCGATGTTTGTTTGTTAGGTCAAGTTCATGGGTTTCAATGCATATATGTTGCATGATGAATGTTTTGACTAACATGGGTCAAGTTAAGAAGAACTTATTTCGGAATCGATTTCTTGGTCTATTGTTGTGCAGGAAGCTTGGAGGTCAATGATGGTCAACGACGAGGATAATCGGGACTAAGCTTAGAGAGATGAGGTTCAGAACGATCGAGGATGCCGGGTGAAGTCATTGGATCCGAGCATGGCGCAAAATGGACAAGGATGACCGAACGGGAAGTTCGGTGCGACGGATTGCATCAAGCGGCGCGGGGGTCGGTGTAAGTGCTATGGAGATTTCGGTGGGAGCCGGATGAGAGAGACTTGCCGACATGATGAGAGTCATTGATCAACCTACACATGACGAAGCATGTGATTGCTTCATGAAGATTGGACTCGGTCTCTGGAGAAGGATCAAGGAGTATTTTGGTAATATCACTAAAATACCACAATGATTGTTTTTGGCTAAACCGCGGCGCAAGACGACGCAAGGAGAAGTGGTTTAGGTCAAGAGAAGATGAAGACGGCGCTTTAAAATGCGTGCGTGAGTTAAACCCGTTTGTGTGTGGGCTTAACGGGTGCACAATAGGAAACTCTTCTAGAAGGTTAGCCTCTACTATAAATATGGGAGGGTGATGTAGCACCTTCTTGATTCTTTTGTTTATTTTGAAACCCTAGTTAGTTTTTGAGATTAGGGGTGGAGAGGTTAGGATTCTAGAGAGGAGATTGATTGTGTGCTTATGTATTGAGTTTTGTCCTCCTTGATGTAGTGGTTGTAAACCAGCAATGATCACAAATCAATCTATGCAAGTTCTCTTGAGATGAGTCTCCTTTCGTTCTTGCTCTCTATTTTGTGATTTTGGGGCTTTCTTTGATTCTCAAGTTTTCTTTTGGTTTCTGCCTCTAATCTTACTTGCTGTGACATGTGGGAACTCATCTAGGATCATCTTTAACCCACGAGCAAGTTTTTAGATCTAGTTTTCGTTTTGAATTGGTTTTGAACCATCCTTCACTCAAACGGAAAAATATCATAACTTTGCCAAGGATCTTCACGATCTTTGATTGAAATAGGTTCTTGATATCCTAGAGAATGTGTGTTTCAAGTTTCATCGAGTTTGGAGTTGTAGATCAAAAGTTTAGACCTATTTGCAACTTCGTTTTTTGAGCTGATTTTACTGTTCATCGGCTAGAGGTCAGACCGGCCCATGTAAAAGTCGACCCGCCAATCTGAGAGGTCAGACCGCCCAACTTATGGCAGATTGAGTTTTTATGGTTTTTGGTTATTTTGTTTCGGGGTTTTGATTGGATTCAATACAAGTCTTTCGCTATGTTTGTATATTGATCTTCATAGCTATTGGAGTGAAAATTGTATTGAATCTGATCTTGGTGAAAAATATATCGTGTTCCTATTCATCCCCTCTAGTCGTGCCCACACAGGGACTAGTCGGACCACAACTGCAGGTCAGACCACCTAGAGGCCGGCTAAACCACTCCACTAAGGAGCTCAAGCCAACTTCAGAGGAAAACCCTATTGGAAAATGTTGATAGGGGTCAAGTCAAGGACCGGCCAAACCTACAATACATGTCCAGTCAGACCAAAACCCTACCGGTCAGATCACTGAAACCTGGCGGTCAGACCGCCTGATGGTTAGACCGGCACACGGCCTAGTCAGACAGCATGGACCAGTCAGACCGGCCACTAAAAAATTCAAAGAATCTGACCACAAGCACTTCAACTCAGTTTGCGAAACATATTCATAAATTGTCGTGCCATGCAAACAAGGAATAAATACATGATCCATAACAAGTTGTGAAACACAATTGCCAACTTTAGAATCATGTCATAAAGGTTAGATGCACGGATTCAAACCGTTTGCAAAATACATTTGCAAACTAAAGTCACATGCTACAATGATTATGCATGAGTCTCAACTATTTACAAAACATATTCGCAAATAACGATAATATGACTTCTTAAATACCGACAATATGACACAGAGAGCTAGAGCAAGCATAATGAGATATCAACACATGACACATTCAACTACTAGTCAAGACCCCTCTTAATAGTACGGCAACCTAGACTAGCAATCAAGTCTCCAAACCAAACACTGAGATCAGTAAAATGACTAAGAAACACATCCTTAGCTTATGCTGGTTATACCTTTGTCTTGCAGCATCCGCTTGGAGCTTTTAGATAATGACTCACATCTTCTCTCCAAAACTAGGTTCTTGACTTGAGCATCAACAGATGACGCGGATTACATGACTTGATTCATCATCATGGGATTTAACATATTTCACCAACTCATGAAAAATATTAGTCAACATGACGATTGTCGTTAATTACCAAAATACCCTATTAACTCATAATGACGGGTCTGGATTCTTCAGACGCCACCACCTGGAGGATCGTCGTCGCCTCTCCGTTCCATTTTCGTCATCACCCCGCCTCCCCGCGCCGCCATTCGCTGTTCCATTTTTTAGCGACCTTGTGCTCTTTTTTTCTCTCTATCTCACTGACATTGGACCCCACATATCATTCTCTAGCATTTTTTTTATTTCACCTAAAAGAATATTCCCTGGAAGATCCCTCTCTCAATTTTCTAACATTTTCTCTTCCGACAAACTTTCAGAAGTCCGTTCTCCTTCGTATGAGCTCGATTGATCTCGTTCTTTTTTAATTCATAATATATCCATCGGTAATAATTTTATATTTTTTGAAGTTTGTGTCTATTTATTTATTTATTTATTTATTTATTTATTTGTGCTTGTGTTTTCGCGTGTAGACTTCAACGTTGATTCGTGAACGAAGACTTTCCAAAGGAGCTAGCACCATCCATGTTTGATGAAAGCAAGTCTCTTTTGATCATGTTGATCCTAGATTTTAAATTCAATTATGTTGTTTTAAGTTATTATGCATGGCTATTTACATGAAATGATGAATTCAATATATAGGATTGGTAAGTCAAACCTATTTGAACTATTATCTCCTTGAATGTTGTTACCATTATATCTGTCACCCTAGAGGAATAGTAAATGATTTAATAAATATATCATTGTTGGATTGTATGATTATGCTAGAATTGCTTTGTCAAGCTAGTCGGTTATGGGAAAAATTATTACAAATGATGAAACTTTGTTACAAAAGTTTGGTAATAAGTATTGCCATTAGTTTGAAAAATAAAATAAAATAGTGGAAAACTTGCTTATACTAGAGCGAGTGGATGGAGTTATTGACTGTCTCGTCTTGGTTAATTAAGGACCAACATTAGTGTTATTTCAAACTGAGCATTCACTGTACAACTATATGGCTGGAGTGGGATATCCATGGCCAATTAATTTACTAAATTCTAGCATTATGCCCATAGGCAGTAGTTGCTAGGTGTTCCTTTTTGGGATTGTGCAGACGATGGTAGTAGACGTCCATGTCTGTCCCTTGCACTGAACGATGATAGCTGACATCCATGTTGGAGACTTTAAGAATTGAAAGTAGTGTAAGGTAGCTGGAAACTTCACTAGATCTGTAGTTATTTTGATTAACTAAATGTTTTGTGATGTATTATTTGTATTGAAATACAAAATACTGATTTACGCTAGATAAAACTTACTGAACGATTTGCATTTTCCTCAAGACTTGCGGAGTACTTTATGTACTCGCATGCTACACTCAATATAAATCTCAAAAGCATTTAATGATGCCGAGTTGGTCTTCAACTTCTACGCTTGTGGCTTTGAAGGAGATCGCTCGGATGTCTAGGTGCATTCTCAATCGATTGTTTGTGGGCATATGGATGAGCTTCTCACCGGAGTTGTTATCTTATATTGCTTTGGCTGCTACTTTACTCTGTTGGTGGTCATGAGATCCAAATATTGTAATAATTGGCTATAAAGCCAGTACTTTATTGCTTCTTAATACATGGATCGTGTTATCAATGTTTGATTGTGTGTATTAGCTTGGTCTGGAACTAGTACAGGAATGCACATAGAGGTTGGATGAGAAATCCGGTCTCGACTACCTCTCTCTCGCCTCTTGGCCGCGCTGAGTGTTTTCCCATCGCGGCTACCTGGGGCCACTTTGGCGTGACGGCTGGCGCGGTACGGCAGCACGGCCCGAACGTCTGGTTCCTGCGTTTGGGCCGCCACCGCCTCGTGGGCTCGCATGCAGCTGCATGTGCGCAACCCTCCGTCGGACATATTCAGGTGATTTTAGCACTGGATCGGGAAGGTCTTGAATTAAGTTTTTTTTTGTGGATATGAGAATATTTGGAGGAGAAATCGAGACACGACGATTAGTTCACTGGGAACACCGGGCTTGCGCACAGTCTGGAATTCTGATGCACCGACCAAATTAATATAGTTTATTATACATGCAAAATCTTCCTTGTTCAACGGAGGTGATAGCTGCCGACAGTCGCTCCTTTCAACGAACCAGTGCTATCTCCGTGACCAACACATGGAATCGGACCTGTATCTTTCTTCTTCGGCGCGATTGCAAACTTACAAATTACATTCAGTCAATCACCCTGCCACGCTGAACGCCAGCGCAATCTGTGTACATCATTACCGAGTGGAAGAAGCGGTACGTGGCGGGTGCAGCCGTCCAACACGGTGAAAATTCATCTCGTGTAATCCGAGTCTCCGACGCGCCCGAGTTTATCCCACTTCTTCCTCTGTATTCCTTTGTCGTTAAACTTCTCTTGTTAATTGTTATCCAATTCCTCCGATCATCAAGATGCCGGAGTAGAGTTTTTTTTTTTCTTTCAGGACTTCTATACATACGATGAACTCTCAGCTAGGACCTGCAGCAGTGAGACCCACCCACTGATTGTGTTTAGGTCACTGTCATACTAGCCTCGTAAAAAACCCCACTTATGTGAAGTTTCTCTTTTTTCTTTTGGTCCACTTACCTATGGCAACTTCATGATCCCAGTGTATTTCAACTTTCAACAGCTAATTCTCGAGTATTGGCGTACAGTGCATTGCCACTAGAATTCATAAATGGAGGCGCACATGAATGGAAATCATAAATCATATATCATAAATGGAGACCAATTCAAAGGCACGCAGGCTCCGCGGTCCTCGTCGTGAACTTCCATATGAAAGTACAAGTAACCAACACGCCAAATTCTATATACGAAAACATGACAATGATCTAAAAAACACAACAATACTCAAAGGACATCCAAACAGGTGCCAATCTCGTTGTGTAACTGGCGAGTTTCTGACAATAAAATATACTTTCCATCAACGTAATAGCGATAAAACAATCAATGTGCAACTAAGAACAAAGAATTTGAATTTAGCCTGTGTATGCCCTTATTGACAGAAGGACAAAACAAGGGGGGTCAAAAAATTTAACCAAGAAATGAATTAACCTGCATCGATGATGCGTACGGCACCAATTTCAATAAAGGTGCCACAGCCCACCACCGATCATCCTGTCCCGTAATCTAGATGGTGAGAGTGATACTTCCTTTACCTGAAGCCTCACATCACACATCATCATTGTCTACTGCATTATCCTTCAACTTAAGACTAATTTCTCTAACTGTAGAAAAACCATCCATCAAGCTCACTAATTCAATGAACAGATGGTGCTGGATCTACTCTGTCAAAATTTATGGTTAATGACTGCTTTCCTGGTTTTTCACTGGAAGTGCTCGTCCTCTTGGTATATAGTACAGCAGTAGACGTAACAATCTACCGTCACATGTTCTGGTTCCCAGGTTCAAGTGTACTACGGACTTACATTGCACTCATCCATGAATCTCTCGTCTCGTGTAAGAAACCTCTTCCAGTACTTCCTGTAGTCTGGTATACCTAACTCAAGCCAAGGTTTCATATTACCATTGTAATGCAATGCTGCAGAAGTTCGGGCAACTTCCTCTTCAATTCCATAGTCATAGCCAAGTCCAGATAAAGTCAACCTCTCATCAAGAGGATATGTAAGATGCTGGAAGGAAAGCAAGCTTATCGGTAAAGCTGCAGATCGCAGTGAGGCCTCATCATCATTGTTTCGAAACTGTACCAATATAAGAGTCAAAATAATAATAAGGTAATCACTTCATACAAGTTTCATGGGCCCAGATCATATATTTTCCAAAATTTGAGACTGAAATTAACTTAAACGCACCCAAGCTAATCTCTGTATCATTAAGCTCATTATTTCCTGTAGTTAGCAAACTCGCTAGCTAGAAATAATGGAACAAAAAAATACTAGACATGAAGGCATGCTTTAGAATTAGAAATAGAAATGGGCTGAGAACAAATCCAACCTTTTCCAGGAGTTGCAGGTAATTCTCTGTAACATTGTACTCTCTCCATTTGTCCAAATTAATCACATTCACCCCAGACATCCATGCACATGACTGTGGATCATATGTTGCCTTAACCAGAAGGTTTCTAAGTTGGCCCAGTCTCAGGCCACAAAACTTGACAGCACCGTTGACCTTATCTCCCATATCAAGATTCCACAAGAAAGAGATATCACGTTGAACAACCACATCATCATCCAACACAATCACCTTCTTTAAATCTTTAAATATTTCCGGAATAAAGAAATGCGAGTGACTGAACACTGATAAATACTCCATTCTAGTCTTCTCAGTAGGTCGCTCGAGACTACTGATGAAAACACGAAATTCCTCAGGCAAATATAACTGTTGTGTGCTAAACTCAGGCAAATTCTCCAAAATAATATGTTCATAGTTTATGACATGGACAGCTGATTCCCTGTAGGAGTTTCTTGCAAACCAGTGCTTCATGGCATAGAAATTTTGAGCATCGGTTAGTACATGAAAGACTACATTTCCGGTCTCCTGTAAAAGGCCAAAAGGAACATTAGCAATGCAAAGCCCAGAAGATGTTATACCAGCTTAACTGTGTAAAAACTGTCTTCATACCTCAGAACTACTAACAGTTGAGTTGACGACAACAGAAGCTGCAAGTACATTTTTAGATAATATGACATAGTGCCTGTGGTCTGGAATGTTAAACTTATGGACAGGAGTGTCATCTGAATCCAATGGAGTTGATTTAAAATATTCTACTGTCAATCTCATATTAAGACAATGATGACTTTTCGGCATCGTGTGAACACCAAGGTTGTACAAGTATGCACTCTGCTTCATATGAAAATGAGCTTCATCCTCTGTCATATGAAGTATCTGACGAAGCTTTCGGTCAACATTGTTACAATCCACAGTGCATGATTTGGCTCTTGCTATTGTTTGGTCCATCTTCTCTATCTTCTTTTTTATACTGAAAGCACAGGCCAAGTATTACTCATTTATTAAAAAAATAAGCATAGAGTCGTGATTAGAAAATTCTTTCCCGGTCAAACTTAGCTGTAAATTCAATATTTACACTAAGGAAACATATATATACATGCAACAAAAATGATAGGAACACTGGAATAGAATTCATCAAAAGTTGGATTTTCAGCCTTATTGTGTGTGCAAAAGAATCCATGCAATGCAAAATGACCTAGTCATCATAGTTTCAACTTACAAGATCGGGCAATGCATTGAAGGGGCCAAAATGGCAAGCATGCACACTAAATACTCACAAGGATGGTAGATCAGCGTCAACAATGGATTCACTGAGAACCCTCTCATGTTCTTGAATATTTTGCTTCAATTCACGAGTCAGTGCCTCCTTTCCTTTAAGTTTGGCAATGCTTGGGTAGTAAGATCGGGCTACAAATAGCTGATCTTTTAGTCTTTTCACAACAGCATCTTTCATAACTTCTTTGTGTTCTATGGACCAGAGACAGTAACTCCCAAATTCAAGTTGACAGGCCTTAGCTTTTTCCACTTCATCAGCATTTTGAACCTTGGACCGTCTCATCCTGCTATTGCCGCTAACATCCTGGAAGCAATATATGTTTATTCAAATGTAATGTGTCAATATACTTCTCGTTAAAAAAAACAGCCAAATTACAGCCTGGGCTAAGTTCAGATAGATTAAGTATATATATTAACGAGAAAATGACGTTATGCTTCAAAATGTAAAGCACAATTTGTAATCAATCATTTGTACAGAAAAGAATCAACAAGCCAAGAGTCACCATACTTTTGTGTGTTGTATTGGAACTGGTACTGGCTTCACTTCTGGCTTCAGAAGTTCAATTTTTGGTGGGGGGAGAACTGCATATGGTGCCAATTAGTGCGTCGGTATGGACACCAAGTCAAGTAAAACATGAGTACATCAGAAGAAACACAGGTATATAATAGATGGACTACAACTCACACATACCTTGACCTTGACAAAAGGAAACTTATGGCTAATTATCACTACGTGCTAGGTAAAGACACTGGTATTTGTTTAGAATTGAGTATTACTAGCTTATTTGAACACACTGGGGGTAAAAAGGCTTGTACTTTGCTACACACAAATGTGAATCTTGAAACAAGTAATAGAGAAGATGGTGAAGTACTGCAACAAATTAGAGTTAAAGGCCAAATAGTTTTCATTGCCAGTCCGGCAAAGTGCAGGTCACTAGCCCAAATAACTGGCATCCTACAAAGTTTTCTAAAATTTGTTGTGCATCTTTAAGTTAAACTGCATAAATGGCATTCCTGTATTAATTAAATAGGGCATTCTCATAGATTCAATCTAAATTAATTTGGCAGTGTAATGCTGCTGCCATTAATAACCTATACCTTTTGGTTTAGTGCTATCTCTAGAAGGGTCAGTATCATGGTGGTGTGAGTCTATACTGCCCCTAGAAATCTTCTCGAGCGCATCCTGAAAAAAAGGGAGAAGGGGAAAGCGTCAGAAATTTCAAAATACCTATCAGAGCTGTAATGCAGTGCAGCAATTATTCATAAAAATAGAAACAAATGTATTTACTGATTCTACAGGCATATATTTCAAGAGCCTTCGCAGTTCATAATCATGAAGAAAGAATAGGTTGGAACCTTGGAGGAGAGATTAAATTTACTATTGCTATGCCATATCACTTTGTTCACTGGCCGGGGGGATTTTTTTGTATGGCCCCTCTCTATAGTGTCTTATTCGTTGTTATTCGCCTTTGTTTATCTAGGATACCAATTATTATTGTTTAAAAAAAAATTGTGTGTGGGTGGGGGGTTAACTAGTATTATAGAATGGCTCATAACTGCCTGTAGCCACCTGAGAATCTGAAACATGCTAGATAAAATTAGGGAGGAATATAGGAGATGAGAAGGCATGTCCACCCTATAATATCAATAGTTAATTTTAACATCTTATGGTTACCGATGTTTTGCCCTGCCAAATAAATGTAAAAATGCAGAACCAAAGTTCAAAACTGCTATTAGAAATGGTAATGAAGCTTACGATATTCAACATTATCATATCGGTTTTAGTTTCATTCGTGCTAGTAGGCATCTCTAGTATTATTAAGTTCTCGACATTAAAAAGCAGACAATACAAACAATAGCAAAAACCAAAAACACTAAAGCCGTGGAACACACGCAGTTTCACGTTGCATGATCATGTCAACATCCATCAAGCTAGCAAACGACACGCGGTTATACAAAATATTCACCATCATTACATAACAGAAGATTACAATATCACTAACCTGTACCTCTGCATTCACACCACTACCACCATCACCCTCCTGCCATGCTTCATTTACACTGCCGCCCCTTTCTACCCCCAAGCGATCGAATGAGGGCAAATTAATCTCCTATATCCAACAAAAAAACAAACGTATAATAGCACGAATCAAAATAAAACATCCATCAACATTTTCATATAAAAAATATATCCAAAATAGACAACAAAATTCTATGAGTTTTTTAAAGTAAGTAACCTGTTGGGGGCGCTCATCCGTCACATACACTGCATCAGGAAATCGAATCAATCAGGAAACTAGCCCAACAAAATCCCCAATAAGAGAACATCAATAACACCAAAACCGCCAATATCCGGCACTAGGCGACAAATAACAAAACAACGCTCCCCGGAACAGATCCGCCGGGAACGGCGCCGATTCGATCCGGAACGGCGCGGCGCCACCCGCATTCCCGTCTCGGCGAGCAGGTCGAAGGGGCACAAGCGTGGAGGAGGAAAACTCACCGGCGGGGAAGCGGTTGAAGAGGAAGGCGATCGGCACGAGCAGCGAGCAGAAGACGAGCGCCAGCACCGCCAGCCGCGGGCTCCTCCGCCTCTTCGCCGGCGGCGCCGTCGCCTTCATCGCCTTCTCCTCCTCCCACCACCACAACCACTCTAACAACAATCTCCGCGACCTCGTCCGCCGCCGCCTCCTCCTCCTCTACTGATCATACCACCGCCACCGCCACGACGCGGCAGCGCAGATGAATGCCTCCCGATTCGGCCAACGGCTCGGGACCCCCAATGGCCTCGATTCGATCGTGGTCTCGCGATTTGGGCCCGGGTGCTCGGATTGGTTAGTGTGCGCGAGAAGCAAGGGGAGGGAGGGGAGAGGAATAAGCAGCGCAGCGCAGCGCGTCGTAGGGAGAGAGGGAGGGGAGGCGAGGGGAGAAGTGTGTATGTGCGGGGTGTGAAGGAATAAAACGTTCAATACGCCCTTGGCTGCTTTAGAGATTTTATCTCAATTTGATTTGCTGTTTATTTAACTCCGTCAACCGATTTACAGAGCGGTGGTGGGGACGATGGTCGAGGGATCTGCCGCGGCTGCTGATCTTGATGGCAGTTGTGGGGTTTCACTTCAGTTCCAACCCTTATACGGTTTTCACACTCGGTCTCAAGGAAAGTATTTGTATATTTCTCAATTTTCAGTTAGAAACGCATATATGCATAATTATTTTTCTGATTGACTAGAATATCTTTATATGTACCTTTACTATTTAAAAAGACTACTATTTAAAAAGACTCTAGTCATGATGAGTGATGTATTCTTCTTCCCCTCCTTTCACAGCCCATTCGTGCCGATAGGTGGGACCAGTGCATGCCCACCCTCTCTATCCCCGCGCAGCTCTACCTCTTCTCACCCCCTTCCGTCGACTTATGGACCCTCGTCCCCCGCGTTCTCGCGTCTTCTCCATACTCTCTCTCCCATGACGATTTCCTTGTGTGTCAGGGCCTCCCCGTCGTGATTCCTCCGTCTGTTGTCCCACCCCCAACACTGCCCTCATGTACGCCATCTACTCTCAGTGTCATATTTTCCATCGCTGTCAAAGCATCATGAAGCAGTGATTGCCGCCCTCACGACATTCCTCGACCCGCACAGGCGCGGTTGCTTCCCGTACTGCTTAGGCAAGCTCGAGCTCCTCTATCCTTGCCATCATGAAGTTGGTAGGCTCTACGAAGCTCTAGGCTCACGACCCCAAATCAGCCCGATGACTCGTTGTTTCATGGCCCACCAGTCGCTCAACGAAATGGTTTGCTCATCATTTTCTTTTTTGATCGCTCTCACCTCTCCTCGACATCAATCCCACTCTCACTCTCCTTTCTCACAATGTCAAAAAGCATGTGGTGGTCAGGCGGGAGCAACACGGCTGCACGGTGTCGGCAGCATGCAGGCTGTGGGCGAGGGACATGTGGTGTAGGCGCGGCTGGGTGAAGGTGAAGGCCACGCGCGACACAAGCACAGCAGCCTGGGGTCTAGCCCGGTCGGTCGGGGTGCGCGCATAGCAGGCGCAGCGAGCCAAAGGCATACGCAACTAGCAGGCTTACGATGAGATATGACTCCTCTCTCTCCCTATCTTTACCTCCCTGCGTAGGCATGTGGTATGTTTGTATTCAGTCGGGTTAACTCTCAATAGGGTTGTTGTGAAAATTTATGAATTGTTAATTTCACTAGCTCCTACAATGATTGTGCATTTGCTTCCAATTCGGATTGAAACAATACAAAAACTAACGTGACATTAATTCATTAACTCATGAAGTTTGATTTTAGTAACCTAACATTACTAAGTGTTTGATGATATATTTATTGGGGCGATGTGTGCGAAGCTATTCGAATGATGCTTGCGGTAGCTGAGAGCTACACAGGAAATTAAAAGGCCTTGAACACAAGCTGGTGGAAGAAAACGATGTCCATGACTCAAATATCAACGCTTGCCAGCAAGGCCTTCAACAAATAAATCTATTCAGTGGTATAAAAATGAATGCTCTACATGTTTGATGGCCACCACCAGTAAATGTGATAATATATTTGCTATATTTTCATAATTGTACCATATTTGTTGATGATTCATGCAATCATACCTTCCAATTAGCACAATACCTGATGCAATATTTTGTCTATCTACTGATTGGTTAACAATGCATTTCACAAATTTGTATAACCTTTCAATATATATTCTTTATCTATAGCAACGCACAGGGCTTTTAGCTAGTATTGAGTTATGCACTACTACAAAAAAAAGCTAATAATAGACGCATCATCACAGACGGTTGACCAAAATCGCCAGTATTAAATACAATCACAGATGGTTCTGGTTTAGCGGTCGTCTATGTTACTACCGCATTAAAAATCATATGTGAAGAGATAATATCACAGACGGTTCATGTTGAAAACCATATGTAAAGTATCACAAATGGTTCTGAACAAGAACCATTTGTGATATTACTAAATATCATAGATGGTTCATGTTGAAAACCGTCTGTGAAGTATCACCGACGGTTCTGAACAAGAACCGTATGTGATATTACTAAATATCACAGGCGGTTTGTGGTTGAAAGTATCTGTGATATGTTCAATACTTTGGCTCGCGCGATGTGTCTCGCGTGCTCCTCAGCCCATAGCTGACCTCTGCACGAGCCATGTACGTATTTATATACCTACAAAAATACATACTACTGTTTGTAGTGGCAACCAATCCATACATGCATACATGTTACTATTTTTATATTATTTTTTAGAGAAACATGTCACTAATCTGACAAGCAACAACGCCCTTAATTTGGCCTTAATTTTGCACATACTTAATTTTCTCTTATGGAGTAATTCTTGTATTAAGATTTTAACGTCTTGAATTGTGTACGTATATTAGAGTTGCAAGGCCATGTACAAGCGTCAAAGGAGCGCGCCGTGGGGAGGCGCGTGGCGCTAGAGCAAGAGAAGGCGATGAAGTGGCAAGACAACGACCGCTACCTCGCCGTCGTCAACCACCTGACCGGCGCCGTCAACCCGGAGGCCTGCTTCATCGTTGGCATCACGCTCATCTTCGCGAACCAGGACATACATCGCGGCCTTGTGTTCCTCGACCGGGCGGCCATCGCCGGCCACAAGGCCGCAGCCTATGTGCTCAGCCTCGTCTACACGGCAAGCGAGGCACGCGACGGGGAAGCACTACATCAACCAGGTCTAGGGCGAGTCGGCCAGCAGTGGGTGTGAGTCATTTGGATTCTATGTGTTTCGATATATTTTCTAAAAAATTTAGAATTTTTCTAAGTTCATTTGCTATTTTCTAATTGCTATTTGGATTTTCTAGTATTTTCTAAAAAGAAAAATTAATTAAAAATCTCAAAAACAATAATGGGCTGAAACCCAACCCTATTCCTGCCAGCCCAGAACTATGCGGCCCGGTCGCCCGCGTCGCGCCCGCCCCCGACTGACATGCAGGCCCCGCATGTCAGTCTCTCCTCTCTCTTCAGCCGCACACCCGCGCCTGGCCCCACCTGTCAATCTTCGCATCGTCTTCTGCTACGCGTCTTCGCTCGAGCTGTAGTCACTGACGAGTGGACCCCACCAGGCTCACTGTTCTTCGTCTCCGAATCGTCCACGCTCCGAACTCCACCGTCGCAACGAACTCGGACTCCTTCGTGGACCCACTGCTACAGCCTATTTAAGGCCTTGGCGTGCGCGTCACGAGGTTCGCCTCAGCCTCCGTCGCCTTTTCCCCAAAGCCAGAAACCCTAGATTTGAACCTAGCTGCTGGAATCAGAGTTTGAACCCTAGCGTCGCCGAAGCTTTCTCCGTCCGATTACGCACGCCGGTGGTGAGTTCCGTCGCCGTTGAAACTATCCTCGAGTTTGTCGTGCCGCGTTCTACTCGATGCGTGCACTCTTTTCACCGGAGAAGCCTCGGGTCACTGTCGCCGCCTCAAGTCGAGCCGCTCCGAGTCGCGCTCCTCCGGATGTGAACTTCCGCCGTCACCAGTCGTGCGTTCACTCGGAGTTCACCACCGGTGAAATTGAAGCGTGCCACGAGACTCCCCGAGTCGCGCTCCTCTAGATGCGAACTTCCGCCATCACATAAAGAGTCGCTTAATTATCGATATGTCTATTTATATCCGGATCGGAGTTCGCCAAAAGGGGAGCGCCGATCGCCGCCATTTAGTTAATGGTGTGGTGTGCCATGTGAGACTAACTCCGCCACCTCATCCCCGTGCTTGCCTGTCATCTTCGTGTTGCGTGCGTGACGCCGTGTCAGCGTCCACATGCACGCGTGCGTGGCACAGTTCACCGAACCCAGATCCAATCTCCCATAAACCCAATCCACCGTGAGTCGTGTCACTGCCATGTGGGTCCCATTGTCAGATCCACTGTTCCGTGGACCCGTGCACCCGTGGACCCGTGAGCCGAGTCTGTGGACGTGGTCTATAGACCATAGGCCCCACATGGCAGCACTGTAGCATTTTCCCGGGATTTATTTTAAATACAAAATTTCTTCGCTGGCGTCATAATCTATATTTTGCATTAGAAAAATAATTCAAAAAATGCAAAAAATCATATTTAGGATATTTTCTTGAGTTTCAATCTTCCAAAGGTCTACTTGTTCTGCAAGTAGAGTAGAAGTAGACACATGAATATCATTGATGCCATTGTGTGAATGATGAAAATTTGTAAAAATCACATATTCTTGTTCTCGTTCTCGTCACGGTCACGGTTTGTTTGGCCAGCGCCATAATCATGCGACCCGACCGCTTCTCTTGGCAATCAGGACCACCGGGTCCAAGCAATGACCGCTTGATGACTGTGAGAGCGTGCAAAATGGCATTTGTGGTATATTCATGAGTTTATTCTCTATTATTCCTTGTTTGATTCTTTGATTATCTTCCCCGGAGCTATGCCGAACAAGTGTTTGGCCAACCGATCAGGTGGACCCCCTTCTTCTCCCTCATCTTCAAAAGGGAAGAATCCAGTTGAAGATGACTTTGAGGACGAACACATGGAAGAAGCTGAAGATTCAAGTTCAGACAATAATAGCAGTGATGATAATTATGAAGGGTCACCTGGCAATGCTGTTGAGGAGGATGATGATGAAGATGCACCTGATGAGTCTCAATTTTTTGGACTTGATGTCTCAAAAATAAGAAGTGAGCAATATACTATCTTGAGACATATTGATCAGTTTCAGTTCTAAAGGTCTGCGACTATGGGTATGTTCCATACAAAATTTCAGCAAGATGTCTTTTAGATTATCTATGCAAAGAAATAATTTGCCAACCACAGATTCGTAAAATGGAACTACATGGCTCAAAATCCAACCTACAACGGACTCTACAGACTATTCAGACATGTAGGTTTGGATTCTTTGGTATCTCTGAATTGCAGCTTTCATTCTAAGGTCATCAAGTAGTTTTATGCATTAGTTTTCGTGTCTCCGGATTACGACAACCTCACTTGGATGACTGGCCATCGAAAGATAGAAGCTACTAGATAGCAATTTATGGAGGCCTTAGGACTAAGGGAGTCAAGGGGAATCAGGATTCACTTTCAGGAACCCCTAACCCTTACCCAAGTAGACGAGTATTATGATCAGAACACTCCTCACTCTTGTGGTAAGGTAACTGGACTCCTTCCCCTCCCCAGTATAATTAACAGGATTATGAGAGCATCATTCTTCCCTAGGAGTGGGAACAATGATGAAATCCATGGGAGGGCGTGGAATGTGATACAGTATATCATGGAGGGCACGAGATTTGATGTTATGGATCTTATATTCAGAGAGATTGCCACCTCCAAGGGAGATAGGTCCAAGAGTATCTATTATGCTCCCTACATAATGATCTGATCAAGAGTAGAGTTACTTTCAACACTCCTTGTGACATAGAGTATAAAGAGTATAGACCCAGGGATGCTCCTCCTGCTCCTGCTCCTGCTCCAGTGCCTCCACCTCCTCAGTCTCAGGGACAGGGCCCCTCTTCTCAGGATCCTCAGGCTCAAGACCATGTCCTAGCTGCGATTCTTCACCTCCAGCTGAGTATGGACCAGATGCGCACATCTCAAGAAGCATTTCAGGTAGCCAAATACACTAGACTGGATGAGATTCAGGCGGCTACATACACTAGTTTGGATGAGATTCAGGCAGCCGCCACCTCCAGGTTTGATGCGCTGACTGCTCAGATGATATATTTGCGAGCAGACTTCACTGATTTCCAGCAGCAGGTGCCTCTATATTATCAACGATCTGGACGTGGACCGCACCTGCCCTCCTTCTTTCAGCGAGGAGATCGGCATCAGTCCTCATCACAGGATCCTCCGGCCGATCAGTAGCCTTCTGTTCTATTTAAGTCATTAGACCTTATAATGGAAAATAATTGTAATAACTTTTTCTTGCATGACTCACTATGAATTTGGCTATGATATTTTGTTATCTTTGTGATAATGTGGATCTTTTATATTATGATTTGTCCTTGTATGGCTTATGGATGAGATATGATTTTGATTGAATAATCATTGATGTCGTTTGTTTGATCATATTTATCATCTGTCATATTATTGATTATTGTTGTTATCAATTATCATGCTTTTTGGATTCATTGTTTACAAAGGAAACTCTGTCAATTTTTTTTTTTTAAAAACCACAAGCATGAATTTTCAATGATCATCTCAATATGCTTTGTGGAAATTGTTTATTGACAAAATTTTCATTGGTCATAAGTATCAACTTTATATTCCTTGTGACCAAGCTCAAAATTGAAAAAATCTCTCTTTTGACCTTACGTTATTTTTGACAATTTTACAAGTGGTGTCAAAAGAAGAGAATATTTTAAGTGGTGTCGAAAGAAGAAAATGATTTCAATTGCCAAGTTCTTTGCTTTGCAAATCTTATTTCTTGGCTTTATATTTGTTTTGGTCTTTTTGGTGTTTAATGCCAAAAGGGGGAGAATTTTTATGTTATCAATTTATATCCCCACATTTGGATTGGTGTTTTATGCCAAAAAGGGGAAAAATATTAATGATATCAATATCCCCGTATTTGAATGATCAATACATTCTCCTTATTTGAATAATTTATACTTTCTCCATTGTTATTTGATTTATACCAAAGAGTGGGAGAATTGGAGAATGCATTGTTTTACAAGCATCTTTTTCTTATATGCATATTGTTTAATGCTTTAAATTTCACCTCATGGCATGCATAGATATGATTCATTAGCTTAATTATCATGATATGTCTATTTATATCCAAATGTTATTATTGATAAATGATTTGTCATCAATCACCAAAAAGGGGGAGATGGAAAGATCTAGACCCGCCATTATGAGTTAATGGAGTGTATTGGTGATTAGTGATAAATCTAATTGTGAGACTAACTCTCTTGTCAAGTATTATCTTGTGTAGTCCCATTTGGATATAAAGGTGAAATTCAACGAGGTATGCATTTGACTCATACTCTTATATAATGTTGCTTTCCTCGGATCCAAAATATAGGAAGAACTCCACCATAAGTATATTTTGAATATGTGCATATGTTTTCTTTACACATTAGTGTATGCACACATTTAGGGAGAGCTTTGTTCTATATTTTGTGGTTTCATTAGTATTGATCCATATTCCGTCTTCCACATATATTTGGGATCTTTACTTTGAAACATATCCGTTTGAGTATAAAGAACTTGTGTAGTTTTGTATATTCATGTTTTGAGTATATAGAACTTATGTAGTTCTCGTATACTCAAGTTTTGAGTACGAAGAACTTGTGTAGTTCTCGCATACTCATGTTGTTAGTATATATATGACTTGTGCAGTTTATGTATACTCACAACGTGTTACTTTTATCAATCAATTTATATGTGATTGCAATGGTTATCATCAATTACCAAAGATGGAAAGATTGAGGTATCTTGTCCCACCATTATGAGTTAGTGGTATGTTGTGGTAATTAATGATAATCATATCGTGGAATTAACATTTTCCATGAGTTGGATGAATAGGTTATGTTCTAGGATGATGAAGACTTGGGATGATCATGAGTTGATCATCAAGTCAAGAGATTGGTGTAAAGGATGCATCATGAGTTGATGCTTATCAAGAAGAGATGATCATGAGTTGATTATCAAGACAAGAGAAGACCCATCATGTGTTGATGGAGGTCAAGCAAATGATCATCAAGTTAATGACCCGGACTTGAAGTGATGATGTGCATCATCAAGCTTCAAGAAGATGCAAGGCAAAGGTATAACTAGCTAGGGCTAAGGATGTGTTCCTAGTCTTTCACCGGTCTTGGTGTTTGGTTGGAAGACCGAATTGCTAGTATAAGTTGTTGTACTATTAAGAGGGGTCTTAACTAGTAGTTTGAGTTAGTCATGTGTTGATAGCTCAACATGGTTGCTCTAGCTCATCTAGGCATGGTGCTATTTATTTGCGAATGTGTTTTGCAAATAGTCAAAGCTCATGCAAAACCCTTGTAGCATGTGACTTAAGTTTGCAAATGTGTTTTGCAAATGGTGTACCTTATTCCTTGTGATGAGTATTCTAAAATGTTGGTAAATGTGTTTTGCAACTATCTGAGAATATCATCTTTTAATCTTGTTGGAATTGTACTCAAATGGACGAATGTGTTTTGCCATTTGAAGTGAAGCAAATGTGTTTTGCTTCTGTAGTCTGCCGGTCAGACCGCCGGTGTGGACCGGTCTGATCGGTGGCAAATCGGTCCGACCGGCCATATGTTGGTGGTCCGACCGATTTCCTTTGACTTGGATTCTCTGTCCGGAAGTTCCGCTGTTGAGAAAATGGAACTTCCGATGTGAGGAAGTTCCGGGGTTGGTGCGGAACGTTTATTCCACAGAGCGCCCGTTTTGGGACTTAGCCAAATTTTCATCGAGCGGTCGGACCAGCCAGCTGCGACGGTCTAACCGATTTGGCGGCGGTCCGATCGGCCGAAGGCCCAACGGCTAGATTTATAGCCGTTGGAGGCTCGCGGTCCGACCGACCATTAGTTGGCGGTCAGACCGGCCCTGTGCAGATTTGAGGGAATCTTCTCCCAATGGCTAGTTTTTGTGTGTGGGCTATATATATGAGACTTGGCCGGTTGGGAGAGGTTGCTGGTGCTATTGTGAACCTCTATTGAGCCTCTTGAGTTAAGAGCAAGCTTCTCATTCTATTTTGTGCATGTGTTGCACTTAGTGAGATTTGACAGTAAACTCTAAGTGCATGTGTTGCCTTAGGTAGTGGATTGTGTATCCACTGGAGCCTTGACACTTGATTAGTTCAAGTGATCGTTGGGTCTTGTTACTCTTGGTGTTTGCCGACACCTAGACGGCGTAGAGGCGTCATGCCCGGTGATCTTCTCAAGAAGCTAGTGAGAAGACCCGGCGGTTTGTGAGTGGTTTGGTGCTCGCCATCTCCGGAGTGGAGAAAGAGCAACCCTAGTGGAGCGAGGTGTTGGTTCGGTTTAGAACAGGTCCAAGGGGTTGGACTTACCTCGGAGGTGTTGGCTTAATTAGTGGAGCCGGTCCAATGTGGTTGGGCTTACCTCAACGTGGATTAGGGGATACCGGTAAGTCTCCGAACACCACGGTAAAACATAAACATGTCATCTTATTTTTACTTGTGCTTTACTTTGAGCAATTTACATTCATGCTTTAGTTGCTTACATATCTTTGTATGATTGCTCTCTTGTATTATTGGTGCACTTAGTTGAGCCTAGTTTATTTAGGTTTTAATTGTGCAAAACTAATTCGTTATTAGCTTCCGCATTGTTAATTGGTTTTAGAGCTGAAAGATTTTTAAAACCGCCTATTCACCCCCCTCTAGTCGGCCACCTCGATCTTACAGATGGGTCTAACTTAGTAAGTTACGGAGTCTTGACATTGACAACTCGGCTTGTAGGTTAAGCTGTGTGATGGGTTGGAGGTGTGATTCTCACATCGCGGGACGGTTCACCGCTTCGCTGTCCAATGGTGTGTGTCGGACCAAGCGTTGTGTGTATCGATTGGACGGCGGTAAAACATATCGGGAGTGTCAAAGCTTGAGATGAAGTTTCTAAAAGGTTTTGTTATTATTAGTGCTAGCTACACTGATTATATTGTGTGGGTAGCGTGTACAATCTCTGCAGAGTGTTAATCAATCTATTTGAATAGCCGCGTCCGCGATCATGGACATGCTCGGGGATTCACACAAGGGGTAGATTTTCATAAAATATATGGGATGGGAGCTGTGTGATCTAAGTCATATGGCTGTGTGACTTGTGAAAACAAATGTTAAACTATTACTATTTATTTGCTTTAAATATTATTCTCAATCTATTATTCATATTCAATTGCAAATGTTGTTTTATGCAAAATAACCAAAGAAGTCATTTCTTTGGAATAAGCCATCATCTATAAATTGCATTCAGTTGTATGACTTGCGAGTACTGTTGTGTACTGATGCTTGCTTCAAACAATCAACAGAAGTAGAAGAGTCTTCACTTGTTTTTGAGGAGGAGTTCTTCGAAGGTGTTGATCGTTAGGGTCTTGATCCTAGTCGGTTGCCTGTGGTGAATTGATGGGATTCCGCTCGAGTTTAATTTTATTCCGCTGCCGCTATTTTATTTATTGTCAGCCATGCGTGGCTTAATAAATGTAAACTCGACCAAAAGGTCAAAACCATTATTTGCTATTCAAATTAGTCATTGATTCTATTAATCATCTTGTGTGGATCGATATTCATCTATGTTGATACTGTGTGCACTAGTGTGATCCTAGACTAGTGCATAATATACAGAGGGTCCGAATTGTATTTTTGGGTCCCGACAGGCGACATAGAGGAAGATAGCCGGGCCACAGGGGGTGTTGGCGCTGCCTGAGGGTAGCCACTGGTGCATGAGCACCGACTGCGGCGTGACGGAAGGGTGGGGCGACTACGTCGTCTTCTATAGCGACAACTGTAGGATTAGGCATGAGTACGCTAAGTTATTTGCACAAGTGTTGAACTACTTGTCATAAAATTAGTAGTTTTAGTAAATATTTAGATATAATTTCAGTAGTAATAATCATAGTTAAACATATTTTCAGCGGTTTTTCTTCTACCAATTTCTTGAAGACTTCAATCCACATACTAAATTGACTTTTCGACCAACTTGAATTCATGATCCATGGATTCTGTCTTTTCCACGGTGCTCGAAAGGTGATCGAAAAGTCAATTTATCCCGTGGAATGTATCTTTTCCACTATCTTACCCATAGTGGAAGAACTCCAAGGACCGATTATTTCTTCTAAAGAAATCTATTCGGACTTGAGAGGTTTGGAGATAAGAACTTTAAAATGAGGTGGAACTAAGAAAGATGGAAAGTAAAGCATGTAATTAAGCCGTAATGTAAATAATTAAAGCATGTAATGTAAATTGCTCAAAGTAAAGTACAAGCAAAAACAAGATGAACACAATTATGTTTTACCGTGGTGTTCGGAGACTTGCTGGTCTCCCCTAATCCACGTTGAGGTAAGCCCAACCACGTTGGACCGGCTCCACTAATTAAGTCAACACCTCCAAGGTAAGTCGAACCACTTGGACCGGTTCCAAACCGAACCAACGCCTCGCTCCACTAGGGTTGCTCTTCCTCCACTCTGGAGATGGCGAGCACCAAACCACTCACAACCACACCGGGCCTTCTCACAAGCTTCTTTGAGAAGATCATCGGGCACGACGCCTCCACGTCATCTAGGTGTTGGCAAACACCAAGAGTAACAAATCTCAACTCTCACTTGAACTAATCAAGTGTCTAAGCTCAAGTGGATACACAATCCACTACCTAAGGCAACACATGCACTTAGGGTTTGCTCTCAAATCTCACTAAGTGCAACACATGCACAAAAGAGAAGAAAGCCTTGCTCTTAGCTCAAAGAATGAGTATAGCACTCAACAACAATCTCATCAACCTCCCCCAACCAGCCAAGGTGGCTATTTATAGCCCACACCCAAAAACTAGCCGTTGGGAGAAGATTCTCTCAAATCTGCACAGGGTCGATCTGACCGCCAACTAATGGCCGGTCGGACCGCCCCATGCGCCAACGGCTAGAAAACTAGCCGTTGAGCCTTTGGCCGGTCGGACCGCCAACTAATGGCCGGTCTGACCGCCGCTAAATCGGTTAGACCGCCAAGGCTGGGCGGTCCGATCGCCTGAGGCCAAATCGGCTAAGTACCAAAACGGGAGCTCTGGAATAAACGTTCCACACGAACCCCGAACTTCCACACATCGGAAGTTCCGTTCACAACGGCGGAACTTCCGGACAGAGAATCAACAGAGAGGGAAATCGGTCAGATAGCCAACAGCACATCGGTCGGACCGATATGCCACCGGTCCGACCGGTGACCACTGGCGGTCTGACCGCCGGACCACAGAGCCAAACTCATTGGTTTCACTTCAAATGGCAAAACACATTCGCCATTCGAGTGTAATTCCAACAAGATTTCAAAGATGATATTCTCAGTAGGTTACAAAACACATTTGCAAACCTTTAGAATATTCATCACAAGGAATAAGGTACATGGACTTACACAATTTGCAAATTACATTTGCAAACTTAAGTCACATGCTACAAGGGTTATGCATGAGCCTCGACTATTTGCAAAACACATTCGCAAATAAATAGCATCATGCCTAGATGAGCTAGAGCAACCACGATGAGATATCAACACATGACTAACTCAAACTACTAGTTAAGACCCTTCTTAATAGTACGACAACCTATACTAGCAATCTGGTCTTCCAACCAAACACCAAGGCCGGTAAAAGACTAGGAACATATCCTTAGCGCTAGCTAGTTATACATTTGACTTGTATCTTTGTCGGGACCCAAATATGCAAATCTGGACCCTCTGTGTATTCTGCACTAGTCTAGGATCACGCTAGTGCACACAATATCAACATTGATGAAATATCAACTCCATACAACGAAATATTAAATAAACGAGTAATTTGAATAACAAATAACTGTTGTGACATTAAGGTCGAGTTTTACAATTATTAAGTCATGCAAGGCTGACAATAATAAAATAAATTGCAGCGGAAACAAAGTAAACTCCAGCGGGCTCCCATCAATTTACCACAGGCAACTGACTGGGATCAAGACCCTAACGATCAACCTTCGTAGAATTCCTCTTCAAAAGCTGGTGACGACTCCTCCACTTCTATTGATTTGTTTAGCAAGAGTGAGTACACACCGTACTCGCAAGTCATACCACAAAATGCAATTATACATGATGGCTTATTCCAAAAGAATAGCTTATGTGGTTAATTTGCAGAACTGCAACCTTTGCAATTGAATACGAAAAATAGATTGAAAACGTAATTCAAAACAAATAAATAATAATAATTTATCATTTGATTTCACAAAGACACACAGTCTAAACAAGTTATTCACACAGCTGCACAAGTTATCTCACACAGCTGACCCTTCCCAATTGTTTTATGAAAATCTACCCCTCGTGTGAAATTCCCGAGTATATCCATAACCGAGGACGCGGCTATTCGAATAGATTGGTATAACACTCTACAGAGGTTGTACACTTTACCCACACGATGAAATCAACCGGATCCGAGTTGATCACAACAAAACCTTTCAGACACTTCATCTCAAGCAATGACACTCCCGATGTGCTTTCCTGCCGGCCAACCGATACACACAGCGTTTGGTTAGGACACACATCGTTGGACAGGGATGCAGCGAACCGTCCCGCGATGTGACATATCACACCTCCAGCCCATCACACAGCTTAAAATACAACCTGAGCTGTCAATGTCAAGACTCCATAACTTACTAAGTTAGGCCCAGTCCATACTAGGCATGTGGTCGTACAGTAAGGCCCAGTTCAATGGCGCACAAAGTTAAGTCCTTAATTGACCAAGACAAGACTTCCAGTTTTACCCAAATCACAAAGTTTAATAAGCACACAGCTCCACCATTCACACAGATCCACCACTTGCCTCAGTCTAAATCTTTTCCCACCCTGTTGATTAAGTGCAACACATACCATCAACGAGTAATAGCACACAGCACATGCAGTTTCATCACACAGTTCTATAATCACTTAGTCAAGTTTATAATTGCAACTCACATGAAATGATGGCTCGTGGCATGGCTAAGCAATCTACTCGTATCTAACCAACCCATATTGGTGCTATGATAATATCAACTAGTACTGAACAAATCTAGGGTGATAAAATATCATAGCATACAATAGACAAGGTGGATATAACAAATTGGATATATAACTATCCCAAAAGTATTTAAATAAATACTTAAATTAGAATGCAATACATTAAAACAAAGTATTTTGAAAACTGGGTGCAACATGATCAGAGGTATAACTTGCATTGGAATAGGTCTAGGTATTGGCCTTGATCTTGAGGTGCTCCTTCTTCTCCAAAATTCATGAAGTATCGACGTCTACTCGCAAACGAGACAAAAGAAATAAAAAAAATAAATACTAGAGGCAAAACAAACTCCAAAAATCAAATAAAATTCATCATTAAATAAATCTTGATTTTATATGAATTTACAAATTTGAATGGGCTCAATCGGAGGTCGGATGCAAAATTATGGGCTTTAGAAGATTGGAAAATAATTAAAACCCTAATTTGTATTTTAATTTGATTTCCTGAATTATTCTTATAAAGGAAAATCGGATTATTGCGCAATGCTTGCGTCAGCCGAGAATTTTCGGAAAAAGAAATAGATTTTAAAAGAAATCTGACATGTGGACCCCACATGTCAGTGAGATGGCTCACGGTGGACTAAGTTCACCGAGCCTCGGGATCTGGGAGCCGGTGGACTGGGCCACGTGCGAGTGTGCTAGCGCTGAATGGGCTCCACGTGGATGCCATATAAGCATCGAAGCTGACGCGGCTATAGCGGCGAGGGCGGCGCTCGGGACCCGATGGTCACCGGCGTTTGGTGGCGAGTCACCGACGGTGAAGGGTACCAGATTGTTCCTCGTACTATTGCGCACTCAGGAGTGCCCTTACCAGTGGCTGGCAACGACTGTGGTGACCGGCGGCGAGGAAGAAGCGGCGGTGGAGCTTGGGTTTTGTTGGAAGTGTGCTCCAACGATGCTCCGGCGATGAGGAGGGGCGCACGGGGTAGCTTGGGACTTGCCGAACACGGTGGTGCAGTCGGTGGGGCAAGGGCGACAACGACGACGACGCAATTCGCTGGAGAAGAAGCTCGGTCGAAAACTCTAAAACTTGAAATGCGGCGGCGCTAGAGCGATCGGGGCGATGAGGGTGGTGGCTCTGGGTTGCGGAGGACTGGGCGATGCTAAAGGGGTATTTATAGGCCCGGGGAACGCAAAATTGAAACCCCCAATTCGAGTCCGAAACGGCCGTGATTTTGGAATCCTTGATTCTCGGAGATTGAGAGAGATTTGGAGTTTGATTCGGTTGGGAATAGATAAGGTAGAGAGAAGGCCGGGATTTGGTGGGGTCGGCGCGAAGAATTAGCAACAGAATCGCGTTTGTCGGATGAAGCTTCCGCGAGCGATAATGGCGGGCGAGGCACGGGCGCGAGGAGGAAGGAGACTCCGCGGAGACGACGACCCTGAGGCAGTCCCACCTGGCAGTGGCAGCGAGGCGCGGTTGAGCGAGCGAGTGAGATCGGCGGGCGAGGCCACGCGGCGAACATCCAACGGAGGAAGGCGAGGTTGAGCGCGAGCGTCCGATCGAAACGAGGGCACGCGTCACACATCCAAGGGACGAGGGCGCGGGCGAGCGGGGGGATGGGCTGGCGTGGGAATAGTGTTGGGCTTCGGCCCAACACTGTTCCGAAGAATTAAACTTGATTTTTCTTTTTAGAAAATCCAGAAAATACAATTAGCAAATAGAAATTAGCAGATGAACTTGGAAAAATTCCAAAAATTCTAGAAAATATATCCAAGCATATAGAATCCAAATAAAATAAGTTTGGCCTTTGTTGATGTTGGGATTAAGCATATTAAATCATTTTATCATGAAAGTATATAATAAGCTTTTAAATTTAAATTCAAATAAAATGCAAATGGTGAGATTTCCAACTAGTAACCAATTAAAAGATTTTCAAAGGCTCAAAAAGTTGGGATGTTATAATCTTATTGAAGCTTGATGACGTACATCACCACTTCAAGTCCGGATCATTAACTTGATAATCATCAACATATGATGATCATTTGCTTGACCTCCATCAACGCATGATGGGTCTTCTCTTGTCTTGATGATCAACTCATGATCATCTCTTCTTGATAAGCATCAACTCATAATGCATCCTTTACACCAAGCTCTTGACTTGATGAATAACTCATGATCATCCTAAGTCTTCATCATTCTAGAACATAACCTATTCATCCAACTCATGAAAAATATTAGTTCTACAATGTGATTACCATTAGTTACCACAACAAACAATTATCACATAATGGTGGGACAAGATACTTCAATCTTTCCCTTATTGGTAATTAATGATAACCACTTCAATTACACATAAATTGAATATAGATAAATGTAACACAACGTGAGTATATATGAACTACACAAGTTACATATACTCACGACATGAATATGTAAGAACTACACAAGTTCTATATACTCAAAATATGAGTACACAAAAACTACGAAAGTTCTATATACTCAAACGGATATGTTTCAAAGTAAAGATCTCAAATATATGTGGTAAAGGGAATATGGATCAATACTAGTGAAACCATAAAATATAGAATGAGCTCCCCCTAAATGTGTGCATACACATATGTGTAAATAGAAACATATGCACATATTCAAGTTATACTTATGGTAGAGTTCAACCCATATTTTTTATCCGAGGAATGCAATATTATATAAGAGTGTAAGTTGAATGCATACCTCGCTGAATTTCACCTTTATATCCAAATGAGACTACACACTAGATATAGCAATAGAATTGTTAGTCTCACAATTGGATTTGTCATTAATCACCAAAATACTCCATTAACTCATAATGACGTATCTAGATCATTCACCATGTAGGCTCATGCGTAATCGGTTGTGACTCGAAAACTCCTTTCCGATCACGAGTCGTCAGCGGCTCCTGTGAGACCCCGGTTTATCCGGCTTGTAATGCTTAACCATCCATTCGGTCCTAGCATCACAAAGCAGATAATCCGAGACTCGAGACATGTATACTTCAGTGCAAGATACACACCTCATCACAAAATTTATGTATCAATTCCATTCATCCACATAGAACCGAAACACAGAATAGAACAGAAGTATTAATGATATTAAACCGAGTCATTACAAAAGAGAGGCCAACCGGCCAACAATAAAAGAGACAACAATAATTAAGCAATGAAGCAAAGTGCCATAAGATGGCTACAACACAAGGGCCAATCGGTGTGCCTTTAACCCACAAGGCAACCGACGGACCGCCAAGCTAGTCGCCAAACCCAAGCACATCTCACAAAAGTGAGGCCCTTGGGGCTCACCTTCTTCCCTCAGAACAAAAGCAAATGGCAAAAGCGGTGAGTACTTTGAATGTACTACATAAGACTTACATGTGGAATAACAAACCTGTACATATACTACATGCAAGCTTAATCAACAGGAGGTCAGAGGTTTCATTTTAGCATAAAGCAAGTTTTCATTTGCAATAATATAATAGATTGAAAGCAATTTAACAAATCTGTTTTTAATGTTCAAATAAGCATAAAAGACAACAAATTAACAGAGATAGGAAATAACAACAATCCGAAGTGACTAAACCATTAGTCACCACAACAATAGCATGAATTACCCATTCATGCCAACCATATCAAATTTTAATTTAAAAGGTTGAAGTCTAACTCTTGCAAAACCTAACCAAGCGTGTCCATAACCTAGGACGAGGCTATTCGAATAGTTTTATCCTGCAGGTGTACCAACTTACCCACACGTCGATCGCCTTTTGCCAAGCTATTAAGCACACTTCCTTAGGTATCTTAAGCACAGCTAAGTCCTCTGAGACTTTTCCAATATTATGTATTACCTTCGAGTCGCCTGTATGGATAGAAACCCATACGTTGTGTCGGGTCGTGGCCCACCTCGGACAACTACCCGTCACAGGTAAAGCCTTGGACAATCATGACGCCCTCGAGGTGGAGAACCTTCCGGCAATCCCACCACCGCACACCCAACACAAACACAAGAACACACAGCGTGTTTCACACCACACACACAAAACTTTTCCTCCCGCGACTCGGAGATAACACACGCCAAAGTACTAAGTCAAGAGGGTCCCATATATCCTCATGTGGTTAGTACGCAAAAGTGCTTGGAGAGTGTGACACAAGATGTTCGGTCCTTGTTGACTTAGGCAAGACAACCACTAACCCAATAACCCACCATCCAACCACTTGCCCAAGTCCAAATCAATTTTTCCATTTTGAATTTTGACTTTACAAAATTAACAAAGCACAAAGTTTGGACATAATGGAAGAATAATATTTTTGTGTGATCAAGACCATCGACTAAGTCGATGATCGCCCAAAGCTACCGAACTAGGCATGGCTAAGCACAAAGATTCGTATTCTACTAAGTGACAAGAGTTCATCCATCGAACTCTAATCACAGCAAATAACCTAGGCTCAAGTAGTAGAGAATAAACAACATCCTACCGATTATGCAACTATAGGATCAACTAACCATAATTTAACACAAAGTAGCGATTGCATACATACGCTTGAATTCAAAATATTAAACTTGTAAAATAATAGGATTAATATGATCAAACTGCTTGCACTGCTTGTTGCGGGTCAAGATGTTCTTTGGGATCACTCTCGGTATCAATGTGCTCTTGGATCCTATCGAAAGAACCAAAAAGAACCAATAAGGTAAAAGAAACCGAAAAGATCCAACAACCCACTTCAACAAAAAGCTCTCAAATTTTTACAGTAGAAAGAGCATGATTTTTATGAACTAATGCAACAAGAACCAATTGATTTGGATTCTTAATGCAAAAGATATGGCCAAAACAATTTTGCTCAAACTTTCATAAATCAAAATGCTACTATTCATTAGCAAAATTTTCTGAGCTAAACTGAGGTTGGAAACATTTTTAGATTAAAGTCTAGTTAAAAACATAACCAACAAAATTTGAATCAACCGAAAAGGATTTGAAATGAATTAGTTATGCATTTTACAAGTTATCATATTTTTCGATTGATAAATAAATCCTTTCGGAAAAACCAGAAATTAAATCGACGTGGACGCACTTGGATCGTTGATCTTGGATCCAACGGTCTAAGTCCATCGAGCAATGCGCGCACGCGCGATTCACAAATTCCTAACGCTCACCGTTGGATGCGGATCCAACGGTTCACGTCGGATTAGGGCGTTGAGCGGTCCGAACGTTCACGCACGAGGCCGTTGATCTTGGATCCAACGATCCTCGTTGATCAGCGTTCGGACGGTCCGAACGTTCACTCGAATCGGGACCGTTGATCTTGGATCCAACGGTCCACGCGATCGAACCGCTCGGACGGTCCGAACGTTCATTGCACTGGACCGTTGATCTTGGATCCAACGGTCCACGGTGAACGTCGTTCAAACGCCGTCCCTCGCTTTCATCCGACAAAACGACGGTGAAGGAGGATCATCGCCGCGACTCGCCGCGCGGTGTGAGCAAATGCCCAAAATGGGTTGCTACCAATCTTGCGCACCCAAAGGAACCAAAATTTCACCGCAGCTGTTCTAGAACGCCGGCAAGCCGGAGAGATGACAGAGATGACCGAAAATGGTCAAAAACGAAAATAGCAAATGAGCTCACTGCGGTCCAATTGAGCGAGTGCCAAGCAACTAGGGACTAAAGAGGGGTTACCCGAGCACGGAGAAAGCACAGAGGGACTGAGTCGCCTGATGAAGAAAAATAGGCTTTCGGTAAAAAAGGAAATCCAAAATTAATTTGCTCCTGGAAAACCCAAATTGAGTAAGGGTTAATGATCACCGAGGTGAGAGGAATCAGAGGAGCAAGATTGAAAGGGATGAAGCCCAGGGTACCGCTTTCACCGAAGAGCTTGAAGCTCGGCAATGGCGCAATGAAGGTTTCAAGTTTTTGAGCTCAAGCAAACACAAGAGAGGTTTCGGAGCTTACGAGGTGTTTGAAAGGCTTCAATGGAAGGACCAGAGGAGCTTATATAGCGGGAATGGCGGTGAGCAACGGCAATAACCCTCTCGGTCAACTCGCCATGAGAGCCTTTGAGAGCGACGGAGCAGCTTGAACAATGGACCTCGAGGAGGAGCACGACGGCATTTAATGCGCCCGAGCTAGCCGTTTAAAGGTGACCACAGAGGTGATCGCACATCGAAGCGCTTCTCCCGCTCACGCCATTGCTTGACTCACCGGCGCGCGCTTCCGAGGAAGGAGATGACTTTTCCACCGTTGGATTGAAATCGGACGGTTCAAAAGCAACGGGGTGATTAGAACGGTTTGAGCGTCCATTTTAACCTGAGCCGTTGATTTGGATCCTACGGTTCACATTGCGCGAGGCGTTCGGACGGTCCGAACGTTCACGCGAATCTGAGCCCTTGATTTAGAATCCAACGGTTTATATGGATCGGCGCGCTCGGATGGTCCAACGTTCACGCGATCGTGGGCGTTTGATGCCGATCAACGACGCGACAACGCCCAAGGCCGATCGACCGCGCACGGGCAAGATTAGTTGGATCGGGCGAGTCAAGTGGCTCGAGCCCGAGTCGATTCGAACCCAAGGAACAGTGAAAACCAGTTAGGGTTTGAATTTGAATAACTGATCTTTGAGGAATTATACGGAATAGCAAACAAACTCCAAAAATTATGAAATTTTAACTGGAGCTTGCTGACAGAAGAAGGAACCTTATATAAAATTTTCAGAGACTTTTATGCACTGCATTTTTCTCTAAAAATTCCAGAAGGCTATTTTAGGAGTTTGACTAATGTTTGGTGGTCTTAAAATTATCAAATAATTTCTGGAAATTATGAAATAATTCTGAGGTGTTAAACATCCCTCCTAGGTTCAATGAAAATTATTTTTAGGGGTTGGACACCAGATTTTCATTGAGGAGTCTTAAGACTTGAATTTAATTGGGGGAAATTTTGAGTTTTAATTTCCACCAATTAAAGGAAAGAGATTTCAAACACTGTAACAATACATGAGGCAGCAAAAGTTTTAATTTATCCTCATTTTTATTACATTTGAAACACAGACCCAATTTGGGATGTTACAGCTCCTACCAAGACATAACGATTCCCTAATACACACAAATTATATCAAACGAAACTTAATGCAATATGATCTACGACCAGATCCTTATCACTAACGACCATCTTGTATCTCTATACAGTTCATAACTCCTTACGACCAGGTTTCGACCACATAGTGATCATGTTCGACCAGCCTACGACCAGCTTGTACCTTCATATGACTAGTCCGTATCTGATCGAATTGAACGACCAGCTCGTGTATTTTCCTTTGCCTTCACGATATCTGGTTGAACTCCAGGTAAGATATCATGTCATCCATGGACTGTTGAATACTATCTCGATCAAGTGTCGGATAACATCACGTGGTCGAACTCTTTGACCACTAGTGGCATGGTCATGCACTTTCTTTATCCGACCACATCGAGTGGCCCAGAGATATCTCTCCTGTTATGTTAGGAGGGGCAAATTTCATATCCGAACAGTCATATTCCTCCGTATATTTCATAGCATACATGAAAACTACCTTTATAACTATCCAATTACGTAGTAGCGTTTGACAACTTCAAAGTGTACTCTTACACATGTAGGAAACCATGCCGATCTCAGGTTTAAGGATTATACATCATCATTACTTGGGACCAACTGATGACACATGAAATCATAACAATCTCAGCAGTGTCTCAAGGTGGGTCAATCCAACACCATATTCTCTAACATGTGTTCACATTATTGATTTGATATCCTTATATCCATGCCACGGTGAAATATGGTCATCAATCAATACATGTGTTGGTCGAAAGAATCACTAGTGTTCCGACCGGTGACATTCGACTAGGGATGCATTTAGAACGACATCATCCTAAGTTAAAAGAGCTTCACCAACAAGCCACATACTCGTTAATCTTTATAACTGATGATTCATTCAAGGAACAGAATAACACTTATTCAATAACACATAAATATAGATGTGATACAATCATCTCTATGATTGCCTCTAGGGCATATCACCAACAGCTTTGTGCTTCATTTGGTGTCACTTTCTTCGTTAGCTAGTGTCCGTTCCCTACGTTGGATTGTGCGGGAAAGCTTTAGAATCTAGACGGACTACGTGGATTCAATTTTGTTTTTCTATTTAATGGTTTGCTTGATAGGAAAGGAATATATCTAATCCATTAGGATTGACAGGGAAGTTGTACTAAAATATCCCTCTTAAGCCGAGGAGATTGGATCTAATTTCCATCTATAAAAAAAAAAAAATTGGCTCACATTAAGTCGCAAACGAGGACTGAAAGGAGAGGATGATTAGATTCAATGCCCATACTAGCTCCGGCGCGGTTCCGATGGTGCACATGTACATCCACGAATCGGTAATTTGGAAAAGTTTATTCCTCGTAGTATCTCTTAATGGTTGGTCCTCGTCCTCACAATGAATGCCTACATTTGGACAACACGATACCTGATCATTCTGGAATTAACTATGCACTCTAAACCAGCCGTGTACTGTTTGTAATTATTTCATCAAATAAGCATTGACTTCAAGCTCAGCAGCAAGTCTTGTAGGCTAAATCTAAACTAACACGTTGCAATCCAGTCAAGCAAAGGGAAAAAAACCGAACTAACACGTTGCTGGCCAGTCATTCAGGCATAGGGATCTAGGTGCAGGTAGATTCCAAAAGCTGTCATGTTGCCTGCACAAATTTGTGCCCCGCCGTACCACACAGCTCTCTCCTCTCCGCCAGTAGCCGTTGGCTCTGGACTGGCTGTGTGGGGAGCAGGAGGACCGAAGAGGACATGGAGCCGCTGACTCCCCCACCGCCGCACGGCCCCCACGTATTCCCGTCCGCCACGGCGAAACCAAACGAGACGCCGGACAAGTTTGGCACCCCCACTCCACCCTGCCACTGCCACTGCCACTGCCAGGCCAACAGGCAACCGTAGCAGGCACGGTACGAAAAGGCGAAGGCGCCGCGGCGTCACGGTGAAATCCACGGACCTTTCTGCCCAAAACCACGTCAGTTTGTGTGACATTTGCCTGGGTGACTAACACGCTCAGCACATGATGCGGAGGACCAGCTTCCCCAACCAGCACATGAAGTTCTTTATTTCGCCGACAGTACACGAGAACACGAAGCATCTCCCCACCCCACGTGTCAGGAACGGAGCAGGAGTGGCTGTGACTGACTCTGCATGCATGGGCGTATCGTGTGATGGTTGATCACTCGCGTGCGCCAGGGAGACATCGTCAGGAGCAACGGACGCATAGGAGTAGGTGTACGTGTGCTCTGCATGTGAGCCCGCCCGTAAATTAAACTGCCTGCCCAGGAGCCAAGATCGAGACGCTGCTTCCATTAACAACTGCAAAGAGCGTGCTTACTTAGGCTTTTTTTTAATGGTTCTGCTCTAAGTTTTTACGGATTCAACTCTAATTTCACTCTTGGATTCATTCCTATAAGAGGTTGGAGTAATCTGAAAAGGTTTTCGTTATAAAGTTGATTCTAACTCCAGAAATGAGAATGATGTTCGTAAAAAGACTACACTATCCTCGTTTTGTGACTTATAATCTTTTTTTTTTGTATTTTATAATTTATAACAGTTTAATAAGTTGATTTCAATCATGTTGTGTTTTTTTTTGCCATGATGTGCCATCTTTTTCTACCACTGTTGATTTTTTTAAAAAAATAAAACATACATAAGCATATGAAATTCATAACAAAATTCTAATTCAATGAGTATCATAATGAGAGCGTAGAGAGCTTAGGAATAAAAATTGCAACGCTTCCCAATCTCTGAAAATATCATCTTTGAAGGTTCATGCAAAGAAAGTTTATATGAATTCTACAAGAGACAAACATCACATAATTCCCCATCTCTCAAAATGGCAAAATTTAGCTGTAGACAATCAAGATTCCCTATGGTCTACTGTCCATATGCACCTGGTTCATAAACTTGTAAGATAAATCTTTGCTAATTTACACATTATACATGACATTTAACTCATCTCTGGAACCTTAATCCTTAAGCAAGCATTCTGGGATAGAAAAATTATGACAGTTTTATACATCTCTGAACATCATCTGATTTCATAAATTAGCAATCAACGAGAACTATCATAAGATTGCAACCACTGGACGTATCTACACGGCAAGCACATCCACGTGAAATTTCTCAACAAAATTCTCGGGACCATATACATATCCACAAGGCAAGTAAACTGAACAAAATACTCCATGCAGGTATGTTAGCATAAATTATGCGCATGCTCATCATCAATCGGTTCACATACATATGCATATTTTGGATGATGCCTACCTAGTCGTAAATTGCTACCCATTATCAATCGGTTCATTAAGTACAAAAATTGCTTATCGACAGCAAGCACAAGTGAAACATCTAGCATGTTGTCGAACCCGGATTCTTTAATCCAGAGTCCTATGTGAAGATACTGTGATATTCCCTGGACCAGTAGATAGCACTCACAGATACATCACTGAATCATTTCATGGCGTAAAACCATACCATTCATTAATTCAACACATCAGAATTTACATAGACCGCTTCGGGTCGAGTTTTACAATAATGACCGAACATGCCAAAAGATTACCTTACAAAAATAGCGGAAGCGGCAGCGGAAGCAAAAGAGGTGAGAGCACATCTCTCCACAGGCAAGCGACTGGAGAAACCCGTGTGCGTCCGATATTACCCGAAGGACTCAGATAATACGAGATGCACACAAGTACCGACGGAGTCAGCTAGACTGGGGTGAGGCTAGAACAACTAAGGGCTAAACTACGCTTCAAAACTCCTGGGTCTTCAGACGTCTGGTTCCTCGTAATAGTCGTAGTCCTTCTGCTCAGCTGCTTTTGAGGGTTTGGGGGAAAAGAGCGAGAGTGAGCACAACTACCGTGCTCGCAAGCCAATACAACAGATGCAATACTATACATGCAAGGCTTAACAAGGATGGCTCGGATTCTTTCATTTGCGCAAAGCAATATTTTCAATTATCTTAAGTACAAAATTCCTATGACTTAGCATTTTAAACAAAGTGCATTTTTATTAAAGAGAGTAAATGCAATATTAAATATCAGTAGAGATTCCCTTCATCGGAGACTCTACCAATGCTTAATTTGATTGGAGCTACCTCCATACATTAACCACTCTGGATACGACGATTCAGGGAAAAACCAAACCTCAGGCTAGATGAACTGACCTAATTTTCATACCACCCACCAAGGTTTTGAAATAGAACTAACTCAAGTTAAGTTCTCATGTCCGCCTATGACCGTAGGTGCGGCTGTTTAAACAGTTTGACTCTGCAGAGTTTGTACACTGTACCAACAAGTGACAATCATACTCGTTACCCCACATGATTCCATAGTAACCTTTCAGCATATCTCGCCCCTCCCGTCATCTCAACCATATGGGCTGCCCCCATTTGCGATGGGTCCCATAAGTTGTACGGGATATCTACCACTACAATTTGCGTAGCTGGCAACTTCACCCTCCCCTCGATGTCCCATTCAAGCTGGATCGCATCCACTACTTGCACCACCTTGCTCAACCACCGATGAGATGATTTCCAGGGTTTAATAAGTTTACTAAGACAAGTTGCACTTTGCAGACTTGTGGTTGTACTTATTTTACACGGGAGGTCATGACAAGATTAAGTCTTTAATCCATCCGGACGGTTCATACCACATACCAACCACTCTCGTGCACAACGACACCCACCACTCTCTCCATCCGCCCAGATGTGGTAATAACAAGTTTAGAGTTTTAGAGAAATATAAACCAAATTAGCTCAACCATTTCAGTCATTTACCCCAATGACTGCCCAAAACAATCTTTATACTTAAAGAATGGTGATTGGGGTGATTAGCACTCCGGTACTCAAGCAAGACTAGCATGGCACTTGAGTACAGACTATAACTAATAGGTTACCATATAATTACTAGCGTGACAAGGATCAGGGAATTCAATTATCAAAGACAAGGTACAATAATTACTTAATAATCAAATTGGCATTTAGCTACCTTAGGACCATTTAACATATATTTGCATAAAAATTAAAGCATGTAGTTTGCTATTTTAAAAGAACATAGTTTGCATAAAATGTAGGTTCAACATGGTCAAAGTGTTGACTCACCTGGGTCAAAGGCTAGGGGGTCTTGGAAGTCTTGAGCTTGGTCGAAGTGGGAACCTCTGGCTTCTTCGAACTCTACTCGGACGATCGCACGGGAAATAAAAAAGACAAGCAACAAAACAAATAAATAGAAAATCTACAATAAATGAACTCCACAATTAATCAAACCAATACCAACATATAGATTTTGAAATTACAAATTTTTGGGGCATAAGTTTCATAAATTTTGGAGTTATAATGAAAAAGATATGGATTTTTGAAACTTTATAAAGGATTTTTAGTTAATCAGAAAATAAAAAAATAGGAAAATCCACATGCTGACACGTGGCCCCTGGTGCACGCTACAGTGCGTGGACCGAGTCCACGCGACAGCGTGAGTCCACCGCAGACGATGACGTGTGGGCCCCACTGTCGATCGCGCACAAGCGTGTGGGTGGGGCCCACCCGTCAGTGTCACGAGCGTGGGTTAAGGGGAGGCGACGCGTTCACTGAACGCGTTGCCTCATCTCCTTCGCCGCGCGGAGGAGACGAGGGGGCGGGGGAGAAAAGGAGAAAGGGAGGGGGGGGGAGGGAGGAGGCGCCACGAAGGGTGGGGCGATGCTAGGGAAGGGAGAGGGGGGCGGCGGCCGGGTGGGGCCGGGCCGGTGGCGGAGCCGAGGTGGAGACGAAGACGGTGGCGGCAACCGGGCTCGGGAGGAGGAGGCGAGGGCGGAGCCAACGTCGGAGACGAAGGCGGCGGCGTCGGCAACGGAGACGAAGGGAGGAGGTGAATGCGGCGGGGGGAGATGAAGAGCCAGGGGCCAGCTTAAATAGCCGCGGGAGAGAGAAGGAGCGGTGGAGGCCTCGGGAAGAAGGAAGGCGCGGCGCGCGGCGATAGGGAGCGCTGGCAAAGCAGGCGCGGAGGATCCAGGGGCGACAATGAAGCGGAGAAACCGCGAGGCGAGGGTGGCGCAGAATGAAGACCGGGTGGAGAAGCGGAGCGAGCGGACGGCACGATAGTGGGGTGGGGCGGGCGGGCGGGCGGTCTTGCTGGTCGGCCGGAAGACCGGCCGAACGCCCATAGCCTGTAAGACCAAACAAACTTTGAATTTTGATTTTGAAATTGAGGTTTAAATTTTTGGGAAGTTTTTTAAATTGAAAACATTTCTCTTGAATTTTAGGAAATGGATGCTACACATGTAAACAAGGCAATATAACATATTCAAAGAGAACAGATGACCAGACGCACCCTCAGTTGCCTCCTCCGGACCACTGCCATGCGCTCCTCTCGTCGCCTCTGCAAGCCTTGGAAAGCGAAACCCGGGGGGGCTCCGATAGGTCGCGCATGTCCAATCAGCAGCCTCGATTGCTTCCTCTGGACCACTACCACGTGCTCCTCTCGTCGCCTCTGCAAGCCTTGGAAAAGCAAAATGGAAGGGGGGCTCCGATAGGCTGTGCATGTCCGATCAGCAGCACACGTGGTAGTAGCGTTGATGCGGGTGTGGGGCTCGATGGGCGTGGGCGAGGGAGGGAGTCCGACGACGTGGGATCTGGGAGAGATGGAGTTCGACGGCGAGGGATCCGTAATGACGTAATCCGGCGATGAGGGATCCGTAATGACGTAGTCCGGCGATGAGGGATCCGGGGGGTGAGGGAGTTCGGTGGCTAGGGATTCCAGGTCGAGGGCATTCATAACGCAAGCAACAACGGGCAAGATCGGCGGCGTGGGTCTCCAGGCTGGCGGTGAGCATCTTCGGCCGGCGGTGCCTAGGTTTTGGAGGGGAAGATGTAGGGCGAGAGAGAGGATAGAGGGGATGGAACTTGAGTACGAAAGAATGTGGGTGTGACTGATGGGAAAATCGGTGGGGGTGAGGGGGTTTTGTGGAGTGGCAAAGGTGGGTAATTACTCCTCAACTCCAAGGGCATTTTGATAAGGGAGTTGCTGCTCCTTGCGGAAAGCTGGTGGAAGGTTGCTCCCTGAAATTGCACTACGAGGCCACTTTGCTCCTTGTTGATCCGGATTCTAAAAAACTAGGAGCTGAGATGTTTGGCTAAGCTCCAACTGCTCCAATTGAGAATCCAAGAGCTGGAGCCCTATCAAACAAAGCGTTAAGATACACACCAGTTTTGTTATTCTATCCATTGATTAACTAGCTGTTAACACGTAAGGACACAAGTTCTCCCATACATGTCATTCTAGCTTTAAAATTTTGTTTCTAAATACATGTCATCGTACAATTTCCCTTTAGCTATTTTCAAGGTCATTTACTACTATGGATAAGAGTAACACCATCCAAAATAACAATAAGTAATCTAATGAGTAAGCTAAATCCATATAGTTCCCGGTGCCCGGACGAGATATCTTGGAAGCTCACCCTGAAAGGAATCTACTCTTCAAAATCCACCTACGTACTACATTTACTGGGTTTAACTGCGACAAACTTCAAAAAAATAATATGGAAATCTCACGCACCCCTAGTGCAAATTCTTCACATGGTTGGCAATCCAAAACAAAGCTTTAGACCTAAGACAGACCGGAAGCAAGAGGGTGGTCAAACCAACTCATTTGCCCCCTTTGTAAACATTCTCTGGAAACGTCCCTATATCTTTTTGCCCATTGTCGTTATTCTACAAGAGTTTGGAAGCTCATGGCGGACTAGCTAGGGAATGATAATCTACAACCATCTCAATGGACCGGTAGCGGGAATATCACGGATTGGTGGTCCAAGGTCGCTGAGATGAGAGGTCTCCCGGGAGAGCGACGATCATGGTCCTCATCCTAATCACCTAAGAGATCTGAAATGAACGAAACACTGGAATCTTCCACAACAAAGCCACCGCCTCTTCTGGGTCTCTTGGCGAAGATAGGGTAGAACTTGGTCTCACACTGTGGCCAAAATGGCTGGAGCAATTTTGTTCTTTGTAATTAAGATTTTATCCTAATCTATACTCTACGGCTCTGTCCCGCTCCCTTTCTTTATCAATGTAATGGTCACCCCTCCTACTGGTTTAATTCAAAAAAAAAAAAAGAGTTGGTGAACATGCAATAACCCAGAATAACATCTATTAAGAAACGAAGATAGTACTATCCATGTGCTCCATATAAAACCTCGAAGGTCTGAATAAACCGAGGCCATGGATTGGCCTGGCCATAGCGCATGGCAGGTCACATATTCTAGTGAGCCTTGGCAAGTGGCAGGCTCTCTGCAAGTGAAATGGAAGACACCACGGGAGTGGCCGTTCTTTCCCCTCTTCCTAGGTGCACGACTGTTGCTACAGACTGACTGACACAGTATCCAAAGAGAAGAGACAGAGCGGGGGTAAAAGTAAAAAAGGAAAAAGAACACCCTTGTTCTTGTCAAGTGCTGTCATTTGCTGCTTGGCTTTGGCTTGGAGCTGAATTATCAAACACTGCAATGCTTGCTACTTTGTTAGTGGTAACCCAACAATAGAAGGATGCTTGGTTGGTTGTGCTACTCCAGTACTATTACGTTGTGCTAGTGCTGCTCATCTCATGGGCGCAGCATGTGCGCCTCCACTCGATATACCGTGGGAGATACGGAGAGCAGCACAGGAACGCAGGATCACTCGAGCTGCATGAACTAAGCCAAAATGTTTTCCCCCCTTTTGTTTTTGCTACAAGTGGAGCTATGGAATTGGTTTTATGCTGGACTTGGGTCTTTTAGCTGAAGTGGACTAGCATGCTGAAAGAGTACAAATTAGCTACTCGTTTCACACGCCAATGTATACATCGTACGCACCACTGGGAGATTGGCTTGCATGCAATGGAGTAGTGGTTAGGCTAGTAGCAGATGTAGATGGATAATACCTGCTAGCCAGCAACAGATCGAGCCAACGGGTCAGCCACTGGGTGTACCCATAAGATTTTGGATTTAACCAATCCTTGGGAACGACCAGTTTTCCAAACCAACCATGGAGTTACAATTATGACAATAGTTTCATCTTAAGTTATTAGTGATCACTAGATGCTCATATTCACTCTAGTTGCGTGAAAGCGTTGTCAGAACAACTAATGCATTGTAAACCCAAATTATTATCAAACCTCTAGGTGGTCGAACCTCCTTTCACTTGGAATGTAGTCGTACCTCCTTCCTACCAGGTAGTCGCACATCCTTCCACCTGGAATGTAGTTGAACCTCCAAGTAGTCGAACATTCCTCTGTCTGGAATGTGGTCGAACTTCCTTCCGACCAGGTAGTCAAAATCCTATCCGACCAGGTAGTTGAAACAATAAACAGTTCTCGAAACGATGAACAGTACTCGAAATGAGGAACTCGTATACGGAATAGCACCCGACTCGAAAACAACTCACCTCATCTACTCGGATTCTATGTCCAACATCGGACACGGTAATGAAAAACTAAAATAACAAAATCTACGCAACCAAACCGAAAAAACCCAATTTGGAGTTCATTTGGATTGTTGAATGCAATCTAAATTCATATGAGCTTATTTGAATTTTTGGTTAAATTTTGTGTGTATAGAGTCTGGAGCTCCCAAAGACCCTCTGCCAGACCAAGAGCAAGAGCAGCAGTACCTTGACCAAGGTGAGTCAATACTTTGACCATATTGCACCTAGTTTTTGCAAATTATGTTGCTTTAAATTATAAAATTGCATTGCTATGATTTACACAACTATATTGGTATAGCTCATAGTTAATGCTTTAATAATAATTGTATATAAACTTTCAATCCTTGAACTTGGACACTATCATTTGTCACCCTAGAATTAGTGGTTTATATACTAGCTATAAGTATGTATCTAAGTGCCATACTTCGCTTTACTTAGATACATTGTCATACGGGCATTAAATTGCCTGACCACAATCATTCAAAACATGAAAAACTTGATTTGGCAGTCGATGATGGAGCCTGGCTGGTATGTTGGAATAAAGGTAACTTTAAACAAAATAAAACATGAAAAACATATTTCAACTTGGGCGTCTGGAAATAGTGGCTGATGCCGGGTGCACGACGGTGGGGTATGTGGATGTACCACCCAAGTCAATTAAAGACTAATAATGTGATGACCTCTCATGTAAAATAATGCAACCACAAGTCGGTAACATGTATGACCTGACTAACTAATTTATTCGCCCCAGTGTTGCTTTCATCATCCCATTCATGTGACATGTATTATAGTATAGAGGACAACCACTCAAGGGTGACGCTGCTATAATACATTAGGAAACAACTGCGGCGTAAAGGGGGCTACGGAGGGTGGCATGCACTATGATCTTAGTAGACAACCAACCGGAGGACGGAGGTCCAAAGGGAGGAGCGACTGTATTGCATTTGGAAACCATCCTCTGTTGTGAAACTTAGCGGATGAAGCTGCATTGGGTAGGGTATTGTAAAGGTCTTGTGATAATCAACTTAGTCGCACATCTATGAAAGTATGTTAGGGATAATATAAGTTGATTATCTCTTATGGGTGAAGTGTATAAACTTTTCAGAGCAAGAAAACTGTCTAGATAATCGTCTTCACGGTCAAGAGCAGTACTGAGAACTTGCTTAAGTTAGCTTTTCTTTTTATAAAACCGTTTGTGTGGACTGGAAAAGGTGGGTTGGGAGCCCTGGGATTGAGAAAACCTGGTCGGGGACCAGTGGTAAGTACAGGATAGCCCGAACGTTGGTTGGTCGGAGTCGCTCAATGGTATAGGAGACGAAATCTCCACTAGTACTTTACAAATGAAAACTCAGTTTATAAAATCTGTTGTTGAAAATGCTAAGTCTCAGGAGTTTTCTACTACTTAATCTAATTCAAACTTAGCTTTGCGCAAACAAAAGAACTCTGAACTTCCCTTAACTAGCCTGACATCTATAATAAACTGCATTGGGCTCGCGAGTATGGTTGTGTACTCAGACTTGTTCAATATAATTTTTTAGAGCCATTTGATCAAGACTTATATGACTACTACTTGACGGTTGGACTTGATGGTGGAGAAAATGATAATACTTAGATCGGGACCTCCAATTAATAAATACACTACTTTTTTTTCCTTCTTCCTCCGCACTTATCATTTATAGAATACTCTCTCCTTTACACTTGTACATCTCCCCAGCTGCCTCGTCGCGCCCAGACCCTTCGAGAGAAACGAAGCATGGCCTCCCTACAAAACGCAGCAAGCACAGAAACTCCTGTCGGCTCTCGCAGAAGGCCAGAAACCACCAAAACTCTGCCCATTTCGGCGCGCACGGGAACCCACCCGCCCGTGTCGCTTCCTGCTGTTTGATCGAACGAGATTGGCATGGCGCGTAGGCCGCCGGAGGAGGGGAGGCCGTGGAAGCTGGCGGACCACCCGAGGCTGGGGAAGGGGAAGGTGGTGGGCGTGGTGGTGCTGGACGGCTGGGGCGAGGCGGCGCCCGACCCCTTCAACTGCATCCACGTCGCTGGCACCACCACCCTCGACGCCCTCAAGAAGGTACCTACTTTCGCTGACCGGCTGTACTTTCTCAGATGCCGCTGAGAGACCCATGACCGTTGTTAACCCTGCTTCCATGTGTGTGTCTGTGGCACGTGCAGGGCGCTCCGGAGAGATGGAGGCTCATCAAAGCTCACGGAACAGCAGTAGGGCTGCCCACGGATGATGACATGGGTAACAGCGAGGTCGGCCACAATGCGCTCGGAGCCGGCCAGATATATGCCCAGGGGTAACACTGCCACTCTGCTTCGTGTATCTCGTTATCATATTCAAATGCCCCTTGACCTGCATCTATTCTCATACTAGTGACATACGTGTTGAGTATTTTGCCTAACTAACATAAGATTTCAAATGTACTGTAAATTTTAATGAACCAATCATAAGGAGACTTGTTGTATTCGTTGATCAAGGTGGCAATCCAGTTACAGCACCCATTCATACTGGCAATCATCGATACAGTATATTATGGCCTATGGGCATTATTATAGTATATATTTCAGCACAATCTACTTGTTGTTGAATTCAAGCTTTCTAGATCTTGACTATTTTTACATCAGTGTTCCTCGACAGTATATGGCATACTGTTCAACTTACTTTGAATCAAATTGTGATGCCATGGCCAACATATTGCAAGACCATCTCAAAATGACAGACAATAACTTATGCCAAGTTACTGATCAGATGGTAAAATCGTGCAGTGCAAAACTGGTAGATTTGGCGCTTGCCTCTGGGAAGATATACGAGGGGGAAGGTTTTAAGTACATCCAGCAGTCCTTTGAGAATGGTACTTTTCATCTCATTGGTTTGCTGAGCGATGGAGGAGTGCATTCAAGGATTGATCAGCTGCAGGTTGATGCCATTTTTTCGAAACAAAGTTCAAACATTTCCCGTCAGTTATACAGCTGTTCGCTAATGTTGTGGCTCTTGCAGTTGCTTCTGAAAGGGGCCAGTGAGCATGGGGCGAAAAGGATACGGGTTCATATCCTTACGGATGGCCGTGACGTATTGGATGGTAGCAGTGTCAAATTTGTGGAAATGCTTGAGAATGACCTTGCTAAATTACGGGAGAAGGGTGTGGATGCAAGAATTGCATCTGGTGGAGGCAGGATGTATGTTACAATGGACCGTTATGAGGTATATACATGTTAGGCATTTCAATTCATAGAGTTCAATTGCTTTGCAGATCAGTCAATTATGTTTCACATGCTAGTTACATTTCTGAACATAGAAAAGAATGCTCAATCAGTTGCTCAATCTTGTATGCAAGTTCATTTTGCAAATTTGCGCAAAGCTTTATTTTTGTAAATCGGAACGAATGTTGCTGTTCATATCTCCACTGACAGCTGTGTTTATTTTGCAGAATGACTGGCAAGTTGTGAAGCGTGGTTGGGATGCGCAGGTTCTTGGTGAAGCCCCACACAAGTTTCAAAATGCCCTAGAAGCTGTGAAAAAGCTCAGGGAGGATCCAAAGGCCAATGACCAGTATTTACCCCCCTTCATTATCGTTGATGAAACTGGAAAACCGGTTGGCCCTATAGTGGACGGGGATGCTGTTGTGACATTTAATTTCAGAGCTGATAGAATGGTGATGCTTGCAAAGGCACTGGAATACGAGAATTTTGACAAATTTGATCGTGTCAGATTCCCGAAGATTCGCTATGCTGGTATGCTTCAGTATGATGGCGAGTTAAAACTTCCAAGTCATTATCTTGTTGCTCCCCCAGAGATAGAGAGAACGTCTGGTGAGTACTTAGTGCACAATGGCATACGCACCTATGCTTGCAGGTACAGTACTGTACTGTACTTTGTCTTGTCAAAGTCTTTGCTCTGAATATTCCGGTACTTGAGCATTCTACTAACCCTCACCTCGTTTCATTTTTAATTTTCAGCGAGACAGTCAAATTTGGCCATGTCACTTTTTTCTGGAATGGAAATCGATCTGGCTACTTCAACCCAAACTTGGAAAAATACCAAGAAATTCCAAGTGACATTGGTATACCCTTTAATGTACAGCCAAAAATGAAGGCCGTGGAAATTGCAGAGAAGGCAAGGGATGCCATCCTGAGTCGCAAATTTGATCAGGTAGTTATAAAATTATGATCCTTGGTAGAACTAGCAAACAGCTCATAAGTCATGCATGTCTGTAGATAGATACGCGATGATAACTGTTAACAAACTACTTAAGGGTAACAGTCCAAACACTAATGTGGTCATTTTGTAGGTAAGGGTCAACATCCCAAATGGAGATATGATTGGTCACACTGGTGACATTGAAGCTACCATCATTGGGTGCAAGGCAGCTGACGAAGCCGTTAAGGTATATATCCATCTTTGCAGTCTTCTCTCTTTTCCTGATAGTTCATACCAATTCATAGGTCACCAATTAACCATGCATAGTTTTGCACATATGTTTTCCACTGTTTGAAATTATGTACTAACGATTGATCTAAACTCTCTCATTCAGATTATTCTCTATGCGATTGAGCAAGTAGGCGGTGTCTTTGTAGTCACTGCTGACCACGGCAACGCTGAGGACATGGTGAAAAGAGATAAATCTGGGAAACCGCTTCGTGACAAAGACGGAAATGTTCTACCCCTTACTTCACACACACTGAATCCAGTATGTGCACTTCGGACATGCTTGTTTTTATCATATACCCTGTGCTACATGCAAATGGAAGTCCGTACTTGTAGGCTCTAGCAGACCGTCGTGATAGCATTTCTTTAGATCTCCTGGGTTAGATCTGAGTGTTTTGGTTTCGGATCCGAGAGAGAAGGGGGAAGAGAGAGGGTATTAGGGTTCGTTACCGTCCGATGTAGAGGAGGAGAGGTTGGCCATCGTAGTTTGTCGGTGAGTAGGGTCTCCCTGGTGGCGGCGTCTCCCGAGCGGCGGCGGTGGAAGATCTCGTCGCTGGAGCGCCCCCTTACCGATCGGTCTAGGGTTTGTTGGTGGTGTTTATGGCGGCACGGTGAACCTTGGTCGTTGTGCCGCCCCGACCCCCACCTCTATATATGTGGCGTTGGCGACAGGGGCCCACCAGCCAATTGGGCTGGACACCCCGATCAGGGCGCGAACAACGGCCAAATGCCTGAGATCATTCTAACATTCTCCCTCTTGATCTCAATCTATGCTTTATCTTTAATTACTTTTGACTTTACTCATTCCATCACAGATTGGTGCATAGAACATGTCTCATCGTCACGGTCAATTGCCGATAGATTCAACAGCTACAATACACCTCCTTGTTCTGAAATAGTTACTTTAAACTTTTGGGCCATCTTTTAGTCCAGGAATCATAGGCTTTCCCTTAAACTCATGCCGGCTATATGTTCTCTGAACACGTTGGGTGGTAAGCCTTTAGTAAGCGGATCCGCTAACATCTTTGCGGTACTTATATGCTCAAGATTTATAATTTGATCCCGAACTTTATCTTTCACAACATAGTACTTTATGTCAATGTGTTTGGCAGCACCACTTGACTTATTGTTGTGGGCATGCATTATCATGGGTTCATTATCGCGATACAACTTAAGTGGTCTATTGATATCGTCAACCACTTTTAAACCGGGTATGAACTTCTTTAGCCGTTCACCGCCTGTTGCCTCATAACATGCTACAAACTCGGCATACATTGTGGACGATGTAGTGACGGTTTTCTTTGAGCTTTTCCACGATATAGCTCCTCCAATGAGAGTGAACACATATCCGGATGTCGACTTTCTATCATCTCCGCAAAATCGAATCAGATACCCCACTATATGGAGTGAATCGATCTTTCAGTATGTCATCATGAGGCCTTTTGTTCCTTGCAAATAACGCAAGACTTTCTTTATCAATTTCAATGTTCTATTCGAGATTGCTCGAATCGCCAAGTAACCCAGTAACAAACGCTAAGTCGTATGCGTGTACACACTTGAGCATACCGCAAGCTTCCGGCAAGTGAAGCATATGGGCCGATTTCATTTGATCGAGCTCGATCTTGGTTCTGGGGCATTGAAAATCTCCATATCTATCGCCCTTGACTATAGGTGCAGGTGAAGGACTACATTTATGCATACCAAATTTCTTTAATACTTTCTCTATGTATGCTTTTTGTGACAGTCCCAATATTCCCTTGTTTCTATCTCGGTGAATTTCGATCCCTAGAACGAACGAAGCTTCACCAAGATCTTTCATATCAAAGTTTGAGGACAAAAACTTCTTTGTCTCGAGAGTGATCGACATCACTACTAGTCAGTAGGATATCATCCACATACAGGATTAGGAAGATAAACTTTCCATCTTTAAACTTTGTATAGACACAGTTGTCCTCTACATTCTCTTTGAACCCAAATTTTCTTATTGTACTGTCAAACTTCAAGTATCACTGTCTTGAAGCTTGCTTTAACCCATAAATCGATTTCTTTAGGCGGCATCCCATTCTTTCATTTCCTTCCACGACAAAACCTTTCGGTTGTGCTATGTAAACATTTTCCTCCAAATCCCCATTAAGAAATGTCGTCTTTACATCCATCTGATGTAACTCTAAATTATAATGTGCTACTAATGCCATTATGATTCTGTAGGAATCTTTACAGGAGACTGGAGAAAAGGTCTCATTGTAATCAATCCCTTCTCTTTGCATAAAGCCTTTTGCCACAAGTCACGCTTTGTATCTTTCTACATTCCCTTGGGAGTCAAGCTTTGTTTTGTAGACCCATTTACAGCCTACTGTTTTGGCTCCTTTAGGAATAATTTCCAAGTCCCAGACTTTATTAGCCTTCATGGACCTCATTTCCTCTTCCATGGCCTCAAGCATAAATCTCATAGTCATCAGAATTTTCGCTTCTCATGGCTTCTTCAAATGAGGTGGGATCATCCTCCATTTGAAATTCCTCAGTAGCATAAATCTCATAGTCATCAGAAATAGCTAATCTTCTCGCTCTTTGGGACCTTTTGGGACCTTCGTTAGTCGGCCCTTGTTCTGTGTGTGACTGTTGCTCTTCTTCCTCATGTGCAACTACGGTTTCCATGGGTTCCTGAAGGACAGGTTCCACATGTTCATTCGTTGTCGCCATGGGAGAACCAACAACAGGTGCTGTCACTACAGTGTCAGACATTGTTGGCGCAGCGGGAACATGCAGTGGGTAAAATAGCTCCTGAATCATCGGAGTGGGCACATATACCCGCTTCTCTTCAAGATCAATTTCCCGCGCTGCTTTGCTCCCCCTCATCATTTCATCCTCTAAAAAGACAGCGTGTCTCGTTTCTACAAACTTTGTATATCTGTCTGGACAGTAGAAACGAAAACCTTTTGACTTTTCAGGGTAGCCAATGAAATGACAACTTACTGTTTTGGGATCAAGCTTCCCAAGGTTTGGGTTAAATACTTTAGCCTCAAAGAGACTCCCCACACACGTAAGTGGTTTAGTGAGGGAACTCTTCCTGTCCACAACTCGTACGGTGTTTTGGGCACCGACTTACTAGGCACTCTGTTGAGAATATGAATGGCGGTTTTCAACGCCTCCATCCATAAACTCAATGGGAGTGTGGAGTAGCTCATCATGCTTCGCACCATATCCATCAGAGTACGGTTGCGTCTTTCAGCTACTCCATTTTGCTGAGGTTCGTCTGGTGTAGAATACTAGGCCACTATGCTATTTTCCTGTAAAAACCTTGCAAAAGGTCCAGAAACTTGTCCATATGGGGTATGTCGACCGTAGTACTCCCCCCACGATCAGATCGAACTATCTTAATCTTTAAGTCGTGTTGGTTTTCAACTTCAGCCTTAAATATCTTGAATTTATCCAAGGCTTCATTTCTTTCTTTGATTGGATAAATATATCCATAACGGGAGTAATCATCCGTGAATGTTATGAACGAGTCATATCCATCCACACTTTTCACAGGAAAAGGACCACAAATGTCTGTGTGAATAATTTGTAGAACTCATGTGCTTCTTTTTGCGTTTTTCTTAATTTTCTTTACATATTTTCCTTTAATGCATTCTCTGCATTGTTCTAAGTCTGAGAACTCTAATAGAGGAAGAATATCATTCTTAACTAGTCTTTCTATTCTCCCCCTCGAAATATGGCCTAAGCACGAGTGCCATAATTTCGACGATGCCTTATGAGTTCTCTGTCGTTTTACATTCGCATTCTCAGGCGAGGATATACGCTCATTCACATCACATACGGAATTCACATTTTCACGAGGTGACAATAAATAAAGCTCATCTTGTTTGATGGCAAGACCAACACATTATTTATTAAACATTATTTCACACTTGCCATTTCCAAAATGACAATCATAACCATCATTGTTCAAATTTGAAACACTAATCAAATTCCTCTGTAAAGAGGGAACATAAAGAACATCTCTAAGTAAAAGAGTGAAACCATCAGCTAGCTCTAATGAAAGATCGTCAACGGCTTCAACTTCAGCTTGGACTCCATTTGCAACTTTAATGCATCTTTCTTTTCTTTGCGTAGTCCTCGTCGAACGGAATCCCTGTAAAGAATTAGCAACATGAACAGTTGCTCCTGAATCAATCCACCAAGTAGATTTCGAATATTGCACATACAGGGATTCATTTATAAAGGTAATAATGTTCTCACCTTTCTTTGCCATTATCATCTTTAAGTAATCGGGATAATTCTTCTTGTAGTGTCCCGTTTTCTTGCAGTGAAGACACTGATCTTTGTGTACTGCAAACTTATTATGTTGAGGCTGATAGACAGGGGTTTTTCCCTTGTTCTTTGAGGAGTTACTGTTGAAGTTCCTTTTCTTGTTGTCCTTCACATAGTTGATAGAACCACCATGTGAGGATTTAAATCTTTCTTCCTCTTGCACACACATAGCTATGCACTTTTCTAAATCCCATTTCTCGGGCTGCATGTTGTAGTTGACAACAAAGGTGTCAAACTTTTTCGGCAAGGAAGCAAAAATCAAATGAATAAGGAACTCATCCTTGAGAGCCAAATCCATTGGTTTAAGCTTGGATGCCAAGTTACTCATCCTTAGTATGTGCTCTCTTATGCCCTTTGCCACTACCAGAGTACCTTTACATCACAAGTCGCTTAATCGGTGTGTAGCATAAGTCTTTGAAGAGCCGATGGCTGACTCTTTATTTTCTCAAGGTACTCTGTGGCGGTGTCACACTCTGCGATTGAGCCCACAATTGCGTGCTCAATCATGTTCTTTATCACACCAAACATTTCTTGTTGGCGGTGACCCACTTTATGATCAAGATCATATGATATTTTTATGGGAGCAAAGTCCATCTGCTTGATCCGCAAGCGACATCATCCTCATTTGCCTCCTCACCGGTGCCACAGAGCTCAGTAGAACACGGTGTGGTGACTACCGATCCACCTCGGCTAAAATGAAGGTCAGTCAATCTTTTCTTCCATTCACCGTAATTGTCTCCTTTGAGAACCGGATATCTCGATGTAGCCCATCAAAGAATATCCTCCGAAAACACAATCCATATATAGTGAGAACATTTATAATAACAATAACTGCATGCCTTAGTTTCAACGTTGGTTAAAATTAAAAACATACAATTTTATCTATACATTAAATCTATATCATTGTTGGGCAGAAATAGAAATAATGCATAAAAATCATCAATTAAAATTATAATACTGTTATTATCAACGTTGGTCAGAAAATAACAATATCATAATTCACAACAATTCTTAAAAATTAAATTCTCCCGTTGGTTCGAATTTAATTAAAAGAATTAATCAACATTTAACTTTTGCAGCGGAAACATAAAATTATTCTAAAACTAATTCATTCTCAGAAGCATTATTACTGTACACATTTAATCTCTGAAAAATAACACGTTGGTGCAAAAATTTACAGAGATTTGAGTCAAATTTCATTCAAATTCATTCAAAAAATACTTCTGAAAATAAATAAAATTCATTTTTCTTCGGATTTACTGTTCAAATAGCCATTTTGGCCCATTACTGTGCAGCCTCGGCCCACGGTGGCCTGCTAGGTTTTCTTGACGCGTTTTCAGCCGTCGGATGGGCATCCGACGGCTGATTTCTTCTTATGGCCATTTTCGCGGCCACGCGCGCCTCGACGCGATCTCGGTAGTTCTTTGCGAATCGAGCAGTGGCCGTTTCGTCGGAACAAAAACTCGCGAGCCGCAGCGCCCCCGAAACCCTAATCACATTTCTTCCTCTCCTCTCTCTCACTTCGCTCCCAAGCAGCGGAAGAAGCGGCGGAGAAAAAGGGGGAAGAAGAAGCCGGCGCCGCCGCGGGCCCTCTCGCCGGCGTGCACGCCTCGAGAGGAGCGCGCGCCGTCAGCGGCTCCGTGTCGGCTGACCCTTTGCACGCCCGGCGCGCTCGGATCTGGTCCCGAGCATTCGGCGGCAAGACGACGTGGAGCGCCGACGAGTCCACGGACCGGCCGGTCTCCCGCACGCCAGCGACGACGACAGCCCAGCGAGATGGCCAGGTATGTCCCGGCCTTTTCAGATCTAGGGTTAGGGTTCCCCCCCCCTTTCTGTTTCTTTTCTTTTGCCGTCTAGATCTACGCCTAGAGGGCTCTGATACCATTGATAGCATTTCTTTGGATCTCCTGGGTTAGATCTGGGTGTTTTGGTTTCGGATCCGAGAGAGAAGGGGGAAGAGAGAGGGTATTAAGGTTCGTTACCGTCCGATGTAGAGGAGGAGAGGTTGGCCATCGTAGTTTGTCGGTGAGTAGGGTCTCCCTGGTGGCGGCGTCTCCCGAGCGGCGGCGGTGGACGATCCCGTCGTTGGAGCGCCCCCTTACCGATCGGTCTAGGGTTTGTTGGTGGTGTTTATGGCGGCACGGTGAACCTTGGTCGTTGTGCCGCCCCGACCCCCACCTCTGTATATGTGGCGCTGGCGACAGGGGTCCACCAGCCAATTGGGTTGGGCGCCCCCGATCAGGGCGCGAACAAGGGGGGGAGGCATTTGTCTGTTGGGCCAAATGTCTGAGATCATTCTAACACGTCGTTCCTGTTTTGGAGCTCTCATCTCACTGAAACCAGCTGCAGGTCCCAATCTCCATTGGAGGTCCCGGGCTTACATCAGGGGTTAGATTACGGAAAGACCTTCCGGATGCCGGGATAGCTAATGTTGCAGCAACAGTCATGAATCTTCTTGGCTTTGAGGCCCCTGATGACTATGAGCCAACACTCATCGAAGTTGTCGACAAGTGATGGGTAGTGAGACGCTCATCGTCATGTCATTGAACTCTCTCTTCAGCTCCCAACATCAATAATGCATCTGCCGGTCAACACAAAGGCGTTATCGATTGAGATCCACAGGATTCTCCGTTTACGCGAGTGATGTATACGGACCAATAAATTTGGTTTCCCCTTTTGCAAGCGGCTGCGTAGCTGTTTCAGTAATATTCTGAACCGATTCCTGTGTCGGATGCCATGCGTGTGATTAGTAAATAAATGCCACCTCAGTACTTTGACAATCTGTCCATGTTATGGGCTGCGTACTGTCAACTGTGTACCTGCGACTACAGAAGTAGCACAAGTACAGAACTGCTTTTTGTATGGTTGAGCATGCTACAGAGCGAGGGCAATGGAGCAAGCGTTTTCACGCTGATCCTTGACGAGCTAAATGAGAATGTTAAGAAGCCAGATAAGTTATTCGAGTCTTGCTCGCTACGAATGCATCGCAGGTTCACAAATCACAAGTCACAACACGAACAGTCGGAGGTTAGATCAGTTCGAGCAATTGCTGTCTGCATCACAGGTTCACACAACGAACTGTTGCTGCAGTTAAATCTTTCATTAGCAGCAACTGTAAAAAAAATAAAAATAAAAATAAAAATGTACAGCAGGATAGGCAGGGGCTCTATTAAACAGCAGGATACCAGAACCAAATACAACAGGCTGGCTCCGTCCGAACAATCAATTAATCAATCCAAACCATTTTTACAACTAGTAGACCTCCATGCAGGGCATGCTATCGAAGCTTCGACTCGTTCGATCTGCTGCTCCGGAAGTTTGAGAGGGAGAAGAATGACCTTGATGCTGGTAGTACAAAGTGACACGGATGTATTAACGATGGTTGCACTTTCATTAGACTGTAAATACAGGTGAGCATAATTTCTATTTTTTTTCTTTGTCAAAAACTAACCTTTAGTTGACGTTGCAGCTCCAGGCCTGTCCCCTGGCTTATCCGAGTTCGTGGCGTTGAAGCTGCTGGTGGTTGATTGGGCTGGAAAATAATAGCTTTAGATTTCAGCATAATTGAAACTGAAATGCATACCTAAAACACAATTCAGGCAAGCATTAAAAAAAATAACTACTGTTCCATCACATAAACACTCCACAAATTTTCACCGAGACAGTTCTTTCTGGCAGTGGGTACTCTACTGGAATTTGTTCATATTTAACAGCAATGGATAATAATATGGCTACAACTTCTTAATTTAACATGTGGGGATGCACTTCCGTCCTCGTACTGTCATCACATGATGCTACATGGTGCCAGGATAAGTGTAGGTTGTGCTGTGTAAAACCATTTTGGAACGAACCAAGGGCAAGGGTGCAAATATCGAAAAGCTCAAACAGTAAAACTATATCGATATTCTTTCTGCATAAACTATATTAGATGCAGAAGTTCCCACAGGATTATGGCTGGAAAAGGTACCTGATAAGATGCTACTAGTCTTGGAACCATCAAAAGTTCTCCTGCTCGGATTTACAACGTCACTAGCACCTCTTGATTCTTCTGGTTCATCTTCTCCATCAGAAACTACCGACGGGCTGTTGTCTCCTTTGTTTTTCCGAGCAAACTTTAGAAGCCTCTTGAATCCTTTGGGAGAATCTTTATGAAAAACTATTGCAGGTGGGTTTTCAGCATTTCCCCACTCAATAATTTCTGGTTCATTGCTATCTGCTTGCAACATTTGTGACAATGAATGACGGATTCTCGGGCTTGAAGATGGCAATGGTACAAATGCTGGTGAGGTTACATCCTCGGCCACTACACTTTCTTCAACCACATCCGCAACTTCTTGATGCTCAACTTCTACCCAGGCAGCTGATGAGATGCCCATGTCCTCGTCAGGAGGTTGGACCTCAATGGTAGAGGGCTCAGCCTGGTCACTGGAGCCCATTTCTGTTGTGGTTAAACTCGAGGCCGGCTTTTCTGTTTTTTCAACATTTAAGTCATTATCGAGCGAAATTTCTAAATTTTCATCAACATCATGTGCTGGTTGAGCAAGATCAGCCTCCAGTACCTTAGTAGTTGGCTCGGTTGTCACAGGAGATTGCCCCTTATCTTCAGCTTGGGTAACACTTCCATTGTCTTTTGAAGGGCCATCATGTTGTGGCACCTTACTCTTCACAGCACCAGAACCAACACTTTGACTAATCCTAGTGGCTTTCTTCAAGGGTTTGGATTCTAGCGGTACAACACTGCTTTTCTTTGGGACCTTGCTATACAAGCTTGGCTTTGACGTTGCACTTGATTTTTCTTCTGAAGCAAGTGAACTTTTAGCCACTCTGCTTGTCTTTGTTGCTGTCCTAGTCTTCTTCTCTTCCTGCCCCTTAATGGCTGGCTTTGTGGCAGTCACAGTTTCTTTCTTATTCTTCACTGGTTGAAGGGTTATTTCCACCTTTGAAGTCGGCTGAGATGACGAGGGTGCTGTCGGGGTCCTTCTCCGGCTAGTTGGTGTAGATGTTGATACCGTCCTAGGAGAGCTTTTAGTTTTCTGTGTCGTGGTTGCTTTAGTTAAAGACCCACCTGACCATGAACTACGGGTAGCAGGTGCAGGTGATGGTTTCGGTGAGCTTTTTTTGGCTGGTGTCTTTGACATCACTTCCTTTGGCAATACTGGAGGTGACGAATTTCTTCGTGCCCTTTGTGGAACAGGTGAATTACGTTTCTCAGTTCCGGTGCCAGTTTTTGGGGCCACTGCTGCTTTGTTCTGCCCAACTGTTTCCTTCAAGAGCTTGGTGCTTGCCTCCTTTGCTGGTCGCCTGCCACCTTTCTCAGTTCGAACTTTCGCATCTCGCTTCTCTTTATGCTGACCCTGGAATCCACCTTTCTGCTCATTTGTGCAAATGAACCCAGCAGCAGTGACATTAGCACCTGCAAACTTTCCAGGCATGACCTCCATCATTTTCATTAACATTTGATTAAGCTCGGCTTCCTTCTGGCGGTTCCACTCAGCAGAGGCCATTGCCCGATCACTGTTTTCCTCCTGCTCAGACTTAGTTTGTTCTGCAGAAATATTAGTATGTGATGACACCGTTCTCTCCATGTCTGACACTGTAATGCCATGACTATCAGCGTGGAAACTTCCCACCTCAGGTGCAATAACACTGCTTGGCGCCACATCTGGCTCAACCTGTAATTCGGTTTCATTCTTCTCTGTATCAGAAGCCATATTGTTGGATTTACTTTGAGATGTGGAATCTGACGTTTTTTCTTCTGATTTACTGTTCAAAGAATCACCCATTCCTGCACTCCACCTTCTCAGTACAGACTTGGTAGCAACCAAGCCAGCTTTCTTATTTTGAGAATCCAGATTTTGGTCCTTCTGCTTGCTCTCAAAAAGGTTAATTGCATCCTGCACACTCATCCTTCTCACGTTATTGTCAGATTTCCTTGGCGGCTGGTCAGTTTCACCATTGCAGCTGCTGCTTTCATCATCTATACCCAAAGGAATTCTCTGGCTAGGAGGGAAGTAACTGAGGCTCTTGATGGAAATTGCCGTTGATCTACGAGATCCTGATCTCCCAATTTGAACCCTTCGCATTGGAGAGGCAGACCTCCTAGGTGAAGCAGATCTTATGAGAGGTCGACTTCTTTCAACAACAGCCTCACCTTCATCACTGGACTCGGAGGAATCATCGCTTTCCGCCGACATTTCACGCTCAATTTGTGCAAGCTTTGCTGGGGAGACAATACTGGTAATAGGCCTCTGGATATTGGTCTGGGAGCTGATATCACGAGTCTCAAGTGCATTCTCACCCTTGTCATTTTTCTCAGCATTGTCATTTTTCTCAGCAGTAGAAGCCTGCTGTGGAGTGAGCTCTGAGGGTTGGCAATTTGGGATCAACAATAGGCACCGCATCAACCAACTAAAGCAAATGAGAAACACCAACAGTTAACTTCTTGTACCACATAAACAAAACAAAGAGACTTTGGAGGACATAACAGTATAATCTCAAAGCAGGCTAGTTCCAAGAGAACAAGTTGGCCAGCTTTCCAAAAGAATGTCAGAATAAGAGAATGGGGGAATTATAGACGGTAGAGGACACTCCTGTGGCCTACCAGCACTATTTGGAGTTTCTGATTGTACGAAAATTAGCGGCCTCAAGTGTATAATGCTTTTGCAACGTACCTAAACTCTGATGTCCCAAAATGCTGAACGAAAGCAGATAAATCTGATATTTCTTTATTTGACAAATTGGACCCAACTGCTCGATTCAATAAGACTAAGATCTCTTCTGTCAGTGCTGTCAACCTCAAATCCAATGCTTGAAGCAATTCATTCCTTGCATGTTCAGTCATAGAAAGTGTCAACTAAAAGATGGGCAAAATAAAGGAGCAGGAAAAAGTAAAGACCTTACTTTGTAGCCTCAGAGGAATTTGGGCCAACATTTCCCTGAAAGTGATTTTTAAGAAATAAAATGTAAGCACGTGTAAACATAAAAAATGTACAAAAGCATAAAGCAGCAGAGTCCTTGCACAAATGGAAATCACCTGTTGTGCTATGACAATGGTACTGAAGAAGCCTCCTGCAAAGATGGAACATCATCATAAACTGAGCACTCTACCAATATAAGCCAGAATAAGAAATTCAGCAAGGCAAATATCAAATGAAGCTCTGCTATGTAATAGATATTGCTCGTAACTAAATATCGTGCAAGGATATAAAACAGCTCCCCTACAATTTTTAGTGTTGTTCTTTTTTCAATAGAGAATTTTCATGTGCATTTGCACACATGCACATAAGTGCGAAACTTCTCCCATTATAGCAAATAGCATCTACCAAAAGGCTTTCTGTCTGTATTAGAGACTTCCTGTGGGAAGTTTGGCCATATTGTGCGACACAAGAAAAAAAAGGCATTTTGAGTGACAGCACGAACATTACCCGTAGAGGTGTAGATGAATACTTTGAAATTGCAACTTATCAACTAGACTCAAAGCATCTGGTAGAAGGATGGATTTCTCTCATAATTTGCAGCTGACAACTATTTCTTTTGGTGATGAGCAAAAGAATCATGGGCCCTATGAAAGGTTGGTTGTCTATAGCAACTAGCAAGCAATGTGATTCATCAACTGTCAGGCTCAACAACAAAAATGATTTCAACCAGGAATGGCTAATGAGCCACTAAGAGTACAATTACATTGATTGTAAAAAATCAAGCCCGCATAGCACTAAAATGGTTGGAAAAAAAATCTGAAACTGGATCAGGTAGAGTAAACTAAAGGGAGAAAAGGCCATAGCGTATATGCATTAAAAGGTTGTGATGGTGTTCAAGTGCAAAGAACAATGGAAGAAGCAAACGTTTCTTTAAAAGTACCTGTTAAAGCACTACTCATAAGACTTTGTTGTTCCTACAAAACAAATGCACTTTATTATTAATGGCATCAGCATTCAAATGTTCAAGTGAACTTAGCTTAAGTCTCTGTTTATTATTTTTGTGCAGACTAGTGATACCTTAGAATAGAGAGATTGATGAAACTTTCTAGTTTCCTCCAGCTGTGACATCTCGTGTAAAATTCCATTCGCCGATTTTGAGGCATCAGATGAATTTATGATATGCAGGAATCTGGTAGGGAAGTTCAATTTAAGCATGATTACAACTGAAAGAAACATAAGGAATTAGATAAATCTCCACTGGAAATACCTCTTTAAGGTGGATTTTGTGAACCAAGGAGATCCTTTCGCATCCCCATCCGTTAAAAGCTTAAAAGAGCCTCTTGATGAACTAGATTGGAACTTTCTGGCATCTTCCAAGTGCAGGACTAGTTGATCAAGAGGACCAGATGCTACCAATTCTGTGCTCCCTTCACTACAAGCAATTGCCTCGTACCTGCCGAAGGAAAAAATTTCACAATATGGGCTGAGTCAAGGTTTATATTAAGTGAATAATAAAAGACTCAGTGTGGCATATATATACATTAACACCAGTTTTCAACCAAATGCAGCGACAAAAATATGAAGCGCATTATAAGATAACTTCTTAAGCCCAATTAATGGTGAAACAGATAGGAGTGTTACATAAATTCAACAAAAGTATCTTTGCGGGTATTTCACCTGTTGTGGGCCGAGGATACTTGGAAGACAGCAGAATCAAGCGCCACATTGCTAACAACTCCCCCCTCCATTTTGCTTACAACTCTGACGAGCGACTAAACGCTCAAATAGCTACCAACTCCTACACAACAATATCTCCAAAACAAAATCAGTTCCTCATCAACTTCAAAGCCCTGCAAACAACAGGACGACAAGCACAAAGGTCACTGGCCCTGCAAAAGCAAACATATGCCAAAGAAAAAAATGCTAATGCCAAGGACACAGACGCCAATACGCTAACATCTATAATTTCTCTACGCTCCAACACTCGGATTATACCAGCCGTTTTCCACAACAGGGTAGTAATCAAGTGTAGAGCAAACAGATTCTGCGTGCACTACCAAACCCACTCCACACCTCAGTCTGCTTCACTATGATCCCATACCACACACAAAATTATACAACTAAAAGATCAAGGTACAGAATACACTGACACCATATGCTACGAGATCAACCAAACACCAAATGCTCGAATCATGCTTCCATGTTCACAGTTCACACCCAGAAGAACAGATCAGAGAACTAAAAAAGCAAAACGAGTCAAACCGAAAAACTAAATTCTAGCACCATTAATACAGATCTTTCACCTGGGCTACCAAACCAAGCACTGGCCGCATTGAATAAAAAATGCAAAGCTTACCACCAATCGGAAGTTCGGAACCACGGGAACTCCCGGATCCAAAACCCCAAATCCAAGCCTTCAAAATCCAAAACCTAAAGCACCAGAGATCCAGCTCCAGGCCCCCACGATTCGCAAGCACCGAAACTACAGGAAGCGGATCGAGAGGCGACAGCGCCCGCTCGCCGACCCCCTCCCTTACGCTTCGAACCGAAGCAAGCAACCCCCGGAAACCGCACAGAAAACATCTCGGCGGAAAACACGGCGGAAAAAATCGTAGGAAAAGAATGCCTGACCAGATCGAGCGGCGGCGGCCGCCGTTTCCCGCATCCGATCCGGCGCCGCACCAATTGGATCGAAAATTCAAAACTAATCGGGAATTTTTCTCTTTTTTCTGGGTGAGTTGCAGTGCAGCACAGGGTGGGGAACCGTTGGAAATGGACGCAAGGAAAAGGGACAAGTGGGGAGGTCGGGGCCTAAATGGCAGAGGGCGACCAGGGGGGGATTGACACTGTGGTTTGGGGGTATTTACTGATCCCGCCACTGGCGTGGTATTTTGTGTGGACCGCGTGGAGTGCGCTTGGGGGTTTGAATGCGGTTGGAAGGAAGCGTCTGCGTCGGTCGTGTTGGGGAGGCGCTCGGGCCAATGGACCACAGTGCCCTCCAGAGGAATTAGGTGCTTTTATGTGCAGATCGAGTAGTTGATATACCCCCGAGATCGCGAAAACGACTTCGACATTGACACTTCTTTTAAAATACAATTTTAACCGTTGATTATTATTATTATATATTTATAAAACTTAATAAAATTCTAATACTATGAAAGTATTTTTTTCGAAATGAGTCTAAATATATATTTTTCATATATATAATCTAAATATTTAAAAATATATCAATAAACTAAAATTTAACTGCATCGTCTTTCGAAACAACTTACTTTTATGAATACTTTTACGAATAGGAGGGAGTAGAATATACCTGTGTGAGGATTCTTTCTATTAAATCTGATCGACGACTCCACTGAAATTTTGAAATGGGTAACATAAGCATTTTCATTACTGGGCGTTATACTCTTCAAATTTTAAAAATGCATCTAGGATGTCCAGCATGCAGAGTCGTTGAGTAACTTGAATTATTCCATTAAAAATAGCCTAAATTAAGTAATATCATGAAAATTTAACTCGGGCTAAAGTTTAGGATACAAAATTACCTCGAAAATTCCAGCGGCGTCGCATGTTAAATTACAGACCTTAAATCATGGTGCGTCAAATATGCGAATTTTTGTAGTGCAACAGATAATTCACCAAACTTTATACCAGAAAAATATCTACAGAAAAGAAGGAAACGAATCGGAGAAAGGCAGCAGCGGTAGTAGGACTCCATTATGCAGTTTACTGCATCCCGGCGGAGAAGGTTCTAGCATGGGTTAGGTAAAAGCCGTCCTCGCCATGATTCGTGGTCTCCGGAAAAGGACAGGTACTGCCGTGTGCCGTCGTCGCCTTCCGTAACGGTACACGCCCCCGCTCTGCGAAGGATCCCGCACGCCACAAACTCTCCGAAGGATCATACGCCACGACGCGAGTTTTTGTTGGCCTAATACTGTATGCGGTGGTACTAGCAAAACTAGATGTTCACCCGGCGTTATGTCATTTTTGGTCCTCCGTCGTGTGACACGTGTTCCTCCCATACATGATGGACATCTCTTCCGTTCTCTGATGGCCCGAACGGCTCTCCGCACGCCACATGGGCTCAACCACGTGTCCCGCGCACTGCTGCCAGCTCCTCCATGCCCCCTAGACTGGACCTCTACGCACGCACCACGAGGCATATGCCTTCGCGTCGCCTGGTCCTCCGTACCCCCCCCCCCAACCTCCCTACAACGTTGATTGGTGGGCCGAACGGCTCACACCTTCCCACGTGGTCGCATTTCTTGGCGTTTTGCGACCGATTCGTGACCCCATCTTTTTCTTTTGCTTTCGCCCATCCCTTTCTTCCTTCTGTTGCTTTCGGCACTTCCATTGTCCCTTAGGCCGGATTTCAGCACCTTTTTACCTGCGAGAACGCACTGCCCTACGACTAGGGCACGGATACATGGGCGTGTTCCGTCGAAAACACCGCCCTCATCATTTTCCCCGTCCTATCCATCACCTTGTTGCCTCCATCCGCATGCATGCCTAATAATGATGCCCCATCTGCGTGAAATTCCTTCGCGCGCTTATAAAAACCCATGTCGCGTTGCTGTCGCTCTCATTCTGGAATTCATTCTCGTTCTCGCGCTCGTCGTTGAGAACAAAGAGAATTGAATTGAAACTTTGTTCGGATTACGCTGTGAAGTAAATAGTATTTAGAACAATATTCGGATTATGGCCGTATAAGTACCGTGAAGTCGACATCCAGGTAAAATTATTTATCATGCTTTAGTTGTAATTATTTTAGTCACAATTAATTAGTAGTAATTTATTAGTCTAATTAGTTAGTGGTGATTTATCCATAGTTTATAAGTGATAATTAAACAGTCGTAATTAAATACTCATAATTAATTAGTCATAATATTTAGTGGAAATGAAGTATTAATATCGGACTCCAAATTTGAAATCATATGTGTTCACAGCACTAGTCCCTGGATCAGTAGCTAGTACTCATAGTTACACCATTGAATATCAACATATATCATGAAAAGGTAAAGCTATTGTATAATAATAAACAAAACGTAAATATACCTTAAGGCGTTTCTCTTTCAGAATGGCCGACTAGGCCAAATACCTTTAAAGAATCAGCAACGGAAGCAGAATTGAAATATAACATGTGGAACCCTCACAATTTACCCACAGGCAATCGAGTGGGGCATACGACTTAGTTCTTGGCCTTTTAATCTTCAGTCTTGATCAATACTTATAATTGACCATGTCGCCTTCTTTTATGCTTACTGACTAAAAGAATATAAATAGCGAGTATGAGTACACACTACACCATGGCATAGTATTAAGGGCAATAATCTGTCGGGAAAGAATTGGATGAGAGGCAAATTATGTGCCGGCAATGTTGAAAATATTACAGGTCCTATTATCTGCCGGCAATAACTATTATGTAGAACAACTTATCTGTCGGGTATATTTTTATTTTAGCTACAACATATCTGCCCTAGAAAAAGTAAACTAGGTCAATATAACTGCCGGGAAAAAATTTGGGCGGGAGGTGAAAAAAGTAGTTATGTAAACTAGGTCAACCGGCTAACTAAACCACCCCCTTAATCTAACCCCCCCCCCCTCTCTCTCTCTCTGTCCCTCTTCTTACCCCCTCGGCGCCGCCTCTCTCCCTATCTCTCCTCTCCTCCTCTCGCCTCACGCACCTCTCGCCTCTCTCGTCGACTCCTTCGCGTCTCTCCCTCTCCCTCGGAGATCTCCGCTGCCATCGCCTCCAGCCGCTGCTCCGCCTCCGGCTCCGCTCCGCCGACCTACTCCCCGCCTCCTTCTTCACCAGGCGCGGCCGAAGGCCAGGCGCCGCCTGCGTCGCCTCTGCTTTGCCTCGGTCGGTCGTTTCGCTCCCGGCCCGGCTCGGCGCCTCCTCCCGCTCCGACCTCTCTTCGTTCCACTCGCTGCGGCTCACTACTACCCGGTGCCTCTGGTGCTCCTCCCGGCTCACCGTCGCCTCTTGACTCGGCTCCCTACCCCGCCACGGCCGTTCTTGCTCCGGCGTGGCCGGATGGCTCTGGCCGCCGCCTCCACCGACTCGGCCGGCTCGCCCAGCGCCTCCTCTCTGCGCCTCCTCCTTGGTCACCCTCACGGCGCCACCGGTCCCATGGCGCTCTCCTCCCTCACCCCAGAGGCTTCGGCTGCTAGGGGTAAGTATACACCCAAGTAATACTACTCCCTAACCCTACTGCTCTGGAATGGAATGAATTGAGGGATACCTACTGAAGCTATTGCGACCTAGTGGTGGTGTGGGTTATGTGCATGGTGTGTAGTTTCTGGTGAGTTTTTCTTTGCATTGTTTCTTACCGTTAGTCTCATGTGCACACATTTTAATTTTTAAGTAGGTGAATGTATACCATTTTTCAGAAATACTTTGGTCCATATGACCATGCATCTTAATTTGAACATGCGATGCAAGAATAACTTATACTGATTAGAACAACTGTGGATACTTATCAATTGATGATTTAGTTTCCCAAAGATGCTGTCACAAAAGAACAAGTGAGATGGATATAATGTTCCTTAGGAACCAAATTTAAGGATATAATGTGCAAGTGATCGCTATTTTTATTTTGATGTTGGGCGGTCGACCCACATGCTAACTCCTTATATTAGCCCTCCGACACAACTTGCATGCCCGGTTAGTTAGAAGGCGGTATAGCTAGCACTAAGCGGGATTTTACCATGCATAGGTGGTTCACTTCAATATAGTTTTCTTGCTGAAAAATACCGAGTTTTAATTTCCCAGTCGACATACCAAAGGAAGTGTGTTATTATCCAGAGGCTTACAGGCTGATCAAGTCGTGTGGGTAAAGATGTACCCCCTGCAGGGTTATACACTATTTGAATAGTCTTGTCCACGGTTACGGACAACGCTTGGGTCTTGACTGACATCATTGTTAGACTCTAAACTAAAAATATATATGGGAACAACTTGGTATCGACATGACAGGTACGTCATGTAGTTTAGTTTATCAAAGTGGGCTACTACTTTGGTATTGTGATTTATGTTTATATCATTGTTATTTAAAATTATTTTGTCAAAATTGTGTTTGATAAATGACATTTACCTAATTAGTTGGGTGAAACTTGTGCATTTTATGCCAAATTTAAGCCATTAAAGCCTCTCCTTTGGTCAACCTTTAACATGTATGAATTATTCTCTTTTGTATAGTGTTTATCATACAATTTCTTTTATTAGTTTATGTAAGACTTGCGAGTACCTTTTGTACTCAATCCGAATATCTGCTTGTTTAGATGAGAATGATTGTGGCAGGTGCAACGGCTTTAATCCCAGTTTGTTGCTTGTGGGTATGGGCATACCAACCTGGTATTCTCCTTTTATTTTCAAGTTTATCTTCCGCTGCGATTTCTTTAACTCTGATTCTATTTGGTCGGTCACGCCCTATAAAAAAGGTCATAAGGTCCTATTTATTGAAATTGTAACATTGATTCTAGTGATTTTTTTTGCATATTTGACTATGGTTGTGATCAATGTTGTTTGGATATGTGTGTGTTAGTCACCTATCCTTATGAGCTAACATGATACGTATATCTGGGAATCTTGAAATCGGTTTCGTTTCATGTTTAGGGTTGTGCCTTCTGCGCAATCGCTTGACTGAAACGAATTTGATTTCGGGATCCCACATGGAGCTACGGCCGAGGCTAGTCAGGGCCATGGAGCTATGGACAAGGACCAGCTGGCGCGTCCGGGCAGGGTGCTGCGAACATGGAAGCATCCGGGCTAGGGTGGCACGGATAGGGGGTGTCCGAGCTAGGGTGGTGCGGATGTGGCGACGTGGAAGCATGGGAAGTGTATGGGCCACCCAGGAACTGTGCAGATCACCTTCGTAGGATAGGAGCACGGACGTGGACACATGTCGACGGTCGGCGTGTTCGTTGTGCCATTTTTTTGCATTACGGTTGCGAGAGCACCCTTTTTTTCTAACACCGATCCCAATAGTGCCATTCAGGCCAAAAACACCACGACACTCCCATAGTCCTCCCATCTACTGGTTCCCCATTTAACCTTTTTTTTAACAAAATAGCAAACCTAGCATTCTAGGACCGAAATGATAAAATGACACCACGACATGTTAGACAAGCGACACGTGTTCCCTATCGTGATCCCTGTGTGTGGCAGGCCACCTACCGTGTTCTCATTCGGCAAGAACATGCCTGCCCACGGTAGGTGTACCGCAGACAAACAAATTCCTACCGCGGACTAGGAACGCGTCAAGTGGCTCTGCTGTGCACAGAGATAGCGGTAGGAGGTGTTGCAGACCAGGAACACGGTAGGTAGCCTGTCATGCACAGGGATCACGATAGGGGGTGCTGTGGACGGGGAGTGCAATAAGTATACAATTTTTACCATTTCGAACGTGAAGATGCTAGATTTGTTGTTTCATTCAAAAAAAAAGACCAAATAAGCCAATAAACCGAGCGCGTCACGTGGCCTACCGTGCACAGAGATAGTGGTAGGGGGTGCAGCGGACCGGGAGCACGGTAGGTAGCTTGTCATGCACAGAGATCGTGATAGGGGGTGCTGTCGACGATGAGCGCAATAAGTATACCATTTTTACCATTTTGAACGCGGATATGCTAGATTTGTTGTTTCATTCAAAAAAAAAGAAAGTCCAAATAAGACAATAAACTGAACGTGACAGGTGACCTGGTGTGCATAGAGATAGCGGTAGGGGGTGTTGCGGACCGGGAGCACGATAGGTAGCCTGTCATGCACAGAGAGCACGATAAGAGGAGTTGTAGACGAAGAGCGCAGTAGATATACCATTTTGAACAGGTAGATACTAGATTTGTTATTTTGTTTTTAAAAACCAAATAAGCCAATAAACCCATCTTTCTGCACCTCAGCCGTTACCTACCTACGTACTACGGTGCGTGCGCGCCTAAGCCCCGCGCCGCGCGCCCCTGCCCACGTGCCGCCCACCCTAATCACCACGCACCGTGCCGTTGCGCCGATGCCTCCTAAACCGCGTCCACCGCACGGGCCCATGTGCCTGCGGCCCGTACGCTCTCCCGTAGGCTGTCTCGGTCCTAGCTCGTGAAAATCCCGGCCGTAAATTTTGGTCCGTGCGGTCGGTCTCCTCGCTGGTCTGTGGCACCACCACAGTGATAGCGTGGCTAATTGCCCTGGGCCCACTGGTCCGTGTCACTGTTACGTAACTACGTAAGGTTGCGCGTACATCGACGCGCCTAAAACCAGCGCGGCACAAAGTCAACCCTCGCCAGACCGCAGTTATCGCCGAGCTGGGTCCCTGTTACTACAATTGTGCAATGCAAACCTGAAAGATTATATCTAGTTTGCATCGGAGGATGCCATAAAAATTGTGCACTGCAGGCCTGAAAGATTATCTATCATATTATACAAGAACAACATAATGCAACAAACTGCAACTGAGTTGACCAACATTACGACTCAACAGTAATATCAACAGTCCAGGCATAAACGGCCCAGGTATTTTGACAAGTTGTTGCAAGGATTTCTCCCCATCTAATGATTCTTTTCACTACGCCCGTTTCACTATAATCCGGTTATTTCGTATTGATTTCAGCGATAACACCTGTAACGGCAATAGTGACATAGTGTGCCATAATTCTCCTGCAATTGTGGAGGAACCGGGACACGGAAAAGAATTCCCTCCCAGCCACGGCAAATCAGGTGGGATTGAAAACACTTGTTCGGATATGTTAGACAGCTACACACACCTGCATGGCTCCCGCTCACGTACCTAGTCTTCCGGCATGCACCAGCACTACATCCGCGTCTTGGGCTCGGCATGCAACTGCCGATCCACTTTGCTAGCTTGTTTCTGTTGCTAACGTCTACATGTACTTATCTACCGATGTACTACATATACATGAATGCAATGAGAATACAAGTGCTTGCTGCCATTATACATTTATCATGGTATCAGACTACTAGCGATCCTCTTCCCAGCAATGAGTGAGACCGGTTCTCCGTCGGCTCCCGCCGCCGGCAGTGGCACAGCTAGTTCCACCGCACTCCCCTCCACCTCTTCCCAGAGCACCTCTGTCTTTGCTCCTTCCACTCTTGCTCTCCAGGTCGGCAACATCAAGGCTTTCATCCCCATCGTTCTGGACCTTCAGGTCCCGAATTACTCCCAGTGGAGACATCTCTTTCTCGTACATCTCGGCAGGTACTCTCTGCGCCATCACGTCGATGGCTCGGATGCCACCCACGATGACCCGGCGTGGGTATAGGAGGACTACATTGTTCTCCAATGGTTGTATACAACCATCTCCCACGAGCTGTTCCAGATGGTGATGCATCCTGACTCCACGGCGTACGGTACATGGCGCGAGCTCGAGGGCTTGTTCCGCGACAACGAACCAGCTCGTGCCATCCACCTCGAAGCCGAACTTCGTGTTGCTGTGCAAGGCGATATGACCGTGTCCGCGTACTGCCACCGTCTTAAGTCTCTATCAGACGCCTTGCGCGACATTGGTCACCCAGTCTCGGATCAGACCTTGGTCCTCACCTTGCTGCGCGGCATCAGCGACAAGTACGCCGTCCATGCCTCCATGCTCCCGCTCCTCAAGCCCTTTCCCACGTTTCTCGAGGCACGTTCTACATTCATGCTCGAGGAACTGGCGCAGTCCGCCAAGGCGGCGAACCCCACGGCACTGGTAACTCACCGTACTCCTGCAGGCACTTCATCCGGTTCATCTTTCTCGACGAGCTCTGGCACCCGCACCTCCAACAGCTGGACCTCCAACAAGAAAGGCAAACCGAAGCAGTACAACAAGTCTGGGCCTTCCGCTCCGCAGGGGTCCACCTGGCGTCCCGGTACAAATCCCTGGACTGGAATGGTGCAAGCCTGGCCCCTGCCTTGGTCCCCCGCGCCATGGCAAGGAGGTTGGCCTGGTGGTCCGCGTCCTTCTGGTAGCCCAAGTCTTCTCGGACCGCGCCCGCCACCCCAAGCGTACACGACCTTCGCTCCTATGCATCCGCTTGCATCAGCTCCATCGTCGCTCCCGCCTCAGTCGCCTGCATGGGACAAGTCTGCCTTCATCAACGCCCTCAACAACTTGTCTGTCCAAGGTGGTGGCTCCGAGTGGGTCTTCGACTCTGGCGCATCTGCACACATGGCCTCAGATCCGGGTATGCTGTCCTTAGTCCATTCTGCACATTCTATTCCTCCTATTCTTGTCGGCAATGGATCTGCTTTACCTGTTTCGCACCTCGGAAATTCATCTATCTCTACTCCATCTTCATCCTTTCATCTGAAAAATGTCCTCATAGCACCTACTTTAATCAAAAACCTCATCTCTGTGCGCCGTTTCACAACCGATAATCACTGCTCTATTGAATTTGATCCTTTTGGGTTGTCTGTGAAGGATCTTCGCACCAGGGAGGAGATTCTTCGGTGCAATAGTGTTGGAGATCTATATCCTTTGTGCCAAGCCAGCTCATCTTCGCCACCCACGGCCCTCGCCACTTCCGCTGCCTCCGTCGATGTTTGGCACTGTCGCCTCGGACACCCCAATAGCTTCACTGTTTCAGCTTTACTTAAAGAATTTTCTATTCCATGTAATAACAAGCATCATGTCCCTGCTCTTTGTGAGGCTTGTCAACAGGGCAAACATGTTAGACTCCCCTTCTATCCTTCAATAACATGTACTTCCTCACCATTTGAATTATTGCACTGTGATCTTTGGACATCCCCGATACCTAGTGTTTCAGGGTGTAAATTCTATCTTGTTATTCTCGACGATTATACACACTTCATCTGGACCTTCCCTCTTCATTTCAAGTCGGACGCCCACTCTATCTTTCTCAACTTCCATAACTATGTCTCTACTGACTTTGCCAAGCCTATCAAATTTCTCCAATGTGACAACGGTAAAGAGTTTGATAACTCTAGAAACCGTGACTTCTTCCATCGGTATGGCATTCTACCACGTTTCTCCTGCCCTTATACCTCACAACAAAATGGAAAGGCTGAACGGGCTTTGCGCACCATCAATGATGTCATACGCACACTCCTCTTGCAAGCACATATGCCGGCGAGTTATTGGGCGGAAGCTCTTCGCACAGCTACGTACTTGCTAAACATTCGCCCAACTAAAGCCCTACCATCCCTCACCCCCTACGAATTTCTTTATCACTCTCCACCATCCTACGAACATCTTCGCATTTTCGGGTGTTTATGCTACCCAAATACCTCGGCCACCACTCCCCACAAACTGGCTCCTCGATCTCTACCATGTGTTTTTCTCGGGTATCCGCTCGAACACAAGGGCTATCGTTGCCTTCATGTCCCTTCTGGTAGAGTCCTCATCTCGCGGCATGTCGTGTTCGACGAGAACACCTTCCCCTTCCAACGTCTATCTCGTTCACCTCCTTCTGTCCACGAGAGCGACCTCAACCATACTTCAGAAACTCTTCCAGTGCCTCTTTCCACTCCCCTCGTGCCGCATACCCCAACAACCTCGCCTCAACAAAACCCGGTGCATGCTCCCACTCCCACTCCTCCGTCTGCACCGATCAGCTCACCATCTCAACCACTCGATATTCCCTCCAATGCCATCCCTGTTCCGCGCCCCACCAACCAACACTCCATGCGCACTCGCGCCAAAACCGGTTTCGGAATCCCAGTTCAGCGATTGAATCTCCTCGCTGCGTCTATCTCTCCTATACCCTCTTCTTCCAAGGCTGCTTTGCTCGATCCCCACTGGACTCAGGCTATGCGTGAGGAGTTCGACGCATTGGTTCAGAATGCCACTTGGCGTCTTGTACCACGGCCGGCCGGCACGCATGTTGTCACCGGGAAATGGGTGTACCGCCACAAATTTCACTCCGACGGTTCTCTCGCTAGGTACAAAGCGCGATGGGTTGTCCGCGGCTACTCACAGCAGCCCGGGATTGATTATGACGAGACGTTCAGTCCGGTCGTCAAATCAACCACCATTCGCGTCGTACTCAGTCTTGCCGTCTCCTCCTCCTGGCCCATTCACCAACTCGATGTGAAAAACGCTTTTCTCCACGGCACTTTGCAAGAAACTGTCTATTGTCAGCAACCACAAGGTTTCGAAGACTCCACTCATCCAGACTTCGTTTGCCTTCTCCAAAAATCTCTATACGGCCTTAAACAAGCCCCCCGGGCTTGGTTCACCCGCTTTGCTTCTTTTCTCCTATCCATCGGATTCACTGCTTCTCGGTCTGACACATCTCTTTTCATCTATAACTCGGGCGGTCACATCGCTTATCTTCTTCTATATGTGGATGACATAGTTCTCACAGCCTCCTCCTCCACTTTTCTCAATCACATAATCTCCACTCTCAAAACCGAGTTTTCCATGACCGACTTAGGATATCTGCACCATTTTCTCGGAATCACTGTCACCCGATCTCCTTCTGGTCTATTCCTCTCCCAACGCCAATATGCTCTTGAGATCCTCTCCAAGGCTGGCATGTTGGACTGCCACTCAGTTCGAACACCATCAGACACAGGCCCAAAGCTTTCCGCTACTGGACCTCCAGTGGCGAACCCTTCTCTCTACCGTAGCTTAACTGGTGCACTTCAATATCTCACTATTACCCGTCCTGATCTTGCCTATTCAGTCCAACAAGCATGTCTCTTCATGCATGATCCTCGAGAGCCTCATCTTGCTCACGTCAAACGTGTTCTTCGCTATCTCAAAGGTACTGCTGACCTTGGTCTCCACATCACACCTTCTTCTTCCCATAATCTAACAGCATACTCTGATGCCGATTGGGCTGGATGCCCGGACACTCGTCGATCTACATCGGGTTATTGCATCTTTTTGGGTGACAATTTGGTTTCATGGTCGTCAAAGAGGCAGGTCACTGTGTCCCGTTCCTCAGCTGAAGCGGAATACAGATCCATTGCACATGCGGTTGCGGAAACAGTTTGGTTGCGGCAGCTCCTTGCAGAACTCCAGCATCCGGTTCAGCAGGCTACTCTTGTCTATTGTGACAACATTTCAGCCGTCTATCTGGCCGCTAACCCAGTGCACCATCGGCGCACGAAACACATTGAAATTGACATTCACTTTGTGCGTGAAAAGGTTGCTCTTGGACAAGTACGAGTTCTGCATGTCCCGACAACTTCGCAATTTGCAGATATCTTCACAAAGGGTCTTCCGACGGCGATCTTCAGTGAGTTTCGCACCAGTCTAAGCGTTGGTTCACCAACGGCTGCGACTGCAGGGGGGTGTTAGACAGCTACACACACCTGCATGGCTCCCGCTCACGTACCTAGTCTTCCGGCATGCACCAGCACTACATCCGCGTCTTGGGCTCGGCATGCAACTGCCGATCCACTTTGCTAGCTTGTTTCTGTTGCTAACGTCTACATGTACTTATCTACCGATGTACTACATATACGTGAATGTAATGAGAATACAAGTGCTTGCTGCCATTATACATTTATCAGGATATATTATGATTCGACTTAATTTATTCGGATTGACTTAAAATTTAAATTTATATTTAAATTTATATTTATTCCAATTCAAAAGGAGATTCGTCTCTGTCCAAACAAACCGAACTGAGAAAGTCGTTAGCTCCTTCGCTGCGCACGGCCGCACATGCGATGTTTGGCTCTTTTGTTTACTCGTATCTACAGAATTGGTTTCTATTCTGACGCAGTGGCCGATGAATCTTTACTTCAGACTTAACGGCTTAACTCCAGCAAACTGGACTCCAACATCGATTTTATCCCGATTATTATTTTGTCCGTATGGTCTTACGCCATGCTAGCTTGGTCCCCAGGACCCCAGCTAGCCAGTAAGATATTGCTGTCATGCCTAGCGCTTCGCTCTTCAGTACATTCAATCGAAAGAACTACATCTCAGTTACTACCACACTCCAACTAGCCTTTTGACATTGAGCTTATACATGCACTCTTAGCAAATTTCCTTTGCTAACGCGTACGCTAGATCAATTCTTCAGATATATTCAACACATTTTCTGAAGTGGCAGCTTGATTTTTCGGGTGTGATGACATGGAATGAAATCTAGATCGGCGCCTCTGCCTTCACGATCTGGAGCGCCGTTGTCGACCAATTCCGTGACCATCAGCTCCACCGCGCCGTGTACCTGGAGGCCGAATACCGGAGTTTGTTCCAGGGCGATCTCAGCATCACCGACTACACCGCCAAGCTGAAGGAGCTCGCCGACGCTCTCGGCGACCTCGGCCAGCCGGTCTCCGACCGGTCCCAGGTCCTCAACATGCTGCGCGGTCTCAACGACAAATATCGCCACTGCATCGCCACCATCACCTCCAAGCAGCCTCCTCACAACTTCCTCTCCGCTCGTTCCTTCCTCCTGCTGGAGGAGCTCTATGCCACCCAGCATGGCAAGATGGCGGCGCAGCAGGCTATGGTCGCCCACGCAAGCCGTATGCCGCCCGCCACTGGCGGATCCTCGTCGAGCAGTGCACCTCCTCCGCCAGCTCACGCACCAGCCGGTTATAACCACGGCGGCAACCGCAACCGACGCCGCGGTCGCGGGCGCGCAACGCAACGGCAACGGGGCGCCCAACAACAACAACGTCGCCGCTGGAGGCGGTTCTTCCCCATCGCCACTGCCGCCTTCCCCAACACACCGTGGGCCGCGGGGTACAACCCATGGCAGGGCATGGTCCAGGCGTGGCCCATGCCCTTCCGCCCTCCAGCAGCCGGCGTCCTCGGCCCACGCCCTGGCACACCTCCTCAACAGGCCTTCTACGCCGGGCCCGGCCCGTACGACGGCTACGGCCAGGCGCCCAGCTACGCGAACGCGATCGCCGATCCAAACGCCCTGCTCGCCGCGCTCGCCAACGCCGGCGTTCCTCCCGCGGGCACCACCGGCTCCGATTGGTTCCTGGACACAGGCGCATCCTCCCATATGGCTTCCGGTACCGGTAACCTCCATAGTCTGCGCCCCCTAATTCCTTCCTCCTCTGTCACAGTGGGCAATGGCGCTCGCATGCCCATCACCCACCTCGCCGCATCCTCTATCCCCACTTCCTCCACTCCTCTTTCCCTCAACAATGTCCTCATAACTCCTTCCTTAGTTAAGAATTTGATCTCTGTTCGTTCTCTAACCCGTGATAATAATGTGTCGGTCGAATTTGATCCCCATGGTTTCTCCATCAAGGATCTGCACACCCGTCAGGAGAAGCTCCGATGTGACAGCCGCGGCGACCTCTACCCACTGCGGCCACCACAACACCTTGCCCTTCATGCCTCCTCCGCCTCAGTCGATCTTTGGCATCAACGGCTGGGGCATCCGGGGCGTGATCAACTGGCCGCAGCGCTGCGCAACTTCGACTTCGCCTGCACCAAGTCCTCGGTTCATGTCTGCACTGCTTGCCAATTAGGCAAACACGTTCGTCTACCGTTTTCATCATCTCAATCCATTAGCTATTTTCCTTTTCAATTAGTGCATTCCGATGTTTGGACATCTCCTGTACCTAGCATCACTGGATACAAATTCTATTTGGTTCTCATCGATGACTATACTCATTTTGTTTGGTCCTTCCCATTACTTAATAAAGCTGATGTCGTTCCAACATTTCAGAGTTTTTGCTCATATGTTCGCACTCAATTCCGATTACCCATTGTCGCCTTGCAAACTGATAACGGCCGTGAATTTGACAACTACACCATGCGCCGATTTCTTCAGGATCATGGGATGACCTTTCGCCTCTCCTGCCCATACACCTCGCCCAAAACGGCAAGGCCGAGCGCACCTTGCGCACTCTCAACGACAGCGTCCGCGCCATGCTCTTGCACGCGTCCGCACCACCACAGTTCTGGGTCGAGGCCCTGGCCACTGCCACCCATCTGATCAACATCCGTCCATGCCGTGCCACCGGCACCATGACGCCCCATCAGCTTCTTTTCGGCACTCCTCCCACATACGATCACTTGCGCGTCTTTGGCAGCCTATGTTTCCCTAACCAAGCAGCGACCGCGGGGAACAAGCTTTGTCCGCGTTCCGTTCCTTGTGTTTTCTTGGGTTATCCTGCAGATCACAGGGGGTACAGGTGCTACGACATGGCGTCCAGGCGCGTCATCACATCCAGGCACGTCGTCTTCGACGAATCCCAGTTTCCATTTCGCCAAGCATGTCGCCCCTCCGCGCCATCCACGGTGATCATCCGCAACGTCGCTGACGACACGATCGCGGCCCCGATGCCCACCGACAGTCGCAGACCCGCAGCACGTCCACCACACCGTGCCAATTTCTGCGCTCCATCGGTTTCGTCGCGACTCGATCGGATTCATCACTGTTCGTGCTACGACGCGGCTCATCGACGGCGTACCTGCTGCTGTACGTCGACGACATGGTGCTGAGCGCCTCCTCCGATGCGCTTCTCCAGGGCATCATCACCAAGCTCCAAGCCGAGTTCGCCGTCAAGGACATGGGGCCCTTGCACTTCTTCCTCGGCGTCGATGTGCGCCGTCACGGCTGCGACTTCTTCCTGTCGCAGACGAAGTATGCTGAGGGGCTCCTCGACCGTGCGGGCATGGTGAACTACAAGCCCGCCGCGACGCCGATCGACACGAAGGCCAAACTCTCGTCCACCTCTGGTGCTGCTGTCCGTGATCCGAGCGAGTACCGCAGTATCGCCGGAGCACTCCAGTATCTCACCATCACACGGCCCGACATCGCCTACGCCGTTCAACAGGCATGCCTGCACATGCATGATCCGCGGGAGTGCCATCTCGCCATCGTCAAGCGCATTCTGCGCTACGTCCGCGGGACTACATCCTACGGCCTTCACCTCCGTGGCACGACGACGACGCCGACGATCATCGCTTATTCGGATGCCGACTGGGCCGGATGCCCAGATACGCGGCGTTCCACGTCTGGGTACTGCATCTACCTCGGGAACGCGCTGGTTTCATGGTCGTCCAAGAGACAGCCACAGTTTCCCGGTCGAGCGCGGAAGCCGAATACCGGGCCGTGGCAAATGCGGTGGCCGAGTGTATCTGGCTACGACAACTGCTCGGCGAGCTCCACATCGACGTCCCAGCGCCACGATCGCGTACTGCGACAATGTCTCCGCGGTCTACATGAGCAAGAACCCTGTGCATCATCGGAGAACCAAGCACATCGAGCTGGACATTCACTTCGTGCGAGAACGCGTTGCATTTGGTGACCTGCGCGTCGTCCACGTTCCAACCGATCAACAGTTTGCCGATGTGATGACGAAAGGACTTCCCGCAACGACGTTCTCGGCGTTCCGATCCAGTCTCACCGTTGGGCCACCCGACGCTGCCACTGCGGGGGGTGATAACGGAAGCATGCACACCGGGGATTCAGGATCATGGGGCGGCCAAGACGCAGTCCTGCATGCGCGCAGAGCGCGCTCGCCCACAAGATGCATACGCGCAGAGCGCGGCCACTAACTCAGAGCCGGCCTGGTCTTCCATGTATTTAGGCTTAGAGAGATCTGAGTGCAAACCCTCTGTATAAATATTCATACCAGTGAATCAATACAAGTGTGGCTTGAGTCTATTCTTCTTTAGTTTCGATCAAGACGCATCGTCATTGCACTCTACAACAACTCAACAAGTTAGGTCTCGATGTAATGGCTAGTAACTAACTTCATTGGGTTTAACACATGAGTTTATTGTGCAGATCGAAACGAGCACATTGCGTCGTGAATATGATGTGCTTTCATCAAGACGTACAGTGAGCTGGGTTCTGGTTGAGCACCGTGCCCCACTGCAATACCGCAGCATGGATGCGCACTGGCTGTAAGCCCGGACACGCACGCACGTGAAAAGACCTTAATTGTGACGGGGTTCAGCTTTTTTATCTCGAACCCCAGAAAGAAATGTCCCCATAGCTTATAGGATTGGGAAAGGTCTCAAAAGCATTGGCCTACCTCATGTGATGCCATGTGAGGAGATTGAGAGGTGGTTAAAAAGCTGACTGCCTGGTACAAAACAATACCAGCAATGGAGCATATCTATGCATGGGTGACCGCTGGATGCAGCCATGCAGGTAATACTCCTAGATAGTGAGTGTGCTATGCAAAAAGCCTTTCTTCCAAAGACGATGTATCGTTTAATATATATCCGAGTAACCCTTGATTAGGCGGTACCAGTGTATGTAGCTACAACTGCTGCTGTCTTTGACACACTTCGATGTGCGTAGTAGGTACTTTATTGGGCGAGGTTTAGTCTTTGCAGTATATATAGTTCTTGTTTAATCAGAGCGCGTTCATTAATTACTTGAGGCAAGATTTGGAGTGCCCTTAAAAACGAGATACCACTGTACATGTCATAGGTAGTACCTAAGCTAAACCTATATTTTCCTCGAAAATAATTCTACGGCACCGGCTGCATAACCTCTAGGGTGCAATTTATGATATCGATAAGATGCATGAATAAATTAAGATTTGTAATTCGTGCTTCTGCTACGCATGCATAATAACGCTCGGGGAATGACAGGCGGATTTGGGTGAATTAAGGGAACGCGCGTTACGTTCGAAGCAATCATGGCGCCGTTGGGGACAAAAATGTTGTCACGGATCGTAACATTCCATTTTGCTGCTCAACTTACAGACACACACAAAGCAGCATGCTTTTCGCTGCGACCGAATGGTGCGTACAATACAAGAAGAGCCAAAAAGGGCGTTCCTCGCTTGCTTCCACCGACGGGCAACGCATGCATTACCTGCTCCTAACCATTCGACCTTTGCTTGCGCGCCGACGGTTGACGCGTCATACACCAGCTCCTGTCTTTTTTTTTACAGTGCTTCGCGTACGTACTAAATTACTTTACGTTTTTTATTATTATAAAAAGTATGCTTTACACTCATAAATGTATTCGATCGATCCCTATTTACCATTGCATGGTTGGCTGGTTGTTGCCACATTGAAAGCAGAGAATAGCAATTGCTGCCTGCAGCATCAGCTAGCCAGTGTCCACTACTGAGCCACAGCACCCACCCACCACCACCAGTGGTTGCAGTTCCGACTTGCCGCGAGACGCTTAGGCGATAAGGAAGCAACGGTCGCGTTTGCCCGCTGCATATGGGCCCAGCGCAATCCTGGGCAATGAGAGCGCCTAGGTACTAGCTACTGCTGTCTATATATGCGCACTTACGCATGCAGTGCTGGTTTCTGATGCGTGCGACTGGATGATACATCGATGGTTTGATACTGGCGTGCAAGTGAAGGCCGCATCAGCGAGAATCCAAGTCAGCTGTGCAAGCAAAGCAGCGCGAAACACCGTGATTCAGAGCTTTGTTCTGACGCAAGGTGAGGCAGGCAGGGAACCCAACCGAGAACGCACTCACTCACGCGCGTCACGGCGTAATGCACGATTTTGAGGACGTAATACGGCCCATGGAAATCGGATCACTTGCAGGGGAACCAGCCAGTGTGTTTTGCATGTGATGTAACCATGTTTTTCTTTGGACGAACAAGCAGCCAGTGAGCCGATTCACATGCATGCAGACATGCACGCGGCAGTCGGTCTCTTTGAATAGTCTCTCCTGCGGATTTTGCCAAGAAAGGAAGCCGGTGTACACGCTCGACCGCATGGCCGATTTGCTGGTAGTCAACAAGCAAAGCCAAGTAGCCAAAGGCAACACATAAATACTGATATACACAGTGTTCATGTTCCCATATGCTCGAGCTCGCCGCGCGTAGCAGAGGCAGCAGGCATGGGCAGGCGAGGGACATCATGATGATTCATGGTGCCACACCTGAATCATTAGTACAAGAAGAACAAGCGCCTGCCGGCATGCAGGGACGCTGACAGATCAGAGACTTTTTTTAGAGGAGACAGATCACAGACTACTAGCTAGTGCACCCTTCGGATGTGATAGCCGTCCAGCACTCGCCACTACAAAATCACCGTGTCCTGAACGAGCATGTAATTAAGGCTGCATCGAAACTAATCTTCGGAAACTCCCCGATCGGTTTCGACCTGGTGATGAATACTTGAATGCTGATAACTTCATACCATTCACAGATCACAACCATGAGCGTTATAGCCTGATGGCCCAACTAGAGATGTAGAGCCCAAGACCGTGTCCAAATACCATGCGATGGCCTAAAGCGACCTGTCGGCCCATACACAGTGCACAACCAAACCACCTTGCTGGCTAAGGCGTGCACGGTGCACTGCCCCTTCTCCAGATAAGGCTCTCTCTCTCTGCTTCCGCTCCTCTCCCTCTATCCTCTTCGACGCAAACAGCTCAGTTTAGTTCAGTTCAGTTCAGCTCGACTCCATCGGCGGCACAGCGCCGAGCCCAGCCCAGCCGACCAATGGTGGCTCCCGCGACGCTGTCCCTCTGCCCCGGCGCGACCCTCGCGCCGTACCGGGCCGCTCTCCCCCGCGCCCACGCGGGGTTCGCGCCCGCTGCTAGTCGGCATCCCCACGGCGTCGCCGTCTCCTACCCGCCGACGAGGCGCCCCGGGAGCCTCCGCCGCGCTGTCGCCGTCGACTCCGACCAGCAAGGCTCCTCCGAGCCTCCCGAGCAAGTAAATAGCGCGCTTCCCTTCCTTCACATCTCACTCCGCACGATTTGCTTGCTCAATTCGAGACGGTGATGGTGGGGTGGTGGTGTTTTGGGTGCGCAGGAGGAGAAGCCCAAGACGTACTACTTCCTGGTGGCGAACGCCAAGTTCATGCTGGACGAGGAGGAGCACTTCCAGGAGCAGCTCGCGGAGAAGCTGCGCAACTACGGGGAGCGCAACAAGGAGCGCGACTTCTGGCTCGTGATCGAGCCCAAGTTCCTCGACGGGTTCCCCAACATCACCAAGCGACTCAAGCGCCCCGCTGTAGCGCTCGTCTCCACCGACGGCAACTGGATCACGTAAGTTCCTGACCTGTGTCCATCCATCGATGCAACTGCAAGCTCGATCAATGCTAATTACTCCTAGCCGAGTTCGCGATGGATATGAAAAAGCCAATGCATTTTTGCCCGGTAGTACTTGCGACTTGCGACAAGTGGTTGCTTCATCACGGGTGCCGTGTTGGAGTTTTATTTCTAACATGCCGTGCCCATATGCCATTGACATGAAGCACATTAAACATGCAATCTTGTATGCTTGTGTTGCACATGTCAACACCATGCATACTCTTATAGCCGGTATTGGCTCGTGTCTGCAATACGCATCTGATCACTGCTGGACAACTAGCCATATGTGTTTATTGTCAGCAAAAAGCGTCCATTTCAAATGCTTGTTTCAGCGACACTTTACCTCACTGATGATCCTGCAACATACTTACATTTGCTTCAGTTTCAACCTTCGAATATGCTTTGGTGAATGGTGAGAAAAGAGGGATGATGAAAAATGACTACTTCAGTTCAGATTTAAGAAGTAGACATGTGTCTAGGTAACGTGACTAGTCAGGTTTGAGCACATAATATTCAGTGGGAAAACTGATGTTAGCAGTATTAATACCTGGAAGCTGACGTCCAGGGTGTGGCACTCCACTCTGATGTGTTCTATCAGGCACATTTCTAATATTTGATCAGGATCCTGTATTCCTGTTGCAGTGCAAAAGTACAAATCTATCTACTATTTTATTAAACTAGAGTCAACATAAGCCACCACATTCACTCTCAAGGGATATATATTCCCACGTTAGTCGGTGCAAAATAGAAAGATCTACACCGTCGATCATGGTGTGCCTATATTATAACGGTCTAAATTTTAAAATAGAGAGTGCATGTCAAGTACAATAGAATATAAATTCAGAATAATAATAATAATAATCAACAATTTGGTTTCCATACGAGTTCCTAATCAAAAGAGTCCATTTCAAGTACAATAAAACCAGATTTCGGAATAAAAATAAAACAAAATTAGCAATTTTATTTCCATACAAATTCCTAAGTAAATTCCTAAATAATTATAATTCATAATAAAAATAAAAATATAATTAGATTTGTATATGAAATCCAACAAAAAAACTAAAATTCAAAATAAAAATAAAATAAAATTAGCAATTTGATTTCAGTACTAATTCTAAAAATTATAATTCATAATAAAAAAATTGACAATTAGATTTGTATATGAAATACAACAAAAGATAATTGAATTTCAAAATAAAATAGTGCAATTTGATTTGAATACGAATTCGAAAGTAAAATCTGGGCAGTTCATACAACATTCCAACCACTCTCATGCTCCGTCAGCACCCACCCCCATACCATCTGCCCAGATATGGTAATAGCAATTTAATAGAGTTTTTGGGGAGCAAAATATATTATCTCAACATTCCAGTCATTTACCCACAATGACTGTTCAAAACCAATTTCATAATTAAAAGATGATGATTAGGGCATTTAATGCTCCGGTACTTAAGCAAGACTTGCATGGCGCTTAAGTACGACCTTATAACTAGTAAGTTACAATTTAATATCTAGAGTGACAAGGATTAAGGAATTCAAGTTGTCAAGGATGGTATATTAATAGTGAATTACCAAGTAGGTATGTAACTAAGACTTAAGGAGTTGACATACATTTGCATAAGGAATTAAGTATGCAATTTGCAATTTTAAAAGAATATAATTAGCATAAAATGTAAGTTCAAAATGATCAAATTATGAACTCACCTGGATTGAAGGTAAGAGGGAGCTTGGTAGTCTTATGCTTGGTCAAATTGGAGATCTCCCGCTTCTTCGAATTCTACTCAAACGAACGCGTCGAAAAAGAATAAACAAGCAAAGAGATCAAATAAATACTAAATAAATAACAAATGAACTCCAAATTAAATGAGAGCACTGCCAAAAGCAATATCTTGAATTTAGACAAATTTAAAAACAAATGTCACTTAAATCGGAGTTATAACGGAGGAGAATGGAACCTCCGAAGTTTGAGTTTGAATTAAATTCAAAAAATAAAAAGAGGAGAGAGATAATATCTCTCTGACATTCGGGTCTTGAATAGTGGGCCGGCTCATGTGTACAGTGCATGGACCGGAGGTCAACATGCACTGTGCATGTGGTCCACGGGCTCACGGGTCCACCGGGGGGCACTGTGCACGGGGCCCACTTGTCAGCCGAAGAAGGGAAACCCAGGGATTAATCACTACCATTACTGTGCCATTGGGTCCACCGGTCAGTGACCCCATGCGGCAGTTAAAGCAGTCATTAACTTGGCTAATCATTGATTTGCATTAAACCTCCGATAGTGATTTAGACAGTTTAATGAACTACAGGCGATGCCTGAGCTTCAGACAAACAAGGGAGGCCAGAGCGCTCGCGACCTAAGCTCGCCGCCAGCGAAGGGAGTCATGGCGGCGCCGGGGAACGACAAAAACAGGTTGCTGGGAACTAGGCGATCCCAAAGGTGGTGGTGGCGTGACCGGCGGTTCACCGGAGTGGCGGTATGGGCGTTAAGCTAAGCGGCAAGACGGCCGCATGGCGCCGACTACGACTGGCGCCGCTTTTGGTAAAGTAACATGCGCACGAGCATCGAGGGAGTCGGGGCAACTCATTGGTACTGAAGGGAAGGATGGAGGCAGTCGGAGGCACGCTGGCGATGCTGACCGCGGCGGCAGCGAGGGGGTCGATGTGGAGAGGCTTGCCGGAGAGGGAGAAGATGGCCAGTGAGGTGGGGGTGTCTTTGGGACATCAGTGCGGTGCTCCAGGCAGCGGCGATTGGGCTGAGGCGAAGAGGAGCGCGATCGGCGACACAAGCGGCGAAGATGGTCGGAGGCGGAGGAGAATGGAAATTTGGCCGCGTCTTTGGACCAAAGGTCAAATAAAGTTGGGGGATTACTTCCTTGTGTCCTGGAACGCGAGATGACACCGGTAGCAAGGGAGGAGCTCACTGGAGATGAGGAAATGGCAAGGGTGGTGCGGGCGGCCGCAAACAGGAACTCGGGTGCTTTTGCATGGGACTTACGAACGACGAGGAAGGCGACACAGGGAGAGTATGAGGGAGGTAGGGGCTTCTTATAGCTGAAGGAGAGGGAAGATGGAGGGAGGGAGTCGTCGGAGGGCTTGCTGGAGGGTGTGTTGTCCCAAGGCGCCATGGGCGCTTTAACGATGCGCACGGTGATGACTTGCGCGGGGTGAGCAGGTGAGAGCTAGGCGATGGTGAGGCGATGGTGCACTGATGAGCCGGTGGGGTGGCGACGGAGCGAATCGATGCGACCCTGCTGACGTGCATGTGGCTAAGCCGGGACGAGACCGGACGAGGTGCAGACGTGGCAGCGTCTTTGGACGCGCAAGGGTGTGCCAGTGATGGCTCGGCGATGGGATGGAGCGTGGTGAGCAAGTGGCAGGGGCGGTGAGACGGGCACAGGGAGCGGTCCGGGCAGACTAGAAAGCGTGCGCTTGCGCTCCAGAGCGCACTCTAGCTTGTGCGCAGGGAAGGTGGAGGCAGCCTGGGCCGGCTGGGCCAGAGGAGAAGGGAAAGGGCTGGGCCAAGGAAGGCCGGGGAGAGATGGGCCAAGCCCAATAAGGGAAATGGGCCAAGCCCAAAAAGAGGGGGAAAAGGAAATTTGAAAAGAGATTTCAGATTGAGATTGAATATGAAATTTGAAGTGAGGCCTTGAAACCGAAGTTTGAAATGAAGCTTTGAAATTTGACAAAATTTTGAAAATACAAACTTAGTTGAAATAAGTTTTTGAAATCAAATAGACAAACTAAAGATACTATTCACAAACCAAAAACGGAATGTTACACCAAGCGCCTTCTGGCTACCATCACCGACGCGGTGCTCGCGCGCTACCGTGATCGTCGCCACTCTCCTCTGTGCGACGGGGGCGCGCCTCCATCTTATTTCGCTCTACTTCAGAAGTTCTCCAGATTTAGCTCTTGTAGTTTTTTGAGTATTTGTGGCATAAAGTTTCTGCATTAGGCTTATTTGGGGATTAAGCTCTTGCATTATTGATTATTCCTGGAAATTCGGTTCACCTTAGGTTCTGGAATCATTCATTTAGATGCAATTTTGATTGTCTTGGTTATGTTCTCTGATGTCCATCTGATGTGAAAATTGGTGATAATATGTCAATTGCAATATTGTCTGATGTACTGGTTATTTATAATAAGCCAAATGCAATTTTGTGCAAATTAGTTATGCTCTCAGATAATCATGCTGTTTTTATTTGGAGTTTCTAAGGATTATATGATGCATTATGATAAAATGTGGACTCTTATGAAACAACCCCTTCATGAATGATGGATTGATTCAAATTTGGTCGGCTATTGTTCTGTATAGGTTAATTGAAGTTCTATGTTGCCAAAGCAATCTCTATTATGTAGGTTAATTTATTCAGAACAACTAGGCAAATTTTTTTAAAAAACTTGTATGTATAATTCATGCATCGATTGACTGGCCCAAAGGAAAGTCAATATTTAGCGGAATTATATATGCAACTGTGGCAACAAATATATAACAGTTATCAAGTTTCCATGTGAACATTAAGTCGGACCAAAGTAAGGCTTATTGTTTGATAGGATTTACTATTAGTATTTGATTGCTACACCAAGGTTACCACTTGCAAGTTAATATTTTTGTCCAAAGACTAAATATTAATGTAGCGCTAGGTATCTTGCGTGATGGAATATACCAAATTCTGAATTAAACCTTAAGTATTTTATTCATATCATGATGTGAGCATTTATTCATTCTTTTATTTCAGCTGCAAATCCTGCTTCCAATATTTCTGCTAGCATCAATTCTATACCTATACTTACTGGTGCAAACTTTAAAGAATGGAAAGAAAATATTTTGATCGCTCTTGGGATAATGGATATAGATCTTGCACTGCGTGAAGAACAACCCGCTGCTCTTGTAGCTAATAGCTCCATTGAGGAAAAGATGGAGTTTGAGAAGTGGGATCATTCAAATCGCATGAGATTAATGATCATGAGGCGTGCTATTTCAGAAGTTTTTCGGGATAGCACATCAAAGTAGGTCACTACAGCTAAGGGTTTCCTTGACAGTCTTGAGCAAAGGTTTGCCAAAAACGAAAAAGCTGAAACAAGTACGCTTTTGGCCAAGCTTATCTCAATGAAGTATAAAGGTAAAGGAAACATAAGGGAGTACATTATGAAAATATCTCATCTTGTTTCAAAATTAAAGGCACTCAAGTTATAGCTATCAAAGGATTTGCTCGTGCATTTAATTTTGATATCCCTTCCCGCACACTTTAATCAGTTCAAGGTGAGCTATAACTGTCAAAAGGACAAATAGTCCCTTAATGAGCTCATCTCCTATTGTGTGCAAGAGGAGGATAGATGGAAACAAGATAGAACAAAAAGTGCTTATTTGGCTATGACCCCTATAGTCAAAAATAACAAGAGAAGGAGCAAAGAAGATGCAAGTGAGCCATCCATAAAGAAGAAACAGAATAAACAAGAACATGAATTGGCTTGTTTCTTTTGTAAGAAGGATGGTAACGTAAAGAAGGATGTACCAAATATCACGCTTGGCGTGCAAAGAAAGGGTTGCTTGAACTGCCAAAATCCAAGTGATGCTGAAAGATTCATCTATATGGGCGATGGCAAGAAGGTGGAAGTTGAGGCTACAGACACATTTAGGTTGCTGTTAAAGAATGTATATTATCTGGATTTGAAAGAGACTTATATTGTACCATCTTTTAGGTGGAATTTGGTTTCTATTTTTGTATTGGACAAGTTATTTTATAATTGTTCTTTCAGAAATAGTTTATATAGTCTTTTTCAGAATTCCAATAAAGTTGTACCAGTTCTTTAAATTGGTATGACAACCTGTATTTGCTTGATACTATTGCCTCATATAATGAAGCCCTGTATACGATTTCTCATGGTATAAAAAGGAAATTTACCAATGAGAATTCAAGTTCATTGTGGCATAAGTGTTTAGGTCATATCTCCGTGAAGAGAATTAAGAGGCTGTGTTAGAAGGAATTTTAGATCCTCTGGATTTCACATATTTCAACATTTGTGTTCATTGTATTAAGGGGAAACAGACAAACATGAGGAAGTTAAATGCTAATAGAGCTTCAGATATCTTAGAATTGATACATATGGATATCTGCGGCCCATTCTCTACGACTTCTTAGAATGGCCAAAGGTATTTTATCACGTTCATAGACGACTTCTCGCGATATGGTTATATTTATCTTGTTCATGAGAAATCACAGTCCCTGGATGTGTTTAAAAATTTTAAGGCTGAGGTAGAAAACTAACTTAGCAAAAGAATTAAGGTCGTTCGATCTAATCGTGGTGGAGAATATTATGGCAAAATTACGAATCAGGTGAACAACATCCATGACCTTTTGCTAGATTCCTAGATGAATGCATGATTGTCCCTCAGTATACCATGCCATGATCTCCTAGCATGAATGGTGTTACTGATAGGTGAAACAAGACTCTTGAGGATATGGTGAGGAATATAATTAGTCATTCTATCTTACCAGATTCTTTCTAGGGATAAGCGTCGAAAACTGCAGCTTATTTACTCAACAGAGTACCAACTAAAGCAACTAACAAAACCCCATACGAACAATGAATAGGCAAAAAGCCTAGCATTTGACAAATACGTACATGGAGATGTTCATCTGAGGCAAGGCCGTATAGGCCTAATAAGAGAAAATTGGACTCAAGAACTGTTAGTAGCTATTTTGTTGGTTATTCTGAAAGATCTAGGGTTACAAATTCTATGATCCCGCTACTAAGATAATTTTTTAAACAGGAAATGCCCGGTTTTTTAAGGATGTTGAGTTTGAAGGGGGAGATATGGTTAGGAACATTAATTTTGAAGAAGTTTCTAAAGGGATTTATTTTCTCTTCCTTTGGTTATTCCTAATAATGATTGGGACTAGGTTATTTTACCCGGTATTATTGAGGAAAACACAAATCAAAATAATGTCCATGAGGTTCCTCCTCAAAATGATATTCTTACAGAAGAACAAACTCACCAACCTCAAGAATCAATGCCATCAAGGAGATCCACTAGAGAAAGAAGGAGTGCAATCTCTGATGGTTACATTATCTTTCTTCAGGAGAATGAGGCTTGTAGTAAAATTTTGGGAGAAGACCCTATCAATCTTCAAAAGGCCCTACAAAGCCCAAATTTTGTTAACTGGATCAATACCATGAATGAAGAGTTAAAATCCATGAAGGACAATGATGTTTGGGATGTTGTCCCATTTCCAGAAAGAAAGAAACCCATTGGTTACAAATGGTTATTTAAGACTAAACGCGATTCGAAATGCAATGTAGAAAGATATAAAGCCCTTCTTATTGCTAAAGGATATACTCAAAAGAAGGCATAGACTATAAAGATACTTTCTCCCGGTTTCTTCGAAAGACTCTTTTAAGATCATTATGGCACTTATGGCACATTTTGATCTTGAGCTTCATCAGATGGATGTAAAGACATCGTTCCTAAATAGAGACATTGATGAGACGATTTATATGGAGCAACCAGAAAACTTTGTAGTCGGTGACCCGAAGCAAATGGTATGCAAATAAAAGAAATCCATCTATGGGCTCAAACAGTCTTCCCGGCAATGGTACCATAAATTTCATGAGGTTATTATCTCTTTTGGTTGAGGTAAATACAGTTGAAGATTGTGTGTATTATAAATTCAGTAGGAATAAGTTTATATTTTTAGTTTTGTATGTTGATGACATTTTAATTGCATGTAATAATATAGGCTTGTTGCATGAAACCAAGAGATTTCTCGCTAAAAAATTCGAGATGAAGGATGTTGGTGATGCGTCTTTTGTATTATGAATTCAAATATATCGAGATGGCTCTCTAGGTATACTTGGATTATCACCAAAGAACTATATCGATAAGGTATTGCAAAGATTTGGCATGCATAACTGTAAACCTTTAGATACCCCTTTGGCCAATAGTGAAAAATTCAGTCTTAGCCAATATCCTAATAATGATTTTGAGGCTAAGAAAATGTAGAACATCTCCTATTCATCTTTGATAAGCAGCTTGATGTATGCTCAAGTTTGCACTAGACCAGATATAACATATATAGTTGCAATGCTAAGCAGGTATCTAAGCAATCCAGGATTGGATCATTGGGTTGCAGCAAAACGGGTGTTGCGGTATTTGCAAAAGACAAAGGATTTCATGCTCACATATAGGAAATCAGATTAGTTGGAGATTATTGGGTATTCAGATTTGATTTTGCTGGTTGCCAAGACACACACAAATCTACTTCATGGTACATTTTTTTGCTTGGTAGAAGTGCGGTTTCTTAGAAAAGTGCTAAGCAGTCACTCGTTGTCCCGTCCACAATGCAGCTGAGTATATTGCTTACTATGAGCTTCAAATCATGGGATAGGGTTGCAAAACTTTGTCATAGGGCTGCGAAATTTGGATCAGGTTGGCAGATCACTAAAGTTATATTGTGACAATAAGTATGCAGTTATGTATTCTAATAACAACAGGAACTCGTCTAAGTTTAAGCATATAGACATCAAGTTCCTAGTTATGAAAGAAAGAATTCAGAGTAGTAAATTGTCAATTGAGCATATAGGTACAAACTCCATGATTGCGGATCCGTTCACTAAAGGTTTGACGCCTAAAGTGTTATATGAGTATGTTGCTTATATGGGTGTGGTTTCACCTAAGGAATTCAATTCTAGTGGGAGTTTGTAATTTCTTTTGCTCATGTGACAATACCAGTTTAGTGTAAAGACCTTCAGTTATATTCTAATCATCTCATTTGGTACTAAGAAGATGTCATAAACTCATAAGGAATAAAGTTGGACCAGTTGAAAACATGCATGTTATGATCACATCTCATGTAATTCCATGCTACATATCCATATTTGATCCATGTCGTTCTTTTATGTTGACATATGTAAACATTGATGGGTTGAGTTATGCTTTAAAGTGATGAAGACCGCTTTGATCCTATGTTGGCATAATTGATGGACCGGATTGGTTTAAAGATGCTAATGACATAGATAGTACTTTTAAAGCTCATAAAGTTTTTGATATGTATTTACTCATTTAGTCCAAGTGGGAGATTGTTAGATTAATTTCTTGTTAATACATATCAACTATCTATTCTATGGTTGGCTCAAATATATAAAGTGATCAAATAAAGTATTTATTAAGATCCAGAGTATCTATTAAGGAAAATATGGACTTTGATTTAAATCTGTGTAGAGGCATGTTTGGAATATATCTCTAATTATGGGATGGGATAGAACTCTATACTAAAGATTATAAATAAAGGTCATATCATCTCAGCAGGATAACTCATGCCATACCACCTATTCCTATCTGTAGTTGGAGTATTTGGCTTACCTCTTGCTGGGAAAACTAAATCCTATGTAGATTGAATACCTGCACATCTACTGTTTCATATCAACCCTATGACGAACAATGGCATCGTCATCAGGTATGCTTTCAAGTTTTCAGATTTTATAGGTGTTGCAATTATCATATATACGATCTTGTTTCGTTCTGATCATCTGGTATAGATCAGAATTTTATCTAGCATTTCATCCCTGAACATAGTGATTTGATGGGAAAGCTACTGAAAAACAAACAGATGAAAAAACAGACAAGAGACAACCTTAATGGACCATGACATTATACAACATGATACCGCTAAGAGGATTGCTGTCTGGGACTATGTGCGTCCCATTGTTTTGTTGACTTGTCATGTTGTGCCGACACGGTGTGAATAGCCACGACCATATTTGTCTTGCTTCTATCCATCTGAATAGTCATAAGGAAAACAATCACTGACATAATCAGCTTCTACATGGATATTGATCTTATAGTTGCTGATAGTATGGTTGTCTACTTCTCAGTTTAAATAGCATTCGTGCAGTAATAAATCCTCAATGATATTCATGTCCCTCTCCTTTGCTGTCAGTTTCATGAAGTTGAGGCTAGACAGGGTCTTAGCGGAGCAGTTCGATGCAGAAACACTTGAAGAGGCATTGGCTTCTAACCCTGTTGAGTTGAAATTTGAGAAGCCTGAGAAATGGACAGCTCCATACCCTAAATACGAGTTTGGATGGTGGGAGCCCTTCTTACCTCCAAAGTCCAGCAATGGCACGGCTTAGAGATAAGCAGCAATCCATGAGCAATGTAAGATTTCTACCATGTAAGTGATGAATGTATTTTTTTTTCACTATGTTTATGTAGTCCCTGAGGTTGTGCGAATACTGTTAGCTACATTAGTTGCAGAGATTGCTGTACTTTTGGCAATACCAAATAAGCAGTGGTTTTGTTTCGCAAAATCATGGTTCTGTCATGGACTTGAGGTTGGTGGTATATTTTATTTATGGATGGAAATTCCTGTATGTTCTAATTTGAGGAACTGCCAGTCAATCATGTTCTAAATTATTTCAGAACCACCACCATGTAAATCAATCATGCACACATGGTTTCCAGTCCGGCAGTAACAACAATGTAAACAAACTCGCAATGTTAATCATAACAGAAAAGAATTTGAAGGTTTTCCCTTGATACTCTGTCTCTCTCTCTCTCTCTCTCTCTCTCTCTACACACACACATATATATATATACATATATGTATATATATATACATATACATATATGTATATGTATATATATATATATATATATTTGTGTGTGTTGCCCTCTTTAGGGCCTCGCGCCTTTTATTTATAGTATTATAATTCGACTCTAACACGATTCTCAACTCGCACACGACTTTGACTATCATTAAACTATAATACTAACTCTCTAATACTCTCCCTCAAGATGAGTATGAGATAACAATCATGACTGTCATGTTGCATATTGCAATATCGTTACTATAACCTAACACTTTACCAAACCCACCACCGACTCTATATCCAATACAATCACAAAGACCAGAAGTTGATCGACATCAATACCACCAAGGACACCACCAAATCATTTTCCAACATCTACTAGCTGCCCCAGCCTCAACCTCCTCCTCCTCTGCCCACACGCCCCCAGCCAACCCCGACCTCCACCACCTCTGCCCACACACACCCAGCCTCAAACTCCACCTTTTATCAACCCCGCCTCTGGACCTCTCTAGCAATGTCATCTTTGGCACCCATACCAACACCACCGCACGACATCCGTGCCATCACAATAGCCTCCACTAGAGCTACCTAGCTCCTTCTCCGTCATCACCATCGTCGAGCTCATCACCGCCATCCAACTCACCACCACCATCCAACACTTATCACGACAAACACGTGCCCTACCAGTAACAACACCAACACCAATGTCAACATCACCATCGAGACTGCCATCAATTCCACTATTAGCACAACCACTAAAGTCATCGCCTGAACAGTCTTCTCCCCCTATTTTAAGGCATCTCTACTTACCCTAAAACTCCACCACCATCACGCCTTCCGTCATAACCTTCAATATTGTCACCACCTAAGTTTCCTCCACCACCATACTAATTTCCAATGTAGCAATCAACAACAACCCAATAGAAGACTCCACCACTAAGCAACACACCTGGTAGTGTGCACCTAGTACAACTCTTCTTCCACCTCTCCCTTCTTCTACTGCAGCAAACACTTTGATACCTTCCCTTTTCAACACCAAAAAGAGCACAACAACAAGAACACTCGGTACAACACCATCCTCTCTCTCCTTCCCCCTAAGACAGCATACACAGCCGCACAACAAATTCCCTATATGGCGCCTGATCTCCTCTCCGCTCTCGATCTACACATCCCAATCACCAAACTATGTCGCGCGTCTTTTCCACGATCATGGAAACACCTCAATCATCAACAAACAGCAGACCAACATCACATCCACTTCTTTCCTTCCTCCCTCCCTTCCTTCTCTCTCCACTGTCCAAATCCCAATCTCCTCCCCCTCCCCTCGATGCGAGATCACTGCTTCTCCCCCCTCCCTCTTGCTCTTGGGTGGATGTGTTGAGGCGGCGGCTTGTACTTGTCGTCTTCTTCGTCACCTCCTCTTCCTCTGCGGGATTCTTCCCCTTCCCCTCCACATGCCGGATGCAGATCCACTTGTTCATGCGCCAGATCCTCTCCTCCTTCGCATTCTTGTCACAGTCTTGGATTGAAAGCTTCCCCTTCCCCTCCCCATCTCCTGCATCACCTTTCGGATCTTGGGCCCCTGTCCTCTCTTCCAGAGCGCTTCCCCTTCCCCTTTCCTCGCCATGAAATTCCGAACTCCTCTCCCCTCTTCTCCTCTCTCCACAGCGGTAACCTGGTCCTGGCCTGGCCGGCGCGGCACAGTTGGCTGCAGTGGGTCGCTGCCCTCCTGTGTTGCGTGGGCCCGCACACAACCCTGTCGGCCATGGTCCGCTCCCGGGGTCCGCACATAGTCCAACTCTAATAAAAACTCTCGACTCGCGTACGACTTGGATTCTTATTAAAGTCTAATACTATCTTACCAACACCACAACATTTCGTTGTCCCAATAACATGACACCGCTACTAATAGTCATATATAAAGTCTAACCAACAGAAAAAGTTATTGACATTTAGTTAATTTAAAAAAGCCATCGGATATTAGGGTAGTGTAGGACCGTAAAGGCGACTAGGGGGTGAATAGGCGCTTTCTTAACTTTCTCGCCTTAATCAAATTCAACACGAACTTTACTCCTTTAGCTATGAAGGCTAAGAAGATCAGTAAGTGCACAGTGGAAGCCTTGTGCTGAATTCGATAACCCCGTCAACCACAAGACATAAATGTGGAGAATGATCTCACTAGTGCAGGTCAGGCTGGCGATCGGGCGAGGTCAGAGGCCAGCGGTCGGACCGACGGTTAACGAGCGGTCGAACCGGCTACTAACTGGCGGTCGGACCGTTGGAAATTGGTTCGACCTGCCACTACCGAGCGGTCTGAAAAGCGGGCGGTCGGACCGCCGTTACAAAACCGGTCAAACCGATTTAGTTCAGTACTGAAAAACAATGCCCAAAACCAAAACGAAATTTGGTCCAACTTTTGATTCAACCAATGAAACTCGACCAAATTTGGAGCACACCTCTCTAAGGATATTAGAGACCTATTTCTAGCGACGATCCTCCAGATCCACTTCGTAGAATCGATCTCTCAAGGTTTTACCAATGAAGTGCACAAACCCTAGAAATATGAAAATCTTTGATTCAAGACTTGCTTGTAGGGGTTGATGGTCTAGATGATTCTAGAAGTATTCCACACATCAAAGCAAGAGAAAATAGGTCAAGAGACCAAGCTTAACCACTTGAATCAAGGAAGCACCAAAATCATCCAAAAGAGAGAAGAACACAAAGGAGACAAATGATCTTTCAAGCAAGCATCACAAGATTGATTGATCTCACTAGATGCTTACAAAGCCACTCCAACAAGGAGGACAAGAGCTCACACAAGGAGCACACACACAATCTCTCCAAACCCTAGCCTCTCCTCTCCTCTCCTCTCCTCCAAACCCTAGAAAAAGATGAAGGGGGCCAAATGAGTGCTTCAAGGGGTTTTACATCTCCCCCTTTCTATTTATAGGAGAAGCCTAGGGTTTCACTTTTGGGACCCACACACACATGGGACCCACTCACATACAACTGTTGAAGCAATCGTCTGCTTCACCACGTGTAGGTTGATCAGCGGCTCTCATCCTGTCGCCAAGTCTCTCCTGTCCGAATCCCATCGGAACCTCCTAGAGACTTCACCGACTTCCGCACCACCTGATCCAACCAGCTGTACCGAACTACCCGTTCGATCCATCTTGCCCATTCTGCACCATGCTTGAGTCACATGACCTCACCCGACATCCATGATCGTTCTGGACCTCAGCTCTCCAAGCGTAGTCCCGATCCACCTCACCGTTGACGTCGTTGACCTGCAAGCCACCTGCACAGCAATATACAAACAAATCGTCTCCGGGAACAAGTTCTTTACAACTTGACCCACGTTAGTTCCGTAATGCAATATGCAACAATAAGGCATTGAAGTTTATACAATAAACACAATCAATACACAACAATGCCAACAAGGCCAAGCTTCAAGTGATCGGCGGTCTGACCGCCCCACTCCACCGGTCCGACTGATTTCAGGCCGGTCGGACCGATTCCATAACGGCGGTCGGACCGCCCGAAAAGACTTAGCCAAATTTTCAGCTTGAAAATCCGAAACCTTCTGGAAATTTCAATTGAATAGAACTTTTGACTGGGAGCTCCAAAAATTATGTGACCACATCCAGGAGACTCTCCTCACTTGCCTACACAACCTATTTTTGGCTCAGCCCCAAATTCCATCATCACCTTTTGGCGGTCGGACCGGCAAACACTGCCGTCGAGACCTTCCCATCGCATTTGGCCGGTCGGACCGATGATGACTGGCGACCACTCGAGCAAACCCGAAAACGCGACAAATTGCAACCAACAAAGCTATTGCCAATTGACTCATCATCCTGAGATCGTGCACATATCCTCACGATATCCACAGGTAGCTCACGCTAATTTTCCGCAATAAGACACTACAAATTGGCGTTTGCTTTGCAGATCCAAAGACGCTATTATTGGTTAATTATTACTCCTCCTACATATAACTTCGAGAACTAGTTAATTTTCTAAAATTATCAAAAACTGACAGGTGCTGAATATATGCTCTTTCTTGCAAAAACATATCACCGTAGGAAGTTAACACATGTGCCAATACACAAGGAAAATTACATTGTACCAGTAACCAAGAATAGTTATTACAACTTTAATTTTAAAAAAGATGAGATATATATCCCATGTTCTGATATACAGAGAGCTTATCAGACTACGATGCACAGACAACAGATGCACAAGACCTAAATGGCTACATGAGTGAAGGATAAAGCCACCAAAGTTAGAACGCACTGAAATTACAAGTCATTGCCGGCATTCTGACCAACACACTGATTCCCTAGTGACCGAAACTAACACAACCCTATAAATTTAAGGCCTGAAACAATCTACGGATCTTGTGATTGCTCTTCGTCCGATCTTCCGATGCTTCAGAATCTGCAGAATCAAAAGAAAACATTGCTTGAGGACCTGTGATAAACTGAACTGAAAGCAAAACGCGTAATAGTACAGACAATGCAAACATGTGATGCGAGTTTCTTTCAACATGTGGTTGGTTTTCTTGAAAGAAACACATTTGGTTGGTACATAGATCTTCATGTGCTTAATACTACTCCTGATGTTCTTTTTTACTTGATGTCTTAGAATCTACGTAGTTAAACTTTCTAAAGTTTGATCACCAATAGATTTAAAAATATATAGATTGTCTATATGAAAATTATATCAATAGATTCATTATAAAAAAATATTTTTTATAATATTATAAATTTATTAGTACATTTTAATATAAAATTATAAAAATAACGGTCAAATTCGTATATCGGAAACCGTGAAAAAAACACAGTACAAAAGAACGGATATATCGGAAACCGTGAAAAAAAAACACAGTACAAAAGAACGGAGGAAATGCTATATATACCAGTGATAGAGTCAAATGGCCCATGTGAACCCTCTATTTCGTGCATGTGTCTCCTTGGGATTAACAAGTGCCAGTGTTTTCAGAAGAAAAACCAAATGGTATGTCAAATTTGTGCCCAGAGGGGGAACATGGAGAAAAACACTGTAATGAGCATTGAGCAGTAGTATTCTTTGCTTCATTGCCCACCATTTTTTTCTTCCAAAAAGAACTTTTTCAAATGACGAAACTAATACGTCAACGCGCAAAAGTAAATGGCAGGAATAGGCAGGTGCACGAAAGAGCACCAAGAAAGTGAAGGAAGAATTAAAAACTTGCGGGGAAGCTGGTTCTTCTTTCACTACTAAAAGAAATAAAATAAATCAATGATTAACCAAAAAGAAATAAAATGGTACATGTGGCAATGGTTGTCACTAAAAAAAATCTCAAGACTGCAAGCAGATCAAGTCAAGATCGAATAGAAAGAATCCACAGCACGATCAAGAATTGCCGGGCGCAAGCACCGCTGCAATGCCAAGGTACATACATAATACACAGGAGAGGCAAGACGAAGGCTGGACGCCGGGGGCGCCGCGTCAAGCGCCCCACACGGTGATCCCCTCCATCATGCACTTGAACTCGCCGAAGTCGACGAGGCCGTCGCGGTCGCGGTCGACGTTGCAGATCATCTCCTGCACCGTGGCCAAGTTCCGCGCCTCGGGCAGACCGAGCTTCTTGAGCACGGCCTGTAGCTCAGCCGCCGAGATGAACCCGTCGCCGTCCTCGTCGAAAACCCGGAACGCCTCCTTCATGTCCCCTTCGCTGTCCTCGCCCTCCTTCCCGGGCTCCTCCTCGACGATGGGGCCGAAGAGCGCGTCGCCGAGCGAGCGGTGGAGGGACTCAAAGTCGTCGAAGCGGAGGCCCGCGGCGCCCGCGGGGATGTAGGAGCCGACGGTGGCCTCCAGGTCGGCGCGGGCGGCGCCGAGGCCGAGCGCGTCCAGCGCGGACGCCATCTCGTCGAGGGTGATCTCACCGTCGCCGTTGCGGTCGAAGAGGTCGAACACCCGGCGCAGGCGCAGGGCGTTGAGACTGCCGTTCCGGAGGCGGAACGACGGCGAGGGCTTCTTGGACAGCGACGGCTTCGCCTTCTTGGCAGCTGTGTCCATCGCTAGAATTCCCGGTTTTTTCCTGTTTCTTTCGGGGTTAGGCTTTCGGCCGGGTTTTATAGAGGTAGAGGAGAACGTGACGGCGATTCACAGTCTCCGAGACGGAGTTAATCTCCTTTTTTTTCCTCGCTGGGAACATCTCTCTATCCATCGAAACACCTAATAAGAGAAAATGACGTTATTAACAAAGTTCATCCATTCAAAGGTTATTTGATCTGTCAGTGCAAGTCCATTAAGAATTATCCAACACAAGAGATCTTGGGATCTAATATATCAATTCCACCGTCTGTTTAAGAATATATAACGGTTTTAGATGTCGATACGGGTGCAACTTCGACTATTTTTTATATGAATATATTTTATAAATTAATATAAAAATATTATATTATAAAAATATATTTTTAATGCCTAATCTAATGATTTTATTTTTATATGACCAATACAAATAGTTCGTATACGTTAGTGGTCAAAGTTAAGCAAGTTTGACTACACACTTTCTAAAACTTCATATGTTTCTGAGAAGGGAGTGTATATTAAAAGTCGATGACACACCTTTTACAACTGCTAAGAAAAAAAGATAAATATGATATAAATTTTTATAAAAAAGGACAAATCAGACCTTTAAATTGGTGGACCATAACTTTAAAGGCTTAGATTCGATAGTTGTCTTACAAACATATTAATTTAAAAAAGATCTAAAAACATCTTACCCTCAATTTGGTGGACTATAATTTTAAGGCTTAGATTCAATAGTTGATTTAGAGATATATTAATTTGAAAGAAAAAAGAAATAGATAGCACTATGTTTAATTCAAAGGTTAAGAGTGTAAATTTTCTCGATGGACCTACCTCTCAATCCTCTCTTCCACACATAAGAAGAGAGATCTCAAAATAAAATTTGTTAATAAAATATGAAATAAAATATCCCAAATTCAAATTTAGATAGCAACAAAATATATTTTTTGAAATTTAGAATTACGTAAAGTTATTCAATATTAAAGCGCGCAATTGCGCAGACCAATTGGCTAGTTACGAAAATCCACACAAAAAAAAAAAATCAAATCATCCATGTGCAGTTGATGAAAATACCACATCCCAAATTCACTTTTCACTACCTTTAATAAATCTTTTCATTTTACAACATCCCCTTCTACCTTTTGTTTCACTTTGCACCACGAGCACGCCCTATCAGCGAGAGGGAAATAGGGAGGCGCGCGGGGATCTTGTTGTAGGCGAGGCGGCGGCAACCAAAAAAAATAGAGAGAGCAGGCTAAACATATCACTCGACTCGACTTGTACACGCAAGTCTGGAGCAAAGCCACACCGTTCTCGCTCCATCAACCTTTACGCCGTCCGCGGCAGGAGGCAAGGAGAAAAGGGGGACGACGACGTAGGGAAGGAAGAACATCCCCTCGTTCACCGTCGGTGAGCACTAAAGAAGGCAATCAAATCTTTACACTGCTGTAAAATGCAAGACATGATAAGATATTGTGCTAAGTGAAAAGATTTGCTAAGAGTGGTGCAAAGTGAAACCACGGTACTTCCTCCCCTTGTTCGCCGTCGACGAGCGCTAAAAAAGGCAGCTAAATCCTTACTCTAATGTAAAATGCAATACATGGTAAGAAAACGTAGTATAAATTAAAAATATTTGTTAAGAGTGGTGCGAAATAAAATTATAGTAAAAATACATTATTAAAGTAGAGTTTACACTCAAAATTTAGCAGCCGGATTAGGCACCGACGGTGCGGAGTTGTTTCGCTAAAGAAACGACCACCGCACATGTGCGAGCTCCGGGAAAACGTGTATCCTGAATTCATTAATGCCGAACACGATCCACCACTCCGTAAGTTAGGCCACCGTCTCGTCGGACTCAGACACCCCAAATTTAACAAGGAGGGGGACATTTTGCACAACTGTACGTTTGCGCAGATAAATAACGAAGCCATTATTTTCCTCCAAAAGCACAGCCTTTTCCAACCTCCTGTCAACGCTAGGCGCCATTGCCTGTCGTGAAAGGCACAACTACTGAGACGAGCGCCCCCATCTAGACGGGCAACGTAGAGGAACAACGACAAGTCTGAAGTTTGAACAGTACGCAAGGGAATAAAGGCATTTATCTAGATCGTCAAGCAAACGCAAGAACCGGACCGAAGTTACCAATTCAGCGGCCGGCAATGGTAAAGGCCCGGCGGCCACCGCAGAAACGCCACAACTCACAACAGCGACAGGATCAAGCTAGTGAGAACATAAACTAGGACGGGAAGAAGAAAAGTTGGAGCAACAACGCGGAGGCGCGCTCTCCCCGCTCCCAATATGTAAAACGCGAGTCGGCGTCTCGACGAACGTGAGGCCACTGGCCGCATCACTGCCTCCGCTGTTCTGACTTGACAGCGGCCAGGTCGTGCCATCACCGGGCCACGGCGCGCGCACGCAGGGGCAAGGGCTGCTTCGTTCGCCTCGGTTGCTTGGTCCAAGTCGTCCCATGTGCGTACTTCCAACTATGCTGACCCGGAACACCAAATATATTTCAGGGGTGGTAGAGAGGAAAGCCGCCGATAACATGCAAGGGAGAGGAGGTGGAGCAACGAGGCAGTTACTTACAATAATACTGTTCTAAATCTAAAATTATATTATCAAGTGACGTTCAATTTTGGCATGATTTTCTGTAACTTTTAATTTTATTTGTTTTTGTATTTGTATGGTTTACTTAGATTAACTTTTGTCTAATTTAGATTTTTTAGCATAGTATTACTGTAACTTTTAGTTCTATTTTTTTTTTTGCATTTGTAGGGTTCAACTAGATTTACTTTTATCTAGTTTAGATTTCTTTTATATATTTTTATTTTGTAGGGCAGCACAGAACAACATAGAAACTTGTGGTATTCATTGGATCAAACTCCTACAGCTAATAAATGTGACTGACATTTAAGAAAAAAATCAATCATCTGTTCAATATATTGTCCTATTTTTTTAATAAACTTGCACAAATTTTTAACTTTTATGTAATCTATCTTCTATTATCTTATTAAAGTAGAATCAAAAGAAGTCATCATATTCACTCCTAAGGGCTAGAAATTCCCACGTTAATCGGTGAAAAAAAAATCCACACTGTCGATCATAATGGATCCAGATTATATCAACCTAGATTAAAATAAAGAGTCAACGTCAAGTACAATAAAACTAAAATTCGAAATAAAAATGACATAATTCAGCAATTTGATTACCATATTAAAGCAGAGTTAAAAGAAGCTGTCACATTCGCTCTAAAGGCCTAGAAATTTTCATATTAATCGGTGGAAAAAAAGATCTACAACGTCCATCTTGATGAGTCCATATTATAACGGTCTAGATTGAAATAAAGAGTCCATGTCGAGTACAATAAAACTAAAATTAAGAATAAAAATAAAATAAGATCAGTAATTTGATTTACATACGAACTCCCTTGTAAAAAAGTCCATATCAAGTACAATAAAACTAAAATTCAAAATAAAATTAGCAATTTGATTTTCACACAAAATTCTTAGTAAAATCCCTAACTAATCATAACTTGGAATAAAAAATAAAGAAAAATGGAAATTATAATTGTATACAAAATCCAAAACAAAGTAAAATGCAGAATAAAAATAAAATAAAATTAGCAAATTGATTTTGATACAAATTCCAATGATTATAATTTAGAATAACAATTAAACAAAAAGTGACACTTAGATTTGTATACGAAATCTAACAAAAAACAACTAAAATTTGGAATAAAAAATACATTAGCAATTTGATTTCAATATGAATTATAAAGTGAAATCCATGAATAACTATAATTCGAAATAAATACATAAACTTGAAATTTTGATTTGTATATGAAAGGTATAACGAGGATGACATGAATGGTATCGGAGGAGACACAAAAGAAGCCACCACATTCGCTCTTAAAATCATGTGTTTCTATTGTTGCTTCCTATGGAATGAAAATAAATAATAACTAAAATTTTGATTAAAAGATACAAATTATAACGAGAATGTTGGACCGAAAATGCGACTAGAGGGGGGTGTGAATAGGAGCACGCTCACTTTTTTCAACCAAGATTAGATTCAATGCAAATTTCACTCGAATAGCTATAGAAGCTATGAAGATCAATATACCAGTACAGCGGAAGACTAGTATTGAATCCAATCTAAACCCCGAAGCAAAACAACCAAAAACAACACGAGCTAAAATTCTAAGTGTTTGGCGGTCTGACCTCTGTGTTAATGGCGGTCGGACCGGTCGGTCGGACCGGTCACCTTAGGTCGGACCGGTCACCTGTGAATGATCGACCTCGATCTAATGAATAGTAAAAATAGCCCGAAAAATGAAGTTGTAAATAGATGTAACTTTTGATCTACAACTCCAAACTTGATGAAACTTGGAACACACCTTCTTTAGGATGTCAGGAACCTATTCCAATCGAAGATCGTGAAGATCCTTGGAAAAGTTACGATATTTTTCCGTTTGAGAGGGGGATGGTTCAAAACTGAGTCAAAACGAAAACTAGATCCAAAAACTTGTTTGTGGGTGATTGATGATCAAGATGATCCTAGATGTATTCCTACATGTCACAGCAAGCTAGATCACGTGAAGAAATCAATAAAAAACTCACGAATCAAAGAAAGACTCAAAATCACCAAATAGAGAGAAAGAAGGCAAAGAGACACATCTTTGAGCAAACTTTTCTTAGATTGATTTGATAGGGTTTGGGTTTACAGTCACTCCATTAATGGAGGACAAAGCTCAATCCAAGAGCACGAAATCAAATCAAAACTCTCTAGAACCCTAACCTCCACTAATCCTCTTCCTAAGCAAAACTAGGGTTTCAACAATAATGAAATGGTTGAGGGGGGTGTAGCCACCTCCCTCCTCTATTTATAGTAGAGGCTTAGACCTTCTATAAGATTTAACTTAAATGGGCTCCCGTTAAGGCCCAACACAAACAGGTTACACACGCACGCATTTTAAAGCGCCGTTTTCAACACCTCTTGACCTAAACCGCTTCTCTTTGCGTCGTCTCGCGCCGCGGGTTGGCAAAAGGTCACCAAGGTGGTATTTGGTAAGATTACCAAAATACCCCTTCTCGTTCCTTCTCCGAAGAACGAGTACATCTGCGTGAAGCACTTCGCCTGCTCCGCTACGTGTAGGTTGATCAACGTCTCTCTCCATGTCGGCAAGTCTCTCCCATCCGGCTCCCACCGAAACCACCATGACACTTGCACCGACTCCCACGCCGCTTGATCAAACCAGTCGCACCGAACTGTCCGTTCGGTCCTCTCTGTCCATTCTGCACCATACTTGAGTTCATTGACCTCACCCGGCATTGTCGATCGTTTTGGACCTCAGCTCTCCAAACCTAGTCCCGATCATCCTCACCGTTGACCGTCGTTGACCACCAAGCAACCTACACAATAATAGACAAGTAAATCGAATCCGGGAACAAGTTCTTCACAATTTGACCCACGGTAGTCAAAACATGCATCATGCAACACATATGCACTGAAACTCATGACTTTGACCTAACAACCGAACAACGCCGCCACGAAGACCGACGTTCAAGTGACAATCGGTCCGACCGCCCTCGGGGCGGTCGAACCGCCGACCTTTTTTGGTCGACCGCCACTATAGGCGGTCGACCGCCCAAAAGGACTTAGCCGATTTTCAACCCCTGAAAATCCGAAACCTACTGGAAACTTTAAACCAATAGAACTTTTGACTGGAGACTCCAAAAATTATGGGACCAAGTGCAATAGAATCCCCTCTCTTGCCTACACCCTCTATTTTTGGCCCAGCTCATTTTTACACATTTGGTCACTGCCGGTCCGACCGCCGCTCATGGCCGGTCCGACCGATTTGGTACCGGTCGGACCGCCATGCTATGGCCGGTCAGACCGCTTGTCACCTGACAGTTCTGAAACTTTATCAAAAACACGTGAAACGACAAACCATTAACATCATTGCCAATTGTCACATCATCATAAGATCTGGAGCATATCCCCATGATATCCACAGAGAATAACACGAATGGTATCGTGGGAGACCACGAAAGAGTGCAATGGTATCAACCTGTCCCGCAAGAAAATATTGACCCACGGGGAAGCAAAGAGCCGATGCGGCGGCGACGGAGATGATGACAATGTCGTGCTGCTCGATGGAGCCATTGAAGTAAAAGTCAAGTGTTGAAAGAACCAAAGGCTATGATGACAAGTGGTGAGCGTCGACGTTGTTAAAGAAATTAGTGGCAAAAGAAGCTCGATGATAAGGAAGCGCTGATAGTGAGGAGATGAAGCTTTGCATTGAAGACGAGTTATGGACGATGTGGGGCTATTAGGTAGCTAGAAGTGTGCAATCACTGGCGAGAGACACGTCGTCGCCGACAATAGCAAAAAGATTCTCTAAATCGTTAGACAACGACTAAAACAGACATGTCGACATTGGTGAATATGGGAGGTCGCTATGATTAGTGAGGAAGTCACAACGTTGAGGTTGACAACGTCGAATAAGAGGAGTGTTCGACACAAGATAAGAGGACGTCAATCATGTATAACATCATGCATGCGTATGTATATGCATGCATCCGTACGAATAGAAGCGCGGACGTACAGAAGTAGAGGAGCAAAAAGTTTGGAGTAGAGATGGCGTAGTCGTAGAAAATATGCTCGGGGTCACCTGAGAGAGCGTAACATGTGTCCCAACTGGGATCGGCGACGGTTGCATGTGTATGCTTGTTGATGTTGCAATGGTTAGCATTAAGGAATAACTACGGAAAAGTAGAAGATAGCTATATGGTAAAGTATTACATTTGAAGGGGTAGCAACTGAGAGGGGTGATCAAGATTTGGGTTTACTGTTAGAGGTTGAAGCAAAAAAAATTATGATGGCAAGAAGAGATAGAAACCACACGGTTTCGTGGGGCATCCGACGTGTGATAGAAGATAAGTTAAAGGTTTGTTGCCCATGATGCATCGGTGTATGCCTATGATGTATTGATGTATGCATATGTAAACTAATAAGATAATTTACCACACACATAATCAATATATTGCTTGAGATTAAATAAAAATACATGTACATACATACAATTTGGGGAAAAAAATAACTAACAGAGTAAGAATAGGTGTATGGAGCTATATGATCTATGCATGATGGAGAATGGTTAGTTTCTAAGAACCCTAACAACTTATTATGCTCAATGGTTTTCTTCTATCAAAGCACATACTTCAATTACATTCTCCAGGTTGTAAATTTCTTTAAGTTTCTATTGTTATTTCTAATGTTTAAGCAATGGATTGAGCGCACTAGTGCGAAAGTTGTTGTGCGTTAGCAATCTTAAAACGTCTAAATAGCATACAAGATACATAAATATATCTTAAGTATTCATACAAACTTTGAAAAAAAATCTAATCACATAAATACATGAGCCACTCTGCTAATTTCATATAGAATATAGTTTTATATAGTGTGTTTCGCAAAAAAGAAGGGGTTGTTGAACCCACAGCCTACAATGTGCGTCCTCAAGGCAACCCACACACTGCAGTCAGGCAAGTCACTAGTTAAATTTTATAATAAGCTCTAAAATCATGGTGCACATTGATAGGGCGCACTATAACTCAATAATTTGAAACCCAATAATTTTGGGCCGGTTTGAGTGGAACAAGATTCATATTTCACTGTCAGTGGATACTTCCATTCTCTTCAACGTGTATTATCACAATTTTGTGCAGTCAGACCCTCCTAAATCATAATTGATGGAATCGTGTACAGTTCCGTTGTGAGTACCGTTTAACTGCCAACGTTATCGCGTTTTGTGACACCGTTTGGGGGAAAAACATGGAATGGAGAGGGCCTCACATGAGATCTCTCCCCAATCCCCATCTCCATCCATTTTCTCCACCCCTGAATCCAACGGCCCAGAGAAGAGGGCCTCATTTCCTTCCCCGCTTGGGACACGAGTGGGCGGGCTGTTGGTGGGGCCAAACAAACGTTGGCCGATTTGACTTTATATATGTTGCGGCGGTCGCCGTCGCCGTCGCGTGTCCCTGTCGATCACCAAACGCAAGTGGTCAAGTACATTATATGAGCTTGTTAATGTCCGCGCAAAAAAAGCTACGGCTCACAAGTCGCACGCCATCGACGCGGTTTATACGCTGCTAGCTTCCCATTGCGTGTTTCGGCTCGTAGTTCCCGTGTCATCTTTCGTTGTCGTAGTGTGCCACATCAACTTTCCACCCTGTGTGCAATCCGGATGAACCTGTATGCATACGCTTTCGTCAGCAGAGTGTAACCTGAAGATTTCCTGAATCTACCTCCGGCGCCGCCACCCGCCACCAGCCAGGCCGCCTATAGGCCAGGATGTGAAATTGACTTTATGGCATAATAAGCTAACTTTTTTTTTGCTGTTATTGGGTGATGGATCGGCGGCCCTTTTGCTTGGTTTACCTCCCCTTGGAAAGAAACTGGAGCGGAGTAGCGACGAATTCAGGATTTCCGGACTGAGTATTCGAAGTTGACAAAATATTATTTAATATAAAAAGTAAAGATCTACAGTATCAAAAAAAAGGAAAACCAAATTGTTTGTACTAGATGCAACATCTATTTTTTTATATAGAAATTACAAAATACTTTAGGATGCTCCAGTGTTGCGATGCAATCTGACATGCGCGGTCGCTGCATGCGGTCCCTGCCTAGCGCCTGCCGCTTGGCTGGCCTGATCGTCGCCGCCCTCTCTCTCCCCGGCTCTCAGGCGATTACCGTCGCTCGCTTGCTCCTTGCCACTGAGGCCTAGTCAGAGGTAGGAGCCTCTATCGGCCTCTCGCCAAGTCGCTTGGTCCACTTGCCCCTCGGTCTCATGCACCAGCACCGCCCGGTTTGCCGAGTTTGGTCTGGAGCAATGGAGCCCGAGAGATACGCAGAGAAAAGAGGGCGAGGGAGCAGTGGTAGATCCATGATTAAATTTTAGGTATAGCAGTGTCACTTTCTCGCTGGACACCGTCTCACCACACACCACTAGGGTTTAGTCGTTTGGTCCTCGCTCAATGGCTTGACGTATTGCGTTGAGAATTTTTTCAACTAAATTTTTTTTTAGAGAAAAGTGCTCAATGAACTAATAAAATAAATCCTTTTTTTGAATACGTAAACATCCTAGAGTCCTAGACGCATTAAGTACTCGTATTACCGCATGCTCATCTTTTCATGGTTTTAATGAATTTATGATCATGATTTTAAGATGATTGCTTAGTATGAATCCTAAAAGAACAAATCAAATGAAGGGAACACCATGCAAGTCCTTACTGGCCGTCGGTGCACCATGCAAGTCCTTACTGGCTTAGAACAAATCAAATGAAGGGAACACCATGCAAGTCCTTACTGGCCGTCGGTGCACCATGCAAGTCCTTACTGGCCGCCTCACCGACGTCGTCCCCCGTGCGCCCCCCTCTGGCCTCGCGGCACAGGCGTGTATCTTTTCTGAATCTGCGACTGGCAGCACACACAAGAAAGCATATATGTTACCATCCCACGAATACAGAAATACTAATATTCTATACTGAATCATAACTCATGGGACAACTTACCTAAAAACTCTCTTCATTGCTTTTCAGACAATTTTTCTCAATTACACAAACTGAGCCGCCAGGCCCTCCACCAGTGATCTTTGCACCAAAATACCAAATAGACTAGGACCTCCATTTTGTGAGCCCGACGATGTCCCCCGCTGGCCGCTGCTTTCCACTTGCCGGCACCGACACGCCATGCCGCTCCGCGCTTGCTAATTTAGACACTGTGCAAGTTACAATAGGGAAGCGAAAGATTCTCATAAAGGAATTTTAAAAGAAATTCATACGGCATGGAACAAGATGGTGTAAATCATTAATAAAACAAATGCAAATTGCTCATTATTGGGAAAAGAGTACAACTGCTTACAACTAGCAACCTAAACTTTCCAGAACAACTGGAATATTGTAACTGAAGCAAAGTTGCTCCAAATTTTCATAGCAAAAAGATAGTACCACGGGTTGCACATAGATGCAGAAAAGAAGCTCTCACCACTGGTAGACATCTGGAAGCTGAAGGCCTACACTGGCAGCAGATTTGTTCAATATCTTTTTCATTTCATCATATCGGTCCTGAACAATCGAACATTATTTACAGAGTTAGTGGAGTACACAGTGTATGACAAGCCGATCTCTGAATCATCAATAAACCACACTATCATAGCCAGTCAATAGCCACTTACTGTTTCTTTTTGACATTGTGCTCTGCACTCTGCAGGACCGACCGCAGGAGGACCAAGAGGGGAGGCAGTGCGCACTCGCCCGGCACCGGGCGCCTGGGAGGCGGACTGGCGGAGGCAGGAGCCCGGAGCAGCGTCGCCCGGCGGCCGGCACTGCACCTAGAGCTCTGGAGGCCTGGAGTCGCACCTGGGAGGCTGGGAGAGTGGGAGGCGCTGAGGCGGAGCTGCGTCGCTCGGCGCAGCGCCTGGAGGCTGGCGCCCTGGAGCAGCGTCGCTCGGCGTGGCGCCTGGAGGCTGGCGCCCTCGGCCCTCGCCCCTCGACACAGTTGACGGCTCACGGCTCGACGTCCCGCCGCCTCGGCCTGTTGGCCAGCGCTTGCGCTCCATCCGTCCGTCGCCCAGGCCCAGTGCCCCACGGCCCCAGCCCGCGCTCGCCGGTCGCCGCCTCGCCCCGCCTACGCTCGCCGGTCGCCGCCTTGATGGCTCGATTGGATCTAGGATTTTGGGTGAGGGTGTGAGGGAGATTAGAAGCAATGGCCAATGGGGCACTTAGGCTTGCAGCCTGCACTTGAAGCTCTGGTTGCCCGGTGCTAGGCATGGGGGTAGGGGTTTTGGCGACGGGAAGCTCTGGCGGCTGCCAGACCTTGCCATAATGGCAGGTCCACCCTTGCCAGGGAGGGGAGATATGTTAAGGATTTGAGGGGGTCTCTGGATAGGTCAATGGGCGGGCCAGTCTAAGGAGGGGGAAGATGGGCTTTTGTGCAGCACTTCTTGAAACGAATTGGGGAGGGGGAGTTGTAGGAGTGGATGAAATCAATTAGGGGTTTACAAATATGCTAAATTGTGTCTAATTATATATAAGGGATATATTTAGTGTTAATGAGTAATTCAGTGATAAGGTGTCAATACCAATCTTAACCGTTGGATCTGAATTGAACAATCAAAATTAATGCGGGCTCCCACATCTAAACCATTTAATCACTTTGCATGCTCCCACCTTCAATACACTTTCATTAATGTGTCTTCATTAAACACCATGCATACTCTCACCTCCAATAGTCAAGATTGGTATTTACTAGATACATTCCTATATATATATAATGTATATATAATGTATCCGTTAGATATTGGGTATTTTTTTTTAAAAGGTGTTCAGCTGAGCAATGAACACCCTTAAACCACTATGGACAAATGCAGCGGAGGGAGGTGCAGTATATCATATATGCATGCGTTCTCTCACAGAGAGAAAAAGAAATTGTACTATTTTTTAATGAAAAAAGAAATGTTACTCATGGCCCATCTGTGATCTATTTTATGATGGACAAATGCAACAGGCCACCCGTGGACTCATCTACAGCCCAAACCATCCACAGCCCAAACCATCCGGGGAAACCTAGCCCAACTCATCTACATCACAAGTTCACAGCGGTGCCTCCGGAGGTAGCAATATCAAGCAGGCAACGCCCCCCACCTCGCGTCTCCTCGGCCGGTGAGCCTCCCCGCCCGCCGGAGTGACCCCTCGCGAGATCCAGCGCCGTTCCCGTCGCAAGGTGACGTCCTGCACCTGCCTCTCGCCCTCTTCTTCTCTTCTCTCCTCTCCTCTCTCCTTGATTTCCCCCCGACTAGTAGGCTTTCTTTGCACAAACCGATCTAGATCCCGTTTCTTCAAGTTTATAGGCTTGCTTTTGATGCTTTGGTCTGGGATATCTGCGAGACTTCGGTGTATAGATGATCTGTTGGGTTGAGTGGGTAGGGGATCCTAGCTGTTCAGCCCTTGAATCGTTCCTTCGTTGTTTAATTACAAATTCCCTAATTAGACAGTAAGCTAGTGATGCTTTGCCCATAAGGAGTCCTGTATCATAGAGTTCTTGCTCAGTGGGAACCTTGTAGTTCACTTGGAAATTTTATGGTATACCACTTCAATTGCAATGTCATATCTGGCCCTGGTGGAAGACGTACTGTATGTTGCAGTATATTTTCCAGGATGATGTTGCCTTTTGCTATGTTCAATCCATGAATATGGAGTAACCTGTTACTTTAGCTATGATGGTCTGATGACTGGTGGCATGTAAGAAGCAAATTTGGAACTAACAGAGCTATGATATGCAGAGATGGGCTTGTGGACGTTGCTGGAGGGTTTTTTGCTTCTTGCAAATGCATTGGCGATACTGAATGAAGACCGCTTTCTTGCGCCCAGGGGATGGAGCATGTCTGAAGTTTCAGGAAATGGGCAAACAAAGTCATTGAAGGGCCAGATCGTGGGGCTCATCTACGCCACACAGTTTCTGAGGATGCCCCTGATAGCACTTAATGTTCTTATCATTGTTGTGAAATTGGTGTCGGGCTGAGGCTCTTTGTCTGGTTTGAGCTGTTGGGTTGGATTGATTTCAATTCCAGCACTATGTAAAAATTAATCATATTCAGAAAGTTGCTGCAACGATGTTCACGTTGACTCTAATATGGCTTGTTGGTAAATTAGTTCTGGACAGAATTTTTTGTCGAATGCACCCGGTGTGGCTATCTTTCCTCTTTTATTACTTCTGAATCATTCACGCGTTTGTTGCTATTGGTGTGTGTTATGCACTTATGCTGCCTTGCTTACCATTTTAATGCTCAATTCTTTAACATTTGGATACTGCTTACGGTTGAAGGCATTGTCTCCTACCTCATGTCGAATGGTGACAAAACCAACCTTTTGAGCTGTTCACACTTAGCTGCATATTACCATCATCTATACATCGACTGTATATCCTTTTCTGTGAGAAACATTTTGAGCCCAATCTCTTACTTTGTGTATTTTTTAAAAAGAACTTTCTGTAGTATTTGATCATGCTCAGTTAGCTTTAATATTTGGGAATGCTGGCATTGCCTTGTGATATTAACTCTTCCTGGGCTTGTTAACTTTAGATGATGATCCAGTGGGGAGAAAAGAATGACGATCCATTCACTCATTTGCTGTTGCAAGTTGGAGAGAGGTTTGAGTTATGTTCATGAGACAGGTATGCTGCATGCCTTTTGCTCAACAGACAATTGGGTTCTTCTATACGCGTTTAACACTTTAATGTTTCCAATATATATTGCCTTTTGGTACTCACATCATAACAGCTGCATGTTTTTTTTCTTTTCACTTTTGCATATGGTGTTGACTTAAACCATCTACTCATTTGGCACCTTCTCTCTACTTCAACATATTGCAGCTGAATTCTGAACATGCCCATGAGAAAGATCGAGCCTGAATTATATGGAGCTGTATCTGTACATTTTTTTTAAAAGCTGCATTCATTAGATTACAATTTTCCTTACATCACCCAGTATGAGCACTAACATTATTATGTCCAAATCACCACGCCCCTCTTACTCTCTTAGTCTCTACAAGCACTTTGCACTTTCATTAAGGTGAGGTCCACACCAAACTCTGGCTCTACAATGAGTTTCAGTTTTGGAGAATGTTCATAGTGTGGTGAGAGCTTCAATACAAACTTGGAGATGATGAGAGAGATCAGTATCTTGAGCTCAGCCATAGCAAATCCCTGGCCAAGGCAGGTCCTAGCACCAGCGCCAAATGGCAAGTACGAATGTAGTTGCGGTCGAGCATCGGAGAAGCGTTCTGGGTTGAACTCTCTCACATCAGGGCCCCACAGCTTGGGGTCAAGGTGCATTGTGGAGACAGGGATGTAGATGTTGACTCCTTTTGGTATGAGTACACCCCCAAGCTTTAGTTCCTGAAGGGCCTGCCTTGATACAAAGGCACCTGCTGGGTACAACCGCAAAGTTTCCTGGATTACCATTGTCAGCTACATTTGCAGAGAGGATCTGGAAGTTAGTGAGCTATTGTAACAAGTTCAAGTTCAATTTACTGACAAAGAGTTCACTAATGCTCAGCTCAGCTCACAATATGATCTCATATTTTTTGAAAGATTAAAACACTGGATTTCTGAACACTGAATTTCTGAAACTGCGTGTATTGAAGATGGGAAAAAGGAGAGGATCATACATTCTTCATTTTCTGAAGTGACTGTGAGTACACTGGCCAGCCCCCACTGACCTCCTGCACTTCTTCTCGCACCCGATCCTGCCATTCTGGGTGCAGTCCAAGGAGCATTAGACACCAGGCAGCTGTGACAGCTGTGCTCTCATATCCTGCAAAATATATACTCTTGCAGTTATCCACTATAAAGTTCTCTGCCTCGCCAAGTCCCACCTTGCTGCTGCTTGCATTGTGAAGAATTGTGCGTAGTAAGTTCCTGTCTTCTCCACTTTCCTTGACAATTTCTAGTATTAGTTTGTGCACTTGTTTGTGAAGCTCCCATGCCTGCTTGTTCCTCTTTGTAGGAAAGAACCTGCAAACATTCAGATTTTATTTCTTACAGGTCAGTTTAAATTAATGTGTCTTTGGATAAATAACAATCTTAATTTATGTTCCTGCACCGAAGAAAATGTATACTTGTGATATGTTTTTACTTTCTAATGAGCAGTTCCTTTCTTTTCTTTTTGCTAACCTTAGGCCAGTCATTTCAGCTAGCACATTTGGCTTGGACACAGCCTTCTGTAGTTCTCTGATCTTTAAAAAGATTTTCTTTCCTTTGATGTAGCTGCTTCCAAAGCATGTTCTAGAGATCACATCTGCAGAGTAGGCCCTTATGTCATCGTCAATCTTAATGTCTACGGTCCCGCCATTTTTGTCAACTCTCTCTTCCCATGACTTCATCAGTGTTTGCGCAGAATCTACCATCAGATCCACCATGCCCTGGGTATGTGAAAAATCAGTAGTCAGGTTGGCATGTTCCATTCATGGTTGTTTAGCTGTACGCTGTTCTTAAATCTCTGAATTCTAATTTACTGACGACAGTAAGAAAAAATCCATACAATTAAACTACTGCGATAAATCGCTCAGAGAAATGCATTGTTACTGAAAAGTGGTCCTAGCTAGAATCTTATCACACATTATCTAGCTGGATCAGAATGTTATAGTTTTGCTGTTGGGAGTGTTCCTAATCAGAATTCTTATCACGCATTATCTAGTTGGATCAGAATGTTGCAGTTTTTGCTCCTTGCTCTCTCTCTTATTGAACTGTCATTCTGGATTCTGTTTGCAAATAAGCGGCAACATATAGACCCACAGCTTTATTTCGCCCTGAAACTTTGAGATCCACTAATAGCTTTAAATGCCCTTACTTCTTTCTGAAACCTCTGACTGTTATCCACAGATGGCATTTCAAATCTCTCTGCCACCCAAGACTATTTGAAGTTTGAACAAAGATGTCGCTGTCATTTATGATTTGACAGCTATGGTGTGAGCGACATCTGAATCATGCTGGGCCTTAAGATTCTTTTTTTGGTTTGCCATATTAATTTCTTGTGTGCATCTCTCATAGCCAGATACAATTGAAACTAATAGCTGGTTGTTGGGGCAGTGTGATGCTCATACCTTGACCTTGTCCAGGAAGAACTCAGGGGCAATGATCTTCCTCTGGTGAGCCCAGGCCTCGCCGTTGGATTTGAGAATACCCCCGCCAAACAGGGGCTTGTGTGTCGCCTTGAGGTAAGAGCTCTTGCCGAGATCCAGCGATACGCAGAGGTTGATGTCCCGGACCACGTCAGGCCGGCTCACGTGAAGGAATACGACGTTCCCCATGGAGTAAGTGAATATTGGACCTGCAACATTATACTATTTACTCTCTCTAGTCACATAGATGTTTTTTACTTTTCAAAGTCAACGAGACGTCATTTTAACCACTAAATTTTGTTATCATATATAAGAAGTTATATAAGTGTAATTTATGAAAGTAATTTTTGTGACAAATGCACTTGTATCACTTTCATATATCCAAATCATACATTTGAGATGATATCCTTGGTCAAAATGAATATGTTGCATGCATTCTACGTCGCTCTTATGTGACTAGGGAGTACTAATCTACTGTAGTATTTTATATACTACTGCCTACCTACTTAAATTTGGCCCACAATAACTGTCAATCTGTACTCTTTTCTGATTTTTGTCAGAACGAGTTGATAAAAACTACAAAATTACAGAATGAAAATACATTTGGTGACATCTATTCATGCCATATTTCGTGTAAACACACTGTTATTCCTACAAAGAGAAATCGAGAGAAACTGACCTCAATTCCAGTAGCTCACCTTGTACTATTAACAGAACTACACTAGAATAAGAACGAGATTATAGATGGGGATGGAGTTGAAGGCTGGATGCATGCATACCGTAGCAACTAGGACGACATATAATATTTTCACCACAATACGACCGGTAGTTTAGAATATTATAGTTTATATTGAATTGTTTGGTTAAGAATATGTATGCATTTTTTGTTTTCTTAGAAAGAGTACATATGTTACTCTCCAAGTTCATGTTGTAACCACATTCATATCTTCTTTTGGAAAAATACAGCTAGTATTCATTTCATCATGCGCCAGTTAATCTGATATGACAATATCGCTTTTCATTCTAAGTCTCATCATCCATAGACTAATAACAAGTAAGGTATCTGATTACATGGAGGCCGGACTTGAAATGGCCATGCATGCACGGTCAAGATCCAACTTGAGAAAACAATGCGGGCTCGTGCTATTGGCTTGCCGGTCACTCTCGAGAACCCCATTGGAAAATATCGGCGGGGTGGCCGGAAACCGACACGACGGTGGGCCTTTTCTCCAGGCCCGATCCATAATATACCCGCTAGCTCGACGCGTGCTGGATCACCAGTGATGCTGCTGTGGTGAGCGTTGGCAAGTGAGGGGTCTCGCTCTCGATCGAATCCGGCCGTACGATCGATCCCGGCCGGGAACAGATGGAACTATGCTTGCTTACTCATCGAACCGACGTGATATGTCGGGGTTTCGTATATGCATTGTTTATCTCTCGATCGATCGTGTGCTGGCTGCGGCCTTCGGATAATCTGCAGTTAATTAATGTCCCTTCTTTTTCGCTGCTTTATCATTGCGACGCGACTTGATTGTGCAAAAAAACGTTTTGGACGGCCTTGGGATTAATGTTGCACCATTGACTACAGTTGTGTGTTGGTGCGCTAGCTTTTTAAGTAAAAAACAAAAACAAAAGCACATCCTTAATTTATGGCTACCAATTAATGAGGGTTGGTCAGCGTATCAGAAATCAAACATTGGCGACGTGCGGGTAGTGTGTGTGCGCGATTGCGTTCGACGTGTACTTTTTTTTTTAAAAAAAGAGGTTATATGACGATTTTCCTAGTCAGCCGTACAGCAGTTGCAGATGGCGCGTGCATGCACGCATCTGCAAGAGATGTAACAAGAGAGGACAAGCGTATCCAAGGCTAGCCTGTGTATATGCATGCACCGAGAATGGCCAGTTTACTTTTGGGGGGAGCACAGTTGCACACGGTGGATGTATACACGGCTAGCTCCGCACTATGTTATTTTTGCATTGTGCTAAAACTACACGATAGGATCTGGACTCATTTTCAGCTTTCTTTATGATTTGTTTCTTTTGAGAGCTTCGTACGCTTGTCCTCTCTTGTTACATCTCTCCGTTGTACTACAGTCCAAGGAGTTGTACAAGGTGATGGCGAGCTCACCTAAAATATCTTGTTATCGAACAGTAACAGCAACAGAGAAAATAACTTAAGCAGCATGAGTTGGACATCAACAGAAGTTTAGCCAGCTGTTAAAATTGCAACAGCTAGAATTAACGTAAGATCGACATCAAGATGGAACGATGGATTGATTTATTTTTAGGTAATTTAATATTGCTCAACTAGACACTCATCATTGCCGGGTCCTGACAGGGATGGCACTTGGTGACAGCAGATAAAAAAGTGGTAAAACTTTTTTTTTTTGCTGCTGTATATACGCCGGCAGAGCGGCCAACTCAGTAATGAATCAATATTATGTGGTATCCACTATCCAGTGGTTCAATGAACCAACATTTAATTTCGCAGCATCTTACTTTCACTGTCTAATTGTTCACTAGCTACCGATGAACACATTCATTGAACACGAGTGAAAACATCATTGCTACTACTCTACTGATCCCTATTTACCTTAGACGTGATTAATTTTTGGTTTCTTCTGATAATTGGCACATGATCTCCCTCTCGGTCGGGAGAGGTGAAAAAAAGGAAATACCTTCTTTTTTCAAAAACGCCTAATTGAAAACGTAAGAATACTTAACTAAGCAAAAAAAAAAAAAACAAGAAGACTAACATAAACAGAACGAAGCAAGGATCACACATGCATCAAAGGATGAAGAAACCAAATATACTTCAATTCATGCCACACACTGCACGAGTAGTGAAGTTATATATGGTATAACTAGTTGAGGTAGCTACGTACCGTGCTCTTTTCTCCATTTCTCGTAAAAGGGCAGCACGGCTGGCCGGTAGTCGTGTACAATGTCGCAGCCACCGCCGTCTCGGCGTGCCGACGTCGCCCGCGCCACCTTCGCGGCCGCGGCCGCCTCCCGCATGTCGGCGAGGTTGCCGTAGGGGAACGACGGGCGCGGCCCGCCGATGCCTTGCCTCCTGAACTCCGCAAGAACCCTCTGCGGCACCACCCAGACGATGTAGTAGAGGTAGAGCGCGAGGCAGCACGCCCCCACGCAACACAGGCTCAGCAACACCTTCACCACCATGGCCACCTCCACTACCTCCATCTCACAGTGCTCACTCTCTCTCGCTAACCACTTGATATCTGCACTTCTCTCTATGCGATGTGTCAAAGAGTGTGTGTTCCAGTGTTTGTGTTTGCTAGTGAAGAAGTACTCTAGCTACCTGTCGAGGATTTAAGTCCGGAACCTACATGTTTACCGCACTATTCTCTATATCAGTAGATAGTGCACATAGATATATTACGAGATCATATATATACATCGCATATGACCATACCATGATTAATATTACATCACATAAATAGACATTGTCTTCCCCATCTGTTATAGACATGACGAAGTAGACACAGAGGTCTTAGTCAGAAGGTTCTGAGTTTATTTATAACGAGCGAGTGTGAGTATAGTCGTACTCCGTGAGTCAACACATATAATGTGGTTATAATAGATTCAAGACCGGTCAAAGGAAAGACTTGTGGTTCTTTAATTTGCACAAAGCCACAATTGAATTAGATTAAGTAGTAGACAAGTACTGAGACCTATCATTTTAATTAACACACATTTTAATGAAATTGAGTAGATATTGTATAGTACTAATGAGGCTCCAACCACATGTTATAGAGAGTGGCTCTAACCACTGAATGCTATTTTTCTAGTGGGCTACAACCTGCACCTTTACTGGCTACAACCAAGAAAAAATCAATACCTCAGGCTATAACTCGGCCTTTCCACTGGCCACAACCAGGACAAATCAAGCCACGAGCTACAAACTGCGCCTTCCACTGGCTCCAATAAGGGCAAATCAAAACATCGGGCAACAACCCGACAATTCATTTCTCCCACAAATTGTTTTATAAAAGCTGAGCAAGTAAGGGAAAGCTAGAGATTCTTTTATTTGCATAAAACCACATTTGAATTAGATTAAATAGAATGCATGAGACCTAGCATTTCGACTAAACCAGTTTTAATGAAATTGAGTAATGTTGTATAATTCTAGCTTCTAGCGAAGGCTCCAACCTCCTGTTAACAGAGAGTGGCTCCCACCACCAGCTGCTATATTTCCATTGGGCTACTACTCACACTTTCCACTGGCTACCACCAGGACAAATCAAAACCTTAGGCTGCTACCCGATAGTTCATCCTTCCCACAAATTATTTTATAAAAGCTGAGACTAACCAAGTAAGTTCTCGTGCATCACTTATGACAGTGGGTATGGCTATCCGTATAGTTTTCACTCCCAAATGTTGTACAACTTTTTCCACAAGAGACAATCATGTTGTAATATCAACACGTTACCGTAAACGTGCGACTAAGAAAATCATCACAATGCCTTTACAATACACCACCCCACCACAACTCTACTCGCTAAGGTTTCCACCACTAGGGGCTACAACCCTCCCTAGCCCCCCTCTTGTGCCATGTGTTTTCCATGTGGCTCCAACCACACCACATTATGCTAGATGGTAAAACTAACGCCAAGGCGAAGCAAATTAATTAGCCAGACCAACACTATTATAGACTTGTGGTTGCACTATTAGTGTTTGAGAGGTCATCACAAGATTCGGTCCTTAATTGACTTGGACGGTGTTTTCACATTACCCACTCTTGTGCTTTTAGCCACACCCGCCTGACTTACCATCTGCCCAAGTCTAAAACAAATTTTGGATTTTTGTTTTGAAAATCCTTTCTAAGTTCAACATACCAGCCAAGCTCCAACCAACGGTTGCCCAAATCCAGTTTTGACGTTTGAATGATGTCGAGGGTAAATTAATGCCCAAATGTTAATGTATCTAAGTAAGGTTAAGCATGACACTTAGATACAGACTTGGTGACTATTTAAGTATACCATTAGCCCTAGGTCAACAAGGGGTAGTGTCCAAGTTCAAGGAATAGAATTTAAAAGCTTAATTAACATTAAGGTATCAACTACGAGCTTAAGACAACATAATTGTAATAAAATCATATCATGCAATTGTGTAATTTAAGACAACATAATTTGCATTCAAAATGCAGGTGCAATATGATCAAAGTGTTGACTCTCCTTGCTCAAGGTCTTGCTGGTCTTGATTGTGCTCGAGCTGCTGCTCTTTTGAAGCTTCGGGACCTATTTACGTGGAAAACCAACCAAATTCGAATAAATCCAAATGAATTCAAAATACATTTAAAAATTCAAATGAACTTTAAAATCCAAATTTTTGGTGATGTTAGGTAGGGTTAGAATTTAGATCAATTTACAAACAAGAATTGTTAAATTTGGATTTAAAACGAGAGAGAACGAGCTCTTTGAACTTTCAAATTCTGGAAATCCCAAAAATAAAAGAGGAGAGAGGGCTTCTCTCACTAACAACTAGGGCCGACGAATTTTCATTTCCTTTTTGATTTTTTTAATTAGAAATCCTTACTGTGACTGACAGGTGGGGCCCAGGGTGTTTTAATTTATTTCTGATTTATTTTATAATTGGAAATTTCTATAGTCACTAACAGGTGGGGCCACTAGGGTTTTATTTTCTATTTTAATTATTTTCCAAAAGGAAATACATGAGTCATTGACAGGTGGGGGCCACGTCCCATGTGAAGTCAGTCCATGAGAATAGTACATGGGCCGAGGGCCCACATGCCAGTGGTACAGGCCTACAGACCAGGTCAACACAATACATTTTAAAGTATGTGGCCCACATGTCATAGACTCGGAACCTAATTTAGGTTTTAATTATATTTTCTAATAAACTCAAGCCCACATGTCATACTAACATTAGCACTTAATTAATGTACTTCCTAATGACATCATTAATACTTAATGGTGTGCTACAATGATCTTTTGGTAATCTGATCGGAACAGGGAAAGACTACTATGTCCATGCTCGGTCGAGCTCGACATCGGTAAGACGGTCCCCTAGGATGACCTGGGAGCCCCAAAATTGCTAATTCGGCCAACTGGTGCACGCATGAGCATCTACACACCACGGGGGTTCTAAGGGTACCTCCCGCACAGCGTGGGGAGCTTCGCGCTCAACTATCCACGATGACCGGTGCCGGGGACGAAGGGCTACAACGCTGTGGTTCCACGCTACTCTGTGACTCTAATTGACTACCTTGGGAGCTTCGCCTAGCCCTATAATGTAAGGTGACACGAGGGTTTACGATTTTCTGGCCGAGACAGCGAGGTCGGGTGGTGGAGAAGGGAGGCGGCACTGCTCGGGGTCGACAACACTGAGGAAGAAGACGACGGTGCTCGGGCGATTGTGCAGGAAAGGAGGGTGAAGGTGGTGAGCTAGAGATAGAGGTGACCGGCGGTACGACATAGTGAGGACGACGACACATAGGGCTCGGTCATCGAAGAGGAAGAAGACAGGGGCATCGGCGCCAATTCTGTTGAGGTGAAGGGAAACCAAGGTGATCACGAGCTAGAGGAGGTCAAGGCACACTCGGAAGATGAAGACAGGATGACGGGGGCTCACCCAAGTAGTCGGAGTAGCTCGGTGGGGACGACGGCGACCGAAATAGAGCTTGGGAGCTCCGAGTGCTCTTCTCGCTTCTGGCACACGCGGGAGAAGGAGGGGGAGTGGAAGATGATGCGAAGGCGAAGGCGAGTTTAGTGCACAGTTAGCCTGGGCTTTAAAGGGCGGGAAGGTAGAGTGAGAGCGACATGGTTGGCACAATGACACAGACAGCAAGGCAGGGCGTGGGCGGTGACGGGCGACGTGATGTAGAGGGAGCAGGTCGCACGCTGCCGCGGTCGGGGAGTGTGTGTTGACGGGCGATGTGACGACGGTGACGTAGTACACAGGAGAGGTGGTATGGCTACAGGCGGTGAGGCGAGGCATGGTGGGCGTGTGGTCGAGAGCTGTGCTGAGGCCGGGGGCGAGGGGGGAGGCCGAGCTGGACTGGGAGGGAGAAGAAAGGAGGTCGGGCGCGGCTGGGTCGGGATGAGGGGAAGGGAATGGGCCGTCCCGGGGGGATGCGGTGAAGAAAAAGAAGGGAAAGAAAGAAGAGGGTGGGTTGGACCGAATGGAATTCGGCCCAAACTGAATTATGAGGTTTTTAATTCCCTTCCCGATTTCCTTTGCTTTTTAAATTTAAATTTAAATTTGGTGATTGAATTTAAAATATCATTTTAATTAATTTTGAGTTGTTGACCTTAGCCAATTTGCATTTTATTAATTGATTTCACAAAATTAAACATATGATAAAACTCTAAATAATTAACCAAAAATTCAAATGTTGCCCACATGTATAAAAAGTTTTTAAAAACCCCACATTTCACTTTTAGGATTTTGTTACAAAATTTATGGATGTTGCACTAGCTAGGCGTAGCTTGTATATGGGGGATCGAGCGAGGGAAGATGCCAGAATCCAAATGCCAACTTTGGATAAAGAGAAATACTAAGGAACGCTATAGCATTCCAATCCAAAACGACGGGATAACGCTCGACCGTTCGACCACCTGGCCTTGGCACGCATCATAGAAACATCACACCACCTCTTTCTCTATATAGCTTTGCTCGCTCACCTTCTCCCGTGATCCTCTTCTCCCTAGAACATTCCCATGGTGTGCCCCGCGACCACTACCTCCGCCGCCTCTGTGTCCCCGTCACCCCTAACCGACGGTCGCTCCTCGTCGGCACCGCTGTGCCCTGGCGTGCCGCCGCCGCCATCCACCATGCCCCTGTTCTCTGCGTCGCCACCCACCCGACTCCTCCACCGCCAGATCCGCCATCTCCCTCGTCATTGGCGGTGGATCCGCCATCCTCAACCCTATTGCCCCCGGATCCAGCCCTCCCAGACTCCTCCGCTACCGGATCCGACCACCTCCCTCATCACCAGTGGTAATTCAACCACCCCAACATCGCCGCCTCTTGATATGTCCCTCCCCGACTCCTTTGCCGTGGATATCCAGCTAGTTTCCCTCATCATCGGTGGTGGGTCAGACCGTCTACCTTGTCACCAGTCATGGTGGATCCAGGTGACGTCGACGAGGCTCAGAGCGGATAGATCTGGGCGTTGTGTGACAACCTCGTGGCTGGCTGACGGTGACACAGTTTCATTAAGTCTCATGAAGTTTCATAAAGTTACATCTTTTTGTCTAGGACAAGTTTTCAACAGTGACATCGTGTTTCATCAAGTTTCATACAATTTCATTACGTTTCATCTCAAGTCTCATAGAGTTTCATCTTTTTTTTTTTTGTATAAGACGAGTTTTCAGCATTGATATCGTGTTTCATCAAGTTTCATTTAATTTTTATCCAGTGATTTCGTTTCTTTAATTTCCTTCTTGTTGATGATCGATCCATCTTTGGTGATAAATAAGGTTCCGATTTCTGATATGCGATTACTTTTGATCGACAGTGAGATCTAGCTAGCATGCAGCTCTCAATCCATCTTATCCGCAAAGCTTGCCAGCCAACGCATTCTGATACGATTGCATATCCTCTGATTTGGGCTTTGCCAGCTGCTAGCTAGAGAAAATGATCACTATTTTCACATGCATTGTGTGCAAAAGGAGAAGTACATATATTAATAAAATATTGACAGGGACAAAAAAAAAAGGAGGGTGCACGCATGGTACGCATTTTTTTAGCACACCAAAATTAATGCACGTTAGTCAAAGAGATGCGGCCCACGTATATATTGCCAGAAGATACGATCTTGTCTACGATCTCATGAAAGGAGAAAAATAAAAAAAAAGTGGGAAATTGAATTACACGAGCACAGAGAGAAATAACGTATTCGCAAGGGACCTTTTGAATCTGGGCCAATCATTTTGCCAACGTTATTGGATTAGCATGCAAAAAAGATTGATGGGATATGCATGATGGTGGTCTCCTGGCTTATTAAATTCTAAACCTGCACTGTACGTACCATGTGATCGAAAAGAAATGTTAATTAAGCTTGTCGACATTTGCTCGGAGTAGTGCGCTCGGACGGTACGTCTCCTGGCTTATTAAATTCTAAACCTGACTGTACGTACCATGTGATCGAAAAGATATGTTAATTAAGCTTGTCGACATTTGCTCGGAGTAGTGATACTTCTACATGAAGGGTGCGTCTAGCGCTTGAATATACTGTTTAAGTGCTAGCGTTCTATACTGTTACATATAATATTTTAGTTGGACACTTTACTACAAAAAGAGTAACAAAAACAGTAAAAAAAATATTACCGCAACAACAACACAATTCGAGCACTACATGAAACAAAATTCATCCTGCGACATTCAAAAAAATTCTAGAAAAATCTCATTCTCAATCATCTGTTACTGCAACACTAAAAAATACAGTACCCAACATCGATCTCAAATTACCTGTTGCAGCAAAAAAAAAAAACGAGTTGAAAAATATTACAACATCACTGTGAACAGTATAGAATATTTTTTTTTACAGATGCAACATTTTTTTCTACTGATGCAACATTTTTTTTCTACAATGCGCAACATCTCAAATAACAGTATGCAACATTCTTTTCAACGGGACGCAACAATTTTTTCAACGAGCCGCAACATCAACATCAGAACCTCAAAATCATCAAAACAGAGCGTCTGGACGTTGACGCTCACCTACGTGTGAGGAGGAGCTGTCGAGGAAGGAGGAGGAAGGGGGCGTCCGACGGGGACCTCCTAGAGCTCACTGCAGCGGTCGGCGGCCAGAGGTTGAGCTGACCGGCATACGGCTGCAAGGGGAGGCGCAGGGAGACGTGCGGCCGAGTCAGGAAGGGCCAAGCCGGGGAGGAGCAGGGGCGTAGGGTCCAGTTTGGTCCGGTAGAGGAAAGAAGAATCGAGTATTGGATGAGATGAGGTAATAAGCGGTGGGAGAGATATACAGATGGAGTGTGGAAGACTGCGTCTATTTGTTTGTAGTGTATGCTCACTTGTAGACTTGCATTGGACGTGAGCTCACTTCTAGACTTCGGCGGGATAAATTTTCGCGTTCGCGATGGGTGCAATGTAGTAGACGTCCGATTTTCTCCCTCCGGTCACACGTATGGGTCCTATCATTACCCTTATAGGAAACATCATATGCACACCCATGTGCATTTCGGGCCAAAATGATCTTGTGATGATATGTGTTGATCATGTATTTCTATGATGTTAAAAATGTCTTTGGTTAAAATAATATTATTTCACGATAAAATATCAAAAATAGCCTACTACGAATGAATTGACAAAAATATCAACGGTGCTGTGATCAAAATACATAGGAGGGGACCTACTGCGCCCCCAGCCTACTACGAATGAATTGACAAAAATATCAACGGTGCCACGATCAAAACACACAGGAGGGGACCTAGCGCGCCCTGGGGGCGCGGTAGGCCACACAGCAAGCTCTCATTCGGCATCAGCCAGCCAGCCACGTCCCCACTAAGTGGCAGGAGACGTTTTTCACACGGTTAAAGTGTCATTTTTGCTATTTTATTTTAAGGGAGGGTATTTTTACTCTATCGCTTCAAAAAACGTACTAAAATAAGCCAAAAATTGGCTAAAACTGGGCTTCAGTCGTACACAAGTTAGTCTATTTAACCTTTGGGTGCTATCTGCAGTCAAATCTATTTTGCCTCAAGCATGTACACAACACAATGTTCGGTTGGCCCGTGATCTCTTGTAATACTAATTGTAGGGGTACAGAGAGATAGAGATAGTACAAGCTGATTGTCAGTGTAATATCCCGTTTATTTGTAGAGAATATAAGGAGATTGAGAGATTCCTTATTTGCCTCGCACAGAAACAGAACAGAATATGTAGTCATCTTGCAATATGATTTTCGCAACTGAAACGGCTTCGAATGGAAAATCTCATAGCTACAAAGTTGTAGATCGTTTTGCATAGTCCAAGTTAGAGTCCTCAATGACATAATTTGTAATACTCCGATTTATTACAAGGACGAAAGCACTCAAAAGAGAAATTAGACATAAGAAAAAGGGGATTTCTGTAGTTTTTCGGCAACCTAGGCCTTGGGCCTTGGCCCAGGCGGCCCATGAGGGGCCAGCCACGTATAAAAGGAGGGGAAAACCTAAAATACTGTAGCTACAGTACACACCGTCACTGTAGCACAGCACTGTAGCACCCCCTCCATGTTGCTCTACCAAGATGAGGAGAAGATGAGAAAGGAAGGAGAGGAAGGAAAAAGAAGAGGAAGAAAGGGAGGAGGAAGAAAGAGGAGAAGGGGAATCATGTTCACCAAGTGCTCGTTCATCGCCTCTCTGGGATCATCAAGGGTAACAATCGCCGTTCTTGGTCATTGGTCAATTTGGTAGATGCGAATTTGATTGAATTTGTTTGAATCGAAATCTGTCAGTAATAGATCTATTCTGTCCAGTATATTGCACACCTATTTTCGGCACCTTAGAGGCCGATCTGGAGGTTCATCCCTCTTAGAGTCTTGTAGCCCTGGTTGTTATCTTTCCATGGGCACCGAGATCATGAGATTCCGCCCGACGGTTTAGGAGATATGAATTTTTAATCACGCGCTGTCCTGTCTGCCTGAGATTTGAGGACTATCGGTTTGCCCCTCGGTTTTGATCTAGTTAGAGTCAGATTCAGAACTTCCACTCAAATAGGTTATTGTATCCCTTTTAATAAGCTTTCCAAGTTGATAAAGATCACCTCCATTGGATCAGTATAATAAAAGCTACGTCATTTTCTTTACCACTGTTCTGAATTCTGGGCAGATATCTGTTAGTGTTTTCAACGGTTGTTTAGACCACTGGTTTGGCCGAATCAAAGAACCCCACCAACTAGAGTTTCATAGCCTGTTATGTTAAGAGTATTTGAGCACTGGTTTCAAGTCATTCGGAGTTACAAATATTTAATTACGATTTTTCTCGTACTGCTGATCAGAAGGGCCGATATTGGCTGATTAGTTAATTCGTCATTTTGAGTTTTTGATTATGCTGATTAGATAGAGGGTTATGGTAAAACGCTTGTAGCCACGTCATATCTTGTTATTCTTATTTCGAATAAATATTTGTGTAGGCGGTGGGGCAGGGAGTGGAGAAATTCCGTCGTTGCCTCCTAACTCGTCACAGCACGGAAGACAAGTACATGGTAGAGTGGTGAACAATGGGTTGTTCACCATGATCATTGTTATTACTTATCATGCTATTTATTATGCTTTCGTTCATCTTATTCTTATACATGATATTGATGACCTTGAGTGAATGAGATTATGATATTGAGATAATGAGGAGGAGATATTGAGTTAATGAGATGGACTATGTTGATGAATAAATAAAGATATCGCATCATTTACATTCATCATGACAGGGGTTGCATGAGCCAGGTCGGTGAGAAAGTCATGTAACTATTCCGGTGAGGTCGGTGAGAAAGATACATGACTAGTCCGGAGAGCTCTAGATAAAATCCTACTTTGGTGGGGACTTCACGGGAGTGAAGGATAGAGTGTGTCATCGACGGGTGAACACTCCGCTATACTGGTATCAGCTGATGAGATGCATATGAGCATGAGCATGTTGGTGCATTCGCATATCTAAGTAAATTGTTAAATTGTGCAACTTTACCTATATGGAATATGGCTTGTTTGTTTGAGAATGACAATGGCATTAACTAAATGGATGATGATGATAACTTTGATTTTGGTTAATAAACTATTGTTTATGGTTTTATTATGTATTTGCTGAGTCTTGGACTCATTCTTGCTCTATTGTTGTTTTTAGGTGACCAGTGATGACGTTTTACTCGGGAAGGGCTAGCGCACTTGGAATCATGCACTTCACCCAATTATTTGATTCATTGGACATGAAAAACTTTTAGAATAACATGAATATTTATATTTAGGACATGCTAGTATTGAATAACCATAGATGCTTGGTTTATGTTAATCTTGGTTTATTATTTTGCTATGCTCCTAGGTCTAATTTATCTATGATTGTCATAGTGTTATACTTGTGTTAATGCGACCCGTGGATGGGTTTTTAATGTTGTTATGCTTGCTGAAATTTTATAGTAAGTTGATGTAAATTAGATGGTTATAGTAGTTTAGTGGTATTCTAAGCTCAATGTTGGGCTGGGGTGTTACATAATTTTGACTTTCGAGGTTTGAGATATGGGGCCCGCAAGGCAGGCTGCATAGAGAACCAAGGTCTGCAACTGAGTCAACTTACATGGCAAATTTCGTAATGAAGAAGGTATTTTTAGAAAAAAAACTCCACAAATAGGAAGTTGAAGTACTATAAGTTAGTTAAATTTGAAGACAAGGATCACTCCAATCCGAGTTCAGGAGAGAAAATTACGACCTCCGAGGTGTTCGTTGCACAGAAAGAAAGTACGAGAACCTGGGCCTCGGGCCTTTAGCCCAGGAGGCCCATCGGGGGGCTGACCAAGTGGAAAGGGGGGGGGCTGAACCCTAGACCCCCTCCATCCTTGTACCTCCTTCACCCTAGAGCCGCCACTCTCCCTACCCCTTTGCGTCCTGGTCCAGCACCTCCCCATTGCGCTGCTTTACTGTCCTTCCCATTGGTGGTGCTCCCACCATTGATGCCGGCCAAAGGAAGGTGGAGGAGAGGGAGAAGAAAGGGGAGAGGAGATCATTGTGAGTTTTTAGCGGGTTATTTCGTGTCTTCAAGGGTGATTCTCAACTCATGATTGTTTTGTTCATTTCTTCTCCATGCGATTGCTGTTGAATAGCGTATTAATGTTCCTGCTGATTGTGATTCACAAATCTGTAGCTATGTTGTTCGCCAGTTTTGGTTTAGATCAATGCAAAATTATTGTTTTTTGGTCTACTAAAGAATTTTAGGTTATTTATTTAGGTTTCTGTAGGATCTGAGATCACGTTATTTGGAGTTATGATTTGTGAGTTATAAATTTCACAATGATTACTGTCCACGAACCCTGTCAAATTATAGCAGTCGTGGAAACTGGTAGATTATAACCTGCTAATTACCGAATCAAGGATGTCCACCATCACAAATTTTGTAGGAAATTCTCTTAGCTTTCAAGATTGATAAAGCACACAATTTTTGGATCATCCTAGTGAAAGTTATAGCCATTTTAAAGTCATAGTCCAGATTGTCAGACAGTTCTATCATTGTTTTTCTTCTGTCTGTTAACATTATTTAAATGCAAAATTAGAGAATCCGACCAACTAGATTAATGTGGGTAATTCTGTAGGCTTTCCATAAAATCTAAGAACACAATTTTTGGGTAAACAGAAGAAAAGATATGATTTTTGGAAGATGACTGCCCTGTTTGGGGCAGAACGATGTTCAGGGGAAACGATGTTTTGGGTTGCGCTTAGGAGCATAGATAGTTATATAATTTTTATGTAATTTTGTATGATCTAGAATATCTCCTTAGTATGGTTATTAAATATTCAGGTGTTTGTGTGAATTCGGTGGTAGTGCCCTCTTCTCATCGTCAAACTTCACGGTTGAGGCAAGTACATGTATAAGGGTGATAATGGGTGTTTGTCATTTTCTTGTTGATTTATTTCCATGACATAAAAAATATTTTTGTAAGATATTTTAGTGTCATGGTATTATTGATGAAAAAAGTAAGATTGAGTTGATGATGCAACTACCATGGGGATAACATAGTGATATTTTTATTGCTTACATGTGATTATGATATATTGATGCAAATACCATGGGGATGACATGGTAAGGTTGTTAAAGTTAAATTAATTATTGCATCATTCTTTGATCCTTGAGGCTTGGTCTACGCTATAGCCAAGTAATGAGAAGTTTGATGTCCCCGTTATGTATTAGACGAGCATGAGGTCCCCACACTCGTAGAGTGTGGACTTGAAGTCCTTGTGCTAAAGGCACATGCTGGGTATACATCGACGGATGCATACCCCGTATTGCCGGTATATGCAAAAGAGAAAAGAAAAGTGCATTTGTAGCATGAGCATTGCATGACAATTAAAGTTGGATGTATATGGTGATACTGTGGATGATTGTATGTGACAAGCTTTACTAATATTCAAAGTATGTTTATGAGATTTGGGTTTTTGTCTTGTTTGTACTTGCTGAGTCTTGGACTCAAGCTTGTTTATTTAATGTTTTAGGTGAATTTTGATGACGACATACTTTGGGAAGAAAGTAGAACATGAGACTATTGCACTTGAGAAACACTTCATTCCATTTCATGATTCAATCATTTCAGAATTGTAATAATTCAATAGGTTGTGGTTCCCTTAGTTCCTCATAGTCGTCTTAGTTCCTCATGGTTGATATTATTGCTAGTTGTTGTTTTTATCTTAATTATAATTTATGCCTTTGATAATTAATTAGATTGAATTATAATTGAACTATGATTAACCGCTTTGCTGAAATTTATGATTACCTCATTGTATAATGTTTAATCGTGACGCCTAGAAGGTAGTAATACTTGAGTTTGATGTAGAAAAGTGTAGTAATAATAGTTGTAGGTGATATCTTGGGCTTTTGCTAAGCCGGGGTGTTATAGTCGGGATCTGGATTTACCGTTCGGAACTCTCTTTATACCAACACTAATACCTAAATTAGTAGCTGTTGTACACAATTATATCATTGAATATCAAACACACATCTCATAAAAGAAAAGCTATTACATAATATCAAACAGTACGTAAATAGACCTTACAACTTTTTGCTAACATAACGGCCGATCATGCTAAATACCTTTAAAGATCACAACAGAAGTGGAAACAGAAACAACACCCAAATGGGACCCTTAGGATAGCCCACATGCAATCGTTTAGGGCTCGTGACATAGTTCTTGGCCTCTTTAACCTACGGTCCTATCAGACACAATTAAGTGCCGGTAGTGTCTTCTCCTCTTGCTGAAGAATAGTAATTGAGTATCAATGAGTATGAAGGTAATCAGCAAGCCACAACACAAAATACAATTATAATAGATACATGACATAATAAGGGAAGGCTTGAGATTCTTTTATTTGCAGAAAGCCCCATTAGAATTAGATTAAATAGAATGCATGAGACTTAGTATTTCAACTAAACCAGTTTTAATTAAATCAAGTAATGTTGTATAATACCAACGAAGGCTCCAACCTCATGTTAACAGAGAGTGACTCCTACCATCAGTTCCTATATTTCCATTGGGCTACTACCCGCACTTTCCACTGGCTACCACCAGGACAAATCAAAACCTCAGGCTACTATACGTGCTTTGCATTGGCTACCTGTCGGGACCCGAAAATGCATCTCAGGCACCCTCTGTGTATTCTGAACTAGTCCCAGATCAGTAGCTAGCTCACACAGGAAATAATGATAAAATACCATCTATTTATTCGATTTAAGTAAAAAGATCTCAAAGATAATAAATAGTAATAATAACTGGACCTTATGGTCAATATTTACTTAACTTACCACGCAGGGCTAAAGGAACAAATAAACTCTTGCAGCGGAACGAGAAACTTGGAAAAGCCAATCAACATACACACAGGCAATCGAGTGGAGAACGCATCTTAATCCGCAAAACCTTCATAGTCCTCCTTCTGAAAGAACTCTTATGCAGCTTGGTATTCTTCAACTGATCAACAAAGGCATAAGCCGTAAGTACATAAAGCACTCATCATGCTATAGGAAAATGTATGCAAATATTATTGATGCAAGGCTTGCCAAAGGTTAGCTGTATGGTTCTTTTGCAGAAAGCAATATTTACAATAAATACAGTAATTAGATTGAAATACGTAATTGAAAAGAATAATAAATAAGTAAACAATTTCTTGGAAACAACTAGTGAGCTACCCATTCACTTCCCAACCAAACCAATGATAAGTGAATTCTCCATTCACCAATTCACACAAACCACTAAGTGAATTACCCATTCACCGAACAAATATTATATTCATCAAGTGAACTTCTCATTCACACTCCGACACATTTTATAAGAAACACTATCACTCGTGTGAAATCCCCGAGTACGTCCATAACAGCGGACACGGGTATTCGAATAGTTTTACACTCTGCAGAGGTTGTACAACTTGACCCACAAGACACGGCTTCTCTAGTATGTTTGTCATCCGCCGATGCCACTGCTCACTACCTTCGGTAAGCAATCTAGAGTACGTGAAAAAGCCTTTACAAAGCTCCTTCTTAATCCAGTTCTGCCCACTAAGGTTTCAACACTGAATGTCTAACCGACCAGACAGGCCCCCCCTTGCGCTGTAGTGAGTACGTCCCCCGTAACACACACTTCCAAGACATAACCGAAGTTAAGACATTGCTAATTAATCAGCCAAGTCCCTCCCATACAGGACATATGGTTGTACGGTCAAGGCCAGTTCAATGGCGCACAAGATTAAGTCCTTGACAAGTTACTCAAGCGATCTTTCCACAAACCCACAATGTGCTAACCACACCCCCACTATCCACCGACCACTCACCTGAGCGAAAACCATTTTGTTTAACTGTAACAAATGACATCTCCTGTCATGGTACTCAATGTAATACCCCGGAATCGAATCGGGTAATTAGAAAAGGAGCTGGGGAGGGAAAAGACAAATAAAGAACTGGAATTTTCTGAATCGGCGGGGGGTTTTCTGTATTTTCTCGCCAACTTGGGCCGCGGGCCGCGACCCAGGAGGCCCATGAGGGGGAGCTGGCCTAGGGGGGCTCGGCCAAAGGGGGGAGGCGCCCTAAACCCTAGCCGCCTCCCCCACTTTCCCCTCTCCCTTCCCCAAGCCTCCACCCCTCCCTCCAAGCCGCCACCCCCTCTTGCCCTAGGCGCCCCCTGCTGCTCCTGGTGCTGGCCCTGCCATTGGTTCAGCGTGAGGTTTGATGCCTTAGCTACTGATCTTCTATTTCCAAGATTTTCATCGGATGCTCGTCCTACATGAGGTCATCTCGCAATGGTATATCGAGATTGGTCATGTGTTGGGAGGGCTCTCTTAAGCTTTTTTTGAGTTGAGAGACATGGAATGTGTCGTGGATTCGTGATAATTGGATTGGTAATTCTAATTTATATACTAGGGCGCCTTTACTCTCTAGAATCTGAAATGGCCCGACATACCGCGGTCTTAGCTTTCCTTTTAATCCGAATAGACGTACCCCGACTTTGAACTGCAGGTCTCTTCTATGTTTATTTACGTAGCTCTTTTGCCTACTCTGGGCAATTTTAAGTCATTCCCGAAGTAGCTGAATTTTCTCATCATTTTCCCGTACGAGTTCAGGTCCTAACAACAGTTTTTCTCCCACTTCATACCTGCAGATAGGTGATCTACATTTTCTGCCGTAGGGGGCTTCGTACGGGGCCATTTGAATACTAGACTGGTAGCTATTGTTATATGCGAACCCCGCCAAGGCTAGATGTTTCTCCCATGAGTCTCCGAAGTTCAGCACACATGTTCTTAGCATATCTTCTAAGATTTGATTCACCCTTTCAGTTTGGCTATCAGTTTGCAGGTGATAGGCCGTGCTGAATGTGAGGGTGGTGCCTAAGGCATTTTGTAAACTTTTCCAAAAATCAGAAGTAAACAGTTGCCCTCTATCTGATGTGATGATCTTCGGTACTCCGTGTTGAGTAACTATTCTTTCTATGTAGAGTTCAGCGAGCTTATTGATTGAATATTTCTGGTTGGTGGCAATAAAGTGGACCGATTTGGTGAGGCGGTCCACTATAACCCAAATAGTGCCCTTGTTTTTTACTGTTAAGGGAAGGTCTGTTATAAAATCCATACAGATGTCTTCCCATTTCCATTCAGGTATTTCTAAGGGCTTTAGCAATCTTGTTGGGTGTTGGTGCTCAGCTTTGACCTTTTGACAGGTGTCACATTGGCTTACATATTCAGCGATTCCTCTCTTCATGTTTGGCCCCCAAAATTTTTCCCTCCGATCCCGATACATTTTTGTGCTACCCGGATGTAGTGTGTACTGGGTATCATGGGCTTCATGTAGAATGGTTTCTTTAATTTGTGGTTGGCCAGGAACACAAATTCGAGCTTGTCGCCAAAGGATTCCGGAATCATCTATCTGGAATTCAAAGGGTTGGCCTGACTTGATTCTTTGGGTTTCTTCTTTAATAAAGGGGTCTAAAACATGTTGTTCTTGTATTTGATCCCAGAGGGTAGGATGAAATACCACGGCTGCTATATTAGCTTCAGATGTGGTAGTCTCCATTTCTATCCTCATTTTGTCCAAGACTTGGATTAGGTCAATTGTGTGACTTTCCACAGAAAGGTGAAGACACTGTGTTTTTCTGCTAAGGGCATTCACTACTACATTGGCCTTTTCGGGGTGGTAATTTATGGTTAGATTGTAATCTTTAATTAACTACAACCATCTCCTCTGCGTCATATTCAGTTCTTTCTGAGTAAAGATATACTTGAGCCTTTTATTGTTGCTGTACAATGTACACTGCGATCCATAGAGATAGTGTCGCTAGATTTTTAGGGCAAACATTGTGGTTCCCAATTCAAGATCATGAATGGGATAATTCATCTCGTGGGGCCTCAATTGCCTAGAAGCATATGCGATGACTTTCTCATCTTGTATTAACACACATCTTAGTCCATACTTCGATGCATCGCAATATACTACGTAGTCAATTCCCTCTTTTGGTAGGGATAAGACTGGTGCAGTGGTTAAGCGTTGCTTCAACTCCTGAAAGCTCTTCTCACACAAGTCATTCCAGACATACTTAGCATCTTTCTTCAGGTGTTTTGTGAGGGGTGATGTGATTTGAGAAAATCCTTTTTATGAACCTCCGATAGTATCCCGCAAATCCCAGGAAACTCCGAATTCCTGTTGTTTTCGTTGGACGCTTCCATGAGGTAATAGTGTCAATCTTGGAGGGATCCACTTCTATTCCTCTCCCATATATAACATGTCAAAGAAATGCTAATTGGTCCAGCCAAAATTCATATTTACTGAATTTGACAAAAAAGTTGATTTTCCCGGAGGATCTCCAGGGCGATAGTGAGGTGTTGTACATGTTCTTCCTTATTTTTAGAGTAGATCAGGATGTTATCGATAAAAAACAACAATGAATTTATCCAGATATTTCATGAATAACTTATTCATGAGATTCATGAATATGGCATGGGCATTGGTCATTGCAAATGGTACTACCGTGTACTCATGGTGCCCATACCGAGAGACAAAAGTTGTCTTATCAATGTCTGCAAGGTTGACTTTGATCTGATGGTACCCAGATCGTAAGTCAATCTTGAAAAATACCTGTGCTTCTTTCAGTTGGGCAAAGAGGTCATCTATTCTGGGCAATGGGTATTTGTTCTTTATGGTGACACTATTTAGTTCCCGCTAATCCGTGCATAACCTTAACCCTTTGTCTTTCTTCTTTGCAAATAAAACCGGGGATTCCCATGGTGAAGTGCTTTCTCTGATGAATCCCTTGGCTTCGAGTTTGTCTAGTTGCTTCTTTAGTTCTACTAATTCGTTTGCATTCATTCTGTATGGCCTTTTGGAGATTGGGACTGTTCCTGGAATTAGGTTGATAGTAAAGTCTACCTCCCTAGCCGGTGGCATACCCGGTACCTCTTCAGGGAATACGTCTGGGAAATCTTTTACTACCAATATGTCTTTTATTTCTTTTACTTGAGTGTTGGCTAAGCTGAGGTCAGATGAATTTTGCTGGATTCTAATTCTGAGGTACTGTAGTTGGATTCCGTCTGGCTTCCTGAGTGAGGCTTGTTTGGACTCGCACTCTATATTTACCCCATGAGCAGATAATCAATCCATACCCAGGATTACTTCCAAGCCACTTAAATTGATTACCAAAAGGTCAGCTAAGAACTTAGTGTTGTAAATTATAATGGGTTGATGTCTTCTAATGGATGTCACTTCTATTGTTCCAGCGGGTATACTAACCTTCATGGATTTTTCCAATGGTTCAGATATTAAGCTATGTTCCGCTAGGAACTTACGAGATATAAATGAATGGGTTGCTCCAGGGTCAAATAGGATAGTACTCATAGATGGGGGAACTAATAGCTTACCCGTGATTATGTCTGTGGCTTCTCCAATTTGATTTGCCGTCACATGAGTTAGGCATACCGGTCCTCCTCTTCCAACGTCACCTGTGACAGGTTGGTTTCCCCTGGGTTGATTTGGATGATTGGCTTGGGGTGGTGCTGGTGCAAGCAACCTTGGCACATAAGTGGGCTGTGGTGGGGTCCCAGATGTTCTCTGTGGGTAGGGGAAGTCGATCTTGCGATGGCTGGGCTTCCCACAATTGAAGCATGTATCTGTACATCTCAGTCAATCCTTTGTCAGGTGGTTTCCTCCACACTGCGCACACCTCCATTCTATAGCCGCTGGTTGCTGCTGATGTATGGGCCTCTAGAAGGGTGGGTTGGAGGGTCTAGACCAAGGTGGCCCATATCGAGGTGGTGGCTGCTGTTGTGGGTAGGGACGAGGCCTTTGTTGAGTTTGTGGATGGTGGTCTGTCTTAGCCTTCTTTCTTCGCTCTTCTGTCAGGGTAGAGTGTTCATTTTCTAAGATTATGGCTCAATTGACCAGGTCATGAAATTCGGCTATTTTATAGATGGATAGTAGCATCTTAAGGCATGGGTGCATTCCATCTAGGAATTTCTCTATTTTCTTTTCCTCAGTGTCTATGTCAGCTGGAGCATAGCGGGAAAGGTCATTGAATTTTCTAAGATGTTATGTCATCTTTTTCCCGCCCTGAGTTAAAGCTCTAAACTCACGCTTCTTCAGCTCCATGCTTCCGGTGGGCACATGGGCTTCTGTGAAACGGAGTTTGAATTCCGCCCATGTGATTGGCTGTTCACTGACACGGTTGCGGTTGTAGTTTAGCCACCATATCGCGGCTGGTTCGACAGTTGATGTGATGCATAACACACCTTCTCTACATCAGAACACCCAACATCCAGTTTCTTTTCTATTTCCACTAGCCAGTCGATAGCGTCCAGTGGATCGACTGCTTTAGCAAAAGTGGGAGGGTGAGTCTGGAGAAAATCCCCCAAGCTAACCCCGCAGGCTAGCTGCGAGGTAGTAGGTGCTACTCGGGTCAAGAGTGCTTCCATGAAGCGATTCTGGTTTTCTAGAGTTTCTTTCCTAGAATTCTCTGAGTATTTGAGCATCTCAGCCATTATTCCGAGTGGTTCGGTTGCTCCGGTAGATGGTGGTTGGCTGGCTGCTGGTATAGTGGTTTGGGACCGGCCAGGTGCTGTCTCGTCAAGAGCTACTACTGAGTCTCCAGTTGGCTGGTCCTGCGGCAGAAGTCCCAATCGGAGCCCCAATCCCTGTTCCTCATGTCCCTGACCTTCCATCCTGTGGAGGAGGTGTTAAGACATGTATTGCATTAGCGATGTTACTTGTAGCATTTTATATGTTGATGAATCCTTCTGTTGGTTATACTATTTTTTTTTACTTTTTTAGTAGTAATTTTGTGGTAGAAGAGAGGGTATTGTATTGTATTTATCTGGCAGAAGCTACCCCTTGGGTGAGTTGTATTATACCATACACACAGTCAGCAAATAACACAAAGAAACAAAGAGATGCAAAAGATCCAAATTCTATACTACCTGAGTCTCTCGTGCTCAGTCACGCTCGAGATCTCGTTCTCGAGACCGCCCAAATCCACGGGTTTGAGACTGCTCAGAGCTTGTCTCTGAGTGTGAACCTACACTACCCTGGATCCACGCGCCCAGGCACGCTTGAAATCTGGCTTGAGTCCACCCAAATCACATATTTGGGACTGCTCAGGGTTCATTCCTGAGTACGCCCAGGATTTCGCTCCTGGGTACGCTAGAGCTACATGCTCGGAGTGTTACGAACCACTTGTTCGGGAAATCTGATATGCAGAAATGAGATAGGTCACATTCTTTTACATCGTCAGTCTTTATATGTTTTCTTTAAGTATATTTACTTTCTTTTTGGAATATTGACGGATTCATTTAGTGATATAGAGGAATAGATAAGGTTTTCTATGGGTATGGTCTACACTTATCCAAAATTGGAGAGTTAGTTCATGTCAGATTTCTACTCCATGCCTCTAGTCCAGGCACTATGATCTAAATCTTATGATGCTGCACCCATTGCCTTACATTCTCACATAATCTATCACAGGTTGAATGGCTAGCCTGATAAGTTACTAGCAGAAAATAACATCACAAATCCTACGACGAGGCACACGTTTCCCCCGTACTCTCTCGGACAAAAGACTGACCTAAACCTCCTGCGAAGGAATGGTTCTACGTTAGTAGGCTGTCACTTTAAGAAAAAGGTAAGCTATTTAACATAATATTTTTGAAACAGGACTGGAATAGAAATTGATGTGGAGACAAAGATTAATAAAGTACTTAGAGTCATATAGGAAGAGAGAAAATCATACTTAAATTCTTGCTATAGTTCTATTTTATTAGCGTGGCCCCAATCTTATTGCTCTGATACCAGCTGCGGCGCCCCGTGTCATTACTCCAGAGGATAATCTCACTTAGGCTTACGGATTACTATTCATCTACCCAGTAGAACACCACTCCGACGAATAGCAAGCTATTACCAGAGTCAACACAGCGACACAATATGATAGAAACTGTATATTTTTATTACAACAGTAGCCACGTGAGGCTATGGTTCTTATTACAAATAATAATTCGCAAGTACAAAATGGGACCACGTCCCGTCGCTTGCCTGCCTGACTCTCCTGGCCTCCTACTCGTCCTGCGTGCCAACTAGGGCGTCCACCTCACCCTGCTCCTCATCGTAAGGGTCCTCGCCTCTTGCTACCGCATCTGTACCTACATGTCCTTGTCCCACGCAGGATGAATCCAGGCTGGACTAGGATCTAACAAAGGAGACTATTAACAAGGTTGAGTACAAACATACTCAACAAGCATTAATAGCAAAAATGCACGGGATGACTCATTTCTGTTCTTTCTTACAAGTTCTAGCTCATCTCTTTTCTGAACATAAAAAGTCGATAAAACATTAGGTGGCAAATTTTAATACTGAAAAGACTACTTATCACTTGGAAAGGAGATAGACCTCCCAGTAGTCACCGTAACCTCCAATCCAGGAGACACGTATGAATTCATGATTTTTAGCAGCCACCATAGCGGTCCATTGCAGTTGACAGACCTAGGAGGGAGATTAATCCCCCAAGATGTTGATTGAAGAAGCTAATATTGTTACTCATGCTTTGAGTGTGGCAGAAGAAATTGAAGGTAATGCAGAACCTTCATCATACTCTGAGCCTATTGACTCTACTGATTGTAATAAGTAGATAAATGCTATGCATGATGAGATGGAGTCACTTAAAAAGAATGGCACTTGAGAACTAGTAAAATTGCCAAATGAGAAGAAGTCTGTTCACTGCAAGTGGATTTTCAAAAGAAAGTAAGGTATTTCTCCTACTAAACCAGCAAGGTATAAAGCATGGTTGGTTGCTAAAGGTTATAGTCAGATTCCAGGTATTGATTTTAATGATGTCATTTCCCCAGTTGCGAAGCATAGTTCTATTCGCACTTTACTCAGTATTGTTGCTATGCATGATTATGAACTTGAGGTTTAGATGTTAAAACTGCATTTCTACATGGGGAGTTGGAAGAAGATATTTATATAGACTAACCTAAGGGTTTTATTATTCATGGAAAAGAACACATTGTTTGTAGGTTTAAGAAATCTCTTTATAGTTTGAAGCAATCTCCTAGGCAATGGTTCAAGAGATTTGACTCATTTATGCTCTCTCATGATTTTAAGCGGTCTGATTATGATAGCCGTGTTTATTTAAAGACTGTTAATAGTTCAGCTGTTTATTTGCTTCCCTATATTGATGATATGTTGATTGATGCAAAAGATAAGTCAGAAATAGCAAAACTGAAAACACAATTGAGTAATAATTTTGAGATGAAAGACCTAGGTGCATCAAAGAAAATTCTTGGCATGGAGATTATTAGAGAGAGAAATCTGGCAAGTTATACCTTAGTCAAAAAGGTTATATTGAGAAGGTCATTCGTCGTTTTAATATGCATGATGCAAAACCAGTGAGTACTCTATTAGCTTCGTATTTCAGATTATCTTCAGCTTTATGTCCTGATTCAGATTATGATTTTGAGTACATGTCTAGAGTTCCATATTCCAGTGCAGTTGGTTCTGTTATGTATGCCATGGTTTGTTCTCGTCCTGATTTATCTCATGCACTGAGTATTGTTAGTAGATATATGGTTAATCCTGGAAAAGAGCATTGGAAAGCAGTTCATCGGATTTTCAGATATTTGTGTGGCACTTGTGATGCTCGTTTGTAGTTTGAGAATTCTAGGGATGAACTTATTGGTTATGTAACTCTGATTATGCTGGTGATTTGGTCAAGTGGTTGTGCTGTTAGTTGAAAGGCAAGTTTGCAAGCTACTATAGCTTTATCTATCACTGAAGCAGAATATATGGCTATTTCTGAAGCTTGTAAAGAAGCTATTTGGTTGAGAGGTTTGTACACTGAGCTTTGTGGAGATAATTCTTGCACTACTATATTTTATGATAGTTAGAGTGCTATATACTTTACAAAGGATCAGATGTTTCATGAGATAACAAATCATATTGATGTGAGATATCACTTTATTCGATGTGTTATTGCTCAAGGTGATGTCAAGGTGTGCAATATAAGTACTAATGATAATCCAGCTGATATGATGACAAAATCAGTTCCTGTTACTAAATTTGAGCTTTGCTCAAGCTTAGTTGGTGTTACAGTTTAGTCCTAGATACTAGTTAGAGCACGATGATTTTTTATATCTTATTATGGAGTTATTTCGTGATTGATGATTCTTCATTTAGCTATAAGAGAAAATTCGTCTCAAAGTGGAGATTGTTGAGATATGTGATCCGAACTTCTAATGTGGTCGAATTCAAACTTGTCATATTAGCGGATAAGTTTCCTACTTGGACTCTAAGTCCTTTTACCTCTTTATATACCTCTTGTAAGTCGCACGGGAAAGAGACGCCTCATTGTAATACCCCTGCGATTTGTAAACACTCCTTATATAGTGATCATCGCCGGTTGGCGCCTGTGGTTTTTTCCCGCAAGGGTTTTCCACGTAAAAATTCGTCTCCTTTTGTCCCTATTTTTCTAACATTTGCCCAGCTTGTTATCCATGCCCTGCTTCTTCTCTGAAGATCGCTACTGTCCCAATCGCATCATTCTGCTAATGTTGGAAAATCCTCCTATTTCTTTCCTTCCAGACTTGCCACATTGTGAGAATGACTAGCGAGCTCTGGCCCTTCCTACTCATGATCATTTCCTTTTCCGATATTGTCATCCACCAATCCAGGATCGTTTCATGAGCCTCCCATTGTGTAGGTATTAAACTATTGTAATGTGCCTATGTAGCTACAACATTCCATACCCTTTTTGTGAAGGCACAGTTGAGTAGGAGATGGGGTGCTATTTTTGGATTGTCTGTACATAACGGACACCATAAGTCATTTGGCATATGCCTTCTTTGTAGGACATTCGACGTCAGAAGCCGTTCTTGGACAGCCAGCCATGCAAAAAATTTGCATTTTTGCGGTGCCCAAGAGTTCCATATGAGGCGAACGAAAGGTCTCTTGATCGATCCAAAAAACTGTGCCTCATACGTCGACCTGGCCGTATATGTCCTTGTCGCTGTCCACTTCCAGATGATATATCCGGTAACTCTGGTGTAAGCTCCACCTGTGCGATTTTGCAATGCAGATCCACAAAGTCCAAAATATGATGCTCTGTGATCTTTCTTCTGAGATCGGTGATCCACGTGCACTCCTGTATTGCCTCTCTTACCGTCCTATTCTTTCTGGCAGCAATGGCATATAAGCTTGGTACCATGTTCTTGAGGGATATTGGCTCCATCCAAGTATCCTTCCAAAAACCTGTTATGTTTCCACGTACCAGGGCGATTTTTGTTGAGGCTCAAAACAGTTCGTGATTTTTCTCATCTATTAGCAATTTCATGCCATTCCATTGTTTCTCCGACTCCTTCCATTGATACGACAACCAGCGGAGACGGAGTGCCCTGGCGAAAGCTGCTAGCTGGAGGACTCCCAGACGATCGACGTAGTATTGGAACGTCATAAGTGATTCTGATTAAATAACTTGAATCACATTTGAATAGGACCCGTTTGGAATGCAGGATTCCCGCCTTCCAAACGGGCCTCAAAAGGTCTATTCTGGACCAATAATTCCCATGGTAACAAATTGATTTACCAAGTGCTTCAAGAATCCACTCATACGTCTAGGATGTACGAACTCATTGACCTTCTCTTATATCTCTCTAACTATATTACATTACTCGCCTCTGAAATCCCCAATTTCTGTTATTTACTATCTGTTATCTCCGATTGATGTTTCCAGCTTAGTGTTTTCCCTACTACTTCCATGCCTCATATTCTCTCAGCTTGGACGAGCCATTACAGTGCAGAAACAGTTAAGAGTGGTAAGCTTGATTAGGCACTAACTCTAATATTCATTACTAGGAGGATATGGGACAGATACTTAGAAATTTGTTGCGTTTTTTTTTTTTGGTGGATCCTATTTTGTACTGATCATAAACAACTGCTCTTTGTAAAATCCAGTGAAACATCCTTGAAAAAGATAACAAAAATGACCTGAAGCATTTAACAGGCCTGCCAGTTTCTAGTGTTGTGCTAATACAAATGGCAAAGCAGTACTTATTCTTTGCATGCACAGGTGGTACATTCCTGTGAATATTGTTTTGGGGACAATATCTTGTTCTCTAGTTGGCCTTGTTGTCGCATCAATTGTACGGCCACCACGTCCATACTTCAAGTTCACTATTGTTTACGTTGCAATAGGTAACTCGTGTTAACACAAATAGTTTCAGGTTCTAATCGCTTCGATCGTTCTTTACCTGCAGGTAATATTGGGAATATGCCTCTCGTCCTCATTGCTGCTCTTTGTCGAGACCCATCGAACCCATTTGGTGATCCTGCTAAATGCAAGCAGGACGGCAATGCTTACATCTCTTTAGGGCAATGGGTATGTTGCTGTGACACCCTTGAGGGAAGTACAGAGGAGAAGCTCCCCACCAAGGTTACCGCAGACGGCGATGAACCTGAACAAGTTCCCCTGCTAATTTTATCTGCACCTGAACAAACCGTAGTAGATGCTTCCAAGTGCTCAAAAGTAAGATGCTTTTCAAGTCATATTACGCCAAGATCCGAGTAAACGACATGGTTCTGGTACCTGGAATATTCAGAAAGTTATTTCTGAATCTTTTCCTATGATTGGGACAGCTAATGAAAATTCTGCGGAGCCTTGTTGAGAAATTTAAGCTGAAGCAAATTATCCAACCTCCGGTGATCGCTTCAGTGAGTAATGCCTTCTTGAATCCAAGAATGTGCGTGAAATAGCTTTAGTCCCGTGATCTTTAGCTCGCCACATTACTTCACTGTTCCACATCCGGCAACCTACAATCGATACTCATTGTGTTTCTGTTACATTAAGATCATTTATAAATGCGTTCTCCTCACTGCTGGTAACAACTCCATCGGTTTGTTTCTTCTGTTGTGATTCAAATTCTGTGCACTCCTTCCATCAGATACTGGCGATTGTCATTGGAACAGTGCCATCCCTGAAGCATTTCATCCTGACAAATGACGCATGTCAGACTCGGATTTTTTAATCATAAATCCTCTTTGAAAATACTGTGTTATTCCCTGGATTAGTAGTAGCACTCACAAGCATATTGTTGAATCAATTTATACATGGCGTAAAATCATATCATTCATTAATTTAACACATCAGAGTTTACATAGACTGCCTTGGGCTAAGTTTTACAATAAGAGCGAACAGGTCAAACAATTACATCACAAAAGTAGCGGAAACGACAACGGAAGCAAAAAAGGGTGAGGGCACATCTTTTCACAGGCAAGCGACTGAGAAACCTTTGTACATCCAATATTACTCGAAAACTCAGATAATATAGGATGTACATAAATACCGACGGAGTCAGCTAGACTGAGGGGGAGTAGAACGACTACAGACTAGACTACGCTTCAAAACTCCTGGGCCTTCAGACGTCTGGTTCATTGTAGTAGTCGAAAGCTTCAGGATTTCCTGCTTCTGAGAGTTTCGGGAAAGAGCGAGGATTAGCACAACTTTCGTGCTCGCGAACCAACACACAAGATGCAATATATATGCATGCAAGGCTTAACAAGGGCGGTTCGGGTTCTTTTATTTGTTAAAGCAACTTTTTCAACTATAATAATACAAATTCCTAAGATTTAGCATTTTAAACAAATTACATTTTTATTAAAGAGAGTAATTGCAATATTAAATAACAGTAGAGGTTCCCTCCATCGAAAACTCTACAAATGCTTCATTTGATTGGAGTTACCTCTATACATTAACAACACTGGATACGACGATCCAGGAAAAACCAAACCTTAGGCTAGATGAGCCGACCTGGTTTTCATACTAGCCACAAGGTTTTTGAAATAGAACTAACGCTAGTTAAGTTCTCAAGTCCGCATTTGACCGTAGGCACGACTGTTTAAACAGTTTAGACTCTGCAGAGGTTGTACACTGTACCCACAACAGATAATCATACTCGTTACCCCACATGATTCCGTAGTTATGTAGTTGAGCGATCGTCACAATAACTTTTCAAACTACCTTGCCCTTTCCGTCATCTCACCCATATGGGGTTGCACCCATACGTTGTGCGGGTGTTCCCCTTAGTGACTGGAGTAGTTGAACGTGTAGTCGAACTACCCCTCAGCGACAAGCAAACTTCACATTTTGTCGGTGCCCCTTTTAAGCCGGTCGCAACACGCGCTTGCACATTCCCTGTCTCCCACCATGCGAGATGACATTCAGAGTTTGATAATTTTACTAAGCCAAGCTGTACTTTACAGACTTGCGGTTGTACTTATTTTACACGGGAGGTCATGACAAGATTAAGTCCTTAATCCATTCGGACGGTTCATACCACATACCAACCACTCTCGTGTACAGCGGCACCCACCACTCTTTCCATCACCCCAAATGTGGTACTAGCAAGTTATTTAGGGTTTTGGGGAGGAAAAGCCAATTATCACAACACGCCAATCATTTACCCACAATGACTGCCCAAAATCACTTTCATGGTTAAAAGATGATGGTCACGACATTTATTATCCCGGTACTTAAGCAAGACTAGCATGTCGCTTAAGTACAACCTATACTAGTATTTACCACATATTTATTAGGGTGACATGGAATGAGGGGTTCAATTTATAAAGGATGGATAATAATTAATTAATCATCAAATGGGTGTTTAACTACCTTAAGCTTTAACATACATTTGATTACAGAATTAAAGCATGCAATTTTGATATTTTAAATAAATATAATTAGCAAAAAATGTAGGCTCAAAATGATGAAAGTATTGACTCGCCTGAGTTAGGTTATCGCGACCTTGATCTTACTAAGGGCCTTCTCCACCAGGGGTCTTGAATTCTTGGTCTGCGTCTTTATCCGAATCTTGATCCTGCTCGAGTCATCGATTCTTCCTGGACTCCGATTCCTAATTACGCGATAACAAGCGAGAACATTAAATAAATCCAAAGAACTTCAAAAGACCAAAAACATTCAAAGAGCTTTAAAATATGTTTTGCGATGAACGAGCTTAAGAGAAAAGATTAAGCGAGGCGGGGATGTTTGACAAAGTCAAACGACCAACTGAGTAACATAGGCAATGACGGAGAAGCTCCACTAGGGTAAACAAGGGGGAAAAACAAGGTTGAAGGAACTTTCGCAGGGATACTCCACTTCGGATTTGGAAGATAGCAAGATATTGCCGAACGGGTAATGACACAGCTTGACCTAATTTTAAAACAAGAATTTCTTTAAAATAATGGATAATATTTGCTGAGGGTTAACCAAAAGAGATTTGGGTGCGAGTTGACAAGTGAAGGGCAATATTAAAATTGACAATCACAAAGGGAGTCCAATTATTACCACAGTTCTCTTTTGCAGTTGCCTGGGAATGGTGGTAATATTAATTATTATTGAATATCATCGGTGGTTTAAAAACCAGAGAGAAAGATAAAAGGGTGGATATTGATCGGGCAAGAAAGGGATATTGGATATGTTTGCCAAGCTTAAAAGACAATAAAATATTTTATCTTTGATGTCTTTTGATCGGGGATAAAAGGATATGATAAAATAATATTTGGACCAAGGAACACTCGATAGGATTATAAGACTAGTATACAAGTTTCCAAAGCAAGATATTGAGATTAACAAGTTAATCCCGAATAGCTTCCCAAAATATTTTTAGCAAATTGCAAATTAATTTCTTATACCACGAAGCCTTTTACACAAAAGCGAAAAAGTTGAATAAATTAGTTGTATTCGACATGATTGCAGAGGAGATTACGAATGTCATTTGCATAACTTCAATTTCCAGAGATTTTGCAAATTACTCTCTTAATCGACAACTATCAAATTTTTAGTGAAAAGGATAATTATGCCAACTCTTGTTAATCGGCAAGTTAACAATTAAGAACAGTTAACCGAATCATCGCAAGCTCACAACACAAATATTAGAGAATAAATATTTTTGCCAATTGGAGAGCTGCTAATCTTCCGAGGTTAACAAAATATTTCATGATCAAACACAAATTATTCTTTGCCAAATCCTCTACTGATGCTCTATTGTTCCACAGTCTATTGCATCGGGGGGTCCCACTGGTCAGACACAGAGAGAGAGAGTCAGCAGCACAGGAGTAGAGAGCCAGGGGAGGCGCTCGGCGGTGAGCGGCGGGGGCCAGTGAAATGGGATGTCGGGGACAGAAGGAGGCCAAGGGAAGTGGCGGCGCCGAGCGATACTAGAGAGGAGGTGGCGGTGGTCGGGTCGGTCGGGCGCCGAGGCCGGTGGGCGGTGACGGTGGTGACTGGAGGGAGGGGAGGGGGGAAGCGAGCTCGGGCACCGGGATGGCGTGGGGAAACTCACCGCGCTGCCGGCGGCGACAGGGAAGCGGCAGAGCAGGATGGCTACGTGACCCGGGGTGGCGCGGGGAAGGCGACGAGGCGGCGACCTCTGGTGGCGAGGAGGTTCGGCCCGGATCGGGGAGGGGTGGGTGGCGAATCGGATGGAGGAGCACCGGGGGGAGGCGGCACCGAGGCGGCAGGGGCGCTGTGAGCGGTAGAGGCGTGGGTGGAGCACGGCGAGAAGGGGGAGACTGAGGGCACTCGGCTTATAAAGCCGGGAAGGGAGGAGGAAAGCCCGTGGAGGCGGCGGGCGGGGGACGATGGGAGCGGGAGAAAGCCGGACGGCGCAGCCTGTGGCAACCGAGAGGGCGGCTGTGAGAGGACTATCGGCCGGGCGCGGGGAAGGCAGGCATGGTCGGCCGGGGTGGTTGAGTGAGAGAGGGGAGGAGGGGACCCCGGGCGGAGACGCGGGCGAGTGGGCAGCGGCGCTGGGCGCGGAAGGGAGAAAGTGGAGGGGAGAGAAGGAAGAGGGGGGTCGGGTGCGACTGGGCCGAAGGAAAACCGGGGGGGGGGGAGTAGGAGGCAGGGCCGGGGGGAGCAGGCCGGGGAAAAGGGCCAGGAAAAATTCAAGAGGAGAAGTGGGCTGGGCCTAGGGAAAATAAGGGGAGGCAAAAACAAGGAAGGGGTCCAAAATCTAAAAAAAGAGAATTCAAATTGAAATTTGAATTTGAAAAAGGAAGAAAGGTTTGAAACACAAACCCGAGCTTAGAGGAAGCTAGGAGTTTTTGGGATTAATAGCCAAATTGAAAATACGGATGAAAATCGTAAACCGAAAAGAAATCAGTATTTACCGTCCGAAAATGGGACATTATAATGCCCCACTGTTCTTCTTCACCGATGCCTGCGTCATTCTTGGTTATAGTTTATATATTCTTCCATGCTTTTTCTGTTAGGTGTACTACATAAACTGTAATCTACAAATCATGTGCACTTTACAGAATGAGAAAATTCACAATATGCCATTGAATAACTATATGATTCACGATATGTCACTCATTGTGAGGCTGACATGTAGGTCCAAAGTCCACATGTTAGTAAAACACCAGTGATATATTATGAAGATTTGAAGTTATTCGATACAGAATACATTCATCCTATTCGTACCCTGTAAGAAACACAATCTTCTATTTACAGGGAGGCAATGATCCCGTGCATCTTACTCGTTCATGGTTAGCTCTGCTGCGCTCTCTTAGATATAATCCTAATTAATGGCGATCCTTGTGTTCGTGGTTATGTAAATGATAGCCCAATCGTATGTTGTAATGTATGTTCATGCATGTGACTTTATCGACGCATGCAGCCATGCAGGTCCAGGTGTTGGCAGCAAGAAGCTTGGGGTGAAGACGGCGGCGGCGATCATCTTTGGGTGTCTAGTGTAGGACCCTCCGGCCGGGCAGGGCGTGGTCACCTTGCAGACAGGCTGGGGTTCATCCTAAGGGTGATACTAGAGCTGGCAAAATGGGTGGCTTGGCTGGGTCCATTTAGGCACGATCCATCGGCCATTCATGCTGTACATTAGAGCTGGTCAAATGGGCGGCCTGGCTGGGTCCATTTAGGCACGGCCCGTCGGCCATTCGTGTCGTATCGGACCGGCATGTGCCCGTTAGGCTCAACGGGCTAAGGCTAGCCCATTTAGCCGTTATGCATGAAAAAAATCAGAACAATGGGTTGAATTCAGAAATAGATATGAAAATTGAAAAAAAGAGACAATCATATTGAAAATGTAATAAATAGCTCTATTAATGTTCAACTAGCTGGTTCGTTAAAACCTTCACCAAGTGAAAACTCAAAATGAGAAAACTTTGGTAAAGGGAAAAGAGTACAACCTATAGCTTTACATAAATCCTTGTTCTACATGTCATTGTCTAAGTACAGATTTTCGAACACCTCGACAACTCTGGATTTTCCACAGAACATTGTATGCATGAATCAGCTTGTTTCCAGTCCTCCACAGTTAGAAATATCTTCACCATCTCACTTGTGAGATTTTTCTTCTCTCCTCCAATATTCTTCCAAAAAGATTGAAAGCAGACTCGGAAGAAACCGTTGAGATCGGAACAGTTAACACATCACGTGCAAGTATGAATAGCACGGGATATGTTAACTTATGGGCTTGCCACCATTGCAAAATATCGAAGCCTTCTGAGTTGAAATCCTCCATATCGCTGTCTAGATAGGTGGATAGTTTCCCACTCCTTGTGGGTGATGGCTGAGCAGGCAGCGGAGTAGAAGAAAAAGACCTAGGCCTGGAGGAAGAGCCACCAAAGATCTTGTTCCACATATTTGTCTTGCTACTTGAGGCGGTGACTACTGGAGGTCGTTCCGAGCGGACTCCCCGGAACTTGTTTTCAAACCTTTGGTAAACCTCGTATAACCGAGAACGAACTTCTGCAAAATAGTTAGTATAGTCTAGCCCCTGTAGCATCACTGAGAAGATCAATTACACTACCAAATGCATCAATTTTACCTCTAAGATCTAACATAAATGCAAATGCATATCGGTAAGGGATTTCTCTCCAGTATTTAAGGTATTTACTTTTCATGGCAACAATAGCATCGCGTAAAACTAAGTTATTTTCAAACATTTTCAATTGAGTACCAATCTATAAAATACTATGCACAAAATTGAATTTTCCAAAAATTAGCACAAATTTTTTGAATTTAGCCTAATTTGCTCAATGCAAATTTGAATTTGCACAATAGAATTTCAAAGAGAGAATGAGGAATTGAGGGGTGCTGAATGAGGGGGGCATGGTGGCTATTTATAGAAAAAAAACTAGAAGTTTTTTGCTATTTTTAAAGAGCCAAACGGTCAAAAACACCAACGGCTAGAATTTAGTCGGGCCATACCATGCCAGGCACGACCCACGAGCCAGCCCAGCCTGCCTCGCCCTTGCCCGGCGCCTGCCGAACCTGCCCCGCCCCCTTTCTTCTTCCTCTGTCCCCTACTTACGTGTGCCACAGTACCGTAGCCGCTTCACTTGCCTACCTTCGTGCTGGGCCGCTTCGCACTACCGGCGAGACCGCGAGAGCCCCTTCACCCACTACAGGTGGGTGAATAGATGGTTTTAAAAATTCTTTCGGCTCTAAACCAATATATAATGCGGAAGCTAATAATAATTGGTTTTGCACAATTAAAACCTAAATCAACTAGGCTTCCCTAAGTGCACCAAAGACTCGAAAGTGCGAGACAGAGAGTTTTCTACAAAATTGAAGCTTATAAGCAGTCTTGGCCAAAGAAGGTCTCACAAAGACACAATTAGCAATATGGCAAGCAGTAGTAACAGCTTCAGCCCAAAATCTCCTCGGTGTGCTATACTCATCTAGCATCGTCCTAGCCATCTCGACCAGGGTCCTGTTCTTCCTTTCCACAACGCTATTTTGTTGAGAGACGTGTGGAGAAGAGAATTGATGCTCAATTCCACGCTTAGCACAAAATGAAGCAAATGAGGTATTCTTGAACTCCGTGCCATTGTCACTGCGGATCGCTCTCAAGGTACCCGGAAGTTCAGAAGCTAAACGAAGAACAAGATCATGATAATATCAAAAGCTTCATCCTTCGAAACAAGAAAGAACACCCAAGTGTATCTAGAAAAATCATCGACTATGACATGAATGTACCATTTTCTACTAACTGACCGAACTCTAGTAGGACCAACAGTATCCATATGAAGCAACTGTCCTGGTCCGTCAGTCATGACCATAGTCACTGAAGGGTGTGAGGCGGCAACTTGCTTGCCATGCCTACAGGGCGTACAAACAACATCTTTAACGGTTTTGAGTTTGGGCAAACCTCTCATGAGCTTAAGGTTGCTAACTCGCGTCAGATAATCAAAACCAATGTGCCCCAAATGACGGTGCCAAAGCCAGAACTCAGAAGAAGATCAAATCAAGCATTTGAGAGAACCAGCAAGAGATTCAGAAAAGTCAGCTCCAAAGATCCTAGCAACTCTAGTAATTCCAAAAACAAGCTAACCAGTTGAATCAAGCACCCGACAAGCATTTTTCTGAAATATAGTCTCATATCCATAATCAAGAAGTTGAGAGACAGAAAGCAAATTAAACCTTAGCTTGTCCACAAGGGTGACGTCCTTGAGGATGAAACTGTCGTTCACCCTGATTGATCTCGTTCCTTCTGTTCGCCCTTGTTTATCATCTCCAAAGGTGATGAAATCATCACCTGTCGACCGCGTGAAAGAGGTGAACCATCTTGAGTTTCCGGTCATGTGGCGTGAACAGCCGGAGTCGACGAACCACGTGTCCTTCCTCTTTCCGCGGTAATCCTGAAAATCAAGGCAAAGAAGAACGATGTGTCTCAATATTGGGGTTAGCTAAACAAGACTTAGAAACCCAGTACTGAGACACACGTCTGCGAGTAGTATGCAAAGCAGAAGTGCTATCTTTGATTTTATTTGAAGTTCTGTTATGAGCAATGGTTAAAGTAACATGAGAGTTATCCTGTCTAGGAGCATGATGATGAGCATGTGATACAAATCCTAAACTAGGTTTATTCTTTTCTATATTACCATATCTCATAGAAGCTCTAGGTTGATTAGATGAAATTTTACTAAAAATTTTCTTATCATTTTTCAACTTACGCCAACAGAAATCAATAAAATATCCATCCTTTTTGCAATAGGTGCAATGATACTTAATACCACTGGGAGAAGCACCCTTAGACTTAACAGATGATTGGGCAATACCTGCAGATTTAAAGATAGTTTTTGCAGGTTGTGTTTTGAATTCAATTAACCTATTTTCCAAGACTTGAGTAACTTTTGGGTTAGAATTATTTTGAATATGATTGTATCATAATCCTTACTTCTTATAAGGAGTTTTAGATTTGTCCAGAATCATGTTTAATTGTTTCTTACCTTTAGAAAAATTTTCTAAGGTATCATTAAGATAAGTATTTTCTTCTTTAAGATTAACACATGATTAACATGTTTTACCCTTAATGGCTCTAGAATATTTTTCCTTATATAAAGCAGTTTCAAGTTTAATAGCTGGACATGAAGCACATGTAGAAGACTCAATACCGTCCTTAAGCTTGGCATATTTAGCTCAAGCTGCTTCTAAAATATCTTTAACTTCATGTTTGTGTTCTAAGTAAAAAGTGCAAAGGCTAGAATCAACCACACCAGAAGCAACTAACTTGCTAGACTCTAAGCATTTTTCACATGGAGTAGATTTAACCTCAACAAGTTAAGTCCTAGTATTTTCAAGTTGTTGCAAAGCAATTTCATGAGTCTTAAGCTTGCTATAGAGCAGCTTCAAAGTTAGATCAGAAAGATTGACATTCTCCTCAATGGTTGTGGCCTTTATCTCCCACTCCTTGGTGTTGATTGCAGCCAAGAGGTGGGTGGTATTTTTAGACTGAGAATATTCAGTACCAACAGCTTTCATCTGATTAATCACTTTATTAAAGCGACTGAAAATGTCATCGATGCTCTCACCAGTACGCATCTCGAATTTGTTATATTCACGCTTATAGACTGTTTGGTGTACTTTCTTGACTTGGGACGAACCCTCATGATAGGTTTTGAGAGTATTTCAAATCTCATGCGCAGTCTCAAGATTGCAAATCCGATCATACTCCTGTCTCCCAAGCCCACCATACAAGAGGTTTTTAGCCTTATTGTTGTTAGCCAAAAGGGCTTCTGAAGCCGGCGTAGCAACTTCGGGCACAACGATAGGGACTCGAATAACCTCCCATATAGCGTGTCCTTCGCTCTCATGGAAGACTCGTATGCGATTCTTCCAATAGGCATAGTCGTGCCCATCGAAGATATGCGGCTTTGTGGAGTATCTATCCATCGCCAAGTTCAGTGACCGGTTAAGATCAAGATTGAACTAACCGGGCTCTGATACCACTTGTTGGACCGAAAAGGCAACTAGAGGGGGTGAATAGGAGCACACTCACTTTTTCACAAATACTGAATTCAACACTATTTCACTCCAGTAGCTATGGAAGCTATGAAGATCAGTATATCAGTACAGCGGAAGACTAATATTGAATCCAATAAACACCCCTAAGCAATACTACAAAAGATCAAGCACAAGATAATCAATCACAGTGCACTACCGGTCAGACCGCTAGCTCAAGGGCGGTCGGACCGATTTCCTGCCGGTCTGACCGGTGGCCACGGGCGGTCTGACCGCCGGCCTCTAGAGCAGAACAGATCAGCCACGATGACGAAGATGAAAATAGATGAAACTTTTGATCTACTGATCCAAACTTGATGAAACTTGGAACACACCTTCTCCATGATATCAGGAACCTATTCCAATCGAAGATTATGATAATTCTTGGAAGAATAGCGATCCTTTTCGATTTGATTGAAGAAGGTTTCAAAACCGGGTCAAAAAGAAACTTGATCTAAGATCTTGCTCGTCGGTGATTGATGATCAAGACGATTCTAGATAGGTTCCCACACGTCATAGCAAGCTAGATCACGTGAAGAATTCAATCAAAAACTCGCAGATCAAAGAAAGACCCAAAATCATCAAATATAGAGAAAGAACGCAATGAGACAAAACATTGATCAAACTTTCCTTTGATTAATTGATATGATCTGGGCTTACAGCCACTCCATCAATGGAGGACAATGCTCAATCTAAGAGCACGAAAATCACAACAAAACATCAAGAACCCTAGCCTCCACAAAAGCCCTCCTAAAGAAAATTAGGGTTTACAAAAATAGCAAAAGAGACGAAGTCAAGGTGCAGCCACCTCCCTCTCCTATTTATAGTGGAGGCTTAGACCTTCTAGAAGTTTGACTCTATTGGGCTCCCGTTAAGGCCCAAAACAAACGGAACAGATACACACACACACACATTTTAATGCACCGTCTTCAACACCCTTTGACCTAACTAGCTACACCTTGCGCCATCTTGCGCCTCGGATTAGCTAATAGGTCACCCTTGTCCATCTTGCATCACGCTTGAGTACATTGACCTCACCTGGCATCGTCGATCGTTTTGGACCTCAGCTCTCCAAGCCTAGTCCCGATCATATCCTCACCGTTGACCGTCGTTGACCACCAAGCAACCCGCACAACAATATACAAGTAAACCGAATTTAGGAATAAGTTCTTCACAACTTGATCCATGTTAGTCAAAACATGCATCATGCGACATATATGCCCTGAAACTCATGACTTTGACCTAACAACCGAATATCACCGCCACGACAGGCGACGAACCAAGTGAAAACCACCCTGACCGGTTTGACCGCCAGCTATTGGCCGGTCAGACCACCAGTTATGACTTAGACGATTTTCAACCTCTGAAAACCGAAACCTACTAGAATTTTCAAACCAATAGAACTTTTGACTGGAGACTCCAAAAATTAAGGGACCAAGTGCAATTGAATCCCCTCTGTTGCCTGCTACCTCTATTTTTGGCCCAGCTCAATTTAACACTTTTTGATATTACCGGTCTGACCGCCGCTTAGGGCCGGTCAGATCGATCTTGGACCGGTCTGACCACCGGCTATTGGCCGGTCTGACCACCGGCTATTAAGGTCCGACAAGATCGTGAATCGCGGCCGAAAACACGTGAAATGACAAACCGTTAACGCCATTGCCAATTGTCACATCATCCTAAGATCTGGAGCATATCCCCATGATATCCACAGGCGCCCTCGGCGATAGGTGTTGTCGCGATGTAGGCGAAAGGGGGCAGCAAAGTTTCCTCCTTGTGGCGTGCCTTCTGCGTGCCCGCGACCTCTTCCAAGGTCGTCTCCTTCTTGACCGGGTGGTGGTGGTCACACTGCGGTTGCGACAATACGGTTTCTTCAAGATTGAGTCTCCCGTGCTAGCTATGCGGCGGTCTCTTCGTTTGCCTCGTCTAGCTCCTTTCCACCATACACACTAGGATCACTTTGTGTGCCACGAGGAAGGTCGGACAATTGCTTTCCCAATTCCGAACCTACCTCTGAAATGATTTCTTTTCAAAGTATGCTCATGTTTTCGTTCAACTGTTTGTTGAAGTCATTTGTGATCTTTTCCAGGTCCGTATGCATGACACAGGCGGTTGTCCTCCAGTTCCTAACATGGTTAGTGCAAAGAAAGAACAATACAAATAGGTATTTTTTATGTGGAATCACTTCCTCACTCCTTGCTTACCGAAGTTCTTATGAATGCTTGATGGATTGGTGAAGTGCATGTACTCCGGTAGCGGTAGACGGATGTAGGTGATGAGTTGAGTAATTCAAGTCCCAAGTGCTGTAATTTGACAATGGCTATATGCGGAGCTTGGAGGGTTAGTATAATCCTATGCAATTGAAATTCTAGACATTGTAATGATACGTAATAATCCAAACTAGAATCCAATACTTTGTTGCCAACCTCAAGATATGAGTGAAGATTATAACAACTCACGCGTAATGATAATGGAAATTAATACAACCAAGGAATGAGTTATAACAGTAGGTATAAGTGAAGAACAAAAATAGCTCGTGTTGCACAAGTTATAGAAAGACGCTAGCTTGATTGCAATTGATGTAAACAAAGTTGCACACAAGAATAACCAACTATACCGAACTGTGGAAAGGAATTTATGCTTGATAAAAGTATTGACCATAACACTTCTTTCTTTCCATTCTTTCTTACTTCTTTTCCTTTTCTATTTTATTTATTTCTTTTTGTACTATTTTGGTAATGCCTTGTTTTTCTTGAGAGAGTGTACGCTTTTTAGAGGGAGGAATTACAGTAGTTAGAGGGGGGTTTTCACCTAAAATGGAGAGCCTGGGCTGTGGGCTTTCGGCCCACAGCATTGAGGCCCAAAGGGGGAATGGGCAGCCAACCAAAAAGGGGGGAACCCAAGCCGCCCCTCTCCCACCCCCCTGCCTGCCACTCCCACCCCTCCTAGCCCCCTCCCCCTCTGGCCAGCACCTGCTTCCTGCGCCTCCCCTCCATTGGAGAACCTCCTTGCTGCCGACCAAGAAGAAGAAAGGAGAAGAAACCTCCTGTGATTGCGGTCGGCAAAGGAAAAGGGGAAGGGGAGGTGGAAGGAGGAAGAGGGAAAGGAGAACTCGTGTATCCTTCATTGATTTTCGTTGTGTTCTTAGAGGTTGATTATCAGATCTTCTTACTTTGTTTATTAGTTTTGTGTTCTGGCGACATCGGGTAGTAGATCGATTATTTGTAGTTTGTAGTGCGTTGTAGGTTTGAGGTTTGAAATGATAAATTTTGGATTCATCACCTCCTAGAGATTTGTAGGTAACATCTTTAGCTTTTCATAGAATTCTAGATCATGTCGTTTGGATGAACGAATCTTGAGTTATGAATTTTACAACACTGCTATCCATAGGTTCTGAGAGGATTCTGGCCGGTTGTAGTAATTAGATGATAAAAAATAGTTAACAAAATAATTAGAGGATCCCCACCAATATTAATATTGTAGGTGATTTCATCACGTTTCCATAGAACTCAAGATCATAATTTTTTGATACACCGTTAGGAAGTTATGATTATTTTTTGTCTTACTGTCCAGGATTGTATCAGGTTTCAGGCAGAGATAGAAATTTATAAATTAAAAATAATTAAAGAACTAATTAGAGGGTTGGACCTACACGATTGTTGTAGTTAATTGCCTGAGGTTTCCATAGAACCCAAGAACGTAATTTTTTGATAAACGGAATGTGGTATACAATTTTTGTAAGGTGACTGTCCTGTTTGGGACAGAACGACATTGAAAACAGAAACGAGGTCGTTTAGGATGCGAACCGGAGCGATGCGATTTATTTATCTATTTTTGTATTGTTGTATGATCTGGATTGTCTCCTTAGTGTGGTTATTGAATTGTTCAGGTAGTAGTGTAAATCAGGGGATAGCACCCTCTTCTCATCATCATACTCCACACAGTTGGGGTAAGTACCATAGTGGGTAGAATATGTTGATTAGTATTCATGAAATGTTAATGTTTTGCGAATGTGATTTTTTATTCATAGACTTATAGTTGTTGTTAAATGTACTTATGGTTTAATATTCATAGAATGATAATGCTTTATGAATGTGAATGGTTATTCATAGTCTTACAATGGTTATTCATAGTCTTACGCTGTTGTTACATGCATATGTTGATTAAGAGTAGTGGCTCATATGCATCATTACATTATCCTTGAGGCTTGGACTATGTGGTATCCAAGTAATGAATGGTATTTGAGGTCTTCGTCGTGTTTGAGATGGGCTTGAGATCCCCACACTCGTAGAGTGTGGGCTTAAGGGCCCTGTACCAGAAGGCACAAACATGGGTATGCATCGACGGATGCATACTCCACATTACCGGTATCTGCAAAGAGAAAAGTATGTGCATTTGAGGCATTTGCATTGCATGGCTATGTTAGTTGTATTGTTGTGATAGTATTGTGGATGATAGAATGGTTTAGAAGTAAAATTTGTTTATGAGATTTGGTATATTATCTTAAATGTACCTGCTGAGTCCTGGACTCACGCTTGTTGCTTGTTTATTGTTTTTTTAGGTACCTCTTTTGAGGATGTCATGCATAGGAAGGGCTAGCATCATCCGATGCACTCTTCACTTCAGTAAACACTAGTCTTAATAAATCAACAACTTAAGTTTAATTGGAGAATCCTAGAACATGATCTTTTAGTTCTTATGTCCATCCTTCGTGGTGTTTTGGATTCAATGTAATAAGAGTTGGATGGTGATTCCTTGATATCTTTTTAGTTTATGTTTTAAGCTGATTTATTAAGACTATCACAGATAGATATTAACTCAAAACCATCTGTGATAGTTTACTATCACAAACGGTTTGTAGATGAAACCATCTGTGAGAGCTGATGTATCACAGACGGTTTGTGCTATGGAACCTTCTGTGATATTCTTTTGTATTGCTAAATCTATTTTATGTTTATTGGCTAGCCTCAAGAAATGCTAACCAAGCCCTCTGAAACAAGTGAAACACAACAAGTACATGTATACATCTAATTCACATTCATTTCGGAACAAGCACATCCAATTCACATTCATTTCAGAAACAAGCACATCCAATTCACAAATTAATTAACTAAAATTAACCATTCATGTACATTTACACACATGTACCATTAAGTTCAATCTACATTGTGGAACTTCGCATTTGGATTTATGACCTCACGGTTCAAGAATGGCATAAACTGTCCTCGAATGTTTATGAGCTGGCCCTGTTCCAACGCAGTTGTATCGATGCTCGCAACTTGTTGCTAAGAAGATTAATTGGTGCATATATAAATTGAAAAGTATGAAATAATTATTGCAAGATTGACAAACCTGAGAATCATTGGTCATTGCAGAACCGATGAGGAGTTCCATGTTGTGGCAAACATAATATCCACAGATGTTGCAGGGCGACGGCTGCTGGTGGCACTGCAAAAATAGAATTGGTTAGTTCGAGAGACATTACTATGAAGTGTTATATAGGATTAATATGTACTAGCGAATACCGGAAATTTAGATCGTGTCGCATAATACTCCCTTGCTTTTCCCTCCTTTAGCATAGTACACGACGAACGAACTACGTGATTCCAAGAAGTTAGCCTTAGCCATTGCAAAGGAAGGGAAGACTACAATAGAGTTATCTATGGAGAAAATGTGTTTACCCGTCGATTAATTATCGAATAATTGTGAAGTCGTGTGTGACCATCTTTAGGGAATCTAGGTATATTACACTGTCCGTTCTAGCATAATTACAATTACAATCCAGTGGGACCTACACAGTATGTCGCCATGGTCATTAAATCTAAGTTTGTGTTGCTTATAAAGTACAAATCAACAAGTATAGCCACTAGTACATCAATTACTTCTGGTTGTAGGGCAAAAGTATGAATTTCTTATCGCGACTTACTCCTGGCTGTAGGGCAAAAGTATGAATTCCTTGTGGCGGTGAGCCAGTAATGATTCTGTCATGTAATTCTCGAACGAATTTAGCATTCTCCTTGATGGTTTGCAAGGAGACCAAGTGTGGGTCAAGGAAACCTACTAGTGAATTCCTTAATTCCGCTTCAGAAATCATGTATCTACACACACACACAAAAGCAAGGATTTAAATATAACATTTATCAGTATTACATGAACATTGATCGTGATTGTACACACTTACAGTGTCCAACATCGCATGAGTGAGGCATCGAGGGTGTCGAGGTTGAAGAGAAAGAACAACTCCTCGAAGGTCACCGTGAAAACACAGTCTTGAACCACGTGGTTAAGATGATCCTTCTTGAACTTGACGTTGACACCCGAGCATCGTTGTCCATCTGTCTTGTTGGTCTATTTCATGTACCACACTTCTAATTGCAACAGAGAGCATCTGTGTCATCAACACATGACAATCATGAGACTTCATGCTAATTAACTTCAAATCTTCCATCGAAACAAGTTTATTTATGTTGGTGGAGTAACCGGACGGAACTTTCACGCCATGCAAGCACTAGCACAGTTCAATTCTCTCGGTCTTGGATAGAGTGTAACAAGCAGGGGGAAGGTACGTTCGTCCTTTATCGGTCTTTGTCGGTGTTAACTCAGGTCTGATGTCCATATCAACCAAGTCAAGCCGTGCGTTGACACCATCCTTTGTTTTACCATGAATGTTTAGTAAGAGACCAATCAAGCTGTCAATACATTCTCCTCTACGTGCATGACGTCGATGCAGTGGCTAACTTCTAGATGCTCCCAATAAGGTAAGTCCCAAAATATTGATCTCTACTTCCAAATGTTCTTCTCATGGGTCCTCAATTTACGTCTCTTTCCAAGCACAACATCTAAATCTTTAACCATATCATAGACCTCTTTTCTGCTTAAATACTTTGAGATGAACTGTCATCCTTCTCTCCGTCAAATTGTTTATTCATCCTGCGGTATGGGTGAGCCCTCTGAAAGTACCTACGGTGATGCAAGTACACAATTTTACGCGAGTACTTCAGCCACACACTCTCGGTATTATCTAAGCAGTGAGTACAGGCTTTGGCCCCTTTTGTACTCTGGCTCGACAGGTTAGCAAAGGTAGGATAATCATTTATGGTGCAGAACAACAAGGAGCGTAAAGTGGAGTTCTCTTGTTTGTACGCATCCCATACCTATACCCCTTCAATCCATAGTATTTTTATATCTTCCATCAATGGTGCTAGGTACACATCAATATCATTCCCAGGTTGCTTCAGCCCTTGGATAAGTATCGATAGCAAAATATACTTCCGCTTCATACAAAACCAAGGAGAAAGGTTGTAGATACAAAGAGTCACGGGCCAAGTGCTATGTCGACTGCTCATGTTACCGAAAGGATTCATTCTATCTGTACTCAATCCAAACCTTATATTCCTCAGTTCCTCACCGAAGTCTGCAAACCTCCTATCAATGTTTCTCCACTGGGCAGAATTAGCAGGGTGTCTTAGTTTTTCATCATTCTTACGCTCCTCCGAATGCCAATGCAGCAGTTTTGCATCCTTTAGGTTTGTAAAAAACCGCTTCAAATGGGGAATTACATGAAGATACCATGTTACCTTAGCAGGAGGTCCTTTCGCACCTCGATTCCCTTGTCGTCATCTAATTGATTCTTACGTTTGTATCGGAATGCGTTGCACACCGGGCATACATGCATGTTTGCATACTCGTTACGGTACAATATATAGTTGTTCGAACATGCATGTATTCTTTCTACTTCCATTCCCAATGGACAAAGAATCTTCTTAGCTTTGTAGGTGGTTTTGGACAACTCGTTTCCCCTCTGGAAGCATATTCGCTAAGAGATCTAACAGCACCATGAAACTCTTATCGGATCAACCGTTTATTGCCTTCAATTTCAGCAATTCAAGCACGGATGACAATCTTGTGTATTCCGGCTTGCAGCCCGGGAACAAAGGTTTCTCCGAATCCTCCATCAAGCCTCAGAATTTAACATACTCCCTCTCATCACAGTTCCCATCTACATCACGAAGCATCTGATCCAGATTGTCATCGTGCAGCCTATCCGAATCAGAACCACAATCGACATCATCCAACGACATATCGTTGACTTCGTCGGTGATGTCGTTATTACTACCTTCCTGTATAATCCTCTCTTCACCGTGACTGATCCAACGTGTATAACTCTTTTTGAAACCCCTCCAAATCAAGTGTGCTTCAATCTGCGCTTGGTTCTTAAATATTTTAGATTCTCGCAGTCAATACATGAACAGTACATATATTCCACCCCTTATTCAATATATCCTCCTCGGTAGCTCTTGTAAAAACAGATACACCATTAATGTACTCTTCACTCACACGGTTGCCAGCGTACATCTAGCTTCGGTCCATCTACGCAACACATATAACAATTCGGTGATAAATATTGAATTAATTAATAAGTATACTATAGATGCAAATTTTGATATATCTATTGAAATATGTATTTCTAATGAACAGAAAAAACAACAACGCACCTTAGGGTTAGGTTGTTCATTACAAACACATTATCGATAGCCCATGCCCAACTTCAGATGGCAAGAAGCCAACAGTTACAAAATAGCAAAAAAGATAGATCTAAACCACCTTCAATTCACTCTCTTTACCAAGCTAGATCTAGAATACAATATGCAAGGAATAAATTACGTACTAATTACCATCGATAGTCAAAAATAAATTACCAAATCCGCGGTCTTCTTTCACTAAACCGCCTCAAAGCCCCACCTGGCCAACAGCAGCAAGAGAACAAAGCTGGAACAGGTCGATCTGTGAGGGTCGGTTCTGCAATAAATGATATAAACCGTCTGTGATGATGACGGGAAGTCACAGACGGTTCATGTTGAAAACTGTCTATGAAGTATCAGAGACGGTTTTCAACATGAAATCAGAGACGGTTTTCAACATGAACCATTTATGATATTACCTCTTCATAGACGGTTTTTACCGCAGAAAGTAACACAGACGGTCACTAAACCAAAACCGTCTGTGATTGTATTTAATACAAGCGGTTTTGGTCAACCATCTCTGATGAGATATCCAGTATTAGTCTTTTTGTAGTAGTGTATGCGCTTACACCACATTCATGACGACATATGCGATGACATCATTATATTAATCTTCTGTGGCTAGCTTCCCAAGTTTTCAATGCTTCTTTTCCATCCACTGTGTTATCTTCCTCGAATCTATGGATACATAAAATGGAAGCATTAGGTAGCAACCAATTCTCGTGAGAACAAAAGTAATCACTAAGGAAAAGATTCACCTCTTGTCGCATTTGTCTTGCCCTAGCCCTTTGTAAGATCGAGGTGGCCGACTAGAGGGGGTGAATAGGCGGTTTTAACAATTCTTTCGGCTAAAACCAATATATAATGTGGAAGCTAATAACAAATTAGTTTTGTACAATAAAACCTAAATCAACTAGGCTCCACTAAGTGCACCAACAATATGAATACAATACAATGAGAGCAATCATACAAGGATATATAAGCAATTAAAGCATGAAATGTAAATTACTCAAAGTAAAGCACAAACACAAATCAAGATGACACAATTATGTTTTACCGTGGTGTTCGGAGACTTGCCGGTCACCCCTAATCCACGTTGAGGTAAGCCCAAACGAATTGGACCAGCTCCACGAATTAAGCCAACACCTCCGAGGTAAGTCCAACCACGAACCAACACCTCGCTCCACTATGGTTGCTCTTCCTCTACTCCGGAGATGGCGAGCACCAAACCACTCACAATACACCGGGCCTTCTCATAGGTTTCTTGAGAAGATCACCGGGCACGACGCCTCCACACCGTCTAGGTGTCGGCAAACACCAAGAGAAACAAATCTCAACCTTCACTTGAACTAATCAAGTGTCAACGTTCCAGTGGATACACAATCCATTACCTAAAGCAACACATGCACTTAGGGTTTGCTCTCAAATCTCACTAAGTGCAACACATGCACCAAAGAGAGGAGATGCATGCTCTTAGCTCAAGAGGCTCAATAGAGGTTCACAATAGCACTAGCCACCATCCCCAACCGGCCAAGGTGAGTATTTATAGCCCACATCCAAAAACTAGCCGTTGGAGGGAAGATTCCCTAGAATATGTGCAGGGCCGGTCTGACCGCCAACTAATGACCGGTCGGACCGCCCATGCCCCAATGGCTATAAAACTAGCCGTTGGGTCTTCGGCCGGTCGGACCGCCGCCAAATCGGTCGATCACCGTCAAGGCTGGCTGGTCCGACAGCCCGAGGAAAATCACCCCACACCAAAATGGTGCTTCTCTGGAATAAATGTACCGTGAACGCACCGGTACTTCCGCACACCGGTAGTTCCGTTTATCAACGGCGGAACTACCACACAGAGAATCAACACAAAGGGAAATCGGTCGAACCGCCCAACAAATGGCAGTCTGACCGATTTGCCACCGGTCGGACCGGTGGACCCTGGCGGTCTGACCGCCAGGCCACAGAGACCAAACACATTAGCTTCACTTCAAATGACAAAACACATTCGCCTATTTGAGTGTATTTCCAACAAGGTTGTAAAAATGATATTCTCAACAGGTTGCAAAACACATTTACCAACCTTTAGAATACTCATCACAAGGAATAAGGTACATGGACTTAGACCATTTGCAAACTTAAGTCACATGCTACAAGAAATCAACATAAGCATCAACTATTTACAAAACACATTCGTAAATAACAGCATCATGCCACAAGGCTAAGGTGCATGGACTTCAACCATTTGCAAACTATAATCCCATGCCACAAGGATTAAATGCATGAGCATCATTTGCAAAACACATTCGTAAATAATAGCTCCATGCATAGATGAGCTAGAGCAAACACAATGAGCTATCAACACATGACTAACTCATGCTACTAGTCAAGACACCTCTTAATAGTACGGTAACCTATACTAGCAATCCGGTCTTCCAACCAAACACCAAGACCGGTAAAAGACTAGGAACACATCCTTAGCCCTAGCTAGTCATACCTTTGCATTGCATAGCCCTAGCTAGTCATACCTTTGCATTGCATCTTCTTGAAGCTTGATGACGCACATCAACACTTCAAATCCGGGTCCTTGACTTTGACAATCATCAACACATGATGATCTTCTTCACTTTGGGATCTTGTCTTGATTATCATCAACACATGATGATTTCTTCATCCCGAGTCTTGACATGCATCAACACATGATGCATTCCTTCACTTGACCTCTATCAACACATGATGGGTCTTCTCTTTGAACATCATCGACACACGATGATTTCCTTCTACTTCAAGCTCTTCATATGCATCAACACATGATGCATCTTTCACTTCCACCTTGACTTGATGACAATCAACTCATGATGTCATCCCAAGTCTTCATCTTCCTGGAACATAACCTATACATCCAACTTATAGAAAATGTTAGTTCCACAATATGATTATCATTAATTACCACACCATACCATTAACACATAATGGTGGGACAAGATACTTCATGTAATACCTCATGAATCCAGCTAGTTCGCATAGTTTGGAATTTAGTCGAAAATGTGATTTATTAGTTTTCGGAATCGCATTCGGTAAAAAGAAAGAAGTCGAGAGAGAAAAAGAAATAGTTTTGTCGAAAATTCTATTTAGCGAGGGGTTATCATAATTTTTCGGCAACTTGGGCGCGATCTGCGACCAGAGGCCCAAGAGGCTGGCCGGCCCATGAAGGGCCCGCCATAAAGGGGGCGCCACCCCCAAACCCTAACCGCCCCTTCCCTCCCAAGCCGCCACCCCTCCCTCTCCATCCTCTTTGGCGGCGCCTCCTCCCTGGTTGGGCCGTCTCCTCCCTTGGTGGCCGCCATTGGTGCTCCGGAGTTGGTCTCCAAGATCCCGGGCGCTTCTCCTCCGATCTGTCCTCCGGCGGGTCGTTTAAATCATGGTGGTTCGCTGTGGTGTGGCCGGCCAAGGAAGAAGAAGGAGACCAGCGGGAGTGGTTATTCGTCGTGCTACGGGTCTTCAAGGGTAACGAGCACCCCGGTTATTTGTTTGATCAAGTTTTGTTGCGGTAGAGATCATTTGAGTCACGTCGGTTTAGAGTTCCAGAATTTACAGAATTGATCAGATTGTTGCGCGGCTTGTTTCAGTACTTTAGAGGCCGAATTTGGGGTTTTGCCCTTCTAGAGATTTGTTCCTGGTTTAGTTAGCTTTCTTTTGGCACCAAGATGAGCAAAATCCGACCAGTAGTTTGAGAGTTATGAATTTTTGAATGCGAACTGTCCAATCTGTCTGAAATCTGTGGTCAGTAGTTTTGTCCCTCGTTTTTGTTCAAAATAGAGGCCGAATCAGAAGACTCCCCCAACTAAGTTATTGTAGATCTTGAAATTATCTTTCCAAGTTGATAAAGATCATTCCATTTGGATCAGTAGGCTAAAAGTTACACTATTTTCTTTACTGCTGATCTGTTTTCTGGACTGTTGTAGATGGGTTAGGTTTAGCAGTTAATTACCCCTCTGTTTTGGCCGAATCAGAAGATTCCGCCAACTAAGTTTTTGTAGCCTGATCAGTTAAGAATCAGTGAGCACTGGTTTCAGGTCGTTTAGAGTTACAGATAATTAATGGAGAATTTTCTTGTGCAACTGCCCGTAGAACGATAATCTGGACTCTTGGTGTAGATGTCAAATTAAACCCTTGGGATGAGTAGGTTGATTAGAGAGCATTGTAGTACACTTGTAGCTGTGCCATATTCGATTATCCGTAATACGTGGTAATACTTGTGTAGGCGGTGAGACGGTGGGTGGAAGGACACCTTCGTTGTTTCACAACACGTCACCACACGGAAGGCAAGTGCAAATGTTTAATTCGTGTGAATTCATTGATTTCATGTTAACTTGGTAAATTATGAATATTCATGTGATTTGAGTATGATGTGGTAGAGTCCAATACCTTATTCGATGATACATTGAGTTGAATGCCAAGTTATGTTTTTCATTTCATTCATACATAATTCAGTTGATGTCCACGGGAGTGGAAACTTGTTTAAGTCCCATTAATTCCAATATGGGCATGTAAGACCTACCATTCCAATGTAGGCATTTTCGGACATTCCGTATGAAACGTTCTTCATACGGACTTGGATCCCCGCTCTTGGTTAAGAGCGGGCTTAAGTGAACACCGACGGGTGTGTCACTAGTTATACCGGTATAAACATGTGGAAAGTCCATTCTCCTTCAATGCATTCATTCATTCATATCATGCTTTCTTAAATTCATGAAGTAAATGATTTAATTGGTAGCTTGATTCAATTCAGTGTTCTATGTGAATGTATATGTTGTGCTTGCTGAGTTTCGACTCACTCTTGCTTTTATTTATTTATAGGTGAATTCCAGTGAAACAGTTGATAGCGGGAGGGTGTAGTCCAGCACGTTCCTTGCACATGAATAAAATAATCATTCGTTAAAAGTTCTATTTACATATCTTCAGTTTTATTTATCATGTAATGGATTGTAATAATTAACATTTGAAGGTTCATTATTATCGCTTTGGTAAATTCTCGTTTGAATTTATAGATGAACTATGATTACGCCTAGATAGTTATCTTGGTTAATCGTTTCTTTAGCATTGAATGCGTTGTTAAACTTATGAAATGAATAGTAGATTGTCTTGTTAGGTGACATCTTGTCTTCCGGATAGACACGGTGTTACAGTTGGTATCAGAGCGGGCTTCAGGTCCGTGGTGATTAGATTGATAACATTTACTAAAACTAGTTTAACGTTGTCAACATAAACTAAAATTTGTCAACAGTTTATTAACTTTAAACTTGACACCTTGTGCCTGATAGGAAGGGTTGGGTATAACCCGCTCCGCATTTCTTTCAAGTCATTCCCTTATGTTACGATAATTGAATTGTTTGATCTTTTGTGTGGTGGTGTTTAGATGGCGAGAGGCGTGGCCGTGGTCGATCCACCGGTCCGTGGTCGAAGTCGGGACGCGGTCGGCCGTGTCTTCTTCTCGATCGAGGAAGATTCTTTGAGGCGCCACGGAGGAGATTGCCTCTGCCGCTCCTCCGGTCATGAGCCTCTGTTGTGTCTGCGAGAACTAATCCGAACCTTTTGAGAGAGAACCGGCTACTCGCGACAAGCTGCAGACGGCCATTCTGCATTCTTTTGCACATGGCAGAACACTATTCTTGCCATTGTTCCACCCGAGATTAGGATGAATCTTCGGAGTGGATGTCGCCGATTGGACTCTTTTGATGGGCCGCACACCGGTCAGTGCGGATTAGTTGAGATATATGGGCGTCGGTTTGGGGCATTAGAGCCGTCGGTGCAGAGAGGGCGTTCGTGGCTTTTCAGTTGAAGGGTCAAGTGACATCGGTGGGAAGGAGTCTGTCTTCTAGGACTCGATTCGTGGTCTGCCACTTGGGAAGTGTTCGTGGAGAGATTGAGACACAATTCTATCCGACTCCTTTGTTGAGAAGATGGAACAAACACTGTTGACTTTTGAGCAAGGAAAGATGGCGGTATCTCGAGTGCGAGGTGGGTTCAATAACACAGTGCGCTTTGTACCGGCGGTGGCGAATGATGATAATGAGAAGGCTAAGAGGTTCGCGGGGCCTCAACCAAAATACCGCCAGATTTCGAGGCGAAAGGATGCGTGATTTGGCTCGGTGGTCGAGCAAGCTAGAGGAATGGAGTTGGAGAAAGGCCTGACTCCGCAGAGTCATTCTTTGTTAGTTCATCACTCTTGGCAATTCGGTGGTGGGCGTAAGCGGAGTTTTAGTGGTGGGAATGGGTCTTTTTGACCCGCTCCCAAGAGGTTTCAAAGGGTCACAACACTCGTCTGTCCGTCGATGGCGGTCTTCCTCTTGGCGCCCGTCCTTTGTCTTCCTTTCCATCGGTGCGTCTGTTCGGGACGGGGCATGAAATGTTTCGGTGTGGTGAGGAGCATCGAGCTTGAGTGTTCCTTGAGGGGTCATGTCGTCATTGTGGTCGGGATGGCCACAAGCGTCGGTTTGCAAGCGAACCCGCGAGTATCATCGGTGGGAGCCCGTTCGGCAGGCTTCATCTTCCAGCGTTCATGGTGGTTCGGTTCATACTCGGCGGCGATCTCGCACCACGATTCCTCGGTGGATTCCTCCTTGATGGTTCCTCGAGCACCTCCGGCAGGTTCTATTGGAACCCGTTCGATCGCACCTCCGTCGTCTGTTGCTCTGCGGCGGTTTTGGGCACCCTTCGCAGAGTGTTGGGGCTTCCTCCGCCCGACGCCGCCAGAGTCTCGCCATGCCCACTCCGAGATACTATGAGGCGGCCGGACGTGGTGATGGTACTTTACTAGTTGACTCGCATGATGCTTTCATATTGTTTGATTACGGTGCTACGTATTCGTTTGTGTCCACAGAGTTTGTCAAAAGAGCGAGCTTGAGTCTGCAGTTCATCTCGAGTCCGTGGTAGTCGGTTCTCGGGGTCTTATTTCGATTCTCTGATTTGCGGGCCGTTCTATTGATATCGATGGGGAGGTTTTCACTGCTAACCTTATAGTTATTCAATTGGCACCCTTGATGTTATCTCGGTATGGGTGGTTATTCCAATACCGTGCCAAGATTTGTTGTTTACGGAAGGCGGTGACCTTGCTAGCTCCTCCGGTGAAGAACCGGTATTCGAGGCGACCGTCGATTCGATATTTGTCTTCGCTAATCTATTCCCTAGCCGTCGTGCATCGACCATCGGATTACTTTGCTCCCTCAATGAAAAGGCGATTCTTTGCGGCGTATTGAGGAGATTCAGTGGTGAAGGAGTTTTCCGATGTCTTTCCTATAGAACTTCCGGAATGCCTCCGGTGAGAAAGTGGAGTTAGGATTGATCTTGTTAGGGAACTCGGCCGTTGTCCAAATCTCCTTACCGTTTGGCTCGGCCATTTCAGGAAGAATTGAAGAAACAATTGGACGACCTGCTGTCCAAAGGTATGATTCAGCGGAGCGTTTCGCCTTGGGGAGCGCCTGTTCTCTTTATTAAGAAGAAAGATGGCGGTGGCGTATGTGCATAGATTATCGAGCGCTTAATCGGTGACGGTGAAGAACAAGTATCCTTTGCCTCGCATTGATGACCTTTTCGACCCGGTTGAAAGGAGCTAAGATATTTTCCAATATTGATCTCCAGTCGGGTTATAATCAGATTCGAGTTCGTGAGCAGGATATTGAGAAAACGGCTTTCTCAACGAGGTATGGTCATTATGAGTATAAAGTTATGTCTTTTGGACTAACAAATGCTCCTGCAGTTTTCATGGAAGCCATGAACAGTATGCTGCATCAATACCTTGATGATTTCGTTGTGGTATTCATAGATGATATCTTGATTTATTCCAAGACAGAGGAAGATCACACCCACCATTTGCGGTTGGTACTTGAAACTTTAAGAGAGAATCACTTCTATGCCAAGCTGAAGAAATGTGAGTTCTGGATTTCGGAAGTTGGATTTTTGGGTCATGTTATTAATCAGAAGGGTATTTCAGTTGATCCTAGTAAGATTTCGACAGTGGTTGAGTGGAAGAGACCAACCAATGTTAAAAAGTAAGGAGTTTTACGGGTTTAGGTGGCTATTACGGCGTTTTGTGGAGGGTTTTTCAACCATTGCTAAACCGATGACCCATTTGACACGTAAAGGTGTTAGGTTCCGGTGGTCCGACGCTTGTGGCGCAGCTTTTGCTCTTTGAAAGATAGATTAGTATTGCTCCAATTCTTACTCTTCACGAGCACAGGAAGAGATTCACTATCTATTCGGATCGTCCATAGTTGGACTTGGTTGTGTACTCATGCGGGATGGTAAAGTGATTGCCTATGCATCGAGACAATTTGAAGAAGCATGGCGAATTATCCCACCCATGATCTAGAGCTTGCTGCGGTGATTCACGCTTTGAAGATCTGGCGTCATTATTTGTATGGCGAATCTTGTGATGTGTTCACCGACCACAAGAGCACGAAATACATCTTTACCTGAAGGACTTGAACTTGAGGCAGAGGAGATGGCTAAAGTTGATCAAAGATTATGATCTTACTATTCGGTACCATCCGGCAAGGCTAATGTGGTAGCCGATGCCTTGAGTCGCAAGGCGACACCTCCTATCCTCGGTTGTCTTATCGCGATTTTGGCGTATGGATATTTCTTTACGCTGCGGGTACCGCATGAGGCGAGACTCGATTGATTTTAGAGTCGACCCTTCCGGATCGGTGCGAGAAGCACTGCAAACAAGATCGGATGTTCCAACGAGTGAGGAAGCGTTGCGGAGGGCAAGCGAGGTCACCGGTGTGGACAACTTTGATTCTTTGCGATTTAAAGGCGCCTTTGTGTGCCACAGAGTCTCCGGTTAAGCGGAGATTTTGAAAGAGGCCCATCGTACCCCTTATACCGTACATCTGGTGAGACCAAGATGTACAAAGATTTAAAGAAAAGTTTACGGTGGAAACGGATGAAAATTGATATCGCGCGTATGTGGCTTCTTGTGGAGTGTGCCGGTGGTCAAGGTGAGCACAAGCGACCAGCCAGGATATTGCAACCCTTGGAGGTACCGGTTTGGCCATGGGACGATATATCTATGGATTTTGTGGTTGGTTTACCTCGCACGCAATGAGGAAAGGATGCTATTTGGGTAATTATGGACCGGTTGATGAAGTGCGCACATTTCATTCCTATTCGTACAACCAATTCGACAGCGACTTGGCTCCTCTTTATGTCGAGAAATCGTGCGTTTGCGGAGTGCCAAAGACCATTGTTTCGGCCGAGGCGCCAAGTTCGTTTCCAAATTCAGGAAAGTTTGCGAGTGCATTGGGCACACAACTCCGTCTTAGCACGACCTTTCATCCCAGACGGATGGGCGATCGGCGCACCATCGGACTTTAGAAGACATGCTCGGTGTTGTGTTTTATCCTCGAAAGGTAATTGGGAAGAGCATTTAGCCTTGGCGAGTTTGCTTATAACAACGATTATCATTCCAAGATTCGAGCCGCACCATACGAGGTTCTCTATGGGCGTAAGTGCGAGTCCCGTTGTCTTTGGGATGAGGTTGGAGAGCGGGCGATCTTGGGTCCCGTGGGTTCAGCAGACGATGGCTAGAGTGGCGAGGTTAAGCGTAATTTGTTGGCGCCTGAGCCGGCGTAAGAGCTACGTTGATGTCGAAGGCGAGATTTGGAATTCGAGGTGGGAGCGAAGTTACGTTGAGAGTATCGCCATCTAAAGGCGTAGTGCGTTTGGCACCAAAGGAAAGCTTAGTCCAAGGTGCGTTGGACCCTTCCCAATCGTGCACGAATTGGGAAGCTAGCTTATCGTTGGACCTTCACGATTCTATGAGTGGGGTTCTAGCGTGTTCCATGTTTCGATGCTTAGAAAGTTTCGAGAGACCGGATCATGTCATCCCTTTGGAGCCTTTGATTGTCGGGCAAGATCTAACTATCGAATCCCGACCGGTGAGAATATTAGAAGGAGCGAGCGAGTTACGAGGAACAAGACCTCAAGTATGTTAAAATCCTTTGGTCTCATCGATCAGAAGAGAGGCTACTTGGGAGTTGGAGTCCCGCATGCGCGAGCAATACCCGACTTGTTCACTTCTGTAATTATTTAAGTTATTCATCTTTCATTCTCGAAGTTACTACGTAGATTCGAGGTCGAATCTTTCTAAGGGGATAGAGTGTAATACCTCATGAATCCATTAGTTCGCATAGTTTGGAATTTAGTCGAAAATGTGATTTATTAGTTTTGAATCGCATTGAGAAAAAGAAAGAAGTCGAGAGAGAAAAGAAATAGTTTTTGTCGAAAATTCTATTTAGCGAGGGGTTATCATAATTTTCCGGCAACTTTGAGCATGATCTTGCGACCAGAGGCCCAAGAGTGCTGCCGGCCCATGAAGGGCCGCCATAAAGGGGGCGCCACTCCCCCAAACCCTAGCCGCCTTCCTCCCACCAAGCCGCCACCCTCCCCTCTCCATCCTCTTTGGCGGCGCCTCCTCCTGGTTGGGCGCCGTCTCCTCCCTTGGTGGCGGCCATTGGTGCTCCGGAGTTGGTCTCCAAGATCCCGGACGCTTCTCCTCCGATCTGTCCTCCGTGGTCGTTTCGTCGCCGGTGGTTCGCTGTGGTGTGGCGGCCAAGGAAGAAGAAGGAGACCAGCGGGAGTGGTTCTTCGTCGTGCTCACGGGTCTTCAAGGGTAACGAGCACCCCGGTTATTTGTTTGATCAAGTTTTGTTGCGGTAGAGATCATTTGAGTCACGTCGGTTTAGAGTTCCAGAATTTACAGAATTGATCAGATTGTTGCGCGGCTTGTTTCAGTACTTTAGAGGCCGAATTTGGGGTTTTTCCCTTCTAGAGATTTGTTCCTGGTTTCGTTAGCTTTCTGTTGGCACCAAGATGAGCAAAATCCGACCAGTAGTTTGAGAGTTATGAATTTTTGAATGCGAACTGTCCAATCTGTCTGAAATCTGTGGTCAGTAGTTTTGTCCCTCGTTTTTGTTCAAAATAGAGGCCGAATCAGAAGACTCCTCCAACTAAGTTATTGTAGATCTTGAAATTATCTTTCCAAGTTGATAAAGATCATTCCATTTGGATCAGTAGGCTAAAAGTTACACTATTTTCTTTACTGCTGATCTGTTTTCTGGACTGTTGTAGATGGGTTAGGTTTAGCAGTTAATTACCCCTCTGTTTTGGCCGAATCAGAAGATTCCGCCAACTAAGTTTTTGTAGCCTGATCAGTTAAGAATCAGTGAGCACTGGTTTCAGGTCGTTTAGAGTTACAGATAATTAATGGAGAATTTTCTTGTGTAACTGCCCGTAGAACGATAATCTGGACTCTTGGTGTAGATGTCAAATTAAACCCTTGGGATGAGTAGGTTGATTAGAGAGCATTGTAGTACACTTGTAGCTGTGCCATATTCGATTATCCGTAATCGTGGTAATACTTGTGTAGGCGGTGAGGCGGTGGGTGGAAGGACACCTTCGTTGTTTCACAACACGTCACCACACGGAAGGCAAGTGCAAATGTTTAATTCGTGTGAATTCATTGATTTCATGTTAACTTGGTAAATTATGAATATTCATGTGATTTGAGTATGATGTGGTAGAGTCAATACCATACTTCAATCTTTCCCTCTTTGGTAATTGATGATAACCATTTCAATTGCACATAAATGAATTGATAAAAGTAACACGATATGAGTATATATAAACTACACAAGTCATATATATACTCACACCATGAGTATGCGAGAACTACACAAGTTCTACATACTCAAAACATGAGTATACGAGAACTACACAAGTTCTATATACTCACACTATGAATATATAAAAACTACATAAGATTTATATATTCGAAACATGAGTATACAAGAACTACACAAGTTCTATATACTCAAACGGATATGTTTCAAAGTAAAGATCCCAAATGTATGTGGAAAACGAAATATGGATCAATACTGATGAAACCATAAAATATAGAATGAGCTCCCACTAATGTGTGCATACATAAATGTGTAAAGAAAACATATGCACATATTCAAGATATACTTATGGTGGAGTTCAACCTATATTTTAGATCCTAGGAATGCAACATATATAAGAGTGTAATTCGAATGCATGCCTCGTTGAATTTCACCTTTATATCCAAATGAGACTACACACTAGATATATAAATAGAAATGTTAGTCTCACAATTAGATTTATCGTTAATCACCAAAACACTCTATTAACTCATAATGGTGGGTCTAGATTCTTCACCCTTGTCATCGGTCCAGTTGGGGCTTGTATAGTTGATTCAGAACTTGAAGTAGGTGATGTAGTGTGCTTGCTAGTGATGTCCTCATCATTTGTTTTCCAAAGAAAGAGAAGGCTTATGTGTAGGGAAGGTGGGCCCCGCTTGTTAAAGTGATTTTAAAGAAAGAGAGGGAGATGAGGTGGTAGTGGCTGCTTACTTGTGTGTCGTGCCCGGTCAACAGTTCATGCTTGTGTGGCTGCCTAGTCAGCATGGGCTAATACGGAGACGACACACGTGAGGCCAAAAAGTGGGTCCTCCCTATCAGGTAACGGGAAAGTTGATGGAATGGGTTTGTGTGATTAAATTTTGCGCAAAAGGTGTAGTTTTGCGAAATGAAACCTTAAAGGTATAGTCTTATTATAGTTTTGGCAACATATGTGTAGTTTTACCAAATTTGCTCTTTTATATTGTGCTTCTCTGTGGCGACCCAAAATCGTATCCGTTTCAAGTCAAGCGTTTGCACCAGAGGCACAACCCTTAACATGAAACGAAATCGATTTCAAGTGTCCGGATATATATCTCATGTTATCTCCCAAGGATCAGTTGCTAACGTGCACATATCCAAAACAACATCGATCACATTCATACATAAATATGCAAAAAAAATAATACACATTATTACAACATCAAAAAATAGGACCTTATGGCCTGATTTTGCATAAGAGGGCTGACTAACCAAATTTAATCATAAAATAAATAAATCGTAGTGGAAGTAAATAAAGAAATAAAAGGAAATAACCATGTTGGCATGCCCAAATCTACAAGCAACCAACTGGAGTTAAAGTCGTTGCATTTGTTGTACTAAACCCGATTCGTAGGACGTTCTCACCTGCAGCATGGACAATCTGATTGAGTATAAAATGTACTCGCAAGACTTACAAATAGTAACATATAATAAATGCATTCAAGTATCAAAGGATGGCTAAAAGGGTTCATTTTCAGCATATAGCAAGGTTTTTCAATGAAATAACATGTATAGATTTAAATTGTCATTTGTCAAACATTTAGAAAAAAATGTAACAGTAGGTATTCCAATTCATAATCAACATTTTCATATTTTCACAATGACGAGATCATACCCAAAGTGGCTGCCCCACCCGAGTAAACTAAAATCTATACAAGAACTTCTCGTTCGTGACAATAAACCATTTCCAAACATACCCTAACCCAATTCCCATAATCTAATTGTACATGTTTTCCCACAATCGATGTCCATGACTGGGGACACGGCTATTCGAATAGATTATTTCTCTGCGGAGTTGTATAGCTTTACCCACACGATATAAATATCTCACAATGTCGGCTAATGCACTTTTCCTTAATGAATGCTTTGCCGATAGTAATAATTTCTTAAACCTTAAATGACAAAGATTAGCCCTAATGATTAGCTATAGTAACTGTTGGTTCCGACAACACAGGGGAACTCTTGGGCGCTTCACTGCTGCGCTCGCCGCTGGCAAACCAGTCCATGGTAGCCGCTATGGAGACCAGAAATGGGACCCTGAGGCTCTTGCGATCCAACAGGTACCGGCGGCAAGGGCTAAGATGACCTACAGTGGCGGTGACCCTACGGCTCATGTGGCTATGGTAACTCGGCGATGCACTGAGCAAATTAATGCGTGCATGTGCATCTATAGGTCATAGGGGAACCTACCAGTGCAAAGGATAGGGTCGGACAAGCTCGGAGGATGCTTGTCGATAGTGATGGCGCGACGGCGATGAGCTCCACGTGGGGAAGAAAGTCTGTGCAAAAGAAAAGGCAATGAATGTTGGGATAGCTTAAGAGGGACTAAAGGACAGTGTCACAGCAAATAATTGGAGAATGGCTTACCACGCCGAGGAGGAGGATGAAGCTAGGGGTTTCGACCGAAAATGGAGCAATTCCAAAATCCAAGGGCCCCTATGAATGATTGAGGAAAAGGGTTGAGGGAAAAGAAAATAATGTCTAAGAACACGTCCTAACATGCATAGACGAGGAAAAAGCTCATCGGGAAACAAGATAACATGGCGGAGCCTCTGTGGGCGCGCTCTGGAGAAGAAGAAGACGCGTTCGTGTTCCGAAGTCTACAAGCAAATACAAGGGCTCGAATTAGCTCAGATGGACATGGCGATGAACGGAGACGAAGGGGAACGCGATGGAAGGAAGCTTACCCTAGTGGGTTGCGCGAGATAGCTTCCTCCTCCTCAGCCACCGAGAGGAGAAGTGGGCGAGAAGGGGCAGGGAGCAGGGTTTAAGCGCAGTCAATGGACGGGATGGAGATGGCGTGAAGTGGCGAAGGTGTTGTAACATCCCAAATTGGGTTTGTGTTTCAAATGTAATAAAAATGAGGATAAATTAAAACTTTTGCTGCCTCATGTATTGTTACAGTGTTTGAAACCTCTTTCCTTTGATTGGTGGAAATTAAAACTCAAAATTTCCCCAATTAGATTCCAGTCATAAATCTCCTCAATGAAAATCTGGTGCCCAACCCCTGAAAATAATTTTCATTGAACCTAGGAGTGATGTTTAACACCTCAGAATTATTTCATAAATTTTCAGAAATTATTTGATAATTTTTGAGACAAGTCAAACATTAGTCAAACTCCTAAAAGAGCCTTCTGTAATTTTTAGAGAAAAATGCAGTGCATAAAAATCTCTGAAAAATTTATGTAAGGTTAATCATCTAGTAAACAACCTCCAGTTAAAATTTCAAAATTATTGGAGCTTGTTTGCTATCTTAATTAATTATCCTAAGTCACCAAAAATAACCCAAAATCAATCTTTCTTGTTCTTGGTTCGAATCAAACTCGGGTTCGAGCCATCGGACTCAGTCGGATCAACTAACTGCACCGACTCAGCCACCTCGGGCGCTTTCAATTTCGACTGTTAGATCTCGATCGTGCGGTCGCGCCTGAGAGTAACGTTGGACCGCCGATCCTCCTCTCGCTCAACCGTTCATCCAGATCGTGCTCAAAAGAGGAAGGTTTGATCGTCAAGATATTGAATTGAGTGGCGCCGTCCGATTAAATCCAACGGTGTCGCCTTCGTCTTCCTCGCTCCTCGGCCAGAAGTCAACGATGGCCGGTGAAAAGTGCAGAGCGTGGAAGCGTCGGTCACCTCGCTTTCGCCAACGACTCTCGGCATTAATGAGCACTGCCGCCTCCCAAGTCTTCGTCCTCCTCGAGTGCACACCGCCCGTCGCCTCGATCGACCTCAACTCGGTGCAAAGCCATTTTTCTTGCCGTTGCTCCTCTCGCTCTTTCGGCTATAAGACTCCTCCGAGGCTTCCTTAGCATTCTTTGAACACCTTTGAGCTTGACATCACTTCTAGTGCATCGAGTGAGCTCCTTGGTGAAATATTGCTCTCTACCGCCATTGTTGAAGCTTCAAGTTCTTGGTGAAAGTGGTGTTCTTGGCCTCTCATCCGAACTCGTTGCTTCTCGGTTGCTTAGCCTCTCAAGAGTATTAACCCTCTGTCGATTTTGCTTTTGGCGCAGAGAGCGACTCAATTTGCTTTTCCCCTTTCGGTAAAGGGTGATCTTCTTCTTTAGCTCGTAAGTGCATCATTTTCAAATTCCTTGCTCCTCCGCTTACTCTCATTTACGTGCGCTTTAGCCTCAATCAATTTCACATTTGGCGCAGGATCTTATCAATTTGGTTTTCCCTCTTTCGTAGAAAAGATTGTTTGTCATCTCCACTCCGTAAGTCCATATCATCCAATTCCTCGCTTCAAGAGGGTACTCCATGCTATTGCGGTCATCGTAGTAGCTTTAGATTTCGCTATTTTTGCTTGAGTCGCCGGCGCATCGTCGGGCTTTGCCTCTGTTCTTTTTGTCGGTCATCGTTGTCGGACGAAAAACAGGGAGCTTTCGGTTATCGTTGAGTTTGAGCCGTAGGATTTTAGATCAATCGCTCGGATTCTAGTGGCCGTCCGATCTTCGATCAACGGCCAAGTTTTGTGCGAACGTTCGAACGGTTCGGTCCGCGTGGACCGTTAGATCCAAGACCAACGGTCCAGATCTGAATGAACGTTCGGACCGCCGGACATCCTCTGGCATCTGGCCCGTTAATTTTTCATCCAACGGTTGATGCTTAAGGTTGGCGCATTCGCTCTGTTGCTGCGTGTGTGGACCGTTGGATCCAAGATCAACGGTTCATGTGCGTGTAAACATTCGGACCGCCGGACATCCTTGGCATCTGGTTCGTTCATCTTTCATCCAACGGTCGATGCTTAGGGTTCGCGCGCGAGTTCTGTTGCTTTGTGTTTGGGCCGTTTGTTTTCGGATCTTCGGCCCAGGATTGTCCACGTCGTTTATCCGAGTGTATTTCTCGGATAGAGTTATTTAGCAACTGAAAAATAGTTTTATCTTTGGAAATGTATAAGTAATTCATTTTAACTCCAAAATCGGTCAAACCACTTCTGTTATTTCTCTTTTTTAATGAACTTTATTCTAAAATAGGTTCCAACTTTATTTCTGCCGTAGAAAAATTTAGATTTTGAAAGAAAGCATTAAACTGATTATCTTTACAACTGAAAAATAGTATAACTTAGAAAACTCATAACTAATTATTGCAAGCTCCAAATGAGATGAATCCGGTGGGGCTGTTCATCTTATAAGATGCTTGACTTATCATAAAAATTTCAGTAGCTGTACCATTCTAGACAATTGTGTTTAAATCTTTGCTTAGGTGAATAGTGCTGTTTTTCATTTTCTGGTCGACTGTAAATGTTTTGGCCATAACTTTTGCATTGAGAATCCAAATCAATTGGTTCTTGTTGCTTTAGTTCATAAAAATTATGTTCTTTCTACTGTAAAAATTTGAGAACTTTTTGCTGAGTTTTGCTGTGCATTCTTTGAATGTTTCTCGCCTTATTGGTTCTTGTTGGTTCTTTCGATAGGTTGCGACAATATTGATAATATCGAGAGTGATCCTCTGCAGCAAAACAGCGAGCTTCGGCAAGGCAAGATATTTGATCATAAATGTCCCATTACTCTCAAAGTCTAATATCTTGTTTACAAATTATATGTATGCATTGCTTTTGTGTCCAATTATTTTTGTCCTGTTTAGAGGTAGCTATTCCTAATGCATGGTTGCCATTAAAATGTTATCCCGCCACAACCATAAGTTATTATCATCATTTGGTGAATTAGAGCCCGGTGATTTAATTATGCTCTTTTACTGCCTTTGCGATGTCATGCTTAGAAATGCTTAGCTATCGGTAGAATTGGGCGGTTATCGACTTAGTCGATGACCTTGATCACACAAATCATTTTGTTTATTTTGGTTCAAGACCTTATGCTTTTGTTTTGTAAAACCGAAAATGAAACAAAATGATTTGACTTGGGCACAATGGCATGTTGGTGTGATTGTTGGGTGTGACAAGGAAAGGTGCCCAGGTCCCTAAGGACCGAATTGTTGCTTGCGCCATTGATCCAAGCACTTTTGCGTACTAACCACATGAGGTTATATGGGACCCTCTTGACCTAGTACTTTGGAGTGTGTTATCTCCGAGTCGCAGGAGGAGCGTTGTGTGTGTTGTGTGAAAAGGAATTGTGTTCTTGTGTTGGGTGTGCGGTGGTGGAGTTTCCGGATGGACTCTCCACCTCGAGGCGTCCTTGATTGTCCGGGCTTTACCCGTGAGGGGTAGTTGTCCGAGGCTTGGGGATTTCCGCAAGATCTAGACTTGCTGCTTTTGTTTTAAAATTAAAACTTGACATGGTTGGCATGAATGGGTAATTCATGCGACTGCTTTTTCTTGTTGTTGTTACTTGATTACTACTTTTTTATTAAACAAAAATCAGATTGCAAAATTACCTTCAATCTATTACATTATTGCTTGCTTTATGCTTACAAACTTGAGTCCCGGCTGCTCCACTTAAATAAGCTTGCATGTAGTTATTGTATAGATCATTATCATTCTTATATATCTTGCAGTATATTCAGGTGACTTTTCTTTGGGTTGCTTTGTTTATGGAGGAAGAAGGTGAGCCCCAAGGGCCTCACGATGTGCTTCGGGTTTGGCGGCTAGCTTGGCGGTCCGGTCGGTTGCCTTGTGGGTTAAAGGCACACTAATTGGCTCTTTTGTTTTATAGCATTGTTAAAATTCTTTATGTATTTGTCATTTGGTGGACGGTTTGTTGTTTATGTTTGGTTCTATGTGAATGAATGGAATTGATGCATGAACTTTGTAAAGAGGTGTGTATTCTGGGAAGTATACATGTCTCGAGTCTCGCTTATCTGCTTTGTGATGCTAGGACCGATGGATGGGAAGGATAAACCGGGCAGATGATGGAGTGGTCGAATTGGGCGGTGGATTCATTGCATCACTGCACACGGGACAGAGCGCGACCGCGTGGCGTACGTCTCTTGCGCACCTGCACGAGGAGGAAGGCAGGCTTGACAAGCAAGCCCGGGTCGTCAGCGGCTCAGGAGTGGTGCGGTCGGAGTCTGGCTTGAGCCGTGTTTGGTTAGGCGGTTGGGTTGGATCAAACTATGTGGTTCAGGTTGGACTCGAGTCAAACTGTTTGGGTTTGGACGCACCGAGTCCAACAGTTGGCGAATCAAATTCAAACTTCTCGAGTTTGACCGGTGGTTTAAAAATAGCAAATAAATTCATAAAAATCTAAAAGTTTTCAAAGAGGTTCCTGAGATAACCTAGTACACATATAAATTTTCTAACCTCATTGTTCATGTTTTAGTTTACTTGTTATTAATTCATTCTCAATCAAGGTTTTTGAATTGGGTTTGAATTTTCTCAAGGTCAAGTTAGGTTCTAAAATTTTGGAAAAATTCGTATTTATTCATAATAAATATTGTAGGATTTAAATAAATTATTTTCCAAAGACGATCACAAGTATTTGTTAATGTTTTTTGGTAGCATCGTTTTGAGTTATATGTTTTACTTTGATTCAAAAATTTTAAATGCAATTTTTATGCAAATGCTCTAGAATTCAAATGCATACTCATGAGATGCATAATGATTTAGTTTAAATAAAAAATGGGGCTATGAAATTCTCTACCCTTGAATTATGATAAAGAATGTGAATCCACACCTAGGACATTTGTTGTGGACATCTTAGAGAAAAAAATATTCTGCTAGCGTGTGTATTGTGCAATTGCATGACTACTCTTCATGTAGTTTACCTTTTCAAATGATCTCCTAAGGATAATTTATAAAGACAACAAAACTTTCTTTCAATGAAAGAATGTGAGAATGTGAATGCTTTATTTAAATGAAAGGCTGTAAAAAGGTTTTAACAGCAGAGAATATCAATTTATTTTCAAGCACGATTTAAATAGGAAATGCTTCCTCGCCGGTGGTAGCAAGTTTGCTCGAAAGAGCTGCCACCTCCTGTGCCTTCTCTTGTCTCTCTCCTGTGCTCCCTTCTCCCTGGTTACGACAGCCTCGAGTTAGGGTTTCTTTTGAGTCGAGTGAGGATTCACTAGGAGACACTTATATTATCAATACAATACCTAGACATAGATATCACTAACAGTTTAAAATTCTAAGCATTTGCTTGTCTAGACTCTATAAAGTTCAAGTCTCACTAATTGCAATCGTGGGTTACTTATCTTGTGCAGTCATGCTAACATAATAACATTTGACTATCCATATGCTCTAACTATTGCATATTTAAAAATGAGATTAATTACATCCAATTTTGTTAAAGATATCTACACATTTGTCTCGACGCGTTGAGCCATAATATTTCACACATTGTGCACTCACAAAAGAAGAATGAAAAACCATCTGTTGGAAAGGGGAAAGAAGAAAAAGGAATAAAAACACCTCCACTCCTCCACGCTTCGCCCGCCGACCCTCCCCTCCATCCGTAAGCGTCGCCGTCGCCGGCGAGCGCCATGCGGCCTTCCTCCCGCATAATCTCCGCGGGCCACCTCCTCCGCGGTTCCCGCTTCGACCGCTCCCCGGCCGCGGCCGCCTCCGTATTCCGACGGCTCGACGGAGCCAGTGGGTCTCCCTTGCCGAAGCCTCTCCCTAGTCCTCTCCTCGGAGTATTCGGACCAGATTGTGGGGATTTTACAGGGAAAGGCGCCCCCTTTGGCCGCCTCAGCTGCTTCCTGCCGGGCTACACCTACCCGCCGCACCGCGCGCGGCCTCTCCGCGACGTGGTAACATGCGCATACCTCATTTGTGTTGGTTTCGATTCGGGGATGCTTAGAGGCAGTAGTGCATGTTAGTGATTTGTTTTTTTTACAATATTATTGTTTTAGTGAAAGAAATGAGAATTTCCTAGTCAAACAGTCGGCAGTAGTAGAATTAATTAGTTAATAGCTTTACCGATCAAAAACATGAAAAATAAAGTATATGTGATGGCATTAGTGGGAGCTGTTGATTGGGCTCCAATTTTGTCATCTAGTGGTTGCAAAGAGATTAATTCAGTAAAACTTCAGTATATCTTTTTTAAAAAATAAAGATGTAATTATTGAGATGATTGTGTTTGGCAATATGTGCTACCTTATGATATTTTGTTTCTGGCTTAATCTATCAAAGCACAAAATGAACTACAAGCGTGGCGCAGATGGTAAATGTTGTTGTGTTTACACTGATTCTATGAAGCTATTAAGTAATCACTTCTACTAATATATCTTTTTATTTTTATTCTGATTCTATGAAGTAAATGCTGTTGTATTTACCCTGCACTTTTTAGTTCCATCTGAAAAGATGGTTATTCAGTTATCATTGTGGCTGGTTTATGACCTCAGTGATTAAAACAAAAAACATAACTAAAAGTTTGCTGCCTTTGTTTTGATATGTTTCTCAATAAAAAGAAGTACTTGTTTATCAAATTCTGGTTTTGTGATTCTTGCTATGTTTGCAGAGAGGGCATGCATTCTCCACATCGGCCAATGCTGTGGCAGTTGGGAAGTCGGCTGATGATAAGGTGCATAAAGATGTCCCGAAAAAGGACATCGATGATCAGATAGCAGATACACAGATCCTTCGAAACCTTGGAAAGTACTTACTGTTGAACGATAGCCCAGATTTCCGCTTCAGGCTTGTGTTGTCGTTGGGCCTCTTAGTTGGCGCAAAGGTAAATGCTACTCGTTTGAAAATGGTAACCTATAAGAGTACCTCTGTCGCTAAGATAGATCATACAACCCACTTTTATTAACCAAGCCTTTTGTTTTTCTATTGTAGTAATTAATGGATCCGAAATTACAGATCTTGGCAATCCCATTTGGGCTGCCACCTTTCTCATAAAAGCTTGACCATCGTGCTGTAGGCTCAAGATCAATAGTCTCCTTTGCTTGGTTGGAATGCAGTGCATTTGCATTACACATACTGCAGTGACATTTCCCCCTTTCCTTTATAGAAAGGACCCTTTTGACCTATTCTGACACAACATGATAAAATTTAGGTACAGCCTATTTGTCGGATGTGTATTTTCAAAATAAATTTGCCAATTTCTGCTTGTTTGATTGTTCAACAAGGCCACAACTAGTCAACTATCATCATTGTGAAATTAAAGGAAGAATATTTCCCTTTGTTACCTGACCTTTTTTTATTTATAATGAACACCAGGTTATAAATGTTCAAGTGCCTTTCTTGTTTAAGCTTGCTGTCGATTGGCTTGCAGCCCTTGGTGGCGCTGAAGCCTCACTGGCATCATTCACAGATGCTAATGCCACCCTGTTGGCTCTCTTTGCTAGCCCAGCAGCTGTCCTGATTGGATATGGTATTGCACGATCAGGTGTATCAGCCTGTACAGGTAAATACTATTTTGTTACAAAAACTTCTTATTGACGTTTATTTTTTGCCTGAAAATTTGTTGAAACTCCTTTGGCGAGCATGGAAATGTGCATTTTCTGCTCCCCAGTTGAAATGTATACAGCTATGATTTATTTATTATGGTAAATTCTCTGTTGCCAGAACTGCGAAATGCTGTATTTTCTAAAGTGACCTTGAGAGCCATCCGTTCAGTCTCCAGAACGGTAAATGTTGAACTTTTTTCATTTCCATGTTAACACTTTTTAGTGATGTTTTTCAATCATTTTCTATTCTCTGAAACTATCCAGATGTTCTAACACATTATGAATATTTGTTTGAATAAAGCATCTTATTTTTTTTGCTATGCAATGCTGTAGTTCTCCTATATATCTTTATATTCATGAAAATAGAATAGTTACTATAAATTGCATCTTTGACATTTGCACCCATTTCCAGTTGTTGGTTGACTGGTGCCGTGCTACTGTTTTGATGTTGATCTGCAGACACTTCAAATATTCTGTTCGATGGAGATGTTTTTGAATATTATACATATGAGTTCTTCCATCTTTAAAAATCTGAATTGAATCATCATTCTTCGATATACCTTGCACCATTAGATAATTCTGATTGTATGGTATTATTGATACTACAGATTTTGCTTAAATGATTAAATTTGTGGATTACCTTAATTTGTGAACTTGTGATATTGCAGGTATTTTCTCACTTGCATGAGCTTGATCTTCGTTATCATCTAAGGTACTTCTAGAAAATGCCCAAATTCATGCCTTTCTTGCTTGTTTTCTCAGTTTAATTGAATGATTACATTATTCATTGTACTGATGTACAATACATTATATGGCAAAAACATCACAAGTAATATAGATAGCTAAACAAATAACTAAAGGAAGTAGATAGCTTGACTGCTTTGACTACTGGTATATAATGGACACAATGTATGTGTAGATGATGAGAACTCTAGTCTAGGACTGCACTATTTTGAGAACTATCGGCTCACTGTGCTACTGGTGAGCAAGGGAGTAGTTTGCATTCTATAAATCTATGTGGAAATAAGTTATAAGAAATCAACAATAATTGTTATTGTATACTTGGTGAGTTTTGGTACTTATGATTTATGAGATGGTAATTATTTGAATATTATGTTTCCTTACCTGTTTCTGTGTTTCCAGCCGGCAAACTGGTGCTCTAAATCGCATAATTGATCGAGGCAGCCGTGCAATAAATTACATTCTTACAGTGATGGTGTTCAATGTTGTTCCCACGATATTAGAGGTACTCACAAATTGTTTTCTCTGGCTATTACAGTTCATCAGTCATGCATATTGCCTGTGATCGCTTGCTTTTGGTAATTTATGTCTCTTATTCTTTGGGCTTTTGTGTCAGCTCACATCTGCCTTCTGTTTTTGCTTCTCATTTACAGATTGGTATGGTGTCAAGTATACTTGCTTACAAGTTTGGTTCCTCTTTTGCTTGGATTACTTCAGTTTCAGTTGCTACTTATATTGCTTTCACTTTGGCTGTCACACAGGTGCAAACACTGTGCTCTGTCATCATACCTGTAGTCTCTTAGGATCTTCTTCTATCACAAATGTTCAGTTTTATCTTTCTAATGATGTCTATCCGATCATGTATCACTCTGATTCCTTATCGCTGTCTGTTTTTATAACTATTATTATGACAGTGGCGGACTAAGTTCAGGACAGCTATGAATAAAGCTGATAATGCTTCTAGTACAGTGGCAGTTGACTCCCTTCTGAATTATGAGGTCATCCCATGGTTGTCAATTACTCTGGTGTCTGGTCCATTTTCTTACCCTTTCTTATTGTAATCGTAGCAACTTCTAACCAATCTTCCTTTGATTATGTACAGACTGTCAAGTACTTCAACAATGAAAATTTTGAAGTCGAGAAGTATGACAAATATTTAAAGAGTGAGTACATATATGGGTGAAATGTCATCGTAGAGTAGAAATGCACAGCTGTATGTTCCTTTGTTCACCTATTTGACCCATGGGTGTTAAATGTATGTTTACCTTTCTAAAAAAACTAACCCTTTAAATTAGGGTCTAATACAGATGGGAAAATTGTAGTGCCTATCTTTTGCATCTGGATATGTTGAAATCTGTTCTCCAAAAGAACAAAAAAAGGAGTAATACTGCATTCTGGAAATAATCTTTTCAATCTCAACAAAGTTTTGGGAATTGTACAAGTTGTTTAGAACGTGCTTAAACAGGACATCAAGTTATGTTTCATAGATTTGATGAATCTCAACTGACAAGTAACATTGGCATACATCATAAATTGGTTTTGTTAGATAAATCTTATCTATTAACTACTTTTTTTCTTCAATGGGATCAGAATACGAGGATGCTGCACTGAAAACCCAAAGTAGCCTTGCCTACCTGAATTTTGGTCAAAATGTTATATTCAGCTCGGCTTTATCCACAGCAATGGTTTTGAGCTCATATGGTGTAATGAGTGGGGCTCTGACTGTCGGTGATTTGGTAATTCTTTATGTTATCCGTTTTTGTCTTATACCGTCTGTTGTTTCATTTCTTTACCCACTTTGACATATTTGGCCAGTAACACATCCATGTCAAAATAGGAAGATATGGAATGGTGGTAAAGTCATGTTTGTGCAATATTACCTTAAAACTATTGACAGAAAATATGTTGAATTGAAAAGGGGTAACTGGAAAATAAAAATCATTGGTTGTATTTTAACCATGATTTAATATGAAGCTTCATTTCTTGCCCATTTTCTGTTTTTCTTAGTCATTTGCAATTGCCTTTGATTAATTTGATGAAATCTTGGCATACAGGTCATGGTTAATGGACTTCTATTCCAGCTCTCATTGCCTCTGAACTTCCTTGGGAGTGTCTATCGAGAATCTAGACAAAGCCTTATTGACATGAAGTCTATGTTTCAATTGCTTGAGGTAAAAGCTTTGTAGTCATATTGCTTACTGCCTAATGGCTTGCAGTTTTAATTTCATCCTTAAATCATGGTTGCAAATACTTTAGAACTATTATTTTGCTTTTTCAGGAAAAACCTGGAATAAAGGATGGGCCTCATGCACAACCTTTGCAGTTCAAGGGAGGATGTATTGAATTTGAGAATGTGCATTTTGGGTATTTTTTTTGTTCTCTGTTAGCTTGTTAAGTGTCACAAAGTCCTGATATTCTTTCCTAAAAGAAAACCACACAGGTCAAAGCAACTGAGCACCAACAACCAAGGAGCTTATTTTCTTCTAACCATTGATAGCCAATTAGCCACTACTATTTTTTTGAAAAACTTTTCAGTATATTTGGGTTTCCTTTGGAGAAATGTGGAAGTACTCTTAAATATAACCCTATAAGAGGAGTTTTGCCTTCCTGAAACTTCTTTCAGCAGTGAATTTATAGTCAGCTAAATTTAGTGATCTCCTTTGTTTACGACCCCCCAACATAATCATCTCAAGCGTCATCTCCAACGATCTCAAACAGGTGAAATGTTGCCAGTTTGGATCATCTAACAAATTTCTCTTGCTTCATGTCATCTGAGTAAACATCCCTGTATCAGATTCTGGTGCATTAGGTATTTACGAATGACAGCCAAGACGTGAACTAATTTGAACAACGTTTGATTACCTAAATTCTGGGAATACAATTACTGTGCATATTGGGATGTACCATAACTAACAAGAATTAATTCAACATGTATTATTAGAAATACATCGAGGCGTTAAGTAGAATTAAGTAAAGCTGATCCACTATGTAGTATGGGGTGTAAACTAGAATAATCTGATTTAGTGTCATATTTATTAATGAGTAGCTGAAAGATTTGATTTCTTCCAGGTATGTACCAGAAAGGAAGATTCTTGATGGCGCCTCTTTCACTGTACCTGCAGGAAAAAGTGTAGCGATTGTTGGAACTAGTGGCAGCGGTAAAACTAATCTTTTTATTTGTTAAATAATGTTAACTCTTTTGGGACCAGATTTAAAAATTGAAGGTTTCTACCTGTTATCTCATGTTCATATCACCAAAAATATAATTTTAGAAGGTCATGGGTTTTGTGGTGTTCAATTGGAGTTATTAGCATCTCAATTTTATTTTTGTAGACCTGTAGCCCTTTTGCATCGAACTGTTAGGAGTGTATGTACTTACCTAGAATTAGATTTTGTATAGGGTGTTTTCTGCTTATTTGCCATGCCTTGTACATGACCATATCTTGGCCCATGGAATAGAATTGTGAGTTCCATTCCAACATAGAGATTGATGTCCATGCTACCATGGTTTGTACCCAGTTTCAGTACAAGATTGCTAGCAAAGGACTGAGTGCAAAGGACTGATAACACGAATAGCATGGACATCACTTTTGAAAAATATAGATCAGTACAGGAGTGTAAGGAAGTCGTCTTTGGAATAAGAGACTCCTCTTAAACTGCCCTTGTGTACCTCTACATAATTATACAAGAACTGATACCCTGTTGTTATTTAGTTGTTACTATTGTTCTGTCTTGAGTCGATTGGACTTTCTGTCTTAGTGCTTCTCTGAGACATGCAATGGCATAATGTCTCAGCTGTGATTTGTAAGAGCATTTAGTGATTTTGAACTTCTAAACGCACTACAACAAATTGTATTTCATAGCAGGGTACATCAGCAATATCTTTTCAATATTTTGGGTCTTGGTGTTTCAAAAAACAATTTTAGCTCTTGGGAAAAGAGATCCAGCTCTTGGTGTTTCAAAAAACAATTTTAGCTCTTGGGAAAAGAGATCCAGTATAAGGTCTTTATGTAATAGTATGAGTAATGAAAGAGCAGACATTACCCAATACTTGATTCTTTTTCCATATTGTGTGCACATGGCAAAGAGGGAAAAGGTGGTTAATGAAGGCTAGCAAGTTTTCCAGGAATGGATGCACAGATGTTTCTTAGAGCCTGCTTGGTCTATCTTATGCCTAGGTTCACTGCCAAAATATGCCATAAAAGAGCTATTGCTAAGTTTTTCTTTCAGTGTTAGCACCACTCAAGTTTCTGTGGGTAAGTGAGCCATTCATTAACTGGACCTTTCTTCTGCAGGAAAGTCAACCATACTTAGACTTCTCTTCAGATTTTTTGACTCGACTTCAGGATCGGTAAGAATCAATCTCCCTTTTGATTTCCTGCTGATGAAATTGATGTTCATGCTATGGCTTCTCGACTTTCAGATGTACATCAAAATTTCCATTCTTGTGATGCCTTTGTTTTGTCTTGTCTTCCTAGCAGATACGAATAGATGGGCAAGACATCCGGGGTGTCACGCTAGAGAGTCTTCGGAAGTTTCTTGGTGTTGTACCGCAGGATACGGTTAGCCTCTGATATTCTATACCTGTGAATGCTATAGCTTTCAAACTTTTCTTGGCCTCTTATTGAATTTGCTAAATTATGCTGAAGCGTTGAAATGCAAATTATTCTTATATTCTTTACTTTAGAAAGATGGGCGAAATTGCATTTTCTTAAGTTCTCTTTTAGAAAGCCGGCTTTCCATGTAAACTTAGAACTGCTAGCTATTATGGCTGAATATCTTTTGATTATTTATTTGGCACCCAAACATGAATCATTTTTTTGGAAAAAATATATATTAAAGTAACATTACATGTGGGATGAGGAATTTATTTAACACAAGAAAATTCCAATAGATAATGGAAAAATCATGGTGCCCCTCATGCAAACTTTCTTCAGCATAGTAAAGTCATTGAGTAGATTGAAGTTGTTCTGTCAATACATCTTTTAGGGAATCAGGTCAATACATTATTAACATATATGGCCTGGCATTGTTCCAAACCCAACCAAGCTCACACATTAATACCATTGCAGGTACTTTTTAATGACACAATTAAGCATAATATACAGTATGGACGGTTGTCAGCAAAAGATGAGGAGGTACGTTGTTCTTCCAATACATTCTGAAGTTATAGCATGGTGCTATATGATTGTTGTGGAATGCTAAAGTTTATTTCCATACAGGTTTATGATGCTGCCCGACGTGCTGCTATCCATGATACAGTTATGAACTTTCCGGACAAGTATGACACAGTTGTGGGAGAGCGCGGATTGAAGGTGAGACAATGTCTTGTAATGTGCAAAATCTGGAAATGTTGTAACTTGTTGTTCCTATAGCCAGCAGCTCAGCATATCTCAAAAATGTGGTTTGGCCTTTTCGCAGTTAAGTGGTGGTGAGAAACAACGAGTGTCAATTGCTCGTGTATTCTTGAAGGAGCCTTCCATTCTGTGAGTGTCCCTTGCTTTTTCTTTTTGTCTTTTTAGCATTTTGATATCAAGTGTCACCTGAGAACGGTCTTACTGTGTTTATATGGATTCTATTCGTGTGCTTCTACGAAAGCTAACATGACATGTTTGTTAGAATTGGAATTCTTTTGTATTTCCTTATATGTCTTTTGTATTTTCTTATATGTGTATGGCATATTCCCTTGTAATATCCATTTTATACTCTCTATATATATTGCCCATTGGGCCTCATAAATACATACACAATATTCATAACACGGTATCAAAGTTAGGTCACTAACCTAGCTCTTTCCGCGGCCACTTGTATTGTCGTCATCGAATGTCGCCGCCGCCGTCCGAGGCTGTCCGTCCCTCGTCGAAGGACGCCTAGCTCTTGCCACCGCCGCCATCAGCCCACCGCCACCCGAGGCCGCCTGTCCCACGTTGAAGGATGCCGCCGCCGTCGCCTCCCGACGCTTGACCCGACGCCCCACTTGAATCAGTGCCGCCGCCGAGGCCGCCATCCTCGTTGAAGGTGTCGCCGCCGCTAGGTTTCATCGCATGACGACGACGGCGCCTCCCGATCGTCGCCCGACGCTACCTCGCGCACAAAGCCGCCACCACCAGCTGTTGCGCTGTCGGCAGCCGCTGCTTCTGTCGGCGTTGCCTCCGTCGCCGTCGGCCGCCGCCTAGTCGCTCGGCCTCTCTAGATACGATCTCATTTAGAAACCGTATCGGTTTCTTATAGAAACGAAGTTTCAGCTTAAAAAAAAGAAAATAAAAAATGTCGATCTAACCGTCACGTTGTCTAGCGCCACCTGTTAGACTTCGTTGCCTTGGTCGTCGTGCCGCCTACCGATGGCTTCCGTTCCATTAGTTGCGATCCTATTCTCGGGAACAAAGCTCCATGAGACGAACTACAGGTTGTGGTCTTCACTCATGGAGATCACGCTCGATGGTCTCCGTCTCTGGGTACATGTCATTGGTGCTCGACCTTGTCTTCCATCGCCTGTTCAGCCTCCTCCCATACAGCCTACTTCTGCACCTCCTGCAGTAGATGAGGCCGTCAATAAGGAGGCAAAGGCCGCCGCTCCTGCTGTTGACGCCGCTGGTAAGGCCTTTCAATATGCCATAGACGCTTTTGAGCGTTGGTGTGCTGATGAGGCCCGTGTTTAAGCCATCCTAGTGGTTAATGTCGATGACTCCATGCAGCCAGACATTGTTGGTCTGCGTTCCACTCATCAGATATGGGAGTATTTGCGCGAGCGATACCAGCAGAGCAGTGATGCTGAGTTTTTTTCGCTTCAGCGTGGGTTGGAGATGCTTCGCCTGTACTCCTCCGTCGATGACTTCTTCCGAGCTTTGGCGCCAGTTGGACCAGCTGGCTTCTCCGCTCTGCCAAGAGTGTCATAAGGTGCAGAAGGCGGATCGTGACTGCCTTCGCCTTTATGACGTCGCTCGTCTCTGCTCAGAGTTTGAGCTTGTCAGGGCCCAACTGCTGAGTCGCTCACTACGACCGACACCCACGAGGCTCTTTCAACGCTTCGTGCTGAGGAGCTTCACCGCGGGTTAGCAGCACGGTTTTTTCCGACTGTACTTGCTACCCCTTCTTCGACTACACCGACAGACAGGGACAGTACTTGGGACTGGTCGGTGCCGTAGGGATCGGCAGGGTCTCTATATCCTTGACCGCCTCCACCTTCCGTCCACTTCAATTGCTCCTATCACCTCTACGTTTACCTCCACCGCCACTGTTGCTACCACCTCTGGTGTTTTTGCGTAGTGACATCATCGTCTAGGTCACTTGTATGGGTCTTGTCATTCTTCATTAGTTCGTCAGGGTGTTCTTGGACGTGTTACTATTGACACGACTATGTTTTGTTAGGGTTGTAAGCTGGACAAGCAGCTACAACTTCCTTATCATTCTAGTGAGTCTTTTTCTTCTTGTCCTTTTGACTTAGTTCATTCAGATGTACGAGGACCTACGCCTATTATCTCTAAAGGCAGGCATAAATTTTATGTGATTTTCATTGATGATTATTCCCGTTTTATATGGATTTTCCCTATGTCTAATCGTGGTCAGTTTCTTGCGATCTATCGTAGCTTTCCAACGATGGTTCATACTCAGATTGATTCTTCCATCCATTCTTTTCGCTGTGATTCTACTGGCAAGTACTGTTCTGGCGCTTTTAAACAGTTTCTTTCTGAGCAGGGCACTCTTTACCAGTCTTCTTGTCCTGGTGCCCATGCTCAGAATAGGGTTGCTGAGCGCAAATATCGTCATCTGATTGAGACTGCCCGCACTCTTCTCCTTGCCTCTCACGGTCCACCACAGTTCTAGTCTAAGGCTGTTTCTACGGCTACATATCTCATCCATATGCAGCCTTCTACTGCTCTTAAGGGTGTCAATCCTATAAAGCATCTCTACTCTCGAGCCCCCCAGTACACTCACCTTCATGTTTTTGGCCGTACTTGTTTTATTCTGCTGCAGCCTCGTGAGCGCACCAAACTATCGGCTCAGTCAGTTGAGTGTATGTTTCTTGGTTATAGTTCTGAGCATAGGGGTTATCGCTGCTATGATCCTTCTGCTCGACGGATCATGATTTCACGAGACGTTGTCTTTGATGAATCTCGACCTTTCTTCTATTCAGATTCGGCTCCTTGTCATGTTTCCACCGTTGAGTCGATTTCATGGTTGTCTCTTTTTGACTCTTCACCCATTTCTCCACTATCACAGTCTTCCCCTGAACTGTCTCCATTGGTTCCTTCTGTACCTCCGCCTCCGGTGGTGCCTCCTGCATCACCGCCTCTTGTTCCTGCAGCACCACTATCTCATTTCTCTGGTATTCACTACTCCAGGCGTCCTCATCCTTCCCCAGTCTCCTCTCCTGGTATCTTGTTGACACCCACATCTGATCCTCCTAACGATGCTCCCTGTTACGTCCTTCGTGACCGCACATTCTTTTGTCCTCCTGATCGTCTTGGATTTGCTTTGATAGCTCATGTTCTCTCTATCACTGAGCCTAGTTCTTACCGTGAGGCTGCTCCTCATTCTGAGTGACACTCGTTGTGGAAGAGGAGCTTGATGCTCTTTGACGTACAGAGACTTGGGATATTGTGCATACACCTGTGCATGCTCGTCCTATCACGTGCAAGTGGGTGTACAAGATTAAGACCCGGTTTGATGGTACTATCAAGCACTACAAGACTCGTCTTGTGGCTCGCGACTTTCAGCATGAGTATGATCGTGACTACGATGAGACTTTTGCCCTTGTTGCCCATATGACCACTGTTCGCACTCTTGTTGCGGTTGCTTCCATTCGCCGGTAGTCTATCTCTCAGCTGGATGTTAAGAATGCATTTCTTAATGGTGTTTTGCATGAGGAGGTCTACATGCAGCCACCACCTGGGTATTCTATTCCCGATGGGCGCATCTGTCGTCTTCGTTGTGCTCTTTATGGCCTCAAACAGGCTCTTGTGCCTGGTTTGCGTGTTTTACCTCAGTGATTACTGTTGTCGGCTTCACTGCTAGTTCCCACGATCTTGCCCTTTTTGTCCACGTCTCGTCTCGGGGTAGGACACTGCTTCTTCTGTATGTTGATGATATGCTCATCACTAGTGATGATTTCTCATTCATCACATATGTGAAGAAGCATCTCAGTGAGCAGTTTTTGATGATTGATCTTGGTTCTCTTACATACTTCCTTGTGACTGGGGTCGCTTCCATGCCTGAGGGCTACTACCTCTCCCAGCTGAAGTATGTCCAGGATCTTCTTGATCGGTCTGGTTTGACTGACATTCGCACTGCTGAGACTCCCATGGAGCTATCCCTACAGCTTCGTGCCACTGATGATGATCTTTTTGAGGGTCCTACTCGATATCGTCATCTTGTTGGGAGTTTGGTGTATCTTGTGAGCACTCGTTCTAATATTGCTTATGTTGTTCATATCTTGAGTCAGTTTATGGCTCGTCCTACCCATCTTCACTGCAGTCAACTTCTTCATGTTCTTCACTACTTGCGTGGTACTATCTCTTGTTGTTTATTTTTCCCTAGCTCTACCTCACTACAGCTTCAGGCATATTCCAAGGCGATCTGGGCTAGTGGTCTTTTTGATCGTCGTTCTCTTTCTGCTTACTGTATTTTTCTTGGCTTCTCCCTGATTGCCTGGAAGACAAAGAAACAGACTGCAGTTTCCCGTTCGAGTGTAGAGGCTGAGTTGAGAGCTATGGCAGCAGTGACAACAGAGGTTACTTGGTTGATATGGCTACTTGTAGATTTTGGAGTGTTTGTGATGGGAGCTACGACTCTTTTATTTGACAGTATAGGTGCTATCTGTATTGCCCATGACCCAATGAAGCATGAGCTCACCAAGCACATTGGTGTGGATGCTTCATACACTCACTCACATATGCAGGAGGGGGTACTTGCTTTACGGCTTGTGCCCTCGTAGTTACAGATTGCTGACTTCTTTACGAAGCCACAGACTAGGGTACAATCCACACACTGAGTTTGAGAGGGGTGTTAGAATATTTTATTTTTGTATTTCCTTATATGTGCATGTCATATACCCTCTGTAATATCCCCTTTTTAGTCCCTATATATATTGCCTATTGAGTCTCATGAATACATATACAATATTCATAACAATGTCAAAGTTGGGCCTGCTGAATGGATTTTAACTAATTTCAGATACTCTCGTCAAACATGCTTTTGCAAATAATGGGCTAATCCAATTCCCCTTTTGACTTAAGTTTCTTGTGATCTTATTTATATCAGATTATGTGATGAAGCTACAAGCGCTCTTGATAGCACTACTGAAGCATCAATTTTGAATTCTCTAAAGTCTTTATCCGTCGATCGTACATCAATTTTTATCGCTCATCGACTGACAACTGCAATGCAATGCGACGAGGTATGCATATTCGTGCACATACATGAACAGTACAAAAACAGACAGCTTCAATTTAGGAAATTAATGTGATTTATTGCTAAATTGACAATAGAGATCAGAATAACAAGCCAGTTTGGCAGCAAGAGTTTGCTCTTGCAATTGCTCAAGAAATTGGTTTACTTATCTTCTAAAAGGAAATTGATTTACTTGCTGTAATGGGCTAAATCTCAGTATGCTTTTGAGTTCATCTATTGAACAACAAATCTTTCCAGTGTATTCCAGAGTGATGAATGCTTGTTGGATTCATCTCTGCCGTGATTATTAAATAAACCCTGTTTAAAATTGATTTTCAGATCATTGTCTTGGAGAATGGAAAGGTAGTGGAACAAGGACCACATGATTTTCTTGTGTCAAAGGGCGGGCGATATGCAGAACTGTGGTCACAGCAGAACAACAGTGATGCCGTCGATGCTTCTGCTGTTAGCTTAGAAGTTTGATATACCAAATACGTTTTCCCCTTGCAAGGGAAAATACAGCCATATTTGAATGAAAGCAGGTTTCTCCTTATCTGCCTTGTAAATGGAGTGTTTTAGATATGGGGGAACAGAAGTTTACAGTTTAGGAGAAAATTCTCCATTTCAAAGAGAGCCGAGAGGCAAAATTTTCCTTTGAGAAATATTTAACAATCCTGGCATATTTCCATGTTAATGTAACAATTTATTAGTACATGGGATACTCCTAGTAAATATTTTATTGTTTCCACTAAAATCTTTCGTTACTGGCATGCGGCGCAATGTAGTAACGTTCACATGTTCAATTACTTTCATTACGGACCACAACAGTAAATCTTGCGTATACTGGAGGGTTTTTTAAAAAAGTTTGCGTATACCGGTGTTGCTCATGAGTCGTTAGTGAAGTCTCTAATCATCACGCCATCACGGTCCCCTGATCCGTGAAATGGAGTTTGTGATATATTGGATCTGCCATCCAAGTTTGCATATTGTTTTATTTGCAAATTGGTGTGCTTGAGATGCATTTCCCCATATTGTTGTATTTGCCACTGTAAAGACAATTGGTGTACTTGGGATGCATTTCCTCTGGGTCCTGAAAGACATTGGATTGGATTGGAAGGATCCGTAAATTCGAATTCATTTATTATTTCAAATATTCACTTGTAGCATACCCCATGCCTCAACGGATTGGCTTAATTTTTCTACGGCATGTGCAGCCCCCTCTACGAGACCGTAAGACCCCGGTGGATTCCAAGGCCCGCTTACTAATAGACAAGAGGTGGCAACAACGACCGTTCCACCCTCCCTCTGTTGCTCTCTCACCAACGCAGAAGAAGCGCATCCGTCAGGCTCACGAAAAACGTCGTACGTGCGTACGTGAAACATTTCTCATACAATATTTTCCTCTCTTTTTTCCCCCTTTCGTGTGCTAATATATTTAATCCAAATCACTATGGCTTATGTATACATGGCCGCGTGTAAATTTATTCCACTTCTACAAATTATGTGATACACATACATGCATGTACCATTTTCATCAAAAGGTAAGGCTCACCAACAAAATTGGGTTGCTTAAACGATGAAGCTTCCTTCCAAAAAAACAAAAAATGAAGCTAGTGTCAAGTAGAGGACAGAGCACATTCTCCTGTAAATACAAACGGTCAGGTTAGCATTCATGTCCATTCTTGTTTGGTCTGGCTTCGTTGCAGTTATGGTAGACTAGTCCAATATCCGTGCTTTGCTACGGATTAAAAAAGTCATATCTCGTTGGGTTTCTTGCGCATCAGATTGGGCAGTTGGGGTGTAGGAGGAAGTGGAGAGGAGGCTATGGGTGACCAATTGTACGCACGGAAGGAACCAAGAAATAACGATATCCAACAGCCCACATCTCACGAAGAAAGATAGATCTAACAGTTTATATCGCATGAGGGGGGACGGACCGCCACAAATTTCTTCTTTTAAGTAGTAGAGATGCCAGATCACATTACAGCTTCTAATGGAAAATACATCAGACACAGAAGGTATGTATTTCAGTTACCATCTATTGAATAGTGGCTTATGTATGTCATGTGCTACAGTGTAGATGAGTATACGCTGTCCTATTTAGACACGCGAGTTAATGCGAGTAAAACGAGGCCATATCTTTCCCTAGTACTCTGGTGCACATTTGCTATAGCCAACTTTTGCCCCCCTGCAGAATTGGAAGGCTACTTGTAGTATTACCAAATTCTTTAGATGCTATATAATAATCTACCATAGGATTCCAAATTTTGTAGAAGAGATATGTTCACATATGAAAGTAGACACAAGAATAAAATCTGATGCCAATGGTAAGTTGGTAACATACAGCCAAAGCTCTTACAAACCTACTTAAACTAGCTTCCAATATTCTCTCTCATAAGCTCAGGTATTTTAGATCACTTCTCCTATTTCTGAGGTACACTGTGTGCACTTCTCCTTTCTTTTCCTTGTTTCGTTTTGGTCTCTCAAGAGTAAACTCCTCATTTGTTTCTGTTCTAGTTGATTGCTCCTGTCTATAATCTGCCAAACAAGAATAGTAAGCCTTAAAAGGCCAACAAGGCCATGTAATTACGGTGCCTCTAGTGTCCATTCTAATAGTATTTTAGGATTCACAATTTCACATATAGAAATACATGAGAGATACCAGCTGGAAAAATAAGATCTTGTCCTTCATCTTGCGTCATGGCACATAAGTTCTAATGTGACGCATTGCCATGGTAGCATTTCTCTTCTTTTTTTTCGATTGGCAAGGAAGAACGGGTGGTGCAGAGATGCCTGGAAAAGGGAAGAGGCGGAGTGCCAGATTGCTGAAGCTTGAAGAGCAGAAGAACGACGACGGCACTACCGTTTGTCTCCTAGATCCTTGGCAGATAATTCGGAACATCATTTCTGGTGCGCGAGGGAAGAGAAAAAGGAATGAAGAAACCCAGGTAAATATGCAGCCATTGGGTGCTCTCAATTCTTTGTGTTTATACCTCCCGGTTCCCATCGTCTTCTGTATGTTTTTCAGAAGTTGCAGGGAGAAGCTTCGCCTAGCCAAGCAGTAGATGCAACCAACACCAGTACGAAATTTTTCTTCTTTTTCCTGTCTCGGTGTTGTGCTGCTCCTGACTGTGCACATGTGAATTTACATCGGTTCGTTTATAACTTATCAGGCAAAATCTCGACAGGACAAATCATCGAGTACATTCTTGATACACTGGAGATGTAAGCTTGTGGGGTCTCTCTTCTTTTGACTTGTACATCAAGAGCACCTCGATTTTACTTTATTTTCTTCTGTTATTGCAGGAGAGATACGCATGAGTTGTTTGCAATGCCAGATGACATCCATGTAAGCCATGAAGGAATACATCTGAAACTTTAGTTTCATGTGAAAGAATGAAAATGCACATATTTCTAGTTTCATGTGAAAAACTGAAACATATATTGATAATTTGACATGTCGCTGCAGGTAAGTGACTATGCAGAACGGGTAAAGAGGCCATGTGACTTTGCAACATTAAGACAGAAGAACAAGGATGGAATGTACAACACACTAGAGCAATTCGAGGTCCATCTCGTTGCGCATTTGCCTCTTTTTTTTGTTTTTGTTTTTTTTAGCAAGGAACACATCCTATGGTCCCAGCCTCATCTCTTACATACTTGACAATTAACTCTAGGTTTCATGATCTTCGTATATGCAATTGCAGAATGATGTTTACATGGTGTTCCAGAAAGCAATGTCCATAAACAACCAGGACACTATACCCTACAGAGAGGTTGGTTGTTTATTCAGTAACCATACCATGCTCCTACATTGCAAGCTGTATAGGTTCTTTACCTGCACATTGCATGAAGCCACGAACAATGTTTCCCTTTTTTGCAGGCAATGTCACAGCTAGATCAAGCCAAGCAGGTGTTCCTGTCCCTGAAGAGCAACCAGATGTACTCGGAGTCGGACCTCGTGGCGTGGCGTCAGAAGCATTTGGACCAGCCGAACAAGCCAGCCGGAAAAGAAGAGAGCAACAATGGAGGCTCGCGCGATCCTGCTACATCTACACCACAGCGGCCCAACGTGCCGGCGAAGAAGAAGGGCACACCCGAGAAGAAGGAAGAGAACGCCAAAGCAGGCAACGTTTCTGCAGACAACACCAGAGCGGGGCAGAGAGGAGCGAAAGAGAACAAGACCACGCCTGTAAAGAGAGCAAGGAAAGGTAATCAAGTGCTGCTTCGTGCAGTCTACAATAATTGAGAACTGAGAGGCAGATTTGGGTTGTGGTTTTGTTGATTGGATGACATTGGAGTTGCAGCGGCGGCGGCGGGGACAGTGGAGTTTGGTGGTGCCGGCGTGGAGCAGAGGAGGCTCACTTACACTGACGAAGCTGGTCAAGGCGGGCGGACGATGACGATGCCTGTCTCCCAAGACCCGCATGCTACCCTTCTTTATGTAAGCCCCACCAGTGTTCCAAAAGTGTTTCTCCCTGTATAGTTCCAGTCAACTCCATACTACTACCTTAGCAAGATAGAAACATCACATCAGACACTTATATACTATATACATTGTTGTCTATCTAACCTATTGCAGAAAGATATTCGGTTGGTTTTAAAAATAATACTGGTGCCGTACATGCGGGAGCATGTTAGACATGTGAGATGCACAACTACCGAACACCCCCTCAATCCTCCCTTGGATCCCCCCGGGGGGTGGGTGGGTTGAATTCCCTTCACCCAATTGATTCAAAAGACTTTTGATGATTCAAGAAACTTCTAATACTTTCAAATGATTTGAAATACTTTCATCGACGACGATCCTAGACTAGTCAGCTAGGGGCAGCGATCTGGAGCTTCTCCTATCAACGACAGAGGCAACCAGATTGATGACGGGTAAATGGGAGCGAAAATTAGGGTTTTGGAAGGGAAATAAGATAGGAGCTTGATTCGGCGATGATGGATCCCCCGGTGATGCCCAAGGGCAGAGGCGGATGGGAGGGGGAGGAGGAGGAGGAGGCAGTGGGCGAGCGGACAAACCTACGAAGGAATGAGATGCTCGAGAAAGGGGAAATAGGGGAGGAGGAGGCGGCGGCAAGCAGACAAACCGATGAAGAAATGGGATGCTCGAGAAAGGGGAAATGGGGGACGACGTGACGACTCGCTCCGAGCCTCCAAATCACGGACACCCATGGTCACCCAAGTGCGCTAATCGAGCAGACTAGATCACCTAGCGTGACGACAGTGGATGCAGGTGTACGTGGGATGAGTTTCCCACGGACGTCCGTAAAAAAAGCCTAGTCACGCACACATCCATGGTAACAGCTATTTTTAGGTGCATGTTCGCATTTGGCATGTAACCATTGTTTTTTAGAACTTTGAAGAGTACCATATTCGAGAATCGTCCAATCCTATAAGTTTGCATCTGTTTAGAATAATGGAACTATTTGATACTATTGTTTTCCGCTTGGTTAGTGGAAAGAAATGATCTCATTTTGATACCTACTTATTCTACTAATAGAATAAACTACTCCCCTAGCCACAAAAAATGGTGTGGTAAAATTCATTAGTTAGACCATTATAATTTTGACCAAAGATATTGTGGAGGAGATGTCCATTCACAATACGAATCTATGGACAATGAACAGAGCCCAAGGGGGCTAAGGAGAGGACGAGCTCGATGAGTGATTTTCTAGCCTGAAGAAAATGGCCAAGGTGAACCCGAGGAGGAGAGGGAATCTTAGGAGCCCAAGATATCTGAGGAGTAGTGCTTGAGGGAGTAGGAGAAAAAGATTATGTCACTAGAGATAGTTGTAAAGTAGCTTGAAATCTGGCAAGGTAGGAGACTAATGGTTTATTTTCTAGAGAATTTTTTTTACATGCTACTGCAAATGTTCTGGATCCCTGATTTACCATTGTAAAGTGACATCTCCCTTACATGCCACTATATTTCCAAAACGTTACCCCTTTATGCCACTGTCGTCAACTCCATTAAATTTAGCCCATTAGATTTTTCCATAATACCCATTCTACCCTCACCTTCTTCTCCATTCTTCTCCTCTCTCTCTCTCAGATCTTCTCCTCCTTGGATCGGCCAGATCCAACCCCTCATCTGACCTCCTCGCCTCCCTTCGCCCATCGACCCACGTGGGACCACCCCCAGCCACCTCTTCGCCTCCCTCCACCCACCAGCACATGCGGGACTCCTCCCTCAGTTGCCTTAGACGCCTCTTCGCCTCCTATCAGCTCACGTGGAGCCGTCCCCCGACCACCTCCTCGCCTCCCTCTGCCCACTGGCCTGTGCGGGAGCCCTTCCCAGTCGCCTTGTACGCCTCCTCACCTCCCTCCACTCCCTCGGCCACCTATACCATCTCCTCACCTCCCTCCGCCATCTCCATGGGCCGCAACCGGAGTGTCGGACTAAGCAGCAACTACGCCTTATAGTCCATGGCTGATTTTGCTTGGAGGAAGAAGAAAGGAAGAAGAAAACAATGCAAGGGCAAAATGGTATTTGCACATCCACTCCACGGCTTGACTAGTCAACAGTGGCAAATAAGGGCAAGGTTTCGTAAATCTAGTGGAATATAAGGGAGAGATCACTTTGCAATGGCAGGACCTAAAACATTCGCATGACATATAATTTTTCCCTATTTTCTACAGAGGGCCCCTAATTCGGCCATGTAAAACCCTTATGTGTATTCATTTATGTATACATCCTCGTCAAAGGGGGAAAACTAGGGTAACATTGTGAAGTAAACACGTGTTTGGATCTAAATCCTTAGTATTTAGTTCAAATTGAAACTAAATCCCAAACAAATTCAAAGAAACCCCCTTTCTTCCAAACATCCCTTAAGGCTAAATTTTTTCCTACAAATAGTGACCCCAATCCTATGTGAAGGGCATAGCATTTTGAGCCAAATTCCATTAGTAATACATATTCCCATTTTTCTAGTTGTTCTCTCTTTCTCTTCACCCCCGATGCCCTCGCAGGAATGCATGTTGTTACCACGTATATCATTGTGAATAAATAGATTAATCATGTCAAAGTGAGATGGGATTGGCTTTGTGGTGTGGTGGTAAGACACGATGGCCACAATTCGATTCCACCTTCTAATTTTAATAAATGTGCCTATTTTATACCGTGCACCTCAATTTTTCATACAAATCTTTCGTAATATCATTTTAACACTCCCTCCGATCACAAAAACCTCAATTTTTCATACAAATCTTTCATAATATCATTTTAACACTCCCTCCGATCACAAAAGAGTATCATTTTGGTTATTAACACAATCTCGAAAACACATTTTGACGATTAATTTATAGAAAGAGTATGTTCAGCCCGTGTACGGCTAAGCAATTGAACTCATGACCTTCTATTTGTGGACCACACACTACATCACCTGGAACTCCCAAATCCCCTAAGGAATTTATCTGTTCTAATTAATATGCATGAGCATTTTTTCCTTTTCTAATTTCTCCTGGTTCATTCATTAAGATATATCTGTTTCAAAATATTTGCTATTGTTTCTGCAAATTAATCCTTTTCTGATATGTGACTTTCCAAACATCTGAGAACTGACGTAAACTTTGTAAAATTGTTCAGCAGCCACAGCCGCAGGGGCACACGTACCAGGACAGCCTGCGGCGCTTCGTGCGGCACGCGGGGATGAAGGCGCGCGTAGCCGGCGAGTTCAAGATGCTCGAGTGCGACGCGCGGGCCAGGCAGAACCCCGTCCCGGCCTACTGGAACGGCCTCGCTCCCAGCGCCGGTGCGGGCACGGCCAGCCCCCTCCCTCACAGCAACTACTACCCGCCACCGCCTCCTCCAAGCGCCGCCGCCCCAGCGTTCCAGGCACCACCACCGTCGGGTGGCAGCGCCGTCGCCAACGTCCGCGAGCAGGCGCCACCGTGGTGCAACCTGGAGACGGACGAGCTGCTCAAGCTCTTCGTGCTCATGGGCAAGCCCGCGTTCTTGGAGAGAGCCAAGCAGAAGTTCGGCGACACGCGCGGCGAGGAGAGCTCGAGGGAGGGGCACGTGACCAGAGCTGATGACGACTCGAAGGTCGGCGTCACAGCGGCTGCGCCAGGGCAGGAGAGCGGCGCGAGCGAGCCGGCCGCGGAGTTCGGGCCGTTCGCGCCGCCCAAGTTGGTCCCCAGCCGGCTGGGCTTCGGCCAGTTTGCCGGCTCCTCTGCCCAGCCGTTTAGAGTGACGCCTTCGACGTCGAAAGCTTCTGGGAAGCAGAAAGCACTTGAATGAAGAAGCTTTGGGAGTTGCAGCTCCATCAGTGTATCCGTCGATTAGTTTTTTGTTGTTTTTCTTGACTGCGTCATTCTGTGTGGACGAATTGCAAAATAATTGGGTGATTAACTTCTCTTATTTTAAAATTGAAACGGATTGTGCTTATTATATCCTAATTGATGGCAAAGCAAAGTCACGATGGAAGCAGCTAATTATGAAATGTAGGCAAGATACACCCATCACATTCACAGCCCTTAAAACTTTCAAGTTTGGTAGCACCTATATTACATCAGACACACATAGTTGATAATTCATGCATTACTGTTGGCAAACAAGACCAACATTAACACGCCACACCTGCTGAAGTGCTGATGTCTTCTTGGGCAGTACCAGAGGACAATAGATTCTTATTACACGTAATTTTAACTTACAAGAGTCTTCTTCCTGATACAACACCTCTTAAAGCATTGGACGGTAGTAAATCCCACCTACAGGGTAAGAACTTTCTGCGTTAGCTCACTTCAAGAGATTGGGCCAACAGACGGCTAGCCATCGCAACGGTATCAACCTTTCCAGTTATCCTTTATCTTCCTGACTTCTCTCAGCGCTTCAACTGGCGACTTGGAACCAAATTTTGCCTGCAAGATCGATGGCACACTATATGTAAGCATCACTCACCAAGAAACTCACTTCAAATTTAAGAATGACTCCTGCCGCTAATTCAAATTTGCAAGGCAACTAGTTTCTATTTTCTAAGCACTCAATCCTCATTGTTACAATGTCAACCTTTTCTGTATATGGAAAGTTCCAGCACTAGCACTACAAAATACAGTATCATGGCGAACAGAAGTAACTAGTAAGCGGATTAAAGACCTGTATTTCTGGCAGATCAACACGCATGAAGGTATTTATCTCAAGCTCCTCTCCTATAGTTGAGGGAACTGTTGGTTGATTGGCTTCACGCTGCTTTTTAGCCCATTCCAGTTTATGCTTCATCTTTTCATTCTCTGGCTCGACTGTCAGCATGAATTGCAGGTTTTTTACGGTGTACTGCAGGTCAAGATGAGACAAATAAGAATAGTGTATACATCTATCACATTGCAGTTGACAAGACAAATAGCATACTTAGGGGTGTAGCCAGCGCTTGGCCCAAACTCAAATTTACACTGATTTTTTCAATTTTTATTAGGACTTTTAGCTGGTTTTTTAACTGGGCCTCGGGCCATTGCCCCGGGGGCCCGAGGCCCAGCTCCGCCCCTGAGCATACTGTACAAAGAATACATAGTAAAAGGAACCATATATGTTCATATGTCGCACAGGGTTTCAAAAACCGGATTCAAGAAAAATTACCACCCCCCCCCCTGTTGGTGATGGAAAACAGTAGATTCTCGGCACGAACCGGTTTAAACTGGCTGTTTTTTCTTGAAATCCGTAGTGCGCATTTGGATTGAAAAATGGTAACCAGTCAAGTTGTCCAGGATCTCCCGTTCCGGACTGGAATTACTGTTCATCAATTTAAAGCAAAAAATGTAACTTTAAAGTTTCCAGACTGGAACCTTTTTCGCTGTTGGTCACCGGGATTTGAAACCCTGGTTACACACATGCAGTCCCAGACTAATGGAAAAGATGTTCACTATTTTTCAAGGAATTGGCAGCATGAACATAGTATTTTCTTAATGCAGGATGCCAGATGAGGATGTATTTGTGCCAGATAGAAAATGTATTTGTTATTATCTTTAATAAGATTTGCCAGGAAATCTCCATGAAGAATGGCATTTTGTATTTAAGGATTCACATACTATCCCCATTCAGACTGTATATTTTCAATCCTATTCCAGAGCTGCCAGCATCTTTCATATTTTAATTTAAAAGGAGGTAAAAAATAGAGCGAGGGAGCACCACAGAACATGAAGAAGCACCCATGCAGCTAAATAATCACTGCTTATCAAGATAGAAAATGATATGGAAAGGCAAAGAGCTGAACAACTAAGGGATATATATGCTACAGATTCATTAAAGTTGGGTTCCTATGAAGGTCTATCATTCTAGGAAGAACGAAGAAACAAATTTGAAACATCAAAATCATACGTCCATACCTCATGGCCACAGTAAACTCGTGTTGGCTTAGGCAGTGAGCCGAGTGTAACACAAAGGGACTGGTACATTTGCTCTGCAGTGCCCTCAAAAAACCTCCCACAACCAGCAATAAACTGTATTTTAAAAAATGGTCAGGGCATCAAAAAGAAAAAGAGCCATCACTGTAAGTCAGATGCACATACTAACCAAGGTGTCTCCAGTAAACACTGCTGGATCTTCCTCCTCTTTACTAGTAAGATAATAGCTAATATGACCTTTTGTGTGGCTGTTGGAAAAAGGAAAATGATAGGGAAATCAAATAACCAACAAGCTGATACAGAGCAAATACATATAAAAGCCTGTGTACACTATGTCTATCATGTAATTCAAGTAGGTTTTTGTCTAAGTGCTCAACTAATTCGTCCTAGTAAAACTGATTTAGTGTCTGTGCCACTGCTCAGCTGTATGCAAATTTACTTGACTTAAATATGCATTTATCAAGGATAAAAGCATAAATCTAAAGTGAAAACGAAGGATGGATTCTTCCAGTGAATGCATATGTGTAAAACAGTCAGGCTTATCCATGTACACAGAGGTTCAAACTCTTATCTTCAGTGCTTCTATGATCCCAGAAAAGAAACTCACACTAACAATATAGTAAATGGGGAGGTGAGACTTATGTTATAAGGCAATAAAGCAGCATAGCATACCATGGCGTGTGTAGGCATAGTATCTCAATGTCCTTCCCAAGGGATAATTTGGTTCCATTCTCCACCTGATCAGTGCAGCCTTTCACGTTGTCCAAGGATCCCCCATAGACCTTAATCCCTGGCACCAACAGCCTCATCTTCTCATTGCCACCAGCATGATCCCTACAACAACAAATAAATTGTGCAATTCATTACCAGTTCATTACATGATTGCTGATGAATTCCACCAACACCTGTCGATTTTAGCACATACGGAGTACTTCTCACATATTACCTACCACCTGATAGTTATCTTCAGAGCATCAACCTTTTTGCTTCGTCTGTCTTTATTTCGTATTGAAATTTTCAGAAGATGTAGTATGAGTCACATATGTCAAGAACTTCCACTGCATAATCAGCCGAATGTCCGGAGGCCTCTTTTGTCATTTTTTATGTAAGTATACTTTTTTTTTCATTCGACAACTCTAGGAAGCACGAATCAGAATATTCCAACTCTAGGAAGTACTGACCCTCTTAACAAACAAGGGAAATAAGCCGATGAATTACTAGTCTAGGGTGAAGACTAAGAGATGGTGTACCAGTGGTGGTGGGTGGTGAGGACGCAGTCGACGTAGGCGCCGAGCTCGCTGGCCGCCGTCAGCACCTTCTCCGGCTCCACCGGGTCAACGGCCGCCGCCTTCTTGGTGCTCTCGTCCACGATTCTTCAGAAATAAAGAACAAACAAGAACTCAGAGTCTCAAACGGATCCTTGAACAGAGCCAAAAAACAAACAAAAAAACTCGGATGGTGGACACAAAGATGGACGAGGATTCAGGATTCGTACAGGTAGGCATAGTTGTCCTCCAAGCAAGCGACCGGAACGATCTTCATCTTCGGGTTCCTCTTCGCAGAGATTAGATTGTGTTTTATTATCCTCAAGCGAGATTTCTGGAGCGAACTACCGGCGGAGAAGACTGGAGCAACGAGGAGACGAGGGTGTGTGTGTGTGGAACAGTGGAAGGCTTTAGAAAGGGGATTTGATCATTTGCCGGCTACAGTAAGATATAGGGTAACAAATTATCACTTTTAGGACAGCCGTTTACATGCAGCGGTGGGTTAGGAATCTGGAATGCTCCGCTAACTTGTAAACAAATTCTTCCTCCAGTATTTACTAAATTGAAAGGTTTGAATCCGAGTTGAAATTTTTTAGTTAAATATTGCACTAGTTAGACAGTGTTAACTAGTCAGCTAACTGGTGAACGTTCCAATTATTGAGTTGAACCGGAAAATTTGAGTTGAAAATTCAAATATTCAACTATAAATTTTGAATCTTCCAGTTGAAAATCTCACTAGTCAAGAAGTGTAACAAGTGAACGTTCATCGGATAGATCAGAGACAAAATTCCCGGCCAGTTACTGGTCGGGGTCCGGAATCCAAAATTCCGACCGTTTTTTCGGGTTTTACAATTTTAAATTTTGAATTTTGAATTTTGGTTGGTTTTAATCAAATTGCATCTACTTCATTCTTGATACATGAGATTAATGGATGTGAATCAACGATTTTTATTCCTAGGATAGACACTCACTTTGTGATGATAATGTCACCAACTGGCCATTCGACCAAACATGCAAAAATGTTGCAATTGACGGTTTTTAGTGAATCATTGTTTTTCATAATCAAAGCTCCACTTTGCTTTGAGATTCGTTGAACTTATAGATGAATGTTTATCTTGTCATGACATGCACGGACGGGGCCATTCAGCGAAATACATGATCTATAACATTTTATCACAAAAAGTGCCCTGGGATTTGGAAAATGCTAAGATCTGTAAACTCAAATGAAATTTGAAGTGTTCTTCTTCTAGCAAAACCGTGTTTAGAATCAACGAAAATACCATGATCGGCAGTTTCAGTGCACTATTGTTGTTATTTACCTGTACGATCTGTAAAAAAAGAGCAACAGAGCCGTTTAGATGTATTTGATTCTAGCCCTTGCACTTCATGTTTAGAACTTAGAAAAAGATCGACAAGAATTGGGTAGAAATCAAAGATATCTTAGAAGTTAAGGATACGAGGGTCAAATATGCTGTGAGTGAGTAACAATTTTTGTAGAGACAATATTGAAAATACTACTTGTGCTTCTTGTTCATCACTCTTAAGCTTGAAATTGCAAGGGGTTTTGTATAAGGTATCGAAAATGCTATTAATAAAACTTGTGATGCTTGTGTTAACAAAATCAAGATGATGTGGAATCAAAGAAAAATGCTTACCTTCATGATACATTAGAAGACAAATCAAAAATTTTGTTAAAGAATGGAAGGTGTAAGAAACAATTAAACATGATTCTTGACAAGTCTAAAACTCCTTATAAGAAGCAAGGTTTAGGATTCAATTCGTTTTCAAGACAAATTCTCATCGGAAAAGACACTCTCAACTTCAATAAGGCAATGTAATATCAATTGAAGGTGGAGTCCTTGAACAAGCCATCGGAATCTTCATCGTTGGGTAACCAAGCATTGGTTGTCGTAGGTGTTGCAAGTAAAAGCAAAAGTCGTAGAAAGAAGAAGGGCAAGATTAAAGGCACACGTGTATGCTATCTATGTAACGTGCAAGGTCATATGATAAAGGATTGTTCAAGTTTGAAGTAAATGAGGGGTGCATGCTCAGTGACCGTAGCGAATGATGATTCAAACGTACTTGTCGTCAGTCAATCAGATACTTATCATGGATGAATATTAGATTCGGGTTGTTACTTTCATATGTTCGGCGAAGGAGATGTTCAACGAAGGATTTTTACACCTGATGCATGGAACTGCTCACCTGAGAGATTGTAAGGAGTACGCAATTACTTAGGTGGGAACGGCTACATTGGAGACATGATGAAGCACATCGTATATTGACGGGAGTTCGGTATGTTTCAAACCCAAAAGTCATTCAAGTCTTGGAAAAGTGTTTAATTGAAAGAAAAAACCCAAGCACCAAAAACATCTTGGAGGTTTAAATCTATAGCATGGGCTTTGCCCAACCTTGTATTAATTCAAATGGTGCTTCTTCTAGTGGTACCAAGTACCATTGCACTTATAAAAAAAAAGGTGGACATTTGATTGAGGAACACGATGACTTGAGGTTGAAGAATGATAGGGAAATTTTGATAGAATTCCATTCATGCAACCTAAAGCTTCTATGAGCTACAACATGGTAATGAATCCTAATAGAATTAGGATTTCCAGTTCTCTTTGGAGGAGAACTAGGGGCACTGTATAAAGCCATGAGGGGTGGTCATGGAGAACCCAAGCCATAAACCAACTCATCCAAAACAAGAGGTGTATGAGAGGATTAGAGCCTAGATTATTCTTTATCAATAGATTCTTGTATAGGACAAGGATTCGAGGGTCCTAAAAAGTTCGAGAGAGTTGTAAAAGAGCGACAATCCTGTGTACTCTTTTGAGATCATGCTTAAGGAATTTACTTTTGGCTTCGCCAAATCTTTCTCTCTCATCGTGATTGCTTCATCGCCATTATTTTGATTCTCTCTACGGGATTCTTCTACTTCGTTCTTGATATCGTGCACATCTGTGTTGTATCTCACAACTCTGATCCGATCTGGGGGCTACTACGCATTCAGAGTTGCGAGATACAACACGGACGTGCACGTTATCAAGAATGAAGTAGATGAATCTTGTAGAGATAACCAAAATAATGTCGGTGTAACGCCGGTGAAACAACCACGACGATACAGAAAGATTTGGTGAAGCCGACCGTAAATTCCTTAAGCAGGTCCTGCAATGGAGGGTGGAAAGAGCCCTCTACCGGGCTGGCGATCAGCAAGCGACTTGTGCCAAGTGAGCAGCCGCACAACGGCAAACAAATCACAATATTATCACATCAATTAGTTGTTGTTCACCATACACACGTCTCCGGTCTCCACGTCTCAATTCGAGTGGAATGAACTGTTCATGCATGGAAATACAAATTGTTGCTACCGTGGCATTGGATTCACATCCTTTGCCATTACATTGTAATTGTACCATGACATTATCGCTCTCACCTGTTGGATAAAAAATCAATGGTCAGGATGCGATGAGTGCTTTAGCATCCACTCTAGCGTTGAACTGTAGCATGTGGGGTATTGTACCACTTTTAATGTTGCGACTGATCTCATGTGTTGTTTTTTGGATCAGATGACTGACTATCAAGGGATGTCACAGTACTGTTGTTCTCTGCCATTGCCATTACCTTGGAAGAAACACCATCCAAGAAACCAACAGTTGAGATCTAGCGCTTCACAACTCACGATCAATCTTTTTTCACAGAAAAAAACCACCGATCTATTTTTCGCAAAGGATACCATTCACCGCTGACGATGACCCTCTGGCGGTTGGGGAACTTGAACTTTGCACACCTCAGCGCCTCCTACGAGTGCCCCGCATTCGCGTCGCAGCGATGCACGGAGAGCAGTTGTTGTTCGATCGCGCACATCCCCGTCTGCAGCCAATCGGCGCCTGCGTAGGAGAGCATGTTGTTGATGCGGAGGATGTGGTAGGGGTGGGCACACACACGGAGGTGGAAGGCGTACTTCCCCGCATGCTTGGTCATGTACTTGTTGCACGCGATCCGTGCCGCCTCAAGTGCCTCGCTGGACACATTCTCCTTCTCCCAGCTCACCAGGTGCACACACAGCGGGAACTTGTCCACATAGTGCTTCTTCTGCCCCACATCAAAGATGTGGATCTTGAGTCTAATGTTCTGGCGATACCATGACTTGGGAAGTCAAACTTGTTCTTGATCTCTTTTGGTAGCACCTCACCAGCCCTGCGCGTTACACATGATATACACAGCACAAAGTATAGCACTGTTAGATCAAGCATCGTCATTCATCAATCCTGTACTATTAGTTGTTCCATCAAGATGATGAAGATTGAGGTGTGAAGATTGCACGAGCTAGAGGAAAGAAAGGGATTGGTTGCTTACTCCTCCCTTTGGCGTCAAGGTGTTGGGTTTGAGGACTTGAGGTGTGTGATTCGAGGGAGACAGGCAGGGTCGGATCCAAATTTCAAGTTGGATGGGCTATAGCCCGAGGTCTGAAAATCTTACCAGTGTTAAATTCCATGGAAATTTCTTAAAAATTTACCAAACATTCGAGTTCAATTCAATAATAGTTGGTCTAGCCCAAGACTTGGTCCGTGGCGAGCTCCACCCCTGGAGACAGGGAGGCCAGGTGGTGGATATATAGAAGAGTGGGTCACCAACTCGTCGTCTTGCGTGCATGAAATTTGGAAATGTGAAGTATGGAGGTGGCTTCATCATGTTTTTTGAGATGATACACAAGGCGAATTGAAGCTAAAATATGTGATCAATTAGGGTGAACAACAAATTCATTCTAAAAGATGTCGCTCTTGTATACAGTGTTTGACTTGGGGTTTCTGCCGCACCGGAGCTGCCTCAGTGGCAAGCACTCGACAATCAAATTTGCTTGGGCTAGTCTCCTACAAATCAGTTGCCTTGACCGTAGTAGCTCTTAACCGAATTTGCTTGGGCTAACCTTGGATCCACCCTGCCCGCGGTTCGTTAGAGGAGATAAATCCCATCTAGTGCCTATGAAGCAATGAGATACATCAATTAAAGGTCGTCGACGAAATGTGAGACCAAATATGCAAGGAAGATGGTAACTAACTCTTGGGAGGAGAGGGAGGAAGGCACCATAAGGGAATGCATATTTGTAAGAAGCTTCAGTCAAAGGAGAAGGAAAGAAGGTTTCAGCCTTTTCGGCCAAAGAAGAAGGAAAGAAACTATTGGGCCAAAGAAGGAAGAAGGGAGAGCCAAAGGGGGCACATGGGCCCAAGGTGGGATTTGTTCATGCCTAGGTGTGCATGAGGGCTTTTTGGGCTCCAATACAAACACAAAATCCGAATTGGAGACCTCTCTCAATTTCAACCCAAAGTTAATTCCAAATTTGAAGCATATTTCAATCCGAATTGGGCCCATTGAGTTAACAAATTATGTGGGCTTGCATGCCATGTATTTAGGCTTAATTATACTCATAATTACAGCCATGTATCATTTATTTTTGCTCATAACACTAGAGTTCAAACCATTTTTGTTTAGGGGTTGAATTCGGCCTCTAGAGCCCGAATTGGTGTTTTGGGCATGTTGACCCATGTTTGACCAAACCAAGGGGGTGGAAACACCCTATTTAATGTTGGTGGCTGACCCTAGGAACCCCAACTATGAATTTTAATGATTTTGTTCAGATTGAACTAGTAGATTGATATCGTTCTTGAGAAGAACTGTGTGTTCTTGCTTCCTTTGTTCTTACAAGTTCTTGGAGTTTGCTTGAGTTGATCTGTCGTGATCAACCTCTCCGTGCGTTAGTCTATGTGCCAGTTGTGTGGATTGGATCATCTTGAAAGTTATGGTGTAATTGCCATTGAGGAGGTTTTGTGCTTGACGCAAGGTTGCCCCAATTTCATATTGCATTATTGTTCTTGAGTTATCATCATGCTACGTGTATCCATGATTCTAAGTCATGAAGATCGGACACCCTGTATCATCTTGGTATCAGAGCTCCGCTGACATCTTATAATCATTATCTTAAATAGTAGATTGCATTTACTATTTCATATTGTTCATAATTCCAAAAAATTCTCACAAAAATAGTAGATTGCATTTATTATTTTGCATTATTCATACCATAAAATTCTCCCTAAAAATAGTATATTGCATTTACTTTCTTTGCTGCCCTATACACCGAAAAAACCATACAAAAATATTTTGTTTAGCCTTTTGATTAATCTGAAATACAGTTAGGTCAAGTTCTAGTTCATTAGATTCTTTTGTTCTAGCTTGCTGATCAAATTCCTTTGTGTAGCTTTATTCTTTGATTTCAATCTATTTCATTGGTTTGATTTCTTGTTTGGGCTGAATTAGGGTTTGGTATTGTTCATGCACACGGTACTGTCCACGTGGTGGGTACTGTTCACTAAGGGTATTCCATGTGTGAGCAAGCCCTGGTGCATACTTAACCGCATATCATCTTTTGATTTTGAATTGCTCATTGTTTTGCACAAAACCGAAAGAAGAACTTGCACTTATATCTTGATACGTTCAATCCTTTATCCTTCATAGCCAATCATGCCTTTCTGAAAACTTTGATCCTATTGAGACTAGCCATAATTGTTGCTTAGGGATGCACCTATATCTTGAATACATCACAATTGTTGCAAATCAAAAGTTAGGAAGTACTAGCTCGTTATTCGATATCATCTTGATATCTTTGTTTCGACCATTGTAAATAAAAGAAAGAAAAGAAAGAAAAAGAGAAGTGAAAAGAGAAAGAAAAAGTGAAAAGAAAAGCTTTGGCCGAAGTACATCAATTAAGCATATTACCCCCCATTACTTGGTGCAATTGTGAGCATATACATTTACTTTGTGCAATCTAGTGCTCTCATATCTTGTTGAAACTAGCTAGTGTCTTTCTCATACTTGTTGCAATACAAGCTAGTCAATTTTTGGATTGCTCTCAACTAGCTTATTCATTTGATTGTATCATGTTTCATCTATCTTTGCGTGTAAGCTGCTTTACACTTCGCTTATATCTTGTGATCAGCAACTAGGCAATTAAATTCTAGTTTGGATTATTACTTAACTTGACAAAACTCTAGAATTCAGATTGTTTTCTTTGATTAACCTACCAAGCTCCACATATTTCTTGTGTTAGTACTTGATTTCAGCATTGTTAATCACTCTATATATCTCTTATTACCAATAAGGTTCCAGAAATCGGGTCTGGGCGCCGACTAGGCGCCGCTCTAGGCTCTAGGCGAGGCGACATGAGGGGATAGGTGACTAGAGGGGAGATGGGAGATGGATAAGGAAGAGAGAGGACCAGGCTAGCCTAACCATTGCCGTCGCCAAGGTTGTTGCCGCTGCTCGCTGCTCACCGCTGTCGTTGTGACTCGCGGGGCTAGAGGATGGAGAAGGAGAAGGAGAAGGAGAAGGAAGGACATCTTCGATTCTTCATGCGAGGAACTGAGGGGAAAGGGATATCATGCTCTATATGAGGCATGGCCTCTACCAGCACAGCAGGTTGGAATGGAAGGCCTGCTTCTTCTCTCAGAAGACGTGTAGAAAAGAGAGAGGGGACCAGAGAGATGTTGGTTGGTTGGAGAATGTGCAGCTACAACGTTTTCTACACTATTGTTCACCTTTTTGACCAGAGAGATGTGGGGTTGGTTGGAGAATGTGCAGCCACATCATTTTCTACACTGATGTTCACCCTTTTGGCATGTATAGCTGGACAAAGCTTGGACTTTGGGATCTTATGTGGCCTTCCAATCTACCGCTGGCTGCTATCTTCTGCTTCTAACCTACTGCTGGCTGCTCTGCACTGTCGCCTAGTCGGCCGCCTAGTCACCGCCTAGGCGCTAGGCCCCAGGCTACCGCCCATCTAGCACCTAGCGCTTTCTTGAACCTTGATTACCAATACCGCACACGAACTGTCGTGGCTTGCACGTGTAACTTGTGAGAATAAGTAAGAACATTGGAAGGTAAGGGTGAGTTGTGAGTGAGTACCACATTTATTCATTGATTTATTGTTGTTTTCTTGTTTTCATTATCAATGTTAGGAGCTTCACATCAAGGAGAACACCATATAGTTGAGGAGCTAGAGGACTTACACTATGGAGTTCATCTTCCTCCAAACATTTGTTCTCAATTCCTTGCGACAAATCAACACTTCACTAGAAGGTGTGACACATTGGAACAAGGTCTCTACGACCTATGAATTGACTTAGGTAATCGTATTACCGGGGTGGAAGGTAATCTGAACACTTGCTTCACAAGGCACGAACAAGCATTCCAAAGACATGAACGAGCGGTGGACATTTGTTTTGATGCTATCATGGATTCCCTACAATGACCGGAGGGGAATCAAGGAGTGCAAGCTAAAGCTAGAGTTGTTGGCCATCTTCTCCACAACTACAATATCCACAGGTACAAAATAATTTTGTTGATGATTTTCAGGACTATCACTTAGATGTTCTGTCCGATGGAGCTTTTGATGGAAACTACCGCTATAATGGCCAACAACGTGGTTTCAATCACCACAACTATGGTGCTGGTCATATGAGAGGTGGTCTCTTTGGCATGACAATGGAGGTGGACGAGGTCGTGAGGATGATGGCTTGGGAAAGCTCAAAATCTCAATTCCATCATTCACATGCAGAACTGATCCGAAGAAGTACATAAAGTGGGTAATGTGTGTTGATCAAATATATGATGGTGAAAATTTCTACGAACACAAGAAGGTACGTGCCGCTTTAATTGAATTTACTGAATATGCTTTGTTTTGATGGGGATCAATTAAACAAGGAAGGGCGATGACCTTGGACTTGGAATGATGTGAAGAACATCATGAGAGAGTGATTTGTACCACCATGCTATGCACGATCTATTCATAACAAGCTACAACGGCTTAGACAAGGTAATCTCTCTATTAATGGATATTGGAAAGAGATGGAAATGCTATTGATTTGTGCAGACATGCATGAACCGGAGAAGACTACTATGGCACGCTTTTTGGAGGGTCTTAATAAGGATTTCCAAGATCATGTTGAGATGCACCCATATGCCAATCTTCAAGAATTAGTGCATCAAGCATTGCAATCTGAACAACAACTATTGAGGAAAGTTAAAGGTAGCCACTCCTACTCTTCTCCATCCACTTGGAAGCATCCAAATCACAAGAGGGAGGTGCTGGAATCACATCCAAGCCGACAACATCATCAAAATCAACACCACCTTTCCAACTTGATGCTTCAAAAACGGTAAGCTCGGTAAGTAATACAATGAGTAAAGATGCTAGTAGTGTTGTTTCTAATGCTAGGACCATCAATATTACATGCTTTCATTGTCATGGTAAAGGTCACAAGATGAGTGAATGCCCTAACAAACACACCATGATTATTGATGATACAAGTGAGCTTCATTCTAAAAGTGAGAAGGAAGAAGATGTACAATCTGATCATGATAATGATGAACAAGTGATGCTACATATTGTATTTCGAACAAGGCATCTCACTTTTAGTTAGGAAAATCCACAAGGAAGGTGATGAGTGCACGGACACAAATAAGCGAAACAACATCTTCCACATTCAAGGTATAGTCAAGAGCAAGGTATGCACTTTAATTATTGATGGTGGTAGTACCCAAAATCTTGCTAGTCTTGACATGATTAAGAGCTTATAATTACCTACATTCAAGAAACCTAAAGCTTATCAAATTGAATGGTTGAATGGATGTGGTATTCTTAAGGTGACACATGTTGTTAATGTGTCATTTGCTATTGGTAAATACAAGGATGAGATTATTTATGATGTGATACTATGAAAGCTTGTCATATGTTGTTTGGTAGACTGTGAAAATATGATTGTGGTGCTATGCATAATAGCAAAACTAATAAAATATACATATGCTCACTTAGGGGAAAGAATTACACTTTGATTCTTATGTCTCCTAAAGATGTTTTTTATGCTAGTAGTAAAACAAATAACCATCAAGTGAAAAGAGAACATCACATGCTCCGATTTCATTTACTTGATAACTTGCATGACTTGAGAGAGGTAGATACTAGGTGTAAGGAAACTAACACTTCACCATCTATTTCTAGTATTCTTTGTGATGATGTGCAGGTTATACCAAAAAAGAAGACACGTCAACTTTCTCTATCAAAGTCATGTATGCTACAAGTTCAAGAGAAGACCAAGGTTAAGATTTGCAATGAACCAAAGCCGATGAAAGCTTTTCTTGAAGAGAGGGGAGATGATGTGGACATTCCATTGATTCACACTCACGTAACAACACATAAACATCAATTGAGCAATGATAAGGTGATTCATTTACTTAAGAGTTCTTTATTGCATCAAAGAACAATGATGTTGTCTAATTGCTTAATTTATGATTGTAGGAATACTAGAAGTAGGGGTGGAAACGAGCCTGGCTCGGCTCGGCTCATTTTGGCTCGGATGAACAGTAAGCTCGGCTCGTTTCGGAAATGAGCCAGAAGGGTGGCTCGGCTCGGCTCGGCTCGTGATCAGGCTCGAGCCGGCTCGTTTGAGCTCACGAGCCAAGCTCCAGAACAGTGGTACATCCAAAATGCATTACAAAATTTTCTATCATTGCTTCAGATCATCCAATAGTTACAAGACTCGTTGCATAAGTTCATCCTAAACAAGCGCATCCTATTCCTAACAAATGAAATAGCAAGAACAGCAAGCTCGGCGACTGCCTTCACCCTCCGCACTCGCCTGGGCCGAGCCAAACTAGGCTCACGAGCCGAGCCGAGCTTGGCTCGTTTGTTTGGCAAGCTGGACAGGCGGCTCGGCTCGGCTCGAAAATTCACGAGCCCGAGCCGAGCCGTGACGACTCGAGCCAGGCTTGCGAGCCTCGAGCTTTTTTTCCAGCCCTAACTTGAAGTATCCACGGTTTCAGCGGGAGGTGAGAGAGGAAGACGCCACAAGGGAATGCATGCTTGCAAGAAGCTTCGGCCAAAAAAGAAGGAAAGAACATTTCTGCCTTTTTGGCTAAAATGCCACAGTAATTTACTATAAAGAATTTCTCTTAAATAAATGTATTGTTGCTGGAGTAAATTGTTATTTGATTTGATACATTTTGATCGTTAACGTTGATCAATTAAGAGAAACGGAAAGAGAGGGATTCGAACCCTCGGTAAACAAAAGTCTGCATAGCAGTTCCAATGCTACGCCTTGAACTAGTTTCGAAGAAAATAAAAACAGGTTTACTCCACCCCTTTTAACCTTTCAAAAAAGATTAACTAATCTAAAGAAAAACAAAAAAGGAATTCCATTGAATTGTATTTTTATTGATCAATTAGAATTGCCTTCTAGAACGTATAATTGTCTCAAAAGGGCCAATATACATACACTATTGGACCTTTTGAGTAAGACCTGAAAGGAGAAGGAAAGAAACTATTGGGCCAAAGGAGAAATAAAGGAGAACCAAAGGGGGTGGATGGTCCCAAGGAGGGAGGCACATGGCCCAAGGTCGGTTTGGCCATGCCTAGGTGTGCAAGAGGGATTTTGGGCTCCAACACAAACTCAAAATCCGAATTGGAGATCTTTCGCAATTTTAGCCCAAAGTCAATTCCGAATTTAATGCGGGTTTCAATCCGAATTGGGCCCAATGAGTTAAGGAATTATGTGGGATTGTGTGCCATGAATTTACAACTAGTTATACTCATAATTTCAGCCATGTATCATTTGTTTTCTTTCAGAACACTAGAGTTCGAACCATTTGCGTTTAGGAGTTGAATTCGGCCTCTAGAGCCCGAATTGGTGTTTTGGATGTGTTGGCCCATGTGTGACCGAACTAAAGGGGTGGGAACACCCTATTTAATATTGGTGGTTGGCCCTAGGAACCCCAACCATGAATTTTAATGATTTTATTCAGATTGATATCGTTCTTGATAAGAACTGTGTGTTCTTGCTTCCTTTATTCTTGCAAGTTCTTGGAGTTTGTTTGGGCTGATTTATTGTGGTCAACCTATCCGTGCATTGGCCTACTTGTTGGTTGTGTGGATTGGATCATCATAAGAGTTGTGGTGTGATTGCCATTGAGGAGGTTTTGTGCTTAACGCGAGGTTGCCCCAATTTTAGATTGCATTGTTGTTTTTCAGTTATCATCGTGCTACGTGTATCCAAGATTCTAAGTCATGAAGATCAGGCACCCGTATCACACCCACTTGCAGTAATCCTAAGGAGTACTATTGGTGAAGAGTGGCAGGATGCGCATCAGTAACCTTAATACACTGCTATCCTATGGCATCATCATCTTCTTCTTACACCCACGAGCAACGAAGCTCTGATACCAACTAATGCAGGTCGAATCTCGAGATGAGATTAAATCCTATAGGTTGCCTGAACTTTCACAATGGAACAGCGGTAAAAGTGCGATAACATTCATGCGGTCGTGTAGTAACACGATGTCTTTCATGCAGTAACACTCCGGTGGTGTAGTAACACTATGTCTTTGTGCAGTAACACTCTGTTGTGGGTGTAGTAATACTACGTCTTTCGTGCAGTAGCATGACTTTCGTAGCATAGTAATAGCTTGATAACGTGGTTGAATCGCACTAGATCAATAAGAACCAAGTAGAAGCGATCAATTGTGGCCTCCCAAACCATGAACAATGATCAAATATAAATTAGAATATTGAATGGTATAGATTCTGTGGACAATCTCAAGAACAACACGCCCTTGATCTACGCCAACTCTCACAAACCCTAGATGGAAAACTCTTGATTGGTAACCAGGGATTCGCCCTAACAGCACACGGCTGAAACACACATGTGTTTTCAATTCATAATTTAGCTATACTCCTTACATTGGGTGTATCCCATAGGCTTATATAGCCAACACCACACACAAAACCTTAGCACGCAGGCCACACACGCACACCACAACTTATGGTCGATTCGGACTCTCATGCACATACATAATTAACGTGCTCAACATGGACACTTTCTAGTTTCCTAGATAACTCACAAAAATCGACTCGGTTTCCTAAATAAATCAACTAAATAGACTCGGACTCCTAGTGTGCCATGTTGTTGTAGTGGACCATTGATGGGTGGACCCCAACCTAGCGCATAGATAGAAAGAAAGGTGAGAGGTCCAAATCTTCCACGCTTACAATTTCCCTTCCTATTTTCTTGCGCCGAGAATCCACATATCTTTTCGTTCTTTTCTTTCTTCACATACAATCAATTTCCTTGGAGATCTTTCCTTGTATTTCAGTTTAAAGATCAACCAAATTGAATTTCTTCCCAAACCTCATGCCAATTTCCAAACAGTCCGAATTGATCTTCTGGTTGGAAATGTGTGCAACATGAACTCCTACTGCATGCATGTCAACCCACCCAAAATCAGAACCAATTTGGCTAGGGACTTGATCTCTTTGTTGCATTCGACCACAAGTCCTATGCACGTACACCTGCACCAGCTCTGCCCTTCGTCCACATGTTGCATTCATTACTTGCCCGTGATCTACACCAACCTCCTGGCTCATATGCACCACACCCACCCACATGCCAGCTTGATGTATCACATCCTTCTCTTCTTTCTTCTCAAAAAATTCTAAAACTAATTCATGCGAAATAATTTGTACACAAAAATTAAATTCTATAATAGGGTTATGTAACACCCTGTTTTCGGACGGTAAATAGTGTCAATCAATTAATTTTGATTTTCATTGATTTTCAATTCGTCGCTTAAATTCCAAAATTTTGAGCTCTCTTTAAAGCTCGGGTTTGTGTTTCAAACCCATCCTCAAAATTTCAAATTCCAAATTCAAATTGAATTGCTTAAATTCCAAAATTTTGAGCTCTCTTTAAATCTCGGGTTTGTGTTTCAAACCCATCCTCAAAATTTCAAATTCCAAATTCAAATTGAATTCATCCTTTTCGGATTTTGGACCCTCTCAAAATCTTGCCCTTTATTTGTGGGCCACCCTTTTAAATTCGGCCCACTTATTTTTCTTCCCCCTTCTTCTTTTCTTTCCCCCCTTCCCGGGCCAATTCTTTTCCCGGCCCGTTCATTTTCCTCCGAACCGGCTCGGCCTGCTCCCTTCCTCTTTTTCTTTTTCTTTTCCGTCGGCCCGGTCCGCTCTTCTCTTTCCGCCCGATCAACCCAGCCCGCCGTTCTCTCTCTCCCTTATTCTCTCCTTCGACCGATCCGTCTTCTCCCGTCGCCACTTCGTCTCCCCCACACGCCCTCTCCGTGTGCGCTGCTTCCGCCGCCTTCGCCCAGCTTCTCCTCTCCTCCCGGCCCGGCCTCCGCCTTCCTCTCCGCTCGGCCCGGCCCACTGCAGCGTCGCCCCCACCTCTGCCTCTCCGCCCCCACCGCAAGTCGCCTCCACCTGCAGCGCGTCGCCTCCCCACCTGCTCCGCATGGCCGCCCGGTCCAAGGGCGAAGCACCCCGGTCCAAACCCTGCGCCGCCCGGTCCGTTGCCTCTCCAGTCAGCGCCAGCGTCCCGTCGTCCTCACAGTCATGGGCCGCCACCCCGTCGTCTCGCATAATGAACAAGATTCGGTACACAAGAATTGTTGTTCAAAACAGTAAGCTTCAATTATCTATGTGATCACAAGTTATGCATATTCGATACACATGAAATTGATTGTCGACACCATAATCTCCAATCAAATTAAACTTATATCCAGGGGTGTACGCACTAGACAAGGATTTCAAACATGCAATTTCATAAACTTTCTCCATAGCATGTGACAATTTCATCGGTGGCTCCAACATAATGTAACATAAAGAATCAGTATGAGAAATTCTAGTCAAAACTTCTTTATGTCTAACCAATTCCACATGATCAATATATGTGATTGACTCATCATATGAATCGCTCAAAATAGCAGGAAATTCAATTATGTTATCACATGGTGTACTCAAGTTAACAGGTAAATCAACAAGTTTATCACATCGTACACTAAAATCAATGCAGTCTGAATTCTCTTCGTGAAACATGTGCATATCAGAATTATTTTCCACTAATTTTTACTCTAAAATAGCATAAACAGTGGATAATTGTAGTTCTTCACAAGCATACTCACCTTGAGTGATGATAGCACCATGATCTTTACCTTTTTGGCTCTCCTCGGATGATGTAGGTGCATCCATCTCCTCTAATGACATAGTATGCACCAGATCACCCTTCATCTCTTCAAGCATCTCGGCGGTATTTGTAGATGGAGTAGGAGACAAAACAATGTTAGCATTTTTAGTTACCTTAGGTTGCATCTCGCTTGTGACCGTGGGTGGTGGAGGTACAAAACGATGTTGTAATTTCTTCTTCATTTGCTCCCATGTGTACATGAAGTGGTACTCGATATTCGACCACCAATGTTGAACATCACCGATCAGCGCCGTCCTTGCCATGCTCATCTTCTCATAAGGATCAAGGTCATGTCTTTCAAAGTAGATTTCCAACATAGTAACCCATATGAAATAGTCCAACGACGTACTCTCAACGGTCAGTGACATGATGTATGCCGGTAGTTGTTTACCTTTGAGTTCAAATCTGCCCGTGATGTCATCGTAATCTACCAACTTCAACCAACCTATCATTGTTAGTAGAAAACAACGAAACAAACCACAGTGTATATGCTCCTATCAAATACTAGGTTCTCGCATTTCAACAGTTGCTCTCTCACAATGCCTTATCAATTTCTTGCTAGTTCTTACCAATGCAGCAAGGAATTGGTACAACTGGTGGCTGGTTCGTGATACTCTCACTTGCGATTAGCCCAACGATTGCAATGAACAGAACCTGCTGAGTTAGTAGGAAGTGGAGCTTAGAAGGCTTCAATATGGTAGCACGGATCAGCAATAATCAAATCAGTTAATGTAAGTTGAAAAATTATTCAAAGTACTAGTCAATGTTGTTGATCCTAGCCTAATCAAAGTTAGCTAATCAAAGCCCCACTAAGAGATGTGAATGTACGCACACGCAAAGATAAATTTGACTTGATGTAAGCAATGAAAAACCTCACAACAAGTGCTAGGAGAGACACTAACCAACTACCCAAACTTCTTTGTAGGGCACAAGATTGTTCACACAATGTAGAGCACAAAAACGGAATAACCTGCAACATAAACAACCCTTTAGTTCAAGCAGAAAACAACAGTTAGTCTCGAGAGATGAAAAAACAAAGTTTTATATAGCTTATATATACTCGTTTGAAAGGTTTCGATGAGATCTACAACTTTGCAGTTGAGGCAAACCCCAAATTCCGAAGGGAAGACCGAAAGAAACGACAAAAACCAACGAGTACAAGATGGCTGATTTTGGGGGCCCTAAAAGGCAATTAGTGTCTTAGGTGGAAAGGATGCGCCTCATCGTTAGCTTTCCAACGAGTACAAAAACGTCCAAAACGGACACCGTATGCAAAAGTTATGTCTGTTTTACTGAAGGTGTCTCGGAAACGAAACCGTACTCGGACTCGAAACCGACTCGGTTTCAATCTTGAAACTACTATATCTTTTGATTCTGTGGGCCAAACTTACTAAAATTTTTGTGCAAACTTGTGGCTATATGTAGAAGGACTCTACCAATTTTCACTAATACCACTTTCGATGAGAAGATAAATTCGGTAGAAGTCGCTCAACTCTCACGATCCTGGCTACGAACTCAAAAGGCCCGAAACCACGCAATCGTTCAACTGCTCGACAAGATGTTATCAACCGTGCACGAATACTCGGATGACCTGATCACGAAGATCAATTCCTGCATACACCGAAGAAGCACGCAAGAACAAGGTAAAACGCAATCTGAATTGCAAATATATGATTGAGTTCAAAAGTTAGGATTCCACATAGGTCCTTTACGATTGGTCTAGTCGACACAAGCAAAGAACGAGAGTTTTCATAATGGAGAAACTAATCAAACGAAATCCCAAGAAACTAGAGGGGTGCGACCTCCTTATATAGGGAAGTGGAAGCCGCACATAGCTAACAAAATAGGGGTGATACTATTCATGGTACTGTTCATAGATGGGTTACTATTTATATGAACAGTATGGGCTTCCTTGGGAGGCCGGGTAGCGTATGGACCAATTCCGGTACAATTACAAGGCCCAAATTGGCCCAAATAAGTGATATAGCACTTTCTTTTGATGATTATGAAATTCACATAAGGAATTTGAAGGTGAGGCTGGATCCGTTGGAAAGGTCTTAGAATAAGATTTACAACAAGCCCATGAACACCAGAATCGGACTCCGTTTGTAAAAGTTATGTGCATTTAAAGTTGGTGTTGTCTCCGTAGGCCGAATTGGATTCCAAAACGTGTCCAGCTCGAACTCTTGCTTAGCTTGGACAAAAAGTGATATGATGCTGCATAAATATACATTTCCATCATTAGGTAGCATCATATAGTTCATATAATATAAATACACTCCTAAAAACGAGCTCACCTGATAATTTAAGTGAAGCGTACGAGCTCTTATAATTGGAATAGCAAGCATAGCAAATATGGTTGTATCTATAGGGGTCATGTCCTCATCACTATTATTAAGAAGTTTTAGGCTGAAGCTATTTCTACTGCTTGCTATATTTCTAATAGAGTACTTTTATGAGCTAAATTGCATAAGACTTCATATGAACTTCGTTTTGGTCATTCTCCTAAAATTTCTCACTTGAGGGTATTTGGATATCGTTGTTTTATTCTTAAACATGAAAATCTTGATAAATTTGAATCTAGATCCTCATATGGTATTTTTCTTTGATATGCAGCTCACACTCGAGGTTATCGTGTACTCAACTTAGAAACTAACAAAATTATTGAGACCTACGAGGTCACTTTTGATGAGGCTAGTCCTAGTAATAGACCCGACAATGCAGGTATACAGGTAAATGATGCACCCGAAGACATCTTTTATGACTCCAACGACGATGAAAGGGTAACCTCGATTCACACTTCGATACACGTATCTACACCGATAGAGTCTATAGCTAGTGGTTCTGATCCTACCTCCAATGAGGCAGAGGCCACTACTACTACACCTATGTCATCAACGACACCTCAGGCTCCTCTACATATTCAATGACATCATCCTCCTGAACAAATAATTGGTGAGTTAAATGAGAGAGTTCTTCGTAACAGGTATAACTCAGATGCCTCATATGCTCATGCTGTTTTTGTTTCCTCTTTTGAACCCCAAGATGTAAGTCACGCTTTATCTGATGAGTCTTGATTAATAGCATGCATGAGGAATTAGAAAATTTTGAGCGTGATAAAGTCTGGACCTTAGTTTCACCTCCTCATGGTCATAATACTATTGAAAAAAATGGATTTTTAAGAATAAACAAAGTGAAGATGGTGTTGTTGTTCGAAATAAAGCTAAACTTGTGGCTCGTTGATTTACCAAGGTAGAAGGTCTTGATTTTGGTGAAACTTTTGCTCATGTTGTTCGATTAGAAGCCATTAGAATTCTTTTAGCTTTTGCTGCTTCTAAGTGTTTCAAGTTGTATCAAATGGATGTTAAGAGCGCTTTTCTTAATAGCTATATTGAGGAAGAAGTGTATGTAAAACAACCACCAGGTTTTGAAAATCCTAAATTTCCTGATCATGTCTACAAATTGTCCAAAACTTTATATGGTTTAAAATAAGCACCTAGAGAATGGTATTATAGGCTTAAATTATTTTTGCTTTAAAATGACTTTCAAATGGGCAAGGTAGATAAAATATTGTTTACACTCAAACATGGCAATGATCTATTACTCAATCAGATTTATGTGGATGATATCATCTTTGGTGGTTCCTCTCATGCTCTTGTTTTCAAGTTTTCAGTTACTATAAGTAAGGAATTTGAGATGAGCATGATGGGAAAACTCACGTTCTTCCTAGGCTTTTAGATCAAGCAATCAAAACTGGGTATTTTTGTTCATCAAACCAAGTACACTAAGGATCTCCTTCGATGTTTTGACATGAGGACCAGTAAACCAGTCTCCACACCAATGGGATCTACTGCAGTGTTAGACTCTAACGAGGATGGCGAGCCTGTTGATAAAAAAGAATACAGAAGCATGATTGGCTCTGTTAGACCATGTGGCTAGGTCTAAACTATTTTAGCTGATGAATAATTAACAATGTTATTTACAGATATTTTTTGAGGCGTGCCGTGGCGTGTGGACTTATGTCGGTCAAGTTGGGAAGAACTTGTGCTGGGAAAATTTGTTGCTTTGGTCTTTGCATGTGCATGGTAACTCGGAGGCGATCGTGGTCTACGACAGTGACTGGAAATAGCTTGGTGCAAAGTCATGGTCCGAGGGTCGAGGATCTTTGGAGGCGGTCGAGCTCGAGTTAGAGCGCATGGAGATTAAAGATGGATGAAGCGTGTTAGAACTACAGAGGTGAGTCCGGAGGCTACAACATATAACATATTTTAGAGTGTCTAAAATAGGATATTTTGTAATTAAGTTACAAATCCATGGATTAGGCCCATGTAATTGGACCGTACGTAAATAATTAGAGTTTGAAAGCTACATAAATATAAAAGGTCATTAGGGACGGCATGAGACTCAGACACTTTCTCGCGTGGCAATTTGTGATTTGATTTATTAGGCATCGTCAAACAAGTGTTGGCGGTACATGTGATCTCTTGAGTTTTTTTGTCAATCCATGATACATTTTCATCCAATGAGATAAATTTTCTATCCATTCTTTGTGCACTACGCGTGTCGAGAGATTAGTTTCGGCATTGTTTTATGTTCTTGCTCCAGGTGGGAGATCCGAGGCTCGTCTTGTTTAAATCGCCATGTTTCCTTGATTGGCGAAGTCGACAGTTGATTTTGAAGGACCGAAATGGCAGCGAGAGGGGGTGAATGGTGCCTTAAAATAATACTCCCTTCACTGTATTTAAAACTAGCCTACAAAGATCTCGAAGATCTAAAGAAGGTAAATGAAGCAAGATCAAATAACAAAACAGTTTCAGTCGTTCTTCCGAAATCGGAAGTTAAGGCGAGAGATCATGAAGTTCCGCTATGTAGTTCGCAGATGTGTATCGCTGAAGTTCCGCTTATGTACTTCATTGCATAAAATCGAAGCTCGATTATCCCGATCAAGAATAGAGCGCTCGGGTTTTGCCCAAAATCCAAACTACTTAATCTTGAATGCTCTTCTCAGTCAAGTTTTACAGACATCATCCTAAACACCATCTTGACCTTATGGAGAAGAATCACAACCAAAGATTCAATAATCGAACGTAAACGGATTTCTTGAAGAAGGGCAAGAAAGACCAAAACCAATGATAAGCGAGATTCTCGATTCTTAGAGCATGAAACTTTGAGGAAGTAATAGCAATACCAAAACGATTCTAGATATGAAGTTTCATGCTATTTCATACAACGAAACAAAAGATATGCCAAAACTCTAGATATTCAACATGAGCAGAGAGGAATAAAGAGAAGCATAAACATGTAATCAACGACTCGAGTTTCATTGATAGAAATCAAACGTTTACAAATGGAAACACAGAGGAATGATTACAAGAGATTTCATTCATTCTCTCAAAACCAACAAACTCTCAAAAAGGCAACACACACCCTTTTCTAGAGCTAACCCTAATTTTCTATCAAAAGGTCTAACCCTAACTCTGTGGTTCTCCCTATTTATAGCCTTTGCTAATGGGCCTCCAACCCATTAAGCCCGCTACACCGAACGGAACCGCCTCCACTTTTGCCGCTTTGCGAAAAGACCCTTTCGCCCCTTGCGCACCTTCTCGAAGCCTCCCGTACACCTTGTTGTCCACGACTCGCAACCGCTTCAAGATTCACGCCGTCTTCGACACATCCCGACCGTTCTGACCTCAACGCCTCCTGCGCTTAGTCCGTCCACGTGTCTCGCCACGACTCCATCTTGATGCCTGCGCAACAACAGCATAAAAACACATCACATAGCATTGCACAATATCATAGCATCAACAATTGTATAAGGCTCAAACTCATACAAAATCAAAATCACAAAATAATCTTCTCTCGCACAGATTCGACACAATCGGAAGTTCGCAATTACTACAATGAAGTTCCGATTTCGAACATCCGCATTTCGTCAGAATATCGGAAGTTCGCGCTCAACATCTGCGGTACTTCGATATCCGAACAACCGACTTTCCGGATATTTAATTCGATTTAATATCTCGAGAACACTCAATGTCGGTATATCGGACACTCGCTACCCCTTGTGCGGAAGTTCGATTTCCTTCACGAGAGCAAAACCGGATAAATCGGAAGTTCCTATTTCCAACACCGTAGTTCAGATTAATCGGAACTTCCGCTCCATACGCGGTAGTTCCGATTTCCTGACTCAAACCGAAGCAGTCCAAACCGAAAACCTCAACTCTCAATCTAATCAACACACTTGTCAAATACTCATCACTCAGTGGAGGACCTCTCACATGGTCTCTCAATCTCCCCTTGATGAGTATATTGACAATTACCAAAAAGCATAAGATGAGTTTGAGATTCCAGTCAACCAAGGTCTAAACAAGAGCAATTAAGCTCAAGACCAAGTTGACAAAAGAAAAAGACTTGAGATGAGATGAAAGAGCAATTTTCGCACAAAACTCAAGGCTTTTCTTTAGAAGGCTTTTCTCACAATCATTCTCCCCTTTGGCAATAAAATCATCAATATGTAGAAAAGGGAGGAAAAGACTATATGATGTTCATTTTAAGCATTAGGAGCCATGTAGATTATCCAAAATGACTATTAGAGTATTACACCAAGCCATAACACAGAAGAATGCTATCAAGATCATGACAATCGATGTATAGAAGAGCTAAGACAGAAAGTCCATAATCTGATTAATGATCCAATTCTTTAGCAGGTCAAATAAGCCAAGATTGAAGTCTAGCTAAAGATATCCAAGGATGATACAAGCCATGTCAAATAATCTAAGTTGAACCAAGAAGACTCATACTGAACAGTTTAGAGTGCTACCAGTTGAAGAAGGACTCATTTTATCCAGAACTTGGTCCTTTTAATGATAAGCAATTTTAGCACTTTTTTTTTAAAGCTCTTTATGGTTTTATCTTAGTAAAGCAAGCTCTAGACTAGGTGCCATCCACAACTGCCTCCTAAGCTTCAACCAATTTTTCAAATCTTAGCCATGTGCTAGATCCCAAGCCTTATGCGACCACTCCAAGCAACAGACTTAAGGAGGTGATCTTAGGTCATCCAAGGCTCCCCCTGAGTTCATGCCTAGGGCAATGGCAAGCCGTCTCATGAGAAAGATTTGGTGAGATCAGTTTTTTCGCACAAACGAGATCATTTTTGCTTTTGAAGTTTTTAGACCAGTGATTAGAGATAAGACATGTTTCTTAACAAACCGACATAGCTTACTCAAAAGTTCAAAAGAGATTCAGACTCAACTCAAACCTACTTGACATGGCGAAAATCATAAAAGGATAGTTTCAACTGACTAGTCTCAAGAGCTATCATGACAAGATTTTAATTCAAGTTTAGCATTTTTAAATACCTTAGCATGGCAAAGACTAAACTACACATAAAAAGTCATGATAGATCTAGCAGTTTAGCATAAATCATGGCAAGATGTAAAATAGTGAAAACAGATCATAAGGGATAATAAACAAGGCTCCATTTGATTATCATGCAATGCTTGATGAAATACACAAAAATCCGATTCCCTCGAATGAGATGCATCTTTTAATTCAAAGTTGAGTTATGACAAAATTAAGAGTATGGAATAGCCAAGAATAACTCCCCGAACCAAAGGAACAAAACGAGAATCGATAAGTAAAAGCAGAAAAGGCAAATCCTTTAGAGCATAGAAAGATATAGAGATAACTATCGCCGATGATTCTTATCTACCCCATATGATTCTAGGACTATTAGCTGATCTACACAAACACTAAGGAGCAAACACTGTCCCTGTCTACCCAAGGGTGGCCCGACCCCTGCTAGAACCTATAAGAAGTGAGTAAGCTCTACTTAGAGAGGGAAGAGACAGCTAATAAGCAGCATCCTAGAAGCACAAGACAAGAAGTAGCGATCAAAGCAATGTGGCAAGAGAAACACTCTAACCTATGCCGAAGGACTTGACCGAAATATTAAAAGAAATGAAACCGTAAAGGAGTAAGCGTATAATATAATATAATATAATATAATATAATATAGTAGTAGCACAACGCTCCCCCTCACAGCAATCCGTAAGGACAAACCACCCCAAGCTCTCCCCGCAGAGTAAAACCGAGAGTCGCCCAGAGGCTTAGTGAAGATATCACCAACTGGTGCTCACTCTCCACAAACCTGGAGCACAATGTCGCCTTCTCTACATGGTCTCAAGAAAGTGATATCTAATATCAATATGTTTGGTCCGAGAATGTTGCTTTGGGTTCTTGGCAATGCAAATCGCAGACGTGTTATCACGTAAGAGTGGAACGCAATCGATAGATAGCCGAAATCTGCAGGTCGAGACCATCCAGAGCACTTCGACAAAGAATCGGCGGCTGCGAGAACGCACTCGGCCTCTGCAGTGGATGCGCAACACCGGATTGCTTCCTCGGCGACCAGAGACGAGAGAAGTGCCAATGAATTGGCAAGTGCGAAGTGCTCTTCCTATCTATCCTCTGACCAAACAAAATCAGACGGAGAAGGCTCTAAGAGATAGACAAGAAGAGGAGGAGTACCAGATACCATAGTCAATGGTAGCTCAAGGTACCGAAGATGCGCTTCACCGCCGACGGTGAGATACGCGAGGAGAAGCTCAAACCGAGCACAAAGACACACGAAAAGTGTATGTCCGGTCTCGAGGCCGTGAGGTACAAGAGAGAGCCAATCATGCTCTCAAATCCTTTTGGTCAACAGTTCACCGTCTTCATCCGGATCCAGAGCATTTGTAGATGCCATTGGAGTTGATCTTGGCTTTCCATCATTCATGTCGAAACGCTCAGAGATCTCGAGTGTATTTGCCTTGATGAAGAAAGGTACCTCCCGAGTCTGCTTGATTTGGAAGCCAAGGAAGAAGCTCAACTCGCCCATCATGCTCATTTCAAACTCCGAGCTCATGACATCGGAAAACGGGAAACGAGCATGCGAGGAGCCGCCAAATATAATGTCATCCACGTAGATCTCGACGAGCAGAAGATCAGTGCCAAGACGGCGGATGAACAAGGTTTTGTCAATTTTACCCATCTCAAAACCATGGCTCAGCAGATAGGACTTAAGCCTTTCATACCAAGCTCAGGAGCCTCGCTTGAGTCCATACAAAGCTTTGGAAAGCTCAGTAGACATGGTTAGGGTATTTGGAGTTCTCGAAACCAGGAGGCTGTCCCAAATAGACTTCTTCCTCAATAAGGCCATTGAGGAAGGCACTCTTGGCATCCATCTGGTAGAGCTTGAAACCCTTAGAAGCTGCAAAGGCAAGCAGGATTCTAATGGCTTCAAGTCTAGCTCTGAGGGCAAAGGTCTCTTCAAATCTAGGCCCTCAACTTGAGAGTACCCCGAGCTACCAAACCTAGCCTTGTTTCAATGACTAACCCATCTTCACTTTGCTTGTTCTTGAACACCCATTTGGTCCCAATGATATTGTGACCTTGAGGGGCTCAACAAGGGACCGACCTTGTTCCTTTCAAAGTTTTCCAATTCCTCGTGCATGGCGTTAGTCCATGACTCATCGAAAGAGCATGACAAACGCCTTTGGGCTCAAATGAGGCGACAAAGCGAATGGAGACAGAAAGAGACAAGCCGACTTTGGAACGTGTGACACGCTCAAGAGGTCTCCAATTATCTGCTCGCTCAAGGATGGTCCTTTTGAATGTGTCTTGGAGGTCCAGGTGAGATGAAGAAGTGGCCTCTACCTCATGATCGATGAGATAGGAACAGAGCCACTAGCTTCGGAAGAAGCGAGAAGGTAAGGGTCGATCTCCTCGAGTGCGGTGGAAGAAGGCACTCAAAAGGAGCAGAAGAACTGGATCGTAGACAACCTTCATCTCCGTCTTCCTCTTCGTCCACAAAGATGGACTCGATCGCTCTAAAGAACTCGAGATATCGTGCCTAGTCCCTGACCGCCTCATCAAAGGTCACCTCACGTGTCTCTAACAATTTACTAGACTCAGCCTGCACTCTATAGGCACGAGAAGAAGTCGAGTAACCCGTAAAGATCCCATCACAAGATCGTGACTCGAACTTATCTAGGTTCCTGCACTTGAGTAATAAAACACTTGCAACCAAACACACGAAAATGCGAGGACGGGTTTTCGCCATATCTCAACTCATAAGAAGTGCGATGCAAGAGTGCCCAAGAAAACTCATAGAAACATGACAAGCAAAGAGCAATTGCCTCACCAAAACTTCCTAGGTGTAGAGTACTCATCAAGCATCGCCCGCCATCTCGACTAAGGTACGGTTCTTCCTCTCCACAACGCCATTTTGTTGGGGGACGATGGAGACGAGAACTGGTGCTCTACACTGCCTCACCACAAAACTCTCAAAGTAGGAATTCTTGAACTCGGTGCCATTATCGGTCTGAATTGCTCGTAATGCACCGGAGCTCAACGAAAGCCTACTAAAAAGACCACGAAAAGAGTAAACGCCTCATCCTTCGAGGCTAAGAAAACACCCAAGAATACCTCGAGAAGTCATCGACCACGACAAGTACGCACCACTTCCTCCCATCGATCGCACTCTATTTGGTCCCATCGGTCCATATGGAGCGCTTGACACGTGCATCTGTCATAGTCATCAGAATCGAGGATGTGAAGAAGAACCATTTTGCCGCGCGGCAAGGAGCACAAACAAGATCCTTGACCATTTTGAGTTTCGCAAACCACGAATGAGATCGTGGCCGCTAACTCGGTCGATGATCAAATCCTATATGACCAAGTCTCCTATGCCGTAAAGTCAAATCACGGATTGAAGCAATTAAACATCGGTAGGGTGATACTATTCATGGTACTGTTCATAGATGGGTTACTATTTATATGAGCAGTATGGAGCTCCTTGGGAGGCGGGTAGCGTATGGACCAATTCGGTACAATTACAAGGCCCAAATTGGCCCAAATAAGTGATATAGCACTTTCTTTTGATGATTATGAAATTCACATAAGGAATTTGAAGGTGAGGCTGGATCCGTTGGAAAGGTCTCGAATAAGATTTACAACAAGCCCAAGAACACGAATCGGACTCGTTTGTAAAAGTTATGTGCATTTAAAGTCGGTCTTTGTCTCCAGTAGGCGAATTGGATTCCAAAAGCGTGTCCATTTCGAACTCTTGCTTAGCTTGGACAAAAAGTGATATGATGCTGCATAAATATACATTTCCATCATTAGGTAGCATCATATAGTTCATATAATATAAATACACTCCTAAAAACGAGCTCACCTGATAATTTAAGTGAAGCGTACGAGCTCTTATAATTGGAATAGCAAGCATAGCAAATATGGTTGTATCTATAGGGGTCATGTCCTCATCACTATTCTTAAGAAGTTTTAGGCTGAAGCTATTTCTACTGCTTGCTATATTTCTAATAGAGTACTTTTATGAGCTAAATTGCATAAGACTTCATATGAACTTCGTTTTGTCATTCTCTTAAAATTTCTCACTTGAGGGTATTTGGATATCGTTGTTTTATTCTTAAACATGGAAATCTTGATAAATTTGAATCTAGATCCTCATATGGTATTTTTCTTTGATATGCAGCTCACACTCGAGGTTATCGTGTACTCAACTTAGAAACTAACAAAATTGTTGAGACCTACGAGGTCACTTTTGATGAGGCTAGTCCTAGTAATAGACCCGACAATGCAGGTATACAGGTAAATGATGCACCCGAAGACATCTTTTATGACTCCAACGACGATGAAAGGGTAAAACCTCGATTCACACTTCGATACACGTATCTACACCGATAGAGTCTATAGCTAGTGGTTCTGATCCTACCTCCAATGAGGCAGAGGCCACTACTACTACACCTATGTCATCAACACACCTCAGGCTCCTCTACATATTCAATGACATCATCCTCCTGAACAAATAATTGGTGAGTTAAATGAGAGAGTTCTTCGTAACAGGTATAACTCAGATGCCTCATATGCTCATGCTGTTTTTGTTTCCTCTTTTGAACCCCAAGATGTAAGTCACGCTTTATCTGATGAGTCTTGATTAATAGCATGCATGAGGAATTAGAAAATTTTGAGCGTGATAAAGTCTGGACCTTAGTTTCACCTCCTCATGGTCATAATACTATTGAAAAAAATGGATTTTTAAGAATAAACAAAGTGAAGATGGTGTTGTTGTTCGAAATAAAGCTAAACTTGTGGCTCAGTGATTTACCAAGGTAGAAGGTCTTGATTTTGGTGAAACTTTTGCTCATGTTGTTCGATTAGAAGCCATTAGAATTCTTTTAGCTTTTGCTGCTTCTAAGTGTTTCAAGTTGTATCAAATGGATGTTAAGAGCGCTTTTCTTAATAGCTATATTGAGGAAGAAGTGTATGTAAAACAACCACCAGGTTTTGAAAATCCTAAATTTCCTGATCATGTCTACAAATTGTCCAAAACTTTATATGGTTTAAAATAAGCACCTAGAGAATGGTATTATAGGCTTAAATTATTTTTGCTTTAAAATGACTTTCAAATGGGCAAGGTAGATAAAATATTGTTTACACTCAAACATGGCAATGATCTATTACTCAATCAGATTTATGTGGATGATATCATCTTTGGTGGTTCCTCTCATGCTCTTGTTTTCAAGTTTTCGCTTACTATAAGTAAGGAATTTGAGATGAGCATGATGGGAAAACTCACGCTCTTCCTAGGCTTTTAGATCAAGCAATCAAACTGGTATTTTTGTTCATCAAACCAAGTACACTAAGGATCTCCTTCGATGTTTTGACATGAGGACCAGAAACCAGCTCCACACCAATGGGATTCATCTGCAGTTGTTAGACTCTAACGAGGATGGCGAGCCTGTTGATAAAAAGAATGACATGATTGGCTCGTTAGACCATGTGGCTAGGTCTAAACTATTTTAGTCGATGAATAATTAACAATGTTATTTAGATATTTTTGAGGCGTCTGTGGCGTGTGGACTTATGTCGGTCAAGTTGGGAAGAACTTGTGCCTGGAAAATTTGTTGCTTTGGTCTTTGCATGTGCATGGTAACTCGGGGCGATCGTATTCACGCATGATCGAAATAGCTTGGTGCAAAGTCATGGTCCGAGGGTCGAGGATATCGGAGGAGGCGTACGAGCTCTGAGTTAGAGCGCATGGAGATTAAAGATGGATGAAGCGTGTTAGAACTACGAGGTGAGTCCGAGGCTACAACATATAACATATTTTAGAGTGTCTAAAATAGGATATTTTGTAATTAAGTTACAAATCCATGGATTAGGCCCATGTAATTGGACCGTACGTAAATAATTAGAGTTTGAAAGCTACATAAATATAAAAGGTCATTAGGGAATGAGAGTCAGACACTTTCTCACAAGCAGGGCTTGTGATTTCGTTTATTAGGCATCGCAAACAAGTGTTGGCGCAAGCTGTGATCTCTTGAGTTTTTTTTCAATCCATGATCTGCTTTCATCCAATGAGATAAATTTTCTATCCATTGCTTTGAGCACTACGCTGTCGAGAGATTAGTTTCGGCATTGTTTTATGTTCTTGCTCCAGGTGGGAGATCCGAGGCTCGTCTTGTTTCGACGCCATGTTTCCTTGATTGGCGAGTCGACAGTTGATTTTTGAAGGACCGAAATGGCAACAGAGGGGGGGGTGAATGGTGCCTTAAAATAATACTCCCTTCATCGTATTTAAAACTAGCCTACAAAGATCTCTCAAGATCTAAAGAAGGTAAATGAAGCAAGATCAAATAACAAAACAGTTTCAGTCGTTTTCCGAAATCGGAAGTTCGGCAGATGCATGAAGTTCCGCTGTAGTTCCGATAGTGTATCGCGAAGTTCCGCTATGTACTTCACGCATAAAATCTAAGCTCGATTATCCCGACAAGAATAGAGCGCTGGGTTTTTGCCCAAAATCCAAACTACTTAATCTTGAATGCTCTTCTCAGTCAAGTTTTACAGACATCATCCTAAACACCATCTTGACCTTATGGAGAAGAATCACAACCAAAGATTCAATAATCGAACGTAAACGGATTTCTTGAAGAAGGGCAAGAAAGACCAAAACCAATGATAAGCTTAGATTCTCGATTCTTAGAGCATGAAACTTTGAGGAAGTAATAGCAATACCAAAACGATTCTAGATATGAAGTTTCATGCTATTTCATACAACTAAACAAAAGATATGCCAAAACTCTAGATATTCAACATGAACAGAGAGGAATAAAGAGAAGCATAAACATGTAATCAACGACTCGAGTTTCATTGATAGAAATCAAACGCTTACAAATGGAAACACAGAGGAATGATTACAAGAGATTTCAGTTCATTCTCTCAAAACCAACAAACTCTCAAAAAGGCAACACACACCCTTTTCTAGAGCTAACCCTAATTTTCTATCAAAAGGTCTAACCCTAACTCGTGGTTCTCCCTATTTATAGCCTTTGCTAATGGGCCTCCAACCCATTAAGCCCGCTACACCGAACGGAACCGCCTCCACTTTTGCCGCTGCGAAAAGACCCTTTCGCTCTTGCGCACCTTCCGAAGCCTCCGTACACCTTGTTGTCCACGACTCGAACCGCTTCAAGATTCACGCCGCCTTCGACACATCCCGACCGCTTCGACCTCAACGCCTCCGCGCTTAGTCCGTCCACGTGTCTCGCCACGACTCCATCTTGATGCCCTCGATCAACAGACACAAAAACACATCACATAGCATTGCACAATATCATAGCATCAACAATTGTATAAGGCTCAAACTCATACAAAATCAAAATCACAAAATAATCTTCTCTCGCAACTCGACACAATCGAAGTTCCGCACATTACCACGGAAGTTCCGATTTCGAACTATCCAAGATTTGTCAGAATATCGGAAGTTCCGCTCAACATCATGCGGTATTCGATATCCGAACAACCGACTTTCCGATATTTAATTCGATTTAATATCTCGAGAACACTCAATGTCAAGATTATCGACACTCCGCTCCCTTGCGGAAGTTCGATTTCCTTCACGAGAGCAAAACCGGATAAATCGGAAGTTCCTATTTCCAACACCGTAGTTCGATTAATGAACTTCCGCTCCATACACGTAGTTCCGATTTCCGACTCACCGAAACATCCAAACCGAAAACCTCAACTCTCAATCTAATCAACACACTTGTCAAATACTCATCACTCGAGTGGAGGACCTCTCACATGGTCTCTCAATCTCCCCTTGATGAGTATATTGACAATTACCAAAAGCATAAGATGAGTTTGAGATTCCAACAACCAAGGTCTAAACAAGAGCAATTAAGCTCAAGACCAAGTTGACAAAAAGAAAAAGACTTGAGATGAGATGAAAGAGCAATTTTCGCACAAAACTCAAGGCTTTTCTTTAGAAGGCTTTTTCTCACAATCATTCTCCCCCTTTGGCAATAAAATCATCAATATGTAGAAAAGGGAGGAAAAGACTATATGATGTTCATTTTAAGCATTAGGAGCCATGTAGATTATCCAAAATGACTATTAGAGTATTACACCAAGCCATAACACGTAAGAATGCTATCAAGATCATGACAATCGATGTATAGAAGAGCTAAGACAAAAGTCCATAATCTGATTAATGATCCAATTCTTTAGCAGTCAAATAAGCCAAGATTGAAGTCTAGCTAAAGATATCCAAGGATGATACAAGCCATGTCAAATAATCTAAGTTGAACCAAGAAGACTCAAATCGTAGCTTTAGAGTGCTACCATTGAAGAAGGACTCATTTTATCCGAACTTGGTCCTTTTAATGATAAGCAATTTTAGCACTTTTTTTAAAGCTCTTTATGGTTTTATCTTAGTAAAGCAAGCTCTAGACTAGGTGCCATCCACACGCCTCCTAAGCTTCAACCAATTTTTCAAATCTTAGCCATGTGCTAGATCCCAAGCCTTATGCGACCACTCCAAGCAATGACTTAAGGAGGTGATCTTAGGTCATCCAAGGCTCCCCGAGTTCATGCCTAGGGCAATGGCAAGCCGTCTCATGAGAAAGATTTGGTGAGATCGGTTTTTCAGACAAAACGAGATCATTTTTGCTTTTGAAGTTTTTAGACCGTGATTAGAGATAAGACATGTTTCTTAACAAACCGACATAGCTTACTCAAAAGTTCAAAAGAGATTCAGGACTCAACTCAATCTACTTGACATGGCGAAAATCATAAAAGGATAGTTTCAACGGACTAGTCTCAAGAGCTATCATGACAAGATTTTAATTCAAGTTTAGCATTTTTAAATACCTTAGCATGGCAAAGACTAAACTACACATAAAAAGTCATGATAGATCTAGCAGTTTAGCATAAATCATGGCAAGATGTAAAATAGTGAAACAGATCATAAGGGATAATAAACAAGGCTCCATTTGATTATCATGCAATGCTTGATGAAATACACAAAAATCCGATTCCTTCTGAATGAGATGCATCTTTTAATTCAAAGTTGAGTTATGACAAAATTAAGAGTATGGAATAGCCAAGAATAACTCCCCGAACCAAAGGAACAAAACGAGAATCGATAAGTAAAACAGAAAAGGCGATTCCTTTAGAGCATAGAAAGATATAGAGATAACTATCGCCGATGCATTCTTATCTACCCCATATGATTCTAGGACTATTAGCGATCTACACAAACACTAAGGAGCAAACACTGCCCTGTCACCCAAGGGTGGCCACCCTGCTAGAACCTATAAGAAGTGAGTAAGCTCTACTTAGAGAGGGAAGAGACAACTAATAAGCAAGATCCTAGAAGCACAAGACAAGAAGTAGCATCAAAGCAATGTGGCAAGAGAAACACTCTAACCTATGCTTGAAGGACTTGACCAAATATTAAAAGAAATGAAACCGTAGAAGAGTAAGCGATAATATAATATAATATAATATAATATAATATAGTAGTAGCACAACGCTCCCTCACAAGAATCGTAGGACAAACCACCCCAAGCTCTCCCCGCAGAGCAAAACCGAGAGTCGCGAGGCTTAGTGAAGATATCGCCATACGGTGCTCACTCTCCACAAACCGAGCACAATGTCGCCTTCTCTACATGGTCTCAAGAAAGTGATATCTAATATCAATATGTTTGGTCCGAGAATGTTGCACTGGTTCTTGGCAATGCAAATCGCAGACGTGTTATCACGAAGAGTGGAACGCATGATAGATAGCCCGAATCTCGCAGGTCGAGACCATCCAGGCACTTGGCTCAAAGAATCGTTGCACAGAACGACTCGGCCTCGCGTGGATCGCAACACCGATTGCTTCCTCGCACCAGAGACAGAGAAGTGCCAATGAATTGGCAAGTGCGATGCTCTTCCTATCTATCCTGACACCAAAGAAAATCAGACGAGAAGGCTCTAAGAGATAGACAAGAAGAGGAGGAGTACCAGATACCATAGTCAATGGTAGCTCAAGGTACGAAAGATGCGCTTCACCCTCGACGGTGAGATACGCGAGGAGAAGCCAAACCGAGCACAAAGACACAGAAAAGTGTATGTCCGGTCTCGAGGTCGTGAGGTACAAGAGAGAGCCAATCATGCTCAAATCCTTTTGGTCACAGTTCACCGCCTTCATCCGGATCGGCGAGTACGAGATGCCATTGGAGTTGATACGCTTTCCATCATTCATGTCGAAACGTCAGAGATCTCGAGTGTATTTGCCTTGATGAAGAAAGGTACCTCCCGAGTCTGCTTGATTTGGAAGCCAAGGAAGAAGCTCAACTCGCCCATCATGCTCATTTCAAACTCCGAGCTCATGACATCGGAAAACTGGGAAACGAGCATGCGAGGAGCCGCAAATATAATGTCATCCACGAGATCGGACGACGAAGATCGGTGCCAAGACGGCGATGAACAAGGTTTTGTCAATTTTACCCATCTCAAAACCATGGCTCAAGCAGATAGGACTTAAGCCTTTCATACCAAGCTCGGAGCTCGCTTGAGTCCATACAAAGCTTTGGAAAGCCTCAGACATGGTTAGGGTATTTGGAGTTCTCAAACCAGGAGGTCAGTCTCACATAGACTTCTTCCTCAATAAGGCCATTGAGGAAGGCACTCTTGACATCCATCTGTAGAGCTTGAAACCCTTAGAAGCTGCAAAGGCAAGCGATTCTAATGGCTTCAAGTCTAGCTACGAGGGCAAAGGTCTCTTCAAATCTAGGCCCTCAACTTGAGAGTACCCCTGAGCTACCATCTAGCCTTGTTTCAATGACTAACCCATCTTCACTTTGCTTGTTCTTGAACACCCATTTGGTCCCAATGATATTGTGACCTTGAGGGGCTCAACAAGGGACGACCTTGTTCCTTTCAAAGTTTTCCAATTCCTCGTGCATGGCGTTAGTCCATGACTCATCGAAAGAGCATGACAAACGCTCTTTGGGCTCAAATGAGGCGACAAAGCGTAATGGAGCAGAAAGAGACAAGCCACTTTGGAAGCGGTGACACGCTCAAGAGGTCTCCAATTATCTCGCTCAAGGATGGTCCTTTTGAATGTGTCTTGGAGGTCAGGGTGAGATGAAGAAGTGGCCTCTACCTCATGATCGATGAGATAGGAACAGAGCCACTAGCTTGAAGAAGCGAGGTAAGGGTCGATCTCCTCGAGGTGCGGTGGAAGAAGGCACTCAAAAGGAGCAGAAGAACTCGATCGTAGACAACCTTCATCTCGTTTTCCTCTTCGTCCCACAAAGATGGACTCAGTCGCTCTAAAGAACTCGAGATATCGTGCCTAGTCCCTGACCGCCTCATCAAAGGTCACCTCACGTCTCTAACAATTTACTAGACTCAGCCTCGCACTCTATAGGCACGAGAAGAAGTCGAGTAACCCGTAAAGATCCCATCACAAGATCGTGACTCAACTTATCTAGGTTCCTGCACTTTAAAAAAACACTTGCAACCAAACACACGAAAATGCGAGCTGGGTTTTCGCCATATCTCAACTCATAAGAAGTGCGATGCAAGAGTGCCCAAGAAAACTCTTAGAAACATGACAAGCAGAGCAATTGCCTCATCCAAAACTTCCTAGGTGTAGAGTACTCATCAAGCATCGCCCGCCATCTCGACAAGTGCGGTTCTTCCTCTCCACAACGCCATTTTGTTGGGGGACGATGGAGACGAACCGTGCTCTACACTGCCTCACCAAAAACTCTCAAAGTAGGAATTCTTGAACTCGGTGCCATTATCGCGTCGAATTGCTCGTAATGCACCGGGAGCTCAACAGAAAGCCTACTAAAAGACCACGAAAAGAGTAAACGCCTCATCCTTCGAGGCTAAGAAAACACCCAAGAATACCTCGAGAAGTCATCGACCACGACAAGACGCACCACTTCCTCCCATCGATCGCACTCTAGCCGGTCCCATCAGGTCCATATGGAGCGCTTGACCGTGCATCCGCTATAGTCATCAGAATCGAGGATGTGAAGCAAGAACCATTTTGCCGCGTTGCAAGGAGCACAAACAAGATCCTTGACCATTTTGAGTTTCGCAAACCACGAATGAGATCGTGGCGCTAACTCTGGTCGATGATCAAATCCTATATGACCAAGTCTCCTATGCCGTAAAGTCAAATCACGGATTCGTAGCAATTAAACATCGGAGAGGATCACCGTAAGATCCGTAAAAATCAGCACGAAAGATCCTCCCATATCGAGAAATCCCGCAAACTAGACTACCCAAGAATCAAGAATTTTGCAATTGTTTTTCTTAAAGCTCACCTCGAAACCGCATCAGTAAGTCGAGAGCGAAAGCGATTATACTCGCAGCCTTACTTACTAAGGCAACATCTTTTAAAATAAAAGAATCATTAATGCTCACAGATCTTTAGCGATGACGCCCTAAATGAAGCATCTCCAAAGTGATCGCTCATCACCGGAGCGCGGCTAGGAAGAAAACCAACGAGACTCACTCAATATGACGTGAACAACCGAGTCCACGATCCGCACCTTTCCTTCCCAAACGCGACTCGAGTCAAACAGAGTAAAGTCTCAAGATCGGGTGAATCAACAATGATTTTGGCACCCAATACCGAGTAACACGGCAATGATGAAGTAGTCAAGCAAGACCGACTTATCTACCCTACGCTCGCACTCAACAAGTCAAAGATCTCACTGTTGTCGATCCGATCGCTATGGAAGAGCGAGTCGAAGTGCCGAATATGTCGATCTCGCCATGGTAGCGTCTCGAAAGGAAAATGAGATCTACCTCGTGACGGCGGTTACGACCAAAGGGAGCATGAGGACGAAAATCGAAAACTCGTAAAACCAAGTCCTCGATGCGCCCAAAATCATCGATGGAACAAACTTAGACCTCGTGTTGGTCTTAGGTGCACTCAAGATCCGGGTCGACTCGAATGTGCCTAAGAGACTCAACACGGTCTCTACCGCGATCTTGGCGCTCAAGCAATGATCAACTAAATGTCCATCTTTCCGATGAAGTGCAATGATACTCGCTTCCGAGGGGTCAAGCGCAGTGGAATCACCTTGTCGCCGAAATCCTTTGAACAAAACTCACGACTTAAAATTGACTTTCTCACCCGGCTTAGTTTTGATCACACCGTGCTATGGTTTTGAGCACGACGTGGATGCTTCCTCATATCCTCCTCGGATATCATATCCTAGACCCCGATTAAATCGCAAATTTTAGATTTGTCTAGAATGAGATTGAGCTTCTTCTTGCCTCCTACAAACCTCTCGAGAGTGTTCATAAGATACCGACACTCCAAAGAGAGAGGTGCAAGAAGAGCAGGGAAGAAGGGACAGAAGGTAAGGGAGCGTAAGAAGAACCAACAACGAGGAAAGATTGGCTTGTGCACGCACACTGACTTTGGGGAACATCCCATCGCTAATGATTGGTTCACGTTGCTAGGCGCTCTACCAAACCCTTAGACTTCTTCCCAAAGACACACAATACAAGCAGATGATTGTGTCTCTAGAAGGTCCTTAGTTAGCTTCACACATTTTTCATCCAAAGCAATCAAATCACATTTTAGTTTGTTACATTGCTTGCATGGTGAGCTAACAAGATCCTTAGAAGCATACTGAGCCAATTTGTTACTGTGATCAATCATTTCTTGAAACTGCTTAGATACAGATTCTAATTCAGCAGTTAACTTAGGACAGTTTAAACAAGAAACAATAGGCTCTAGAAGCGAGCTTGAATTCAACAATTTTGTGATCCGCCTGCTTTAGGTTCATCTTGAGATTATTACAATTTTCACAAGTTTCAGTGCATCAAGCAACATGGTATAAAGACCTCTAAACGAATTGTCCTTGACCTCACATGAGGTGCAAGCAGTAGCCTCAATAGTAGTGGATGCAGGAGGTGCTACCCTACTCATCTCTAATTCAGCAAGAAGGCTAATGTTCTCTACCTTAATCATGTCAAGTTCAGAGGACACACTATCATGCAAGGTCCTTAGTTTTTCCATGTCATCAAGCAAAGCACGAAGTGTCACAATCATCACGGAGGGAGCGATGTAAATAAAGTAAGCTCCGTGATAGTCTAGCTACTTCTTCTCCAACACGTAACACTTAGCCCTAGACTTAGCATGAAATCTACCTAGCTTAAGAAAAGCATCATTAGATGGTCGTAAGTGGGACTAACCTCGTCGAGTCGGAGATACACCATTGTCGCTCGTCGCCTCGAGAGGCCATGAAGCACATGCTCTGAGAAGTTGCTCGTCCTCTGGGATCATGATCGCCCTTCCCATCATCGTACTCCACCCCTCCACCTCTGCGTGTCCAGTTCATCGAGGGTGAGGACGCTGATGGACAGCCTTCTTTGCCTTCCCAAAGTTGCGGAACTTCTTCTTGCCTTGATCAGCCTGAGGGCTTCGTGTTGGTTCTTGTCGATGTAGTCGCTCTTGCTTGGACCGCTATAGTCACCTTTGCCCTTCCCAAGCTTGGGACAATTTGCTCTGGATGTGGTTGGGGCCACCACACTAAACAAATCACAGGACCTCCTCTTTTACCATCCTCCTCCTCTTGTAAGCATGGGAAAACTTCCGAGCTAGGAGGGCTAGCTGCTCATCCTCAAGTCGCTCTAACTAATCATCGCTATGTCACAGAGCAGCTAGGAGAACCCACGTATCGACTCGTAAGAATCGATCCGTGGGATCGTGACTAATGCCATCGATCGTGACTTCGACCTTCGAAAGACAATGTCAATCTCGTGAGTCTTGAGACGCGGTACAGACGATCAAGAGTCGTGGTCGAGGTCCGTGCTATCTTTGATGGTAGTCACTTTCATCTCCCAAACACGAAGATCAAGTGCGAAGCATCGTCGAGCGTTATCCGAGTCGGGTATGTAAGACCGGACCGCTCGGAGGTTGCTCAAAATCTTGTGAAAACGAAAAGCACTCGCCAAGAGATTCACCAAGAAGCATCTCAAATTTCATGATTCACGCTTGAAGCGGTCTTGTCGAACCGTCTTAATCTGGTGGTGCCTCATGGTATGCATCGAGGGTCACCTGCATGTCGATAAGCGTAAATTAAATGAGAAATACGATCAAACTCATACGCTTAAACCATCGAATGATTATGTTCCTTGCCTTAGCATTTGCCTCAACATCGCCATGTTTCCAAGCATTGATGTTCTCATCGGCGACGACAAATCTAACCTTCACCTTTCTCCGATGGCATACCCGAGCACTCGGATGTAAGTTTCCATTCGGCTCTTCGCGTAAGGGTAATCCGGACTCATCAAATCTGGAGGCTTGGTGGAATACTTGTCCCGTTGCCATGGCTCAACCGACTGGTTAAGATCTATCAAGAAGAGTTAACCAGCTCGATACCAATTGAAGGACCGAAATGGCAACAGAGGGGGTAAATGGTGCCTTAAAAATAATACTCCCTTCTTTGTATTTAAAACTAGCCTACAAAGATCTCTCGAAGATCTAAAGAAGGTAAATGAAGCAAGATCAAATAACAAAACAGGTTTCAGTCGTTCTTCCGAAATCGGAAGTTCGGCAGATGCATGGAAGTTCCGCTATGTAGTTCCGTAGTGTGTATCGCGAAGTTCCGCATGTATCACATAAAATCGAAGCTCGATTATCCCGATCAAGAATAGGCGCTCGGTTTTTGCCCAAAAATCCAAACTACTTAATCTTGAATGCTCTTCTCAGGTCAAGTTTTACAGGACATCATCCTAAACACCATCTTGACCTTATGGAGAAGAATCACAACCAAAGATTCAATAATCGAACCAGAAACGGATTTCTTGAAGAAGGGGCAAGAAAGACCAAAACCAATGATAAGCGAGATTCTCAGATTCTTAGAGCATGAAACTTTGAGGAAGTAATAGCAATACCAAAACGATTCTAGATATGAAGTTTCATGCTATTTCATACAACGAAACAAAAGATATGCCAAAACTCTAGATATTCAACATGAACAGAGAGGGAATAAAGAGAAGCATAAACATGTAATCAACGACTCAGAGTTTCATTGATAGAAATCAAACGTTTACAAATGGAAACACAGAGGAATGATTACAAGAGATTTCATTCATTCTCTCAAAACCAACAAACTCTCAAAAGGCAACACACACCCTTTTCTAGAGCTAACCCTAATTTTCTATCAAAAGGTCTAACCCTAACTCCAGGGTTCTCCCCTATTTATAGCCTTTGCTAATGGGCCTCCAACCCATTAAGCCCGCTACACCCGAACGGAACCGCCTCCACTTTTGCCGCTTGCGAAAAGACCTTCGCCTCTTGCGCACCTTTCCGAAGCCTCCGTACACCTTGTTGTCCACGACTGCAACCGCTTCAAGATTCACGCCGTCTTCGACACATCCCGACCGTTCGACCTCAACGCCTCCTGCGCTTAGTCCGGTCCACGTGTCTCGCCACGACTCCATCTTGATGCCTGCGGATCAACACGATAAAAACACATCACATAGCATTGCACAATATCATAGCATCAACAATTGTATAAGGCTCAAACTCATACAAAATCAAAATCACAAAATAATCTTCTCGCAGATTCGACACAATCGGAAGTTCCGCATTACCACAGTGAAGTTCCGATTTCAACTATCCGATTGTCAGAATATCGTAAGTTCCGCTCAACACATGCGGTACTTCGATATCCAACTAACCGACTTTCCGGATATTTAATTCGATTTAATATCTCGAGAACACTCAATGTCAGATATCGGACACTCCGCTACCCCTTTGCGGAAGTTCCGATTTCCTTCAACCGAGAGCAAAACCGGATAAATCGGAAGTTCCTATTTCCAACACCAGAGTTCGATTAATCGAACTTCCGCTCCATACGCGGTAGTTCCGATTTCCGACTCGACCGTAAAGCACCAAACCGAAAACCTCAACTCTCAATCTAATCAACACACTTGTCAAATACTCATCACTCAGAGTGGAGGACCTCTCACATGGTCTCTCAATTTTTCGTTTGGCAAAGGAGGTGCACGTTCAATGCAGTTGTTTTGTACACCTCTTGCGTCTCGAAGCCCGAACGTGAAGCAAGGTGCGGTGAACATCTTAGTGATATTTTTTAGATAAAAAATCTTCCATAATCATTCAACCCCCTGATTGTCATTAATGATCCTACAGGCTCACTTTTGTATCTTACAACTTCAAAGCCAGACATTCACTTTGCTGTATGTCTTTGTGCTCGCTTTCAAGCTTCCCCATGTGCTTTATATCGTCAAGCAGTTAAGCGCATTTTTAGGTATCTTCAGTCAACTTTAGAATTTGGTCTATGGTATTCCTCTTCATCATGCATTACCCTTAGAGTTTATTCGGATGCAGATTTTAGGGGTTGTAGAATTGATAGAAAAAGTACTTCTAGCACATGTCACTTTTTTAGCACATCTCTTGTTTCTTGGGCTTCTAGGAAACAGTTATCAGTTGCACTTTCCACTACTGAGGCTGAATATGTAGCTGCTGCTTCTTGTTGCTCACAATTACTGTGGATGACAGCTACACTTGAGGATTTTGGCTTAGAATTGGATAGTGTACCACTTTTCTATGATAACACTAGTGCTATTTGTATTGCTAAAAATCATGTGCAACATTGAAGAATCAAACACATCGATATTCGATATCATTTTCTTGGAGACCATGTGGAAAAGGGAGATGTTGTTTTGCATTTTATTGATACTGGTTCTCAAGTTGCTGATATTATTACAAAAGCACTTGATTCTACACGATTTGCTCTTTTGCGAAGTCAGTTGGATGTGTTGTATCCCATAGGATTATTTTGAGAGGGAGCTTGTCGTTTAATATATCAAAAGCTTTGTTTATTATACTTGTCAAACAAATAATCAAGTCCAAGCCATTGAACTCAAATGAGGTGTAGAGCTTTCTTTATCATATTTACTCATGTGGTGTGTAGCTTTGCTCATGACATTAGACCTCCGATTCGTTGTTTGATTCCATTAGAATTGAGGATCCGATTGGATTTGTAGTTTCGTTTTGATTCTGTTAATAGATTGATTCTGTCCAGTACGTTGTACCTCGGTTTTGGGCGTCGTAGAGGCCGAATTGGACCTCTGTGTCTTCTAGAGAATTGTTCCTGGTTTCATTAGCTTTTTTTTGGCACCAGGATCACGAATTTTCACCCAGTAGATTAAAAGTTATGACTGTTTTACCACGTACTGCTCTGTCTGTCAGAAATTCTGGGTATAGTCGGTTGCACCTAGGTTTTGATCTAGTTAGAGTCAGAATCAGGTCGGCCACCCAACTAGGTTTAGGAATATAATTTCACCATGTTTCCAGGCTGATAAAGATCACTTTATTTGGATCAGTGGTTTAAAAGTTAGAGCCTTTTCTTTATGGCTGTTCTGAATTCTAGACAGACTGCAGTTATAGTTTTTCATTGGATGGTTAGACCTCTGTATTGGCCGAATTAGAGTTTACCATCAACTAGAGTTTTGTAGCCAGTTAAGTTAAGAAAATATGAGCACTGGTTTCAGGTCTTTTGGACTTACGGTTTTTATTTGGTGAATTTTCTAGTAAAACTGCCAGATAAGGGATAATTGAAATGTTTGGGTAAATTGATCAAATTGAACTTTTATTTGGTTAGTTTGGCTAGAGATTGAGGGAGGACACGTGTAGCATTGCTATATTCGTTTGCCCTCATTTCGATTATTTTATATTGTAGGCGGTGAAGCGGTGAGTGGAGGGGTATCTCAATTACCTCCCAACCCGTTGCAGCGCGGCAGGCAAGTAATTTGTATTCTATGATTGATGCCATGTATGATGTGTGAATGAATGATTATATTTGTTCGTATTTGTAGATGAATGCATGTGTTCTTTTCATTTATGAGTACTATTCAATATTGACATGGGATCACATCATGACATGCATACATTACATTTGTAAGACCCATCAATTCCAAAGATGGGCACTTGAAAATCCCATCAATTCGAATGGGTGCGTGAGTCCACCATTCCAATGTGGGCCACGTTACGCGAGTCCACCATTCCAATGTGGGCCACGTTGGGCGGTCATATGAAACGTTCTTCATACGATTACTTTAAGTGAACACCGCGGGTGATTCACTCGCTATCTGCATATATGCAACAATATGTCCATTTCCTTCAATGCATCATTCCACTTCATCCATTCATAAATTCGTTTCGATAAATGTTCAAATGATGATTGTGATATATTGCTCATGGAATGTTTGATTGTTACATCTGATTACTTGTCGAGTCTTTGGCTCATTCTTGCTTTATTGTCTTATTTAGGTAAATGACAAGGAAGAATGATCTTGTGGAGGGTAGTTCATCACGATGCACTCACTACTATAAACCAAACATTTTGAGGACTTTTACTGTCGTTAATTATGACTTGTGTTGAATTGTAATAAGCCAGTTTGGTCATAACTACCTTATCTCTCAGAATTGTTTATTTCCATTCCATTGATTAATCCTGATGATGAATTCTTGTTTCCGTATAATCTTACTACTTGATTAACCTTGACATGTGTTTTGATGTTATTCTTCTAAAGAGTAGTGGTTGTAGGTGACATCTTGACTTTCTTATAGTCAGGGTGTTACAACACCGATAGAGTCTATAGCTAGTGATTCTGATCCTACCTCCAATGAGGCAGAGGCCACTACTACTACACCTATGTCATCAACGACACCTCAGGCTCCTCTACATATTCAATGACATCATCCTCCTGAACAAATAATTGGTGAGTTAAATGAGAGAGTTCTTCGTAACAGGTATAACTCAGATGCCTCATATGCTCATGCTGTTTTTGTTTCCTCTTTTGAACCCCAAGATGTAAGTCACGCTTTATCTGATGAGTCTTGATTAATACCATGCATGAGGAATTAGAAAATTTTGAGCGTGATAAAGTCTGGACCTTAGTTTCACCTCCTCATGGTCATAATACTATTGAAAAAAAATGGATTTTTAAGAATAAACAAAGTGAATATGGTGTTGTTGTTCGAAATAAAGCTAAACTTGTGGCTCAGTGATTTACCAAGGTAGAAAGTCTTGATTTTGGTGAAATTTTGCTCATGTTGTTCGATTAGAAGCCATTAGAATTTTTTTAGCTTTTGCTGCTTCTAAGTGTTTCAAGTTGTATCAAATGGATGTTAAGAGCGCTTTTCTTAATAGCTATATTGAGGAAGAAGTGTATGTAAAACAACCACCAGGTTTTGAAAATCCTAAATTTCCTGATCATGTCTACAAATTGTCCAAAACTTTACATGGTTTAAAATAAGCACCTAGAGAATGGTATGATAGGCTTAAATTATTTTTGCTTTAAAATGACTTTCAAATGGGCAAGGTAGATAAAATATTGTTTACACTCAAACATGGCAATGATCTATTACTCAATCAGATTTATGTGGATGATATCATCTTTGGTGGTTCCTCTCATGCTCTTGTTTTCAAGTTTTCAGTTACTATGAGTAAGGAATTTGAGATGAGCATGATGGGAAAACTCACGTTCTTCCTAGGCTTTTAGATCAAGCAATCAAAACTGGGTATTTTTGTTCATCAAACCAAGTACACTAAGGATCTCCTTCGATGTTTTGACATGAGGACCAGTAAACCAGTCTCCACACCAATGGGATCCACTGTAGTGTTAGACTCTAACGAGGATGGCGAGCCTGTTGATAGAAAAGAATACAGAAGCATGATTGGCTCTGTTAGACCATGTGGCTAGGTCTAAACTATTTTAGCTGATGAATAATTAACAATGTTATTTACAGATATTTTTTGAGGCGTGCCGTGGCGTGTGGACTTATGTCGGTCAAGTTGGGAAGAACTTGTGCTGGGAAAATTTATTGCTTTGGTCTTTGCATGTGCATGGTAACTCGGAGGCGATCGTGGTCTACGACAGTGACTGGAAATAGCTTGGTGCAAAGTCATGGTCCAGAGGGTCGAGGATACTGGAGGAGGCGGTCGAGCTCGAATTAGAGCGCATGGAGATTAAAGATGGATGAAGCGTGTTAGAACTACAGAGGTGTGGTCCGGAGGCTACAACATATAACATATTTTAGAGTGTCTAAAATAGGATATTTTGTAATTAAGTTACAAATCCATGGATTAGGCCCATGTAATTGGACCGTACGTAGGTAATTAGAGTTTGAAAGCTACATAAATATAAAAGGTCATTAGGGACGGCGGAGACTGTACACTTTCTCTCGCGGCGGCGGCGACTGTGATTTCAGTTTATTAGGCATGCGTCAAACAAGTGTTGGCGGCGGCGGCTGTGATCTCTTGAGTTTTTTTGCTGAATCCATGATCCGTTTTCATCCAATGAGATAAATTTTTCCATCCATTGCTGTGCACTACGCGTGTCGAGAGATTAGTTTCGGCATTTTTTTATGTTCTTGCTCCAGGTGGGAGATCCGAGGCTCGTCTTGTTTCGTCGCCATGTTTCCTTGATTGGCGAGTCGACAGTTGATTTTTCGTTTGGCAAAGGAGGTGCACGTTCAATGCAGTTGTTTTGTACACCTCGGTCTGCGTCCTGAACCGGTGAAGCAAGGTGCGGCTGAACATCTTAGTGATATTTTTTTAGATAAAAAAATCTTTCATAATCATTCAACCCCCTGATTGTCATTAATGATCCTACAGGCTCATTTTTGTATCTTACAACTTCAAAGCCAGACATTCACTTTGTTGTATGTCTTTGTGCTCGCTTTCAAGCTTCCCCATGTGCTTTATATCGTCAAGCAGTTAAGCGCATTTTTAGGTATCTTCAGTCAACTTTAGAATTTGGTCTATGGTATTCCTCTTCATCATGCATTACCCTTAGAGTTTATTCGGATGCAGATTTTAGGGGTTGTAGAATTGATAGAAAAAGTACTTCTAGCACATGTCACTTTTTGAGCACATCTCTTGTTTCTTGGGCTTCTAGGAAACAGTTATCAGTTGCACTTTCCACTACTGAGGCTGAATATGTAGCTGCTGCTTCTTGTTGCTCACAATTACTGTGGATGACAGCTACACTTGAGGATTTTGGCTTAGAATTGGATAGTGTACCACTTTTCTATGATAACACTAGTGCTATTTGTATTGCTAAAAATCATGTGCAACATTGAAGAATCAAACACATCGATATTCGATATCATTTTCTTGGAGACCATGTGGAAAAGGGAGATGTTGTTTTGCATTTTATTGATACTGATTCTCAAGTTGCTGATATTATTACAAAACCACTTGATTCTACACGATTTGCTCTTTTGCGAAGTCAGTTGGATGTGTTGTATCCCATAGGATTATTTTGAGAGGGAGCTTGTCGTTTAAAATATCAAAAGCTTTGTTTATTATACTTGTCAAACAAATAATCAAGTCCAAGCCATTGAACTCAAATGAGGTGTAGAGCTTTCTTTATTATATTTACTCATGTGGTGTGTAGCTTTGCTCATGACTAGTTATAATTAATTTGCCACATTTGAACTAAATCATGACATGGCAGTATACTTTGACTAGATTGATTATGGTTAGTACCTTGCGATGTTCTTCGAAAAGGATTAGCTTGATTGTGAGTATTATTTTAAATCTTGACTATGAAGCTCGTATGTTTCTTATTGCAATCTTTTATGTTCACTCAACTTGGCATGTTATCAAAAAAAATAAGATGTATACTTCAAGTATACCATACATATATATGTATACAAATAATAAAAAAACAGAGCATAAAATGTGTTCAAATGATAAGAAGTATGCTTCAAGCATGCCACAATTGAAAAGAAGTATGCTACAAGCATGCCACCATTGAAAAAAAAAGTATGCTACAAGCATGTCACATGCTTAAGAATTGAGTGTAGAGCAATAGGTTGTTATAAGAGACTGCTAGCTCGTATAGATTTAAAGTTTGCTTCACTTTTCGGTTTTAACTTTTCAATGTACTATTTCTTTGTGCTCTTTATAATTGTCTTGGTCATTGTTGAGACGTTTTTCATTAATTTAACTTACCTAATTATTTTAAAGACTTATTTTAATATTGCTATAAGGTATATTACTTTATATGATCCAGATAGCTCTACTCAAAATGATGGCTTGGTTATTTTAATAAATCAATGCGAAGTGACTTGGATAATATACAAAGTTTTTTCATTTTTACTTTCTTTGCTCCTTTGTTTTAGAATTATTGCTTCACCGAAATTCTTGATGTTTACATTGCCAAAGGGGGGAATGGGAGAAATTTGCTTTCCTTGTGTTGAGGGGGAGTTTTCCAGCTGTGATTTTGAAGTGTTTGCTTGCTTTGCAGTTTTGAAACTTTATTTTCGCAAAGAAAAATTAAAAAAACTCTTTAAAAAATTCAACTCACTATTTTGAGGTATTGTCAATGTATTCATCAAGGGAGAGATTGTTAGACCATGTGGCTAAGTCTAAAATAATTTAGCAGATGAATAATTAACAATGTTATTTACTGATGTTATTTGAGGCGTGTCGTGTTGTGTGGACTCATGTCGGTCAAGTTGGGAAGAACTTGTGCCGAAAAAATATGTTGTTTTGGTCTTTGCATGTGCAGGGTAACTCGGAGGCGATCGTGGTTTACGGCGATGCCCGGAATATGGCTTGGTGCGAAGTCATGGTCCAGAGGGTCGAGAATGCTGGAGGAGGCAGTCGAGCTCGAGTTTGAGAGTATAGGGATTAAAGATGGATGATGCGTGTTGGAGCTACGGAGGTGCGGTCCGGAGGCTACGATATGTGATAATTTTAAGGTGTCTAAAATTGGATATTTTGTAATCAAGTTATAAACTCATAGATTAGATCTATTTAATTGGGCTGTACTTCGGTGATTAGGTTTTGGAGTCTATACGGGTATAAAAAGAATTACAAGTTAGGCTGTGAAAACTGGTCGTTTACAAAGGAAATCATATTAGAAGAAAAATTGCGGCGGTGGCGCGTTTCGCTGAGCTTCGTTTTTCGCTCAACAACTGCTTTTCTTCGATCGGCGTGCATTGGTTATTTGTCGAGTAAATCGCTATCGAATGCGCAAGCCAGAGTATCTCCCAGACGCCGCTGCAACTTCGTCTGTCCTTTGTCTGCACACTGTGAAGCCAAGGCTTCGGCGCGGAATCGCCTGTCTCCATCGGTGTGCTTAACTACGTGCGGACGCACGATCTCGCTCGTGGAGCAGATTATTTCCCTTCGTTTGTTCTTATTAGTGTTGCCCAGTGAGTCAAATCCGGCATTGTACCTCAGTCATCGCACGAGAGACAAGCACAGCAATTTTGCTTTCTCTTTCATGCATACTTGATTGAAAGTGACATATTTGTTTTGGTGTATGCTTAAAGGATTAGCCCGTGGAAAGAGAAAAAGCAATTCTCTGTTAATCTCTTTGCTTTATTTTTGTGTTGGCAAGTTAGACAAACAAAAAAACAGGATTTTAAGAAAAATTTTCGCTATGAATTTCAATTATTCACCTCCTTCTGATTGACATTAACGATTCTACAATAAAAGTTATGCTATAATAAAAGCAATATCCGTCCAAATCTAACCCAATTGCCCCCTATCCGCGAGTGTCGTTCCTCGAGGTTACCCGTGAATTAGAGCTCCACTTACTCTCGGGACTCTAGAGTTGAAAGCTAGTGATACTGACAGGGACACTTTCTTGAGCAGGCCTCAACAGCATTTGTCTCTGCTCGTTCCAGGTCTTGTGTACTGTGAGGAAAAAAAAAGGTTATACTTCCCATACTTTGTTTTGTGTTTAAAGATTGTCAACATAGATGTTCGTTTACACGGCTCCCGAATACGACTTTACTTGTTCGTTTGCAACTTTCCACTCCTCCCTAACAAATTAGTCAGGTAGGCAGGTCACTACGCCGGTGACGGTAAGCCGTCTGCTTCATGGGACGAAGTACATGGGGTTTGGTATCTTGAACACACGGTCGCCGACGTAATCGCCCTGTAGATCGCTCCACTGGTCTCCTACGTTGCCGCGGATTCTGTAGCCCTCGTCGACGAGCTGCTTCCTCATCGCCGACTTGAAGAGCGACGAGCTCTGCCCTCGGTAATCCGGAGTTCTGCAACACATGGCATGATGGTGGCACGACAGGGCACATTACATGTCAGAAATCTTGCTGCTGAATTACTAGTGCAACTTAATATTATAGCAGGCTGGAGCTGTTGAAGATACGGAAATGGAGGTTGTGACTAGTTGCTGACAAGTGGTAAAAAGAACATGGTCCAACTTTTTCCTATTGCAGTCTTATCTGAATCTGAATGTTCAGTTCAGCTGCCCGTATCATTGATGGATGGTTTTGCAGTTACACTGAGCATTTTATACAAATGCAGCTGTCATTATCATAGCATACAGATCCATGCAAGCTCAAGGGAATCACCACAGACTCTGCTGGATGATCTCTTGCCGTAATTCAGGGGAGAAAATAATGCTTATCCACAACGACAACAGGTGTTAAAATTCACACTCGAAAAAAGCAAAAGGTGTTCATACCTCATCATGAGCCTCTCGTACCCTGAGAACCCCTCCGACTCCAAATTCTGGGACGTGCACGAGCCCAGCCTCTCCTCGTCTCTCCCGGAAAGAAGGAAAACCCTGAACCCCTTGTCCTGCAGCGTCGCGAACAACTCAAGAACCGCAGGAATCCCCGGGCAAGCCCCTTTGCTAGCCCAATTCTTAAACGCCGAGGGATCATAGGCCCTGAAAAAACAGACACCCATAGCATTTCCGGATAAATAAATCTGTGACTTGAAAGATGTAGAACAAAAAGTTCTCCAAGGGTGCAGAGAAGAAATGGATGGGAAGCTCCCATACCCGAAGTGCTTTGCTTCGTAGTAGAGCAGGTTGGAGAGGCAGGTGTCGTCGATGTCGAGGATCCAGGCGTCGAGGCCGTCGGCGTCGGCCGCGATCTGGTCTACGTAGGCGGATATCTGGTCCATGACGTTGTTCAGGTCCCGGCCGTACTGGCCCCGCGTCATGTAGCCCCTGACGTACCCGACGCACGGCGCCGGCACCGTGCGCCAGCCCCTGGCGTTGTTCGCCTCCACCATGACGCGCCAGCTGAGGCAGCTGGAGTCGTCGGATGCCGAGCTCGGCCAGAAGCACGGCTTCGCGCCGCCGCCGACGACGACGGCATGGAAGGGGAAGAATTGCGGCAGCAGGACAAACGTGAGCTGCCACAGGGCAAGCGCCCTGCAGGAAGCCATTGGAGCGATGTCGCTCTGGAGCCCAAGTCTCATCAACAATGTCGAGGCACCGCGGCCCCTGCAGGCATCATTGCCACATCATTACCGACGCATGTAATGAACAAACCGTCAGGTTCATTCCAGATCACGATCATATTCCATTTTCAAACCAAAAGAAGAAGAAGAAGATCGTAATGTGAGAGAGAGAGACTAGAGAAGATGCTAACCTGGATATGTGCTAATGCAGCAGCCAACAGAGAGACTGGTGTAGTCCGAGTAGCAGCCGGTGCATGGGTTTTATAGGGAGGGGAAGCCAGCCGGGAAGGTTCATACTTCCACAGTGCCATGAGTCATCGTCCAACGGAATATAAAAGCATTATTACGCCATGGAATTAGCAGGAGGACGTACGTTCTCCGAATGCGACCTGCTCTGGGATTAGGTCCGGTGAGTGAGTCCACCTCAGGATGATGCCCCATTTGCACCGCCAGCGCTCCAGGTGCGCTCCACGTGGACCCAACTCTGCCGCCGCTGCTAACGTGAGGCTACGGTCGTGTGACGGCGACCTCAACTACTGGCCTGGCTGCTCTTTTACTTGATATAGTACACATGTTAGAGCTGCCAATCCACAAGCGCTGACAAAGCAAACGTTCGATCGGAAGGAGATTGCACGAGATCCGGCAATGTACCCAAAAAGGCCACCACACACAACGACACATGATCCGGTAGTGGATCTAGAAATTGAGCATTACAGAAGTAAACATACCTTGTGGTCGTTCTTAAGATTCGAGGATCAAGAGGTAAACCTATTCAAACGTCAGATCGGATCGGGTTCTGAGCTTAGCTTGGCCCGAATTTTTATTTTTTATTTTATTTAAATATATTGTTTTAACCCTTTTTGGAATAAAAAGGTAATATTTAATTCATTTATAGAATTGAAAATATATATTTTCACTTTTAAATTTTTTTGGGCTTTCAGACCAAAAAATCAGTCCCAAACCCAGCTCAGACAGTGTTGGGCTCAGGACGGACTGCTCGTGAAAAGATATACCAAAAGGTCATACGATAAAATACTGAAATAAACACATCTAATAAGTAGTTAGTAAAGCTCGAATCGTGTTTGTTATCCGCAAGACACAGTTACTATACGAATCAGACTAGCCACCGGTTGGTAAGTTACATTTTCTATAACAATTTTGTGCTAACATATTCTTCTTTCCCCTAGGGTCACATATGCCTTTTTTTTGGGAAATACTCTAGATTTTCTTTTAGAACGAAATACTAGTAAAAATTGACAACCTCCATTGAAGCATACAAGGTCCTATACATGAATTTCCCCATCCCATGACTGGCTCGGCCACCGGCAACATCGGCCACCACCAAGTACACAATTCTAGCGTGTCAATTTGCAGGTTGACATTTACGAAACAAGCAAAAGAAATTTTTCTAATGTGCCAAAGGCGCAAAAACACTAAATCACCTATCTTACTGCCAGTTCCACGTCTTCGACGGATCACTACGAGGTTGGCTACTTCCGGCATTCATCTTTGATTGCGCCGAAGCGCAGAAGTCAAGCCCAAAATCCACTATCAAGTTTTATATTGATTGCACCTGAAATAGCCCAGAAATTTGAATTTTGAATATTTTTTTGAATATTTTGGTTTAATTTTAAAATCTTTCCGTTTTCAAAAACTTTGGCCGAAAATCCGATTTCCGTTTTTGGAAATGTGCATTCTCCTCTCGGTGGCGCCTCTTTCTCCCAGCCGCCTTCGTCTTTCTTCCACCCTCTTCTTTTCTTCTCTACGTCAGTTGCCCGACGCCATCGCCGCCTCCCGCACTGTCGTCAGCCGCCACCTCGCAGCTCTAGCGCCTTCCTCCACCTTTGCCGCCTCCACCGCCCCTGCCGCCACCTCTCTCTCTCTCTCTCGGCGCCGCCCAGAAGCTTCCCCCGCCGCCACCTAGCCACCACTGCCGCACCGTCCTACTGCTCCCACCGCCTCTCCCCAGCCTATAAAAGCCACCCCAGGGCCAGCTCTCCTCCTCATCTCCACCTCCAGCACCTCCCTTGCCTCCTCTGTTCCCGGCGTCGGCCGAATTTGAAGAAGCCGCCGCCTCCTCCTTTCTTCCCCGACGAGCCTTCCGGTAAATTCGCCGCCTTCCCTCCTCCCCTTCCCTCCCACCTCCGGCGGTAGCACCACCTCACCACCGCCAATCTTTCCCCCACCTTGCCCCACCTCCTCCTCACCGGAGCTCGCCGGCACCGAGCTCCACCGCCACCACCTCCACGGCCACCGTCGCCATGCCGCCTCGGTGCACCTCAGGCCACCCCACCACCTCCATTGAGACCCCCTCCACTCACTGATGCTCCTCCGCCCTTCGTCCTCGCCGGAGCGCCGCCACCTCCTTCCCCTGCTCCGGCCGTGCGCTAGTGCCGCCACCACCCCACCTCCACACCCACTCCGCTCCTCCAACTCCCCAAAATGGAACCCCCCTCACCTCTGTGGTGCTCCCGATGCCCTTCCCCGCCGCCGTCGGCTCTGCCTCCTTTGCCCAGGGGCGAGCGCGGAGCCTTTCGGTCGCGTGGCTCAAGCCGCCTGGGGCAAGGCCATATGGCCTGGCCGAGTGGGCCATTTCGGCCTGGCCGATTTGGTCCGAAGGCCGCGACAAGAACGAAAGGTGCCTAAGCATCATTTATTGCGAGTAGTTTCACTTCATCGCTCACAAAGACAATATTTTTATTTACTGTTTATTACTCAAAATTACTATTCATCAACCGAAAATCATGTAATACTGTTCACCATCATGAACAGTACCCTAGTTACTGTTCATCCACCATTTTTCATCCATGAATAGTATAATTATCACTATTCATCTTCTCACACTATTCATCTGCAAAACCCTAATTCGACATTATATATCCATTTTGTCCATTTTGAGCCCAGTAATTCATTTCTCCACTCCGTTCAGTCCAATTAAATATCAGATAAATTCCCACCCTCCCACACCACCTTCTTTGTATTTCTTTTCCGTTTGTTTTTACTTGCATGTTGTTCCCAGCCTATTCCTTGTCGAACTGGATTTTACTTGGTTTATTTTTATTATATTGCTTCTCGTTAAGTTACAATCTTGCGACCAGACTCCAGAAGACATCAGGCAAGACCAGAATCTACAGGACTTTGTGCAAGACGGCAAGCCACATTCTTTGATCATTTTGAACCTACAATTCATATATTTAATATTACTTTTATTATTATATTTGTATCAATTACTTCAAATATTGAAATAATACTTTTGAATGCCATGATGTTTAGATAATTCCTATTACCCCACATACTAACAAACCCACCTAGCACTTGTAGGCCATATTCACCTTGATAAGGTTAAGATTTCTTGTAAGACATATTCACCTTGACAAGTCCACATAAAATATTAGCTATGCAAATAGCTTTGTCATCACAAATGTTTATCAATCAAAAGAGAGTATTGGCGGTTTGTCAATGGTTTTGGTGCAAAGTTGAGGGTTGTGACCAGGAAGTTGGGCAACCCAATAGACTTGTGTTAAAAGTGGGTCAAATGTGAGATCAAGCAGGTGGACAGCCACGAGTTGGTTTTGGTCCATTTCCTCACTGGAGACAAGTAAGGACAAGAACCTTGTGCCAAAGTAACAGACACAGAAAACCGCTCAACCATAGGTGTGGTCCTTACTCCCTGGCTTAGTACACTGTTTTTCCAATTGAATATCTACAGCATCTAGAGTTGGACAGGAGTGGGCCTGCAGGGACACTCGCTGGTCTTCACAATGGTATGGTCTCGTCAGCCTCGGAGTGCGAATTCCACTGTTGGTCGATGGTCTCCCGAGAGCTGTATGGAGTCTGAACCTACCGGGTAGAGGCTAGAAAGGTTGAGCAGCGAAAAAGCTTTGTTATCTCAGCTCAGTCGCACGCTAACATGTTGCGTGTCTATGATCTGACAGTACGAGCATGAGGTATCTTGTGGGTAAAGCTGAGCAACTCTGCAGAGTATATCAAATGGTATTCGAATATGTCGTGCTTCCGATTAATGAAGCTGTGTTCATGGGTGATTCCAATACATGAGGCATAAGTAGATTTTTTGAGATGTGGATCTGGTTTGTGCATTTGTTGAGAAACCCCTGTTGTTATTATTTATTATTGTTTTACTGTTTTAAAGTTAAACTGCTTTAAACTACAAAATGCATCCACAGATGCCTGTTAAGGTAAACCCTAACCATCCATTGAACTTCTTGCATGTAATTATTTAGCTTTTTCATGTGGTTTGTTGAGTACGGTAGTAGTACTCATTCTTGCAAAATCTGCAACCCCTCCACAGAAGAAGATTTGGAAAATACTGAGAACCCCAATGAGCAGGATTTTGGTGGACCCCAAAAGACAGCTACTACTATTATTATGTCTCAATCGTGCTCAAACGTGCATGTAGTGTGAAGTTGTTTTGTCTTGTATTATATTAGCTTTGGGCTTGGAAACCCGTGTCTGCGTCAAAACTGGTTGTTAAACCTTAATCTTATGTAATAAAAGTTTGGTTTTGTTGTAATCGAAAGCTTGCTTGAGACACTACTTACTTTGCAACTGCACATCCTGACGGTTGTGAAGAGTTTAACGGCCCCAGATTTTGGGGCTGTTACAAAGTGGTATCAGAGCTTAACTTGACCATAGATTGAGACCTTAGGTTGGTTATAGAAATTAGGAAGTGAAGACCTTTAAAAATTTTACTTTGAAAAATTATAAAAAGAATTACTAAAAATAAACATATAAGTATTATTGTTGTCTTTTCCCTTCTTTTGCTATCTCATCTAAAGCTTAGATTTGTAAAATCTTGATTTTTCTGTGTAAAAAGATTTATCTCTCTCTCAACCAATTTCAACTTTACGTCAGTAGTGTTTAAAGTATGCTAGAGTAGTGTCAAATAGAGTAAACCATAAATAGACGATCTTCTGGTTGTAACACAAGTTGTATTATGTGCTCTAAGTAGTACGTATACAACTCGTATAAATAAATTGATCTATGTTATTTATTGATACTTTGTTATTCTATCAGTACCTGTATATCATCCTTGTCAAAATTCAATTCTTTCTTTTCATCTAAGTTCTTACCTTGATCTTTCTTAACCTAAGTCTGAATCTTACTTACCTATCTATATTTGATCAAAATCATTGCAGAAATACATTCCCAAGATGTCAGGAATCAGAACAAGAAGTCATAACAATCCTGAGAATGAAGCTGACTTAGAAGATCACCAGCCCAGCATGGCAGAAGTGATGGCTATGATGGAGAGAAACAGACACCAGGCATAACAAAACCAAACCAGACTAATGGAACAACACACCAGACTTCTAGAACAGATAGCAACCAGATCACCAATGCCATCAGGACCTTATTCAGAAACAACAAATGGAGGAATCGCTACGGGATCAAGATGGGCAGACTTTCAGAAAACAAGACCACCAACTTTTACAGTCGCACCGGAACCGCTAGCACTAGATGATTGGATAAGAGACATGGAAAGGAAGTTAGATACAATCCAACGTATTGATCAAGAGAAGACTCTTTTTGTCTCCCACCAACTCCAAGGACAAGTCGCAGCATGGTGGATGAATCATCAAGCACTTCACCCTAGAAGAGATATACCATGGTAAGAATTTAAGGATGCTTTTCATAAGGCACACGTCCCCACTGGTGTGCTTGCTTCTAAACGCCGAGAATTTCTTGCTCTCAAGCAAAGAGGACTTACTGTGACAGAATACCTACATCAATTCAACTACCTAGCATGTAATGCTCCAAATGATGTCAATACTGAAGAGAAAAAGAATGAGAAATTTGCAGAATGATTACAGAAGTCTCTGAAATTTCATATTTCAGCCCTAGATTTCAAAGACATGTCAGCTCTGGTAAATAAACTGCTAATATCAGAAGAAGCCAGAACAGAATTGCAAGAAATCAGAAAAAGAAGAGCAATGCAGATGACACCTCAACCAAGTGCACCCAGGAAAAGAATGATGACAGCACCGCAAGTAGAATCTCAGCAGAGACCAACTACCAATCCAACTCCAAGACCTAAGTACAGTATGAATCAGTCAGCCACAATTCAGTGTTACACCTGTGGGCGAAATCATCATAAAGGGATTGTCCACAAAAATCAATAAACTGCTACCACTGTGGGCAACCAGGTCATGTCAAGTCTCAATGTCCAATGAAAAATATGTCAGCAGAAGAAGCCAAAGTTCAGGTGAAAAGTCAATCGCAGATCAACAAGACGCCACAAGCTAACAAAGGAGGTATGCTAAGACCTACAAAACAACCAAGATTTCAGCAACCGGGACAAATTCAGGGCAAGGTCAATTATGTCGCTACCAGTGAAGCTGCAGAAGCCACCAATATCATTGTCGGTATGTTCTTACTTCATGCAGTATTAGCATTGAATTTGGTTACTCCGGAAGCCACCCTTCTTTTCAGATTTGTGCAACAGAAAGAGCAGCATGGAAAAAGGAATAGAAAATGCAGCGTGATTTTCCAACCTAGCCCCTGGCTTTGTGTGAATCTTGGGGTCGAGATTCCTTTAAGGGGGGTATATTGAAATAGCCCAGAAATTTGAAATTTTAAAATTTTTGAATCTTTTGGTTTAATTTTGAAATCTTTCTGTTTTCGAAACTTCAGCCGAAAATCCACTTTTCGTTTTTTGAAATGCGCCATCTCCTCTCAGTGGCGCCTCTTTCTCCTAGCCGCCTTTGGCTTTCTTCCTCCCTCTTCCTTTCTTCTCTGCATCAGCTGCCCAACGCCATCGCTGTCTCCCGCGCTGCCGTCAGCCGCCACCTCCCACACCACCTCGAAGCTCCAGTGCCTTCCTCCACCTTCGCCGCCTCCACCTGGCCCCGCCCCTGCCGCCACCTCTCTCTCTCTCTCTCTCGGCGCCACCCAGAAGATTCCCCCGCCGCCACCTCGCCGCCACTGCCGCACCGCCCTACTACTCCCACCGCCTCTCCCCAGCCTATACAAGCCACCCCAGGGCCAGCTCTCCTCCTCATCTCCACCTCCAGCACCTCCCTTGCCTCCTCCGTTCCCGTCGCCGGCCGAATTTGAAGAAGCCGTCGCCGTCTCTTTTCTTCCCCGACAAGCCTTCCGGTAAATTCGCCGCCTTCCCTCCTCCCCTTCCCTCCCACCTCCGGCGGTAGCACCACCTCACCGCCGCCAATCTTTCCCCCACCTCCTCCCTCACCGGAGCTCGCCGGCACCGAGCTCCACCGCCACCACCTCCACGGCCACCGTCGCCATGCCGCCTCGGTGCACCTCAGGCCACCCCACCACCTCCATTGAGACCCCCTCCACTCACTGATGCTCCTCCGCCCTTCGTCCTCGCCAGAGCGCCGTCGTATCGCCGTCACCTCCTTCCCCTGATCCGGTCGTGCGCTATTGCCGCCGCCGCCCCACCTCCGCACCCCCTCCGCTCCTCCAACTCCCCAAAATGGAACCCCCTCGCCTCTGTGGTGCTCCCGGTGCCCTCCCCCGCCGCCGCCGCCGACCACTGCCGTCGCCGGAGCGCCGCCGGCTTCGCCTCCTTTGCCCAGGGGCGAGCATGCGGGCCTATGGTGTGAAGTTCTTTTGTCTTGTATTATATTAGCTTTGGGCTTGGAAACTTGTGTCTGCGTCAAAACTGGTTGTTAAACCTTAATCTTATATAATAAAAGTTTAATTTTGTTGTAATCGAAATCTTACTTGAGACACTACTTACTTTGCAACTGCATAACCTGAACGGTTGTGAAAAGTTTAACAACCCCCAAATTTTAGGGCTGTTATAGCATCGGCGTGCGAAGTCGAGACCAACTTGCGTGACCAGCAAGGGAGACGCCACCAGCTCGGAAAGATCCGGTTGCCATTGGATGTGTTAGCACCGAACAGTGCAAAAGTATGCAGCATTGTAGTAACAGGAACGGCTAAGTCTAGTAGCCACTCACCATTGGTGGCTGATGGATAATAGCCTACAGCATTTACCTTGAATGCACCTAAAGAAACTTTTGCATAGTCCACCACTCCAACAAGTGCACAACTGAACCGTATTTCTCGGGATGATAGAGCGATTGGACTGTATGGAATAGCAAGTCTAGCAGCTACCTAGCATTAGTGGCACACGGGTCATGGCCTGCAACATTTGCCCTGAATGCGCCCAAGGAACTTTTGCACACTAGCACTCAGAACAAACGTACTAGGTAATCAGCGGACTTTTGTTTGGTTTAAATTCTCGGCTCTCATTCACATAGACCCCGGACGAGAATGACCTTCCCAAACAAGCCCTAAGAATATATGTGATACGAGAGGGTAACTAGACCATATGGGGAAAGCCCAAAGATTTTGCCTGAGCTCTACATGTACATTGCAGCTCACATTAGCTTAAGACACCTCGAATCTTAACCAAAAGAAGATAATCATCACGAGTATATTGGGGGACACGGCCTTTGAAAGAACACACCACGGAAAAGAGGCTTCAAACTTTGCCTTTTTTATATGTAAAAACAAGTGAAATAGCATACATTAGCTCTAAATATGGGCGCGTAATCAATCTTGATGACCAGATGCCAGAGGCGCAATAAGTGATATTCAAACTGACTAAAATTGTTGATAAAACTAGGATAACTTTGTTGATCGCGTAGCTCACAAGATACTTTCCCTGCATATAACTACATGTATAATGTATTAATATTGTAATCCAACAATCTTACAGGACGAGAAAGAGAAATACGGCTGCAGGCAATTGAGAACTCCAGTGCTCCACCTCCAAAAGATAACATGTCTGGCCATATGGCACTAGCTCAACAATTTACTGTACTAAGTGCGTTTTACTCCCAGCATGCATACTAGGTATAAGAATGTATGGAACCCAAGTAGTGATCAAACTCTTCTGACAAGTAGACTAGTGGCTAGCAATTCAAGAATTTGACCTGCAAAGGAATATCCTAAATCAGTCAAATCCATAAGAACCTGATTCACTTTTGCACATACCAATCTAAAAATTCCTTACATCATTTTTCTCTCTTTTATCAAGAGAAATCACAGATACTGTTTACCATGTGAGTGCATGGGACAACTTCATGCCAGTCATCATAAGAGGGAACAAAATCTCTCAAAAGGGGGAGCAAACAAAACATAACCTTATTTCACGCTATACAAGAGCGAATGATTTGAAGCCACCCTTATCAATTGAGCTGGCTAGAGAGATGTCACCTGTTTTCACTATCTTGCCATTGCCCTGGAGGTAACCGATCAGAAGCATTATCAACAACGATACATGCCCTTCATTAAAGAAGTTTGAAAGCAATGAAATACTCCCAGCATTATGTTTAAATGTGTAGAAACAATTGATACCATAGCTCTTCACCAACTGATCATTCACTAAACCATATATCCATCAAAATTAGGACACACAAGTTTAGCATTTTCTTTGGCACTACTCTATAAAGATGCACAAATAGATGTAGTGATCAGCCAATTACGAGTCCAAAAGAAATATTACTTGGAACAAGATAAAGTAGTAAGTAAATTAAATGCATTTAAACAGACAAATTTACTCTCAAGTGCAATAACTCTACAAAGGAGTATTCGGCTATGTGCCTTACCATGATGTGAACAAAGCTCGGCTTAATAAGATCCAAAAGGCGTTGGTAATGTGTAATCATCAGAACAGATTTTTGGGGTGTCAAGAGTCCATTCACTGTATTAGCAACATCTTCAATTGCATCAACATCTAATCCTGAATCGATCTCATCAAGAAGAGCTAAATCAGCCCCAACGACCTAAATTTATAAATAAATACCATAAATTAGATGTGGAAATTTATTGATGAAGTACATAACTAGATATATAAGACAAATTCTGATGCCTGGTAAAAAATGTTCACAGAAGCATTCTCTCAGACACAGAATATATGTTCTTACGCCTATGCAAGAAAACTTTGCTGATATTCTGTCACACGTATATAAGAGAACATAGAAATGTATATGAAGATGATCCTCATTTGAGGAAAGAAAGGGCTAGTGAATCTCAAATGCAAACACAGCTGAATCTGGTCTTGGTATTAGATATACACTTCATGTAAAACACATTCAGAGCTAAAAAAGTATGGAGACATGAAAAGGCTGGCGGACAAATCTAGAAAGGATTTCAAAGGATGGTAAAAAAATAACTCAATAGTTAGTTATAGCAAACAAGAGACTGCAGGTAAGCCAACAAATATATTTTTCCTAAGATCCTATATAATTAACTCTACGCTGTTTTGCGATGTTATACCTGTAATATGAAAAGCAAAAAGGAACTTTTTAGCCCAACTTAATATTGAGATTAAAAGCACTGAAGTGTAATATTCGGGTCCTGTTTGGATACAAAGTATTTTTGAGTTTTGAAGGAATAACATGGTTTCCAAACACCATGGTGTTTTGGAGTTTTAACTAATCCACTCCTGACCCCTTTTTTTCCCCCTAAAATCGAGTTTTCCAATGATTCCTCTCTACTGGAAGGTATGCTTCTCTATTTTATATTTCTGCATATTGATGTTGTCATCAACTAACGTGTGGGCATTGTTGCTACCATTTTTGGCTCCCAGATGCTGCATGCGTACAGCCGGTCCACTGCCATTAGCCGTCGTTGAAGACTTGCAGTCATGACGGATGTGCACCTTGCCCATGGTGGACGCAATCGATAAGGACCCATACATGGCCACCCCACTATCAATGACTACCCTTACATTCGCGACTGATGTAGACAACTGTGCCTGTGGTCACTGCTACTGTGGAGTTTGCCAATGGCTGCTGTGGGTTATGTCAGTGTGATCTCTGTTATCATCATCCTTTAGGAGTTTTGGCTAAAATCAAAGCCGAAGATCGCATCGATATTGAAATCAATCCAGCAAATCAAACAGCCACTATTCTTCTTGAACCTCTCATGAGATGGATTGATTGAACTCATTGATTTGAAAGTGTTGAACAAGGTTTATAATCTTTCAAAGTTAATTTGGTCTGCATTATCATAGACTAGTGAGTTCAAAATTTTCTATTTCAGATTTTCTTGATAATTAATGACTGCTTGGCCTAACAGCTACTTTTTTTTACAAAATAATGTATTAGATACTGCAATCATCAAATACTCGTAATTTTGGTTAAAACTGCAAAAAAAAAAAACTATGATATATGAGAACTGTAATATTTCATGGGTGATGCATGCAAAACTGTGGCATTTGAATACTGTAGTATGTAAATGCTGTAATAGCCAAACTAAGGTGTCGGACAGGTCCATAGTAATCTTACAGAAAGTTGCAATATCTCATTGCGCTTCCTTTCTCCACCACTAAACCCTTCATTTACATTGCGATCAAGCACCGTTGGTTCCATGTTCAAGGCCTCAAATATTGGTGTTACAATTGAATAAAACTGTGATAAAGCGAAGATATGTCAGAGTTCCCTGCCACTGGAAATTATAAGTAAATTCAGAAAATGTACGTGTACTACCAAGTTCACTTTAGTTAGTTAACTAGAACATTCTGAAAAAAAAATGGAAAGATCTATACTGGTACAATTTAATCTGGAATGGAAAGTGCCATTTGAACTGAATAAAGGGAAGATAAACAAACAAAGTCAGTACTAGGATTTGTCAACTTCTTTCCTGTTTTTCATACAAGATAATGGTACAAAAGGTCATAGATGCAGATAGAGTTGCACTTATCTAGAAACTAGGGAGCAATATACAACACCGTATTATTCTCTTTGTATGTTGAGTGTGGAAATTTTGATGTCTTATACACTAACTGCAAGGTTCAAACCTCAAGAGGCTCCATTGTTGGGAGACCATTCTTCTCTCTGCGAGCATTTAATGCCATGAGCAGAAAATCAAAATTGCTCACTCCAGGAATATCAATAGGTGCTTGGAAACTCATAAAGAGGCCCGCAACAGCTCTTTCCTCTGGGTCCATGTCAACCAAGTTCTCACCCTTGAAAAGAATGGTACCGCCAGTTACCTCGTAATCTGGATGCCCAACAAGAACCTGCAACGAAAAGATACAACACACAATTAAATGTCCAGATACCAGAGCAACGAAGATGGTCAGTTTCTCACGATTTAATCAGGAAATAGCCTTCGAGATGAAGATACGAGAAAGAAATTTATTAAGCTGCCCAATTGTCATGGCATAACTTGTAGCAAAGCTTACTGAATACTTAAGGAGTTGATCTCCACAAGCCTTTCAAGGTCATGCTCACAAGCTGGACTATCCTCGCTGCACTTTTTAAGCTGGGCCTAAACTTACGAGTAAGGCTACCTCAAAACATCTTGTATAGATGCTACATTTGGTTGGGTTTTTTTAGAAAGAAAAAAAGCAATGATGTTTCCTTTAGTAGGAACAGAATTTAAACAACTCGTTATAGATTAGGTTTTGCAATTTGCATGATGCCAAAACACACTTGGTTGAACGGAATACAAATTTAAATATAAAAATCCTAGGAAAAATTGTAAAATAAATAGTTAAATGCTAAGCATACCATGTTCAGGTGCCATATTGCAGTGTTTGCCTGGAGCAGTTTGGAGGGAACTTTGAACAGAGGGAACAAGCCCCAGGTTCAATCAAGGACTTCATTTGGGTGTTAAATGGATCTGCTATGCTGCAGGGTGCTTGTCTTTATGGTCGGTTTGCAACAAAGATGGGAAGCTGTTATCACATCCTGCTGATGCTTTGTACAATTAATTTTCTCTTCGTCGCGATGGAAAGCATTGTTGAAGGAAGGGAAGCAGACGAAAGTGGGCATGGTGGTCACTGGAATCAAGCAACAGACTGAAGTTCTGAAGCAAAACCAAGTAACTGAAGGAAGCCCTGGTAGTCTTTTGTCACTTAGGGTGTGATCTCAAAGTGATCTGTTATAAAAACCTTTGTTTGTATTTGGTTGTAGGAGTACTTCTGTTCTTTTGTTCTAGAAGGGTTGTTAGCTAAAGTACTTGGAGAGGGTGTTTTGTTTTATATCTGAGTAGCTCTGATTGCTAGCTCTTTTCTTGTCTAAACCTCTTTTGGATTTGATAAAGCTAGGCAGGAGTCTTATGTCCAAAAGATTGTAAAAAAAGGGTCATGTGTGTCCAACACTCCAAACTCATCCAAACAATAGACATAAAAGGTATAACTCTCTAACTAAATTCTAACACCAGCTGGGAACTTCGAAGCACATACTGGAGAAGGCACACGTAACTAAGATGGCAGCAATTATTTTTGTGGGCAAATTTTCATTGCAATAGGCAAACACTACGATTGATGATGATCTTGTTAGAATAGGAGTTAGAATAGGGACTCTTTTTTATTTCCTTATCTGTCTTTTGTATTACCTTATCTGCATATAGCATACACCTCTTGTACTCCTATATATATTACTCATTGGGGCTCTTCAATATACACACAATATATTCTTAACATGGTATCAGAGCCGAGTTAGGTTTAAGGCTTACCGCCTCTATCCTCTCGTCGTCCTCCGCTGCCGCCACCCTTGGGAGGAGCAATCACCACTCCCGGGGGTGGCCTGCTCGACGGCGACCTCTGCCTCCAACCGGATCTTCCCCACTGCGCACGCTCCCGTGGTTTAGGGCTTCCATGCCCTCACCAACGCAGAGGATGTCCAGGTGTACGTGCCTCACGGCGACCTGACCTCAGATGGCGCCGCCTCGGGCATCGTCACCACCTCCGCTCCGAGTGCCTCGCCCGGATCCAGCCGCCGCCTCGCCAGACCGCCGCTCCAGATCGGGCTGCAGGCAGTGCCACCCTGGGCCCGATCGCCTCCTCGGCTGGAGAGGAGAGGAAAGGGAAGAGAAGGGTGTGCACAGCGCAGCAATGGCGGACAAGCCGAGCCGCGCGCTGGTGCTCTACGCCGCCGACCACGCCGCGCTGCTCCCTCCGGCCGTGCCGGTGGCGGCGTAGGGAACCACCTCGACGCCTTCGCCTCACTTGCCTCCTGCGGCTTCCTCTCCCTCCGGAATTTGGTCCTCTTGATTCTAGCCAATTCACCTCCTCCAATAATTTTCCACAGAGGAATCTCAAACAGGCAGGCAACGATTTATTCCTATATCTCAGTAGTTTTTATTATAACAAGCAGGGGCGGACCCACAGGGTATGCCGACCCTGGGGTCCAGCAGTCATACACACATACCCACAGGGTGTAACGCAGTTAATACTGATCTTGGCTCCTCGTGTCTTGGTCTCTTGGAAGTTGGAGCCGCCTTTCTCTGAAGTCTGAACCGTTTCCACTTTCCAGAGTCAAATCAAGGCAGAACAAGAGGATAATCTTGAGTTTGGATCTTTCAGGCCTTTATCGTTGAGACTTCTCTCAGAGGATTTTAGCGAAGCATTCCCCTCTATCTACTAGTAAGGGGCTGCGAAGTCCTCGCCACAACGATTCGTAACCCTAGGCTCGGACTGGTGCAACCCAAAGGGTAATCATTTCTATCTCGGTAGAAATTTGACGTGATACTTACCTTGCAATTATTAATTGCCTATGCCGAACTGTGGTAGCGCAAGGAAATGTAAAAAGCGAGTTAGTTACTATCCGTTACTTTTATGCAATAAGTCGATCTCAATGGCAATGTTGCTCATGTTCTTGCACTTCATGTTCATAATACAATCATTTTATTGTATTTTTTTAATAGAAATCATTTGATCAAGTAAATTGCGTATCTTGTGAATGAAAAAGCAGAGGCCACAAGGGTTGTACCAACCGAGGATGAAAATGACTTCCTCCTCTCCAGTCAAGTTCTGCATTGAGACTTACAATACTTATTAGAGTCTTAGAGATGAGATGATACAGCTAATCATAAAGTTAAAAGGTGAAAGGGAAGCTTACTGGTTGAGGGATAGGACATCATAAAAAGCTTGGATGCTATTGCTCATCGTAATAGCATGTGAATGTGGTAGCTAAGCAAGTCAAGTAGTCAACTACGCAATTTAGCATCAATCCATCAAAGAAGGCAGCATGTGAGTTTTTTAATAGTAACATGATTCCATCATCGCATGTGAGTTTTGATATAATGCCTAGCTAGTTGTCATACTTACATTACATAATTTTTTTTTCAGAATAGTTCAATTATGAAGAGAAGTGGAGACATTGCGTCTCTTTTTCAAAAACACGCAGCAAAGAAGGCAGCAGCTGCGGCTTCAAACATTGCCCCACCTCCGGTTGAAGAGCAGAATCAAGAGCAAGATAGAGTGGTGGTTGAAGATCCTGTGCCCTCGCCCCTGTCACCGCCACCGCCCGCATCAAAGCCGCCGGTTTATGACATCAATCGCCTTCCACATGATCCAGGTGAAAGGCAACCCATTATAAGTTATCATGTTAATGATCAAGATGCAATCCGAAGAGCATATATTATTAAAGGTCCATGCAAACCTTATACACATGATTTTCCATCAAGATATATTGGAGACAAACCTCGTCGATTCAATTTAGCATGGATGTATAATCATGAGTGGCTTGAATATAGTATAAAGAAGGTGATGAATAAGTCCCTGTACTATGGTCTTTGTGGGGTAGGCTTGTATGCAGACTTTAAGGACTGACATCTTGATATCGGCTTTAAGGAATGACATCTTGATCATCATAGGGACAAACATCTTGATTGTCGACTTTAAGGATGACATCTTGGTGTCATAGGACAAACATCTTGATTTGTCGACTTTAAGGGACAAGATCTTGATTGTCATAGGACAAACATCTTAGACTAGCATCTTAGCATATACTTGGTGGTTGGCGACCTATAAATATGTATCCCCAACCCCTCAAAGTTGGCATGGCATTGTGTTAGAAATAAACAAAGAAAAATTGCCTCATCTCCAAGTGTCATCCTCTCCATGAGAGTAAGGATCTTGCTAACACCAACAAAGAAGAGTCCGGCGAGTAACAAGTGGTATCGAGCCTTACTATCTCTGTAGCTTGAGCATCTCTTGCTCATCTCGGTCTCGACCTCGCGGCAATGTAGCAAGCAGCTAGCGGCTCGGTATCCCCGCTCACTCTCTCCGGAGGCGAGGCAAGCTCGTCGAAGCAACCCTCTCCACGCACCCCAAGATGGCGCGCCATGTCCGCAGGCGATCTCGGCCTTCGATCGCCTCGAGCACTCGGCGTCGTGACGGCCGAGCTTCGCCGGCAGAGCAGCCAGCGAAGGAAGGGCGGCAGAGACCGGCCGCTGCGGCGAAGGGCGGCAAGGCGTCAATGGCGGATTGGGCAAGCGGTGAGCGGCGGAGGCGGAGAGTGAAGCGGCGGCGGCAGATGCAGCGTCGCGGCGGCAGAATGAGGTCAAGGTTTTGCGCGGCGGCAACAGCAGCTCCATCTCTCGCGATGATAGCCGACGCGGACCTTGAGCGGCCGAAAGGGAGGCAGCAGAGGCGGAAGCGCGAAGGGCGCGCTTGCGACGCCCATGAGCGGCGGCGGCACCAGACAGCGCGGACGCGCGGTGGCGCTCTCGAAGAGCGCGCGCGCGGCGGCGTCAGACGGGTCGACGGAGAGCACGGCCTTCACGTAACGCGCTCTCTCTCCCGCATGCGGCACCGTGGTCACCACGGGTACCGTGCCGTCGTCGAGGGCGTCGGCCCGGCGTGAGTGGCCTACCCTCACCAAGACCAACTATGTCGAGTGGGGCTGCGGTGATGAGGTAAAACTCGGTGCGGCATATGTGGGATGCAGTCCGGTACGGCGACGTCGACTACGACCAGGATCGACGGGCGCTGGATGCTCTCATCACTGCAGTCCCGCCCGAGATGCAGTTCTCGCTTACCAACAAGCGGACTGCCAAAGAGGCTTGGGACGCCATCGCTGCAAAGACGCATCGGCGCCGACGCGCGCGCAAGTCCACATTGCGAGCGCCGCGCGGAGTGGGAGCACTTGGCCTTCAAGCCAGGTGAGGACGTGGATGACTTTGTTCTCCGTCTCAACACTCTGTTGCAGAAGCTGGTGCAGTTCGGCGACGACACCTATGGCGAGGAGAGAGCTGTGGAAAAGCTCTTCCGCTGCGTCCCCGAGAAGTACAAGCAGACGGCCCGCTCGATCGAGTCTCTGCTGGACCTCTCCACGATGACGATCGAGGCGCGCGGTCGCCTCAAGGTTGTTGCGGCGATGAGCCACAGCGCCTCTCGGGACCCGTCTCCATTGGCGGAAGCTCCTCCTCGCTCGGGAACAGTGGGTCGCCGGCCAAGGTGACGGGAAGAAGGGGAGCCTTCTTCCCGACGGCGACGCAAGCATGGTAAGCGCGCAAGTCGCGCAAAGACGCCAAGCATGGGCGCGAGGACGTCCGAGGGTAATGATCGTGGGCGCCAGCGGCGCCACGGCAAGCAAAAGCGCGACGAGGCGACTCTTGCCACAAGCGCGCAAGCTTGGTCATTGGGCTGGATTGTCGGCGACCACGACGCGGCAGCCCACGTCGCGCAGTGCAGGAGGAGGAGCAGCGGCTCTGTTCATTGCTCATGCGAGCATCGAACTACCTCCGGCACGCCGACCGCGATGGCTCTCTCCACCTTGACGAGCCAAAAGCACATGCCCTCCTCGGCTACGACTCGCAGCGACAAGATCGACGGGTGGTGCCTCGACACCGCGCCACCCATCACATGACCGGTCGGCGGAGTTCTTCGCCGAGTTTGACTCTAGCGTCCGAGGCTCCGTCAAGTTTGGGGCGCCTCGCGTGGAAATCAAAGGCGTCGGCTCGGTCATCTTCACCACCGTGTCCGGTGAGCACGGGTTGCTCACCGGCGTCTACTACATCCCCGATCTGCGCTACTCCATCATCGACTTGGGGCGGTGGATGAGAACGGCTCGCGTGTCGAGATCGAGCGCGGTCTGCGGATTTGGGATCTTCGCGCCGCCTTCTTGCCAAGGTAACAGAGCGCAAACCGACTCTACATTCTTCACGTGCGGTGACACAACCCCTCTGTCTCGCCGCTCGTCGGGACGACGAGGCGTGGCGATAGGCACGAGCGCTTTGGGCACCTTCACCGAGGCCCTCGGCGGCTCGGTGCCATGGAAATGGTGCGAGGCCCGTGCCTTGACCATGTGGAGCGATTCTGCGGCGTCTGCGTGTTGACGGCGAGGCGACTCCCTTTCCCCCCGGCGAGTTTAGAGCCAAGGAGAGGCTCGAGCTCGTGCGGGACTTGTGTGGCCGGTGACGCCGGCCACACCGGGAGGACGACGCTACTTCGTTGCTTGTCGGCGATCTCTCCCGCTACATGTGGGTGATGGTCCTCGGCGGCAAGGGAGAGGCTGCGGGCGCCATCAGCGCACGCAGTCGCTGCGAGGCGAGTCGCGGCCGCAAGCTGCGCGTCTTCGCGCCATGCACAACGGCGGCGAATTCACGGCGATCGAATTCACGTCGTCTTTACGATGAGGTCATTCGGCGCCACTACTCCGCAGCCGTCTGCCCGCAGCGAGCGGTGTCGTCGGCGGCGCAACCGGGCGGTTGTGGGGATGGCTCGGGCCCTCCTCAGCTGCAGGGGATGCGCCGTCTTCCGGGAGAGGCGGTGGTGACGGCCGTCTACATCCTCAACCGCTCGCCTACCAAGGCGCTCGATGGCAGGACGCCGTACGAGGCTTGGCATGGACGCAAGCCGGCGGTCTCCCACTTGCGGGTCTTGGCTCCTCGCGTTCGCCAAGGAGCTTGGTTACATCGGTAAGCTCGGCAGCAGAGCACTCGGGAGTGTTCATCGGCCACGGAGGGCTCGAAGGCCTACCGCATCCTCGACCTGTCACACAGCAGCGCCCGCATCTCGCGTGGACGTTGTGTTCGACGGAAGGCGGCCGGACGTGGGACAAGGCGGTGGGCGGCGGTTCGACCGACTCGGGGACTTTGTTGTCGACTACGTCCATTTCGAGAGAGCCGGGGGAGCTAGCAGCTCGTCTTCATCGAGCTCGTCCACCTCGACACCTTGCTCGCCACCAGCTCCGGCGAGAGCTCCACCACCTTCGGCACCGGCTACGCCACGCTCTCCCGCACCGGCTCACCACTCTCCTGCACCAGAGGCCACACCACCGGGATTGGCCCCAATAGCTTCGGTCCACGACGAGCAGCGCATGGTGGAGTTCGCTACTCATTGTCTCCGACGAGGACGCGTCGACGCCTACCACGACGACGAGCCTCTACGCTATCGTACCATGGACAACATCCTCGGCGAGCAGCCCATCCCTGGACTGGCGCAGCACGACTTCGAGGCGGAGCTGCACTTGGCGTGCGACGACGGCGAGCCTCGTTCCTTCGCCGAGGCGGAGGGAGACGCGGCATGGCGTGTCGCGATGAAGCAGGAGATGGACGCCGTCGGCGAACCGGACGTGGGAGCTGGCGGATCTTCCTGCCGGTCACCGAGCGATCACCCTTAAGTGGGTGTTCAAGCTGAAGCGGGATGAAGCCGGCGCCATCATCAAGCACAAGGCTCGCTTGGTGGCACGAGGTTTCATGCAGCAGGAGGGTCGACCCGATGGCGCCGCACTGTCGCGCGCATGGAGTCCGTTCGTCTTCTCCTCGCACTTGCGCCCGGGAGGATTGGCGCGTCCATCACATGGACGTCAAGTCCGCCTTCCTCAACGGCGACTTGAAGGAGGAGGCCTACGTCCGTCACCGCGGGATTCGTCATCCCGGCAAGGAGGGCAGGTTCTCGCTGCGCAAGGCCCTCTATGGCTTGCGGCGCAGCACCACGAGCATGGAACGCTGTGGACTCCACCCTCAAGCAAATGGGGTTCAGCAGAGCGCACACGAGGTCAGCGCGGTCACCGGCGGGGCAAAGGCGGCAACACCTGGCGGTGGGCGCCTACGCCGACGACTGTTGATCACCGGCCCAAGGAGGCCGAGGTCGAGAGTTCAAGGCGGAGATGAAGACCGCCTTCGGATGAGCGACTTGGGGCTCCTCTCCTTCTACAGGGATCGAGGTCCACCGGGACGACTCCCAGATCTCTCTTGCAGACCGCCCACGCCAAGCGCACCGCCGAAGTGGCGGGCTCACCGATCGCAACCCACCCACACTCCTATGGAGGAGAGGTCAAGCCGAGTCGTGAGAGCACGGCGGAGGAGGTGGACGCGACGCAGATCGGGCGCGATCGTGGGCGACCTTCGCTACCTCGGCCCACACGCGCCCGATTTGGCGTTCGCCGTCGGCACGTCGGTCGGTTCATGCGGCGACCGACGACGAGCATCGGCGAGCCGTGAAGAGGATCCTCCGCTACGTTGCGGGCACCTCCGACCACGGCTTGCACTACCCGAGGTGTCCCGCGGCGCGACTTCATCGCATGCGGCGGCGACCACGCAGGCGACATCGACACCAGCAAGAGCACAAGCGGGATTCTCTTCTTCCTCGGCAAGTGCCTCGTTAGCTGGCAGTCAGTCAAGCAGCAGGTGGTGGCCCTGTCCAGCTGTGAGGCCGAGTACATAGCGGCTTCCACCGCTCGACTCAGCGCGCTCGGCTCGCTCGGCCTTGGTGATCTCCTCGGCAGAGACAACAAGCGGTGGCTCGTGGTGGGACAGACAAGTCGCGCCTGCTCGCCAAGAACCCGTTTTCCACGAGCGGAGCAAGCATATCGGGTGAAGTACCACTTCATCCGAGGCTGTTTGGATGAAGGCAGCATCAAGGCGAGCTACATCAACACCACTGATCAGCTTGCGGACCTGCTCACCAAGCCTCTTGGGAGGGTAAAATTCCTCGAGCTCTGTTCTAGGATCGGGATGGTTCAACTCTCCCACAAGACGACGCACAAGACTTAGGGGGAGAATGATGAATAAGTCCCTGTACTATGGTCTTTGTGGGGTAGGCTTGTACAGCAGCTTTAAGGACAAAGATCTTGATCGACTTTAAGGACAGCATCTTGACTGTCATAGGACAAACATCTTGATCGACTTTAAGGACGACATCTTGATTGTCATAGGACGAGATCTTGATTGTCGGCTTTAAGGACGAGATCTTGACTGTCATAGGACTGACATCTTAGACTAGCATCTTAGCATATACTTGGTGGTTGGCGACCTATAAATATGTATCCCCAACCCCTCAAAGTTGGCATGGCATTGTGTTAGAAATAAACAAAGAAAAATTGCCTCATCTCCAAGTGTCATCCTCTCCATGAGAGTAAGGATCTTGCTAACACCAACAAAGAAGAGTCCAATGAGTAACAAGTGGTATCGAGCCTTACTATCCTGTAGCTTGAGCATCTCTTGCTCATCTCGGTCTCGACCTCGCGGCGGCCCGTGCAGAGCAAAGGCAGCTCGGTCTCCCGCTCACTCCTCTCCGAGACGGCAGCGGCTCGTCGAAGCAACCCTCTCCACGCAATGGCCCCAAGAGCGCGCCATGTCCGCGAGGCGATCTCGGCCTTCGATCGCCTCGAGCACTCGGCGTCGTGACGGGCCGAGCTTCGCGCAGCGAGAGCAGCAGAAGAAGGGCGGCAGAGATCAGCGAAGCGCAAGTGAAAGGGCGTCAAGGCCGGTACAAGGCGGCGGGGCAGCGGCAGAGCGGAGGTGGAAGCGGCGGCGGCAGATGCGCGGCGGCGGCAGCGGAGGTCAAGGTTTTTGCGGCAAGAATAAAGCAGCTCCATCTCTGCGATGCCAGCGGCCGACGGACCTTGAGCACTGGAAAGGGAGCGCAACAGCGGGCGAAGCGATGGCGAGGCGCGCCGACGCCCATGGCGGCAAGCAGCTTCAGACAGCGCGGACGCGCGGTGGCGCCTCGAAGAGGCGCGACGGCGGCGTGACTGGTCGACGGAGAGCACGGCCTTCACAGGCAACGCGGCTCTCTCTCCCCGGTACGGTACCGTGGTCACCACGGGTACTACCTCTTTGTCACTTAAGGAAGCTATCGAAGGTTTACTTGTTAGTCATGGATTGAGTATGACTCAGATTAGAGGTCAAGGTTATGATGGGGCTAGCAATATGAAAGGAGATATTAAAGGGCTGAAAACATTAATCATGCAAGAATCACCTTCTGCGTATTATATTCATTGCTTTGCACATCAACTCCAACTAGTTCTTGTTGCCGTTGCCAAGGGAAATACTGATTGTAAGACTTTTTTGATCAAGTATCTATCTTGTTGAACATTGTTGGGGTTTCTTGCAAGCGTCATGGTATGCTTCGAAATGCTAGGCTTGAGAATGTCAAGAAAGCACTAGAGTGTGGTGAGCTTGAATCAGGGAGTGGATTAAATCAAGAGATGGGTTTGCCTAGGCCTGGTGAGACTCGGTGGGGCTCTCATTACAAAACTATATGTAGCATCATCACTATGTATTCCTCAATCCATGATGTGCTCATTGATCTTGGTGATGATATTTCACATAAAGATGATTGGACAAAGATACATTTTGTGCTTGGAGCATTTGAAACCTTTGAGTTCGTTTTCTTTGTGCACTTAATGTATGTTATTCTTGGATACACAAATGAGTTATCCGAGTGTTTGCAGAGAAGGGATCAAGATATTCTTAATGCAATCTCACTTGTTAATGTGGCAAAGAGTAGAATGCAACAGCTGAGGTCTGATGGTTGGGATAATTTTCTTGAGAGGGTCACTTCTTTTTGCATTACACATGATGTTGAAGTTCCTGCTATGGATGGGGCTTATGTGCCTTATGGAAAATCAGCAAGGTATGCCCGTGCCCGAAACCAAACAAATGATGACCATTTCAGAAGAGAAGTATACATTGGTGTCATTGATCAAATTAGTCAAGAGCTTGATAATCGGTTTGATGAGATCAATATGGAGCTACTCTCTTGTATGTCAGCCTTTAGTCCTTCCCACTCCTTTGCTTCTTTTGATGCACGGAAGGTACGTAGATTGGCTGAATTTTATCCTAAGGATTTCTCCAACAATGATTTGCTAAAACTTGAATTGCAACTTGATAATTATATTGATGACATGCAACGAGATGATCGCTTCCAAGGTCTAGACAACATTGTTGATCTGTCAGTTAAGCTTGTTGAAACACAGAGGCATAAAGTGTATGATATGGTTTACTTGCTAGTGCTAGTGTTGAAACACAGAGGCATAAATTGATATTGCTTTTACCGGTGGCAACTGCTAGTGTTGAAAGGGTTTTTTCTGCATTGGTTATAGTGAAAACAAAGTCAAGGAATAAGCTAGGTGATAGTGTTTTGGATGATTGTCTAGTCACATTCATTGAGCGGGATATTTTCTTCCAAGTTGATGAAGATGATATAATTGAGACATTCATGTCATTCAGAAAGCGGCGGATAAACAAGTAATATTGTAAGTCTTTTCTATGGCTATATTTCGAATTATTTGTATTTCATTTGAATAATTTATATCAAGATTTGTCGTCGTTTCTAGCTTAATTTTTGAATTTAAGGCTTATCATGTTCTTTAATGTATTTGGTTTTATCGAATTAGAATATGGTTTTACCGAATGGTATAAGAAATTTTTTTTTGGCATACCCTGTGGTAAAATCCTAGATCCGCCACTGATAACAAGAATAAAAACAAGTGCATGGAGCGGAAGCACATCATTATTACCTTTGTGAGGGTGCTCTTGCCGGAGCCGTTCGTCCCCATGACCGCATGAATCTGTGAACACACGCAGACAGAAACCAACACGAGTCAGCACCCTAAACCTTAAAGCCCCAATTAAGCACTACACCACAAGCCGCTAACTTTCACAGCAACACGAACCTCGCCCTCGCGGATGGTGAGGTCGACGCCGGCGAGGATCTGCACGCCAGTATCCTTCACGGAGGCGGTGAGCCCGCGCACCTCGAGAAGCGGCCTCCCGAAGGACTCGGCCGCCGCAGCGGCGGAGCCGGAGGCCGCGGGCGAGCGGTGGCGCGGCCGCAAGGAGATGGAGCTCGGGCAGAGAGTGCGGAGAGAAGGGGGGTGGGGTGAGAGTGGGCGAAGAGGCGGCGGCGGCGGCGCAGGGCAGCGCCATGGGGAGGTGGGGTGAGGCAGGAGGTGCGCCTCCAGTGTTCCGCTCGTGGCGGCTTCGGATGTCGGGGGCGGCGCCGTAGGCGGAGGGGTATTTGGCAGTGTCGAAAAAAACGGTCGGAACCGATTAATGGTCCGTTTAATGGAGTGGCTAGATGGGAGTCGCTAGTTAAAAAGTCACGTGCGTGTGTGTCCAGTGCTAGTGCTGAAGGTGTTAATACTAATTTTAATTGTTAGATGTCAATTGAATAACTAAGATTAATACGAATTTCTGCTTTTAAACTATTTAATCACTTTGTATATTCTCACCTTCACTGCACCTTTATTAATATATCTTCATTAAACACCAGGTATGCTCCCACTATATATATATATATATATATAGTTAATATTTGTGAATATCAAATCAGCCGTATTATTCGATTAGTTGACCGTTTCCGTATAATCGCCCCATATTATCAACTTGTTTCTGTATGATCATCCTGCATGATCTTATTAATCGGCAGTTGATGTGGAGCTAGTCATTATTTTTTTTCCTTCCACTTGTTAAGTTTCTTCGACTTGCTGATGGAGATAAAAAACTAGTTATAAGATTCATATATGGAGGTTTATTGAATGCAAAGCGTCAGCTGGTTCACTACCTTAAAAATTAGCTGGGGTTTTGCATTTCTGTATTTAATGTTGTTGATGACTACATTGAAGGCGAGCTGGATAGTGACCTCTATCTAATGGCATATTATCTCAACCGATACTACTTTTACAGGAATAGAGCCGACATGGTTGGGTCTAAAAAGATATCTAATGGCATATTATCTCAACCGATACTACTTTTACAGGAATAGAGCCGATATGGTTGGGTCTAAAAAGATATTTAGTAGCGTTCATAAGTGACCAATGTATGTTTTTAATCTATTACCTAAACTCGTTGCAAGTCGTACTTTGGTGATGCAGAACTATTATTGTATGCTGATAAATTTATTTTTTGAGTTAGTAATGAAGTTATCATAGACAATTGAAGGGTGGTACAATATAATATGTTCAAATATTTCTAAAACTAATATTATCATTAAATACGTAAAAACGCCAAATTATTCATATAATCTTGATTAATTATCTGTATTTCAATTAATTGTTTAATAGTTTTCTGTCCGTATTCCGTTTTTTACGACACCGATTATTTGGTGCTTGGTGGTGTGCTCCACAGCTCGATGGCTGCAGCGCATTTGTTTGGACTCCGGGCCGTCTCACAGGTCAGGTCACAGCTCACAACCCAGTTCCCCGCTAGGCCAATACGAGCCCGCTTCGACCGCGCTTTTCTACCAAGGCGGTTCAAACACGCACGTGTTTCAAGGAAACATAAGACCGCTTGCGATTCTAGCTGTTCTATTTGACGGGCCGACGGTGCTAGTCTGGTAGATGTCCTTGTTAGCGCAGCAACAGTAGCGTGAGTATGTTATTACAGTACTACTAGCACTAGAAAAATAACGCAGAAGCAGTGCTGGTTTTACTGTGCGTAGAAAATATTGTGTCGACTATACTGTTCAGTGTTGTAGCGAGGAAATGTACTTTACTGACCTGGGCCCTTCGCTCACGATTGAACGGTTCGGATGAGTACAGAAGAGGATCCTTGTCCAAGGATTCGTCGGTCAACGACGCGTATGCAAACAGGCTGGGCGCCCTGCCGTACAGTACTGCCTTGCTGCACTGCATCCTCTCCCACCTGCGCTCCGGGCAGCTCAATCGTGCAGACTAGCGTCCTGTCGCGGCGGTGGCGGCACCTCTGGCGCACCGCGCCGTGCCTCGACGTCGACCAGCGGGAATTCCAGGCCGCGGGGCGAGCCAGAGGAGTGGGCCAAATTCGAGGACTTCGCGGATAACCTCCTCTCTCGCCACGGCGGCGACCTGTTCTCCCATCTGGGCACGTTCCAGCTGCGCATCGCCGACGCCCGGCACGTCCACGGCGACCGGAGGCGGCCTTACCGCAGCAGGTGGGTCCGCCTCTGCCTCGAGCGCTACCGCCCCGCCGTACTCGACATCCGCTGCGGTTGGGGAATGCACTTCAACCTGCCTTGTGCAGGCTCCGGTGCTCTCCGCCGCCTCATGACCCTGCGCCTCGATGGGATCGTGCTGGGCGGCGGCTTCGGGCACCAGCTCGGCGCCTCCGGCTGTCCTCACCTGAAGCACCTCGAGCTCAGGCACTGCGCCTTCCGCTTGGAGGAGTTGGTCACCACTCGCACGCTGAACAGGCTGGTCGTCGACCGTTCCTTAACGTCCCCGACACTGGATTACGGTACTCGCCCGCGCAGAGAAGTGCCCGCGCATCGCGGCTCCTGGCCTCACTTCTCTGCGCCTGGTCCTGCACTGCCGCCTACACGTATGGGTGTACGAGGTGCCGTCGCTCGTCGAGGCGTCGGTCAACATCGAGAGCGACGGCATCGGCGGCGGCGACCAATACGAGCTTCTTTGCAGCCAGTACAACGTGACAAGATTAGCACTGTCCGGCTTCGCGTCGCTAGAGACGGTGTGTTACGTCGACATGTCATGAAAATTCCGTGCGAGACATATATAACTCTAAAATCAATCAATACTTGCACGTCGAGTTCTTTGTTTCAGGTGATGGCTGATGAATGAAGGACAGGAAGATTTGCCGGCGTTTCGATCGTAACCTTAGAACATTGCTCCTGCATGAATGCGACTTGGGCGGCTACTCGCCTAAAGGTTCGATGGGTGGTTTACATCCCCGTCCGCTATGCTCGTTACGCGGATGACTTTCTTGTAGCTGACGATGCTAGAGCTGTTTCTGCGGAACGCTTCCAACTTGGAGAAGCTTGGTAAGCTGTATTAGCGTGTAATAAAAAAAATTATCGCATAAAATATGTAGTCATGCGAGTAATAAATCATAGATAGATAGTACTAGACGTGCAGTGCAGTGAAATAAGAGTTGGAGTAGTCGGTCTGACATCATTCGTGTCGATGTAATGGAAATAGTCGATCGTCCAACGTACCTAACCATCGATCGTCCCTCTAATAGCCCATTGTGGGCCCTTCTAATAGGAGGCGGCTAGAGTTTCGGTGGGTGGTGCAACATCCTCCCAAAACCCCACGCCCCTTATAAAGAGCCCCTAACATATCATTACTTTAGAAACTCGTCATAAATGTTAACTATATATGGATTATAATTCAATTTAAATCTCTAACGGATTAAATCCGAACTAGTTTGTTCCAACTTGACGAGGATCTAATAATCCTCATTTTATCTTTTATCCGTAATTCTTATTATGGGTAAATATGATGTCACGTAGTCCCCAGAAGTACCCCTTATATTCGTAAGGGAGAGGCCTACCAGGTGATTGTAAGTTCTCCTACAATCACCCCTATAGTCGTAAGTCTTACTACGACTATGTCACAGTCGTAAGTCCTTATACGACCACTACATAGTCGTAAGTCCTTCTACGACCACTACCTGGTCGTAAGTCCTTCTACGACTTATACCCAGTCGTAAGTCCTACTACGACTAAGTTAACCACGACCACCTTATAATCAATAGCACCTACAATGAGTGGGTCCAATTGATTAAGGAATCGAGCGGTCCTCGTGCACTATAATTAGTGTAGTAATAGTGCTTAAATACCCCATTACCTCGAAGGATAGCGCCAGCGGTGTGAAGGAGCCATTACGCCGTTGATTATTGCCATCATGCGCCCATTACTAGCTTAATTAGGCGCATCTTCCGCAGGACAAAACGGCTACTCCTTCACGACTATATAAGGACGTCAATCAGAGGGCAAAGGGAGAGGAGGGCGAGTCAAGGGGAAACACAAATCTTGTTCTCGTAATAGTCACGGTTTCGCTTGATTATCAAGAATACATCAATACCATACACACACAGAGTAAGGTTGTTATTCTCCGGAGAAGGCCCGAACTGTCTAAACATCCGTGTCAATCCACTCTGCGTGATCTCATCTCTAGGAGACCCCGAATCAAACAATCTTTACGTAAGATCGGTTCTAATACAAGCGCAGTTGGCGCCGATAGTAGGGATCTTAGGTAATCTCTTGTCAACATACTCTCTTTTTCCAAATCTCATGCAATCATGGCGGGAGAATGGAGCGAGGAGAACTGGTTTGACTTGGCGGATTCTGTGACGTCGACATGGATGCGGTTTCAACTACGAGCCGAGTGATGCATCCTCGATGGTGATGTTGCCTCCGAGATCATTCTCCAGAAACCATCCCATCGATGGAGTTGAGGAGGATCCTTATCCCCACAACGATACGCCCCTCAGAGGGCCAATTCCTCAAAAGACAAGGGTCAATCCGACTGAACCGCACCCGGGAGGACTCACGACACGACAAGAGTTTTTCCTCTAAGTGTCCAAGTCCCCTAAGGCGGTCCGACACAGTGAGACAAGTTCATGAGCCACCATTCGAGACTCCACCAACATCGGTGATCCTCTCTCGTGGTAACTCCGAGAGGGTGGGATCAAGCATGCTTTTCTGCGAATTCGACTGTCTCTCCGCAGATCTCATTTGCGGACGGAGGCGATTATAACCCAGTTCCCCTACGGAGGATTGCTCCAAGTCGCCAGATGGTGTCTCTCGAGTACTCCTCAAGCGGGAGGCCTCGGCGCAAGTGAGAATCATCAGCGGAGGTCTTCGTCCTTCCCTCAAATCGAGTCGACCTAATGGAGGCCGAGATAAGAACACTCCCGAAGGTCACGACTGCGCCCCTCGTGGTAATGGCAAGGCACCACCGGTGACGAACATGACCAATACTCGATCGTGAGAAATCCTCGACATTCTCACTCCACCGAGAAGGCCTCAAAGATCGATGAGGAGAATTTTGAGGCCATCCGACGAAGAAGATTGCCGCCGGAAGAATCTGTAGGCGCATTCAACATCAGTCGAAGGAGGTACAAGAACTCCAGGACATCAACGACTTGCTCGAAAATCCCAATCAAGAGCTTGCTCGAACGCCAGGATACGATCTCTTTGCTGAAGAGATTGCGCAAAGGCTTCGAACTGTGATGACAAGACTGGAAGTACCTCGTCGACATCATTCAAGTAGTCGTAGCAATACGACTTCCTCACTACTGGTCAATCAAATATTTCACTACGAAGAAATCGACACGGCTATAAATCGCATCGATCCCCTACTCGGAGAAATACATTTCGATTGGCTGATGATCAAGAAGCTCCTCGGAGAGGTAATCATTCACCACTTCGACAAGGAAATCCACAACGGATAGAGTACGAGGAGTATTCCCCTCGTAGAGCTGAGACCTACTACAGGACAGTCAGCCTATTGCCGGGTATCGTCAGATATCGATCACTGGTGACATTAACCCTTCTTTCCAAAGAAAGAAGGCGCCAAGAAGTCATTCTGGGATCCGGGCATTTTCGCGACCTTGAGCGTCACGCCACCTCATTTTCGACCAGTGAACATGGAGAAGTTTGATGGATCTCAAAATCCCATCGAATTTCTTCAAATCTACACAACAGCTGTCCGAGCAGCAGGAGGAGGAGAGCACGTAATGGCTAATTACCTTCCGACTGTGCTTGAAGGATCCGCTCGATCGTGGTTATTAAACCAACCACTCGAGTCGATCTACTCTTGGCAACACCTCTGCGATCTTCTACAGGCGAATTTCCAAGGCACATACAACCGCCCTAGAAAGGAAGACGACTTGCACCGGATCAAACAGAACAACAACGAGACTTTGCGTCAATTCATCAAACGCTTTAGTCAGGTTGTAACTCAATTCCGAAAATTTCTGACTCATCTGTGATCAGGGCTTTTAAGTAAGGAGTCCGTAGTAGAAGGATAACAGAGGATATTGCTTTGAATCCTCCCAACAACATTCTTTGAGCTCTTGAGATGCCCGTCGATATCGATCGCTTCGAGGCGGTCGAGTGGAACAACACTATTGATCGAGAAACGTACACTCCTCGAGAGCCAGGTGAAGTTGGTAAGGACAAGAAAGCAAAGAAGTCCAAGAAGAAAATAAAGAGTCAAAAACCACAAACCAGTGGTTTCAAGGAGGTCTTGGCCGTGAAAGATAAAGAGCCACGAGCCACCAAGTCATATACTGATCAAGGCAAAGGTAAGCGACCTGATCGTAGAAACGACAAACCAAGGTGGTGTCCTTTTCATAAAAAGGAAGGACACGACCTTCGCAACTGCCGAGTTTTCCAAAGAAAGCTCGAAGACTACTACAACGGCAAAGAGCCACTCCCCACTCTCGAGCAGGTAGGGAATACGAGTGGCCAAAAGTCGTCAGATGACGAAGAGATGCCGTTCCAAGATCCGCAACATACCGTAAAGCACATCTACGGAGGATCAGCGATATACGAGTCGAAACGACAACTCAAAGCTGCCGGAAGAGAGGTAAACTCTATAAATGCTCCTCTTGTCAATAATTTACCGAAGTGGTCGGAAGTTACTCTTTCTTTTGAGAAGGATGACTGCCCAACCACTTCAAATCGATCAGGTCGATACCCGATTGTGGTCGAACCCACCATCAACAACTGTCGGGTCAATCAAGTGTTGGTTGATGGTGGCAGTTCCTTGAACATAATGTTTACCAACGCCCTGGACGAAATGCAAGTACCCAGGAGAAAGGTAAGACCGGTACGATACTCTTTTCATAGTATTGTACCGGGGTCTTCGGCCAAACCCATTGGCCAAGTTTCTCTTCCTTTAACATTTGGTTCACCAAGTAATTTCAGGATAGAGAAAATCTCCTTTGATGTGGTCGATTTCGATACGACATATAACGCCATACTCGGATGACCAGCTTTGGCAAAATTCTTAATGGCTACTCATTATGGATATCAATGTCTTAAGATGCCAGGTCCCAAAGGAGTGATCACAATTCATTGTGACAAAAAGATGGCGTATAACTGCGATCGTCGATCCCTCGAGATGGTTGGTCAAATACCAACTCGAGATGAAAGTCAGCCTTCGACTACCAAGTCGAAGCCTAAAGCTGCACCAAAGCCGAACGACCAAGTCAAAGAGGTTCCTCTGGACGCAGAGAAACCCTCGAAGACTGTTCGCATCGGGGAAACTTCCGACCCCAAATAGGAAGACGCCCTCATCGCCTTCCTCCGAGCTAACGCAGATGTCTTCGCGTGGCAAGCATCCGACATGCCCGGAGTCCCCAGGGAGGTGATCGAGCACAGGCTAGCTTTACTACCGATAAAGTACCGTAAAACAAAAATTACGAGATTTGCCCCGATCGACGAGATGCTATTAAATCGTAATTGGATAAGCTACTTAAGCGGGCTTTATAAGAGAAGTCAACCACCAGAGTGGTTGGCTAACCTGTAATGGTCAAAAAGTCAAGCGGCAAATGGCGTATGTGCGTGAGACTTTCTTGATCTTAATAAAGCTTGTCCAAAAGATGATTTTCCTTTACCTCGTGATCGATCGGTTGGTTGATTCTCTGCGGGTTGTGAAATATTAAGTTTTTAGATGCATATTCGGATACCACGGATCAATATGTGTTTAAGCGATGAAGAAAAGACCGCATTTATTACACCATTTGGTACTTTTGCTATGTCAAAATGCCATTTGGTTTAAAAATGCCGGTGCTTCTTTTCAACGCTTAATGCAAACGACTTTTTCATCTCAATTAGGCCGGAATCTGGAAGCCTATGTTGATGATCTAGTCGTAAAAAGCATTAAGAAATTTAATCATATCACTGACCTGCAAGAAACATTCGACAACCTTAGAAAGCACCACTTAAAACTTAATCCCGAGAAGTGTGTATTCGGAATTTCTTCAGGAAAATTGCTTGGATTCCTAGTATCTGAACGAGGAATCGAAGCAAATCCTGAGAAAATAAAAGCCATCCTCGGATCGCCCTCAGACCACAAAAAGGAAGTCGAAACTCACTTTGGGTGCATGGCGGCTTTAAGTCGTTTCATCGCACGGCTAGGAGAAAAATGACTACCTTTCTTTAAACTTCTCAGGAGACACGAAGGTTTTGAGTGGTCGAACGAGGCAAACGCTGCCTTTGAGTATGTCAAGAGGTACCTTTCGAGTGCTCCTGTTCTGGTTTCTCCAAAGCCAGAAGAGATGCTCCTAATTTACCTAGCTGCCACGCCACGCAAAGAAAGCGCGATCTTGGTCGTAGAGCGTGAAAGCGTACAACGACCGGTTTACTCGTCGATGAAGTTTTACGGGCCTAAGGGCGTTACCCTCGTGTCCAAAACTTCTATATGCCCTCCTCATGTCTTGAGGAAGCTGCGGCATTATTTTCAAGCGCACAAAATAGTTTGTGCTGCCTCGAGTTTCCTTTGGGAGCGATCCTCCATAATAAGGAAACAATGGACGCATGGCAAATTGGTCGGTCGAACTTGGGAGTTCGACCTCCATTCGTGTCCCGACGGCCATAAAATCCCGGATCTTGGCGGACTTTATCGCGAATGGACAAATCTGAAACATGCGGGATGCCTAGTACGATTCCACGACCGATGGATGATGTACTTTGACGGGTCACTTACTTTAAGAGGCTCGGGGGCTGGGGTGGTCCTGGTATCTCCTACCGGAGAAACCTTAAAGTATGCCATACAATTAAACTTTCAGGCCACTAACAACGTGACAGAGCGAAGGTTTGCTAGGCGGCATACGAGTGTGAAAGCACTCTCGATTAAATCGACTAGTCGTGAGAGGAGACTCTCAACTAGTCGTGAATCAAGTCGGGAAAGAGTACCAGTGCTCTAACTCGACAATGTCACGGTACTTATCGGAAGTACGAAAGCTAGAAAAGCATTTTTTAGGTTTCGAGGTACAATTCATCCCTTGAAAGGATAATTTCTCATGAGACCAACTTGCTCGAATGGCTTCTTCCGATCTACGATGCAAAAGGAGTTTTCTTGGAGCAACTCCAAAGCCGTCTCTGGTCGAAGAACCAGAGACACCTCCTATTAAGATAGCCTCATTAGACTACGAGGATACCTGGATGACTCCCATCTACGGGTATCTTCACAAGGGTTCCGTACCCGAAGATGATCTTGAGACAGATCGTTTATCCCGAAAAGCCAAAATGTATACTTTGGTCGAAGGAGTCCTCTACAAACGAGGAACCCAAGGGATACTCATGCGATGCATTCCGCAAAACGAAGGAATAAAACTCCTTCATGATATACAGTGGCATCGTGGGACGCATGCTTCCTCTGAGAACATTGGTCGGTAAGGCCTTCGACAAGGTTTTTCTTGGCCTCTGACTCATGCGATGCTAAAAGGTGGTTAAAAGTGTGTCCAATGCCAATTTCATGGTAGACAGATACACCAACCAGCTCAAGCGTTACAGACAATACTTCTTTCTTGGCCTTTTGCGACCTGGGGTCTCGATATCCTAGGACCGTTTCCCAAAGCTCCAGGAGGTTTCGAATTCCTTTTTGTGGCCATTGACACGTTCACAAAATGGATCGAAGCCGAACTCAGCTAGGATAACAGCAAGCGACAAAAGGTTCATGATGAGATGCGTAATTAGCCGATTTGGAGTTAAGTCGGATAATTACGAACAATGGTAAACAATTCGCAAGTGCAAAATTTGAGGAATTTTGCGACGAGTTGGGTACCAAGTTATGTTATGCTTACATTGCACATCCCCAAAGCACAGGCGGTCGAGCGTGCAAGCGGCCAAATAATGAGAGGATTAAAATCCGAGTCTTGACCCGACTTGTTAAGCGCTCGGGGCTTGGGTACAAGAATTACCTTCCGTATTATGGGTAGTTCAGACGACCACCGGTCGGCGGCAGGGAGAAACACCATTCTTTCTAGTGTTGGAGTGAAGCCATGCTTCCCGGAGCTAAAATTGCGGTCGACTCGGGTTGAAACCTTCAACAACTCCGACCAGGAACAACTTCGAGCAGATGACATTAACCTACTCGAAGAAAGAAGAAACATGGCCCTAATCCGTTCTGTAGTCTACCAACAAGCCCTACGCAGATACTACGATCGTAAGGTCCAGCCTCGCAGCCTTGCTGTAGGTGACTTGGTATTGAGGCTCTGCCAATCCAAGTCTAATCGGAACAAACTTTCTCCCAAGTGGGAAGGTCCTTACACAGTGGTCGAAGTCACTCGGCGTGGTCGCACGACTAGCAATGGAAGATGGACAGGTTCTCTCAAATTCTTGGAACATCGACCAGTTACGCAAATTCTATGTGTGACCAACCTTTTAGGCAATAAAGATCCAGGTTCCTTCTACCTCTTTTCGCCTCATTTTTCGAGTAGTGCTTTTATAATCTTTCGACTATGATCCAAAAACACCCAGTTTTCTCTACACTGGTCGAAAGTCAAGTAACATCATCTAGTCGAAGTCTTTCCTCTCTGCATATGGTCCTGCCCACTAGAAGGAACTTCCTAGCATCGACTCGTTACTCACTTTCTTTACCAACATAGAGAGCTCGGGTTCTGTCTAGTCGAAATGTTTTCAAAGCCAACTCTTCCCATCTTAGTTTATTTTTTCAGTAATTTTGAAAAAATTTCTAAGTAGAGTGCACTTTCTTATATTTATTCGACCACCTTTGGTGTACTCGATTCGTTTTAACTGGTCGAAGGAAGAGACACACCTAGTCGAAGTCTTTCCTCTCTGCACGTGGTCCTGCCCACTAGAAGGAACTTCCTAGCGTCGCTCAGTCTCCCACTTTTGCTACTGGAAAAGACTTATCGAGTCCACCAAAAAAGGGCGAACGAATTATTTAAGTCCTCTTAGACGTTTGCTTAACTCAAGTTGCTGTTTTTGGTTCGATTAAACCAGTCGGAGATGGTAACATCACCTAGTCGAAACCTTTCCTCTCTGCACGTGGTCCTGCCCACCAGAAGGAACTTCCTAGTGTCGAGTCGTTTCTACTCTTTCGACCAGTGCTTGACAACCATAACAAAAACTATAAGTTAAATAAACCTCTCTTTGTTTTCAGAAACCCCATTTCACACACTATTTACTTAGATTGTCCAAACAAACTAAGCAAATAGTCGGGGGCTAGGATAAAGTTATTAATTTGACTTCAATTCTTAGTTTTTCATTCGTTTATTATCTTTTGAGTTACTAACTACTCGACAAGATGATTTGCAGGAGACAAGATTGGCCTAGGATAAAGTTATTAATTTAACTTCAGTCCTTGGTTTTTCATTCGTTTATTATCTTTTGAGTTACTAACTACTCGACAAGATGATTTTCAGGAAACAAGTTGGATCATATATTACTCGTCAATGTAAATTATGCGCCTTGCAAAGACATTACAAGATTACTCGAGGGGAGTGCCTAGTTGCATTTCCTCGCTACCTTTTGCCAACCATTGCATTTCCTCAATCGACGACTTGCCTCGATTGAGCGATCGAAGTCGACTTCGATTGGTGCACATTAAGGCGGGGCCTTGAGCTTTAAGTTTCGCCAAAGCGTAACTCATCTGCGACGATTGCCTCCTTATTGATTCGGCTTTGATTAGCCTTGAGTGGTCACCATTTCTTGCAAGTTTTCGACTTGTTCCCCAATGGTACTTATGTGAGCGACTCTGATGATCTTCTCGAGGAGTTTTTCCTCGAATGTAGCTCACCAAGCACGTTGTTCAGAGGCGTGATGTTGCCTTGAAGACTAGTCTTCATTGATTCCATCTCTGTTGGATACGGAGTCGAAGCCTCGCGAAGTTTCTTGTTTTCGACCACTTGTTCTGGAAAGAATAAGACCGGTCAAACAAAAATAAACTTCTAGAGGAAAATAACACAAAGATAATTGTAGGTAAAAGCATTTCTTACCTACTAGTTGAGAATCCAATCTCTTGACCTCTTCTTCATGGGAAGCAATGGTTTCAGCGTGCTTTTTCTCCCATGATCTGATGTCCTCTGCATTCATCTTAGCAATGCGGACGGACTCATTGTAGATCAGAGTCTTCTCTTGGATTTCAGCCTCGAGGCTTCTCAACTCGGTAGCAATTTCTGAACAAGAAATTAGCTTTAGAAAAGGGAAGATATTCGAAAAGAGCGACAGGTAAAGAATTGCTTACCTGTTAATCGAGTTTTCAGGCCCTCGAGTTCCTGATCCTTGTTCTTAGTAATGCGAGAAAACTCCTGAATGACCAAAGATTTGTCTCCAACTTCGGTCCGGAGCTTCCTCATCTCATCTTCTTTTTCTGAAAAAGGAATGAGAGTTGGGTAAAGGTCAAATTCAAAAGCAGTCTTAAGTTCAGCACTTACTGTTTATTTTTTCCTGCAATCTTTTAGATGCAGAGATGGCTTCTCGGAGTCTATCCGAGAGGACTAATACTTCGTTCCTTAGCTTTCTCGACTCCTCTTTTTCATAATCGAGTGAGTCAGCTAAGGTCTTCGTGTCGCTTTTAGCCTCTGAGGACAAAAATGAAGATAAACATCAGCCGATTGGTTGCAAGTCCTTCTACGACCACCGACCTAGTCGTAAGTTTTTCTACGACTATGTCATGGTCGTAAGTCTTTCTACGACCACTTACTGGTCGTAAGTAGCCATAAGCTCTTTGTGACCAATACTTTGTCATGAGTTTTTCCATGACTACTCTCGTAAACACTATACGAGTAATCAAGTCGAAAACAACTATGAGCAACAGTGACTTACCATCTCTCTGCCTGTATACAGAGTTCTTCCTTCTCTTGTCGTAGCTCTAAAAGTTGTCGATGATACTCACCGACAACGGCAATTTGATCCAGAGCTTTCTGCAAAAGAAGACAGTGAGAAGAAAGGGAAAGCCACTTATATAAGTATTCTGCAAAAATACTCACATTCATTGTCGACCTAGCGAAGGTCGAGTACACCAGCTCCGGGTTCTGCAGCTTGTCTATCCTCGCGACTTTATCCTACCACACCTCCTCAAGGCGCTCATTATCGAAAATATCCCCTCTATTGGGAATATCCTTGGGACGGGGGACTCGGTCGCGAGATCGATAAGCAGCAGACCCTATGACGGAGGCAAGTCCAAAGAAGTCAGCACAGAAGTTGAAATATTCTTCATCCTCTGATTCTGTAGCTGTACTTGCTCTTTGGACACCGGAAGAAATGTCTACCACGACCTCCTTTCCGACACGGCGTACAGAGTCATCCTCACCTTCACCAGAGGCTCCTGCAGCTGCCTCTGTGGTCTCTACAACCGCTTGAGGTCGGCGCGCCTTTCGATGAGTCGTAGCTACGACTTCAAGAGTAGCTTGTTGCCTCTCGAGTCGTAGCTATGACTTCAGTAGTTGTAGCTACAACTACTAAAGTCATAGCTACGACCACAGCAGTTGGAGAAACCACTTCGGGAGCCACCTGGGTCAAGGAAGCTCCTTCAACCATTTCCATTGTTACCTCTCCAGAAACTGAAGAGGTGACAATGGGCTTCTCAACGGAAGCATTCTTGGGGGCTGAAGGAGTCGGACTGAAATAAAGAAAAGCAAATCAGGTTGTGAAAAGGAAAAAGGTAAATGTTCTTCTTACACTTTAGTACATTTCACATACCTCTGTACCCTGGTCTTAACCAGGAATTTAGGAGCAATCCTCCCAACGGAGGATTTCTTCTTCTCCACGACCACGTCTGGTCGAGGTTCAACAATGGGCCCAGCTACGACCACGTCTGGTCGTAGAGTTTGAACAGGAACCGGGACTCTAGTCTCCTGGTTCTCTGGATGGCCGAGATCAGTCTCGACCATTCCGATAGCAGCACTACCCTCAACTGCAGGTTGTGCTGGAGCAGCATCGTCCTTCACAAAAGACATAAAATCTTTTCAGATCTCCTTTTCCAGTTGCTTAACAAAACTAGGAGTGGCAGCAACTGCGAAAGATTCCTTGTCATAATAGAAGGGTACCTTAGCCTTGCGAGGTTTGCGCTTAAGAGATTCAGTTGTTTCAACCTCCTCGGCTTCGATAGCTGCAGCCTCGGCTTGATTATGGCTACTACGCCCACGGGCTTTGTAGAGTGCAGTCGAAAGACCAGAGCTCGAGCTTGCTCCTCCCTTGTCGGCAGATTTTACAAGTCGACGTCTCTTAGATGGAGGAGCCGAGCCTTTGTCTTTTGACAACCCAGCGCCAATGGTCATCAGTGCGACTTCCTCGTCGTCCTGACGATTTTCCATGCCTACTTTCTGTAAAGCAAAACAGAAAAAGAAGGGTCACTAACCAGTCGTAAGTTTTTCTACGACCAGTGCCAAGTCGTAAGTTTTTCTACGACACTGTCTTGATCGCAAGATTTTCTACGATCACCTTTAGTCGTAAGTTTCTTCTACGACTATAAAGTCCTAAAGAGAAAATCAACTTTTTTGATTACCTTTAGGCGCTCTATCTTTTCATCTGCGGACAAAGCCGCAATAATTCGAGGAACCGCCACTCGGAGTGGCGGAGATTTCTCACAGATGAGTCTGACTCTAGAGTCAATCTCGGCCTGTGAAAGATCTGTGTAAACAGATAAGAATATTAGACAATGTCGAGAAGGACCAAACCGAGAGCTAAGTCGACAGTTACTTACCCTCGTCGTAGTCTCTGGTTGGGTCTCCTCTCCCCGAGTATCTCCACATAGGAGATGCTCGTTTCTTCAAGGGACTTATTCGGCGTGTGATGAAATCTTTCACCACATGCCATCCGGTCAGCCCCTCTTCTTTCAAGTCCTTGATGGCTTGAATATAGGGGCCAATCCGGCTAATATCTTCAGGAGTCGAGTCCCATGAAGATTTCTTCTCGGCAGCCTTCCCCGCGAAGGAAAGACTGTCTTCAGAGGTGACTTTCCAGTAAAACCACCTCTTCCTCCATCCCGGCCACGAAGACCGGGTAAAACTCTGAATATACTCCTTCGACTTCGAGTCGTGGAGCTTCAGACCGCAGCTTCCGGCGATTCCGGTTTGTCGAGCCATCCCATAATAATATTGGAACAGCTCGAGATCCGCCGGAATCCCCAGGTACGCCTCGCACAGGTACACGAAGACACTCAGCATGGTAATGGAATTAGGACCTAAGTTCACCAATTCCACCCCAAAGTGCTCGAGTACCACTGTAAGAAAGGGGTGAGCGAGCGATCGGAGGTCGCACTCTGTCACGCTTGGAAGGCGGGATTTGCCCATTTTCCCCCGACGGCCACTGCTGCCCAATAGCCGGAATCCACTTCACCAGAGCCTTCTCTGGAATCTTCCCAGCGTCGACTAAGATTTTGATCTTGGCCGCATCCATCTCCGATTCTTCCCATTCGGAAACTCTCTTGGCCATTTCGCTCAGAAACAAGAAGTTCTTTGATTGGGTTGGAGGCGGAGAAGACGAAACCTAGTCGAAGACGGAGAAAGCAAGAACTCGAAGAACAGCGGAGCGATTTGAGGAAAAGGTAAAAATCCAAGTTTAACTCCTGGTGAGTTTTTATAACCGCACGATTGCCACCGCTTCGGAAACCGTCTCATCTATAGGTCTATGGGAGTTGGTTGCACCGTTTCGGGAACCGCCTCATAGGACAAATTGGTGAGAGTCGGTTGCAATTCCCCAGATGGTCCGTTCGAGAAAAATAGGTACGTTTCGTCACCTCCAAGCGAAATTACTTTCTTGACCAAGTCTTTCTGGTCGAATAAAGTAGCAATCGGAAGGGTTTTCTCTCCGACCGCCCTACTACGACCACTTCACGGTCGTAGTGGTTTTCACGACTATCTGATAGTCGTAAGCACTTTGACCGTCTCATCAACAGACCCGTGAGAGTCGGTTGCAATTCCCCAGATGATTCTGTTCGAGAAAATTAAGTGTGTTTTGTCACCTCTAAGCGAAATTACTTTCTTGACCAAGTCTTTCTGGTCGAATGAAGTACCAATCGGAAAAGAATTTTTCTCCGATCGCCCTACTACGACCACTTCACAGTCGTAGGGGTTTCACGGCTATTTGATAGTCGTAAGCAACCTTCCTGAACAAGCAAGTTCTTGATCAAAATAGCACTCAAATGTTGAAGAGTTTTTCCTTCGACCATTATTCTGCGACATGTTTATAGTCGTAAGACCATTTGCAAATCCTTCACCGAGTAAGTTATTTTCACTTGAAGCTGGGGGGCTAGATGACGAGAATCTAATAATCCTCATTTTATCTTTTATCCGTAATTCTTATTATGGGTAAATATGATGTCACGTAGTCCCGTAAGTACCCTTATATTCGTAAGGGAGAGGCCTACCAGGTGATTGTAAGTTCTCCTACAATCACCCCCATAGTCGTAAGTCTTACTACGACTATGTCACAGTCGTAAGTTCTTATACGACCACTACATAGTCGTAAGTCCTTCTACGACCACTACCTGGTCGTAAGTCCTTATACGACCACAACCTGGTCATAAGTCCTTCTACGACTTATACCCAGTCGTAAGTCCTACTACGACTAAGTTAACCACGACCACCTTATAATCAATAGCACCTACAGTCGAGTGGGTCCAATTGATTAAGGAATCCAGACGGTCCTCGTGCACTATAATTCCGTGTAGTAATAGTGCTTAAATACCCCATTACCTCTGAAGGATAACTGCCCAACGGTGTGAAGGAGCCATTACGCCGTTGATTATTGCCATCATGCGCCCATTACTAGCTTAATTAGGCGCATCTTCCGCAGGACAAAACGGCTACTCATTCACGACTATATAAGGACGTCAATCAGAGGGCAAAGGGGGAGGGGAGGGCGAGTCAAGGGGAAACACAAGTACTGTTCTCTGTAATAGTCCTGGTTTCTGGCTTGATTATCAAGAGTACAGTCAATACCATACACACACAGGAGTAAGGTTGTTATTCTCCCCGGAGAAGACCTGAACCTGTCTAAACATCCCGTGTCAATCCGCTCTGCGTGATCTCATCTCTAGGAGACCCCCCGAATCAAACAATCTTTACGTAAGATCGGTTCTAATACACCGACACAACTCATTAAATATATGACCTTGTATGTTCATGCGTAATCGACCGTGATCCTGAAAATTCATTTTCGGTCCATAAGTTGGTAGCAGCAGTTCTTAGCAAGACATAATGACTCCCGAATACATATAAATATCATATCAAACGAACTTTTATAAAGATCATGCGTTGATCCCTTTGTCTCACGATACCAGATCGAACTAAAAACAAAACATGTTTTATTCTATGATAGCTCGATCAGTCACTCGATCGTGTTCGCCAGGTCGTTGAGCTTCTGAACCTCAAGTTGACGGAAATCAAATACCGCGAAGACCACGGTGTTCACCAGGTCGTTGAGCTTCTGGGCGTTTCAAAGAACCTCCATAAGACTAGATTTGTTCTTGCAAAAGCTTGAAAGAAGTCGCATGCCTTGTGCCTTCAGATACGGTGCACTTTTCATGTTTATCATAGGACATGGCATCAACTTTCAGACTCGTTTACGGGTAGAGTGATCACGTCACAGCATGGGATGTTCAATGTTTCTTAACAATTGCCCCGCACAATTGCACGGTTTGGTGTATCACAGCACTGTAACTTTACCCATTTCAAAATATATATGTTGCAATCTAAAATTGAATTTAGGATATTTGATTTCATATTTAATTAGCAAAATTTATTGTGAGATCTCTCCTTATATGTGAAAGAAAGGATTGAGAGGTGGGCCTATTGAGGAAATCTACACTCAAAACTTTGAATTAAAAGTAGCACTACCTATTTTCTTTTCTTTTCAAATTAATATATCTATAAACTAACTATTGAATCTAAGCCTTTAAAATTAGGCTCCACCAAAGAAAGGGTTAGCTGTTTTTAGATCTTTTTTTCAAATTAATATATCTTTAAAACAGCCATTGAATCTAAGACTTTAGAATTAGAGTCCACCAATTAGGGTCGGTACTTTTCTTTTTGTGAGAATTTTTAATATATTTCTTTTTTTTTCTTAATAGCTGTAAAAGATATAACATCGACTTTTAATATATAAATAGAGGGATGTTCTAACAGGCACTAATCGCGGTTGCTATGTATGCGTAAGTAGCATTTAAAGGTAAAAGGAAAGGGGAATCAACAGTAACCACTGTTGTATGGTAATATTACCGAAATTTCCTGCTTATGCATGCAAAACGCCAGCAAAGATCGATGAGTCTGCACTCTGCACTGACTACTGGGTAGTGACCACAGCTGCACCCAGCAGGTTCTTGGACCTTAGCCTGCGTAATTCTTGTGAGACGGAGAGAATGATCTTATGATCGATCTGAATCTGCTGCCCCACATAAGAAAATTTGGCATGATTCCCGAAACTCCAAGGTCGTCTACACTGTTTACCGGTGCTGCATTTCTGCATGACGTTCTCGTTCCTGCTGCTTGTGTGGCGTTTTGTGTCCGTCTGTCTGCGGACAGGCCGAGCAGGATTTTGGACAGATCCAAATCCAACCAAATCACTGAATCATGGAGAGAATCAATTAAGTACACTTGAACACACACTGACAAAAATGTAGAACACGTTTGCTTTTTTCAGCTTGCAACATTTATGCTAACTGCGATTTTAAGATGGAGAAAAATGGACCAGTTCATCACAGTTGGGCTCCAGTTAGGATGCTAAATCCTAAAAACGGTGGCTTAGAGGTTTCTGGAGAGTAAAGAAGAAGAAAAAGAAGAAGAAGAAGAGAACGTAGGCAAAGTGATATGGTGTGAGCTATGGATTCAACCAAACAGTTCACCTCCAGCCCATAAAGTTGGATGGGCCATGATGCCATTATTGATCTCTGTCTCCCTCCCGCGATTACCTCTGGACCTCCACTGTGGATTTATTGATGGATGGACATGTGTGTTGCGTTGCGTGGCTCCCTAATCCCTTTCACACCCCTTTTTTCTTTTTCTTTTTTTGTTCCTTTAATCTTTCGAACGATGGAAAATCTTAGCGAGTAAGAAACCTGGGTGCGTACTCGTTATCCGTGCCAGCGATAGACAGAGACCTCACGAGATTCGCTCGACGTACGTTGTTCTGTAACATCATACACAACTACGCAAGTGACAAAGTACGTTGTTCTCCCGCTGCTCTGCAATCTAACGCAGAAAGCTCGCATACGTGCCACGAAGGAAGCTGCCGAGCTAGGAGAATGCAGTTATCGAGACGGATGATTCTTAATTCACGTGGTTTTCTTAGTATATAAATAAGTAGTTTTCTTATTACAAATTATAAGTTAATATTACGAATTCGTAATGATTTTGGAGATATTTTTTCCTGAATTCGCTCCCGTGCATTTTGATCATTGGCCTAACGAAGTACACTTTCGCACGACAGGATTGCTTGTGTTGCTTCACTTCTCAAGCTTGTAAAAGCATTGTTCGTCGCCCCTGATCTTGTAATGATTCGTGTGTTAGCTAAGGTTGGCGTTTGTATGAATTTTCTAGGTGGCCGGCGATTTGCTCAGGCCTACCTCGATTTAATGGAATCACCGGCGTTCCATTAAAACCGGTGAGAACTGCTCCACAGTCACACTTTACTCCCGGTTTGACCAGGTGGACCCCGCACCTCGCAGCCATCGGCAGCAAGAAGAGCGTGCTGTACCCCAACAGTTACGGCTCTGGTGGCTGTCAGGCTCTCAGGCCTCCGCTCCGTTCCTCATTTTAAACGCTCCTCTCCCTTCTAGTCTCTACTCCCTACTGATCACCGCATCACATCCATCCCTCTCCGCGCACAGAATCGTTCCCCACAGTTCAAGCCACGCGTCCATTTCAGGGATCCCTTCCGCGCGCACTGGAGGTACTGCACCGCTCATGCGCCTTTGCGTTTGAGGGTCTTTCACTAATTTTCTTGTGCTCTTTTTGTGTCTGGTTGCTGTTCTCGAGTATTTTTCCCCTGTGTTAAGGTTTCTTTCGGCGAGTTTATTGAAAAGGATTACTACTGTTGTTGCCATCGCGAGAGAGAGAGAGAGAGAGAGAGAGATTGCAGCGTTTTTATCGAATTTGTTGGGTTCTTTGATTCTTTGTGTTTGTAGTTTCCCCCTTTTCTGCAATTCGATTCAATGAGGCGTTTCTGCGGTCAAAACGGGCGTTGATTTTCCTTCCCCATTGTGGGCCTTCAGTTACTGAACTCGATTTCGGTCACACTTCTTTCCGATTAGCATGATAGCATCATGTATCTATCTATGTTCTTAGGTGCGATTCACCGCACTGGGGTGTTTCCCCCGGCTTTCTGAGCTTCCAATTTGGTAGGTTCTGTTTGTGACTATACTCCATTTCGCTATTATGGTAAGACTAAGACCCAACTGACTGATTTGGAAGCAGGAAGGCAATAATATTTTTTGTTCTTTATTTTGTGCGATTTAAAGGACTGGACGAGCGTTAGTCACAAAATTTATGATTGTCAGGTGCAAATGAGTTGCCAAGAATCGATGGTGGTATATTTGGACATCAGACATGCAAAGTTTAGCAGCAACAACAATCCCAAATGTTCCACTAGTTGTGCTTTCGTTGCATTTTTGTAAGAGTTGCAGCACACTAGGATTAGTCATATACTATGTGTTAAATATCTCTGTTAGCTACATTTCTTGTGTTTTGTGGTTGAATAGTGGATCTACTAGTAGTAGTACTAGTAGCATATATGCCAATATGCCATGCTATTGCCTTGCAGTAGCACACTTGTACTCCGACAATAATTCACTGAAGCAATACGATACACACGGTGACACTGGGTTTTGATGAGCTTTTAGGGGTGGAAAGGTGTGAAATCATGCCCTGAGCATTGGTTTTGGATGACTGCTCTCAGTACTCGATTGTTCTATGAAATAGAAAATATGATCTCTTCAATTGAAAATTAAACAATTGTACACCAACCAAGATCTTGTAGTCAGTAAACAATGCTGCAAACCCGAGTGTCCAATGGCAGGTGCAATCTCACTCTGGCTCATCTCCCACACAAGCATCTCCTTGCCAGTGCCCTAGCTTCCCTAGTTCACATTTTAGTTAGGTTTGAGTGGTTCAGGTTTGCCTTTATTTGTTTCACTTTTCCTTTCACCATTCTTTAGTTTTGTGGTGCTCTCTGATCAAGCAGCTTTTTTTAATAGTGGTCATTGCCTTACATGCTGCACTATGGTGGGCCTCGAAGCCTTGTGCGATGGTAAGGCTGCTAAGTTTTATCCTAGATGTGTTGATTTCACGCAATGATTAGCTCAAAACTGCGTGTAAGGCTGCAATCATCTGACTGCTTGGATTGCCAGCTTAAGCGTGGTGTGCTTCACAATAAACTTAGTCTGTCTTAAGCGTGCTGTGCTTCACAGTAAACTTAGCCTGTCTTAAGCGTGCTGTACTGCTATGCCCTAGAGTAGACTTAGTTTGCTCTGAGCTTACTTTAGTGTTTCATTCAAGAAAGTCTTGCGTGATGTGATTTGCTCATGAGGACTCTCCTCAGGTGCAATGGTGGACGCACGAGATTGCCGACCCACCCACCCAGGTTCAAGCCTCACTTCTACCTGTTACCTCGTGTGGGGGGGAATAAATCTTATCCTCTTCACAACACTTTTTTTTAATGTGATTTGCTCATCTTTGAGGCGAGGATTGATGTGCTAGATTAAACTTGCTTTGTGGTAAGCATACTTCAGTGTTTCATTCGAGAAAGTTGTACATGATGTGATGTCCTCATCTTTGAGGCTAGTATTGAACTATTGATGTGCTTTATTTTCCTTCTCGCCTCCCCTTTCTCTGCTTTATTGATGCCTTTTGGCTTTTACATGTCGACCCTACCATTTCAGCTGTTTTTGCCTTTAATTGCTTTCTTCCTACCACTTCTTAGCAGTTCTTTAGATGTAGAATTCTTGTCCATTGTGTTGATTAGCTATTGGTTTTCTATTCCGGTGATTACAATTGTGTCGTGGTAACAGAGAATAATCTCTTTAGTGAACAAGAAGGCTCAGTAAAAGCATCCATAGTGTACGACCCATTTAAAGGGTCTTAAGATGATGTGAGGGGTCTAGCTTAGCAAAAAAATATCACAATGTTTAGTACCTGTTGATGGGACCCACACCCAAATAAAAACTCTCCCTCGCGAGGCAACCGACACCGACACCGTGCTCGCCATCTGAGAGGCGGGTCCGTCCACCACAACACCTCCCAGGAACCGGTACCTCGTGTGGCCCCCGTTCCCTGCTAAGCCCCTCTTCCAAATTTTGTTCCAGTGTGTAGTAATGGCTTCATCCTCTAAGACCTCCTTTCAATCCCACATTGTGCATGCTCAAGTGGATGGCTGCTAGGTCCCTCAGAGGGAGAACGGGCAGGCTTCCTACACATGTTTTCCAATGATTCACACTGATCAATTTGGCAGGATAACAACTTTGCCTGCATTTTTTTTATTTCTTTTTAAGGAAAAAGCAAGCTGCACTAGTTTGGTACAAGAGTTTTATAATTATTTGGCTTTGATGGGAGTTTTTCTTTTGAAAGTGCGTTGGTTTTTTCTTCGCATGAGCCTCTTGTGGGGGCAAACTTTGTGCTTCTTCACTGTGGCTTCCACAGGCACACGTGTCTACACATAAGCACATGGAACTGGGCATCCTTGCATCTGCTGCGATTGCCCATATGGCTATACTTTCTTCAGAGTTATGATGAGTTAAAGAGACTTATGTTTGGAGCTGTACTTTCAGTTTTCAGATTTTAGCACTAACATTTTCCATTTTCATTGCAGCAGGATTGGTTATTACTGTGATATAAACAGATGGTGGTGTTGCTCATTTAGTTCCCTTGGTTTAGAGATATCTCGTATGGGTCATCTGAATCTTAGAGGCTCTTTGCTTCTGCTACTATGTTTACATCTGCTGTTAACACTATTCATCCCTTTGGCTACAGCAGACATAGCCTCTGAGAAGCAAGCTCTCCTTGCTTTTGTCTCTGCGGTCTACCATGGCAACAAGCTCAACTGGGGTCAAAATATCTCATTGTGCTCATGGCATGGTGTAACATGCTCAGCGGATCAGTCACGTATATCTGCCCTTAGGGTACCAGCTGCTGGGTTGATTGGTGCAATTCCTCCAAATACACTTGGCAAGCTTGTCTCCCTCCAAGTGTTAAGCCTGAGGTCTAATCGTTTGAGTGGAAGCCTTCCGTCTGATATTACCTCACTTCCTTCTTTACATTCCATATTTCTTCAGCACAATGAACTGTCAGGAGATTTGCCTCCTTTTTTCTCTCCAAGCCTTAATACCCTTGATCTTTCCTACAACTCCTTTACAGGAGAAATTCCTACAAGGTTGCAAAATCTTACCCAATTATCTATCCTTAATTTAGCAGAGAATTCTCTGTCTGGATCGATCCCCAATCTTAAACTTCCAAGCCTAAGACAATTAAATCTGAGCAACAATGAGTTGAATGGCTCAATCCCTCCCTTCCTCCAAATATACTCAAATAACTCTTTCTTGGGGAACCCTGGATTGTGCGGGCCGCCTCTAGCTGGATGTTCTGGTTTTCCTTCACCAACACCCTCCCCAGAGTCTTCATTGCCACCATCACCAACATTGCCACATCACAGTAAGAAAGTAGGCACTGGTTTTATAATTGCGGCTGCTGTTGGGGGCTTCGCTGTATTTCTGCTAGTTGCCGTGATGTTCACTGTGTGTTTTTCAAAGAAGAAGAAGAAAGAAGATGGAGTGGATTACAATGGTAAGGGGACTGTTGGTGTGAGGATTGAGAAGCGTAAAGAGGAACTGAGTAGTAGTGTTCAAATGGCTGAGAAGAGCAAGCTGGCTTTCTTGGAGGGATGCAGTTACAACTTTGACTTGGAGGATTTACTGAGAGCTTCTGCAGAAGTCCTTGGCAAGGGGAGCTATGGAACTGCCTACAAAGCTATACTTGAGGATGGCACTGTTGTGGTCGTCAAGAGGCTAAAGGATGTTGTGGCAGGGAAGAGAGAATTTGAGCAGCAGATGGAGCTCATCGGGAGAGTAGGCAAACATGCAAACCTTGTACCGCTTCGTGCTTACTACTACTCAAAGGATGAGAAGCTTGTTGTTTATGAGTATATTGCTACTGGCAGCTTTTCAGCCATGTTACACGGTATGCTAATTCCTTTAACTGTTATATGTTTATTTTAATGTGAAATTGATTAATCGTGCAAACTAGGAGCCTAACAAAGTAACAATCCATTCTTAGCAAATATCACAAAATATCCATCACTGAGCTAACAAAGCCAATTTACATGCAAAAATGCCATGCTCATCACAAGCTATAAAATGTAGGAAATATGAGTTACATGACTGTTAACTTACTCACTGAACTTACAACATTGCCTAGAGATACATGTACTTTATTTCTTCTATTGAGTTAAGAAGACTCCTGCATTGTTGCTCATCCACTCACTGAAGTTGGGTTTGTTATGAATATTGTGCATCTATTCATGAGGTCCAATGGATAATATATATAGTGAATACAAGGGGGATATATTATATACAGATAAGGAAATACAAAAGGCTTCCTATTCTAACACCCTCCCCCCCCCCTCAAACTTATGGTGGATCACACACACTGAGTTTGGAGAGAAAATATAAATATTGTACCCTAGTCTGTTGCTTCGTGGAGAAGTCAACAATCTATAACTCTGATGTCACAAACTGTAAAGCAAGTACTCCCTCCTGCACCTGTGAGCGAGTGTATAAAGCATCCACATCAATGCGCTTGGTGAGCTCATGCTTCACTGGGTCACGGGCAATACTGATAGCACATGTACTGTCAGACAAAAGAGTCATAGGTCTTGTTACAGGCACTCCGAAATCTGCAAGTAGCCACCTCAACCAAGTAACCTCTACTGTCACTGCTACCATAGCTCTCCACTCGGCCGCTGCACTCGAACGGGAAACTGCAGTCTGCTTCTTTGTTTTCTAGGCAATCAAGAATGAGTCAAGAAAAACACAGTAAGCAGAAAGAGAACGACGATCAGAATAATCACTAGCCCATGTCGCATCGGAGTACGCCTGAAACTGTAGTGAGGTGGAGCTAGGGGAAAACAAATGACAAGATAGTCACGCAAGATGGGTAGGACGAGTCATAAACTGACTCAAGATATGAACACCATAAACAATATCAGGACGAGTGCTCATAAGATGCACTAAACTCACAACAAGATGACGATATTGAGTAGGATCCTCAAGAAGATCACCATCAGTGGTATGAAGCTGTAGAGATAGCTCTATGGGAGTCTCAGCAGCGCGAGTGTCAACCAGATCGATCAAGAAGATCCTTGACATACTTCTGCTGGGAGAGGTAGTAGCACTCAGGTGTGGAAGAGACCCTACTCCCAAGGAAGTACGTAAGAGATCCAAGATCAATCATCAGAAACTGCTCATTGAGATGCTTCTTCATATACGTGATGAATGAGGAATTATCACTAGTGATGAGCATATCATCAACATACAGAAGAAGCAGTGTCCTACCCCGAGACGAGATATGGACAAAAAGAGCATGATCGTGAGAACTGACAGTGAAATCGACAGTAATAATCACTGAGGTAAAATGCGCAAACTAGGCACGAGGAGCTTGTTTGAGGCCATAAAGAGCACGACGAAGATGACAGACATGCCCATCGGGAACAAAATACCAGGGGGCTGCATGTAGACCTCCTCATGCAAAACACCATTAAAAAGGCGTTTTTAACGTCCAACTGAGAGATAGACCACCGGCGAACAGAAGCAACCGCAACAAGAGGGCGCATAGTGGTCATATGGGCAATAGGGGCAAAAGTCTCATCGTAGTCACGACCGTACTTCTGCTGAAAACTGCGAGCCACAAGACGAGCCATGTAGCGCTCGATAGTACCATCAGACCGGGTCTTAATCTTGTACACCTACTTGCACGTGATCGGGCGCGTATGCACAGGTGTCGGTACAATATCCCAAGTCTCCGTACATCGAGGAGCATCAAGCTCCCCTGTCATAGTGAGCTGTCACTTAGAATAAGGAGTAGCCTCACGATAAAAACTAGGCTCGATGTGAAAGCATGGATCGAGCAAAGCCAAGGCGATCGGGAGGTGAAGGGATGAAGGCGAAGGCGCGAGGTACATCATCGAGAGGATCAGATGTGGGCGTCAGCAAGTTACCAGAAGAGTAGACTAGTGAAGGACAAGGACGCCTGGAGTAGTGAATACCAGAGAAATGAGACGGTGGTGCTACAAAAACAAGATGCGGTGCTGCAGAAGGCAGCACTGGAGGCGGAGATACAGAAGGAACCAGTAGAGGCAGACCAGGGGAAGACTTTGATAGTGGAGAGATGGATGAAGAGTCAGAAAGAGACAACCATGAAATCGACTCAACGGTGGAAGCATGAGGAGCCGAATCTCGCTAGAAGAAAAGGTCGAGATTCGTCAAAGACAACGTCTCGTGAAATCCTGATCCGTCGAGCAGAAGAATCATAGCAGCGATAACCCTTATGATCAGAACTATAACCAAGAAACACACATTCAACTGACTGGGCTGATAGTTTAGTACGCTCACGATGCTGCAGCAAAATAAAATAAGTACAACCAAAAGCACGAAGGTGAGTGTTGGGGGGCTCGAGAGTAGAGACGCTCTATAGGACTGACACCCTAAAGAGCAGTGGAATGCTGCATATTGATGAGATATGCACATGTAGAAACAGGCTCAGTCCAGAACTGTGGTGGAACGCGAGAGGCAAGGAAAATAGTGCAGACATTCTCAATCAGATGATGATGTTTGCACTCAGCAACCCCATTCTGAGCATAGGCACCAGGACAAGAAAACTGGTAAAGAGTACCTTGCTCAGAAAGAAACTGTCTAAAAGTGTTAGAACAATACTTGCCAGCAGAATCAAAGCGAAAAGTACAGATGCAAGAGTCAAATTGAGTACGAACCATCATTGCAAAGCTACGATAGATCGCAAGAAACTGACCACAATTAGACACAGGTGAGCCTCCTCTAGGTACTTCTTGGGTTCTGGATTCTGGTGCATCTTTTCACATGACGCTAGAATCTTGTCATGTGAAAAGATGCACCAGAATCCAGAACCCAAGAAGTACCTAGAGGAGACGTCTGAGCTAGACTAGTAGAACCTGCTGAGCTGTGAGAAAGCTGCTGAAGTAGAGTCTGGCAGAACTGCTGAACATAGTCACCTCGCTAAGAAGGTCCTGACTTGCTGGTTTGTCCTCCCGTGGAGGAAGGGCCTCCCTGCCCCCCTTGGATTGTCTAGCCCCACGTGACTTGTTCTGTTTTTTCGTACCGCACAACTCTGGTAGTCGTGCCCGAAGTTCTTGCAATAATTGCACTGAGCCACAGTTGGTGCAAAAACAAGAGTAGAAAAAGACACCTGAGGAGGGATTGTAGTCGAAGCAGAAGCCGTCGGTGTAGTCGAAGAAGAAGGGGTAGCAAGCAAAGGCGGAACAAACTGTGCTGCTAACTCGCGGCGAAGCTCCTCAACACGAAGCGTTGAAAGAGCCTCGACGACTGTCGGTCGTGGTGAGCGGCTCAGCAATTGAGCCCTGGCAGGCTCAAACTCTGGGCGAAGACGACAAACGAAGTTATAAAGGCGAAGGCGATCACGATCTGCTTTCTGCACCTTATGGCACACTTGACAGAGCAGAGAAGCAAGCTCGTTCAGCTGGCGCTAGAGACTGGCCAGGGCTTGGAAGAAGTCATCGACGGAGGAGTCCTCTTGGTGAAGAGTCTCCAACTCGCGTTGAAGCGAAAAGAACTGAGCACCGCTGCTGTTATGTGGGGCCGCAAGGATAAGCCGGCTCTTCCAACTTAAGATGTCATGTCTAGGAAAGGTTAATTTAGGAAGAATCATATTAGGAAGGTTTCATTTGGTAAGAGTCTATTAGGAAGGTTTCATTTGGTAAGAGTCTATTAGGAAGGTTTCATTAGGGAAGTTTGTATTAGGAAGAGTAAGAGTTAGAGTCCTAGTCCAAGGAAGGATTAACCTTCTATCTTAGATTGTACTCCTATATAAGGAGCATATGCAGTAATAGAAAACCCAGCAAAGGATTGGGTTATTCCCAATCTCCCTTGCGCAACACGATTGCTTTCTGTTCATCGTCCACAGGTACCTGTTCATCGTTCGCAGGTACTGTTCATCACGCCGTTCACCACGGCATCCCGACGCAATCCTCATCCTCCTGGGTTGATTCTTCCCTTCTGCCTCCGCTCCCAGCGATCATCTCCTGACATCTTGGTATCAGAGCCACCCGCTGTTTTTCCCCTCATGGGGACTGGTGGTGGTTTTGACGACAACTTCAAGGAGATGATGATGAAGTTCATGGAGAACACCGGCAACCAACTCAAGCTGCTGTCTGAAGTTTTGGATCGGCTCGACACTCACGCCGGCCAACTTGCAGCAATCTAGAGCCGTCTTCATCGCCATGACCAACGGTTGGCACGCATGGAGGGCCAGCCCGGTAGTGAAGACGACGTCGTTGATCAGACGAATGAGACGCCGCAGCCTCTGCGGCCGCAGCTGCTACTGATGCAGCAGCTCGAGCGATTGCCACCGCCCCTGCCACCGAGGCCGCGGCCGTGCACGCGCGCTGTCAAGAAGAGGCTTGGGGACTTCCGCCCTGGCCATACCAGCCTCCACCCCGGGGTGATTTCGGCCTGGCAGGAGGCCCTCGAAATCCGCCATGCTACATCAAACTCAATTTTCCATCCTTTGATGGCAAGGAGGATCCACTACCTGGATCAATCGATGCGAGCAATTTTTTCGTGCACAGCAAACACCCATGGAAGATAGGGTGTGGCTCGCTACGTACCACAAGACCGGCGTGGCACATCTGTGGTATATGCGAGTGGAGCGCATGGATGGTATGCCTAACTGGCGGCACTTTACCGACCTCGTCCACCGTCGGTTCGGCATGCCCACACGCCACAATTCGCTAGGTGCATTGACGAGCCTCCGAGGTACATCTTCGGTGGCCGACTTCATCGAAAATTTTCTGACCCTCCTTGCTCGTTGCGGCCACTTGGACGAGGAACAATAGGTGATGCTCTTCACGGCTGGATTGGGTGAGCCCCTACAGACGAATGTCGAGCTCCAGCGGTTGACCAACCTGGAGGTCACCAGGGCCTATGAACGTCTAGCCTCGCTACCCCAGGAGCGGGTGACATCCCCACCAATCTCCAAGACGGCTCCCGACCTTTCCAATCGCGGCCTGCCGCATCAGGTGCGTCGGAGGCTGGCTCAACGACACCATCGGCGATGACCATGGGGGCGTCAGACTCGACCAAGCCGTTCAAGCGCCTCACACCAACCGAGATGGAGGAACGTCGTGGTAAGGGACTTTGCTACAACTGCGACGAGAAGTTTGTACCAGACCACCAGCGTTTCTGTCAACGCATCTTTATGTTGCAGGTTGAGCCGGACGATGATGACCTCGAGGAGGTGAACGTGGACGCCACCATCTCCCTCGCCCTCACCGAGATTCGCAAGTCCCAAATGATGCAGCTTCTGGTGATGCTCCACGGCGTCCAATTGATGGCCCTGATCGACTCCGGCGCCACCCATAGCTTCATTGCCGCTGAGCTCGTCGATCAGGTTGGTGCGATCTTTGGCGTAAACACGGGTCTCTCGTGGCGTATTATGGCGACAAGGTGGCGAGCGGTGGGGTGTGCTACACGACACCCCTCTCCATTGACCAGGAACATTTCATCCTCGACTTGTGCAACATACCATTGGGCGGCATCGACATCGTCCTTGGGGTCCAATGGCTCCGCTCCTTGGGACCGATTGTCTGGGATTTCAACCTCCTGACGATGCGCTTCCAACACCAAGACCGGGAGATCATTTGGCGCAGCGTGGTCCCATCCCGGCCAGCACCACATCTCCACTCCGCCTCGGCCACGGGAGATCTCATGGAGGAGCTACTCGCGGAATTCACGCCGGTTTTCGACGCGTCTTGCGGCCTTCCACCTCCACGTAGCCGTGACCACCGCATCCACCTCCTCCCCGGTACCAGTGCAGTGGTGGTTCGACTACTCAAAAGGATGAGCTGGAGCGCCAATGCACCGCAATGTTGGAGCAGGGCATCATTCGGCGCAGCAGCTTGGCCTTTTCAGCGCCTGTGCTCCTGGTCACGAAGAAGGGCACCTCTTGGCGTTTCTGCATCGATTATGGCCCGTATCGTGTTCTCTCCAAGATCAATGAGGTTGCGTACCAATGGGACTTGGCCGTGTCTACACGCTTACATGATGTCTTTCATGTGAATCTCCTCCACATCAATGGATTCGCAAGGATCAATGACCAGGCCTATCAGCTGGACCTTCCCAAGACTTTCCATATACATGATGTCTTCCATGTGGGTTTTCTCAAAAAGTTCGACGGGGTGCTCCCGGCGTGACCAGCCCCAGTGCCTCCACTCCTCCATGGGTAGATGATTCCAGCACCTCTGAAGGCGCTGCGTGTCAGGCTTTATCGCGACAAGTGGCAGGTGTTAATTCACTAGCAGGATTCATCTGCATCTGATGCTTCATGGGAAGATGTCCAGGAGTTCAAGACGTCTTATCTCTCTTTTCAGCTCGAGGACGAGCTGTTCGTCAAGGGAGGGAGAGATGTCATGTGGGGCCGCAAGGATGAGCCGGCCCTACCAACTTAAGATGTCATGTCTAGGAAAGGTTAATTTAGGAAGACTCCTATTAGGAATGTTTCATTTTCAACTTAAGATGTCATGTCTAGGAAAGGTTAATTTGGAAGAGTCCTATTAGGAAGGTTTCATTTGGTAAGAGTCTATTAGGAAGGTTTCATTTGGTAAGAGTTTATTAGGAAAGTCTCATTAGAGAAGTTTGTATTAGGAAGAGTAAGAGTTAGAGTCCTAGTCCAAGGAAGGATTAACCTTCGATCTTAGATTGTACTCCTATATAAGGAGCGTATGCAGTAATAGAAAAACCAGCAAAGGATTGTGTTATTCCCAATCTCCCTTGCGCAACACGATTGCTTTCTGTTCATCGTCCGCGGGTACTGTTCATCACCCGCGGGTACTGTTCATCACGTCGTTCACCACGGCATCCCGACGCAATCCTCATCCTCCTGGGTTGATTCTTCCCTTCCGCCTCTGCTCCCAGCGATCATCTCCTGACAGCTGCTCTGCTGGTATCGCTTGCGCAAGTACTCTCAGACCTGGCGAGTAGAACGCAGACCAACAATGTCTGGCTGGACAGGGTCGTCGACGCTGACCACCAGGATGGCTCGAACACGGGCCTCATCTGCACACCAGCACTCAAAAGCATCTATGGCGTACTGAAAAGCCTCATCAGCAGCAGCGACGACCTCCGCCTCCTTCTTGGCGGTCTCATCGTCTGCAGGAGGTGCAGAAGTAGGCTGTCTGGGAGGAGGCTGAACCGGCAACGGCGGGCAAGGTCGAGTACCAGTGACATGTCCCCAGAGGCGAAGACCATCGAGTGTGATCTTCATGAGTGAAGACCACAACCTGTAGTTCATCCCATGAAGCTTTGTTCCCAAAAATTGAATCGTTGCTGATGGAACAGAAACCATCGGTAGGCGGAGCTGGACGGCGCGGCGACCAAGGCAACGAAGTCTAACAGACGACACTAGACGACACGGCGGTTAGATCGACGTTCTTTTTGTTTTTGTTTTTTGTTGGGCCAGCTAAAACAACCAGCCTAGCCTGCTCACAAACGAAGAGCACACGCACACGCGGGGAACTAGGGTTCCCCCGAGTCCTCGGCGGAGGAGGAAGAGTCTTCCTTGGCAGCGGCGACGGATGAGTCTTCCTTGGCGGCGGCGACTGCAGCGGCAATTCGACGATAGCGGCCGGCGACGAGCGACGGAGAAGGGGCACACGACAACACGGCCTTTGGGAGCGGCGATCGAGCCAGACGTCAACCGAGCGGTCGTCGGACGATGGGGCGACGGGATGAGGCAACGGAAAATAGCTAGGCTAGCGCCCTAGCTCTAATACCATGTTATGAATATTGTGCATCTATTCACGAGGCCCAATGGACAATATTTATAGGGAGTACAACGTGATATGTCATATACAGATAAGGAAATACAAAAGGTTTCCTATTCTAACAGGGTTGATCTTGTTATAAAATTTTTAGATTAAAGTATTTGCGCCAATAAATATTACGTTTGTAGATGGTGTGGCAATGTTGATGTATTCCATTGATATTATTTCTCATTAAAGCTCTGATGAACAGGTATTAAGGGTATTGCTGAGAAAACACCATTAAACTGGAATACCAGGATGAAGATTATACTTGGAACAGCATATGGTATTGCGCACATTCATGCAGAAGGTGGCTCCAAGCTCGCCCATGGCAATATCAAGTCAACCAATGTCCTCCTCGATCGAGATCACAACCCTTATGTCTCGGACTATGGGCTGAGCGCCTTGATGAGTCTCCCAATCAACGCCTCCCGAGTTGTTGTCAGCTACCGCGCTCCAGAGACCTTCGAATCCAGGAAATTCACTCATAAGTCCGATGTCTACAGCTTCGGTGTGCTCCTCATGGAGATGCTGACTGGAAAAGCCCCCCTCCAGTCACAAGGACAGGATGATGTCGTCGACCTACCAAGATGGGTGCATTCTGTGGTCCGAGAGGAGTGGACCGCGGAAGTGTTTGATGTTGAGCTGATGAAGTACCATAACATAGAAGATGAGCTGGTCCAGATGCTCCAGATCGCGATGGCGTGCACGTCGCGGTCCCCAGACCGACGTCCGGCAATGGTGGAGGTAATCAGGATGATTGAGGAGCTCCGGCAGTCCGCTTCAGAGAGCCGCGCCTCCTCCAATGAAAACCTCAAGGATTCCGATCCTCCGTCGGCGTAATGCTGACAGGTTGTATGTTTGGTTTCTTGCGAGTTCTTGCGAATCATTAGGTTTTTAAGCTGTTCTGTGATTCTGAATTCATTCCAGAAGCTTAAGCACTGGCACTATGAAGTGTTGTATCCTTACAACTACCGTTGTTCCCTGTACAAGTTAATTGGTAGGTTGTTAACCTTTATGCTTAATATGGCCTGCCAACTCATGTGCTTTGTAACTTCCGTTTATCAGAAATTGTTGCTCCGGTGATTGTCTTCTACGGGAAAATTCAAGCCGGAAAAGGTAGTATAAATCATGAATAATTGTGTGTCTTCCTGTAGGATCTTCAAACACTTTGTTTATAGTATAAACATTGAATCCGACTATAACAAAACATTAAATTCGACTCTAATATGCTCCTTACTAGATTCTAATACTAACTCAATAACACTCCCTTTCACGGATCGAAGATATCAATCATTTCGATCTTGTTACATATTGTAGAACACTCGTTAGGATCCAACTTTTTAGTGAAACAGTCAGCCAATTGTTCACCAGACTTAACATTCAACTTCGGTATCCTACCATCGAACTTCTCCTTGATGAAGAACATATCAATCTCAACGTGCTTAGTATGATCATGTTGTACTGGATTGTTAGCATTGTTGATTGCGGATTTATTATCACAATACAACACTAAGAGATTATTTCTCCATACTCGAAACTCAGACAATAAACATTTTATCCATATTATTTCACTCATTCAATGTCATTGCCATATACCCTGCCTCTACAGTAGACCGAGCTACCTCTTGCTTCTTGATTCTCCATGACACAAGGTTACCTCCCACGAATATACAATATTCAGATGTAGATCACCTGTCATCCACACTGCTCGCCTAATCAGCATCGCAATACCTTTTCATACTCAGATGTTTATTCTTCCTGAATCAAAGGCTTTTCTCAGAGCTACTATTCAAATACCGCAGGATTCGATACACAACATCCATATATCTTGTTCTAGGATTACGCATATATTGACTAACTACACTCACTACATATGAAATATCAGGTCTTGTATGACACAAATAGATGAGACATCCAACAAACATTTGATAAGCTTCCTTGTGACTAATGGAACTATGGAATTGTGGTGTGATGCCACCGTAATTAAAATGTGTTGAGCCATGGCGTTGATTGCCATTTGGCTCTGGAATGAACAAAATGATTTATGCTCTGCTTGTGGTAGGGAGTGAAGGTGGGTGTGTGATGCACATTGGTTGTGGTAGAATTGTCCTGAGCACCAACTAAGGACTTAACTTGCAAGTCATTGATCCGGGTCACCTCGCAACCATAAGTCCCAGATGGGACTGATTCCGACCAACTAATTGGGGAAATTTTGAGTCGGCTTGCTGTGGTGGTTTAATGGCTAAGAGGGGTGTGGATGGCTAAACTCAGCAAGCGTAACCGAGGTAAATGGAACTTGTAAAGGCCTTGTGATAATCACTTAGTCGCACACCCTGGAAGTGTGTCGACGGATATTACAAGTGATTTATCTCTTGTGGGTAAAGCCGCATAACCTCTCGCAGAGTGTTAAAAATCTATTCGAATAGCCGTGTCCCCTGCTACTTTGACATGCCTCGGGATTTTAAGTAAGGTAGCATTTTCAAAATTGTGGTTTGGTTCGATAGAAAGGTTTGGTTGAATGGTTGGGAAGTGAACTGGATGTTCACTATTTGATTCAAAAGAGCTGGTTATCTATGTACTATTCTTTCAAAATCTCGCTTTGCTAAGCCTAATTATTGTATTTATCGTTAAACTTGCTTTCGCAAATTAACCATAAAGCCATCCTTGCTTAAGCCCGCCATGAATACTATGTGCATACATTTCTACTTAATTTTGAGTACTTTATGTACTCACCGCTTTATGCCCTTTGTTGATCATCCCCCAGAAGAATCAGAAATATTGAGTTCTACGAAGAAGGCTACTTTGAAGACTTCATGAACTCAGGTCACGCCTCCACTGATTGCTCGTGGGTATGTCGATTGGGCTCCACGATTTTGAGATTTCCGCCATGATACTGTTGTTGCTAAGCCCCGTGAGGCGATTTCTTGTAAGAACTTGACCATAAGGTCTTTGTCGTTAACTAATATTACTTTGCCTCGCTTCATTAGTTCGTTGTTGAATGGTTATGATTACACCATTGTTGCAACTGTGAGCAGCTAGCTCGATCATGGGACTAGCTTGGTATGCCGCAGAGGGTCTCGGGTTGTGTGAATCCCTGGTCCGACAAGAGATTGTATCGAGCCATATCGACCGTAGGATCGAACCACGCTTAGATTGGTCGCCTTAGTCAAAAATTCAAAATATATTTTCTAAATCAAACCAAGCAAATAACTTGACTAGGTATTCTTCTCTTATCTTATTCTATTCTTTCTTATCTTATTCTATTATTTTCTTATCATCTTACCCTCTTATATCATTCTTGAGTTCTTTCATCTTATCTTTCTCGAACGTGGTTTTCAAATTTAAATTTGACTCCCTCATCTCCGGATTATCCCTAGGATCGAGCCCTTCAAGATCAAGCAATGGAAGCTTTGGAGGCTCAAGGTCCGCAAATTGCTCCAAGTTGACCTCCAGAAGATTAGATTGGTAGCGCCTCTAGTTTTAGATTCATTAGTCTGCTGTAATAGTGCTTTTGTGCTTAAGTGTCTCTTTCTTGTTTGCTTCTTGATAGCTTTCCGCTTATCCGCTCAGTTGGGTAAAACCAACTTTATCCGCATTAGGTTGATCCATCTATCTCCTTGTTTCACTCATCTCCGTGCTTTCCTCTCAACTAATTGCTTCTCCATCTCGCCTATTAAACCGTGAAGCTTTGTCGCAGATGGTTCGCACTGCAACTCCGCAAGCCGTGATGAGACTCTGCGCCATCGCCTCGCCTTCCTGTGCCGCCGCAGGCACTGTGGTTTGAGTCGCTTCATGGCAGCCTGCACGCACTGATGAGCTCTATGATGCAAAACATGATCGAGATGATGAATCGCCAGACCGCACTGGCCGCCGCCGCCGCATTGATGAATCTAAACAACTAAGCAAACGCCACACCCACGCCTCCACCCCTGTTTCTCGGCCTAGGTGGCAGTAGTTTCTAAGGACCCATCCGCCCACTTTCTAACTCCTCGAGCCATTGGACGCGATGACCTGGTTACATTCCATGGAAAGAAGCTCGCTATCACCGCTGTGATGATCGCGAGAAGGTTCTCAGATGCCACTCACCAAACTTGAAGGTACCCAGAGAATGGTGGGAGAACTATTGTGCCGCCCATGGAAACCCCGAGAGTATCACTTGGACCGAGTTTTCAGGAGCTTTTCCGCCACTCCCATATCCTCGATGGGAAGGTGGAAATGAAGAAGAATGAGTTCGTGAGTGCGCAGCAAGGCAACATGTCGCTGAGTGAATATCTTAATGATTCACTCACCTATCCTGTTATGCCCTGAGGATGTTGCCACGATGATGCCCGCCTAAGCACTTCAAGAGAGGACTCAACCCCTGGGCTTGAAGGTGCAAGTCATTGGGAATGACTATACAGATTTCCAAAGACTGTGAACAAGGCCATGCTCATCGAGGAATCCCGCCGTGAGCTTGAAGAATCCCGCAAGAGAAAGATGATGCAAGACAAGGCCCATCAGCCCTCACTCCAGAGAGTCGAATGAATGTGCCGCCCCGCCTGCGTGTTGCTCCACCTGTCACATTCAGAGCCCTCAGAGCAAGACCCGCCAGCTAGCCCGGTGACCGCAGCCTCAATAGCCCCAAGAACCAGCCAGCCAAGAACGCCAACCCCGCCACGGGATCACACCTTCAAGTGCCATCACCGGGCACCGCCAATAGTTGCCCGCAGAGGCAAGGCCCTTCTCCTGTGCTCGCTTCAACATAGGAGCCACTCCCACCAGACCCCCACCTGTGAGTCGCACGTGAGCCCCTCAAACTCCAACACGCACTACCAAGACTCTCACTTTTTGAAGAGGTCGTAGAACCACACCACCGGAGGAAGCCTGCATGTACCCTGACGTCAGGCCGGGTAAGTTTCTTGTCAATTCAAAGACCGCCATTGTTTTGTTTGATTCGAGCTCAGATTCGCTTGTTTCTGAATTTTGCCAAAGGCACCAATTGGAAGTTTTGCCTCTTAAAAGTGTTTTGTTGGTTCAGTCTCGGCTCGAATTGAGTACGAACCAAGGTTGCCCTAAGGTTAAAGTGACCATAGAGGGTAGAGTTCCTAGCTAATCTCATCATCATAGACACCAAGTCTCTTGATGTGATTTTGGGAATGGATTGCTTGCCAATCACCAAGCCCTCTTGGATTGTGGTGGTAGAAACATCACTTTGGTCAGTCCGGATGGAACCAAGGTAAAGTTTGAAGCCTCCCCAGAGAAGCTAGCTAGAGCTTTAGTCTGCAGTGCCAGTGTTGTATCTTTGGAGGAAGTGCCGTGAATGAGAGTTCCTGATGTCTTTCCCCGATGACATACCTGAATGCCACTGCATCGAGACTTGGAGTTTGTCATCAATCTTGTTCCAGAACTGCACCTATTTTCAAGAGACCCTCAGATTGTTGCCAATGATTTGGTTGAGTGAAGAAGCAAATTGAAGAAATGCAAGAGAAATGTTTTGTCCGACCAAGTTCTTCACCTTGGGAGCCCCAAAGGATCTTTGTTGCAAAGAAGGATGGCACCCAACGGATGTGTGTGGATTACCGAGCCCTTAATGAGGTCACCATCAAGAACAAGTACCTCTCGCCTGTGATCGATGATTTATTTGATCGCTTGAAAGGAGCTGAGTGTTCTCCAAGATAGACTTGAGGTCGATACCACCGCCTAAAGATTCGCCCGTAAGATATTCCCAAGACAGCCTTTCTCAACCGGTATGGGATCGTATGAGTTCACAACCATGTCATTTGATTGACCAATGCCCTCGCTACTTTTTATGAATTTGATGAATAAAGTATTCATGGATTATTTGGATAAAATCATTATTGTCTTCATTGATTTATATTTTGGTGTATTCCAAGAGTGAAGAAGAGCATGAAGAGCACCTCCGCTTGGTCCTGAATAAGCTTAGAGATCATCAACTCTATGCTAAATTCAGCAAGTGTGAGTTTTGATGAAAGAAGTTACCTTCCGGGACATGTCATGTCCGGGAATGAGTATCTGCTAACCCTAGCAAGGTTATGGATGTATTTAATTGGGAGTCACCCAAGTCGGTGCCTCAAGTCAAGTTTTCTTGAATGGCGGGATACTATCGCTCGATTTATAGAAGGATTCTCCAAGATAGCAAGACCCTCACTCACCGTTGAAGAAAGAAAAGAAATTTGCTTGGACAATGTTGTGAGCAAAGTTTTCAAGAGTTGAAGAAGCGTTTGACCACAGCCTCGGTGTTGATTTTGCCCGATGTCCCAAGGATTTTGAGATCTCTCGTGATGCATCCGGCAAGGACTTGCTGCGCCCCGATGCAAGAAAGGAAGGTAGTAGCTTATGCTTCCGTCAATTGAGGCCTCATGAAGTGAATTACCCCACTCATGACTTGGAGTTAGTCAGTAGTGCATGCTTTAAAGATATGACGCCATTACCTTATTGGTAATCGCCGTGAAGTCTATACTGACCTTAAGAGCTTGAAGTACATTTTCACTCAGGTGACCTTAATATGAGGCAAAGAAGATGGTTAGAGTTTATCAAGGATTATGATATTGGAATCCATTACCACCTGTGCAAAGCTAATGTTGTGGCGTATGCCTTGAGTAGAAAAGTCTAATGCAATACCACGACGATCAAGGAAAATCAAATTTCTTCATGAAGAATTCCGTAAGCTCAAGTTAGAGTTGGTTGAGGAAGGTTATCTAGCTGCCTAGAAGTTCAACCCACTTTGCGGAATCGATCAAGGAAGCCCAAATTGAAGATGCCAATATTAAGGAAATTAAGAGCAACATGAAGAAGGGTAAAGCCCGAGATTTTCGTAAGATGAACAAGGCACCATTTGGTTTTCAAGCGAACTGTTCCAGATCGTAAAGAGCTTAAGCAATTGATACTCAAGGAAGCCCATGAAACTTTGTACTCCATTCACCCCGAAGCACAAAGATGTACCAAGACCTCAAGGAAATGTATTGGTGGCCTAGCATGAAGCGTGAGATTGCCGAGTATGTAGCTCAAGCAGATGTCTCACAACAGTAAAAGCCGAGCATCAAAGACCACTGGACTCTCGCAACCCTTGAAAGTCCCCAATGGAAGTGGGAAAAAATTGGCATGGATTTTATCACCGTTTGCCAAGGACAAGGTCGATATGATTCTATCTCGTAATTGTGGATCGCCTAACCAAAGTTGCTCACTTCCTCCCGACCAAGACTACTTACTCCGTGATAGATCGCGAGAATTGTACATGGCAAAGATAGTGTGCCAAAGATGGAGTGTCAAGAAGATCGTGTCGATCGAGGATCGGTTCACCTCAAGATTTTGGCGTGGTTGCACGTTGTTCGGTACTAATCTAAATTTCAAGATGACTTATCATCCCTGCATTTGATGGATGATGACGAAAGAGTAAATCAAATCCTAGAAGATATGTTAAGGGCTTGTGCCTTAGCAAATCGATCGATTGGGATCAAATGCTACCTTATGCGTAGTTTTCCTATAACAACGATTACACCAAGCTTCCATATGTCTCCATTTGAAGCTCTTTATGGAAGAAAATGCGAACACCGCTTTATTGGGATGAAGTAGGCGAAAGACAAGTGTTTGGGCGATATTTTAGAAAAGTCAAGGGCAAGTTCGATCAATTAGAGAAAGATCAGAAACAAGAGACTGTACTGTGCAAAGAGTTATGCCGATAATCCGTGCCGAGATCTAGCATTTGCACTGTGATCATGTGTACTGAAGGTGTCGCCCTCAAAGGGATGCGCTGCTTTTGAGTAAAGGAAAGCTTGCACCAAGGTACATCTGACCTTTCCCAGCTTCTAGCCCAAGAGGAGAAGTCGCTACTAGCTTGAGCTCCTCTCCGCTCGGATGTGCATAATGTCTTCCACGTGTCACAACCAAGAAGTGTTTATGTGTGCTCAAGAGCGTATGCCAATGGAAGCAATTGCCCGCAGAAGACCTCACCTACAAGGAGCATCCCATCAAGATCATGGAAATAACAGAGCGAGTGACAAGAAGCAAGATCATCCGTTTACGCAAGGTCCAAAGTGAGCAACCACACAGAAGAAGAAGCCACTTGGGAACGAGAAGATGACTTGAAGGCTGAGTTTCCCACCTATTCTCTAGTCGGCTCTGAATCTCTGGTCGAGATTCCCTTTAAGAGGGGTAGGTTTGTAAAGTCCTGCTTTTGGAGTTTTTGAAAATTTTAAAAGAGAACCATTTGCTTCTTTTTGCCAAAAGCTTAATTTTGAAATTTCAGAAATCCATTTGCAGTTTAATATGAATTAATCAAACTTCAATTAAATTAAAGTTGGTTTAAATGACTTTTCTGGAATTTAAAATCAAAATTATTATTTTAGGTGTTTTCTTGGATTTATTGGATTTTAGAAATTTATTTTCATTTTACCCAAAATGGAAAATTAATTTATTTGTAAAAGAAAAAGAAAATTTAAAGTTAAAATTATTTTTATTAAGTCTAGAATAATTCAAGGAATTTCTGTGAATGTTTCTAGAATTTTTGGACTCTATTTGCTATTTTCTAAATTGCCTTTTGATTTATTTGAGTTTCTGAAAATCAAAAACTATTTAAAAATCCTTCAACTGTGCGTGGGCCGAATCTCTTCGGCCCATCACTATTTTCCCTCCCCGCCCACTCCCCTCGCTGGCCCGGCCTCCCTCCTGCTCCCTTCACCTCACCGTCCGATCTCATCGGACGTCCCTCAGCGGCCGCACGCCGCTGGCAGCCCGCTGTTTCTGGCCGTTGGATCGCGATCCGACGCTATCGCTTCGCCGCGCCTCTTCTTCCCCACCGTCTGATCAAATCGGACGGCGCTTCTTCTCTTCTTCGCCTCGCCGCGCCTCTCTCTCTCCTGCTGCCAATCTCGCCGCCTGCTGAATCCGCCGCTTTGCTCACTGGGCCACTTCTGCCCTGCTCCGCCCGCCTGCGCTTCTGCCCTCTGCCCTGCTCCCATCTCAAGGTCCCGCTGCCCGCTTCGCCTGAGAGCCTTATAAAGCCGTTTGTTTCCTCCTCCCTTTTTTTCTTACTTTTCCCATACCCGCCTCGCCACCGCCTCCCTTCTTCTCCTCGCCAGAGTTACTGTTTTCCCGAGCGCTGCCGCCGCTGCTCTCACGCCGGCCACGCCTGCCTCTCTCCTCTCTCTCTTCTCGCTCGTCTGGAAGCCGACGTGGCTACCCACGTGGCGCCACGCCGCCACGTGGCGGATTTGCTCACGTGGCAGCCACGCCGCGCCAAGCGCTGGTCGCGACGCCAAAATCCGGATTTCCAGCTGAAAATAAATCCATAATCCGAAAAACCCTAATCTATCATTTCATGTGAATTCCAACTTCTTTTGGCCATAACTTTCACATCCGAACTCCGATTTGGGTGATCCAAATTTCTAAATTTATATAAATTCAACCTCTTTCATTTGGTTCTGGTTTTGTAATTTTGGAGTTCATTTGGTGCTGTTTTATTTATTGTTGCTATTCTCGCACGTAGATTCCTGCTTTTAAGATTTCTTCGATTCGACGATCAAGACCCGCCTCCTCGCCAACGAAGGCAAGTCGTAGGCCTTTGACCATGTTGAAACCATTTTACAAATGTATATTGTATTAAATTATCATGCATGGCTAGTTTTATTAAAAATGGTTTTGGGAGTAGATAATTACCAAATTGCCATTATGCCTCCTTGATGAATTAAAAATGAAATGTCTCCTTGAATGACATATATCCTTGGACACCTTAGGATGGTTAATACTAGTTGGACATGATTGTATACCAACTTGGGAGCGTAGTCTTGCTTAGTCTTGCTTTAGTTACCCGCGAGACTTTCGATCACATGTTCATGATAAATGAAATTTGACTAATGGAACTATGGAATTGTGGTGTGATGCCACTGTAATTAAAATGTTTTGAGCCATGGCAGGATTGCCATTTGGCTCGGGAATGAACAAAATGATTTATGCTCGTGCTTGTGGTAGGGAGGAAGGTGGGTGTGTGATGCACATTGGGTTGTGGTAGTCTTGTCTCGAGCAACCAACTAAGGACTTAACTTTGTAAGTCATTGATCCGGGTCACCTGCAACCATAAGTCCTAGATGGGATGGACTCGCCAACTAAATGGGGAAATTTTGAGTCGATTCTGCAGGTGGTTTAATGGCAAGAGGGTGTGATGGCGAAACCTTAGCGGCGTAACTGAGGCAAATGGAACTTTGTAAAGGCCTTGTGATAATCACTTAGTCGCACACCCTAAGTGTGTCGACGGACATTACAAGTGATTTATCTCTTGTGGGTAAAGCGCATAACCTCCGCAGAGTGTTAAAATCTATTCGAATAGCCGTGTCCCTTGCACGACATGCCCGGTGATTTCGCATAAGGTAGCATTTTCAAAATTGTGGTTTGGTTCGATGGAAAGGTTTGGTTGAATGGTTGGAAGTGAACGGATGGGATGTTCACTATTTGATTCAAAAGAGCTTGGTTATCTATGTACTATTCTTTCAAAATCCTCGCTGCGCCTAATTATTGTATTTATCGTTAAACTTGCTTTCTCGCAAATTAACCATAAAGCCATCCTTGCTTAAGCTCACATGAATACTATGTGCATACATTTTCATTACGATTTGTCGAGTACTTTATGTACTCACCGCTTTATGCCCTTTGTTGATCAAATCCACAGAAGAATCAGAAATATTGAGTTCTACGTAAGAAGGTTACTTTGAAGACTTCGCTAACTAGGTCACGCCCTCCACTGATTGCCTCGTGGGCACTAACTACACTCACTACATATGAAATATCAGGTCTTGTATGACACAAATAGATGAGACATCCAACAAACATTTGATAAGCTTCCTTGTCAATTAGATCACCTGGCTCATTATATACCTTGTGATTCATATCAATAGGTGAAGTAATTGGGCGACACTCAAGCGTACATGTTTTTGCTAGCAGATCAAGGACATACTTTCTCCGGGAGAGAACTATACCATTCGAAGAACGGACGATCTCAATTCCAAGAAAGTATCGAAGAGGTCCAATATATTTCACATCAAATACCTCTTTCAGTCTTTTCTTCAAGGACTTGATTTCCTCGACATCATCTCCAGTAATCACAATATCATCAACATAGACTGTCAATATGGTGATATGTGATCATCTATGCCTATAAAACACAGTATGATCTCCATTACACTGAGAACTCATACTACAGACTGCGCGTCTGAATCTATCAAACCACACCCTTGGAGACTGCTTTAGACCGTATAAAGACTTCTTGAGTTTACACACTTTCCTATTAGTCCGTCTGTTCTCAAAGCCTAAAGGGATCTCCATGTATACCTCCTTTTGTAAATCGCCATGTAGAAAAATATTCTTCACATCCAACTGATATAGGGGCCATCCGAAGTTAGTTGCACAGGGTATCAACGTTCTTACCGTGCTCATTTTCGCCACTGGTGCAAAGATCTCATCATAGTTTATTCCATATGTTTGATTATAACATTTTGCAACTAACCGTGCCTTGTATCTCTTTATCTTGCCTTCAGGAGTTTGCTTAATTGAAAACACCCATTTGCATCTTACTGCCATTTTTTCTGCTGGAAGTGGAACAATATCTCATGTCTTGTTTTTTTTTTGAATTGCATTAAGCTCCTCCTTCACAACATCATTCCACTTAAGATTCTACTTAGCAGCTCGTCAATCCTTTGGAACATGCATTGTCTGAATAGATGCAATGAATGCTTTGTATGCATATGAGATATGAGAATATGAGATAAAATTTGCAATGTCATGCTCAAAGCCATACCAGACTGGAGGCTTTCCGGCATTAGGTCTAGTTTCCTTACGTTGTGCAAGTGGTAACTCTACATGAAAGTGAATAGAAGAAACATTATCACTCACCCCAAGGAGAGGCAAGGAACTTGATGGAGAGAGGCTCGAGGAGGATTTGGGACTAGATCAACTGGCAAGGCTAGCTGTTCAGGCAGTGGCTATTCCTTTTGTTCGTGTGGTGGTCGTTTCAGTTGCGCCACCAACTCTCACCGTGGCTCAAAGCTAACTACTTGTCCCCCTATTTTTCAAAGCGCATTCACTGATAAACCTTCAATTCTTTTGGGGTTATCACATCTCTCGCATAGTTCGTTAGGCTCGACACGAAATTATCCCCACAATGACTTATGCTTCTCATTGAATATCACTCTCCTTGTTCTCCCCCTCTCAACTCTCACCCTCAATGATAGGAGATAACTCCAAAAACTAACCAAGAGTACCTCCATTCGTGTAGTAAGGCTCAAACTCCTAGAATATCACATCCATATTCACAAACAGCCTTCGTTCAACTGGGTTCCAGCATATATAGCCCTTCTGACTTGATGAATAGTATATAAAGATACATTTCAATGCATGTGGATCTAACTTTTCAACCGCTGGTCGGTAATCCCGCAAAAAACACACACTCAAACGCCTTGGGAGGCACATTGAACTCCTGTTGACCCCAAAAAAAGTTCAGCTAAAGATCTCATCCCAAGTATTCGAGATATCATGCGATTGATGGGGCACATTGTCATCATCACTGCCTCTCTCCACAATCTCTTTGGCACATTCATCTAAAACATGAGTGAACGTGCTACCTCTAACAAATATCGATTCTTCATTTCAGCCATTTCATTCCGAGGTAGGGTTTCTGGACATGTAGTCTGATGAAGTATCCCCTCCTCTGATAGATACGCTGCAAACTTCTTGTTAATATACCCAGTTCCATTGTTTGTTCGGAGAATTCAAACATTTGCATTAAACTAAGTAGCAACCATTCTATGGAAGTCCCAAAACACCGAAAGACCTCGCTTTTGTGCTTCATAGTATAAATACAAGTCATACGAGTATAACAATCAATAAATGCGATAAACCACTTAAAACTACTCACAGAAGTAACTGGGCACGGACCTCAAACATCAGAATGTACTAATATAAAAGGTTCATAACTCTGAAGACCAATGCTACTATATGTAGACTGTGTATGCTTTCTAAACTCACAAGCATCACACATAAGTTTACTCTTGTCTACTTTTTTAACAAATCAGGGTATAACTGACTTAAACTCTCAAATGACAGATGTTCCAAGTGATGATGATGTAACAAAACTTCTCCCTCAACTCCTCTTGCAGCCACAACCAATGTCGCATCAACCTAACCAATGCATTACGATTTATTCCAGTCTCAATTCTCTTCCTGGTTCGCTTCTCCTAGAATAAACACGAATCCTCATCAAATGTGACAATTCATTTGAATTGGTCAATGATAGAACTAACTGAAAGAAGATTGACAAAAAATGAGGGAACATGCAAAACGGAAGATAAAGTAAAGGATGGTGTACACTCTACAGATCCTACACCCTAGATAAGCTAGAAGGTTCCATCAACTGTTTGGACAGTTTCAAAATGAGTATACGGGTGTAGGATGCAAATGCACTAAATGAACTTGTGCCACGCTTGGATGCCTCTGAATCTATGATCTAATCAATATGAGAGTGTTTATATGTGGATGCAAGTGCATGTGGCCGAGTACCTTCGCTGATGTGGGGGCGTAGTTGGCAAAGTTACCAAAGGAGCTGGAATCATGAGAAGTCTACAATGATTTTTCCTATTGTCACTTCTCCTGTTGCATGGCTTGCTCGCCTGTTAGAGTAACAGATGTGATTTCCTCAATCAGGGCCATATTAGCCCTCGGGCCAACTCGGCCCCTTCCTCGACCTCCACCTCCACGACCACCATGATCTCCACCTCGGTTTCGATAATCTCCAACTCGGCTTCCACGACCTCCATCGGGACCTCCACACCTGTGGTGAAGGACAAACACGGCTCAGATGTCCTCTCATTCCACAATTGTAACACTCCCTATCATCTGGTATGACGTATGCGGATCTGACCGGGTTGTTGTCACCCATTATTCGTAGTCGAACCTCCTCCTACACCATAGTCGAAATAGCCTCCTCCATAGTAGGCAAGTTTGTCATATAAAACATGACATCCCTTCTACTCTTAAACTTTGGGTCCGGTCCCTTCAGATAGTGCGTAACCCATTTGCATTTCAGCCACATCCTGCTAGCCTCAATATCAACAGCACATGTTAACTGCAGTGGACCATAATGATCTAAATCCGCCCACAGCTATTGTAGTTCACTAGCATACTCTTGGACAGTCGTCTCCTCCTGTTTTAGGGCCTCCACCTTGCCCTCGGCCTCCACCATCATCATCACATTTCCTACCCCGAAGTACATGTTGCTCAACGTCTCCCACGTCACTGGTGCACTTTGCATCATCTCCACCATTTGAGCGATGGATGGAGACATCGAAGTTAGCAACCAAGCTACCACCACAGAATTGGTGATGTTCTACATTCTCCAATTCATGCTCGCTTTGTCTGCAAGCTCAACACAAGTATCCTGCAGGTAATGCACCACCCCATTCATCATCAGAATTAGATGAGCCATTCTAGACATCCTTAGATAATTCTTGCTCCCTTCCAACTTTACATCATTTGACATCAGCTCCAGTTTTAATTCAGATGACCCTGCAGCATCCCTCGGACCTATCATATCCATCGCTAAGAGGTCCTGTAACATACTCCTCATGTCACATTGCGTGACCAGCTAGGAAGTAGTCTCAACAATTGTCTTCCTCTTCTCTTTTACCGCTCTCACTCCTTCCTCATAGCCTTAATTTCCCTAGAGATCATCTTCTCAAACAATCGAAATAATGTCAATCACTACCAAGATATGCTACATGTATCTCCTACAATCACGACAATCCTTCACACATCAACATCCTGTTGAACCTCGATGATTGCCTTCACAGTTGCCCACATAATACAAAACCGTAACATCAATTTTTTTTACCCAACAGAAAACCTCTTTTGTTACTCCTTTCCCCTTCTTCTCTCACATCCTTTCTTCACTTCAGTTTTTTTAACCCAATAGAGAACCTTTTTTTTACTCCTTTTCCCTTCTTTTTTCACATCCTTTCTTCACTTCACAACCAGACGAGGCAACCCGATCCCGAGTGTGTTCCTCTGCTCCCAGCGAAGCGATGGCGACCGACTTTCTTCCTCTGCTCCCCACAGCGGCGACTAACTTTCTCTTTAGCGCCAGCAACCACGAGGCGCGACGGTGGCGGCCCTCACGCTCCCGAGCGGTCCGTGCGGCGGTGGCGACCCGCATGCCTGCGAGGTGTAGTCGTGGTTGGCGGCAGCCTGCGTGATGGATCTAGATGGCGGCGGCGATGGCAGATCTGAGGTATGTTTAAGCCTCTGATACAATGTAGAAATCAAAATAATTGTGTCTCTCGTAGGATCTCTATACCCTTTATTTATAGTCTAAATATTGAATCTGACTATAACACCACTCCTTACCGGATATTAATACTAACTCATCAACAAATGTCACATGGCATCTTGGTTCTTTTGTGTATACATACACACATGCATGTGTTTGCTGTTGTGTGATTGCGCATATCACTGCGATGCAAATGAGGAAGCCAAACATGAGCGTGGGCTAACATCAGCTCTTCAGCTATAGGAGCAACCGACAACATTCCATACTCGGACACCAAAATAAGGAACATTGCGAGTGTTAGAGATATATGTATAGTTGTGTTATTCCCCATTGTTATGAGGGGTTATTTGCATATTTACCTCATGTACTTATCTATATATACTGGCCCATTTGCCCCCTGAGAATACAAGTTGCTATTTCTAACATGGTATCAGAGCCCTAGGCTTACCTCTCTGGACGTGCAACTCGTTGAAATATCTAGACCCGCCATTATGAGTTAATGGAGTGTTTTGGTGATTAATGACAAATCCAAATATGAGACTAACTCTTTTATCAAGTATTATCTTTGTGTAGTCTCATTTGGATATAAAGGTGAAACACAACGAGGTATGCAATCGACATCTCAATCGTATATATTGTTGCATTTCTCGGATCCAAAATATAGGATTGAACTCAACCATAAGTTAAACTTGAATATGTGCATATGACCTTATTACACATTTGTGTATGCACACATTTAGGGGGAGTTTTATCCTATACTTTGTGGTTTCATTAGTATTGATCCATATTCCATTCTCCACATATATTTGGGATCTTTACTTTGAAACAAATCCGTTTGAGTATACAAAACTTGTGTAGTTCTTGTATACTCATGTTAGAGTATATATAACTTGTGTAGTTTATATATACTCATTTGTTCTCTCATTTATCATCATTAAATTTATGAGAAATTAAGTGGTTATCATCAATTACCAAAGAGGGAAAGATTGAGGTATCTTGTCCCACCTTTATGAGTTAATAGTATGGTGTGGTAATTAATGATGATCACATTGTGGAACTAACATTTTTCATGCGTTGGATATATAGGTTATGTTTCAGGATGATGAAGACTTGGAATGATCATGAGTTGATCATCAAGTCAAGAGCTTGGTGTAAATGATGCATCATGAGTTGATGCTTATCAAGAAGAGATGATCATGAGTTGATCATCAAGACAAGAGAAGGCCCATCATGTGTTGATGGAAGTCAAGCAAAGGATCATCATGTGTTGATGATTAGCAAGTTAATGACCCGGACTTGAAATGTTGATGTGCCTCATCAAGCTTCAAGAAAATGCAAGGCAAAGGTATGACTAGCTAGGGCTAAGGATGTGTTCCTAGTCTTTTACCGGTCTCGGTGTTTGGTTGATAGACCGGATTGCTAGTATAGGATTGCCGTACTATTAAGAGGGGTCTTGACTAGTAGCATGAGTTAGTCATGTGTTGATAGCTCATTGTGTTTGCTCTAGCTCATCTATGCATGGAGCTATTATTTGCGAATGTGTTTTGTAAATAGCCGAGGCTCATGCATTCAATCTTTGTAGCATGGGACTATACTTTGCAAATGTGTTTTGCAAATGGTTGAAGTCCATGCACTTTAGTCTTGTGGCATGATGGTGTTATTTGCGAATGTGTTTTGCAAATAGTTGATGCTCATGTTTGATTTCTTGTAGCATGTGACTTAGGTTTGCAAAATTTGTTTTGCAAATGGTGTAAGTCCATGTACCTTTTTCCTTGTGGTATGATTCCAAAAGTTGGCAAATGTGTTTTGCAACTTGTTGGGAATCTTGCTTGTGATCCTTGTTGGCATGGCTTATCAATTGGTAAATGTGTTTTGCAATTGAAGTTGTTGAAAAAGCCATTGCTGTTTTCAATCAGGATAATCGGAAGTTCCGGTTGCATAACTGCGGAAGTTCCGCAGGCCGGACGGTCCGATTTCCAGCGGTACGTTTTTTCCAGAGAGCATCCGGTTTAGGGACTTAGCCGATTCTCGAAGTGCGGAAGTTCCGGCATGTTATGAGCGGAACTTCCGATTATCGGTTGCTCTGAAATTCCGGCGGTTCGTTTTTTTCCAGAGAAGCATCATTTTGGGACTTAGCCAAAATTTGGATGTGCGGTAGTTCCGCTATGTGTTGAGCGAAACTTCCGAAGATCGGAACTTCCGCAAATTGGTTGGCGGTAGTTCCGCACTAAAAATCAAACGGCTAGTTTCTCGTCTGACATAGCCGTTGCTGTGCTTTTCTCTCTCATGCGGTAGTTCGGGCCTTTACATGGCGGAACTTCCGATTGCCTTGATTTTTCAGGGGTTTGTCTCCCAACGGCTAGTTTTTGTGTGTAGGCTATATATAGCCACCTTGGCCGGTTGGGAGAGGTTGCTGGTGCTATTGTGTACTATTTGTGATCCTCTTGAGCTAAGAGCAAGCCTCTCCTCTCTTATGTGCATGTGTTGCACTTGGTGAGCTTGGAGAGTAAACCCTAAGTGCATGTGTTGCCTTAGGTAGTGGATTGTGTATCCACGTGAGCATTGACACTTGATTAGTTCAAGTGAAAGTTCGGATTTGTTACTCTTGGTGTTTGCCGACACCTAGACGGCGTGGAGGCGTCGTGCGCGGTGATCTTCTCAAGAAGCTTGTGAGAAGACCCGGCGGTTTGTGAGTGGTTTGGTGCTCACCATCTCCGGAGTGGAGGAAGAGCAACTATAGTTGAGTGAGGTGTTGGTTCGGTTAGGAACAGGTCCAAGTGTTTGGACTTACCTCGGAGGTGTTGGCTTAATTAGTGGAGCCGGTCCAATTTGTTTGGGCTAACCTCAACGTGGATTAGGGGAGACCGGCAAGTCTCTGAACACCACGGTAAAACATAATCGTGTCATCTTGTTTTTACTTGTGCTTTACTTTGAGCAATTTACATTCTTGCTTTAATTGCTTATATATCTTGTATGATTGCTCATATTGTATTGTGTTCATATTGTCGGTGCACTTAGTTGAGCCTAGTTGATTTAGGTTTTAATTGAGCAAAACCAATTCGCTATTAGTTTCCGCATTTATATATTGGTTTAGCACGAAAGTTTTTAAAACCGCCTATTCACCCCCCTCTAGTCGGCCACCTCGATCTTACAAGTGGTATCAGAGCTTGGTCTCTCGTTGATTAGACTTAACCGTCTAGAGAGTAAAGGATGGCGACTAGAGATTTAGTGCACCTAGGTAAAGCACCTATTTTTGATGGCACAAATTATGCCTATTGAAAAATCCGCATGACTTATTATTTTAAGGCCATGGGCCTAAATATATGGCGGATTGTAGATGCGGGCTTTTCTCCTCCAAAGGATCCTCTTGCTCCAACCAATGAGAAAGAGAAATGCTCGCATCTCGATGCTCAAGCTACTAACGTTTTATTTAGTGCTTTGAGTATAGATATTTTTGATGCCATATGCAATCTCAAGAGAGCTCATGAGATGTGGACATATATTCAAGATCAATATGAATTGTCCACTTCAACTAGTCACGATTGCACACAAGAATGGACGTCGGAAGAAGAATGCTCAACTTCAAGCTCCGACAACGAAAATGAGGACTCCTCAACTCCATCCTCATCAACTCAATGTTTTATGGCTAAAGGTAATAATGAGGTAAATGATAACGATGAGCCTTCAAATGATGAGTTGATGGATATGCTAGAAGAGCTAAATGAATATTTAGGAAAGGAGAAATTAAAATTCAAAGTTTTGAAGAAAGAGTATGTCTCTCTTCAAAATGATTATGATGTTCTAAAAGATGAACATGAAGCTCTCCTCCTAAATAATCTAAAGAGCTCTAAGGTGGATATATGCATTGAATGTAATTTATTAGATGATATGCCATGTATAGCTCTATCTCATGCATTTCATCTAAGGTTAGTGTATCCACCTCATGTGAGGATTTAATTGATATGCCTTGTAGCTCAAAAGTAGATGCTCCCATTTCCTCTATGCTTGTCAATACTAACATTGTAGAGGAAACCAATGAGCTCAAGGCCCAAGTCAAAAATTTGAAGAATGACTTGGAAAGAAGCCTAAAAGGGAAGGCCACTCTTGACGAAATATTGAGCAAGCAAAAACGCTTGCAAGATAAGAGTAGAATCGGCTTCACTCCCAAGAAAAGGGAGAATAGCAAGACGAGGCACAACGCGAGACATACGAAGAAATATGTCAAGTGCCATGGATGCAACGGAAAAGGCCACTATGCCTCGGTGTGCCCTAATCAAAAGGATGTCAAGACAAGACATTCAAAATTGAGGCAAGCCGGCAAGAAGCAAGAGATAAAGACAAGCAAGGGAAGCAAAGTCCCAACTTGCTACAATTGCCGGGAAAAGGGACATTTTAGTAAGAATTGTCCCAAAGGTATCACTCCTATGCCTATTATTTATAATGATAAATATTTGCTTAGGAAGGATATTAATGGCAATGTGTTTGCTAGAATAGTTAGTTCACATAAAACTAATGCTAGGGCCATTTGGGTGCCCAAATACATTGTGACTAACATTCGTGGACCCAACCAAGTTTTTGGTACCAAAGTGCTTAAATGATGAATAGGTACTTGGAAAGGCATTGGATGTTTGGCTCATATGAAGAGGTGGACGGATCACCATATGCGAAATTGGAGCCAAGCCTAAGGATAATCATGTCGTATCATAAACCAATGCCCTTACGGTAACAAGTACTCAAATTGAAGTATCTAGCCCTATGCCTTGTGTAGGTTGCATTTCATGAAAATCATTTTTAAAAGGGGTGTTCTTGCTCCATGTTCATAATATTCATTATTAATATCTTGAGCAAGATGATAGTGGCACATTAAGGGGGAGTGCTAAATCATAGTCATGTATTTCACATCCCTAAGTGTGCAAAAATAAGTTAAGTGCTAGTATTGTTTTTCAAAAAAAAAAGCCTTTTAGCCAAAAGTCAAAAATTTCATAATTATTAGTAATTCTTTGATAAACTAGTTGCAAGAGGTATACAAATGCTTTTCAAAGATTTACCAAAGGTTTTGGCTTTAGAAAAACCTATTTTAAGTGAAGATGAGTTTCTAGCCAAAATCCTACATTATAGTATCTTATTTTTTTTTACCAAAACTAGATTTTTATGTAAAATCTATTCTAAAAGGAATTTGAAAATCTTGACAAAAGAAAAATCCTAGAGTTGGTTATTATAAACATTTTTGGTATTCAAAAGATTTCCAAAAGACCAACCTAGAAAAAGTTATTTGATTTTGAAATTCATCCAAAATCCTACTTTGACATAAGTGGTCACTTTCTAGCACTTAAGTGAGTTTTTCCATATGAACCAAAATTATTCATATGAAAAGGTTCAAAATGGTATTTATGACTCATACATAAAATTGGATGCTTTAAAATCAACCAAATGCTCATTTTAGTTTGTTTTGAATAATTTCATGAAAATGAAGCTTCATTTGCAAAATCAAAACTTAATTCATAAATTTTTTTTTCTTAGATAGACATTAGTCTCTTCAATGTATAATGATCCTGAATGATATTTATTTGAGTGCAAAACTAGGGATCATTTGCATAAATATCAAATTCCAATATCAATTCCCGAAGTGTCAGGATAATCGGAACGACCGGCCTTCCAGGCGCGGAACTTCCGATTTCCGGAACTTCCGCTGTTGAAGTGCGGAACTTCCGTTTTCTGGTAGCTGAGAGGGTTTAATTTCCCTGCGGTTCCTCCGCGTCTCACTCTCTCTCCAGCCGCCGTTTCTTTTGTCCCGAGCGCCCCTCTCCTCTCCAAAAACCTCCACCGAAATCTTTGATCTTTCTTCGGTTTTTCTTCAATCTCATCCGGTCATTTGAATCTCCAGGGTTCATTCAACTCGTTCCTCAAGGTATTTTCAATCCCCTTTGGATTTATGCCTCTCATGAACCCTAGGTTTGAGAATTTGGGGGAAATGCAAATGTAGTTGAAATCTGTGGTAGATTCTTGAGCAAATAGGTTTATTCAGTATTGTATGATGTTTATGCATCGATTTTTTGGACTCAATCCATCAAAAATACTAAAAATCCAAAATTTTTATTGCTCTAGAATCGGCCCAGGATAATCGGAACTTCTGCCGTTGAAAAACGCGGAACTTCCGCTAGCGGTAGTTCCTGCTCAAATTATGAGCTTCCATTATCCCGATGTAAATGTAAATTTTTATCCCCATTTGAATCTACCTTTGACACTCCATTCATTCTTATTTTTGAAGATGCCTAAGACAAAGGATACTGTCACAAAGTACTATTCAGATGCCGGCCAATCTTCTTCGAGAAATCCTCCCTTAGGGCAAGAGGAAGAAATGAAAGCAATTGAGGATCAAAGGGAGTCCTCTGAGAATTCAGAAACTGAAGCGAGTGCATCGGGTGAGGGCTCTGAATCAGAATCTGATGAAGAGTTGGGAGAGCCTGAAGAACCTGAGATTGATCTTAAGTCACTAACAGCAGATGATTACACTCTCCTTCGGCTTAAGAATCAGTATTCTCTTCCTGGCAATTGTGATGACCCTCGTTTTCATACAAATTTTCAGAGGCAAGTATATTATCTATTCTATGGACCCAACAAGCCATTTGCTGGTCACAAGTGCATCAATTGGTCTTATCTCAATGGGCATGATAAGTATGAGGGTACTTATAGGCTCTTTCAGCGAGCTGGAATCCATAATTTTGTGGCATTAAAATGCAACTACAGTGATGAGATCATTCGCCAATTTTATGTCACAGTGCACATTCCCTCAGACTTCTCTCAGCTTACTTGGATGACAGGGACAGTAAGATACTCTTGCTCAAAACGTGCCTTTGAAAATGCTTTGGATATCCAGTCAAGCGGATTTGAGCAAATTTATGATAGACCAGTTCTTCCTCTGTCATCTTGGACTGAGTTTTATGACACTACACAAAGGTTTGTCCCTGGTAAGATAATCGGTCTTCTCCCTATTCCTAGCTTGGTAAACCGGATCATTAATCATACCATATTACCAAAAAGCGGGAACTATGATGCAATTAGGGGACATGTTTGGAACATTTTGGATTGTATCATGCATGGAAGGAAATTTGATGTCATTGATGTCATTATAAGGGAGATAGCGGGCACTAAGAATGATCGGGTCAAGAGGATAAACTTTGCACCATATATTATGGCCTTGATTATTCGCCGACCGTTATAATGGAGCTACACCTTCAACCCATAAATTCTATAAGCCAAGAGAAGGTCCTCCACCTCGCCAACCTTCGCCTCCAAAGAAGAACCAAGTCGAACTCGCTCCCGATGTCGCTCCTCCACAAGGCCAAGCAACCATGGATCAAATTTATGCTACCTTGTTGGAGATGAAGGCGTCTCAGGAGGCCTTCCAGGCAGCGACCACTTCCCGTCTGGATGCTTCCTCCGCCAGACTGGATGCTTTTGAGGCGGCCACCACTTCCAGACTTGACGCCAACACTGCCAGACTCGACGCGCTATCAGCTAGATTTGCAGAGCGCTTCTCCCGTCTCGGCTTGACGGCCGCCTTCGCTCTCCTCCCGTGGTCCTCCTGGTGATCCTCCTATTGCTCCTCTGGTTGATCCTCCTCAAGACCCTCCTACCGAGCAGTAGCCACTGTTTTTATTTAGGTCATTAGACCTTGTAATGAAAAAATTGTAATATCTTTCTAAAAACTTGGTTGTATGACTTTAATCTTGGCTATGCTATGTTGCTACTCTGTGTGAAAATATGAACCTTTATGTCATGATTTGTCTTTGCATGAGATGTGGATGAGATATGATTGTGATTGAATATATTTGTGTTTGATCATATCTTATGTGTCTTCTGTCATGGATGCCCTATTTACAAGAGAAATTCTGCCAAATTTTTTATGAAAATCTCTCACAAGCATAAGTCTTAATGTTCATCTCAACATAGTTTGTGAAAATTGTTAAAATGAGAGATTATCTAAATTTCTTTTAACAAAAAAAGGAGGTTAGTTGAATGTGTTTCAACTATCATTTCAAGTGGTTCTCAGTGTTTTGATTTACAATGGGAGAATGTTATGATCAGTAGGTTTGTAACCCATCTTTGTTTCTCCTCTCATATCTTGAGAACAAAATTCCCCCTTGGTCATATAAGTTCAATTCATACTTTTTGTGACCAACCTTGATTTTTTTTTGTGCAAGTAGTATCGATTTGCAAAGGCTCCTTTTGGCTAAGATTTATCTTGTATTTTTTGGTGATTTATGCCAAAAGGGGGAGAATATTTTTATCAATATTCTTCATTTTGGATGGTTGATTTGTTTAAAATGCCAAAAGAGGGAGAATATATTATTTGTGTAAGCATATCTTTTTCATATGCATTTTGTTTAATGCTTTATGTTTCACCTCATATGATGCATAGACATAGTTCATTAGTTTAAATTCTTATCTTATGTCTATGTATATCCAAATGTTGTTATTGATAATGGATTTGTCATCAATCACCAAAAAGGGGGAGATTGAAAGATCTAGACCCGCCATTATGAGTTAATGGAGTGTTTTGGTGATTAATGACAAATCCAAATATGAGACTAACTCTTTTATCAAGTATTATCTTTGTGTAGTCTCATTTGGATATAAAGGTGAAACACAACGAGGTATGCAATCGACATCTCAATCGTATATATTGTTGCATTTCTGATCCAAAATATAGGATTGAACTCAACCATAAGTTAAACTTGAATATGTGCATATGACCTTATTACACATTTGTGTATGCACACATTTAGGGAGTTTTATCCTATACTTTGTGGTTTCATTAGTATTGATCCATATTCCATTCTCCACATATATTTGGGATCTTTACTTTGAAACAAATCCGTTTGAGTATACAAAACTTGTGTAGTTCCTGTATACTCATGTTAGAGTATATATAACTTGTGTAGTTTATATATACTCATTTGTTCTCTCATTTATCATCATTAAATTTATGAGAAATTAAGTGGTTATCATCAATTACCAAAGAGGGAAAGATTGAGGTATCTTGTCCCACCATTATGACTTAATGGTATGGTGTGGTAATTAATGATGATCACATTGTGGAACTAACATTTTCCATGAGTTGGATATATAGGTTATGTTCCAGGATGATGAAGACTTGGGATGATCATGAATTAATCATCAAGTCAAGAGCTTGGTGTAAATGATGCATCATGAGTTGATGCTTATCAAGAAGAGATGATCATGAGTTGATCATCAAGACAAGAGAAGGCCCATCATGTGTTGATGGAAGTCAAGCAAAGGATCATCATGTGTTGATGATTAGCAAGTTAATGACCCGGACTTGAAATATTGATGTGCGTCATCAAGCTTCAAGAAAATACAAGGCAAAGGTATGACTAGCTAGGGCTAAGGATGTGTTCCTAGTCTTTTACCGGTCTCGGTGTTTGGTTGATAGACCGGATTACTAGTATAGGATTGCCGTACTATTAAGAGGGGTCTTGACTAGTAGCATGAGTTAGTCATGTGTTGATAGCTCATTGTGTTTGCTCTAGCTCATCTATGCATGGAGCTATTATTTGCGAATGTATTTTGCAAATAGCCGAGGCTCATGCATTCAATCTTTGTAGCATGGGACTATACTTTGCAAATGTGTTTTGCAAATGGTTGAAGTCCATGCACTTTAGTCTTGTGGCATGATGCTGTTATTTGCGAATGTGTTTTACAAATAGTTGATGCTCATGTTTGATTTCTTGTAGCATGTGACTTAAGTTTGCAAAATTTATTTTGCAAATGGTGTAAGTCCATGTACCTTTTTCCTTGTGGTATGATTCCAAATGTTGGCAAATGTGTTTTGCAACTTGTTGGGAATCTTGCTTGTGATCCTTGTTGGCATGGCTTATCAATTGGCAAATGTGTTTTGCAATTGAAGTTGTTGAAAAAGCCATTGTTGTTTTCAATCAGGATAATCGGAAGTTCCGGTTGCATAACTGCGGAAGTTCTGCAGGCCGGACGGTCCGATTTCCAGCAGTACGTTTTTTCCAGAGAGCATCCGGTTTAGGGACTTAGCCGATTCTCGAAGTGCGGAAGTTCCGGCATGTTATGAGCGGAACTTCCGATTATCGCTGTTCAAATTCCGGTTCGTTTTTTCCAGAGAAGCACCATTTTGGGACTTAGCCAAAATTTGGATGTGCGGTAGTTCCGCTATGTGTTGAGCGGAACTTTCGAAGATCGGAACTTCCGCAAATTGGTTGGCGGTAGTTCCGCACTAAAAATCAAACGGCTAGTTTCTCGTCTGACATAGCCGTTGCTGTGCTTTTCTCTCTCATGCGGTAGTTCGGGCCTTTACATGGCGGAACTTCCGATTGCCTTGATTTTTCTGGGATTTGTCTCCCAACGGCTAGTTTTTGTGTGTGGGCTATATATAGCCACCTTGGCCGGTTGGGAGAGGTTGCTGGTGCTATTGTGAACTATTTGTGATCCTCTTGAGCTAAGAGCAAGCCTCTCCTCTCTTATGTGCATGTGTTGCACTTGGTGAGCTTGGAGAGTAAACCCTAAGTGCATGTGTTGCCTTAGGTAGTGGATTGTGTATCCACGTGAGCATTGACACTTGATTAGTTCAAGTGAAAGTTCGGATTTGTTACTCTTAGTGTTTGCCGACACCTAGACGGCGTGGAGGCGTCGTGCGCGTGATCTTATCAAGAAGCTTGTGAGAAGACCCGGCGGTTTGTGAGTGGTTTGGTGCTCACCATCTCCGGAGTGGAGGAAGAGCAACCATAGTTGAGTGAGGTGTTGGTTCGGTTAGGAACCGGTCCAAGTGTTTGGACTTACCTCTGAGGTGTTGGCTTATTTAGTGGAGCCGGTCCAATTTGTTTGGGCTAACCTCAACGTGGATTAGGGAGACCGGCAGTCTCCGAACACCACTGATAGAAACATAATCGTGTCATCTTGTTTTTACTTGTGCTTTACTTTGAGCAATTTACATTCTTGCTTTAATTGCTTATATATCTTGTATGATTGCTCATATTGTATTGTGTTCATATTGTCGGTGCACTTAGTTGAGCCTAGTTGATTTAGGTTTTAATTGAGCAAAACCAATTCGCTATTAGCTTCTGCATTTATATATTGGTTTAGCGCGAAAGTTTTTAAGACCGCCTATTCACCCCCCTCTAGTCGGCCACCTCGATCTTACACTCGTCCTGCCCTAGCCGCCTCTGCCGGCTTCCCTTTACCTGCCCTAGCCGCCTCTACCGGCTTTCCTCCCCACCGCCGCTAGGTTGCCATCACTTCGGGCCGCTTCTGTGCCGTCGTGTTGCCTCCATCACCTCCCGTGGCTCCAGCGCCTCCCGTGGTCGTCGCCGGCCGGATCTGTGCTCCTCCACGAGCATCGCCCGAGACCGGCCTCCCGCGCCTCCATCCTCACTACGCTCGCCGCCGCCACGGCGCCCCACGAGCCCACCGCCGCGCCAACACTGAGCCTCGCCGCTACGCTCCTCCTTCAGGACTCATCGGCGCCGCCGCTTGCCGTTGCCGACTCGTCACGCCGCCGCCGACGCCGCTTCACCGCGGTGCCGGTTCGGCCGCCGCCGCCTCTTCTTCCCGGAGCGCCGCCACCTGTCGCCGCCGACGCCACTCCGCTCATCGCCGCCGCCGCCGCTTCCGGGCCGACAAGGTTTCTATCCGATCGCCGCCGCCGCACTGCAGGGGGAAACCTAAATCCCTTCGTATGCGCGCCCGACGGCTCGAAACTGGGTCGACCTGGCTTAAAAAGGCCGGCGATCGTGCGGTAAAGAAAAAGAGGTCGAGTGAGAAAAAAATGTCGTTTTAACCGCTGCGCCGTCCAGCACCGCCTGTTAGACTTCGTTGCCTTGGTCGCTGCGCCGTCCAACGCCGCCTACCAATGGGCACCGTTTCCTTCCCTCGCTGCCCGGTGATTTTCGATGGTGTTAATTACACCGACTTCGTGTCTCACATGCGCATACACATGTGTGGTCTTCATCTCTGGGGCGTTCTCTCTGGCGATGTCACCTGGCTGTCTTGCCCTACTCCTCCGACGGAGCCTATGCCTATTGCGCGCTTCGATAAACCAACAAGGCTACCGCCGAGGTCATTGGTCTTCTTGATGATAAGGTCGCTCTGTCTACCAAGAGGCTCTGGATTTCTACAGGATCGATTGACCGCCCACTCTCTTTGCAATCGGGTCGCCGCTCCTATTCGTGCCGCTGGTCGTATGTAATCGACTGAGTTTCAGCTGTTCACGACTTCCTTACTCGCCTTCGTCCTGAGTTCGAGCAGAGGCGTGCCCAGCTTCTTGCACGCCACCCTCGTGTCACTCTTCTAGAGGCTCTTACTGAGATACGTGCAGAGGAGACTCGCCTGAGTGGTGTTGGTCTGACGCCACTCCCATTCGTGCTCGCTGCTCGTCCACCTACTACACCGACTGCTCCACGCTTCAGTACACTGCCTCCTCCAGCGGCTGCCACAGGTGGTGGTGGCCGCCCTCCCTCTGGCGGTGGCCGCCTCGCCGCCCTATCGCGACAAGGTTGGCCACATTGAGTCCGGTGCTATAAGAAGCGGCCGCATCTTTCACGTTGTTCTTCTCCTAGCACCGCACCCAGATTTCCACATCGACGTCTGTGATCGATTCCTTCAGTAGCTTTCTCATCGAGCAGGAGATAGCCAGATTTGACGCCGCTTGCCGCCCGTGTTCTCGCATCGACTCTTCGGGCAATGAGAAACCACCTCCTACACAGTCAGGTACCTCCCCATGGATTCTTGATTCCAGAGCATCCTTTCACATGACTTCTGATTCTTCCACTCTGTCTTTCATTACACCTCTTGATTCCCCTGTCAGTGTTCTTATTGATGATGGTACGTCTCTTTCTGTCTCTGGTCGAGGACCTCTTAGTAACTCATCCTTTCATGTTCCTTCTGTTGCTCATGTTCCTCGCCTAACCATACAGCTTCTTTCTCACAAGCAGACATCGACCTTAGTTGTCGGGTCATTCTTGACTCTGACTCTTTTGTGTTCAGACCGCCACACGGGGCTCGTTGGTTCTCGCCCTCGGCGCATTGACTCACAAACAGATCCGAAACTTGATCGCTTCACCTTCCTTCCACTGACACCATCCCCGCCAGTCTTTCCGCTTCTGCCACTCCGTCTACCAGCTCTTTCCAGCAGTGGCATCATCGTCTTGGTCATCTGTGTGGATCTCGTTTGTCATCTTTAGTCCGTCGTGGTCTTCGGGTCCGCCTCGGGGACGGTCTTTAGATTGTCGTATGTAAGTTAGGGAAACAGATTCAGCTTCCCTATCCTCATAGTGAGTCTATGTCTCAGCGACCATTTGATCTTATTCATTCAGATGTTTGGGGTCCGGCTCCCTTCCTTTCGAAAGGGGGCCATCGATATTATATCATTTTTATAGATGACTTCTCTCGTCACACTTGGATATATTTTATGTCTTCTCGTAGTGAGGCACTGTCTATCTATAAATAATTTACCACTATGGTTTGCACACAGTTTTCCACTCTTATTTGTGTCTCTCGTGCTGACTCTGCTGGCGAGTACCTTTCTCGTTACCTGCGCAGCTTCCTTGCTGAGCAGGGCACCCTCGCTTAGTTCTCTTGTCCTGGTGCCCATGCTCAGAATGGTGTCGCTGAGCGTAAGCATCATCACCTCCTTGAGACGGCTCGTACCCTGATGATTGTCGCCTCTATTCCACCTCACTTTTGGGACGAGGCCGTTTCCACTGCCACCTATCTCATCAACATTCAGCCCTCTTCTGCTCTTCAGGGTGAGATCCCTGTTGAGCGTCTATGTGGTCTTCTTCAAGACTACTCTCGTTCGTCTGTTTGGCTACGTTTACTACGTTCTCCTCGTACCTCGAGAACGTACCAAACTGACTGCTCAGTCTATTGAGTGTGTTTTTCAGGGATACAGTGCCGAGCACAAGGGCTATCGGTGTTGGGACCCTGTTGGTTGACGAATGCGGATTTCTCAGGATGTGACTTTCGACGAGTCTCGTCCCTTCTACCCACGCCCTGCCTCTCCTTTGGTTTCCTCTTTGGAGTCCCTGTCTTTTTTTACTTTTCCAGATACACCCATATCTGTTTTGCTCTCGTCCACCCGTCGCACTGATTCTCCACATATAACTCCTGAGGCCTCTCCGCCGTTGTCGCCGCCTGCTTCGTCTCCTGCGGCTCCTCCCACTCTCTTCTACACTCGTCGACCTCGTATTGAGGTTCTTCCAGATGAGCCATCTTCGCTTGATGTTTGTCTTCTCCTAATGCTCCATCTTCCCCTGATGGGTCATCATCTCCTCGCTACGGTCTTCGTGATCGTCAGTCGATTCGGCCTCCTGCCCGTTTTGGTTTTGCTAGTGCAGCTACCCATGAGCATGTCTCCTACCGGGATGTTGTTACTCACCCTGAGTGGCAGCATGCCATGATCGAGGAGATTGCTGCTCTCGAGCGTACTGGTACTTGGGATCTTGTTCCTTTTCCATCCCACTCTCGTCTCATCACGTGTAAGTGGGTCTATAAGATTAAGACTCGCTCTGATGGCTCTCTTGGGCGTTATAAGGTGCGTCTTGTTGTTCGTGGTTTCCAACAGGAGCATGGTCGTGACTACGACGAGACTTTTGCTCCTGTGGCCCACATGACCACTGTCCGCACTCTTCTTTCGGTGGCGTCTGTTCGCCATTGGTCCGTTTCTCAGCTTGATGTCAAGAATGTCTTCTTAATGGCGAGTTGCGTGAGGTCTACATGCAACCGCCACTTGGGTATTCTGTTCCCGAGGGCATGGTCTGTCGTCTTCGTCGCTCTCTCTATGGCCTTAAACAAGCCCCTCGTGCTTGGTTTGAACGCTTCTCCTCTGTGGTCACTGCTGCTGGCTTCTCAGCTAGTGATCATGATCCTGCTTTTTTTGTTCACACTTCATCTCGTAGTCGGACTCTTCTTCTTCTATATGTTGATGATATGATCATCACCGGAGATGATTCTGAGTACATTGCCTTTGTCAAGGCTCGTCTGAGTGAGCAGTTCCTTATGTCGGATCTTGGTCCTCTCCGTTACTTCCTTGAGATTGAGGTTACTTCCACTCCAGATGGTTTCTTTATGTCCTAAGAGAAGTATATTCAGGATCTTCTTGATCGCGCCTCTCTCACTGATCAACGTACTGTTGAGACTCACATGGAGCTCAACGTTCATCTCCGGCCCTCTGATGGCGAGCCTCTTTCTGATCCGACTCACTATCTTCATCTTGTTGGAAGTCTTGTCTACCTTGCTGTTACTCGTCCGGATATCACTTATCCAGTCCACATTCTTAGTCAGTTCGTCTCTGCTCCCACTCAGGTCTACTACAGCCACCTTCTTCGAGTTCTGCGATACCTTCGTGTGACTATCTCTCGTCGTCTCTTCTTTCCACACTCCATTGCATGCCTTCAGCTTATTCGGATGCTACTTGGGCCAGCGATCTATCTGATCGCCGGTCTATCTCTGCTTATTGTGTTTTTCTTTGTGGTTCTCTCATTGCCTGGAAGACGAAAAAACATACTGCAATATCTCATTCGAGTGCAGAGGCTGAGTTACGAGCTATGACTCTCTTAACAGCAGAGATTATCTGGCTACGGTGGTTACTTGAGGATTTTGGTGTTTCTGTCACTACACCAACTCCTCTCTTGTCAGACAGTACATGTGCTATCAGTATTGCTCGTGACCCTGTAAAGCATAAGTTCACCAAGCATATTTGTGTTAATACTTACTTCATGAGGTCTTGTGTGCATGATCAAGTAATTGCTATTCAGTATGTGCCTTCCAAGCTTCAAATAGTGTATTTCTTCACGAAGACTCAGACTCGAGCACAACACGACTTCTACCTCTCCAAACTCAGTGTTGTTGATCCACCATGAGTTTGAAAGAGGGGGGTATGTTAGAGATATATGTATAGTTATGCTATTCACTATTGTTATGAGGGGTTATTTGCATATTTACCTCCTGTATTTGTCCATATATACTGGTCCATTGCCCCCCTGAGAATACAAGTTGCTATTCCTAACAACGAAAACACCGTAGAATCACAAGTATGAACTGTGCATAAATCGCCGAAGCAACGTAGCATAGGACACAAAAGGAATATACGGAGAACAGTGGTACAAATTGAAACATAACAATATAACACCATCCAATCCATACAATAAATCAATACAAGTGGCTATGTTTCAGAAGATACACGTCAATGCATCTACCATCTCCTGGCATACCAAAATTTCAGATGTTAATAGAACAACAGATCTGGTTAGTACAACTTGTCACATGGTTAGGCTGGTATATGAGGGCCATAGTACAGAGGCCTCTTGTATTAATCGGGAAAAAGAATTTATCCTGCCCCTGAAAAAAGGGCAGGGGAAGAAGAAAAATCGGCAGTGACATGAGCACTACCAAGAATGAAGAGAGCTTCCACATCTCTGCTGAATTCAATGCACTCATCCAACACATTCCCGCTATCTTATCATTATGAAAAAACTTCTAATAGCTTACCGAAAGAACTATGTCAGCAAAATAGAAAAGAGACTCCTCTTTCCAACATACAAGATCTCAAGCAGCTAGATGGGCAGACGGCAAGTTATTTTTGGTTCACCAAATCAGCACCGCTGACATACCTAGCAACAAATGAAATCAACCGGAACGGAGCGCCGACGATGGGAGCGTCAGAAAATGGAACCTCAGCTGTCTCATCATCTGCTTCTGATGGTTGCGGGTCATCCTCATGAATTTGTATATCATCCAACAGAAGTGGCACAATTTCTTCACTCATTCTTGGTTCATCAAATCCTTGCCTTGATCCTTGATGTGCAATCACATCAATGAGGCCCTGGGCAGCCCTAGTGCTGCTGGCTTTTCCCGGAAGCTGCACCGAAGTTTCATCTAGATAATTACTAGCATAGGCATTGCTAGGACTGTTGTTGATATGACTATAGTTATTCTCAGAAGTAATTGTCACAGAACTGCTCAGGCCTCTATCAGCAATCGGTTCGTTACCCTGCAGGGAGAAAACATTTTGTGTAAGCAATTATGACTTAACATATATGGTAAATTAAACTCTCAACAGACAAGTGGGTAATTAAATTTCAATCCTCTGGAATGAATATTCATGTGAATGAACTAACTACAATATCCAAACTTTGACATTCTGTCACATTGACACGCTGACAAGAGATGGATAACAAATAGGCGAAAGTACTTTCTGGTAGAGTTAAACCCTTGCAGAAATGGACAATTCTCATAGTTTAGCAACAAAAAATCACTTACTTTACTGATCATATCTGTAAAACCAGTGGTCTGCTTATGGAGAAGTGAACCGGTCAAATCTGTTTGATCCATCACCGGATTTTCAGGGACCTGCATTACCATTTCTCAGTTTTATACACTAGAATCTGAATGCTAAGAGTTTTATATGCCAAAAGGGTAATAATAGGAAGTGGTATTTCTGTCCAGGAAATTTCACTGGAGATATAAATATTCAGTTGCAGATTGGCAAAAATCAAATGGCCAAATAGGCTGCTATATAATGAAACATTTAAGAATCACCAGAGGAATGTTCTGCACAACCTTTACCTCTTTAGTCATGGAGGCTTCAGTAAGAACAGCCTTTGCTTCAAGGGCTTGTAGTCTTGACTCCAGTTCATCTAAACTTTTCACCAACCTCTGATTTTCCTCAATGGTATTTTTTGAAGTTTCATCCAACACCTTCACCTGCCAGGCTTTGTTATTAAGTAGTAATATCAGAAAATATAAGTAGAACTATGTACACGCTACAGATGTAAACAAAACCGTTGGTCCAAATCTGACAGATTCAAATAATGGCCTTTTGAAAATAATAACTAATGTTTGTTCATGAGATTCAGATTACTTAATATTAATATTTCACTAATCATTCATTTTCTCAATTAGCTAACTGGATGTTACACAACCAGCTATAAACAAAGAAAAATGAACGGTTGAAAACAGACTGTAGTTCATACCTGCACCTGCAGTGCTTTATTGGTTTCCTCCAGCCCACATAATCTTTCTTTAAGATAAGTCTGAAGAAAAGGAGTAACATGTCAGCCAAAAAGAAAAAGAAAAGAAATTAGCCTTTGAAGGCATGAAAAACCTCAAATAAAAGTACAGTCAGAGAAAGTAGTGATCGAAACATTACCTCTCGATGAGTTAGGGCGTCATTGACGTCCTCTATGCACCCGACTTTGTTGTCCAAAATTTCCTACATGAAATTAGGGAATAAAGCTTATGACACGGACAGGTGATAGAAAACGGAGAAACACATTACTGTTACTATTTTGGCAACTTTAAGCCATTTAAGCCCGATTTACTCCCTACATGAAGGGCTAACACACTTAGCTGAAATATCAAGGCTTTGCAGTCCATAACACTAACTTAACAAGCTACAAAGATGATCCGGTCATTTTGGAATGTCTAGGGTCAATAGATCATCTAGTGAAATGGAAGAAAGGTAGACTTCATTGTCTTTCTCATATGCAATTTGTTTTTACCATTGTCAAAGCATACATTCAAAATAATCTCCTGTATCCAGGCAAGACTGATTCATACACCTTCTCAAGTAAAGAAATCAATAAAAGGAACAGTAAATACCTCCTTTTTAACCAGCACATCGTACCCATTCTGTAGATTATTGAGTTTTTCCTCCAAAAGGACCTACAGATTAGATCAAAGACAACTTGAGGTAGGCAAATTCAATTCGTTTCACCTAGCTAGTCACTTTCCCACAAGGCAGAAAAAAACTAGACACTATAATGTAAGATAGTTTACCAGCTGCATTGATTAAATCACATGGTGGTTGCATCCAGGGCATAAAACATACCTCATTCTGTGTGTGATAACCCACTTTGTTATGCAACTTTTCTAGTTCGCTCTCAATCATGCTCTGCAGGAAAAGGAATGAAACAATATTTCTTATGTGATGTTTCTAGTAATGCAAAATAGCATTTGTTCATATTTAGCAGTGAACCAGTTGACATAAACACGTGAACATAAAATATTGTACCAAAGAGGTATATTTTGTAACTACTTTGACATGCATGTGCCATGAACATCGAATAAAGATGCAGAACTGAGGAAACAGATAGGTTAATATATTACATCGTTTTTTTAGCATAGATCACAGGGGAATTTTTGTTAGAATATGTAAAGTGGTAAATTTAAATTTGCTTCAGATAGATCTTCTCAATTCCATTATGGAAGCATACAGACTAAGTGGTGGCCCATATATTACTTTTTACAAATTATTAACTATCAAGGTATCAAACATTAGGTTCAGATCAATAGGTAGACATCAAACAGACTTCCTATCTATTGGTCCATGGACCCTTTCCACAGTTACTCTACTTACAAATACATAATTGGGTTATGTATGTCAGCAATAAGTGCAGCTATTCATACCACTTTATGAAGCCATGAACTCTTCTCATCTTCCAAATGGTTTATTGCCTCATGTAATTTATCCTGCAATGGCGACATTCATATTTAAAAGAGGAGCATACGATTAAGAAACTTAACACACAAAATTTCTCGATGTATCAGCTGAATGACCAGCGCTACAATGAAAAGGAACCAAATGAGAAAAATGCTGAGCTGAAAGTGCAAAGAGCAAATCAAGGAGTCCAAGTAATGATAGCGGATGACAAAGGTTCAGCGTCTAGCAAAAAGATTGCAAAAGTGACAATGGATGCATTCTTCTTTACAGGAATAATACACACTAAACAGAATCAGGGGATGCTTTGAGTGTAGATATATGAAATTAGAAATGCAAAAAAGGGTCCATTGTCACCCTGGTCCAAGAGTAGAAGTGCAGCTAAAATAAAGTCACATGACCTACTTATACCAGCGATGACAAACTTACTAACGCAATGCGCTGTCGAACAGTGAAGATATTAATACATTGTTAATTAAAGTGCAGTAAATAGTTGTTTCACCTAAGCATCGTATGCACAAGAAAATAGTGCAATTACAATTTACAGAACCACTTACAAGCTTTGCTTCATAAAGTCTGTGCATGTCAAGCTCCACGCTAGACTCTGACATCCCAACGCTCCTCTGATCTGCATGGACTGTATTGCTGACCTTGTAATTCTCCTGTGTCATGGTAGGTTCATGGTTTTGGTAGCACAGAATCCCCTCTCCAACAGAGGACACGGTGTCATCATCGTTTGCTCCGTTATGATTTCCCTGCAGAGTCGGCCCGTGATTCTGGTACTGAGGAGCTCCTCCAACACTGGACATTGCATCATCTGCATCAGCACCATCATGATAGCCCTTTGGGGCTGACTCGTGATTGTGGCATTGGGGAGCAGCTTCTCCAGCATTGGACGTCACATCACCGGTATTCTTCCCTTGGTTTCCCTTCTTCTTCTTGTTCCTCTTCTTTTTGGCATCCATCTCTTGTTTTGCAGCTCAGCCCTTAAATTACCATCTGTATCTACCAACATGACAAAAAAATTAACTTTCATCTAAATATGTTGAACATACTGTTTCATCAGATAAATTGCATATGCTAAGTTGGGTGGGCAATCTCTTGCGTGAAAAACCAGATTTTGTGCACAAATTTTACATCGTGCGATCATAAATGGTACAATTTTGTCACTCGCAACAACAAAATCATATATCTATTGTGAACGCCCCCGAAAAAAGGAATCTCCCACTTTGTTCAACTAACGGCAACACAAGGCCGAAGATTTACAAGTAATTCATTAGTAGCAGAAACCATGAACTTGAACACACAAGCATCTGAGTGTAATTTCAGTCAGCTACGCGCCTATGCCCGTGCGCACGTCTATATGAAAGCAGCAAACGCGTATATCACAAAATTCCCCATTCACAACGCCGGCACGATACACAACCGGCGCCGGTTCAGCGTAAAGCATCCATCTAACTTACAACCAAAAGGAAATAAAATATTAATTTTTGTAAGTTCCAACAACTAACTGGCGCCGAGTTCGCAATAAAATTTACGAAGGGCACAGCACAGGATAAGATTTGCTGCGAAACATTAGAAAATGTCGGTGGCGCGATGGTACTAACCCTAGAAACGCCGCCGCTCCCGCTCGGCCCGGATTGGGGAGGCTGGGGATCTGGAAGAGGGGAAGGAGGGGAAGAAGCTGCAAGGGAATGGGTTAATCAGCTGGGAAGGTGGATTTTTTGGGGAGCGTTTGTTTAATGGGCGGAGATCTGCGTGGGAGGGAGGAGTGGAGGAGGAGGAGGATGGGTGCGCGGAAGCGTAACGGCCGGTGGCTTGTCGTGTCGCTGCTGCCTCTCGCACGCGTACCCTGCTCCTCGGTGCGCGGTGTGCTGCAGCCAGACCGGTAGTCTGGTCTGTTTTAGTCTTAATACGGCTACGGTCCATCTCAATACGGCCTGGTTTAGTCTGGTCGTTAGATACGTATAAGGAGGCGGTCTAAGTACAGATCATCGGCCGTTCGTGTTATGTTGGACTGGTATGAGTCTGTTTGACTCAGCGGGTCAAGTCTGATCCATTTAGTTCGCCCAATTGCCGCCTGCCGCCTCGCTGCGTGTGCCACGCATTGACCGCCGCCACCCCTCCGCCTCGCCTCCTCCTCCGCGTCCGCCGCCGCCCGCCTCCCTTCGCGGTGCTCCACCACCTCCCTCCTCTCCGTTGGTCCACCTCCTCCTTCGCCCGGCTCAAGCACGCCCGCCTCACCCTGTCTCCTCCATTGGCGATCGCCAAGAGGCAAGCAAGAAGCAGCAGGCGCAAGGCCCACCTCCTCCCGCTTCACCTCCACCTCCTTTCGCCTCAGAGTTCGGGCACCTCCTCTACCCTCCTCGGCTCCTTACATCCTCTCTTCTCGAGCCGGTTGCGCCGCCCTCCTCCCCTCCTGTCCCGAGTCGGCCTCGCCGCCGTCCCCTTCCTCCGAGCTGGCGGCCGACACCGCCATCCTCCCCCCTCCCTCACCGTCGCCGCCTCGCCAGCCTGGCGGCTCCCTAGCTCTGACTCTCCCTCACACTGGCGCATGCGGGCTACTCAGGACACTCGGGCCGTACCGGACTCGTGTCGTACCTGACACAGACCGGCACTGTTTGTGCCATGATGAGCCGGCCCAAGCACGACATGGGTCTACGTGCTGGGCCGGTACGACCCATAAACAATATGTGCAGTGCTGTGTCTAGGTCAGATCTATAGTGTTGTGCTTCGGATCGGACCGACAGGTACAGCCCGTTTTGCCAGCTCTAACTGCAGCCCACACGTGCCACCATGCAGTTTGACGTTATTTTTTTTCCATTCCCTTTCTTTTCTTTTTCTGATTCCTCCTCAGATTTCATTTCGCTATTTTCTTTTTCTCTCCACTTGTCACATATATCGTAGTCATCAATATTCAACTTCTGAGTTGTGGTACAAAATATATTTTTTATAGCATGTTCGGTTGCTACGGCAACATTGCTAAGGCACACTTTTTATGCCTAACAAAACCGTGGCTGCAACTTATAAATTTTTTGGACTTGTAGCGCCTTTTTTTTTTTTGAGATGATGGACTTTTAGCACTCGCACTTTTTTTTTGAGACGACGGACTTTTAGCAATTTGTAACAGTTGAACTTATGTTAAGAAAATACAGCGCGCCTATAATAACAGAGTTTTTTATATAACTAAAATGACATTATTTCACAGTAAAATATTCAAAATAGTATCTCGTGAATGAATCACTACGCTCAAAATCCACAACAGGGGGCTTACAGTGGCAAGTGACGGTCTCCCATTGCCCGGATCCCCTTGTCGTGTGTGCACCCCGCAACAGACCACCTGCCGCGCAGTGGGCGCGTGATAGAGTGATTCGAGCGGTCTGTCAGCATGTCCGCAGTACCCTTTTTACACTTTCACTCCGGAGTGGATAGTTTTGTTGTTACACGCGAAACAGTGCCGATTAAGAGAAAAAAACTCGCAATAACGCTGACAATCACCCGAGAAAATGGGTTGGGCTATCGCAAACCCACCAGCGCCTGTGACCTTTCCCCACATTTTTCTTCCTGCCCGTATCATGCCATGCATTCTAGACCAGGCCCAACCCACATAGTAACACCATGAAAAACTCGTTCGGCCTAGGCACGTAGTCGAAAACGTCGGTACAGTCTTCATTGAGCAGAGCAACTGGCAGGCACCTTCCAAAACCCTCGTCTCCCTCCCGGCGCCGGCTGCTACAGCTTATCTCTCCATCGCAGCAAAAACCACACCAGCCAAGCCGCCGCAAACCCTAGCTAGCAGCCATGGCTCCGGCGGATGCCGCCAGCGAGCAGCCGCACAAGGCGCACCGCCAGCACAAGTCCGGCTCGAAGGCGCGGAAGAAGAATGGTAAGGGCGGCGGCGGCGACGATGCCGGAGGTGATGAGGACATGACCCCTATGGATACAACCATATTTGCTATGCTTGTTGTTCCAAGTACAAGAGCTCGTACGTTTCACTTAAATTATCAGGTGACCTTGTTTTTAGGAGTGTCTTTATATTATATGAACTATATGATGCTACCTAATGATGAAATATATATATGTGCAGCACCATGTCACTTTTGGTCCAAGACAAGCAAACAGCTGAGCCTGGACCTGCTTTTGGAATCCAGCCACTTAGGAATCACTGACAAAGACCAATTTCAAACATACATAACTTTTGCAAACGGAGTACGATTCATGTGTTCTTGGGCTTGTTGGAAAACTAACTGTCGGTGTATTAGAACCGATCTTACGTAAAGATTGTTTGATTCGGGGGGTCTCCTAGAGATAAGATCACGCAGAGTGGATTGACACGGATGTTTAGATGAGTTCAGCCTTCTCCGAGAGAATAATAACCCTAATCCGTGTGTATGGTATTCTTGATGATCAAGTAAAAGACTCGCACTATTACACAGAATAGCACTTGTGTTCCTACTTGATCGGCTCTTGTTCGCCTCCCCTATCTCTCCGATTGATGCCCTTATATAGTCGTGAAGAAGTAGCCGCTTCGTCTTCTACTAAGATGCGCCTAATTAATGTAGTAACAAGCATGATGGTAGTAATTACCGCGCCTTGACTTCTTCACGCCGCCCGCAATTATCTTCCGAGATAATGGGGTATTTACACACCATTAATACGCGGAATAATAGTGCGTAGACCGCTCGGATTCCTTAATCAATTGGACCTACCCGTCCGTAGGTTTGATTATAAGGTGGTCGTAGTTTTCCGGTCGAGAAGGACTTACGATCGTAGTAGCAATGAGAATAACTTACGACTATGTAATGGTCGAGAAGGACTTACGATCATGATGTAGTCGTAGAAGAACTTACGACTATGGGGGTGATTGTAGAAGAACTTACAATCAAAGGTTAGGCCTCCCTTATAGAAATAAGGGTACTTCTGGGACTATGTGACATCATATTTACCCATAATAAGAATTACGGATAAAAGATAAAATAAGGATTATTAGATCCTCGCCATCTAGCCCCCGACTTCAAGTGAAAGTAACTTACTTGGTGAATGTTTCAGAATGGTCTTACGACCATGAAAACGTCAGAGAACAATAGTCGAAGGAAGAACTCTTCGATATTTGAATGCTACTTTGACCAGAATTTGTTTGGTCAAGAAGGTTACTTACAACTATCAAAAGTCATAAGAACCCCTACAACGTGTAGTAGTCGTAGAGGCGATTGGAGAAAAACCCTTCCGATTGATACTTCCTTTGACCGTAAAGACTTGGTCGAGAGTAATTTTACTTGGAGATGATAAAACAAACATAACTTTCGAATGCACTGTCTGGGAATTGCAAACGATCTCTACAGATCTGTTGATGAGACGGTTCGAAGTGATCGCGAATCGTGAAGATTGTTTACAACTTAAAAGTCGTAAAAACCCTACGACCGTCTCGGTGGTCGATAGAGGGAATCGGAGAAAAAGCCTTTCCGATTGATACTTCCTTCGACCAGAAATACTTGGTCAAGAATGTAATTTTGCTTGGGGGTGACGATACGCACCTAATTTTTCTCGAACGGACCATCTGGGGAATTGCAACCGGCTCTCTCAGACTTGTCCGATGAAGCGGTTCCCGAAGCGGTACAACCATCTATCATAGACCTATAGTCGGACGGTTTTCGGCTTACGAGATCGTATGGTTATAAAACTTACCAGGAGGTAGACTTGGATTTTTACTTTTCCCCAAATCACTCCGCTGTTCTTCGAGCTCTTGCTTTCTCCGTCTTCGACTAGGTTTCATCTTCTCCGCCGCCAACCCAATCAAAAAACTTCTTGCTTCGGTTTAAATGGCCAAGAGAGTTTCGAATGGGAGGAATCGGAGATGGATGCGCTAAGATCAAGATCTTGGTCGATGCCGGAAGATCCCGAGAAGGCTCGTGAAGTGGATTCCGCCATCGGCAAAGATTGGCCATCGGGGAAAATGGGCAAACCCCGCCTTCCAAGCGTATTGTGAGTGCGGCCTTCGATTACTGCCCACCCCTTTCTTACAGTAGTACTCGAACACTTTGGGGTGGAACTGGTGAACTTAGGTCCCAATTCCATTACCATGTTGAGTGTGTTCGTGTATCTGTGCGAGGCGTACCTGGGGATTCCGGCGGATCTCGAGCTGTTCCAATATTATTATGGGATGGCTCGACAAACCGGAATCGCCGGAAGCTGTGGTCTGAAGCTCCACGACTCGAAGTCGAAGGAGTACATTCAGAGCTTTACCCGGTCTTCGTGGCCGGGCTGGAGGAAGAGGTGGTTCTACTCGAAGGTCACCTCTGAAGACACCTTTCTTTCGTGGGGAAGGTCATGAAAAGAAATCTTCATGGATTCAACCTCAAGATATCACCGGATTAGCCCTTATATCCAAGCCATTAAGGACTTGAAGGAAGAAGGGGTGACCGGATGGCATGTGGTGAAGGATTTCATCACGCCGAATCGATCCTCAAGAAACGAGCATCTCCTATGTGGAGGTACTCGGGAGAGGAGACCCCACCGAGACTACGAGGAGGGTAAGCAATTGTCGACTTAGTTCTCTGCTTGGTTTTCCCAACCTTGTCTAATATTTTTATCTGCTTATTATTGATCTTTCACAGCCGAGGTTGACTCAGTCGACTCATCTGTGAGAAGTCCCCGCCACCCGAGGGGCGGTTCCTCGTCATTGCGCTTTGTCCGCAGATGAAAGGATAGAGCGCCTAAAGGTAATCAAAAGTCCGATTCTTTCTTTAGGACTTTATAGTCGAGAAGATACTTACGACTAATGGTGATCGAGAATATCTTACGATCAATAAAAAGTCGAGAAAAACTTACGACTTGGTACTAGTCGAGAAAAAACTTACGACTAATTAGTGATTCTTCTTTTCTGCTTTGCTTTACGTAAAGTAGGCATGGAAAATCGCCAGACGACAAAGAAGTCGCTCGATGACTATTGGCGCCGGGTTGTCGAAGACAAAGACCGGCTCCTCCTCAAGAGACGCCGACTTGTAAAATCACGACAAGGGGGAGCAAGTTCGAGTTCGGTCTTCGACCAAACCTCTACAAGACTTCGCGGGTTGTAGTTGTATCTGGCCGAGGCCGCGGTGGCCGGCCGAGGAGGTTGAAGCAGTTGAACCTCTCAAGCGCAAACCTCGCAAGGCTAAGGTACCTTCTATTATGACACTAATCTTTCGCAGCTTGGTGCCACTCCTAGTTTTATTAAACAACCGGAAAGGGAGAACTGGAAGGATTTTATGTCTTTTATGAAGGACGATGTCGATCAAGACAACTCGCAATCGAGGGCGATCTCGCTCGGAATGGTCGAGACACCTCTCGTCCATCCAAGATCAGAAACCGAGCTCGTTCTCGTTCAAACTCTACGACCGACGTGGTCGTAGCCGAGCCAAATGTTGAACCTCGACGCACGTGGTCGTGGAGAAGAAGAGGTCCTCCGCTGGGAGGATTGCTCCAAAATTCCTGGTTAAGACCAGTGCGTGAGGTATGTGAAATGTCTTCAAGTGTAAGAAGGACATTTACCTTTTCTTTTCACAACCCGATTTGCTTTTCTTTATTTGGTCCGACTCTTCAAATTTCGGGAATGCTTCGCCGAGAAGTCCATTGCTATCCCTTCACCATCGGAGAGGTAGCAACGAGGTGGTCAAAGCATCACCCTTGGCCCTGTGGCCGATGAAGTCGAGACTCGTGAGTGTCTCCACATCCGCCAAGTCGAATTCACGACTCTTGAGGTAGCGGTACATCTTGTTGAGGTGGCCGCCGACCATCAAGTCGAGAAACAACAGAGGCATTTGTGGAAGCCTCTGGTCAAGGTGGTGACCACTGCGACTTCTGGGAAGGAAATCGAGGAGGCGCCTTCCCCTACCCAAAGAGAAATCACGAACCGTAAGGAGAAAATTTCAACTTCGTGGTGACTTCTTTGGGCTGCCTCCGTCGAGGGTCTTCGCTTACAAATCTGTGGACCGAGTCCCCATCCCAAAGATATTCCCAATACGGATAATACTTTTGACAACGAGCTCGAGAAGGTGTGGTGGGACAAAGTCGCGAGGATAGATAAGTCGCAAAGACCGGACCTTGTATATTCAATTTTGCTAGAACGACTATGAATGTAAGTATCTTCAGAATACTTATATATGTGGCTTTCCTTCACTTCTCACTGTTCTCTTTTTGCAGAAAGCTCTGGAGCAAATTGCTGTTGTCGGTGAGTATCATCGACAACTTTTAGAGCTAAGACAGAGAAAGAGCTACTCGCACAGAGGCGTAGAGGTGGTAAGTCACTTATCATCCATAGTTGTTTTCAACTTAAATACTGTATAATGTCTTACGAGAATAGTCATGGAAGAAATTCATGACAAAGGATTAGTCGTAAGAAAAAACTTACGACTACTTACGACCAGATAGTGGTCATAGAAAGACTTACAACCATTCGTAGTCGCAGAAAAACTTACGACTAGGTCAGTGGTTGTAGAAGTACTCACAACCATTGGTGATTTTTATCTCCGTCTCTCGTCCTTTGTAGGTTAAGCGGTGATTCAAAGACCTTAGCCGATTAGCTCGACTATGAAAAAGAGGAGTCGAGGAGGCTAAGGAATGAAGTATTGACCCTCTCTGATAGACTTGAGAGGTTGTCTCTGATCTAAGAAATTGCAGGAAAAATAAGCGAGAAGTGCTTGAACTTAAGACTGCTTTTGAGTTTTAACCTTTACCTAACTCTCATTTCTTCTTGAGATAAAGAAAATGAGATGAAGAAACTCCTGATGAAGTTGAGACAAATCTTTGGTCATTCAGAGTTTTCCGCATTAGCAAGAATAAGGATCAAGAACTTGAGGTTTCGAGAACTCAAGCAATGTAAGTAACTCTTTACCGTTGTCCTTTTGAGTGTTTTCCTTTTTAATGTTAATTCCTTGTTCGTAAATTGTCGCCCAATTGAGAATCCTTGAGGTGAAATCCAAGCAAAGACCTTGATCTACAAATATCTTTGTGTTATGTTCCTCTAGAAGTATTTTTGTTTGACCGGTATTATTCTTTTCAGAACAAGTGGTCGAGAACAAAAAGCTTCGTGAGGCTTCGACTTGTACCCAACAGAGATGGAGTCGATGAAGACTAGTCTTCAAGGCAAGATCACTCTCTGAACAATGTGCTTAGTGAGCTACATTACGAGGGAAAACTCCTCGAGAAGATACTATAGCTGCCACACAAGTATTATTGGAGAACAAGTCGGAAAATTGCAAGAAATGGTGACCACTCAAGGCTAATCAAGTCAATCAATAAGGGAGGCAATGGTGCCATAAGTTACGCTTTAGCGAAACTTAAAGCTCAAGATCCCCGCCTTAATGTTAAACCAATCGCGAACTTGATTGTCCCGAATCGAGGCAAGTCGTCGATTGTGGAAATGCTGATCGATTGGCAAAAGGTGGCGGAGGAAATGCATTAGGCTCTCCCCTTGAGTAATCTTGTAACTACTTTGTAAAGCGAGATAATTTTGTTGATGAGTAATATATGATCCGCCTTATTTCACGAAAATCATCTTGTCGAGTAGTTAGTAACTCAAAAGATAATAAACGAATGAAAGACGAATGAAAGACTAAGAATTGAAGTCAAATTAATAACTTTATCCTAGCCCCCGACTATTTGTTTAGATTGTTTAGACAATCTAAATAAATAGTGTTTGAAACAGGTTTTCGAAAACAAAGAGAGGTTTATTTAACTTATAGCTTTTGTTACGGTTGTCAAGCACTGGTCGAAAGAGTAAAAACAACTCGACACTAGGAAGTTCCTTCTAGTGGGTAGGACCACGTGCGTAAAGGAAAGGCTTCGACTAGGTGATGTTTTCATTTCGACTAGTTTAATCGAACCAAGAACAAAGAACTTGAGTTAAAGGGCGCCTTAGAGGACTTTAGTAATTCGTTCGTCCTTTTTGGTGGACTTCGATAAGTCTTTTCCAAAGAGCAAAAGTAGGAGATCGAGCGGCGCTAGGAAGTTTCCTTCTAGTGGGCGGGACCACATGCAGAGAGGAAAGACTTGACTAGGTGTGTTTCTTCCTTCACCGATTAAAACAAATCGAGTACATCAAAGGTGGTCGAACAAATGTAAGAAAGTGTACTCTACTTAGAATATTTTTTGAATTGACTGAAAAAATAGACTAAGATTGAGAGAGTTGGCTTTGAGAACATTCCGACTGGATAGAACCCGGGCTCTTTGTACTGGCAGCAAAAATGAGTAACGAGTCAATGCTTGGAAATTCCTTCTAGTGGGCAGAACCACATGCGAGAGGAGAAGTTTCGTCCGGATGACGTTTTCGCCGCCGGCCAGTGTAAAGAAAACTGGGTGCTTTCATATCATAGTCGAAAGATTAAAAAAGCACTACTCGAAAATAAGGCAAAAAGAGGTAGAAAGAACCTGGACTTTTATTGCCTGAGAAACTGGTCACACATAGAATTTGCGTAACTGGTCGATGTTCCAAGAGTTTGAGAGAACCTGTCCATCTTCCATTGCTAGTCGTACCGACCCTGGCCGAGTTACTTCGACCACTGTGTAAGGACCTTCCCATTTAGGGGAAAGTTTATTCCGATTAGACTTGGATTGGCAGAGCCTCAATACCAAGTCACCTACAGCAAGGCTGCGAGGTTGGACCTTACGATTATAGTATCTGCGCAGGGCTTGTTGGTAGACTGCCGAACGGATTAAGGCTAGGTTTCTCCTCTCTTCGAGTAGGTTAATGTCATCTGCTCGAAGTTGTTCCTGGTCTGAGTTGTTGAAGGTTTCAACTCGTGTCGACCGCAATTTTAGCTCCGGAGGAAGCATGGCTTCGGCTCCAAAAACTAGAAAAAATGGTGTTTCTCCTGTTGCTCGACTGGTGGTCGTACGAACTGCCCATAATATGGAGGGTAATTCTTGTACCCAAGCCCCCGAGCGCTTAACAAGCTGGTCGAAGACTCGAGTTTTAATTCCTCGCATTATTTGGCCGTTTGCACGTTCGACCGCCCCATTGCTTTGGGGATGTGCAACAGAAGCATAGCATAGCTTGGTACCCAACTCGTCGCAAAATTCCTGAAATTTTGCACTTGCGAATTGTTTACCATTGTCTGTAATTATCCGACTTGGAACTCCAAATCGACTAATTACGCTTCTCATCATGAACCTTTTGTCGCCTGTTGTTATCGATTCTGAGTTCACCGATCCATTTTGTGAACGTGTCAATAGCCACAAAAAGGAATTCGAAACCTCCTGGAGCTTTGGGAAACGGTCCTAGGATGTCAAGCCCCCAGGTCGCAAAAGGCCAAGAAAGAGGTATTGTTTGTAATGCTTGAGCTGGTTGGTGTATCTGTCTACCATGGAATTGGCACTGGACACACTTTTTAACCACCTCCATAGCATCGTACAGGGCTGTAGGCCAGTAAAAACCTTGTCGAAAGGCTTTACCAACCAATGTTCTGTAGGAGGCATGCGTCCCACAGATGCCACTGTGTATATCGTGAAGGAGTGTTATTCCTTCGTTTTATGAATGCATCGCATGAGTATCCCTTGGGTTCCTCGTTTATAGAGGACTCCTTCAACCAAAGTATACATTTTGGCTTTTCGGGATAATCGATCTGCCTCAAGATCATCTTCGGGTACGGAACCCTTGCAAAGATACTTGTAGATGGGAGTCATCCAGGTATCCTCGTAATCTAATGAGGCCATCTCAAGAGGAGGTGTCTCTGGTTCTTCGACCAGAGACGGTTTTTGGAGTTGCTCCAAGAAAACTCCTTTTGGTATTATGGATCGGGAAGAAGCCATCCGAGCAAGTTGGTCTGCGAGGAAATTATCCTTTCGAGGGATAAATTGTACCTCGAAACCTAAAAAATGTTTTTCTAGCTTACGTGCCGATAAGTACCGAGCCATTGTTGAGTTAGAGCATTGGTACTCTTTCCCAATTTGATTCACGACTAGTTGAGAGTCTCCTCTCACGAGTAGTCGACGAATCGAGAGTGCTTTCGCACTCGTATGCCGCCTAGCAAACCTTCGATTCGCCACATTGTTAGTGGCACGAAAGTTTAATTGTATGGCATACTTTAAGGTTTCTCGTTAGGAGATACCAGACCACCTGACCCCGAGCCACTTAAAGTAAGTGACCCGTCAAAGTACATCATCCAGCGGTCGTGGGAATCGATCGGGATCCCGAGCAGTTCAGATTTGTCCATTCGCGACAAAGTCCGCCAAGATCTCGGGATTTTATGGCGTTCGACACGAAATGGAGGTCGAACTCCCAAGTTCGACCGACCATTTTGCCATGCGCCCCATTGTTTCCTTATTATGGAGGATTGCTCCCAAAGGAAACTCGACGCACTGACTATTTTGTGCGCTGAAAATAATGCCGCATTTTCTCGAAGACATGAGGAGGGCATATAGAAGTTTTGAACACGAGGGTAACGCTCCTTAGGCCGTGTAAAACTTCACGACGTAGTAAACCGGTCGTTGTGCGTTTTCACGTTCTACGACCAAGATCGCGCTTTCTTGCGTGGCGTGGCGACTAGATAAATTAAGAGCGTCTCTTCCGGCTTTGGAGAAACGAGCAGAGCACTCGAAGATACCTCTTGACATCCTCAAAGGCAATGTTTGCCTCGTTCTACCACTCAAAACCTTCATGTCTCCCGAGAAGTTTAAAGAAAGGTAGTCCTTTTCTCCTAGTCGTGCGATGAAACGACTTAAAGCCGCCATGCACCCGGTGAGTTTACGGACTTCCTTTTTGTGTTTGGAGGTCGCATCGGAGGATGGCTTTTATTTTTTCAGATTTGCTTGATTCCTCGTTCGGATACTAGGAATCCAAGCAATTTTCTGAAGAAATTCCAAACACACACTTCTCGGATTAAGTTTTAAATGGTGCTTTACGAGGTTGTCGAATGTTTCTTGTAGGTCGATGATATGATTAAGTCTCTTAATGCTTTTACGACTAGGTCATCAACATAGGCTTCCAAATTCGGCCTAATTGAGATGAAAAGTCGATTGCATTAAGCGTTGAAAAGAAGCACCGCATTCTTTAGACCAAATGGCATTTTGATATAACAAAAGGTACCAAATGGAGTAATGAATGCGGTCTTCTCTTCATCGTTTAGACACATATTGATCTGGTGATATCCAGAATATGCATCTAAAAAACTTAATATTTCACAACCCGCAGTGGAATCAACCAGCTGATCAATACGAGGTAAAGGAAATCATCTTTTGGACAAGCTTTATTAAGATCGGTAAAGTTCACGCACATCGCCATTTGCCGTTTGACTTTTGACCATTACAGGTTAGCCAACCACTACGGGTGATTGACTTCTCTTATAAAGCCCGCCTTAAGTAGCTTATCCAATTCGATTTAATAGCATCTCGTCGATCGAGGCAAATCTCCGTAATTTTTGTTTTGGGTACTTTATCGTAGTAAAGCTTTGTGCTCGATCACCTCCCTGGGGACTCCGGGCATGTCGGATGCTTGCCACGCGAAGACATCTGCGTTAGCTCGGAGGAAGGTAATGAGGGCGTCTTCCTATTTGGGATCGGAAGTCTCCCCAATGCGAACAGTCTTCGAGGGTTTCTCTGCGTCCAGAGGAACCTCTTTGACTTGGTCGTTCGGCTTTGGTGCGACTTTTAGGCCGACTTGCTAGTCGAAGGTCGACTTTCATCTCGAGTTGGTATTTGACCAACCATCTCGAGGATCGTGATCATGACTATCGCCATCTTTTTGTCACATTGAATTGTGATCACTCCTTTGGGACCTGGCATCTTAAGACATTGATACCCATAATGAGTAGCCATTAAGAATTTTGCCAAAGTTGGTCGTCCGAGTATGGCGTTATATGCCGTATCGAAATCGACCACATCAAAGGAGACTTTCTCCGTCCTGAAATTACTTGGTGAGCCAAATGTTAAAGGAAGAGAAACTTGGCCAATGGGTTTGGCTGAAGACCCCGGTACGATTCCATGAAAGGAATATCGCAAGCCTTACCTTTGTCTGGTACTTGCATCTCGTCCGGGGCTTTAGTAAATAATATGTTTAAAGAACTACCACCATCAACTAACACTCGATTGACCCGACAGCTTGTTGATGGTGGGTTCGACCACAATCGAAATCGACTGATCGACTCATAGTGATCAGGCAATCGTCCTTCTCAAAAGAGATGGTAACTTCCGACCACTTCGTAATTTATTGACAAGAGGAGTATGTATGGAATTTACCTCTCGTCCGTGACTTTAAGTTGTCGTTTGAGTCGTATGTCGATGATCCTCCATAGATATGCTCAACGGTATGGTGCGGATCTTGGAATGGCATCTCCTCATCATCGGCGACTTTTGACCACTCGTATGTCCTACCCGCCGAGAGTAGGGAGTGGTGCTTTGTTGTAGTAGTCCTCGAGCTTTCTTTGGAAAACTCGGCAATTCTGGAGGTCATGTCCTTCCTTTTATGAAAGGGACACCATCTTGGTTTGTCGTTCCTACGATCGAGGCGCTTACCTTTGCCTTGATCGGGGTTCGACTTGGTGGTTTGGGGCTCTCTATCTTTACGGCTAAGACCTCCTTGAAACCACTAGTTTGTGGTTTTGACTTTTTATTTTCTTCTTGGACTTTTTGCTTTTTGTCCTTACCAACCTCACTGGCTCTCTAAGAAGCGTGTGTTTCTCGATCGATAGTGTTATTCCACTCGACCGCCTCGAAGCGATTGCATATCGATCGGCCATCTCAAAGAGCTCAAGCAGCGGTGTTGGGAGGATTTAAAGCAATATCCTCTGTTATTCTTCTACTACGGACTCCTTGCTTAAAAGCCCCGATCACGGAGAGTCGAAATTTCCGAATTGAGTTACGAACCGACTAAAGCGTTTGATGAATTGGCGCAAAGTCTCGTTGTTGTTCTGTTTGATCCGTGCAAGTCGTCTTCCTTTCGGGCGGTTGTATGTGCCTTGGAAATTTGCTCGTAGAAGATCACAGAGGTGTTGCCAAGAGTAGATCGACTCGAGTGGTTGGTTTAATAACCACGATCGAGCGGATCCTTCGAGCACGATTGGAAGGTAATTCGCCATTACGTGCTCTCCTCCTCCCGCCGCTCGGACAAATTGTATAGATCTCAAGAAACTCGATGGGATTTTGAGATCCATCAAATTTCTCCATGTTCACTTTGGTCGAAAATGAGGTGGCCAATCGCTCAAGGTCGGCGAAAATGCCCGAGATCCGTAATTACTTCTTGACGCCTTCTTTGTAGGAAAGAAGGGTTAATGTCGCCAGTGATCGATATCTGACGATACCCGACAACAGTCGACTGCTCATTGTAGGTCTCGGTTCTTGGGGAATACTCCTCGTAATCCACCGTTGTGAATTTCTTTGCGGAGTAGTGATTGATCACCTCCTGAGGGCTACTTGATCATCACCGATTGAAAAGTATTTCTCGAATAGGAGATCGATGTGACTTATGACCGTGTCGATTCCTACGCAGAGAAATATTCGATTGGTAGTAGTCAAGAAGTCGCATTACTACGACTACACGAATGTTGTTGACGAGGTACTTCGGTCTTGTCATCACATTCAAGCCTTTGCGCAATCTCCTCAAAGCAAAGAGATCGTATCTGGCGTTCGAGCAAGCTCTTGATTGGGATTCTCAAGCAAGTCGTTGATGTCCGGAGTTCTTGTACCTCCTGTGGATCGATATTGAATGCGCCAGGCGAGTTCTTACGGGCTGCAATTTTCTTTCTTGGATGACCTCAAAATCCTCCCGTCCGATCTTTGAGGCCTTCTCTGGAGTGCGAGAATGTCGAGGATTTCTCGCGTTCATCAGTGTTGGTTCTCTGTCGCGGTGGTTCCCTTGCCATTACTACGAGGAGGCGCGGTCGTGATCTTCGGGAGGTTCTCATTTCGACCTCCATGAGGTTGACTCGATTTGAGGGAAGGGCGAAGACCTCCGCTGATGATTCTCACTTGCGCTTGAGGCCTCCCGCTTGAGGAGTGCTCGAGAGACACCATCGGCGACTTGGAGTAATCCCCTCGGGTAGGGGAACTCCGGGTTATAATCATGTCTCCGTCCGCAAATGAGATCTGGAGAGACGGTCGATTTGTAGGAAAAGCATGCTTGATCCCACTATCTCCGGAGTTACCCCAGAGATAGGATCACAAGATCTTTGGTGGAGTCTGGAATTGTGGCTTCGGGACTTGTCTCACCTGTGTCGGACCGCCTTAAGGGAACTTGGACACTTAGAGGAAAACTCTCATTGTGTCGTGAGTCCTCCCGGGTGCGTTTCAGTCGGATTGACCCTTGTCCTTGGAGGAATTGGCTCCTCTGTTGGACGTATCGTTGTGGGGATAAGGATCCTCCTCAACTCCATTGATGGGATGGTTTCTGGAGAATAATCTCCGGAGGAACATCACCATCGCCGGATGCATCACTCGGCTCGTAGTCGGCGGCATCCATGTCGGCGTCTGCGTGACCGCCAAGTCGAACCAAGTTCTCCTCGTTCCATTCTCCGCCATGCTAGCATGAGATTGGAAAAGAGAGTATGTTGACAAGAGATTACGGAAGATCCCCAGACGGCGCCAACCGCCGGTGTATTAGAACCGATCTTACGTAAAGATTGTTTGATTCGGGGTCTCCTAGAGATAAGATCACGCAGAGTGGATTGACACGGGATGTTTAGGCAGTGTTCAGCCTTCTCGGAGAGAATAATAACCCTAATCTGTGTGTATGGTATTCTTGATGATCAAGTAAAAGACTAAGACTATTACAGTAGAATAGCACTTGTGTTCCTACTTGATCGGCTCTTGTTCGCCTCCCCTATCTCTCTCGATTGATGCCCTTATATAGTCGTGAAGAAGTAGCCGTTTAGTCCTACGGAAGATGCGCCTAATTAATGTAATAAGTGCGCATGATGGTAGTAATTACGGCGCCTTGACTTCTTCACGCCGTCTCGCAATTATCTTCCGAGAGATAATGGGGTATTTACACACCATTAATACGCGGAATAATAGTGCGTGTAGACCGTTCGATTCCTTAATCAATTGGACCTACCCGTCTGTAGGTTTGATTATAAGGTGGTCGTAGTTTTCCTGGTCGTAGAAGGACTTACGATCAGGTAGCAGTCGTAGAATAACTTACGACTATGTAATGGTCGTAGAAGGACTTACGACCATGATGTAGTCGTAGAAGAACTTACGACTATGGGGGTGATTGTAGAAGAACTTACAATCAAAGGTTAGGCCTCTCCCTTATAGAAATAAGGGGTACTTCTGGGGACTATGTGACATCATATTTACCCATAATAAGAATTACAGATAAAAGATAAAATGAGGATTATTAGATCCTCGTCACTAACGATGAGATCTTTCCAACGGATCTAGCCTCACCTTCAAATTCCTTCTGTAGTCTTCGAAATCATCAAAAGAAGATGCTATATTACCGATTTGGGCCTTGTAATCGTACCGGAATTGGCCCATATGCCGCCGGGCCACCTGGGGGCATGGTTACTGTTCACATGAACAGTAACCCACGAGTTTAGTCCCACCCTGTTATTTCTTTTAGATTTGTGACTCCTCATCCCCTATTTAAGGGGGACGCACCCTCTCTAGTTTCCTTGGATTTCGTTTAATTAGTTTCTCCATTGTGAAAACTCTCGTTCTTCGCTTGTGTCGACTAGACTGGCCGTAAGGGACCTCTGCAGAATCCCACCTTTTGAACTCAATCAAATATTTGCAATTAAGATTATGTTTTACCTTGTTCTTGCGTGCTTCTTTGGTGTATGCAGGAATTGATCTTCGTGATCAGGTCATCAGGGTATTCGTGCACAGTTGATAACGACTTGTCAAGCAGTTCAGCGATTGCGTGGCTTCGGGCCTTGCGAGTTCGTAGCCAGGATCGTAAGAGTTGAGCGACTTCTATCGAATTTATCTTCTCATCGAAAGATTGGGCCAAATCAGGACCTCCGAGGTTCATCAAGTGGTATCAGAGCTACAGTTCATCGGTGAGAGTTTCCAGTTTTCTAGTAGTACATTCATTTTTCATACCTAGAGTCCAAAAAATTGCCAAAAGAAAAAAAATTCGCATCTATCATCCATACCGAGCCCTTTGAGCCTTTGCAATTTTTTCTTTTCAGTTTGCTTGTTGAATCTTTGGTTGCATTGTCATGTCTAGTTGTTGATATTTAGTTCTAGTTATTGTCTAGTTGGTCGTTGTCTATATTGTTTCTCGTGTTTTTCCTTTGCGTCACTTATTCGTTCTTTAGGGTTCTTAGTTTTTACATCTAAAATAGAAAATTCATGAGTTAGAACTCCTCTAATCTTCACCAAAAAAAAGAGAGAACACTTTGCTGTTATTCACGACTTGTGAAAAACCCTAGGGCCGACAAATAATAGAAGGAGAAAGAGACCGCTACACAGAATAAAAGTCGTGGTAGAAAAAAAAGAAAAATAATATTACACCAAAAACCAGTGAAAATTGGTGGAGTCCTTCTACATATAGCCATAAGCTTGTATAAAACATTTCAGCAAGTTTGGCTCACGGAATTAAAAGATATAGTAGTTTCAAGATTGAACCTGAGTCGGTTTCGAGTTCGAGTACGATTCCGTTTCCGAGACACCTTCAGTAAAACGGGCATAACTTTTGCATACGGTGTCCGTTTTGGACGTTCTGGTGCTCGTTGGAAAGCTAACGACGAGACGCATCCTTTCCACTTAAGCCTTCAATCTCCCTTTGGGGCCCCCAAAATCGGCCATCTTCAGCTCCGAATTCGCGTCACAAGTTTTGGTTTCGGTTTTTGCCGTTTCTTTCAATCTTCCCTTCGAAATTTGGGGTTCACCTCAACTGCAAAGTTGTAGATCTCATCGAAACCTTTCAAACGAGTATATATAAGCCATATAAAACTTTAATTTTTCATCTCTCGAGACTAACTGTTATTTTCTGCTTGAACTAAAGGGTTGTTTACATTGCACGTTATTCTGGTTTTGTGCTCTACATCATGTGAACAATCTTGTGCCCCAACAAATAAGTTAGAGTAGTTGGTTAGCGTCTCTCCTAGTACTTGTTGTGAGGTTTTTCATTGCTTACATTAAATCACATTGATCTTTATGTGTGCGTTCATACACTTCTCTTAGTAGGCTTTGATTAGGTAGCTCTTTCTAGACTAGGATTAGCAACATTGACTAGTACTTTGAATAATTTTTTAACTTGCATTAACTGATTTGATTATTGCTGATCCTTGCTACCATATTGAAGCCTTCCAAGCTCCACTTCCTACTAACTCAGCAGGTTCCGTTCATTGCAATCGTTGGGCTAATCGTAAGTGAGAGTATCACGAACCAGCCACCGATTGTACCACTTCCTTGCTGCATTGGTAAGAACTAGTAAGAACTTGGTAAGGCGTTGTGAGAGAGCAACTGTTGAAATGCCAGAACCTAGTAGTTGATAGGAGTATATACTTGTGATTTGTTTTCTTATTTTCTACTAACCATGGCAGGTTCACGGGATGATTCCAATATATATCCACATCTTCTTCGAACTGTTGGACGGGAGTGCAAGAAAGTGAACGAGGAAGATGCACGCTTGAGATAATTTTCTCCACCACGGGAGGTATATGATTGTGATAGTACGTCTCATAAAATTAAACTCATTCTGCCTTCTTTTGCTGGGAATTATGATCCTGATGCTTATCTCACATGGGAGTTAGCTGTACAACAATTATTTGCATACCATGAATTTCCTGATCATCTAAAAGTTAGTGTTGTTACCTGTGTGTTTTATGATTTTGCATCTATTTGGTGGAGTGAATACTGTCGTACTAATCAGAACATACCTAGAACTTGGGATGCTATGAAGAGAGCTATGAGAGCTAGATTTGTGCTTTCATATTATTCTCGTGATTTGCTGAATAAATTACAACGTTTACGCCAAGGTAGTAACACTGTAGAAGAGTACTATCAAGAATTGCAAACTGCCTGGTCTTGTTGTGGCTTAGAAGAAACTGAAGATGCTAAAATGACTAAATTTTTAGGAGGATTAAACCGTCGCATTCAAGATAAACTTGTTTATAAACCTCCAACTGTCACTCGCTTGTTTCGTCTTACTTGCACTATTGAAAAGGAAGTACAGGGACGACAATGTAAGACTAGTCATACACTTTCATCGACTTTCACTACACCTTCACGTGTACATGACACAAACAAGCGCATGATACACACCTCGACTTTAAGATCATCTTCGGTTGCTCCTTCTACTGCTGCTCCTACTATGATTGCCGTACCTGCTGCTCTAGAGCAAGAAGAAGAATGGAAAGCTTGTGATAATTCACCGCCTCCAGTACCAACATCATCTTAGTCGAGCCTACAAGATAATACCAAAGGTACCGATTTGAACACTCAATCTGAGATTAATATCCATTTCTTTATTCCTAGTATCATTGAACAAAGGGAAATCAGATTGTAGTAGAAACCATTGAATCACATGAGGAAGGAACCTAGTGTTGAGAAGGCAGATATTAATTCCCTAGCTATAAAATCTGATATTATTAATAATCTGCATGAATCATGTGATAATTTGATTGATTTGCCTGCTGACTTGAGTGCACCATATGATAACATTGTTGATTTACCTGTTGACTTGAGTACACTATGTGATGAAATAATTGAATTGCCTGCTGTTGTGAGTACTTCATGTGATGAGTTAATCGCATACAATGATCATGTGGAATTGGTTAGATATAAATAAGTTTTGACTAGAATTTCTCCTGCTGACTCTTTATGTTATATTATGTTGGATCACCTATGAAATTGTTACATGCTATGGAGAAAGTTTCTATAATTGCATGTTCAAAATCCTTATTTAGTGCCTACACCCCTGGATATAAGTTTAATTTGATTGGAGATTATGGTATAGACAATCAATTTCCGGTATATCGAATATGCATAACTTGTCATCACATGGATGAATTAAAGCTTGCTGTTTTGGATAACAATTATTGTGTGCTGAATCTTGTTCAATATGAGAGAAAAATAAAATTTATTGCTCATCCAATGCATATGTGTTCATCCCTTATTGCACCATCTCGTATTGACAATCCGAATATTGATGCTAAAGTATGGAAGAATTTACAATTCTTTTCACCATTGCTAGATGAATTTGCTATTGCTCGATTGAAATCTGATTATATGGATGAATGTTGTTTGATTCTAAAAGTTATAGATTTGCCCATATGTGCTACCAATGCAAGTTTACAACTTCAAATATTTGAATTGCATAAACGCTTCACTTTCAGTTGCAAAACTAGTTGCAATAATTATTGTGTGAGAAATTTTGTTTTGATCATTCGCATATATGATTACTCTTGGGTTAATAATACAATGATCTTTTATGATCGCTACTGTCTTCTAACATTAATTGTGCAACAACGAAAAACCGTTAAAACAGATGACATATACATATACCATCCATACATATTGGCTTCTTTGTTACCCTATTTTCAGTTTATCAAAAGCCGATGACGGCTTTGTTTTCAAGAAGGGGATGATGATGAGGACATAGAGTCCTATGGATACAACCATATTTGCTATGTTTGTTGTTCCAAGTACAAGAGCTCGTACGCTTCAGTTAAATTATCAGGTGAGTTTGTTTTTAGGAGTGTCTTTATATTATATGAACTATATGATGCTACTTAATGATGAAATATATATATGTGCAGCACCATGTTACTTTTGGTCCAAGACAAGCAAACAGTTCGAGCTGAACCCGTTTTGGAATCCAGTTCGGCCTCCGAAATCAGCGTGACAGCACCAACTTAAAATAGACATAACTTTTGCAAACGGAGTCCAATTTGGGTGTTCTTGGGCTTGTTGGAAAGCTAACGACTAGTTCTTTCCAACAGATCCAGCCCCACATCCAAATTCTTTACGTAGACTTCGAAATCGTTAAAAGAAGGTGCTATATCACCGATTTGGGCCTTTTAATCGTGCCGGAATTGGCCCATATGCCGCCGACCCACCTGGGGGTGTGGTTACTGTTTATGTGAATAGTAACCCACGAGTTTAGTCCCAGTCCACTATTTCTTTTAGATTTATGGCTCCTCATCCCCTATTTAAGGAGGACACACCCCCTATAGTTTCCTTAGATTTCGTTTGATTAGTTTCTCCATTGTGAAAACTCTGTGGAATCCCACCTTTTGAACTCAATCAAATATTTGCAATTCAGATTGTGTTTTACCTTGTTTTTGTGTGCTATTTGGTGTATGCAGGAATTGATCTTCGTGATCAGGTCATCCGGGTATTCGTACACGGTTGATAACGACTTGTCGAGCAGTTGAGCGATTGCGTGGTTTCGGGCCTTACGAGTTCGTAGCTAGGATTGTGAGAGTTGAGCGATTTCTATCGAATTTATTTTCTCATCGAAAGATCAGACCAAATCAGGACCTCCGAGGTTCATCAGGAGGGGAGAAGAAGAACCCCAAGGTAAGGACGAGTAGCCTCTTGCTTTGTCTCTCGGGAGGCGTGGGCTTCCCTAGCGCTTGGTTTGGTATCCATGAATTAGGATTTGTCACTTTGGCGAGTATCCTCGCCGGGTGACTGTTAGCGGTTCGCTTAGTAATGAATGATTAAGTGTAATGCTTGGCGATCTAATTTTTGTTAAGTGGCGATGGAGCCGTAGGGGAAGTAATTGCTCAGTTATCATTGATCAGCGGCTCAGTACGTGATCTGGGATACGCTGATTAAGAAACGAATGGGTCACTCTTCGTTTGCCCGTTTGTCAGGAATGATCCATAGCTGTATCCATATCAGGTGGTTCTTCGTAATGTGTTCACTGATGTTTATACATGTGGTGCGGTTGATAGTTAATCTGGAAGGTCACCTTCCTTATCACAAATGAAGTCCCATATCGTCAGTTTTAAATGGAGTTGGCATGATAGTAATTTGTCGAGGGAGTTATTTAGATTGGGTAAGGTTAACTATTTAGGTAAATTTGTGCTTAAAGCACTGCTCTGGTTGTCTTCAATACAGGCTTGAGCACTTAGCTTAAAATGCAGAATTGTTGATAACCTTGGGCAAGTCATCGTATTAGCAAGCTATTCAATAAAATTAGTATATATTTGGTGTTTTGCTTTTTCAATCTTTCTGCCATTTGCATGAGGTATTTTATGGGATTGTGAAGCATGCCACACAAGAGTATGATTCATGCTATTAAAAAAACAAACATCCTTTTTCTGAAAAAAAGACACTGTTATAACTGGATAACTGATTGTGACAGTGTAAACGAGTTCAAATAACCCAAGAACGGTTGGCCATCTGTTTAATCTTTTCCTATCTGATTTTGGAAGCCTCCTTTTAATTAGACTACCATGCCTTCTCCCAGGCTTTTGCCTTTCAGTCAGCAGCAAAGGCCAAGCGTCTACAAGCTCGATCGGCAGAGATTGAACAACGCCGTCTTCATGTGCCAATTATGGACCGGTCAATTGGTGAACCACCTCCTTTTGTTGTTGTAGTTCAAGGGCCTCCGCAGGTATGTTCTACCATTTGCATGAAAATGATTTTTGTGTATTGTTCTCTGATCATTACTTTACTTCAAATTTATCAGGTTGGGAAGTCGCTGCTGATAAAATGTCTAGTAAAGCACTACACTAAACAAAACTTGTCAGAAGTCCTTGGTCCCATCACTGTTGTATCAGGTTAATTAACCTTTTACATCCTGTGCATTGAAAATCAATGCGTATTGTTCTTTCAATAAACCAGATTACTGTGAAAATGTGAAGCTTATATATACATATATGATATATATTTGTTACATACAGGTAAAAACAGGAGGGTACAGTTCTTGGAGTGTCCAAATGATATCAACAGAATGATTGATGCTGCTAAAATAGCTGATCTTGCTCTGCTGCTTATTGATGGAAGCTATGGATTTGAAATGGTATGCTGTCAAAGCCGCTATTTTTACAAATATTCCTAGCTTAGTATGATCTATTAAGTTGTTTAGCAAACACTAGCAATACAAATATACTTCTTCCCTTTAAATACACCTTAGAAGCACATCCCCAGTGTCATTTTTTTCTTATACATTTGAGTAAATGATTTATTTCCAGCAGTAGAAACCCTGTCTACGTGTCTGTAACTATTTGGTTATTTTTTCATGGCCTAGTGTTCAACAGTGTTAACCCTCTGGATTACATTGTGAAAATTCCTACTAATGGGTGGAGCTGACCTATTGTCTTGGTCTATGCTTACCTGTTAAATGTTTTCTATCCATGTTACTAACAACATGCATGCTTTCTTGTATTAATGGTACCTAAATGAACCTCTGTTCCCAGGATACATTTGAGTTCCTTAATATCATGCAAGTGCATGGATTTCCCAAGGTGATGGGAGTGCTTACACATCTTGATAAGTTTAAAGATGTAAAGAAACTCAGGAAAACTAAGCAGCGCCTTAAGCATAGATTTTGGGCTGAGATAAAGGAGGGAGCAAAACTATTCTACTTGTCTGGTCTCATTCATGGAAAGTAAGTTGCTGTTAAATTGGTATTTCTTCCTTCGGACTCTTAGTTCGTAGTTAAATAACTGGAATATTAATCCATATGCTTTTATAAGTAAGTTAATTTATGCCAATTCGAGCTCACCATATCGTAAAGAGTTACCATGCTGCAGCTTCATGATGCAGTAGTATATTAACCTGAATGCTTCATTTGGTGTTTTTTTTTTTTTCATCTCAGATCTGTGACCAGACCATTTACTCATTTAACATGCGAGTTTCATACTTTTTTTTGGTAGATACACAAAAAGAGAAGTCCATAATCTTGCAAGATTCATCTCTGTTATTAAGCCTATCCCATTGAGTTGGAGAATGGCACATCCTTATTTGTTAGTTGATAGATTTGACGATGTAACCCCTCCAGAAAGTGTGCGCGTGAACAGGAAATGTGACAGAAAAATAACGTTGTATGGTTAACTTCGTGGCTGTAACATGAAAAGAGGGACGAAGGTAGCATTTAATCATCTGTTTTCCTTTCATCATTGGTGGAACTTGATGTTGAATTATAGCCTCACTTCTTTGTGCCAACGAACAACATTATTTCAACTTGTTGTAATGTTAGTCCATGATTCTATTCTGGATTACTAGATGGACATATTCAAATAACTTTAGTTGAATAGCTCAAAATTAAAGGTGTTCATGTACAAAAAAACGACCTCTTATTTTGCATTAAACATGAATTCTGTTTTGGTGCACCTACTGAGTTTTCAAAAATTATTGTTCAGTGTGAAAATGAGCAGATGGAATGCATATCACTATGTTAATTGTGCTTTTATATTGTGTAGGATCGTTAACGACAATCAGAGGGGGGTGAATGATTGTAATCCACAGCGGAAGTATTTTTTTATTTATTTAATCTAACAATTACTTTCGGCCGGCACACACCAGTAGAATCTAACGTCTGAGATCAATCCCACGACTGTAGAGTAATAGATGCAACCGAACAACAGCCACTTTCTTCTTCTTACCTGGCCGCACGTCCAGCCGGTCGCTTCCAAAAAAAACTAGTCTTTGCTTCTCACGGCTGAATTAAAAAAATTAAGTTGTAGATTGAATAGAAAACTCAAGTAGCAGATTGACTAGAAAACTCAAGTGCCTGGTCTCCCTCTCTCAGAACTCATGTCCTGCAAGCATGCAAAAAGCTACGAGCCGCAGCCAAACATCTAATGCAAAGAATTGAAAACAAAAATTAAAGCATCCATCAAATGTCACCTCGTAATAACTCACCCAAGAAGAAAAAAAAAACGTACCCCACTTTCTCTTCTATGCAGATTTAGGGAGCAGCCTGCCAACTTCCCAGCAAAAAAGCACCGGCCGCCCCTAGCTCTGCCAACCGACGCGGTATACTCTTGTCTCCTGATAAACACATCACATCCAAGGAAAGCAATACACACCAGCCCGAGCAAAAAACCAGAAACGCTGTTGATGGTCCATGCACATCCGTAGCCTGGAGGAATAGACGCACGAAAAAAAAACGCTACTCGGCAGCCGCCAGCAATTATTTTGTCTCTTGAGCGACACACACACACAACGCGCCTCAAATAATATCAGTAAATAATATTGTTAATTATTTATCAGCTAAAATATAGTAGACTTAGTCATATGGTCTACAATCTCCCCCTTGATGAATACATTGACAATACTTCAAAATTGAGAGTTTAATTTTTTAAAGAGGAATTTTTACTTTTATTCAAAAATAAAGTTTCAAAGCTGCAACGCAAAACAGTTCAAAAACCACAGCTGAAAAACTCCTCCTCAATGCAAGGAAAACAAATTTCTCCCATTTTTCTCCCCCTTTGACAATGTAATCATCAAGAACTTCAGAGAAAAAAAAAATTCTAAAACAAAGGAATAAAGAGAGTAAAAGTCGAGAAGCTTTGTAGATTATCCAAGTCACTTCGCATTGATTTATTAAATTAACCAAGCCATCCTTTTTAGTAGAGCTATCTGGATCATATAAAGTCATATACTATATAGCAATGTCAAAATAAGTCTTTAAAATGATTAAGCAAGTTAAATTAATGACAGGCATCTCAACAATGACAAAGACGATTATAAAGAGCACAATGAGATATCACATTGAAAAGTTAAAGCCTAAAAGTGAAGCAAACTTTAAATTTAGACGAGCTAGCAGTCTCTTATAACAGCCTAATGCTCCGTACTCAATTCTTAAGCATGTGGCATGCTTGTAGCATACTTCTTTTCAATGCTGGCATGCTTGTAGCATACTTCTTGTCAATTGAGCCCATTTTATGCTCCCCTTTTTTTTATACATAGATATGTATGGCATGCTTCAAGCATACATCTTGTCATTTGAGCATATTTTATGCTACTTTTTTTGTATACATAGATATGTATGACATGCTTGAAGCATACATCTTTTCAATTTTCTCTTTCTTATTTTTTCATTTTTTTAATAACATGCCGAATTGAGTGAACATAAAAAGACTGTAATTAGAAACATACGAGCTTCATAGTCAAGATTTAAAATAAGATTCACAATCAAGCTAATCTTTTTCAAAGAACATCGCAAGGTACTAACTATAATCAATCTAGTCAAAGTATACCGCCATGTCATGTTTTAGTTCAAATGTGGCTAATTAATTATAACTAGTCATGAGCAACGCTACACAACACATGAGTAAATATGATAAAGAGAGCTCTGTATCTCATTTGATTTAAATGGCTTGGACTTGATTATTTGTTTGACAAGTATAATAAACAAAGCTTCTGTAATTTTTAAACGACAAGCTCCCCCTCAGAATAATCCCATCGGATGCAACACACCCAGCTCACTTCGTAAACGAACAAACCGAGAAGAATCCAAAGGTTTTGTGAAAATGTCTGCCAACTGATGTTCAGTATCTATATGATGAAGCACAACATTCCCTTTATCCACATGATCTCGAAGAAAGTGAAATCTTATATCAATATGCTTAGTTCTTGAATGTTGCACTGGGTTCTTAGCAATACAAATAGCACTAGTATTATCACAGGAAAGTAGAACATTATCCAAAATTATCCCATAATCTTCAAGTGTGGCTACTATCCAAAGTATTTGTGAAGAACAACTAGCAGCAGCTACATATTCAGATTCAGCAGTAGATTGAGAAACAGAAGATTGTTTTCTAGATGACCATGAAATAAGTGAATTACCCAAAAAATGACATGAGTCAGATGTACTTTTTCTATCAATTCTACAACCTCCAAAATCAGCATCAGCAAAAGATCTTAAACTAATACAGGAAGAAGCAGAAAGCCATATGCCAAAATTTTGAGTACCATGTAGATACCTGAAAATACGTTTGACAGCTTGTAGATGAGAAACACGTGGGGAAGCTTGAAAGCGAGCACATAAACATACAGAGAATTGTATGTCTGGCCTCGAAGCGGTAAGATATAAAAGTGAGCCAATCATGCTCCTATACTCTTTTTGATCAACAGTTTCACCATCTTCATCAGGATCAAGGGTCGAAGCAGCTCCCATAGGTGTCATAATAGGCTTGCAATTTTTCATCCCAAAACGACCAAAAAGATCATTTGTATACTTACTTTGATGCACAAAAGTTCCCTCATTTGTTTGTTTTATTTGCAGTCCCAAAAAGTAAGTCAACTCTCCCATCATACTCATCTCAAATTCTTTACTCATCGTTGCTGAAAACTTAGTCACCAAAGCATGAGATGCACTCCCAAAGATGATATCATCAACATAAATCTGAATAAATAATTTATCATTGCATTCCTTAAGAACAAAGAGAGTTTTATCAACCTTTCCCATGGAAAAACCCTTTGCTAATAAAAAGTTTTTCAATCTATCATACCATGCTCTAGGAGCTTGCTTTAACCCATACAAAGCTTTTGACAATTTGAAAACATGATTAGGGAACTGTGGGTTTTCAAAACCAGGTGGTTGCTTAACATAAACCTCCTCATTTATATAGCCATTAAGAAAAGCACTTTTTACATCCATTTGAAATAATCTAAAACCTTTAGATGCAGCAAATGCTAACAAAATTCTAATTGCTTCAAATCTAGCAACAGGAGCAAAAGTTTCATCAAAATCTAAACCTTCTATTTGTGAAAAACCTTGAGCAACCAACCTAGCTTTGTTTCTAACAACAACACCATCCTCACTTTGTTTGTTTTTAAACACCCATTTAGTTCCTATTATAGAGTGATCAGAATGAGGTGAAACAAGCTTCCAAACTTTATTACGTTCAAAATTCTCTAATTCTTCATGTATGGCATTGATCCAAGATTCGTCAGTTAATGCATGAGATATATCTTTGGGCTCAAAAGAAGCTACAAAAGCAGAATGAGCATGGGAGTCAGAATCAATAAACCTGGACCTTGTTACTCTTTCGTTTAAATCTCCAATCATTTGTTCGGTGGGTGTCTCCTTTGAATGTGACGAGCGAGAAATTTCAAGCACCTTCTTGTTCATTTTCTATATGTGTAGATGAAGTAGTAGCTTGAGGATGTCCAAGCAGTGTACATGATAGTAGAAGGTGTAGAAGGAACTACAAAGGAGAAATAGTAGGAACCATAACCTCATCTTCATCATCCTCATCGTCATCAACAAATATGCTCTCCCCCTGAACATATGCACTTGTACCTGCATCACTTAGACTAGTGCATGGACTAGCCTCATCAAAAGAAACTTCACAGGTTTCTATTATTTTGTTAGTCTCCAAAACAAGCACACGAAAGCCACGTGAATGAGCAGGGTATCCAAGAAAAATACCATCAGTTGATCTAGCTTCAAATTTATCTAAGATTCCAGATTTTAACACAAAACATTTGCACCTAAAAACTCTGAAATGAGATACACTAGGCCTATGCCCAAACCGAAGCTCATAAAAATTATTGTTCAGTGTGAAAATGAGCAGATGGAATGCATATCACTATGTTAATTGTGCTTTTATATTGCTCAATCTGTTCAACACATTTTTTTGCAAAAGTACAATTGTTTGTGGCTGATCTGTTGATGAGTTTAATTCAACTAAGCAGTAAGCACCAGCTCAAGGGTCAGTCAGTTTTCACAAGGGCTGGCCATATGAAACTATGAATAGTTGTAGGAAAAAGTTAAGATTCTCGCCATTGTCATAGTCCAGTGGCCCTAATCCAGTGGAGCACTCTGTTTTCACAATCTGCATGCAGTACCAGATGTGTATTGAACCCCTGACCCCCAGCACACCTTAGCCTTTTCCTAGGCCATATGCTTCAAGCAAAATACTTCGGTGCATTCCTATACAGTAGAAACCAGCATCCCAAAAGTTTACTATCTCTTTTGACTTTTAAGTGATGATTCAAGTGGGAGGTGGAGTATTCTATGAAGTAGTTATAGTGGAAAATCACACATTAGGCAGTTGGGATGCTCGTATGACATCTTGCACAACCACCAAGGAGTATGAATACTTGGTGGCCGGATTGTCGATGATCGGGGTTAAATATGGAAGCATTCTATGAAGGGGCCAATAGCAAAGAACCAAATGTTATGTGCTAGGGTTGGAAAGTGAAATTTTTCTGAATTATGTGCGAAATATATGTATGAAACTGCCAGGACTTTGGAGGATGATAGCACAGGAAAGTGAGAAATCAATTTGACCACATGAACAATTTGGAGGTGCATTTGTACTCGGTCCTTGCACTTTAAAAGGAACTGGACTTGATTTTACCTCGCATAGAAGGATAAACGTGCATGTTTGTAATATTTGTTATTCTTGTTCTTACTTTTCATCTAAGATGTGCCTATTTGCCAAAAACTAGACCCTCATGTCATGTGGGGCTAGGTTTATAGCCATCACCGCAAGGCTAGGGATGAGCCAGCCCTACAGGAATAAGAAGTCAAGTCTAAATTTAGGAAGTGACCTATTAGGAAGGTTTACATTTGGCAAGAGTTCTATTAGGAAGATTTATTTTGGCAAGAGTCTATTGTAATCCTTTATAGAGGGATTCACGGGAGGTGAATAGAAGGCAAACAAGGATTAGATCAAATTCTGATCCCTTGCTATTCACCCAATCCCTCTCTCCATGCGCCTAGGGTCCCTGCCCTAGCCGCACCTCCCTCTCACGGCTTGCCGGCGAAACCCTTACCCGCCGGAGCTAATCTTGCCCAACCGCTTAAGCTCCAAAAAATCATCACCTGACATCTTGGTATCAGAGTCATCTGCTGTTCCTCCCCCCTGGCTAACGGCGGCGGTTTCGATGACAACTTTAAGGTGGTGATGATAAAGTTCATTGAGAACACAAACAACCAACTCAAGCTGCTGCCCCGAGGTCTTAGATCAGCTAGACAATCACGTCGGCCAACTTGCAGCTGTCGGGAGCCGGCTACACCATCACGACCAACGACTGGCATGAATGGAGGGCCAACCGAGCAGTGAAAAAGGCACTGTTGATCAGGATGAACGGGATGCCGCTTGCTGCCGCTACTAGTGATGCGGCAGCCCAGGAGACGACAGCTACCACGGATGTCGCGGCCATGCCACCGCACACGTCGCGGTCAGGACAGGGCGTTGGTATTTCCGCCTCAGCCATACCAGCCTCCACACCGGGGTGAGTTCGGCCGGGCAAGGCCCCCTTAGAACCCACCACGCTACACCAAGCTCTCCTTTTCGACATTTGACGACCGGGAAGACCCGCTCCCATGGATCAATCGCTGCGAACAGTTCTTTTGTGCTCAGCAAACGCCGTCCGAGGACAAGGTATGGCTAGCCACGTATCACCTGATAGGGGCGGCACATCTCTGGTACATGCGTCTAGAGCGCATCGAGGGCACGCCGAATTGGCGATACTTCATCGACTTAGTCTCTCGGCGATTTGGAGTGTCGATCTGCCACTAGGGGTGGATAAAGAGCTGGCTCGGCTCGACTCGTTAAGGAAATGAGCTCAGCTCGGCTCGGCTCGTTAAGCTAACGAGAAAAATAATAAGCTCGACTCGGCTCGTTCAAACTCGTTAACTCGACTCGTTAGTCTCGTTACTAACAATTGAAGCTAAACTCATTACTAACAAACTCGTTAACTCGGCACTACACACAGTGGGCTGGGCCTGGTTTTCTTAACGAGCTAAACGAGCAACTCGCGAGCCAGCTCGAACTCGGCTCGTTAAGAAAATGAGCTAAATTGCCAGCTCGACTCGTTAAGGGATCGAGTTTGAGTCGAGTTCTTAACGAGCCGAGGGCTCGCGAGTTTGGTCTTTTTTCCCACCCTTACTTGCCGCAATCCCTTAGGAGAGTTGATGACGCTTCGTTGGACTGGCACGGTGGACGAATTCATTGAGAAATTTTTGATGCTGCTAGCTCGTGTTGGCCGGTTGGACGACGAACAACAGTGTATGTTGTTTACGGCGGGTTTGGGCGAGCCACTCAAGACTCACGTCGAGCTCCAGAAGCCCGACGACTTGGAGGAGGCCATGGACTTGGCTCGGGCTTACGAACACCTGGCCACCTTACCACGCAACACAGGAGGGCTGACCGCCGCGATAAGATCGGCCACATCCAGACCCATGTCAGCATGACTGACCCCGATGGCGAGCGACACAACCTCTTCGGGTTTTTTCCCCGCGGGGAGTGTAGCGTCGACCGGTGCTTCGGGAGCGACGCGCTCGTCCACAACATCAATAGGAGCGTCAGGCATAACGCACCCATTCAAGCGCCTGACGCCTGCCAAGATGGAGGAACGCCGAAGCCAAGGGCTTTGCTATAACTGCGTCGGAAAGTTCCATCCGGGACACCAAAAGCTTTGTAAGCATATTTTCTAGTTACAGGTGGAGCTCGACTCGGAGGACGAGGAGGAGGAACCCACCTGGCAGCAACCATCTCCCTCCTCGCCCTGATAGGCATCCATAAGACACAGACCATGCAGCTCGCCGTCACCATCAACGGCGTCCACCTGTTGGCCTTGGTGGACTCTGGGTCGACCCACAACTTCGTGGCGGCCGAATTGGTCGCGCGAATGGGGTTGTCCCTCGCGCCACGCACGGGACTGTCAGTGGCAGTCGCAAACAGCGACCGTGTGACAAGCGGCGGCATCTGCCGCGCAATGCCCATCTCTATTGACAAAGAAGATTTCATCCTCGACTTCCTCACGATTTCTTTGGACGGTTTTGATGTCGTACTGGGCGTCCAGTGGCTGGGCTCACTAGGACCCATCACTTTAGACTTCCACCACAGGACGATGCGCTTCCAGCAGCAAGGGCGTGAGATAGTGTGGCACGGCGCCAACCCACCAGGAGCCAACCAACACCTCCACATGGCGACCTCGGAGGACCACATGGGCGATCTTTTGAAGGAGTTCTAGGCTGTCTTCACGGAACCACGTGACCTTCCCCTAGCAAGAGGCTGGGCTCATCGCATTTATCTCCTTCCTGGCTCGGGTCCTGTGGTAGTTGGGCCTCATAGGTACCTAGCCCTCCAGAAGGACCAATTAGAGCGCCAATGCACCGCCATGCTCGATCAGGGCATCATCCAGCGCAGCACCTTAGATTTTTCAGTGCCTGTCCTGCTGGTAAAAAAGCATGATGGGACATGGCGTTTCTGTGTCAACTATCGAGCATTGAACGACAAGACAATCAAAGATAAGTTCCCAATTCCGATGGTCGAGGAGCTGCTTGACGAGCTCAAAGGGCTCGGTTCTTTACCAAGCTGGATTTGCGCTTGGAATACCATCAGGTCCGGATGTACCCCGAGGACATTGAGAAGACAACGTTCATGACGCATGAGGGCCTCTTCGAGTTCTTGGTCATGCCGTTTAGCCTGACAAATGCACCAGCCACTTTCCAGGCTCTTAATGAATGGAGTTATTCGGCCTTACTTACATCACTTTGTCCTTGTCTTTTTCGATGATATCTTGATATACAGCTCCTCCTGGGTGGATCAACTGCGACATGTGAGAGCCGTTCTTCAACTTCTACATTGACACTAGCTCGTCCTGAAGAGATCTAAGTGTCTCTCTGGGGAATCGTCGGTGACATACCTTAGCCACATCATTCGGGCCGAAGGTGTCACCATGGATCCTTCCAAGGTGGAGGGTGTACTGGATTGGCTGCAACCCAGTCGGTGCGCACCCTCTGCGGCTTCCTCGGCTTGGCAGGCAACTACCGCCGCTTCATCAAAAACTATGGCGCCATGGCAGCCCCTTTGACTCGACTCCTCTGTAAAAAGGGGTTCACCTAGACGAAGGAGGATTCACAGGCCTTTGCGGCAGTCAAGACGACAATCACTTCTGCGCTGGTCCTACAGTTGCCGGATTTTTCATCTCCATTCATTGTGGAGTGCGATGCGTCGGGCACGGGATTTGGTGCCGTTCTTCATCAAGGCGCTGGGGCCATCATATTTTTTAGCCGCGCCCATTGCAGTGCGCCACACCAAGCTGGTGGCTTATGAACGTGAGCTCATTAGTCTAGTATAGTCTGTGCAACACTGGAGGCGGTATTTGTGGGGGCATCCTTTCGCTATCTGGACGGATCATTATGCCCTCAAGTTCCTTTTGGATCGACTCCTCTCACCGATTCCTCAACATCAATGGGTGAGCAAATTATTTGATTTTGATTTTGCAGAAGAATTCAAGCCAGACCGCTTGAATGTGATCGCCGACGCCCTATCTCGTCGGGATGCCGAATCGGGGATCGTTTTCGCCATTTCAGGCGTTAATCTGTTTCGTGCTTATTATTTGCTCGCATTTTTGCAGGCAAGGAAAAAGAGAAATAAGGACGAGATGAAGAAGAAAGCATACGAGGCTGAGAAAGCCAAGACCGAACAGCTAACGAAGAAGCGACAGAGGGAAGAGAGGCGCGTGAGATATCGGGAAGAAGATAAGCAAACGAAACGAGCCCGCACATAAGTGGAGAAAGTACACCCAAAGAACCCCAGAAAGGTCCGAGGCCACACCAACCTGAGTTCATGGTTTTGCTACAACATATACACACTAGCTCGGTTGACAGCAGACGAGTTCTGAATGCTCCAGTACATTTATCTCGTCGGAGATGCATATAACATTATAACAAGATGGTAAGCAGGGCAGCAAGCGTAAACACCGTACCTGAGCTATGTTGTAATGCTGGAGCTACGTGATCGATGTCGAGTTGTTGTCTTGTTGACGTTGGCTTCACTACCTGACAAGTGACAAGGACGTGGCTTCCGCACTGCTGGCCGGCTTCGTAATGTACGGTGTTGCAACATGTCTTGCATGTTACAGATAGAGGCTCTTAGATATACGAGTTGTAGTACTTACTATATTTCCTTGTGACGACGCCAGTCTTGTAAAAGCAAAACGGGAAACCTCCCGCTTCGTCTGAGCAGCATTAGGGTTTTCTTCAACTTGCTATCTGATTGGAAATATCTGTGCCGTGGTACCGACATCACTACTAGTCAAGGTTATCTCATCGGAGTTATCTTGCAAAAACGGTCGGAATTGAATGGGCTAGAGCCAGATTTTTGCCCAAACAGCACCGCGTCTATGGTGTTTTTTCTCACCTTCTTTTATTAACGCTACACTTAATTAGTGTAATGTAGGGCCAATATAATAGCGGCATTAAACAGCTCGCCATTGCCGATCCCAAGAGTGGCGCCGATCTCACACGGATGAGATGAGGCGAGAGGTCAGAGGAGAGGAGACGAGCGGCGAGGCGGTGGGCGAATCACGATACCAAACACCCCTGCATGTTAGTAGGGCCCACTCCATTCGACGACCCTGATCGCGCCAACCCGACGGACGATGAGCGATGCGTCAGTATCGATAACCAACCCGCGGGTGGGCCCAAGCGGGGCTGCCTCACAGCTTACATTTGGCAGCTGTCACTCTCTCTACTGCAGCTGGCCACCGCGTCCGCCTCTGTCTCTGACTCATGGGCCCCAGACAAGGACCCACGTGTCAAAGACACCCAAAAAGAAATAGGCTTAGAGCTGTCAAGTGTCAACACATAATAATAAACGGAACTGTCTACATTACCTGACCTCATTCGATCCCACCTCGTCTTAGATTCTTAGGTTCTCGAGACGGCTGGCAACCCCCGATGACACGCGGGCCCCGCTCCCTCCCAGCCCACCCTGCACATGGCTGCGGTCCCGCATCCCACCGCGTCGCCGAAGAAAAAAGCTTTTTTTAAAAAACCAACCGAAATTAATGAAATCCCAAAACGGGACGCGCAACCGAGCGCTACAGTGCGAGCTGTCCTCCACCGTCACCGCAAAACCATCGGCCGTGCCACTGTACCGCGGGCCGATCCACACCCCGACCCCACCGGCAATCCACCCAACCCCCGTGACATGTCAGTAACAAGCAAGCGAGCGCAGTAGAGTTGATTGAGCAAGCAGAGTTGGTCGCCGTTGCCGTCGCTGGCATCGCCAGTTCGCCGCCACTTAATGCCGCACCCGTAATCCCGAAATCTCCCTCCCCTCCCCTTCCCAACTCAACGCCACCTGCCCCCAAACTCCCCTCAAATCTCGCCTCCATCGTCGGCCCGCGAATCTACTACCCCAGATCGGCGGCGCAGCGCTGCTTGATGGCCGATCTGTGAGCCGGGGCACGACGGAGAGAGGAAACGGAAGCTATAGCTAGCTTAGCTCACAAACCATGAGGAGCCCCAGATTTGCGCTCGTGCTCCTCCTGGCCGCCGCCTGCGCGGCGCTCGTGCTGCCCGCGGCGAGGGCGGCGGGAGGGGACAACTCGACCGCACCCTCGCCCGCGGGGGCGGGGCCCGGGGCCGGGGCGCCGTTCGTGCCGCGGGACGACATCCTGCTGGACTGCGGCGCAACGGGGCAGGGCAACGATACGGACGGTCGGGTGTGGACGGGGGACGCTGGGTCCAAGTACGCGCCGGCGAACCTCGCCTCGGCGTCCGCGGCGTCGCAGGATCCCTCGGTGCCGCAGGTGCCCTACCTCACCGCGCGGGTCTTGGCGGCGCCCTTCACCTACTCCTTCCCGCTCGGCGCGGGGCGCAAGTTCCTCAGGCTGCACTTCTACCCGGCCAACTACTCCAACCGCGCCGCCGCAGACGCGCTCTTCTCCGTCTCCGTCGCCACCGCCAACGTCACGCTCCTCTCCAACTTCAGCGCCTACCAGACTGCCACCGCGCTCAACTTCGCTTTCCTCGTCCGCGAGTTCTCCGTCAACGTCACCGCCCCGACCCTCGACCTCACCTTCACCCCGGAGAAGGGCCACCCCAACGCCTATGCCTTCGTCAACGGCATTGAGGTCGTCTCCTCCCCAGACCTCTTCGACCTCTCCACCCCTAGCATGGTCTCCGGGGATGGCAACAACCAGCCATTCCCAATCGATCCCGGTACTGCTCTGCAGACCATGTACCGGCTCAACGTCGGAGGCCAGGCGATCTCTCCCTCCAAGGATACAGGCGGGTACCGGGCGTGGGACGACGACTCGCCTTACATTTTTGGTGCGGCGTTCGGGGTGACGTACCAGAATGATAACAATGTCACCATCACGTACCCTGACAATGTGCCGGGGTATGTGGCGCCGGTGGATGTCTACGCCACGGCACGGTCTATGGGGCCGGACAAGAATGTGAACTTGGGCTACAATCTCACCTGGATAGTGCAGGTGGATGCTGGGTTCACATACCTCTTGAGGCTCCATTTCTGTGAGATACAATACCCGATCACTAAGATCAATCAGCGGGTGTTCAACATTTACATCAACAACCAGACTGCCATGGCAGGCGCTGATGTGATTGCGTGGTCGACCGCGATTGGCATACCAGTGTACCAGGACTATGTGGTGGTCACAGTGGGCTCCGGGACTATGGATTTATCGGTGGCGCTCCATCCAGATGTTGAGACGAAGCCAGAGTACTATGATGCTATCCTCAATGGGATGGAGGTGTTCAAGTTGCAGCTTAGTAATGGGAGCCTTGCGGGGCTCAACCCTGTCCCAAGTGACGAGCCAGTGGTGGATGGCGGGGCAGCGAAGAACAAGTCAAGTGTTGGGCCTATTGTTGGTGGAGTGATTGGAGGTTTGGTAGTTCTTGCGCTTGGATGTTGCTGCTTCCTTGTGATCTGCAAGCATCGGAGGAGAGCGGGGAAGGATACAGGCATGAGTGATGGGCATTCTGGTTGGCTGCCGTTGTCGCTCTATGGAAATTCACACACTTCAGGCTCAGGCAAGTCGCACACTACCGGGAGCTATGCCTCATCTTTGCCATCCAACCTGTGCCGCCATTTCTCTTTTGCGGAGATCAAGGCTGCAACAAACAACTTTGATGAATCGCTCCTCCTTGGTGTGGGTGGATTCGGTAAAGTTTACCATGGAGAGATTGATGGGGGATCAACCAAGGTGGCTATCAAGCGTGGCAATCCCTTGTCTGAGCAGGGTGTGCATGAGTTCCAGACTGAGATTGAGATGTTGTCGAAGCTCCGCCACCGTCATCTTGTGTCGCTGATTGGTTACTGCGAGGAGAAGAATGAGATGATCCTGGTCTATGACTACATGGCTCATGGAACTCTGCGTGAGCACCTGTACAAGACCCAGAATGCACCGCTTACCTGGAGGCAGCGCTTGGAGATTTGCATTGGTGCAGCTCGTGGGCTTCACTACCTTCACACTGGTGCAAAGCATACCATCATCCACCGTGATGTGAAGACGACAAACATCCTTCTGGATGATAAATGGGTCGCTAAGGTTTCAGATTTCGGTCTGTCCAAGACTGGGCCATCGATGGATCACACACATGTGAGCACAGTTGTCAAGGGCAGTTTTGGTTACCTTGATCCTGAATATTTCCGCAGGCAGCAGCTCACTGAGAAATCTGATGTCTACTCGTTTGGTGTTGTGCTGTTCGAGGTCCTTTGTGCTCGGCCTGCTTTGAACCCCACTCTTTCAAAGGAAGAAGTTAGCTTGGCGGAGTGGGCATTGCACTGCCAGAAGAAGGGAATTCTCGATCAGATTGTTGATCCCTACCTAAAGGGCAAGATTGCTCCACAGTGCTTCAAGAAGTTTGCCGAGACAGCTGAGAAGTGTGTTTCTGATCAGGGTATTGACCGTCCGTCGATGGGAGACGTGCTCTGGAACTTGGAGTTTGCCCTTCAAATGCAGGAAAGCGCAGAGGAGAGCGGAAGCCTTGGCTGCGGGATGTCAGACGAGGGCACTACCCTCGTGATGGTTGGAAAGAAGGATCCCAACGACCCGTCGATCGAGTCAAGCACCACTACAACCACAACCACCTCCATAAGCATGGGTGAGCAGAGCGTCGCGAGCGTGGACTCCGACGGGCTGACGCCTAGCGCCGTCTTCTCGCAGATCATGAACCCCAAGGGGCGGTGAGGTGAAAACCGGCTCTGCTTGTCACCCGGCAGGCATAATTTATTCATTCAGCGTATTTTCATGAGTTTGTGCTCTTGATGTTCTCTCAAGTTATGGACCGGAAGTCAGAGAATTGTTTCATATTAGATATGATGTCTTGCCTTTGTATTTTCTCCAGTGTTGTAACGACCTCCTATATGCTTATTGGCTTGTTGTATCGTACCGCCGCTGCTATTGACCCAACGGAGTAGTACTGTATGGAATGTGATGTGCACGATCTTCTCCGTTTTTGTTGCCTTTATGATGTGTTTGGTCGGAGTGCGGGCTCGACCGCAGCACTTCATGCCAATTTTCATGTCTTGGTGGATCGAAAACATGATAGATCGTTTTCGGTTATTAGCAGAGCCAGGTATTCTGCCTTTTGACAATATTGATGTGCACAAAGTTGTGAACACGTGGCGTTGGGTTACAGGTGTGTGATCGATGATTCGAGAAAGCTCTTTGCGCTGTTTGTATTTTGGTACTACGCTATGTAGATGTTGATTGTTGCATCAGTCATGCTCATTCGTATATACCGGGCTATGCTGTGTTCGATGTTTCCTTGCTTTATAAGTACTAGCGAAGCGCCGCTGCTCCTCCTGGCGCCTTACCCCCGGCCGGCGTTGTTCATCTTCCACGGGCCGCACCGCCCTCCTCTGCCAGGGTGCAGGTCGACGCCACCACCCCCTGCGGGGAGGACATCGGGAAATCAGGGTAGGGAGAGGAGGCAGGAAGAGGAGGGGGAGGAAGAGGGGAGGCGGGGTGAATGGTTGAAACCCTAGCCGCCTCGAGGCTTGTGCATCAGCCGCTCCCTCTCTTGTGCAGATATGAGGCCCACCGCCTCCCATCATTTCCTCTTGCAGTGGATCTCACCGCAAGGAAGGAATGCTATGGTGGCCACTGCAGTGGCGTCATCGGGTGAGCACGTTCGAGACAACTGCGGCGGCTCGTCGCGTGGGAGGGCGCAGGGATTGTAGGTGGCGGCGGCGCGGGGAGAGGAAGAGGTGGGACGACCAATTTGGCTGAGCGGGTAGGGAGAGCTAGGTCGTGTGTGGCGCCAGCTACGACAAGGAGGAAGGGGAGAAGGTGAGGCCGAGTCAACACGTGGGCACGAGCCGCAAACGCGGCAGAGACGGCGAGGGCGAGGGCGAGAAAGGAAGGGGAGAGGTGATAAGACAATGGGTGTCCCGGTCTTTCGATGAGAAGAATAATTCGATTTGGGGAGATGACTCTCACGATTCGGCTACCAATCGTACGCGACCAATATGCCCGGTAATCGCTGAACCAACTTAGATAATTATCAACCTTATTAGAAGCACGATCGATCTGATCACGAAGATCAATTCCTGCAAGCAATCGAAGAACAAACAAAAACGAATGATATAAGCAATCTGAAATTGCAAATAGGAATAAGTTTGATATTGAAAAATGGGGTTTCGAAGAACAATGTTGCTGTTGTACTCGTTGGATAAGAAGACAATGTATAAATTAGCATAAGCTAAACTTCAGTATAACAAAACCCAATTTTAGCAGGGGCAACGACTCCTATATGAGGAGGTGCAGCCAAGAGGTGGGCGCCCTAGGGGGTGCGGCGGCCAAAGGGTGGATGCCCTAGGGAGGTGCACCCAAAGTGAGAGATTTAATTACATGGGCTAGGCCCAATACTTAGGTGGCGCAGCACCAGACAAAGACACAACAACTAAAGATATTATAAGTATTATGTATGGCTGAAACAAATGATGTGGAACTATGTATGGTTCGGCTAACTCTAATGTCATCTCATGGTGGCTTCAAAGTCTTGAAATAAACATTCTTTAGCTCATCTCCACAACTTGTGCTCGCGGTCTTGCTGCTTCCATCTCCCTCTCCCATGCAAGGACCCGATAATTGAGGTGACAAGTATGTGCTCTAGTAATTAGTTCTTGTATGTCAAATTGAAGAGCAGCAACAGTAGGTATGGTTGTATCAGTGGAAGGGGTTTCCTAATCCTCATCCCCTTCTTGAATTGGAGTCGTCATCGACTCAAACTCATTTTCTTCTACCAAGTATGGCTTCAAATATGCAATATTAAAGGTGGGATTAACTCAAAAATCTGCAGGCAGATCAAGTTTATATGTATTATCATTAACCTTTGCTAACACTTTAAATGGATTATCAGCTCTAGGCATCAATTTTGATTTTCTCAAGTCAGGAAACCTTTCTTTACGTAAATGCAACCAAACAAGATCTCTAGGTTCAAATGTTAGTTCTTTTCTACTCTAACTACCCGTAAGTTTATATTTTGCGTTCATACACTTTATACTCTCCTTAGTTGTTTTATGTATTTTCAGAATCAATTCAGCACACTGTTGAGCATCAATGTTTACTTTTTTGAAGATGGTAGAGGTAATAAATCAATAGGAGCGCGATGAGTAAATCCATATACTACCTGAAAAGGGCACACCTTTGTGGTTGAATGCAGCGAACAGTTGTAAGCAAACTCCACATTAGGTAAGCATTCTTCCCACAACTTCAAGTTCTTCTTCAAAATAGCCCTCAACATAGTTGATAATATCCAGTTGACACTTCAGTTTGTCTATCTACTTGGAGATGACATGTAGTAGAAAATAACAACTTTGTCCATAATTTAGTCCTTAGTATCCTCCAAAAGTGACTCAAAAACTTCGTATCACGATCAAACACAATTGCATTGGGCACTCCATGTAGTCGAACGATTTCTCTGAAAAATAAATCAACAGCGTTAATTTGTAGAATCACTGCTCTTATGACAAGGTATAAAATGTGTCATTCTAAAAAATCTACCCGCAACAAAAAAAATACTATCACTCACCCTCTTTATCTTATGCAGTCCTAAAATAAAGTTCATAGAAATATCCTCCCAAGGTACACTAGGAACATAAAGAGGCATGTATAGACTACGTGGGTTAAGTCGTGACTTAGCTTTTTGGTAAGTAGTGTAGTGTGAAATGTAGCGCTCGACATCACGCCTCATCTTTGGCCAATAAAAGTGGTCAACCAAAACGTCCTCTGTCTTCTTGACACCGAAGTCTCCTTTGAGACCTCCTCCATGCACCTCCTGTAGCAGCAAAAGACGAACGGAACTAGCTAAAATGCATAGTTTGTTAGTATGAAATAAAATTTCATCATTCACAACAAATTTATTCCAGTTGTTGTCTTATTTACAATTCTAAAATATATCTTTAAAATCAACATCATGCACATATTGCTCTTTAATTGACTCTAAACCAAAGATTCTGAAATCAAGTTGAGATAACATGGTATAGCGACGAGATAAAGCATCAACAATAACATTATCCTTTCCTTTCTTGTGCTTAATGACATACATAAATGATTCAATGAACTCAACTCATTTTAGCATATCTATGTTCAGATTTGATTGACTATGAATGTGCTTTAACAATTCATGATCGGAATGTATAACAAATTCTTTAGGCCATAAATAATATTGCCATGTCTCTAATGCCCGAACTAAAGTATATAATTCTTTATCATAAGTAGAATAATTCAAACTAGACCCACTTAATTTCTCACTGAAATACGCAACAGTTTTACCTTCTTGAATAAGCACACCTCCAAGTCCAATTCCACTAGCATCATATTCAAGCTCAAAAGTCTTAACAAAATCAGGAAGTTGGAGAAGTGGTGCATTTGTAAGCTTATCTTTTAAAATCTGAAATGATTGTTCTTGTATAGGCCCCAAATAAACGAAACACATTTCTTAATAAGCTCATTCATCGGTGCGGCAATGATGTTGAAATCTTTGACAAAGCATCGATAAAATCCAGCAAGTCCAAGAAAACTCTGCACTTGTGTGACCGTATTAGGAGTTGACCAACTCTGTATAGCTTCGATCTTGGCTTTAATAACCTCAATACCCTGTGGAGTAACAACATAGTTAAGAAACGATACTCGATTAGTGTAAAAGGTGAACTTCTCAAGGTTGCCAAACAAACGTGCATCACGTAGAGCATTAAAAATATCACTCAAGTGCTCAAGATGTTCCTGTAATGTTTTGCTATTGATCAATATATCATCAAATTATACCACCATAAATTTGCCTATGAAAGTGTGTAAAACTTCGTTCATTAATCTTATAAAAGTACTAAGTGCATTAGTTAACCCAAAAGACATCACTAACCACTCATATAACCCAAACTTAATTTTGAAAGCTGTTTTCCATTCATCACCTAAATTCATGCGAATTTGGTAATATCCACTACACAAATCAACTTTAGAGAACACAGTAGAGCCACTTAATTCTTCAAGAATATCATCAAGCCAAGGAATAGGATGATGATATCGAATAGTAATATCATTGATAGCTCTGTAATCAACACACATATGCCATGATCCATCTTTCTTAGGTACCAAATTCACAGTGACAACACAAGGACTAAGGCTTTTGCGTATGTACCTTACGCCATGATCCACAATTGTTGAACCATTGAATGTAATACGGACGAGAGTGCTGTTGTGTGGTCAATGCAAACTTCTCAACTATGTCTATACTCGTCAAATTGTTGCAACTTTCTCCATCAATGATAACACAATATGAATGCTCTTTGATGACAAACTTTGTTTGGAACATATTGTGGCGTTGATTCTGTTCAGTACGCTCCATTTGTGCACTAAATACATACTTCACTATAATGCTTAAATACTTATCTAAAATTTTAACACCGTATTGTCTCTCTTCTCGCTCAGATTCTTGGTCGTCACCTGCGGGGTCAGTTACAAGTATAGCATATTCTTCCTCAAAGTCACTAGCTGAAGTTTATTCACCATTATCCTTTATCAAGAGAGCTCGCTTGCTAGGGCAATCCCGTATCATGTGACCATAGCCTTTGCAGCGATGACATTATGTTTCTCGTGCTCTACCCGTTAAAGCAACCGAAGACGAACTTTGTGTGGCGGCTTGTACCATGCTCTTGCTTATTTTCGGCGCGCGTGACGGTGTAATGGAAGTAGATGGACGCCAGCTGTTGTTGGAGCTTGTAGGTGCAGATGATGAGGATATTCCTACTACTACTACATCTTCCTTGTCAGATAGTGTTGTTTCTAATGATGTACAAGCTCTAAATCAGCCCCGAGCGCCGATTGGACCGATTACACGAGCAAAAGCTAAATTAATTAATCAGCGGGTGAACTCGCTCCTAAATAATTTTATTTTTGTTTTTAATGAATATATATTACTACTTAATAATTTTATATCGTGTGTATGCAGTTTATACGTATAGAAGTACGGAAGACCGAGAGCGATGAAGGAAAGCATGCGGAGAAAAGAAAAGAAAGGCGTCTGTCGGATGGAAATAATCCACAGGTGATGCACTGCACACGTTTACTTCTTTGTTACACCTCAAGGAAGGAAACAACCAAGCATTAATGATAGCTGTTGAGCAAGGGAATAGAAGAGACCATGAAAATCAGAGAGGGGGCTAGATGGCAAACGTGTGAAGACTTTTCTCACGTGAACCGGATCAGGATTGTTAAGTCCGAACTGCGTGCGTGAGAGCCAATAAATTGGGCATGTGCGCGAGTTTGCATGGCCGCGGAAAGCTAATTAGTGATTAGATTAATTAGTGATTAAGAGTTTGGGTCAGCCCGATTACAGGTGGCCAATATATTTTTAATTCTAGGGTTTGAGCAATATTGTCCCTACTAGAATATACAGGGAGTTTCAATCTGTTACGTCGTTTCGTTGTTATTGTAATTCCTTGTGCTTTGCAGGAGTATCAACACGTTTTCTTTGCGTGGTCGAGTAGACTGGATCACGAGCGTGTGGTTGAGCGAATTCTTTTATCGCAGATTGTTGTTTTGACAGTGGTTGACACTATCGGTTAGTCAGGTTGCACGGATCCAAAGTTATCATCGATCCTACGTCGTGAAGATCGGACATACTCCGTATCAGCATGTGTTCGGTTGGAGGGAACAAATGGTGCTCTTGATTGTACTTAAGTTGAGCGACCAGTAAAAGAACCTGTAAAACTTTCTTTGTTCTTAGATTGACATTCCTGTACCTCTCTTTCAACATTACAGGTAAGGTGAAACAAACAAGTGATAGAATTGTATTATTTATAATCAAGTATATCCTGAATTTCACAGTTTAAATCTCCCAAAATCTAGTCATCATAGCACCTTTGGTTTCTTCTAAACAAAACGCAACAAACCAGTTTGCAATTCTTGATAATAATCCTATACAGAACTACCATATTGTCTTAAACGTTGTAATTTATTAAGCAAATCATAAGAATAATATGAAGGTACAAATCTATACCTCAATGCTCTCTTCAAAGCATTCAATGTTCTAGATATGTTCTAATTAGTATGACAATATTCACTCCACCAAATAGAGATAAAATCAGAAAACTCACTAGTAGCAGCCCTAACTTTCTTATCTTCAGGAAATTCATGACAAGCAAAATTTTATTCTACGGTTAACTCCCATGTGAGATAAGCTTCATGATCATATTTTTCAGCAAAATAAGGCATAATGAATTTAATTCTACCAAATGCATCATTATGGTCACGTACCTCACGTTGTGGGTCTCTCCTCATACCTTGTCGACTGAAGCGTCTCGCCGATGATCACAATCATTATTGGGATTAAAACCTCCATCGGACTTCGTATCAGCAATATATTGATTTGCTTCATTATCGACATCATCTTCTTGTTCTACCTCTTCGGCCCATGATTGAGCAACAGAAGGGGTAGGGTGTTGTCGTGGAATGCCGATAACAGCGGGGGCAGCAGGTGAAGGGTTACAGGTAGACTACGATAGAACAAAATAAAAATTTATCGCGCAACCAAGGAACCTCCATTAGTAATAGATCACGAGATTACCACTAGATGCGCCGACTCGTAGTGGAAGTAGAATCGATGTAGCGAGTTAATGCAGTCGTAGTCATACTCGTCGCGCATCTTCTTCTTCGAGTCTTGTGATCATCACGAGTTGTGGATCGTCCTAGTGCTGATGCTTCGCAACAACACCTCTAAGGTATCCACACGTATAGGGCAGTGATACCACACGCTGGAGTACTAACACCGACATCGTGGTTTGAGGAAGGCGTCGCTGTTAGGGTTTCGAGAGTTCTTCAAAAGATCATCATCACCCCATGCCACCACCCCTCTATATATATAGACATCCATGATGGGTCTCGTACTTGAGGCCCATTAGGAACTCATGGCCTATAAGAATTTGGATCACCATCCAAATCAAATCCTAGCCCTTTAAGTGTGAGGCCCTATAGGTTCATGTGTGATCGGTTGTGACTCAGAAACTCTTTTCCGACTACTAGTTGTTAGCGGTACCTAGCAGCACATAACGATTGCCAAACACACATAGAATATATCAGACAAATCTTAATGCAATATGATCTACGACCAGGTCCATATCACTAACGACCAGCTCGTACCTCTATACGACAAGTTCATATTTGGTATCGACCAATTCGTAACTCCTTACGACCAGATTTTGACCACTTAGTGACAATGTTCGACCAGTCTACGACCAGTTCGTATCTCCATACGACTAGTCCGTATCCGATCGAACTAAAAACCTTCTCGTGTATTCTCCATTTGCCTCACGATATCTGGTTGAACTCCAGGTGAGATGTTGTGTCATCCATGGACTGTTCAATACTTTCTCGATCAAGTGTCGAATAACTTCATATGGTCGACACATCGACCACTAGTGGTATGACCATGCATTTTCTTTATCTGACCACAACGAGGAGTCCAGAGACATCTATCCTGTTATGTTAGGAGTGGCAGATCCCATATTCGACCAGTCATATCCCTCTGCATATTTTATAGCATATCCAAAGCTACCTTTATCAATACTCAGTTACGAGTAGCATTTGACAACCCCTAATAGTGCTATTACACATGTAGAAAACTATGCTAATATCAGGTCTAAGGATTATATATCATCATTGCTTGAGACCAACTAATGATACAAAGCATCATAGCAATCTCAACAGTGTCTCAAGGTGGGTCTTTTTCAACACCATGTTCTCTAACATGTGTCCATATTATTGGTTTGATATCTCCATATCCATGACCTGTGAAATATAGTCATCTACCAATACATGTGCTAGTCTATTCATATGTGTTCTCATATGTTTCTGACCAGGGAACATTTGAGAATAATCATCGCAGAAATATAGAGTTTCACAATCAAGTCACATACTTGATAATAAATATTATTGATATTATTCTAGGAACAAGATAACATATTATCCAATGTTTTGAACATAATGAAATATAATCATCTTTATGATTGCCTCTAGGGCATATTTCCAACACACACAAGATTTTGGAAAGAAAAGGCGAAGTCGCGTATCAGTTAGAGCTACCGATGTCTTTATATGCAGTTCATGACGTCTTCCACATGTCAGAACTAAAGAAGTGTCTTCGAGTTCCAATAAAGCAAACACCACTTGAAAGCATCGATCTTCAAAAAGACCTCACCTATGTGGAGCAGCCAATCAAGATTCTTGATGTCGCAGAGTGCATCACCAGAAGTAAGATCATCCACTCATGCAAAATCCAATGGAGTAATCGCTCAGAAGAAGAAGCCACTTGGGAAAGAGAAGAAGATCTAAAAGCCGAGTATCCCTATCTTTTTGCTAACCAAGTCTGAATCTCGGGGCCGAGATTCCCTTAAGGGCGGTTGGTTTGTAACAGTTCAAAATTTTATTTCTAGTTAAAAATAAATTTTAATTATTTTTTTTCTAGAATTTTAAAAGTTTTTCTCCAATTATTTTAAAGCCAAAAAAAAAATTTATTTACAAAATTAATTACCAATGTTGATTTGGAAATAATTTTATTAAGTCCAAAATGATTCAAGAAATTTCCGTACATTTTTCTAGAATTTTTGGACTTTATTTGCTATTTTCTAAAAACCTAAATGAATTATTTCAATTTCTGTAATTCAAAAATTTACATAATTCCGAAGAATGCTTCGGGCCGAATTCCCCATGATGCTGTTCCTATTCCTTCCCATGGTCCGACTTCCAGGCCGCCGCCTTCTTCTCTCGCTTCACCTCGCCGACAAAGTGCCCCACCGACCGACCTCACCTCCCCGTCGTCTTCCTCCCAAAGCCAGTGCCCATGCCGCGCGTCAACACCTTGACATCCCGTCCTCTCGGACTCTACCCCGTCCCCTCCCTCACCTACTCCTGTTGACCCCACCGTGCCTCGCGGTCTCGTCTCCTCCCTCACCTGCCCTCTGCTCCACCCCGTCCCGAGCCGCGTCCGCGCTGCGTCACGACTGCTGAAAAAGTCATCGTCGTCGACGCATTTTCCTCCCTGTTCTTCTACGCACACAGAATGCCTCATCCCGCCGCTATCAATCCCGCACCTGCCCTTCTCTCTCCACGAATCCCACCTGTCGCGCCATGCCCTGCGCTGGCCAGAGCTCGCTCGTGCGTCCCTGCAGTCGAACTCCTCCCTCTCTCCTCCTCAGCCTCTATAAATAGGAGCACCGGGAACCCTCTGCACTCCTCTATCTTTTCCCCCATCTCCCCCTCTCGCTCTCGCCTTCGTTCGTCGGATTTGCGAGCTCCAAGCGCTTCGGCCGAAGCTTTCACCACCGATGATTGTGCCACTTGTAGTGAAGCTCCGCCACCATCAACCACATCCCGGGCTTCGTCTCGCGACTCCACATTCTGCGTAGTACTTCCCTTCCCTCGCCCGCCGACGCTGTGTGCATCGCCACTTTCGCTCAGGTAGTCGAACTCCTTCCAGCCACGTGTAGTCGAAACCTCCTTTCGATCAGGTAGTCGAAACTTCCTTTCGACCAGGTAGTTAAAACCTCCTTCTAGCCACCTGTAGTCAAACCTCCTTCCAACCACGTATAGTCAAAACCTCCTTCCGACCAGGCAGTCAAAACTTCATTCCGATCACCTGTAGTTGAACCTCTTTCGACCACATGCAGTCGAATCTCCTTCCGACCACATGTAGTCGAATCCTCCTTCCGACCACCTATAGTCGAAACCTCCTTCTGACGACCTGTAGTCAAATCTCCTTCCGACCAATCGAATCTCTTCCGAGAATGTGATTTCAAAACTTCCGAGAGCTCGTTCTCCTTCGTTCGAGCTCCGATTCAAGTGTTTCAAAATTTTAAATTCATCTTAGGTCAAGATCTAGCTATCTACACTAAAATCCTTTAATTTGGAGTTCGTTTGATTTTTTTGATTTTATTTGATTTTGCTTTGTTTTCTCGTACAGATTTTGACGACTGCGGGGAACCCAAATATTTCGAAGACACTACTACAAAACAAGTCATACTGGTCGCCTTGTCACAGACGGTTCTTTGAAGCTGTTTGTATTGTACTTATCATAGACGGTTCCTTTAGAATCGTCTGTGATAAGTAATTATCACAGACGATTCTATTTACAAACCGTCTGTGATAATTCACAGACGGTTCTTAAGAATAACCGTTTGAGATATATTATCATATCACAGACGAACCATCTGTGATACTTCACAGATGGTTCTTAATACGAACCGTCTGTGATAAGTATCTCATCACAGACAGTTTTTAATACAAACTATCTGTGATGAGATACTTATCACAGACGGTTTGTATCAAAAACCGTATGTGAAGTATCTGCTAGGTTCAAGTTCTATATTAGGAACTATGATGGTACCAACTATAAAACATTCAAAATCTATTTTTTTTGCAATAAAAAAACTATCACGGACGGTTCTAAACAAGAACCGTCTGTGATAATTACTATCACATACGGTTCTTGTTCATAACCATCTGTAAAAATAGACTATCACATATGGTTCTAAACAAGAATCGTCTGTGATAATTACTATCACAGACGGTTCAAAAACCGTCTGTGATGACCTCATGTCATCACAGAATAAAGTCAGACGGTTCAGTAAACCATCTGTGATGATGATTTTGAACCATTTTTTATGTCATTTTCTGTAGTAGTGATAGCTAGATCCTCAAGCTTTCAAGCAAGGCAAGTTACATTTTTGATCATATCGATTCCCTGTATTTAAAATAATTTAAATTCTATTCTAAATTATTATTGCATGCTATTTAAATTTAGGTAATTTAAATTCATATTTTAAGTTTTATAGTTATTCCTAATTCCTTTGTATAGCCAAACTTTGCTATTAAATAGACCATTCCTTGTTACCTTAGTGAAAAATCTGGTCGATACACTAGTACGACTAGAACATGTTGAAAAACAGTATGCTTAGATAAAGCTTAGACAGAAAGTGTTTAATTTGGATAATTTAGCCAAAAGTTTAACTATGCTTTAACATGTTGCTATGGTATTGCTTTTACATGGGAGTTTTTGCAAAATGATTTCACTTGGAAAAATAAAATAAAAATTAGTTTGCACTTGGGCGAAATGGATGTTTGGATGGGTGCATGTTCATACACGGGATCGATTCATTTCTATGATCGAGGCCCAGGGTTCTATTGGGAGTTGCAAGCCGCCACTTGCTAAGCCACATCGTACTACTAGATGTCATAAATGGGCAGGACCTGGCTAACTAATTTATGACATTTCACCGTGGTCGTGTCATCCGCTTGCGTGAGTGTCTTTTACAACCTATTTTTATGTATTCCCACCTAGCGCAACAGGGGGCTTAAATCCAGCGGGTGGTTAGCACATTGGAAGCGAAACCTTAGCGAGGCGGGACTGCGGTGTAATGATGCTTTGTAAATGCCTTATCACATGCTCTAGACTGCTCACCTAAGGTAGTGAGCGGTGGTATCAACGGATGCTAAACAAAATAGAGAAGTTGTGCCATGTGGGTAAAGCTGTACACCTCTGCAAAGTGTAAAACTATCTGAAATAGCCATGTCCACGGTCATGGACATGCTTAGCAAAGTCAATACAAAGTTAGATTTTGGTTTTGTTTTCAAAAGACTTTATGAAATGTTTTTGGTTGTTTTTATCCAATTGGAAAATCGGGCGGTATGCCATGTGATAGGAGGGTATCCTTCACCACTTGTCGATGAATGTTGTCTCACTATAAAACTTGAGATTTACAAAATGAATTTTAACTATAGAATAAACTACTTTAGAACTTAGTATGAATACTTAAATGGAAAATATCACTTTATGCAAATTGAGCCATATAAGACTTCCTCTGATAAATCCTTGCATGCATTAACTATGTTATTGGGTGTAACTTACGGAGCATGGTTGGTTGTGCTCACCCTTGCTTAATAAATTGTTGAGCAGGAGAAGAGTACCACGTGGATGACGAGAACATGAACGACTAGGTTGCGCCCCAGATGATTGCCTGTGGCGAATCGTGTGGCATTCCTTACTGCTTTTGCTTCTACTGTATTTTGTTGGTTGGCTCTATGCCCCTTCTGTAACAAACTTTAATTATTAGCAATGAATGACGTATTATGGTTATGCTACCTACTTTTGTTTGACTATGTACACTAGTTGTTCATAGACTGGTGTATGAAACACAGAGGATCTAGGATCCTTTGCTCTCGAGTTCGACAATCCTTCATCTCTGAATAAGATTTTATTAAGCAAGAGTGAGCATAAACAACCGTGCTCCGCAAGTTACACCCAATAACATAATTATAATGCATGCATGGATCTATTAAAGGATGGCTTATATGGTTATTTATGCAAAAGTAATATTTTTCTTTTAAATATCTGTACTAAGGCCCTGTTTGGTATGACTCTGCTGCAAGTTTTTGTAACTCCAACTCCAGCTTCATTCTTGGATCTACTCCTCTGAGAAGTTGGAGTAGTATGAGGAGGTGTTTGGTTAGAAAGGTAACTCCCACTCCATGAATGAGAATGATCTATGTAAAAAGATGAGAGTACCCTTGGATTCGTGACGTGTATTTTTATCATATTTTTTTTACTGTTCATGTGGTATTTTCTTACTGTAGCATCCGTACTTGCATGTTATACTTGTACTGATTTTATGAGTAACACGCCCACATACTCGTTACACACTATTGGTGTTCATGAGTATGCCATAAATCCTCTTTCTAATTTACTTGGACATTAACGTATACAATGACGTACGGACACGACGAAGTTCGGTGGTGAGACCCTGTACAGGTGAATTGATCGAGGAGAAAATCCATAAAATGCCATTAATTTTGCATAAATATAAATGAATATCATAGAGAAAATCCATAAACTCAAACATGCGAAGGAAATAACAAATGTTCTAATTCGATGAGTATCATAACAAAAGGTCATAACAAAGACTAACATATGTCTTCGATAGAAAATCAATGAGAGCTCACATTATCTTTGCTAGCTGACTTTCATACCATACCAAGTCACCAAGAAGTAGCTATGCTAGTAGCAAGCTCATCCCGAAATGTATCCATATTCTTGAATTGTGTCTTAGTGTAATCGAGGCCCGTTATATTCTTAAACCCCTTAGCTACCTCGGTATATCCTACAGTGTTCAAGTGGGTGTTTGGCCGGTTCCCAATCCTAACTTGTTCCGCAAACAACTCACACACTACCCTAAAGTGCTCATCATTCCACTCGGCGGAACCTGTCATCTGCATGTTGTAACATTCCTACTTGCATCAATATAAACTAACCAAGCACATAAAATGAGTACACATTTGCTGCATTGTCCACAACAAGATTATCAATGGAAGGGCAAGTCACAAGATTACTATAGATACTAAGTTAAGCAACCATAGCAGCCAGAAACATCCACAAAGTAAATTTTTGTAAAGGAAGACGGGCATAACTATTTCCAAGTAGGGCAAACAAGTAAGATACTCTGTATTTGTTTATAGTGTCCTCCCAGAAAGTCCAAATACTAGCTGACAAAGGTTATTGAATTCTGACCCTCGAATTCAAAAACTAGCAGTACAAACTAGCAGTTCCGAATTCTGTACATTGTCACTCATTAGCTACTGCTAGAAAACAACATGAATCTAAATTTTGCTTTTGTATAGACTTGAGAGACAGAATAAAGTGGATGCCAGTCACAAGAATCAGACAATCTGGAGAACAACTACATCTATGACATGAGCCAATCAGTACATATCTCGGTTCCAGTAGCAAGCATTGCATCACATGAGTTCCAATCACATCTAAATTTTGCATCACATTGCATCACATGAGTTCTAGGCAATCTGGAGAACAATCACATTGCATCACATAGATGTGGCTTACCTTGAAGATGCCGAGGCGAAGGCAGAGGGGGAAGGGGTGGGGGGCGGAGTCGTGGAGGCGTCGGGAGGGAGGCGGAGGCAGAGGGAAAGGGTAGGGGCTAAGCTACGAGCCGTGAGTCGTCGGGGAGGCAGAGGCGGAGGGAGGGGCCGAGCCATGAGTCGTCGGGAGGGAGGGAGGGAGGCGAGCCACGGAGGGGGAAGGGGTGGGGGCGGAGTCGCAGAGGCGTCGGGAGGGAGGCGGAGGCGGAGGGGGAAGGGGTGGGGGCGGAGCTGCGGAGCCGTGGAGTCGTCGGGAGGAAGGTGTAGGCGGAGGGAGGGAGGAGAGCCGCGGAGGGGGGAAGGAGGTGGGGGCGGAGTCGCGGAGGCTTCGGGAGGGAGGCGAGCCGCGGAGGAAATAGGGGTGGGGAGGGGGGAGTAGCGGAGGCGTCGGGAGGGAGACGTGCTGCTCCCGAACGAAAAAATAAGGGAGGCGAGGGGGTGGGGGTGAGGGGGGTTGCGGGTTCAGGATGGGTGTAGTTGAGTGGTAATTTGTGGGTAAATACTCATAACTTCTATAGGTATTTTGTTTTACTGGTCCACAGCTCCCCACTTTTAGCAAGGTTTTATCTGCTCCTACAAATTGTACTAGAGGGTTGCTCCACTCCAGGTTACTCCAGCTCCAACAGTTTTATGGAGTTAGCCTGTTTGGCACAGCTCCACCTACTTCAACTATGAAGCTGGGAGTTGGAGCCATACCAAATAGGGCCTAAGTTCCAAAGCGGTTATTTTATAACTAAAATTCATTTTCTAAATTATCAAATTTTATAGTAAGATAACCTCCATACAAGAGTGGCAAAGGATACCTTCCTATTACATGGCAAACTGCTTAATTTCCCAATTGGATAAATTATCCAAAACCATTTGATAAAATCTTTTGAAATCAAAACCAAATTCTAACTTTGAGCGGCTTTGCTAGCATGTCCATGATTGTGGACACGACTATTTGAATAGTTTTACACTCTGCAGAGATTTTACAGCTTTACGCACAAGTGATAGTCAGCTTATAATGTCCGTTTGGCACACTTTCGAAGGTGTGCGACTAAGTGATTATCACAAGGCCTTTACAATGCACTATTCTAATTGTAGTTATGCCTGCTAAGATTTCGCTTCCTTTAGATAGAAATTCGCTGGATTTAAGCCCCCTTTTGCGCTATGTGAGAATACATAAAAGTAGGTCATTTAGACACCTACACAACCAGATGGAAAAAACCATGGTAAAATATTGTAAATTATTTAGTCAGGTCTATCCCATTCTAGACTTGTGGTTGTCTGATGGGGCTTAGTAAGATGCGGCTTGAAAATCGATCCTTAACTGACTTGGGTGACTTTCCAAATAAAACCCTGGGCTCGATCATAGAAATAAATCGACCCCGTGCATTAACACACACCAACCAAATATCCATTTCGCCCAAGTTCAAACCAGTTTTTATTTATTTTCCAAGTTAAATCATTTGCTAAAAGATGTCCATGGTAAGAACAATACAATAGCCTCGTTTTAAATCATAATAGAATATTTGGCTAAAGTTCTCCAAATTAAATATTTTTTTTATCTAAGTTTTGTCTAAGCATCAACTTTTTAACAAAAGCATCGTGTCAATACTATTATATTAACCAGAGTTTTATCTAGAGCAACAAGGTGTGAGGGTTTGATGTCCAAGAATTATCAATTCCAAGATCAGTAAGTCAACTATAATATTAGAATCATAATCTTCAAATTAATCTATTATGTCTATTGATCCACCCAATTCTGGTATACATTAATCCACCAACAATTGCAAATCAACCCAACACTACTATCCAAATAACTCCACCAAATTCATCAATTATAATTCAATCAATGCACCTGAATTCCATTCATAACTTACTATAATAATCCAACTTCATTCTTTATTCATCACCTATACCTGATTATCTTCTCAAACTAAGCTTCCCACAATCACTCATAATACTTTTATTTCCACTAAGATTTCTATTAAATCCAATTTCTCTATTCAATCATATCCAATAAATCCAATATAACCAAATTAACCAACTAATTTTACATGGTTTACCTATTCTTCATGATTTAATCAACCCACCAAAATTAACATCATGAATTATTATGAACATCCAACCTTTTCGTATTTGAATCACCAACTCTACTTGATAAATTTCTCAATACTAATAATCCAATCTCCGACAACAATATCCAACAATAATCTATTCTCATAATCCAATCTCCAACAACAATATATTCCAATAATCCAGCAAAGATGTACTTCTGCAATCCAACCAATATATATTTCTATTATCCAGTCAAGATTTATTTATATAATCCAACAAAGATATATTTCTATACTCCAACCAAGATTTATTTCTATTGTATGAAACCATCGGTATAGAACCTAGCCGTGCTTTTAAAACTAATTCAAATATCCAGATCAAACAAATTTCGATGTTACAACATTTGAAAATAATAGTAACAACATCTGAAAAAATTGTCGTAATATTTTTTGGAAGGGCTGCAACAAACTAGGGTGAATCATGCAACAATGGAGAAAATGTGCCACAACAAAAAAAACCTTTTGTCGTAGCATCACAACAATAAAAACACTTCATGCAACATTTTGAACCAACAGTAGCAACAAATTGAGCAAATATCTGCAACAAATCGTACCTGATGGAGCTAGTGTGGTGCCTAGAGATGAAGTCCAAGGCCTACTGGTGAAAACATAGATGAGCTCGTAGGAGTAGGGGCCAGCCAACACCACCGCGTTTTTGACAGGACACACATCAACAAAATAAAATATCTTGTGCAACAATTGAGAAAGGGATGCAACAAATTGAGAAAACACTTGCGACAACCTACCTGGGGAAGGATGGGCATGACCGGTGGAAACGAGACTAGCTTGAAGAAGGAGGTAGGGAACACCACCGTCTCCTGGATGAGCACCACCCGAGATCTCCCTGTGCTCGCCATTGCCGGACGTAGCAAGTTGTGTGGCGCCAAGTCGGAGCATTGGTCACCTAGGCAAGCATGGTGGCCATGAGTGAACAAGGGCTTAGTCGAGCTCAGGGGGATGCCAGGAATATTTCATCCGTCTAGAAGTCACTCGGGGCTGCCATGGCCGAAGGCGACGGGTTGCAGCAGCGCTAATTCACACTCGATGTCTGGCCTGGGAAGAGCACCACCACCACACTAAATTAGCGGTCTAATTATCCATAGACGACTCGAGGGGAGGCCTGGAGGCAGTGCTGGCGCCTCCTCCTCGCATCGCAAGCAGGTGTGAAAGAAAAGAGATGGGTGAGAGAACCGGCCATGGGAGCGAAGAGGTCACTGCTTGGAAATGAGAGTCAAAAGGCCGAGTTGAGAAGAAACTAAAAGCAGAGTAGTTATCAAAAGAGCGCACGTGAACAAGTGGTGCGAGAGAGAAAGAGGTTTGTGTGGTAGTGGCTGGGGACACACGGGGGTAGATGTTCAGTGGTTTTTATTGTAAAAGTTAGGTACTAAGCGAACGAATGAAGCACAGGAGGAGGCATGCGACGCGAGTGATCCGTCCGGTATAAACTTATAGAATTGATACTGAACTGTGCTTCTGTGTGATGCCGTTATCTGGACATTAGTTATCGGTTTACTTACAGCTGTATAGATGTTTTAGGTTTGTGGATCCAGATTGCTGTCCAGTCAGTGTTATCTTGATCCCATTAACTTATTTTTCTCACGAATATATTCTATCAGGTGTCTGCTGATACAATTTCTCGTCTTCCCTATGGTAGTTGATTTATGTTTGCTTACAGCTGTGTACATCAGAAGAAAGATGGAATCGAATATGATTCCAGTGCCCAGTCTGTTTTGTAAAAGAATTGCTAGATGGAGGAAAGTGTCACACCGACTCGTGGTAGCACGAATCATGTAGATGCTTTACCACGAAATCACAATGGATGGAATGGACGCCATTGTTTCCCTGTTTTGTTTCCCCAACTCTACAATTTTTAGAGGCATTGATCGAATCGATGACGATGCCAAGCCCCAAAATCTTTTGCTTGTCTTGATGCGTCTTCGCTGGTCTCGTTTATGTGCCAGTTATTTTCCTCGGCAAACTTTTCTGCCTTTTAACTTTCTTTGGAGACCGAAATCTGTTAGTGTGCCCAGTTCATGCAAGGAGAATTGCCAAACTCTCATCATCTGCTCGAGAGGACAGACGACAACCATATCCAGCTACCAATCGTCACAGCCACGAGGCGTGCTACTCTGTATCGGTCTTTTTTTTGGTGCAGAACATTCTAAATGAAAGGTCATTGCCAGCTTGTCGTACCTGCTGTCCAGCTAACTCTGACATTTCTTGCAAGAATCACTTGTGTTCACATAGAACATGGGAAAGGAAATGGCAAAGAAGGAAAGGAAGCCCTGGCCTAATAAATTCCTAAACTGTGCTGACCCCTCATCGTGCAAGGCGACTGTTTCGAGTAGCAGAGCTCAGAGCTGTATCCAATTGCGATCGCGACCTCAGTTGCACATTCAAACGGACATGTCCAACTGATGAATCCATCAACCTAGACATGTAAATCATATGGAACTAATCATTTTGTTTGGAATACATGCTAAAAAAAATAAACTAAAAAACATCTCTTTTATGATACAGACTGCATAAGGCAGGATTGGTAAGTGTGATCAGGAGGTGTGCACATACTAACATACCATGAAGTCTGAACTCTGAAGTTGAGGAACCTCCTGGCTCAATTGATTAGCCCACTGCGTATTGGGCTAACTAATCTTTGTAAATACTGTTAAGAAACCGGGCCCAGGACTCAAGAGTCACGGCAAGACGGGCCAGGACCCCGGAGAGTCCCGGCCACTTGAACTCCTCATCCCGTAGTCTATAAATAGAGGTCACCCCTCTCATTGTAACCGAATTGATCCAAGCAATAAAGCAGACTCAAGTCCCGCATATCTACGTGTTCATTCTATTGTTGTGTTCTTGTGTTCTTCATCGTTTTACGATTGATCATTATATACGAGGTACCGTCGGATTTGGACTCGCCAATGACTAAGTTACTCAACACGTTATCAAGACGATCGACTCTCCTCGCATCGAAAGGTAATCCGTCGAAGAACGACACTCGAGATTGAATCGTATTTTCTAGATTGCTTTCAATTTTACAAATTTGCTTTCTAGATTGTTTTCTACTGGTGCAAATCTGTTCTAATCTACCGCGGTGACTTGAAGTCGCCGACACAATGTCGATCGGAGATTGCACAAAGATCGATGTTGATTGTACAGTAGATTGATATTGTCAATTCACCGCGAGCCGGCTCAAGTCGCCGATCGGTAATTGCATGAATAAAAATTACATCGCATGAACAATTTTTTTTTCTCTCCTCTCTCGGATGAACAATAATAAACGTAAAAAAAAACCGATGCACGGCTGCGGCACGTCTTGTACCGCTAACCAAACTTGGTTATTTGAGCGGCGACGGCCACGACGTTTCTCAACCCCGGCCGGCCATGAAGCGCCAGACAAAGAAGAATCCCGCCACGGCCAGACCACCGACGGCTCGAGCGCCGCCACGCCAAGACCACCTCCCAAGAGAACATCACAAAAAAGGGGGACAAGATCGGCACGGCGGCGCGCCGACGCTGCCCGCTTGAACCGGCGCCGCCGCATCCCGTAATCAATCACAGGAAAAGGGAGAAGGGGAAGAGCACTGGAGCGAGGACGCGCCGCCCACGACGCGCCCTCCACCGGCCAGACGACACAGCGCCAGAGCCGCCGCCATCAGACGCTCCCCACGCGACGCCGCTGGCCGAGCCGAACCGGCCAGAGCCAACTGCCGGCGCCGCCGGTCTTTGCATGGCGCGCGCCGACGGAGCCGCAAGAACATCACCTCCCGCGCCCGAGCCACCGGCCGCCACGGCCCAGCCGCTCCATGAGCCGTGCCAGACCCCGACCGCGCCGGTGCCTCACCGGTAGTACCTGCAGTCGTAGCGCCACCGACCGCCAGTAGCGTCTTCGGGCCGGCCGCCATGGTAGCCCGTCACGGCCGCCTCGCCGCCTCTCCCGCCTGCGCCGCCGGCCGCTTTTGGCGGTGCCGCCAACTCACGGCGCCTCCGCATGGCCGCCCACCGCTAGCCTTCGCCACACCGATGGCGCCGCCATTGCCGCCACAGCCGCTCGGGAGCGGCAGTGCGGCCGCCTCAAGGAGAAGAACGCGGCTCCCACGCAGGAGCCGCGCCGCCGAGAAACTTCGGGGTAGGGAAACCCTACCCCCGAGTCCCTCCCCGCCGGTTAATAGGCCGTGAAACGGGCCGACTTAAAAGGTCACCAGATAACCGATTTTGAAAAGAAAAAAAAAAAACGAAAAAATTGCTATTTTGCAAAAAAGGCCCTCATATTTGTCATAAATTGAGTGCAAATTCCTCATAATTGAATTTTTCACGTTTTAGCCCCTTAAAATTGCAGAATTCGTCGAAAATTCATATTCCAAGCAGAAAAGTGCCTCGGGAATTCAAATTTTGAATCGGTTTTTGCATTTGAAGCATATTTTACCTTGTTATTATTATTTCTATGCAATTTATTTATCAGATTATCTGTTTTGATTATTTGTGATTATTAATATTGCTTTTAATCATTGAAAATAGCGATAAATCATGAAAATGCATGGAAAAATACTAATCATGAACTGGAAGTTCAAGAGCATTATGAGAATTTTGCAACCATTTTATGTAAATTACCAAAGAAGAACCCTATGAACTTTTTGCATGAATATGAAAAATGATCGCATCACGAACCAAAAGTTCGAAAGAGTTGGCCCAAAGATGGTCGTAATTTGTACAGTCTTCAACTCGTGATAAGGTAATCACGGATGAGCGTAAAATTGACAAGACCCTCTCTACCTTCACCCGAATGCGGTGTAATCCGACGCAATTATTGTCAAAATGGCTACAAGAAGTATGCCGCATTAATTGACACCGTGAAAATTGCGAAAGCACAAGATGATGTTCTAAGGAAGAACTACATCTCACGACCACCTAGTAGCAATGTTGGCCATGAAGCCAATACTAGTAGCTACAAGGTAATGAAGCCTCTCACGAAGGAGAGGGCAAGAAGGGTAAAGTCGTGAGTCGCACGTAATTGGTGTTTTTACGCCTAAGAAAGGGGCAAAGGATAGCATGAGGCACACCTCACCATTGCAAGCATGGAAGATCCACACCCATTAGTTGCACTTATGGATGTGGACAGACCTAATAGTGACCCCATCATGCCTCCTTTGGACATAGCAATGCCACAAACCAGAATTGCCCAAGATGTAGCAGATTGAGGCGTAAGTTTCGAATACACGATTCGATCTAGTGCACGATTGCACTTAGATCCTTTTACACCACTTGCTTTTGTGATTGTAATGAAACTTTGAATAATGGTTGTAGGCTATAGAAGAGCAAAGCATTAAATTCTTATGATGAGTCCCAAGACTTATATTTCCGTATTTATGATAGCAAGTTATGTTCTAATATCTCAAGTATTTTATTTTATGTGTTCTTTGGATTTCGCTACATATTAATAAAGTACATTATATTAGATCGCATGTAGCGCCCTATGGAGGAAGTGTGCTTAGCAGGTAGCGGCATAATGAATATCACCTTGAGAGAGATGGAATTTTTCAGTCGATCAGTACGAATGCTCGTAGCCTTACGACAATCGCAGACGATGATACATGTATAATAGGCTCGTGAAGGGCCACAATTATACTCCGACGGACACAACTTTGGTCATTAAAGAAGCCTTGTTGTGCCCATAATCGACTAGAACTCTCAAGGATATTCGCTAACGGTTTCCACGTAGAGATCAAGAAGAGCATGGTAAGGAATACACGCTCATTACAGAGCGTGATTTAAAAAAATGGTATTAGAATGACTTCCTTCATTTGAAAATGGGCTATACTACACTAATATTAAGGCATTTGCGACCTATAACGCCTCGAAAACTATATTTAGAAGCTCTAAACCTCTTCTATCTCCGCATGATAGATTATGTCACTTAGGTCTTAGGATGATGAGAAATATAATTAACAATTCATAGGACATAGTGTCAATTTAAAGAACTTCCCGAATCTGAAGATTTTGTGTGCCTGCATGTACCATCGGAACCGACTACTAGACCTCTACTCGAAAGTAAAGGACGAAATCTCGCATTCCCTGGACCGTATCCAGGAGACATTTATGTCCTAAACACCTGTAAGGGTCATTTAGGTATTTTATGGTGCTTATCGATGCTTCCTCGAAACGGTCGCGACGTTTGTTTGATGTCCACGAGAAACCCCGCTTCCGCAAAGCTAATCTCGTAGATAATTAACATTAAGAATAATTTCCCTTATCATCATGTGAAGTCTACCGTAATGGACAACGCCGAGAATTTACTTCAAGGGCATATGATGATTATCGTGTGAAAATGAGAATTAAAATTGAGCATCCTGCATCACATGTCCACACCCGTAATGGACTAGCAGAATTGTTATTTACCAACTACATGTTGGGGACACGCGATCTCCGCATGCAAAGAACTCTCATCAATCTTAGACCACCGGCATATAACATACATTCACCTATGCAACTAGCGCAAGGGTCAACACGAAAATTTCTCATCTTTGAAGTTTTGTTGCAAGGCTTATGTACCTATACCACCACTACAAGAAACTAAAATGGGCACTCTCCAAAAGTCCGGGATATACGTTGGTTATGAGACAAGATCCATAATCGTATTTGGACCCCACGATCGAGATTTGCATGCACCGCTTCAGCGATAGCATATTAGATGAGAATTATTTCTCGTCATTAGGGGAGAAATCAACCCTTGATGTAAAATGTCGAGAAATAGAGAAGTCCGTAAGACAATTGAAGTCTAGAAGATAATTGAAGTCTAGAAGATAATTGAAATCCATGCATATGACCCGCACTAGTGAAGTAAATAGAGAAGTCCGTAAGATAATCAAGTCTAGAAGACAATTGAAGTCTAGAAAATAATTGCGATCCGTAAGATAATTGATTTGCAAGCATTAGCGAATCAAGCTGCCTAACCACTTTAGTGATTTGAAGAGCGTGACCAAGTCGCATATGCACATGACGCAATGCACCGAGAGGGTTGAAATACCAAATGAAGGTATCCCTAATCCCGCCCTAAGGCCTCCGAAGGACGAGAACTCAAACCTCGAATCCAAAGTAACAGGGGACGCCTGGTGAAAAGGATAAGAAGGACTTGACTGACCTATCACCAAAATACCTGTAACTGAAGGGGAGCCGCTTGAGACTGCACCGAGATGGAACCTTCGAGAAAAGGCATACTATAATTGAACATCCTCATGAAGGATACATCGGCATGGATGTGCGCACACATCTGAGTGAAAAACTAAAGGACTTGCCCCGCAATTGAAAGTAGCGGTAAGCAAATAGAAGCATTAGAAATATCGCCTTGAAGACATAGCTATAAACTTTATGATCTTGGGAGAATCTATGAATAAGCCAACGCCTAGTGTTGCAAAGAAAATTGTCACAATCATCAATCTTGATCCAGAGCTCGACGCTCGTTGAATATAAGAAAAGGTCGATTGAGAAGATTGAAAGAAGGCATAGAAATCAATCGTTCTCTCTGAATAAAAGAGAGGTGTTTGGGCTGTAGTCGCACACCTCCCCATGTGCACCCTGTAGGATATAAGTGTGTATTTGTTCGAAAGAGAAATGAAAGAAGCAAGGCTCGTTGCACAAGGTTTCATTCAACGTCCGAGAGATTGTTATGAAGAAACCTATTCCCCGATCATGGGCGAAATTACCTTTAGATATTTATCTCAATGGCAGTGAATTTGAAGTTAGAAGTGAAATTGATGGATGTGGTAATCGATACCTTTATGGAAATTTGGCTTCGGACATTTATATGAAGATACCTGAATGTATCCCTGTCCCGAACCAAGATAGAGCAAATAGAAATCTATGAGTGTGCAACTCAGAAAGTCACTGTATGGACTGAAGCAATCAGGCAGAATGTGGTATAATCGCTCGAAGCTTACTTTCTATGCAAGAAAGGCTACACGAACAATGAGAATTATCCTGTGTATTTATACGACGATCCTGTGATGGATTTTGTATAAATATCGCAGTATGAAGATGATCTGAATATCATTGGAACCTTAGAAGGTATTAAGAAAGCAAGCTCTTACCCGAGTCGAGTTCAAATAAAAGATTTGGATCAAACCAACATCGCTTAGGCTTGCGCCTTGAGCATATCCCTAAGAGATTCTAGTACATCACCAACCTACTCGTAAAGCGTTGAAAAGGTTCGGCTTTGAAAAGGCATATCCTTCGAAGTGCCGATGGTTGGAGATCCTTGCAGCAAGACAAGGACCGTGACAGATCTAAAGAAGAGGGGAGGAAGTCACGGACCAAAATTCCCATACCGAAAGTGCAGAGGAGCACTTATGTTTTAGCAAATCAGACTAGATCGGGCATTGCATTTGCCAGAAACCTATTAGTAAGGTATAGTACGTAACCTACCAAAGGCATTGGTGAAATAATGGACATCTTGTTACCTCCAAGAAAGCAAAGAACTTAGTCTATTCTACGTAAAGAACCAAGACTTGTGTATGAATGACTATGCGGATGTTGGGTTCTGCTTGACCCACATACAACCAAGTCATAAAGCAGGCTATGTATTCCAATGTGGTGGAACTGTAATTCCGTGAAAATCGCCTAAGCAAAGTCTTGTATCGACTTGACTAACCACTCACAAATCATAGCACGCATCTGAGGCCTCACAAGAATGTGCTTGGCTTGCGGATGATTCACCACATCTAGCAAATCATGTGGATTGAATACTGTGCAAACCCCACTATTATCTATGAAGATAATACAAACTGCGTCGCACAAGAGTAAATGGGTTATGTGAAGAGTACCCTTACAAAGCATATCAATCCCAAGTTCTTCTATGCTCACGAAATGCAAAAGATGGACGAAATTAAAGCATCAGATACTAAGTCATGTGAAAATCTTGCAGATTTATTCACTAAGTCACTTCAAATGCCTAGTTTTGAAAGATGCATACATGGAATTGGAATGATAAGACTTAGACAAGTGCAGTAATCTGGGGAGAATCTTCACGAACTCATTATTGAATCTTGATCACGAAGATCAAGTACCCAAAGAATAAATCTCGGAGATTAAATAAAAGCAGTGGATTGTACTCTTTTTCCCTTGACGAGTTTTCCCAAGTTTCTCGGCTAAGGTTTTTAATGAGGCAATTAGTAACAACAGTAACGCATGACATGTACTCTTTCTCCAAATTTTTCCCACTGGTTTTTATGGAGTTTTAACGAGACATGAACATGTTGGATGAGTGTTCAAGGGGAGTGTTAAGAAATGCCTGGGACTCAAGAGTCTCGCCCAAGACGAGCCAGTGACCGGAGAGTCCTCGGCCAGCTTGAACTCCTCATCCCGTAGTCTATAAATAGAGGGTCACCCTCTCATTGTAACCCGAATTGATCAGAAGCACAAAGCGCACTCAAGTCCCGCATATCTCTGTGTTCATTCTCTTGTTGTGTTCTTGTGTTCTTCATCGTTCTTACGATTACGATCATTGTATACGAGGTACCCGTTGGACCGACTCGCAATGACGGTTACTCAACAAATACATGGTGTGAGGGAATAAATATTACCCCTCTACAGTCCACACAAGTGTTTTAAGTGTGACCTCAAGTCACCATCCGTGGTTCTCTAGACCAAAAGAAAAGAAAGAAAATTTTTATTGTATATTCTACTGAAGTATAAATTAAATCTAACAATTAATTTGTTAAAAGTATAATATGCTTTTTAGATTAATTTGTTAAAAGTATAATATACTTTTCTTTGTATTTATTATTTTTTGTGTGAAGATATTATAAAAAAAATTTCAACTAGAGTCGAAAATATTATTCTTGTGGTGTATGATTTTCATATAAGCAATTACAATTCTACTTCTTTTGAAATTATACTACTTAAACTACTAGATATAATATAACTAAATAATAATTAATCTGAATCATTAAATAAAAATAGACAATCCATATTAAATTAAGCATACCGAGTAACATGAAAAAGGTGAGGACCGAGAAGTCAGAACCAATCCCGTCAAACCAATCATCAAACCTTTCCGGTGCATGGGGTCGTGTCGGAGCAAGCAAGCAAGTAAAAACGACGCTCTGCGTGTTGCGTGTAAAACTTTGCCGTTTCTCCTTCTTTCACCAGCTGTTCGCCGACGGAGACCAACGATGAGGCTAGGGTTTGCCGTGAATTGTTTTTTTAGATGATTCGCCGTGAATTCGCCATAACTTACTTTTCACTTGATGTGGTTCTACGTTTCGGACGATATGTTCTTGCAGACGCTGATGCTTTCCCGCGCTCTTGATGCGGACATCACGCGGGAGTATGCGGAGATCCAGGGTCAGGTGGACTCGCACTTCGTGCGTAGCCAGACGCTTTCTTCGGAGCGCGACGAGCTCGCAGAGAAGATGAAGGCTCTGGAGGAGCGAGCTGCCGCGCTGGAGGCGGAGCGGCAGGGTCTTCGCGACGAGGTGCAGACGCTTCGTCGGGCTAAGGCGGACCTGGACATCGAGCTTGCCTCGAGCGGAGCCTATTCAAGTCGGTGTCGCGTCCGCAGTCGGCAAGCCATGGAAGAGGTGAGACCACCGTTACTGCGCTTGGGGCCGCGCCGAGAACGCACCGTGTCTCGGAGGTTGATCGGACGTTGGACCGCCTCTGTCGAGGTAGCGAGATCTTCCTGCCCGCCGCCCAAGCCTACGACGATCATTGCGCGAAGGAGGCCTGGACTGCGGCCTTCTTGTCTCTGCAGAAGGGTGGTTGTGGGCATGTTGACGCCTCGGTGTGCTCTCGCCCATAGCCTCGGTCCGATGTCGCCGCCGAGGAGCGTTGGTGCGAAGGCTACGCATGCCTTGCTCAGCCTTCGGGCGCCGCAAGGGCACGAGGTCGTGATGACTTCGCCGTCGGTGTTGGGCGAAGGCGAAGGGCAAGCGGCGACAGCTCCGGCGCCGATGGCTGGGGCCCTAGCGACAAGGTGTGACCATCCGCCCATCGTCCCTCGAGTCGTAGCTTTGATAGGCTAGGATTTTTAAATTATTTCTCGCTTCGCTCAAACCTGTTGCCGGGTGGGGCGGCTTGTAATGACCCATCTTTTATTTTTGAATGAAATGGTTGGTTTTGAATTTGCTTTGTACGATTGTGTTGGCTTCTCTAGGACGTCTCCGATGGTTCGTTGAATCACGGACGGGGTCCCGCCCGTCGTAGGGTGGAACACGAAAATGTGATGCTGCCTCACGCTGCGGAAGGCACGGCGCCTCGCTTCGAGCAGCCACAGGCGTGCAGAGCGCTCATGAGCCATGGCGCGCCGCGCCACTACCGCCTCGCAACTTTGTTACCGCGGGTTGTGTACCGTGGGGCCCGTGGCGCGCTAGAACGCTCGTAACCGGAGGGTCCTTGAGCTCTTTGGCGCTTCATGAGCACAAGGCGCCCAAGACCGTCTTGATTTGCGCTCAGGCGGGCGGCGTTGCTTTTGCCTCGGAATGCTGGCGTAGCGATCTGCCGGTGCCCGCTCGTTGTGCGAGCTCGATCAGCGTGAAGCGCCTTGTGCACCTCGGTGCCTCCGACGGGGAGTTGTTTGCATGGGCGATGGAGGGGTATAACCGCCTTGTTGCCTCCGAGCCTTCCGAAGAGGAACTGGCTGAGTGGGCTGCCCGGGTGGAAGAATGGGACCTCGCGCCGTAACTCTGACGTTAGGGGGAGGACACGGGGAGTTGTGCAATTGCTCTGTATTATTTGTTTATGAGAGTTGTAACTTTATGGTGTTCCGATGTATGTTTTCCAGTGTTGTAACTTTGCGATGTACCAATGTATGTTTTTCGGAGTGTTGTAACTTTGCGATTTGAGCGAGGGGGAGGTGGAGCCTACGCCATCCCCCATTCTTTTAGGTTGGGCTTCGAGAGAGCCCCTTGTGATTTGAGCGAGGGGGAGGCGGAGCCTACGCCGTCCCCCATTCTTTTTAGGTTGGGCTCCGAGGGAGCCCCTTGTGCTTTGAGAGGGGGGAGGCGGAGCCTGCGTCGTCCCTCATTCTTGGAGGAGGCATGCGACGCGAGTGATCCGTCCGGTATAAACTTATAGAATTGATACTGAACTGTGCTTCTGTGTGATGCCGTTATCTGGACATTAGTTATCGGTTTACTTACAGCTGTATAGATGTTTTAGGTTTGTGGATCCAGATTGCTGTCCACTCAGTGTTATCTTGATCCCATTAACTTATTTTTCACGAATATATTCTATCAGGTGTCTGCTGATACAATTTCTCGTCTTCCTATGGTAGTTGATTTATGTTTGCTTACAGCTGTGTACATCAGAAGAAAGATGGAATCGAATATGATTCCAGTGCCCAGTCTGTTTTGTAAAAGAATTGCTAGATGGAGGAAAGTGTCACACCGACTCGTGGTAGCACGAATCATGTAGATGCTTTACCACGAAATCACAATGGATGGAATGGACGCCATTGTTTCTGTTTTGTTTCCCCAACTCTACAATTTTTAGAGGCATTGATCGAATCGATGACGATGCCAAGCCCCAAAATCTTTTGCTTGTCTTGATGCGTCTTCGCTGGTCTCGTTTATGTGCCAGTTATTTTCCTCGGCAAACTTTTCTGCCTTTTAACTTTCTTTGGAGACCGAAATCTGTTAGTGTGCCCAGTTCATGCAAGGAGAATTGCCAAACTCTCATCATCTGCTCGAGAGGACAGACGACAACCATACCCAGCTACCAATCGTCACAGCCACGAGGCGTGCTACTCTGTATCGGTCTTTTTTTTGGTGCAGAACATTCTAAATGAAAGGTCATTGCCAGCTTGTCGTACCTGCTGTCCAGCTAACTCTGACATTTCTTGCAAGAATCACTTGATGTGGTTCTACGTTTCGGACGATATGTTCTTGCAGACGCTGATGCGTTCCCGCGCTCTTGATGCGGACATCACGCGGGAGTATGCGGAGATCCAGGGTCAGGTGGACTCGCATTTCGTGCGTAGCCAGACGCTTTCTTCGGAGCGCGACGAGCTCGCAGAGAAGATGAAGGCTCTGGAGGAGCGAGCTGCCGCGCTGGAGGCGGAGCAGCAGGGTCTTCGCGACGAGGTGCAGACGCTTCGTCGGGCTAAGGCGGACCTGGACATCGAGCTTACCTCGGAGCGGGAGCTGTTCAAGTCGGTGTCGCGTGCCGTCTGGCAAGCCATGGAAGAGGTGAGACCACCGTTACTGCGCTTGGGGCCGTACCGCCGCCGAGAACGCACCGTGTCTCGGAGGTTGATCGGACGTTGGACCGCCTCTGTCGAGGTAGCGAGATCTTCCTGCCCGCCGCCCAAGCCTACGACGATCATTGCGCGAAGGAGGCTCGGATCGCGCCTTCTTGTCTCTGCAGAAGGGTGGTTGTGGGCATGTTGACGCTCTCGGGGTGTGCTCCCTGCCCATAGCCTCGGGGTCCGATGTCGCCGCCGAGGAGCGGTTGGTGCGAAGGGCTACGCATGCCTTTGCTCAGGCCTTCTGGGCGCCGCAAGGGCACGAGGCTGTGATGACTTCGCTTCGTCGGGTGTTGGAGCGAAAGGCGAAGGGCAAAGCGCGACAGCCCGGGCCGCCGATGGCGGGGGTCCCTAGCGACAAGGTGTGACCATCCGCCCATCGCCCTCGAGTCGTAGCTTTGATAGGCTAGGATTTTTTTAAAATTATTTCTCCCGCCTCGCCTCCTCTGTCAGTGGGGCGTGCTTGTAATGACCCATCTTTTATTTTTGAATGAAATGGTTGGTTTTGAATTTGCTTTGTACGATTGCGCTGGCTTCTAGGACGCATCACGATGGTTCGTTGGACCGCCGGACGGGGGTCCCGTCCGGCCGTAGGGTGGAACACGAAAATGACAAGGTCGCCACGCGTGAAGGTCGGGCGTCTCGCCGGCCGAGCGTACCACGCGCCGAGCGCCCATGAGCCATGGGCGCCTCACACACTACCGCCCTCGCAACTTTGTTACCGCGGGGTTGTGTACCGTGGGGCCCGTGGCGGCGCTTAGAACGTCAGAACCGGAGGGGTCCTTGAGCTCTTTGGCGCTCATGAGCACAAGGCGGCCCAAGACCGTGCTGAGATTTGCGCCTTCTGGGCGGGGCGAGGCGTTGCTTTTGCCTCGGAATGCCTGGGCGTAGCTGATGCCGGGTGCCCGGCTCGTTCAGGGCAGGAGCTCGATCAAGCGTACGAGCGTCTTGTGCACCTCGGTGCCTCCGACGGGGAGTTGTTTGCATGGGCGATGGAGGGGTATAACCGCCTTGTTGCCTCCGAGCCTTCCGAAGAGGAACTGGCTGAGTGGGCTGCCCGGGTGGAAGAATGGGACCTCGCGCCGTAACTCTGACGTTAGGGGGAGGACACGGGGAGTTGTGCAATTGCTCTGTATTATTTGTTTATGAGAGTTGTAACTTTGTGGTGTTCCGATGTATGTTTTCCAGTGTTGTAACTTTGCGATGTACCAATGTATGTTTTTCGGAGTGTTGTAACTTTGCGATTTGAGCGAGGGGGAGGCGAAGCCTGCGCCGTCCCCTATCCTTTTATGGTTGGGCTCCGAGGGAGCCCCTTGTGATTCGAGCGAGGGGGAGGCGGAGCCTACGCCATCCCCCATTCTTTTTAGGTTGGGCTTCAGAGAGCCCTTGTGATTTGAGCGAGGGGAGGCGAGCCCACGCCGCCCCCATTCTTTTAGGTTGGCCCGAGGAGCCCTTGTGCTTTGAGAGGGGAGGCGAGCCGCGCGTCCCTCATTCTTTAGGTTGGCCCGAGGAGCCCTTGTGATTTGAGCGACCTCGGGTGAGTTAGTGTGCGCCGGGGCTCGAAGCCCCGTTAGGCGTCTTCGCGACCTATCACGTTTAGTACCGGAGCCGTGGGCTATGCGCGGTGTTAGTTTATACACTTCACACCTCTGGGTGAGTTAGTGCACCGGGCTCGAGCCCCTTAGGCGCTTCGCAACTTGTCGCGCTTAGTACCGGGTCGTGGGCCATGCGGTGTTAGTTTATACACTTCACACCTCCGGGTGAGTTAGTGCACCGGGCTCTGAGCCCGCTAGGCGTCTTTCATTTTGCTCGTGGTTGTATTCATTGCTTTGCCAAACTGTGATTTACATGAGTACAAGGTTCCCCTACGCACGCCCAGGGGGAACCACTATCCGGGCGTGGCCGGTGTTCTCTAGAGGTAATACTTCTGGAGGCTTTTGGCGTTCCATGTGTGGTCCAGCTGCTGTCCTTCCAGCGTCGCTATGTAGTAGTACCCCGCCCTTGTGCTCCGGGTGATGACGTAGGGCCCTTCCCACTTTGATTCGAACTTTCTCGGCCTTTGTGGTGTTTGCCGCCCTTTGAGTACCATGTCGCCTGGTTCCAGGGTGCGGATTCTGACCTTCTGGTTGTATGCCCTAGCGACCCCCTCAGCGTACTTGGCCATTGTTGAGATTGCTTCAACATGATGCTCTTCTAGGAGATCTACCGACACCACGAAATCGTCTGTGCTTTCTCCTTCAGTTGCCCGGAGGGACCTTGCTGTGATTTCCCCTGGAGTCATCGCCTCATCCCCGAAGAGGAGTTTGAACGGGGAGAAGCCTGTGGCCCTTGTCGGGGAGGTGCGGATCGCCCATAAGGCCTTCTGGAGCTCTTCCGGCCATAACCCCTTCTGGAGCCCCACGATGCGCTTGGATAGTCCGGGCAGCAAATTGCCATTGGCACGCTCCACTGCCCCGTTCAACTCGGGGTGGGCGACCGATGCGAAGCATATAGTGGTGCCGATGCTCTGGCAGAAGGCTCTGAAGGCCGCAGAATCAAACTGGGTGTCGTTGTCGGTAATTATGTCCTGGGGCACGCCGTACCGACACACAATGTTCCTCCAGACGAACCGTTGCGCCGCCGAGGCCGTGATTTTGGCGACTGTTCGGCCTCCACCCATCTGGAGAAGTACTCGATGGCGACGAATGCGAAACACAGGCTGCCCTTGGCGGTGGGGAAGGGGTCGATGATATCGAGGCCCCATCGTGGGAAGGGCCATATTGGAGCAAGTCGCTGTAATAGTGCAGGTAGAGCCTTAGACTGATGGCTAACCCATTGACATCTTTGGCAGTGCTGCACCAAGTTCTGTGCATCTATGAGCGCCGTAGGCTAGTAAAAACCTTGGCAAAAAGTTTTTCCCACGAGGGTCCGTGGTGCTTGGTGCGCTCCGTAGAGTCCCTCGTGTACTTCTCTTAGCAATCTGTCTTGCGAGGTCTTGATCTCCCCTCACCGTGACTACCCATTCGTGAGCGGGGATCTTCATGCAAAGGTAGTTGTGGTGCGCTATGGCGCCGAATGCATTTAACGTGGCTCGCCCAAGGATAGCGTTGTATTGATACAACATTTGGATCACATCGAACGTGATGACTTCGGTGCGGGTGGCATAGCCGTCACCGAAGGTGACGGCTAAATCGATCTGCCCCAACGCTTTCACTGCCCTTCCGCCGAAGCCCACGAGAGGGATGCCTGGTGGCGACAGTCGGTCCCTTGGGATCATCATTTTGTCGAAAGCTTCCGCGAACAATAGGTTCGCGGAGCTTCCTCCATCCACTAGGACGCGACGCACCTCGAAGTCCGCGATGTTGGCCGAGATGACCAGGGGGTCCTGGTGAGGGAAGTGCACGGCCTTGGCGTCTTCGGGGCCGAAGGTGATGGGTATTTCGGCGTAGCGTGGCGGGCTAGAAGTTACGCATGTCGCCACATGGTGTATTTGGCGTGCGTAAGCCCACCGCTACCTTTTTGACGAGGGTCCTGATGATGAACCGCCCGCGATCATGTTGATGATCCTCTGTCGTTGCTCTGCCTGGGTTCCTTCGATGCGAGGCCTCGGGGGCGGGGCGGGCAGTTGGTTCCACGGCCTCCCCCCGTCATTTGGCCTTGTTGGGCTATCACGGCCCATGTATTCTTGCATGGCGGCGATCGTGCGACAGCACTGGGTGGCGTGGGACCCTTCGCCGTGCAGGTCGCAAAACAAAGAGTGGCCTTTCCTGGCCACCCCGGAGGGTTCGGCATTGTAGAGTTGTGTGGGGCCCTTCGCCGTGAAGGTCACAGAACAACCGTGCTTCGATGTGTCTTCCGTCTTGTCGGCCGCGACCGCGCCCCACCCGGGGTCCTGGCTGTTGCTATCCTTCAATGTTGTACACGTTCCGCCCTCTCGGACGGTTGTCGTTGTTCATGGCCGAGCGGCCGCCGCCGCGCCGCCGCCTCGCTCCTTCCGGGTGGGCTCGCTCGCCGCCGCGCCTCCACCGCGATGTGGCTCGAGGTCCCTCCCGCTGGTGTCGTTTTCTCCGCTCGGCGCATTCTCCATTTTGTCGAAGAGTTCCGCCACCGAGCGACGGGTTTTGCGCGAGACGCTCTACCGTGTGTCCTTTATGGAGTCCGCAAGTTGTAGCGTTGATCACGGTTGTCTCGTTGACCCCCTTTATTTGGCATTTGACCTCTGCAAACCTTCTGAAGAAGCTGCGGAGGGACTCACATGGGGCCTGTTTCATGGTGAATAGGTCCCTTGCACCCTTTGGTTTGACATAGTTTCTCTCGAAGCTGTTGCGCACCATGTCCCGCAGTTGTTCCCACGCATACATAGAGCGCGGGGGATATGGTAAAGAACCACGTCAATGCTATCCCCCCAAGGCCAGGGTCAAGCTTTTTGCATTCGTGGTGTCGCCCCCCCCCCGTCGGCCTTGATGGCGATCTCGTAGACACGGAGGAACTCCGCGGGATTAGTCGACCCTTCGAAGGGCCGGACCTCCAGATCTTGAAGCTCGGGGACAATGGCCGCTTCCATCCGCGCCATGGGGAGCTAGGATCTCCCGGCACGCGTGGGAAGCGGGCGGAGGACCGGTCGGGGCAGCGCCCGACCGGGCAAGGCACCCTTGGGCGATGGTGGGGCCGCCCCATGCCGTTTGAGGTCGAGCATTCTCGACGAGATCTACCACTCTTGATGGAAGTAGGTCGTGAGCTTGCACGCCAGCGGGCCGGGCGGTTAATAACCGCCGAGTCTCGCGGCGCCTCGCCGCTACGGTGTTCTGCGTGGAGTGCTCGATCTCTTCTTCTGGCGGCGAAGCAGCTCTGCGGCTTGGGAGGTCCTACTGGCTTGGCCCTCGTGGCACCCGGCAGTTCGGCCTGCCGTTGCGTCTCCGGACGCTGCAGGCGAGGGGCGGCTCTTCGAGGTGCCATTCTTGTACTTGGGTATGCGCTCGACTTGTCGGTCCCCACGGACGGTGCCAACTGTGATAGCAAAAATAAGCTATACAGTAAAGTAGGGGAGCTCTGACAAGCCTGTGAGGGCTCTCGGATCCTCACGAGAGGACCACCGGTGACAATAACGAGAAGACTGTTATTACTAAAGAATTAGCGCTTGTTTTTCTCTCCCTTTACAAGAGGGGGTGACCCCCTATTTATAGTCCTATGTGAGGGTCTTTGTACATTACCCTTCTGACCCTACACTAATACTGTGTGCGTAGGGGTTGTAGGGACATTCCCGCCCCTATGCTTAGGTCTTGGTCCATGGTGGGCGTTCCTGGACCCGGTCCATCCTGTTAGCGCCTCCGATCCAGGATCGGTAGTAGAGGCTTCGGGTTCACCCCGGCGCCCCGAGTCCCGCCGCCCGGCCTCGTGGGGCTCGGGCCTCTTGGGAGGCTTTGGTCCACTCAAGGTGGCCCGGAGGTCTTGCTGCTCCGGGTCTCGCGGGGCTTCGGGAGGCTTCGGGTTCACCCTAGAGGTGGCCCGGAGGTCCTGCTGCTCCGGGCCTCGTAGGGCTTCAGGGTCCTTCGAATTCTGACAGTTGCTTCGCTTGAGCGTTGTGGCCGGTGGGGCCACCCCTACGACATGTGTGAACTACCGGAAAGTGAAATTGGATGATGGCCCGAGTCCATGTTTGTATTGTGTGGCTTTGCGGGAGGAGGTGCTTGGTGACTTGGACTGCAATAGTTGGGCCGTCCTGCCCAGGCAAGCCCAGTAGTACAGAATACACGGCTAAACAAGGCCTTTTTTCCCTCCTCTCAAAGTAAACAATAAAATCTTTTTCAAATGTCATGTTAAGATAGAAAATGTTGTTTTTTAGAGGAAAAAAATATTGAACTAGTATCCTCCATTGAGAAATTTATCGTAGATGGTCTTTTGAAAAAGAAAAAAAGAAAATTTTCCGGTTTGCCACAATCCGGACCAAGGCCGCCTAGGCTACGTTGCGACCAAGTAAGCCGAGAGAAGCTACACCAAAAAGTAGAAAAGGGCAGAGAAGGGTTCAGAAACCCTACCCGGAGCCCCCCCGCCGCCGCCGCCTCTCTCGCGCTGCCCTCGTAAGAGTTCGAAACCCTCTTTTTACCCTGGGGAAAAAGATTTGCCTACTCCTCCTTCGATCGCTTCCGCGACCCGATCTGATCCGGCTCGTGCGTGACCTGCCCGTCCAGGTTTCCAGCCGCCGCGCCGCGTCTCGTGTCGCTTGCCGCGCCGGGAGGAGAGGAGGAGGAGCGGGTGAAGAAGGCTAGCGTCGCCATGGCGGACGACGAGCAGATGGAGAGGAAGGAGGAGGTCTCCGAGGTGAAGCGCTCTCTTCCCTTTTGTTTTTTTTTCCTGGCACTGCACATCCGATTCGGTTCGATTTGGGTGTTGAATTATCTGCCGATGGGATGGGTAGTTTGCGTGGTTTCTTCGGTAGTTTGGGCATGAATATGCGACTATGGGTTGTTTGATTTGCGCGCATGGGTTGAAATTGTGAAATCTGCAAGAGCGGATTAAGCTGCTGATGGTCGAGGGATATGCTTCATTGGTGTTTTGTGAGTAGCTAAATGTAAGGCTTGCACGGGTTCGTTCTACTGGGCAGTAATGAGTCAGTTAAACACATTATTTAACTTTTGAGTCTTCTGATACGTTTCATGCACGAGATACTTATGAGTTCAGCATAGTATTTGAAGCCGTATAGCATTGAACAGCAATACATGATGCTCTAGCAGCCTAGGACATTAGGATTTGTAATGTCTGAATATGCTGGTAGTGGGATGCCTTGGGATATATACGGCAAAGTGTGGTCATGTGTCACATAAATGAATGGGTGTAAGTAGATTCATGGATTGGATCCACAAGCATTTTAATTTTGAAGAGAACATGTACTGTTATCATGCATGTGTCAGGGGGTCATCATAGGCAGGCAGGCAGCAAAGGATTAACATTAAAATTTTAAAATGTAAGACCATGACGTTGCTTGATGCTGAAATTAATGGCTCACTGCATGGTGGACTATGGTATTTAATCTGTTTGTGAATAATGGTTGTCATCTTGCTCCCTTCTCAGTGATTCATAAATTTGACTTGTCATGCTTGTATTTTCCGTTTTCCTGTGCAAGCTTGTTGATGCTGTTTATAATTATTTGTAGCTTACTCCTTTCGATCCAACCAAGAAGAAGAAGAAGAAGAAGGTTGTGATCCAAGATTCATCTGATGAAGTGGATAAGTTGGCAGAGCAGACGGAGAGCTTGGCAGGTTGGCCTAGTATGCTGCAAAAAAAAGAATCACTAATCCGCTGGCCCTTTTTTTAAATATTCATTTGTTTTGTTTTTCAGTCACAGAGTCTGGTGAGCCAAGCTTTGCAGGCATGAAAAAGAAGAAGAAGAAACATGTGAGTTTCTTAGGCTATCAACAATTTGTTGCAAATGTTCTTTGGACTAATAATCGCTTTACGTAGTTTGCTTCAATTTACTAATCGTGCACATTTCAGGTGGAACTGGATTCATCTCTTACTGATGCTGGAGATGGTGAAGATGTTACTGGTAAATATACAGATCACTTAGTAATTTCATTTGCCTCATTGCATTTGTTGCTGTATCTGAGCGTCTATTATCCAGATGATCAAGTTGGGGAGGACGAACAAGGAGAAGGGATTGTGCTTGGTGGTGCCACCCTATACCCTTGGGAAGGAACTGATAGAGATTACATATATGAAGAGGTACTTGATAGTTGATACTCTATGCCTGTTCAAAAATTATGATTATCCTATTGTTGACAGATCATGAGTTCTATGCAAAAAATAATATAGAGATTATATGTTTCAAATTAGTAAGGTGGTGCCTTCCTCCTATTATTACCTGCAGTTGCTTATCTCCACAAGTCATATTAGTAAGGTGGTGCAGTGTTGATTGAGAAGCATTGTAATGTTCTCTTTCATGTATTTCTTGATTTAGCTATTTATTTGTTTTTCCTCTGTAGATGCTATTAGTACAGAACTAGCATCTTGGGTAGTGCTCGGTTTTTACTAGTATTCAATTATGTTTTTGTTGGTGAAACTTTATCATCAATCTGTTTGGTGACAGCTGCTTGGCAGAGTCTTCAATATCCTGCGTGAGAATAATCCAGATCTTGCCGGTGATAGACGAAGAACTGTTATGAGGCCCCCTCAAGTTCTTAGGGAAGGCACAAAGAAGACAGTTTTTGTGAACTTCATGGACTTATGCAAAACGTATGATCTCACTTTATGCCCACTTCATTTTATTTTCTCCCTCTGTTTTGATTTGAAAAAACATAAAGCTACCATGAGCTTATGTAAATGATGTTTCCACTTTTCAGAATGCATAGGCAACCTGAACACGTGATGATGTTTTTACTTGCTGAGATGGGAACAAGTGGATCCCTTGATGGGCAACAAAGATTGGTTATCAAAGGAAGATTTGCTCCGAAAAACTTTGAAGCAATACTCAGGAGATATATCAGTAAGTTTCCTGATTATTTCATGACTCTGGCTTCTGCTCCCTTTTCATTGCAGTACATGAATGTCGTCTTTCTATTTATAATATTTATGCTGAACTAAATCTTTCAGCCTGCAGCTGTGATACTGAGAAATCACTAACATATTTCTGTTAGACTTTTAGGGCCGGTTTATTGTTGTTGTGCTTCGCTGTGTTGTGATGTGGAATCAAGGGAATGCTACCAGTTGCTGCATTTTTTTTCTGTTCTGGTTCTAAAATAGAGGTTGCAAAATAGTTAGTTTATAAAAAGCTAAAAATGTGTTTCTTAAAAGGCACTGCAATGCCAAAAAAGCCTTAGTAGGTTAATTGAAGTAATACGCTAGGATGAGCAAACCGTTAACCGAGAACTCATGTGGACCCACATTAAAAAAACTTACATTGTGGATGATGTCTCCTTTTGTTATGAATGGGCTAAGGTTCTAAAAATCGCATCTAGGTGGTGCCTGGCGCTAGGCGACGACCGGCATCCGGTCGACCGTTGTTTCAGCAAAGTCGGCGAGCTAGGCGGCCTCCCCGCCAAGGCGGTCCAAGCCGGTCCAAGGCAGGTCTGGGCGGAGCTCGGTGCGGCGGCCTAGGCGGGCGCCGCGGTAGCCTTGGCGGGTGACTAGCTGGCGCTGGGCGAGAGAGAGACAGAGAGAAGGGGCACAGAGGAGGATTTTGGCACCTCCGTCATCGCCTCCTCTCGACCATGCTACTACCATCTCTGCTAGAACCGTCATTGTCACCATCACCATCGCATCACCATCGTTGCCGTCGTTGAGGAAGGTGTCGGTGCAGTGGGAGAGGAGGCGTAGGGAGCCGGAGTCGCAGTAGGAGAGGAGGAGCAGGAGGTGGTGGTGCAGTGGAGAGGAGCAAGGAGGCGGCGACGCAGCGCAAGAGTAGTTGGGTGGAGGCGGCAGCGCAACAGGCGGAGGCTGCAGGGTAGGAGGGTTAGGTTAGACCCGATTTGTGGAGAGAGAGATCGGTAGGGAGAGGAAATGGGGAGAGAAAGAAGAAAGGAAGAAGAGAGTGGGCGCCTCGCATTTCGGGCCTCTCGGCTGCTCACCTCCCTGTGTGAAGATAGGGAGCGGGCCCCACCGAGCAATGACCAGCACATGGTCTCATCTTCTCTTTTTTTTATTTCTTTTATTGGAGCTAGGATCTTTTGTGGCTGTTTGCTTTTGCAAGACCATGGCTGCTGCCTTCTGCTTCTAGCCGGCTGCTCTACACTGCTGCCTAGGTGCCGGGCCACTGCCCGATTAGAGCCTAGTGCTTTCTTGAACCTTGGATGGGCACCTTTACATCATTCTTGTGCCATGCTCATCAAATCATAGCCTAGAGCTTGTAGTGTTTAGTAGGCCCCTGCTTACCCCAGTATGTCAACTTGGCACAAGGATTAAGACATCATTTGTAATGACATCTGTAACCCTCTTTATTTTCCCTCTCCCTATGTACATTTTTTTAAGACAATAAAGGTTTAGAGTTAGAAAGACTCTTATATTTAGGAGTGGAGGGAGTATCTTAATGTTGTTTTCTGTGAGATCCTATGTGGAGAATCGACACCAAAGTTTTACTATATTCTAACCTGTGAGCTGCTTTTGATTTCCTGTACTCAATGGACTCTCTAAATTTTGCAATTTCACTCCTTTCAGATGAATATGTCATATGTAATGGATGCAAGAGCCCAGATACCATCCTTTCTAAGGAGAATCGTCTCTTCTTCCTTCGTTGTGAACAGGTAAAATGTTGCATATAGATTAGTATGCCCAATTGTGTCTAGTTTCATATTAAGGAAGTGTTACTTGGCCGACCTCATGATTCTTTTGTCTGGAATTCACCTCTACATTTTTCACTTTCTATTAGTTTGGTTTGTACATCCTATATTCCTGGACAAAAGCTAGCTTCACTAAGCAATTGGAATTTCACTGTGGATATAGCGTCTGAAGGCATCTTTTAATGCTGCACAAAGAACATTCTTTCTGTCTCCTTTAACCTTTTACAGTTTTACCTACTTTTGGTTTTATCTGTACGAGGGCCTCTCCTTTAACCTTTTACAGTTTTACCTACTTTTGGTTTTATCTGTGCGAGGGCCCATACCTACTGAACCATGAGAACATTGCATTGGTCTGATTATTGCATGGTGCTTGTTATCAATGTGGCCTATGATGACTTGCAATACATTGTCTGATAACTATCTTTGTGACGATAATTGCAAGTGCTGAGGCTTCAAGCCGTGTTTAAATTTAGCTTCTTGCCTTGCATAAATCATAATTATAGCATTGGTCTGTATTATTGCATGGTTCTTGTTATCAACGTTGCCTATGATGACTTGCAAGACTATTGCCTACATTGTCTGACAAGTATCTTTGTGATAATAATTGCAAGAGCTGAGGCTTTAAATAGCGCCATAATTTCTCTTCCTGCATTTGCTTGTTACTATATTTGTTTTTGCACTTCTCGAGTTGTGCCTACGATGAGTTGCAAAGTGTAGCCGACGTTGTTTGACAAAATATCTTTGTGATAATAATTGCTACGCCTGAGGCTTAAAACAGTATAATAAATCTTGTCTCATGTTTATTGTTTCTAGCTAAAAAATGGTGTTGTTTCCATTTACATTCCATTACTAGTGGTTCCTGGGCTTTTTACCTGTGATGAGTTGCGAAAATGATTGCCTACATTGTTTGACCAACCTTGTGAGAAACGATTGCAACGTCTGAGGATGAAAATTGCCCTTTATTTTAATCTGCTCCAATTTAGTATTTTCCTGCTATAGAGTTGAGAATGTATGCAATGCAATGCAAGGTTTATTGTTGGTATCTGTTAACATGAGTTCAAAATTGGAACACTCGTATTCTTGTGATCTGTGATGAATTGCAGCATTATTTGCCTACACTATTTGGAATTGAATAAGCAGTAGCTTGCATCAGCTTAGTTGGCTGATGATTTTGGTTTGTCCATTCTTTTACCCCCCTGTATTTTTTTACCTTACTAACTTCTTGTTTTTTTAACCTTGTTCAGTGTGGTTCGTCAAGGTCAGTTGCTCCTATCAAGGCTGGATTTGTCGCACAAGTTGGCCGTCGGAAGGCTGGGACCTAAGTTCGCTGCTGCTCACACAATCTCTCCCCAATCAACACCACATAAACTAATTTGCCGATTTACAACAGTTATTGTCCAGTTTTCACTGTGCCTACACCGTTTTGTGGATTTGTGTTATTTTACCGTGCTTTGCATGCTGCTGTGAATTTCAATTTATCTGAGAGGATCTAAGTTTCGGCCTATCCCTTGGTGCCTTGTTTTTTGTTTGTGCGTCTCTTCTCCATAAGAAGTCGTCGCCCTTATTTGTATGGTCGTGTTATAAACCTGGCAGAATTAGCGAAACGCTGTGTGATCGGTAAGTAGGTGCCACGGTTGAGGTGCCATTGCCCATTTGGGAGTTGGAATAACGAAAAACGTGTTGTTGACGAACACCATGGCAGCCCTATCGACAAAAAAAAATCCAAGGAGCCCATTCACAGCCTTCCAAGGTACTGGGGTCGGGATAAGAAGATAAGCCGACGTGTCGCCTCTTCCCGCCCTCCTGGCTTCCTCCTACCCAGGCTAAGTTATCACACGACTCGCGCCATCCTTTGCTTCCTCCTCTCCTCCCCGGCACAGCGAGCTCACGTCAGAAGAGATGAGAGCAGCAGCGTCTCCCGTGCCGGCTATCCTCACCGCCCCCTCCTCCGCCGTCACAAAGCCGCTGCCGCTGCCTCGCGTCAGTACCGCATTCCAGGCCGCGGCAACCGCAAGCAGGCGCGACGTCCTTGCCGGCACCGGCCTGGGCGCGGCGCTGCTGCTGGCGCTGTCGCCGTGCGGGGCGGCGCGCGCGGCGTCGGACGACGAGTACATCAGCGAGACCAAGGAGGTGATCGGCAAGGTTCGATCGACGATCAACATGGACAAGTCGGACCCGAACGTGGCGGGGGCGGTGGCGGAGCTCCGGGAGCTGTCCAACTCGTGGGTGGCCAAGTACCGGCGCGAGAAGGAGCTGCTGGGGCGGCCGTCGTTCCGGGACATGTACTCGGCGCTCAACGCCGTCTCCGGCCACTACATCAGCTTCGGCCCCACCGCGCCCATCCCGACCAAGCGCCGCGCGCGCATCCTCGAGGAGATGGACACCGCCGAGAAGGCGCTCCTCCGCGGCAGGTGAACAGGTCTCTGCTGTTCATTCCTGGCAAAGTTCACGTACGGCGCAGCAAAACCGCCACCTTTTTTGTAACTACTATTGCCATATGGATGGAGTATATGCGTAGGTGATGCGTGCTGTGCGTCAACCGGATGGGAACGTCGCGTTGCTTGCCCTGTCGGCCAAAACGCTCGGATTTTGAGCCTTGAGTTTATGTATTTGTTGTACGACTTTCGAATCAGCTGACATGGTGAGGATACTGTTGGGACAGGTCCCGGTGATTGCCACCCTTGAATCTTGATTTCTATTTACCTTTTGTGAACCAGCGTTTCCTTGTTAAGCTGTTCATCGTTGCGTAGACAACGGTAGGAACTTAGAAACGAATCAGTGGTGGTGCCTGCTGCAGTTGCCAGCCAGACTGGCGTGGAAGCGGAATGGTGCGTGCCACGGCGGTTCTTTTAATGCTGCACAAAGAACATTCTTTCTGTCTCCTTTAACTTTTTACAGTTTTACCTACTTTTGGTTTTATCTGTACGAGGGGCCACACCTACTGAACCATGAGAGCATTGCATTGGTCTGTATTATTGCATGGTGCTTTTATCAATGTGGCCTATGATTGACTTGCAATACATTGTCTGACAACTATCTTTGTGACGATAATCGCAAGAGCTAAGGCTTCAAACCGTGTCGTAATTTAGCTTCTTGCCTTGTACAAATCATAATAGTAGCATTGGTCTGTATTATTGCATGGTGCTGCTTATTATTGGTGGGAGTGCCGCAGACCACTGCAGCCGGCACGGCGAGCTCCCCGGATCGTGCCGTGCCTCTGGCGGCACGGACACCCGCCGGCAAGGTCCAACACGGCACATTGGCTGTCATGCCACCGTCCGCCGCGTGTGCCGCATGGGCACAAAGAAAGAGCAATTGCCACGGACGCGAGGAAGCGGGCAAGCAGCCGAGGCGGAGGGGTCCGGGGTGTTGGAATTAATCCCGTGTGGACTCAAGTTTCCTAATTAGTCTTGATGCTTGCCGTGTCCGAGTAGGAGTAGCTTTAGGAATAAGAAATCGTGTTAAGTATTGAGTCCTTATAGCAGTACGGTTTTTAGCCTATATAAGGGGCAGATAGCCTGAGTTTTATAGCATCCAAGCATAAGCAATAAGCAATAAAGATTAGAGTTCCGCAGCAAGCGTGAAGTCTTTTCTACAAAGCTGTTTTTTTTCCTTCTTTTGCTTTGGATCGGCTAACATCTGGTATCAGAGCCAATGTCGATTGTTCCTCGTATGCGAGGCAGGCGCGGAGAGCGGCGGTGGGCCGTTCCATTATCCGCAGCTGACGGCGACAAACTACACAAGCTGGGTGATTCGGGTGCAAGCAATGATGGAGGATCAAGGTGTTTAGGAAGCAATCGAGCCGGCGGTCGGGGCGGTCGTCGACGCGAAGAAGGACAAGAAGGCGAGGTCACATCTTTTCCAAGCGCTCCCGGAGGACCTCCTGATGCAGGTAGCAAGGAAGAAAACGGTGAAGGAAGTTTGGGACTGTCTCAAGACAAGGTTCATTGGCGCGGATCGCGTCAAGAATGCGCGGTTGCAGACGTTGAAGAATTACTTCAACATCATGCGCATGAAGGAGGGAGAAACCCTGGACCAGTACGCCAGAAGACTCAATGGCATGTCCGTCAGGTACGCCAACCTAGGGGCGACGCTCGACGATGCCGCATTGGTGAAGAAGCTATTCGACACCGTGCCGGATCGATTTCTGAGTGTGATCGCCGGGATCGAGCAGTTCTACGATTTCAACACCATGCCATTCGAGGAAGCTGTGGGACGACTGAAGACTTATGAAGAGCGTACGCGGCCGCGGACATCCGGGCGGAAATAAAGAATGCGGCGACGGCCAACTCCCCGCTCACTCAGCCGAGTGGCGGCGCGATGTAAGAAGGATGGCGGCGACTCCTCGCCGAACAACAAGGGTAAATCCTATGCTCTGCAGTAGCAAAGAACCACGGCCGAGTGGACGTGGTCACGGCAGATGGCGCGGCAAGAGGCGGTCCGGCGGGCGCCGAGCAAAGACAACATGAGTGGTTCCAGTGGCGGTGGCCGTGACAAGAGCCACATCCGCTGTTTTAACTGTGACAAGATGGGCCACTATGCATCTAAATGCAGGGCCCCGAAGGAGGAGGAGGCACACCTCACGCGTGCAGATGACACTGAGCCGGCCCTGATGCTCGCGGTGTCGGAGGATATGGCGCCGAAACAGCAGGAGCGGCAGGATGCCGTCCTACTGAGCGAGGAGAAGACGAGGCCTGAAGAGAAGGCTGCTCCCTGTCATGTCTGGTACCTGGACAACGGGGCGAGCAACCACATGACCGGCGACAGGGCGAAGTTCCGCGAGCTGGACGAGAATGTCACCGGCAAGGTCAAAGTCGGTGATGGCTCGACAGTGCAAATCATGGGCAAGGGATCAATCCTGTTCAGCTGCAGGAACGGGGACCAGTGGCTGCTCCAAGAGGTATATTACATCCCAAGGCTCCGAAGCAACATCGTGAGCCTCGGACAACTAACCGAGACCGGTCACAAAGTGATCATGGACGAGGACACCCTGCAGGTGATCGACAAAAGTCATGCGAGGCTGCTCATGAAGGTGAGGCGCACTGCAAATCGTCTTTACCAAATTGAGTTGCATCTAGCGGAGGCGGTGTGCCTCCTGGCGAACCTTAAAGATTCGGCGTGGCTATGGCATGCCAGGCTTGGCCATGTCAACTTCCACGCTATAAAGCTCCTCGTTGACAAGGGGATGGCGGTGGGTGTGCCGCCGATCACGCACCCAAACCAGCTGTGTCAAGGGTGTTTGGTGGCGGAAGCAAGGCGATCATTCCAGCAGCGGCAAATTACAGGGCGGAGAAGTCGCTTGAGCTGTTATATCTTGACCTCGTGGTCCGATCACACCTTCGACCCTCGCCAGAATAAACTACTTCATGTTAATTGTTGATGATTACTCTAGGTGGATGTGGTCAGACGTGATCAAGACGAAGGACCAAGCTTGCTCGTGTTAGAAGATTCAAATTGCGGTCGAGAACACGAGCGAGCAACGATCAAGACGTTGAGGATCGATCGCGTGGGGAGTTTCTCCGCCGTGAGTTCAACCGGCTCTGCGAGGAGGCTGGGATCAGCGACACCTCGCGCGCCATACACGCCACAAAGAAACGGCGTGGTGGAGCGGAGGAACAGGACCGTGATGACGATGGCGAGGTCCTTCTCAAGAGCATGAAGCGTGCCGGAAGGTTTTGGGGGGAGGCGGTGCGACACGCGGTGTATCTGCTAAACCGCTTACCAACGAAGGCACTGGGTGAACACACTTCGTTCGAGGCACGAACGGAAGGAAGTCGATCGCACATCTTCGTGTGTTTGGCACGACGACTTAAGAAGGTGGCAACACCACACCAAGAAACTCTATGACCGGTTACCGATGGTGTACCTTGGCATTGAGGACGGTGCGCAAAGCGCACCGTCTGTTTGATCCACGGAGCGGAAAAATTCATGTAAGTCGTGATGTAAAATTTGAAGAAAAGGTGGAGTGGTGCTGGAGTACAGGTGCAGGCGGCGGGGATCCATCGGATTTCGTCGTCAAGGATGAATGTAGCACCGAGCCGACAGAGGGCAACTTTGCGCTGCCCGTGGGTGGTCTGGCAAAGCGAGTCGTGCCATGCAGCACAAGTTCACCCAACCCTTCATCGACTCACGACCGGTGAGGTGACAGGAGGGCTGAACAACTAGGGCGCGTGCTACACAGACGCATGGCAAAGAACCTCCCGACATCCCCCACCACTCCGATGATGACGACGGCCTCTGGACCGCTGACAAATTATCTTGCCACGCCTGCCTCGGTTGTGGCCACATCACTGTCAAGTGGGAGCAGTAGCACCGATGATGGACATGTTCGTTACAGGCACATCGACGACATCATGAGAGTTGCTTGAAGGCTGGAGCTTGACGAGGAGGGCATGGAAGAAGAGGCCATGCTCGTAGAGACGGAGGAGCCGTCCTGCTACCGCGAGGCCGCTGGGTAGCAAGCCTGGGACGACGCCATGGCCAAGGAGATTGAGTCCATTGAGAAGAATGAAACTTGGATCCTCACGGCGCTACCGGCTGGACACAAGCCAATTGGGCTCAAATGGGTCTACAAGCTGAAGAAAAACTCAGATGGAGACGTGATCAAGCACAAAGCAAGACTAGTCGCAAAAGGATATGTACAACGACAAGGAATTGATTTCGAGGAGGTGTTTGCACCGGTGGCCAGACTCGACACCGTGCGCGTCATCCTTGCCATCGCTGCCAATCGCGGCTGGCAAGTTCACCACCTCGATGTCAAGTCTGCCTTCCTGAATGGAGAACTCGAGGAAGAAGTCTATGTTGCCCAGCCGGAGGGATTCACAGTAAAGAACAAGGAGCACTTGGTGCTTAAGTTGAGCAAGGCGCTCTACAGGCTCCGGCAGGCGCCACGAGCCTGGAACATGCGACTTGATAGAAGCTTGAAGCAGCTCGGTCTTGTGAAGTGTGCTCAAGAACAGGCTGTGTACACAAGAGAACAGTAGGCGGGAATCATTGTCGGTGTATATGTTGATGACCTCATTGTGACAGGAGAAGACCCAGGTACGATCACGGCGTTCAAGCAACAGATGATGTCTGAATTCGAGATGAGTGATCTTGGATTGCTCAATTACTATCTCGGGATTGAGGTCAATCAAGAAGAAGACCGCATCACAATCAAGCAGGAAGCTTACGCCAAGAAGATGCTGACTCAATTCGGGATGATTGAATGCAATCCCACCAAGATTCCTATGGAACCGAGATCACAGTTGTACAAGGACCCTGATGGACAACCGGTGGATGCAACGGAGTATCGCCGTGTTATTGGTTGCCTAAGGTACTTACTTCACACACGACCAGATCTCTCCTTTGCTGTCGGGGTGGCTAGAAGATTCATGGAGAGGCCCACGGTGATGCATGACAAGGCGGTCAAGCAGATCCTCAGGTATGTGAAAGGGACTATGGATTATGGTCTTGTATATACCAGAGGAGGAGATGCTGAGGTGATCACAGGGTACACGGACAGTGATCTGCCCGGCGACAACGATGACAAGAAGAGTACCGGGGGCATGGCATTCTATGTCAACGAATGCTTAGTGTCATGGAACTCACAGAAGCAGAAGACGGTAGCCCTGTCATCATGTGAAGCCGAGTACATGGCAAAGAACGCCGCATGGCATGCCAAGCGTTGTGGCTCGAGAAGCTTGTTGGGTGGTGGCCAAGGAAGGAGAATAGTGCGGTGAAGTTGTTTGTTGATAATAAGTCCGCAATCGCATTAATGAAGAATCCCGTATTCCATGGACGCAGCAAGCATATCGACATGAGGTTCAATTTTATACGTGAATGCATCGAGGGAGGACAGATCGTTGTGGAGTTCATTCGCACGGATGAGCAACGGTGATGTGTCGACGAAGACGCTTCGACGAGCGAAAGTTGGCAACAATGCGGCACCTGCTAGGTGTTCGTGATCTTGGGCCACATCAGGATTAAGGGGGAGTATGTTGGAATTAATCACGTGTGGACTCAAGTTTCCTAATTAGTTTTGATGCTTACCGTGTCCGAGTAGGAGTAGCTTTAGAAATAAGAAATCGTGTTGAGTATTGAGTCCTTATAGCAGTATGATTTTTAGCCTATATAAGAGGCAGATAGCCTGAGTTTTATAGCATCCAAGCATAAGCAATAAGCAATAAAGATTAGAGTTCCGCAGCAAACGTCAAGTCTTTTCTACGAAGATGTTTTTTTTTCTTCTTTTGCTTTGGATCGGCTAACACGGGGAGGAGGCCGCCGTGGCGGCGGCGCTGGTGACGGCGTCGTGGTTCCAGGCGGCGTACCTGCACCTGCAGGCGGGGCACCCGCCGCTCCTGCCAGAGGCGGCGGCGTACACGTACGCCGCCGCGGTGTCGCACCTCCGGCGGCTGTCAGAGCTGAAGCGGCTCGCGAGGGGCCCGCCCGACGGGTCCCTCACGGGGCACCTCGAGGCCCAGGTGCGCCAGAACCAGGCGCTGCTGCGGTCGTTCGACGCAGTGGTGAACCGCCTCTAGGCCGCGCTCCACGCCAAGGACGCCGCGGCTGCCGCGCTGCGCCGGGAGCACGCGGCGACGGAGGACAGGAACGCGCGGCTCGACCGCGCCCTCGCGCCGCCGCCAGGCGCGGGTGGCGGCGACGCCGTCGGCGCCATGCTGTCCGCGGGCGTCTTCGACTCCGTGCTCCGCGTCGCCCACCGCTTCACCCGCCCGCTCGCCGAGCTTCTCCGATGCGCTGAATGGGACCTGGCCGCTGCTGCAGCAGCTGCCTACCCAGGTGTTGCCTACTCTAAGAGACTGTTGATCTTCATTTGTATATACACTCGAGTTTCTTTGGATAAAATTGTCTAGATGTTTATGTAATGAAACACAAGTTTGCAGCCAGTAGGTGTCTGCAGGAAGCCATATCTTATGGAACCTACTAAAATTCTCTCCTTTTTCAAGGAACATACCGCCTCTTTCCTAATTCATTTCCTCTGATTTCTGGAAGTACAAGTGTTGCGCCCACATACCTTCGATAACTACAGCATCAGAAATCTGCAAAAACAGGTCAAGAAATAAAACACAATATTATTTTTTGTCTGCACAGTTATATGGACAAGTTTCAAGTTGCAGGCATACCCGTGAAATATGGTATTCAGGACCAATAGTCAATGAGAGTGTAACAAAACCGGTAGACTGCTGAACCTCTGCAGAAATCATAAGTGTGTGTGTGTGTGTGAGTAAGCAAACAAATCGGCAAGAGATACTGATGTAAAGAACTACTTAGATTAAGAATGCATTGTTACTTGGAGTTGGTTTGGTCCAGCAAGGCATAATCTCCTCATTAGCCTCATTTAGGAACTCCACTCCTAACCCTATAGACCTTGGCATTTCAGAATTGTCTGCAGCCTGAATTGCATTGAATTCTACACCTGTTGCCTCCCAGCTCAGCTGTTGATGTTCAAATTGGGAGCAATTAGAGCATGCCCAAGTCAGTTGAAAAAATAGCTTTTTTTTTTACATCATTGTAAACTTGGAATGTTGTCAATTGACTGGAACCAGCCGATCCCCTGTCCATCATTAGGTCGACAGGGGTGTATCACTGGAACCAGCTTCCTCTATGATCTCAAAGAATGGTGGATTGCACATACAGAAATCAAAGCTCTAGCTATCCTTCACAACATCCACAAAGAGGTGGTTTTGACCTCACTACATCACCCACTGGCTCTAAAGCATTTTCCCTTACTGCTTCCCCAGTAACTGTTTCGGATTTGGAAGAATAGGGCAGTTCATCTGCATTTCTGATCTCAATTAGATCTGCTAGATGTGGGTTGCTATCCACATTCTTGTTAGCCCATTCAAGAGCAACACCAGGAACATCTACAAACAAAAGGCTGGCCCAAAAAAAAAAAGAAGATAAAATTAAACATTTAAAGAAAAAAGGCAACTGAGAATACATATATCTCATTTAGCTAAGTAACTGAAGGAATGGACTGGAGGAACATAGCTCAGGACTTTGGCACAAGTTAAAGAGCACCATAAAATAAAGTAATAGTATTATCCATGGATAATCGATGCTAATTGCATACCACGTCTACATTTATGCTTCCAAGCTGGCCCTTCCAATGCTCTGACTTAATTTTTTTTAAGCGATCATGTTAAAAAAAGAGAGTACAGTAAGTTGAGCTCCGCTATACTCATATTTGAGGGCAGGAAATTTAATACTCTTGAATTGTCCAGATGTTGTGTTTAGGAGGTTACGAAAAGACAATAAGCAATGCATGATAGTTCAAGATGCAATTGAGGTGAAGTAATTTTGAATAAATGATGCGTATTCTTTCATAAAGAGGAAGTTGTCAGAGCAGTAAACCAACATTAAGGTAGATTCTCCTCCAATCTAATTCTGAGAGTCAGCTAGGTGCAAAACAAAAAATGTGAACAAAATAATAGCCTAACAGTACGACCTTTCCATGTATATTTCCATTAGACAGAGAACACAGGCATTACATACTACCGTGAGATGGGTTTTCTAGAGGTGCTGAAACTATGTATTAAACGCCTACTTTCAGAGAATTAATCACGCTGAAAACGTTCTCTATTTAACCGGTAGGATAGTCAGCGTTTCAGAGCTACTTTTTCTCCCGACCCTTGTCTTTTTCCATTGAAAACGTTTCGTACTCGCCAAACTACTCCCACTTTACCCACTACTAGTAAGTATAGTAACACACCCATCCACGTCTCCGCGTTGCATCATGGCTGGCTCTGGGTTCCCACCACTGTGACTCCCTTGGGAGGCAAGGCATCATGGCCAAATAAATTCCACTCGTCTAGGCTTATCAATTCCAAACTAACACGGCTTGTCACCTGCATTAGCAGTAGCAGCGGTACATGCATCCCCCTTCGTCTTCTTCGGTTTTCCCCCCCGCCTCCCACACCTCCCCGTGTAGGCTTATCAATTCCAAATTAACACGGCTCGTCACTTGCATTAGCAGTAGCAGCAGACGCCTTCCCGGCTTCCCCTGCCCGCCTGCCGCATCCGGCATCCCCCAACTCCCCCTACCCCCACCCCGACGCTTTCCCGGCTTCCCCTGCCGCCTCCCCCTTCTCCCTCTCTGCCCCCGGGCCCCGGCGTCTCCCCCTTCTCCCCCACCTCCGGCGCCACGCGTTCCCCACCGCCTCCGGCCTGATTTTCCCCCTTCTCCCCCTCCACGTGCTTTAATCCGGCCCGGAATGGCACGACTCAACTCTCAGGTCTACTTATTATCAACGTTGCCTATGATGACTTGCAAGACTATTGCCTACATTGTCTGACAAGTATCTTTGTGATAATAATTGCAAGAGCTGAGGCTTTAAATAGCGCCATAATTTTTCTTCCTGCATTTGCTTGTTACTATATTTGTTTTTGCACTTCTCGAGTTGTGCCTATGATGAGTTGCAAAGAATAGCCTACATCGTTTGACAAATATCTTTGTGATAATAATTGCAACTCCTGAGGCTTAAAACAGTATAATAAATATTTTGTCTCATGTTTATTGTTTCTAGCTAAAAAAATGGTGTTGTTTCCATTCACATTCCATTAATAGTGGTTTCTGGGCTTTTTACCTGTGATGAGTTGCGACAATGATTGCCTACATTGTTTGACCAACCTTGTGAGAAACTATTGCAACGTCTGAGGATGAAAATTGCCCTTTATTTTAATATGCTCCAATTTAGTATTTTCCTGCTGTAGAGTTGAGAATGTATGCAATGCAATACAAGGTTTATTGTTGGTATCCGTTAACATGAGTTAAAAGTTGGAACATAAGCAGTAGCTTGCTGATATGATTTTTGTTTGTCTCACTACTACAAAAAGATGTTATACTGTACGTCTCATTACAAACGATTCCTAGAAACTATCAGTGTTGTAATTATCACGGACGGTTTTGCAATCACGACCGTCTATGTTACTAGCGATGGCTAGATCAGTCTGTGATACGTAATTATCACAGACGGTTTTTTTAATAAGAACCATCTGTGATAAGAACCATTTGTGATTAAAAACCGTATATGATAAAAAAAACCGTATGTGATAATTCTCAAGCGGTTCTTCTATGATTATTGCAGATGTCATAGGCGGTTTTTAACGAGAATCATGTGTGATAATTTGTATCATAGACGGTTTGTGGTTAGAAGTGTCTGTGATATGTTTAATGCCGCTTCGGCACCTGCGCGACGCATATCTGTGATGTGTTTTTTTTTGCATAAGTAGGGATTGGCTGTGCGACTGATTTATGAAGAACCTCGCGTCCCGCACAGTTCAACTTCTTCTCACACTGCCCTGAAACAAGGCATCTTATCTTCAAATTTTTTAATAATATTTTTAATTAATAATTATAAAATTAAATATTCGATTTTTATTATTTACAAAATTAGCATCCTGTCGCCGGTTCAGCCTCATGTCGTCATTTCATCTGACGGTAGGAGGGTGAACAGTATCAAATCGTCAAATGTAATGACGACATGGGTCACCCTATACAAACCCCAATCCCCCCTAGCCTCATTACACCACAGAAGGGAGGGAAAGGAGAGGAGAGGAGAGGAGGAAAATTTAGTGGCGAAGCTTTGTCGGTTCGTAGTGGAGGAGAGAGAAGGAGAAGGAGATCCTGTCGCCTACTTCGCAGGTATTTTTTTTGCAACTTTGTAATTTAATTCGAAACCCTGGCAGGTTAGCAAATAAAAATAGATACATAAAATTGATTTTATTATATCATTTTATCAGTAGTGTAGTCTGTTTTAGTTTAGATAATTTTTACACATGAAATAATTTTGAAATGCTGAAAATAGCAAGGTAGCTCTAAAAATTCTATAAAAATTCCAAATTAGCTAAATAGGGTGTGTAGAGTCCGATTAAAATATTTACAACTTCAATTTCGTTCTCATTTTTTGCACAATTAATATTTTATACATGCCGAGAATACCTTTTAAACTACGAAAATTTCATGATGGCTCTAAAAATTATGTATAAATTCCAGAGGAGCTGAATAGGGTGTGTAGAGCCTAATTAAAATATTCCCAACTTCAATCCCGTTCTCATTTTTTGCACAGTAATTTTTTTGGGTAAATGCCGAAAATACCTTTTAAATTGCGAAAATAGCAAGATAGTTCTAAAATTTTTGTAAAAATTCCAGAGTATCTAAATAGGGTGTATAGAGCTTGATTAAAATATTTTAAGTTTCAATTATGTTCTAATTTTTGCATGATAAATATATTATAAATACCGAAAAAACCTTTTAAACTGTGAAAATAGCAAGATGGCTCTAAAAATTATGTAAAAATTCTATAGTAGCTAAATGGGGTGTGTAGAGCTTGATTAAAATATTCTCAGATTCAATTCTATTCTCATTTTTGCACGGTAAATGATTTTTAAATGTCGAGAATACCTTTTAAATTGCGAAAATAGCAAGACGGTTCAAACAATTCTGTAAAAATTATAGAGTTGCTAAATAGGATGTGTAGATCCTAACTAAAATATTCCCAGCTTCAATTTCGTTCTCATTTTTGCATGACAAAATTTCTGTAAATGCCGAGAATACTTTTTAAACCGCGAAAATAGCAAGATGGCTTTAAAAATTCTGTAAAAATTCAAGAGTAGCTAAATAGAGTGTGTAGAGCTTGATTAAAATATTTTCAGCTTCAATTGTGTTCCCATTTTTGCACGATAAATATTTTATAAATACCGACAATACCTTTTAAATTGAGAAAATAGCAAGATGGCTCTAAAAATTCTGTAAAAATTTCAGAGTAGTTAAATAGGGTGTGTAGAGCCTGATTGAAATATTATCAGCTGCAATTCTATTCTCATTTTTTGCACAGTAAATAATTTTTAAATCTGGCGAATAACTTTTAAACTGCAAAAATAGCAAGATGGCTTTAAAATTCTGTAAAAATTTCAGAGTAGCTAAATAGGGTGTGTAGAGTCTGAAATATTCTTAACCTCAATTATGTTATCATTTTTGCATGATAAATATTTTGTATACGCCGACAATACCTTTTAAATAGCGAAAATAGCAAGATGACTCTAAATTGTTTTTATAAAAAATACAGAATAGCTAAATAGGGTGTATAGAGCCTGACTAAAATATTCACAGCTTCAATTCTGTTATCGGTTTTGCACGTTGTGGCTGCGCACACCCATGAGGGCATAGAGGGTGGACCCACGTTGGGTTCCGCAATACGTATAGTTCTGACATTCGTGTACTAAATTTCGATCTTACTTGTGTGGGTGGACTCACGTCTCTTTATCATTTCGACACAGGTTGAGAGTGGCAGGTCTCCTTCCACTAGGTAGGTTGGTGGAGGTGATGTGGGAGGACGAGGAGGACGTCGCCGCCAGGGTGTCTATGTCGAGGCGGTTTCTGTACGACCGGTACCTCTTGGTGGCATTGGTTGACCGATGGAGGCCAGATACGCACACATTCCACCTTCCGTGCGGGGAGATGACGCCGACGCTTCATGACGTGGGCTACCTGACCGGGTTGCCTACACGGAATTCCCCCTGTCAGCGTATGACGTCCCGGACATGTGGCGCACAAAGATCCTCATGAAGTTCTAAGGGTTGCTGCCGACCAACGTCGATACACACGGGCCAACGCTAAAGTGGATCAACCAGTTCGACGTAAGTATTTATAATCTTGTGTTTTTGCTTCAATTCTTTTGTTCAACTTAGTCATGTGTCTGTGTCTTTTTGCAGCCGGCTACCCTGGGACCAGATGCTCCTGAGTACATAGTGAGGAGGTACTTCGAGGTATACTTGTTGTGGCTCTTTAGGTGGGTCATGGTCCTAGGGTCCCACGATGACAGTGTGGATAAGCACATGATCCGCTACGCATGGGAGTTGGCGGATGTGGAGGTGGAAATGATCCAACTGTACGCCAAGGGCCCGACGGTGCAGTGCAAAATGTACCGTAACCTATGCAGTGTGTTCCATCGGGTTCGGGACAACTTCGTCCTTTCCAGATGCCCGTTGCTTATTCAGTTGTGGTCCTTCAAGCATTTCTAGATCCGACGACCACAGCTGGACCTAGGAGCCTACACCGACGCGATGTACGTCGCCGATGACCCTGTGGATCGATCGACCATTGGTACAGTGCGGTTTCGCCGACGGGTGAGTTTTTTTAACCTTTAGGCCTTTTCGTAATTTAATTTAATTGCTTGTGCTAAGTTTTTGTTGTTCTATCCCATAAGTCACCTTCACTCCGATCACTACATACGCGTCCTACCCGGACTACCTTGCGATGTTCGATCAGTTGACGGATGATCGCGTCATCTAGATATCGTACACTGTCAACATGGTGTTAGTGCGCGCACTCGGAGGCTTGTCCATCTAGTGCACGTGAGACTAGCAGTACTGGTACACACAAAAGTTCTTAGTGCGCGACGTCTTCGTGGAGGAGTACCATGTGCACTGGGTGATGCAGCAGTTCAGTCTACGACAGGAGTTCCCAGTGCCCTGGGGCCGCGGGTGTCGTCGAACGTTCATGGGTAAGTTCACGAACTTATGAATTTATCGTTTTGTCTTCCACAGGTACACCATGAAGGGAGTAACTGGTACGACTTCCTAGACCGAGAAGAAGGCCCATTGGGTTGAGCAACGGCTCTATGCCTTGGCAGGCGTGCACCGGGAGACTGCTCCCTACGACCCTAGGGCGTACGAGGAGTACATCGAGTGGTACTCCACTCAGACGAGGGTTCGTTGTGTTAGGGTTGTGGAAGACCCACCATGCCACGAGGTCATGACGACCGACACATACCCCGCCCAGTCGAACTCCATATTCCATCGCACGGTACGCATTGAACGGTCCATATTTCTTATTTCCTATGCATGTTTTTTTGTTTCTAACTTGCTAATTATGTGTACAGAACGATCTATTATGGGAGATGAACGAGATGATGACCTCCGTGCATACTCGGATGCTCGGGGAGCGCTTCAGCATGACGACGTAAGAGATCAGAGAGCTCATGGACCGGTTCCTAGAGAGGACGAGGCGAGCCATCCAGCTTACGTCGTGCCGCAGGCCAAGGGACGTGGCGGACTGAGTAGTTCGTGGACGGGGGGTGAGCCATGGTGCATCACGCCCCATGGCTCCTCACCCGGACGTGGTGGGCGGGTCCTCGTGTCATCGTGTCGGGAGTACCCCATCGCCAGCTCGGTTCACAGGTACACCCAAAACATTTACGTCTGGTTGTTAATTTTGAATTCCACTAGTTACTAACGACAGTTTCTTCTGGAAGGTCCTTAGTACCGTCTGTACCAGAGGCAGGATTACGCCGAGCCGTCCGTTGCGATGCAACAATCAGGTATGTTTGTTGTTTACACGCCTAACATACTATTTCAGCATTTTCTTTTTGTTTACATGCATAATGTGTTGTTCCACAGGTTGTAGATCCTACCGGACGAAGAGCTGGGGTCGCAGGAGGGAGCAGACTCTGGGGATTATGAGTTCGTCTGGGAGTTAGCGCTACGGTGAGCTCGCGGTGGGTCTTCACACAACGAGAGCAACCAAGTCTCTGTTGGGGATTCACAACTGCACAGTGCGCTAGGAGCGAGCCAGTCGACGCAACATCCCCGTCGGTAGGGTACCTCGGCCACCGGAGCCTTAGACATACTCGCACCAGCGTCCGCAGCAGCCCCGGGCGAGGCCAGGGGCCACACATGGGGTACACCACAAGATGGTGTGTGAGTAGATGTATCAATCTTGTTATGTAAATATTAATTTATTTACGACTTACATTATGCTAGTCTCATGTTTTGATACTATTTGTTCTTGTGTACAGGTAATCGTGTCAGGGAGTTAGCATCGTGACACCCCACACCACCCTAGTTCGAGGCCTTTTGTACGTGAAATGACCACACCCTGTTCGCAAAGTACGTCACGTATTTTTCATATTGCGTCGACCAATGAGGCTGTTTTTGATATTGCGCCGTCGAAAGAGGCTATTGATAATATTGCGTCGTCAAATGATACTTTTTTTATATTGCGTTGGGACTATTTTTTTATATTGCGCCGCCTAAAGCACATTTCAAATATATTTGGTCACATCGAAACTCGTAAATTTTTCTCTACTTCATATTTCCTTATCGTTTCTAAAATTATCGGTAGCGTGGACAATTAAAAATATACCAAATTTATAAATTTATTTAATTTCAAAAAATAGATAATGTCGCCATTTCAATTAGCGAAATGACAACAGGTTTCCTGTTCACTGTTTGTAGTGGTGACATGATGGAATTTTTTGTAAAAAAAACTGACTATTTAAAAGTTTATTTTTTAATTAAAATAATATTTTTTTTAAAAAAATTCTCTCATCTTCTCAATGCCTTCAAATGCCTCCATTGTGGATCCGCTAATTGTTGTAGGAAGTCCCAAGTATTTCTTCCCAAGTGCCTCTGTTGTAATTCTGAGCTTCTCAAAAACTTCATCCTTCAATTCCTCATCGGTATTTTTGCTAAAAAAAACATGGGTGATTTGTGCTTGTTTACCAGCTGGACAGATCCCCTATTACTGTTGGTGATATACCCTAGAGGCAATCATAGAGATGATTGTATCACATCTATGTTTATGAGTTATAAAATAAATGTTATTATGTACCTTGGATAAATTATCATTTATAACGATTAACAAGTATGTGACTTGTTGGCGATTTTTTTAACCTATATGATGTCATTCTAAATGTATCCCTGGTCGGATGTCACCAGTCGGAACATTAGTGACTTATCGACCAGTACATGTATTGATTGATTGCCATGTTTCACCGGTCATGGATATGAGGATATCGAATCAATAATGTGAACACATGTTAAAGAACATGATGTTGGATTGACCCACTTTGAGGCACCATTGAGATTATTATAATTTTATGTGTCATCAGTTGGTCTTAAGCAATGATGATGTATAATCCTTAGACCCGAGATCAACATGGTTTCCTACATGGTTAATACAGTACACTTAGGGGTTGCCAAACACTACTTTGTAACTGGATAGTTATAAATAGGGATGGCAATTGTGCCCGATTACCCGTGTGCCCGCGGGCGAATACCCTAATGGGGGCAGGTATGGACGTCTTTCTTTGCCCACGGGCATGAAAACGGGCACAATTTCTTGCCCATCGTAGCGGGTATGGTCATGGGTAAGCTCCACCGTGCATTCGCTTCGCCTGGACACCGTAATCTACCCACATGTGTAAGGAACTATGTCAATTTGTATTTGTATTTTATTTGTTGAACTTGATTAGTTGTCTTGTCGAACATGATATGTGAATTGTGATAAACTTTATTAGTTGTTGAATGTGTGATGCACCATTGATGTGTGAATTATGATGAACTTGATGTATGCATTGCTCACGGGTAACGAGTATGTCCATGACGATGGGTACCTGAGCGGCGATGCATTATTCATTTGCGGTAGCGGGCATGCCGTGAGGCGGCAGTGCAGGCGAGGTTTTTCACCCGTCATCCTTCGCAGTCGCAGGTATGCCCGTGGGGGAATTCGGGGTCACGGGTATGGGTATGGGCGAGCACTACCCGTACCCGCCGCGCCCGATTGCCATCCCTAGTTATAAAGGTAGCTTTTGGGTATGCTATGAAACATGCAGAGAGATGTGACTGGTTGGATATGTGATTTGTTGCTCCTAACATAACAGGGGATATATCTCTAGGCCCCTCGATGTGGTTGGATAAAGAAAGTACATGGCCGTGCCACTAGTGGTCGAAGAATCGACCATATAAAGTTATCGACTCACGAGGGGCAGACATGGCCGTGCCACTAGTGGTCGAAGAATTGACCACATGAAGTTATCGACTCACGAGGGGCGCTGCCTCTTCGAACCCCGATCGGTAACTGGCTAGCAGGACCGCCGTGCTAGTTAATTGTTGTCATGTTATATAAGTATTATATGGTTTTGTCACCTGATAGAATTGGATTCTATGCATAACACCTTTTGCAGGTATTGATATGAATAGTATACAAGATTCTATGCATAACACCTTTTGCATGTATTGATATGAATAGTATGACTCATTGTGTATGTGATGCATGTATGGATTTTTCGCGGCCTAAGTGTCATGATGTGTTATAGCCATCGAGCTACATATTACTGTATAACGGTCTGCGTGTCGACATGTAATGCTTGATATTATCATATGTAATTCATTACTAGCTCGTAGGAGCAATTACTTAGTAGATGAATATGGTGATTTCAAGCATAATAGCTCGGTGGACAGGAAGCGTGGTGATGCAGATTGCCATGTTAAGGGTTATACTATTTCACAGTTTAATATGATTATCTGTTAATATTTATTTTGTTCTTGTTATAGTATTGATCATGTTTTTATCATTATATGTTTTAACATGATAGAGTAGACCCCTCAGGAAAAATTAAGTAAATTTGATGCCTTTCCAATTACCGCGTCTATCACGATTTTGATCGTTAATTGGTAGGTCTACCAAAGTAGGGTGACATTAACTATCTTAATAAGATGTGGTGGGTGTCGGACACTCACGTGCGTAATATTGATTTAACTTGACAAGGTTAGCTAAATGGTTTTGGGCCTTGGGGCATAGTGTTGGTTGTCGGGGTATAGAGATGCCACCCAACAAACAAGAGTCATATGAGATATGATTGGCAAGGGAGTTGCTTGCCTAAATCATTAGGTTTCTAGCAGTGATGCCAAAGCTCACTAGGACTTAATGATATATGGATCTTGAACCCACTATATGAAGTTGGAGGGAAACTTGGTTTAGAATATATAGTGAAATTATCTTTTGTTAAATTGTTTAATAGAATATTTTATATAAACATAGTGTTGAATTTTTGCATATACATATTTTATGTTGTAGATCATGACATCCAGTACTTCCTCCACACCTACCTTTAACTTCTGATATATTCTTGAGAAATAAAAACTGAATGGAACAAACTTCATTGACTGGTTTCGTAATATGATAATTGTTCTTAAACAAGTAAAGAAGGAATATGTTCTAGAGGGTCCCTATCCCGAGGAACCAAATGCAGATGCTACTCGTACTGAAAAAAGTGCTTATGAGAAGCATTACGATGACACAGTCGATGTACCTTGCCATATGCTTGCCACTATGAACTCTGAGCTTCATAAGCAATATGAGACCACAGATGCTTTCAATATGATTGTGGGTCTGAAAGACATGTTTCAGAACCAAGCAAGGGTAGAGAGGTACAATAACTCCAAGTCATTGTTTTCTTATATTTGTCAGGAAGGAAGCTCAGTCATCCTCATGTGATCAAAATGATTGGTCACATTGAAAGATTAGAAAAGCTTAGTTTTCCCCTTAGCCAAGAGTTCTCTACTGACGTGATTCTCCAATCACTCCCTACGAGCTTTGAACCCATCGTATTGAATTTTCATATGAATAGTATGGATAAATCAATGACCGAGTTGCATGTCATTTCTTAAAGGTGCTGAGGAGAGCATCAAGAAAGGTTCTAATCATGTGATGATGGTTAAAAAGACTATTATATATATAGGCTGTGTTATTCTTCCCTAGTTTATGGTATTTTCTGCATATTTGCCACTTCTATGTATTTGTATATATTGGCCCATTTGGCTCCTTTGCAATACAGGAAGCCCATTTATAACATGGTATCGGACATGTTAGGGTTAGGGTTTTCCCTTCCCGTTCCTCTCCTACCCAACTTGTAAATCCTACGCCACCGCCCCTTCTCGTGGTCGCCCCCCGCTTGGATCTGAGCTTCCCCTGTCACCGCCGGCCGGATTCAACCGAATCTATCGTCACTTGACTGCCTTCAGCTCGGATCTCCCGTTGCTCGACTCTTCTTCAACTTTCTCTGTCGGGCTCTGATCTCCGGTGCCTGCTTCGCCCGGTCGTCGGTGTCGCGAACTTCTCCCGCCGTCGCGGCTCTGCTTCTTCCTTGTCTCGCCTCCCCTGCTCGGGCACCCATGCCTCCCCTACTCAGGCTCCCGCACCTCCACTGCTCTGAGCTCCCCTGCTCCGACGCTCGGGCCCCCATGCCTCGGGTGCCCCTGCTCCAAGCTTCCTTAACTCTTGCCGCCGACGCCCGACCATCGTCCCTCTACCCCGATTCTGGCCGCCTGAGCTTGGGGCCTCCCTACTGCTCTGCCTCTTCTGAGCCGGTGCCTCCCTACTGCTCTACCTCTACTGAGCCGACGCCTCCCTACTGCTCTTCCGGTGTCATCCTCGCCTTCTTGACTGCTGCTCCGAGTGTTGTTGACAACCGCTTGTTGATCTGGCGTGCAGCGGCCTTCACCCAAGATGGCACCCTCCGGAACCTTGAGCAGTACCGTCCCGGTTCCGAAGCTGCCGGTCACTTTCAACGGCGTCAACTACCATGAGTTCATCTAACACATGAGGATTCATCTACGGGCACAGTGCATGTGATTCTACCTCACTAGTGAGCGGCCTTGCCCACCCCACCCCGTCCCGCCAATCAAGCATGTTTTCCCTCATCTAACCAGTGTACCTATAAGTAACCCCTGGAACCCTAACGACCACAGAGGTCGTTAGCTTCAGAGGTTGCGACTCTCACGACCATGGGGGTCGTTAGCCTTAGGATTTACGACTCTTACGACCACAGAGGTCGTTAGGCTTAAGGTTTACGACCACAAAGATATATAACTTTTTTATTTATGTATTTAAAATAATACATAGAGATTTTAATCCTCAATGTGTTAAAATCGGTTATATCGACCATATCACACCCGTAAGTGTTCAAACCTGCAAAAATCGGTAAAGAAAAACAAATTTGATCTTTTTACTTTAAAATCTAAAGCCCCCAGGGTTTAAAATCCCAAACCTTGGCCATGCCTCTCCAGTGCTCAGGAGCGGCCTTCCTCTTGAGCTGTGACGGACGCCTAACCTCCCCGTTGGTCACCACCATCCCTTTTAGGAGACGGCTGCGCGTGGCCTCTTAACTCCCGTGCGCTCCTCGTCGTAGCCATTATGAGCCAGGGGCGGATCTAGGTAGGTGTATGGGGTGCAGCTGTACCCTAATTTTTTTTTGCAAAAAATCAAGTGTGTATACACACATATACACATGGTCTAAATACCAACATTTTGAATAGCACGAGTTATCAATACTTGAATGTTTGCTTGGTTATATTTATTGAGCACGAGTTTTTTTTAAGTTATTAATGATAATATAATCGACCACTTTAAGGTAGAAAGGACGACCGTGTGAAGTTGTATTTTTTTTTAAAAAAAAATACACCGGAATCCTAACTCACCACTATCATGAGCTCTGTCCCGCCGTCCACGGCCCTGCCTTGACCGTGCATCGGCGTCTTGTAGTGCTCTGGCTGGCATAGAATTTAGGGATGGCAATTGTGCTCGATTACCCGCGTGCTCACGGGCGAATACCCTAACGGAGGCGGGTATGAACGTCTTTCTTTGCCCACGGGCATGAAAACGGGCACAATTCATTGCTCATCGGGTAAACGGGCGTGGGCATGAGTAAGCTCCACCCGTACCCGCTTCACCTGATTACCCGTAACCTACCCGATGTGTAAGGAACTATGTCAGTTTGTATTTTTATTTTATTTGTTGAATTTGATTAGTTGTCTTGTCGAACATGATATGTGAATTGTGATGAACTTTATTAGTTGTTGAATGTGTGATGCACCATTGATGTGTGAATTATGATGAACTTGATGTATGCATTGCTCGCGGGTAACGGGCTTGCCTGCGGGCGATGGGTACCCACGGGCGGCGATGCATTATTCGCGGGTGAATGGGCATGCCCGCGGACGACGGGTACTCGCGGGCGACAGGCATGGGCGAGGTTTTTCATCCATCGTCCTTCGCGGGTATGCCTGTTGGGGGAATTTAAGGTCACGAATATAGGTATAGACGAGCACTACCCGTACTCGCTGATCCCGATTGCCATCCCTAATGGAATTCCCAAAGATGCCGCAGCTGCAGTGGCGCTGGTACATTGCCGTTGGCATTGACATGGTACGGGCAAAGCGGGTAACTGACGCTGTAGTACACATATATATATATATATATATATAAAAGGATCAGCAGCCCACGGCGTCCCGCCAAAAAAGGGATCGTAGCGCGCCGAGCCAGCAAACGGAACCACCCGAAGCGCCGGGCTCTGAGTCTGAGACGTGGCTCTGCGACTGCGTTGCTGCCGACCGAGCTCCTCGGCTTCTCTGTACCACCCGAAGCGCTGCTGGCCGGGCATGCTGGCGATCGTGGTACGTGTTGAGTTGGCTTGGGGGATCAGATCAGATCATCCGCACGCGGGATTTTCCTGTGTTGACTGTTGAATTTCGTTCCGTGGTGTGTGATCCGTTGGTTTAACCGCAGGGTCGTTCGTTCCTGGTATTGTTCGGAGCGTTTATCGTTTCGTTTTGTTGCTACGCAGGTTCAGAAGCCCAGCATAACTGGCTCTGGTGAGTGACGGTGCACACGTAACTCTGTAGACAAACAAAGGGGAACAAGGAAGAACGACCGGCGGTGGTTATCATGGCACTCTTCGATTAGACATTTTGGCAAGACTAGACAATGTCACTCCCAGAGTCCCGACTGCCCTCTTGAGGGCGATAGACAAATGTGCCTCCCTGCAACAGGTTCATCTTACTTCCGTGAACATAGAAAAGATACCGGGATTTCATTCGGCACCACTCACAGTGTGCGCCAATTCGCAGCCCCCCCGGACCCCGTTACGAAAATCCACCAATGCAAGCCCGCCAGGCGTCCTCTCCCCGTTATTGGAGCCCAGCATCCCCCGCAGCGCTGCTATAAGAGCCCCCTCGCCGCGCGGGCGCAGGATCCCGCCGAGCACTTCCCCTCACCGCCCGCTCCCCTCTGCAAAGGTTCGTTGTTGCGATTTCTCACGTCCCCCTCCCCTTTTCCTTCGATTCCTATTCCCCTGGTTAGGTTTGCGCTTCCCGTGACTTTCATCCGATCTTCGATTGTTTCGGGTATAATTATCGCTTTGCCGATCTGGAATCGTTCGTCGGATTGCTCCGCGTTGCGGGTTTCGGGGCGTGCAATTGCGGCGCTGTTTGGGCGCGGGATTCGTGGGTGTGTTAGATCTGTAGGAACTTTTGTTTTCGGATCTGTGGCGCTCAGAGGGGTCCTAGAGGCGTGATTTTTCATCTTAGTGTGTTCTGGTGAGTGTAATTTGGTGTTTTATGGACTTGGATATTTGGTTTCGTAGGGTTAATTTTGGATGTAATCTGCGAGGGGGTTTCATTGGTATGCATCGCTGGGCGGTAAATTTGTGAGCTCTCCAGTAAGTTTGTAACCGCAGTGTAGGCGGGTAGCCGGGTAGGAATGCAGTTTTAGTTGGGCGTCGTTTTCCAGATCCGACTTAGGATGGACGAGTGCCCGGTTATGGGTTAATTCGAGTTGTATACCTATTTAGTTTGTCTTTGGTTGGTAGTTTGGGGGCTAAATTTGGAATGACGTTCTTCTTCGAATTGGACAGCCGATTTATTACAGTTCATAGCGAATTATTTGTTAGGAAACCACTTTACAATTCTAGTCTTTGATTAAAGTAACGTGGTGCTTTACGGGTTGAACTATATATGGTTTGACACAGTGAAATAGTCTCCAAGGCCCTTCCAGTACTTCAATTATTAGCTTAGTTAAACCTATTGTGCAAATTTCAATGTGTAATTGGTTGCAATCTAGTTTTTCACTGTTTGAAGTTTAGAATTTGATTCTTTGTTAGGTTTATGATCTTCCATCCAAATTTAAAAGTGATATCGAATTAGCATTTATTTTTATGTTTTTTCTGTGGAATCTAGCAATTCCAGTGAAAATGCTTTACCATATGATGATTGCTTTGACTGCTTTGTGATCTGTAAGTGTAGATTCTACTTATGATAGCTTGCCTTAAATCATAATGTTGCAGCAAAAGTACATCACGACATATTCAATTTAAGAGAATCCATTCTGCTTCCACTAAAATATGAAACTTATAACTTCGAACACGAGCTTCTGCGGTCTTGTTACTTTCTCCCACACTTGTCTTATGGTTGGTGCATGTTGTACTGAATCCTGTGGCCAACTTCATGTATGGGCATCTTAGTCTGATGTTCTTTACTAATTTTTTTTTAATTTTTAATGTTCTTCGCACAAGATTTATTTTATGTGAAATTAACTATATTTTCATTATGCCTGCAGCCCATAGACAAGTTGATCTCATGAATTCAGCAAGAGCAGTGGCATCCAAAGTTTCCTGTTCATCGGGAAACAACGGCAGCTTCCCACCCTGCCTTCTCCCAGGATTCCTGGGATTCCCAGTTGTCTTTGTAAACTTTCACTTGTTCAAGGCCATTGTTCGCAGCCCTGCATCTTCCGTTGTCTTGGGAATCTGTGGAGGGAGCCTCCCTTAGACAGAGCTGCCCCATAAGGATACTGCTTTAGTTAGTCTGGAAACCGGCAGTGGGGAGACACTTAGCCACCCATAGCTGGAATTGTGGCACCAGACTTCCTTGGCATCACGACTGTAAACTGCTGAATCTCGGGCCCTTGAAGATGGTTTCCTCTGAGATTACAACCCATGCACAGGGCCCCAAGCTCTTTAGAGGAAGATACTTCTGCCGAAGGGCCTCCAGATGTTGTCCCTTCTGAAAATGTTGAGTTTGATTTTTCTGATGTTTTTGGTCCTACTGGGGTCCAGACCCCCACAGAAGTGAGCATTCTCACTCCAGACAGCCCTGCACCTTTGGCTGAGTCCTATGAGGAGGTTTACAATGACCCAGTGGTCATTATCAAGCGATCTCATTCTCTTGTTGGTCCAACTTCGCTTGTTAGCCAGTCCTTGCCACTTAGTAAGCTTACACTACATGAGACAGATAGCTCATTGGAGTTTTTAGAGTGTCCTTCTAAAGAAAAGCAAAGTAGCCAAGGATCGCTTAGTGATGAAGAGCTCGATAGTACAAAAAAAGAGAATGAGGGCGTTGGACTGGATGACTTTGAGGTCTCGAAGCTTGTTGGCCAAGGGGCATTTGGCAAAGTCTATCAGGTGAAAAAGAAATGTACTTCAGAAATATATGCAATGAAAGTTATGAGGAAGGACAAGATTTTGGAGAAGAACCATGCTGAGTACATGAAAGCTGAGAGAGATATACTGACAAAAGTTGATCATCCTTTTGTAGTGCAGCTGAGGTACTCCTTTCAGGTAGGTAGTTACCATTTCTGTTTTTTTTTTTTGTGTTTGTGTTTGTGTTTGTAAAGCATGGATATTATGCCTCTAGTAGTATGTTTTGCCAACATTTAAACAACACACACTTGGCAGACAAAGTACCGACTTTATCTTGTCTTGGACTTCATAAATGGGGGACATCTCTTCTTCCAGCTTTACCAACAGGGTTTGTTTAGGTAATTTAGTTTCATATTTTTATGTTTACACCTATCCAGTTGTACTAGCCTTTAATTAAGCTACTTCTTTATCTTGTAGGGAGGAGCTTGCACGCATCTATACTGCTGAAATTGTATCTGCTGTAGCCCACCTTCATGCCAATGGGATTATGCATAGAGATCTGAAACCTGAGAACATCTTATTGGATGCTGATGGCCATGTAAGGATCCTTTTATATATCTTCCTATGTCACCTTTTTCTGTCTTCGTCTATTGATTGGCAGTGGGGAATTTTTCTTGACATTTTTTGCATCATCTTTTTTAGGCCATGCTGACTGACTTTGGCCTGGCAAAGGAATTTGATGAAAACACTAGATCAAACTCAATGTGTGGTACCGTTGAGTATATGGCCCCAGAAATTGTTCAGGGCCGAGGTCATGATAAGGCTGCAGACTGGTGGAGTGTGGGAATCCTTCTTTTTGAAATGCTTACGGGCAAGGTGAGTTGTTTGAGGGGGGGAGCTTGATTAGAAGTGTCTGCATCGCAGATGAGTTATCTGTTGGATATATCCTTATGTTTGTATATTTACTCTTTTTCCAATATATTGTAGCCCCCATTTGTTGGTGGAAACAGGGACAAAGTTCAGCAGAAGATAGTGAAGGAGAAGATAAAGCTTCCAGCGTATTTGTCTAGTGAGGTTCATTCTCTGCTGAAAGGCGTAAGTTGTTCGCTATGTTCACCTTGCTCCCATGTATTTTGTGCAATCGGCCTTGTGCTTGTTTCCAGAGTCAACCGGTTTGATCTTGGGATTGAATACTGAGCCCATCACTTTTTTGTTTCAGTTACTGCACAAAGAAGCTGGCAGGCGGCTGGGAAGTGGACCAGGCGGCAGCCACGAAATAAAGAATCACAAGTGGTTCAAGTCAGTAAACTGGAAGAGGTTAGAGGCCCGACAGATCCAGCCAAGCTTCCGGCCGAATGTTGATGGCAAGACCTGCATCGCCAACTTCGACGAGTGCTGGACGAGCATGCCCGTGCTGGACTCTCCGGTGGCCAGCCCCGTCGCTGCAGATAGCAACTTCGTGGGGTTCAGTTATGTGAGACCGGCGCCATTCCTTCAAAGGCCGAGTCCTCTAGGCTGAAGAACTACTTTGACGGTTGAAATTATCTCTACCACGGAGTGTGAAGAATGCTGTTGATCGGTTTGCTCGTATGACGATCGCACGAAACTGTCTATTTCTTGTGTGCCATTATTGTTGTGTGGGTGTCTGTTAGACTTTATTCCCACTTGACGTAAGAGGAGGCTTCCAGCAGGTGGTTAGCCTAATGGAAGTGAAACCTTAGCGGGCATATTAGTAGTGAGGTAGTGCATTGGAAACGCTTTGTGATAATTGCCTAGTCACACGCCTAAGGAAGCGTGCATTGGCCGACATAACGGGCAAATTATCTCGTGTGGGTAAAGTTGTACCCCTATGCAGAGTGTAAATCTATTCGAATAGCCGTGTCCACGGTCATGGACATGCTGAGCAAAGCCACTCTAAGTTAGATTTTGTTTTTGGTTTTAAAATAACTTTGAACATGTTTTAGGATGGGTAATCCTTGTGGTAAAAATTGGGCGGTTAGCCATGTGATAGGAGGGTATCCTTCAACATGTTTCTTATGGAGGTTATCCACTATAAAATTGTCAATTTAAAATATTATTTTAGATATGGATTAAAATTTTGCCTTGGAACTTAGTATAATTATTTAAATTTAAAAATACTGATTTATGCAAATAAACCCCTACAACCTTCCTTGGTGTACTTATGTATGCATTCTAATTCTTGTATTAGGTGTAATTTGCGAGCACGGTAGTTGTGCTCATACTTGCTGAATATTATTATTCAGGATAAGATTATAATCCAGAAGGTGAGGATCCAGACGTTTAGGCTACGACTCCAGACGATTGACTGTGGCGCATCGTGTGGTCTACTACCTTTTTGGCTTCCGCTATGTTTTTTTTTATATTTGGCCTTGGGGCCATGCTGTAATAAACTCTGTTACTTATTAATGAAGCGCTTGATATGTTTGTGATAACACTTTTTTTGTGAGACTGTGTACACTAGAAATCCTGGACTAGTGTGTGAACGCAGTGAATTCGGGATCATTCGTTCCCTGGTTCGATAATTATTTATGGCCCAAAGAATTTGTTATACATTCCGATCACGAGTCTCTCAAACATATTAGAAGTCAAAGTAAACTAAACCATAAACATGCAAAATGGGTTGAATTTATTGAATCTTTTCCTTATATCATTAAACACATGAAAGGGAAGGAAAATGTTATTGCGGATGCTTTGTCTAGACGTTATACTATGCTTTCTCGACTTGACTTCAGAATTTTTGGATTAGAGACTATTAAAGTGCAATATGTGCATGATGTAGATTTTAAAGAAATATTGTTGCATAGTAAAGAATTAAAGAGATGGAATAAATGTATAGTGAATGATAAATTCTTGTTTCATGCTAACAAGCTATGCATTCCAGCTAGCTCTGTTCGTCTTTTGTTGTTATAGGAGGCGCATGGAGGAGGTCTCATGGGACATTTTGGCATCAAGAAGATGGAGGACATCCTAGCTGAACGTTTCTATTGGCCCAAAATGCGACACGACGTCGAGCACTACATTGCTTGCCGCACTACATGCAATAAAACTAAGTCCCGGTTTAATCCACATGGTTTATATATGCCTCTTCCTGTGCCTAGTGTTCCTTTGGAGGTTATTTCAATGGACTTTTGTTTTAGGACTACCTAGAACAAAGAAGGGGAGCGATAGTGTTTTTGTTGTTGTGGATATATTTTCTAAAATAGCACATTTTATACCTTGTCATAAGAGCGATGATGTTACAAATATTGCTGATTTGTTTCTCAGAGAGATTGTTTGACTACTTGTAGTGCTCAAAACCATTTTTTCAGATTGGGATGTGAAGCTTTTGAGTCACTTTTGGCGCACCCTTTGGGCAGAATTGGGGACCAAGCTACTATTTTCGACTACTTGTCACCCTCAAATGGATGGATAAACTGAAGTTGTCAACCACATGTTATCAACTATGTTGATGGCTGTTTTGAAGAAAAACTTAAAGATGTGGGAAGAATATCTATCTCATGTAGAGTTTGCTTACAATAAATTGCTGCATTCAACCACGAAGATGAGCCCTTTTCAGGTAGTATATGGTTTTAATCCTCGAGCTCCTATTGATTTATTGCCTATTCCATCTCTCCCTCTCTCGGCAAACAGATTGTCCTCGAGCTAAAAGGAGGGGTAGCGACGCTTGAAGTCATCAAATGGCTCCCATGATATGTCGGCGTCGGGCAAGGCTTCCCATTGAACCAAGACCTTCCATTTACCGCGAGCTAGACGAGCACCCACCATGCGCGGAGGCACTGGGATTACGCGGCCATACTGGAGTGCGGATAATGCAGGAGGAGCAGCGGGCAGCTCGCCGTGGAATGCTTTGAGCAAACTTATGTGAAATACATCATGAATACGAGCACGAGGTGGCAGCTCCAAGCGGTAAGCCACCGTGCCGACCCTAGCCAACACCTTGTACGGGCCATAAAATCATGGCGCCATCTTCTTATGGGCGTGGGCAGCGAAAGAGAGATCCTGACAGTGGTGTTTGTAGTGTTGTTGTGCCTACAGGAGTTGTTCCTTCACCTCAGCTAGGAAGGTGTCATGGTCGCGCCACATGGTGTCAACGGCAGCCACCCGAACGTCGTTCTTTGTATACCGTTGCATGGTCAGTGGCTCCTGACTGTCGACCACCTTGAAGGGTGTGTCACGAAGTGAGGACTGGAACAAAGTATTATAGCAATACTCTGCTCATGGCAGCCAGCATAGCTATTGTTGTGGACGGTCGCTTGAAAAACAACGAATGTACATGGTCACAATTTTTTGACCACCTCCGTTTTCCCGTTGGATTGTGGGTGAAAAGCCAAGCTGAGATGGAGTTTTGCCAAGCTGAGATGGAGTTTTACGTCGGCGAGGTTGAAGAGGTCCGTAAAAAAATTACATGTGAAAATGGGATCCTAGTCGCTCACAATGGAGTAGGGGAACCCGTGCAGCCGAACCACTACTTCGAAGAAGACCGTGGCAACCGAACTCGCGGTGTACAGATGCGCCAATGGAATGAAGTGGGTGCATTTGGAGAACCGGTCTACCACTGTGAGGATGATCGATTTCCCATTTACGCACGGCAGCCCCTCAATAAAATCCATGGAAATGTCCTCCCAAATGCATGAAGGTATGAGTAGTGGCTGTAGCAGGCCGGCCAGATGAAGATGCTCGGACTTGTTGCGTTGGCAAGTTGCACAAGCACGAACAAATTCCAACACCGTTGTCTAGACGTTGGGCGTGTGGAACTACGCCCGGAAGCGATGGAGCGTCTTCTGGACGCCTTCGTTGCCAATGGAGTGCACCACCTCCAGGGCCGATGCTAATGCCGGTGCGGAGGCCAGCAAGAATATCTGGCATTGGTACTGGACCAGGCCATCGACGAAGCTCCATGGTAAGCCAAGAGTGCCTGCCAGCACCTGAGTCCGAAGGCGACCGAGCTCAGTATCTTCGTCGGTCTCCTTATGGCCTCGAAGAGGCCAAATAGGGGCCCCGAGATGGCCAGAAGCTGATCGTCGGACCGGTCGGCCTCGGCGTCCCGCTGCGACAAGGTGTCGGCGACAATGTTGAGGCGACCGGGCTTGAATTCCACGCGAAAGTCGTAGCCGAGGAGCTTGCTAACCCATTGGTCCTGCGGAATCGTGGAGAGTCGTTGGTCAAGTAAAAACTTGAGACCGTAATGGTCAGTACATACCACGAATGAGCGCCCCCATAGATACGGGCACTAATGGTGAATAGCTTGCACCAAGCTGATCAGTTCGCGTTTGTAGGCCGCCAGTTTGGCATGGCGTGGAACTATCATGCAGCTGAAGAAAGCGATGGCATCCACTCCCTGGTGCAGGACGACTCCAAAGCCTGAGCTGGACATGTCGCACTCCACGATGAAGTCGACGGTGAAGTCAGGCAGTTGGAGGATAGGCACCTCCACCAAGGCCGCTTGTAGAGTCTGGAATGCCGCCGCCACTGCTGGCGACCAAGCGAACACCTTCTTCTTGAGCAGCTGTGTTAGGGGTGCAGCCACCGTGTCGAACCCCTGGATGAATTTGCGATAGTAGCTCGCCAAGCTGAGGAAGCCGCGAAGGGCTCGAACGGTCCGTGGTTATGGGCACTCCAGGACCGCCTATACCTTATGGGGATCCATGGCAACGCCGTCAGTGGAGATGACATGGCCTAAGTATGCCACAGATGTCATGCCGAATAGACACTTGGACTTCTTGAGAAAAAGCATGTTCTGCCTTAGCACGCGGAACACCGCTCGCACATGGCGGAGGTGTTCGGACCATGAAGAACTGTAAATCAAAATGTCATCAAAAAACAAGCACAAAACGTCGAAGGAAGGGTCGTAGAAGATCATTCATAAGTGCTTGAAACGTTGTCCGGGCGTTGGTGAGGCCAAATGGCATCACTAGGAACTCAAATAAGCCCTCGTGAGTGCGGAATGTCATCTTCTCAATGTCCCGAGGGTGCATGCGCACCTGATGGTACCCCAAACGTAAGTCCAGCTTGGTGAAGAAGCATGCACCACGGAGCTCATCGACAACAAGAATGGGAAACTTGTCCTTGATGGTGCGCTCATTGAGGGCCCTGTAGTTGACGCAGAAGCACCATGATCCGTCTTGCTTCTTAACAAGCAAGACCAGCGAGGAGAATGCCGAGTGACTGGGTTGTATGATTCCTTGGCGCTGCATCTCGGTGCACTGCCTTTCGAGCTCGTCCTTGAGGAGCTGGGGTAGCGATATGGTCGTACAAACATGGCCAGAGTGTCCAACAGTAGAATGATGCGGTGATCACGTCCGTGTTCCAGCAGTAGCTTGGTTGTCTCGGCGAAGATGTCGTCGAACTCGGCCAGTAGCTCATCCATCAAATCGGACAACAAGACTGCACATGACCGTGGCACGTTGGATGGTGCACCTAGCCCGTGCCAACACACCAAGCGTTGGTCGCGATGGAACGTCATGGTGAGTGCCTCGAAATCCCACAGGACCGGCCCGAGGGTACGCGGCCACTGGACGTCGAGGATGACGTCGAACCCATCTAGTGGAATCGTGTAGCAGCCCACTTGGAAGTCTTCAGTGCCACGTTGATTGGCAAGGTGTGACAGACGCCAGTGCTGGGCACCCACTCCCCATCAGCGACGATGACCTGCAGTCCTGTGCGCACCTACGTGCGAAGGCTGAGGTGTGTAGTCGTCTCGTAGTTGATGAAGCTGTGCAATGACCCTGAGTAGATGAGAGCCAGCAACACTGTTCCAGCTACTCCCCCCACTAGGCGCATGGTTTGGGCCGCACACGGTTGGATGTCGGTCAATGCATATAAGGATATTGAAGGACCGAAATGGCAACAGAGGGGGGGTGAATGGTGCCTAAAAATTAATAACTCCCCTTTACTGTATTTAAACAAGCCTACAAAGATCTCTGGAGATCTAAAGAAAATAAATGAAGCAAGATCAAAGAACAAAAACAAGCCTCAGTCGTTCTTACGAAATCGGAAGCTCGGCGGTCAAAGCGGAAGTTCCAAAATCGAAGTTCGAATTCCGTGCGGAAGTTCCGCTTGCGGTAGTTCCGCTGTGTAAAATCGGAAGCTCCGATTATCCTGACCGAAGAACAGAACGCTCAGGTTTTTACCCAAAAATCCAAACTACTTTTGATTTGTTGTTCTTCTCTGGTCAAGTTTCACAGGACATCATCCTAAACAACATGTTGACCGTATTGAGAAAAAGTTGCAAGCAAAGATTCAATAATCAAAGCAAAATCGGGTTTCTTGAAGAATACGAAAGAAAGACCAAAACCCGCGAATAGAGAGATTCTTAGATTCTTAGCTCATGAAACTTTGAGGATATATTAGCAATATCAAAACGACTCTAGCTCTCAAGTTTCATGCACTCTCATAAGATGAATCAAAAGATACACCGAAACCTAGATATCCAACGTATAAACAGTGAGAGGAAGAGTTGCAAAATCAAATAATCAAAACCTCAGATTTCATTGGATTGAAACAAGGATTACAGAGGTAAAGCAAAGAGGAATGATTACAATAGGTTTCAGTTCATACACTCCAACTCAAACACTCTCCAAAAATCCAAACAACCTCTCCAAATGCAAACCCTAATTTTTTCTCCAGAGTTTCAACCCTATCTCCAGGGTTCTCCCCTATTTATAGCCCTTGGCTAATGGGCCTACAACCCATTAAGCCCACTAGACCCAAACAGAACCGCCTCCACTTGTGCGCTTTGCGAAAAGACCCTTTCGCCCTTGCGCACCTTCTTGGAAGGTTAGTCTTCCTTCTTGTGCACGACTCGCAACCGCTTCAAGATTCACGCCGTCTTCGACACATCTCGACCGTTCTGACCTCAACGCCTCCTGCGCCTAGTCCGGTCCACGTGTCTCGCCACGACTCCATCTCGATGCCCTGCAGTCATCACAAGCAAAAACACATCACATAGCATTGCTCACAATCATAGCAACAACATTTGTATAAGACTCAAACTCATACAACCTCAATTACACAAAATATGCACGCCTTTGTTCATTTACGTGTACAATCGGAAGTTCGCGTAACAATCGGAAGTTCCGATTATCGGACGTTCCGCTTTCCCATAGCGAAGTTCCGATTATCGGACCGTCCGCACTCGAGTTGGAGGATCCGATTCACAACACACTGTCGATATTATCGGAAGTTCGTGCTCCCGAGGCGGAAGTTCCGCGCTTAACTCAACGAACTCAAAACCCAGTTAATCGGAAGTTAGATCGCCGAACTTCCGCTCCTACGGTAGTAGTTCGATCATCGGAACCTGCAGCTTACTGCCGGAAGTTCGATTATCCGATTGACAGAACCAGCACAAACATGGGGATTCAAATCCCAACCCATCCAACAAGATGTCAATTACTCATCACTCACAAGGGAGGACCTCTCACATGGTCTCTCAATCTCCCCCTTGATGAGTATATTGACAACCACCGAAAAAGCATAAGATGAGTTTGAGTTAAAAATCAATCATGGTCTAAAAAAGTAATAAAGCTCAAGACCATGTTGACACAAGAGAAAGACTTGAGAAAGATGAAAGAGCAATTTTATTTATCGCAAAAACTCAAGGCTTTTCTCCAAACTTCTCCAAAAGACTTACTTTTTCTCCAAAACTTCTCCCCCTTTGGCAATAAAATCATCAACATGCATTTAAGAGGAGGAGATGAAGTTTTTCATTTTAAGCAAGTGGAGCCATGAAGATTATCCAAAATGACTATTAGAGAATTACACCAAGCCATAATTCAACAGAAAGCTATCAAGATCATGACAATTGATGTATAGAAAAGCTAAGCCAAAGAAGGCATAATCTGAGAATTTTGACCAATTTCTTAGCATGCCAAGTGTATCAAGATTATAATCTAGCTAAGAGTTATCCAAGGAAGATGCAAGCCATGTCAAATAATCTAAGTTGAACCAAGAAGACTCATATTGAACAGTTTAGAAAGCTACCAGCCATAAGATTGACTCATTTGATCCAGTACTTGGTCTTTTTAATGATAAGCACTCTTAGCACATTTTGCTTTTCTGAAAGACATTTATGGCTTTATCTTGGTAAAGCAAGTCCTGGACTAGGAGCCATCCACAACTGCCTCCCAAGCTTCAACCATTTTTCAATTTTTTGAACCATGTGCTAGATCTCAAGCCTTATGCGATCACCCCAAGCAACAGACTTAAGGAGGTGATCTTAGGTCATCCAAAACTCCCCCTGAGTTCATGTCTAGTGCAATGGCAAGCAGTCTCATGAGAAAGCATTGGTGAGATCAGTTTTTTTGCACAAAAGAGATCATTTTTAAAAAAAAAAATTTGACCAAAGATTCAAAGATAAGTCTTGTTTCTTAAAACCGACATAGCTTAATCTAAGGTTCAAAGAGATTCGAGACTCAACTCGACCTACTTGACATGGTGAGAATCATAAAAGGATAACTAACAACGGACTAGTCTCAAGAGTTATCATGACAAGATTTTAATTCAAGTTGAGCAATTTTAGTCATTTCAACATGGTAAAGACTAGACTACACATAAAAGTCATGATAAATTTAGCAATTAAGCGAGATCATGGCAAGATGTAAAGCAATGAAAACAGATCATAAGGAATAATAATCAGGGCTCCATGCAATTTTATTAAAATGTATACTAAAAAGCAAGAAAATCCAGATTCCCTTCAGAATGAGATGCACTTTTAATTCAGGTTGAGTTATGTCAATAAAGAAGATTCAAAATGAACTCCCCCTGAACCAAAGGAATAAAATCGAGAAACTGGCAAAAAGAAACAGAAAGGCAATCCTTAGAGCATAGATAATATATAAAGGATACTAGCTCAGACTGATTCTCATCTTCCCCATATGACTCCAGGAATATCAACTATTCATCCAACAAACTAAGGAGCAAACACTATCCCTGTCTACCCAAGGGTGGCAGGCCCTTGCTAGAACACTCGTAAGAAGTGAGTAAGCTCAACCTAGAAGAAGAGAAATAGCTAATAAGAAGCACCCCAGAAGCACAAGATGAGAATAAGCAGTCTAAACAGCTTGCAAGAGAACCACTCTAACCTATGCTGGAAGGACTACACCCAATGCACCCATATGCAATGCAAGCGAGAAGGAGTAAGAGCATAATAAAAGTATAATCTGATAGTAAAGCATAAGCTCCTCTCACAACAGTCCATACGGACAAACCACCCCAAGCTCTCCCATGAGTGAAAACCTAGAAACTATCCAAAGGCTTAGTGAAGATATCACCAGCTGGTGCTCACTCTCCTGGCCGGAGCACAATGTCACCCTTCTCTACATGGTCTCGAAGAAAATGATATCGATATCAATGTGCTTGGTCGAGAATGTTGCTGGGTTCTTAGCAATACAAATTGCGAAGTGTTATCACAAAAGAGTGGAACAACATCAATACTTAACCCAAAGTCCTGCAGGTCGAGACCATCAAAGCACTTGGCTACGAAGAGCCCAGGCTGCGACAGCGTGCTCGGCCTCTGCAGTGGATTGTGCAACACCGGACTGCTTCCTTGAAGACCAAGAGACAAGAGAAGTGCCAATGAATTGGCAAGTGCCAGAAGTGCTCTTCCTATCTATCCTACAGCCAGCAAAGTCTGCATCTGAAAAGGCTCTAAGAGATAGACAAGAGGAGGAAGAGTACCAGATACCATAGTCAATGGTAGCTCGAAGGTACCGAAAGATGCGCTTCACCGCCTGGCGGTGAGAGACGCGAGGAGAAGCCTGAAACCGAGCACACAGACACACAGAGAAATGTATGTCAGGTCTCGAGGCTGTGAGGTACAAGAGAGAGCCAATCATGCTCCTAAACTCCTTTTGATCAACGAGTTCACCGTCTTCATACAGGTCAGAGATCTTGTGGAAGACATTGGAGTTGAAGCGGCTTTCCATCGCTCATGTCGAAGCGCTTGGGAGGTCTCGAGTGTACTTGCCTTGGTGCGAAAAGTACCCTCCGAGTCTTTTGATTTGGAAGCCAAGGAAGAAGCTCAACTCGCCCATCATGCTCATTTCAAACTCAGAGCTCATGACATCGGAAAAGCGGGAAACAAGAGCATGCGAGGAGTCGCCAAAGATAATGTCATCCACATAGATCCGGACGAGCAAAAGATCGGTGCCAAGGCGGCGAATGAACAAGGTCTTGTCAATTTTACCCATTTGAAAGTCATGACTCAAGAGATAGGACTTAAGCCTTTCATACCAAGCTCAGGGAGCTGTTTGAGTCCATACAAAGCTTTGGAAAGCACTGTAGACATGGTTAGGGTATTTGGGGTTCTCGAAACACGGAGGTCATCTAACATAGACTTCTTCCTCAATAAGACCATTGAGGAAGGCACTCTTGACATCCATCTGGTAAAGCTTGAAACCCTTAGAAGTGCAAAGGCAAGCGAATTCTAATGGCTTCAAGTCAGCTCACAGTGCAAATGTCTCCTCAAAATCGAGACCCTCAACACAGGAATAGCCACGAGCTACCAGTCTAGCCTTGTTTGAATGACTAACCCATCTTCACTTTGCTTGTTCTTGAACACCCACTTAGTCCCAATGATATTGTGACCTTGCGGGGGCTCAGCAAGCGACCAGACCTTGTTTCTTTCAAAGTTTTCCAATTCCTCGTGCATGGCGTTAGTCCATGACTCATCGAAAGAGCATGACAAGCGTCTTTGGGCTCAAGCGAGGCAACAAAGCGTAACGGAGCAGAATAGAGACATGCCGGTTTTGAGCAGTGACTCGCTCAAAAGATCTTCAATGATCTGCTCTGAAGGATGGTCCTTTTGAATGTGTCTAGGAGGTCCAGGGTGAGAAGAAGAAGTGGCCTCTATCTCATGAGCAGATGAGATAGGAATAGAGCCACTCGCTCGGAGAAGCGAAGGTAAGGGTGATCTCCTCGAGTGCGGTGGAAGAAGGCACCTCAAGAGGAGGAGAAGGAACTGGATCGGGTAGACAACCCTCATCTCCATCCTCCTCATAGTCCACAAAGATGGACTCAGACTGCTCTAGAGAACCTGAGATATCAGGCCTAGTCCTCGGAGTGGCCTCATCGAAGGTCACCTCATAGGTTTCTAACATTTTGCTAGACTCGCAGATTCCAGACTCTATAGGCACGAGAAGAAGGCGAGTAACCCAGAAAGATCCCATCACAAGATCGTGATTCGAACTTATCTAGGTTCCCAGACTTCAAAATAAAACACTTGCAACCAAACACACGAAAATGCGAGACGCTGGGTTTTCGCCCATATCTCAACTCATAAGAAGTGCGATGCAAGAGTGCAGAAGAAAGACTCATTAGAAACATGACAAGAAGTAGCAATTGCCTCACCAAAACTTCCTAGGTGTAGAGTATTCATCAAGCATCGTCACAGCCATCTCGACCAAGGTGCAGTTCTTCCTCTCCAGCAACGCCACATTGGGGGCGTATGGAGCGAGCGGTGCTCTACACTGTCTCACCACAAAACTCTCAAAGTAGGAATTCTTGAACTCGGTGCCATTATCGGTGTGAATTGCTCGTAATGCACCAGGAGCTCAACGGAAAGCCTACTAAAAGACCACGAAAAGAGTAAGCGTCTCATCCTTGAGGCTAAGAAAAACACCTAAGAGTACCTCGAGAAGTCATCGACCACAACAAGAATATACCACTTCCTCCTCACGTTGCACTCATTTGGACCAATCTGTATCCATATGGGCGATTGTCACAGTGCGTCGATCATTGTCACTATATTTGGAGAGTGAAGCGGCAACCATCTTGCCGTGCCGGCAGGAGAACAAACTAGATCCTTGACCATCTTGAGTTTTGGCAAACCACGAATGAGATCATGGCCGACTCGTGTCAAATGATCAAAGCCTATATGACCTAGTCTCCTATGCGGAAGGTCAAATCACGGGATTGAAGCAATTAAACACGGAGAGGATCACGGAAGACTCGGAAAAATCAGCACGAAAGATCCTCCTATATCGAGAAATCCATAAACTAGGCTACAGAAGAATCAAGAATTTTGCAATTGTTTTTCTTAAAGCTCACCTCGAAACCGTCATCGGTGGTGAGAGAGGAAAGCGATTATCTGCGGCTTACTTACTAAGGCAACATCTTTTAAAATAAAAGAATCATTAATGCTCATTGTACCTTTAGCGATGACGCGCCCAAAAGAAGCATCTCCGATGGTGATCGTCTCATCACCTCGAGCACGGGCTAGGGAAGAAAACCAACGAGAGTCTCCGGTCATATGACGAGAACACCGAGTCTACAATCCAAACCTTTGCCTTCCGGCCGCGCGACACGAGTCAAGCAGAGTAAAGTCTCGATCTTGGGGTGAATCAACGATGATTTGGGCACCCAATCTTGAGTAACACGTCGAGCAGATGAAGTAGTCAAGCAAGACCGACCTCTATCTACCCTCGCTCTGTCACTCAACAAGCGGAAGGTCGTGTAGGACAGACCAAGTCTTTGAATCCGATTGCTATGGAAGAGCGAGTCGAAGTGCGCAACATCTTGATCACGCAGTGGTAGCCATCTCGAAAGGAAAGCGAGATCTACACTCAAAGCGGCGGAAGTCACGATCAAAGGGAGCATGAGGACGAAAATCGAAAACTCGGAAAAACCAAGTCCTCGATCTTGCCCTAAATCACCACCAGATCAAACCTAGACCTCATGTTGGTCTTAGGTGCACTCATGGTGCCGGGTGACCATGAATGCACCTAAAGACTCAACATGGTCTCTACTGCGATCTTGGCGCGCTACCAAGCAATGATCAACCAAATGTCCATCCTTCCGGCGGAAGGTGCAATGATACTCGCCTCAGAGAGGCGGCTGCGCAGTGGAATCACCTTCTTCATCAGAGATCCTTTGAACAAAACCCGCGATTTAAAATTGACTTTCTCAGTCCTGAGCTTAGTTTTGATCACACACAGTGCTATGGTTACGAGCACGGCGGTGGATGCTTCCTCATATCCTCATGAAAATCATATCCTAGACCTTGATTAAATTTACAAATCTTGGATTTGTCTAGAATGAGATTTAGCTTCTTCTTGCCTCCTACAAATTTCTCAAGAGTGTTCATAAGATACTAACACTCACGAAAAAGAGAGGTGCAAGAAGAGCGAGAAGAAGGAACAACGAGAAGATAAGGGAGTAGAGGAAGAAGAACCAACGACATAGGAAAGATTGGCTTGTGCATGCACAAACCGACTTTGAGGGCGATCCTATTGCTAGCAGATTAGTTCACGTTGCTAGGCGTCTCTACCAAACCCTTAGACTTCTTCCCAAAGACACACAATACAAGCGTAAGATTGTGTTTCTAGAAAGTCCTTAGTTAGCTTCACACATTTTTCATCCAAGGCAACCAAATCACATTTTAGTTTATTACATTGATTGCATGGTGAGCTAACAAGGTCCTTAGAAGCATCTTGAGCAGCTTTGTTATTGTGATCAATCATTTCTTGGGCTGCTTAGATCTGATTCTAGTTCGTGATTAACTTAGGACGATTTAAGCAAGAAACAATGGGCTCTAGTAGCGCGACTTGGAATTTGACAATTTTGTGATCCGCCTGCTTTAGGTTCATCTTGAGATTATTACAATTTTCACAAGTCTCGAGGCGAGATCAAGCAACATGGTATCTGAGACCTCTAAGCGAGTTGTCCTTAACCTCACATGAGGTGCAAGCGATAACCTCAACAGTAGTAGATGAAGGAGGTGCTACCCTACTCATCTCTAGTTAAAGAAGAAGGCTAATGTTCTCCACTTTAATCATGTCTAGTTCGGAGGACACACTATCATGCAAGGTCCTTAGTTTTCCATGTCATCAAGCAAAGCACGACAAGTGTCACAATCATCACGGGAGGGAAGCGGATGTAAGTAAAGTAAGCTCCGTGATAGTCTAGCTACTTCCTTCTCCAACTCGAACACTTAGCCCTAGACTTAGCATGAAATCTACCTAGCTTAAGAAAAGCATCATTAAGCTGGTCGTAAGTAGGACTAACCTCGTCGGAGTCGGAGTACAGCTCGCTATCGCTCAGTTCGCCCCCAAGGGTCATGAAGCACATGCCGGAGAAGTTGTCGTCGTCCTTGGGATCATGATCGTCCTTCCCATCATCGTCACTCCACCCCTCCACCTCGTTGGTGTCCGGTTAAATCGAGGCGGTGAGGACGCGATGGAGCAACTTCTTTGCCTTCCCAAAGTTGCGGAACTTCTTCTTGCCATGGTCAGTCTTTGAGGGCTTCGTGTTGCGGTTCTTGTCGATGTAGTCGTTCTTGCTCGGACCGCCATAGTCACCTTTGCCCTTTCCCAGCTTGGGACAGTTTGCTCGGATGTGGTTGGGGCCACCACACTCGAAACAAATCACAGGACCTCCTCTTTTTCCATCCCTCCTCCTATTGTAAGCATGGGAAAACTTCCGAGCTAGGAGGGCTAGTGTTCATCCTCAAGCGCTCTAGCGATCATCGGTTATGTCACGAGAGCAAGCTAGGGAGAACCCGTATCGACTTAGAAGAAGATCGGAGGTGGGATCGGTGACTAAAGCCATCGATTGTGACTTCGACCTTGAGAGACAATGTCAATCTCATGAGTCTTGAGGCGAGTAAAGCGCATCAAGAGTCGTGGTCGAGAGGTCCGTGCTATCCTTGATGGTAGTCACTTTCATCTCCCAAACACGAAGATCGAGTCAGAAAGCATCTGTCGGCGTTATCCGAGTCGGGGTATGTAAGACCGACCGCTCGGAGGTTGCTCAAAATCTTATGAAACCGCGAAAAACACTCGTCAAGAGATTCACGACAAGCATCTCAAATTCATTGTATTCACGCTTGAACTGGTCTTGTCGAACCGTCTTAATCACAGGTGGTGCCCTCATGGTATGCATCGAGGTCACCCGGATGTAAATAGCGTAAGTCAAATGAGAAATGCGATCAAACTCACTTCTACTCAAACCACGAATGATGATGTTCCTAGCCTTAGCATTGGCCTCAACATCGGGCATGTTTCCACATTGATGTTTTCATCGGCGAGGCGCAAATCTCACCTTCACCTTTCTCGGATGGCATACCCCGAGCACGGATGTATGTTTCCATTCGGCTCTTCGGAAGGGTAATCCATGACATCAAAGGCGGAGGCTTGGTGGAATACTTGTCCGTTGCCATGGCTCAACCGACGGTTAAGATCTATAAAGAAGAGCTAGCAGACTACGATACCAATTGAAGGACCGAAATGGCAGCAGAGGGGGTGAATGGTGCCTAAAATTAATAACTCCCTTTCTTGTATTTAAACAAGCCTACAAAGATCTCACGGAGATCTAAAGAAAATAAATGAAGCAAGATCAAAGAACAAAAACAAGCCTCAACATTCTTTCCGAAATCGGAAGCTCGCCACAAAGTGCGGAAGTTAGAAAATCGGAAGTTCGAATTCCCGTCGCGGAAGTTCCGCTATGTAGTTCATTGTGTAAAATCGGAAGCTCGATTATCTGACCAAGACGAGCGCTCGGGTTTTGCCCAAAAATCAAACTACTTTTGATTTGTTGTTCTTCTCTGGTCAAGTTTCACAGGACATCATCCTAAACAACATCTTGACCGTATTGAGAAAAGTTGCAAGCAAAGATTCAATAATCAAAGCAAAATCGGGTTTCTTGAAGAATACGAAAGAAAGACCAAAACCATGAATAGAGAGATTCTTAGATTTTTAGCTCATGAAACTTTGAGGATATATTAGCAATATCAAACGACTCTAGCTCTCAAGTTTCATGCACTCTCATAAGATGAATCAAAAGATACACCAAACCTAGATATCCAGCGTATAAGCAGTGAGAGGAAGAGTTGCAAAATCAAATAATCAAAACCTCGATTTCATTGGATTGAAACAAGGATTACAGAGGTAAAGCAAAGAGGAATTATTACAATAGGTTTCAGTTCATACACTCCAACTCAAACACTCTCCAAAAATCCAAACAACCTCTCCAAATGCAAACCCTAATTTTTCTCCGAGTTGCAACCCTATCTCGTGGTTCTCCCTATTTATAGCCCTTGGCTAATGGGCCTACAACCCATTAAGCCCACTAGACCCAAGCAGAACCGCCTCCACTTGTGCCGCTTCGAAAAGACCCTTTCGCCTTGCGCACCTTCTTGGAAGGTTCCGTCTTCCTTCTTGTGCACGACTCGCAACCGCTTCAAGATTCACGCCATCTTGACACATCCCGACCGTTCGACCTCAACGCCTCCTGCGCTTAGTCCGTCCACGTGTCTCGCCACGACTCCATCTCGATGCCCTGCGATCATCACAAGCAAAACACATCACACAAGCATTGCTCACAATCATAGCAACAACATTTGTATAAGACTCAAACTCATACAACCTCAATTACACAAAATATGCACGCCACTGTTCATTTACGTACAATCGGTAGTTCCGCCGTAACAATCGGAAGTTCGATTATCGGACGTTCCGCTTTCCCATAGCGGAAGTTTCGATTATCGGACCGTCCGCACTCGAGTTGGAGGATCGATTCACAACACACTGTCAAGTATTATCGGAAGTTCCGCTCCCGGCGGAAGTTCGCACTTCCACTCAAGAACTCAAAACCCCAAATTAATCGAAGTTACGATCGCCGGAACTTCCGCTCCTTACGGTGGTAGTTCGATCGCCGGAACTTCCGCGGCCTACACGGAAGTTCCGATTATCACGATTGAGACAGAACCAAGACAAACATGGGGATTCAAATCCCAACCCATCCAACAAGATGTCAATTACTCATCACTCACAAGGGAGGACCTCTCACATGGTCTCTCAGATATGTCGGGCTCCTGCTCGTTCTCCAGTGGTAAATCATCATCGGCGTCATCGCTTGGGGCCAAAAGCACAAACAAACACTTGCACCGATGATTTGGTGTGAACTTCTTCTCGCAATTGAAGCACATGCCAGCTTCCCTGCGAGTTGCCATCTTGGCAAACGTCAGGTAACGCCGGTGAAGATGTGGTTCGGGGTTCCTCTGCCGCAGCGTCTTTGGAGCAGAGAATTTCTGGGCGGCTACGGATTGGTTTGTCTTGTTGCTCTTGCCGCGCGCTGCGGGCGCCCGGCTATTGCCATTCTTGCCAGAGTGGTAGCGCATTTGTTTGGCCGCTTATTACGGTGGCAGCTGGCCGGCCACCTGAGTGCGCCTCTCGTAGGCCCAGGCGAGGACCATTGTCATCTGGATGCTTGCCAGGTTTTGTAGCTCGACATCCGTCCGGATGGGCTCCATCAAGCCCGGGGTAAAGAGCTGCACCTATTGGCGCGGTTGAAGGCGCTCCGCACGACACAATATCACAAGGAAACGTTACTGGTACTCTTCCACGGTGCAGATCTACGAGAGCTACTTGAGGTCCCCTAGAGGATTGTGCCAAATGGATGGCACAAAGCGAAGGCTGACGTATTCCTTGAAATTCTTCCATTGGGCTCGCCTTCGTCTTGTTCCAACTGAAAGTACCATTGTTGAGTAATACCAACAAGGTGATACGAGGCAAGCCATACCTTCTCCGCTTCCAGCGTTTTCTGTCCCCAGAAAAATTAATTACAGCGTTGCAACCAACCCAGGGGATCTTCCTTGTCGTCATATGTCGGTAACTCCAGCTTGTGGAAACGTCAAGGGTTGCTCCCCTCCGTGTGCTGGTTGGATACGCTGGCGGTGCCGAATGGCGTCGGTAGCAGCCCGTCGCCCATAGTGTGTTTCTCCTTCTCCACTGCGCCGATGCGATCCGCCAGGCTGAGGATCACGTTCTTGAGTTCTGTTATTGTAGACACCATGGTTGGAATCTGATCTATGGTGCCTTTCAGATCGGTTAGCTGTGCCTTTGGACATGTCTGCTGTCAAAATAGCCACCTGCTGTTCAACGACAGCCATCTGTTCTTCAGAATCCATGGTAGTATCGTTGCCACGAGAGATCGTTGGCTCTGATACCAAGTTGTCACGACCAGGTCCACGACTAGGTAAGTTGTCGTCACGACCAAATCTTGGTCAAAGGTTGTAGTCGTGCAGGGCAGGGAACGCCGATCAGAGTCTTCGGTGAGACGTTGTACTACTTTGTCACGGTCTAGAGACCGAAATGGATAATCGTGGGTAACTGCAGGCTTTGGCCCGGGCCTCTTCAACCAGGAGCCGTGATGGAGATAATAGGGACAGAGAAGGAAGCGTGCGCTGGGAGGAGATGCGCAGGGAGGAAGGTGGACAAGGAAGCAGAAATTAGAGATAATTCTTGCTTCTATTTCCATATGTAATAAGCTCCTTAAATAAGGATAGCCCCACCTAATAATCATATCTAATCATACTAAACTTGTAGATAACAAATTAACTAAGCAATCTTTTCTGAAAATGGAAAGTAACTAATGCGCCATATATGATTAGCGTGATTTGCGCCACTGATATGTGATGCCGACCATAACAGTTGGACTGCACAACTTGGTATGCTACCGTTCTAAATTCAAACATGGGTTCATGTTTCTTATTTTAATTACATATATCTTTAGCTAGGACATTAGCACTGTCGTAGCAAAGAAGACTAGACAGTAAAAGAGGAGACCCTCGGTATCTTGGGAGTGACCAAAGGATCCTCGAAGAGGGGACCAATTGCCACGAAAGGTGTATATTAATTGCCCCAAAAACTGGGTATGAGTTATTACATGGTGGAAGGAGGTCATTTATAGCCTTCCGACAGGGTACATAAGATTACGAATATACCCTTAAAAATGTCATACACCTATAGGGGCCACAGGGACTTTTCCACCCTCTACGTGTAGCCTTCGGACTATGGTGGACTCCTCTGGTCTTAGTCCACTTGGTTGGTGCGCTCGGTCCCCCGGAGTTCTTTGGCCCTTCGCACCTTGCAGGGCGGCTCTGGGCCGAGGTGGCCCCGAGCCCCCTCGCCGCCTCGGGGTGGCCCCTCAGGGGGGGCCTCGTGGCCTTCGGACCCCCTTCGGTGGGGGGGGGGACCTGTGGTGTTTGTCAGATTGTGAGAGTTGGTGGGTTGTCCCTACGACAAGTATTAAAATATATACTATTAGCTAAACTCCACGCACCAGTATCTTTCTTGTATAAAATGCTCATTGAAAGGGAATTCTTCTTCTTTCATATTTTTTTAGATCCCTTATAGTGTAGACTCACATTCTTTGTTATTTACCATACTGGCAATATTGCGTTTTAGGTGGGCTACAATGTTGCAACTTTCAGGCGGTGCAATATCGGTAAGGCGAGTCTATGTGGTCTTTAAGAGAGGTAATCGGTGTAAATTGCATTTCCCATTTGCATTTGAAGAGTCTACTTAAGTCTGATGTTTTGAAGCTGTCTTATTTTATTCTTTAAGTGCGTGGCTTCACCTTTGACATTAACCCAGGTGCTATGGAGTCTCTTGAGCTTGACTCATTTGGGCTTTCTATTGTCCCTGCTAGTCTGGTAATTTGGCTGCAAACCTACTTGTCATCTTACCTATAAGCCTGTTAAATCCTGTGCTGCCGTATGAGCATACCACTTACTTCCCTTGCAGGTAAGCACGTTCTGTTTATTTGTCGAAGATGTGCTTGATATAGTTTCTGACACAATCGTTGTGCACGAAGATGCAGTCTCTCGGGTTCAAAGGCTGACACAGGTCTGCATTACTCATTGCCTCTGAATTCTGCTGATAAACATGGAAATGAAACCCCAGATGACTGAAAATCCTTATTGAGTGAAGATACTCTTTAATTGGATGTTCGGGCATTTTGGACACTCAAAATATCCGCGGACCTGGAGATCAGATGGATGAGTACATTAGATATGGAAGGAGAAGAGATTGGCCTGTTAAGAGAATACGGGGGGAAGTCCAGCGGCCGAAAACTCCATAGGAAAACGAGGGATCTGGAGGATGAATAGGAACTACCAATGGACTATTGAGTATTGACACACAATGCTCGATTGCTCGTTGCATCTGCATCCACGGAGAAAAACTTTCCCCGCTGTAATAGTTAGCGCTTTCTGTGCGCCGCAATAGGATATGCCGTGGTGGTACAGTACATATTGGAGGATCACGAAAGGAAAGAGTCGAGTGATGTAGTACAGGACTACTAGTATAGCTCTAGTCAGAGCTCAAGAAGGGCTGGTTTCTTCTCGGGAGTTTGGTTTCTAAAGGTTAGGTTTCTGACAACTTCAACCACTAGTATGCTCTAGTAATATCTTTTCTTTCTGTTGTTGCCTCTGGATGGCCGACCGACTCACGTGTAGCGGATTGCGCATGACGACCGACCTCAACCGGCTCGTGAACGTCTTATCAACTCACTACATCGGTCCTTCTTACTTGTTATTTAGATAACGACGTGTTTTTTCAACAGATATATTTGACTTTTATTTTATTTTCAATTATATATTAGTAAAAATTATTAAAAATATAACGATATGAAAGTATTTTTAATGGCAAATCTAGTGATAATAGTTATACGTGATAAATTTAAATATTTTTGTGTATATTAACGATCAAAATTTTAAAAATTTAGCTACACATGTTCTAAAGGGATATCTAAAAATGAAGAGAGAATGTGTTACTTTTTAGTATGAACGGGGACTGATCGTCCATCGGTGAATGCATACGACAGCGTCGCCTCATTTATTGGCACCAGACTCCGCTGGCCCGAATTTATGACACACTTGCCACAGCTCAATCCGACGGTGTCTAGCAGAGATCATTCATCGTCGTTCAACGGTGCCGCCGCCGCCGCCGCCGCCGCCGATGATGGTCGAGCAGAGAGCTGAGTCAAGACAGTTGTCGCGGATCCATGAAATTGCTACTCGCATGCCGGTCGGCGCTAGCTAGGTCGTTTCTCTCTTCTGTCTGACGCGAAATCGGTGTGGATATCTGAGACAGCTCCAGCCTCCAGGTGAACTGAAGACGGGCAGTCGCAGCTGCCATGTGTACTTTTTTTTTTTACATAATGGAAGAGAAATTTTTTTTCCTCTATCATGCACATAGTCTATTTTATTAATAACTTTAAATCACAGAAGTAACTAAAGCTATTAAAAGTGGTTTAAAGCCTTACAGTCAAACAATGACTGAAAATTAACCTCAATCATGACAGATTCTGTGACTAAACTGCCACCTATGAATACTTAAAATTTGATTTGCAACTACCTCCAGCCTGTCGCTTCCAGCCAGGGACTCCTTCTAGGCCGGTTTCTACAAATTTACCAAGCCATCAACCAGCGCACACTCAAAAAGATAACCTGCAAGGGATCAGTGACCATCTTTTTGACAAAAATAACATCATTCACACGGCACCTATGAATGCTTAAAATTTGCTTCGTCACTACCTCCAGCCTGTCACTTCCAGCCAGCATGGACTCCTTCTGGGCCGGTTTCTGCAAATTTTCCCAAGCCCTTAGCCAGTGTCCACTCAAAAAGATAACCTGCAATGGATTAGTGATCATATTTTTGTCGAAAATAACCTCATTCAGACATAACCAGATAGACCAACATAAGGAACTAGCACCCACTAGGAGTTGTAACTTCAAAATTTGTTGAATACCGGCTAACCAATTCTCAAACATATTTGTTATACTCACAGGAGGAGATAAATTAAATGCACATTGAACAACCCACCATGCAAGACGTGCAAAAGGACATTCAATTAAAAGATATTGAATTATTTTCTCGTTAATACAAAAACAACACTTTTTGCTTCCCCTCCAATTTCTTTTGAGCAGATTACCTTTAGTTAAAACTACCGCTCTTTAGAAATACCAAAGGAATATTTTCACTTTTAATAGAATTTTAATTAGCCAAAAAAGTTCCTAATATGGCCTTGAGAACTTCCAATTAGTGCCGCATAGAAAGATTGTACTGAAAAAAATCCAGACTTATTCAAATTCCACCTAAAAACATCTTTTTGAGAGATCAGATATAAATTAGTAATCCTCGAAATTAACTCATTCCACACATGAAGCTTAGGCCCAATAATAGGTCTTTGAAAAGAAATATTTAAAGGTGTCGTTCGAATAATATTCGCCACTATATCATCATTTCTCCTTACCACAATATAAAGAAGTGGATATTGACTTTTCAGTGAAGATTCTCCGAACCAAATATATGCCCAAAACCTAATTTGCATTCCATTTTTAATCTAGAATGAACCAAAATGAAAAAATTGATCTTTGATTTTCATAAAACCTGGCCAAAAATGGGAAGTTCCAGGCTTATTAACCATCTGCGACACACACTTCCCACCCAAATATTTTGTTTTTAACATAGATTGTCATACTCTTTTTTCATTCAGTAATTTAAATAACTATTTTCCTAGTAGACTTTTGTTTTTCGTGTCTAAGTTCTGAATGCCTAAACCACCCTGCTCTTTAGGTGAACACACTAAACTTCACTTAGCAAGCCTATACTTTCGTTTATGACTGTTGCTCTGCCAGTAAAATCGAGAGCGATAAAAAATATAATCTTTCGAGAACCTCACTATGAACCTCAAAAAAGGATAACATAAACATAGGCAAACTGCTAAGGACTAAATTAATAAGCACTAATCGTCCACCAACACACATTTTTTTTCCTTTCCAACCGCTAATCTTCTTTTCAACTCTATCCTCAACCCATTTTCAATCACAATTCCTTAGTTTTCTGAAGTGAATCGGAATACCTAAGTATCTGAAAGGAAAGGTACCTACTTCACAACCAAATAACTGAGTATATTGTGATTCAACCACTTTGGCAGTACCAAAAACAAAAAATCTCGCTTTTATGAAAGCTAATCTTTAAACCAGATAATTGTTCAAAGACACATAGAATAAGTTTGAGATTTTTTGCATGTTCTAAATTACTATTCAGGAAGAGGATAGTGTCATCAGCATACTGTAAAATGGACAACCCATCATCAATCAAGTGGGGAACTACTCCCGATAAAATAGCTTCTTCTTTTAGCTCTAGAGATAAAGATGGCAAGCATGTCCACAACAAGATTAAAAAGAATTGGGGACATAGGATCACCTTGCCTCAGTCCCTTCTGAGTTTGAAAAATGGATCCAATATCGTCATTGACTTTTATTCCAACACTCCCTCCCTTAATAAAACTTTCGGCCCAAGAACACCATTTAGATGAAAAACCTTTCATGCTCAAAGTTTGAAGTAGAAGCGGCCATTTTACTTTGTCGTATGCTTTCTTAAAGTCGATCTTAAAAACTATTCCATCCAAATTTTGTTTATGTAACTCATGGATTGTTTCATAAAGTATTACAACTCCATCAAGAATAAATCTCCCCTGCGTGAACGCCGACTGGGATGATCTAACAACCTTTTGAGCTACACTAATAATTCTATTAGTAGCAACTTTAGTAAAAACTTTAAAATTAACATTTAGAAGACAAATAGATCTATACTGTTGTATTTGTTTAGCATCCATTTTTTGGGAAGCAGTGTAATGATTCCAAAATTCAAGCTAAAAAGAGACATCGAACAAGTATGAAACTCATGAAATATAGTCATCATGTCATTTTTAATAACTTCCCAAAACACTTGATAGAACTCAGCAGGGAAGCCATCTGGTCTAGGTGCTTTGTTATGTTTCATTTGAAAGATAGCTTCTTTCACCTCCTTCTCCGTGAAAGATTTTGTAAGGAATTTTTTTCAGCATCCGAAACTTGAGGTATATCATTCCTAAAAGAATCAATCATGGATAAATGATTAACTTCGGATGGTCCAAATATACCTTTATAATAATTGGTGATAAACTGTTTTAATTGTACATCACTCCGAATTATCCCCTCTCCTTGATCGAGCTGAAAAATTCTTTATCTTCTATGCTTCCCATTCGCAATCAAATGATAATAACGTGTATTTCTATCTCCCTCCAAAAGAAATTTTGCTTTGGACCTTTGGTACCATTTAATTTCTTCTTCTCTTAATAAATGTGTCAATCTCTCATTAGCAAGCTTTTTAAGAGAAATGTCTTCATCAGACAATCTCAAAAGCTCGCCTTTTTTATCGAGCTTATCAATTATCAAGTTGTGTTCTAGTTTCTCCTTTGTATTAGTCTCACTACTATTTTTGGCCAACCTCAAAGATATTGTCTAAGAGATCTAACCTTACATTGCCAAATTTGTAAGGCAGACTGACTTCTAATTTTCTTTTTCCACACATCAGCCACCATCTCGCTAAACACTTCCCTGCACAACCAGCCTAATTCAAATTTAAATAAAGGTTGACTCCCTCTATAAGAGGCCGCTCTCGTATTTAAAAGCAACAGTGTGTGATCAGACAAAGACCTTTCAAAAACATTAACTATGACCAAAAGAAATTTATGTTCTCAGACAGTACTCTTTAAAACTCTATCCAACTTTTCATAGGTTGGATTATCTAACGAATTAGACCAAGTAAACTATCCCCCACATAAATATATTTCCCTTAAATCTAAATTATTAATCACAGCATTAAACAAAAAAGGCCATCTATACTCGAAGTTATCATAGTTTTTTCACTTGCATGTCTACTAATATTAAAATCACCCACAACTAAAATGGGAAGTGAATCTTTTCTACAGGCGTGAACAAATTCAGTAAGGAATTTCTCCTTGAATTGGGTTTGAGCTGCACTGTAAACAACCATAAGAATTCATTGGAAGTCATCCTCTCTATTTTTTAGGTGGAACTTTACATAAAAATCACCTGCATCAATAGAACTAATATCGAAAACCCGAGGATCCACCCCTAAAAGAATACCCCCAGACCGACCTTGTGGTGGAGAACAATGCCACAGAAAATCCCGTCCAACGCATAAATGATTAAGATGAGACACAGAAAATTCTTTTTTACCAGTTTCAAGGAGGGCCACAAAGTCTAAATGATGTTCCTTAACCACTTCACAAATGTAGCGATGTTTAGCCAAGTCTCCCAGACCTCTGCTATTCCAAAAAAAAAAAAGCATTTCATTTAAACTTTAATTTGATTGGCCTATTTAGAGAGTTTTTTTCCCTTTTGACCTCTTTTTATTTGCTACCAGAGTAAAATTAGAGTGGTCATCATCCAACAAATCATCATCAATATCATTACAAAAATGATTAAGGGCTGAGATATCGTGGCAATCCATATGCTCATCCACTATCTCCTCAACATCTACAATTTCATTACTTTTTAATCATACTAATTCAAGATCCTTAATAATTTGAATAGAACTAGCAACCTAAGTATTATCATCTCCTAAAGAAATGCTAACGCTAGCAACTTTTTTAATAACTTGTTCATCAGAAAAAAAACATAAATAATATTTTATTTTCAGACTTACTTGGGTCAAATTTGAGATTAAGAACTCTAGCCCGCTTTGTAGCCTTCTGAACCGAGTCTTTATCCCTAAACTTATACATTTTGATACGCGCAGTCTGCCTAGGCTCCACCAGATCATCCAAACGCGGAGTGTCCACCTTGCGGTTTACTATAGCCGCTTGGATTAGCACCGACTTCTCTTCCGCACGTCTGTTAGCTTCAGAAACAGCCAAACCGAGGGAGGGTCACAGCAGCCTCCACTGTAGCAGTACCCTCTGTGAGCACGTCGATCGTATCATCGGCCGCATGTAATTCATTCCCTGCGATTTACTGCATGGATAGAGTTTGTGCTGCAAAACTTGCAGGCAAAAAGCTCTCGGTCACCCCGCTCGTGCACATGGGGGTGAGGTGAGGTGAGGTGAGGTCTCCTCTCCCTCTCCTAACACTTCACGCCTGCTTTATGATTGTGTTCCCGAAACTACTCCCCGAGCCTTTCCAGTTAAGAGTACTTAGTCCTTGCACGATGTATCGGTGTTAGCTACTTTTTTTTTCCTCTAGCACAGGTACGGTACTAGGCCATTGTAGCGAGGGAAGGTGAGGGTGCTAGAAAAAAGATTTCTGGCACCGGTGCACGTAGATGCATCGTGTGCTAATTCAAAAAAAAATTATTACGGATCCACTTATAAGTGAAATGAGAGAGGGAGAGTGTGAGCTGCTACGTAAAGTCGTGCTTATGTTCTGACTTATCGCAAGACCTATTGCTGTCAGATTTATCAATATCGTACCGGGACTGGTCGTACCGACCGGTACATATCATACCGCCATCTAAACCGATACAAAGTAGCCCTATGTACCGTACCGGCCTCCATACCATTCATACCAGCTCGATACCAGCCATAACAGTGGAATTGATAATACCGTCTATTTAACTATATGTTATATTTGATAGTATTACTATGTATTTGGAATAATACTACAAGTGATATTTGGTGTGCATATAATTAAACAAATATATACTTATGAATATATATACTCGTATTAGTATATTATATCCGAAATGGTACGTAATATATATACTCGTATTAGTATATTATATCCGAAATGGTACGTCGGTATAGACCGGTACTGGAATGTACCATTCCAAGAACCAAACTGGTATAGCCTCCGGTACGGTATTGACAACTTTGATTGCTACCACTCTATAGTGTCTCGTTTTCGGATGGTAAATAGTACCTACTAATCTGGTTTTCGATTTTCATTTGTATTTCAATTTATCGTTTAATTTTCAAAAACTCCTAGCTTCCTCTAGGCTCGGGTTTGTATTTCAAACCTTCTTTTCAATTTCCAAATTCAAAATTCAATTTGAAATCTCCTTTTTCAAATTTTGGACCCCCTTCCATGTTTTTGCCTCCCCTTGTTTTCCTGGGCCCAGCTCTATTCCTCTTTTTTTGGGACGGCCTGATTTTCTTTCCTCCGGGCCCAGCCGTTTCCCCAGCCCACTTTCCCCCGCCGGCCCACCTTATGTTTCCGCGCCCCTCCCCCCTTCTCCCTTGCTTTCTCCGCACCCGGTGCCGGCTCGCCATGCCCCCTCGGCCAAGAAGCTCTCCGCACGCCCATGGCTGTCGCGCGCTCGGTCCACCATGCCCGACGTCCGGCCTTCTCCCCACACCGTCGTTCCCACCGCCTCCACCGGCTTTCCCCCTCTCTCCCCCGGCTATAAAAAGCTGTCGCGCCCCTTCCTTCTCCTCCCACTTGCCCTTTTTCTTCCTCCCCGACCGCAGCGCAGCTCCGCTATTTCTTCCTCCGCCGAGCCATTGTCCTGCCGCACTGGTGAGCTTCCACCCCGGCCGACCCCGCCGCCAGGATTCTCCCCACCCTCCAACTCCTCCCACGTGGGAAGACCCTCCCCGCCGAGCCCCTTCCTCCACCTCCGTCCGGCCGCGCCGCCCCGCCTCCTCCGTCGTGTCCACCCCTCCCCGGCGCCGCCACCACCACTAGTGGGATCGCTGCTTCCAGGAACCGTTCGCTCCGCCTCCGACCTCCTCGCCCTTCCCGCACGCGCAGGCCGCCTCCACTCCCGACCCATGCCGCCTCCTCTGCTCTCTCTCTCCCCTCCCTCGTGTCTCCCCCCTCTCTCCCTCCCTCCCTTTATCTCTCTCTCACTCTCGGTGATAGGTGGGCCCCGCTACAGTGCCGCCTTCCCTGTGGACCACGTGCATGCTCCGGTGGACCCGCCCATGTACTGTGCTATGGACCAGTGCACTGTGCTGTGAACCACTTTTCCCTCGATTTAATTCCAATTCAAACTTCGGAAGCTCCGTTCTCCTCCATCCTAACTCCAAAAATTATGAAATTTATTTCTAAATTTATCTAAATTCAAGACCTACATTTAGGTACTTGTTTGGTTATTTGTTTGGAGTTCTTTTATTATGTGTTGGTATTTATATATTTTGTTAACCTCGGTAGATTAGCAGCTTTCCATTTGGCAAAAAATATTATAAAATATTTAATTGAGAGCGGTCGATTAAGTACTGATTTTACAAAATCTCTGGGATTGAAGTTATGCAAATAACTTTCAGAAATCATTTCATCATCTCTGCAATCATGTCAGATATTTGATAAAACTAATTTAATCAACTTTTCCGCTATTGTGTAAAAGGATATGTGGTATTAGAAGTTAATTTGCAATTTTCTAAAAATAATTTTGGGAAGCTATTCGGGATTAACTTGTTGATTTTAATATCTTGCATTGAAAACTTGTATATTAATCTTGTAATCCTATCAAGTGTTCCTTGGTCCAATTATTATTTTAGCACATCCTTTTTATCCTCAATCAAAAGTCATCAAAGATAAAATGTTTTAATGTCTTTTTAAGCCTGGCAAAAATATCCAGTATCCCAATCTTGCCCAACAATCTTAGTCCTTGTATCCTTCTCTCTGGTTTTTAAACCACCGATGGTATTTAATAATAATTAATATTACCACCATTTCCAAGCAACTTCAGGAGAGAACTGTGGTAGTTTTCGAACTCCCTTTGTGATCGTCAATTTTAATATTGCCCTTCACTTGTCAAACTCACACCCAAATCTCTTTTGGTTAACCCTCAGCAAATATTATACATTATTTTAAAGAAGCTCTTGTTTTAAAATTAGTTCAAGTCGTGTCGTTACCCAATCGGTAATATCTTACCATCTTCCAAATCGGAAGTGGGGTATCCCTGTGAAAGTTTCTTCGACTTCGATTCCCCCTTGTTTTTCCCCGGCAGAGTTTCTCCGCCACTGCCTCTTTTACTCAGTTGGTCGTTTGACTTAGTCAAACATCCCCGCCTCGCTAAACCTTCTCTGTTAAGCTCGTTCATCGCAAAACTTATTTAAAACTCTTTGATTATTCTTGGTCTTTTCAAGTTTTGTGGATTTATTTGTTTTTCTCGCTTGTTATCGCGTAATTAGGAGTCGAAATCCAGAAGAAGCGACGACTCGAACAGGATCAAGATTCAGATAAAGACGTGGATCAAGAATTCAAGACCCCTAGTAGAGAAGGCACTTAGTAAGATCAAGGCCATGATAACCTGACCCAGGTGAGTCAATACTTTGATCATTTTGAGCCTACATTTTATGCAAATTATATTTATTTAAAATATCAAAGTTGCATGTTTTAATTCTGTAATCAAATGTATGTTAAAGCTTAAGGTAGTTAAACACTCATTTGATGATTAATTAATTATTATCCATCCTTTGATAAATTGAATCTCTCATTCCATGTCACCCTAGTAAATATGTGGTAAATACTAGCATAGCTTGTACTTAAGCGACATGCTGGTCTTGCTTAAGTACCGGAACAATAAATGTCCTGATCATCTTCTTTTAATCATGAAAGTGGTTTTGGGCAGTCATTGGATGTAAATGACTAGCGTGTTGTGTTAATTGGTTTTTCCTCCCCAAAACCCTAAACAACTTGCTAGTACCACATCTGGGCGGATGAAAAGAGTGGTGGGTGTCGTCGTGCACGAGAGTGGTTGCTATGTGGTATGATCTGCCTGGATGGATTAAGGACTTAATCCAGTGATGACCTTCTAATGTAAACCAGTACAACCACAAGTCTATAATGATGTCGACCTGGCTAAATAATTTGTATCCACCAATACGAGCTGCACCACTAGAGATACCCACGAGTGGTATCGCTGGTTTAAGCCGTCGTGTTGCTGGTTTAAGTCGTCGTGTGGTGCAAGAGGGGGTTTGGGGGTATGGTTGACGCGGGTGTGTGAGCGTAACCACCCTCAGATGAAATCTTAGCGGGTGCAATTAACACTGAGGGATACATGGTAAAGGCCTTGTGGTAATCTCCCTTGATTCACTCGTCCAAGGAAATGTGTGTGTATATCAAGACAATTATCTCTTGTGGGTAAAGTGTACAGTCTCTACAAAGAATTAAACTGTTTAAATAGTCGTGCCCACGGTCACGGGTGGACATGGGAACTTATTAGAGTTAGTTCTATTTCAAAAACCTTTGTGGGTGGAGATAAAAAACCAGGTCGGCTCATCTAGCATGAGGTTTGATTTTTCCTGGGTCGTATCCAGTGTTGTTAATGTGTGGAGGTAACTCCGATCAAATGAAGCATTTGTAGAGTTTCCGATGGAAGAAACCTCTACTGTTATTTAATATTGCAATTACTCTCTTTAATAAAAAAAATACAATTTGTTTAAAATGCTAAGTCATAGAAATTTGTATTATGATAATTGAAAAAGTTGTTTTAGCAAATAAAAGAACCTGAGCCACCCTTGTTAAGCCTTACATGTATAAATTGCATCTTGTATGTTGGCTCACGAGCACGGAAGTTGTGCTCATCCACGCTCTTTCCCCGAACCATTAGAAGCAGGAAATCCTGAAGCTTTCGACTACAACGAGGAACCAGACGTCTGAAGGCCCGAGAGTTTCTGAAGCTTAGTTTAGTCTTTAGCTGTTCTAGTCTCCCCTCAGTCTAGCCGACTCCGCCAGTACCTATGTGCATCCTATATTATCTGAGTTTTCGAATAATATCGGATGTACACAAGTTTCCTCAGTCGCTTGCCTGTGGAGAGATGTGCCCTCACCCTTTTTTACTTCTGTTGTCGCTTCCGCTACTTTTGTGATGTAATTGTTTGGCAAGTTCGGCCTTTATTGTAAAACTTGGCCCGAAGCGGTCTATGTAAACTCTTATGTGTTAATTCAATGAATGGTATGATTTTACGTCATGTATAAATTGATTCAACAATGTGCATGTAAGTGCTATCTACTGATTCGGGGAATAGCACAGTATTTTCACAGAGGATTCAGGATTAGAAAATCCGGGTCCAACACACTCCCTCCCTTCTGCTGCAATAAGTCCAAACCCACCGTATGCACAAATCAAAGGTGTCACTAAATCTAAGAAAAATAAGGAAAAAGTCTATTTTTAAACCTTCCACTATCGTCTGAGGCCGATTTTCAATTCCCAACTCTAAAATTGTTCGCTTTCCATCCTCAACTATCTAGACATAGCAAATTACCCCTAGAGCTGGGTTCGCTATTGGTTTTTGCCACATGGCCTAATTTTATGTTGATGTGGCAGCACAGTCAGCATAGCATAATGTGGATATCGTGGGGATATGTGCATGATCTTAGAGTGATGAGTCAATTGGCAATGGCGTTGTTGGTTTGACGAATCTCGCGTTTTCGAAAAACTTGTCTTTGTCAGTCATTGGCGTCCGATCGCTGCCGCCGGTCAGGCCGGATGTGGCAGTCCGACCGGCAATGCTTGCCGGTCCGACCGGCCACAAGTGATGATGGAGTTTGGGGCTAGGCCAAAAATAGGTTGTGTAGGCATGAGAGGGGAGTCTCCTGGATGTGGTCACATAATTTTTGGAGCTCTTAGTCAAAAGTTCTATTCAAAAGAAAATTCAAGAGAGGTTGCGGATTTTCAAGTTGAAATTTGGCTAAGTCTTTTGGGGCGGTCAGACCGCCGTTTTGGAATCGGTCCGACCGCTGGGAAATCAGTCCGACCGGCATGGTAGGGCGGTCAGACCGGCTTCCACTTGGACTTCGGCCATTTTGGCATTGTTGTGTTTTGATGATATCTATTGTATGAGTTTCAATGCTTTATTATTGCATATTGCATTGTTGAGCTAATGTGGGTCAAGTTGTGAAGAACTTGTTTCCGGAGACGATTTCTTTGTCTATTGCTGTGCAGGTGGCTTGCAGGTCAACGACGTCAACGGCGAGGAGGATCGGGACTAAGCTTGGAGAGCTGAGGTCCAGAACGATCATGGATGCCGGGTGAGGTTGTGTGACTCAAGCATGGTGCAGAATGGACAAGATGGATCGAACGGGCAGTTCGTTGCAGCTGGTTGGATCAAGCGGCGCGGGGGTCGGTGCAAGTGCCTTGGAGGTTTCGATGGGATTCGAACGGGAGAGACTTGCCGACGTGATGAGAGTCACTGATCAACCTACACGTGGTGAAGTAGGCGATTGTTTCAACAGATTTGTGTATGTGTGGGTCCCATTTGTGTTGGGCCTTAATGGGAGCCTATGAGAGAAACCCTAGCCTCTCCTATAAATAAAAGGGGGGAGATGGAAAAAAAACTCCAAGCATTCATTTAAAAAGACTCCAACTTTTCTAGGGTTAGGGTTTGGAGAGGAGAGGAGATTTGTGTGTGCTCTTGGATTGAGCTCTTGTCCTCCTTGAGGGAGTGGCTTTGTAAGCAACATCTTGAATCAATCAATCTATTGATGTTTGCTCAAGGGTGAAGTCTCATTCGCCTTCTTCTCTCTTTTGATGATTTTGGTGCTTCCTTGATCCGGGTGTTTATGCTTGGTCTCTTCACCGATTTTACCTTACTATGATGTGTGGGAATACTTCTAAAATTATCTAGATCATCAATCCTCCACAAGCAAGTTTTGGATCAAGATTTTTATATTTCTAGGTTTTGAACACTTCTTTGGTAAAACCTAAAGAGATCGATTATTTGAAGTGGATCTGGACGATCGTCGCTAGAAATAGGTCTCAGATATCCTTAGGGAGGTGTGCTCCAAATTTGGTCAAGTTTCATTGGTTGAATCAAAAGTTGGACCAATTTTCGTTTTGGATTTGGGCTGTGTGCGCTGCCTCTAGACTAAATCGGTCTGACCGATTTCTCAGCGCCGGTCCGACCACCCGACAATCAGACTGCCAATTGAGCGCCGGTCCGACCGCCAGCACTACACCGTGAGACCGGTCTAGTGAGATCAATTCTCCATTATTGTGTCTTGTGGTTAAGGGGGTAATCGAATTCAGCACAAGGCTTCCTCTGTATTTTTACTGATCTTCTTAGCTTTCATAGCTAAAGGAGAAAAGTGTGTGTTGAATTTGATTAAAGCGAAAAATCAAGAAAGCGCATATTCACCCCCCCCTCTAGTCGCCTTTACGGTCCTACACATAATTAGTCAGCAAAAAAGGGTAAAAACAATGACATCCACGTAAGCAGACACATCACCATCCCTTCCCTCATTCCTTTCTCTCTCTCTGGGTGTGCAACAGCACCCTGCTGCACATTTCTCCCGCCACCAACCATCGCCTACGCTCACACCAAGCCACCGCCGACACAGCGAGGAGGCGGTCCAAATGAGGCTTCAAGGCCCACAACACTGCTAACCCTGATCGCACCACCTCTCTTCGACTCATGTCGCCTCCCCATGCCTGCATCGTCAAAGAAAGCTTGCCACCGCCGATCTCCAGCTCCCCCGGTCGATGCCCTTGCCTATCTCCACCACCCAAGTCAACACCGTCGTGTACCGCTGGCACCAGATCCGACGTTCCTGACCTTGCACTCGAGCGTGGGGTCATGGTGGTGGGTGAAGCGCCAGTCGTCAGAGTGCTCAACGGTGGGGAGGTGGCGCTGGGTGGACCGGATCTGCCCATGGGAAGTGCGTCCATTTTCTCTCTCAAAATTTCTTCCCAGTTGGGTGAGATTTTGCCAATTCTTTATGCATCTTTATGCACTTTCTTGTATATGTATGCATGTATATGTGGTTGTGTATGTACGTGTGTATGTGAATAGCTCGATCAGATAAATGGTGCTCAACGGCAACTGCGGAGAAGAGGAGCCGGAGAGGGTGGGAGTAGCGGAAGAGAGGATGAGGATGAAGAAGCATGGAATTTTGGTATTTTTACAGCTTAATTAACAGTTTATTAACTGGAGATGGATGGCGGTGGCAAAAAAGGATTCAAATTGAACTCCAATGGTATATATAAAATATCAAAATTTTGAATAACATATTAGAGAGAGGTGGACAATTTTCAATTTCAAATAAAGAATTTCCTCCTTACCTTAGGACGGAGCGAGTAACGGCTAAGGTACCGGGTAAGAAGAAAAGAATGAGGGATGTCGTTGGTACGTGGGGCTCGATTCTAGATAGGTGGCCAGCCAGTCGTGTATGATTACGGGTCCACCCACCTCCTGATGTCTCCTCAGGGGTCAAGACCTCAACCATATCGCTACACTATCCCAGTGAGTGCTACTGGTGCAGCCTGTGCTACTACAAACAGTCACCGAATCGCACTGAAGTCCGCACTCCGCAAAGACCAACCGAGGCACACACGCAAAGGCTCTTCTTTTCCTCCGTGTGGTCGTGGCGAAGAGCGAGCAGGCAGCTCGCGGGGATGAGGCGACGACACGGCGCCACGGCGGCGTCCACAAGACCACAAGTCCGAGCGCGAGGATGACGACGGACGCGACCGACTTCGCTCTCGCCGTCGCCGTCGTCGCGGCGGGGCAACCCCACACGGCGTCACGGCAGCGTCCACAAGACCACAAGTCCGGAGTGCGAGGATGAGGGGGGCGACCCCACACGGCGTCACGACAGCTTCCACAAGACCACAAATCCGGAGCGCGAGGATGACGACGGGACGCGACCCGACTCGCTCTCGCCGTCACCGTCGCCGTCGCCGTCGCCGTCGCCGCGGCCGCGCCCGCGCTTACCCACCCACCCCCGCGCACTGACAACGCACGCGCCCGAAGCCGCGGGAATCAACACAACCCCGAGACGGTCAACCTTCCGCCCCATTCCCCTGTAATTTTACCGCGCACACGTTTGACGGCGGACGCTCCCGTGTTCTTTTCCTCCTCTAGCTAGCTCTCCCTCCCGCAGTAAGCACGACACAGGCGCGCGCAAGGAAGTTTCCCAGCTGAGCGGCTCCGTTCACACCGGTGGTTGATTGGGGCATTAAAGCTTCCTCACAATCAACTCCTCTCCTCCTCCTCCTCACCGCGCGAAGAAGGGGGAATCGTTTTTATAGTGTTTTGCCTGCCTAGTGGTGAGCGCGGCCTAACTTCAAAGAACTGGAATTGAAGTTGGAATTGGAGAGAAAGAAAAAAGGGGGAGAGGACAACCGAGGTGCAGGAATTGGTTGGACTTGGAAGTTTAGGGGGAGAGAACGAGGACGGAGCATCTGGGGGCTAGAGGGGGAGGGAAAGGTGAGTTCTCGGCTTCTCTCTCTCTCTCTCTCTCTCTCTCTCTCTTTCTTCGGCCTTCCGATTAGGTCCTGGTCTTTTCGTCTGGCCGCTTGTGGGTTTTTCTCGTGGATTCATGGGTTAATTCAATCTGTACTTCATACTGCGGAGTTTCTCTTCTCTTCTTTTTTTTCTTCTTCTTAAGGTGGCTCCATGATTTTGTTAAAGTGGGAGTCGGAGGCTTCAGGTGTTCATAATGCTCAGTAAGTCAGTGGTCGATTCCTTTGTTACTTTTGCGTCGTAGGTTGCAACTCCACGGCATATAAGATTGTGTTTTGGGAGGTGTTTCTATGCTTCACCCTTGAGAACTTGTATTTTCTTTCTATATATGGGAGATCCAACTTGAGTTTTACAAGTGTTATATGTTACCAACCAACATGGCAACTTTAGTTCTAGTTGAACATTATTACGTCTTTGTTCAAGCAGAATTTTTTTAGAGATTGCTCAAGTAGATTAATTTCTTGAGACCGAGAGTTCTGGGAGAACTAGGTTCTTTGATGATCTCATGAACGGGACAGAGGGTCAGAACATTCAGTACCTTTTGTGGTCTAAAAAAGTAGCTTTTGATTTGATGTTTTCCTAATCAACGAATTCTCAATGAATTGCTCCCTCTTTGCCAATAGGCCAAAATGCCTAACCGCCTACTGATTTCATTGTTTCAACTGCAAAGGCAGTAACTGGCATAGATGTGGCAATCTTGCCCTTGGATTCCTTGTTCTTGTTCGGCAGCTAATCGTACTTGCATATGACGCTACAATTGTTACAGACTTACAGCACTTTTGTCCTTTATCTATGTTCCCATTACCCTTCTACGATACATGTCATTCATGCTGAATGGACTTCGAGGCTTTTAGCCAATGAACAAATTTTGATGCTACAAGTTCAACCAAGACTGCTAGTCTGCTAGTGGGATTCTGATCCTTTTTCCTTGAACGTTTGCAGATGCAGGAGGCTTCTGGTATTAGAGCTTAGAGGACAGCCTTGACAAGCATTGTAGTTTGCTGTTGGTGATGTTCTGGGCGTTTAGCCAATGAACGTTTGCTGTTGGTGATGTTCTGGGCGATCTCCGAGGGGGACCAAGTGCATCGGCTAACTCAGTAGACTTCTACTCTGCACGGACTTCCCTCCAGTCGAAAAGCTTCAGGGCCAGTGAATCCCTCCAATCAAAGATTATGAAGACGGTGGATGAGTTGCGAGGTGACCTTTCTGAATTTTTCAGTAAACCTTCAGATTGCAAGCCAAGGGCATACCCTCCGCGTCCTTTGAAACAAGATGGCCACATGCCTCGTGTAGCCATCACATCCAGCCTACCTCTTACAACTTATCATCCTGCTGCTAAGCATTCTGGCATTGCAGCTCGCCTAATTAGGTCTGGCCAAGTTGCTCCTCGTGGACTACCCTCACCGCGCTATCGTCGGCACAGGGCTTATTCATGCTGTCACAGTGGGCAAATGGAAATGAGACCCTGCCCTCATGGATGTTGCCATAGCTGCCGGCCACCTTGTTACAGGTCCTGGAAACAAGAACCTGCACTGCAGAAGCCACCAGTCAAGGAGATAAAGCGGCGGCCTCCCCCAAGACATCACTGCCGGCCAGTCCTCCGGGGTGCGCCATTCGTCGTTTGCTCCAACTGTCTCAGACTGGTCCAACTGCCCACTGATTTCGCCGTTCCGAGCAAAGGAACACGCAGGCTGCAGTGTGGCTCCTGCGCAGAAGTTCTCTCCTACTCTTTCAGAGACCCGGGTAGAAAGAAACTTCAGTCGCCATTTGGGGATGAGTACAGCACAGATGATTACGAAATTCACCAGGTAGCTGATGACCACAACACTTGTTTCCATCAAGCAGACCCAATCTCGTACTCGGAAGAATATGGTCTCTCCTTTGGTGTGAGCTATTCTACTGAGGACGAACAGCCTCTGCATGTGTCAAGGAACTCGTCTTTCAACACCATTTATGAAAGAATAGCCAAGGACTCTAAGCTTCACCGGTTGATGGGGTACTCTTCTGCGAGTGAGCTGCTGCGGCATTCTCCTGATCTATATGAAAGCTTCGACGGACGAGCGCCTAATACAAGAGCATACGACAGGAGGGGGAAAGCCATTTTGCGTGGCTGATGATGATTTAGGTGAAGGCAGTGCAATGAAGAAATTAAAAGCGAGAAGTGTTGGCTTGCCACTCCAAGGAATACTGGAGAAAGGGATTCATGGACTGGAATCGCTGAAGCTCGGGTCATAGTCAATATTGTTATGAACACATTGTGTGTATTGAAGAGAGGCTCAAAGGGCGATATATATAGAGTACAAGAGGTATAGATAAGAATATATTAGAGATATATTCTATCTCTAACATATCTCTAGTACTCTATCTTTAACATATCTCTAACACCTCCCCTCAAATGAAAGGCGTATGCAATAGCATTGCATTTGGAAAGGGTTGATACTAAAATATGGAGAATCCAAAGTCCGAGTCTTGATAATGTCGTCGTAGTATGCAGCTCTTGAAAAAATATGTCGAGTATCAAAATATCTTCTCCCATCCGGTGTCATGCGACAGCTCATAAGGCACAAGGTGCAGGAGCGAAGTCGACCGCGACAACACGACGAAGAAGATGATGAAACCAACAAATATAGAGAGATCTGTCAAATCAAGTCGAATAAGAATTGGTGGAAGCATGGCGGCGCAGATCGTAGCCCAAGACAGCGACAACGCAGTGCACAAGAAGTGCAACGAATGCACAGTGCAAAAGAAGCGCAACGCAATGCACAAGAAGCGCAACAGAGGTGCAGTGCAGAAGAAGAGCGGTGCACTGCACAAGAAGCGCAACAGAGGCGCAGTGTGGAAGAAGCGCGGCGGGCTTGAACGCTTAGAGCGGCGGATCTGCAGCGGCTCGAAGAAATAGCGGCGGGAGCGGCGGCTGCTGCCATGCATAAGGCAATTCCTATGCTTCTATGACTGACAATAATTTTGTGGACTCGCATGGCTAAGACGAACTCAAAAATTGAGTACTACGGACTTGGATAGACGCAGTGGAAGAAAAACGACACACAAAGGAGGAAACTCCTAAAGATAACTAGCAGAAACGACAGCTCTTAACAACGGAAGAAGCTGCAAGAAGCTGGAGCTGAAGAAGCTATTGCAGAAACAAAAGTGGAGCTGGAGAAGCCATTGCAATAAACCGAAGTTAACATATAGCTTCGGCTTGATCGGAGCCAATGGAAGAAAATACTAGAAGCTCCGACCAGACTGAACCAGATCAACTCTCCTGTCAAGCTAATCTGATCTCCATCAACCAAAAATCCATGCCAATAGTAGCACACTCCAATGCCAAATACAGCCGAGCTATCTCAGCTATCTCCAGATAGCATCCCTCCATCCACAACCTTCTTGAAGCCTCTAAGAAGCATCTTTCGAGTGAGTGCTGTGAAAGGAGAAGTAGACGCACTTGGAACACGGACAGACAGATGCTCTTTCGGCCAATAAATGCACCTAGGGCTGCCCACTACCGCCACAACACACATCGACACCAACGGATTTGGGCTCTGCTTCTTTCTCTCTCACCGCAAGATAGATCCGGATGGGGCGGCACGGGGAGGAGCTGGATCCGGCGGGGGGGCGAGGAGGCGGCGTCGGGCCTCTGCTTCGCCGGGCGATGGAGGCAGCGCCGACTGAAGAGGCGGCGCCTGGCGGCGGCCAAGTATCCTCTCAGACTCGAGCCGCGCGGAGGACCAAAGATGGGGATCCGGGCGTCCAGCTCCGAGTAGGTCGAGGGAGGCGAAGCCGATGCCGAGGAAGAGCAGGCCAAGCGAAGCCGAGGCGAGGCGAGGTTGCGTCGATGTAGATCCGGTGATTCACCGGCACCGAAGGTGAGGGCTACCTCTGATGCACCCGTGGAGGAGGACAAGCCTCCGCTGCCGTCCGCCTGAGCCTGTCGTTGTGTGTCGGAGGGAGCCGGATCCGGCCGGATCTGGCCGAAGAAGGCGGCCAGAGAGGGTGAAGACGCCGAAGAAGAGGCGGCAGCGTCGAGGCGGCGTCGAGGCAAGCCGACTGGATGAGGGTTGTCGGTGTGACGGTGCAGGGTGGCGATGACGTCAAGCGAGGACGGGGAGAGCAGCGCGACCGTGCCGTCGAGGGAGGTTGTCGCGAGGAGGCAGCGGCGAGTCGGCCGGAGGCTAGAAGGACACCAAGACTTTCTTGGTGAAGGCCACCGCGGCGACTCCGGCACCAGAGATCTCGCCGAAGTCGAGGGTGAAGATCGCCTAGGCAGCGTTGTGGCGGGGCGAAGATCGCCGAGGCAGCCAAAGGAGGGAGGCGGCGCCGAGCAGAGGATGGCGGCAGGAACGGCTCCCGAGACGTTGTCCCTCCGGCACACCACCACGTCGCCCTCCTCCAGAAGCCGCGATGCGCGCGCTGGCCCACCGCTGTGGTCGCGGTCGGGCCAATGAGGATGGCGAGATGGCCGCCGACACCGCACACGTAGGTGACACAGTCACGGGCGGCCGAGCGCGATGGAGACAATGACGGGTCGAGCGCAGATCGCGGTGGTTGCGCACGGGAGGGATCCCGGGAGCCCAGCGCGGCGGGGAGGCGTCCCGCGGACGGAGAGGCGGATGCCCATGAGGCGAGCGAGTAGGGGCGCCATTGGGGACGTGCGCGCGAAGGGAAAGCGTCGCCCGGCCGGCGACGAGCAGCCAAAGGAGGCCACCCCCGGGAGTGGAGATTGCTCCTCCCGGGGGCGGCGGCAAAGAAGCTAGCGGCGGCACTGATGAGACCGGTAAACCCTATTGCTCTGATACCATGTTATGAACACATTGTGTGTATTGAAGAGAGGCCCAAAGGGCGACATATATAGAGTACAAGAGGTATAGATAAGGATATGTTAGAGATAGATTCTATCTCTAATATATCTCTAGTACTCTATCTCTAACATATCTCTAACAAATATGACCTCGTTTGCCAGGATTGTGATGAGTTTAGGAAAGAATAGTATATAATGATTGATTTAGAAACAGGTTTAGCTGTTAGACTTAAAAGAATAGTATATAATGATTGATTTAGAAACAGGTTTAGCTGTTAGACTTCTGATAGTGATAGGGTATTTTATTAGTAGTTAGCATTCTAATCGGTGTGTGAGTTCACTGATGTTGTTTGCCATTCATTTGTGTACAACAGTACAAGATTGATTGCTTTGGCAATTTTGTGTGCCCGTGCCCGTTGATGTGTGTATGATATGTAAAGAGTGCAAATACTCAACGCTGTGATTGTATAGATTAATGATTTTTGCGCGGCTAATTCTTGAATTGTTGGGCTTGATCTTGAAAGAGGAGATTGTTGCATCTGCCTTTTTTATATTAATTGGTCGCACTGGATATTTGATATTTCGAGTCATGTATATATCTTTCCTTCCGGTGGAAATGGATAAAGTAAGAAAGGTTGCGCGAGTCTTACCATCCGTGTCTACACGTCTTCCCTTCTTCTATGATCATCTCCCCGTCATGATTTTTCTTCCTTCGTGATTCTTAGACAGAGGCTTTTGGCCCAGCTTTATTAAAAACTAATCAGAAAACATGAAGGGAAGAGCTGGGATACCAGTTTACAAGAAGGATTGGTCTGGTCATCAAGTAATCGACACGTTCCAAGAAACCAAACCAGCACCTCAAAAAGGATTACAAGACGAAAAGTGGTGAGTGCCACAAAGCAAAAAAAGACAAATTCTGACAACTGCCACACAGAATAAGCTACTGACAACTACAGATTCTATTAATTACTTCAGTCAAGATCACCATTCCCCGCTCTTCATGCCCGCTCTTCATGCCGATGTTCTAAGTCGAACAGCAAGATCCCCGGTCTAAGTCGAACAGCAAGATCCCCGGTCTTCATGCCCACTCTTCATGCCGATGTTTTAGCTGTGTATTTCTCTCTCTATCCTCTCTGTTTCACCCATAGGTTCTCAGCATCTTGGTGTGTTGTAACAATCCCAGTGAGAATGAGCATTACTGTCTGACAGCCCCAATCTCTCCCAGGGAAAACGCTATTCGAGTGTCAGGTTGCTTTCCCAACCAAGGCAAAATTTTGCAATACGTAGAGGAAACGAGAAACAGCAACTGCAAGTTCGGTATGCTATGTCAATTGCAGTTGTGTTACGACAAACTCAAATAAGGCGTACCATGTACATATTTTCATACTATTGACACTATTAAGCTGTTTGATTCTGAATGCCAACAGTGCATCGCGTCGATCCTTTTCAACAAGTCGTATTCTTCCTAGCAGGCTAGCGGATGACTTGAAAGAACCCTATGTGTAGATATTGTTAGAGATATATATGTGTTAGAATAGGACTCTAGATATGATTTGATTTCCTTATATGTAACATGTAACTTGTGTATATATACTGGCCCATTGGCCCTCTGATAATACAAGCACTATTCCTAACATGGTATCAGAGCGTACCTTGGGTTTCATAATTGAGCCGCCCAGACTCGCTCACGGACGGCCGCCGGGACGCACCTAATCCCGCCTCCTCGCGGCGCTCTCGCCGCGCCTTCCACCTCCCTTCGCCGCCCGACCGGCCCGGCTCCGGCTCCCATCGCCTTACGACGAGCTCCGCCTCCGCGGCTTCCCGGGCTCGCTCCCGACCAACGCCATGGCTACACGCCGACGCCGCCGGGGACTTCGCCGTCGACCTCTCCGCCAGCTGTCGCAGGGCCGCCGTCGCCAGGCGCCGCCTCCACAAAGCCCACCCAGCCGCCGCTGCCGAAAGAGCAAGGGGGAACCCTAGGTTTCGGCGGTGGCCGTTTGGGCCAACTTTAAAGCGGCTTGAAAAAAGTTGTTCTAACCGCCGCACCGTCCAGCGCCGCTGTTAGACCTCGTTGTCTTGGTCGCCGCGCCGTCCAGGGCCGCCTACCAATGGGCACCGTTTCCCTTCCTCGCTGCCCGGTGATCTTCGATGGTGTTAATTACACCGACTTCGTGTCTCATATGTGTGGTCTTCGTCTCAAGGCGCCCTCTCCGGCGATGTCACCGCCGCCTTGCCCTACTCCTCCGACGGAGTTTACGCCGCTGCGCTATCCTCGATACCGACAAGGTTCTTTGTTGAGGCCGCCTTGCTTGATGAGAAGGTCGCCCGCCTACCAAGAGGCTCAATTTCTATATGGATCGATTAATCGCCTACACTCGGTGGTGCGACGACGGCCTTCCGTCTTCTTTGTCTTCATCGCCGATATCAAGCCTCGCCTTCTCTTCGAGGTTGTGAGATTTTCTTCACCGCCCGGATGTAGACTCACCTTCGCGGCGCTACGAACCCTCCGGAGATGCCCTCACCATCGGTGGTTCGCCAGAATACTCTCTTGGCAGGTGATACTACGTGGACGCCTTCTACGCCATAGTTACATTGTCCGCGTCACCGATTCTCTTCGACCGCCGGGCCGCCGCTCCTGCTCGTCCGCCTGGACGACGGCCGACTGGAGTTTCAGCGTGTCACGAGTTCCTTACTCGCCTTCGCCCCGAAGTTCGAGCAGGCGTGCCCGGCTTCTTGCACGCCACCCTCGTGTCACTCTTCCGAGGCCCTTACCGAGATACGTGCAGAGGAGACTCGTCCGAGTGGTGCCGGTCCGATGTCACTTCCTCCGTGCTCGCCGCGACGCCCACCTACTACACCGATCGCTTCACGCCAAGACATCGCTTCCTCCAATGGCCGCCACGGTGGTGGTGGCCGCCTTCATCCGGCGTGGCCGCCTCGCCGCTCCTATCGCGACAAGATTGGCAACATTGAGTCGGTGCTACAAGAAGCGGCGGCATCTTTCACGCCGTTCTTCTTCTAGCACCGCACCGGTATTTACATCGACGTCTCGATCGACTACTTTTCGCGGTTTCTCTCAAAGAGGAGATAGTCGACTTGACGCCGCTTGCCGCTTCGGAGTTCTCCTCGACAGATCTGCGGGTTTTGTTATCGACTTTCTGCAACAAGAAACCACCTCCTACACGGTCAGTACCTCGCGTGGATCCTTGATTCCGAGCATCCTTTCATATGACTTTTGATTCTTCCACTTTGTCTTTGTTACACCTTTTGATTCCCCGTCGGTGTGCTTTTATGCGATGGTACCTCTCTTCTCGCTCTCGGTCAAGGACCTCTTAGCAACTCATTCTTTCATGTTCCTTCATTGCTCATGTTCCTCGCCTTACCATGCGCTTTCTTTCACTGGCGACATCGATCTTGGTTGTCGGGTCATTCTCGACTCGACTCTTGTTGTGTTCAGACCGCCACACGGAGCTCGTTGGTTCGGCCCTGGCGCCTTGACTCACAGCTCTCGGGAACTTGACTGGCTTCACCTTCCTTCCGCCGCCACCGTCGCCGCTGGTCTCTCGCCTCCGCCACTCCATCTACTAGCTCTTTCCAAAGGTGGCATCACCGTCTTGGCCATCGTGTGGCGCTCGTCTGTTGTCTTTAGTTCGTCGTGGTCTTCGAGTGCCGCCTCGAGAGACGTGTCTTTACATTGTCAGGGCTGTAAGCTAGGCAAACAGTTTCAGCTTCCTTATCCTCATAATGAGTCGTGTGTCTCGGCCCATTCGATCTTGTTCATTCGGATGTTTGAGATCCGAATCGCACGAAAGTCCGCACTCGCAAAGACCAACCGAGGCACCCACGCAGAAGGGTCTTCTTTTCCTCCGTGTGGTCAGCGGCGAAGAGCAGGGCAGGCTCGCGGGGGGCGGCACGCGGGGATGAGGGGGCGACCCCACACGGCGTCACGGCAGCGCCCACAAGACCACAAGTCCGAGCGCGAGGATGACGACGGACGCGACCCGACTTCGCTCGCCGTCGCCGTCGCCGCGCCGCGCCGCGCTTACCTACCCACCCCCGCGCACTGACAACGCACGAGCCCGAAGCCGCGGGAATCAACACAACCCCGAGACGGACCCCCGCGCACTGACAACGCACGAGCCCGAAGCCGCGGGAATCAACACAACCCCGAGACGGTCAACCTTCCGCTCCATTCCCCTGTAATTTTACCGCGCACACGTTTGACGGCGGACGCTCCCGTGTTCTTTTCCTCCTCTAGCTAGCTCTCCCTCCCGCAGTAAGCACGACACAGGCGCGCGCAAGGAAGTCTCCCCGCTGAGCGGCTCCGTTCACACCGGTGGTTGATTGGGGCATTAAAGCTTCCTCACAATCAACTCCTCTCCTCCTCCTCCTCACCGCGCGAAGAAGGGGGAATCGTTTTTGTAGTGTTTTGCCTGCCTAGTGGTGAGCGCGGCCTAACTTCAAAGAACTGGAATTGGAGTTGGAATTGAGAGAAAGAAAAAGGGGAGAGGACAACCGAGGTGCAGGAATTGGTTGGACTTGGAAGTTTAGGGGGAGAGAACGAGGACGGAGCATCTGGGGGCTAGAGGGGGAGGGAAAGGTGAGTTCTCGGCTTCTCTCTCTCTCTCTCTCTCTCTCTCTTTCTTCGGCCTTCCGATTAGGTCCTGGTCTTTTCGTCTGGCCGCTTGTGGGTTTTTCTCGTGGATTCATGGGTTACTTCAATCTGTACTTCATACTGCGGAGTTTCTCTTCTCTTTTTTTCTTCTTCTTAAGGTGGCTCCATGATTTTGTTAAAGTGGGAGTCGGAGGCTTCAGGTGTTCATAATGCTCAGTAAGTCAGTGGTCGATTCCTTTGTTACTTTTGCGTCGTAGGTTGCAACTCCACGGCATATAAGATTGTGTTTTGGGAGGTGTTTCTATGCTTCACCCCTTGAGAACTTGTATTTTCTTTCTATATATGGGAGATCCAACTTGGAGTTTTACAAGTGTTATATGTTACCAACCAACATGGCAACTTTAGTTCTAGTTGAACATTATTACGTCTTTGTTCAAGCAGAATTTTTTTAGAGATTGCTCAAGTAGATTAATTTCTTGAGACCGAGAGTTCTGGGAGAACTAGGTTCTTTGATGATCTCATGAACGGGACAGAGGGTCAGAACATTCAGTACCTTTTGTGGTCTAAAAAGTAGCTTTTGATTTGATGTTTTCCTAATCAACGAATTCTCAATGAATTGCTCCCTCTTTGCCAATAGGCCAAAATGCCTAACCGCCTACTGATTTCATTGTTTCAACTGCAAAGGCAGTAACTGGCATAGATGTGGCAATCTTGCCCTTGGATTCCTTGTTCTTGTTCGGCAGCTAATCGTACTTGCATATGACGCTACAATTGTTACAGACTTACAGCACTTTTGTCCTTTATCTATGTTCCCATTACCCTTCTACGATACATGTCATTCATGCTGAATGGACTTCGAGGCTTTTAGCCAATGAACAAATTTTGATGCTACAAGTTCAACCAAGACTGCTAGTCTGCTAGTGGGATTCTGATCCTTTTTCCTTGAACGTTTGCAGATGCAGGAGGCTTCTGGTATTAGAGCTTAGAGGACAGCCTTGACAAGCATTGTAGTTTGGTGATAACCGGTAACTACAGCCTGATAATTTTGCTGTTGGTGATGTTCTGGGCGTTTCTTGCTTGATGGCAACTGTAAATACTGGAGGGTTTCGCCTTGTGAGATGCCCAAAGTGTCTTAACGTTCTCCCGGAACCTCCTGATCTTACAGTCTACAAGTGCGGCGGGTGTAACACCACTCTTCTAGGTAATTTCGAGGATTAACTGGGCTAAAAACAACTAGCAAGTGTTCAACTGTTCATAATCTGTTTGCTCAGTCGTTTCTGAGACATTTCTTCTTTTTTGTGCTTATGCAGCTAAAATCCGTGTCAGCAATGGACAACATGTGGCAACAAAACAAGTCCGGCAAGACTCCGACAATTACTCGGTTGCTACCTCTGTGAGCAATGGGATGCCTCAAAACAGAGACCCGAATTCAGTGATGCTGCCGTGGACAGTTCCTGCACTCCTCATGCTCCAAGCACCGAGACCGAGCACGAGGGCAGTGACACCAGAAGCAATGAGAATGGTGATGTTGTGTCCGCTGAGAAGAATGCTATGGAGGTTGAAAATGCTGAGAACAAGGAAGATTGCAATTTTGATGGCCAGAACACCAATAGAAGGGTGGAAGGTCCTTCTGACCTTATACACCCCAATGGATGTGACACGCACACAGATTCTGACAAAGAAGAAAACAACAATGTGGAACAAAGTGCAGAGAATTCAGAGGCTTGCAGAGTAAGAGAAGACGGTGATATGGAATGCAGCCTGAATGCCTCGGAGCACAACGTGCTCTTATCTGAGGGGAGCAAATTAGCTGTCAATTTGCCAGAATCTGAACAGAACGGAGCATGCAAAACCGAACCTGTGGCAACCAAGAGAGGTAATCTTGTAAGGGTGCAATCTCGGTCTTGCGATCTCCGAGGGGGACCAAGTGCAACGGCTAACTCAGTAGACTTGTACTCTGCACGGACTTCCTCCAGTCGAAAAGCTTCAGGGCCAGTGAACCCTCCAATCAAAGATTATGAAGACGGTGGATGAGTTGCGAGGTGACCTTTCTGAATTTTTCAGTAAACCTTCAGATTGCAAGCCAAGGGCATACCCTCCGCGTCCTTCGAAACAAGATGGCCACATGCCTCGTGTAGCCATCACATCCAGCCTACCTCTTACAACTTATCATCCTGCTGCTAAGCATTCTGGCATTGCAGCTCGCCTAATTAGGTCTGGCCAAGTTGCTCCTCGTGGACTACCCTCACCGCGCTATCGTCGGCACAGGGCTTATTCATGCTGTCAAAGTGGGCAAATGGAAATGAGACCCTGCCCTCATGGATGTTGCCATAGCTGCCGGCCACCTTGTTACAGGTCCTGGAAACAAGAACCTGCACTGCAGAAGCCACCAGTCAAGGAGATAAAGCGGCGGCCTCCCCCAAGACATCACTGCCGGCCAGTCCTCCGGGGTGCGCCATTCGTCGTTTGCTCCAACTGTCTCAGACTGGTCCAACTGCCCACTGATTTCGCCGTTCCGAGCAAAGGAACACGCAGGCTGCAGTGTGGCTCCTGCGCAGAAGTTCTCTCCTACTCTTTCAGAGACCCGGGTAGAAAGAAACTTCAGTCGCCATTTGGGGATGAGTACAGCACAGATGATTACGAAATTCACCAGGTAGCTGATGACCACAACACTTGTTTCCATCAAGCAGACCCAATCTCGTACTCGGAAGAATATGGTCTCTCCTTTGGTGTGAGCTATTCTACTGAGGACGAACAGCCTCTGCACGTGTCAAGGAACTCGTCTTTCAACACCATTGATGAAAGAATAGCCAAGGACTAAGCTTCACCGGTTGATGGGGTACTCTTCTGCGAGTGAGCTGCTGCGGCATTCTCCTGATCTATATGAAAGCTTCGACGGACGAGCGCCTAATACAAGAGCATACGACAGGAAGGGGAAAGCCATTTTGCGTGGCTGATGATGATTTAGGTGAAGGCAGTGCAATGAAGAAATTAAAAGCGAGAAGTGTTGGCTTGCCACCCAAGGAATACTGGAGAAAGGGATTCATGGACTGAATCGCTGAAGCTCGGGTCATAGTCAATATGACCTCGTTTGCCAGGATTGTGGTGAGTTTAGGAAAGAATAGTATATAATGATTGATTTAGAAACAGGTTTAGCTGTTAGACTTAAAAGAATAGTATATAATGATTGATTTAGAAACAGGTTTAGCTGTTAGACTTCTGATAGTGATAGGGTATTTTATTAGTAGTTAGCATTCTAATCGGTGTGTGAGTTCACTGATGTTGTTTGCCATTCATTTGTGTACAACAGTACAAGATTGATTGCTTTGGCAATTTTGTGTGCCCGTTGATGTGTGTATGATATGTAAAGAGTGCAAATACTCAACGCTGTGATTGTATAGATTAATGATTTTTGCGCGGCTAATTCTTGAATTGTTGGGCTTGATCTTGAAAGAGGAGATTGTTGCATCTGCCTTTTTTTATATTAATTGGTCGCACTGGATATTTGATATTTCGAGTCATGTATATATCTTTCCTTCCGGTGGAAATGGATAAAGTAAGAAAGGTTGCGCGAGTCTTACCATCCGTGTCTACACGTCTTCCCTTCTTCTATGATCATCTCCCCGTCATGATTTTTCTTCCTTCGTGATTCTTAGACACAGGCTTTTAGCCCAGCTTTATTAAAAACTAATCAGAAAACTTGAAGGGAAGGGCTGGGATACCAGTTTACAAGAAGGATTGGTCTGGTCATCAAGTAATCGACACGTTCCAAGAAACCAAACCAGCACCTCAAAAAGGATTACAAGACGAAAAGTGCTGAGTGCCACAAAGCAAAAAAAGACAAATTCTGACAACTGCCACACAGAATGAGCTACTGACAACTACAGGTTCTATGAATTACTTCAGTCAAGATCACCGTTCATGTTTTAAGTCGAACAGCAAGATCCTCGGTCTTCATGCCGATGTTCTAGCTGTGTATTTCTCTCTCTATCCTCTCTGTTTCACCCAGAGGTTCTCAGCATCTTGGTGTGTTGTAACAATCCCAGTGAGAATGAGCATTACTGTCTGACAGCCCAATCTCTCCCAGGGAAAACGCTATTCGAGTGTCAGGTTGCTTTCCCAACCAAGGCAAAATTTTGCAATACGTAGAGGAAACGAGAAACAGCAACTGCAAGTTCGGTATGCTATGTCAATTGCAGTTGTGTTACGACAAACTCAAATAAGGCGTACCATGTACATATTTTCATACTATTGACACTATTAAGCTGTTTGATTCTGAATGCCAACAGTGCATCGCGTCGATCCTTTTCAACAAGTCGTATTCTTCCTAGCAGGCTAGCGGATGACTTGAAAGAACCCTATGCGTAGATACATCATACACGCACGATACGCGTCGCGTACGTACAAATCGTATAACACAGTTTAGTGACGTTTCGCTCTAGCTGTGCCGTTGTTCGTGTCGTGCGTTGTTTCAGCCGCCTTCACGTCGTCGTCGCCGTCACGGCGGTGCTTGAGGGCCCGGAACACCCGCGAGCACTCCTCGAAGATGTGCGCGCGGCGGTCGTAGTCCGTGGGGCGCCGGCCCTCGTCGCCCCCGCCAATGGCCTCCTCCTCCAGCACCTCCAGCTCCTCATCCTCCCCCGGCACGTCCCCGTCCTTCCGCGCCTCCACGGGCTCCGCCCTCTTCTCTTCTAATCAGCGTATTGTTTCATGCGCAATTGCGCTTTTGCTAACTGTAACTTGAGAAATCAAGAATGTGCTTCACGTTTTTTCAGCATCTCAATCACTAAAGTATTACTAGCCGCAGCTAAGTCTGGAATAATACCTGATGGTTGTTCAACTCCATACAGTGCTTTGTAAAGTGTGCAGCCGAGGGATGTATGATAACCGGCATTATACCAATACTCGGCAAGAGGGAGCCATTGTTGCCATTTTGTCGGTGTTTCTTGAACAGCACATCGCAAATACATCTCCAAGCATTGATTAACACGTTCACTTTGACCGTCCGTTTGAGGATAGTAAGTCGTACTCATTTGTAATTTGGTGTCTAAGAGTTCAAACAACTCTTTTCAAAATAAACTTGTAAAGATCATGTCTCGATCCGATGTAATAGTTCTTGAAATACCATGTAATTTGACAATGTTGTTGAGAACTACTTTAGCAATTTGTATGGCAGTGAATGGATGCTTCAAAGAAAAGAAATGAGTGTATTTAGTAAATCTATCCACAACAACTAGACTAGCATTATACCCTTCAGATTTGGGAAGTCCATCAATGAAATCCATAGTCACATCCTGCTAAGCATCATCAGGAATTGGAAGAGGACATAACAATCCGGGTAATTTGCACTGCTCATCTTTGCTTGTTGACAAACAGTGCACTGACGAACAAACTCTTCAACATCCTTTTTCATATTTGCCCAACTAAAAGCCTTCTTCACTCATTGATAAGTTGTCTGACTGCCTGAGTGTCCCCCTACAGGTGATGCATGAAGTGCATGTATAAGTTTGGTTTGAAGACCTGCATTAGACCCCACCCAAATCCTTCCTTGATGTCGAATCACACCATCTACTAAGGCAAAACCCTGCTCATTTGAACCAGTCATAGCTAATTGTGTCAGCAGTTCCTTCGCATGTGTATCTAGTTCATAATAGTTCAGCACTTCCTGAATCCAAACCGGTTGAGCAATTGAAATGGCATGAACTTGATATAAGTGTCCTACTCGGGATAAAGCATCTGCCACTCGATTGTTTTCTCCTTTTTGATATTGAAACTTGTCTTGCAATCCAATCAACTTAGTCATTGCCTTCTTTTGTAGGTCTAAGTGAAGTACTTGTTCCTCCAAGTTAAATAAACTTTTATGATCTGTTTTAATAACAAAGGAACCCTCTGTAAATATTGTCCCCACTTCTCAATTGCCATCATAATAACCAAGAATTCTTTTTCATATATGGATAACTGCTTGTTCTTAACTCCCAAGGCCTTGCTATAGAAGGCTATAGGATGACCTTTTTGACTGACAACACCACCAATACCCAAGTCACAAGCATCTGTTTCTACTGTGAATTGTTGATTGAAATCTGGTAAGGCTAAAACCGGAGTTTGGCTCATAGCTTCTTTCAACTTGTCAAAAGCAATCTGAGCTTCTTCAGTCTACTGGAAACCTCTTTTATGTAACAATACAGTCAATGATTTGGCTAATATCCCATAGTGCTTGACAAATTTTCTATAATACCCTGTCAAGCCTAAGAAGCCTCTGAGTTCTGACACAGTCAAAGGAACAGGCCATTGTAGCATTGCTTGAGTTTTGGATGAATCAGTAGATACTCATTGATCAGAAATTATATGTCCCAAATATTCTAATTTGTTTTGAGCACAACTGCACTTACTTCTCTTAACCACCAACTGATGTTTTCAGAGAACTTCAAATACCAAAGCCAACTGCTGTGCATGAGCTGCCAAGTCTTTGCTATACTAGAATATTATCCATAAACATAATACAAATTTTCTCACGTAGGGAGCAAAAATAGAATTCATAAGGCATTGAAATGTGGCTGGAGCATTGGTTAATCCAAATAGCATAACTCTAAATTGGAATTGTACATGATGTGTCTTAAATGTTGTCTTATGTTCATCATGCTCCACCATTCTAATTTGGTGATATCCCGTTTTTGTCAGAGTTTGTGACTCCCTGTAGTTTGATTAACTTACTATTGTCTTCAAATTCCATCCACTTTTCTAGCCAATTGCACTTCATCACTCCCCATTTCTCTAACCAATCGGCTTCCAGTATGGCATCATACCCTCCTAGTTCTAACACCTTCATGTCATGCTGGAAGGTCTGACCTTGTATCCACCACCTCATCTGTGTAATCACTTTGTCACATAGCATTACTTCTCCATTAGCAACCTTCACAGTCATTGCATTGACCTTCTTTGGTATGTACCCGAGCCTCTCAACCAACTCAACATTTATGAAACTATGTGAGCTTCCAGAGTCAATCAACATGAGCATTACTTGATTTTCCACCAAGGCTCTCATTCTTAATGTCTTTGGATAGTCTACACCTGTTATACCATTCATTGACATATGCATCTCTTCTTCCTCTTCCTCAGCCACAACAACATCTAACACATCATCTGTCAGGATTTCTTGCACTTGAATTGCCTTGAGCTGTCCTTGCACTTGTATCTGACATTTATGGCCTGGTATATATTTTTCTCCACATTTGAAACACAACCCATTCGAGCGTCTATATTCTTTCAACTGTTTAGCCCTCCATAACTCTCCTTTTTCCAATTTATGTGGCTGATTGTAGTCTTCTCCTTTAATATTTCCTTCAGTTCTTCCCAACCCAATTCCATACCCTGTATTTCTTCCTCGATTGGTGAACTTTCTAGCTCTCTCGATGACCCCTTCTTGAACACATGCATATAGAGCTGCAGCCGCAACTGTTGATGGCATTTGTATTTCTACAGCCGCTCACAGTTCCTCCTTCAACCCCAACACAAATCTTGTCACCAACATCAATTCCCCAATTGAGTGGTCATACAATTTAATTTGATAGACCAATTCATCAAATTTCCTCTAGTATTCTTCCACAGATCCACTTTGCCGTAAAAGTAATAGTTCTCTAATTCTATCCCTTTGTGAATTCCTTCAAACTCTGATGTTACAGCCCTCTGAACTACTCCCAATCATGCCAAATGTCGGTCATCTTGTATGCTTGATACCAATGTGCTGCACTTCCTGATATGTACATGGTTGCTGCTGCCACCTTAAATCCTTCTGGAATTGTATACATTGCAAAGAATGTATGGCACTTATCAACCCATATTCTCACATCTATTCCGTCAAATCTCGGAAAATCCATCTTGGGCATCCAAGATCCCCTTCATATTTCCTGATTCCCCTTGTTCAATTCAGGTACATCAGTAATCACAGGAGTTGGGGTGGAAATTGCACCTGTATATTCTGTGCTGGAGGCATCTCATGTCGCATCGCTGCTTGGTTCTGAACCTCTCCGGGTCGAGCTGCTAATACTCCTGCTTCCTCTCTAGCCGAAATCACTAGTGGAGGTGGCACGGTGCCGTGCAAAACCTTCTTCACCATTCTTTGATCCTATTGAATTTGCCCAATCGAGTCCATAGATATGTTTTACCTTCAGTTGCATCTCTTCAATCTTCGCTCCCTGGTGTTCCAATCTTCGATCTACCGCCGCCATGTGTGAACTCATCTCCTCTCTTGTTGTCTGCATCTCTGCCTTCAAAAATTCTAGTAACCGAGTCTCCATTCCTTCTATTGCCGCTGTTAGAGATATATATGTTACAGATATATATATGTTAGAATAGGACTCTAAATATGTTTTGGTTTTCTTATCTGTAATCAGATTACAGATATATATCTTACTCATTAGCCTCGATAATACAAGACTATTCCTAACATGGTATCGAAGCGCACTAGAGCTTCGCTTTGCTTGTCGCCCGCCACCGCCGCTCGACGCAAGATCGTCTCTTGTCGTCGCCTCGACGACTCCCGTCGGATCACGCTGCCTCCGGTCTCCAGGATCCCGCGCCATCATCACCATCCGCCGCCGCCAGCACCGCAGTTGCGGGCTCCTCGTTGCCAACAACTCATCGCGCTGCCTCCGGTCTCAAGGAAGCCGCCGCCTCCTCGTTACAAGGCGCGTGGAGCGCCGCAAGAAAGCGCATCGCCATCTTCGTTGCCAAGACCGGGGAGCCGCCGCAAGGAAGCCGCCGCCATCCTTGTTGCCAACTCCTCGCTAGCGATTGACGCCTCCTGTCGCGCATCCTCACCGCCAACAAAGGGAAGCCGTGCGGAGTACGATCTGCACCGGGGCCACCATTGTCGGGAAGCTAAGACGCCGCCGCCGGGAAGCTTACCACCGGAAGGGAAGCCAGGTGCGCGGCGTCGTGATTCGCCATTCGCCAGAAGCCGCCGCCGGAAGCCGCCATCGAAGAAGCCGACGCAGCCCAAGATTGCCGCCGCCGCCGGAAACCTAGTTTCCGTCGGCGGTCGCGTCTTGGCGTCGCGCGTCTGCTTTCGGTCGTGGGCCGGGCCGAATAAAAACCGGGCTGTGAAAAAAAAAGTTGTTCTAACCATCGCGCTGTCCAGCGCCGCTTGTTAGACTTCGTTGTCTTGGTCGCCGCGCCGTCCAGCGCCGCCTACCAATGGGCACCGTTTCCCTTCCTCGATCCCCGGTGATCTTCAACGGTGTTAATTACACCGACTTCGTGTCTCACATGCGTGGTCTTCGTCTCTGGGGCGTTCTCTCTGGCGATGTCACCTGCCCGCCTTGCCCTACTCCTCCGACGGAGCCTACGTCTGTTGCGCCATCCTTGACAGCAGACAAGGCAGCTGTTGAGGCTGCTAGCCATGCTGATGAGAAGGCTGCCTCTGCCTACCAAGAGGCTCTGGATTTCTACATGGATCGCTTGACTGCCTACACTCAGTGGTGCGACGATGACGCCGGCCGCCATCTTGTCTTCATCGCGATGTCCAACCTCGTTCTCTTCGAGGTTGTGGGATTTTCTTCTACCGTCGGATGTGGACTCACCTTCGTCCGCTACGAACCCTCTGGAGATGCCCTCTACCTATCAGTGGTTCGCTAGGAGCACTCTCTTCAGCAGGGTGACGCTACTCTTGATGCCTTTTATGCTCAGAGTTCTGCTGTCTAGCGCCATTGGACTCTCTTCGACCGCCGCCGCCGCTCTGCTCATGTTGCTCGGTCAGACGTACGATGTGGAGTTTCAGCGTATCTACGAGTTCCTTACTCAACTTCGTCCTGAGTTCGAGCAGAGACGTGCCCAGCTTCTTGCACGTCACCCTCGTGTCACTCTTCTGGAGGCACTTACCGAAGTACGTGCAGAGGAGACTCGTCTGAGTGGTGCTGGTCTGATGCCACTCCCCTCCGCATCGCCGCCGGCCCACTGCTACACCGATCGCTTCACGCTTCAAGACATCGCCTCCTCCAATGGCCGCCACGGTGGTGGTGGCCGCCCTCCATCTAGCGGTGGTCGTCCTCGCTGCTCCTACTGTGACAAGGTCGGCCACATTGAGTCCCAGTGCTACAAGAAGCAGCGGCATCTTTCACATCGTTCTTCTCCTAACACCGGCACCGGTACTTCTACATCGACGTCTGCATCGACTACTTCCGCGATTTCTCTCACTGAGCAGGAGATAGCCAGACTTCGACGCCGCTTGTCGCCGTGTTCTTCCTCGGCGGAGTTCTGCGTGTTACGCTCATCGACTCTTCTGCAACGAAACCACCTCCTACACAGTCAGGTACCTCCCTATGGATCCTTGATTCCGGAGCATCTTTTCACATGACTTCTGATTCTTCCACTCTGTCTTTTGTTACACCTCTTGATCCCCCGCCGCTGTGCTTACTGGCGATGGTACCTCTCTTTCGTCTCAGTCGAGGACCTCTTAGCAACTCATCATTTCATGTTCCTTCTGTTGCTCATGTTCCTCGTCTAACCATGCAGCTTCTTTTCGCGAGACAGATTACTGATTTTGGTTGTCGGGTCATTCTTGACTCTGACTCTTGTTGTGTTCAGGACCGCCACACGGAGCTCGGTTGGTTCGGCCTCGGCGCCTTGACTCACAGCGTCTCTGGGAGCTTGGTAGCTTCACCTTCCTTCCGCTGCCACCGTCGCCGCCAGTCTCTCCGCCTCTGCCACTCCGTCTACCGGCTCTTTCCAGCAGTGGCATCACCGTCTTGGCCATCTGTGTGGCTCTCGTCTGTCGTCTTTAGTTCGTCGTGGTCTTCTGGGGTCTGTCTCAGGAGACGTGTCTTTACATTGTCGAGCGCAAGTTAGGCAAAGCGACTTGACTTCCTTATCCTCATAGTGAGTCAGTGTCTCAGCGTCCATTTGATCTTGTTCATTCAGATGTTTGGGGTCCGGCTCCCTTCGTTTCAAAAGGGGGTCATCGATATTATATCATATTTATAGATGATTTCACACTTGGATATATTTCATATCTTCTCGTAGTGAGGTCTTGTCTATCTACAAACAATTTACCACTATGGTTCGCACACAGTTCTCCACTCCTATTCGTGCCTTTTCGGCCGACTCTGTGGCGAGTACCTCTCTCATCACTGCGCGGCTTCCTTGCCGAGCGGTGGCACCTCGCTTCGATTCTCTTGTCCTGGTGCTCATGCTCAGAATGATGTTGCTGAGCGCAAGCATCGTCACCTCCTTGAGTCGGCTCGTGCACTGATGATTGCCGCCTCTATTCCACCTCACTTTTTGGGCCGAGGTCAGGTCCATCGCCACCTATCTAAATCAACACCACCTTCTTACGCTCTTGAGCGCAATCCCTTTTGAGCATCTCGTGGTCTCCTTCCGACTACTCGCCTTCGTGCATTTGGCTGCGTTTGCTACGTTCTCCTCGCCCCTCGAGAACGCACCAAACTGATTGCTCAGTCTGTTGAGTGTGTTTTTCTGGGATACAGTGCCGAGCACAAGGGCTATAGGTGCTGGGATCCCGTTGGTCGACGTATGCGGATTTCTCGGGATGTGACTTTCGACGAGTCTCGTCTCTTCACCCACGTCCTGTCTCTCCTTCGGCTTCCTCTGTGGAGTCTCTGTCTTTTTTTTACCTTTCCAGATACACCTATCTCTGTCTTGTCCTCGTCCACCCGTCCCACTGAGTCTCCACATGTTTCTCCTGTGGCCCCTCCGCCATTGTCGCCTCCTGCGGCTCCTCAGGATCCCCCACTACACTCGTCTACACTCGCCGACCTCGTATTGAGGATCTTCCAGATGAGCCCTCTTCTCCTGATGTTTCATCTTCTTCTGCTGCTCCATCTTCCCCTGATGGGCCGTCTTCTCCTCGCTACGCTCTTCGTGATCGCCAGTCGATTCGACCCCCTGCCCGTTTTGCCTTTGCTAGCGCAGCTACTTGTGAGCCTGCCTCCTACCGGGATGCTGTTACTCATCCTGAGTGGCAGCATGCCATGGCCGAGGAGATTGCTGCCCTCGAGCGTACTGGTACTTGGGATCTTGTTCCTTTTCCATCTCACTCTCGTCCCATCACATGTAAGTGGGTCTATAAGATTAAGACTCGCTCTGATGGCTCTCTTGAGCGCTATAAGGCGCGTCTTGTTGCTCGTGACTTCCAAATAGGAGCATGGTCGTGACTACGATGAGACTTTTACTCCGTGGCCCACATGACCACCGTCGCACTCTTCTTTCGGTGGCGTCTGCTCGCCATCGGGTGCTTTCGACTTGATGTCAAGAATGCCTTTCTTAATGGCGAGTTGCGTGAGGAGGTTTACATGCATCCGCCACCTGGTTATTCTGTTCCTGAGGGCATGGTATGTCGCCTTCGTCGCTCTTTCTATGGCCTTAAGCAAGCCCCTCGTGCTTGGTTTGAGCGTTTCTCCTCTGTGGTCACTGCTGCTGGTTTTTCAGCAAGTGATTATGATCCTGCGCTCTTTGTCCACACTTCGTCTCGTGGTCGGACTCTTCTTCTTCTGTATGTTGATGATATGATCATTACCGGAGATGACTCTGAGTACATTGCCTTTGTCAAGGCTCATCTTAGTGAGCAGTTCCTTATGTCGGATCTTGGTCATCTTCGTTACTTCCTTGGGATTGAGGTTACTTCCACTCCATATGGTTTCTTTATGTCCTAAGAGAAGTATATTCAGGATCTTCTTGATCGCGCCTCCCTCACTGATCAGCGTACTATTGAGACTCCCATGGAGCTCAATGTTCACTTCCAACCCTCTGATGGCGAGCCTCTTTCTGATCCAACTCGCTATCATCATCTTGTTGGGAGTCTTGTCTACCTTGCTGTTACTCGTCCGAATATCACTTATCCAGTTCACATTCTGAGTCAGTTCGTTTCTGCTCCCACTCAGGTCCACTACAGCCACCTTCTTCGAGTTCTGCGATACCTTCGTGTGACTATCTCTCGTCGTCTCTTCTTTCCACGCTCCACTCATTCTGACTTCAGCTTATTCGGATGCTACTTGGACCGTGATCCTCCGATCGCGGTCTATCTCTCTTCATTGTGTTTTTCTTGGTGGTTCGCTTATTGCACGGAAGGCGAAGAAAGCAGATCGCAGTGTCCGTTCAGTGCAGATGTTGAGTTGCGAGCTATGGCTCTCTTGACAAGCAGAGATTACTTAGCTACGGTGGTTACTTGAGGATTTTGGTGTTTCACATTACACCGACTCCTCTCTTATCGAGACAAGACAGTGCTATCAGATTGTGCCGTGACCACGTAGCATGAGCTCACCAAGCATATCGGTGTTGATGCTTCCTTCATGAGATCTTGTGTGCATGATCAGGTGATTGCTCTTCAGTATGTGCCTTCAGAGCTTCAGATAGCGAATTTCTTCACGAAGGTCCAGACTCGAGCACAGCACGCCTTCTACCTCTCCAAACTCAGTGTTGTTGATCCACCATGAGTTTGAGAGGGGGGTGTTAGAGATATATATGTTAGAGATATATATGTGTTAGAATAGGACTCTAGATATGTTTTGGTTTCCTTATCTGTAACCTGTACTTGTATATATATACTGGCACATTGGCCCTCTGATAATACAAGCACTATTCCTAACAGCCAACACCACTTGACGGACTTGAACCCCTTGCTTCGCCGGTGCCATGGTGTCTGGATCTCCAAGCCGACTGAACCTCGGTTCAGGACTTACAACAACCACTCGAAGGCGGTCGCTCCCCTTCCCCTTGGAATTTTACCAGTCAAGGCCACGAAAAACTCCAAGACGATCCACCGAATCGACGAGGCTCTAATACCATAATGTCATGGGTTCATAGGTAGCTAGGGTGGCAGAGATGAAGAACAGGCAGAGAGGCCAGAGAAGGGGGAGGAAGATGACACTGTTCTTCTTCGATAAAACACATTACAGAGTACAATACTCTTTTAACTCACGTATCCCTCTATCTATCACATGGGCTGAGCCCTTTCTTGATTCAGCTTGTACACATGCCTCTCTATTATTTGTCTCCTGAAACCTTCCCGTGCAGCTCTTCCTCGGCTAACTTGCAGCTCCTCCAGAACTAGTGCCCGTCACCCAGAGCTGGTGCCATCACACTGTCCCTCCCTCCACCACATCGCGCACGGAGCGTTGTGTGAGCCCCATGCGCTGCCCCGCCCCCGGCACGGCTCATCCGAAGCCTCCCCAGGCGGAGCGCGCGCGGGACGCACGGCGGCGGCCGCGCCGCGAGCGCGGTGCGCGGTGCCGGTGCCGGACACGGCTGCATGTCGTGCAAACGAGGGCCTAGCGCGTAGATTGGTTCGTTTTTTCGGGGCTCGTGTGGTTGGGGTGCTGGACTGCTCGGGCTGTAGTACGGTTGGTTTCGTGCTGTTGCACGTAACGACCTCCACATGTGCGTATCTCTCTTGTTTCGATCGTGCTTACTGTTCACTCCATGATTGTTTTTTTTTTGAGAGGCACTCCATGATTTTTAGGTGGCTTTGTTTTGGAATGGCGGCAATCATGTTGCTTTTGTTAGTTTTCTACCCAAAAAACTGTGGTACTAGTACTGATGTTTGGTGTAGTAGTGTTTCACATGGATGGCTGCTAGCAAGGCGTTGACGAAGTTAAAAGAGGATGATCAGGGAGCAACTATTCAACTGAACCTTCCTTGCCCCACCCGTTCTACTTCCCCAACCGTTGGATCTTTTGTTTTTCTTCCAGCTGGGCAACTCCAAGTCGTTGGGTCAGTCGATCCGATGACGATTTTTTTAAATAATATTGTTTTAATTAAAAATTATAAAAATAAATAGTTAATTTTTTTAAAAAAAGTTATTGTCACCATTAAAAATGGTGACATGGTCAACTGTAGCTCACCTTTTGTTACCATTTCAAATGGCGATTGGTGTGGAATTATAAGGCCACCATCATTTAGAATAGCGACAGGGCAAAGGACAGTCTATAAAACCTGAAGACATGGCCAACTGTCCACCTAATAGGCAGTAAATGCTCCTATCGCTGGTTCTAGCTCTTGTTACCATTTCAAATGGCGATTGGCATGGAATTATAAGCTAATTGTTATTTAGAATAGCGACAAGGCAGAGGACGGTCTATAAAACCCGAAAAATCGGCCGAAAGCCACGTTTATTCATAGAAAAAAAGAAAGAGGGAGGGATGGGAGAGGAAGAAAGGGGAGTGACCTAGCGAAGCGCTGCCAGTTCGTAGCAGAGAAGGAGGAAGAGGGGGGTAGATCCGGTCGTCCACCTTGCAGGTAAATATTCTTACAACTTTGTATCTAAATTCGAAACCCTTGTAGGTTAGCAAATAAAACTAGCGACATACAATTGAATGGGTTAGATAATTTTAGATGTATTGTATGTAGTGTAGTTTGTTGTAGTACATCATTTTAGATATGTATAGTTTAGTTTATCGTGTAGATATTATTTATAGTGCAATACGTGAATGGTTTAGAAAGTTCTCCATGATTGTTATGTAGTGTATTATCTTGCAATTCAGTTTTGGATATATAGTTAATCGTGTAGAATTTTTTGTGTGCAATAATTGAATTAATTAGATAGTTTTATATGGAATGTATTACTAGGTGGTGTAGTGTCATGTAGTATATCATTTTAGTTGTGTGTGGTTTAGTTCCAAATATATCGTTAATCGTGTAGAATTTGTTTGTGCGATAGTTGAATTAATTAGATAGTTTTAGATGGAATGTATTGCTATGTCATGTAGTGTCGTGTAGTACATCATTTTAGTTGTGTATAGTTCACTTTCGGATATGTCGTTAATCGTGTAGATTTTTTGGTGCGATAATTGAATTAATTAGATAGTTTTAGATGGAATATATTGCTATGTGGTCTAGTGTCGTGTAGTACATCACTTTAGTTGTGTGCAGTTTAGTTCTAAATATGTAATAATTGAATTAATTAGATAGTTCTAGATGTATTGTATAGTGTCGGATATGTCGTTGATCTTTTTGTGGTGTCGTTAATTTCAAAGTTAGCTTGCAGTATGCTTCTTATTTCATTTTGTCTATGTTTTCATATTATTAATAATGTAAGTATTGAATTTTTAGGTATGGTGGCCACAAGAGACGCTGCGCAGTGGCCCTATGAGTTGCTTGACCTAGCCGCCGACGTGGGTCGCCGTAGCCGCCCCAGTACCATCATCCTCTAGCCCGGCGAGGCACTCATTGAGCTTGACGTGTTGCGGCTGCGCATGCCCATGAGGGCATGGAGGGTTGACCCACATTGGGTTCCCAAGTATGTGTAGTTGTGACCTTCGTGTACTTAATTTCAGTCCAATTGTGGGGGTGGACTCACGTATGTTATAAATCTTTTTCGACGTGGGTTGAGAGCAGCAAACCTACTTCCGCTAGCAAGAATGCTGGAGGCTATGTGGGAGGACGACCAGGACATCGACGGGGACGTATGTATGTCGAGGTAATTTCCGTACGACCGGTGCCTCCTGACGGCGCTGGTTGATCGTTGGAGGCTGGACATGCACACATTCCACCTTCCGTGTGGGGAGATGGCGCCTACGCTTCAGAATGTGGGCTTCCTGGCCGGTTTGTCGTGTGCAGGCTTCCCCCTAGTGGAGTACGATGTCGTGCCGATGTGGCGCACGGACCTCCTCACGAGGTTCCAGAGGGTGTTGTCGCCCGACGGCGGATACAGGGGGTTCAGTAGTAGCACGGGCCGACACTGAAGTGACTTTGCCAGTTCTACGTAAGTATTTATAACTCTTGTGTTTCAACTTCAATTATTTTGTTCAAGTTAGTAATGAGTCATTGTCTTTTTTGCAGCCGCAGCATATGGCACAGGACGCACCCAACTACACAAAAAGGAGACACTTCGAGACCTACCTATTGTGGTTGTTCGGGTGGGTCATGTTCTGGAGGTCCCATGGTGATAGCATTGATAAGCACATGATCTGCTACGCACGGGAGCTGGCGGACCTAGAGGTGGAGGAGATCCAACCGTATGCCTGGGGCCCGGCGGTATTGTGCGTAATGTACCGCACCCTGTGCGACGCATGCCACCAGGTTCGGGATAGTTCCATCCTCTTTGGATACCCACTCCTTCTTCATCTGTGGTCCTTCGAGTATTTCCAAATCGGACAACCACAACTCGACCTCGTAGCCTACACCATCACCATGTATGCCGCTGCAACCGATGTGGACGATTCGACCATGGGTACGGTGTGATGTCACCGACGGGTAAGTTTTTTAAACTTTTAGTATGTTTTGTAATGTGCTTTAATTGTATGTGCTCAGGTTTTGTTATTCTATTCCACATGTCACGTTCACACCGATCACTACGCACGCGTCCTACCCAGACAATGTTGCGATGTTCGACTAGTTGACGGATGACCGCGTCATATGGGAACCGCACGCCACCCCAAGGTCTATCGGGTTTGTGCTAGCAAGACTCTGTGTACTATCTCACGCGGCGTCGCTTGGTGCACGACGTCTTCTTGGAGGAGTACCTGTAAGATCGAGGAGGCCGACTAAAGGAGAGGTGAATAAGCGGTTTTAAAAATATTTTGGTTAAAACCGATTTCTAATGCGGGAAGCTAACAACAAATCGATTTTACACAATTAAGGATTAAATCAACTAATCTCACTAAGTGCACCAACAACCTAAGTCTACATCAATGACAGTAAACATACAAAGACATATAAGCAATTTAATTCTAGGGATGTAAATTGCACAAAGTAAATCACTAGAGAGCAAACCACAATGACACAAGGACGCTTTTTACCGTGGTGTTCGGAGACTTGCCGGTCTCCCTAATCCACGTTGAGGTAAGCCCAAACTAATTGGACCAGCTGTTGTGCATTTAATGGTCTGATATAGCCGTTACGAAAAAGTTGTGGTACTACTGCCAACTTGTGGATATCATGGGGATATGCTCCAGATCTTAGGATGATGTGACAATTGGCAATGGAGTTAATGGTTTGTCGTTTCACGGGTTTTCGACAAAGTTTTCAGAACTGTTCAGGCATTCTGGACTGGGGCGGTCTGACCGGCCATAGCATGGCGGTCCGACCGGTCCCAAATCGGTCGGACCGGCCATGTGCGGCGGTCAGACCGGCCGTGACCAAAAAGGTCGAATAAATTTGGGCCAAAAATAGGTGTTGTAGACAAGTGAGGGGATCCTAATACACTTGGTCTCATAATTTTTGGAGTTCCCAAGCAAAAGTTCTATTGGTTTAAAGTTTCCAGTAGGTTTCGGATTTTCAGGGGTTGAAAATTGGCTAAGTCCCTACGGGCGGTCTGACCGGCCTTGTGGTGGCGGTCGGCCGGAGTGGCGGCCGACCGAGCCGAGGGGGTGATCGACCGGTTCGACTTGTTCATCGGCCACCGTGGCGATGATGTTTTGCTAGGTCAAAGTCATGGGTTTGATGCATATGTGTTGCATGATGCATGTTTTGACTAACGTGGGTCAAGTTGCGAAGAACTTGTTCCCGGATTCGATTTGCTTGTTTATTGTTGTGCAGGTTGCTTGGTGGTCAACGACGGTCAACGGCGAGGATGATCGGGACTAGGCTTGGAGAGCTGAGGTCCAGAACGATCGGCGATGCGGGTGAGGTCAATGAACTCAAGTGTGGTGCGAGAATAGACAAGGATGACCGAGCAGGCGATTCGGTGCAGCCCGGTTGGATCAAGCGGCGCGGGGTCGGTGCAAGTGCCATGGTGGTTACGGTGGGAGCGGATGGGAGAGACTTGCCGACATGTTGAGAGCCGTTGATCAACTTACACGTGGGAAGCATGGGAGGTGCTTCACAAAGATGGGACTCGGTCTTTGCAAAAGATCGAGAAGGGTATTTTGTAATTATACCAAATACCGTTTTGGTGACTTTTGACGACTCGCGGCGCAAGATGGCTTGGAGAAGCGGAGTAGGTCAAGAGGAGATGAAGACGGCGCTTCAAGATGCGTGCGTGTGTGACCCGTTTGTTTTGGGCCTTAACGGAGCCCATTAGGGTTACTCTTCTAGAAGGTTTAAGTCTCCACTATAAATAGAGGAGGAGGTGGTTGCACCCTTCAACCCTTTCATGTTTGAAACCCTAGTTTTGGCTTAGGTGCTTAGGGAAGGTTTAGTGGAGGTTAGGGTTCTAGAGAGAGAGATGTTTTGATCTTGTGTCCATGCGTATCCGTATGAGTGGTCAGAATCGATACATTATCAAATCAATCCAAAGAAGAGTTCTCTTTAAGATGAGTTCATTTGCCCTTCTTCTCTCTATTTGGTGATTTTGAGTCTTTCTTTGATTCACATGTTTTGATTGATTTCTTCTCATGATCTAGCTTTTCGTGACATGTGGGAACACATCTAAGATCATCTTGATCATCAATCACCCACGAGCAAGTTTTTGGATCTAGTTTTCGTTTTGACTCGGTTTTGAACCATCCTCTCTCAAACTGAAAAAGGTCATAACTTTTCCATGGATCTTCACGATCTTCGATTGGAATAGGTTCCCGACATCCTAGAGAAGGTGTGTTCCAAGTTTCATGAAGTTTGGAGTTGTAGATCAAAAGTTAGACCTATTTGCAACCGTTTTGAGTGATTTCACTGTTCATCAGTTTGGAGGTCGACCGCCCTAGCTAGAGGTCGGACCGCCCTTGGAGAGGTCGGACCGCCCCGAGTAGAGGTCGACCGCCCTACACTTAGGAAATTAAGTTTGGTTGTTTTTGGTTGTTTTGCTTGGGTTTTGATTGGATTCAATCCTAGTCTTCCATTGTCTTGGTATATCGATCTTCATAGCTTCTATAGCTATTGGAGTGAAATTTGTGTTGAATCTAATCGAGGTTGAAAAAGTGGCGTGCTCCTATTCACCCCCTCTAGTCGCCTTTTCGGTCCAACAAGTGGTATCGAGCCTGTTAGTTCAATCTTGATCTTAACCAGCCACCGAATCCTGGCGATGGATAAGTACTCGACAAAGCCGCATGTCTTCAATGGGCTCGACTATGCCTATTGGAAGAATCGCATGCGAGTCTTCCTTGAGGCGAAGGACAAGCTATATGGGAGGTTGTTCGAGTTCGCTTTCGTTTTACTGAGATTGCCACGCAAGCTTCGGCAATACTTTTGGCTAACAACAACAAGGCAAAGAATCTCCTATATCTTTGGGCTTGGTAGACAAGAGTATGACAGATTTGCAATCTTACGACCGCACATGAAATTTGGCACACCCTCGAAACTTACCATGAGGATCGTCCCAGATTAAACAAGTGCGCAGACGGTCTATAAGCGAGAGTACAACAAATTCGAGATGCGTCTGGAGAGAGCATCGATGGCGTTTTACTCGCTTCAACAAGGTTGTCAATCGGATGAAAGTCATTGACATTGAGTACTCTCAATCGAGAATGCCACTCACCTCTTGGTGCAATCAACACCAAGGAGTGGGAGATGAAGGCTCTTGCCATAGAGGAGAGCGTCGATCTCTACTCTCACCTTGGAGCTGCTTTATAGTAAGCTCAAGACTCATGAGATCAAGAGAGGTAGTCTTCCTAAGAAGGACTGACATGGCTTTGGTAGGCCGATCCTCTTTCAAGAGCTTCGATGGTTTTTCCGAGTCCTCTTGGGTTTTTCTCTTGCTGTTTATCCACAATTCGTGAAGAGGATTTTGAGAGTCTTCCTGAGCAGAGCTAGCCCTCATAGTCAAGAAAGTCACACGGGCTTACAACAATGTGAGAAACAAAAGAGAGGTGGCCTGTGACTTGCTACGAGTGTGGTGAGCTTTACCATATTCGCTAATCGCCCTAAGTGAAGGGTAAGGGTAACCATAAGGAGGAAAGCGACTTGGAAGAAGCCTCAAGGAACAAATCAAGGTTTGATGTTGCCAAGTCGATGAAGGTCGCTCACGGGTCCTTGCGCTTTGGAGATCAATCCTTGAGCGATGTGGACTCGGGAGCGAGGAGGACAAGGAGGAGGAGGAGCCACCTCAAGACAAGAAAGGGAAGGCCAAGGACTTCAGGCATGTGCTTCATGGTGACTCAGTCGGCGTCGATGATGATGATGAGGTATCCCTATCTTATGATGTCCTTTACGCTAGATGCGAGAACATGTATGAGCAATTGCTTAGTCGAGGATAAGGCTTTAAAATTCATCATGGTTAAGAACAAGGATCTAGAGTCACAAGTTGAAAATTTGACATTAGAACTTGTGAATGCTAAGAGTCTAGGCGTTGATGAATGTTCATCTTGCCATGCTTTGCACTCAAGGCTATCTAAAGCGCAATCTGCTCTTAATATCGCTTTGCATCAACTTGAAAATGCTAGGCCGAGCTAGTTGAGGTCAAATCGCTCCATGTCTTAAATGCTTAGAGTCTAGCAAGTTGGATGTTTCAACCATTAGAGTCTCGCTCTTGCTCGTTGCTTAGAACATGAACGTGAAATTAAAGACATTTTAAAAGCAGCTAGAGAGAAATATGCCAAGCTTAAGGACAGTATTAATTCTGCTACTTGTACTTTATGTCCTGCTCTTAAGCTTGAAATTGCTAATTATAAGGAGAGGCTTGCAAAGGTTATTAAACCTAAAATTTGTCAATCATGTGTTGATCTTAGGAAAGATAATGTTTATCTAGAGAACACACTGCAAAAATTCTCTAGTGGAGAAAAACAATTAAACATGATTCTTGACAAGTCTAGAACTCCTTCTAAGAAGCAAGGTTTAGGATACAACTCTGCCCAGAACAAATCCAAGGCTAAGGTCATTCAGGTCTTGGAAAATGGCTTAGTTGAATTCAAAACCCAACCTGCAAAAATTGCTTTCAAACTGCAGGTGTTTGTCCAACCTTCTTTTGAGTCAAAAGGTGCTTCTCGGTGGTACAAAATACCATTGCACCTATTGCGAGAAGAGTGGACATTTAGTTGAGTTCTTGGCATGAGGTTGAAAAATGCTAATCATGCTAGAACTTTATTTCATCAACCTAGAGCTTATGTGAAACATGGTCATGAAAAGAAGAAGAAACCGGTCTAGGATATACTACACATGCTTTTCATCATCATGTTCCTAGGCGTAATGCATCTCATGTGTTTGTAACTATTGCTCATGATAGGACTTCAACTAGGATCAAGGACACTCATTACGCTTTGCATACTACTCAGAGGCGTGTGTCTCGATCTTGGGTTCCAAAGTCTATTTTAACTAACTTGATGTTGAGACACATCGATCTTTTGTGCCTTGATTTTCGTGGATCGTCGCGGAAGGAGGAAGAACACGTGGCTCGTCGACTCTACGGCATTCACGCCACATGACCGGAGACTCTAGATGGTTCACTTCCTTCACGCTGGCGACGGTGATGACTTCATCACCTTGGAGATGATTCACAAGGGCGGATCGAAGGAACTGGATCGATCGGGGTGAGCAGCGGGTTCATTCTCAAGGATGTCGCTCTTGTGTCCAAGCTAAGGTACAATCTCCTTTACGTCTCACGACTTCTCGATGATGGCTATGAGACTAGATTTAAGAAGAACGCTTGTCGGGTGCTTGATTCTTTTGGTGAGCTCATTTTGGAATTTCTAGAGTTGGTAGAATATTTGAGGTGATTTTTACGAATCTCTTGCCGGATCTCTCAAATGTTTAGTTGCATCTTCTTCGATATCGGCTTTGGCACCGGCGCTTGGGGCACATTGGTTTTGATCATCGACACGAGTTAGCGGCCTTGATCTCATGAGAGGCTTGCCTAAACTCAAAGGCATCAAAGATGTTGTATGTGCTCCACTGTAGGCATGGCAAGCAAGTTGCCGCCTCACACCCTTCATTGACTATGGTCATGGTGACCGGACTTGGACGGTTGCTTCATATGGATCTTGTTGGTCCGCTAGGTTCGATCGATCGGTGGCAATTGGTACATTCTTGTCATAGTCGATGATTTTTGAGATATTCTTGGGTGTTCTTTCTTGCTTGAAGGATGAGGTCTTTGATCATTATCATGATCTTGTTCTTCGCTTGGCTTCGAACTTCCCGGTGCCTTGAGAGCAATCCGCGGTGACAATGGCACGGAGTTCAAGAATGCCTCGTTGCCTCTTTTTGTGCCTTTGGCCAGATTGAGCATCGTTCTCTTCTCCACCGTCCCTCAACAAAATGGCGTTGTGGAAAGGAAGAACAGACCTTAGTCTCGATGGCTAGGACGATGCTAGATGAGTATAGCACACCGAGGAGGTTTTGGGCGAAGCTATTGCTCTGACTTGCCATATTTCAAATCGTGTCTTTACGAGACCGACTTTGGGCAAGACTTCTTATGAGCCGTTTTGGCGAAAACCCTCGGCCGCACTTTCAGTCTTTGGATCAAGTGTTTTATTCTCAAGACAGGGAACCTAGATAAATTTGAATCAAGAACTTGTGATGGTTTATTTCTAGGTTATCCCGCTCATTCGAGGGTTTTCGGGTTTTAATGTTGAAACTAACATTGTCCGTGAGACATGCAATGTCACTTTTGATGAGACTAGCCCCTGCACTAGATCCGATGTTTGGTGACTTACAGTGTGAGAGAGCATATTTGTTGAGGAAGATGAGGATGAAATTGATGATGCTCCTCCACTTCTTCGCTAATGCTCGATTCGGCTCGAACACCTCAAGCTGATCGCTTCACCTCCAATTGAGGCTCCTCTGCAGATCTTCTTCATCAAGAATACTGCGGAGGTTGAGGAGATACTATCTCCCCAGCGCTCCTTTGCACATCCGAAGCGGCACCCTTGGATCGGATGATTGGTAGTCTCCATGAGCGAGTCACTCGCTCCGGTATCATGATCCAAGTCTTTTCTCTCACTGCATTTGTAGCGTCTTTTGAACCCAAAGATATATCACATGCTTTATCCGATGCTAGTTGGGTCAATGCCATGCATGAGGAGTTAGAAAACTTTGAAAGAAATAAAGTCCGGAACCTTGTAGAACCTCCTAGTGGTCATAATGTAATTGGTACCGTTGGGTGTTTAAAAATAAACAAAATGAGGATGGTTACGTGGTTAGAAACAAGGCTAGGTTGGTAGCTCGGGGTTTTAGTCAGGGTTGAGGGTTAGATTTTGATGAGACCTTCGCTCTGTTGCTAGATTAGAAGCCATTCGCATCATGCTTGCATTCGCCGCATCTAAAGGTTTTAGGTTGCATCAAATGGATGTTAAGAGTGCTTTTCGAATGGTTTTATAGAGGAGGAAGTGTATGTTAGGCAACCCCACGGCTTTGAGGATCCCAAGCACCACGATCGTGTCTTTAAGCTATCCAAAGCCTTGTATGGTCTTAAGCAAGCCCCTAGAGCACGGTATGATAGACTTAAGACCTTTACCTTAGAATGATTTTAAAATGGGAATAGTTGATAAGACTCTATTCATTCTTAGGCATGGCAATGACTTCACCTTGTTCGATTTACGTTGATGATATTATCTTTGGTGGTTCCTCTCATGCTCTTGTTTCAGCTTTTTTCGAGACCATGTCCAGGAATTTGAGATGAGTATGATGGCGAGCTCAACTACTTTACTGGGGCGCAAATCAAGCAATGCAAGGAAGGGATCTTCATCCATCAAGCGAAGTACACCAAGGATCTTCTCAAGCGTTTTGATATGGGTGATTGCAAAGGCGTCGCCACTCCCATGGCGACCGGTGCTTTGGATCGTATGAGGAAGGGAAGCGTTTTGACCATTACTTGAGCTTTTGTGTTCTTGAGATTCTAAACCGCTCTTGTGAAAAATGAAAAATCAAGATTGTCTTATACTTAAAATGTGCCAAACTATTCTTACGAGACCGCTTGTCAAATGACATGAACTTGGAGATAGTTTGATGATCCGACGATCTCATGGGGATCATGCTTGTCGAAATGACATGAACCTCAAGATTTGTCGCCCAGTAGAAGCTTAGAAAGAGTTTGTGGATGGCTCCTAGTCCAGGATCTTCTTTACTAAGATATACCTTTAATCAACTTTTGGTCAAGCTTAGGATGAGTTTGTGGATGGCTCCTAGTCCGGGATCTTGTCACTAAGTTAGATCATTAGTCAACTTCAACTATTCAATGCATATGTGAAAGCTGTTGACAAATGGGCTTTTAAGAAATATCGAGCAAAATGATTCAATACAGGACTGATTGACTCTTAATGTGGTCTTTGTTAGATTTTTGATCTTACTTTGACATTTTGACATGGCCAATTTCATTTTAGGATCCTCGTTGATGAACTTCTTTGAATTTAAAGCTTTGCTTAAATTGATCAAATCCATTGCTTTACTTTTGAGCTTTGTATGCTTAGCTTTGTTATATATGTCTTACCATGATCTTGCTAGCACTATCGGGCTTGATATGTTGTTTGTGCAATATTAGAAATCTTGACTTGCTCTTTTGGGTAATCTTCAAAGCTTCTTGTAATCAAAATTGAAAAATACAAAAATGAAGCTACTCCATTGCATTTCATGCATACTTCTTCTTTTTGCATCTTTCTTCATTCGCAAATTGCTATCTCTGGATGAGAGGAAGGCGTGATTCCTTGATGACTCCATTGTCAAAGGGGAGAAGATATTTTCAATGTTGGGAAGTTTATACAAAGGGAGAAAGTTGGAGAATTTGAAATTTTAGAAATCAGGATCATAGTGAGGGGAGTTGTTGAATTGCATTCTTATTGCCTTATTGACTCTTGAACTTGAATTGCATTTATTACACCTCACAATGATCAAAGGTCAATTGAACAATTGTTCTTTCATATGGACCTTAAGTGAGATTTTGACTTTTTCCGAAATCAAAGTTTTTATGCTTTCTTTTGCCTTATCTCACTTGTCTATGCTATTACGATGCCGCTTGGTCATTTCCATTGCTTTCTCTTGCTTATGGACCAAGTTGTGCCTTTGTCTGCGAAAGTATTTTACTTTTCAAACCTTCAAATTACATTTTACGGATTATTGCCAATGTGTTCATCAAGGGAGATTGTGGATATCATGGGGATATGCTCAGATCTTAGGATGATGTGACAATTGGCAATGGAGTTAATGGTTTGTCGTTTCACGGGTTTTCGACAAAGTTTCAGAGCTGCATTCGAGCATTCGGATCAGGCGATCCGGCCGACCATAGCATGGCGGTCCGCCGGTCCCAAATCGGTCGGACCGACCATGTGCGTGATCGGACCGCCGTGACCAAAAAGGTCGAAATGGTGGGCCAAAAATAGGTGTTGTAGACAAGTGAGGATCCTAATACACTTGGTCTCATAATTTTGAGTTCCCAAGCAAAAGTTCTATTGGTTTAAAGTTTCCGAGAGGTTTGGATTTTGGGGTTGAAAATTGGCTAAGTCTGACGATCTGCCCCGACCGGCCTTGTGGTGGCGGTCGGCCGGCCGTTGAATGCCGACCGACCAGGGGCGATCGACGGTTCGACTTGTTCATCGGCCAACCGTGGCGATGATGTTTTGCTAGGTCAAAGTCATGGGTTTGATTGCATATGTGTTGCATGATGCATGTTTTGACTAACGTGGGTCAAGTTGTGAAGAACTTGTTCCGGATTCGATTTGCTTGTTTATTGTTGTGCGGGTTGCTTGGTGGTCAGCGACGGTCAGCGGCGAGGATGATCGGGACTAGGCTTGGAGAGCGAGGTCGAGCGATCGGCGATGCGGGTGAGTCAATGAACTCAAGTGTGGTGCGAGAATAGACAAGGATGACCGAGCAGGCGATTCGGTGCAGGCCGGTTGGATCAAGCGGCGCGGGGTCGGTGCAAGTGCCATGGTGGTTACGGTGGGAGCGGATGGGAGAGACTTGCCGAGCATGTTGAGAGCCGTTGATCAACTTACACGTGGCGAAGCATGGGAGGTGCTTCACAAAGATGGGACTCGGTCTTTGCAAAAGATCGAGAAGGGTATTTTGGTAATTATACCAAATACCGTTTTGGTGACTTTGGCGACTCGCGGCGCAAGATGGCTTGGAGAAGCGGAGTAGGTCAGAGGAGATGAAGGCGGCTTCAAGATGCGTGCGTGTGTGACCCGTTTGTTTTGGGCCTTGGGAGCCCATTAGGGTTACTCTTCTAGAAGGTTTAAGTCTCCACTATAAATAGAGGAGGAGGTGGTGCACCCTTCAACCCTTTCATGTTTGAAACCCTAGTTTTGGCTTAGGTGCTTAGGGAAGGTTTAGTGGAGGTTAGGGTTCTAGAGAGAGAGAGATGTTTTGATCTTGTGTCCATGCGTATCCGTATGAGTGGCTGTAATCGATACATTATCAAATCAATCCAAAGAAGAGTTCTCTTTAAGATGAGTTCATTTGCCCTTCTTCTCTCTATTTGGTGATTTTGAGTCTTTCTTTGATTCACATGTTTTTGATTGATTTCTTCTCATGATCTAGCTTCTTTGTGACATGTGGGAACACATCTAAGATCATCTTGATCATCAATCACCCACGAGCAAGTTTTGGATCTAGTTTTCGTTTTGACTCGGTTTTGAACCATCCCTCTCTCAAACTGACAACTACAAATCGCCTTCATGATAATACCACTCGGCTATATCGGTATTACCGATTTCGGAGGATCAATAATCATAAGAAAAAACACTCTCTCTGGAAAAGTTGTACCGCCAAGTAAATATCGGTACTACCGCACACCGATAGTACCACTCAGATCATGCGGTCATACCGAATCTCAAGGGAGATCAAAACTCCCAAAAACATGTTCTCTGTAATTTACGTACCACCATCTATATTTTGGTACTACCGACTTGCGGTAGTAACGCCGTTCAAATGTGGTCATACCGATTATCAAGTTTCAAGAAAAACTCACAAAAACAACCTCTCTGTTAAAAACATACCGCCAATCTAGATTTTGGTATTATCGACTTGCGGGAATACCGCTCATCACTTGCGCTCATACTGTTTTCTGGGATATCGAGAAACTCTTCCAAAAAACACACTCTCTAGAAAAATTCATACCACCATGTAAACTCTGGTATTACCGACCTGCGGTAATACTGCGTAATACTTGTGGTCATACCGAAATTGCTGAATAGATTTCCAAAGAGAAAATGAAATGCAATGCATGAACTCTAACAGTTGGCAAACTTGGATCATACCACAAGGAGTAGGTACATGGACTTCAACCATTTTGCAAAACATATTTGCAAAGTATAGTTACATACTACAAGGATTAGACGCATGGGCCTCAACTATTTGCAAAACACATTCGCAAATAATAGCATCATGCCACGGTGAGCTAGAGCAAGTGAGATTGGGCTATCAACACATGATGAGACTTAAACTACTAGACAAGACCCCTCTTAATAGTACGATAATATATACTACCAATTCGATCTTTCAACTAAACACCAAGACCGGTAAAAGACTAGGAACACATCCTTAGCCTAGCTAGGCATACCTTTGTCTTGCACATATGCTTGAAACTTGATGACATACATCTTCACTTCAAGTCCGGGTTCTTGACTTGAATATCATCAACACATGATGATCTTCTTCACTTCGAGATCTTGTCTTAATGCTCATCAACACATGATGACATCCTTCATCCCGAATCTTGACTTCCATCAACACATGATGAATTTTCTCTTGATTTGATGATCAACTCATGATCATCTCCTTTTCGGGATCTTGATATGCATCAACACATGATGCATTCTCTTTTTACACCTTAACTTGATGACAATCAACTCATGATGCCATCTAAAGTCTCCATCATCATGGGACTCAACCTATTTTACTAACTCATGGAAAATATTAGTCCACAAGACGATTGTCATTAATTACAAAAATATACCATTAATTCGTAATGATGGGTCAAGATACTACAATCTTTCCCTATTTCATAATTGATGATAACCACATCAATTTGCAAGTAATTGAATATAAAGACATATGAGTATATATGAACTACACAAGTTTTACATACTCAAGAGATATGTTTTAAAGTAGAGATCCTAAATATATGTGGATAAAGAAATATGGATCAATACTAATGAAATTACAAAATATATAGTGAACTCCTCCTAAATGTGTGCATACACAAATGTGTAATAAAAATATATGCACATATTCAAGTTAGACTTTTGGTATAGTTCAACCTATATTTTGGATCCAAGGAATGCAACAAGATATAGGAATATGATGTTGCATGCATGTCTCTTTGATTTTTACATTTTTATCCAATTGAGACTAAACAATATGTATAACAATTAAAGTGTTAGTCTTCACAAATAGATTTGTCATTAATCATCAAAATACTCTATTAACTCATAATAGTCTAGATTCTTAAGTGCCATGTTCACCGGGTGAGGCGATAGTTCGAACTATGACAACAGGTCCCAGTGCCCTAAGGGGAGCTCTTGCCACCGAACGTCTATGAGTAAGATATCGTTTAATTTTGTCATAGCCTTTGCCTTGCATACTTACAAATTTATCGTTTTGCCTTCCATAGGTACACCAGGAAAGGAGTATCTAGTAGTACTTCCTAGGCTGACAGCTGGTCCCATGGGTGACGCAGTGGCTCCACGCCTAGGAGAACATAGTTCAGGAGGATGCTCCCTACGATCCCAGGATGTACAAGGAGTATATCGAGTGGTACTTCACTCGGACGAGGGTAGTTGTGTTAGTGTCGTGGAAGACCCACCACAACACGAGGCCGCGACGACTGACACATACCCCCACCCAGCCATACTATGCATTCCATCGCGTGGTACGTATTAAACGGTCCATAATTCTTATTTACTTCTCATGTTTTTTTGTTTCTAACTTGTTATTTCTGTGTATAGAACGATCTAAAGAGGGAGATGTACATGTTGGTGAGCTCTGCGTGTGGCATGACGATCGGGGAGCATCTCACCATGACGGGGCAAGACCTCAAAGATACCATGGGTGGATCACGAAGAAGATGAGGCGATGCATCGAGCTTACGTTGTGCAGAGGCCAAGGCGTGCATGACCTACCGTGTGTGGGCGGGAGGGGGTGAGCCATGCGTCACGCCCACGGTTCCTCACCCAACGTGTCAAGCAAGTCCTCGTGGGCTATCTTGGGAGTACCCTAGTATAGTCGTAGGTACACCAAATACTTACACTTTCTTGTTTATTTCGAACTCCACTATTTATTAATGCTAATTTCTTCTGATAGGCCCTTAGTTCCACCCATATACGGGACAGGACTACGCGGAGCCGTCCACTGTGATGCAGCGACCAGGTCGGTTAATGTTCCCGTGTCATGTGTACTTTTAATATTTCCATCTTGTTTACATGCATAACGTACTATTGCACAGGTCATACACCCGTTTGGGACGAGGATTTGGTGTCGCATGAGGGAGCACATACATCGGATTACGACTTCGATGAAGAGTGGGCGCTACGGTGAGAGGGCGGTGGGCCTTTGCACGGCGAGAGCACTCTCAGCCAGGTCTCCATTGGGGTGTCACTACTGCATGGTGAGCCCGGAGCGTGCCAGCCGATGCATCCTCTTATCGTGGCACCTGTGCAGGCTACTCGCGTTCGTAAGGTACCTTGGGCGCCAGAGCCTTTGACTTACTTGCACCAATGCCAGCAGCCGGTCCATCAGACAAGGCCAGGGGCCACACGTGGGGTACACCTCAAGAGGGCCCACGAGTAGATGTATCACTATTGTTATGTAAATATTAATTTGTGTATAACTTACATTATACTAGTCTCGTGTTTACAATAGTGTTTGTTCTTGTTGTGTGTACAAGTAACTATGTGAGGGAGTCAGCATCACAACACCCCCACACCACCCTCGTTTTAGCCATTTCGTACGCGAAATGACCACACCCTCGTTCCCAAGTCATTATCTCTCTAATATTTCGTTCAATACTCTCAAATATTTCGTTCCCAAAGGGACAATTGCATTAGAAAATGGTACTTCAATACTTTTGTTATTGCACCGCTGAACTCACATTCTAAATATTTTTTGTTGATTTCGCTCCGAATGGGGATATTTTTTGCTATTGTGCCGCCGAAATCGTATTCCAATATTTTTGTTTGATTCGTGCATGTTGTCGTTATGTTTGGTCAGACCGAAACTCCTAAATTGTTCTCTACTTCATATTTGATCTTTTCGAAAATGATCGGTTGCACGGACACAAGATATTACCAAAACATAAATATAATATAATTTCAATTTAATCTCATGTCGCCATTTGAGTTGGCAACAGGCTCCTGTCGCCAATTCAAATGGTGAATTAGGTCTCTATCGCCATTCCAAATGGCAGCAATACTGTTTCCATAGCAACAGGATCCCCGTCGCCATTCCAAATTCTAGAAATTATATGCTCAACATGCAACATTCCATGTTTAACTATTGCACGACAATCCATTTATGCTTCGTCTTCAAGGGAAGAAAAATAGATGTAGCTGGCTAAATCCACGTTCTTGAACATACTATATCAACAAGCAATGTGGCACTGAAGATGAAAACTGGAAAGGAAAAAAAACTAGGAAGAGAAGAGATGGATCCAACCAGGATCCACATCCTCTGCGGTACTGTAAGGTCCATCATGCGAACAGTGTTTCATGAGAGAGTGGGCAGTGCTCCGCCGTAGTACTATAGCAACAGCGAAGGAAGTACTATAGCAAATAAACATGTTACCAAAAAACATTGTAGCACTTACTCTCGTTCTTTGATTTTTGGTTGGACGATGGTTATCACTCCTAATGCCTATACACTGTACATCTTCTGCATTGACTCCTTCAATGCAGAGGATCCCAATTCATCCAACCAAGCCGCAAACACGAAAAAGTTCGTGGATCCACGTCGGGCAATCTGCACGCACACACGGCTTCATCGGATCTTCTACAACTTGTTTAGTCCCATTTCTCTCCTATAATTATCACTGTATTTACCATGAAGATGGTATCTTGTGAAATCAATAGTAGAGACACTCAACAGAGTAGAATCAAGAGAGCGATGAATGGTTGTAGTTTAACAAGTAAGTAGTGGGAGAAATGTCCTCGATCCATAATTGGGGTGGAGCGAGAAGAGGCAAGCATCGAGGCGCGGACAACCTCAAGGAGGTGACAATGCTCGCGCTAAAAATACCATTCGAGCATGAGCATTAGGATAAAGTACTAGGAAGAGTGCCGACGCAGAAAGAAAGCGGCGAAAGGCGGTGAGCGATGTACTCACCAATGAATCAACACGAAGACACGAATAACCGAATAAAATTGAGTGTGAATCATGGTGGCAAATGACTGATAAATAGAAAGAACCTGACTACGAGAAGTTATGAAGTAAATCGAAGTATGGCGAAAGTAGCCATCAATGAAGATCACATAAAACGAAACATCTGAGTGAATGAAATCAAAAGAACGAAAGAAAGCAGCAGAACCATAGTTCAAGATCTAAGGAGAAGGTGTACCTAAAGTGGGAGACTGAGTGGTAAGACTGGTAGCACCCGAAGAACATGAGGTCGAGCTAACAACAAAACATTGAAGGATAGGAAAGAACTGCTTAGTGGTGTATGGCTGGCCAGGAGCATCAACAACTCCTGGCAAAGCAAAGCCACTCTAAGGATGATAGCCTCGGCACCCCTAGCTATGCCTCCTGACGTAGCAGGTTTGGTATGTGTGGCCACTGCGTTAGCACTAGGTATAGTGAAGACCAGTAGTGGAAGCACCAACAATGGTCACCAGAGCAACCACCGGTGCTGGGGAAGCAATAGGCACTATTGCCACGGGTGCCTTAGCAGCAGACTCGAAGTTGAATTCCGAACCAAACTCAGCGGCGATGCCCGAGGCAAGGAGAAGCCCGACGACAACAACTAAGGGAGTGAGATGGACTCCAAACTGTTAGCGGCAGCCATCAACAAAAACTCAGACATATCAACAACCAAAGAAGTTGAAGAAGCTAAAGCCGGATAAGACAGAGAAGCCAAAGTAGTAGAAGCTGAAGCCGCAGAAGCATAACTCGGCCGTGAAGCCGAAGGCAGGTGAAGAAGCTGAAGCTAGGCCAAGAAGCCGAAGTTGGATTGAGAAGTCATAGCTGTGGCTCCACGTTGAAGCCAGTGAAGAATCCAAATGTGCTATTGTTTAAACTGCCGATGCCCTGGAGAAGAAGCAACGCTTGGTGGGCAGCGATCGGAAGTCAAATCCGGTAGTGCGGCCATTGGGATTGGCCGATCCTGAGCTCTTATCGGTGCAAATAGAGGTAGAAGCAACCAAATCCGGAGCCCAAGGTGGCGAATCCCGCTTGGGCGACGAATCCAAGAATCGGGCGATGGTCGAATTGCGCTCGAGTGACGTCCGAGGGAGAGCGCAAACTCAGGTAGTGAGCCATGCACGATCGGGCGTCGGGCGGTGCACAGTGGAGTGATTGGCGGCGGCTATCAAGGAAGAATGACGACATCAGCTTGCACAAGGGAGAAAAGAAAGAGGAGAGAGCTCGAGGCGCTCAAGGAGGGGATTGAGGACAGTGGTGGTGGAGGAAGTGCTATACTAACCTATACTCTGATACTATGTTGGAATGGAACTCAGTTCTATTCCATAAGGGCTAAGAGGCCAACATATATCCATGTACAAGTGGCCAAAGGCCAAAAGACAAATAACAATAAAACACCATATACAAAGAGAAACTAAGACATATACTCTCAACAACATATACTATCAACACCAACTACTAAAAAACAAGCGAAATATGCTCATACAAAAAAGATGATAGGATGCAAAACTTTTCAAAAAAGAAGAGATGCACAAATAAATCAAGCTTGCCACACTATTGAAGTGATTAAAAATATAGTCCCTACATATATTTTTTTTTTGGTGGCTAGGCTTCGCCTGGAGTGCCTTAAAAAAGAAACACCGAAGCGTCACGCGTCGACCAACGCCGACCCCGGCAGGCGAGGGTCCAAAGCCCCCTGTGTCCCTACATATACTGCCATCAAACATTCAGAAGTTGAGATTGCAAGCCTGAATTACCCAACAACATCAAAAGAACACTTGGAAGTCATCTATTATATAATGGAAGTTATGTAAAATATGTTTTTTCCCCTTTTAACCGGAAGAGGTTGAAGGTTGTTGAGCAGCTTGATAGTTGAACCGCCAAACCAGTATCTGTCAGTACATTCTAGAGGTACATCCAATAAATACTAACCCAACGACCATGGGCAAAACGGGAATACTAGAAAATACAATCTACACCAACGTAGAAATCACAGAGACACACACGTAAAATGGGGGAATAATTCGCGCTCCTCCATCCGTCTAGCACCAGCACCGTACCTCTTGACCTCCTCCTCTCGTCCCCGATCTCGTGAACGCGGAAAAAAGAAGCTAAAAAAAAGAGTTCCCCACACCTCACACCCCCACCGTCTCATCATCCTCGTCGCCGTCGTTATCGTCGGCGGCGCCTCGAAACCCTAGGCGCAGCGCAGCCGGATCGTCCGGATCCGACCCCGGGAGCGCCTCGCCGCCGCCGCCGCGCCCTCAGATCCTTAAGAGCGCCGCGGATCCGCCGTTCGCGACCCGCGCCGTGAGGGGCGAGTCCGCGCCCGGCTCGGCATTGGCGGCACGATCCGGAGGCCTCCTTTTGGTGCGTGTCCTGTTTCTGCCTGGTCCCCCGGTTGTCTCCCTTTTGGCGCGATCTGAGATTTTTTTTCCCTGAATTTTTTGCGGGGTTTTTCCGATTAATTTTGCTGGAGAAAGCGGCGCTGATTGTTTGATCCAGCTTCGAGATATAGCATAGGGATTAGAAAGTTCGAATTTTTGAGGGATTTCATAGAGTTACGAATCAATTGATAGGATTGCAGTTTGTTTCTTTTGATGTATTAGCTAGAGAAATATGAGTTACCTGCATTCAAGGCAAGCTATCGGAAATTTTTGATCCAGCTTTGAGTAATAGCTCGTTCAATTGCGCTCCAGTGTTCTTTGTTCTCACAATAACACATGAGCTGAGCTGAGGAAATTAAAGCAGGACTATCTGTTTTTCTTTCAATAGGTTGAAGAAATCCGTAGTTGTGGAGGTGGCCATGGTGCGGAATCGCACAAGGATGAGATGTGTTCGGCACATGGTGTGCTGGTATCATGTATCTCACTACTGAACCCGTCCTGGTAACTAGGTTGTTTATTGGGATGATGCATGGGTTGGGACGCGGCAGTTATATATGAGTACCGGTGATCCCTTGCTCCTGTCATCATCCGGAAGTGCAGATTCGCCTTCAAAGCACCAGGCACCTTCTCGGTCATCGGTGGGCTCATTGGGCTGCCTTTGCCGAACTGATTCGTTCTCTTCGTCACTGTACGAGGATTGTGACACGGCTTCTGTCAACCTTGTGGATGAAGGGGATGCCGTGCCAAGGCATTGTCTGGAGTCTGATGTGAGCAGGGTGGCAGAGCGTTTTCAGTCTGCTGATTCGCACTTCTTCCAGCGTCTCTCGGTGGAATGCTCTCAGAAGGAGAGGCAGCGGAAAGTTTCTTGGGGTGGTGTAATGGAGATGCAGCGTTCTCCATCATCCCTAGAGATCGGAGTGGTATCTTCCTCTCAGGAGAAGCCAAATCGCTCCCAGAGGGTCAGGCACAAGAGCTCGCAGTTTGAAGACTCGTTTTCATCTGAGCATGACCCAAGGCTAATTTGCATTAATGATTCTAATAGGACAAACGATCGATATGAATTTACGGGGAATGAGATTCGGACAAGCAAGTATACTTTGATTACTTTCCTGCCGAAGAACCTCTTTATCCAGTTCCACCGGCTGGCTTATGTATACTTCCTTGTTATTGCTGCTCTTAACCAGCTACCCCCTTTAGCTGTGTTTGGAAGGACTGCTTCACTGTTCCCACTACTTTTTGTGTTGTTTGTAACTGCTATAAAAGATGGCTATGAAGACTGGCGGCGTCACAGATCTGACAGGAATGAAAATAACCGAGAGGCACTTGTTCTTCAATCTGGTGATTTTCGGATGAAAAAATGGAAAAACATTTGTGCAGGTGAGGTTGTTAAAATTCATTCCAATGAAACAATGCCATGTGATATGGTCCTGCTAGGTACAAGTGATCCAAATGGTATAGCTTATATCCAAACAATGAATTTGGACGGTGAGTCAAACCTAAAAACAAGGTATGCTCGCCAGGAAACTATTTCCATGATATGTGACGGCTCATATTCGGGACTGATCAAATGTGAGCAGCCTAACAGAAATATCTATGAGTTTACAGCTACTATGGAGTTGAACAGTCAGAGGATTCCACTTGGCCAATCGAACATCGTATTGCGGGGGTGCCAGCTTAAAAACACCGAATGGATAATCGGCGTAGTCGTCTATGCTGGTCAGGAGACAAAAGCTATGTTGAACAGTACAATATCTCCTTCAAAGAGCAGCAATCTAGAGAGTTACATGAACAGGGAAACCCTTTGGTTATCAGCTTTCCTCTTGATCATATGCTCAGTTGTGGCTACAGGGATGGGGGTATGGCTATTTAAAAATTCTAAAAACCTTGACGCACTGCCATACTACAGGAGAAAGTACTTCACCTTTGGTCGGGAAAACAGAAAAGATTTCAAGTTCTATGGCATTGCTTTGGAGATATTTTTCTCCTTCCTGAGTTCTGTTATAATCTTTCAGATAATGATACCGATATCACTATACATCACCATGGAGCTGGTCAGAGTGGGGCAGTCATACTTTATGATTGGAGATACACGGATGTATGACAATAGTTCAGGTTCAAGATTTCAATGCCGGTCCTTGAATATTAACGAAGACCTAGGTCAAATACGGTACATATTTTCTGACAAAACGGGTACTTTGACACAAAACAAGATGGAATTTCAGCAAGCCAGCATCTACGGGAAGAGCTATGGGAGCTCCTTGCAGGTCACTAGTGACTCATCACATGAAATAAGCACTACAGGCAAGGTCACTGTCTTCTGTTTTTATTTTTTTAAATCATTTTTGTAGCTCTTATTTTGTTTCAGTTCAGCCTTTCCTTCCCATATTAAGAACCTTGAGGATCAGTGATAGATTTGGTTTATGAATATTGTGGTAGCGGTATTTATTCGGTCACCCACCTAGTAGCAATTATATGTCCTATAATCGATCTGATTACATTGCCTAACTGGCAATTTTGCGGTAGCAGGTAGGGGCACCTGCTCCTTGTATACGCCCTAGTCCCGTTTGTAGAACACTTTGGACCCACCTTTACCTAGGCTGAACCACTAACTATTATACTTAATTCAATTAGCTTAAATTCATGAATATTTAAATTTCTTATTCCTGTGGCCTCAAACGGAATGATTCCACTGACAATAGTAGAGACTCGAATACAGCCTATATCCATTTATTTATTCTCTTACCTCATATAGTTTTGATCATTTATCTATCCATGCTTAAGTCTTTGTCCTTTTGCAGCGTCATCGAGACAACATGGCAGGAAACCCAAGTCGGAAATCAATGTTGATTCAGTACTCATGGTACTTCTAAATCAACCATTGGTTGGGGAGGAAAGACTTGCTGCTCATGATTTTTTCCTTACTTTGGCTGCATGCAATACAGTAATTCCAGTCAGCACAGAAAGTTCTCTCGATTGGACTAATGAAGTAAATGAGGTAGGCGCAATTGATTACCAGGGCGAATCACCTGATGAGCAGGCGTTAGTAACTGCAGCTTCTGCTTATGGACATACGCTTGTGGAAAGGACAACCGGCCACATTGTTATAGATGTTCAGGGGGAGAGGATAAGGTAAATACTACAACATCCTTTGTTCGTTATGACAACATTGTAGCCACCATTAATTTCAGCCCCAATTGAATATGAAATGCATTTTGTACCTGTTGAGAATCTTCTACCTTATTTACAAAGCAATTTCATTGTCATAATCAGGTTGGATGTTCTTGGTCTCCATGAATTTGACAGTGTGAGAAAAAGAATGTCTGTTGTTGTAAGGTTTCCAGATAACATTGTGAAGGTTCTTGTTAAAGGTGCGGATACTTCAATGCTTAGCATTTTGGAGAGAGGGAATGATGACGGACTTTATGATTCTTTGCATGCTAACATTAGAGAAGCCACAGAAAACCATTTGTCAGGTTATTCATCAGAGGGTCTACGAACCTTAGTAATTGGTTCAAAGAACCTGACCGATGCAGAATTCAGTGAATGGCAGGAAAGGTATGAAGAAGCTAGCACCTCCATGACAGAGAGATCAGCAAAACTCCGTCAGGCGGCATCTCTTGTAGAGTGCAATTTGACTCTTCTTGGTGCAACTGGAATTGAAGATAAGTTGCAGGATGGTGTTCCTGAGGCCATTGAGTCCCTCCGACAGGCTGGAATCAAGGTTTGGGTTCTCACGGGAGATAAGCAAGAAACTGCTATATCGATTGGTTTGTCATGTCGACTATTGACTCAAAGTATGCACCTGATTATTATAAATGGTTCCTCAGAGTTTGAATGCAGGCGTCTTCTAGTTGATGCTAAAGCCAAATTTGGAATAAAGTCGTCTGAATTTGGAAGGGATTCTCATGATATAGAAGATTTGTACAATGGTGATGCTTCTAAATTGAGGTCCTCTAATGGTCACATATCTGAAAGTGGCTTACAGAATTTCGAATTGACTGGAGTTATTGCTAGTGACAAGTCAGAAAGCGAGAAAGTAGCAAATTCTACTGACACTGAGCTAGCGCTGATAATTGATGGGAGCTCCCTTGTGTATATTCTAGACAAAGATCTTGAATCAGAGGTTTGAGATAATCTCCACAAATTTGATTTTTTTTATATTGATCACATTTTTTTTTTGTTGGTTGATCAAATGCACAGTCACTTGCCACGATTCAGCAACCATGGTAGCGCCTATTCTTTAATGCATGTACCATGGTTACACATATAATTATTAAGTTGTGCCTTCATACTCAAGTAATCATTCATTTTGCAACTTTTATTTGACAGTTATTTGACCTGGCAATTTCCTGTAAAGTTGTCATCTGCTGCCGTGTTGCTCCTCTGCAAAAGGCTGGAATTGTTGATTTGATTAAAAGCAGGACGAGTGACATGACCCTGGCGATTGGTGATGGTGAGATTCTTTTATCTGATTCTTGTTGCAATGCTGCTTGTTAACATGTCATGTTTTTCTTGCCTATTAATATACTTATCCAATGATGAAAATATCCTGTGCAAATTGCTAGTGATGATAACCTGCTTGAACTAGATGTGAACTTTGCAGGTGATTTCTTTTTAGTTTTCCTGCTACAGTTGAACTGCATGACCAGCAATTGGTGCTAAAATATTTTAAATTGATTCACTAGAGAATGATACTCTGAATATCGGTGTTAAATGGTTGCACCCAGGGATCACATAACCGGTACCGAACTATTTCCCGCTGGCCGGCCGGGAACGGTAACCAGCCGGTTACCATTCAAACCGGAAAAATCCCGGATAAAAATCGTTTGAATTTGATTAAAAACCAGCCGAATTTCAAAAAAAAAAATTTGAACTTGCAAAACCCGAGAAAACCGGCCGGGATTGTGGATCTTGGACCCTGGCCGGTAACCGGTAACCGGCGGTTACCGGCCGGGAATTTTTTCCCTGGTTGCACCTACTTTTTGTATCTTAAACATCCTTAAATATTGGATGCTTTGTTTGTTGTCTGGCCATCATCTGGTGCATTGCATTTTCATAAGAGTCTGATTGAGTTATATGTTGGTAAGAGTTTATATAATAATAAACTCGCTATCTGTTGAACCTGACAATTAGCACAGATCTTTTTTTTTTCAGTGGCACATAGCAGTTCAAATAATACGATAGTCTAGAATGGTGCCAATGTATATCAAAGTTGGCATTTTGTTTTTTGTCACTTTTCTTGATGACCAACTATTTTTTCCACTGTTTTGCCTTAATCACTGTCCATGTTCCACAAACTATTGACAGGCTTTGCTATTTTGTGTTCTTGTTTCATTTTGCAGGAGCAAATGATGTTTCAATGATACAGATGGCTGATGTTGGCATTGGAATATGTGGTCAAGAAGGTCGTCAAGCAGTGATGGCTGCAGATTTTGCTATGGGGCAGTTCCGCTTTCTGAAGAGATTGCTTCTTGTACACGGGCACTGGAATTATCAGCGTATTGCATACATGATTCTCTACAACTTTTATCGGAATGCTGTCTTTGTGCTAATGCTGTTCTGGTACGACTTTCCTCCTGTATGCTTTCTCATAGCCTGTGTTTTTTCTTTTATGATTTATTATTAGGAGTTCGGGTATTCAAATATCATAATCTAATTCCTGCTGTTCTCGCCACAGCAAACTAATGCTGTTTTGGAACAAAAATACAAAATCACAAGTTTTAAAATTTAGGGGAGGGGCCAAAGGAAAGTAGATTCAGCTATAAGGAAATGCAGCAATGTCCATAAGTGGAGTTAAAAAGATATATTATTTGGGGGCCATTTAGCAACCAGTGGGGGGAGTAGTTTTCTTTTGAATTTATTCCCCTCCAGCTCTGTTTTTTTTGTGCTTGCATTTGATGACGCAGGTTGACCTAAATTTTACTTGATTTGTGTAGGTATATCTTGTATACAGCATATTCTGCAACTCTCGCATTAACAGATTGGAGTAGTGTTTTCTATTCCCTTATCTACACGTCAGTTCCCACAGTAGTCGTTGGTATTCTGGACAAAGACTTGAGTCATAATACTCTTCTTTATTATCCAAGACTATATGAGGCGGGGCTTCGAAATGAGGGCTACAACTTGACACTCTTCTGGATCACAATGTTAGATACCTTGTGGCAAAGCCTTGTCCTTTTCTATGTACCTTTCTTCACATACAATATCAGTACAATGGACATATGGAGTATGGGAAGTTTGTGGACAATTGCCGTCGTTATACTTGTCAATATTCATCTGGCCATGGACATTCGACAATGGGTGCTTATAACCCATCTTGCCGTATGGGGCTCTATAGCTGCAACATTTTTGTGCATGGTGTTGATAGATTCTATACCGATTTTCCCTAACTACGGGTAAGTTATTCACTGACTTGCTCCCTCAATCCCTCATATTGTCTAAAGGTGACAGGCCTAAGATTATATTTTCCTATTCCTGGCAGGACAATATACAATATGGCTGCTTCAAGAACTTATTGGCTTAGTGTTTGTCTTATAATAGTCCTAGGGTTGCTTCCTCGGTTTCTTTGCAAAGTAATATATCAGACCTTTTGGCCATCTGATATTCAAATAGCGAGAGAAGCAGAGTTATTAAAAAAGCTGCCTCAACAATTGGGTTCAAGGCCTGAAAGTGATATCAGCTAACAACAATGGTTTCACGCAGTTACTTTGTCAGCCCAGTTTGGGGGCTGTGTTGATTCGTTTGTTGAGCTGATTTTTGTCAAAATTTTGGTAAGTTCTATTCATGACTTTTATATGATGTATTATTTGGTCTATGGATGGGCAAGTGGATAATAGTTTGCTTCCGTTTTCACGTTTTCAGTGGTCACATTGCTTTATTATCTAAACAACCTATCATGTTTTTTACACAACCCCAAGCACAGATTGCATTACTTAACAACAGCCAAGTCATACCTCTTTTGATACAACAGATGACTGTTTATTTATAAATCTTGAAAGTATAACAATATTTTGTGCCTGTATCAGGAGTCAGGACCAAGGATAGAAAAACCGTTCCCGGCGTAATTCCCGGCCGGCGGCTGGTACCGTTACCGTTTTCCGGAAAAAACCGGCGAATTTCGGCGGTTACATTTTCGGGAAAAAACCCGGCCGAATTTCGTTTAAATTTGCTTAAAAATCAACCAAAATTCAAAATTCAAAATTTGAATTTGCAAACTCGGGAAAAACCCGACCGGGATTTCAAATCCCGCCGCCCACCGGTAAGGCCGGTTACCGCCGGTAACCGGCCGGGATTTCTATCCCTGGTGACTCAGGAGTAACAGTGTTTCTGTAGGATAAAAAAAATTGAAAAATCACATGAACTGCATTTTCAGCAACCCAACAATTATTATTTGCAATATTTTTTGTAGCACAAAAACGTTGTCATTCTCTCCAGTTTTATGTAGCTGCTCGTTTTCTTCTAGTATAGTGTGATACTATGATAAGTTTTCAGTATGCACTAGTGCTGAACTGTTAGTTATGCCTGTTTTCTTGTTCGACAAATTGTGGTTGTAGATTATATATAAGGACAAATGTTGGCAAGACAAAAAAAATTCTGTTTGCAGAAGAGGCTGGAAAATGCAATGAAGCGGCTGTGGCGAGGGAACTGACTGTACGGGTAGCCATCAAACAGCTTCGTCCTTCGGGGGCTAGCAATCAATCAAATGACAAATGTACAGATATGGGAAAGCGATATATATACTCTGTATTTTAAGGACTAAGGTAGAGTTTGTTGTTAGGAAATAAAGCGGTACATAGATACAAATTCTTTTCGCACTTTTGCCAATCTTTTGTATTATCTGATCATATGTTAACCATTTCCCTTTTCTTCCCCTTGTCGAGGTTTTAGATAGAGGCCTTAGTGGTGTGTCCTGTTGGAATTTTACGCTTTAAAAGAATACAAGATTCATTTTCCTTCTGTGCTCCATAATTTCGGAACACAAGTCAAACAGTTGTCAAGATGCACAAGTCGAACAAAGGGTACCAATTTCGTTATGTATAATTTTTGTGTTGTACTACCGAGATAGAACGATCCAGCAGCACGACGGGTACTTTTTCGATGCTCGCTCGCTCGTTTCAGGTTATTTACGATTTTTCTAATTATTAGGGGCCTCATATTTTCCTCATTTCTTTAAACGTAAGCCAAAATTTCTGGCCACTGGATGCGCTTGAAGATGTGTTTTATTCAGCTGCTGGATGTTTTGAATGACGATATTTTGATATATTTTTTTCCATAGTAAAATTCAGTGATGCATAGACAAGGTGTCGTGCTTCCAACGTTTCCATAGTAAATTCAGTGATGCAGAGACAAGGTGTTATGCTTCCAACGAGCTTCCTACCACAAGCACCGCTTGACCGGTGGTAACAGCCATACATCACAATAGCTCAATAACGTACGGCTAAATCAGCATGAGAAACGATGAAACAAATATAGTCTAAACTGCTGATTTAATTCGTTCTACAGCGCATAAATATGATTAATACATAAGCAATCGTCACGATACCATTGGGTCCATGCTAAGCGGGGATGCAGTTGTTTAACAAGGTGCATTTCTACCAATCTACAGATCTACACGCCACCGCAGGAATTACAGTAATTAACCCCCAGTATGCTCTCAAAGTGATAGTTTATTTCGCCGACTTTTGTGTTGGGTAGTCATCATTGGACCAGTAAAATTCTGTGGAAGTCAAACCCTTCAACACACAGTCACCACCTGTACATCTGGAATCGTACGCAAGCTTTAGAAGAAGCCAGCTAGTCGTGAATCCAGAGGAAACCGGTACTTCACTGCAATTGCACAAAGAAAAAAAAATTGGTTAGCATGATAGTTGCTCCATGTCATTGATAAAGAATTAAATACGTGAATTTGATATAGGCAAACTTCTGATCTCTAGGGAGGGTCATCATGGTAATCATGTTATGTCAAATGTCTTGCAACAAGTCAAAGCTGCAAAGGACAAAAAAGAAAACATCTACGCAAGGGCAAAATCCAGACAATTTTGACAACAGTGAGGCTGTACACCAAACAGGCTTGTAGTTCTTTGCTGCAGTAAATGAATGCAAATAAAGGTGCAAAAGTTCTATAGCTGCTATGCACTCGCTCTGCAAAACTAACCACTAAGCTAGTTGAAGCATGTAAAAGAGGAATGCCTTTCGTTATGCTTAAGTGTAGATAGGAGCAGAGCATGATAAACAAATGCTAGTACGTTAAGGAGTAAAGAAACGGCAAGAGGCAGGGTCCAAGAAGAATACAAAGACAACGAGACCTGGATAGTACTGAGCTCACTCAGCAAGGAGTGGAATTTCCAGCCTTGTCCCTACTCCCTACCTAGAGTCCACTAATCCCAAATTCACTACGCAATACCTTGTTATCTAGACAATATTGACAAGATAGCTGCCTCCGACGCACGCCTGGATAACACAAAAGACAACGTAGCATAGCATTCCACCAGGAGTACAGCTGCATTAAGTTAACAACTTGTCATGCACGTTTATCCTCAGGAAACACATGCATGTTCACCATATCTCCAGTTCCTTTAACAGCACTGCCTACAAGAGAAAGTCCTTCCTCATCAGCCTCATCACCTGTATCATCTGAATAAGCAAATCTGTACACAGCACGAACAGCACAAAAACCGAAGTTAAACGTGTACATAAATATGAATTCACTAATATGAAATAGCGAACATCTTGAAGGATAATCTAAATGTTTTTTTTTCTAGCAGCAGTCATTATCAATATTGTGGGCCGTGAGGAATAATAATTTAAGAAGTGCACTAATTGCATCTTTGGATCAACAAGCACGGCACATGTTTATAGGAACATATGTATCAAAGTCAAATACTCTTCAGAATATTGTGGAAGTGTTGAGGCTAACAATGTCGGCAAGGAATAAAGGAAAACCTGTCATGATAACATCTTATTGATAGCTTACTTAAAAATATGAACCGTCTTGACAGGAGATAAATCCAAGATACATTCCCTCGTGATTAAGAGTGCTTGAATTGAAAAAAAAAACTTATCTATTTTTTACATGAAAAAAACAACCCAAACAAACAATTCTACTCAAATGAAAAGGTGAACTTCATAGCAGATGGAATACCCTGTTGGATTACGTGATGGAGACCAAAGGATGCATATGATGGCAAGGAGGACATAGGAGAGGACATTCCAAAAGGCAGGGATGATCCAAGCCCTTCGCCAAAGCTCACTCAATGGATCGGTTGCATTGAAATATAGCTGATACAAGACAAAAACAAGTTAGATCATACTTAACAACACTACTTGCATAAAGGTGATTACTGGTTTTGCCAATAGGTTCATCAAGCAACTCCATGACTCAATAAGATGTGCACGGTACTATGGTCATATTCTAATATATATTTATGTGCATCATACAGAAGGGTGGGAAAGGACCCCAAGAGTTGATTCAACATTGCTTATATATTCTCCAACAATTAGCATGAGAAAACTGTTGTTTAATGGTCATATGATAAGTCTATATATGTGCACCATGTAGAAGGGGGAAAGGGACCCCCAAGAGTTGGTTCATTTGCCGCTATATTCTAAAATAGGGATGATAGAATTGACAACACATACCTCATAGCCAATCCAAGCAATTGAGATAAGCACTGACATAGCTAGAGAATTCGTAAACTTCCGATATAATTCAAGTTTTGCCATGCTTCTCCACAGCTGTAATGTAATTAGAGCCAGATGAGCACAGGAGATATGACCAAAAAAATGAATAAATAAATAATAAACCAGTCGAAAACAATTCTGTATGATATAGGTTTTCAAAGTAAAACAACCAATTTCATTGAACATGTAACACAAATGTTGATTGTTGAAACACATGGTCACAATGGAGTATTGGATTGGATGCTTAGCATAAAGTACAACTAGCTACAGGTTGTGCTATAATGTAAACAGCTGCAGCATGTGGCCTTGTAATTCCTTTCAGAGAGACCAAAAATCGCTATGTGATATTCAAAAGCAACACAGTGTGGGGAATAATACTTTATAGTAACAGCATGATGGATAGACAAGTAAACATAGAGAACATGTTCTTTACTTGAACTAGCAAGATTGTGAAGTGTGAAGTGGCTACCTGCAGCTTCTCTAAAGTTCTAGACAGGGATGAAAATATCCATATGATGAAGGTAGCATCAAGTACGGCAACAGGCAACACTAGGAATAACCTCGTTTTTCCAGAGAAGTCATTGATGTTTCCCAGATTTTCAACAAGTTCAAGAGCTTCCGAGGCAATAAAATAGATGACACCAAGAGCAGTGACTCTAGATGTAATCCCACCCAACGTTTGTCGAACAACACCATAGCCCATTGAAACTACTAATAGAAGAAGGCGAGATACAGTCTTCTTCACAGCAGTAAATGTAACTGCCCACAAGGTTATGCCCATAGGTCTGGTTCCAGTGGAATTGAAGTTAGCATACTCAAAGTACCAGAAAGCCATTTCGCACATTCCAAGAGCAATAACAGCTGTAATATGGTAATGCAGCTGCAAGATATCCTCCCAGCATCGCACAAATTGAAGAAACCATAGAAGTCCAAGTACAAGATATGCAAGTGACATGAAACCATAAAATGTCATCGTTGGGGCCATTTTACCAGGGAGATAACCATGAGGATTTCGCCAAACAGTCCTGCCTGTAATCTTCAATCCCTTGAGTTGAGGATCGCAGAACATAAAATAGAGGTAGTACATCCCTGTTTTGTTTATAGATACACTTTGAGTTACCATGGAAGTTTCTTCATTTTTACCATCGAAGAATGTCTGGATCCTTTTTGGCCAGTCTGGATTATCCGGATTTGGCCGTATAATCACTTCACCTACTTTACAAGACTTCTCCTTGTCAAGCTCAGGGGTGCAGCATATTGCATCAGAGTGCAAGTAAGAACCTCCAATTTTGTCTCTGTCATGGATCTCAACAATAATAGCCTCTACCAATCCTGTCTTTTGCTGCATTTCCTCATGCTGAGCTGCTGACTCTTGGGCCCGTTGAAATGTAACAGAGTCAAACCTGAAAGAGTAGCCAATTAGATAACAAAAAAATTCAAGAATTGAAGGATATCTGACCATGGTATTCTTATTTCCATAGTATATGCGTGTTCGCCAATGCATTTCTACACATAAATGATTATGATGCATATGCTTCATGAAATGTATTGCTCCAAAATAGTTGGTGCTAATATGTACTGATTTGCACAGAAACAACGGTGCAATGTCATGTAGTGCGTGTCGTGCATGTAAACTCCACAGATTCACGGTAATGCTACAATCTTTCACATGTTGGGGCACGCCAAGCATACTGTCATGTGACAGATAAAGAAAAAACATTACATCCACGGCAATGCTTATTATATCCCATTATTGAAACAAGAAAAAACACTAACGCTCCCTGAATACCAGCCTCATCGCACGGCAGAAAAACAAAACATGAACTGAAGTAAGTTAGGTGGTTGAACTCACTAATACACATCGGATCGCAACAATTCAAAGAGAAGAAGAACCTTTTAGCAGCTGTATCGAATCATCTCAACAGATCAACCTTTGTGCGCACAAAGTTCCACAAATTCCCACTTGATCCCGCACAGTATCAATAGCAACAACAAGAACCCTAAGAATCGGAGCAAATATTCGAAACTCAACCAGAGCAGACAAATCAATCAGCGGTCGGAAGCCTTACAACGCCACTCAATTTCTCGCCACTAGTTCTTGCAGTCCCAACAAAACCCTCTTACTCTTATACTGCTTGCTGTACACACCACCCAAAAACAACACGATCAAGATTTAACAAAAGAAAAGGCGCAACATTCAACAAGCGCATCTGATCCTAATCCCGAAACCCGACCAAACCGCGCCTGATCGGGGCAGCTCCGATCCCCGCAAAACCCTAAGGGGGAATCCAGAAGCGCTGCGCCCGAGCGTACCTGATGAAGGAGGCGGAGGAGTTGGAGGAGGGGTCGGAGGCGTAGAGCCCCTCGCTGCCGCCGTGGAAGAAGAAGGAGTTGGCGCGCGAGGCGAAGCCGCCGCCGGGGTACTCGTGGATAGACGCGCCCACGCCGCGCGCCGCGAGGGCGAGGGCGAGCGCGAGCACGAGCACGGCGAGGCCGCCTCGCCGCGGGTGCCGCATTGGGAGGGTACGATCGGCCGTCGCCGTCGCCGTCGCGTCCAGGTGACGCTCTCGACTGGGGGAGGCAATGGAAGGTTTGAGGCTTGTCTCGCTAGAGGTGTGAGGAATCTAATCTGGCTTTCCAGTTGCCTTTCAGTAGAGCAGAGGAGGACGCGAATTAGGGGGGCTTCGGCGAAAAGCTGGAAGCGTTCTAAACATTTGGTTTTTTTTAAAGATGGAAGCCACCTAATACGTGAGAAAATCAGAAATCGGAAGCTGTCGCCGGGCAGCTTCCGCGGCTTCTTGAAACCTTCGTTCCAAGTTTACCCCAAGTTAAGGAGTAATTACCCGCTTTTGCCCCTCTCGCGGCCCGAACCCTAGCCTCCCCGTACGTCCCCGTCCTCCCTCCTCCTCCCACGCACCCCCGTCCTCCCTCCTACTCCTCCCCCGGCGCTGGCTCGGCGCCTCTGTCAGAACCTCAGTACAGGAGAAGAAAGGGGAACCAAAACAGAGGAGGGCGTCGGGAGGTAGAAGACGATGCTTAAATCGTTAAGAAGAATAGACGGTGGAGATGGAGAGATACCGTTTCGAGTTTAGATCAATGGCTCGGAATTATCCTTGTATTTACTGTTCACGTCATCAGTTTTACCTGCGTTGTCATTCGGGTTTTAACCCAAGACTTGCTGTTAATCCTTTTCCTTTTACCTTTACTGTTTGTAAGACTATTTAAACCTTGTAATCAAGGCATGGAAGGCATGAATGCTATCCAAATCATCTAGTCTACTTTAGTTCTAGAACGTAGCTGCTACACTTTCCCCTTTCCTTTGTCTATTCCCGATTCAATCTGTTGGGATCTGACAAATTGGTATCAGAGCTCGTCTTGATCTTTGGCGGAGAATCAATCTGAAGAACCTAGGTTGGTGTACTACGATCGCCGTAAAATTCCTGGTCAATCAGATTCAATCGGTGGTAGAAAATCAAGAACAGGCAAGAGTTTGGGAGTGTCCGTGGGGAAAAACTTCTCCATCTCAGCTTCAGATTTCGAAAAGGGAAAATGACCAAAACAGCAGTGAGATCGGAAAGTGAGACATCGGAACTAATCTTGGTAAGGCAAGAAGCGATGGAAGCCAAAAGTAAGGTGGAGTCGATACAACATCATTTGGGAGAACTGCAGACGCAAGTCACAGGTATACAATCTCAAATGAATAGGATGGAATCGTTGCTTCAGGGACTGTCTGTAACACAGCATCAGGCGCAAGAAAACTTCAGTAGAACGGGGACCTATCCGGCGAGAAAAGAAGATACCGCTACTGTGAGAGAGCTGGTAGATCCAAAAGGGGGCCAAGAAACTGAGTTGGAAACGATGGGAAGGTTCAGGGCTGTGAACCAGGTACCTTTAAGCAGTACTCGAGGGGTAAATATCATTGGCCACCATGAGGTAAATCCCTACCATATTCCTACTGGTCATTCAGCGGCAACTATTAATTGGGGACAGAACCCCTCTCCAATTGCTACCCCAGTATCACCCATCCTGAACAACCAAAACCAGGGTAGAGATAATCATTATGGTAGGCCATGGAATACGGATCTGGGTACAGAAAGGGCCAACAACTTTTATAAGTCTATTGCTAGGGGTCCTAACATAGAATTCCCTAGATTTGATGGTAATCATCCTCTGGAATGGATTAGGCAAACTGAAACATACTTTGCTATGGCTAATGTACGGATGAAGCCAAATTTGACTTAGCTCGGATGTATATGGGTGGAAGAGGCGATAATTGGATAAAACCTTTGGTATTATGGAATCCTCCTCCACGCCTACATTTTGTAGAATGGTATGTGACGAGTTTGCACATCTGATGGCTATGAGGTCTTAGAGAATTTCCATTCAGTCAAGCAGTACTCTCTCAGCATTTCTGATTATATAGACAGGTTTGAAGAGTTGATGGCAGTTTATAAAAATGAGAATCCGCTGCAGAATGAATCCTTCTTTGTAAAATGCTTTATCAATGGGTTAAGGCCTGATATTAAGCATTACCTTAAACCTCTGAAACCTCAATTTCTGTGTGAAGCTTACTGGATGGCTAAAGATATGGAAAAGGGGGTTGGGGCTTTGGTCAGGAGAGGAATGACCAATCCAGTTGCTAGCTCTCAAAAGAATGTGTTCAATGCCAACTCATCCAAAAACAAGATTCAGGCTGCTCATAACTTCCAGAAGAAAGAGGTGGGCAGTAAAACTAATGCTCCGTTTATTCCTGGTATTTGCAAGTATTGTGGTGACAAATGGTTTCTTGGTCATAAATGTAAACAGTACCAGAATGTGAACTTAATGGTGTCCGAAACTGAAGAGAATTTGCCGTCCAGTGTGGAATCCGAAGACAACCCTCCAGATACTAATGAGTGTACTGTTGAAGAAACAGAACCTGAGGGACTCCTAATGCATATGCAGGTCTCAGCTCAGGCCATCCAAGGTCATTCGAATATCACTACTTATACAGTAGAGATCAGTATAGGAGGAAGAAGAGGAATAGCACTCTTGGACAGTGGTAGTACTCACACTTTTATGGATTTGAGGTTTGCCTCGAGAACCACTTGCAGAATCATGTGTAACAACTTTGATGAGAGTGCTGATGGTGGAGGGAACCATATTAACTGGGTCACATGTGCCAGAAGTGGAGTATAGCATCAATAGCCAGGTTTTTTGCAATTCATTCAAGATCCTCAAACTAAGAAGTTATGATGTAGTACTTGGCTGTGACTGGATGTATCAACACAGCCCAATCAGTATCGATCTAAAGTCAAGAAGATTGACCATCATGAAAGAGGGAAAAACGACTTTAGTTCTGGATGATCAATCAGTACTAGCGTCGATGGGATTCTTGACTTCGATTGGCCGAACAAAATGGCGAAAAGGGAACTATGGGGTATGTCATTGAGTTCTGAGGACCGAGGGGTGGAAGGAGAAACTAAATCGGTGAGACCTTTATACCAGAAAGTGATTCAGACTTATATGGACGTATTTAGGGAACCACAGGGCTTACCTCCAGAAAGAGGGTGTGACCACCATATCCCTATTAAAGAAGGTTCGATTACCTCTAATATCGGACCTTCAGGAGTTCACGCACCAAGCAAAAGAATGAAATGGAACAACAAGTTAAACAGTTACTAGAATCATCAATCATCAGGCCAAGCACAAGCCCTTATGCGTCTCCAGCAATTCTAGTCAAGAAGAAAGATGGGACCTGGAGGCTTTGCATTGATTATAGAAAATTGAATCTTGCAGACGGTTAAGAACAAATATCCTATTCGATGGTGAAGATCGCTAGATGAACTCTTTGGGGCAAAAGTATTGACAAAATTTGGATTTAAAATCAGGGTATCATCAGATAAGGATGAACAAGGATGATATTTGCAAAACTGCATTCAACACCTTTCTAGGCCATTATGAATATCTAGTAATGCCTTTTGGGCTCACTAATGCACCGGCTACATTCCAATGCCTCATGAACAACATTTTTGCTCCATATTTGAGGAAATTCATCCTAGTATTCTTTGATGATATACTAATTTATAACAAGGGTGAAGAGGAACACAAGAATCACTTAACTATTGTCTTTGGAGTTATTGAGCGGCCTGACTCTCTCGCTAATTTCACTAAATGTGTATTTGCAGTTCCCCAAGTGACATATTTAGGCCATGTAATCTCTGGTGAGGGGGTAGCTACTGACCCAGGTAAAATCAGCATAATTGTGGAATGGCCGAAACCCAAGGACACCACACAGCTGAGGAGTTTTTTAGGCATGACTGGATACTATAGAAGATTCATCAAGAATTATGGTATCATTTGTAGACCACTATATGATATGCTGAAGACGGGTGGATTTAATTGGAAGGAACCCCAGGATGGAGCTTTTGAGAAATTGAAACTCGCATTGACGACCACACCTGTCCTGGCACTACCAGATTTCTCTGAAACATTTATTCTGGAAACTGATGCAAGTGGGGTTGGAATTGGGGGAGTCTTGATGCAGAGAGGAAGGCCCTTGGCTTATTTCAGCAAGACTCTTGGTGTTAGAGCTGCTGCCATGTCCACCTATGATCGGGAAGCACTAGCAATCTTAGAATCCTTGAAGAGGTGGAGACACTACTTTTTGGGAACTCAGCTGATAATCAGAACAGACCAGCAAAGCTTGAAGTTTATGACTGAGCAAAGGTTGGCTGAGGGGATCCAACACAAGTTAATGTTGAGGTTACTTGAATTTGACTACGTGATAGAATATAAGAGAGGAAAGGAGAATAAAGTGGCAGATGCCTTATCAAGGAGAGGTACTAGTGTTATGGCCATCTCAATTGCAGTGCCTACTTGGATAGAGGCTGTAGTAAACAGTTATCAGGGGGATGCTCATTGCACAGAGTTAATGGAACAGCTAGCATTGGCTTCAAATGCAGAATCGGGATACACCCTGAACTCGGGAGTTTTGAGGTACAAAGGAAAAATTTATGTGGGAAATGATCTGGAGTTAAGACAGAACATTATTCACTCTCTCCATAAGTCTGCCATAGGGGGACATTCAGGGAGAGTGGCTACATATCAGAGAGTGAAACAATTGTTTTATTGGCCAGGATGAAGAGGGAAATACATACGATGGTACAAGAATGTCCAGTGTGTCAACGATCCAAAGCCGAGCATTGTCAGTATCCAGGGATGTTGGAACCATTACCAGTCCCTGACATGGCATGGACACACATATCCATGGACTTTGTCGAAGGTCTACCAAGTTCAAAGGGGAAGGAAGTTATATTTGTTGTGGTCGACAGATTCACAAAGTATGGACATTTTGTTCCGCTCTCTCACCCGTATTCAGTACAAACCGTAACACAAGCATTCATTGACAATATCTTCAAATTGCATGGATTTCCGGTGGCTATTGTGTCTGATAGGGACCGGATTTTCACCAGTAGACTTTGGCAAGAATTGTTTAAATCTTTGAAGGTTCAACTAAGGTTTAGTACGGCGTATCACCCACAAACCGACGGGCAAACTGAGAGGGTCAATCAGTGTGTAGAGTCCTATTTGCGGTGTATGGCAATGCAGGAGCCAAGGAAATGGGTGAGCTGGCTATCCTTAGCCGAATGGTGGTACAATACAACTTTTCATACATCTCTCAAGTTATCCCCATTCCAGGCATTATACGGTTTTCCTCCACCAATGATTAATGAGGTAGCTGTTCCTGGGCCTGATGATGGGGAAGCTAGGAACTTTATAGAAGAGAAGCAAAACATGCTCAGAAGGTTGAAGGAGAATTTAACTCAGGCTCAAGCAAGAATGAAGAAGTATGCGGATTTGAAAAGAAGTGAGAGACAATTGGCTGTGGGGGATATGGTGTATCTGAAATGCAGCCTTATAGGACTGCTGCCTTTGGCCTCAAACAATCTCTGAAACTTACCAGCAGGTACTACGGGCCATTTCGAGTAACGCAGAAGGTCGGCAATGTGGCGTACAGACTTCAATTGCCAGAAGGAGTCGGGATACATCCTGTGTTTCACATCAGTCAACTTAAACGACATTGTGGTAAAAGTGCAATACCCAGTCCGGGCTTACCATTGGTGGGAGAAGGCAGAGAGTCAAGGCAGGCCGACACGGGTTCTTGAAACTGAGGCTATGCCCGAAACCATACCTTAGTTACTCAATGGTTAGTTCAGTGGGCTAATTTGCCAGCCGAGAATGCTTCCTGGGAAGATGCTAACTTTATCAAGGGGACATTTCCTGATTTCTACTCACAGACCATTCGCGCTTGGTTTCCTGATGGCAACACTTGAGGACAAGTGTGTGGCTTAGAGGGAGGCAATGTCAGAACCTCAGTACAGGAGAAGAAAGGGGAACCAAAACAGAGGAGGGCGTCGGGAGGTAGAAGACGATGCTTAAATCGTTAAGAAGAATAGACGGTGGAGATGGAGAGATACCGTTTCGAGTTTAGATCAATGGCTCGGAATTATCCTTGTATTTACTGTTCACGTCATCAGTTTTACCTGCGTTGTCATTCGGGTTTTAACCCAAGACTTGCTGTTAATCCTTTTCCTTTTACCTTTACTGTTTGTAAGACTATTTAAACCTTGTAATCAAGGCATGGAAGGCATGAATGCTATCCAAATCATCTAGTCTACTTTAGTTCTAGAACGTAGCTGCTACACTTTCCCCTTTCCTTTGTCTATTCCCGATTCAATCTGTTGGGATCTGACAGCCTCCGCCCGCGGCCACCCTCCTCCTCCCCCTACGCCGCTTCCCTCCTCCTCCCGGGCCACCGTCCTCCGCTTCCCCTTCTCCGTCCTCCTCCCGCGTGGTTTCTTCCTCCCACACAGGCCGCGCCCCAGCGCCGCCCCACCTCCTGCCGCATCGCTGCCCCTCGTATGTGGATCCCCTTGGTAATTGGTTAACCTGCCAGTCTGGAGGTAGAACACTTCATGTTGGGGAGTTCCTGCACGGTGAAAAGGTTTGAACTTTGATGTCAATTGTCAGGTTTACACTGCCCTATTGTTCGTAGTTAACACTCGATATTATGTATGCCCAATTGTCAGGTAGAACACTATTTTTCTCACAAATAGTTTACAATGTAATGGCCATGGACAATATGTATTTGAATTCATCGCAACCTTTCTCCTTTAAATTATCTGATGGTCGTGGGATCATTACCCAGCCAAACTAGCCACTAGGCATATTCTTCCTTCAAATGTGATGTCGATACGCTTCCAGAGAATTTGTAGTTCTTTGTGGTAAAGCTGCATTGCTGTTTAATATATAGTATCATTGCACTATCCATGTTGCGTGAGACAAGTGTAGATCCACTTGCAGTTAAAGCTGAAACAGCATTGTATGTTGATCAACCATTGGAAGGGAAGACCAGAAGACAAAACTACTAACTCACAGATCACACATGCTGTCTTTGCAAAGAAAGAAAATGGGGACTACCAAGTACGAGTTGTTAGTCAGATCCTTTGGGTCAATGGAACTAGGTATGAGTTGCAGGAAATATATGAAATAGGAAACTCTGTGGAAGGTGATGCAGATGCGAATGATCCCGGGAAAGAATGTGTTATCTGCCTCTCAGAGCCAAGGGATACTATTGTCCTCCCATGTAGGCATATGGTAAGTCTCCAATCTATATGAGGACTATCTTATGTGCAGCGTTAGTGATCCATGATTGAAGTAAAATAAGCTATGAATCCTTTTGTTATGGTGTTTTAGAAGAAAAAAGAATATGAACTCCGGAAAGTTAGTATGTTTATACAATTATACTATATATGCCTTCCAAGCATGATCTTTGACGTTTCATATTCTAATTAGTAATCCAGAAAAGTCTACAATAATTTGCTGATTGCCAGCCATTTCCATGTACTTTTAGCTGTTTGACAACTGACTCCGCATTAGCATCTGTAGTAAAGATGTTTGCTTCTTTTTGCTACAGTGCATGTGCAGTGAGTGTGCCAAGGTCCTGTCTGGGTTCTTTTTGCTACTTTTAGCTGTTATTTTGTCATATCTTGTACTGCGTATTGTGATAGGCTGGAACTTGTATTGTTCATGTGATGAGTGGTGAATGATAGAGACATCAAGAATGAGGGTAAAATAAATATTCTGAAGCACCAGAACAGGCTACTTGTTCGTGGTGCTTCCAGGTTTAGAAATGCATGACACCCATGACAAAGTTTGGGAACGAATGAAGAATGAAAAGATTGAAATCCACTTGAAGATATGCAAGTAGCATGTTCTTGTTATGAATGAAAAATTCTCTCTTTTGTAACTGATCATGATTTTAATTGAATTATGAATGGAAAATTCTCTCTTTTTGTAACTAATTATGAATCGAAAATTCTATCTTTTTGTAACTGATATTGAATAGAGAATTTATGCATGACCATTTCTATGTGTATGCCATATGCGGTTGGTATGCAACATCACAAAATAACAACATCCGAATTTCTGATAATATCAACCTTCCAGGTTCAGAAATGCATGCCACCCATGCATGCATCTTGTTGGCACAAATCAAGGGGGGAAGCATGAATTAAGATAGGACTGAGCTAAAAAAACAGTAAAATGAAATGGAATTTGTGTATGTTTATATATTTGTTTTTCACTGGATGAACTGAAGAATGACATGTTTGTTTTTGTAGTACTGCAACATATCAAATGCATGTTTGTTCCCCCTCTTTCCCCCTATTTGTTGTATTAATTATTCAATGTAATAATTTGTTTTTAATAATTAATTATTGTAATAATTATTTATCTAATAATTATTTACTGCAATGTTTATTCATTGTAATGATTGTTTTTAATAATTATTGGTTGTAAAAAATGTTTTTTAATAATTATTAGTTGTCGTTAATAATTATCAATTGTCATTAGTTGTCGTTAAATGTTGTTAATTACGTTAAACGACATCAAACAAGCTATTACTGTACTCAGAGGCATTTCAGATATTTTCTATATCGGAAGCTACAGCCATCCTACCTAAAATACAGACAACCAAACATCAAATCTCTTTAGCCCAGTCGGAAGCCGCTTTTCAGGAAAATCACATCCGTTTCAAACAGACCCTTAGTAGTGATTTAGTGATCCATAAAATGTGATAAGATGGTGAAAGGAGAAGCGAAATTTGCTTTTCTTGTGGCAAAAAAGGGAAATTGCACATAAGCCCTTCTCTACTGGATTTTTAGCTTCACATTGCTTCCTTCGTAAAGCGGTATCACATGTATTCGGTAGGAATTATATTTATTTCTGTAAAATTCCTACGTACCAAATATGATTGGATGTGAAATAACCCTAATTTTTGAAAATTTTGAAGTTTTTGAATTTCGAACTTGAATTGGAATTTTTTTCCCAATTTGGAAATCCCTAAACCAAAACCCCTTTCCTCTTTTAAAATTTACGTTTCCCCTATATTGAAAACATCTTCTTCAAAGCCACCTTCGCTTCTGCCCGCGTCGCGCCAGAGACATCGTCTCTAGCTGTTTTTCTGCCGCTCCACGCAAAAACGACACCAAAGGTTGTCGCCGCCATACCGCTACCTCGCCATCGGCCTCCCTCGCGCATGCTCACCAACATCGCACGCTATGCCGTGCCAGCGCATACCCCTGCGCTAGTGAGCGGCTTTGCCACCGTGATGTCGCCGTGCCGCCACCTCGTTCTTCCCCAGCGTTGAATACGCTCCATCGCCCATGTCACTGCCACGCGCAATGTCTACCCAAACCGCGTACTGCCGCCACCGCCTTCGCAAGCAATAAAAGCCACCCCTCCCGGTGTCATTCTCATCACCATCGCTCACTCCACCTCTCTGACCACCCCCATCATCCCCAATTCCGGCCAAACTCCACAAATCACCGTCGACCCTTTCTTTTCCCTTCCGGTGAGACACCACCCACTTCTTCACCTCCTTCCTTCCTCTTTCCAATTGAGCCCACCCTAGCATCCCCTTGCCACTATGAACTGTCCTCGAGCTCCAAGCCCATGCCGCCCCTAGATTGTCATCGTCGTGCGTCGAAGCTCTGCCACCCATGGTCCACGCTGCCACGCCACCACATGCCACCCCGAGCTCCACTGCTGCCACCATCGGACTCCCCTCGCTCCACTGATACTCAAGCCCTAGCCAATTTGGTCAGAGCGTGGCCGGAGCGCCGCTGCCCTGTTGCCCTACTTCGACCTTGCGCCGCCGCCGCCACCATGAGCCCCACCGAACCACCTCTAGCCCTTCCTGAGCCCAAAAATGGAATCCCTGTAGCTCGTAGATGCTCCCCACATTTCCCCTCACTGCCTCTGGCCACCACCACCACCGCAATCGTCGCCGCAACCTTTTTTCTTGCTCGGCCACTGTAGGGAGCGAGCTCAGCTCGCTCGCCTCTGTTGGACGCCGAAGCAAGCCTACAAAGCCAGCCCGATTAGCTTACGGCCTGGCAAGCCAAAAGGGGCGACCCATTTCCCTCTTCCACTGTGCGGCCCATTTATGTTCAAAGTCATGTCCGAGGCAAGCCCAATACTGTTCATTCAGCCCAACACTATTTAACACGACATTGTTCAGCCCAAAACTCGTTACTATTCCCCCAGCCTGATCCACAGTAAACAATGCCACCCTATACTGTTTATCCAAACCCATTTTAACAAACCCCAATTTCAACTTTGTTTTACCCGATCAAGCACCCATTAAATCATATTCACCACACCACCTTTCTCTTTTATTTCTTTTCTGAATTTTGTTTTAATTGCATGTTGTTCCCAGCTCGTTCCTGGTTGAGCTTGGATATTTTTATTTGGTTTATTTTATTTTGTGTTAGGTTCTGACTTCGACGACCAAGCTCCGAAAAACACCGGACAAGATGAGTTAATAGCAGGCTTTGCGAAAGGAGGCAAGTCTCATTCCTTTAATCATTTTGAGCTTATATTCATGTACTTATATTATTACTTTCATTACCGTATTTATGCTAATTACTTTAATATTGAAATAATACTTTTGAATGCCATAATGAGTAGATAAATCATATTACTCCACATACAAACCCACATATTCTTTGTAGGCCATATTCACCTTAACAAGTTTAGGTTACATAAAATGATAACTAAATATTCGTCATTGTCACAAAATATGTTTATAATTCTGAAAAGAGAATTGGTCATCTGCCACTGGTTTTGGTGGATGGAGAGTTGATGGTTGAGTTTAAGAGGATGGACAACCCAATAGACTTGACAAAAGTGAGTCGAAGGTGAGACCTGAAGGTAGACAACCACGAGTTGGTGTTGGTCCATCGCTTTACTGTAAGACAAGTAAGGACCAGAACCTTGTGCCAAGTAACAGACACATAAATCGCTCAACCACAGGTTTGGTCATTCCAACCTGACTTAGTACACTGCTCTTCCGATTGGATATCTACAGGGTGAACACCTGCTCTTATGTGATAGAACAGCCGTAGTTTTGGGGGTGTGACGGGAGTGAGCTTGAATCTATAGTCTCATGCTACAAAGAGTTAATGCATGAGCTTCAACTATTTACAAAACACATTCGCAAACAATAGCACAATGCATAGATGAGCTAGAGTAAGCATAATGAGCTATCAACACATGACTAACTCAAGCTACTAATCAAGACCACTCTTAACAGTACGACAACCTATACTAGCAATCCGGTCTCCAACCAAACACCAAGACCGATAAAAGACTAGAAACACATCCTTAGCCCTAGCTAGTCATACATTTGCCTTGCACATATACTTGAAGCTTGATGACACATATCTTCTCTTCAAGACTGGATCATTGACTTGATAATAATCATCAACACATGATGATTTCCTTTACTTCAAGTTCCTGACTTGAATACGTATCAACCCATGACACACTCTTTCACTTGACCTTCGTCAACACATGATGGGTCTTCTCTTGACTTGATGATCAACTCATTATCACCTTCTCTTCGAGATCTTGACACGCATCAACACATGATACATCCTTTACTCCAAGCTCTTGACTTCAAAATCATCAACACATGATGATCTTCTTCACTTTGGGATCTTGACTTGAACATCATCAACACATGATGATTTCCTTCACCCTAAGTCTTGACTTGATGACGATCAACTCATTACGTCATCCAAAGTCTCCATCATCATGAAACATAACCTATTCATCTAACTCATGAAAAATATTAGTTCCACAATATGATTATCATTAATTACCACAACATACCATTAACTCATAATGGTGGGAGAAGATACTTCAATCTTTCCCTCTTTGGTAATTAATGATAACCACTTCAATTGCAAATAATTGAATGTAGATAAATATATGTATATATGAACTACACAAGTTTTATATACTCAAGGATATGTTTCAAAGTAAAGATCCTTAATATATGTGGAAAAAGGAATATGGACCAATACTAATGAAACCGCAAAATATAGAGTGAACTCCCCCTAAATGTGTGCATACACGAATGTGTAATAAAAACATATACATGTTATTTAAGCTAACCTTTCAGTGGAGTTCAACCTATATTTTGGATCCGATGAATGAACCAAGATATAAGAATATGATGTCGAGTGCATACCTCTATGATTTTTACCTTTTATCCAAATAAGACTACACAATAATGAAAGTGTTAGTTTCACATATAGATTTGTCATTAATCATTAAAATACTATATTAACTCATAATTGTGGGTCTAAATTCTTCACCTGCACAATAATAAACCAAGAAATTGATTCCGGGCACAAGTCTTTTGCAACTTGACCAACATTTGCAAACACACATGCATCATGCAATACACGAATCACGTTCTGTTGTGCTACACGAATTTCCTCATTAAAAACTTTAGCCGAGAAACTTCAGGAAAACTCGTCAAGGGAAAAAAGTACAATCCACCATATTTCATTTAATCTTTAAGATTTATTCTTTGGGTACTCGATCTTCGTGATCAAGCTTTAATAAAGAGTTCGTGAAGACCCCCCCCCTTAATTATGCACTTCTTTAAATCTCATCATTTCAATTCCACATATACATCTTTCAAAGTTACGCTGGAAGTGACTTAGTGAATAAATCTGCAAGATTTTCACATGACTTAGTATTGAGTAATTTAATTTTGTCAATCTTTTGCAATTCATGAGTATAGGAGAACTTGGGGTTGATATGCTTAGTGGGAGGACTCTTCATATAACCCATATCCACTTGTGCAACACAAGCTGCATTATCTTCATAGATAATAGTGTGGGTTTGCGCGGTATTTAATCTACACAACTGCTGGATGTGGTGAATCATTCGCCGAAGCCAAGAACATTCTCACAAGGCCTCGTACAATGCTATGATTTCTGAGTGGTTCGTCCAAGTTGATACAAGACTTGACTTAGATGATTTCTATGAAATTGCAGTTCCACCACATAGGAATACATAGCATGTTTGTGACTATGCTATATGCGGGTCTGATAGGTACTCGGCATCTGTATAGCCAGTCATAGTTAGGTCTTAGTTCTTTCTGTAGAACAGACCAAAATCTTTGTTTCCTTAGATGTATCGGAAGATGTTCTTTATTCCCTGCTAATACCTTTTGGTAGGTTATGCACTATACCTTGCTAGTAGGTTCACAGCAAATGCAATGCTTGGTCTAGTAAAGTTTGCTAGATACATGAGTGCTACTACTGTACTCAAGTACGAGAATTCTGGTCCCAGGATTTCCTCCCCCTCTTCTTTAGGTCTGTATGGGTCCTTGTCTTGCTGCAAGGATCTCTCGACCATTGGCATTTTCGAAGGATATGCCTTTTCAAAACCAAACATTTCTAACACTTTCTGAGTGTAGGTTGACTGATGTACTAAAATTCCTTTAGGTGCATTCTCAAGCTGCAAGCCTAGGTAATATTTGGTTTTACTCAAATCTTTCATTTCGAACTCCAACTCCGGGTAAGAGCTTGCTTTCTTAATATCTTCCAAGGTCTCGATGATATTCAAATCATCTTCATACACTGAGATTATACTAAATCCATCTTGGGATCGTCATATAAATACTCAGATACGATCCTCATTGTTCGTGTAGCTTTTCTTACATAGAAAGTCCCTTCAAGCGATTATACCATAACCTATCTGATTGCTTAAGTACGTACAATGACTTTCTGAGTTTCACACTATACAAATTTCCATGTGTCCTATCTTCGTTCGGGACATGGATACATTCAGGTACCTTCGTATAAATGTCCAAATCCAAATTTCCATAAATGTATGCAGGTACCACATCCATCAATTTCATTTCTAAATTTAAGTTAGTTGTCATTGAGATTAAATATATAAAGGGTGGTTCCGCCCATGACTGGAGAATAGGTTTTTTCAGAATCATCTCCTAGACGTTGAGTGAAACCTTGTGCAACAAGCCTTGCTTATTTTCATTTCTCTTTTCACCAAATACCCACTTATGCTCTACGAGGTGCACATGTGGAGGTGTGCAACTTACAGGCCCAAAACACCTTTTTTATTTAGATATAATAATTCTGCTTCTATTGCCTTCTTCTAATCTTTTCAATCTGATCTTTTCTTACATTCAGCTAGCAATGCAGGCTCTGGATCAAGATTGATGATTGTAACAATTTTCTTTGCAAAATCAATGTTGACATTGGCTGTTGTCTTATTCATAGATTCTCCCATGGTCATATAATTTATAGTTATTTCTTCATAGGACGATACTTCTAATGATTCTACTTGCCCACCGCTGCTTCCAATTACGGGGGCAAGTCCATTTAGTTTTTTAGCTCCGATGTGTGCGCACACATCCATGCTGATGTCTCCCTTCACGGGGATGTTCAAATCTGGTATGCCATTTCTGAATGTTTCATACTAGTGTCAGGTCTCAACTGGCCCCCTTCTGGTTTTAGGGAACTTCGGTGATCGGCTGTGTCAAATCCTTCTTATCCTTTTTCACCAGGCGCCCCAGTTACTTCAGATTTGAAGGGCGGAGTTCTCGTCCTTTCTGAGGCTTTAGGATGGGATTAGAGATACATTCATTGGTATTTCAACCCTCTTTGGTTCATTGCGTATATGCATATGCGACTTAGTCATGCTCTTCAAATCACTAAAGTGGTCAGGTAGTTGATTCGCTAATGCTTGCAAATCAATTATCTTCTGGGCTTCAATTATCTTCTAGACTAAAATTCTTCAATTATCTTGTGGACTTCTCTATTTGCTTCACTAGTGCGCGGGTCATGTGCATGGATTTCAATTATTTTCTAGACTTCAATTATCTTCTGAACTTCAATTATTTTCCAACATCTTTCATCAAGGGGTTGATTTCCTCCTCGTAATGACAGGAAACAATCCTCATCAAATATGCTATCAGCGATGTGGGTTGCATGCAAATCTCCAGTTATGGGGTCCAAATACCTGATTATGGATGTTATCTCATAACCAACGTATATCCCAAACTTTCGGAGATGACCTATTGCAGTTCACTGCGATGGTGGTATATGTACATAAATCTTATAACCAAATCTTCAAATATGAGAAATTTTCGGTGCTGACCTTTGCACTAGTTGCATAGGTGAATGGATGTTATATGCCAGCGGTCTAAAATTGATGAGAGTTGTTGCGTGCAGGACTGCGTGTCTCCAACATGTAGTTAGTAGATTACAATTCTGCCAGTCTATTTTGGGTGTGGATATGCGGTACAGAATGTTCAACTTTAATTCTCATTGTCATGCAAAAATCATCAAATGCCTTCGAAGTAAATTCTTCAGCGTTGTCCGTTCTGATGGACTTCACATGATGATCAGGGAAATTATTTCTAATTTTAATTATCTGCGAGATTAGCTTTGTAAAAGCGTGGTTTCTCGTAAACAACATACGTATGACCATTTCGAGGAAGCATAGATGAGTATCATAAAATACTTAAATGGCCATGACAGGGGCTATATAGAACCACAAATGCCTCCTTAGATACGGTCTAGGAATGCAGGGATTTCATCCTTTACTTTCAGAGCAGAAAGTTTAGTAATTAATTTCCTGGTGGCACATGTAGGGCACATAAAATCTTTCTAATTCGGAAAATTCTTTACATCGATATTATGTCCCTGTCAATTATTAATTATATTTCTCAGTATCCTAAGACCGTGGTGGCCTAATCTATCATGTCAAACAAAAAAGTTCAGGACTTCTAAAAGTAGTTTTCAGGACAGTATAGGTTGTATGTGCCTTAATATTAGTGTAGTATAGCCCAGTTTCATATAAAGGAAGTCATTCTAATACCCTTTTCCGCTTTCTTCATGCTAATGAGCAGGTATTCCTTACCATACTCTTCTTCAGTCTCTACGTGGAAACCGTTACCGTGAATATCCTTGAGAGTACTAGTCGATTCTGGATACAATAATGCTTCTTTAATGACCAAAGTTGTGCCCATCTGGAGTATAATTGTAGCCTTTTCTGAGTCTATTATACAAGTATCGCTGCCTACAATTGTCATAAGACTACCAGCATTCTTATTGAATGGCTGAAAAAATTCCGTCTCTCTCAAGGTGATATTCGTTGTGCCGCTATCCGCTAAACACTCTTCCTCCATAGGGCGTCACACGCGTTCTGATACTTCAAGTGCCAGAACATAACTTGCTATTATAAATACTAAAAAAATAAGCTTTGCAAGACTTATCATAATAATTTAATGCTTTTGCTCTTCTAGAATTTACAACTATTATTCAAAGAATAAATTAATTCAATATTCTATCACAATCACAAACTACAAGTAGCTGTAAAAAGATCTAACTGCAATGCGTGCACTAGATCGACTTCTGCCTGAATTTGCTTCATAGTGATCTTCTCATCTTGGGCAATTACAGCTGTGGCCATTGCGATGTCCAAAGGAGGGGTGATGGGGGCTGCTACTGGGCCGTCCACATCCATGAGTGCAACTAATGACTGTGGACCCTCCGTGCCTGCAATGGCGAGGTGTGCCTCATATTATCCTTTGCCCTTCTTTTTAGACTAGAAAACATCAATAACGTGTGACCCACGACCTTACCCTTCTTGCCCCTGTCCTTCGTGAGAGGTTTCCTCACCTTGTAGTTACTAGCATTGGCTTTATGGCCAACATTCCTACTAGACGGCTGTAAAATGTAGTTCTTCCTTAGAACATCTTTTTGTGCTTCCGCAACTTGCATTATGTCAATCAATTCGGCATACTCCTTGTAGCCATCTTGATAATAGTTGCGTGCAGATTGCACCGTATTCGAGTGAAAGGTAGAGAGCGTCTTCTCAATCTTCTGCTAATCCGTAATTACCATACCACATATTTGAAGACTGTACAAATTCTAGCCATACTAGGCCAGCTCTTCGAACTCCCAGTTTGTGATGCAATCATCTACATATTTTATGCAAAGAGTTCATAAGATTATTGGTGGTAATTTGTAAAAAAAATATTACAAAATTCTCATAATGCTTTTCGAACTCCTGGTTCGTGATCCCATATTTTTCAATGCATTTTTTATAATTCACTATTATTTTCAGTGATTAAAAGTAATATAAACAATCATAGATAATGAAAATAATAAATACAATGTATAAATTGTATAGAAATAATAATAACAAAGTTAAACATGCTTCAAATGCTCAAAATGATTCAAAATTTAAATTCCTGAGACCCTTTTCTGCTGGAATATGAATTTTTGGTGAATTATGCAATTTCCAGGGGATAAAACACTAAATTTCAGTTCTAAGAAAATTTTCACGTAATTTCAGAAAAACTCGAGGACCTTCTTGCACATTTTCCTTTTCTTTTCTATTTTCTTTTATTCTTTTCCTGTGCAGAGGCGGCGCGCGGCTGGCTGGTCATGGCGGTATGGTTCGTTTCGGCCTGCGGGTCGGCAACGCATCAGGCGACCAGCACTGTGGTGGCTCGGTGATGGCGTGGCTCGCGGTAGCATGGTGTCGAGGTGGCATGCGGCCGACGGTGGCGCTCAGCGCGGGTCCGCCGGGCGCGGGAGGTCGAATGCTTGGGGGCGCTTCTTTGCGGCGGCGAGCGAGGAGGCGCGATGTGATGCGCTTCGGCTTGGGGCTCACTGGCGGTATGAGCGAGCTGCGAGCTCGGGTGGCGGCGCATGGTCGGGCAACGTGGGCGCCGACGGTGGCGCATGGGGCGCAGAGGCATCTTCGGCCGACGGGCGGCGACCTTCGGCGGAGGCCGTAGGCGAGGCCGTCTGTGCAGTACGGCAAACCGGCCAGTGCGTGTCGGTGTGTGTGGTGGCGGGCGCGGCTCGAGCTGTGGTGGGTGGGCGGTGACACGGCTCCAAGCCGCGCAGGTGGTGGCGCGGCTCCATGCCGGTGGCGGGGTGGCATTGTTCATCGGACTAATGCTATGCAATTACCGATCGGATTGGCGGCGACTTCAAGTCATTCATGATAGATTAGAACGGATTTGCAATCCATAGTGCAATCATTATCTACTATTTTATGCAATCTACCGATCGATATTGTGTAAGCGACTTTAAGTCGGCTCGCGATAGATTAAGCGGTTCACCGTATGATAAAACAATCTAGAAAGCAACAAATGCGGAATTGAAAGCGATCTAGAAAAAATGATTCGATCTACGAGTGTTGTTCTTTGATGGTTACTTTTCGATCTGAGAGGAGTCGATCGTGCTGATAACGTGTTGAGAAACCGTCGCTGGTGAGTCCAACCCGAGCGATTACCTCGTAGACAAAACTCAGAATCTTAAGAACAATACAAGAACACAAAAACTTAGTAGTAGATTGAAAACATAGATACAAGGGGACTTTTGACTTCTCCTTATTATTTTTTCTGTAAAACTAATGCCTCCTTATATCGTTTACTGGGAGGACGAGTAGTGACCAAATCCGAAATCCGACTGACCTGGCCTGGACCGAATTCTTAACCGCCTCTCCCTCCCGCACCGCGTCTGTTCGTGTTCTCGTGCTGATACCTTGGATCTCGTGTCGTCTCGTGTTGGTGTTGGGGTGTTGCCACGTCACGGTGGCAGCACTTGCATGCGGTCGACGTGGCAGGTCTTGTTGCATGGCGAGGCTTCGCTCCGAGGAAGGAACGGATGGGCTCATGCATCCGGTTGCAAGGAATCGTGCGGGCCGGCCTTGTACAGCCTCAGGTTCAAGGCACCGTGTGCTGGGCTGGAGACAGGCATGCACGGAACGTGACGAAATCACGACAAGGATGACCCTTCCTCTAAAAAACGAAAATGATGACCGTGTTGTATAACGGCCCGAGGCCCAATTGTCGATTGTGTGTGAACCGCTTTATATAAACGAATGCTCGTTAGAGGGCTAACGGCCCAGTCTGTCAGTCCATATTATTTATTCTGGTGCGAAGGGACCGGACTCTGTATAAAGAGTCCTTTTTTACGCTACATTTAATTTAATATACGTGTTTGTACTTTTTGATTTATTGATTTAATAGTTCAGATTAGTTATGATTTAATTATACTACACATATTAATATTAATACGAGTAGTATAATTCTGAGAGGGGTAGAATTGTAATTGTCTATGTGAAGATCACACGCCACAAAAAGAAATATTTTCAATCCTAATTCAAAATTTTCATAATACTATCACAAAAAATATAAATACAAACAAAATTCTATTATACCCTTATAAAAAGGGGAAGAGGCCGGTACAAGTTGTCAAGTTGAGATGGTGTGTGCCTTAGACAAGTCTTCTCCGCGTTAATTCATCCATAAATATACAGATCTCTAGCAAACTGCAGTAGTAGAGGAGTAATTCAAATCAAGATTGAGTCAACTTAGCTATTCCGTTTTTTATTATTATTCATCAGATGGTAAAGTTCCAGTCAATTCGAGCAATCCAACGCGGCCCCCCCCCCCCCCCACCCCCCACACCAGACATAAAACTAATCCTGTGGCTCCGGTTTAAAATTAAGCTGGTGGCCGATCGGCCTCTTGGTTTCCATCACCCATAGGCTACCTAGCGTGTCAAAGACCGGTCTACCATAAGAGTAATACATCTCAACTTTTCATCATCACTTATATTATATCTTACAAACTATAAATGTTGGACCGAAAAGGCGATTAGAGGGGTGAATAGAAAGACTTCACTTTTTCACAAAATATGAATTCAACACAATTTCACTCCAATAGCTATGATGAAGCTATGAAGATCAATATACCAGTACAGCGGAAGACTAGTATTGAATCCAATTAAATCCCCTAAGCAAAATAACAAAAACAACTAAGATTGCAAAATCTCAAAGCAAAATGATCGACCTCTGGACCCAACCGGTTGGACCGATTGTCGGGCGGTCGACATTGTTGTCTTGGCGGTCGGACCGCTCCAAAATCGGTCGGCCGGTGATGATGATGATCGGACCGTACCGACTCGAATAGATCAAGCGATAAAATCGGCCAGATGGCGAAGTTGCAATTAGGTGAAACTTTTGATTCTCAACTCCAATCTTTATGAAACTTTGCACACACCTTCTATATGCTATTGAGGACCTATTCCAATCGAATATTATGATAATTCTTGGATAGATCTGAGCAATTGCCAATTGAATAACAGAGGGTCTAAAGCGGGCAAGAGCGAAAACTTGATCCTAAAGCTTGTTCGTGAGAGATTGATGATCAATATGATGCTAGATAGATTCACACATATCACAGCAAGCTAATTTACGTGTAAGAATCAATCACAAACTCGCGGATCAAAGAAAGCCCTAAAATCACGAAATCGAAAGCAAGAACGAAAGAGACTTATCTCAAGCAAACCTTGCATAGATTAATAACGTGATCGTCATTGGATTACACCCACACCATCATGGATCGATGGTCAATCCAAGATCACAAAATTCTCCTCAAACCATGAAAAGCCCTAGCCTCCACCTCAACTCTCCTAAGCCAATTAGGGTTTGAAAGCGACAAAGAGGTGAAAAGCAGTGAGAGAGTAGGTGCACCACCACCTCCTCCTATTTATAGTGGAGGCCTAGAACTCTCTAGGTTTGACTCAATTGGGCTCCGTTAAGGCCCACTAACAAGCGGGTCACACACACGCTTGCAAAGCGCCGTCTTTAACCTTTTGACCTAAACCGCTTCACCATGCGCCATGGATTTACCAATAGGTCACCCTTGTCCATCTTGTGTCACGCTTGAGTCATTGACCTCACCTGGCATCGTCGATCGTTACGGACCTCAACTCTCCAAGTCTAGTTCGATCCTCCTCGCCGTTGACCGTCGTTGACCACCAAGCAACTGCACAACCACGGACAAGCAAACACGATTCGGGAACAAGTTCTTCACAACTTGACCCATGTTAGTCAAAACATGCATCATGCAAATCATATGCCATGAAACCAATGACTTTGACCTAACAAAACAACATCACCACGAAGTTGGCCGACGTTCAAGTCAATACCGGTCTGACCGCTCCATGTGGCCGGTCGAGGCCATATAACGGTCGGACCGCTCCACGTGAGCGGTCGGACCGCCAAGGACTTAGCGAAATTCAAGCCACGAAATTCGAAACCTTACGGAAATTAAAAACGAATAGAACTTCTTACTGGAGACTCCAAAAATTATGAGACCAAGTGCATTGGGATCCCCTCACTTGCCTACAACACCTATTTTTGGCCCAGCTCGTTTTGACCACTTTTAGGTCACCGCCGGTCCGACCGCCCCACATGGCCGATCCGACCGATTTGGGACGGTCGGACGCCGATGCAAGGACGGTCGGACCGCCCCTGTCCAGAATGCTTGTAGCTTTGTCGAAAACTCGTGAAACTACAAACCGTAAACACCATTGCCAATTGTCACATCATCCTAAGACCTGGAACATATCCCCATGAAATCCACAATCTCCCCCTTGATGAACACATTGGCAATTATCCAGAAAATGAAGTAAGAGGTTTGAAAACGAGTTTACTCGCAGTTTTCGCACAAAGGCACAACTTGATCCATAAGCAAGAAAAAGGAATGTAAATGACCAAGCTGGCATCAGAATAGTATAGGCATGTGAGACAAGGCAAAATAAAGCATAAAAACTTTGATTTCCAGAAAAGGGTCAAAATTCTCACATGAGGTCCATATGAAAGAACAATTGTTCAATTGACCTATAATCATTGTGAGTATAATAGAATGCAATTGAAGTTCAGAATATTCAATAAGACAATAAGAATGCAACTCAAGAACTCCCCCTCACTATGATCCTCAAATTTCAAAAACTTTCAAATTTTTAGTTTCTCCCCCTTTGTAAAATCTTCTCCCCCAACAATGAAATATCTTCTCATTAACACATCACATCTTCTCCCCCTTTGACAATGGATTCATCAAGAAATCACGCCTTTCTCTCATCCAGAGATAACAAATGTAGAATAAAGAAAGAAGCATAAACAGAAGAAACATAAAGAGGAGTATGCATGAAGTGCAATGAAGTGGCTGTATTTTTGTATTTTTCAATTTTTGATTACAAGAAGCTTTGGAGATTACCCAAAAGAGCTAGCCAGTATTTCTAATATTGCACAAATACATATCAAGCTCCGACAGTGCTTAGCAAGATCATGGTAAGACATGTATATCAAAGCTAAGCACAAAGGCTCAAAAGTAAAGCAGTAGATTTGATCAATTTAAACAACGCTTCAAATTCAGCAAGTTCATCAACAGGGATCCTAAAGTGAAATTGGCCATGTCAAAATGTCAAAGTGAGATAAAAAATATTGAAGTTGACTAATGATCTAACTTAGTGACAAGATCCTGGACTAGGAGCCATCCACAAACTCATCCTAAGTTTCGACCAAAAGTTGATTAAAGGTATATCTTAGTAAAGAAGATCCTGGACTAGGAGCCATCCACAAACTCTTTCTAAGCTTCTACCAGGGCGACAAATCTTGAGGTTCATGTCATTTCTGACAAGCAGTCCCCATGAGATCGTCTGGTTCATCAAATTATCTCCAAGTTCATGTCATTTGACAAGCAGACCCGTAAGAATAGTTTGGCACAATTTAAGCATAAGACAATCTTGATTTTTATTTTTCACATAAGCAGTTTTAGAATCTCAAGAACACAAAAGCTCAAGTAATGGTCAATTCTAGATCAAAGAGCTAACAAAGCAATTCTGACAGGGCCAATGTCACAAGAGGAGCACTAATTGCGCAACTCGCTAAAACATCCACAAATTGCAATTTCTTAGTTCGAGTTGTTTTAAAGTTCTAGCTCATATAGCAAAGACTTAGCTACACATGTAAAAGCATGATAATTCTAGCAAGTCAAAGAACTGAACATGACATTGAGCACGAATTGAAGTACTAGAGCTCCAAAGGGTAATAGGCAAAGCTTCATCAATTTTAAAAGATAAGCAGAAAGTCTTATATTACAATGCATCTTTTTGGATTTTTCATACCACTTGTTGTATTTTTCATATGAAAGCAATATGATACAATGAGATGCAATAAAAAGCCTAAAAAAACAAAAAAGTTCGAAGGGGATCACTAAGTTCAGAAAAAGAACAATAAAAGATCAAAAGACCAAGAAAAGATTAGAAAATATCAAACTCCCCCTCAAACCAACCCATAGGGATAAATTACCCCTAACTCACTTCTTAAGGTTGCAAACTGGTTTGATCTAAAGGCTTGGTGAGAATATACGCCAATTGAGCTTGGACTCTCTGAAGTGCATCACAATATCTCCTTTTTCAACATGATCTTTAAGGAAGTGAAAGCGAATGTCTATGTGCTTAGTCCTAGAATGTTGCACTGGGTTTTTAGCAATATTAATAGCAGAAGTGTTATCACAGAAAAGAGGAACACTAGTAAAATTTAACCCATAATCTTTCAAAGTGGACGTCATCCACAAAATCAGCTCTGACAACTAGCAGTGACTACATACTCGGCTTGGTAGTGGATTGTCTGTAAGACCGCTTCTAGAAGACCAAGATACAAGAGAAGTGCCTAGGAAGTGACAGTGCACGAGGTACTCTTCCTATCTAGCGACTGACCGCAAAATCAGAATCTGAAAAACCCCTAATGGACAACGCTGAAGAGCAGGAATACCAAATGCCATATAAGAGGGTAGAGTGTAAATACCTGAATATGCGCTTAACGGCTTGGCGATGGGAAGTTCTCGGAGACGCCTGAAATCTTGCACAAAGACATACCGTGAAGTGAATGTCGGTCTCGAGGCCGTCGGATATAGAAGGAGCCGATCATCTTTGCGGTACTCGCGTTGATCCACGACTTCTCCTTCCTCATCTGGATCCAAAACAGTTGAAGTTGCCATGGGAGTGGAAATTGGCTTGCAGTCACCCATGTTGAAGCGTTTGAGTAGATCTTTAGTGTACTTTGTCTGATGGATGAAAGTTCCTTCCTTGCATTGCTTGATTTGAAGTCCCAAAAAGTAATTAAGCTCTCCCATCATACTCATCTCAAATTCCCTGGACATAGTCTCAGAAAAACTGGAAACAAGAGTATTAGAAGAACCACCAAAAATAATATCATCCACATAAATTTGAGCAAGCAGAAAGTCATTGCCACGCCCAAGAATAAATAGAGTTTTATCCACTTTACCCATCTCAAAATTATTTTCAGCAAGAAGGTCTTAAGTCTATCATACCAGGCTCTAGGGGCTTGTTTAAGACCATACAAAGCTTTAGATAACTTGAAAACACGATTTGGATACTTAGGATCCTCAAAACCAGGGGGTTGCTTAACATATACTTCCTCCTCTATGAAACCATTTAAAAAGGCACTTTTAACATCCATCTGATATAATTTAAAACCTTTTGATGCAGCAAATGCAAGCAGAATGCGAATGGCTTCTAGTCTAGCAACAGGAGCAAATGTCTCATCAAAATCTAACCCCTCAACTTGGCTGAAACCCTGAGCTACCAATCTGGCCTTGTTTCTAACCACAGAACCATCCTCACCTTGTTTATTCTTAAACACCCAACGGGTTCCTATAACATTATGACCACTAGGAGGTTCTACTAGGTTTCAAACTTTGTTTCTTTCAAAATTCTCTAACTCCTCATGCATGACATTTACCCACTAGAATCGGATAAAGCATGTGATATATCGCGAGGTTCAAAAGAAGCAACAAAAGCCGAATGAGAGTAGAGATTTGGATCATTATACAGGCGAGTGACTCGCTCATGTAGATTACCTATTATCGATCCGGAGGATCTTTGTCTCGAATGCGAAGTGGGCGCCGGGTGAGATCTGGTTTCTTCGACCTCGCAGTATCTGGCGATGATGATGATGCAAGAGGAGCCTCAGCGAAGGTGAAGTAGGCGTAGCGAGTTCTTGTATCAATATGGGCGCCTCGAAGCAGATGAGGGAATGATATCGACCGTCCTCATCTTCCTCCACAAAAATTCTCTCATCACTGTGAATCATCGTAACAATTGATCTAGCTCGGGGCTAGTCTCATCAAAAGTGACATTACAAGTCTCTGAATAAGGTTAGTCTCGATATTAAAAACCGAAAACCCTCGAATGAGCGGGATAACCCAGAAATAACCCATCAAAAGTTCTCGATTCAAATTTATCTAAGTTGCCTGTTTTAAGAATAAAACATTTTGATCCAAAAACTCGAAAATGCGAAACAGAGGGTTTTCTACCAAAACGAAGCTCATAAGGAGTCTTGCCTAAAGATGGTCTCAAAAAGACACGATTTGCAATATGGCAAGCTGTAGCAATAGCTTCGGCCCAAAATCTCCTCGGTGTGCTATACTCATCTAGCATCGTCCTAGCCATTTCGACCAAGATCCTATTCTTCCTTTCCACCACGCCATTTTGTTGAGGGACGTGTGGAGAGGAGAACTGATGCTCAATACCGCGCTCAGCACAAAAAGAAGCATTTTTGAACTCCGTGCCATTATCACTGCGAATCGCTCTCAAAGCACCAGGAAGCTCAGAAGCCAAACGAAGAACAAGGTCATGAAAATAACCAAAAGCTTCATCTTTTGAAGAAAGAAAGAACACCCAAGTATATCTAGAAAGATCATCGACTATGACAAGAATATACCATTTTCCACCGACTGACCGGACTCTAACAGGACCAACAGTATCCATATGAAGCAACTGTCCTGGTCCGTCAGTCATAACTATAGTCCCAGAAGGGTGTGAGGCGGCAACTTGTTTGCCATGCCTACAGGGCGCACATACAGCATCCTTGACAGCTTTGAGCTTGGGCAAACCTCTCATGAGATCAAGGTTGCTAACTCGTGTCAGATGATCAAAACCAATGTGCCCCAAACGTCGGTGCCAAAGCCAGAAATCAGAAGAAGATGTAAGCAAACATTTAAGAGATCCAGCAAGAGATTCTGAAAAATCAGCTCCAAAAATTCTACCAACTCTAGATATTCCAAACACAAGCTCACCAGTAGAATCAAGCACCCGACAAGCATTTTTCTTAAAAAGAGTCTCATAGACATCATCAAGAAGCTGAGATACAGAAAGGAGATTATACCTAAGCTTGTTCACAAGAGCGACATCCTTTAGAATGAATTTTTTGTTTACCCTAATTGATCCTGTTCCTTCAATTCGCCCTTGTGTATCATCTCCAAAAGTGATGAAGTCATCACCTGTTGCCCGCGTGAAAGAGGTGAACCATCTTGAGTTCCCGGTCATGTGACGTGAACACCCGGAGTAAACGAACCACATGTTCTTCCCCTTTCCGCGGTAATCACGAAAATCAAGGAAGCGGAAAGAGCGATGTGTCTCAATCTTGGGTTAGATAAATAAGATTTAGGAATCGATGATTGAGACACACGTCTGAAGGAGTATACAAACCGAAGTACTATCCTTGATTTTATCTAGAATTACATTATGAGCAATTTTAAATTAACATGGGATTTAAAGCATCGGGGTGATCGACCGGCGTTGTCTTTGGTGGTCGGGCCGGTGACCAAATCGATCAGACCGGTGACCACCAGCGGTCCGACCGGCAGCCTGAAGAACATGAGAATTAGGATATGTAGAAACATAATGATTAGCATGTGAGAAAAATCCTAATCCAGTTTTATTCCTTTCAGTGTTATCATGTCTCATAAAAGCTCTAGGTTGCCTGAATGAAATTCTATCAAAAATTTTCCTATCATTTTTCAACCTACGCTAACAGAAATCAATCAAATGCCCACTTTTCTTGCAATAAGAGCAATGGTACTTGATACCACTAGAGGATGCACCATTTGAATTAATACAAGGTTGGGCAAAACCTGCAGATTTAAAAGATGTTTTTGCAGGTTGGGTTTTGAATTCAATTAAACCTTTTTCCAAGACTTGAATAACTTTTGGGTTTGAATTGTTTTGAAAAGAATTGAATTCTAAACCTTGCTTCTTATAAGGAGTTTTAGACTTGTCAAGAATCATGTTTAATTGTTTCTTACCTTTAGAAAATTTCTCTAATGTATCATGAAGGTAAGCATTTTCTTTTCCCAAGTTAACACAAGCATCACAAGTTTTATCCATAGATTTCTCCTTATATAAAGCAACTTCAAGCTTAAGAGCGGAACAAGAAGCACAAGTAGTATTTTCAATATTGTCCTTAAGCTTAGCATATTTGACTCTAGCAGCTTCTAAGATATCTTTGATTTCACGTTCTTTTTCTAAACAAGAAGTGCAAGGGCTAGAATCAAATACATCAAAAGCAATCAATTTACTAGATTCTAAACATTTTTCACAAGGAGCACTTTTAATTTCATTTAATTCAGATCTAGCATTCTCAAGTTGTTGTACAGAAATATTATGAGCAGATTGTAACTTGGTAATTTCTGAATGCATAGCATGACAAGATAAACATTCATCAGGTTCAAGAGTCTTAGCATTTTTAAGCTCTACTTTCAGTTTGTTAATCTTTGACTCTAATTTCTTATTTTTAGTCATGACAAATTCTAGCGCTTCATCTTGACTAAGCAATTGCTCAACTATAGAATCATATTTAGCAGAAAGCTCATCATAAGAAAAAGATACCTCATCATCATCAATGTCGTCGGTGTCAGCCATGAAGCACATGCCAGTGAAGTCTTTGGCCTTCCCTTTCTTTTTGCTTTGAGGGATCTCCTCCTCCTTGTCCTCCTCACTCCCGGAATCCACATCGCTCAAGGATTGATCCTCAAAAGCGGCAAGGACCCGGTGAGCGGCCTTCACAAGTTTATTAGCCTCATACCTTGATTTGTTGAAAGGGGGCTTCTTCCAAGTTGGCTTTCCTTCCTTATGATTGCTCTTACCTTTCAACTTGGGGCAATTTGCCCGGATATGGTTTAGCTCACTACATTCATAGCATGTCACGGACCACCTCTCTTTTGTTTCTCACATTATTATAGGCCCGTGTGAATTTTTAGCTAGAAGAGCTAACTCTGTTTCGAGAATACTTTCAAGTTCCTCCTCATGAATCATGAGATAAACAAGTAAATGAAAGATCGAAAAAGATTCAAGAGTACCATCGAAGACCTTTTGAGAGGATCACTATCAATGCCATGTTGTCTTTTTTAGGATGATCAACTCTTTTAATTTCATGAGTCTTCAGTTTACTATAAAGCAATTCTAAAGTAAGACTTGAAAGATCAACATTTTCCTCTATAGCAATAGCCTTTATCTCCCACTCCTTGGTGTTGATTGCGGCCAAGAGATGGGTGGCATTTCAGATTGAGAATATTCAATATCAACGACTTTCATTTGATTAATTACTTTATTAAAGCGATGAAAATGTCATCGATGCTCTCTCTAGCATCTCGAATTTATTGTATTCACGCTTGTAAACTGTTTGGCGCACCTTTTTGATTTGGGATGAACCCTCATGATATGTTTCGAGAGTGTTCCAAATTTCATCTGTGATGGCAAGATTGCAAATGCGATCATATTCTTGTCTACCAAGCGCACCATATAAAATATTTTTAGCTTTATTGTTGTTTGCCACAAGAATCGCCAAGCGAGTGTTGCAATTTCAGGAATAACCAGCGGGGCTCTAACAACATCCCAAATAGCTTGTCCCTCGCTCTCAAGAAAGACTCGCATACGATTCTTCCAATAGGCATAGTCGTGCCCATCGAAGATATGTGGTTTAGTAGAAAACTTATCCATCGCCATAGTTGATGACCAGGTTAAGATCAAGATTGAACTAAGGGCTCGATACCACTTGTTGGACCGAAAAGGCGACTAGTGGGGGGTGAATAGGAGCACACTCACTTTTTCACAAAATATGAATTCAACACAATTTCACTCCAATAGCTATGATGAAGCTATGAAGATCAATATACCAGTACAGCGGAAGACTAGTATTGAATCCAATTAAATCCCCTAAGCAAAATAACAAAAACAACTAAGATTGCAAAATCTCAAAGCAAGGGCGGTCTGACCTCTGGACCCAACCGGTTGGACCGATTGCCGGGCGGTCTGACCGCTGTTGTGCTGGCGGTCGGACCGCTCCAAAATCGGTCTGACCGGTGATGACGGGCGGTCGGACCGGCCGACTCGAAACGATCTGAAACGATAAAATCGGCCGATGACGAAGTTGCAATTAGGTGAAACTTTTGATTCTCAACTCCAATCTTTATGAAACTTTGCACACACCTTCTATATGCTATTGAGGACCTATTCCAATCGAATATTATGATAATTCTTGGATAGATCCTGAGCAATTGCCAATTGAATAACAGAGGGTCTAAAACCGGGCAAGAACGAAAACTTGATCCTAAAGCTTGTTCGTGAGAGATTGATGATCAATATGATGCTAGATAGATTCACACATATCACAGCAAGCTAATTTACGTGTAAGAATCAATCACAAACTCGCGGATCAAAGAAAGCCCTAAAATCACGAAATCGAAGGCAAGAACGAAAAGAGACTTATTTCAAGCAAACCTTGCATAGATTAATAACGTGATCGTCGCTGGATTACACCCACACCATCATGGATCAGTGGTCAATCCAAGATCACAAAATTCTCCTCAAACCATGAAAAGCCCTAGCCTCCACCTCAACTCTCCTAAGCCAATTAGGGTTTGAAAGCGACAAAAGAGGTGAAAAAAATGAGAGAGTAGGTGCGACCACCACCTCCTCCTATTTATAGTGGAGGCCTAGAACTCTCTAGGGTTTGACTCAATTGGGCTCCCGTTAAGGCCCACTAACAAGCGGGTCACACACGCGCGCCGCAAAGCGCCGTCTTTAACCTTTTGACCTAAACCGCTTCACCATGCGCCATGGATTTGCCAATAGGTCACCCTTGTCCATCTTTTGTCACGCTTGAGTCATTGACCTCACCCGGCATCGTCGATCGTTCTGGACCTCAACTCTCCAAGTCTAGTCCCGATCCTCCTCGCCGTTGACCGTCGTTGACCACCAAGCAACCTGCACAACCACAGACAAGCAAACACGAATTCGGGAACAAGTTCTTCACAACTTGACCCATGTTAGTCAAAACATGCATCATGCAAATCATATGCCATGAAACCAATGACTTTGACCTAACAAAACAACATCGCCACGAAGTTGGCCGACGTTCAAGTCAATACCGGTCTGACCGCTCCATGTGAGCGGTCGGGCCTTATAACGGTCGGACCGCTCCCTGTGAGCCGGTCGGACCGCCCCTAGGGACTTAGCCGAAATTCAAGCCCTGAAATTCCGAAACCTTCTGGAAATTAAAACCGAATAGAACTTCTTTCTGGAGACTCCAAAAATTATGAGACCAAGTGCATTGGGATCCCCTCACTTGCCTACAACACCTATTTTTGGCCCAGCTCGTTTTGACCACTTTTAGGTCACCACGGTCCGAGCCCAGCCCGCATGGCCGGTCCGACCGATTTGGGACCGGTCGGACCGCCGTGCAAGGACCGGTCGGACCGCCCCTGTCCAGAATGCCTGTAGCTTTGTCGAAAACTCGTGAAACTACAAACCGTAAACACCATTGCCAATTATCACATCATCCTAAGACCTGGAACATATCCCCATGAAATCCACAATAAAGCAATTCATCACCATATCTCATCTCTCTTGTCAAATATAGGACTAAGATTTAAAAGTAAACTCCTATGTTGCGACGCCCCGTGTCATTACCCCAGGGGATATCACACATAGGCTTACGGATTACTATTTATTTGCTCAATAGAACACTGCTCCAACGAATAGTAAGCTTTTATCAGAGTTGAGCAGTAGAACAATAAGATAGAAACTGTATATCTTTATCATAGCAGTAGCCACGCATGGCTATGGTATTTACAACTTCAAAATGGGACTGGGTCCCATCGCTTGCCCTTCCTGCTTCTCTGGTCGTCTACTCGTCCCACGCGTCGAAAAGAGCGCTCATCTCGCCCTGGTCTTCATAGCCCACGCCCTCGCCACCTGTGGTCTCTTCTGTACCTGTATGTCCATCATCCCACGCGGGATAGTTCTCGGTCGGACTAGGATTTACAAAGGAGAATACTAGCAAGGTTGAGTACAAAAGTACTCAGCAAGCATTAATAGCAAAAATGCACTGGATAACTCATCTCTGTTGTCATTACATTTTCTAGCTCATCTCTTTTCTGAAAATAACAACTCATTAAAAAGGTGGCAGATTTTAATACCGAAAAGGCTACTTGTCACTCGAATAGGGGATAGACCATTGGCAGTTCCCGTAAACTCCAATCCAGGAGACTGGCATGAATTCATGATTTGTATAGCACAGCACAGGCTTGTACCACTTTATCCATAGCTATTCTGAACTCTAAATGAGCCAGGTCCCCAGCATTTCCTTTGATGCGGGTTCAAGTTCAGAATACAGAATGTTTTTCAGGTTACGTGATGAAGTCTCCACCCATTACTTTTGATCGGTGCTGACTTTGCCACGGCCGAGTTCTGATAATGTTGGTTGGGGCTAACCCAACACTCCACCATGCCTTGGATCCCCACTTTGGACTTTTATACGGTCCCGGTTCTTCCCTAACTCAACCCATGTAACATGACTAACCCGTTGTGGAGAGAATAATCACGTAACAAGCTAGTATTTTCGCCCGTTGAAGCGGAAAATGGTTAACACTTAAATGACCTACGATCCGGGTGAGAGTTTTGTTGGTCTTTATATACTAACCCTACGTAAAGGGTCCCACCTCTCGCCTCATCATCATCTTTGTTTCTTTATCTCTTTCCCATGCCACAGGTCCTCTTTACCAGCCATAAATATTAACTCATTTCATCATCTCATTCATCATCTTTGTTCTCTTACCTTTTCTCATCATTTCATTTATTCGATTTTGAGTTTTTGAATATAGTTTTCATGCAATACATATAATATCTGAGAAAATACGGTTTACATTTAATATAGCTATATTTATGATCAAGAGAAAAGCTTGCCTTCGTAGATGTAAAAGAGATCGGCATCAAAGAATTCCTGATGAGCTACTCCCGTCGGCGATGGTTCGTCCTCTATAGCAATGCGGCAGCGCACAATAATAAATAAATAAATACTTAGCTACTATTGGGGTGATATAAACATACATATGTTAGTAAATTTTATGGTGTTACCGGATTTTTAATTTAATAACATTTCTTTCAGACCCCGTTAGGTTAGCCCTCCCCCTACCTGATTTTAATTCACAAAAAATTCTATAAAATTTTCCTATCCTTTCTTCTATTTTCTATCCCCTCTCTATCTCTCTAACCCTATCCCCCGGCTGAACCCTGCTGCACCTCTCCTACTCCCCATTTCTTCCTTTCCCCATCCGTTCTTCTCCTCCCTTCTCTCCTGGCGACACTTCTCCTCCCGGCCCCCCGGCGCCGCTGCGCTCCTCCCTGGCATCCCCAACGCGGCCTGGGTCTCCCTGCTCCGAACCCCACATGCGCCGGCCGCCGCCTCCGGTCCTGCCGCCTCGGCCGGGTCCAATGGCGCAGACGGCCCATACATGCCCCTCCTGCGCCGCGACTCCTCGGCTCCTAGCGCCGCCACCACTGGCACCACCTCCGGCTCCGCTCCCTCTCTCCCTAGCTCATCCCCTCTGGTGCTCGGTGGATCGGTAGGCTCGGCTATGGCCGCCAGTCAATTTCTTCTCTTGACCTACCCAACAGGCTAAGGGCTTCCCTTTCCCCATCTACCATTTCTTCTCTGATTACTTGCTTGCTGCGCCGGTTTCTTGATGTTGTTCGATTTAACTTTTGATGGAAAATGATTGATGCATGATGGGTGCACTTTCGGATGTGGGTGCTACTGATGGTCTGCCTCCTTTGCTATATTGAGGTAACACTTCCCTTAATCCCTATCTCTACTCCCCGCCTAAAATGCTCTGTGATGACCGAGGCCGAGAGCTACATGTTGAGGCTCTTGAGATCACGGTGATATGTGTGAAAGATGTGATATCTTGGTCATGGGTGGTTCTGTAAGGCGTCGGCAAAAAAAACTAAAAGTAGGGCAAGGGCTACCTTGTTGGTTCGGCTAGAGATGAGCTCGGTCGTCGCGGTTGTGGTGATGCACTGACCTCCTTTTCCTTTGGTTCCTTGCCGCCTTGATGCCTTGCTTGCTCTTGTGGGTTGGCAGTGGGAGGCTTGCCTTGTGGTTCTTGCTTGCTCGCAGTGGGTGGCTTTGCTCTGGTTGAGTTTGGCTTCTTGGCCTTAGGGTGGGATGAATGTGGCCCCTGATGCTGGGGAGCTGAATGAGGCTTTAGGCCAAGAGGGATGGCTTCGGTTGCCTTATTTCTAGCTTTGTCTTTGCGAATGCCAAGGTTTATGTGGGGGGAGATGAACTCTTGGGGGAGATGCATTCGGCTGGGGTTGGCTGGGGGATGCATCTGACTGGGGGAAGGAGCACTCGGTTGCTCTTATCTCTAAGCTGTGCAATGCCTTTTTACCATGATCCTATTGCTGCACTCTGTGAAGTGAGGAGCTTAAGTGGGGGAGGTGCACTCGGCTGGCTTCCCTGGTGGCTGGTTAATGACCACTAGGCCCTTGTGCTCATCCTAAGGCTCCCACCAGATATTTTTGGGCTGAGGGCATTTTGGTCCATTTGCTAGCAAATCACTATGCAAGGGTTTCTCTGCAGTCGAGGCGAATCGGTATACGCATGTCTTTGGGTTCGGGCAGCCGAGTGATGAAACCTCTGAAAATAAGGCGATGTCGATTACTTGGGTTGGTCTAGGTATCGTGGGTATCCAGGTGCCGACTGATTTGGGTTAGCATAGGTGACTTGAGAACCAAGATGCCGGTTAACCCAGGTTGGTGTGGGTAGTCTCGATACTCAGGGTGCCAGCTAATCTAGGTCGACCTGGGAACCGCAATGATTCCTATGGTACTCTGACGGCAACTCATTTCATTCTAACTCTATTCTATTGCTTTTGAACTACTAATGGTCTTGTGGTTGGTTGGCGGACGATTGAGCTGAGAATGGTGTTTCGAATTGGGTTGAGGAAGACGGTTTGACTGGACGACGATGAACGGACAAGAATTCAAGGAAAGCTTCGGCGACATGCAATACAAGTTTTTAATTAATCTTTTTTAATGTACTCAAAGTTGTAAAACATGATATGCTCTGATGTAATTAATTCTTATATTACTTGTGTTAAAAAAGTTTTTATTTACTATCAAATAGCGATTAACACTAATTTAAATTAGTCTAATCTTCCAGGTTCTCACATATGTGTCATCCCACTGTAAACATCCTCCTCTAAACTCTCATTCCCCTCCCTAATTGTGGGATGTGAGAGAAATGACTCAAGAGTCTCAGATGAGTTGATGGCGGCTCAAGAGGGTGCTATCTAGGTACGGCTCCCCTTCTCTAGGAATAAGTTTTGGGCCCACTAAGCCCAGCAACTAATCAATATGTGACAGTGGAATGCATGGAGGGCAGACACTCAATATCTACACATGGCATGTAAGGTGAATTGAGGTATCTTTTTTTTGACCTGAAAAGAGAAATTCGAGGACATGTTTGGCCCTTTTCAAAGTCGAGGGACCAAAATGAGCATGAGAGGAAACTTTGAGGACGAAGTTGGGTATTATTCTTTTCTTTTTTGTTTAACTGGAAGTGGCTACTTGCCCTCGGCGTGCAAATGTTTCGTGTCTACACGGTATACGAGGAAAGCTAGTAGTATTAAAACCTCGCATGTCCCAAGTCCTCAACAAGAACGACCGATATACTATATAGAGGGAGCTACGTACTAAAAATTGCGATGTGCATGCGTACACATTAGCTGCTGCTCGAGTGATTTGAGTGACCTAACGTAGCTGTGAGGAAAGCAGCGCAGGGATAGATTACTGTTTTTATATAAAATCTACTTTTTTTATACTGAAATGCAGTAATATACTTATTTGTTTTAAAAAAATTTACAGACATAATTATATGTTGCTTAACCGCTGGACAACTAGCCCAAATCGCTCGCTCAACGGTTGAGCGACTTGGATACTTAATAAACAACGGTTGATCCTATTGTACAAATTGATGAGCTAGCATGGCATGCATTGTACCCGTTAGGCGACAAGTGTCAAGTCGTTCAACCGTTGAGTGATTTGGGTTAATCCCAATGGTTGAGCGATAGATGATTATTTCTGTAAAATAAAAAAGGTAGGTATATTACTGTATTTCGAAATAAAAACTAGGTTATTTTAAAAAAAAATCGATAGAATACTCTTGGATCCGGACTCTCTGTACCCTGTGTGAACGGTGGCTTACGTGGGGATGAACAGTGCACTATATGTGTTGTAGCAAATTTTGCAATAATAATGGAAGATGTACGGTAACAATTTCACTATATCAAAGAAAAAACACGGTAACGATAGATCGGCCTTCAATTTTCGATCGAATGCACTGTAGATCATCTGCATTGATAGTCTCAATGCAGAAATTCCCAATCCGATAACTCCTGCATAATCTAATCAAAGATTGCCTGTTCAAAGGACGAAATCTAACGGCCTGGCGAGGCTCACTGGATATATCGTTTTCAGCATTGGGTGGATCGACGGAGGAAGTTGCCTAGGCATTGCCGGTGACCATTCAGTCAAAGGCCACGTATGCATGACCTCAGAATGTCTGTGTCATGGCGGTGACGGCTTGTGTGTGTGTGTGTGTTTGGTTTTTTTTTTCTTGCTTGGAAAAAACGCAGTTTTCTCGCTTTGCTTTGAATATCTATGGCCACACAATCGGGACCCACTCCCATTCTTCCATGCAGCTTCCTCCCCCCTCCTTTTTAACCTTTTCCTACTACTTTTCCTCCCCGATAAGAATTGGAGTAGCAAACGCAACAACTTAATTACCCCTGTGCTGTTCGTGCACACTAGCTGGTAGTGGTGTGCTGTAGATGCATGGCATGATCTAGCATGGCCTCGTCGGGTGGTGGCGACGTACCGGCGGAGAGGGCGGCCGTGGCGGTGAACGACCTGATCGAGGTGCGCGAGGGCGCGGCGAGGCTCAAGAGCTTGCTGCAGGAGCAGTCGTCCCCGTGGGCAGAGCTGATGGACGGGATGCTGGACAAGCTGTCGAGCGCGCTGTCGGCGTTGGACACCGGCGCCGGGGCGGCGGCCGCGGGAGGCCAGAGCTCGGCGGCCGGGTCGGATGGGGTGAGGCAGTCGGTGACGTCCTCGAGCAGGAACATCACAAGGAAACGCCGCTCCAGCAGAAGGTGAAAACCTAATTAACTTACTTATCAACTCAGGCATGATTATATGAGAGATTTCGTTTTCTTATTTTGTTCTACCTATATAACTTGGCAGATCACAACTCCCCTCTAGCAAAAGAGTCACTGCTACGCTGGATGATGGCCACATCTGGCGGAAATATGGGCAGAAAGAGATCCAAAACTCACCTCATCCAAGGTGTGCTTTGCTGCTTACAACCTAGCTTGCTTAGACACTCCCATAACTGCATAATTTCGTTTAGGTTGGGTTTCTCACTCGCAGCCAATTAGAAACTAATAACACGAATTGGGATAAAGGTGTGCAAGGAATTAATCAAAAGGACACGTACGATTAACAAGAACGACACACTTACATATGATGTTTGAGTATGACCGCAAGGGACGAAATCACAAGGGAATTAATTAGTTTGTTCTTGCAGGAACTACTACAGGTGCACTCACAAGTCACACCAAGGCTGCAACGCCAAGAGGCACGTCCAGGTCTGCGACACCGATCCATCCAAGTACGTCGTCACCTACTACGGCGAGCACACCTGCAGGGATCCCTCCACGATCCCGATGGTCATCGACGCCACGCCCGGCACGGCGATCGACCGCACAAACAACCTCATCAGTTTCGCGCCGAGCTACTCCAACGCCACCGCCGGCGGCGGGGGCGGGGGCGCTCCTTCTGATCAGTTAGTCACCACTCAGCTGTCCTCGTCCTGGTGCACCAGCGACGACGTGTTCAGCTCGTCGACCGAGCCGTTCGTGCTGGCGGACGAGCTGGCTGCCGTCGTGGGATCCGCCGGGACGACGTCGTCGACGGTGGGGTCCGCGCCGGACTACGGCAAGATCGGTGACATGGCGGGAGGCGGTGGCACGGTCAGCTTTCCGTCGTCTCCGAGCAGCCTCGGCTTCGGAGATGACTTGTTTAGGTTCGATCCCTGATAAAGAATTGCACTACACTGAAGTCTGAAGGAGGTTTGCTGCATGCGTTCATAGGATAGTGCGTGTACATGCTAGCGCAAAGCTTGCATGCATGCATGATGCATGCGTACATTGTACATATATAGTTACTCTATGGAAAACATTGGTATTTAGTATATGAGACTAGCTAGATTGCCATTATCATCAGTAGTGTGCAAGTGTAATGTGCGATGTGTGAGCTCCGCTTGTTTATTGCGCATGAACACAGTGCTAGGCTTGCTAGCTAAATTAATATAAGGCCCTAAATTAATTGATAGTATCCCACTGGTGTTTCACTACTACAAAATAGGTCATAAAATAATCACAGACGAGTTCTAGATATGTAGATATTACAGACGGTTCGTGGTTAGAACCGTCTGTGATTTTAGATTTACCATAACCGTCTTTGAATTTACCATAATTTGAAATTTTCCTTACTCTTCGAATTTACCATGGCTTGGATTTAAACCATGGTAAAACCCTAAAATCACAAATGGTTTTATACAAAAACCGTCTGTGATGAGACGCTTATCACAGACGATTTTTTTGTATAAAACCGTCTGTGATACTTTTGTTTCGTTGGGCGGGAAAACAAAAATTTACACTTAATGGGCGGGCTGCCGAAAATCTCTCTATATTAACAAAGTTCTTCATCTCCTCCTTTGCCATCTCCATCTCCTCCTCTGCCATCTCCGTCTCGCTCTGACCTTACGCTCTGGCCTCCCCTGAGCTCGTCGCCCGCGGCCTCCTCCACCTCGCTCCAGCCTCGTCGTCGCCGTGACATAAATGCTAGATTTACTTCTTTTTTTTTCTCTCTCCACCGCATAATAAAAAAAACCCAATTCCCTGTGCACACGCTACCAGTATGTGTGCATACATGTGCGGTCAACCGTTGAATTAAACGCTTTTTTTTTCATAGCTGGTTCAACTAATCAAATATGTAGCAGATTTGCAGATGATTTAATGCATTCTATTATGTATGTGTCCTTGATTAGAGCTCAGTCAATGGAACTAGGTGTTGGCCGATCGGAGAAGGCGAGGAGTAGGACTCCACTCACTAAAGATTAAGGCATAATCCCTCGGAGCTTAAATTCGCTGCGTTTTTTACAACGCCGGTCACAGCTCGTGGGAGGATGATAGGACTAGAAAAGTTGAAGCGAATCACGCGCCTAACTAGCGTCCATGCTTTGCCTCGATCCGTGGATCTCCAAGTCTTTGATTCTTTCGCTCCAAAGACTTTGACTCCACTGTATTGTTAGGTAGACCCTAGCTCAACCACTCGAAACTTCTATATACTTAAGGTCCTAATAATACACAAAAAAAACCTACTCCATCCTATCCATAATTTATATATATATATATCGACACGGTCTTTAAAATACAATTTTGATCACTTATTACTATTGTAATTATTTGTAAAATTCAATAAAATTATAATATCACGAAAGTGACAAATCTACACACGATTTTTCATATGGCTAATATGAATATTTTAAAAAATATCGATAGTCAAAGTTTTTTAAAATTTGACTGTATATATTTCAAAACGATTTGTTTTTGCGAACTGAAGGGAGCACTTTATCTGTTTGTACCCTTCTTCTCCCCCGGAAGGATTCATCTGTTTGTATTCGACAGTTCTTTTTTTAGTGGAATTCGACACTACGATGTCGGAGTTTCCAATGATCCAATTAGCTGTGGGCTTCCTAGTGGGTCTAGATGACAAGTCAGGCTAAGAAAGAGGCCCAATTCTCCATATATAGCGGCGTGGGCTTTCACTCTGTATAGTATAAAGAGTGATTAGCGACGGCGATGTCTGGTACGGCGTCGAGCTCCGCCTTAATTCCGCTTCCTGCCCCCGCGCCTCCGCTCGCAGGGCACCGCCATCGCCGCCGCCGCCGCCGCCGCCGCTACGTGGGGTATCGCAGCCGGCTCCGCTGCCATATACCTCATCCAGGTCACGACCTTCACCGAACTCTAGACCGAGTCTCTCAGAACAAATCTTTTCTTGAAAAATAAATTTCTCAGAAGCGATCAATCAGTAGATCTCTGTGACTGCTTGCTCCGTTAAAAAAAAAAGTGTGCCGATTTTTGGTTGTGTACGTCGGTCACACATGTTAGTGACTGTTGATCAAGTATATAGTATGCCATATTTGTTCTGAACCGATCACGCGATAACAAATCCACAATGTGACTCAGAAGTTGAAGGTGGTGAGAAAAAGGTTTTTTTTAGATGAGAACTTTGAAGTTGGTTAACTGGAAATTAATGTGTCCTCGCCTGGTCTACCAAAGTCTATATAATGGAGCATTCCCTTACGTTTCACTTCCACCGATCGACCATTTGTGCTTCATACTATGGTCCTATTTGGTACAACTCTAGATTCTTATTTTTCAGATTCTGCCTTTGATTCTCTGAGAATCCACTTCTTTGAGAATCTGGAGCTGTCTGTTGAAACCGTTTGGCTGGTAGGTTGGCTCCAACAACATATGAGGGAGGATTAGAGATAAATAGATCATGTCACCCCTAGGTGTAATACTTCAATTGTATTTGTGTAACTCAGTGGCATTTGCGGGTAAAAACCTTCAACTTCAAAGGGTATTTTCGTTTACGAAGGTTGGATTCGCGAGAATCTTTGGGAGGGCGCTTCGTTGCTAGTTCATTCTCGAGACTCCTCGCGAAGCGAGAATCTAGTGGTTTTGAGAATAAGGGTGTTTGAGTGCGGCTCCACGAGAATCGATTGAGAAGTCGGGAGTGGAAGGTGTACCAAACATGGCCTATAGCTACGCCACATCAATTTTGGTGAGGTGAAAAAAGAGTGAAGAGAGAAGAGAGAAGAGAGAGAATGAGCTTGACTCTCATGCAATTAACAAGTTTTTTAGGAAATCAAGAAAATAATAGTGACAAAACGGTGCATAGGAAGAATTTGATAATATTTTTACGGATCATTCCTCTCTTTACCCTAAGAAATCGAGAGATGCATGCAACAATAAAATCATTTTGGAACCCTCTAGTATCAAGCCTAGGTAACAAGCTATTCGAGTGGTTGTTTCGAAATATCTATTGGAAATTAACCCATATGAGTGAGGTTTATTTTCTATAATTTCAAATTATATATGATTTAATACCATATTGCTAAGACAAAGTAGGGGTGACCAACATATAAGGTGGACTCTTCGTGCCACCCTCATCCATGTGTCATATGTTTCAAATAGTGGCAAGGACTCCACTATATATGTTGGTCACCTCCATTGACACATGGATGATGGTAGCACGAGGAGGATTTGGCTAAACACACACGCGCTGCGTATTCGCGTATTTTCGCGTGAAAAATCGCATGACTTGTGACTTACGACGCTGGCAACCGTGCCGTGGCGTGGCGCGCCCTTGGTAGACCAAGTCTACCTTATTTTCTTGAACCACGCATCTCTCTCTATGTTTGAATTTGAGGCTTTATTGGGTGATGATGACATACAATTACCAGCGGGTAAATGGCTGGTTAAGTGTGTTAGTTACTAGTGCATAAATGACTATTTAATCAGCCAGTTCACAGTCTGCATATATATATATATATATAGACGTCCAGAGCATAGAGCGTAGAATAACTACCTCCATTCCCTCTTTTCTTCCTTCTGCAAACTTGTGATGTTGTATTACGTCGTCTGAACCTCGTCGACTCTTCTTCTCAGCGTGCACCTTGAAGAAGGGGAGCGGTATCTCCGAACCGTTGCTGCCATGAAGACCTGCATGGGGGGGGGGATAAGGTTTCTGGGAAGCGCACATCTGCGCGATCGCTTGTTTTGCTGATTCATCAACATTTTTGCACTACATCGAGTTTGCGCTGCTTTCTATTCTTCATCGAAATTATGTGTAGGTCTTTCGATTGACTGATTTGTTTATATTCTATTTTTGCTTATACTGTGAAGTACAATGAGTTGCTTCTTTGTTAATCTTGATTTATGCATCATTAGTCTTTTACAATATAGGTCTTCTATTAAAATCTGGATTAAAATATTGCCCTCATTTTTAACAATATCATCTAACCACCTTCTCTCCTCTAATATTAAGGCTTAGTACCAAACCATCGGCTTTGCTTGCGACCTGGGTTTGTTTACGTGATCTAATTAATCAAAGCTATTGACGAGGATCTAATAATTCTTAATTAATTAAATTATTTATCTGTAATTGTTATTATAGATAGCAATATCACATGAATAGTCTTAAGTATACCCTTTATCATCAATAAAGGAAAAACTTAAGATGATTGGTTGTACAACATCATCGACCACCATGTATGGTCGTAAGATGTTCTACGACCATCGGTAATGTAAGTCTTTCTATGACCAAGTCATGGTCGTAAGCTTTTCTCGACTACTTCATGGTCATAAGTTTTTCTACGACCGGTCGATTCACGACTACCACAGTAGTCGACAAAAGCTACATACATGTGGACCCAATTGATTAGGGAATCTTATCGTTGTATTAAAGACATAGAGCGGTTAGCATACTGTTGTTATCCTCGGGATAGCTGTATGCATTACTCCTCTGTCTCGATGATAACTACCCGACGGCGTGGAGTGTTATCTCTTTGACAATAACTTCCATCAACATGCATATTTTATCAAGCGTTGAGGCGCCTTTTAGCACAGAGTAATGATCACCCCTTCATGCGCTATATAAAGGCTAAATCCGATTGGACAGAGAGGAGAGGATCATAGATTACAACAAGAAGGCATTAAGTATTAGTTCTAGTGATCTTTTCCGATTGTAAACAATATAGTTAATACAACAACATAGTAGTAGGGTTATTATCATCTTGGAGAAGGCCCAAACTGTCTAAATCCAGTGTCTTTCTCGTGTGGTTCTAATTCTAGGAAGCCTCCCAAATATTCATTCGTAAAACGATAGTAAATTATCGGCGATTGGCGCCGTCAGTGGGGAGTTTCGGTGATTCCTTTTCGGCAAGTTCTCTTGATTTTTCAACTCTGGTGCTTTCATGGTAGGAGATTGGAGCGAGGAGGCGGTTCGATTTGATGACTACGAGAACTCAACATGGATGCCTGCTACGAATATGAGCAGAGTATTATTTTGTTCGACTGTAATGCTGTTTCCAAGGACCCTTCACCAGTCCTAGGAGACCATACCGCGGAAAGAGTTGATGAGGGATCTCCCCCCACAACATTACATCCAGATGAGGAACCAGATTCCTTAGAGGATAAGGGTCTATCCAACCATGATCAGGACTGCACCAATACAAATACTGACCATAGCGAGACTTCCCTCCTCCAAATGTTCGAATCCGTCTGAGGCCATCCGATCTCGCACAGTAAGTTCTAGAATCCATCATTCTGGGACTCAAACAACATTTGGTGATCGTCACCCTTCGGTTACCCCCACGAGATGCCTGGTCAAGCCCATTTTCTGCGTGTTCAACCATACCCTCGCAAGGTTCACCTTCGATTGGAGACGATTATAACCTAGAATTCCCCTTCTTGGAGGGGATTACTCCAAGTCGCGAGGCATTATCGTTTGACTACTCCTCAAGTCAGGAGGACTCAAGCACAGGTGGAAATGATATCCAGGAGGTATTTGTCCTCCTCTCAGATCTAATCTCTCTCTGATAGGTAGGATTGGGGATGCTTCCCATCGCCACCTTCATGAGCGTGGGAGAAATCCAAGAAATGATCGCTCTTCACTGAGATAAACTCAAGCAAACTTAGATGTAGATGATCTTGATACCATCCAAAGGACAAGAATTGCAATCCAGAGAGCTTTACCTAGGTGCATTCAATATCGGTCAGAGGGGGCTCAAGAACTTCAACATTTGGTGGATGTAGAAGCCTAGTGCATGTTGATGTGAACTAGAATTCTCTAATGGGTGGCCTGCCTGCCTGGGTCCTTGCATCGGGCGTGCAATGGGTATCGGTGTTGGATAACACATTGAGTGGGGAGGTATTGGTGCCTCGAATGCATCTTCGGTGGTTCGAGGCGTGGACTTGTTAAGCAATGTGTTCTTAGGGCCAGATCCCATCGAAATCTCACTTCTTCTTGACCTTTGAAGAATCTATACCCGACATTATGAGTTAATGGAGTATTTTGGTGATTAATGACAAATCTATATGTGAGACTAACACTTTTATTCATATACTTATTGTGTAGTCTTATTTGGATAAAAAGGTGAAAATCATGGAGGTATACACTTGACATCATACTTTTATATATTGTTGCATTCATCGGATCCAAAATATAGGTTTAACTCTACTAAAAGTCTAACTTAAATATGTGCATATGTTTTTATTATACATTTGTGTATGCACACGTTTAGCGGGAGTTCACTCTATATTTTGTGGTGTTCATTAGTATTGATCCATATTTCTTTATCCACATATATTGGAGATCTCTACTTTGAAACATATCCTTTGAGTATGTAAAACTTGTGTAGTTCATATATACTCATATCGCTTTATATTCAATTATTTGCAATTATGTTTATGGGACTAATGTGTGTACCAAGTTGTTTTAAAGGCTTAGTTCCGGATTATGGAAGTCAACATGGAAATGACAATGCAAAGACAATAGAGGGATCATGGCCAGTGGTTTGAAGTTTATTTTGTGCCGTTTTTGGTATGCATTGCATTTGTTTTGCTTCTGGAAAAGTCTTCAGTGAAAGTCGGTATGACCGAGAAAAGTGGTGTGGTACTACCGCAACCCGGTCGAACCAAAGATTAGTTGGCGGTACATTTTTTTACAGAATGACACATTTTTATCTCGGTTGCTCACCTGGTGAACGGTAGTTCCAGAGTTTTCTTGGCGGAACTACCGCATTGCGGTATGACCTCATCTTGAGCGGAACTACCGCAGCCCAGATATTCTGAAATATAGACAGCGGTACATTATCTCCAGAGAGGGTCAGTTTTGGACCTCTAAGGGAAGCGGTAGTACCGCCCTATGTGTTCGGTATGACCGGAGCGCGGAACTACCGTATGATCAACGACGGTAATATCTCCTTTTGTCGGTAATGGTTTGTTCAAAAGCATTTGTTACAGGTATATCTTAGTAATTAATGTTAATCATTGTGGGACTAACATTTTTCATGAGTTGGATGAATATGTTATATTCCAGGGTGATGAAGAAATTGGATTGCATCATGAGTTGATCGTCATCAAGTCAAGGTTCAAGAAGATGATGCATCATGTGTTGATGCATATCAATATCTCGAAGAGGAGATGATCGTGAGTTGATCATCAAGTCAAGAGAAGACCCATCATGTGTTGATGGAGGCCAAGTAAAGGATGCATCATGGGTTGATGCATATCAAGACAATGACTTGGACTTGAAGTGAAGATGCGTGTTATCAAACTTCAAGAAGATGATCAAGATAAAGGTATGACTAGCTAGGGTTAAGGATGTGTTCCTAGTCTTTTACGGTCTTGGTGTTTGGTTGGAAGACTGGATTGCTAGTGCGTGATTATCATACTATTAAGAGGGGTCTTGTCTAGTATCTTGAGTCTCATCATGTGTTGATAGCTCAATCTTGCTTGCTCTAGCTCTCTGTAGCATGATGCAATTATTTGCGAATGTATTTTGCAAATAGATGAGGCTCATGCATCTAATCCTTGTAGCATGCGACTATACTTTGCAAATTGTTAAGTCCATGTACCTACTCCTTGCGGTATGATCTAAGTTTGCAAATATTTTTTACAAATTGTTGGGGTTCATGCATTTTCCTTTGGTATAGTCTAAAATTACTTCTTGTTATTTCATTGGACTTAGACCATGGCGGTGACTCTTTGGAGTTGTGCTTTTGATTTTATAAAATGTGTTTGAGATTAATAAAATAGGTGAGTTGTGTAGCCCTCTGAATAAGCTTTCCAAAGAGCCCAAGATCACTCAATTCCGACACCAGAGACAAAAGTTATAACCTTTTTACCGAGTATCATCGTGCTGAAATTGAATTTGCGGTAGTACGACCGGGGAAGAGAGGTACTACAGTAGAATAGTAGTACCGCTTGTTGCCTTCTTGTACTACCGCACAAAAAACTTTAACGGCTAGTTTTTCAGTCGTTAATGCACTCGTACGACCGATGAACAGTAGAAAATAGTTGTACCAGAGTTTGTATGGCGGTACTACCGTAAATCCTAATTTTTGGGATTTACGCTCCAATGACTAGTTTTTATGTGTGGGCTATAAATACCCACCTTGGTCAGTTGAGAGACAATCTTTGGCATCTTATTTCACTCACTTGCGCTAGTGTGAGCTTCTCCTCGTAATTGTGCATTTGTTGCACCTTGTGAGCAAGGAGAGAGGTCTTTAGTTGCAGGTGGATTTTGTATCCACTTGAGTTTGTGCATTTGTTGCGTGATGAGAGTCAAGCAAGGGACTTGGCTTATTACTATTGGTGTTTACGACACCTAGAGCGGCGTGGGCGTCGTGGACCGGTGATCCTCTCAAGAAGCTTGTGAGAAGGCCCGGCGTGTTGTGAAGGTTGGAGCTCACCTACCCGGAGCGGGAAAGAACTACCACTAGTGGAATTGAGGTGTTTGGCTTAATTCGTGAAACCGGTCCAATTAGTTTGGGCTTACCTCAACGTGGATTAGGAGAGACCGACAAGTCTCCGAACACCACGGTAAAACCTCATTGTGTCATTGTGGTTTATTTCTCTTATATTTTATTTTGTGTTATTTATATTCCTAGAATTAAATTACTTATAGTCTTTGTATGTTTGCTATCATTATTAATAGTCTTATATTATTGGTGCACTTAGTCACGAGTAGTTGATTTAGATTTTAAATGAGCAAAATCGAATTGATTTATAATTCCGCATAAAACTCAATTTTAGCCAAAAGATTTTAAAAACCGTCTATTCAACCCCCCTCTAATCGGCCTCCTCGATCTAACAACCTTGCAGATGTTGAACATGTCTTGGAATTCACTGTCTAGGGCTATTCTGGCCAGCATTGTGGAGATGAAGTCATTGGAGTTGCTTGAGTTGACCGCCAACATGCTCAATGGGAGCATTATGGCTACCATTAGGGGCAAGTCATTGAAAGTGTTGAGGTTGGGGAAGAACTCCCTCTTTGGGAAATCCCGGCCCAGTTAGCAATTGCTCGCCCTTGCATCCTTTGTAAGTGTAAGGACCTCTTTCTAATTGATTCGATGGCTAGGCCAATATTTGGAGTTGTTTGTGCCATACTACCTTTTATTGTCTAATGCTGCATGGTCCTTCTTTTTGCTTGATTACTATTTGCAGGGATATTTCACATAACAATCTAACAGGAGCGATTCCAACAACAATAGCTAATCTCACCAATCTCCAGACTGTTGATCTTTCTCGAACAAGCTCCTTTGGTGGTCTACCAAAGCAGCTCTCCAACCTCCCCCATCTCATTCGCTTCAATATTTCACATAACCATCTCTATGGGGATCTCCCTCCTGGTAGATTTTTTAACAATCCTGGCCTTTGAGGTGTAATCGTGTTATTTGGTGAGTGGCCCCTAGTCTATAATTTTCGATTGTGTATTTAATTTTTTTTGAGCAATCTTGTGCCCTAACATATACTTTTGCAATTGGCTAGCGTCTCTCCAAGTACTTTGTGCAAAACGAGCTAGTTTGTCATCTGAATTTCAAATAGCTTCTCACTAGCCCATTCCATTGTTTGCATTGAGTCATATTTATCTTTGCATGTGTGTTCATACACTTCGCTTAAACTTTTTAGATCAGCACATAAGCAAAATATTCTAGCTTGGATCATTACTTAGCTTTACAACACCTTGAATTTTAGATTGCCTAAGTTACGCACTTACCTTTCCAAGCTCCACCATACACCTGTGTCGTGCATTTACTTCACTCTTAAAATTAAGCTTGAACATCATTTGGGTTTCTTGTAACTGCCACAAGTGCCTTTAATTCTCCTTGGAACAATAAGTTTGTTTTGTTTCATAATAGTGAGTTGCAAACTCCACATAGTTGTCACATCTTTTTCTCTTCTTGCTATTTTGCGACACTAACTATGGCAGACAATGTGGATGACTACGTCGACCAACTGGAGGAAGGAGGTGATCTCAGTGCCCCTATCACGCAGATGCAACACCGTGTGCTGAAATAACACTTCGAGCGCCAGTTGGGGATGATCCAAGATAACTTGGGCAATGACATACAAGAGGTGGGTGTGCGAGTTGACGACAACACCCGCACGCTGCAAGAATCCATTGATAGCCTCACCGCCGCACTGCACGGTTGGAGAGGCGATGCCGCAAGTGTACATGGACCCGAACCCCGTGATGAGACCGATGCGGAGGCAACAGCTCGACGGCAGTGAGAGGAGGTACCACAAGTTGCTGCTGCTATTGGCGCACGATATTATGCTCCAAGGCATGCCAACGGCAACGACGGCCATGGCAATGGCCGTGGCAATGACGACCATGACTTTGATGCCGAATCAGACTTGGATGCTGATGTTCCCCTGCATCGTGACATCAATATTCATCATCGTCTGCCATGGCCGTGGCAATGACGACCATGACTTTGATGCCGAATCAGACTTGGATGCTGATGTTCCCCTGCACCGTGACATCAATATTCATCATCGTCGCAATGATGAGGATGACACATTCGCCAAGCCAAATTAACTATGCCCACTTTTGAAGGAGGTACAGAGGTTGAAGCATATCTCACATGGGAATTAAAAGTTGACAAGCTGTTCTGTATGAATCGCTATTCAGAAGAGCACAAACTACACCTTGCGTCTGCTGGTTTGGATGGATATGCTACACATTGGTGGCAACATGTTGTCTGACAACGTATGGGCGTCATGAGTTGTTAATCATCACGTGGTATCGGATGAAGCCTTGGTGTGTGCACGCTTCATTCCATGTCATTAAAAGTGTTCTTTGTTTGTAAAGTTGATGGGGCTACAACGAGGTTTGAAGTCAGTGGATGAATATTATAACGAGATGAAGTAGATTATGACACATGCTCTTGTCAGTGAGAATGAAGAGCAAACTATGGCACATTTCCTCTTTGGTTTGAACTACAATGTGAAGCACATTGTCAACCATCACCGTATACCAACATGTATGGTGATGCATCAAGCACACGAGGTGAGCGCCAAGTGATAGAGGATTCATGTTTTCTGCGCTCACGTTCCACGGTGAGCACGGGCCAATTGTCACTAAGCGCGACAACACAAGAGTACAGTTTGGGGGTAATTCTACATATTGCGGTGCGGTTAGTGCGAAGGATGTGAGTACACCATTACCACCACGACGAGTTTGGCACCGCTACAAGTGGCGTGTCCTCTATGGCGTCTACAAGGCGCACGGTGATATTATTTTCCATAGGTGCAAAGGTCGTGGACATATCCAACGAGATTGCCCAAATACTAAAATGATGATTTGCACCAAATCAGGAGAATATGAGTCCGAGAGTGATGAGGAACCTCCGTTTGCAAATCCATAACAATTTGCTGGGGCCGACGATGAGGATGACAGCCGGCTCGTGTGTACTACCGAAAAATCAGGTGAGCACTTATACTCTATTGTGTGCTCGCCCAAGGTGCTTAGCATGCTACCGACGTACTCATAGGAGCAGCGGTGCAACTTATTTCAAACCTGGGAAATGTCACTGAAACAAAGGTGTGCAAGTTGATAATTGATGGTGATAGTTGTCACAACTTGGCCAGCAAGGATATGTGCGTCAAATTGGGTTTGAAATATTTGCTGCATCCTCACCCTTATCATGTGCAGTGGTTGAGAAACAAGGAAGAAGTAAAGGTCAGTCACATGGTACGTGTTAAATTCTCCATTGGACAGTACCATGACACCGCTGATTGTGATGTAGTTAGTGCCTATACAGTGTGCCATTTGTTGTTGGGGCAACCATGGCAATTTGATCGTTCTACTGTTCATCATGGTCGTACCAATTGCTACAAGTTTTGGTGGAACAACAAGGTGCTTTTACAGCCATTCACTCCAACTGAAATTGTGAATTCATCCATGCAAAAAAGTTGAGGTGCAAATTAAGAATGAGAAAGCGATAGAAAATAATAGAATGAGTCCACCTTCGGTGAGTGAGCACCACAAGTCAAATTTGAGTGGTAAAAGAAGCGGTGAGGAGAGAAACATCTAGTACTACTAGCCACCAAGTGCGAGATGAAAGAGTTCGTGAGGATCCCAATTTAGTGTACTTTGTCATACGTACAAAGATGCAATTTGTCACCAAACGACTTAACTTCCATTCCTAGTGGTGTTAATCATGCTTTGCGAGGATTTTAGCGGCGTGTTTCGGAGGAGGTACCAATTGGACTACCACCAATCCGCCGGATCGAACATAAGATCAACTTGATTCCAAGAGCGTCGCTGCCCAATTGACTACCTTACCGCACCAACCCCGATGAAACAAAAGAAATTCAGAAACAAATGTAAGAGCTTCTATCCAAATGGTATGTTTGTAAAAGCTTAAACCCTTGTGATGTTCTGATTATTTTAGTACCTAAGAAAGATAGTTAATGGCGTATGTGCGTCGATTATAGAGCGATTAATAATATCACTATTCGATATCGTTATCTTATATCTCACTTAGATGATATGCTAGACAAATTGAGTGGTGCTATTATTTTCTCACAAATTGATTTGCGTAGTGGTCACTATCAAATTAGGATGCACTAATAGGATGAGTGGAAAACAGCCTTTAAAACAAAATTTGGTTTATATGAGTGGTTGGTCTTGCCGTTTGGTTTAACTAATGCACCTAGTACATCCATGCGCTTAATGAATCATGTTTTAAGGCACTTGATTGGTAACTTTGTGATTGTGTACTTTGATGATATTCGATTCTGATTTACAGTCGCACTGAATCTGAACACATAGACCATCTTGTAGGGTAACGCGGCATTACTACGATAGCACAAACAAAATTTTACCGCGCAACCAAGGAACCACCGCAAGTAATAGATCACGAGATTACCGCTAGACGCGCCGACTCGTAGCGGAAGTACAGTCTTTGTAGCGAGTTGATGCAGTCGTAGTCGTACTCACGACGCGTCTCCTTCTTCGAGTAGTCGTACTCGATGCGCGTCTGCTTCTTCGGGTGGTCGTACCCACCACGTGACTTCTTCTCCGACTCCGGTGATCAACACAAGTCGCGGATCGTCCTAGTCTTGATGCCGCAACAACACCTCCGAGGTATCCACACGCGTGCAGGCGGGATCACCACGACTTTGGAGTGCTAGCTCGGCGTGGTAAAGAAGACATGTCTATTAGGGTTTCAGGAGTTCTTCCAAAGATCATCCTCGTCCTCCTTTACCCCATGCCACCGCCCCTCTTTATATAGGCATCCATGATGGGTCTCGTATATGAGGCCCATTAGGAACTCGTGGCCTATACGAATTTGGATCACCATCCAAAGCAGATCCTTGCCTTTTAAGTGTGCGACCCACGAGTTCATGTGTAATCGGTTATGACTCGAAAACTCTTTTACGATCACTAGTTGTTAGCGGTACCTAGCGGACATAACGATTCCCAAAGACACCGCAGAATAAATCGGACGAACCTTGATGTAATATGATCTATGATCGATCCTCATCACTTACGACGATTCGTATCTCTATACGACGAGTTGTAATTGGTCACGACGATTCGTAACTCCTTACAACGAGTTCTTACCATTACAGGATTACGTTTGACGGTCTACCACCAAGACGTATCTTCATACGACTAGTCAATGGCCAGTCAAACTAAGCGACCTACTCATGCATTCTCCCTTTGCCTCATGATGTCTGGTTGAACTTCAGGTGAGATGATGTATCATCCATGGACTGTTCAATACTTTCTCGATCGAGTGTCAGATAACATCATGTGGTCGACACTTCGACCACTAGTGGCATGGCTATACACTTTCTTTATCCGATCACCACGAGGGCCCGAGACATCTCTCTGTTATGCAAGGAGGGCAAATCCCATCTCGACCAGTCACATCCCTCCGCATATTTCATAGCATACCCGAAAGCAACCTTTATAACTACATAGTTACGGAGTAGCGTTTGGTAACCCCTAAGAGTGCTATTACACATGTAGGGAACCATGCTGTTCTCAGGTCTAAGGATTATACATCATCATTACTTGAGACCAACTAATGACACAAAGATTCATAACAATCTCAATAGTGTCTCAATAATGGGTCTATCCAACACCGTGTTCTCTAACATGTGTTCACATTATTGATTCGATATCTCCATATCTATGACCGGTGAAACCAGGTCATCAATCAATACATGTGCTAGTCACATAGTCACTGGTCAGAGTGTCTCAATGCTGGGTCTATCCAACACCATGTTCTCTAACATGTGTTCACATTATTGATTCGATATCTCCATATCTATGACCGGTGAAACCGGTCATCAATCAATACATGTGCTAGTCACATAGTCCACCGTGTTTCGACCGGTGACCTCCGACCAGGGATACATTTAGAATGACATCATATAAGTTAAAGAGTTCCACCAATAAGTCACATACTTATTGATCTATAACAAATGATTCATTCAAGGAACACGATAACATATTATCAAAAACATGAACACAATGAAATATCATCATCTCTATGATTGCCTCTAGGGCATATTTCCAACACATCTTAGACAAGTTCTACAAGGTTTGCATGATGCTAGACTATTTGGTAACTTAGAGAAGTGCATATTTTGTAAAGATCATGTTATCTTTTTGGGTTATGTTGTTTCCGCGTAAGGAGTTGAGGTAGATGAATATAAAATTGAAGCAATTAAAAATTGGCCAACTCCTATGAACGTAAGTCAGATTAGGAGCTTTCATGGTCTCGTTGGTTTTTATCGGTGCTTTGTGAAGGATTTTTAGCACCATCGCTGCCCCATTGAATGAACTTACTAAAAAGGGTGTTGAATTTGTGCGGGGTAGTGCAAGAGAATGTTTTTGCTGAACTTAAAAGATGCTTGAGTGAAGCATCGATGCTGGTTTTACCTGATTTCAGGAAAAAAATTCAAAATTGAGTGTGATGCTAGTGGAATCGGGATTGGCGGTGTTTTAATGTAAGAGGTAGATCGGTAGCTTATTTTTAGCAAAACCGAATGGTGCTTAATTGAATTATCCGGTCTATGATAAAGAGTTTTATGCGTTAGTGTGTGCTTTAGAAACTTGGCAATATTATTTATGGCATAAGGAATTCATTATACATTCAGATCATGAGGCATTAAAATATTTGCAAGGCTAATATAAACTGAACCGTCGATATGCTAAATGGGTGGAGTTTATTGAGTCGTTTCCTTACATTGTCAAATACAAAAAGGGAAAAGAAAACGTGGTAGCTAATGCTCTTTCTAGGAAAAGTATGTGAATTTTCTATTCCTTATGCACATTGCAAAGAGGGAAAAGGTTGCTAGAATTGTCCAAACGCTTGCTTTTATTGCAATAATCACTTTAGGTGGATTGATGGACTATTTTTTGCGTGATAAGACATTTCTTATGTTAAGCGATCACTTTTATTACCCTAAGATGAGGCGTGATGTGGACAGGTTTGTGCAGCGATGCATAGCTTATCACAAGGCGAAATCGAAATTGAATCCACACAGTTTGTATACCTCTCTACCCGTGCCTAATGGCCCATGGGAAGATATTAGTATGAATTTTGTTTTAGGACTGCCTAGAACTAAGGTGAGGCGAAATTCTATTTTGTCATTGTCATTCGATTTTGAAGATGACACGTGTTATTCCATGCTACAAGAGAGACGATGCGTCGCATATCGCTGACTTGATTTTTAGGGAGATCGTACGACTATATGGCGTGCCGCGCACCATTGTGTTGGATTGCGACGTGAAGTTCATGAGCTACTTTTAGAAGACGCTTTAGGGCAAACTGGGGACGAAGTTGTTATTTAGCACAACTTTTCATCCCCAAACCGATGGTCAAACAGAGGTGGTGAACCACACACTTTTGATGCTACCCCGGATCATGATCAAGAAGAATTTGCGTGAGTGGGAGGATTGTTTTTCGCACGAGGAATTCGCTTATAATTGGGTCATGCACTCCACTACGTAGATGTGCCCTTTTGAGGTGGTGTATGGCTTCAAGCCATTTACGCCGCTTGATTTGCTGCCGCTTTCGAGTCAACACCATGCTCATATGGAGGCGTCAAAGCGAGTTGAATATGTGAAGAAATTGCATCTCAAGACAAAAGCAGTGATAGAGTGCAAGGTCAAGTACTATGCTGAGAAGGCAAACAAGAAAAGGAATAAGATGATTTTTCAACCAGACGATTTGGTTTGGGTACACTACCACAAGGATCGTTTTCGAGCAGCGCAAGTCAAAATTGCGCCACGGCGATGGACCTTTCAAGGTGCTTGCCAAGATAAGCGAAAAACCTACAAGATATAGCTTTTGGCGATGATTATGGCGTGAGTTCTACTTTCAAAGTCGATTTATCACCTTTCTTTGGGAATGACGATCCGATTATCGAGGGCGGCGCCTTTTTAAAAGGGAGGATGATGAGTGCATCTCTAGCTTTCCATTTTTTTTTCCTATAGCCGCTGACCATTCTTCATCTAAGCAAGCACAAGAGCAAGATATCACTCTAGAATTGCCTAAGGGGCTGATTACTAGAGCACGTGCCAAACAACTTCAACAAAAGGTGAACTCACTTCTAGCTGAGCATAATAATACTTTTGATGAGAATTTTATACTGCCTAAATCTTGTATTTTATGTGTGCTCAGATTCAACAAACAAAAACAAGACAATGGAGGAATTGTTGCGGCCAAGACTTGTTTGGTGTTGCATCAAATGATGGAACCCGAGAGGGAGGCGTGGGAGGAAGGGGGCCCATCAAATGAAGAGACCAAAGCGCTAGCCCATGGCCCATGTGGCCAAGGAGGAGACCAAGGCATGGGAACAGCCCACATGCAAACCAATTCTGCCGTGCAAGTCAAGAAAAGGGTTCCGGTTTTGTTGAGTTCTCTCAAGAACCGGCTGGTTCTCAAGAGAAGTTTGCCAAAACCAACGACCAATGGCCAAACTAGCTCCGCGGCTTGTGTACTATTTTGTGGGCCCAAAACTGATTGGATACGGCCATGTAAACTTGGTTTATACTTAAATCCGAGCTTATAAATTTAGGGATTAGAATTTTGAATCGATTTCTTAAAACCCAAATAGTAATCAGTTTCAGCTTCTTTGGCCTAAACTACTTCAGCCGGCCCTAGGCCGAGCCTCATGTGAGTTTTAGGGGCACCATATATGCAACCGTGACCCCTCATGTATCCTTTAGACCATATTAAAGTTAAAGAATAGCATATGCTTGTCTCTTATTCCAATTGCCATGTGAGTTAGATTGCTAGGGATTGAGCGTTTTGTTCTTGAATCAAGATCAAGCTGTCATTCTACCTAGGAATTGGGGGCTTGGTGATTTCCGCTTCGTGGTCAGTGGCAATCACAACCTGGTGTGTGTTGGCGAATTTCCAAAGAGTTGAAGGCCTATGCATCGGCGTGAGGTGTTCAACTAGTGAGTTCATCGAGAGATACCAGTTGTCAAGGGTTCTACGTCGAGAAGATCGGGCCTCCCCGTATTACTCTTGTTTCTTTTTTTAATCGCATTATTTGTAACAATTGCTATCAAAGCTCCATTTTTTTTCAAGCCACGCTGCCCCGGGAGAAGCAGTCTCAACTCCTGGGGCGTCCATCGCATCGTGACATCAGGGTGACAATCGTGCGGCGGCACCATAGCACGACATGAAGACAACATTGGTTCATTGGATTTGAAGCGGGGAGAAAAAGCGAAAAAGAAAAAGTTCATGCACATCTCGAATCGAATTGAATCCTACATGAAGCCCGAGAGGAACCCCATCCTTGTTTGCTTCATCAATAGGATGGACAATGGGTAGTTTGCTTGTGATGCTTGCGTTCTCCTTGGAACCAAAGACTGAAGCCGGTTATCAACACCTCTGTAGGATCAAGGATAACCGACTAGAGGGGGGTGAATAGGAGGTTTCTAAATTTTCTTAACCAAATTACCGAAATTAGCAAGATACTCTAATCAAAGATATTTAACACAATCTATGAGCTACAAAATAAGTGCAATAAGTAAAGACAAGAAACAACCGCACAAGGACAAGGGGGTTTTTCCCGTGGTATCGAAGATTTGTCGATCTTCACTAGTCCACGTTGAGGAAGCTTGACCACTCAAGCGGCTCCACAAATTAAGCCTACCCTCGATCACTTGGTTGTTCTTCCTCCTCTCGGAGTTGGTGAACACCGACCAATCACAACCGGCAACGGGTCTCTTCACAAGCTTCTTTGAAGAGATCACCGAGCGACCTTCGCCAAGTCGTCTAGGTGCCGACAAGCACCAAGAGAATAGAACTTGAACTTCACTTGACGACAATCAAGAGCCAATGGATCAACTAAGAATGCAATGCTCTTGTTCTTGCTCACTACCTCACAAATGTGTGCAAAGAGAGTAAATGAGGAGTGAGAGGAGTGCTCAAGGCTCAAATGAATTGAATGAATGCTCAACAACACGTCCTTGAGCTGGTGGGGGTGTATTTATACCCCCAACAACCAAATATGACCGTTATGCAGAAAATCAGGCAAAACTCAGGGAAATCGGAACTTCCGCCGTACAAAGTGCGGAACTTCCGCCCTTCACTCGAGTGCACTGTAACGGTCATTACAGTGAGCATTAAATGCTCTGAACTAGCCGTTGGATTTATGTGCGGAACTTCCGCCAACTAGAATTCGGTTCTTCCGATTAATCGGAAGATCCGCTTTTACACAGCGGAACTACCGCACTCGTGAAAACGGCTAAGTCCCAAAACGGGTGCTCTCTGGAAAAAACCGACCGCGCATAATTCGGAGCAACCGATTAATCGGAACTTCCGCTCATTTCATTGCGGAACTTCCGCGCTTGAGAATTTGGCTAAGTCCCCAAAACGGATGCTCTCTGGAAAAATTCGACCGCACATATTTCGGAGCAACCGATTAATCGGAACTTCCGCTCATTTCATTGCGGAACTTCCGCACCTCGAGAAATCGGCTAAGTCCCGAAAAGGATGCTCTCTGGAAAAATCAAGCCGCAGCTTTTTGAACATTCGATTAATCGAACTTCGCTCATACCATTGCGGAACTTCCGATTGTGTTCGGAAAAATGATTTTCTTTTAAACCAAACCAAAAGAACATGCATGATCCTAAGTTGATCCAAAGGCATAATGAGATGCTTTCAATCTACTAGACAAGCTCCCCCTTAATAGTACGACATTTATCCTATAATCCGGTCTTCCTCCATACTCCGAAGACCGGTAAAATCAAAAGGGGTCCTAGTCTATTTATACCTTGTCTTTGAGATCAACTCCATCTTTTCAACATTCTTTGACATGCAGCTCCTTAGATTCACTTTGTCATTTGGGACTATGCCTTGTAAACACTTCAACAAACATGTTAGTCCCATATTCACATAATGTCATTAATTACCAAAATACAATTTTAGGGGCCTAGATGCTTTCAATCTCCCCTTTTGGTAATTGATGACAACACAATAAAGTTGTGAGAGAAAGATGGTTTGAAAACAAAGCTCCCCTTAACATGTGCATATTGAGTAGAAGATAATGTAAAGCACATGTTTGGATTTTCGAGAAATATTGGCGGAGTTTACAGTAGAACATTGTTACTTGGAAGAGAACAAATGACAATAAAGATAGAGCATTCACATCACATAGTCATTCATCATTAATCAAAGATCCAAGTACAACAAAAATATAAAATAACACAAGATATTATCATAAGCATCAAGTTTTCAAACAAAGTCATAAGCATCAAGTTCATTACAAGCCATAGTCAAAATGACACAATATGCTACAATATCATAATAGATAAGACTAGGTCTCTCTCTCACTAACACACACTCTTCTCTCCCCTTTGTCATCAAGGGCCAAAGGGTCACTCCGCAGAGGATCTTGCGGAGGATCAGCTGGAGAACAGGAAGATCAACGGGAGGACCGCGGGAGGAGAGCGCGAAGCGACGCCGCCCAAAATGAATCGGTGGAGGAAACGATCGGCGAATCTGGGAAAGCGCGTCAAGGCCGGGCCGAGTGGGCGTCGAGTGCGGAAGTGGTCGCCTCTGGAAAGCATCCATCCGCAAAGGTGGTCGCCTCAAACGCATCCAGTCTAGAAGTGGTCGCCTCTGGAAGGTATCTGGGATGCCCTCATCTCCAACAAGGTGGCATAAATCGATCCATAGTGGCTATACCTTGTGGAGGAGCGGAAGAAGAAGCAGGAGGTGCGGCTTGTGTGCCTGCGGAGCACGCCTAAGATTGGCGAGGATTGGAGGACCTTCTCTTGGTTTATAGGCTTTATGTCTTTGAAGGTAAAGCTCCATTATATCCGGTTTGTTTAATGATCAAAGCCATAATGTAAGGTGCAAAGTTTATCCGTTTGACTCGATCATTCTTTGTTCTGCTATCTCCTTATGATAACATCCACAACATCAAACTTTCTACCATGCATGATGCATTCCAATATATTCCGACATGTCCTCTAATGGCATCATAATTCCCACTCTTAGGTAACATGGTATGATTGATGATCCTATTTACCAAGCTGGGAATAGGAAGAAGTCCTGTGATCTTACCAGGGACAAATCTCTGTGTGGTGTCATAAAATTCAGTCCAAGCCGAAAGAGGGAGGACTGTTCCATCATAAATTTTCTCATATCCGCCGACTCGACATCCAATGCACGTTCAAAAGCACGTCTTGGCGGGAATGTCTCACTTGTCCCCGTCATCCAAGTGAGGTGAGAAAAGTCAGGAGGAATGCACACTGTGGCATAGAACTGTCGGATGATCTCATCACTATAGTTGCACTTTATTGCCACAAGGTTATGAATCCCGGCTCATTTGGAAGAGCTGTAGGTACCCTCGTATTTGTCAAGCCCGTTTAGGTAGGACCAATTAATATACTTGTGATCAGCAAAAGGCTTGTTTGGTCCATAGAAAAGATCGTAGACTTGTCTTTGAAACTTGGTATGAAAACGAGGGTCATCACAGTTTCCTGGAAGTGAATATTGATCTTTATCCTGAAGAATAGTGTAGTCGTCTGCTGTGAGTCCTTTAAGATCAATTTCAATCTCTTAGGTTCTCCTAGTTCCTCATCGATTCATATTGATTCTTCTCTGATTCACTTTCTTACGATCTGAATTATCAGATTCTTCCTCATTTCTTGGAGAAGATGCGCCAGCATCTGAATAGTGCTTTGGGACTGACATCTTCATCCTCGGCATCTTCAAGAACAACAATGGATGAAGTGTCAAAGATTGAATCAAATGAAAATGGGATTTTTCATTTACATCGGGACAATCGGAAGCTCATAAGTTGCACTCGGAACTACGGTGGCGGAAGTTCCGCGATTTCAACGGCGGAAGTTCCGATATCTGGCCGATTCTAGGTTAATAGAAATTTTGGATTTTTCAGTATTTGGATGGATTGAGTCCATGGATTCGATGCATATACATCATACAATACTGAATAAACCTATTTTCCCAAGAATCAACCACTGATTTCAACAACATTTGATTTTTCCCAAAATTTTGACCTAGGGTTCATAAGAGGTGAAAATCCAAAAGAAATTGGAGATACCTTGAGAGAATGGATGATTGAACCCTGGGAATCGGTTGATCGGTTGAAATTGAAGGAAAACCGAGGAACAAATCAAGGAGTTTCGGTGGAGATGAAGAGAGGAGAAGAGGGAGCTCGGGTCGAGCAACGAGGCGGTGGAGAGAGTTAAGAGAGCGGACCAACGCGGGCAATAAATGCTCTTCAACTACGGAAGCGGAAGTTCCAGAAGACAACAATGGAAGTTCGGACGTGGAAGTTCGCTACTGGAGGGCGGAAGTTCGATTATCCCGACGGAAGGAGGTGAAAACGGAAGTTCCGCAACACAACAATGGAAGTTCGGACACCGAAGTTCCGCGCTGGGGGCGGAAGTTCGATTATCTGACACTTCGAGGAGGAAGAAGTTGAATTTGAAGATTTTGCAAATAATCCTTAGTTTTGCACTCAACCAAGTATCATTCAGATTATTATGCAATGAAAAGACTAATGTCTATATAATAAAGTAATTTTTACAAAAATATCACATTTGGAGCGAAAATTTGAGTAAAAACATCTTAAAATAGATAAAAATGCAACTAAGACCCAAAGTGCATGTGACAAGAGTTCAAGCGACATTTGAATAGTCAATGACATTTAACTCATTCCTCAATAGGCAAAAGCGGCCTTCATCTAAAGGTTTGGTAAAGATATCTGCTAATTGATTTTCAGTGCAAATGTGGCTAATTTCAATATCTCCCTTGCACACATGATCTCTAAGGAAATGATGGCGGATATCTATATGCTTGGTTCTTGAATGTTGAACAGGGTTGTTGGCTATTTTCACTGCACTATCATTATCACACAAAAGAGGCATTTTATTAAATGATATTCCATAGTCCATCAATGTTTGCCTCATCCAAAGCAATTGTGCACAACAACTACCTGCAGAAACATATTCGGCGGCGGTGGAAAGGGCATGAGTTTTGTTTCTTGGAAGACCAAGACACTAAGGATCTACCTAAAAATTGACAACTCCCTGAGGTGCTTTTTCTATCCACTTTACAACCCGCATAATCCGAATCCGAATATCCAATCAAATCAAATTTTGCACCTTTTGGATACCAAAGGCCAATACTTGAGGAATGCTTTAAATATCTTAATATTCTTTTGTGACCATTAAATGACATTCTTTGGAGCCGATTGAAAGCGTGCACACATGCAAACGCTAAACATAATATCGGGCCTAGATGCGGTAAGATAAAGCAAACTACCAATCATAGACCTATAAAGCTTTAAATCAACAGATTTACCTCCTTCGTTTAGATCAAGATGTCCATTTGTAGCCATGGGAGTCTTGATGGGCTTTGCGTCATCCATGCCAAATCTTTTGAGTAAATCCTTCACATACTTGGATTGACTTATGAAGACCCCATCCTTGAGTTGTTTGATTTGAAGTTCAAGAAAGAAACTGAGTTCTCCTATCATTGACATCTCAAACTCCCTAGACATCATATCACCAAACTCTTTGCAAAAATCTTGATTAGTAGAACCAAAAATTATATCATCAACATAAATTTGACAAACAAAGAAATCACCATCAATAATTTTAGTAAACAAAATTGTATCAACCTTTCCGATTTTGAATCCCTTAGAGAGTAGAAAATCTCGAAGGCGCTCATACCATGCTCTAGGAGCTTGTTTTAAACCATATAGCGCCTTTGAGAGTTTATACACATGATTAGGATTTTTGGGATCTTCAAAACCCGGAGGTTGTTCAACAAAAACAAGTTCGGATATTTTGCCATTTAGGAAAGCACTTTTAACATCCATTTGAAATAATTTAATATCAAAGCATGATGCAAAAGCAAGTAAAATGCGAATAGACTCAAGTCTTGCTACGGGTGCAAATGTTTCATCATAATCTAAACCCTCAACTTGAGTGTATCCTTGAGCAACTAACCTTGCCTTGTTTCTTACCACAACTCCATTTTCATCTTGTTTGTTCCGAAAGACCCATTTTGTGCCAATAACATTATGCTCCTCGGGTCTTTCCACCATTGTCCAAACATCATTTCGGGCGAAGTTATTTAGCTCCTCATGCATAGCATTCACCCAATCCGGATCTTCTAGTGCTTCATCTATACGCTTTGGTTCCAAAGAGGAAACAAAAGAGTAATGTTCACAAAAAGAAGCAATACGAGAGCGAGTTTGGACACCTTTGCTTACTTCACCCAATATTTGGTCTATTGGGTGGTCTTTGGCTATTGCGTTGTGGATCCTTTGAGGTAGATTAAATGATTGATCTTCTTTGGGCTTAATGTCCCTAATTTGCATATTCTTCATTGCTTCCATAAGAGCTCCATTACCTACATCATCAAGATCTTCTTGCTCTTCTTGAGAGCCGTTAGTTTCATCAAATTGTACATCGTGCCTTTCTTCAACAATACCACTTGTTTTGTTAAAGACACGATATGCTTTGCTATTTGAAGAATAACCTAGCAGAAAACCAACATCACACCGACTAGCAAATTTTGAAAGTCGAACACCCTTTCTTAAGATATAGCATTTGCACCCAAATACTCTAAAGTAAGAGATGTTCGGTTTTCTTCCAACAAGGAGTTCATAGGAAGTCTTTTCAAAAGTCTATGCAAATAAAGGCGGTTTATGGCATGACAAGCGGTATTAATGGCTTCCGCCCAAAAGCGTCGGAGTATTATACTCATCAAGCATTGTCCTAACCATTTCTATTAATGTACGATTTTTCCTTTCTACTACCCCATTTTGCTCGAGTGTAGGTAGTGGAAAACTCATGCTTTATTCAAGTTCATCACAATAATCTTCAATATTAGTGTTTTTGAACTCGGAACCATTATCACTACTGATTTTCTTTATTATAAAATCAAATTCATTTTGAGCCCTTTTGCAAAACTTTTAAAAATCTTGGGGGCTTCACCTTTGTCATATAAGAAGAATACCCATGTATATCTAGAGTAATCATCTACAACGACTAAACAATAGCTATTCCCCCCAATGCTCTTATAGGTTGTTGGCCCAAACAAATCCATATGTAAGAGCTCCAATGGCCTAGAAGTTGACATGATACTTTTGGAGGATGAGAGTTAGCAACTTGCTTTCCGGCTTGGCAAGCACTACAAAGTCTATTTTCTCAAACTTCACATCCTTCAAGCCAACCACTAAGTCATGTTTGAAAAGCTTTTTAAGTTGAATCATTCCCACATGACCTAGTCTTCTATGCCATAACCAACCCATTGAAGTTTTTGCAATCAAACAAGTTTTCAAACACGATTCGTTTGAGGAGAAATCAACCAAATAAAGATTGCCGAATCTAAAACCTTTAAAAATCATTTTATTTTCTTTTTCTTTAAAAATAGTGACCTCCTTTTTAGAGAAAGAGCAAGTTAATCCAAGATCACATAATTGAGCAACGGATAGCAAATTGAAATTCAATGTTTCTACTAAAGATACATTTGAAATGGAAAGGTCATTTGAGATAGCAATTTTACCTAGGCCAATTACCTTTCCTTTGCTATTGTCACCAAAAGTGATCTTTTCATTTCGCTCCGTTCTCAAATGAGGTGAACCTTTTCGGTCTCGGTCATGTGTTGAGTGCATCCACTATCAAGCACCCAATGCCTTCCACCGGTCTTGTAGTTCACCTACAAAAGAGATCAAGTTCTTTTAGGTACCCATATTTGTTTGGGTCCTTGGAGGTTAGTTATCAAAGATTTGGGCACCCAAATAGCATTCTTTTTAACACCTAAAATTGAGGTGCCCACAAACCTAGCAAGCACTTTTCCATCTTTGGCCTTTTGAGCATATAACAAGAATCAAACAAGCCAATTGATGAAACCTTACCAATAGGACACTTTTGTTGAACATGTCCTATTTCCCGGCATTTTTGGCAAAACTTGCCATTTTGATTAACAAACCTCACGGGCTTGTTTACCGGTTTCTTACCTTTCTTGGGCACGCACCCAAGTCCTTCCTTACCTTTGCTCACTCAAAAGCTTTGAATGAGCACCGATTTGCTCACTCAAAAGCTTGTCAAGTGGATATGGTAGCTTTACCCTTGAAGCACCTTTCAAGCTCTTACTTAGCTTGGTGACTTGCTCCTTTAGCTCACTATTTTCTACAGTCGGTGTATTAGAACCGATCTTACGTAAAGATTGTTTGATTCGGGGTCTCCTAGAGATAAGATCACGCGAGTGGATTGACACGGGATGTTTAGGCGAGTTCGGGCCTTCTCAGGAGAGAATAATAACCTAATCTGTGTGTATGGTATTCTTGATGATCAAGTAAAGACTAAGACTATTTCGAGAGAATAGCGCTTGTGTTCCTACTTGGTGGCTCTTGTTTCCTTGCCTGGCTCTTCCTTATCTCTCGATCGATGCCCTTATATAGTCGTGAAGAAGTAGCCGTTTTGCCTGCGGAAATGCGCTGATTAATTCGATGTGAGCGCATGATGGCAGTAATTACCGGCGCCTCGGCTTCTTCACGCCGTCTGGCAATTATCTTCCAGAGATAATGGGGTAATTACGCACCATTAATAAGCGGAATAATAGTGCGTGCGAGCCGTTCGGATTCCTTAATCAATTGGACCCACTCGCTGTAGGTTTGATTATAAGGTGGTCGTAGTTTACACAGTCGTAGAAGAACTTACGACCGGTGGCGATCGTAGAAGGACTTACGACTAGGTAGTAGTCGTAGAAGGACTTACGACTATGTAGTGGTCGTAGAAGGACTTACGACCATGATATAGTCGTAGCAAGACTTACAACCACTCATTGGACTTCTCCCTTTTAGATAAGGGGTACCTCACGGGGGTATGTGACATCATATTTACCCATAATAAAATTATAGATAAAAGATAAAAATGAGGATTATTAGATCCTCGTCATCTAGCCCCGACTTCAAGTGAAAGTAACTTACTTGATAAAGGTTTAGTAAATGGACTTACGACCATGAGAATGTCGTAGAGCGATAGTCGAAGGAAAAACTCTTCGACATTTGAGTGTTGCTTTGACCAGAATTTGCTTTATCGGGAAGGTTGCTTACGACTATTAAAAGTCATAAAAACCCTATGACCGTCGATGGTCGTGGTAGGGAATCGGAGAAAAAGCTCTTAGATTGATACTTCCTTCGACTAGAAAGACTTGGTCAAGAATGTAATTTTGCTTGGAGGTGACAATACGTACCTACTTTTTCTCGAGCGGACCATCGGAGAATTGCAGCCGTCTCTCATAGACTTGTCAGATGAAGCGGTTCGGCGGTACAACCATCTATCATAGACCTATAGCGGGACGGTTTAAAGCGGCGGAGATCGTCTTGATTATAAAAACTTACGGGAGGTAGACTTGGATTTTACTCTTCCCAAATCACTCCATTGTTCTTGAGCTCTTGCTTTCTCCGTCTTCGACTAGGTTTCATCTTCTCGCCGTCAACCCAATCAAAAACTTCTTTACGGCGAAATGGCCAAGAGAGTTTACGAATGGGAGGAATCGGAGATGGATGCGGCTAAGATCAAGATCTTGGTCGATGCCGGGAAGATTCCAGAGAAGGCTCTGGTGAAGTGGATTCCGGCTATTGGGCAGCACTGGCCATCGGGGGAAAATGGGCAAATCCCCGTCTTCCAAGCGTATTGTGAGTGCGGCCTTGATTGCTGCCACCCCTTTCTTCTGATAGTACTCGAACACTTTGGGGTGGGCCGGTGAACTTAGGTCCCAATTCCATTACCATGTTGAGTGTGTTCGTGTATCTGTGCGGCGTGCACAGGGATTCGGCGGATCTCGAGTGTTCCAATATTATTATGGGATGGCTCGACAAGCCGGAATCGCCGGAAGGCTGATGATGCAAGCTCCACGACTCGAAGTCGAAGGAGTACATTCAGAGTTTCACCCGGTCTTCGTGGCCGAGCTGGAGGAAGAGGTGGTTCTACTGGAAGGTCACCTCTGAAGACAGCCTTTCTTTCGTGGGGAAGGCTGCGGAAAAGAAATCTTCATGGGACTCAACCCCTGAAGATATCAACCGGATTAGCCCTTATATTCAAGCCATTAAGGACTTGAAGGAAGAAGAGGTGGCCGGATGGCATGTGGTGAAAGATTTCATCACTGCGCGAATTAGTCCTCTGAAGAAGCGAGCATCTCCTATGTGGAGGTACTCGGGGAGAGGAGACCCACCAGAGACTACGAGGAGGGTAAGCAATTGTCGACTTAACTCTCCGTTTGGTCTTTCTCAACCTTGTCTAATATTTTTATCTGTTTACACGGATCTTTCACAGTGAGGTTGACTCAGTCGGACTCATCGTGAGAAGTCCCCGCCGATCAGAGGCGGTTCCTCAAGTCATTGCGGTTTTGTCATGAGATGAAAGGATAGGCGCCTAAAGGTAATCAAATCGATTCTCTCTTTAGGACTTTATAGTCGTAGAAGATACTTACGACTAATGGTGATCGTAGAATATCTTACAATCAAGAAAAAGTCGTAGAAAAACTTACGACTTGGTACTAGTCGTAGAAAAACTTACGACAAATTAGTGATTCTTCTTTTACATTTTGCTTTACTGAGAAAGTAGGCATGGAAAATCGCCGGGACGACGAAGAAGTCGTCTTGATGACTATTAGTATTTGGGTTGTCGAAAGACAAAGACTCGGCTCCTCCCTCGAAGAGGCGTCGACTTGTAAAATCTGCAGAGCAAGGGGAGCAAGTTCGAGTTACGGTCTTTCGACCAAACCCTCTACAAGACTGCGGCATTTGTAGTTATATCTGAAGCGAGGCGCGGCCGTCGGCCGAAGAGGTTGAAGCGGTTGAACCTCTCAAGCGCAAACCTCGCAAGGCTAAGGTACCCTTCTATTATGACACGGAATCTTTCGCGATTGGTGCCACTCCTAGTTTTATTAAGAAACTTGAAAGGAGAAGCTGGAAGGATTTTGTGTCTTTATGAAGAACGATCTTTGCATCGGCACAACACACAAGCGAGGCGATCTTTATACGGAATGGTCGAGACCGATCTCGTCCATCAAAAGATCGAGAAACGAGCTCGGTTCTGTTCAAACTTCTGACGAGGCGTGGTCGTGGTGAATAATTGTTGAACCTCGACGGGCGTGGTCGTGGAGAAGAAGAGGTCCTCCGTTGGGAGGATTGCTCCAAAATTCTGGTTAAGACCGAGTGCGAGTATGTGAAATGTCTTGAAGTGTAAAACGACATTTACCTTTTTCTTTTCACAACTTTGATTTGCTTTTCTTTATTTTAGTCAGACTCCTTGACCCAGGGAATGCTTCTGTGAGAAGTCCATTGCTATCCCTTAATTTGTTGGAGAGGTAGCGGAGGTGGTGAAGCATCACCCTTGGCTCGGTGGCGATGAAGTCGAGACTCCCAGTGTCTCCCACATCTTTGAAGTCGTAACTCGACTCTTGAGGTAGCGGTATTCTTGTTGAGGTGGCGCTCGACTCTGAAGTCGTAGAAACAACGAGGCATTGTGGAAACCTCTGGTCAAGGTGGTGACCGATCTATGCACCGCTCTGGGAAGGAAATCGTAGGGGCGTTCCTTCCCCTACCCAAAGAAATCACAGAACGGAAGGAGAAAATTTCAACCGTGGTGACTTCTTTGGGCTGCCTCCGTCGTAGGGTCTGCGCTTACGGATCTCGTGTGAGTCCCCATCCCAAAGATATTCCCAATACGGAGAATACTTTTGACAGCGCCTCGAGAAGGTGTGGTGGGATAAAGTCGCGAGGATAGATAAGGCTGCGACACCGGACCTTGTATATTCGATTTTTGCTAGAGCGACTATGAATGTAAGTATCTTGAATACTTATATATGTGGCTTTCCTTCCCTTCTCCTTTGTTTTCTTCTTGCGAAAGCTCGGAGCAAATTCTTTGTTGTCGGTGAGTATCATCGACAACTTTTAAACTAAGACAAGAGAAAGAATTACTCTGTGAGGAGAGAGGTGGTAAGTCACTTATCATTCATAGTTGTTTTTGACTTAAATACTCGTAAAATGTTTCACGAGAAAAGTCATGGAAGAAACTCATGTGAAGTATTAGTCGTAAAAAGCTTACGACTACTTTCAACTAGGTAGTGGTCATAGAAAGACTTACAACCATATCCTAGTCGCGAGAAAAACTTACGACTAGGTTGGTGGTTGTAGAAGTACTCACAACCATTCGGTGATGTTTATCTTCGTTCTGTTTTTGTAGGTTAAGCGGTGATACGAAGACCTTAGTGACTCACTCGACTATGAAAAGAGAGTCGAGGAGGCTAAGGAATGAAGTATTAGTTCTCTCGGATAGACTTGAGTGTCTCTGCATCTAAGAAATTGCGGGAAAAAATAAGCGATGAAGTCTTGAACTTAAGGCTGCTTTTGAGTTTTAACCTTTACTTAACTCTCATTTCTTCTTTAGATAAAGAAAATGAGATCACAGCTTCGGGGTGAAGTTGGAGACAAAGCTTTGGTAATTCGGGAGTTTTCCGTATTACCAAGAATAAGGATCAAGAACTTCGAAGTTACGAGAACTCAAATAACAGTAAGTAACTCTTTACTGTTGTCCTTTTGAGTATTTTCCCTTTTCTAATGACAATTTCTTGTTGAAATTCTTGCCCAATTGAGAAGCCTTGAGGTGAAATCCAAGCAAAGACCTTAATTTGCAATGAGTCCGTCGCATTGCTAAGATGAATCTGAGAGGACATCAAAGCATGGGGGCAAAAGCATCTTTGAAACCGTTGCTTCCCATCGAGAAGAGGTCAAGAAATTGGATTCTCAATTAGTAGGTAAGAAAAAGCTTTTACCTATAATTATCTTTGTGTTATCTTCCTCTAGAAGTATATTTTTGTTTGACCGATATTATTCTTTTGAACAAGTGGTGAAAACAAGAAAGCCAGCGAGGCCGACTTGTACCCAACAGGAGATGGAGTCGATGAAGACTAGTCTTCAAGGCGACATCACTCTCTGAACAATGTGCTTAGTGAGCTACATTACGAGGAAAAACTCCTCGAGAAGATACCATATTTGCTCACATAAGTACCATTGGGGAACAAGTCGGAAAATTGCAGAAATGGTGACCACTCGAAGACTAATCAAAATTTGAATCAATAAGGAAGCGATCGAAGCTGCGATAAGTTACGCTTTGGCGAAACTTAAAGCTCAAGACCCGCCTTAATGTTAAACCAATTGAAGCCGACTTGGTATCTGAATCGAGGCAAGTCGTGCGATTGAGAAATGCGATCGATTGGTAAAAGGTGGCGGAGGAAATGCACTAGGCTCTCCCCTTGAGTAATCTTGTAACTACCTTGTAAAGCGGACAATTTTTGTTAATGAGTAATATATGATCCGCTTCATTTCACGAAAATCATCTTGTCGAGTAGTTAGTAACTCAAAAGATAATAAGCGAGCGAAAGACTAAGAATTGAAGTCAAATTAATAACTTTATCCTAGCCCCGACTATTTGCTTAGATTGTTTAGACAATCTAAATAAATAGTGTTTAAAAATGGGGTTTACGAAAACAAAGAGAGGTTTATTTAACTTATAGCTTTTGTTGTGGTTGTTAAGCCTTTGGTCGAAAAGAGTAGAAGCGACTTGACACTAGGAAGTTCCTTCTAGTGGCGGGACCACGTCGAGAGAGGAAAGACTTCGACTAGGTGATGTTCCCATCTCAGACTAGTTTAATCAAACCAAAACGACAACTTGAGTTAAACAAGCGTCTAAGAGTACTTTAGTCATTCGTTCGTCCTTTTTGGTGGACTTGATAAGTCTTTTCGATAGCAAAAGTAGGAGGCGGCGACACTAGGAAGTTTCCTTCTAGTGGGCGGGACCACATGCGAGAGAGGAAAGACTTGACTAGGTGTGTCTCTTCCTTGACCGATTAAAACAAATCGAGTACACCAAATGTGGTCGAACAAATGTAAGAAAGTGCACTCTACTTAGAATATTTTTTGAATTCTTGGAAAAAATAGACTAAGATTGAGAGAGTTGGCTTTGATAACATTATGACTAGATAAAACCGAGCTCTTTGTATTGTGAGAAAAAGTGAGTAGCAGTCGATGCTAGGAAATTCCTTCTAGTGGGCGAGCCACATGCGAGAGGAGAAGTTTCGACGGATGGCGTTTCTCGCTTTTACGCGGTGTAAAAAAAGCTGCGTGTTTTCATATCATAGTCGAAAGATTAAAAAGCACTACTCAAAAATTAAGGCAAAAGAGGTAGAAAGAACACGGACTTTTATTGCTGAGCCCGGTCACACATAGAATTTGCGTGGCGGTCGATGTTCCAAGAGTTTGAGAGAACTGTCCATCTTCCATTGCTAGTCGTCTGAGCCACTGGCGAGTTACGCCGACCCTTTGTGTAAGGACCTTCCCATTTAGGGAAAGTTTATTCGATTAGACTTGGATTGGCGAGCCTCAATACCAAATCACCTCTGACAAAGTGCGAGGTTGGACCTTACGATTATAGTATCTGCGAGGGCTTGTTGGTAGGCGCGAGCGGATTAAGGCTAGGTTTCTCCTCTCTTGAGTAGGTTAATGTCATCTGCTCGAAGTTGTTCTGATACGAGTTGTTGAAGGTTTCAACTCGTGTCGACCGCAATTTTAGCTCGGAGGAAGCATGGCCGGCTCAAAAACTAGAAAAAATGGTGTTTCTCTGTTGCTCATTGGTGGTCGTCTGAGCGCCCATAATATGGAAGGTAATTCTTGTACCCAAGCCCCGGCGCTTAACAAGGTGGTCGAAGACTCGAGTTTTAATTCCTCGCATTATTTGGCGTTTGCGTTCGTAGCCCCATTGCTTTGGGGATGTGCAGCGAAGCATAGCATAACTTGGTACCCAACTCGTCATAAAATTCACGAAATTTTGCACTTGCGAGTGTTTACCATTATGCGTAATTATCAGGCTCGGAACTCCAAATCGACTAATTCGCTTCTCATCATGAACCTTTTCTTTGCTTAGTTGTTATCGATTCTGAGTTGACTTGATCCATTTGTGAGCGTGTCAATAGCCACAAAAGGAATTGAAACCTCCTGGAGCTTTGGGAAGCGGTCCTAGGATATCAAGCCCCAGTGCGCAAAAGGCCAAGAAAGAGGTATTGTTTGTAATGCTTGAGTGGTTGGTGTATCATCTACCATGGAATTGTACTTTGGACACACTTTTAACCACCTCCATAGCATCGTCAGAGTGTAGGCGGTAAAAACCTTGTCGAAAGGCTTTACCAACCAATGTTACAGTAGGAGGCATCGTCCCACGGATGCCCTTGTGTATATCGTGAAGGAGTGTTATTCCTTCGTTTTGCGGAATGCATCGCATGAGTATTCCTTGGGTTCCTCGTTTATAGAGGACTCCTTCAACCAAAGTATACATTTTGGCTTTTCGGGATAATCGATCGCCTCAAGATCATCTTGGTCTGGAACCCTTGTAAAGATACTCGTAGATGGGAATCATCCGGTATCCTCGTAATCTAATGAGGCCATCTCAAGAGGAGGTGTTTACGGTTCTTCGACCGAGAGGCGGTTTTGGAGTTGCTCCAAGAAAACTCCTTTTAGTGCGTGGATCGGGAAGAAGCCATCCGAGCGGTTGGTCTGCGAGAAATTATCCTTCGAGGATAAATTGTACCTCGAAACCTAAAAATGTTTTCTAGCTTACGTGCTTCGATAAGTCAGAGCCATTGTTGAGTTAGAGCATTGGTACTCTTTCGATTTGATTCACGACTAGTTGAGAGTCTCCTCTCACGAGTAGTCGACGAATCGAGAGTGCTTCGCGGCTCGTATGCCGGCTAGCAAACCCGTACTCTGCTACATTGTTAGTAGCACGAAAGTTTAATTGTATGGCATACTTTAAGGTTTCTCGGTAGGAGATACGGGACCACCCGACCCAGAGCCACTTAAAGTAAGTGACCGTCAAAGTACATCATCCAGTGGTCGTGGGAATCGTCTTGGGGATCTGAGCAGTTCGAGATTTGTCCATTCGGCGACAAAGTGCGCCAAGATCTGGGATTTTATGGCCGTTCGGGACACGAAATGGAGGTCGAACTCCCAAGTTCGTGACCATTTGCCATCGTCCATTGTTTCCTTATTATGGAGGATTGCTCCCAAAGGAAACTCGGGCAACACCTGACTATTTTGTGCTTTGAAAATAATGCATGATTTCCTCGAAGACATGAGGAGGGCATATAGAAGTTTTGGACACGAGGTGCGCTCCTTAGGGCGTGTAAAACCGGCGGCGTAATAAACCGGTCGTTATGCGTTTTCACGTTCTCGACTAATCTGCGCTTCTTTGCTGTGGCGTGGCGGCTAGGTAAATTAAGGCGTCTCTTACGGCTTTGGAGAAACCAGAACAGGAGCACTCGAAGATACCTCTTGACATCCTCAAAGGCAGCGTTTGCCTCGTTCGACCACTCAAAACCTTCATGTCTCCTGAGAAGTTTAAAGAAAGGTAGTCCTTTTTCTCCTAGTCGTGCGATGAAACGACTTAAAGCCGCCATGCACCCAGTGAGTTTCTGGACTTCCTTTTTGTGTTTGGAGGGCGCATCGGAGGATGGCTTTTATTTTTCGAGTTTGCTTGATTCCTCGTTCAGATACTAGGAATCCAAGCAATTTTCCTGAAGAAATTCCAAACACACACTTCTCTGGATTGAGTTTTAAGCGGTGCTTTCTGAGGTTGTCGAATGTTTCTTGTAGGTCAGTGATATGATTAAGTCTCTTAATGCTTTTTACGACTAGATCATCAACATAGGCTTCCAAATTCGGCCTAATTGAGATGAAAAAGTCGATTGCATTAAGCGTTGAAAAGAAGCAGGCATTCTTTAGACCAAATGGCATTTTGACATAGCAAAAGGTACCAAATGGAGTAATGAATGCGGTCTTTTCTTCATCGTTTAAACACATATTGATCGGTGGTATCGAATATGCATCTAAAAACTTAATATCTCACAACTGCAGTTGAATCAACGGTGATCGTCTGAGGTAAAGGAAATCATCTTTTGGACAAGCTTTATTAAGATCGGTAAAGTCCACGCACATCGCCATTTGCCGTTTGACTTTTTGACCATTACGAGGTTAGCCAACCACTCGGGTGGTTGACTTCTCTTATAAAGCACGCTTTAAGTAGCTTATCAACTCGATTTAATAGCATCTCGTCGATCGGGGCAAATCTCCGTAATTTTTGTTTCTGGTACTTTATCGGTAGTAAAGCTAGCACTGTGCTCGATCACCTCCACAGGGACTCGGGCATGTCGGATGCTTGCCACGCAAAGACATCTGCGTTAGCTCGGAGGAAGGTAATGAGGCGTCTTCCTATTTGGGGTCGGAAGTCTCCCGTCGCGAGCAGATCTTGAGGTTCTTCTGCGTCGGAGGAACCTCTTTGACTTGGTCGTTCGGCTTTGGTGCGACTTTAGACCCGACTTGCTAGTCGAAGGTGACTTTCATCTCGAGTTGGTATTTGACCAACCATCTCGAGGATCGGCGATCATGACTATCGCCATCTTTTGTCTGCTTGAATGGTGATCACTCCTTTGGGACTGGCATCTTAAGACATTGATACGTAATGAGTAGCCATTAAGAATTTTGCCAAAGTTGGTCGTCAGAGTATGGCGTTATATCGTGTCGAAATCGACCACATCAAAGGAGACTTTCTCGTCACGAAATTACTTGGTGAGCCAAATGTTAAAGGAAGAGAAACTTGGCCAATAGGTTTGGTGAAGACCGGTACAATTCCATGAAAGGAGTATCGTCTGGCCTTACCTTTAATCAGGTACTTGCATCTCGTCGGGGCATTAGTAAATAATATGTTTAAAAGCGCCACCATCAACCAACACTCGATTGACCCGACGGTTGTTGATGGTGGGTTCATTCCTAATCGGATATCGACTGATCGACTCGTAGTGATCGGACGGTCATCTTTCTCAAAAGAGATGGTAACCAGGCCACTTGGTAATTTATTGTGAGAGGAGTATGTAGAGAATTTACCTCTCGTCCGTGACTTTAAGTTGTCGTTTGGAGTCGTATCGATGATCCTCCGTAGATGTGCTCAGCGGTATGTTGCGGATCTTGGGCAGCATCTCCTCATCATCAAGCGACTTTTGGCCACTCGTATGTCCTACACCTTTCGAGTAGGGAGTGGTGCTTCTTAGTTGTAGTAGTCCTCGAGCTTTCTTTGGAAAACTTCGGCGATTCTGAGAGTCATGTCCTTCCTTTTTGTGAAAAGGGCACCACCTTGGTTTGTCGTTCCTACGATCGGGCGCTTACCTTTGCCTTGATCGAGTGCGACTTGGTGGTTTAGGGCTCTCCATCTTTCACGGCTAGAACCTCCTTGGAACCAGCGGCTTGTGGTTTTGATTTTTATTTTCTTCTTGGACTTTTTGCTTTTTATCCTTACCAACTTCACGGCTCTCGAGGAGTATATGTTTCTCGATCGATAGTGTTGTTCCACTCATTGCCTCGAAGCGATTGCATATCGATCGGCCATCTCGAAGAGTTCGACCTTGATGTTGGGAGGATTGAGCAATGTCCTCCGTTATTCTTCTCTGCGGACTCCTTGCTTAAAAGCCACGATCACGGAGGAATCGAAATTTCGGAATTGAGTTCTGAACGACTAAAGCGTTTGATGAATTGGCGCAAAGTTTCGTTGTTGTTACATTTTATCCGGTGCAAGTCGTCTTCTTTTCGAGGCGGTTGTATGTGCCTTGGAAATTCGCTGTAGAAGATCACAGAGTGTTGCCAAGTAGATCGACTCAGTGGTTGGTTTAATAACCACGATCGGCGGATCCTTGAGCACGATCGGAAGGTAATTCGCCATTACATGCTCTCCTCCTCCTGCTTTGCTCGGACGGTGTTGTATAGATCTGAAGAAATTCGATGGGATTTTGAGATCCATCAAATTTCTCCATGTTCCTTGGTCGAAAATGAGGTGGCGTGAGCGCTCGAAGGTCGGCGAAAATGCGGCATCCGGTAATCACTTCTTGCGCCTTCTTTGTAGAAAAGAAGGGTTAATGTCACCGGTGATCGTATCTGACGATACCGTGCAGTGACTGTTACGTAGTAGGCCTCGGTTCTCACGAGGAGAATACTCCTCGTATTCCACTCGTTGTGAATTTCTTTGTCGAAGTGGTGAATGATCACCTCTTGAGGGCTTCTTGATCTTGGTGATCGAAGGTATTTCTCGAATAGGGAATCGATTCGACTTGTGGTCGTGTCGATTCCTCGTGAAAATATTCGATTGATTAGTAGTGAGGAAGTCGTATTACTACGACTACGAGTGTTGTCGATGAGTACCTCGATCTTGTCATCACGATTCGAAGTCTTTGCGTAATCTCTTGACAAAGAGATCGTACCACAGCGTTCGAGCAAGCTCTTGGTGGGATTCTCGAGCAAGTCGTTGATGTTCGGAGTTCTTGTACCTCCTCCGTGATGTTGAATGCGCCCGAGCAAGTTCTTACGGGTGCAATTTTCTTTCTTCGGCGACATCAAAATCCTCCTCATCGGGTTTTGAGGCCTTCTTAGTGGAGTGCGAGAATGTCGAGGATTTCCCTCGCGTTCATCAGTGTTGGTCCTCTCGCTTAGCGGTGGTGCCCTTGCCATTACCACGAGGGGCGCGGTGTGTGATCTTCGGGAGTGTCCTTATCTCGGCCTCCATGAGGTTGACCACGATTTGGGGAAGGGCGAAGACCTCCGTTGATGATTCTCACTTGCGCTCGAGGCCTCCCGCTTGAGGAGTGCTCGAGGACACCATCTGGCGACTTGGAGTAATCCCCTCGGTAGGGAACTCGGGTTATAAGCATCTCCGTTCGCAAATGAGATCTGCGGGGAGGCGGTCGAATTGCGAGGAAAAGCATGCTTGATCCACCCTCTCTGGAGTTACCACGAGAGAGAATCACTAGATCTTTGGTGGAGTCTGGAATGGTGGCTCCCGAACTTGACTTACCAAGTCGGACCGTCTTAAGGGACTTGAACACTTGGAGAAAAACTCTCGTCGCGTTGTGAGTCCTCACAGAGGCGGTCTGGTCGGATTGACCCTTGTCCTTTGAGAAATGGCTCCTCTGTTGGGCGTATTGTTGTGGGGATAAGGATCCTCCTCAACTCTATTAATGGGATGGTTTCTGGAGAATAATCTCAGAAGGCAACATCACCATCGCGGATGCATCACTCGGTTCATAGTCGAAACCGGCATCCATGTCGGCGTCTGCGTGTCTGCCAAGTCAAACCAGTTCTCCTCGTTCCATTCTCCGCCATGATTGCATGAGATTGGAAAAGAGAGTATGTTGACAAGAGATTACGGAAGATCCCCAGACGGCGCCAGCGCCGGTGTATTAGAACCGATCTTACGTAAAGATTGTTTGATTGGGGTCTCCTAGAGATAAGATCACGCGAGTGGATTGACACGGGATGTTTAGGCGAGTTCGGGCCTTCTCGGAGAGAATAATAACCCTAATCTGTGTGTATGGTATTCTTGATGATCAAGTAAAGACTAAGACTATTCTGAGAGAATAGCGCTTGTGTTCCTACTTGGTGGCTCTTTTTTTTTTTCTTCTCCCTTATCTCTCGATCGATGCCCTTATATAGTCGTGAAGAAGTAGCCGTTTGCCTGCGAAATGCGCTGATTAATTCGATGCAGGCGCATGATGGCAGTAATTACCGGCGCCTCGGCTTCTTCACGCCGTCTGGCAATTATCTTCCAGAGATAATGGGGTAATTACGCACCATTAATAAGCGGAATAATAGTGCGTGCAGACCGTTCGGATTCCTTAATCAATTGGACCCACTCGCCTGTAGGTTTGATTATAAGGTGGTCGTAGTTTACAGTCGTAGAAGAACTTACGACCAGGTAGCAGTCGTAGAAGGACTTACGACTAGGTAGTAGTCGTAGAAGGACTTACGACTATGTAGTGGTCGTAGAAGGACTTACGACCATGATATAGTCGTAGCAAGACTTACAACCACTCATTGGACTTCTCCCTTTTAGATAAGAAAATAGGGTACCTCAGTCGAGTCGGTCGAATCGAAAACTCCTTGTCGAGTCCCATTCTCAGATATGTGGCCATCCTTGTGAAGCTTCTTGAAAAGCTTCTTCTTGTGACATCATATTTACCCATAATAAAATTATAGATAAAAGATAAAAATGAGGATTATTAGATCCTCGTCAGGTTTCCCAAAAGCCCGGTTGGTGTCATCCTTGGCAACTCGGGAGAGTTGAGAAATAATGTCACCAACACTTCGTACTTGTCGGGAAGAGCCCTAAGCATCTTGCGCACTACATCAATATCAAGCAAATTAGTACCAAGACCCTTGAGCTCATTTACAATGTTGTTGAGTCTAGAGTACATTTCGGTGATACTCTCTTGAGGCAACATTGTAAATGTCTCATATTTGATCCTAAGCCTATGCAATTTGGCTTCTTTAACCGTGGATGTGCCCTCATGAATTTCAGAGGCGTGGTCCATATCTCGTGAGCGCTTCAAGGTTGCTCACGCGATTGAACTCATCCGCGTTTAAAGCTCCAAAGAGAGCATTCATTGCTTGAGCATTGAGGTGAGAATTTCGTTCGTCTTGATCCGTGGTGTGTGTGGGATCAAGTGGCATAACGAAACCTTCACTTACAATTCTCCATACGCTTGGGCTCATGGCCTTTAAATAGATTGACATTCTAATTTTTCAATAAGAATAATTTGATCCGTCAAATAGAGGAGCCTTGCTATAGACATTCCCTCGCTAGCCATCCTTTTCTCTCCTAGGCGGTTAAGTCTAAAATTAGAGAGACCAAGCTCGATACCACTTGTAGGATCAAGGATAACCGACTAGAGGGGGTGAATAGGAGGTTTCTAAATTTTCTTAACCAAATTACGAAATTAGCAAGATACTCTAATCAAAGATATTTAACACAATCTATGAGCTACAAAATAAGTGCAATAAGTAAAGACAAGAAACAACCGCACAAGGACAAGGGGTTTTTCCGTGGTATCAAGATTTGTCGATCTTCACTAGTCCACGTTGAGGAAGCTTGACCACTCAAGCCGGCTCCACAAATTAAGCCTACCCTCGATCACTTGGTTGTTCTTCCTCCTCTCCGGAGTTGGTGAACACCGACCAATCACAAAGCGACAACGGGTCTCTTCACAAGCTTCTTTGAAGAGATCACCGAGCGACCTTCGCCAAGTCGTCTAGGTGCCGACAAGCACCAAGAGAATAGAACTTGAACTTCACTTGACGACAATCAAGAGCCAATGGATCAACTAAGAATGCAATGCTCTTGTTCTTGCTCACTACCTCACAAATGTGTGCAAAGAGAGTAAATGAGGAGTGAGAGGAGTGCTCAAGGCTCAAATGAATTGAATGAATGCTCAACAACACGTCCTTGAGTGGTGGGGTGTATTTATACCCCAACAACCAAATATGACCGTTATGCGAGAAAATCGAGGCAAAACTCGGAAATCGGAACTTCGCGTACAAAGTGCGGAACTTCCGCCCTTCACTCGAGAGTGCCGTAAGCGGTCATTACGGTGAGCATTAAATGCTCGAACTAGCCGTTGGATTTATGTGGAACTTCCGCCAACTAAATTCGGTTCTTAGGTGTCGGAAGATCCGCTTTACAATGGAACTACCGCGACTCGTGAAAACGGCTAAGTCCCAAAGCGGTGCTCTCTGGAAAAAACCGACCGCGCATAATTGAACACCGATTAATCGAACTTCGCTCATTTCATTGCGGAACTTCGCGCTTGAGAATTTGGCTAAGTCCCCAAAGCGGATACTCTGGAAAAATTCGACCGCACATATTTGAACAATCGATTAATCGGAACTTCCGCTCATTTCATTGCGGAACTTCCGCACTCGAGAAATCGGCTAAGTCCGAAAATGATGCTCTGGAAAAATCAAGCCGCAGCTTTTTGAACATCGATTAATCGGAACTTCCGCTCATACCATTGCGGAACTTCCGATTGTGTTCTGGAAAAATGATTTTCTTTTTAAACCAAACCAAAAGAACATGCATGATCCTAAGTTGATCCAAAGGCATAATGAGATGCTTTCAATCTACTAGACAAGCTCCCCCTTAATAGTACGACATTTATCCTATAATCCGGTCTTCCTCCATACTCCGAAGACCGGTAAAATCAAAAGGGGTCCTAGTCTATTTATACCTTGTCTTTGAGATCAACTCCATCTTTTCAACATTCTTTGACATGCAGCTCCTTGGATTCACTTTGTCATTTGGGACTATGCCTTGTAAACACTTCAACAAACATGTTAGTCCCATATTCACATAATGTCATTAATTACCAAAATACAATTTTTAGGGGCCTAGATGCTTTCAACCTCGCCGGAAGAAAATCAAACGTGGAGGGTTTGACGTTGGCCCTATCTCATCAGCTGTTGATTTTATTAATGAGAATAAATCAACGGTTGATGGGGAGGGACCTCACGTGAGACCCTCCCTCAACATTAAATCCGTGGAGATAGCCGTCTAGCATCAATTACGAGCAGAGCGTAATTGCTTCGTGTCAGCATATAGAGAAAATGTTTACGTTGCTACATGCACATGTGGTGCACTAGAGATTTTAAACAGACATGCTTTGCGTACACAGAAGTGTACTAAACTTTGACTCCAATTAGGTGTTCGGCGATTTCGACTCGCCTCGACTCCGTTCCATGCCTCGACTCTATCTTGACACCAACCCGTGTTTAACCCCAGTGTCTGTTCTAGTGTCGGTTCATTCTGTCAGCAATCACTGGCGATTTCTTCGACGATCCATCGTCTTCTTTGGGTTATTGCGTCAAGATTCGCACAAGATGGGTCCAAGGTGGAGTTATGCAGGTATCCACATTTTGAGGTTTTGAAAAAAATAATGTTAGTTGTGGGGAAAAGTGGATTTGGTGTTTCGTTCACTGTTTATACATGTTGCAATTTGGATCGCTTTTAAGTTGATCGTTGTGGAGGCTTCGGTAGCATTAATTCTCAAGAATTTGATGACACCTTGATGGTAGCTAACATAATACTCTCTGGAGTTCGTTATTCATTAGTGAAGGTTACACTCCAAATTTGAGTTCGAGATGAAGGATTTAAGTGCAAGAAGGATTTTATTATATGCATAGATACTACAACGTTTTGTATTTGAGCGATGCGTTCTAGCTGTCCCAGCTCGATATGAGGGGTCTATTGCAGAATTTGTTTCTACTCCATTGACAACACAATGAGGTTTCTTTCACCTGGATGTTCTTCTACCGGAATAGCTTTTTACCATGTCGTGGAATTCAATTAATTTTACAATTGACAGTTTGATGTACGAGATGGCTATGTGTACAAGTTGCTCTTCGGTGGGCATGTTTGCCAAGTTATGTGTTCCAGCCTTCTAGGTGGAGCAATTCAAGTCGTGAGATGTGTTCTTCACTATAGTTATTCAGCACCACATGTGATGTCTAAACTTATGCCGTTAAATGATTTGAGCATTTGACTGCTTAATTTGGCTTCACGAGAAGCATTTTGGATAAGAATGTTCCAGTCTTATTTATTGAGAGTAGTCATACATACTAATTCGTCTTAATATGGAGATTGTTGAGTTTGAGTGTAATACAAATTGAGTTGAATGTGATACAACTTTCGCTTTCTACTCCAACTCATAGGTCTATTCTTACACGGAGTCTTTAATGTACCACTGTAAATTCAGTCATGTAATCTATATGTAATAGTAAGAGTTTCATTGTAAATATATTCTCGTATAATGACATTGTATTCGTACGTTCATTGTTTTTCTCTTAAATTTTTTTCGCGTAGAACTAGTAAATATTATTTCTATTTTTTAATACATTATTTGTAACACCGTACGTTCTCGATCCTACCGTTCGAGGTCGCATGAGCAACCGCCGAACGGAAGGACCCACCGGGGAAGAGAGGAAACTAGACCTAAGGTAATATAGATATCCATATAGATTGAATAATCGACAGCAAGATAATGCACGCACACGCCGTTGCAGAAGTACAATCTTAATTTCAGAAAATAAAAGCTAGATGAAAACAAATCCTTATCTTCCCTCGCCAAAAAAAAATACTTATCTTGTCATTATCGTTCTTTAATTAGTCCCAATCGCTGTCGTCCTTCAAACAGTCGCATTAAAGACCGTCCTATCATCATCTAATTTGGCGCTTCATTTTTTTTTTGCCAGGAGTGATTCTACACAGACTCCATTAGGAGTCAGGACGAAGATTGAGCAATGGATTGCAGAAGCTCCATATCACCCGAGCATGTATATTCTTGATGGTGAATGTGAAAGTCCTAAATGTGAATTTCTTATTATATGCATAGATACTACAACGTTTGGTATTTCAGGGCAGTACGTTCTAGCTGTCCCAGCTCGATATAAGGGGTCTATTGCAGAATTTATTTCTACTCCATTGACAACACAATGAAATTTCTTTCATCTGGATGTTCTTCTACCGGAACACTTTTTACCATGTTATGGAATTCAATTAATTTTACAATTGACAGTTTGATGTACGAGATGGCTATGTGTACAAGTTGCTCTTTGGTGGGCATGTTTGCCAAGTTATGTGTTCCAGCCTTCTAGGTGGAGCAATTCAAGTCGTGAGATGTGTTCTTCACTATAGTTATTCCGCACCACATGTGATGTCTTATCTTATGCCGTTAAATGATTTGAGCATTTGACTGCTTAATTCGGCTTCACAAGAAGCATTTTGGATAAGACTGTTCCAATCTTATTTATTGAGAGTAGTCCTACGAACATTCGGCGCACAAGGTGTTCATCACGAATTCGTCTCAATATGGAGATTGTTGAGTTTGAGTGTGATACAAATTGAGTTTGAATGTGATACAAATTTCGTTTTCTACTCCAACTCATAGGTCTACTCCTACACGGAGTCTTTAATTTCAGAAAAAAAAACTAGATGAAAACAAATCCTTATCTTCCCTCGCCAAAATAAATTTCCTTATCTTGTCATTTTTTTGTCAGAAGATTGAGCAACGGATTGCAAAAGCTCCATCAAGAGTCGGGGGTGATTCTACGCAAACAAGCGAAGATAGGTTAAATTCTCCTAGCCAAATCTTTTGTTGATTAAATGTGAAAAATTAACGAATACTATATCGTATATATTATCATTGTATGTGTATCAGCCGAGCATGTATATTCTTGATGGTGAATGTGAAAGTCCTAAATGTGAATTCTTATATAGCACTGAAAGTTTGTCTAGTCTTATCCCTTATATGCAACTCATTACTTCACGTGTTAGTGACACAATTAGAAAATTTTGTAGAATTTTAGTGAGATATAATGAATTAATCCAAGTCCTATACACGAAAAAAAAGACCTAGATCAAAGATGTAAATAAAAGTAGAATATAAATCCCATAAAAACACCACTGTATATGGTAATAGTAAGAGTTTCATTATAAATATCTTCTCATACAGTGACATCGTATTCATACATCCATTGTTTTGCTTGTAAAATTTTTTCACGTAGTATTAGCGCATATTATTCCTATTTTTTGATAGATTATTTGTAACACCGTATGTTCTCGATCCTACCGTTCGACGTCTCATGAGCAACCGCCGAACGGAAGGACCCACAGGGGAAGAGAGGAAACTAGACCTAAGGTAATATAGATATCCATATAGATTGAATAATCGACCGCAAGATAATGCACGCACACGCCGTTGCAGAAGTACAATCTTAATTTCAGAAAATAAAAGCTAGATGAAAACAAATCCTTATCTTCCCTCGCCAAAAAAAAAGAGTACTTATCTTGTCATTATCGTTCTTTAATTAGTCCCAATCGCTGTCGTCCTTCAAACAGTCGCATTAAAGACCGTCTTATCATCATTTAATTTGGCGCTTCATTTTTTTTTTTTTGCCAGGAGTGATTCTACACAGACTGCATTAGGAGTCAGGACGAAGATTGAGCAATGGATTTGCAGAAGCTCCATATCAGCCGAGCATGTATATTCTTGATGGTGAATGTGAAAGTCCTAAATGTGAATTTCTTATATAGCGCTGAAAGTTTGTCTAGTCTTATGACTTATCCTTTGTAATCCTTTGTATGCAACTCATTGCTTCACGTGTTAGTGATACAATTAGAAAATTTTATAGAATTTTAGTAAGATATAATGAATTAATCCAAGTCCTAAACACGAAAAAAAAGACCTAGATCAAAGACGTAAATAAAAGTAGAATATAAATCCCATAAAAACACCACTGTATATGAAGTACACGCGGTACGTAGACAACCGAGGCGAGACGTTGCCTCCTTGTAGGCTGTAGCAGACGACGAGCATCCGGCAGTGAAGAACAGTAAGATCACAGGGGCCGGGTAGTGGTACCGGGTTCGCAGTAGAAAACTGGCGCATGTTTCATGTGGTTTAGCAGCTGCAGGTCCTCGTCACCTGCAAAAATTAAGTTGTCCCCATCGTGGACGCCGATTGATTGGCTTGTTCAATGAGAGAGGGCTGATTTTTGGTCTGTTTGGTCCAACTTTGGCTTTTTTAAAAAATAGTTTTTGATCGGACGGCTGGAGTAAGCGGCTGAAGAGTTAAATGACTCAGTTGAAGAAGTTTGATATTTGATTATGTATCATTTAGGCAGGCTGACTACAGCTTCTGAGAATAGAAATATCTGAAATACCCTTGAGATAAATAATGACTTGTTTAATGCCGTTCAACTGCAATTAACGGCAAGTAAAGACATTTGACGACAAATAATAGTACTTAACGACAAATGATGACAACTAATGATAACTAACGAAGTGCAATATTTCCATGTCTGGGAAGTGGGAGCTTAATTAGCGACATTTGACGATAACTAGCGGTAATTAACGATAAGCGACGATAACTAACGACATTTGACGACAACTAACGGTAATTAACGACAAATTGATCGCAATTAATGTAATTAAATAAATAATGATTACAACAAACAATTATTATAATAAATAATTATTGCACTAAAGAATAATTACAGAAATAATTTATTTACAACATAAAAGAAAAATGGAAACAAGAAGAAAAAAGCCAGAGGACTGTTGTCGCCGATTGGGTCTACTGGCGGCGGCGGTAGCAGGAAGAGGAGAGAGCCGGAGGAGGAAAGGACGAGGGAAGAGAGAGGAGGTGTTTGGTCCGGTCGGAGTTGGAGGAGGAGAGGGAGGAGGCGCTTGGAGCCGGAGGTGAGCGGCGCCGCGGGCGGAGGTTTCGAGGGAGGAGGAGAGAGCGAGACAGCAGCGCGGGGTAGCGGATCCGACGAGGGAGAGAGGAGGAGGGAGGATGGCGGCAACGGTTCTGGTCGGGGCCAAGGGAGGAGGAGGGAGGCGGCGGTACGGGCGGAGGCGCCGAGGGAGGAGGAGAGGGTGTCGGTGACGCGGGGTAGCAGATCCGATTGGGGGGGAGGAGGGTGGTGGGCGATCCGGTGCTGGGGGAGGAGGCGGCGGTGGCATCGCCAGAGGTACCAAAGCCGCCAACGTCGGGGGAGGAGGAGAGAGTAGGGCGGCGGGGGAGTGGGAGGGAGGAGGGAGTTGGATCGGAGGGAGGAGATGGGCGCCGGATGGGAGGAGTGAGGAGCGGGTGGAGAAGGGAGGAAGGAGCGTGGGGGCGCTAGGTTTTCGGGCGGGCGGGCGGAGGATCAAGTCTATGACTTCAGTGAAGCAAAACCATACTAGTAAAATTTTAGATCTATTGCCAATCACTCAATTTTGGAGCATCAGTTCATTTTAGTTTTCGGCCTTGATTTCTTTGGGCATGTATATGGCGTACGAATTTCACGAAAATCTCGTAGAATCTAGCAAAATTATTGCTCGCTTCTTGTGTTTCTTCACCCCAAGTCTCCAGACAATGGGCTATGGGCCTCAGTAATCCAGCAGTAGTTTGCTAGAGCCTAGAAGTAAGAAAACCATAAGCCGCTGACCTGCAGCACGAATCTCAGAGCCAGAATGATAGGAAAATCAAGCCACCAACCTCGCCCTCGGAGACCACGTTTTCCATGCGCGATGCCAATCACGAGTACGGACGACTACTGATCCATCCATCCGTCGGTCGTCACTGTCACTCGTCGTTGCCTTTCCGACGGAGACATCAACGAAGCAGCTCTCTTTTTAGTTTAGTTTGGTTTGCTTGGGCGGAACAAACGACACCGACGCCTGCACGCACGCAGGAAGCTCAGCCGCGGACGCGCTCCAATTCCAACTACCTCTTCCTCCGTCCACTAGCCAGCCTTCGCTAGATCTCGCCGGCCGTCTCGAATTCTTAATTTTCTCGGGGTCTTTCTATAGGTTCATAGATCTGCCGTCTGCGCCTCCTGGAAATCTCCGCTTCTTGCGGCCCTCTTCTCCTGGATCTTTTTCACTCACTCCAATCCGGCAGAAAGCTCACCCTTTGATCGATTGTCCGTCCAAGAACTCGAATTTTTTTTTTTGTCTCTATGCCGGATTTGGTGCAAAGATCACTCCTTTGTAAGCCAAGGACTCCCCCGGTGCTGAGATTTTGCCCGGATCGTACGGAGGGCGCTGTTCTTGATCGAATTAGCGCGAACTGTCGGTAATTTGATCGAGGGTTGGTTACGGCCCAGGATGAGGGGGCCGGTGCTTTGGGCTCTGGCGGTGGCGGTGGTGGTGCTGGCCATGGCGGACGCGGCGTCGGGGAGGTTCGTGGTGGAGAAGAACAGCCTGCGGGTGACCTCGCCAGAGGAGCTCAAGGGCAAGTACGAGTGCGCCATCGGCAACTTCGGGGTGCCGCAGTATGGGGGCACCTTGCACGGCTGGGTCGTCTACCCTAAGTCCAACAAGAAGGCCTGCAAGGGCTTCGATGACTTCGACGTCTCCTTCAAGTCGACCAGGTCCGGAGGCCGGCCCAACTTCGTCCTCATCGACCGCGGAGGTGACGACGTATCTGTTTTTTTGCTTGATTCAATTAATTATGCTGCGAACGGTGATTACTAGCAGCTTGGAAATTCGGTAGTTATCGAGCTGGTTTTTATTGGTCAGTTAGTGACGGGAATCAATGAGGGGTCAGTTAGTGACGGGAATCAATGAGGGTAATCTTTGATTTGGTTCTTTAGGCAGTTCTTTCTTGAGTAGTAACATTTTTTTAGGAACCTCTAGGCAGTTCTTAGAATTAATTATTGGTCAAGCTTCCAGCTCGCTTCTTGGTTATTTTTGTGAGGTTTTGCTCTATATTTTGGCTTCTGTTCCTTGGATGTAGCCTATGTTTTTATGAGCTGTTTGATGCTCTACAAATATGGTACATAGTTTTTTTCTTTTTAAATCAGGGCCAGCAATATGTGTGCCTGAGGATTAATTTGGTTTGTAGTGGTATTGGTGGGGGGTGGGGGGTACCAATTCGCTTGGATTATTGTGGGGGTTTCGAATTGAGGAGTGGTAAGTTTGATATTTATAAAAGGAATGATAAAGATTCTGCAATTCAATTTGCACGAGTGGTGCTATGATTGTTTAAGTTGTTTTGATCATTTTCATATCATAGTTCTTTATGAGAAATTTGAATGTCTATCACTTATTAGTAAATACCTACGTTGTATGTTGAAAAAAAAAAATCAGTTGTTGCTACCCCAGGGAAAAAAAAACTGAAGCACTGGTGCAGTAACATCATCATAGAAACTATTTACTGATCCACCTAGCATGATACATTGATATGATTCTAATCTTGATTTAGCTATCTGCGTATGGTACCAGAAGCAGAATCTGCGACGTATTAAAACGTGTATATGAAACACGTCTTCTAAGTTCTAACTAATATGATGCTGAACTACAATAGCAAAAGAAGTTTCATATCATTAGATGACTAACTTCAATAAAATAAATTTCCATGTAAAAGCTGGAATAGGAAGTCACAGTTATGATAGTATAGACTTTGCTGTTTCACAATTCATTCATTCTTTTAAAAAGAATCCATCTGACATATAAGGTAGAAATGGTTCAGGGCAAAACAATACTATTATTCTCTACTTGTTAGATAAGGAAAATATTATTGCTCGTGGTGTTAAAACATGGAAGTAATTAAAGATTTGGTTGCTTAATTCTCTTTGGTGTTTTCTTACCCTTCTTAGATGATTATCTCATTACACACATTTTCAACGATGACTAGAAAAAGCATCTTCTAATTCTTTAGTTCGTTCTCTCTGATGCACAGACTGCTATTTCACAACAAAGGCATGGAATGCACAAAATGCTGGAGCTGCAGCAGTTCTTGTTGTGGATGACAAGGTGGAGTCTTTAATCACAATGGACAACCCAGAAAATGTTGGCACAGAGCACATAGAAAACATCACTATTCCCTCAGTGCTTATAACAAATAAATTGGGCGACGACCTTAAGAAATCTGCAGAAAATGGTGACATGGTTAGTGTCCTTCTGGATTGGAGGGAATCTCTCCCCCATCCCGATGAGCGTGTAGAGTATGAATTCTGGACAAATAGTAATGATGAATGCGGTCCTAAATGTGATATGCAAATGGACTTTGTGAAGAGCTTCAGAGGAACTGCACAAGTTTTTGAGAAGAAGGGTTACACCCAGTTCACTCCTCATTATATTACATGGTATTGCCCAGAAGCTTTTGTTGTGAGCAAGCAATGCAGATCGCAGTGCATCAATCATGGGAGATATTGTGCACCAGACCCAGAGCAGGATTTCAGCAAAGGATATGATGGAAAAGACGTCGTAGTTCAAAATCTACATCAAATTTGTGCATTCAAGGTTGCTAATGAGAGTGGCAAGCCATGGTTGTGGTGGGATTATGTACATGACTTTTCAATTAGATGCCCAATGAAGGAGAAGAAATACACACATGAATGTGCTAGTGATGTTATTAAGTCACTTGGTAGGTGTAATTGGCACTGATTTCATTTATCTCAAGAACTCTTTATTTTATTGTTCTTTGATGACATTTAGCTAATTAACTAAGAACCTGCCGAGTTAATATTTACTATGACACTTCATCATCTTTCATATTTACAGGTATGGATGTTGAGAAGATAAATAAGTGTGTTGGAGATCCTGAAGCGGATGAGGAAAACCCAATTCTGAAGGCAGAACAAGATGCCCAAGTACGGCTGTGTTGATAAATAATGACAGTTTTTTGGTTAACTAGTGCCCTGTTCTTACATATTTTCATCAATTTATGTTATATTCAGCTATGTGCTTTATTATATAGATCGGTCATGGTAAACGAGGAGATGTCACGATACTGCCAACCCTTGTCATCAACAACAGGCAATACAGAGGTCTGTACTGTTTTGTAGCACCAGTTGTTTTTTCCTGATGTTGTTTGTGTTACAATTTAGTTTTCTCTTCAGGCAAGTTGGACAAAGGTGCTGTGCTAAAAGCAATCTGTTCAGGATTTGAGGAGACAACTGAGCCTGCTATTTGTTTGAGTGAAGGTCTGTATGTTTTTCCTTTTTGCTGCAGAAATGTATTTCTAGATCTTGTCTGTTGATGCATTACTTCTTTTTATTCTATTTATTCTGTATAGATGTTCAAACAAATGAGTGTTTGGAGAGCAATGGAGGTTGCTGGCAGGACAAGGCTAATAATGTTACTGCATGCAGGGTACAGTTTTAATGCTAGAGATGCTTCTGATATTTCACCATGTCTTCTTCCTCTCTTCTTGTCTGGTAATATGGCTCTACTTTGCTGAATATGAAAATGCAGGATACCTTCCGTGGGCGTGTTTGTGAGTGCCCTATTGTCAAAGGTGTAAAGTTTGTTGGTGATGGATATACCAATTGTGAAGGTACTATATGAATTTAGTTATGGGATTGAATTGGCTGTAGTTGTTTCTGTAATGGGCGTTTTTTGATTAATTATTATTAGTGAAATAATGCTGTTACCTTACTATATAGTAATGTACTTTTGCACAACGACGTCTGATTATCACATTTATGTTAATTATCAGTACAGCTTATTATTAACTTTTGCCATTGTCAGCTTCCGGTATTGGTAGGTGTGAGATCAATAATGGAGGATGCTGGAAGGAAACTAGAAACGGGAAGACAATTTCTGCCTGCTCGGTAAGTAGATGTTATCCTGAGATCTATTAATTTGTGCTTTGCAGACTGCAGTTCTTTGACAGCACGAAAACTAAATGCGGAATTCTGCAGAATGAAGAATCTGATGGTTGCAAATGTCCAGTAGGTTTCAGCGGCGATGGTGTAAAAAGTTGTGAAGGTACTTTATCATTATTCAGAAACTTATTTTATATGACTTTGAACGCAATATTATTCTAAAGGAGCATAAATTGGTTATATTCTTTGGCTTAGTACTCTGTCTAGTCAAAATAAGTGTTGTCTTGGACATCGACACATTCTCCAAAATGTAACTTTGACAACCAATTTTTATTATAGTAAATTTATAAAACCTAATAAAATTACAATATTATGATAGTATTTTTCGAGACAAATCTACTCATATCATTTTCATATGGACAATATAAATATTCATAAATGTATTGTTGGTCAAAGTTATAATGGTTTGACTGCACGGATTTTAGGACCACAATTATTTTTGACTGGAGGGAGCTAGATTGCTTCTGCTTGAGAAGATAGCCTGCCATTGGACTGGAGTTCGTATTATAAAAATTGACCTACTGATCATAGTATTATGATTCCAAAATTTGGAAACCTTAAGACTCTTATTAAATTATTTGGTTGTAAACTGTCGTTAATCTACCTATGTGCAGATATTGATGAATGCAAAGAGAGAACTTTCTGTCAGTGCAAGGGCTGCAGCTGCGAGAATACATGGGGAAGCTATGAGTGCAGCTGTGGTGGTAACAACATGATATACATCAGAGAGCATGACGCTTGTATCAGTGAGTAACCTAACCTGAACTTTTCCATAGCTTTCTAGTTCGATCTCTTCATATTTATCTTGCAAGGGCCAGTATTATATTATAAGTGTTGAGAAGTAACTATACCTGCTCAATTGAGCAAAATACTTTGTTTTTGTTTGGGATGGCTGATCTTATACTCTCTTTTGTTTGAGATGCTTGACCAGTTAATCTTATACTTCAGTTTAAATGGACTGATTGTTTCTCAGTCATCGATTGGTTTCTGAAAGAACTCGAGGATGTGCTAGTTGCTAAATAAATGATGATTACCTCCAAAAGAATTTTCGTGATGTGCTAGTTGCTCTATATTCCTGGTAACTGTAATGGCGGCTTTTATTTACAGAAGCTACTTCAATTGCAGTTTTAAGTTTTGATCAGAGAAGCAGCAGGCGCCGGAGCTGTTTACTGTGATCTGCACTATTACCTCACCTCCCCTTGTGAGATTGCTTTAAGTTAATTAGCATGCAATCATCACAGCTTTTTTGGTAGATTTGTGGACCTGCATTGATATTGTTCTGTCCTGATCGTTATTAGTTCTCCTTTTCGTCTAGCAACACCGCAATGTTGCCCTCCACCTTGTCGCCTGAACTCAAATGATAACAATACATGATGCATGTGCATATAAAGTAAATGTACGGATATTCTATTAATCTAAGATGCTATGAACAAGTAAAAGTGTGCCACTGTTTTTATTTGTGTGCCACTGTTTTTATTTCACTTATACACACACACACACACACACACACACACACACTATACTAGTCTAATGCTGTTTCTAAATTCTGCAGGCAAAGAGGCTACCTCAGCAGTCGGCTGGAGCTTCCTGTGGGTCATTTTCTTCGGACTTGTTATTGCCGGGGTTGGAGCATATGCGGTGTACAAATACAGGCTACGGGTAAAACATCTACCCATCCTTGAATTTCCTCTCTACCCTTTAGCTTTATTTGCAAGTGGTCAGATGTGGGACTTGCACCATTTGTTAATATAATAATGATACTTAAGTTGCTGCCTGACTCGATCTGTATTATCATGCCTCATCAGAGTTACATGGATTCGGAGATTCGCGCCATCATGGCTCAGTACATGCCTTTGGATAACCAAGAAGCACCGAACCAACATCATGTTGCGCATGCTGATGATATCTGAAATGGCACTGCTTTTCCGGAGCAACATAGGAGCGTGCAAATTAAACATTTCATCTGTACCGCATCCGTGGCCATCAACTTTACAGAGGTCCACTTGGCGCAAAGATATAGTCTGTGAGCGAGAAGATTTGCCTTACCATGTATGATTCTACAGAGACACATTGTTGTTGCACACTCTTTTTGTGACACTTCATGATCAGCATAGGCAATATCATCTCCCGGGTCTTGTTGCATGCATCCAACATCGTGTAAATATTTGGTCAGACTAGAGAATTTCTCTTGCCCTTACCTAAATAAAGCTTGAGTCTACAAGTGGTAGTTTACTACATCCTTGTGGCCGGCATTGGTTCTCATATCTGTATGTGTATATGAATATGTCAGTTCTTTCCTTCCTTGTGGCCAGCCGAACTAACATCTATCTTCACTGCTGCTTGATTTGCTACGTGAGTTCTTTCCAACTACAGATACTTGTTTCTTACCGCCGAGGAGGAATCCATCTGTTATTTTGTGGAGCGTAAGTGCTTGATCATTTGTTGTGCAGGGCTGCGTAATACTACTGGTTATTGCTGTTCTTTGGTTCAGACCGTGAGTTTACTCTGCTGATTTGTTGCTGCCGTTGGGAGACCTGAGCATGTAAACATACACACTATTTCTTGCTTTGTAATTCAAGTACCCTGAAGATCAGGCCAACGTGAAAGATCGGGCTAACTGGTGTACAAATTAGAATCCTTCTAATTTGTGCCGTATAAGCATGGCTACCAAGTATGAGCTGCAAGCTTAGGCACCTGCGAGAGGATTCATGGTAGGAATATATAGGATTGCATCATACAGGTGCTCTATAAGAAGGGAGCAAAGGGTGAACGAACCAACAAAAGAATGGCGCGCGTGTGCAGCCTTTCCATTGCAAGAGCATGGGCAGCGTGATAGCGTACGGTATTATTCCTTTCGTTCTTTTGAGGGAGAGCTAGCTGCTCGATCGATTTCTTCTGCTCTTTTGATGCGCGCGTCTTGCTTTGAGATTCTCACAGCTGCCATGATTGGCCGTGGGAGAGTTCCCAGGTCCACATCATTTGTGGTCATTTCGGCCATTTCCCTACTGCTAAATCAGTAGGCTTCTTTTCAGGCTTAGCGTGGTTCAAGAACCCAGCTCCATGATACAGTCTGGTCATTGCAGGCTGCAGCTATAGACAGTATCTGATGAAAAGGTAGCCTCTCTCGGCCTGATCAGGGTTCAGGACGATTGAACGATATGTCGATGTGTATATGCTACACTGTACACTCGGCTAGTGTGCAGCTATATGCAAGGCATGTGCATCAGTTTTGTCCGGATACAGGAGTACCAGCTCAATGCTCACGATATATCAAGGCTTCCGTGAGCCCATAAACATTTGAACGAGCCATATAGCGCACCTAACGGGAATGCACAGAGAAATGAGCTACAAAATCGTGGAGACGACGGCTATGAACCATACTTGCTTGGGGTCGATCCTTATGTAGAGCACCTATTTGGAACACATAAATTTTACAAGAAATAGTTTAATTCTCATAGAAATTAAGAAGAATTTTTTGGAGACGCTTAATTTTGTTTTTCTCATCCGAGGGTACAGCCTGACCGATCAGAGCCATCCATTTCAGATCGGACTGTCTCGCGCAAGCAGCACGAGCAGGGCCCAACCACCCCCGGACGGACGGACAGATCCTGAAAGGTAAGATTCGACCGTTCATAGTCACAGGTGGGGTGGGTGGCCCCCATCAGCAGCATCGAACAACAGCTTCCTTGAATTGATGCTTCCTTCTCCACGGAGGTGCTTACGTGGGTCGGGCCCACCCTGCCGCTCGCCTCTCCTCGCCTCGCCTCACCTCACATCACTGCGCATGAATGTACGTAGCCATGGCAGATCGATCGCTCGTCCTCGTCGTCACAGACGCGTGACTGCTGCTGCGCCTGCGCCTGCGCGCAACTGTAGCGAGATGCGGCAGCGCAAGTGAATGCGACCGAGTTGGTGGCGGCAATCAAAACTCCGCTGCCGCCTCTCCCTGCATGTCCTGCGGGGGGAGGGCCCAGCCTTTTAACTGCGGACGGAGACAAGCAACGGCGCAGGCGCAGGCGCAGCGCGCCATCAATCCCCTCCCCTCGCTCGCGCCCTTCTGCTGCCCCTCCTAGCTAGCCTCCTCCCCTCGCGCGCTCCAGCGTTCAGCTCTCATTTCTTTCCAGCCGGTGCCGAGCGGCGCGATGGACGGACGGATCGACGCGTCCGGTTTTGAATGGCGCCCCCACACGCTCAGCCGCGCACGGGCAGTGCGACAGTGCGCGCCGTGGCCTCGCTCGGCTGGACCTAGCTAGAGTGGTTGGGCGTTCGAGAGGTTCAGCATTCCACAGTCTAGACTCCAAGAGTTCAGCGCGGCAATGGATCATGACACACGGGCTAGCTCTAGACCTCTAGTACTCCGGTGACCAGATTAAGCAATTTATGTGTGGGCCACTGTGTTCCAAGTTCGAGTTTAATACCATGTCAAAGGTTACACATGTGATGTGTGTGTCGTGTATGGGTAGAGCGTATCCTTGTGACTCTTAACTGTGTGCAAGACTAGGGACGCCAACTAGATTAGCAAACCAAATCCAGCATATGATTAAGCTGCTTAGTGCAGTAGCGCTCTTACCTTATGGTTTTTCTGGGCGGCAATGAATTGGCAGCAAAGGACAAAAACAACCCGATCGCAGCGTCAAAATTCGGAATTCAGACTCACAAACGGGCAGGATTATTGTGTACCTGTAGGCTGTAGGACAATACAAATGAATCCAATGCAGCGTAGCCCACCTCAAAAGAAGCGACGACGAGTCCGCGGTTCGACTCGCCCGGTCCACCACGCCTCGAACCGAGTAGCCCCCACGGAGTCCGAGGAGGAACCAACGCTCGTGCAGCCTCCCGGTCCATACACCCGGCCCACACACCCATCCCACCCCGTCCGATCTGAGCCCTCGGTCGCGTGCTACACCCGGTCCTCGCCGTTCGATCATCCCTCTTGTCCTGCCTCGGAGAAGCTTTGCGCAGTTGCGCTTCTTTCTCCCCGACATATATACGAACACCGTTACACCTTCACACAGACTCCGCCCACTCCCCCTTCTCCCCCCTCGCCCCCATGCCATGCGGTTCCCCGGCGAGGCGGCGGCGTGCGCGGTGCATCCTGGCTCGCAAGTACGTACCTCCTGTTACTGAAAGTCTTCTTGGAATGGGCCCATTTCTAGAGCTTAATCACTTACATTTGGTTTCTCCTCTTCAATTTGCAGGAGAGAAGAAACCGCCGTTTGAAGCTGGAGGCCATCCGCTGCAGATTTGAGTGAAGCCCATCTCTCGTAGCATCTTCCCTCCCTCGGAATCGCCTTCTTGTTGCGTTTTTGAAGCATTTTGGGACGCCGCCTCGTGCTTCTGAGACCCAAAAAGCCACCCCTTTCTTGTTGCTGTCTGTGCCATGCCATTTGGGCTCCAAGCCGCGGCAATGCGGCCTCTCGTGCTGCTGGTTCTCGCCCACTTCGTCTTCTTGGCGGTGGCCAAGGGCGGCGGCGGCGCGGGCTCGGCGGCGGCGCTGGACGACGACGTGCTGGGTCTGATCGTGTTCAAGGCCGACGTGGTGGACCCGGAGGGGCGCCTCGCGACTTGGAGCGAGGACGACGAGCGTCCCTGCGGCTGGGCCGGGGTCACCTGCGACCCCCGCACCGGCCGCGTCTCGGGGCTCTCACTCACCGGGTTCGGCCTCTCCGGCAAGCTCGGCCGCGGCCTCCTCCGCCTCGAGTCGCTCCAGTCGCTCTCACTCTCCCGCAACAACTTCTCCGGCGACCTCCCTGCCGATCTCACCCGCCTCCCGGACCTCCAGTCGCTGGACCTCAGCTCCAACGCCTTCTCGGGCGCCATTCCGGAGGGCTTCTTCGGCCAGTGCCACTCCCTCCGCGACGTCTCCTTCGCCGGCAACGCCTTCTCCGGCAACATCCCGAGCGACGTCGGTGCGTGCGTCACCCTCGCGTCTCTGAACCTATCCTCCAACCGCCTAGTCGGCGCGCTACCCAGCGACATTTGGTCCCTCAACGCGCTGCGCACGCTGGACCTCTCCGGCAATGCCATCACCGGTGACTTACCGGTCGGCATCAGCAGGATGTTCAACCTGCGGGCGCTGAACCTGCGAAGCAACCGCCTCACAGGCAGCCTCCCGGACGACATTGGGGACTGCCCGCTGCTGAGGTCGGTGGATCTCGGGTCCAACTCGCTGTCTGGCAACTTGCCGGAGTCCCTGCGGAGGTTCTCCACTTGCACAGACCTTGACTTGAGCTCAAACGAGCTCACCGGGAATGTTCCAACGTGGGTTGGAGAAATGGTGAGCTTGGAGATGCTGGATTTGTCGGGGAACAAGTTCTCCGGGGAGATTCCAGGGTCTATCGGTGGACTGGTGTCATTGAGGGAGTTGAGGTTGTCTGGAAATGGGTTCACTGGTGGCTTGCCCGAATCAATTGGTGGATGTAGAAGCCTAGTGCATGTTGATGTGAGCTGGAATTCTCTAACGGGTGGCCTGCCTGCCTGGGTCCTTGCATCGGGCGTGCAATGGGTGTCGGTGTCGGATAACACATTGAGTGGGGAGGTATTGGTGCCCGCGAATGCATCTTCGGTGGTTCGAGGTGTGGACTTGTCAAGCAATGCGTTCTCAGGACGGATCCCATCGGAAATCTCGCAGCTGCGGACCTTGCAGATGTTGAACATGTCTTGGAACTCACTGTCTGGGGCTGTTCCGGCCAGCATTGTGGAGATGAAGTCACTGGAGTTGCTTGAGTTAACCGCCAACAGGCTCAATGGGAGCATTCCGGCTACCATTGGAGGCGAGTCGTTGAAAGTGTTGAGGCTGGGGAAGAACGCCCTCACTGGGGAAATCCCAGCCCAGATTGGCAGTTGCTCTGCCCTTGCATCACTGTAAGTATAAGCACCTCTTTCTAATTCGATTCGATGGCTAGGCCTATATTTGGAGTTGTTTGTGCCATACTATCTTTTATTGTCTAATGCTGCACGATCCTTCTTTTGCCTTGATTACTGTTGCAGGGATCTTTCACATAACAATCTAACAGGAGCGATTCCAGCAACAATAGCCAATCTCACAAATCTCCAGACTGTTGATCTTTCTCAGAACAAGCTCACTGGTGGTCTACCAAAGCAGCTCTCCAACCTCCCCCATCTCATTCGCTTCAATATTTCACATAACCAGCTCTCTGGGGATCTCCCTCCTGGTAGCTTTTTTGACGCCATCCCCCTCTCATCGGTGTCTGACAATCCTGGCCTTTGCGGTGCAAAGCTCAACTCTTCTTGTCCTGGTGTGCTACCGAAACCAATTGTGCTGAACCCAAACTCTTCTTCCAATCCGCTATCACAGACTGAGCCTGCGCCAGATGGTCTCCGTCACAAGAAAACCATACTAAGCATCTCAGCCCTTGTTGCAATTGGTGCTGCTGCTCTCATTGCTGTTGGTGTCATAACCATTACTGTTCTTAACCTTCGAGTGCGTTCCCCAGGCGTTCATTCTGCTGCTGAACTAGAACTCTCAGATGGGTATCTCAGCCAGTCCCCCACAACTGATGGGAACGCAGGCAAGCTTGTCATGTTTGGAGGCAATCCAGAATTCAGTGCCAGTACCCACGCCCTCCTAAACAAGGACTGTGAGCTTGGCCGTGGTGGTTTTGGCACCGTCTACAAGACCACTCTCCGAGATGGCCAACCTGTTGCCATCAAGAAGCTGACTGTGTCAAGCTTGGTTAAATCTCAAGATGAATTTGAGAGAGAAGTGAAGATGCTGGGCAAGCTACGCCACTGCAACCTTGTTGCACTCAAGGGTTATTACTGGACACCATCACTTCAGCTTCTTATCTATGAGTTTGTCTCTGGGGGTAACCTACATAAACAACTGCATGAGTCGTCCACTGCAAATTGCCTTTCGTGGAAGGAAAGATTTGATATAGTCCTTGGTATAGCAAGAAGCCTGGCTCACCTCCACCGGCATGACATTATCCACTACAATCTGAAGTCAAGCAACATTCTGCTCGATGGATCAGGTGAGGCCAAGGTGGGGGACTACGGATTGGCAAAGCTACTGCCTATGTTGGATCGGTATGTTTTAAGCAGCAAGGTCCAGAGTGTACTTGGTTACATGGCACCAGAATTTGCATGCAGGACCGTGAAGATCACTGAAAAATGTGATGTGTATGGATTTGGAGTTCTTGTCCTTGAGGTCCTGACAGGGAGGACACCTGTGGAGTACATGGAAGATGATGTTATTGTGCTGTGTGATATGGTGAGGGCTGCTTTGGATGAAGGGAAGGTGGAAGAATGTGTCGATGAGAGGCTCTGCGGAAAATTTCCACTGGAAGAGGCTGTTCCTATCATGAAACTTGGTTTAGTCTGTACTTCTCAGGTTCCTTCCAGTAGGCCAGAGATGAGCGAGGTGGTGAACATATTGGAGTTGATCAGATGCCCCCAGGATAGCCCAGAAGCCGAACTAGGTTAAGCTCTATGTGCTCTGGTCCCCTTTTTGTTGGGTTTTCTTGTTTCATTTTGAGATCCTTCTGCCTGGTAGCTGATTAAATGATGAAAGAGGAAGGAAATTCTACCTAGAGTGCTTTAGATAGTAGGAGCGAAGTGTGAAGTGTCTAGGTAGTCTTTTGATAGTCAAGGAATTATGTAATGCATGAAATAGTTTCATGGCCTATGGCTGTTGATGTGTTTGACTTTGATCCTCATCAGTATGGTGTCTGTTGTGGATCCTCTCACATCAATTATATAAGCATGAGACTTCTTTGGAAAATATTGAGGTTAGCTCATATAGTTCTGGTGGCTTCTTTGCAAGTTCTCTGTCATTTCAGTTTCAATTATGCAGTGTGATCATGTTATGCAACTTGTGTGTCCTCCATCTAATATTATTTTGGAAGCTTGCTACATTTTGGTCCTTTGCTTTCTAACCACCTATGGCCATCCACTTGATCGAATCCGGTTATCCACTTGATCGAATCCGGTTATTTCTAGCTAGGTGTAGCTATATCTTAGAACTGATATGCAATTGAGCCCAGACAATTCCCTCGTGTTTATTTGCAGTGTTTTACCTGGAATATAAAAGCATCAGTTAAGCACTTAGGCCTTTTCTTGTCAGAGAAGTTCTCTTGTTTATTTATTAAAAGGAAAAAATAAACTGAATGCCTTTGCGTGTGCCAACCATTTCCTGCATAGTATTTGTACAATCCGTCATCGGGTTCAGAAATGCCTGCTTATTTGAGAGTTACTTTAGGCAGAAATTTTGCTCTTTTTTCTGTCTCGGTTCAATTTTTAACCTTTTGTTATTGTACGTGAACCAATTCACAACTAAGTACTGATCACTCTACATATCAAGTTTGGTGTTTGTTGGTTCATCTACCTGTTGTTGGTTCATCTACCTGACTTTGCTTGGAATCATACAGACAAATCAAAACAGGTTGATATGGATTGACCCCACCCTGAAGACTAACTGTAAATGTATGTGTATAAAGAAATGAAGATGTTTACATTGTTCATTTATCGCCTTTCTCATGTACTTCTTCCTCCCTCATGCTGCTGCAAGGGTATCTCTGTTTTTAATCTCCTTCCCGGGATGGTAGGGGGCAACCTGTACTCTAAAATCATGCTACAGCTACCTGTCTTTAATAAACTAATGAAGAGAGTAGTTGCTTTGGTACTGTATTTCATGGAATCAAAGTTTGCTGAGCTGAATGAACCTTTTGGACTTGATAAGTGCATTGATAAGCACACTTAAAGAGACTGTGATGCCTGAGTCTGGTCATCCTCATGCATTTCCATTTTCCTTTCATTGCTCTAGCTTTGCTATTAGTGGTGATTAAAAATAGCATATCATGCACAGCTATTCTCTTATAATTGGAGTTTTCAGAGTAGTTGATTTAGGCATATGTATTATTAGTTTGTAAGCATAGCATTATTGCTGTGGAGCCTAATTAACAACGACATGGATAAGCATTGCCTAGAGCTGGTATATCATGGCATGTGCATAAACAAACAACGAAGTACCTGAAAATGCAGGAAGAAATCATACATTACGATGTTTGTGTTGGCACTGCATCTGGAGCTTGTTTTTGCAGCGAATGATCTTATTTGTTGGTCCCCACAGACTACTCGGTGTATGTATGTATTCTATCACCAACCATGGGGAGTTGTTAATTAGGCTCATGTGGTGTATGCCCCTTTTGACTATCAAATCAAGAGCTAGCCTATACATGCAATGCAACTCTGGAGGTTCTTGCCGGAGATATTAGACTATAGGTAAGAGTCTAAGTCGTGTGTGAGTTGGATTCAAATCATGTATGAGTTGTGTTAGAGTTGATCTGTAATATTTGACACTATAAATAAAGGGTGTGAGGATCCTAAGAGGGACACACAATTATTCCTGAAATTCTACATGGTATTAGAGACACCCTCCACCACCGAAAACTATACTCACCTCAGATCCGATCCGTAGCCGTCGACGATCAACATCCGAAGCCACTCGTTGATCGGCGCTAGCCACTAGCGGGCTCGCCGCACCTTGTGGATGGGCACGTGGGCCGCCGTTCGCCGCTTGGGGAGGCGCTCGGGGCTCGGAGGAGACGAAGGATCTGGGGGAGGCAAAGCCTGCACTTGGAAGGGGACTCAGGAGGAAGAAGAAAGCTAACTAGAGATCTGACGGGGATCTGGAGGAGAAGAGGTATTGCGCTTGGGGAGAAGGATCTCGGTGAGGAGATTGCGCTTGGGGGAGGAGGATCTGGTGGTTGATTCTTTTGGGGAAGGAGGATCCGTGGTTTCTTTGTCTTGCTCGGGAGAAGGGGGTGCTTCGGTGTCGGTGGGGAGGAGGGGATCCGGTGTGGATTGCTTCGGTCTTCTCGTGTGCTTCGGTGTCGGTGGAAGAGGGGATTCGGTGGATCCGATGTGGACTGTGGATTGCTTCGGTGGGTGATGACTGGTGAGAGGAAATCGGTTGGTGTGGCATCTTGTGGATTCTTTGCGTGCTGTGTGGCTGCTGGTTTCGGGGATGGTTCAAAAGGTGTCGGCGATTGTGTTTGTGATCATAGAGTCGTGATTTGTTGATACGTGAAGAGGTTGTCGTGATCGTCGATACGCGCAGCAATAGGCAGGAGGAGGACAATTTGGTGAGGGCTGTGTAACTGGTGTTGAAAGTGGAAGTTGAATCCTGAGGAAATCGAAGCTGCAAGAAAGGTTGAGAAAGAAACTGTATGGAAAGTTGTAGAGAAGAATATTATGACCATGGATGGGGGAAGTGGAGAATCCTCTTTGGTCACAAAAGGTGAGACAAGAGGTATATTGTAAGGCCTTATCGCGATGGGTTTTATAGGTTCTAGGGCTGAAACGAGATCATCAGAGTTGAAGTTGGAATTGATGCTGGATGATGTGAAACTGGAAGTGAGTAAGAATTACCTGAGTTGGTCCAAGAGAGCTCAGTTAAGTTCGAAGACGAAGGGGGTAGAGCACTATCTGCAGAAGACCTGCGTTGAGTCTGCAGACAGAGGGAGTACTGATCGGAGGGTGTGGAACACCACCAACTCTGTGGTGGTGGCATGGTTGTTGACTTCGGTATCCCCGTCCATTGCTAGGATGGTGGAGGTGATCCCAAGTGCAACAGTGATGTGGAAGACGTTGGAAAACATGTACTACGGAGCTGGCAATGTGATTATTATTGTGGAGGTTTAGGGCAAGGTAAATGCTCTGAAACATGGGGAGAAGAACGTTTAAGAATATGCTAGTGAGCAGCAGCAGTTGTGGGCAGATTTGGATCAATATGATCCACTACAACTGACGTGTGCTGATGATATTGAGTTTGGTAGGACGTGGCTGCAGCGCAGTCACTTCTTGAAAGGTTTAAACCCTGAGTTTGAGAGCAGAAGGGCTTCAATATGTCATTAGGTGGCATTGGCAACTATAGAGGAAGCTATTTTAGCTATGGTTGTCGATGAAACTCGACAGAGAGTGATGGTGGGTAGCAACCCTATAAAGTCAGCGTACGCCATGACTGATGACAAGGAGTGTTACATATGTAAGCAAACAGAATACCTGAGTTAGGCGTGTCCTCTCTCACGAACTAGAGGTTGCGAGGGTGATTGGATTTTCCATGATACGAGATGTGACAACTCGAACTTTGCAAGGAGGATTGAGTGTTATAAGTGTGGGGGCATCTCGCCCTAGTAGAGGTGGTGGTGGGAATAATAGATCTATTGGAGGAGGTCAAGGTGGAGGTAGAGGTAGAGGAATATGTGACCCCAGGGCCAATGTAACCATAATAGAGAAGACCACACAGTCGGAGAAGTGGCAGAAGGGAGAAGAGGATGGGGGAAGAGGAATGAGACTGGAGTCAAGCGTAATGAGCTATAGTAGAGGTAAAGATAGTGGAGGAAGAGATTGGAGGCGTGTGGGCAGAGTGGTGGAGGCCAGGGGTGGCTGGGGCATGAGAGTAGAGGATGATGGGGTTGAGGTCGAGGAGCTGGTAGCTGATGGAGATGGATTTGGTGACGTCCAGTGGCGAATCCAGGATGAAAATAGAGGGAGAGCTCTACTGTTGAGACTATAGCACAATATAAGCATACTGAAACTACATACACTGATCTTTTACCATTGGAATATCAAATTCATACATAAAAGGAAGAGAACAAATTGAAAATGTACAATACAATAAATTTAATACCTCGCTAATGGATATGTGCCCATCTAAGAATACAATAAATTTAGTTCGCTTCTCCATTTTTGCAAATCTCAAAATAATTAAATAATAACCAGTTATCAGTCAATCACTAATTAAACAATTTGGCTAATCGAATAATTACCAATACCTCACCTCAGGCCTCACGCCTCAGCTTCCCTCGAGTGCTCAGGCAGTCAGTGAGTCAGGCGTTCACGGTTCACGGTTCACGGTATCACGGACGGCAGGGCAGACGGCAGCCTCAGCCAGTGCGCCACGACCACCTCAGCTTCCCTCATGACTCACGCCCTCACGCCGTCAGCCCGTCATGCATCTCGGCGTCCGGCCGTCCGTCAATAATCACAGATTCACTGATTCACAGCTGTGCTCCTGCACAGTCGAGTCACAACACAAGTGTGTGAAGCAGTGAAGGCAGCGGATTAGCAGTAGGCAGGGGCGAACCGACGAAGCCACCGAAATCAAATTGGATTAGTTCAGTTCACCACTTCACCTCACCTCGTTTGGCGACGCCGACGGCGTTCCGCGTTCCTCTCCGATGCGGCGACGCGTCGATGCCGTCGCGCGCCGACCTCCACCTCCGTGGCCGTGCGGCCTCACCGAGTCGCCGGCCGCTCTGGCCGGAGATGCGGCGGCGATCGCACGACGCCGCCCGCCAAGCGCCGACCTCCGCGTGACCCAGCGGCCTCGCTCGTGGCCTCCCCCTCCCCTGCGCTGTTGCGCACCGAGTAACCGACCACCTCTCAGCCTCTGGGCTCCGGCCTCCTCCTCCGCGCCGAGTGGTCGACCGCCTTCCCCTCCGCCGCACCGGGTTCTCTTTTTCAACCTCGGCCGGCCGGCCGGGTCTTCCTCCGTCGGATACTAGGGGAGTAGTAGGGGTACGGTGGTGGAAGGAGGGGGTGCTTGAGCACCCACAAGCACCTACGGTGGATTCGCCCTTGGTGACGTCCCTGGTAGTATTGGTGGTGAGTAACTTTTGATCTTTGTGATTGTATTAGTTATAAAGTCGATGATAAGTTTGGTGAATTGTAGTAATGATATTGTAATATGTAACAAGATAGATATTATTGTTATCTAATGCCCATCTTGAGAGGAGTGTTGGAGATATTAAACTATAGATAAGAGTTCAAGTCGTGCGTGAGTCGGACTCAAATCATATACAAGTTGTGTTAGAGTCTGTAGGACCGGAAAGGCGACTAGGGGAGGGTGAATAGGCGCTTTCACAACTTTCTCGCCTAAATCAAATTCAACACGAACTTTACTCCTTTAGCTATGAAAGCTAAGAAGATCGAGAAGCGCCACGATGGAAGCCTTGTCTTTCAATTCGATGCCCGACAACCAAACGACACAAAAGTGGAGACTTAAACTCAAAGGGCGATTCGGGCACAAGCGGTCCGGCCAGGCTACCACGGGCGATCGGACCGACGGTCAACCAATGATCGAAGCCGGCTACTAATCAAGCGGTCGGACCGGTGGATATCGGTTCGACCCGGCAGTACTAGCGGTCTGAAAAGCGGGCAGTCGGACCGCCGTTATAAAACCGGTCAGACTGGTTCAGTCCAGTACTGAAAAATCAAGCCCAAATCCAAAACGAAATTTGATCCAACTTTTAATTCAACCAATGAAACTTGACCAAATTTCGAGCACACCTCCCTAAAGATATTAGAGACCTATTTCTAGCGACGATTCTTCAGATCCACTTCGTAGAATCGATCTCTCAAGGATTTACCAAAGAAGTGCACAAACCCTAGAAATATGAAAATCTTTGATTCAAGACTTGCTTGTGGGGGTTGATGGTCTAGAAGATTCTAGGAGTATTCCCACACATCAAAGCAAGACAAAGTGGGTCAATAGACCAAGTTTAAACACTTGAATCAAGGAAGCACCAAATTCATCCAAATGAGAGAAGAACACAAAAGGAAGACAAATGAACTCTCAAGCAAGCATCACAAGATTGATTGATCTCACAAGATGCTTACAAAGCCACTCCCTCAAGGAGGACAAGAGCTCACCAAGGAGCAACCACAATCTCTCCCTCTCTTCCTCTCCAACCCTAACCCTAGAAAAGGCTAAGGAAAACCAAATGTAAGCTTCAAGGGGTTTTACATCTCCCCCTTCTCTATTTATAGGAGAGGCCTAGGGTTTCACTTTTGGGACCCACTCACACATGGGACCCACACACAACATCTGTTGAAGCAATCGCCTGCTTCACCACGTGTAAGTTGATCAGCGGTTCTCATCACGTCGCCAAGCCTCTCTTGTCCGAATCCCATCGGAACCTCCCAGAGACTCGCACCGATATCCGCACCGCCTGATCCAACCAGTTGTACCGAACTACCCGTTCGATCCATCTTGCCCATCCTGCACCATGCTTGAGTCACACGACCTCACCCGGTATCCATGATCGTTCTGGACCTCAGCTCTCCAAGCGTAGTCCCGATCCAACCACCGATGACGTCGTTGACCTGCAAGCCACCTGCACAGCAATAGACAAACAAACCGTTTCCGGGAACAAGTTCTTCACAACTTGACCCACGTTAGCTCCGCAATGCAATATACAACAATAAAGCATTGACAACCATACATAAACCACAATCAAAACACATCAATGCAAACTTGGCTATCCTCCAAGTCAACGCCGGTCTGACCGCCCCACAAGGCCGGTCCGACCGATTTCAGGCCGGTCGGACCGATCCCACATCGACGGTCGGATCGGTCGAAAAGACTTAGCCAAAATTCCATCGTGAAAATCCGAAACCTTTTGGAATTTTCAACTCAATAGAACTTTTGACTGGGAGCTCCAAAAATAATGTGACCACATCCAGGAGACTCCCCTCACCTGCCTACACAACCTATTTTTGGCTTAGCTCTAAAAGCCACTTTTCAGCAAACCGGTCGGACCGGCCACCATGGCCGGTCGGACCTCTCCACGCGCGGTCGACCGCCCAACATCGCGGTCGGACCGCTTTGTGGTCCGACAGACTGAAGCAAACCCCGAAAACGCGAGATTTTGCAAACCAACAAAGTCATTGCCAATTGACTCATCATCCTGAGATCGTGCACATATCCTCACGATATCCACAGAGTCGATACGTAATATTTGACACTATAAATAAAAAGTCCGAGATCTTAAAAAAAAACACAATTATTTCCGAAATCCCACTGATCTATTTGTTTGGAGCTCGGCCAACTTTCTGTCGTGAAGTTGCCTGCGAAGCATATGCCTGTTGGAAACACATTGCCTCACATTGGCATTGTCATTTTCCCATTTTATTCGCTGCTTTTGTCTAAACAGCAACCAGTGAAGAAGCACAAGCTATATATAGCCTTAGCCTGTGGCCTGAACATGTCTTAACCAAGATGGTGGCGTGTGGAGTTCAAAAAAAATAAGAAGATGGTGGCATGTGTATGTATGATAATGTCAATGGGTGCAGGACAGTTCACAAAAGAGCAGCTTTGGCACCATAGTTTTGGTTGGGCCTGTTCAATCTGCTCTCTGTTCGCTCCCCAGTGAGAACTTTTCAGGCAAAAAACCACGACGCGGGAAGAAGCAGAGAGGAGGGGGAGGAGGCATCGCCTTGGTCTATGGGGTAGTAGCTTTTTGACCGACCGACCGTCCGTTTGGTAGGTCCAACAAAGCGCTGAAAAGAATCCTGCGTGGGGTCTATATAATTGCTCAGTGAGAATCCAGAGTGGTGATTGTTCGGTCATCGGTGTTCGTTCGTTTAACTGTGCATGCCATGATTAACGGCTGCGCCAAAAGTAGTAACTGGTGATGTATATAGCTTAAAGCCTTAAAACATGGTCCCGGATCCTCCGCATGTCATATTCACCGTAGCAAAAATATTTGATTCTAATATATATTAGAATAGTCCAATGTAGCACAAAATATGAGTGGTGGTGGACTCATGATGATTACAAAGCGAGCAAAAGAACGAGGCAGAGCTTGGTTGGTAAGCGCGGTCGGGCGCTTTTTAAGGTGGGAGTAGGGTCTGTGATAACGTTCGCCGGAGTGGATAGAGCAAATGTTCCGCGTCCTTTCGGCCGACACCGCCACTTGCGCCACGCATCTTTAGCCTGTTTGTTTAGCTTCGGGTTTTTTTAAGTTTAAAGTTAGTTTTTTTACTTAATCAGCTTATAAATATTTTAGCTTTTAAACTAAGTTTTAATGTTTGATAATATTTTTTAATAGGATGTTGGTTTATTAAGTTTTGTGTGGAGGATTAAAAGTCTGAATCACCCTTTAAGGGTTAAATGATCTTTTTAAGCATGTATTTAAACTTATTTTTTGCAAAGGATTTATAAATATGACAATACGTGCAAGTGTGCATATGAAACAATATAGATTTCGCTCGTCCGTGCATGTATGTATTAATTTTGGACATTGTGTAAAAAAAGAAATTAATATAGAAAGATATATATTAGCCAACTGAACAAAATAATACAGTAACAAAATAATATTCGATCATATCATATTAATGTAATCTATTTATCCTCTTGCGGCCATTAAAGAAGTAGCAATACTATCACGAAAAACACTCGTATCTTCATCATCGATTGCTGATCCATTGACACCGTGCCCTCCAAATAATCCAGTTTGTGTATTGTTTGGATCATAAATTTCGTCAAGATCACATCTCTCAAAAAGTTCATCATGTAAAGCACTATCTCGGATGAAGTTGTGTAGCGTCATACATGCAATTATCATTTTCGTTTGAATATTCATTTTGTAACTTGGCAAAGCCAACAAGATTCTTCATTTCATCTTCAACACGCCAAAGGAACGCTCAATTACATTGCGAAGGGACGAGTGAGCGTGATTGAACACCTCGTATTTCCCACTTGGTTGTCGACCATGGCAAAATTCTAGTAGATGATACTTTTGTCCTTTGTAAGGAGCTGGATGTCGTAAGTACATAAAATAGCATAAAATAGTCTAAATCATAGCATAAAAATTGCAATATTTCATTCACAAAATTTCGTAAGTACATTCTGATTTACATGTCGACACACTCAAAAAGTTGAGCAATGAGATCAGAACGCACACACAAAAACAAAAACTAAGCCTGCGACTTATAATTCCAGCACTAGCATGTGCATGTTTCTTTGCACATTTTATACAAAAGATGCTACAAATAGCGCAGCTATCGACAACTTCATTTCCCAACTAGCTTGATACCGTAGTAACTTGTATAATATGTTTCACTTCTCTACACACTCAAATCACCAAGAATTGTACCTGTTATGCGAATTCCCCCACCACCTACCGTCTCCTAATGAAGTACTTAATAGCATGCTCATTGTGTTAGTAGCTGCATGATTTTTTTTTAAAAAAAGAACTTACATACGAAAAAAATAACTTTGGCCATCTTTACCCTCTTAAGAATAGCATGCTATTCTGTTCATTGAGTTGGCAACTTATAAAAAGAACATAAAGCAGAAAATAGTCTGAATCATAGCAGCGAAATCGTTCATCAATAATTCTAGATGTGCTAACTCTTTTGCTTTTAGATGTACTTGCTCTTGAAACATACACATCGCAAAAATATATGAAAGATATATAGCAAAATTTGTGATAAAAATGCAGATTATCAGAAACAAGAACAAAGTGGTATTGAGTTCTCATTTCAACTTCTGATGGGCAACATGTGCGTCGGGGTCATCCGAGGGGAGGCGGCGTCGGACGAGGAAGGGTTGGCGTCGGGGTCGTCCGAGTGGAGGCGACGGCGTCTTCCTCGTGGGGGTTACGGCGTTGGGGGAGGAGAGGTGAGGCGGTGTAGGGGAGGGAGGCGCCATGGGAGGAGGGGAGGAGGCGACGGCGTGGACGGGAGGGGATTTGAGGCGGCGCGGGGGTCGTCCGAAAGGAGGCGTGGCGTTAGGGTCGTCCGAGGAGGTGGTGTCGGACGAGGAAGGGTCAGCATCGGGCTCGTCCGAGGGGAGGCGGCGTCTTCCTCGCGGGGCGGCGGCGTTGGGGAGGAGGGAGGCGGCGGTGTAGGGGAGGCGGCGCCGCGTGTGGGAGAGGAGGAGGAGGTGGCGTGGAGGAGGGGATTTGAGGCGGAGGCATCGGGGTCATCCGAGGGAAGGTGGCGTCTTCCTTGCGGGGGCAACGGTGTTGAGGAGGGGAGGGGAGGCAGCGGCGTGGAGGGGGAGGGGAGGGGAGCGGTGCCATGGGGGGAGGGGAGGCGAGGCGGCGGCGTGGAGGGGAGGGGATTTGAGGCAGCGGCGTGGGGGAAACTGAAGGGGTTTGGAATCAGGGAAGAGGATGATGGAACAGGAAAAAAACAGAATGATTTGCATTTATATGCAATGGTATTTTGTGGGTAATTTCAGTGAACTTTAGTGGCAAATGATTATTCTATGCCGCAAAAGCCAAAAAAACACCTCTCCCATGGCTTATGACTTTTAGGCTTAAAATAGCTTAAACTTTTTATATGTCAGATAAAAAAGGCACCCCTTTGTTTAGACTTAAGCTTTTTTTGCTTTTAAACCAGACAAAAATCCTAAAAAAATAGGGCCTTTGGCAAAAAAAGAAGCTAAGGACATGTTTTGGTTTGAAGCAAAAGATTGCCACATTTTTTCACAAGTCTCTTAGATAGGTTTGATTAAGTTAACCCAGTGTTTGGTTCCTAGCCCCGAGTTAGACCTGCTAAACTTTTTCTGGCTAGATCCGACCCGTCATAGGCACAATAAGTTGTAGCAAGATTCCCTTAGTCAAACTAAGTTGTGGCTCCAATTTTTTTGACACAACTTTAGTAAATTTAGCATAAAAGTTTGACAAAGGGAGCCTTTTCACTACTCAAAACAACGGCAGGTAATCAACATGCTTAACTTAATGCCAAGTCTAACTAAACAAATCGGATGAATTCACTTATTTTTCCATAATAGGGCAGCTCAAGACGTGCTTAATTTTGTATTAAGCATGGCAAACACGGCTTCTACAAGCATCAACAATCTAGTTGGTATTAATTATGCTACAGAAACTGATTTTGGAATTAGGTTCACACGATGTAACTTCGAATATGTACCTCTAAATGGGAAAAGTTCATTAATTACATTTAGAGTATTTAGGCTAGCTATTCTTCAGTTGGGTACTACCCCAAGAAAGCATCATCGGGAATTTGATGACCCACAGGCAATCATTTCATAAACCAACCAGAATCGGTTTCAAATGGAACTAGAATAATAATGCATACTGAAGATTAAAGATTCTTTAGCTAATTCCACAATTCAAAGGAGATCCATAATTGTATATGCAATTGCAATTGTTTATGTTGGTAATAGCAAGGTAAAAGAACAATCATTGCTACAAAACAAGCTATCCTGGACGCTTCATTATAGACGATTCCAAAGGACAAAGGAACCGTTTGTGTTGTACTCATCACAGACGGTTGTGATAATTCACAGATGGCTCTTAAGAATAACCGTCTGGGGTAATCGCATACTTCACATATGGTTATTGTTAAAAACCGTATGTGAATTATCGCAAACGGTCCTCAACAATAACCGTATGTGATAATCGCAAACTTCACAAATGGTTCTTAATAAGAACCGTCTATGATATTCTTACCCGGTTACTTAACAAATATGCCATGAATTACAACAATAATACATGCACACACACAATCTTCTCTAGGCACTTGATATGGTCCAGAATGTGCTCCATATTCAACTCTAGCATGCTCCAGACACTTGTAAAATTAGCGATTTTTTAGTGATACTTCTGATGCTAGCAAGAGAAAAAAGTATATTTTTTAGATATAGAAGGAACTATCATAGGCAGTTTAGTGGGATAAACCGTTTGTGATATGTATTACATACAGTTATAAACTACAACAATCTGTAATATATTATCATCACAGAAGGGTATTAACAAGAACCATATGTGATGTTTATTTATCACATACGGTTTGTAATTGGAACCGTCGGTGATGTATATCATGCACGGTTATTAAAGAAGAACCTCTCGATAAGCGCGACTACTTTGAAGAAAATGACAAATACACCTAAGAAAAGTAACTAAGCCGACCACGAAGTATGATTTTTTTGTGGGGTCGTCCACGTAGCATGAGAAGGATGAGACAGTAGCCACGCCCAACCTGATCGAGCCTGCAAGTTCAAGAAGCATGGTTGCCAAGAGAGAGCGCATGAGGAGGCCAATTGTGTCTAGAGGAATGCCAACGAAATAACCTCTTGAATTTGCAGGCTCGATGAAGTTGATCATGGCTGCTGTCTTATCCTCCTCATGCTACGTGGATGACCCCCCAAAAAAAGATCATGCTTCGTGGTGGGCTTGATTTATTTCTTAGGCATACTCGTTGTCTTCTTCAAAGCAGTCGCATAAAAGAGAAAGGAATGGTAACCTTAGATCACCAAGAACAAATAGCAGATTTACAAACACACTTGAAAATCTACGGTATTTCTTTCACCAAACGCGCCACAGAGCTGGCCGCCTCCTTCAAAGCAGCCGCATATATATCAAAGATATTTCTCACTACAGATAGATCTAGATCTAAGGGGACGACCAGATATTTAATGACGCATATCACATACGGTTCTTAGCAAGAACCGTTTGTGATACGTATACCGTTTCACAGATGGTTCGTAAAAAGAACCGTCTGTGGGGTCTACGATAATCACAGATGGTGGTTAAGAATGGTCTGTGATATGCACAAGTAAATATCTGGTCGTCCCGACTCCAGACAGATTTGTCTCTGATATGCGGCTGCTTTGAAGGAGGCGGCCGGCTCTGGAGCGTTTTGTGAAAGAATTAAATACTGTAGATTTACAAGTGTGCTTGTAGATCTATTTATTTTTGGTGATCTAAGGTTAATATTTGCTTCTAATTATATGCATTATAATCTAGAGAGATCGACGATAGCGCAAACGGAAGAGTACGTAGTTGCATGCATTAATCTAATTTGTTATGTGCGTAGTGCAGATGAACCGAAGCTGGATTTATGTTGAGAATCGTGTGAGTGAAGAGTACATTGATGGTGTGTCTACTTTTAGAAGAGTTTCCGAGCAGGATATGTTGAAGAAGGGGATAAAATTTATGAACTGTCTATGCATTGATTGCGATAATCTAAAGATATTTACCAACCGTAGCGGATCGAAGGGCACTTGATTTGAAGGGGTTTCAAAAGGAGTATACATGTTGGACCAATCACGGTGAAAAACATATTATACGAATTAGGTAGTAACATCGTCGAGGAGACAACAATATACCGCGGATGTGGACTATGCTTTCGATGAGGGTAGGTCGCGACGATGACAATCTAGATCGGATGCTACGTGATGCAAAAGGGGACTATAGTGAAAGAGAGTTTGGTAAATTCGGAGGCTTAATGGAGGACTCGGTGAAACCTTTGTTCCCGGGCTGCAAGCCGGAATACACAAGGTTGTCATCCGTGCTTGAACTGCTAAAATTGAAGACAAGTAATGGTTGGTCCGACAAGAGTTTCATGACGTTATTAGGTCTCCTAGCGGATATCCTTCCAGAGGGAAACATGTTGTCCAGAACCACCTACCAAGCCATGAAAGTTCTTTGTCTATTGGGAATAGAAGTGGAAAGAATACATGCATGCCCGAACGATTGTATCCTCTACCATAAAGAGTATGCAAATATGTATGTATGTTCAGTGTGCAAAGTATCACGATACAAGCGTAAGAATCACTCCGATGACGACGAGGGTATTATGGTGAAGTAAGGATTTTCTGCTAAGGTGTTGTGGTATTTGCCTATAATTCCCTGTTTGAAGCGTTTATTTGCGAACTGAAAGGAGGCAAGATTGCTGCGTTGGCACTGAGATGAGCGTAAGAAAGATGGAAAGATAAGATACCCTACTGATTCTGCCCATTGGAGAAACTTTTCTATGAGCTTCAAAGACTTTGGTGCGGAACCAAGGAATATAAGGTTTGGTTTGAGTACAGATGGAATGAATCCTTTCGGTAACATGAGCAGCCGACATAGCACCTGGCTCGTGAATCTATGTATGTACAACCTTCCTCCTTGGCTGTGTATGAAACATAAATATATTTTGATGTCACTACTTATCCAAGGGCCGAAGCTACCTGGGAACGATATTGATGTGTACCTAGCACCATTGTTGGAAGGTCTTGTGACACTATAGAACGAAGGCGTACATGTATTGGATGCGTACAAACAAGAGAACTTCACTTTACGCACCATGTTGTTCTGCATCATCAATGATTTTACTGCCCTTGGTAATGTAACACCCTGACCCAAAATCGGCTCAATGCCCAGCCCACCATGGGGCGGACCCGCCCACACATAGCACCTCACTTACACTTTCGTCCTCGCTTCGTGTAAAAGGATTAACCCGGAGGTGCTATGTTTGGATCCAAAAGGCATTATATACTAGTACAACTCACTTGAGACAAGCAATGTGAGACTAATCCCACCACACAATTCCTCATGGGCCACATGGGCCACACTACGAGCAGGCCGGGGTATTACAGGTAACCCGTTGGGGTTCTGTACAAAAGGAGTCAAAGTATTCCCTCACTGCTTACATGATACCGAGAGTGTGTGGCTGAACAACTCTCGCAAAATTGTGTACATTCGTCACCGTAGGTTCCTTCCTAGGTATCACCCATACCGCAAGATGAAGAAATAATTCGATAGAAATAAGGAGGACGGTAAAGGTCCATGATATGGTTAAGGATATCGATGTTGTGCTTGAAAAGGGAAGTAAATTGATGACCCGTCAAAAGAACATCTGGAAGAAGCGATTAATTTTTTGGGACTTACCTTATTAGGAGCACTTAGAAGTTCGCCACTACATCGACGTCATGCACGTGGAGAAGAATGTATGTGATAGCTTGATTGGTCTCTTACTGAACATTCGTGACAAAACAAAGGATGGTGTTAACGCACGACGTGACTTGGTTGATATGAATATAAGGACCGAGTTAACGCCGAAAGAGACCGATAAAGGACGAACGTACCTTCCCCAGCTTGCTACACTCGGTCCAAGCCCGAGAGAAAGGAACTGTGCTAGAGCTTACATGATGTGAAAGTTCCGTCCGGTTGATTCGCCAGCATAAAGAAACTTGTTTCTATGGAAGATTTAAAATTAATTGGTATAAAGTCTCATATTGTCATGTGTTGATGACACAAATGCTTCTTGTTGCAATTAGAAGTATTTTGCCGAATAAGGTTCGAGTGGCAATCATCAGACCGTGTTGTTTCTTTAACTCAATTACTCAGAAGGTCATCGATCCCGAAGGACTAGATGCTCTGCAGGCCGAGGTGGTGGCGACTCTATGTCATCTTTAGATGTATTTCCCTCTGTCATTTTTTGATATTATGGTCCATCTCCTTGTTCACCTTGTGAAAGAGATAAAGATATGCAGTCCTGTATTCCTACGTCACATGTACCCGTTCGAGAGGTACATGGGAATTCTCAAGTCCTATGTACGGAATCGATATCGGTCCGAGGGCAGCATCATCGAAGGTTATGCAACCGAAGAGGTCATTGAGTTCTGCATCGACTACATGGCCCTGGTGGAATCGATAGGTATTCCTCTATCTCATCACGAGGAGAGGCTGGAGGGTATCGGGACCATCGGATGGAAAGCGATCACTCTCGATTTCGACGCGTACGTTCAAGCCCATTTCACAGTCTTGCAACATATGACCCAAGTGTCCCCTTACATCGACGAGCACAATATAGGCTACACCAACAGAATCCAGGCTGGTCGGAGGTTTGGATCACGAGAGAACACAACCGTCGATTTAACGAATGGTTAATGGTGCGATTCATTGGGAGGTCGTCATCAAGTGATGATATGCCGCCTGTTGGACCGAAGAGGCGACTAGAGGGGGGGGGGGGTGAATAGGAGCACGCTCACTTTTTCACAAATTATGAACTCAATACAATTTCACTCCAAGTAGCTATTTGAAAGCTATGAAGATCAATATACGATCAATGGAAGACTAGTATTGAATCCAATTAAACCCTAAGCAATGCTACAAAAATCAACTAAGATTGCAAAGACTCACAAAGACAGGCGGTCGACGCTGGACCCAATCGGTCGGACCGATTGTCGGGCGATCCGACCGGCGTTAGTCTTGGCGGTCGGACCGCTCAAAATCGATCGGACCGGTGATGACGGGCGATCCGATCGGCCGACTCGTAACCGATCCGCTGCAATAAAATCGGCCCGATGACGAAGTTGCAATTAGGTGAAACTTTGATTCTCAACTCTAATCTTTATGAAACTTTGCACACACCTTCTATATGCTATTGAGGACCTATTCCAATCGAATATTATGATAATTCTTGGAGCGATCTTGAGCAATTGCCAATTGATTAATGAAGGTCTAAAAGCAGGGCAAGAACGAAAACTTGATCCTAAAGCTTGTTCGTGAGGATTGATGATCAAGATGATGCTAGATAGATTCACACATATCACAGCAAGCTAATTCACGTGAAAGAATCAATCACAAACTCGCGCATCAAAGAAAGCCCTAAAAACACGAAATTGAAAGCAAGAACGAAAAGAGACTTATCTCAAGCAAACCTTGCATAGATTGATTTCGTGATTGTTCTTTGGATTACATCCACACCATCATGGATCGATGGACAATCAAAGATCACGAAATTCACCACAAACCATCAAGAGCCCTTGCCTCCACCTCAACTCCCTAAAGACAATTAGGGTTTTGAAACATAAAAAGCGAGAGAGGAGAGGTGCGACCACCATCTCCTCCTATTTATAGTGGAGGCCTAAAACTCTTAGGGTTTGACTCTCTTGAGCTCCGTTAAGGCCCACTAACAAGCGGGTCACACACGCACGCTTCACGGCGCCGTCTTTAACCTTTTGACCTAAACCGCTTCACCATGCGCCATGGATTCGCCAATAGGTCACCATTGTCCATCTTGTGTCACGCTTGAGTCGTTGACCTCACCCGCATCGTCGATCGTTACGGACCTCAACTCTTCAAGTCTAGTCCCGATCCTCCTCGCCGTTGACCGTCGTTGACCACCAAGCAACTGCACAACCACGGACAAGAAAACACGAATTCGGGAACAAGTTCTTCAAAACTTGACCCATGTTAGTCAAAACATGCATCATGCAAAACATATGCCATGGAACCCATGTACTTGACCTAACAAAACAAAGATCGCCACGAAGTTGGCGATGATCAAGTGGATCTCGGTCCGACCGCTCAGGTGGCGGTCGGACCGCCCTAACGGTCGGACCGCTCCACGTGGCCGGTCGGACCGCCTTGAGACTTAGCGAAATTCAAGCCCTCAAATTCAAACCTTCGGAAACTTTAAACCAATAGAACTTCTTCTGGAGACTCCAAAATTATGAGACCAAGTGCATTGGGATCCCTCACTTGCCTACAACACCTATTTTGGCCCACCCATTACGAGAACTTTTAGGTCATTGCCGGTCCGACCGCCCCATATGGCCGGTCCGACCGATTTGGGACCGGTCGGACCGCCGTGCAAGGACCGGTCGGACCGCCCCTATCCAGTAAGCCTGTAACTTTGTCGAAAACACGTGAAACGACAAACCGTAAACGCCATTGCCAATTGTCACATCATCCTAAGATCTGGAACATATCCCCATGAAATCCACACTGCCGTGGTTGGCGAAGGATCTCAAATTTACAATTGTTACATGGCAAGGATACGACATAAATAGGTACATATTTTATACGATAGCTCAGGATAGGAAGAGCACAGTCCAAAACAGCGGTGTCTGCATAGATACGTTTCACGAGCAGTTCAACACCACTGGGTTGAGCTCCTACTATGGGTTTGTAGAGGAGATTTCGGAGCTCGACTACGTACTTGTCAAGACCCCCTGTTTCAGGGCCATTTGGTCAAACTTCCACATGGTGTGAAGGTCCACAAGTACGACGTAACTACTGTGGACCTCGAATGTGTTGGATACGAACCATTCGTACTCGCTAAGCAAGTTGTTCAAGTTTTTTATGTAAAGGACCCGACAAATAAGAACCGTCACATAGTTCTTTGTGGAAAAAGAAGGATTGTTGGAGTTGAGAATATCGTGGATAAGGAAGAGTACAATCAATTTGACGAGTTGCCTCCTTTCACAGACAACATCAGACTCGAGGAAGAACCCAGTGAGGAAGCTAGCTATATGCGCTTCAATCATCGTGAAGGGCTATTTTTTAAACGAAATAGCCAAGTGGAATGATCCCATACGGTGAGCACCTATTTGGAAAATTATTCCATTGTAATTAAGAAACTCGGTATGTAATTAAGGAATTATTCCATTGTAATTGATTCACTAATCAAGAAATTATTCCATCTGTGATTGTATCTGCTTTCTTATTTTTAAAGGGCATGTCTAGCATTTCCTGTGGTTAGCCGAAAAACAGAATAGTAATTTTTCAGCTATAGAAGGAACTATCACATGCGGTTTAGTGGAACAAACTGTGTGTAATATATATAGCACAGACAATTCCTAAGGTGCCAAAATATTTCGCCTCTTGCGCACGCGTCCAAAAATTCCCACGCTAAGTATCACATACAGTTTCGTAATAGAACTGTCTATGATACTTACACACACGGTTCTTAAATATAACCGTCTGTGATGTGCTCGCTTATCGCGGACTGTCCTAGAATATAACCGTTTGTGATATACTTACGACCAAGTGTTGGTCGTAACTTTCTTATCACGCACGGTTCTTAAATATAACCGTCTGTGTTATGCTCGCTTATCATGAGCGGTCACGAATAAAATAAATGCGTGATATGCTTAAGACCAGGTGGTGATTGTAGATTTCTTATCACACACGATTTTTAAATATAACCGTCTGTGATATGCTCATTTATCGCAGACGGTCTAAGAATAGAACCGTCTGTGATATGCTCACGACCAGGTGGTGGTCGTAGTAAAGCTTACGACCATAGAGCTTATCACATACAGTCCTGGAATAGAACCGTCTGTGATTTGATCGCTTATCTTAGATGGTCCTGGAATAGAAATGTTTGTGATATGATCACTTATCGTAGACGGTTCTTTAAGAGATCTGTCTGTGATATATGATATCATAAATGGTTCTTTTTTTAGAACCGTCTGTGATATACATTTATAAGTAGGGGGCCGGCTAGGGTTTATGTCCTTACTCCTCAGAGCACACTCTCTGGTCCACCTCCCTAGCGTCCTTACTTCCCATGTTCCTCCCAAGCCTCCTCCCTTCGCGCTGTCGTCCTAACGCCGTCCTCCTCCCCGCGTTGGCGTCTTCCCTTTGCGACCCTGACCTCCTCCTCGCGCCGGCGTCCTCCCTCTGCAACCTTGACGCCGCCGCCCCTAACCTCGACAACCCTCGCTCCCTCGACCTCGACTCCCTCTTGGTCCATGCACTCCCGTCAAGGTACGATCACCGCTTTGGATTGTGCTAGTAAATATTTCAAAGTATGCTGATTTGATTAGCTCTAGTTAGCACTGTAAGATATTACTTTGTTAATCTTGCGAGATAGCAAGTAAGCGAGATGACGTCCGCACCGTCTTCCCTGCCGTCATCGACGTCGCCGAATGCGTCTGGATCACCGAGAAAAGTGGTACCTAAGCGACATGCCACAGGAATATCGAAAATGCTTGTGGTCTGAATGACCATCATGGCCATCAGTCCCTCTAGGGTCCCTCTGCTTCCCCAGAAAGCAACGACAGCATTCCGGACCACCTACGGTATACTTGCAAGGGAACGGGTCCCCATCACCACACAAAAATAGAAGGATGTGATGGACGTATAGAAAGCGTAGCTGTGGACTGAAATTACAACGTCGTTCGAGATGGCACACGCTTGGAAAACCTTCAAGAGCCAGCTTATCACGGAGTATGTGAATAAGGATCGGACGCCCTACACAAAGTATAGTTTCGTGTCGTCGGATACTTGGAACGCCTTTGTGCAAATGAAGACGACGGATGAATTTCAGCAGCAAAGTGTGGCGCACAAGGTTAGCCAGACACAAAATATTCACCCCCGTAGACTCGACACCATTGGGTACATGGGTAAAATCCCGAGATGGATGAGTGGGGACAATGTGGCAGTCTGGTCGGAGGTCTCTCCGCCATTTGCCGGCATCACAGACGAGCGCACCCGAAATTGGTTAAGAGCGAGGGCCTCAACCACGTTGTCGGGTGCCATCTCTTTCACAAACTCGGCAAACGAGGGAGTGTCCAACGCCTGGTAAGATATGTCGAGCTACCTAGCTAGTTTTTAATAAGTCCATAACTTCGTAGGGTCTAAAATAACATGATGGCCTCTTACAGTAAACATTGAGTACCCAATCTTCCCAATGCTCCTTCGAAGTAGTCAGGGAGAAGGATATACTATCCATAGCCCTGGGAAACAAGGAGCACCTGGGTCGCAGGGTTTACATACCTTGGAAGCATGGATTCCCACACGACTCCGAGGCGTATTATAGGAGTTGGAAGAGATCCAAAGCTGACGCGAGGAACAGTGGAAAGCGGAGGTTACTGCACAGATTACTGAATAATTTTAAGTATAGATAACAACATTACAGGAACAAATCAATTAAATCCTCAACCGGTTGCAAGATGCCCCCGCGATTTTGAGAGCCAGTCCCCTCAACATCGAAGTAGCGTCACGTCCACGCCTGCACTTTCTGAACTTGGCGATGCCCAATTACCTATTGAGCTCATCCAGGTAATGTACATCTCTAGGATGCTCCAAAGATAAACCTGTAGGATGCCTTAGCTAATTGTGTATCATTTTGTAGGTGCCCACGCCCTGCAAGCTCCAAGCGAGGTTGGTTGGGTCCATTCCTGTTGAGGCTGGGTGGGGGTGGTGTTTCCATGCTAGGATGGGATAGTGGTGCACGGTGCTCACTTGACGCATGGTTACGCCAAGGTCCAGGTGGACATGGTACATTATAATTTGATGTTCATCCCGCGGGAAAAGCGCCCGAACGAAGACATCATAACACTAGGGGATGCCTTGCACACTTTTATCTTGTGGCCCAAGAGGACATCGCTCGACCCTGCAGTGCCACAATCTCCACACGGCCATGCCTCGATGACTTCGCCTCAACCCCCGCTTTAGAAGGCCTCCGTATCCCGTACTGTGGAGACGGCGCTAAAGAAACAAAAAAAGCTTATCGAGTCGTATTCTAGGAAGACACCTAGCACGCGAGGCGCTAAGGTCAAAACGAAGAAGATTAAGGCACCTCACATGTCCCAGACGTTCTCCCTTGGAATGTCGTTGGTCTCGACACAACATTCGCCACATTGGTTTGGCTTGCGGACTTTGCATGCCCAGTACATGGGGCGAACCGACGAGGCGAGGGAAGGCGGTGTCTTGGATTCACCATCGGCTACAATGAGAACCATTTCGCGAGGCTACTTCGTCGTGTGCTTCGAAGACTAATTTGATCTATTCAACCTCGATGCCTCACTTCTACGACGTTGGACATTGTAAGTGTGTACAATCAAATTTTACATTCACGCAATACCAATAAATATCATAACTCATTGCTTATGTGTAGATACATGATGCAACAAACCCGGCGATCGTGACAACTAGTGGGTTTCCTCGACCCACATTTGATCTAAGAGCAATGCATCCTCGAAGACGCAAACTATGTCGAGAAGTACATATGAAGGGATTGCATACTAACCACGACAAGGACTACATCTGGTGCCCTACAATCGTGGGTAAGTGCTTCACTACTTACTGTACAAATTTCATTTATTTTTTATACGCAACATGTACTTAGGTTTAATGACTAAAACGACATACATGAGTAGGTGGCACTATATCCTTTTAGTCATTGTACCAAAGTAGAATAAAATAATATACCTTGATTCCTTAGTCAATAACAACCATGACTTCACTATTGTGTAAAAAGTACTCGACATGTATGCTCATTTCCTCCATACGTAACCCTATTGTAGTTTTCCTTCGTTTGAAATGGACGAGGATAATTTTTTCGAATCACATAGGTCGTTTAGCGCTTATGTTGCCGAGGGAGGGACACACAATGAACCGGGTGCCACCGCTGCGACCACGGATCGATTTCTAGTATCCGCTCTGACATAATAATCCTATATCATACTACGTAACCTGGCCTCTCGAACTGACTATACCTATATCCTGTATCACACTTCCATTTTTGCAATGCCACCAGCAACTACGTCAAGATAACATATGTGCATTCTACGTTTGTCGTCATATGCTGGAAATCATGAGTGCTAGCGATAGAGCATGAAAATACCAGAAAGTAGCTTCCATATAGACTTACTCGTGGAAGTTCGAGGACGGCTCGCCACCTTCATCATGGGGAGATCATTAAAGAGAGTGGAGAGTTTTATCTCGGCGACTTTGATTTATTGTAATTCACTTTGAGTTATAATAGAATCACTCTATAATTAGATCATTAAAGTAACTTTGTAATTGATACTGAGTTTGTAAATCACTTTGAGTTGTTCTATATCAAATCAATTGTGATATATCTATTTTCTACTTGCTTGTTTTCAGAGGGCATGGCTAGCATTACCTGAGGCTAGCTAAAAAGTTAAAATATATTTAGGTATAGAATGAACTATCACAGACGATTTTGTGGAATAAACCGTATGTGAATGATACTCACAGACGGCTACAACTAATAACAATATGTGATATGTATACAATCACATATGGCTACTACTAACACCTGTTTGTAATATGTATCCAATCACAAACAGCTACGACCAACAACTGTTTGTGATATATCGCATATCACAGACGGCTACTATAAAAAACTATTTGTAATATCTCACATATGGTTTTTGGTGGAAACCGTCTGTGATAGTAGGACTTCACAAACGGTTTCAATAAATAACCTCCTGTGATATCCCACATATCACAGATGATTTTTTATGGAAACCGTCTGCGATTGTAGGCCTTCACAAATGGTTTAAAAAATCATCTGCGATATGTGGGATATTACAGATGGTTATTTGTTGAAACCGTCTGTGAAGGCCTACTATCACAGACAGTTTCCACAAAAACTGTCTGTATTGTGACTTTTATCTGTATTGTGACTTTTAACAGACGGCTCACAAACCGTCTGTGGTAACTGCCTGTTATTACAGACATATAGATTCATATGGTTCAAAAACCGTCTGTGATGAACCTATATGTAGTAGTGAATAGTAGGAAATCAATGTAAATAAGACTACTAAAAATGTAATACCAACTTGCAAGAACTACTAAAAAACATATACTTGCAAGACTCACCACAGCAACACCAAGCTCTCAGTACACGATGCCAAGCAACAATCCATACAAAAAGTAATTAGGGAGAAGAATGTGTAGGTTCTTACCTTCGGCCAGGCACAGAGCGGGAGGAGGTGGCGTAGTTAGGCTCGAGGAGGAGGAGATGGCATGGCCAGGTGTGCAGGAGGAGGCTAGGCGCAGAGGAGGAAGTCGGCGTGGAGGTGGAGGCCGAGAGCCGACCGGCGTAGAGGAGGAGGTGCTGCGGTGGCCGGGTGCGAGGCGGGGAGGGGAGGCCGGAGAGATGCCGGGCGTGGAGAGGGGATGCGGTGGCGGGAGGCGAACCGATGACGGGAGGACAACCGGCGGCTAGGGTTGGGCACGGGAGAGGAGAGAGCTACAGATGGGAAAGACAAGGAAAAATGAAGAACGGCCTAGGTTGCGCGAGTTAAGTCGCCTTTATCGTACCCACGATTGTTAGCGTGACAAGCTAGTTGGTCACGCTATGGGATCTGCACGACAAGCGTCATGCAAGCCTACCGGCGGCACGGCGCGCGGATGAGGTTTGCGTGACATGTTTTGTCACGCGATATTTGTGGTGTGACAAAGCGCTTTTGCCCACGCCACGTGCAATACGTGACCAAAGGGTTGAAGTGGAAATAAAGTTAACGAGGGTTAAATTTATAATAATATTTAAAAAATAAATAATAAAAATTCATGAATAGACAATAATGAGTGAGACTTGCATATACTTGTTGGGGCAGTCTTCTTTTAAGTCACATGCAAGTTTGGATACTATGAGGTCCACTCCAATTTTGTTGAATAGGAGATGGCGTGTGTTTATCATATGGAAAAAGTCTATTATTCAAACTTTAACTATCGCCCAAGTCCGATTTTCAACTTCAAACTCCAGAACCGTTTAAAATGCACCTCGAACTCTAAAAAATGTCCACTTTGCCCCCTTCGGCCCTTCCCATCTGGTTTCATGTGATGTGTCTGCCATGTGCGTGCCACATCATCTAACAAATCATAAAATAAAAAATTGATGGGCCCACATGTAAGTCCCTTCCCCATCTTTTTCTTCCTCTCTCTTCTCCTCTGTTTCTCCCAGCCCCTTTTCTCGTTGCCCATGATGCCATGTGTGAGGCCCAAGAAGTCGGCCGGATCCTGCGGCCTCGGCGCGACGGCGACATGCGCGACCACCACATTGAATAAGAAGTGTGTCTGCATTTTCGGCATCACCATCGAGTGCGCAATGAGGTGGGCTATGGTCGGGAAGGTAGTTGCGTCTATGATCCTGTATCTCAAGAAGAGTGGGCCTGTGAGGCCGAGGTGGTGGTAGCTGTCGCTTTGGCGCCACCTTTGTGGTGCTTGGGCTGGAGGACGCGGCAGTGGAAGGCATAGTGGAAATCTTGGACATCGTTGGTGATGACGTGGAGGGCCAGGAGAAGGGCGAGAAAGGGGGAGGGTGGAGATTTTGTGCGAAGGGGCAAAGGAGGTAGGGCGGGAGCGAGGCGGGGGTCGCGCCGGCGGCGACGTAGTGGAGGGAGGAGGGGGTGGGGAGTAGGTGGTCGAAGCGGGAGCGGTTGGGCGTGCTGCCGATAAAGGGTGCGGAGGGGATGCCAGTGAACTCCTACACCATGGTGTGGAAGGTGGAGGTGTCGGTGGTCAGCACTGTCGCCGTCATGAGCGACCTCGTAAGCATTGTTGGTTTCCACGAGCTTCGCGGCGGCGCGGTGGAGGCATGGAGAGGGAGGGAGGGAGGAGGAGGAGGTATTGGTGGTCGGCATGGAGAGGGAGTGAGACGGGGAGGGCGGGGGAGGAGGAGGCGGCAGCAAGGCCCGTTCAGCGGTGGTTGGCTTGAAAGAGAGAGACAGAAAAAGCAGAAAGAAGGGAGAGGGGGACTGGCATATGGGCCCCATCCTACTCAGCAAAAACCACCACCACGTGCTCAAAAACCACCTGCACATCAATGAAAACAGTGGGTGAGAAGGACCGATGGGTGAAAAAAGAACGATTTTGAGAGTTAGAGATTGCATTTTAGACGGTTTTGGAGTTGGATGTTGAAAATCGGACTCGGACAACAGCAGAGGGTTGAAAATGGATATTTTCCTTATCCTAACAACATATGTTGGGTATACATGGACAAGATGCATGTCTTACCCCACCTCCGAAGCTCTCGATAGCACATATCAATCTAGAGGTAAAAGCATGCAAAAATAGGAATCAATAGCACACAGGAACAAACCATAAAAACAGGGGGAAACTTGCAAAAACATACCAAGTTGTCAAAGATATGTCCCTCTGATGATGTTGGTATGTTGTATGAAGCCCGCAAATATTGGCTTGTATAAAATTGGATTAAGAGATGGCTTGGGTAATGATCTCCACTTTCACATTTGCTATCGGTTTTACTTGTATAGAAGGAACATTATTCACACAAAGAAAAGTGCACAGTACTAACATAAGGTGCTTTTAAGATTAGTGAGATTTTCTTTACTCAAACATAATAAAAAATCTCCTTCCACTAGTGATTGATAGAGCTCCTGCCTATTTCCAAAAAAAAAAAAAAAGATAATGAAAACATCTGCTACATGCGAGAACTGAGAAGGGGTTTGTGTTTTAGTATTACTCCCTAACATATAATTCAAAAAGGTAATGCCATATATGTATATTGGGGTTTGTCTAAATCTTGGTACCCAAAACAACAAGTAAAGGAGAACAGAGTGAGTATTCATTACACCCAAAATTTGTACGACACGATTAGTGCTCGGACGTACGATTCGAGCGTTAGAGCCGTACGCTATCTTGTCGTTCAATCTAACGCTATGGTGTTCATCTGTCCAATTTCACAGTTTTTTCTTTCACCCCCCGAAACAAGCGAAATGACTTCTATGCAACATCACGCACCCCCGACAACAAACAAAACCGTCTAGAATTCCTTCTCCTCTGCCCAATCTTAGTTGTTGGGCGAGTTCTTTGAACTTGAACAACTAACACAAAAGTTCAAAATAAAATAAACCTGTGATGTTATAACTATTGCAACAATTTGGAAATACGTATGCAACAATTTGATGAAACACTTACAATAAAATAATCCAGAGAAGACATGTTCCCAACAAACTAAAATGTGATCATATGCAGCATCTGTGGGCAATGTGTGCAATAATTTTAATTCATGTGTGTAACATTTGAAAATAACAGTGAAAACATCCGAAAATAATTGTTGCAAATATGCCAAAACAAAAAAAAAATCGATGTTACAACAGTGCAACATTTGAAAACAGCAGTGAAAACATCCGGAAATTAAAAATAGTGCAACATTTGAAAATAGTTGTGGCAATATTTTTGGACAATGATGCAACAAATCAAATGGTGAAGGGGCTGCAACAAAAGGTTTACTCTTGTGCAACAAATAAAAAATATCATTGCAACAAATAAAACCCTCTGTCGCAACATTTGATGCAAATAAACATCACAATTTGTTTGTTTTATAGGTCACCGTCACGGCGGATGACAACGAGCTTGTTGCGGTTGTGGGAGCCGGCGACCTACCCGACGCTCGCCTCCATCTCTCCTCCTCCTCCTCTGTCGGCCACCGCCGATTACTGATCTCGTGCTCTACCAGATCTCGAGAGAGGTAGGGAGGAGAGAGGAGCATGGAGGGTCACACAAGTTCCAGCTAACCATAACCATATGCGGTGAGAGAGATAGAGAGAGAGAGAGAGAGAGAGAGAGAGAGAGAGTGTGGCAAGGAGGAGTAGGGGGAAAGAGAGAGAGCGTGCACTGGTTTTCAAAGTGAAGAAGGTAAAAGTAAAAGTGATTAACAAATACAGTAAGTAGGTGGAAGAGCATCCGATACTTTGAGAGTGACAATTGGCCGTGGATATAAGAGTACAGACGAGAGACACTTTATCCTCACCGTAGCGTTACCCAAAAATTTGTAAGACGGTGATGGATTATCTCGAGCGGATTTTCTGAAACCCGTGTTTTCACCCGAGTAATTCATTTGCTTTGTACCATATGGCCCAAGATTCCTTTTAAAAAACCATATGGCCTAGGATCGGCATCATTGGGCTCTTCTGCTGCTGTCGTGCGGCAGATTGCCAGCCGATAGATGACTTCGGCCTTAACCCCCGGGAAAAATGAGGAAGCACGAACCGGGCCTAGCGCTACGTGCAAAAATCTTGCACCGGGGACTGGAGGACGACTGGACGGGTGTCAGTGCGTGGCGCTTGCGTTGCATGAGAGCCTCTCATCCTCCCGCCTGCGAACCCCATCCATCTCTTCAGTCTCCCCCCGGCTCCCGCACGCACGCCCATGGCGTCTCTCTACCACTCCTCCCTCCCACTCTCCCCGCCGTCCTCCTGCCATGGCGCCCTCCCCTTGGCCCCTCGAGCCGCGGCTCCTCCCTTCGCCTGCCACTGTAAAGCGCCACGGCGAGACGACCACGACGAGGAGCTCCTCCACGTGCTCCAGTCCAACGGCAACGGCAACCTCCACAGGGAACAACCCACGCCGGCACAGGTTCTTGATGCGGGCTCTGAAGGATTGGGTGACGACGGCGGCGGAGGGAAGACGAGTTCGGGTCTCCGGGCGCGGGACTGCGCGAAGCGGATCATGGGCCTCCCCGTGGAGGAGCGGGTGAAAGTGCTCGACCTCCTGCAGCGCGACGACGGGGCACTCACCGTCTCCGACTACAACGACATCCTCTCCGCGCTCGCCAGGGCCGGGGACCACGACTCCGCGGTCGCGCTGTTCCTGGCGCTCGAGCCCAACGGCATCGCCCCCGACGCCCACTCCTTCGCCACCGCCGTGCAGTGCCTCTGCAGGAAGGGCGCGCCCAACGAGGCCAAGGAGGCGCTCGACCAGATGCTGGCGCGCGGGCTCCGCCCCACCGTGGCCACCTTCTCCGCCGTCGTCGGCTGCCTCTGCAAGCGCGGGCGGGTCACCAGGGCCATGGAGGTGTTCGACGCCATGCGCGCAGTCGGGTGCGAGCCCACCACCCGAACCTACAACAGCCTCGTCGGCGGGCTTTGCTACGTCGGTCGCCTCGAGGAGGCGCTAGACCTCCTCAACATGCTCAAGGACTCGCCCAAGCAAACGCCGGACATCTACACCTTCACCATTGTCCTCGACGGGTTCTGCAAGGTCGGCCGGACGGAGGAGGCCACCGCCATCTTCCAAGACGCCGCCGGGATGGGCCTCTCGCCGACGATATTCACCTACAACGCGCTGCTCAATGGCCACTGCAAGGAGGGGAATCCGCTGAAGGCGTATTGCCTGCTCATGGAGATGTGCGGCAACGACGCGTGCCCGGCGGACAAGATCAGCTTCAGCATCGTGCTGCCGGCGCTGCTGCGTGCCGGCAAGATCTCCGCGGCGTGGAAGACGTACAAGCGCATGGAGCGCGCCGGGTTCGAGGCGGACGGCCGCGCGCTGGACACGCTCGCCCGGGGCCTGTGCCGGCAGTGCGCGGCGGACATCTCGGCCATCAGGGACGCCAAGGAGGTGTTTGGCAAGGTGGTGGCGTCCGAGCACGAGCCGGTGTCGTACACATACTGCCTGATGGCGCAAGCGCTGGCACGCGGCGGCGAGGTGGACGCGGCCGTGGCGCTCCTGGGCGAGATGGTGCGCAAGGGGTACGCGCTGCGGAAGCGCGCGTACACGGACGTGGTGCGCACGCTGTGCGAGCGGGGCAGGGCGCGCGACGCGCTGCGGGTGCTGGCGCTGGTGATCGCGAGGGACTTCGTGCCCGGACGGAACGCGTTCGACGCGCTGCTCGGCGAGCTCGCCCGGCAGGGGAGGTGGCCCGACGCGATGGCCGTGTACGCCGCCGCGGTGAAGCGCGGCGTCGTGGTCTCTTGGAAGCACCATGTCAAGGAGGCGCTGCTGCAGGAGCAGGAGGAGACGCCGGGACCGTCGGTGCAATTGGGCGTCCCGCAGTGAGCGATTGTATTTGTACCGCAGGGATCTCACTTTTTCGAGGCCTTTTCCGGTGTTGGAACTCGGAAGCGAGGCTTCCATTCGGCTTCCGTTGCCGAAGAGAGTGGCCTGACTTGGTGTGCAAACGGAAAAACGCGTCGTGATTCTCCGAGGAACAAGCGATGCCGGCATTTGCGTGCGATCGATTTTGGTATTCTTTCGAGAGGAAGACACTCAAATTTTCGAAGAGTGACCAATTTCGAATCTATCAGCTTAATCGGCCGGGAGCATCAGTATCATTCAGTAATTCGGTGGCGGGTTGTTGTAGATTGTTTGCAACTTGTAAGTAGATGGATAAAAAACTTGAGTGTGTTGTCTATCAATTACCACACCACAAGTAAATGTCCTGATGCATCAGAAGTTCAATTTCTCTACTATGATCAAAAACCCCAAAAGACTATTGCCTGCACAGCTTTTGCCATGCATCCACAGACAATTTCACGAGCATCTTTATTTATTGACGACGTCAAAATTCCATGAAGACACACGGACGAGCACAACATGGACTAGCGCGCGCACACAGCGGAAGCACACACATGGTTACTTAGATTCAAAAGTTTCGACCACAAAATAAACGCAACCGCATACTTAGGCATGGATGCATCACCTGCCCAATAACCATTAAGCAGCTAGCTGCGTGCGCGTACTCCTTCGCCACCTGCTTAATAACCAATGGCTCCCTCTGCCCTTCTTCTCCTCCCACGCCTTCTCCTCCTTCCTTTTCTCCAGCAACCCCTTCTCCTCCTCCTTCCTCGTCTTCTTCTTCTCAGGCAACAACGGCAGTATCACCATCTGCTTCTGTGCCAGCACCAGCTCCCTGATCTCCTTCTCGGGGACGCCGAACCCGGCCGCGAGCTCCGACCTGAGCATCGTGCGGACGATCGAGGTGGCGCCGATCAGGAACTGCGGCCGGTTCCGCCGCGCCGACGTCGTGAACCCAAAGAACTCGAACGGCCCGCCCCGCGACGCCACTTGGCAGAACAGGAAGTAGCGCGGGATCCAAAACACGTCGCAGGCACGCACCGACGCGCTCATCGCCAGCGTTCGAATCTCTACTGGTGTGAACTGCTACGAAGAGCAAGGATGCAAGAAGTGTCCGTGGCTCGTACGGCGGTGAGGTTGAAGAGATAGATGCCGATGTCGGAAAGGTCGTGGGACTCGTAGGCATGCTTGTCGACAGCGAGGCTCCAACCGTAGGTGTTCCGGAATCCGGGCTCGTGGTCGTAGAGGTTGTACGGCTCCAGCGTGCACCGTCTCGTCCTTCTTGTTCAGCTGCGCGATATTGGAGGCCCCTACGACGAGCCTGCCCATCAGCTTCCTCCACGACCATGTCGACTGCTCCTTACCGCATTCCTCTTCTCACCTCTCCCCCCTGGTCTCCATGGCTCGGTCTCCCTGCGCCTCGCTCCCTTGTCTCCCACATCACGTCTGCCTCCCTGTCTGTGCTCACGCTTGTCTCCATATCCACGCTCTTTCACTACTACAGAAAATAACATCATAGACGGTACAAAATCGTTACCACAGACGATTTTTTGAACCGTCTAACTTTATGTGTCTGTGATGACATGAGGTCATCACAGACGGTTCTTGTTGAGAATCGTCTGTGATAGTCTATTTTCACAGACAGTTCTGAACAAGAACCTAAAGGATTGCAGGAAGGCTACAATAGAACAAAATAAAATTTTACCGCGCAACCAAGAAACCTTCGCTAGTAATAGATCACGAGATTACCACTAGGCGTGCCGACTCGTAGCGGAAGTAGAATCGATGCAGCGAGTTGATGCGGTCGTAGTCATACTCGCCACATGTCTTCTCCTCCGAGTAGCCGTACTCGCCGCGTGTCTTCTCCTCCGAGTGGTCGTACTCACCGCGTGTCTTCTCCTCCTGCTCCTGTGATTGTCACGAGTTGCGAATCGTCTTAGCGCTGATGCTTCACAATAACACCTCTAAGGTATCCACACGTACAGGGTAGGGGCACCATGCGCTGGAGTGCTAGCACCGATGGCGTGGTTGAGAAAGGCGTGGCAATTAGAGTTTTGGGAGTTCTTCAAAAGATCATCACACCCCTTGCCACGGCCCCTCAATTCATAGGCATCCATAATAGGTCTCGTACTTGAGGCCCATTAAGAACTCGTGGCCTACAAGAATTCGGATCACCATCCAAATCAAATCCTAGTTTTTTAAGTATGCGACCCTATAGGTTCATGTATAATCGGTTGTGATTCGGAAACTCTTTTCCGACCACTAGTCGTTAGCGGTACCTAGCAGCCCATAACGATTCCCAAAACACATATAGAATATATCGGACGAACCTTAATACAATATGATCTATGACTAGGTCCATATCACTAACGACCAGCTCGTATCTCTATACGACCAGTTCATATTTGGTCTCGACCAATTCGTAACTCCTTATGACCAAGTTTTGACCACTTAGTGACCATGTTCGACCAGCCTACGACCAGCTCGTATCTCCATACGACTAGTCTATATCTGATCGAACTGAAAGACCTTCTCGTGTATTCTCCCTTTACCTCACGATGCCTGGTTGAACTCTAGGTGAGATATTGTATCATCCATGGACTGTTCAATACTTTCTCGATCAAGTGTCGAATAACTTCATGTAGTTGACAATTGGACCACAAGTGGCATGGCCATGCACTTTCTTTATCCGACCTCAACGAGGGGCTCAGAGACATCTCTCCTATTATGTTAGGAGGAGTAAATCCCATATTCGACCAATCATATCCCTCCATATATTTCATAGCATACCCGAAAGCCATCTTTATAACTACACAGTTACGAGTAGCATTTGGCAACCCCTAAAAGGGCTACTACACATGTAGAAAACCTTGCTGATCTCAAGTTTAAGAATTATACATCATCATTGCTTGAGATTAACTAATGATACATAGAATCATAATGATCTCAACAGTGTCTCAAGGTGGGTATTTTCCAACACCATGTTCTCTAACATGTGTCCATATTATTGGTTTGATATCTCCATATCCATGACCTGCGAAACATAGTCATCAACCAATACTTATGCTAGTCTATTCATATGTGTTCTCATATGTTTCCGACCACGGAACGTTTAAGAATAATCATCGCATAAATATAGAGTTTCACAATCAAGTCGCATACTTGATAATAAATATTATTGATATTATTTTAGGAACAAGATAACATATTATCCAATGTTATAAACATAATGAAATATAATCATCTTTATGATTGCCTCTAGGTCATATTTCCGTGAGTAATCGCTGACACAAAACCGCGTGAAAAAGCTATCACAAGCGGTTCTAAACAAGAAAATCAGTGATAGTAATTATCATGAGCGGTTCTTGAAAATATACTGTGATAGTTTTTTCTATTGTAAAAAAAAATTAAATTTTGAATGTTTCATAGTTGGTACCATCATAGTTCCTAATATAGAACTTGAACCTAGAAGATGAAATGTATATGTGAGCTTTTCATCTTCAGAGACTCTTGAAAATATATGAAAAAGGCATCACTTCTATACAAAAACCTTTCTGACCCCCCTTTGCGGCCTGTGAGTACCCTGATGCTGCCCATCTTGACCATAGTGTCAGCAAAGTCTTGCTGGAAGTAGGGCCCGAAGAGGGTTTGAGGAGGCCCGAGTAGGAGCTGATGACGTCGAAGGTAGAGGCGTCGTTGTAGAGCACGGCGTCAGAGGCGATGACGACAAAGCCGTTGCGGATGTGAGCCGCTGCACCCATTTACCATTTTACGTACGTGCACCCATAAGTTAGCTACCATGATCGATCGAGCCATCGAGGAAGAAGAAGTTTGTTTGCTTACAGCTGAGGAGGAGTTCTTGTCGTCGAGGCTTGTGGCGGTGAACTTGGACTGGAGCACGTCGACGGACTCGTGCACGTCCAGCAGCACGGTGGAGTCCCGCAGGTTCGACACCCTCCCGAGCACGTCCCGCCTCGACTCAGCTATAATATATAAGGACATCACCAAAATATTTTGCCTCCCCATCACAGACGGTTATAAACCATGCTACACAAAACCCCATCACAGACGGTTATAAACCATCATCACAGATGATTTTTTGAACCGTCTAGATTTATGTGTCTGTGATAATAGACGGTCATCACAGACGGTTTTCAAACCGTCTGTGAAAAAAGGTATCACCGACGGTTCTTGTTCAAAACCGTCTGTGATAGTCTATTTTCGTAGACGGTTCTTGTTCAGAACCGTCTATGATAGTAATTATCACAGACGGTTCTTGTTCCAAACCGTTTGTGATAGTTTTTTTTATTACAAAAAAAAAATCAAATTTTGAATATTTCATAGTTGGTACCATCACATTTTATGTGAGCTTTCCATCTTCAGAGACTCTTGAAAATACATAAAAACGGCATCACTCCCATACAAAAACCTTCCTGACCACCCCCTTGCGGCCTGAGAGTACCCCGATGCTGCCCATCTTGACCATGGCGTCGGCGAAGAGTGTGTTGAGGAGGCCCGAGTAGGAGTCAACGACATCGACTGTGGATGTGTCATTGTAGAGCATAGCGTCGGAGGCGATGACAGTGAAGCCATTGCGGATGCGAGTGAGCCACTGCACCCATTTACCATTTATGTACGTGCACCCATAGGTTAGCTACCATGATCGATCGAGTCATCGAGGAAGAGGAAGATTGTTTGCTTACAGCTAAGGAGGACGAGATCCTTGTCGTGGAGGCATGCAGCGGCAAATTTGGACCAAAGCACAATGACGGAGATGAAGTCCAAGACCGACGTCGTCCGCAGTTCGACGCCTCTCGGCAAAGACATCCCCCTCGGCTATTATTTATAAGGACAGCGCTAAAATATTTTGCCTCCCGCGCACGCATTCAAAAAATTTCGATCTCCCGCGCCGTAAATCACAGACGGCTTCATACAAAAACCGTCTGTGATGACATATCATAGACGGTTCGTATCATGAACCGTCTGTGATAAGCATATCACCACAGACGGTTCGTATCATGAACCGTCTGTGATATGCATCTCACTACAGACGGTTTGTATTAAGAACCGTCTGTGACTTTACCATGGCTTGGAATTTTCCTTCCAAGCCATGGTAAAATCCAAGCTATAGTAAAATCAAAGAGACGATCTGTGATGAAATCAAAGCCATAGTATTAAGAACCGTCTCTGATGACTTAGATTATCACAGACGATTTTTCTTAAGAACCGTCTGTGAATTATCATAGACGGTTCTATTTACAAGCCGTCTGTGGTAATTCTGTATCAGAGACGGTTCTTATGGAATCATATGTGATAACTACAACACAGACGGTTCCAAAGGAACCGTCTATGATGAGGCGTCTAGTATAGTTTGTTTTGTAGTAGTGATAGTTCTTTAAATATTTTATTTACGGGAGCATTGGAAGATATGCAGATTCTCAAGTATAAGGTAAAACCCATGAAATATGCCTTCCACAGCATAGTTCAGGGTTCTACTGCCAAACCAATAGGACAGCTGTCCCAATTGGTTACGTTCGGAAGACCCGACAACTTCCAAACAGAAAAGGTTCCATATGATGTGGTAGATTTTCAAACCGCATACAATGGAATCCTCGGTCGTCCAGCTTTAGCAAAATTTCTGATAGCCACACATTACGATTATCAAAGTTTAGAAATGCCAGGACCGAAGGGAGTTATCACGGTTCGAGGAGATCGCAAAATGGCTTATGCATGTGATAAAAAATCCTTAGAACTAGTCGATGAGCTTCCGACCAGAGACACTAATCCGCCTACCATGCAGGTCAAGCACTCGAGGCCAAAGATAGCCCCAAAGCCTTCCGACCAGACCAAGAAAGTACCACTCGGCAAAGGCACTCCTCTGGAAAGCACCAATGCACTCTCTGGCTCAAGAAATGCTAATGTGTCTGCCCAAAAGGTACTGGTCGAGCAGGACTCAACCGCAAATGGGAAGAGTCGCTCGCCTCCTTCCTTCGAGCAAACCAGGACGTATTCGCCTGGCAGGCGTCCGACATGCCCAACGTCTCCAGGGAGGTGATCGAGCACATGCTAACTCTACAGCCTGACAAAAAAGCAGGTCAAGTAGAAGCTAAGACGTTTCGCATCTGATCGGAAGGAGGCAATCTAGTCGGAGATCGGCAAGCTCCTCACGGCTGGATTCGTTTGTGAAGTTGACCACCCAGAGTGGCTCGCCAACCCTGTAATGGTTAGAAAAAGCAATGGGAAATGACGAATGTGTATTGACTTCACAGATCTTAATAAACCTTGTCCGAATGATGACTTTTCCCTTCCACGCATTGTTCAACCGATAGACTCTACTTCCGGGTGTGAGTTGTTAAGTTTTTTAGATGCGTACTCAGGGTACCACCATATTAATATGAGTAAAGATGATGAAGATAAAACTTCCTTCATCACTCCATATGGCACTTACTGCTATTTTAAGATACCATTTGGTCTAAAAAATGCTAGTGCAACTTTTCAAAGATTGATACAAAAAACCTTTAATCGTCATATAGGTCAAAATCTAGAAGCTTACGTGGATGACTTGGTTGTGAAAAGCACCAACACTAGCGACCATATTTCCGACCTACACAACACTTTCAATAACTTAAGAAGTCATAACCTTAAGTTAAATCCAGAGAAGTGTGTGTTTGGAGTTTTTTTGGGAAAGCTTCTTGGATTCCTAGTTTCGGCTAGAGGTATTGAAGCAAACCCAGCAAAAATATCGTCCATCGACTAGATGGGCCCTACGACCACAAAGAAGGAAATCTAAAAACTAACTGGGTGTATGGTAGCGTTAAGTCGTTTCATAGCACGGTTAGGTGAGAAAGGATTACCTTTCTTCAAACTTCTTCGGAAACTTGGAAGTTTCTAGTGGACTAAGGATGCAGACAATGCCTTTGAAAAACTTAAGAAATACCTTACGAGTACCCCGATCTTAGTTTATCCCAGATCAGAAGAAGCATTGCTGATTTATGTGGCTGCAACACCGCAAATAGTCAATGGTATACTAGTCGTAGAACGTGACAACGTCCAATGACCGGTGTATTATGTAAGTGAAGTCTTACATGGACCAAAGTAAAGATACCCCCAGGTACAAAAGTTGCTCTATGGTCTCCTTATATCTTCAAGGAAACTAATACATCACTTTCAAGACCACAAGGTGGTCGTACCAACCGGATATCCCTTTGGTCAAATTCTCAAAAACAGGGATTCATCAGGGTGAATAGCAAAATGGGCGGTCGAGCTTGGGGCTTTCGACCTCCATTTCATCTCACGAACAATAATCAAGTCCCAGGCAATAGCAGAATTCATTACCAAATGGACAAACACTGAACCCACCCAAGGGCCCGAGTACGAACACCACACTGTGTGGACAATGTACTTTGACGGTTCCTTGATGCTCAAAGGCTCGGGGGGCTGGAGTCGTCCTAATATCCTCTATTGGACAACAAATTAAATACACCATTCAGCTAAACTTTTCCACAACAAACAATGTGGCGGAATACGAATGTTTACTGGCAGGATTCCGAGCAGACAGAGTGCTCGAGATTCGCAGATTACTAGTGAAAGGTGATTCTCAACTAGTAGCGAATTAACTCGAGAAAGAGTATCAATGTTCAAGTACCAAGATGTCATCTTATCTAGCGGAAGTACAAAAATTCGAAAAGCACTTCTTCAGTTTCCAGATCGAACACATTCCTAGAAAGGAAAATTTTCTGGCAGACCAGTTGGCACGGATGGCCTCCACAAGGTCACCTATCCTGCCTGGAGTTTTTCTCGAGCAACTCGATTTACCCTCGGTGATTGAGCATTCCGAGGACATAGATGTTCCAATGAATGTCGTACAAATCGATCCTGCGAACATGGATGCTCCACAGGAGGTCGTCAAGCACGACCCCGGTAGAGATTGGATGATGTCGATCTACAATTATCTTCAGCATGGCATTATTCCTATAGATGATGTAGAGGCTGATCATATTGCTCAAAAATCCAAATCATACACTCTGATCGAACGTACCTTATATAAAGAAGGATATCACGAAGTATTGATGAGATGCATATCTCAAACGGATGGCATTAAGTTGCTATCTGATATTCATGGAGGAGTCTGTGGAGCACATCATTCCTACAGAATATTGTTCAGTAAAGCCTTCAGGCAAGGATACTACTGGCGCCATTCATAATGCAAAAGAGCTCGTAACGAAGTGTGCACAATATCAATTTCATAGTCGATAAGTACATCAGCGGGCACAAGTTTTGCAAACAATACCTCTTTCTTGGCCTTTTTCAACCTAAGGACTAGACATTCTGGGACCTTTCCCAAGAGCACCCGGGGGCTTAGAATTCCTTTTCATCATGATTGACACATTCGCCAAATGGATAGAAACCGAGCCAGTTGTTAAAATATTAACTGAAGCCGCTAAGAAGTTTCTCACAAAAAATGTGATCAAACGATTTGGTGTACCTGATAGCACTAGTGGTTCCGATCTTTCGATGAGAGTGGTAGATTCGATTGGGGAAGGAGATGACGTTGACGACCCGACTACAACCATCCAAGGACGTTGCGCCTTAGCGATCGATACACCAATTCCAGAGGTTGTTCGTGATCTTGTCGGCGCACGATCAACCTAACCACGAGGGTACTTGTTCCTGCAAGCAATCGAAGAACATGCAAGAACAAGATGAACAAACAACTCAATTGCAAATAAGCGTTATAGGATTCAATCGAAAGCAGAGCGGTGGGGTTAGAAGACAAGTATTGGGCGGTCTAGCCGACAGCAGAGTACAAGACGAAGTAGCAATAGCTAACTTAGTCTAAACAAAACCCAACCCTAGAAGAGGGTGCGGCTGCCTATTTAAGGGACACGGAAGGTGGAGGGACGGCCAAAACACATGGAAGCCGAACAGGACTCGATTACAAGGCCCAAGGCCCACTTTGACTCGGACTGGAAAAGTGACGTGACTTCTTTTGCAGTTTTCGATCGGCTTGGATGGAATTTGGAGGTGAGACCAGATCCGTCTAAAAGTAGACTTCAAGAGCTTTCCAACGAGTACTCACGGGCCCCAAGAGACCTTCTGGATCAAAAGTTATGGCTGTTTGAAGTAGACGCTGCTGGGAAGGCCGAATCTGAGTTGAACTCGCGAACAGGACTTGGTTTGCTCTTGACGGTTCCACTTCTATACTTGAGATCACGTGGTTCTTCCCCATGGTTCCTAAGGACAATTAAATCATCACTAGAATTAAGTAGCATGCCATTCTTTGAAACATTTGTTTGCAAACACAGGAACGCATTCACCTGTTGGTTAAGTTGACGTGGTCGCGCTCTAGTCATTGGTCCTTGTATCATAGTTTCAATTTGATGTGGAGCCGGTATGGTTGTATGCATGGAAAGGATGTCCTCATCAGTACCCAGTCGTATAATCACATATAATGGTGTCTAGTTCTCTAGTGTAAATTTTTAGAAATTCTGCAAAAGATCTAGGTATCAAGATACACTTCGCTTTTGTCGCTCATCTGCAGAGCAACGGAGCAATCAAACAGCCGGGATCATAATGCAAGAGGTGAAACGTTGAGTGTTCGACAAGTTAACACAATGATCAGTAGCTTGGGTTCAAAAACTTCCTTATGTATCAAGGGCCGTTCAAACCACGACCAGTCGTGCGGCCAGTGGAACACCATTTTTTCTCATTTACGGTGCGGAAGCCATGCTTTCTCCAGAACTGAAAATGGGCTCTGTTCGAACTAATTGTTACAACGAGAACGATCAAAAAGAACGACGACTCGACGATATCAACGTTCTTGAGGAACGACAAAACCAAGTCCAAATACAATCGGTGGTTTACCAACAAACCATGCGACGGTATCACAGTCGTAAGGTGCAACCTCGCAGGCTAGCTGTAGGTAATCTGGTTCTCAGAAAAATTCAGAGTCAAGCTAATCACAACAAACTTTCTCCCAAATGGGAAGGTCCATACACTGTGGTCGAAGTTACCAGACCTAGTTCGGTACGACTAGGTATGTCAGACGGGCGTGTTTTGTCAAACTCCTGGAATATTATCCAATTGCGTAAGTTCTTTGTATAATTGTATTTTACATTCTGTCAAATTTTAATAAAAAATTATCATTTCTTTATTTTCTTCGATGAGTGATATTGTTTATATGTTTGTATCCATACTCTGGTTGCCTAATATTGTTGTTTACACTGGTCGGAGAAGACCAACTTATCTCCGATATCCCTTAAAAGGATCTCTGTTACTCTCTGGCTCAGACATCTAAGTCAAACGTCATAAGGGTCCTAGTCGTGACCATTACGTTAATGGTTTTCACGTGCGACCACACTATTTTCTTAAAGAAACAAGCGAGTACAAGGAGTATGTACAAACAACTACATATAGTGAATAGGAGCGTGCTCCTATTCACCCCCCCTACAAGGAGTATGTACAAACAACTACATATAGTGAATAGGAGCACGCTCACTTTTTCACAAATTATGAATTCAACACAATCTCACTCCAATAGCTATGATGAAGCTATGAAGATCAATATACCAGTACAGCGGAAGACTAGTATTGAATTCAATTGAACCCCCAAAGTAAAGCAACAAAATCAACTAAGATTAAAATAAAGCCGATGTCTTGGCGGTCTGACCTCTGGACTTGACCGGTCGGACCGATTGCTGGGCGGTCGGATCGCTATTATACCGGCGGTCGGACCGGCAGACTCCAGAACAGATCTGAAATAGTAAAAACAGCCCGATGACGAAGTTGCAATTAGGTCTAACTTTTGATTCTCAACTCCAAACTTCACGAAACTTTGCACACACCTTCTCTATGCTATCGAATACCTATTCCAATCGAATATTATGATAATTCTTGGCTAGATCTGAACAGTTGTCAATTGAGTAAGAAAGGGTCTAAAACCGGGCAAGAACGAAAACTTGATCCTAATGCTTGTTCGTGAGTGATTGATGATCAAGACGATCCTAGATAGGTTCACACATATCACAGTAAGCTAATTCACGTGAAGAAATCAATCAAAACTTCCCGGATCAAAGAAAGCCCTAAAATCACGAAATTGAAAGCAAGAACGAAAAGAGACTTATCTCAAGCAAACCTTGCATAGATTAAATTCGTGATTGATGCTGGATTACACCCACTCCATCAAGGAACGGTGGTCAATCCAAGATCACGAAAATCACCTCAAACCATCAAGAGCCCTAGCCTCCACCTCAACTCCCCCTAAGCCAATTAGGGTTTTGAAACATAAAAGAGGCGAGAGAGGTGGTGCAGCCACCACCTCCTCCTATTTATAGTGGAGGCCTAGAACTTCTAGGGTTTGACTCTATTGGGCTCCCGTTAAGGCCCACTAACAAACGGGTCACACACGCACGCTTCGCAAAGCGCCGTCTTTAACATTTTGACATAAACAGCTTCACCTAGCGCCAACTTGCGCCTCAGATTTGCTAATAGGTCACCCTTGTCCATCTTGCGTCACGCTTGAGTCATTGACCTCACCCGGCATCGTCGATCGTTCTGGACCTCAACTCTCCAAGTCTAGTCCCGATCATCCTCGCCGTTGACCGTCGTTGACCACCAAGCAACCTGCACAACCATAGACAAGCAAACACGAATTCGGGAACAAGTTCTTCACAACTTGACCCATGTTAGTCAAAATATGCATCATGCAACACATATGCACTGAAACCCATGACTTTGACCTAACAAATCAACATCGCCACGAAGTTGGCCGATGAACAAGTCGAGCCGGTCGATCCCCTCGTGGTGGTCGACCACCACCGCTGGCTCGGCCGCCACCTCAAGGCGGTCGACCGCCGGTGGGACTTAACCAAAATTCAAGCCCTGAAATTCCGAAACCTTCTGGAAATTTCAAACGAATAGAACTTTTGCTTGGAGGCTCCAAAAATTATGAGACCAAGTGCATTGGGATCCCGTCACTTGCCTACACCCTCTATTTTTGGCCCAGTAAATTCTGACACTCTTTGGTCACGGCCGGTCCGACCACCGCACATGGCCGGTCCGACCGATTTGGGACCGGTCGGACTGCCATGCTATGGCGGTCGGACCGCCCCATCGTAAAGCTTTGAACTTTGTAGAAAACCCTGTGAAACGACAAACCGTAAATGCCATTGCCAATTATCACATCATTCTAAGATCTGGAGTATATCCCCATGATATCCACAAGTACCTTATTGTCGAAGACTCGAAGGTGACATGGGAAACTAATAGGAAGAGGATACTTCCCAACAAAGGTCAGAACCTGCTGGAATTCCTTAGACACCGCCACCTCCATCGGTAGGGTTGGAGCCGCCATGGGTTCCTGAACAAGCATCGGCTTGGTCACTTGCTCGGGGGCTGACTCGATCTCTTTCTCCTCTGGAGCCTTCTCTTGAGGGATGCTCTGGTCGGAAGCGACCGGAACACCAGACAATCTGTAAAGAAAGAAGAAAAGAAGCTCATGACTCTAGAAACACTAGAGGTAAGTATTTACATAGGTTCCCTTTTCATGTATACATATCTGGTTGTTTTGTTGGTCTTTAACTTGAAGCACGCTGAAGCAAAGTCCGACGCGTTCACCTTACTTTTCTTTTTAATCGACTTCACTGATCCCAAATCGGTAGTATTGGTTAGACCCCTAGCATCCACCAACTGGAGGTCAGAAGAAATATTCTCGACCAGATGGTTGAGAATAAGATCCCTAACTATAGGGTCGGATGGTGTGGTCTCGTCAACCTCCAGAACAGTTGCTTCAGTAGCAACTGACAGGTCGTAAGCAACCACTTTGGAGTCCACGACAACTGCCTAACTAACCATCAAAGTTAGTTAGGTGACAAAAATTCTTCATCTAGCACATATATTTATGTTCGGTTACCTACCTCTATAAGATCACCATCTCGGGTTGTCATTGGAGCAGTCAGAGTGTCAATCGGCTCACAACTCTCGGTGGCCTCATTGATCCTCTATCTGACCGACTACACATCAAAGAGGATGTACGGTAAACTGATCGGAAAACACATAAATGATGAAAGATGGTTGATATCTTTACCTTAAGCCTCTCGATTCTCTCTTTTGCATAAACAACCGCTAAAATCCAAGGAAAATCAGCCTTGTCATTAGGCTCCCCAGTGCAGATCATTTTGATCCGGTTTATAATCTCATCAGGAGAAAGGACGGTAAGAATGAATGAGAGACTTTAGGGTTACAAAAGTGATCAGCCATGATAAAAAAACCGGTCAAAATCTTTCAGGACTTACCCTCCTTGGAACCTTTGGTCGCGTCATCACGACTAATATACCATAGCATTGAATGTGCTCGGGACTTCAGGGGGCTAATCCGGCGCATGGAGAAATCTCTTACTACGTGCCAGGAGGTTAAACCCCTGTTACCAAGGTGTTGGATGGCTTCAACCCATCTCCCCACCTTTGCCTCTTTCTTCACGAAGGAGCGCCATTCTAGATTCTTGACCACCTTCTTACTAGTATAGTAAAGACTGTCTTTTTGAGTGACCGTTATGTAGAACCAGCTGTTCTTCCATGACGATTATGAAGACTTTGACTACATACGGATGTACTCATCAGCTTTTCCTTTGTGGAGACGCAAGGTGCACTCCCCAGGCGTCCCAATTGTCTTCCCCGACTTCGCCATCCTGTAGAAGCACTTGAAGAGCTCCAGATCTGTGAAAATCCCTAAGTATGCTTCATAGAGATAAATGAAGACGCTGAGATTGGCAATGGCATTGGGGCAAGGTTCACCAATTCGATTCCATACTGCTCTAAGATCTTGGGGAGGAATGAATGAACCAGGAACCTGAATCCGCTTTCGATATATGCGAGAAAAACAGGGATTTCCCCATCTTCGTTGCCCGGAGAGTGTTCTCCGGCCGCTGGTCTCCAATAAATTGTATTCTTGTCCGGAAGCATCCCAATCTTCTCCAAGGCTTCAAGCTTCTTCTCGCTCAGAACAGAAACCGACCAGTTGGTGATCGAGTCCGACATGGTAGGGTATTGGATGAAAGAAAGAAAGGAGGTCGTAAAAGGTTGTAGGCAAAAGGACGTCGGAGGCGATCCTTCTCTCAGAAGATGAAAAGGGAAAGTAGGAGGCGTAAAAACCTTAAAGCCTTGCGCTGAAGGGATTTTATAGCCATAGTTCCTTAACCGCAATGGGAAATTACCCAAAAGAACAACGAACAGAAAAAAAAACTCTTCAGTTCCCAAGGCAGTTTCTCAACTTTAAAGGGAATACAGACCACCTCGTATGTCATGACATTAAATGAGGGTCTGCCCAATATGACTTCATCGGGAAAAGTGTTCACACACGCAATTCATTTAAAGTTCAGGGGCTAGCTGATGAGTATTAAAATTTCTATGTATTACTTTAATATATAATTAAAAGACTGTATGTCTTCATGGTCGTAAGAGTCGTAACTCTTAAGGCTAACGACCTCTGTGGTCGTAAGGATTCCAGAGGTTACTTATAGGTACTCTGGTCGGACGAGATCCTGTACCTAGTCCCCGACCAAATAACCGCTCATACAAGCAATGAACTGACATATGGATTTTGCCCCAGATATATTCCTTACCGTGTGATGAATGGGGCACATGTCATACTGGTTCCATACCACACGACGTTTCATGTTCCTAAGACACTAACAACAAATTACCATGCGGTTTAGTGTCTCACAGACATCAACCGTTGGCCGGTTGATACTTCATCAATTGTTGCCTCGCTCCGACCAGTAGCGACACTTCCAACATGTGCCTCTTCCAGGATTAACTGTCACCACTTCATCAACTACTTAAGGAAGAACATGAATGGCAGAAGGCAATCCAATTCGGAAGATCAAGAGACGATTTGATTTCATCTGAAGCATTAGCATAGCAAGCACTACGCTTAGTGTAATTAGGATTAGTCCATTGCCTTGTCAAGGGCACCCCATGTAAAGGATCTAGTTCAAAGGAATAAAGAGCAGTCCCATCATCTCCCAAGAACTCTTTGTCTTTTTCCTCTATTTTATTTTGTAAGATCGGCGACTCGATCATCGACAGTTCCCTTGAACTGACCAGACATATGTTTTCCTCTCTCCATCTTCAGGTCTTCTTCTCCTCGAGGAACCTCATCGCCGTCGTAGCCATCACCATCGACAAGCAAGCACCGAGCACCTCCTGCCCTCTCCATCCTCCGGTAGGTTCACCAGACCACGTTGATGCTTATGCATGCATTTATTTGCTAAATGCAACACCGAGTGGCTTTAGCCACTTGAGCCGTAGAGCCACCACCACCCTTCTTCGGTGCTCCTCCACTACAGGCCGCCACGAGCTTAGAAACCAGTACCCTTAGCTTTGCAATAGCCGTAGGAACCTATTCTTGCCCTTAGCTCGGGCCGGCGAGACGCCGGGCAAGTTCAAGCCTAAGAGCTCCTCTATGTCGAAACTCGCGATAGCTACTATAGCTCAGTAATTAGCAGCAAATCTCGGTCGTTTAGACCTAATCATTGATTAATTGTTTTAATGGCAGGATTAAATGCTTTACTAAGTATTTCACATGTGGTTGTCGTACACAGAGATTGAGGGAGTTAAATAATCCAATTTTTGTTAGACTCAATGACATGTGGGCTTGGAATCCATAAGTGCACAGTGCACTATGCGGTGGACCGGTGGACCATTGACTACGCATGTTGACCTTCGGTCCATGCATTATTTGCATGGATCGAGGCAATAACAAGGGGCCCCACCTGTCAGTAGGCATTTAATTCAAAAATTAAATGAAAAAAACACTATGAAGTAGACCCCACATGTCAGCGATATAGGTTAGGTTAGCTCAGGTATGTAAAGTATTAAATGCATTTAGAATTTTCGAAGTGATTTATTTTTGCACTATAAATTCAAATAACTTTTAAAAAAATCATAACTAATTCATTTTAATCTAAAATGGGTGTAACCAATTTTGTTGGTTCGCGTCTTTAATGTACTTCGTCATGGAATAACTTTTAAATATGTTACTGCCACAGAAAATTTTGGAATTGGAACTAAATTCGGTAAAGAGTTATTTTTACACTAGAAATTGAATTGACTTCAAAAATTCATAGAAAAACCATTTGAGCTCCAAATGGAGTGACTCAATTTTTATTGATCATAACCTTTTATTATCTTTTCATGCCATGTAAAGCTTATCCCCACCACGATTCTGCAAATTTTCATGAAACATTTAAATTTGGATGAACAATAACCGAACCATGATTTTTCAGCTTTTATTCCATTACTGATTTTTAAACTATTATAACTTTCAGATACAAACTTCAATTAGAATAATTATTTCAGCTAAATTCATATAAAATAATAATATTAATACTGTATAAATTTTAAGCATTTTTTGTACTCTAAATTTTTGGTTTTTCTCGATGTTTATTTGATGTCTTCTTTCTATAGAATCCGAAGTGCCAGACGTGAACGATTACTCGACTGAGAGCGAGCAAGTGGACCTTCAACACGGCAAGCATCATTTGAACTTTTTTTTGCATCATATTGATCCCAGATTTTATTAAGTTAGTATTTTGAATGGCAATGACACTTGCTTGTATGCTATGTTGGTATCTCGATATTTGTATGAGCTAGTTAGCTATATCCTATTCTTGCTGGTCATCCTTGTTGTTTCCATTACAAATATGCTTAAGATTAGATGGTTGTGATGATATATCTATTATATATGTTGGATGCTTAGCCTTGTGAGTCTAGCAGATGCATTAGATCGGTTGACGGGGTTAGCTCGTCAATTGTGGGAAACACAACATTTTATTTATACTTTTGTCCAACTCTTTGCATCCGGTTGTTAAGATTATATTCATCCAATTAAAAAGGTCCGGTTGTTAAGATTATATTCATCCAATTAAAAAGGTTTTAGGTCTGTACAAGTGGTTGTAGTGTGGGTGCCTTTGTGCACGAGACTCGGGTATTGTGGGAGTCTTGTCCAGATCATCAAGGACCGAACTTTAGTGACATTGTTAATTCAAGTAACATTCGTACTTCCACACGCGGGATATGGGTATCACTTAGTCAAGTAAGGGGAGGGTTTTATTGGGTTGGTCCATAGGTGGTGTGAGGACATGGGACCATGAAATCCTATGTTCCTTAGGAACCCAATGTAATATATAATATGCGGGTGATCGCTATTTCTTATGTTGGGGGTTACCAACATACTAACTACCTTACACTGGCCCCCTCCAACACAACTTGCTTTCCTGCTTAGCATTTTCTATATGAATTTGTACTAAGTTGAGATTTCATCTCGCATGGGTGATTCAACTCAATAGGGTCGTCTTGCTGAAAAATACAAAGTCCAGAACTCCCAAAGACAGTGTGTTTGGCTTACGGGCTGGTTGAGTCGTGTGGGTAAAGTAGTACTCCTCTGCAGGGATCAATCTATTCGAATAGCTGTGTCCACGGTTACGGACGACCACTTGGATTCGGGAGTCATTATTGTTAGACTTCAAATTAAAATCGATATGGTTACAACTTGGAATTCGGAGTGAATAGGCTTTTATGCATTTTAGTTATTAAAGTGGGTTTCCACTTTGGTATTGTTTGATCTATATATGTATCACTGATATATGTACTTCTTTTACTAAACGTTTGTTTACAAAATGGAAATTTCAAACTAGATGTTGTAGACATGAAAACTTGTGCATTTATGCAAAACTAAGCAACTAATACCTCTTTTTGGACAGCTACTAGCATATATGATTTTTACTTTGTGTAAGACTTGCGGGTACACTTTTGTACTTAACCCGTATATCTGTTTGTTCAAGTGAGGATGACTACACGCTCGATCAACTCATTAGCGCCGATTTCGGTGACACTAACAAATAGTGTTGTTTCTAGCTCCCAGACGGTTGCCTTGGGTTTGGGGCAAACCTTGCTGGCCCTTTTGGTCTATTTACTTACTCCCACTGCTACTTAACGTTATTATTTGAATTTGGTCAGTTGGTCGCTTTTGTAATAGTTGTAGACATAAGCCCTTTTATGTATGTCACTTGTTATATTATGTGTATGCCTTGTGTATGACTTTGAATGACGTTCATGAGGATATACGCGTGTTGTTCTCTGACCTTGGGAGTCAACACGGGACACATATCCGCTGTTTTGAAATGCTCTTTAACTTATTTAAGTGTGGACTTGGGCTGTTGGAGAATCGGTCACCATGTAGCACCCGCAGAGGAGCGGTATGCATGGTCACCCTCGCTCTAGCTCAGCCAAGTTCTCTCACTTGATTGGAGTTAAATTGGATTTCAATCCCCTGAGGCCCAGAGTTATTTTCCTAAGACTAGGAAGGCTTTGGTCTTACGAAAATAACCCAGGGGTCCTCACACCACTCTACCGTCTCACACCCACAGATCGCACCGATCGAAAGAGAAGGGATACGGGTAGGCTACGCTAGCTGGCAATTCAAAAAAAATATACCACGTAAACTAGTATGTTAGGCAAGCAAGAGATCACAGATCGTTACCACCAGATGCGCAATGCAGCGGAAGAAGAGTTGGAGCAGCCTGGTCCAACGAAGAGCGCGTCGATGTAGTGGTCGTAGTCGATCGGTCAACGTAGTCGATCGTCCAGTGTAGTCATCGCCGATCATCTCCTCCAGCAACCGATCGCTTTCCTTGCAATGTCGCGGATCGTCCTCGAGCGCAACAGCAGCCGTAGTAGCGTCTCTACGGTATCCACACGTCCAGGGAAGGAACAACCATACGTTGTTGTGCTAGCACCAACTCGTACGGTAGGGCTCTCAAGAAGATAGCGGCTAGAGTTTTGGAGGAACAACTGAACTCACGACTTTCATGTGTCTTGTCTGTTACGTGAATCATCCCAATAGCCTTAAGCAGCTCCTTAAATAGTACTGGTCAAGGATGCTGTCCGAACACGTTTGATGAATCGTATTTGTGCTGGTTTGTTCCAACCCGTTAAGTGTGTGACCCTGTAGGTTCATGCGTAATCGGTTGTGACTCAGAAACTCCTTTATCACTAGTCGCCAGCGGCACCTAGCAGGACATAACGATTCCCGAATACATACGAATTATATCAGACGAACCTTAATGCAATATGATCTACAACCAGGTCTTTATCACTAACGACCAGATCGTATATAGTCTCGATCAGTTCGTAACACCTTACGATCAGGTTTCCACCAGACTACGACCAGCTCGTATCTCTATACGTCCAGGTCAAATTTGGTCTCAACCAGTTCGTAACTTCTTACGGCTAGGTTTCGACCACTTAGTGGTCATATTTGACCAGCCTACGACCAGCTTGTATCTCCATACGACTAGTCCGTATCTGATCGAACTGAAAAACCTGCTCATGTATTCTCTCTTTGCCTCACGATGTCTGGTTGAACTCTAGGTGAGATATTATGTTATCCATGGACTGTTCAATACTTTCTTGATCAAGTGTCGGATAACTTCATGTGGTTGAACTCTTCGACCACCAGTGGCATGACCATGCACTTTCCTTATCCGACCACATCGAGAGGCCCAGAGATATCTCTCCTGTTATATTAGGAGGGACAAATCACATATTCGACCAATCACATTCTTCTGCATGTTTTATAGTATAATCGAAAGCTACCTTTATGATTACCCAATTACAAAGTAGTGTTTGGCAACCCCAAAGTGTACTCTTACACATGTAGGAAACCATACTGATCTCAGATAAAAGTATTATACATCATCATTACTTGAGGCCAACTGATGACACATGAAAGCATAACAATCTCAATAGTGTCTCACATGATTGATTCGATATCCATATATCCACGACCAGTGAAACATGGACATCAATCAATACATGTGCTGATCGATAGAGTCACTAGTGTTCCGACCAGTGATACATTTAGAACGACATTATCATAAGTTAAAAGAGCTTCACCAACAAGTCACGTACTCGTTAATCTTTATAACTGATAATTCATTCAAGGGACAGAATAACACTTATTCAATAACACATAAACATAGACGTGATACAATCACCTCTATAATTACCTCTAGGGTATATCACCAATAGAAAGAGCACACTGCGAGTATGCAATAAAAAGAGAGCAGTAGTTCTTTAATTAACACATATAATTAGGGAGTTAATTATTTAGTGGACTTAGTGGCTGCATGCATGCATGAGTTAGTGGGAGATATGGCTGCATGCATGAGTTAGTGGGAGATATGGTTTCATGGCTGCATGTGCGCCTAGTATGTGTATAAATATGTACTTAGTCATTGTATTCGTTGAGTCGAGTAACTAATAGAATAAGTATTTTGTGCTTAGTTGTTCTACCGTGTTCATCCTCTTCACCGTGCAAGTGTGTGTTCAAAGCCATGAGCGAGTGTTCTCCTGGGCAAAGCCAACAATTAGTATCAGAGCGAGGTGCGAGGAGGTACACATGGCACGGGGCGCGTCGCACGGTGGCGGCGCAACAACGACAATGTCAGGCCGGTGGGGCCACACGCGGGAGCATGCGGCGCGACAGCGGCAACGTCAGGCCGGCGGGGCACAAGGCAGGTCGACAAGCGGCTGCAGGCGCAGGAGCGTGCTGGTAGCTAGGAGCAGGCACGTACGCATGAGACGCGCAGCGATGTGTGGGTGCGGGCGCAGCAACACAAGGGCGACAGGCGCGGCGCGACGTTGGTGGCTTGCGAGGCGCTGAGCTCATTTTTCATGGCCATGTCCTGTGTATATGGCACAATAGGAGTGTTGCATGTGTCATTTATTTCTTTTGCACGTAGGAGGGGTGTTACATACGTGCATATATTTGTGTCATGGTCATGCATGTAGGTGAGTCAGTGCATGATGCATGTGTATGCGTATGAGTTCTTGTAGGTGTGTCCAAGTTCTCATGTGTGTAAGCTCTAGTTAGAGTCTCCGTCGCCATCTAGTTGTGTTACCGGTGAAAAACAATCGGAACTGAGGTAAGAAAAAGGCGCCGACAAATTGTTACCAGCGGCATGGTCAGCAAGAAGAAGACAAAACTCCTTAGAGATGCGTTAGGAGACCGGACTTCTGCTTCTGAGTCAATGCATCAAGATTAAGGGGGAGAATGTTAGAGTTAATCTTGATGTTTATTAGTAGTTCTTTGTTTAACACATATAATTAGGGAGTTAATTATTTAATGCATGCATGCATGAGTTAGTGGGAGGTATGGCTGCATGCATGAGTTAGTGGGACATATGGCTTCATGACTGCATGTGCTCCTAGTATGTGTATAAATATGTACTTAGTCATTGTATTCGTTGAGCCGACTAACTAATAGAACAAGCATTTTGTGCTTAGCTGTTCTACCGTGTTCATCCTCTCCACCGTGCAAGTGTGTGTTCAAAGTCATGAGCGAGTGTTCTCCTAGGCAAGGCCAACACAGGCGAGCGAGGTAGATCGATGAAACTAGTTAGCTAGGAGATGGGATGCGGGGTGGATGTTATGGCGCTGCTGCTCCTACTGCTTCTCCTTCTCTCGCGGTGCTCGGCGACAATGGGGGCGTCCCGTTACGGGGAGGAGTGGGAGAAGGGCCAGGGAGGGGGTTGTTAGTGCTGGACAGGCTGGAGAAGGTGGTGGAGTCGGAGGGCGGGCGTGTGCACGTCGCGTGCAGGCAGCCATCGCTGTCGGAGTCCATCGTGACGGACCCGTGGCACCCGTTCGGCGTGTGTGGGCGGGAGGGTCTCATGCACATCGGGTTCATCACCATGGAGCCCAAGACGTTGTTCGTGCCGCAGTACATCGACTCCAACCTCGTCCTCTTCGTGCAGCGAGGAACACATGGATATGCACGCATGTCTCTGTTTGAGCATTAATTTGGCATTTTCATTCTTGCAACGTCAATTTGAGAACTGAAGAATCATGCATGCACTTGGTTGGATCGATGATATATGTTATGAGTAGGGGAGGTGAAGGTTGGCTGGATCCACAAGGACGAGCTCGTGGAGAGGAAGCTCAAGATGGGCGACGTCCTCCACATCGACACCGGCTCGACCTTCTACATGGTCAACACTGGCAAAGGCCAGAGGCTGCAGATCATTTGCAGCATCGACACCTCAGAGAACATCGGCTTCAGCCTTTATCAAGTCATATTACTACTTGTTCTGCGTTAATTTATTATTCTCGTACATACAAAGATTCAAATTACATACTTCCATCGATCGATCTCTTGCTGATGAACGATGAATACAATGCTGTCGTCCTTCTTTCTTGGTGGTGCAGGGCATCCGACGTCGGTGCTAGCCGGCTTCAACCCAAAGACGCTTGTTACTGCCGTCAACGTGAGCTAATCCAACTGAACAATTTACATTGAGCAACATATATGCCAATCTCCAATTTCTACATGCCTAGTTAATTATGATGCTTTGTGTTAATTAGGCCACTTATGACGAGTTGGCAAGAATCTTACTGGTAGAAACCCGGGGCCCTATCGTGTACAAAACCAAGGAGCCTGAGAGCGGCGGCAAGGAGCATGGACATGGAGACAAGCGTGAGCACAGACAGGGAGGCAAACGTGATGTGGGAGACAAGGGAGCGCGACGCAGGGAGACCGAGCCATGGAGACCAGGGGGAGAGGTGAGGAAGAGGAATGTGGCAAGGAGCAGTCGACATGGTCGTGGAGGAAGCTAATAGGTAGGCTCGTCGGAGGGGCCTCCAATGTCGCACAACTGAACAAGAAGGACGTTACGATGCGCGTAGGAGCCGTACAACCTCTACGACCACGAGCCCGGATTCCAGAACAACTACAGCTGGAGCCTCGCTGTCGACAAGCACGCCTACGAGCCCCTCGACCTTTATTTATAGTACCCAAAATTACAGTCTGATTCTAATACAACTTCAACTCTTGCCTAAACTTTGGACTCTTACCTAATCTATAATATCTCTAACAATCCCTCTCAAGATGGACATGAGATAACAATCATGATCATTTTGTTACATATTGCAATACCACTAGTAGAATCTACCAAACCTACTATCGAATCTATTTCTAATACTATCACAAAGACCAAAAGTTGTTCACCAGATACTACTTGAGACAACATCCAATCTATCTCCACCATCTACCCGACCTCAACCTCATCTTCCTCTACCCTCATGCCCCCGGCTGCTCCCCCCAGCCTCCACCACTCTGTCCACACGTCCCCAGTCTCGGCCTTCACCACCTTTACATCTACCATAACCCATTACACTTGGCTCCAGTCCCAATTCTCTTCTCCCTTCTGCCACTTCTCCGACTGTGTGGTCTTCTCCTCTGTCGTGGCTACATTGGCCCTGGGGCCACCTCTTTCTCTTCCTCTACCTCCAACTTGACCTCCTTCAGCAGATCTATTATTCCCACTACCACCTCTAATAGGGCGAGATGCCCCACACTTATAACACTCAGGCCTCCTCGCAAAGTTTGAGTAGCCGCATCTCACATCATGGAAAATTCAATCACCCTCGCGACCTCCAGTTCGTGAGGAAGGATACGCCCAACTTAGGTGTCCTGTTTGTTTATAGTTGTAACAGTCCCTGCCATCAGCTATGGCGAACGCTGACCTTATAGGGTTGCTACCCACCATCACTCTTTGTCGAATTTCCTCGACAACTATGGCTGAAATAGCTTTCTCTATAGTTGGCAATACCACCTGATGACATATTGAAGCTCTCCTGCTCTCAAACTCAGGGTTTAAACCTTTCAAGAAGTGAGTGGCCCTTCTACGCTACAGCCATGCCCTACCAAACTCAATATCATCAGCACATGTCAGTTGTAGTAAATCATATTGATCCAAATCTGCCCATAACTGCTGCAACTCACTGGCATATTCTTGAACGCTCTTCTCCCCCTATTTCAGAGCATCTACCTCGCCCTAAACCACCATCATCATCACATTCCCAGCTCCAGAGTACGTGTTCCCCAGCGTCTTCCACACCACTATTGCACTTGGGATCGCCTCCACCATCCTAGCAATGGACAAGGACAATGAAGTCAACAACCATGCCACCACCACAGAGCTGGTGGTGTTCCACACTCTCCAATCGGTACTCCCTCTGTCTGTTGGCTCAACACAGGTCTCCTACAAATAGTGCTCTACCCCTTTTGTCTTCAGAATTAACTGAGCCCACCTGGACCAACTCAGGTCATTCTTACTCCCTTCCAGCTTCACATCATTCAGCATTAATTCCAGCTTCAACTCTAGTGATCTTGTTTCAGCCCTAGGACCTATCAAACCCGTTGCGATGAGGTCCTGCAATATACCTCTCATCTCACCTTTTGTGACCAAAGAGGATTCTCCACTCCCCCCATCCATGCTCACGATACTCTTCTCTGTAGCCTTTCGTACAATGTCTTCCTCATCCTTTTTCGCAGCCTCGATCCCCTTAGGATTCATCTCCTACTTTCAACATCGATTACACATTCCTCGTCAACTCGTCCTCCTCCTACCTTGTCATGCATATTAATGATCAGACAACCTCTTCACCCATCAATAGATCGTCACTCTACGATCATAATCACAATCGCCAACACCTGATCTTGAACCATCCCCCAAACCAGCAGCCACATTAACCGATCCTCCACACTGGAAGCCACACTAACCGATCCTCCACACCGGATCCTTTGGATCCCTTCCTCCAGTGAAACACCACTAGATCCCCTCCTCCCCACCGACACCCCCTGAGCAGATCCACACTGACACCCCCCAAGCACCTTCCCCAAGCGTAATCTCCTCCCCCGAGCAGCCTTCTCCCCTAGTGTCCTCGTCCCCCGAGCAGCCTTCTCCCCCGAGCGTCCTTCTCCCCCAAACAATCTCCTCCCCGAGATGCTTCGTCTCCCCCAAGCCCCGAGGGGCGGCGACAACCTGTTCGCTTGCCCACAAGGCGCGGCAGCGACAGCTAGTAGCTGGCTATGCGGGGACAACTTCGAGGATGGCAACGGCTACGAATCGGATCTAAGGTGAGTGTGGGGATTATGGTTACACTTTGATACCATGTAGATTTTTGGGAAATATTATTTGTCCCTTTTGGGATCCCCACACCCTTTATTTATAATATCAAATATTACAGTCCGATTCTAATACAACTTCAACTCTTACCTAAACTTCGTGCTCTTACCTAATATATAATATCTCCTACAACAACCTTAGAGACAGCTGAAGTGGCACTATTGAAGATGCCCTTAGTAACTGTGGATATCATGGGGATATGCGCCAGATCTTAGGATGATGTGACAGTTGGCAATGGCGTTTACGGTTTGTCGTTTCACGTGTTTTTGACAAAGTTCGTCTTTGTCGAGGCGAATCGGTCTGACCGCCAGTGGTGGCTCGGCCCGACCGCCTTGGTGGATCTGACCGACCAACATGAAAGTGAGAATTGAGCTGGGCCAAAAATAGAGTGTGTAGGCAAGAGAGGGGATTCTATTGCACTTGGTCTCATAATTTTTGGAGTCTCCAGTCAAAAGTTCTATTGGTTTGAAAATTTCAGTAGGTTTCTGTTTTCCAGAGAGAAAAAATGGCTAAGTCCCAGCTGGCGGTCTGACCGGCCCATAGGTGGCGGTCTGACCGGTTTTCACTTTGATCGTCGCCCGTCGTGGCGGTGTTGTTCGGTTCTTAGGTTAAAGTCATGAGTTTCAGGGCATATATGTTGCATGATGCATGTTTTGACTAACATGGGTCAAGTTGTGAAGAACTTGTTCCCAAATTCGGTTTACTTGTCTATTGTTGTGCAGGTTGCTTGGTAGTCAACGATGGTCAACAGCGAGGATGATCAGGACTAGGCTTGGAGAGCTGAGGTCCAGAACGATCTACGATGCCGGGTGAGGTCAATGTACTCAAGCGTGGTGCAAGATGGACAAGGGTGACCTATTAGCTAATCCGAGGCGCAAGATAGCGCAAGGTGTAGCTAGTTAGGCCAAGAGGAGATAAAAACGACGTTTTAAAATACGTGCGTATGTGTCCCGTTTATTTTGGGCCTTAACGGGAGCCCAATAGGATCAAACATCTAGAAGGTCTAAGCCTCCACTATAAATAGGAGAGGGAGGTGGCTGCACCTCTTCTTCGCCTCTTTTGCAATTCTTGTAAACCCTAATTTTCTTAGGGAGAGCTTTTGTGGAGGCTAAGATTCTTGATGTTTGATGTGATTTTCGTGCTCTTGGATTGAGCATTGTCCTCCATTGATGGAGTGGCTGTAAGCTCTGATCATATCAATCAATCAAAGGAAAGTTTGATCAATATTTTGTCTCCTTGCGTTCTTTCTCTCTATTTGATGATTTTAGGTCTTTCTTCGATCCGTGAGTTTTTCCTTGGTTTCTTCACATGATCTAGCTTGCTGTGACGTGTGGGAATCTATCTAGGATCATCTTGATCATCAATCACCCACGAGCAAGAGATTTGACCTAGTTTTCGTTTTGACCCGGTTTTGAACCCTTCTTTGGTCAAACGGAAAATGATCTTGATTCCTCCAAGAATTATCATAATATTCGATTGGAATAGGTCTCTGATATCATAGAGAAGGTGTGTTCCAAGTTTCATCAAGTTTGGATTAGTAGATCAAAAGTTTCATTTATTTTCATCTTCGCTATCTGGTCGTTTTTTCGTTTCAGACCGCGGTCGATCGGCCCATAGCCACCTGGCCGTATCGGGGAATCGTCCGACCGCCAGTTAGGCAGCGGTCCGACCGCCAGTAGATTGTTTCACTTCAATCTTTGTTGATTTTGTCATATTGCTTTGGGATTTTTATTGGATTCAATATTAGTCTTTCGCTGTACTGATATACTGATCTTCATAGCTTCTATAGCTACTGGAGTAAAGTTTTATTGATCCATTATTTGTGAAAAAGTGAGCGTGCTCCTATTCACCCCCTCTAGTCGCCTTTTCGGTCCAACAAGTGGTATCAGAGCCCGGTTAGTTCAATCTTGATCTTAACCGGTCACTGAACTTGGCGATGGATAGATACTCCACAAAGCCGCATATCTTCGATGGGTATGACTATGCCTATTAGAAGAATCACATGCGAGTCTTCCTTGAAAGCGAAGGACACGCTATATGAGAGGTTGTTCGAGTTCCACTCGTGGTGCCCGAAGTTGCTACGCCGGCTTTAGAAGCCCTTTTGGCTAACAACAATAAGGCTAAAAATCTCTTGTATGGCGGGCTTGGGAGACAGGAGTATGATCGGATTTGTAATCTTGAGACTACGCATGAGATTTGGAACACTCTCGAAACTTACCATGAGGGTTCGTCCCAAGTCAAGAAAGTTCGTCAAACAATCTATAAGCGTGAATACAACAAATTCGAGATGCGTCCTGGAGAGAGCATCGATGACATCTTCACTTGCTTTAATAAAGTGATAAATCAGATAAAAGCTGTTGGTATTGAATATTCTCAATCTGAAAATGCCACCCATCTCTTGGCTACAATCAACACCAAGGAGTGGGAGATAAAGGCTACTGCCATTGAGGGGAATGTCAATCTTTCTTATCTAACTTTGGAGCTGCTCTATAGCAAGTTTAAGACTCATGAGATCAAGAGGATTGATCCTCCCAAGAAGGAAAACATGGCTTTGGTAGCAGACTCGCTCAAGAGAGCTTCTAATGGGTCTTTTGAGTCTTCTTCTGGATTTTTGTTTACAGGTTTATCTACAATCCATGAAAAGGAGTTTGAGAGTCTCCCTGAGGCTGAGTTGGCCCTTATAGTCAAAAAGGTCACACGGGTCTACAACAATATGAGAAACGAAAAGAGAGAAGGTCCCGTGACTTGCTATGAGTGTGGTGAGCATAATCATATCCGGGCAAATTGCCCCAAGCTGAAAGGTAAGAGCAATCACAAGGAAGGAAAGCCAGCTTGTAAGAAGCCTCAATGGAACAAACCAAGGTTTGATGTTGCCAAGCTGACGAAGGCCGCTCACCGGGTGCTTGCCACTTTTAAGGATCAATCCTTAAGCAATGTGGACTCCGAGAGCGAGGAGGACAAGGAGGAGGAGATCCCTCAAGGCAAAAAGAAAGGGAAGGCCAAGGACTTCACCGGCTTGTGCTTCATGGCCGACTCCGTTGATGACGACAACAATGAGGTACCTCCTTCCTATGATGTCATTTCTGATAGATGTGAATCTATGTTTGAGCAACTTATGAGTCAGGATAAGGCTTTAGAATATGTCATGGCTAGGAACAAGGATTTAGAGTCTCAAATAGGTAACTTGACTTTAGAACTTGAGACTGCTAAGAGTTTTGAATTTGATGAATGTTCATCTTGCCATGCTTTGCATTCAGAATTTGCTAAACTGCAATCTGCTCATAATATTGCCTTACAACAACTTGAAAATGCTAGGACTGAGCTAGTTGAGGTTAAATCTGCTCCATGTGATAAATGCTTAGAGGCTAGCAAGTTAGTTGTTTCTGGAGCTGTTGATTCTAGCCTTTGCACTTTCTGCATAGAACGCGAACATGAAGTCAAAGATATCTTAGAAGTAGCTAGAGCTAAATATGTCAAGCTTAAGGACAGTATTGAGTTTTCTACATGTGATTCATGTCCAGCCCTTAAACTTGAAACTGCTTTATATAAGGAGAAATATGCTAGAGTCATTAAAGGTAAAACCTGTAAATCATGTGTTAATCTTAAAGATGAAAATGCTTATCTTAAGGATACCTTAGAAAAATTCTCTAAAGGTAGGAAACAATTAAACATGATTCTGGACCAGTCTAAAACTCCTTATAAGAAGTAAGGATTAGGATACAATCATGTTCAAAATAATTCTAACCCAAAAGTTACTCAAGTCTTGCAAAATGGGTTAATTGAATTTAAAACACGACCTGCAAAAACTATTTTTAAGTCTGCAGGTATTGCCCAGCCATCTGTTAAGTCTAAGGGTGCTTCTTCTAGTGGTATAAAGTATCATTGCACCTATTGTAAAAAGGATGGGCATTTGATTGAGTTCTGTTGGCGTAGGTTGAAAAATGATAAGAAATTTTTTGACCCATCTGCTAACATCTTGATAAGGTGCCAACTAGCTCATCAACTTCGGTATATATTTGCAATATACATTTTGAATTTAAATCTCACGTTGGTGCTTATTTCAGTCAACGAAACAAAGAAAGCCGTGAGGGAGGGAGGTGTGACCGGCTATGGGAGAGACGTACATTGCCATGTGCTAGCATGGAGATCAATAGAGCCTTGGTTTGGATGGAGTGCTACTCATGGTTTGTGGGCCGAGGCAAATGCATGAGGTGATTGCATGTGGCAAGCCTAGAAAAAAAGAGGCGTGCATGCATGCATGCTGTTGTGTTTGCCAAGAGAAGGAAGGAAGGGGCGTGGCTATGTGGAGCACTAATCTTCACAGGTAAAAGTAGGCTGGATTAGGGGCTGGGGAGGCTGCCCACGTCAGCATTTGTTTTTTGTTCCATTTGATTCTTCGGTCATTCTCCCCACCGTCCGATTCGACGTTGCGCACGAATGTAGGTTGCATGCGTGTTGTGTCGTTCGATTCTTCATTCTTTCTCCATGCCGTTCGATTGGCTTGGGCGTTGCGTTCGACGCGTCTTCACACTCGCATGTGCCCTGTCTACTTAGTCGTGCCACGTGCTTTGCCTACCTCGCTTCTCGTGCTTGATACTTTGCTTTTACTTGCGCTTGCTTCTTCTTTTCCCTTGTGCGTTACCCCCGGTCCGTCTTCTTTGCCTTTCGTCTCTCCCGTCTCCTCCTTGGTTTCGTCGCCCACCTTGTTCTTCCATTCTGGTTGCCGCCGCTGATCTTTTTTTGGCCTTTCTTTTCCCCTGTGATGTCCTTTGTTTGTTCTTGTTCTGTTTTCCCCCTTCGGATGAGGAGGACAAGTTTTTTGCTAGAGTTATTCTTGTTCGATTAGATCCGTATTTTTTCTGCTTTTGTTTTTTCCTAGCTTCTCTTGTTGTCCTTGCATCTTATGGGGAGTTCTACTCTTTTTTATGGATTTAGGTGTGCCCGATTGGGGTCCCGTTTTTCCTGCTTTTGTTCTTGTTCTGCCGTGTTTTTTAGGTTGTTCCCACGTTGTCCAGTTTCATCTGCCTCTTTGTTTCCCTTTTTAGGTGTTTGGTTTTAGTGTGTTCCTGAGTTCTGTCCCTATCATGTTGTATTTCACCTCTTCTTTTTTTATTGGGTTCTTCTCCTAGGTTATTTGTTGTGTTCGGCTTTGCCTAATTTATGTGCTTTCTCTTCTGTCGGCACTCAATGCTGGATTTTTTTGTCCCTATTTCTTACTCAATTTTTTTTGGCTTCTTGGCTTTCCCTATTCGGAAGGCTTTTTATTGGGTTCGATTTAGCCTGGTCGATACTCGCTGGCGGTGTAGTATCTGTTGTTTCGTCCTCCTCCACTTTGTTTTTTAGTTGCTTCTTAGCTCTCCCTACGTTTGATTGCTGTTGGTGGGTTTCCCCCATTCTTCGGTTAGCACTTTTTTTCGAGGGGCCTAATTCATCGTATCCTTCCATAATGTTGCCAGCGTGTTGTTACTGGGTGTGTTTTCCCGCTGTTCTATTTCCTCTGCTTCATTTTCCCCTCTTTTGTGGGTACTTTTTTCGCCTATAGACTCCTTTCTCTGGCTGCTATTGCTGTCCCTACTATGTTGTTTGTTACTTTCTATTGCGCTTGGTTTGTCTTCACTACAGGGAGGTCGGGCTTTTTGGGTGGTTCTAGGCGTGTTTTTTCCTTGTGTTGTCGCATTCTCCATCTCTATTTCGTTGGCCGTTTCACTTCTCCCGTCTCGTTCTTCCTTTCGTCGCTCGATGCGCTCTTCACCTTCCGTTTGTCCGACCCCCCCCCCTTCCCATTTTTTGCTCCTATTGCATTCTCTATTTGTTCTTGCTGAGTTTGATTTCGCTTCTTTATTCAGTGGACTGTTTTTTCGTGGAGCTAACTTTATTTGGTTAAGCTCATTTTTTCCCTTAGCTTCTTCTTCTATTGTCATCTTCTTGGTGGTCTTACCTGATCTATTCTCTTTTTCTTCACTCTTCTTCACCGCCCCACTCCCTCTAGGTGTTCCGCACGCCCCTTCCCCTCTACACCCCCGCTTCCTCCACCAGCGGGCAACGAGGTGTAGCTCGTGGCCACAGCAAGGCTCTGGTTGCTCGATGTCGTGCCGGCCAAAACCATCTTGGAATCATGCAAGTGAGGAATATTTTATTACAAATTAGTATACTGAAATTACTTGTTTTTTTGCTCTCCCCTAAATTTCCCCTCTCATTTTTTTCTATTTTTATTTGTGTGTGAGGATTGGTGATAGAGAGTCAACAATGCAATAAAGTGATTTGGGATTAAAAGAGTTACCACAGAAACAAGGTGTGCATTATTCCCCATTATTTCTTTTCATCTATTGATAAAACTCTTGGTTTTTGTAGCCTTCTCTTCATTGTTTCTAACATATTTCACCATGCTTGTCATCAGGTATGAAATAGGTGACCATATTGGGCATCATAATAACTTATAAGTTACAATGCCAATCATGAGGTAGGGCCCCAAAAAAGCAGTCAGGTTAGCAGGCACTTCTATCATTATTTGTTGTTAGGTTAGCCCAGAAGAGTGTGCAACACTAGAAATCCTTTAGTTACAGGACACCTAAATAATCGGTTAGTTATAGGATGTATAGATTGGTAGCCCACAAGAATAATGAATTTCATAACATAGGAACAACAAATACATCAACTGGAATTATATCAAAATTTCCTCCTTTTGGTGATATATTCTATATAAATGTACAAGGGTATTGAAAATGGGTAACAATTAGACTAAGGTTGGTATATATATACACAAGATTGGAGTTAGAGATGGTAGATGAAGTCCTCATCCAGCCTCAGCATGCTCATTAGATAGACTGATTGAAAGAACAAGCTAAACAAAGCTAACGAGATTTTTTTAATCTTGGTATAGCTAGGTGAAATTCTTTTCAGAAACTGCCACTTTATATTCCGAGGGTTCTTGGAATTCAGATTATTTTGTAGACTTTGTCTTACTATAATCAAGATAATAACTTATGGCCACGATAGGTCTCCGATTGCTGGGTGGACAACGAGGTGCAGCTCATGGGCACAACATGGCTCCGATTGGTTGATGTTGTGCCGGCCGAGGCCATCTTGGAATCATGCAATTGAAGAATCTTTGATTACAAATTCGTATACTAAAATTACTTATTTTTTGCTCTCCCCTAAATTACACCTTTCTCATTTTGTCTATTTTTATTTGTGTGCGAGGATTGTTGATAGAGAGGCAACAACACAATAAAGTGATTTGAGCATTAAAAGAGTCACCACATAATCAAGGTGTGCATTATTCCCCATTATTTCTTCTGATCTATTGATAAAATTCTTGTTTTTTGTTGCCTTTTCTTAATTGTTTCTAACATATTTCACCATGCTTGTCATCATGTATGAAACAAATGACCATATTGGGCATCAGCATCACTTATAAGTTACAATGGCAATCATGAGGCAGGGCCCCAAAACAAGAGTCGGGTTAGCATTAATCGCTATCATTATTTGTTGTTAGGTTAGCCCAGAAGAGTGTGCAACACTAGAAATCCTTTAGTTACAGGACACCTAAATAATCAGCTAGTTATAGGACAAATAGAATGACAACCCACAAGAATAATGAATTTTGTAAGATAGGAACAACAAATACATTGGAGAAGGGGAAAACAAGTACAAGAAGAAGGCAGTGCAAATGCAGCAGGTGTGGGGAGCTTGATCATCGTGCTGACGGTTGTCATCTCAATGGAAACAAAAAAAAGGTTACATCATGAGGGATGCTTTTTTTTTTGCATTACATGTTTCCTTGTTGCCTTGTGTAACTGTTATGTACACTAGGAAGAGAAAGTCTATAAAGAAAGGAATTGCAGAGGGTGCGTCTGTTGATACACCCCCTGTCACATTGTAGCTAGAAACTCTGAGCAACAGCCCTGGGCCTGTCACTAGGAGATATGGACTTGTATTTTGTCAATATGTATGGACGTACATTTTGTCAGTAGGTATGAGCATCTCACAATGGATGTAATATATATATGCAGGCAACTAGCATTGGCAATAGGAGGAGTTGATACCCAAACCACATCAATAGTCCTAGCAAAGATTACTCCCAGGAAGAAGTTGACACCTCCCATGAAGAAGTTGACACCAATCAAGAAGAAGAAATGAGCAAAAATCAACATTTTGTGTTCTAGACTTGTTTGCATGGACTTGTATATTTTGTCAGTATGTATGGACTTGTAGTCTGTCAGTACATTTCATGTCAGTATGTTGTGTTCTGCACTTGTTTGCTATGTGTGCCAATGGCCAAGTTCAGGACCACATTTGCTATGTCAGTATGTTGTGTTCTACACTTGTTTGCTATGTGTGCAAATGGCCATGTTCTGGACCATACTTGCTATGTCAGTATCTTTGTGTTCTGCACTTGTTTGGTATGTATGCCAATGGCCAAGTTCTGGACCATATTTGCTATGTCAGTATGTTGTGTTCTGCACTTGTTTGCTATGTATGCAAATGGCCAAGTTCTTGACCATATTTGCTATGTCAGTATCTTTATTTTTTGCACTTGTTTGCTATGTATGCCAATGACCAAGTTCTGGACCATATTTGCTATGTCACTATCTTTGTTCTGGACTGGTTATGGAAATGTATGCCAACTGGAATTGTATGTCCTCATAACATACATCTGAACTGGTCTGCAGTTTGGGTTGATCTGGACATTGCATATTAACACACATATACAAAAGAGAGAACAATCACCATGTCACATAGGAAATTATCAACATAATGCTTGCCATTTTTAATAGATGAAATTACACATAATGTTCACATTTCCAAACAAAATGATCACCACCTTGTTGAAACCAAGCAACTAAGATCAGCACCTATTACACATCAAGTTTCCATTTCAAGGCAAAATGATCCAACTACTAGGTAGAAGTGACAAACTACTTCCCCAATACAACAATTACATCCATGACAACTACAACAACTACCAATAAGTTGAGAGCACCAATTGTGATAGAAACTCTCCCTTTCTTCAACACCTTGCACATGGTAGCTTTAGTGTTACCATTGCAAGCCTTCAACTCTGCGAGCTCTGCTTTCATGGCCTCAAAATTAGTCTTCAGAGTGGATGTGGCTTCAACTAATTCTGTAATTACATCTTCGGGGGAACTAGTGTCCTCTTGAATCACCCCCTTCTCGGTCAAGAACTCCACATATTCTTCAGTCCACATGAAGAACGAGCAAGTCTTTCGGTCGTACAACAAACCAAATAGGAAAGAGATCCCAAGAACAAATGAAGCAACCCCTCCCAAATTGGCCGAACCAAACTAATTGAAACCCAAATCAACAGTTCCACGAAGGCCTACTTACATTCTGCTGGTTCATAGGACACTTGTAAAATAGCTTCCCCGCATTTGCCCCCTTCTTGCACGTGAGTTCGAGCAACGCAGGCTTCTTGCAGTTCAGGCACTCGACCAAGAGAAGTCCGGTCTTGCCCCGATGAGAATGCGTAGACAAGTTCATCATTGAAGAACCCAGAAAGTGTACCTGGGACCATCCCTTCGAATGCACGGAGGCACCGCCGATCATGCAGATGTCGTCCTTGCCAACTTGCCGTTGTTGTTGCACTACACGAATCGTCGGTCGCTGGAGGCGAAAGAGAAGGGGATTGGGAGCAACTGGAGAACATAGAAGAGACTGGGAGAGAATGGAGGAACCCTAGAGCAAGCGAGCCAGACTTGGTTGGGTGCGAGCAGATTTGGTCGGTGCGAGGGGAACGCGCACGGGGTGGCTTGACCGAGGGGTAAAAGGGTACTTTCGTGTGCCATGTAACGAGAAAATAGACATAAATGATTAAAATAATGCAAAGAGGGCAAATAACGAAGAAACAGACTAACGTGAGAGTAAAAAATGTATCACAAGGTTGTTTGGATTGGAACCTAAATGAACAAAACCAAACTTTGGTATGCCCATAAAATTTGGCTATGATTTGGTTTGTTGCCAAATTTTGGTACTACCAAAAAAAAAATTGGTAACACTTATGTCCTTCATGCACGCCGTCCGTGCATGCGAAATCCGGGCGGTCGTATCGCTCACCTGCATTTTGGAAGCACGTAGCTTTGTGCTTTGGTGACGTTGCAGCCAGGGTTGGTTGTATTAAATGCATTAATGGTTTGATTAACAAGCTTCAAACTATGATATTTTCTAAAGCGAATATCCGATTTGTGATCCGTCTAAACCGCTATGTTCCTTGTCATTTAATCAACAAAATAAGGCCAATATTGACATATTTTGGTGTAAAAAAATTGATGTTATGTGGGACCCACGTGTCGTACTCACAATTTTGGCATAACTGCAATCCAAACACATCAATTTCGGCATTGCCCATGAATTGGTATGACTACGATCCAAATACCATTTTTTTTGTTCAGTTTTTGGCATTGTCAAAATTTTGGTATAGCTACCTGGGTCAGAAACCAAACAAGATCTACATCGGGAATGGGTGTAGTTTCTGAATACCCATATAATGTGAGAGCAAATAATGAATTTGCCCCTTTATTTTTGTCGTGCTTACACCACTATCCGATGCACGCACCGTCTCATCCTTTTTGTTCAGCTGCGTGGGCATTGGATTTTCTTGGAATGCACTATATATGCCCTATGCCCTCCTCCTTTCCCTTGCACATGATTTTCTTCATATTAGAACTTGCAAGTCTCTACATGACCTTATGTAATTATAAAGCTCACCACATATCTAACCATCCTTCCCCGTCTCCAAGTACCAGATCCCACTCCACTCCACCTCATCCCCATCCCCACTTCTTAAAAACCAAACCAAATCAAACCCAAAAGCTAGACGAAACACAGCTTCAGGCGCAGCTGCAGCAGCAGGTAGCAGCCTGCCTATCCGCCACCGCTCCTCCAATCCCCGGTCCGAACTCTGAACACGCGCGCGTACGCGGAGGCGGGGAACGGAGCCGCGCAATGCAGCAGCCGAAATCCACCGATCCGCCGGGCCGGTCCTTCCCGCCGCCCGCCCCGGCCCCGGCGATGCGCGGGGCGCACCACCGCCGCGCCAGATCTGAGGTCGCCTTTCGCCTCCCGGACGACCTCGACCTTGGCGGCGGCGGCGGCGACGGCTCCGCGGGCTTCGATGAGATCGGCTCCGAGGACGACCTCTTCTCCACCTTCATGGACATCGAGAAGATCTCCTCCGGCCCCGCCGCCGCGGGCTCCGACCGCGACCGCGCCGCCGAGACCTCCTCGCCGCCGCGGCCCAAGCACCGCCACAGCAGCTCCGTTGACGGCTCCGGGCTCTTCTCCCCCGGCGGCAGCGCCGCGCGGAAGGACTCCGCCGCCGCGTTGGCTGAGGTCATGGAGGCCAAGAAGGCCATGACCCCCGAGCAGCTCTCCGAAATCGCCGCCATCGACCCCAAGCGCGCCAAAAGGTGCCTCCCCTCCCGATCTTTCTCCCCCCTCTCTATCCATCTGCTTGGTCACTGTGCTCGCCATTGCGCGGTCTGGACTTAGTTGCCGACTGGTTGCACGCGCCTTTGCGCTAGTGTCTGGTTGGTAGGGATATGGTCGTACACTCTAGATCAGTTCTTTCGTTTCTCCGAGGTGGCGGGGAATCGGGTGAGGCATCTAGTCTAGGACAATTATGCATGCATGCATGCTTTTTTGATAGAAATGCCTTGAGGTTAGAGAAAAGTTGCGCATTTGCGCCTTGTTCAGTGTTTTTAAAACAGGTCTACTGCCCTACATGTTACCCTGTAATTGCCGATTATGCCGTATAATAGTAGTGGGTGACCTGTCGAGTACCCGGTTACCGATTTTTACAACCATGGCCTTGTTTGTTTCTTTGTGCGTACTGTGGATAGATGGCATTGGGTGGTTGGTTGGCAGGTTGGAATTAAGGTTGTGGTGGTTCTTCTTTAGCGCCCGGTTGGTGGGATTATGGATAAGTGTTTGTTTCTGTGAGGTGGCGCAAGCTTTTGTACGCCTTTTGCTGGGTGTTGGGGTGTTAAGAAAGATTGCTACTAATAGGAGATGGGCCAAAAGGGTAGCTGTAAGCCTGTAATTCGCTTAATTTCTTACTTGCAGGGTTTTATGTCCTAGTTGGCTGGTCATAATTTGATGACTTACTGCTGAGATGTAATTTGAATAGTTGGTTTTGAGGATTGGTTTGTTTGTGGGCTTGGTTCCAACACTTAAGAAAGGTAATGGACAAATGTTAGTCCTTTAGCCAAAAAAAATAAAGGAAGAGAAGAAGATGCAGCACATTGATCTAGAGAGTCATGCCAAATTATTAGAACTAATTGTCTGGATTGATAGTGAAAGGCAGTAGGAGGCAACAACTAAGGATAGCTATCCAATCAAATCAGAGAAAATAACATGTTTGTGCCTTTCTCGCCTACGAGTCTCTGCTGGAAGCATTCCTTCAGGTCATTGGTAGATAATCAAAATAGAGAAAATATCAGACCACAGTATTGAAAAGCTATTTGGTAGCTGTAAAAAAGTTGGATTTTTCATTTCTAATAATCACACAATCCTTCTAAAGATGTGATGCAGTAGTTCATTTCTTCAGTATGCTGGAGATCTTTTGATGCCTCCTGCAATGTAGGTCTGTCTCCAAAGTTAGATGTTTTAATCTTCACTATGGTGGGGATTTTACCAGTAATCTGCAACTGTAACATGCTCCACAGCTCAACACGCTTCTGATTGTACACTTTTATGCAAACAGTCTTCCTCTAAACTTCGAGATTGATACTATCTAATTTACTGATAAAGGCGGCGTCATGCTTAGGCGCAGGCGCCGCCGATGTCGTATAGGCGCCGCTCGCCTTTGCGTCGCTCTCACCTTATCGCCTCCTCCCACGGTTCCTCGTCAGGCGGCTCCTCCCGCTCCCGTCGACGCCGCACAGCTCTTGGCGCCTCCCAAGACCGAGGAGGAGGCGAACGCGCAGGGGGCGCGGAGAGAGGGAGATCCGGAGAGAAAGAGGGGGAGGGGAGGCGTCGAGGGCCGGCGCTGCCGCTAAGGGAGGACCAGAGGAGGCGGCGCGGCCCGGCGCTGAGGGCATGCTTATTAAGCGCCGCTTGCGCTGTTTACTGTTAGGCGCGAGGCGCTGGATGCTAAGGCGCCTCCCCACCTTGCATCGCCCCTACTTTATCGCCTCCTTCCCGCGGTTCCTCATCGCGCGGCTCCTCCCCCCGGCCAAATCCACCTCCCCGCCGCCAGATCCTCCTCCCCGCCGACGATTGGACCACCCCGTGGTCGGATTTCGCCTCGCCCATCCAAGGCGCGAGAGGACAGAGAGGGAGAGGCGTGGAAGAGAGAAGAGGAGAGGAGAACTTACCTCACCCCACCGATTCCGGCCACACGGATCTCGCCATCCACGCCGTCGGATCTACCATCCCCGCCGCAGAAGACGGAAGGGAAGAGGATGGCATCCATGCGCTGTGGGAAGAGGGTTATGCCATTTGGCGCCAAGATCGTAGAGAGAGCGAGGAGGGGGAAGAGTGACGGCCAAGAGAGAGCAGGGAAGCGACTACCAAGAGGAGGCGAGAGAGAGCAAATAGAATTATGGAAGAGTCAAGAGTGTCACCAAGACACGTGAGATGAATAGAGTAATGGGTCGGCTTGGTGTGCATCAACAAGAATGGGTCGACCGCCAAATTGTGAATTTGTGCAGTAGCTTTATTTTTTTCTTTATTTTTATCCTTTTCATCTCCATTTCTCGCCTTAGCCGCCTTAGGATGTGTAAGGCGTCGCCGCCGCACCTTAGCACTTAAAAGGTGCGAGGGGTTGGTCGCCTTACCTCGCCATCGCCTTAATAACCATGGCCGAGGAGGATCGAGGAGGCGGCGCGCAAGGGGCATGGAGGAGGCGCGGCCGGGCGGCAAGCAGTGGTGTGGCGTGCATGCGCCGCCGAGCAGAAAAGAAGAAGGCGGCAGCCAGAAGGTGGGGTAGGGCAAGAAAGGGATCTTCGCGGCAGAGAATCGAGCACCGCCGTCGGGATCTTCTTGGGGGTGTCGCTTGCCTCGCTTACCGCTTTAATAACCATGGGCAGCGATCAAAGTGAAAATTAAGTGAAAATCAAACTTAGAAGTTTTCAAGAATTCTAGAAAAGTAGGGAGGTTATGCTCTATATCTCTGCAAAATTTCAAAATCAAATTTAATCGAATTTGAGAGATAGGAAAGACAAATACTTGCTGAAATAGTGTTTTCGCTGTTTTGGTTAAGTATTCGTCATTTTTGTATCTCGGAAATGTGATTTGAGTTTGATCTTTTTTTCCAGAGGCATAGAACAAACCCTGCCCTACACCTGGTACTTTTTTTTTTGAGAGTTCTTATTTCTTAGAAACTTCTAGGGTTGTTGAACATACGAATTTTCACCAAGTTGGCATTTTCACCTGATATTTCACCTACTGTTAATGCCTGATGCATCAAAATTAAGCTGCATTTTTTATTTCCCCCTTAAAATCGTGTGCAGAACTAGGTTTTTGAAACTTTCACCCATGTAAAGTTCTAAGATCATTTTACCTGCGCCAATTGGATGACTTGCTATCTGCATTTGCTCTCCAACGATATTTTCCTCAACGATACGCTTCTCCAGCACCAGTTGCTCTTTAGTTTGACACGATAGTAATATAAATGACTGTGTTATATATGTTATGAATATTTATTACATTGCAGTTCGTGAAGTTTGTGCTTTTGCTTGACACGATAGTAATATAAATGACACGATTAGTGAAGTTACTATGTCCCTAACATCATTTATACCCAAGGCATTTTGTAAGCTTGTGTTAACACTTTGGAGTTTGTTTTCATGCAGAATTCTAGCGAACAGACAATCTGCGGCTCGATCAAAAGAAAGAAAGGCTCGTTATATAATAGAACTTGAGCGGAAGGTTCAAACTCTTCAGACTGAAGCCACCACTCTCTCAGCACAACTCACATTATTTCAGGTACCTTTCTGTCTATCCATTAGTTTATGTAGTTTCTAGTAGTGGTAATCCTGTAGTAGCAAAATAACAGTTTTCCTTTGCAACCCTTTTAAGAAAACTGGTTGTATCTGGTAATTACCGGACAGCAACCAAATTACAACCTCTTTGCAGATTGCATCTAGCTTGGTAATTTCCTCTGTGTACCTTTGGATAACTTGTATGGTTGTATGGACTAGGACTGATGCACTGTTTCACATGTTGTGATCAATCTAAACATCCATTGGATTATTATATACGGTTATGTCAACTGTTTGGACTTTGGAGAGCTGAATCCTGATGCTATGCATGTGAGAATAAAAAAGCATGTTAATTGTTGACTTTGACTGTCCAATGTGAGCTATGTTTTTACGTTCACTGTTGAAAGAGCATCATGTTTTTAGGATTGCTATGCTGCTGGGTTAAATTAAATTACTGGATGTCCTTTAAACATTGCCTTTTTTCTCTGCAGAGAGACACAACTGGACTTTCTGCAGAAAATGCAGAGCTCAAGATAAGGTTGCAGGCCATGGAGCAACAGGCTCAACTGCGTGATGGTGAGCATTTTCCCTTAATTAGATAATTATAATGATTCGCAGTTTGTCGTTTTCAATAATATTTTTCTGTAACATAACTGATAATATTTTGGAAGTGATATAATCAAAAGTCACTTTTTCTTTTTCTGGTCTGCTCACTCTGTTTCATATTATAGCTCAGTCTAGGCTTCTACTTTTTGTCCCATTACTGCTTCTACTTTTTTTTTCCATTACTATTGTCATTCTACCTGTTCAAGACAAATTTGCCACAATCTTTTCATCCGGTACTCTTCACTTATTTGCAATATCATGCCTGTAATTTACCTTTTCTCTTGTGCCAAGACACCTTGAATAGGGTTACATTTGATTTGGTCAAATTGTCGCACATTTTAAATCTTGTGCCAAGAGCTGGAATGACTTGTAATATGGAACGTAGTGATTATATTGGACCAACGTAGAACAAAGTGATAACTGGTGTATGCATTGTGAGAAGAGCTATGTCGTACATTCTAACAAAAACCTGGTATATTATGCAGCTCTGAATGATGCACTGAAGCAGGAAGTGGAGAGGCTTAAGATTGCTACCGGTGAGATGACAAATTCCAGTGAGATATATAACATGGGATTGCAACATGTCCCATACAACTCTTCCTTCTTCCCGCTTTCCCAGCAAAACACAGCCCAGCACCAGGGTGGTGCCCAGTTGCCACCCCCATTCCACCCACCTCATCCTAATGTACCAAATCATCAGATGTTATCCCACCCAATCACACTCCCAGATATCATGCAGCAACACCATCTTGGGCGGCTCCAGGGTTTGGACATTGGCAAAGGGCCTCTAGTTGTGAAGTCAGAGAGCAGCTCGATCTCTGCCAGCGAAAGCAGCAGTACCTTTTAACCAGGCCTACCTATCGAGCCCTCAATTTCATTAGATTCATTTGTTCATAGCCTAACATCCTTGCACTGCCTCCTGTTCGATCTGTAAGCTTATTTTTTATTCAATTCGTTTGATTTAGTTGAAATTGGTTGTAATCCCAGTGACTGATCTATCCCCTTATGTAGACATGATCCTTGGACTTTTCACACTTGTTTGTTTTGGGTTCATTTCCTGTGTGTTGTGTTGTTTGGGATTATATCAGGGCATTGGGAGTGGTTTTCTCCGAGAATACTGTGTTCTTTTTAGTCGTGTGGACTTGTTAATCGTGGATTCAACCTTTCGGAAGACATGTATTCTCTTAAATTTTTTCTGAGTTCTGTACATTTTGTTATGTCATGCATAGTTTGATCAATGTCTACTCTGAGCGGGTGAAATGGTGTCCGTGGAGATCACGGGAATATGATACTAATCTTAGTATAGCGTGTCAAGCTAAGCAAGTTAGACTGGCTACATATAACGGTCTGACTGACCGAAAGTTTAAATTGTGAATTTTGAAAATCGGCTAAAAATCACGTATGGCGGAAGGTGAAACGATGCGTTTGCACTTGGTCTCATTGAAATTCGAGTTTTGAGACAAAGCTAGATATAATTTGAATTTTTCAGAGAGGACGTAAGTTTAGGATCCATGATTTTTCTCTAAGTCCCAGGCGGTCTGACCCGCCATGGGAGACTGTCTGATCGGCTATGGACGATAGTCTGATCGATTAATTGGTATTCATGCACTGGGAAGGCGGTGAACTTTGTGGTATTGGTGAAAGTTATGGGTTTTAATGTATATGTGTTGCATGATGCATATTTTGGTTAACGTGGGTCAAGTTATGAGGAATTTGTGCATGAAATCTATTTATTGGGCTATTATTGTGCAGGTTGTAGCTTGGAGTCAACAACGGTCAAAAATGAGGATGATCTGGGCCAGGCTAGGAGAGTCGAGGTCTAGAACGATCAAAGATGTCAGGTGAAAGTTATTGGACTCAAGCATATCGCAAGATGGACAAGGATTATCGAATAGAAAGTTTAGTGTGACGGGTTACATCAAGTGGTGCAGAGTCGGTGCAAGCGTCATGGTGGTTCTGGTGGAAGCTGGATGGGAGAGACCTACAGATATGAAGATAGTCATTGATCAACCTACATATGATGAAGCATGTGATTGCTTCACGATGATTGGACTTAGTCTACGGAGAAGGATTGGGAAAAGGTATTTTGGTATCTTCACCAAAATACCGAGTTGGTGATCTTTGGAGAAACTACAGTGTAAGGAGAGGCGGTCTAGGTTAAGTGAAGATGAAGACCATGAAGAAACGAAATCGGGGGACTCGGTTTGTCACCTGTTTTGAGAAGTATGAGTGAGTATAGACCTGTTTGTGTGGGGATTTAACGAACACCCGACAAAGTGTTCTCTTTAGACATAGCCCTCACTATGAAAAGGAAGAGGTGCAGGATTTGCACCCCAAAGCTCCCTTCCAAGAATCCTTAATCTGTGATTTGGAAAAATGAAAATAGAGGTGGTTAGAGTTTGAGGGGGGTGGATTGATTGGGTGTTCAAGTGTTGAGCTTTTTTCTTTCATGATGGAGTGGTTGTAAACTAACAATCTCTTGCTTTAATCAAAACAAGATTTGCTCCCAGATGAATTATCTCCTGTTCTTGCACTTTTTTTATTTCTTTGGAATTTTGTGTGTTCATTTGGTTCTTTTTGGGTCTTTTGCTATGATCTAACTTGCTAGGATGCGTGGGACTTCATCTATGGTCATCTTGATCATCATCCATCCACGAGTAAGTTTTTATTTTATCAAAGTTTGAATTTCCTCAATTCTTGTGCCTTCTTGATCTCATCTAAAAAATTTATTGAACTTTGGCTTCGATCGTCTCGATTGGAATAAGTTAGGAACTCAGGGAATTTGGATTACCGTATTAAAAGTTATATCGTTTTGTAATCTTCATGGGCTATTATTCATGCACCTGGCGGTCAGACCGGAATTCTAGGCGGTCAGATCGGCTGTTATGCGGTCAGATCGACCAAGTCAAGTGATCAAACCGACACTATACCGTGTGGAGGTATTTTATCTTGCGGATTCTCGATTTCAATGCAAGACTTTTTTGTGCTTGTGTTTTTTATTTTCATAACTTTCATAGCCACTAAAGTGAAGAGGTTGAATACGTCGAAGTCGAAAAAGAATAGTATTTGTATTCGCCTCCTCCAACAGTGTCACTTTAAGGAAACAGAGTTCAAGTAGGGATGCTGTGGCATCATCAGCGTGTGACAAAAGAGTACAGAACGTTGCGCTGTTTATTATTATATATTGGTGGGGCTAGTTTTTCTTGCTATAGTTTTAAGTATTGCACGTTCTAACATGACTGGCTTTTTAAGGCCTAACTCTTCTGTCATGATATTTGGAAATGCTCTACCACCTTTGTGCTGCCACTGTTCGTAACAGTTTTATAAAGAAACTCGTCAGTGTTCAGGCAAGCTTTGCATAAAATTGTCGGTGCACATGTCAGCAGCATATATCTATTATCTATGATACTCCATATGGAACAGCCGTAAGATTCAGAACAATTATGATTATTACATATGTGGTTAAGATAGCTCCATTCATTTTCGTGTCCATTATTGTTAGACACTAAAAAAATACTAGTGTGCCCTATGATTAATCTTAAAGTTAGTATTGCAATGTTGTCGCGAAAGTTTGGATGCAAACAGGGGGAAAAACTAACTATGCAATGATGAAAAACAACGGGAAAAAATAGGTACCTAAAATCAACAAATCAAAATAAGAATTTAAGGATAGGATTCGATTCACTAACAATCATGTTCAAAGCAAATAATTTTCCTGAAAAGTTTTTACTTTGCTGCACTTCTGCTGAAGAGGCTATAGCATTAGTAGCGTGTCTTGATGGTAGGATTCAATCCGCTAACAACCATGTTCAAAGCAAATAATTTTCCTGAAAAGTTTACTTTGCTGCACTTCTGCTGAAGAGGCTATATCATTAGTAGCGTGTCTGGAGGATGTGCGGATGGCATCCCAGTGGTGCGACAAACCCATTATGCTGGAGTGAAACTATTGCTCGTATTTCGTTCCAACGAGGTTGCCCGATCGATTTGTGCTATGATATTACAGGAGATAATTCAATTGAAGCAAAAACCAAGTCACTTTGTGGTTTAAATAATAGGAGATTAGGAAACCACCTTTTGGTGGGTGGTGGTGTTGTAGGTGTACAACTTCATTCACCGGTGTTCACATCTTGATATCAACTTTACGCACGAGTGCGCTTCAATAGGGATTTTGTTAGGTCATGGATTATCTGCAATATTATATTTATCTCTTATTTTTCTTGAAGTGCGTCAAATAGATATAATGTATAGCAAATGCTTATTGCATAAATAGTTTTTTTAGCGGTGATGATAAATACTCTCTCTCTGATTCCAAATGGTCTCCAAGGTGACATTTTGACCATCAATTCCATTGAAAATATATTATTTCAAATAAAAAAAATTAAAGTGAAAGAGATGAAAGAAAAGATGACATGTGGGCCAAGGTTGCTGGAGAGAGAAAGAAAGAGAGAGAGAGAGAATGATAGGAGGGTCCCACATGGCATTGAGTTAGGGTTTGGAGCATGCTACAAATGTTGACACAAGGTGATGACAGGGCGGTAAACTGAGGTGGAAGGTGAGGTGGCTATCTCAGTGGTATAGAGAGCAAACAAGGGAAAACAAAGGGCCACTAACAGATGGACCCACAAGACAGAGATATAAAAGAGAGGAAGAGAGAGGAATAGTGCGGGCAAGACATGAACTCCTGGTCGGCGGCATTGACGATGGTGGCGAGGGCTAACGGTGGTGAGCGGACGACCGGTAAGTGGCAAAATGAAACCCCGAGGATGCGAGCAGTGACGGAGCTTGAGCCAAATCTCAAGGGGGGAGGGGGCGAAGGCTAATGCTAAATCATATTACTACAACATGGTAGAATTTATAGCCATCGAAAATTTTTAGGTAGATCTTGTCCGCATTTTGGTTATAAACTACATTATTTTAGCAAGATATGTGCATATATTCACTCTAAAAACGAAGGAGAAAGAGACGCATAGCGCCAGAAAGCAGCGACCACTTCTTAGGTTGATGGTCATATTACTCGACCACTCAAAGCTTTAGTTGCGCAGGGATGTTTCGTGCTCCGTCGGCCGCCGTAATGCCTCATCTAGTTGTCTTGTGGCTTTACCACTCACGCTTTGCCTCAACATGAGCTGAAGGCGACGAGCAAGAAGCAGAAAGTAAAGCAGCGGTGATGGACCTTAGATACTGACTAAACTGAGCTACCAAAATGAGTGAACAACTAAAACTATTTGGCTAACTTGTTGAAGAGTATGAAATAAAACTGGATCCGTGATTCATGACCTAGTGAGGAAGAAGTTGAAGCAGATTGGTTCAAACTTAATACGATTTTTGGAGGTGCAGGCAGCAGGGTGGCCATTTGAAGTATTAAGTAATGGATAGGCCTAAATGCTATTGCATACTCAGTGTTACTCTAAATTTTTTTGAATTGTTGTTGGGGGGCTAAACCCACCTTGGCCCTAAGTATCCTCCGTCCTTGAATGCGAGGATGCTACTGGAGGTGGCGGCTCGGCAAGGGCGGCAGTGACTTTGGTGGCGAAGAGGTTCACAGGTGCAGCGGCTTTGGTGCTTCGGTGGCGCCCGGAGAAGATGGAGATGAGCATCGTGACGGCGATGACTCGAGGAACACACCGGAGTTGACAAGGCTACTGGAGAGCGACGAGGATGGCAGCGCAACGAGGTTGATCGGAGCTAAAGAAGAACGGCAGTGGTGAAGCACTTCCGTGATGGAGAAGCAACGAGAAGGAAGTGGATCGGACAAGAGAGGCTTGGAACATGTGGTGACACGCACAGAAGGGCACAGGGGCTCACCGGTGAGTAGATCGGAACGGGTAGCGGTGACTGGATTTGAGGAAGAAAATGTCACAGAGGCTCGATGACGCTCCGAGGGAGATGATGAGAGCACCTCGTAGAACATGGGCACATGATCTCAATGGCGGTTGTGGCTCGGGCGAAGATGCACTGACGGCGAGGAAGTCTTGCGATGGCCGACGACTTGACTTAGGGTTTTGGGAGAAGATCTCGGGGCGAAGAATTTGACACGGGGGGGGGGGGCTTTAAATAGTGCGGAGGGGAGGATTCGCATAATGCATGATGTCTTCACGTGTTTTACACGGACACAGCGCAAGGAGTCCCGGAGGAGGAAGACAATACTGACTGGTAGGACGAGCTCGGCAGCGAGAGAAAAGAAAGAAAGGTAAAGAGCTGGTTGGCTAGGAAAAAGATAGGCTGGGAGGAAAAAGAAAAGAAGAAAAATGGGATGGGCCGGCAGGAAAAAGATTTGGGCCAAGGAAAAGGATTCGACTCAAAAGGAAAATTCAGAAATTGAAATGATTTCTGAATTTATTCAATTTCTGAATTTAGGAAATTGAGATAAATAAAACCGAGCTCAAAGAAATAGCAAATAAATCTTTAAAAAAATCAAGAAATTTCTCTGGAACTCAAGGAATCCAAATAAAATAACTTCTAATTTAATTGAAGTTTAGATTATTCACATTAAATTATTTTGATTTATAAAAATTCAAATTAATCTTGAACTTAAACAATAAATTCAAATAGTTATTTTTATTTTTTTAAAGCTTAAACAAACTAAATTTTAGAGTGTTACAACACCTATGCAACACTAATATCTACTACTTAAAAGAAGGAATAGGTGGCGGTCTATACTCCCTCATACGATGTGAGCCGTTAGATCTATCTTTCTTCGTGAGATGTGAGCCGTTGGATCTCGTTCTTTCTCAGTGCCTCCTATGCGAACAATTGGCCACCCATAGCCTCCTCTCCACCCCCCTACACCCCAACTGCCCAAACTGGTACGCAAGAAGTCTAAAGATTCCATCGATCTTTCTAAAATATGATTTTTTTTTTAATCTGTAGCAAAGCACGGACATTGGACTAGTTATAAAAAAAAGATACAAGCGAATCAAGCAGGGAGGACGCGGGCTGCTAGTGTCGTCGCATAACTCTCCCACAGCCCCTCTCGTATCTCCAGGCGGTGGCGAGACCGAGATGGCGGCGGCGGTGTCACGCGACGACGAGCTGGTGACTAAGTCCCCAACGACCACCGCTCCTTCCGCCTCCTCCGCCGCCAATGGCCTTCGCGCCTTCTCGCCCACGACTCGAGATCTACGCGGACGGCCACCCTGACCCCCGCGCCTCCAAGCCCAACGAAGACGCGGACATGAAGGAGGAGGAAGAGGACGATGAAGACTATGACGAAGAGTATAGCGATAAGGAGGGGGAAGACGACGACGAAGAGGGCGAGCAGGAGGAGGACGGGAGCGAGCCAAAGAGGAGCAAGCAGAAGGGCGGCTCCGAGCCGCTCATTAAGAAGGCAGTGATGGGTTTTACTCTTAACGTTACCATTACTTACTTTGTTAAATCAAAATTTGCAAGTACATTAGATCAATATCGTCTGTATGATAGCTGCGATGTTGTGTTATGCACAATCACCGGATCTAGCGTGATTTAGTGGTATTGGAAACGACCAGCTAAGTGGATCATAACCAATGGAAAGGAAGTTGATTTTTTGTCCACTTTACTTAGAACTTAGAATTGTGTAGTTGGAATCTGATCTCAGGAGGTAGGTGCTGTTAAACTGTTATGAGTAATTCGTGCATTAAAGTGATTAGATTGCGGTAATGAACCAAGTGCTAGCTTGATGTATTTGATGTGATCTTGTGGTGTAAGAGACATCTTGCTGTTTTTTTGCTATTTAATATACAAGATTGGATGAGTTGGATTTTGCTGGTTGGGAGTTTTGCTGCATGTTGGAAGTTTGATGTTTGGCTTCGCTTGTTCTTACAAAATGATACATTGCATTTCAGGCTGCTGCTGCAATGTGTGTTGGAGTGGGCAGTTTTGCTGACCCTCCGAAGGCACAAGGCTTAGCTCATTTTCTAGGTATGCAATCCGTACCATTTCTGTTTTACACAATGTTCTAAATAACGGTAAACGGTTAATGAACGGTCGTCCCACCTTTTAGTGTTTATATGGTAAGCGGTCTTGTAAACGGCTTTGTAAACGGTTTTACTATTTAAAATTCAGAGAAATATATACATGTGTTTGTATTAACAAAATAAGCATCTAATTCATCATCTTTCATGCATATAGAATGGAATTACCGGGCTATCAACAATTGTCCACAGCAGTGACATGAAGAAAAAAGATGGCATGATGTGAATGTAATTAAAGAATCATGATTGAATGAATGAACAACTTGATGTGACAATGACCCGATCTTCCAAAAGGTACTGATAAATCGATTGTGGAGAACTCGATGTTGATGATCCGAAGGTTCCGACCAAAACAGATTAAACCCCTCGCAATCACTACACTACTGCTCCGATGGTTATCAACCGTGCCGAACGCGGTTAACCTTGCCAAGAAGGCTATCTCCTGCATTCGAATCGAGAACACAAGCAGGAAAGTAGAAGCTACAATCTGATATTGTATTGCGAATATAGATGAAGTTCACAATGTGGGGTTCCTCAACCGAACGTGCGGCGAGACTGCTAAGCAGAATAATCTCAAAGAAAAACTCACCTTAAACTATGACGGCTACTGTATATATATAGGGGGACGTGAGGAGGTCAACCTAGGGTTGTGCGGCCGCGGGAAGAGGCGTACACAACCTGGACTCCGACCTCGACACACTTACAAGGCCCTATTAGGTCAAAACGGTGACGCAGCACCTCATTCACTATTCAAAGTCGCGATCTCGGTCAAAGACCGGTCGAGGACCGGCTCGGGGTGGTTTTGAGCACCATGCTATCTCTCGGTCGAGATTGTGTCCAACGAGTACGGGCTCACCGAGTAATCGATGACACCGGTCGTATGCCTTCTTGAAGTGGTCGAGACTCGCGAACTAGTCAGACCTTCTTGAACTGGTCGTAGTCCTAGATTCCTAAGTACAAGTAAATCATCTCCGTTAGGCAGCATCATAGAGTTCTCAAATAATACACCCAGCCTTAGAAACGAATTGACCTAATAAATAAGTTGACGAGCATGCGCCCAAGTAATTGGACCTTGCACATCATTCAAAGTAGTAGGAAGAGGAGTGTTCATATCAGTAGAAATGATGTCCTCATCATCCCCCCCCCCTTCTTGAATTGGAGTCGTCCTCGACTTAAGATCATCCTCCGCGCCCAAGAAAGGCCGCAAATCTACAATGTTAAAGCTGAAGTTAACCCCAAAATCTGCAGGCAAGTCTAACTTATATGCATTATTATTAATACGTTCAAGAACTTTAAAAGGACCATCTGCACGTGGCATGAGTTTAGACCTTCTCAATTCAGGAAATCGTTCTTTACGCAAGTGTAACCACACAAGATCACCAGATCAAAGAAACATGCTTGCGCCTTGACTACCAAAGAACTTTATATTTAGCATTCATAATCTCAATGTTCTCTTTTGTTGTCTCATGCATCTTTAGCATCAACTCAGCACGTTTTTGAGCATCAAAATTTACTTTCTCCGAAGCTGGAAGAGGTAATAAGTCGATAGGTGCACGAGGGATGAATCCATAAACAATCTCAAAAGGACACTTCTTTGTGGTAGAATGCAGCGAACGATTATAAGCAAACTCCACATGAGGCAAGCAGTCCTCCCATATTTTTAAGTTCTTTTTAAGCACAGCCCTAAGCATAGTGGACAAAGTTCTATTGACAACCTCAGTTTGTCCATCGATTTGGGGATGACAAGTAGTGGAAAATAACAGCTTAGTCCCCAACTTACCCCACAAGTTTCTCCAAAAATGACTAAGAAATTTAGCATCACTATCTGAAACTATCGTATTCGGAATACCATGCAAGCAAATGATTTCCTTAAAGAACAAATTAGCAACATTTGTAGCATCATCACTTTTATGATATGGTATAAAATGAGCCATCTTAGAGAATCTATACACGACAACAAAAATACTATCCCTCGCCTTCTTTGTTCTAGGAAGCCCTAAAACAAAGTCCATAGAAATATCTTCCTGTGGTATGCTTGGAACAGAAGAGGCATGTATAAACTATGGGGATTAAGTCGTGACTTAGATTTTTGGCACGTGGTGCAATGGCAATGAAGCGCTCGACGCCACGCCTCATCTTTGGCCAATAAAAGTGGTGAGTCAAAATATCCTCGGTCTTCTTCACGCCAAAGTGACCCATCAATCCTCCTCCATGCGCCCCTGTAACAACAAAAGACGAACTGAGCTAGTGGAATGCATAACTTGTTAGCACTCAGACACGAACCCATCATAAACTACAAATTTATTCTAACCCTTTCCCTCTTGACAATTTAGCAACACATCTTTAAAATCAATAACATGCACATATTGCTCCTTTATTGTCTCTAATCCAAAGATTTTGAAGTTAAGTTGTGAAAGCATGGTATATCTCCTAGACAAAGCATCAGCTATCATATTTTCTTTGCCCTTTTTATATTTAATGACGTAGGGAAAGGACTCAATGAACTCAACCCACTTAGCATGTCTGGGGTTCAGGTTGGTTTGACTTCGAATATACTTCAAAGATTCATGATTAGAATGTATTACAAACTCTTTGGCCATAAATAATGTTGCCATGTTTCCTAAGTTCGAACTAGAGCATATAATTCTTTATCATAGGTAGAATAGTTCAAACTAGTACCACTTAATTTTTCACTAAAGTAAGCAATAGGTTTTCCTTCTTGAATTAACACACCACCAAGGCCTATGCCACTAGCATCACATTCTAACTCAAACGTCTTGCTAAAATCGGAAGTTGAAGCAAAGGGGTGTGTGTTAGCTTATCTTTGAGAGCGTCGAAAGCTTGTTGTTGTATGGTGGCCCATGTAAAAGGAACTCCATTCTTTGTAAGCTCATTCAGCGGTGCATCGAGTATGCTGAAATCCCGAACAAAACGTCGATAGAAACCAGCGAGCCCTAGAAAACTCCGCACTTGTGTGACCGTTTTAGGAGGTGGCCAACTTTGGATAGCGACGATCTTGGCTTGATCAACTTCGATGCCCTATGGAGTAACCACATAGCCAAGAAAAGATACTCGATCCGTGTAAAAGGTGCACTTCTCAAGGTTACCAAACAAGCGTGCATCTCTCAACACTTTAAAAACAGTACGTAACTGATCCATGTGTTCTTCATATGACTTGCTATAGATCATAATATCATCGAAATAAATCACCATAAATTTTTCAATGAAAGCACGCAAAACTTCGTTCATCAAACGCATGAAAGTGCTAGGTGCATTAGTTAAACCAAAAGGCATCACTAACCACTCATATAGTTCGAACTTAGTTTTAAAAGCGCTCTATTCATCTCCCAATTTCATTATAACTGTGGTAACCACTCCGCAAGTCAATCTTTGTGAAAATAATAGAACCACTCAACTCATCAAGCATGTCGTCTAGCCTAGGAATAGGATGACGATACCTTATGGTAATATTATTAATGGCTATGCAATCAATACACATACGCCAACTACCGTCTTTCTTAGGAACCAAAAGAACAGGAACAACACAAGTACTAAGGCTTTCTCTTACGTACCCACGGTCCAAAAGATCTTGGACTTGTCGCTGAATTTCCTTAGTCTCCTCCGGATTGGTCCTGTATGCAGCACGGTTTGGCAAGGTCGCTCCTGGGATCAAATTAATTTGATGCTCAATCCCTCGAATAGGTGGTAATCCCGGGGGTATCTCAGCTGGAAATACATCCACATACTCCTGCAAAAGGTTAGCAATAGCAGGAGGCAAAGAGCTAGATATATCCTTAAGTGAATATAAAATATTTTTGCATATCAAAGCATAGCATTGCAGCTCATTATCAAAAATTTCAAGAAGATCAGATTTGGTTGTAAGCATGACACAACCTTTTAATTCAATTCCCGGTATTAGAACTAGGTGCGAACCACGCTTTCTTAGGTGGGAAAACATTCTTCACTATTTGCTGATTTTCAGATTCATATTCAAGTTTTTTTTCCTCATTTTCAGCTAGTTCTTTATCACAATTCACAATTTCAGTAGGCATCAAAAGTAGCAAAGTTATTTTATTTTCTTTGTTCATATAAGAGTATTTATTACTTCTACCATGATGAGTTGCATCAGTATCAAATTCCCATGGACGACCTAATAAAAGAGAACAGGCTTGCATAGGTACTACGTCGAAATTAGTAACATCATGATAGGAACCAATGGAAAAATGCACTCTCACAGATTGTGTTACCTTCACCTTACCGCTGTTGTTGAACCACTGAATGTGGTATGGGTGAGGATGCGCACGTGTGATCAAGCCAAGCTTCTTGACCAATCCTTGAATTCACCAAGTTATTGTAGCTTCCGCCATCGGGCCAGACATGAACACAGCAATCCTTAACGATGAGGAACATCTCGAACAAATTTTGACGTTGTAGCGTCTCCTCTTGCTCTCTTTGAGTGCTCAATACTCGCTGCACAATTATAGTTCTATAATTCTCCGTAGCAGCGGCACCTAAAATTTCCTCATCATCGCTATCGGCCTCATGTTCATCTTCATTACCTGCAAGGTTAGCTGCAAGCATGTATTCATCTTTAATATCACTAGTACTTACGTAACCACCGTCTTCTGTCGCAATGTACATCCGCTGACTTGGACAATCTCTCATGAAGTGACCTATCCCTTTACAACGATGGCAAACAATGCCGGTCGTGCGCCCGTGGAAGCAACCGATGAAGAGCTCTGCGCTGGTGCCCGCACACTAGTAGATTTGCTAGTCTCGGACGTGTGTGACGGTGGAGATGGTGCTGCTGAACGCGGTCTACTCACAGAGGGGGCAGCAGGCCGAAAAGCATGAGGTGGGGCTGTCTTGGCTTGTCCCGGTGGCGATCTCGATGTAGACGTACTGCCAAAGTTGCTCATAGTCCTTTGTTGTCTACCCTGCAATTCCTTTTCTGCCAAACAATCAAGCTGAAACAACCTATTAATATCATTATAGTCTTTGTAATTAACTATGTCCTGAATCTCACCTTAAACCACCATAAAACGAACCATCTTATCCTCCTCATCCTCAACAATATTACAACGCAAAGATGCCTATTTGTAGTTCTTGATAATATTCTCGATGATTTATTACCTTGGTCTAAGCGCTGTAATTTCTTACGATATCACGCTTATAAGGGGAGGAACAAATCTAGCACGCATAGCTACCTTCAATCTATCCCATGTATCAGGTGTTAAACCAGAATTAACCACTTGATTCCACCAAATGATAGCAAAATCTTTAAATTTACTAGTAGCTTGTCCGACTCTATGTACTTCAGGAACTAGATGGGCATTAAATTTTTGTTCAACTGTCATATCCCAATCTAGATAAATTTCAGCATCATAAACACCCGCAAAAGATGGTATGGTAAATTTAACTTTAGCAAATGGGTCATCATTAGCACGAGCATTGTGGTGCTGAAAATTATTACCTCCCATACCATGACGGTTGTGATGTAGGCGTGTCGTTGACGTGCATCTTGGTCACAAACACAAGACTCAGATCACGGTTTCTCCTCTCATTATCATCTCCTCCTCAAGATCTTGGGCTGCATTGTGATCATACTCACGCCTAATGTTTGGTGGCGGTTTACCATTCTTTCAAGGCGTAGTGAGCGTTGCAATACTATCGTTGATTGAGTGTTGCAATGTGATCATGGTAGCTTGAAGCTTCCTGTCGATGTCCTCATTAGTGGTAGTGCGTTGTTCCTCCAAGATCGTCATGAGCTCTCCCTTTACAATACATTCTTTCTCATCAGACGTTTCACATGTCATGGTTAGCAGAAAACAAAAGACAACACAAAGGTATTATCCCTATCAACTACTAGGTGATGGAAGGTGGAAAACACACTCAAGCGCCTTACCACACTCTTACAAGTGTTCTTACCAACGCAGCAGGTGGTACGACCGATGGCTAGTTCGTGATACCGTGTCGAGAGTAGGTATGATTGCAAGAGGTGACCTGTTCTGATCAAGAGTAGGTGGAGCTCGGAAGGCACAATATGTAGCAAGGATTAGCAAAAACCGTAACCTGATTAGTAAAGTTGAATAAGGGTCCAAAGTATCTGTCACGGTTGCTGGTCTAAAAAGTGTCCCTAACCCTAGCACACACTGATCGATAACAAGGAATAGATACAAATGATTCAAAGGATACAAGGCTGGGAGTGGTCGTAGACCAACTGGGAGTGGTCGATTTGCTTCTTTTCTCTCTCTTTTTGATCACAAACCCAACCTAGGGTTCCCTCTTTTTTTTTTTACTGCCAAAACTCAACCTAGGGTTCTCTCTCTCTCTCTTTTTTTGCAAATGTGACCTGGACTCAAAACTCTTCAAAACCCTCTTCTGGGCCTATGGATATATATGGGTCACAAACTTTTTGTAGAAGGCAGGGGTATACAGGTAGTTAAAAGATACTCTCTCTCTCTCTGAACTTTGGCTATGGAACTTCTTCTCGGACTTTGTGTGGCAGCACGATATGATGAGTGCGTGGGGTGTCCGAGAGCAATAAGAAACAAATAGGGTGGTCGGGGCGAAAACGAGTAGATGGTCGAACCCGAGTAGGTGGTCGACTTCAAGTAGGTGGTCGAACGCGAGGAGGTGGTCGAAAGGGGGTTGTTCGAATAGGTGGTGGCGCGGCCAGGATGGATGGTGGCACGGCGGGCGACGGTGTTGACTAAAAACTAAGAACACGACTCTAAACAAGCAACACGACTTAGACAAAGGACACCAATTCAACAACGCGAAACAAAGAACGGAAATTGCAAAGGCACAATGGATGATAGGACAGCGGAAGAACACGACGAACAAAATTATTTTGTGGGGCAATTTTCTGGAGCTTTAGGACGATGGAAAATAACTAATCTAATATGGAACAAAAATTGTGATTACCTAATGGGCAACTTTTGCTCTGATACCAACTGATGTGACGGTGGTCCGATCTTCTGAAAGGTACTGATAAATCGATTGTGGAGAACTCGGCGTTGATGATCCGAAGGTTCCGACCAAAACAGATTAAACCCCTCGCAATCACTACACTACTGCTCCGATGGTTATCAACCGTGCCGAACGCGGTTAACCTTGCCAAGAAGGCTATCTCCTGCATTCGAATCGAGAACACAAGCAGGAAAGTAGAAGCTACAATCTGATATTGTATTGCGAATATAGATGAAGTTCACAATGTGGGGTTCCTCAACCGAACGTGCGGCGAGACTACTAAGGTAATAATCTCAAAGAAAACACATCCTAAACTATGATGGCTATTGTATATATATAGGGGACGTGGGAGGTCAACCTAGGGTTGTGCGTCACGGAAGAGGCGCACACAACCTAGACTCGACTCGATACACTTACAAGGCCCTATTAGGCCAAAACAGTGACGCAACACCTCATTCACTATTCAGGTCGTGTATCTCTGGTCGAAGACCTGTTCGTAGGACTGGTCCTGGGGTGGTCTTGAGGAGTCCATGCTATCTCTGGTTGTAGATTGTGTCCAACGAGTACTGGGCTCACCGAGTACTGGTGACACTGGTCGTATGCCTTCTTGAAGTGGTCGTAGACTCTGCGGAACTGGTCGTAGACCTTCTTGAACTGGTCGTAGTTCTAGATTCCTAAGTACAAGTAAATCATCTCCGTTAGGCAGTATCATAGAGTTCTTAAATAATACACTCAGCCCTAGAAACGAATTTACCAGATAAATAAGTTTACGAGCACGCACCCGAGTAATTGGACCTTGCACATCATTCAAAGTAGTAGGAAGAGGAGTGTTCATATCAGTAAAAGTGATGTCCTCATCACAACTCAAGTGGAAATGAAAAGCAAAGCTAGCATTCATCTCATGTATGTCATAATGTTCCATGTCATACGGCAATCTTGCAACTTTACCCAATAAATGGACCTATTAAACGGGTTTGTTAAATGTTAATGGCCGTTAAACCGAATAAATGGTCCGATAAAACGGACAAACCTTGAAATGTCCATAAATGTAACGGACAGGGGACTTTTACTGTTTTAATAGCCGTTCACAAGGCCTTGACGACCGTTATTTAGAACACTGGTTTTACGTATATTTTATCATGGCTGCTCATATGCACCAGTTAAAAGCTTAAAACTAATTCACTTTCTGTGTCATGCTATCCAAAAGTCGGATGAAACTAGTCTGGTGATCTATATTCCCTATGCGCGGGCGCGGCGTGCGGGAGGAGGTGGTGCTCAACCTCCAACCAGGAGGCGCGGTAGCTAGCGAAGATCTTCGCCGGCGCGAGGGGGTCGGCCCTTGGCGCCTCTGGGGCTGGTGGCGTCAGGACAAAGTTAGGCGGCGGCGGGCGGAGCAGAGGCGATGACGCTGGGTGGAGGAGAGGCTGTTCTCGGCGGAGCAGCACGGGGAGGAGGCGGTGTCGGGAGCAGACTCGTACGCACGACTGCACGAGAGAGGAGTAGGACGAACTTGAGCTGCTTGAAGAACACCACTCGCTTCCCCATGTACCTCCTGACGAGCAGGATCAGCACCATCCCTGGTGTGATAATTGACCTGAGCTTGGTGGGCTTCGGCTTGCGGGTGTGGAGGCAGTGGTGTGGGAAGAGCAGAGCATGGAGCAGAGGCGGTGGGAAGAGCAGAGGCCGGAGCTTTTGGCTGACGGAGCAGAGGCCGGGCGACGCCTGGATCCGGGCGTGGCATACATCACCTGAATCTTCGTAATCGACTTCCGTTTTAATCTACACAAATGATAACTGATGGATTTCATTAATGCTTTACATCACCTGTCCCTAATATTGACAATTTCATGTTGTGGAAATCCAATTATAGGTATATGTTTGATATGTCAAAACTGGAAGCTGAAGAGCTAAGAACAGTTCGAAAGGAGGACGTAATCAGTTGGTACAATACCTACATCAGACCATCATCTCCAAAGCGCAGACGATTAGCAATGCATGTGTATGGTTGCAACTTGGACATCGTTGAGGCTGCCAAACTGCAAGAGCAGTCATGGACTGCAATTGATGATGTTAAATCCTTAAAGGTTTCATCTCAATTTTATTCAAGCCTTTTGCTCAGGGAAGGACACTATTAGTTTGGTACAATGCCTACATAAGATCATCTCCGAAGCTCGGATGGCTAACAATTTATGTGTGTTGCAGCTTGACACTTCTGAGGCTGCCAAGCTGCAAGAGCAGCCTTGGACCGTAGTTGATGACGTCCAAACCTTAAAAAGGTCTTGGTATATTCGATCCTCTGCTGAAGATCCAACACCATGTCAAGCATTGCATCCAGTTGGCTTGCAGCTTGTAAATTGATGAGCACCCATTCAATATCAACGGATACAGAATGCTTTTTTTTCGTAAGATGTAATATAGTGTTTTGTAGTGCAGTATGCACTTTCATTTTTTAAGAAACATATGCGGCTATCTTTCCCCTTACTCCAGAAAATGCCTTTTTGTTCACTTAGGTGTACTACAGTTCATTAATATGGAGGAATCTCTTATTTTCACTCTTTCTATTCTGTCATGTATAAGATGGCTGGAATTGTTACTGAATTTTATTTTAATCTTGAAGGCGTAGCTTAACATTCAGCTGGTTCTCCAAGATTACCCTAATTTTCATCCAGGGACTAATGGGTTATTTTCCTTATGATGAATGCGATGCTGACAATCCAACCATGAATTCAGCTGTTCTCCGGGTTCAGTATAAAGTTTGTTTGTAGAATATGCTTGTAATTCTTCAAGCATTGCTCAGGGGCGTCTGGGCAATATTTCCTAACCTTTCCTTTTTGACTCCCTATTTGTGTAAGAGAAGGTCCTTGCTCGTTAGCAGCTCTTTTGGCCATATGCTTCCTACTTATTTCAGGTAAAAATTCCAGATTCCTTATCAATCCGTACGACAAATCTGAATCAAACTTGACCTTCGCCCTTATCCAAAAGAGAAATACTATATAACGTTGGACTCAAAATCAACGGGATAGGACAGACCCGTCCAGTCAAGCCTGCACACACATGTGTACACCGAACCATCCGATGTTTTTATCCATATGAGCCTAAGGGGATAAGGATGAAGCAGGGTAACCGTTCTCCACAACCATGGGCTCGCCCCAGAGCAGTGGCAAGCGGCCAGGGGCTTCCCCGAGAGCGGCGTGCGACTACGGGCGACGAGCGGTGGCAGGTTCGCACGACAATGACAATGAGACAAACGATGAGTGGCCACGAGTGAGCACGGTGGTGGGCAGTGTGCTCGAAAATCACTTGCAACTCGTCTTAATTGCTTTTGTTGAGCTCCAGCAGCCATATTGATCGTTTGAAATTTGGGGATTTTTTTTTCAAACTCTATTGAAACTTGAAACCACTTTGAAACTTTAGTTTCTGACTTTTTGGAATCCGCTTCAAATTTGCTAAAACACGCAGGGAACATCTTTAAGTCTTAGTGAAGTATGTGGAGACCACGGTATGGCGCGATAAGGGATGGTCATGAGCGGGCTCGACCAGAGCGAGGTGAGTGGAAGCGGCTACTAGAGGCACACTCGACGACAAGTGGGAAGGTGAGCGGCTACAGCAGCCTGGTGAGCATAGAGCCGTGGGCGAGCTCGATGGTAAGCGGGAAGGCCAATGGTCGCGAGCAGTCCTGCGATTGTAGGTGAGTACATCGGGATTTTTTTTGCTCTTGTTCGATTTTTTATTAAACATGTTGAAACTTTTTTTGTCTGAAATTTGTTGAAACTTAATTAGTTCCAAAATATAAAACTTCTTGAAACAGGTTGAAACTTCATGAAACTTTTTTTTTCTTAAACTTGAGTTTCAAAATCTAAAAGTTGTTGAAACTTAGGCTCGAAACTTTCTTGGAAAGTTCTAGAAATACGAGAAACTCACTGAAACCTAAAACTTATAAAATATTTTCACGAGACTTCTTGAAACTTTCCCGAAACTTCTTAAAACTCTTTTGTCTGAAACTTGAGCTCGAATTTTTTTTTGAAAACTTCTCGAAATACGCGATACTCACTGAAACATGAAACTTTTAAAATGTTTTCACGAGATTTTTTGAAACTTCATGAAACTTGCTAAAATTTTTTGAAACTCTTTTGTATGAAACTTGAGTTACAAAACCTAAGAGTTGGGCTTGAAACTTTCTTGAAATATTTTAGAAACTGTTAGAAATACGCGAAACTCACTGAAACATAAATCTTTTAAAATGTTCTTCTGCTTGAAACCCAGAAGTTTCATCCTGTCTCATTCATGAAACGCGCTGAAAGCTAGTCAAAACTTCAAACTCAAAATCTAAGTTTTTAAAGAACTGAAACAACATGAAACTATTACACCGTTGTAAATGCGGAGGTTAACAGCACCCTATCCAAAAACGTAAGCACCCTTGGAAGCTGGCTATCATCAGCCCATCACTCGTCAGGCTGCTCCTGCAGGGGGGGGTCAGCTCAGAGGCAGGCCCACATACCCTAGACATGTTAAGACGGACCACAAGGGGTTGAGCCGCACAAAGCACAAACCTGACAAAGGGGAGGAACGAATCGTGAACCAGCGAGACGCCCCCTAAAGGATGGCTACAAACCGAGAGAGAAACGCACCGTTTCCTTGCCATTTGTTGCGCGCCCGCCTTCCTCGCCTGCCGGCCGCCTCAGAAACGGCGGTCGGTACCGCCCGCTTGCGGCCGCAGGAATCGGTTTCTCGCACGGTCGCGCGGGCCCAACGCGCGCCCACGGCGGTGTACGTGCGTGTGTGGACAAGCGGTTTGGCACCGGCGCGGCGCGGCCGCGAGCGCACGCCGCCCGGTGTGTGGCCGCATGAGATTCCTCGGTGTCGGTCACATGCGCCCCAAACACGCGCGGACGACGCCAGCCGCCGATCGGTGACACGGTTGCGCGTCGCTGTGAGCTACACAGGACGCCGTACGTACCGCACCGGCCACCGCAGGTTATTGCCACAGTGGCCGGCTCCCATGTTTCGTTTTCGTGATCCATCTCGCCTCGCCGATCGGGAAGCATCCGCACGTGAAATCGGTCGCCGAGCGTACGCACGACACGAAAGCGACCGGAGCGGGGTGGGGGCTCTTAATTGTGACCCCTCGCCGTACGTACAATCAGAATCTAATCAATCAACATCGATCGATCATCCTCAATGCGTTATCGTAGCTCTGTTTTGTGGGGGGGAAATGTATACTCCTAGCCTGCTGCAGCTGGCCCGCCATTGGATGCTCTCAGCTTGCCTGCAGCTGGTGTCAGATCTTTCGTTTTCATCCCATCATGGATAGGGAGGTGATCAGTCGGTGATCGAGTAAGATCCTCCCAAATTCAACCTCTGCTTCTCCCTCAAAAAACAAATTCAACCCCTGCTCCAGAATGACCAAGAACAGGCTCTCTATACACAAATGACGATCTGAAGAGTTATAGAACTCAGATCAAGCACAGTAAGTTAGGCTTTTAGGTTGAGGAGTGTATATATCTCAATTCTCAAAGAAGCTAACATAATTTAGTACTCCACTAGCTGATATTCTTCTCAAAGAACTCTATCCGCTAAAATCAAGGTTGGCATCTTCACAGCAAGAAAAGAGCATTGGAAGTTGGAACCGTTGCAGTCATGCATGCAACATGGCAATTGTCAAGGCCATGATTAGAAAAGGATCAGATTCATGAAATTATGGCAGCATCAGGCAATGGGCCTCCCTCTGACTCTTCTCTCATCACCAGCCTCTCATGGCAAAGGCAAACCATGCAAGTAACTCTTATTCTTATCCCTATGTACGCAGATGTCTCAATTTCTGGCTCTATCGATTCCTGTGGTTGAATGGGATTGGCAGGCTGAAACAGCTAAAAAGCAGTGTCTGCCCGCTTGTCCCGCACCCTACCCATGTGCAGCAAACATGCATCGTTTGGTCTTCTATATATATATATATAATTGTTTATAATCTAGACTTTAATTGTTCAAATTATATTTGATATTGCATCCAACTATTGGATAGTGTAGATCATCCTGGAAATCGATCCTCCACGTTGCTTCAATTAATGCACCATGACCATTACCATGTGTGCTCGTAGCAGTCCGATCGAAAATCAAACGCTTCATATCTCCCCCCAAAACGGTAGAAAAGCACGAGAAATTGTTGTTTTCTCATATAGCAGGATCCAATGCATTGTTTTTACCAGAAAAAGGTTGGTATGCACGTGTGTGTGTGTACACACGGTAGCACTATTTAACGACGGAGTGTAGCACTATGGCCGTAACCCCCGCGTAATATAACCACGTACTCCACGCGTCCGAATAAATCACTTCCCCAATGCAACCGATCGTAAAACCTCATGCGCCTCGTAAAACCTCATGCGCCCCATGCAACCTTTTACTACAAAACTACAAGTGATTTACTGCGACCTCAGTGTGCATCCGCTTCGTCCGGGGACCAAGCCAACTAACAAATATGGGTTCCTTATTAGTCCTAGAATATTTTTTTTCTTGTTTTAGTCATAACTTTTGATTGGCGCTCTTGAGTCACGAATGCTTTTCCAAAGAGCTTGGTGACGATGAGAGTACATAACGATATAAGTCTCTCCGATAAAAACTCTCTGTGTGTTTACTAAAATAGATTTATTGCATCACTAAAAGAGATTTACTGCAACCTCCATATGTGTTTACTGTAACTTTACAAGATATTTATTGTGACCTCATTGTGCATTTAATATACCTGTATAGAAGAGTTTCTACAACTTCCTTGTGTTGTTACTACAGCACTATAAGAGATTTACTGCTGTCTTTTTTTTATATTAAAATATTGCAATCATAGCCAACAAGTGCTACGCAGCCAACCGACTAACAAGATATAGGTTCCTTATAAGAACTATAATGTTTCTTTTGTTGTTTTAGCCATAACTTTTGATTAGCAGCTCCGATTCTCGAATGGTTTTCACCGTTAGCTTGGTAACGACGAGAGTAACAGAATGATATAAGTCTTGTCAATAAAACCTTTCTATGTGTTTACTAAAATAGATTTATTGTATCGCTAAAAGTGATTTAATGCAACCTCCATATACATTTATTGCACCGTTACAAAAGAGATTTACTCCAAGGAGCGTGGGCTGGTGCGTTGCGCGCCGCGCGGCCTAGGATGTGGCCCACGCGCATAATAAGCTATTCTACACTCAAAGCAATTGAATAGTGCTACCGTATGTATGAGTGTATATATATATGCACTATTTTGTACTAGAGCGTAGAATAAGTTAGTCTACGCCCACCACCTTCATGGGCTAAAACCCACGTCTCACCTTGGTCAAAGGCTGGTCAAAGAAAACGCACCACCTCCCACCTCCGTCAGCCCATGTTTCTCTCCCCACCCGTCCTCTGTGCTCAGCGTGGTCGAACCAGTTCTCATGTTTCACTCTCTTGCCATGGAAGCATTAGAATTGGGAGAAAATGAAGGAAACCTGATGACCCAAAAATCCGCACAGTTGGCGCCAACTGTCGGTGTTTTAGGACCGAACTTACGTAATGATTGTTTGATTCGGGGGGTCTCTAAGACTCAAATCATGCAGAGAGAACAACACATAGATTTTTATACAGGTTCGAGCCTTCTCCGAAGAGAATAACAACCCTACTCCTATGTGGCTATATTGAGTTTGCTGGTTACAGATCAAGTGATAAAATGAAAATGCAATGTCTTATGCTCCTGATCCTCCTCCTCCTCCTCCTCCTCTCTCTCTCTCTCTCTCTGCTGTCTGGTGATTCCTCCTATTATAGCGTTTTTGGGCGACAATCTCTCCAGTCCAAAGGGTGCATCAATGCTTCTGATGATGGCGTAGTTACTGGAAATTACTGTTGGAGAAGTAACGTTCCCACGTCGCCAGACAATTATCACCAGGACAGAGAGATTAATCGTGCAGTTATTCCATAGAATAATGACATATACTGATTGTATAGATACCTTAATCAATCGGGTCTACTTATCTGTAAGCTTGATTGATTATAGGGTGGTCGTAGCTGACCTGGTCGTAGAAGTACTTACGACCATGAGGTGATCGTAGAAGAACTTACGATCATGAGGTAGTCGTAGAAGATCTTACGACTCCAGTTTCTCCCTTATGAACATTAAGGGGTATACTCAAGGAATATATAATGGCGTTATTCTCCATAATAAGGATTACAGATAAATAATTAAATAATAATTTCTAGATCCTCGTCAAGTGTGTGTGTGTGTGTGTGTGTATATATATATAATGATACAACAAACTAGATAAAACTTGGAAAAATACAGTATATTGGAGCGAAAGAAAAGTTAATACCTAATTAACAAATATTTGGTTCATCTGAGTCTACCATATCTTCACCAACAATAGTACAAGAACCTGAACCTACAAAGATGAAATTGCATATGTAAATCAGGGACACAAAACCTCAAAGTTATTTTTTATGCAAATTGCAAAAATAAGAATGTAACATCCCCAATATCATCCATAATGGCTTTAGTGGTATCTTCTTCACAAGCTTTGCACAATTGTTTTTTGTATTTCTGGTTAAGTTATTAAATGGTTCGCAAGAGCATTATCAAACAATTTTGCAGCATTTTTATCCTTGTCATTATACCATTTCAGCATCTCTAAAAATGTTACCCTTATTATTTGATCTAGAAGATTTGCCAAGTCCACGAAAAGCAAGAGCTTACAATAAAAGAAACCCTACAACACCTAAAATAATAGTAATACGACCTAAATATTCTTCCTCCTTCTTGCTTGCACCTGCCCACACATGTGCCACACTTTGCTTCTGATTTTTAAAAGCCTCACAATGTTTCTAGCTTTATTATGAGCACTATCAACTTTACCAACATGATCATTAAAAGATTGAATTGCATTCTTATGATAACTAAACCCCACATTTGTATATGCATCAACACTAAAGTTTTCAGGTGTCGTTTACATGAAGAGATAACAATAAAAACAAAAGGCAACATCTTTAGCGACATTGTATTCCAACCAACGTCCAAGAAAGCGTTAAGCGCTAGTCGGGCGGTGGTCCAGCATCTAGTGCCTAGCTAGCCTAGGCGGCAGACTTGGCTACGATGCAGAGTAGCTGACTTGGCTACGGTCATGAGCAGCTGACATTAGGTATAATGCGATAAATTGAGCAGGCAACAAGCATCCAATTGAGCAAGATAGAAGCCAAATTACCTGAAGAAGCAAGACATGGGCAGCTTGATGTAGTCATGTATATTGTCTCCCCTCCAAGATCTTGATGTAAACATGTAATCAAATAGTCATGTAAACCTTTGTATTTAATCAATGATGGGTTATTTGCTATTTTGTGAGAAAGAATGTATGTATGAATGAAACATATATATGCAGCGACACATCTCAAAGACTTAACATAGAAATATCATAATATCATAGTCTGAACTTCACTTCATCTTCATAGATATCTTTTTCATCCCCTTCCTCATAATTCTTTGTAACAACCATTTCATCTTGGTCAAACTCAATGTTGTCCTCCTGTTGAGGATTAAAATATTCATATATTATCTTAATATATGATAAAGACCATACGCTCGTGGTCGAATTCTAAGACCACCGACCTAATCGGGTCGTAGGTATTACGTGGTTATATAATAAATACCGGCCTGACAAAGTTTCAAACCTAGTCCACGACTGTAAGTGCTCGTAAAGCTATGAACAAAGCGCCCGGTCGAATCCCGACCACGCCACTCACTATGTGATGAATGAACCACGTGTTTCATATTCCGCATAATACAACACTATCACGGTTGATGATTTAACGTCTCTAAATCATTAATCGCATAGCGTTGACACCTTCACCAACCGCCTTGCGGTTGGTGAAATGGTCAAACCGTCATCTCTTCCCGACTGCACGCTATCGCTCCTCAACGGATGTCTCCTCGTGAGATAATCGCCACCGCTTCATCAAGTACTTAAGGAGGACCATAGAAGGTCGGAGGAGACGAGAAACAAGGCGAACAAGAACACAAGGAGAAGAAGACACGAGACAACACATCAAGAATAAATCCTATAGAAGCACATCAAGCGAGATATAGCAAAGTGTTGTGTTTTTAGATACTCTCGTGTTTGTAATCGTGAGTTCATAGCAATAAAGAGCAAGTCGATCCACTCCTAGAGATACACACATTTTTCCTCTTTTTCATTTATATATTCATAAGATCGGCGATTTGATCGCTGATAATGGCGCCGTCAGTGGGGAAGATAGTGCAAAACTTCAAGAGGTTCTTTGCTCAACTCATCCGTTTTCTTCATATTCGTAATTGCAAGTATGGCGGTGAACATGGGATGAGGAGAACGGTTCGACACGGATGACTACTCCAACCTTGACATGGAAGCTCGCATCCGTGCCATGCAACATGGGGAATCTTCATCCTCCTCCGATGGTTGCAAGTCGACAACAATAACTTGAGCGGATGGATGAAGATACACCGCTGCGCCAAGAGGCGCCTCGAGGACGATCGTTCGACCGGTTGAACGTCCGAATATTTTTCCAAGCCTGGTTTCCCCGACCGGCGAAAAAGGGACCAACCGACACATGGTAACGGTGTCGATGAGACCCTCACCGGTAATGGGCCGAGTGGGGATGATAAAACTCGATGATCCGACGGCAACTCGTCGAATCAAACTGAGCCCGCCACGAAGACCTCAGGAGGTTCTCATCTCCGACCGGTCTCCATCGTGGAAGTCTCTGGTAGAAGCACTGAGAAGTTCTCCACTAGTTACAGTGGAAGCTCCTCAGAGGATCATTGCTGGAAGCACGAGGTCAACGCGATCGGAAATATCGATCGTGATGCCACGCACGATCTGCACACCCGCCCGCCACCACTGGCGATGGAGATGGCGCGGCAATCAAGCACCACCTACCGGAGGCAACGGAGCCGATGGACGCCCATCGCTTAATACGCGTGGTGTAGCCCTCACCATGGATGACAGTTCGACGGAGTTAGGCCAAAGGTCCAGAGGAACTTCGGTCTCCGAACGCCAACATCTTCGATGAATCCTCCGAGACCTTCTGTAACGGTTCGTAACTTGTGTCGATTCAAGATATTCTAATAATATCGACCTCGCTCGTCAAGCTCCGGCTTTACCCAATTGGTGGAGCGGTATCGGAAATTCTTCAACGAATCGCAACGCACGAAGCGCAGGGCAAAGGATGTCACAAAGTCTAACGGTGACTTCATCTCGGCGCTCCTCCTCGAGAGAGGCAGCATGGTTACCCATCGGTACCTAGACCTCCTCGGCGATTTCGACCAAGAGGTCATGAAGGAAGAAGGTTGTTCGCATAACCACCTCTTCCCTAGCCTAGAGAGCACCCGCTGGCCCAAATGATCTCCGTCATCATCTAAACCATGCTAATGGTCAAAGACGTCATGATAATGCTCGCGGCCGGATCGGGACGACGGAGCCTCTGCTCAAATCGAAGAAACCGATCTCCCATCGATCATAATCCGACACCTTTTCCAAGAAGGCGCTATGAATCAGTCACAGGTTGTTGAGCCTTTTCTGCAGGGCTCCAAGCTGTACGTTGGACTAATAGGTTTCGACCTGTCAACATGGATAAATTCGATGGATCTCAAAATCTATTAGAGTTTCTCCAGATATATACCACTGCCATCAGAGCTGCTGGTGGTGATGGAAACATGATGGCTAATTATTTGTCCACGGTTCTGGAAGGATCTGCCCGGTCTTGGTTGCTTAACCAACCGGTTGGATCTATCTATACTTGGGAACAGCTTTGCGATCTATTTATTGTGAATTTCCAGGGTACGTACGATCGCCCTGGAAAGGAGGATGATCTCCATCGAACTCGGCAGGAACCAAAGGAAACTCTCCGTCAGTACATCAAAAGGTTCAGCCAGGTTCAAAATTCTATTCCAGAGATTGCAGAATCTTCTGTAATTCAGGCATTCAAGGCAGGTCTAAGGAATCGGCGGTTTACGGAGGATATCGCTATGAATCCTCCACGAACGACCGTCGAACTTTTTGACATGGCTGATAAATATGCGGCCGCTAGTGAGGCGGTTGAATGGGATGAAGCCATTGATCGAAAAGATAAAATCCCTCAACCTAGCCTTGAGAAGTCAGAAAAGAATCCCAAGAAGGTTTCCAAGAAGAAGAAGCACCGCAAGATGGGCACCAAGTTCCTAGCGGTTCCAGATAAACCGTTGAAGGGTAAGAAGGACTATATCGGTCGGGGCAAAGCCAAAGTTCCGACCGATAGCCATAATAAAGGTAAGAAGTGGTGTCCACTTCACCAACAGAGAGGGCATGACTTGCGCACCTGTCGTGTTTGGCAAAAGAAGCTGGAGGATTACTATGTAGGTAAAGGCCCGCTTCCCGCAATTCAAGAATTGGGGGAAACAAGTTCCAAGAAAGACAAAGATGGCGATGAAGAGATGGAGTACCAGGAGCCTCAACGCACGGTCAATATGATCTTTGGAGGTTCTTCTTCATACGACTCGCGCCGTCATCTGAAAGCCATGGAGCGAGAGGTCAACCTATCGGAACCTTCGATCATCACCAAACCATCAAGGTGGTCGGATACCGTAATCTCCTTCTAAGAAAGAAGATCGCCTCGCCTCGTCAACTCGACCGTAGGTTCCCTATTATCGTAGAACCTACTATTAATAATTGCAAAGTCAATCGAGTTTTAATAGACGGTGGTAGTTCTTTAAATATTTTATTTTTGGGAGCTTTAGAAGATATGCAGGTTCCTAGAACAAAGGTAAAACCGGTGAAATACGACTTTCATGGCATAGTTCCTGGTTCTACCGCCAAACCGATAGGACAAGTATCCTACTGTTACGCTCGAAGCCTCGATAACTTCCAAACGGAAAGATTTCATTTGACGTGGTTGATTTCAAACCGCATATAATGGAATTCTTGGTCGTCCAAGATTAGCAAAATTTTGATAGCCACGCACTCACGGGTATCAAAGTTTGAAAATGCCAGGACCAAAAGGTGTAATCATGGTTCGTGGAGATCGCAAAATGGCATACGCATGTGATCGAAGGTCTTTAGAACTGGTCGATGAGTTGCCACCGTAAATTCGACTCATCATCATGCAAGCAGTCAAGCACCTGCACCCAAGATAACACCCAAACCGTCCGACTGGACCAAAGAGGTTCCACTCGACGAAGGTGCTCCTTCAAGAAACGCCATGTCAGGCAATGATGGTGGATCCTTTCCAAAGGTACTTGTAGGACCGGAAAGGCGACTAGGGGGGTGAATAGGCGCTTTCAAAACTTTCTCGCCTAAATCAAAACCAACACGAACTTTACTCCTTTAGCTATGAAAGCTAAGAAGTTCGGTGAGCACACAAAGCCTTGTGTTGGATTTGATAAACCCCTCAAGCACACGACACAAAAGGAGAAAAGAACTCAATGTTCTTCACTGGCATGGGCGGTCCGACCAGGCTACCACGGCGGCCTGACCGACGGTCAGCAAATGACCGGCGGCAACTAACCGTTGGTCGGACCGGTGGGATGTTCGACCCGCAAACCAATGGATGCGAATACACCGGCGGTCGAACCGCCGCTGAAAGGCCGGTCGGACCGGTAGAGTCCAAGATCAAAAACTCCACAAATCTAAAACGAAATTTGATCCAACTTTTGATTCAACCAATAAAACTTGACCAAATTTCTAGCACACCTCCCTAATGATATTAGAGACCTATTTCTAGCGACGATCCGTCGATCCACTTCAGAATCGATCTCTCGAGATTTTAACAAAGAAGTGCTCAAACCCTAGAAATGAGAAAACTTGATTCAAGACTTGCTTGTGGGGGTTTGATGATCTAGATGACTCTAGGAGTAATCCCACACATCAAAGCAAGATAAAGTAGGCCGAGAGACCAAGCATGAACCTTTGAATCAAGGAAGTACCAAAAACATCCAAATGAGATAAGAACACAAAGGAGCAATGATCTTTCAATTAAGCATCACAAGATTGTTCATTCACAATAGATGCTTACAAAGCCTCTCCACCAAGGAGGGCAAGAGCTCAACAAAGAGCACACTCCAAACCCTAGTTCTCCTCCTCTCCTCCAAACCCTAGAAAAGGAAGAAGGGGCTAAATGAATGCTTGCTTAGGTTTTCCACCTCTCCCTTCCTATTTATACTAGAGAGCTAGGGTTTCCCTTTGGGTCTCTTACATGGGACCCACACACAAATAACTCTTGAAGCAATCGCTCGCTTCACCACGTGTAGGTTGATCACGGTTCTCATCGCGCCGCCAAGCCTCTCTTGTCCGAATCCTATCGGAACCTCCCGAGACTCGCACCGATATCCGCACCGCCGATCCAACCGTATGATCGAACCACCCGCTCGATCCGTCTTGCCCATTCTCGCACTGCTTGAGTCACACGACCACCCGGTATCCCCGATCGCTCGACCTCGGCTCCAAGCGTAGTCCCGATCCACTCACCGCTGACGCCGTTGACTCGCAAGCCACCGCACAAAGAATAGACAAACAAAACGCTTCCGGAACAAGTTCTTCACAACTTGACCCACGCCGAGTTCCGCAATGCGATATACTACAATAAAGCATTGAAGTTCATATAAAAACTCACTCGTAACAAACTCAATGCAACACTTGGCTCACCTCCAGTGATCGCCGGCCCGATCATTTACGTGGCGGTCCGACCGATTCATGCTTGGCGGACCGCTCCCACAACGGCGGTCGGACGGTCCAAAGGACTTAGTCAAAATTCAAGCGAGAAATTCAAACCTTCTCGAAATTTCAAACGAATAGAACTTTTGATCGGAGCTCCAAAATGATGGGACCACATCCAGAGACTCCTCACTTGCCTACACAACCTATTTTTGGCCCACCAAAAACCCAAATCTCATTGTGGCGGTCGGACCGCCACCATGGCGGCCGGATTGCTTCCAGGCGGTTCGATCCCCAAGACAACCGGTCGACCGCCAAAGGCTCCGACAAACTTTGGAGCAAACCCGAAAACGCGAGATTTTGCAAACCAACAACGCCATTGCCAATTGACTCATCATCCTGAGATCGTGCACATATCCTCACGATATCCACAATCTCCCCCTTGATGAACACATTGGCAATTTTCAAGAAAATGTGATTTTTCAAATGAAAAGTAAAATTCGTTTTGCGCATAAAGGCACAACTTGGTCCATAAGCAAGAAAAAGCCTCTGAACCACTCAAGTGGCTTCACAATAGTATAGGCAAGTGAGATAAGGCAATGAAAGCACCAAAGGATGCAATTTCCCGAAAGTAGCCAAAAATCTCACTAAGGTCCATATGAAAGACAAAATGTTCTATTTGACCTTTGATCATTGTGAGTCTTCTTGAATTGCAAATCAGATCAGAAAAAGACAATAAGACCCAGAGACTCAACTCACTATGATCACAAATTTTCAAAAGGTTTTTTTTTTGTATGTTCTTTTATATGAAACCTTGTATATTACCAAAAGCTCCAAACTCAAACATTTTCTTCACAATCTTTCTCCCCTTTGACAATGAATTCATCAAGATGCATGAAAAAGAAAGAGCATGAAGGAATGACTATATTTTTGAACTTTAGTGAAAAGGAGCCATGACCATTATACATGTAGACAGTACAAGTATTATACCAAGCCATATAAAGAGAAGACGCTATATTCAATCATGGCAAAACGTGTACCGCAAAGTTAAAACCAAGATAGCAAAGAATCGAGATTAATGTAATTGAAATCATGAAAGGTTGCTCAAAATCATAGATTCACTCAAAGCAACCAAAAATGAGTCAAGCCATGTCTATAAGTAAAAAGAGACTCAAAACAAGAATTGAGGCATTTTGAGCATTAAGAAAATTCTTTTGAAGCAAAGCTCAAGCACTTAGCCCTTTTTGGGCAATTTTTCTTTTTCTTTCTCCCTTTTTTTGTGTGTATAGATCTCAAGCCTTGCGCGACCATCTCAAGCGATAAGCTTAAAAGAATGATCTAGGTCATCCAAAACTCCCCCGAGTTCATGCAGAGTGCAATGGCAAGCCGTCTCATGAGAAAGGATTGGTGAGATCGCTTTTTCGCACGTAAAATCTCATTTTTCATTTGCTTGACTTAATAAGATAAAAGCTCATTTTTCAACTCGTAATAAGTTCAAGACTCAATTCAACCTGTAAGACATGGCGAGAATCATAAGAGGATCACTAGAGCAAGACTAGTCACAAGATCCAACAAGACATGATTTGATTCAAATCTCTCACAGATACAAAGCTAGCAAGGCAAAGGCTAAGCCCAACACTAAGAGCCATAAAAGAAGTCTAGCGAGGCTATCACTTGATATGACAAGGTATAGAAGATGAAATTTAGTCATACAAGGATAATAATCAAAGCTCCACTAATTTTATTATACAATGCAAGACAAATGAATTGAAACATGCATTATGATACAATGAATGCAAAAGAGCAACTTCCCCTCAAAATGCCCAATAGGACTAATAACCCTAACTCTCCCCGCAGCAAAGAAAGCGCCAAGAGTCAAGAGCCTTAGTGAAAATATCTGCAAGCCGTTGCTCGACTCTACAAAGTGAAGCACAACATCACCTTTCTCAACATGGTCTCTCGTAAAATGAAATCGAATGTCAATGTGTTTAGTCCTCGAATGTTGCCTTTGGGTTTTAGCAATATTAATTGCGTAAGTTGTCACGTAAAAGAGGAACACTTCCCAAAGATAACCCATAGTCTCGCAATATGGACAAAATCCAGAGAACCCGAGAGCGACCATCGGCGGCAGCCTACATACTCGGCCTCACCAGATCAGGCAATGTAAGACTGTTTTCTAGAGGACCAAGAAACAAGAGATGTGCCCAAGAAATGACAAGTGCCAAGTACTCTTCCTATCCACTCTACACCCAAATAAATCAAGATTTAAAATGCTCGAATCGAAAGACCAAGAGGAAGAATACCGAGTCCAAAGTCAAGCGTATCTTGAAGGTTCTGAATATGCGCGCATCGCTTGACGGCGATGAGAGGCACGAGGAAGCTCGAAAGCGAGCGCACGGACATACGGCGAATTGTATGTCCTACCGACATTGTAAGATAGAGGAGGAGCCAATCATACTGCGATACTCCTTCTGATCCACTGACTCTCCATCCTCATCAAGGTCCAGCACGGTGGTTGTTGCAATGGGAGTAGACATTGGCCTCGCTTCCCATATTGAAGCGCCAAGAAGGTCCTTTGTATACTTACTCCGTGAACGAAGGTGCCTTCTTTCGCTTGTTTGATTTGAAGACCAAGGAAGAATGTCGCTCTCCCATCATGCTCATCTCAAATTCACCGCTCATAGAATCAAAATCTAGACACCAAAGCATGAGAGGAACCACCAAAATAATATCATCCACAAGTAGTAGACATCAAGTAGTAAGGCTCTCCACCCTCTCGTGAGGTAGCAGGAGGATGGTTTGAGTCTTCATCCTCGAATCATCATCGACGAAGATGCTTTCTTGAGTTTCGTAAAACATGTGTACCAAGCATCGGGTCTAGTACTGTGACTAGCCTCATCAAAAGTGACTTCGCAAGTCTCAACAATTTTGTTAGTATTAACATTAAAAACACGATAGCCACGAGAATGAGCAGGATATCCAAGAAATATGCCATCAAAATATCTAGACTCAAATTTATCAAGATTGCCATGTTTAAGAATGAAGCACTTGCAACCAAAAATCTTGAAATGAGAGACCTTGGGAGAATGACCAAATCTAAGCTCATAGGAAGTCTTCCCAACCACAGATCTCAAGAAAACCCTATTGGAGATATAACAAGCAGTAGAGATCGCCTCAGCCCAAAATCTCCTAGGAGTAGAATGCTCATCTAGCATGGTCCGAGCCATCTCTACAAGGGTTCTGTTCTTCCTTTCTACAACACCATTCTCACTGAGGAACTCTAGGAGAAGAAAAGCGATGCTCAATTCCCTATCGTGCAGAAGGTAGAAAAGAAGAATTCTTGAACTCTGTCCCATTATCACTCCTAATGGCTCTCAAAGCTCCAGTATATCAACAAAGAATTCTAAGGACCAAATCTTTAAAGAATCCAAATGCTTCGTCCTTAGAAGCAAGAAAATAAACCCATGAATACTGGAGTAATCATCCACAACCACCAAGACATACCATTTCCCACCGGTGATGAACTCTAGAAGGACCAATCAGATCTAAGTGAAGAAGTCATCACTGTCCATCGGTCATTACCAAAGTAAGAGGTGGGTGGGAAGCGGACACCATCTTACCATGTCTACAGGTGAGCACACAAGATCTCGACAACCTTCACCTAGGCAAACCTCTAATCAAGTCCTTGCAACCGACTCTAGACAAATGATCAAAACCTATATGCCCAAGTCTACGCCGCCACAAAACAAGGTCATGAGAATCGAGGCTACTGGACACCTAGGATTGGAAATGGAAGAAATCTCAAATTTGCACGTAAGATCTTCTCAAACTGGAGATCTCAAAAACAAGCTCACCTGAGGAATCTAGAACTCTACACTCACCTCTCTTAAACCTCACTTCTAGACCCTCATCAAGCAGCTGAGAAACAGATAGAAGATTATACCTCAGCTTACTTACCAAAGCGACGTCTTTGAGCATGAACTTGTCGTTGACGCGCACAGTGCCCTTTGCAGTCACGGTCCCAGTAGAGGCATCCCCAAATGTAATCAATTCATTGCCGGATGCACGTGTGAGGGAGGAGAACCATCTAGAATCTCCGGTCATATGTCGAGAACACCCGGAGTCAACAAGCCACTTGTCCTCCTTCCTCGCACGACGGACCTAAAAGGCACAATCAGAAAACATCCGTGCCTCAAGATCGGGTTAGTGATAAATGAACGAGGAATCCAAAGATCGAGAAGCACGATGTCCGGGAGCAGCGAGAGAAATAATTTGAAATATGATCAGAACAAAATCATAAGGATGCGCATGAGAATCACCTAGACCTCTCCGAAACGATCTACCAAAAGATCGATACTCCCCCTTTCTAGGTGCTACCCGGTGTCTCTCCTCACGATGTCCTAATCCAACATGCTGCCTAGACCCACCAAAAGAGTCTACAAAGTTCTCTACAAATCTAGGCCTATGTGTGGTGCGATAAACAGGCTGCCTAGCTCTAGAGACTACATCTGGAGAAGGGACTCCTCTAATGGATCTTAGGACGCTCATCCTCTCTTTTCTCTCAAGTTTTGCTCTCCCAAGGTAACTCAACAAGATGACCTTCTTTCTTGCGTAGGTGCAATGGCATCGACCTTTTGAGGGGTCATGCATGAATGAGTGAAAGCACCTTTCTTGCCGTAAAGAGTTTGAGCAAAACCACCGGATTTGAAAACAACCCGGATGGCTTAGGAGGTTCTAGCTCAAACAAACCATTCTTCACAACTCTAGCAATCTTAGGTGGGTTTTTCTTGGAATGCTCTAGGGGTTGAAACCTAGACCACTATTTTTCACGCTCACCTTGGATTGATCAAGAATCATGTTGAGTTTCTTTTCCCACTTGAAAATTTCTCAAGAGTCACCTTGAGGTAATCATTCTCTTTCATTAACTCCTCACATCTAGTACACTTGCTAGACTTGATTACCTCATTGCGCTTACTCTTAAGAAGGGCCACTTCCACTTTGAAGGCCTCACAAGACACACAATAGGATTCTGAATCCTACTCAATCTGCTCCTTAAACTTGACTCTAAAAGCCTCTTGTATCCGACTAACCATGGTTTCAACTTCAAAGATTCAAAACACAAGAGTTAGAATCAATAACCTTTTAGAAGCAAAGAAAGACATGGATCTTTCAATTTTAGCCTTTTCTTCCGTGGTCTTGTTTAAGGCTTCAATCTCAATTGTAAGCTTGGGATAATTTTCACAAGATGCAACTCTAGAGTAAATCAATGTTTCGTCATCTCTTGCATCTTAATCCTATTATCCTTACAATGAGAGCATGTGTGACTAGCATCAAACTTTTGCAATTCTTTTAAGGAACTATCCAATTTTAATTCTAGCAAAGCACAATTAGAGCAAGTTAAAGGGATAGCTTCCATGGCGGTCACATCAAGAGGAATGACATCTAAACAAGCGAGATCTAGACTTGAAGGATTCTAGTTCATCGAGAGCATCTTTTAGTTGATTTGTGACAGAGGAATGAGCAGATTTCAAGCTTGTCAAATCTTTAAGCAAGCTAGTGCAGAATTACAAATATCGCCAGGATTGATAGATTTAAGCCTAACAACTTCAAGATTCAAATTATCAATCATAATGTCTCGCTTCCTAATCATTTTTACTTGCTTATGCAATTTCGCTCAAAGCAAGCACCAAAGCCCTTTTCATATCGGCAATAGAAGGGCATACCTCATCGATCACCGAAAGGATCCTCATTGTTGGAGGAGTCGCTATCGTGGTCGTTCTTGGCCATGAAACACATGCGGTGAAGTCATGCGCCTTCTTCTTGCCACGAATCACTCGTCGCCCTCCGCTTCCGAGTCCACATCGCTCATATTTACATTCTCAAGAGCGGCAGGATCCTACCGACAAACTTCGATAGTTTGTCTTCTTGGGTTTTGCATCCCTCTCCTGGGGATGTCTTCGTGTCTCTTTCTCCTCCTTGCCCTTTGAAGGACCGAAATGGCAACAGAGGGGGGGGTGAATGGTGCTTTAAAATTAATAACTCCCCTTTGGTATAATTAAATAAGACCTACAAAGTCCTCTGGATATCTCAAGAAGAGTGAAGCAAAATCAGAGAACGAAAACAGAAGTTTCAGACTGTTCTGGAGAAATCGGACGTTCCGATTTTACCCTGATGAGTTCCGCACCGAAGTTCCGGTTCGGCATGGAAGTTCCGCTGCGATAGTTCCGCCTTGGACAATCGGAAGTTCGATTGTCCCGACCAAGAACAAACGCTCGGTTTTTCCTAAAATCCAAAGTGCTAAATCTTGAATGCTCTTCTCTGGTCAAGTTTCACAGGACATCATCCTAAGCAACATCTTGACCTCATGGAGAAGAATCGCAAACAAAGATTCAATACTCGAGCCAAAAACGGATTTCTTGAGAAAGGGGCAAGAAAGACCAAAACTCACAATAGGCACAATTCTCAGATTCTCAGCTTATGAAACTTTGATAATAGATTAGCAATATCAAAACGATTCTAGATATGAAGATTCAAGCTATTTCATAAGACGAATCAAGAGATACATCAAAACCCTAGCTATTCAAGAGAAGAACAGAGAGAAGGAAGAGGACATAAACAAGTAATCAAAACTCAGAGTTTCATTGATAGATATCAAATGTTTACAGATGGAAACACAGAGGAATGATTACATAAGATTTCAGATCATACTCTCCCTCTCAACAAGCTCTCAAAAAGCAAAACAAATCCTTTTTAGAGCTAACCCTAATTTTCTCACTAAAAGGTCTAACCCTAACCCCAGGGTTCTCCCCTATTTATAGCCTCTGCTAATGGGCCTCCAACCCATTAAGCCCGCTACACCCGAACGAAACCGCCTCCACTTTTGCCGCTTTGCGAAAAGACCCTTTCGCCCCTTGCGCACCTTCTGGAAGCCTCCCGTACACCTTGTTGTGCACGACTCGCAACCGCTTCAAGATTCACGCCGTCTTCGACACATCCCGACCGTTCTGACCTCAACGCCTCCTGCGCCTAGTCCGGTCCACGTGTCTCGCCACGACTCCATCTTGATGCCCTGCAGTCAACACAGACAAAAACACATCACATAGCATTGCACAATAACATAGCATCAACATTTGTATAAGACTCAAACTCATACAAGATCAAAATCACAAAATTATCTTCTCTCGCCAGCTCGACATAATCGGAAGTTCAAGACTTACCACGGCGGAAGTTCCGATTTCGAACATCCGATTTGTCAGAATATCGGAAGTTCCGCGCTCAACACTGCGGTACTTCCGATATCCGGAACAACCGACTTCCCAGAAATTTAATTCCGATTTGATATTTCAGAGAACAATTAATGTCAGAATTATCGGACACTCCGCTACCCCTTGTGCGGAAGTTCCGATTTCCTTCAGCCGAACTCAAAACCCAGGAAAATCGGAAGATCCTATTTCCAACACCGTAGTTCGATTAATCGAACTTCCGCTCCATACACAGTAGTTCCGATTTCCTGACTCACCTTAAAGCATCCAAACCAAAACCTCAACTCTCAATCTAATCAACACACTTGTCAAATACTCATCACTCAGAGTGGAGGACCTCTCACATGGTCTCTCAATCTCCCCCTTGATGAGTATATTGACAATTACCGAAAAAGCATAGGATGAGTTTGAGATTACAGTCAACCAAGGTCTAAACAAGAGAATTAAGCTCAAGACCAAGTTGACAAAAAGAGAAAGACTTGAGATGAGATGAAGGCGCAATTTTCGCACAAAACTCAAGGCTTTTCTTCAGAAGGCTTTTTCTCACACACATTCTCCCCCTTTGGCAATAAAATCATCAATATGTAGAAAAGGGAAGAAAAGACTATATGATGTTCATTTTAAGCATTAGGAGCCATGTAGATTATCCAAAATGACTATTAGAGTATTACACCAAGCCATAACACAGAAGAATGCTATCAAGATCATGACAATCGATGTATAGAAAAGCTAAGACATAAAGTCCATAATCTGATTAATGATCCAATTCTTTAGCAGGTCAAATAAGTCAAGATTGAAGTCTAGCTAAAGATATCCAAAGATGATGCAAGCCATGTCAAATACCTAAGTTGAACCACGAAGACTCATACTGAACATTTTAGAGTGCTACCAGTTGAAGAAGGACTCATTTTATCCAGGACTTGGTCTCTTTAGAGATAAGCAATTTTAGCACATTTTTCTTTTTTCAAGACTTTTATGGTTTTATCTCAATAAAGCAAGCTCGACTAGGTGCCATCCACAACCGCCTCCTAAGCTTCAACCATTTTTTTAAACCATGTGCTAGATCTCAAGCCTTATGCGACCACTCCAAGCAATGACTTAAGGAGGTGATCTTAGGTCATCCAAGGCTCCCCGAGTTCATGCCTAGTGCAATGGCAAGCCGTCTTATGAGAAAGATTTGGTGAGATCGGTTTTTCGCACAAAGAGATCATTTTTGCTTTTGAAGTTTTTAGACCCGGTGATTAGAGATAAGTCATGTTTCTTAACAAACCGACATAGCTTACTCAAAAGTTCAAAAGAGATTCAGACTCAACTCAACCTACTTGACATGGCGAAAATCATAAAAGGATAGTTTTAACCAGACTAGTCTCAAGAGCTATCATGACAAGATTTTAATTCAAGTTTAGCATTTTTAAATACCTTAGCATGGCAAAGACTAAACTACACATAAAAAGTCATGATAGATCTAGCAGTTTAACATAAATCATGGCAAGATGTAAAAAGTGAAAACAGATCATAAGGGATAATAAACAAGGCTCCATTTGATTATTATGCAATGCTTGATGAAATACACAAAAATCCAGATTCCCTTCAGAATGAGATGCATCTTTTAATTCAGGTTGAGTTATGACACAATTAAGAATATGGAATAACCAAGAATAACTCCCCCTGAACCAAAGGAACAAAAATGAGAATCGATAGTAAAAGCAAAAGGCGATCCTTTAGAGCATAGAAAAGATATAGAGAAAACTATCGCTCAGATAGGTTCTTATCTACCCCATATGATTCTAGGACTATCAGCTGATCAACTCTTACACTAAGGAGCAAACACTGTCCCTGTCTACCCAAGGGTGGCCCGACCTGCTAGAACCTATAAGAAGTGAGTAAGCTCTACTTAGAGAAGGAAGAACCACTAATAAGCAAGATCCTAGAAGCACAAGACAAGAAGTAGTAGTCAAAGCAATTTGGCAAGAGAGACACTCTAACCTATTTGGAAGGACTTGACCAAATATTAAAAGAAATGAAACCGTAAAGGAGTAAGCGTATAATATAATATAATATAATATAATATAATACAAGAGTAGCACAACGCTCCCCTCACAAAGAAATCCGTAAGGACAAACCACCCTAAGCTCTCCTCGCAGAGGCAAAACCGAGAGCCATCCTGAGGCTTAGTGAAGATATCACCATGGCGGTGCTCACTCTCCTGGCTGGAGCACAATGTCACCCTTCTCTACATGGTCTCTAAGAAAGTGATATCGATATCAATATGCTTGGTCCGAGAATGTTTGATCGGGTTCTTGGCAATGCAAATCGCAGACGTGTTATCACAAAAGAGTGGAACGCAATGATAGATAGCCCGAAATCCCGCAGGTCGAGACCATCCAAAGCACTTGGCTACAAAGAATCGGCCGCGAGAACGCATTTCGCCTCTGCGGTGGATCGCGCAACACCGGATTGCTTCCTCGGCGACCGAGAGACAAGAGAAGTGCCAATGAATTGACAAGTGCGAAGTGCTCTTCCTATCTATCCTACACCAATAAATCGCATCGGAGAAGGCTCTAAGAGATAGACAAGAAGAGGAGGAGTACCAGATACCATAGTCAATGGTAGCTCGAAGGTACCGAAAGATGCGCTTCACCGCCTGACGGTGAGATACGCGAGGAGAAGCCTGAAACCGAGCACAAAGACACACATAAAAGTGTATGTCTGGTCTCGAGGCCGTGAGGTACAAGAGAGAGCCAATCATGCTCCTAAAATCCTTTTGGTCAACAGTTCGCCGTCTTCATCGGATCCAGAGCGGTTGTAGATGCCATTGGAGTTGATCGGCTTTCCATCATTCATGTCAAACGCTCAGAGGTCTCGAGTGTATTTGCCTTGATGAAGAAAGGTACCTCCGAGTCTGTTTGATTTGGAAGCCAAGGAAGAAGCTCAACTCGCCCATCATGCTCATTTCAAACTCCGAGCTCATGACATCGGAAAACGGGAAACGAGCATGCGAGGAGCCGCCAAAGATAATGTCATCCACGTAGATCCGACGAGCGTAAGATCGGTGCCAAGACGGCGGATGAACAAGGTTTTGTCAATTTTACCCATCTCAAAACCATGGCTCAGCAGATAGGACTTAAGCCTTTCATACCAAGCTCTGGGAGCCTGCTTGAGTCCATACAAAGCTTTGGAAAGCCTGTAGACATGGTTAGGGTATTTAGGGTTCTCAAAACCAGGAGGCTGTCTGACATAGACTTCTTCCTCAATAAGGCCATTGAGGAAGGCACTCTTGACATCCATCTGGTAAAGCTTGAAACCCTTAGAAGCTGCAAAGGCAAGCAGGATTCTAATGGCTTCAAGTCTAGCTACTGAGGGCAAAGGTCTCTTCAAATCTAGACCTCAACTTGAGAGTACCCCGAGCTACCAAACCTAGCCTTGTTTCAATGACTAACCCATCTTCACTTTGCTTGTTCTTGAACACCCATTTGGTCCCAATGATATTGTGACCTTGAGGGGGCTCAACAAGGACCGACCTTGTTCCTTTCAAAGTTTTCCAATTCCTCGTGCATGGCGTTAGTCCATGACTCATCAGAAAGAGCATGACAAACGCCTTTGGGCTCAAACGAGGCAACAAAGGCGTAATGGAGACAGAATAGAGACATGCCGCTTTTGAACGAGTGACTCGCCAAAGAGATCTCCAATTATCCGCTCAAGAATGGTCCTTTGAATGTGTCTTGGAGGTCCAGGGTGAGATGAAGAAGTGGCCTCTACCTCATTAGCAGATGAGATAGGAACAGAGCCACTAGCTTCAGAAGAAGCAGAAGGTAAGGGCTGATCTCCTCGAGGTGCAGTGGAAGAAGGCACCTCAAGAGGAGGAGAAGGAACTGGATCAGGTAAACAACCCTCATCTCCATCCTCCTCATCGTCCACAAAGATGGACTCATCTTCGCTCTAAGGAACTCGAGATATCGAGGCCTAGTCCCCGGATCGCCTCATCAAGGTCACCTCACTGTGTTTCTAACAGTTTACTAGACTCGCAGCCTGCACTCTATAGGCACGAGAAGAAGTCGAGTAACCCAGAAAGATCCCATCACAAGATCGTGACTCGAACTTATCTAGGTTCCCAGACTTCAGAATAAAACACTTGCAACCAAACACACGAAAATGCGAGACGCTGGGTTTTCGCCCATATCTCAACTCATAAGAAGTGCGATGCAAGAGTGCCCGAAGAAAAACTCTGTTAGAAACATGACAAGCAAAGAGCAATTGCCTCACCCAAAACTTCCTAGGTGTAGAGTACTCATCAAGCATCGTCCGCCATCTCGACCAAGGTACGGTTCTTCCTCTCCACTACGCCATTTTGTTGGGGGCGATGGAGACGCAGAACGGTGCTCTACACTGCCTCACCACAAAACTCTCAAAGTAGGAATTCTTGAACTCGGTGCCATTATCGGTGCGAATTGCTCGTAATGCACAGGAGCTCAACAGAAAGCCTACTAAAAGACCACAAAAAGAGTAAACGCCTCATCCTTCGAGGCTAAGAAAACACCCAAGAATACCTCGAGAAGTCATCGACCACGACAAGTACGTACTCACTTCCCTCCTCGATCGCACTCTATTTGGTCCCATCTGTGTCCATATGGAGCGCTTGACACAGTGCATCTGTCATAGTCATCAGAATCGGAGGATGTGAAGCAAAGAACCATTGTGAATTTGGTGGAAAGGAGGGCTAAGTCATCCCTGCAATTTCTCAAGTTGCTCATCACTCAAAGAATGTAAAGCGGATAATGAAAAGCCGGATGAGCTACAATCAAGAGAATCGGAAGAGCAACCCTTGGATTTGTCGACCACTAAAGCCATCGACTGTGTTGGGGAGACGCGAGATAAAGTCAATCTCATGCGTCTTCAACCTCGAGTAGAGCTTATCCATGGTAAGCTCACTCATGACAAAGTGTTGTCATTGATGGAAGTGATCTTCATACCCTGCACCTTCACATCAAGAGCACCCGAAGAAGGCGTGCATTTTCGCACTTAAAATACCAAGTCAACAAATATGAGATCATGAAGAATTTTAGAGAATCTTCCCACGGCTCATCCAAAGACTCACGCACCTTTGTTCGATCTTCGAGTAAACCTTTTGAGCCGGTTCTGTCTCACTTCCTTGATCGCAGTGGACCCTTCGTGATAATCACAAAGTGTCCGCCGATCTCGTGAGCGCACCGCAAGTGAGCAACACGCTCAAACTCGGATCGACTAAGGCCTTGGATCAAATAATTCGAGCCTTCTTTGTTGGCCTCCACATCCGGAGTGATCGATCGTCATCTACCGCACGACATAAGGGTTTTTCACCTTTAGCCAAATAGCGTGCCCTTGAGCCTCGATATACGCTGCATACGAGCCTTCCATTATGCAAAGTCAACTCCTCAAAAATGTGTGGCTTGGTTGAGTACTTGTCACGCCATGGCTCCAAAGACCGGTTAAGATCTATAGAAAAGAGCTATCCGGCTCTGATACCACTTGTAGGACCGGAAAGGCGACTAGGGGGGGGGTGAATAGGCGCTTTCAAAACTTTTCGCCTAAATCAAAACCAACACGAACTTTACTCCTTTAGCTATGAAAGCTAAGAAGTTCGGTGAGCACACAACTAAGCCTTGTGTTGGATTTGATAAACCCTCAAGCACCACGACACAAAAGGAGAAAAGAACTCAATGTTCTTCATCGAGCACGGGCGGTCGACCGGCTACCACGGCGGTCGGACCGACGGTCAAGCAAATGTCCGACCGGCAACTAACCAAATGGTCGGACCGGTGGGCCGGTGTTCGACCCGGCAAACCACCGGTCTCGAATACGGGCGGTCGAACCGCCGTTGAAAGGCCGGTCGGACCGGTAGAGTCCAGTACTGAAAAACTCCACTCAAATCCAAAACGAAATTTGATCCAACTTTTGATTCAACCAATAAAACTTGACCAAATTTCTAGCACACCTCCCTAATGATATTAGAGACCTATTTCTAGCGACGATCCGTCAGATCCACTTCGCAGAATCGATCTCTCGAGATTTTAACAAAGAAGTGCTCAAACCCTAGAAATGAGAAAAACTTGATTCAAGACTTGCTTGTGGGGGTTTGATGATCTAGATGACTCTAGGAGTAATCCCACACATCAAAGCAAGATAAAGTAGGCCGAGAGACCAAGCATGAACCTTTGAATCAAGGAAGCACCAAAAACATCCAAATGAGAGAAGAACACAAAGGGAGCAAATGATCTTTCAATTAAGCATCACAAGATTGTTCATTCACAATAGATGCTTACAAAGCCTCTCCACCAAGGAGGGCAAGAGCTCAACAAAGAGCACACTCCAAACCCTAGTTCTCCTCTCCTCTCCTCCAAACCCTAGAAAAAGGAAGAAGGGGGCTAAATGAATGCTTGCTTAGGTTTTCCACCTCTCCCCTTCCTATTTATACTAGAGAGCTAGGGTTTCCCTTTTTGGGTCTCTTACACATGGGACCCACACACAAATAACTCTTGAAGCAATCGCCTGCTTCACCACGTGTAGGTTGATCAGCGGTTCTCATCGCGTCGCCAAGCCTCTCTTGTCCGAATCCCATCGGAACCTCCCAGAGACTCGCACCGATATCCGCACCGCCTGATCCAACCAACAGATCGAACCACCCGCTCGATCCGCCTTGCCCATTCTCGCACTGCTTGAGTCACACGACCACCGGTATCCCCGATCGCTCGACCTCGGCTCTCCAAGCGTAGTCCCGATCCACTCACCGCTGACGTCGTTGACTCGCAAGCCACCACTGCGAATAGACAAACAAACCGTTTCCGGGAACAAGTTCTTCACAACTTGACCCACGTCAGTTCCGCAATGCGATATACTACAATAAAGCATTGAAGTTCATATAAAACTCACTCGAACAAACTCAATGCAACACTTGGCTCACCTCCAGGATCGCCGGCCCAGCCTTCCACAGGTCAGGCCCGACCGATTCATGCCGTCGGACCGCTCCCACAACGGCGGTCGGACGGTCCAAAGGACTTAGTCAAAATTCAAGCGAAATTCAAACCTTCGAAATTTCAAACGAATAGAACTTTTATTCGAGCTCCAAAATGATGGGACCACATCCGTGAGACTCCTCACTTGCCTACACAACCTATTTTGGCCCACTCAAAACCCAAATCTCATTGTGGCGGTCGGACCGCCACCATGGCGGCCGGATCGCTCCACGGGTGGTCGACCGCCCGACAACCTGGTCAGACCGCTTGATGGCTTTCGACAAACCTTGGAGCAAACCCAAAACGCGAGATTTTGCAAACCAACAACGCCATTGCCAATTGACTCATCATCCTGAGATCGTGCACATATCCTCACGATATCCACAGTACTGATCGGAGCAGGACTCGATCCGAAATAGGAAGAGTCGCTCGTCTCCTTCCTCCGAGCAAACCAGGATGTATTCGCATGGCAAGCGTCCGACATGCCCGGAGTCCCCATGGAGGTGATCGAGCACAGGCTACCGCTCCAGCCTGACAAAAATCCGGTCAAGCAGAAGCTCAGACGTTTCGCACCCGACCGGAAGGACACCATCCATTCTGAAATTGACAAGCTCTTAAAGGCTGGATTTATTTGTGAAGTACATCACCCTCAATGGCTCGCTAATCCTGTAATGGTTAGGAAGAGTAATGGGAAATGGAGGATGTGTATAGACTTCACAGATCTTAATAAAGCTTGTCCGAAGGATGATTTTTCACTTCCTCGCATTGATCAACTTGTAGACTCTACCTCCGGGTGCGAGTTATTAAGTTTTTTAGATGCTTACTCAGGGTACCACCAGATTAGTATGAGTAAAGAAGATGAAGAGAAAACTTCATTCATCACTCCATTTGGCACTTACTGTTATGTAAAGATGCCCTTTGGTCTCAAAAGCAATGGTGCAAATTTTCAAAGATTAATGCGAAAACCTTCACCCACAAATAGGTCGAAATTTGGAAGCCTACGTTGATGACTTGGTAGTGAAAAGTGTCAACTCCGGCGACCATATGCTTGACCTTAAAGAGACTTTCAATAACTTGAGAAGACATAACCTCAAGTTGAATACGGAGAAATGTGTGTTCGGGTCTCACTGAAAATTGCTTGGTTTCCTAGTTTCGGCTAGAGGTATCAAGCAAACCTGCGAAGATATCGGCCATCCATCAGATGCGCCCCCCGACCACGAAGAAGGAAGTCCAGAAGCTAACCGGCTGTATGACAGCGCTAAGTCGTTTCATAGTCAGGTTAGGGGAAAAAGGACTACCTTTCTTCAAACTCCTTCGAAAACATGAAAGTTTCGAGTGGACGACAGAAGCAAATGATGCCTTTGAAAAGCTCAAAGAGTACCTTACGAGCACCCCGGTCTTGGTTTCTCCAAGACCAGGGGAAACATCGTTGATTTACGTGGTCGCAACGCCACAAGTCGTCGGTTGTGTAATCGGTCGTAGAACGTGAAAACGCCCAATGACCAAAGTGTATTACGTAGTTAAGTCTTACATGGGCCAAAGGAAAGATACCCACAGTACAAAAGTTGCTTTATAGTCTCCTTATGGCTTCAAGAAAACTAAGGCATTACTTTGTGCCCACAAAGTGGTCGTGCCTCTTTGGATATCCCTTAGGTCAAGTCCTTGAAATAGGGAATCGTCGGGACTAATAGCAAAATGGACGGTGGAACTAGGGACGCTCGACCTCCATTTCATCTCACGAACAGCCATAAAGTCTCAGGCGATAGCAGAATTCATTGCCGAGTGGACAAACCCGGAATCTAAGCAAGAACCCGAGTACGAGCGCCACGACGAGTGGACAATGTACTTTGACGGTTCCTTAATGCTTAAAGGATCGGGGGCTGGAGTCGTCTTGATATCCCCTACGCGAACACATCAAGTATGCCGCCCGGTTTAACTTTCCGCTACAAGGTTTCTTTGGCGAGGACTCGAGCACTCGTTCGCTCGGGATTCGCAAATTACTAGTGAAAGGCGATTCTCAACTAGTAGCGAATCAAGTAGGGAAAGAGTACCAATGCTCGAGTACCAAGATGTCTTCCTATCTCGCGAAGTACGAAATTCAAAAGCACTTCTTGGTTTCCAGATCAATATATTCCTAGAAAGGAGAACTTTCTAGCGGATCGGTTGGCACGGATGGCCTCTACTAGGTCAACCGTCCCGCCGGGAGTTTTTCTCGAGCAACTCGATTCACCCTCGGTAGTCGAGCATTCCGAGAACATCGATAGTTTACATCAGGTCAATCCTATTGACTCTGATAACTTAGATGCTCCACAGATCGGTGACGATCAAGGTAGAGATCGGATGACATCGATCTACAATTATCTTCAAGATGTCCTAATTCTCAAGATGATGTAGAGGCCGATCGATAGCACGAAAGGCCAAATCATACACTCTAATCGAACGTACCTTGTATAAACGAGGATCTCATGGAGTGTTGATGAGATGCATATCTCAATCGGCTGGCATTAGGTTGCTAACCGAAATTCATGAAGGAGTTTGTGGAGCACATCATTCCTACAGAACCTTGGTCGGTAAAGCCTTCAGGCAAGGATACTACTGGCCAACTGCCCTTCATGATGCAAAAGAGCTCGTGACGAAGTGCGTACAATGTCAGTTTCATAGCCGACAAGTACATCAGCCGACACAAGCTTTGCAAACAATCCCTCTTTCTTGGCCTTTTACAACCTAGGACTAGACATTCGGGACCATTCCCAAGAGCACCCGGGCTTCAATTCTCGCTCGTCATGATTTACGTTTACAAAATGGATTGAAGCGAGCCGGTTGTAAAGTTACAACTAAAGCCGCTAAGAGGTTCATAACAAAAACGTGATTACACAATTTGGTGTACCCATCAGATCATCACGGACAATGGTACCCGATTCTCAGCAAAGAATTTCGAGAATTTGCGAAGAACTAGGAACCAAGATCCATTTCGCTTCAGTGGCTCATCCACAGAGCAATGGAGCGGTCGAGCGTGCCAATGGTATCCTAATACAGGGGATAAAACGCCGAGTATTCGACCAGTTAATAAAACGGTCAGGAGCTTGGGTTCAAGAACTTCCTTCTGTTTTATGGGCTGTCCGGACCACGACCAGTCGTGCGACCGGTGAAACACCTTTCTTTTTAGTTTATGGGGCGAAGCTATGCTTCCTCCAGAATTAAAAATTGGCTCTGCTCGCACTGATTGTTTTAACTTAAGCAATCAGGAAGAACATCGACTCGACGACATCAATTTCCTTGAAGAACGACGAAACCAAGCTTTGATACGTTCGGCAATCTACCAACAAGCCATGCGAAGGTACTACAATCGTAAGGTGCAACCTCGCAACCTAGTTGTAGGTGATCGGGTTCTCGAAAAATTCAGAGCCAAGCGGTATGCAATAAACTTTCCCCTAAATGGGAAGGTTCTTACATCGTGGTCGGTTACCCGACTGTGCTCGATCACGATTAGCCATGTCAGACGGCAGGGTTTTGTCGAATTCATGGAACATTGACCAATTGCGTAAGTTCTTTGTTTAATTTCTTTATTTCATTTCATTTCATTTCGTTTAAATTCCTTTAAATTTGATAATTAAATTTAAAGTAGCGAGTGATGTTATTTATATGACGTTGCCCAATCCTGGTCGACTGCGGTTCATATGCTTAGGATTATAAAGTGTATAATTTATGTTTCAAAATTCTGTTCTACTCTTGTTTGGCTACTGGTCGGGACACGGAAAACCTCCTAGTCGAAGTCTCTCCTTTTTCGCACGTGGTTCCGCCCACTGGAAGGAGCTTCCTAGCGACGGTCTTTTTCCTACGATCCTCGCTGCCAGTCGGACTAAGAGCATGAGCACGTCTTGCGAAATATATTTTATGCCTTTATTTCCTAGCTAGGTTCATTCCAACCAGTATCGAGCATCGCATAGAAGTAAAACCACTTTCCTGCTTTTAACATATGTTTTTCATGTTTTTTCCTCTTATCAAGGAGAATTCTTTATTTTTTCGACCATATGTTGTCTTAGTAAAGTACTTCGATCATTAAAAACAGATTTACAACTAGCCAAACACCGCAGTGCCCGACCATAAAGGTTTCCTAGTATTACCACGATCAGTTTTTTACCGATCAGTACATACTTACAAGTAATGGTTGAGATTTGAATTTATATTCTTGGCCTCAGGTAGTACTATTATATAGTAAAGATCTTCTACTATATAACAGTCGGGGGCTAGGTAAGACATAAATTCACGAGTCGACCGGATGAATAAAAGAATTTTTTCCATTTTGATAAGAGAAAGGTAAGTCTTTACATTGTATGCATTGTTTTCTCCGCTACATTTATAAACTACTAGAGAATGCCTCGATTAACTCATCACTGGATGGAGATCCGACTTCCATCTCTTCTGCGACCTTCTCACCTAGAGGTTTCATCTCTCGCGAGGATCTGATTTGCCTCATGTAAGCGGCTGAAATCCTCTTCGATGGCTTGAAGGTTAGTTGATGGGTCGGAAGCTTTCAGCTTTGCCAAAGCAAGACTGACACCACAAGCAATAGACTCCTTAACGGAGTGGGCATAGTTCTCCCTAGTAGTCCTGAGCAAAACTTTGAGCTCTTCCAACAAAGAGCCTAGGTAGTTGACCTTCTCTATTGGATCGCTCAAAGAGGGCAAGCTTTGATCCCGCGCCCATATCAAAAAGTATTTTGTTTAGCGAGGTGATTTTCTCGTCCAAACTAAGCACGAGAGTCGCCCTTGTCTTGCTCAAATTCGAGCTTTCTTCACTCGTCAATGCTTGTTTTTGTTCTGCATAGACAAAGCAAGTATTAAGTAAAAAGATTGGAAGACATATTGAGTCAAGGCTACGACCAGTTACCTTCATCTCTCTTCCTGGAACCATCCAAAAGCTTTTTATTGCTGGTCGTCAAGACTTCGATCGACCAGTTCTTAGCCTGAAGTTCTTCTTCAAGCTTTATTCTTCTGGCCTTTTCAGCCAAAGCATCTTCTGTTATTTTCTCTAGATCTATCAAAAGAATTTTTGATAAGGGGGAATAAATAAAAGGAAAGTCTTAAAAGGAAAAAAGAAGAGGAACTCTTACTCTCTATTTCAGAGTGTTTTTCTTCTAATATCCTGACTCGCTCGGTTAGTCCTCCGACCGTAGCGAGGTTTTCGATCATATGCTGCACAAGTAGCATTTTTTCCATAAACCTTCTTGTAAACTTCAAGGAAAATTATGGAGAAGATTGAAAACACTTACCCGAATTACGGTATCATTGTAATCGGTAAAAATTTTATCGGGCTTCGCCTGCATTAGGCGATCCGATATCCTCCCCTAATAATCATCAAGTTCCTTACTCGCGACAAATCGAGTTGAGAAAGGAAACTTGTTAGTTTTGGAGGGATGACCTTCAGGTACTGGAACCTGTGGAAGATCTGCAGTGGTCTCTACCTCCGTTGCCGGCATAGTGACTACTATGGGATCTAGCTCAGTTTCCGGTGCCGAAGTTGGCTCGGGGGCTCCTCCAACCACGTCATCCTCAAGATGTCCTACCTGAGGAAGACAATGGCCAGGACCACTTCTGATCGCCTAACCTATTGAATGCGATTGGTCGGAAGCGACCGAGGATTCAAAGCAGATCCGCACAAGAGAAACAAAAAGTTCTATTCTACTTGGAATATACGAGGTATGTTTTTCATATAAAAATTATACATACCTGGTTGTTTTCTTAGTCTTGATCTTATAGCGCGCTGGTTTAAAATCCATTGCGCCTGTTTTTCTCTTCTTTCCAATTGTTCCCACCAGTTCCGAACTGGTAGGTTCAATTGTATTCTCTACACTCCGATCGGAGATCGAAGCAATGTTCTCGACCATCCGGTCGAGAGCAAGGTCCCTAATCCTGGATCGTAAAGTGTGGTTTCACCGTCTCGAGAACAATTTGTCTCATGAACAACTATACAAGACTCAGTGATTGCCGCCTGGATTAACAAACAAAGTTAATCAGGTGAAGAATATACTTCATCTTGCAGAAGTTACTTCTTTCAGTTACTTACCTCAGCGTGACCGCTGCTTTCAGCGATCACAAGGCCGGTTGGATAATCAATAGGCTCACACGTCTCCGTAGCCTCATTGATCATGAGTCCGACCAACTACACATAAAGAGGATTAGAACTGATCGAAAATAACCGGAAAGGTGAAAAGAAGTTAATACACTTACCCTAAGTCTTTCAGCCCTCTCCTCAGCACTAGCAAGTGCTAGGATTAGGGGAAAGCTAGCCTTGTCATCAGGTTCGCCAGCACAGATCATCTTGATCCTATTTCTGACGTCCTCAGAAGACAAGACTGCAAATGCAAATGAAAGATCTTAATTTTGCGAACATAATCAACTCGCAAAATAATCTGGTCGGGATTTTCTGAAAAATTACCTGGATCAGAATCCTTGGTAGCATCATCGCCACCGATGAACCAGAGCATCGAACGTGCCCTGGTCTTTAAAGGACTAATCCTCCTAATGGAAAAGTCCCTTACGACATGCCAGGAGGTTAACCCCCTGACACTCAGAAGATGGATGGCCTCAATCCATCTCCCAATATTTCCCTCCTTCTTTGAGGAGGAACGCCAACGCGAGTTCTCGATAGCCTTCTTACCGTAATACAGCCGCCTTCTCGTAACCTTCATGTAGAACCAGCTTTTCTTCCATGACGACCAAGAGGACTTCGAGTACATACGAATGTACTCGTCAGCCTTGCCGTCATGAAGCCTTAGGGTACATTCCCCAGGGGTGCTGGTCGTTTTCTTCGTGTTCGCTATCCGGTAGTAATACTTGAAGAGTTCCATCGTCGGTGGAATCCCCAAGTATGCTTCGCAGAGGTAGACGAAGATGCTCAGGTTTGCAATGGCGTTGGGAGCAAGGTTGATCAACTCAACCTCATAAAACTCCAGCACTTGGGAGAGAAAAGAATGTGCTGGAAGCTTGAGCCCGCACTCAACATACGCGAGGAACACCGGGATTTCTCCCTCCTCGCCGCTTGGGCAGTGCTCTCCAAAAGCCGATCTCCAAGAGATCAAACTCCTGTCGGGTAGCAACCCAACCCTCTCCAAACTCTCCAATTTTCTCTCACTCAGATCGGAGATCGACCAGTTTGCGATGAGGTCCGACATGGTGCCTTCCTTTTTTGGGTGAAGAACTCAAGGAAGATTTTCTTGAAGATAGAGGCGTAAAGGTTTAAAGCACTCAGCCGGGGTCGTTTTATAGGCACTTCACTGTAACCGACCCTACGAGAAGTCCAACGGGCAAATACCCTTTCGCCTGACGGACAGAAAGGCTTTTTCCTTTTTCCAAAGCGGTTTCTCAACTTTAAAGTGAATACAGACCGCCTCGAGCCTCACGGCATTTAATGAGAGGTCTGTCCGATATGATTGCATCGGAGAACGTGTCCGCACGACCAACATTCATTTAAAAGTTCGGGGGCTAGCTGTTGAGGATTAAAATATTCATATATTATCTTAATATATGATAAAGACCATACGCTCGTGGTCGTAATTCTAAGACCACCGACCTAATCGGTCGTAGGTATTACAGAAGTTATATAATAAATACTCTGGTCGGACAAAGTTCCAAACCTAGTCCACGACCAGGTAAGTGCTCGTAAAGCTATGAACAGGCGTCTGGGTCGAATCCCCGACCACGCCACTCACTATGTGATGAATGAACCACGTGTTTCATATTCCGCATAATACAACACTATCACGGTTGATGATTTAACGTCTCCTAAATCATTAACCGCATAGCGGTTGACACCTTCACCAACCGCCCTTGCGGTTGGTGAAATGGTCAAACTGCCATCTCTTCCCGACCAGACGCGTCGCTCCCCAACGGATGTCTCCTCGTGAGATAACTGCCACCGCTTCATCAAGTACTTAAGGAGGACCATAGAAGGCCGGGAGGAGACGAGAAACAAGGCGAACAAGAACACAAGGAGAAGAAGACACGAGACAACACATCAGCAACAGTCCTATAGAAGCACATCAAGCGAGATATAGCAAAGCGTTGTGTTTTTAGATACTCTCAGTGTTTGTAATCGTGAGTTCATAGCAATAAAGAGCAAGTCATATCCACTCCCAGGAGATACGCAGTTTTTTCCTCTTTTTCATTTATATATTCATAAGATCGGCGATTTGATCGTCGACACCTCCCCTCATTGATATCCTCTTTGGAATCAAATGAGAAATCATCTTCATAGAGGACATCTAGACAAATTAGCATATCACATATTTTAGCATTTATATATCACGCGATTATATATCTAGACTAATTGTGAAATTAACAGCATATCACAGTACAACAACACAACACAACATAAGAGAGGAGAGGAGACGAGAAGAGAGGGTGAGAAGCAGATAGCACAGCGGGAGCAAAGAGGGGAGCGAGGGCAGCGCGTGCGCGAGAGCAGAGAGGGGAGTGGGGGCGGCGCTGATGGAGGGCGGCGCGGGAGCAGAGAGGGGAGCGGAGGTGGTGGGAGCAGAGAGCAGAGACAAGGGCAGTGCGGGAGAGAGCAAAGGAGAGGGCGACAGGGAAGGGCGGCGGCATGGGAGCAAAGAGGGGAGCGGGGAGGCACGGGCACCGGAGCAGAGAGGAGAGTAGAGGCGGTGCAGGCGTGGAGGCAGAGAGGAGAACGGGGTGATGTGGAGAACAGAGATCAGAGGCGAGAAGAAAGCGACATACTTTGATTTAGCAGCAGAGATGGCGGTAGTGACCTTGATTCGGCGTCGGGGATGGTTGGAGCATCGGCGGTGAGCTCAATTCAGTCGTGGGGTAGGCGAGATGCAGGGTGCCCGAACCCTAGCGTGATGTCGTTGGGGGTCGGGCTCAACCCTTCTTATGTACTCTGCTTCCCTGCCCCTCGGCGCCTGCCTCACCGCTGCCTCGCATAGTGCTGCCGCCCAAGCCGACTTGGACCCGCTTTGATCACCTAGCCGGTCGACTGCATCGAAGTTGTGGCGGCAGGGCTCCGCCGACCGCCTAGGCGGCGCCTAGGAGCAACTTTTAAAACCTTGATTCGAACCAATCATACCTTTTGAACTACTCTTCATGAAATCTTCTTTTTTTTATGTCTTATCAATTTCTATGGAAATTTATGACAACTTGGTTGACATGATCCCAATAGCAATTACTCACTTCTAGTAGCATCCCTAATGTCCACATCCAACTACTCAATTGGTTTCCGAAGCACATGATCGGCAACATGTCATCCGGATTAATGTGTTGTGTGAGCCCGTGGATTGCCGACTGAATGGATACTACCTTGGTAATCTACTCTTAAAAAAAAACAACCTCTGATTGTTCTATTGCGAGAGTTCAAATGAATGAATGAACTATATATGATAAGGTATGATACCAGTGCAAACAAGTAGAGAAGATAGGCTCAACCTCACTCTGGACTCGACATGCCGGCCAGTGTGCTAATGTAACCATAAACTAATGATGAGCGTTTCCTTTTCAAATTTGTGGTGAAGGTCCCCATGCACATGCTATAACCTACGCGAGCCTACGTATGCATGATTAGATTCCTACCGACACGACGATATGATTTTTTTTCCCCCAATGACGGCCGGTTACGTACATGCAGCAGGTAGATTCGATGCAGAGAGAATAACGAGACGACAACGACGCATGCTCCTGATTACAATGAAGTACAGAGCGCTGGTCACTGAGCCAATTAATTAAAGTGCAACGTAAAATTATCCCTTCCAAATGAATGAAGGCTAGCTTGTGGATATCTATATATATCTATAGTGAAATATGATGTGTGCCTGGATCGATCTTGATTGTCTTAGGTCGTCAATATTACATTGGTTGTCAATTAAGTCCAAGGCTTAGCAACATATTACATGTGCAAGCCTTCCCGACTAACACATGATGCATGCATGTACCTAAAGTACTTTACACAGTCCATAACACGTTTCAGCCCACAGCTAGACAAGATGAAGCAAGCACCATTGCCTGTGCTCTGTACCTTTGCAAGCAGTGTGGCAACTTTTCCTTTCTGTAACTGAAACCGAAAGCCATCCTCTCTCGTAAAGGCTAGCTAGCTGCCACACAGTTGGTGTACTGTCGGTGGTACCGTGTTGTCTCCGTGCACGTATTTTGCTCGTAAAAATGGTCTCAACTTTTAATCCATCCAGCTATTTACAGCTGCTGCACCCATCTTTTCGGGGCTAATCCACGACCCGCGTAGCACAACCCGCGAGCAAACGTGTCAATTTTCATTGGTAAACTCAATTTACCAAAATTTAATTTACTCAACCACATTACTGTAAGCATTGCCCGAATCTACGCGTGGACGGCTGGCTACGAGCTTAACAAACTATTATCGTGCTTCATTTGAAATTATTTTTCATTTATTGTTTAAATTGTTATTTTAAAAACGAGCTAACGAGCCACTATCAAACCAAGCTTTGTCACTGATCTAGTATTGATCTTAAATGATTGTTTGTGATACTTCATATGAAATAGATTCACATAGAAAGAGACACGGGGATCTATATAGGTTCATGCCTTCTCCTGAGAGAATAATAACCATATTCATGTATTCTTGTATTCAGTATTCTTGTTACAATCAGGAAGAAAATCACTCAAATTAAGACTCAATGATCCCTTACGGCTAACCCCGATCGCCTTGTCCCTCTGTCCATTGACTTCAGCCCTTATATAGCGTGTGAAGGGGTGACAGTTACTCCATGTCAAGAGGTGCCTCACGCCCGATGAAATGCACACATTAATGGTAGTTATTGTAAGAGGAAACTGCACCTCATATCGTCTGGTAGTTACATCAAGGACAGAGGCATAATACGTACAACTATTTCAGAGAATAACTACGTATACGAACTGCTCTGTGTATTGAACACAGCGTATAAGAGTCCATAATCGATTGGTCTCACATGTATGTAGGCTTTATCGATTACAGAGTGGTTGTAGCCGACCTGGTCGTAGAAAGCCTTGCGACCACAAGGTGGTCGTGGAAAGTCTTACGACTAGGGGGTGGTCGTAGAAACGCTTACGACCACCCAGTTAAGCTTCTCTTTCATGAACAATAAGGGGTATACTTATGAGTAATATGAAGAGATATTGCTATCTATAATTTCAATTAAAGATAAACAGTTAATTAAGGATTATCCTATCCTCGTCAAGCCTCATTATCATTTTTTTATTGCAAATTGAATCATTTTAATTTTAATCAATTTAACGCTAGTGGGCTTGCGGACGAGGGTGAGGACCTGGAAGCTGTAGTGCAAAGGATGGATCTCGAAGACCGGGACTACATGGTATTGTCAAAAGATGAAGGATCCGACGACGAGAATGATGTGGAACAGTAGGCGATTCCATCCGAGTGGAATACATACCAGTTCGACAACCTCGTCGTTAACGAAAGCTCCCATGTGTCGTAGGAGTACAACCAGAGCGAGGCCAGGCAAGGAGCTATGTACAAAATGTAAAGAGGTCATGCAGGAGGTGGTCAAATTCTGGGCCTTACCGGTGCGGCGTACATTCACATAGAGAGATGCCCTTGGTAAGTGCACGTATTTCAGCCTAAGTGGGACAACTACTAGAAATACTTTATAGTGATCCCTTACACATGTGTCGTCGTTGAGTCAGTGCAGTCCCACAAGAACCTATTATCAGGCTTCATTGCGAACCTCATGTATGGTGAAATTGTGGATAATCTAGATTTTGAGCCACGATCCATCATTCGGGCGATTGAGGCAAGATTCTTGTACACAGTCAGTTATACCAATATGTGGAGGGAAAAATAGAAGACATTAGAATCAAGGTTCAGAAGATTCGAGGACTCCTACCACAACCTCCTCAGGCTACTCCGAGTCATGCAAGACAAGAACCCTAGCACTCATGTCGATATTCAAAATTCCACGCATCTAAAGTGGGCGAATAAGAGGGTATTGAAGTGAATATTCTTCGCCTTTGGTCCATGCATCAATGTATTTCGGCACTACTGTGCAATCTTGTGCATGGCTGGTACATTCTTGACTGGAAAGTACAGGGGCCAGATACTGACTGCAATAGCGACGGACGAGAACAATCAAGTTCTTCCCGTGGCATTCGCTTTCGTTGAAAGCGAGAACACGGACAGATTGTTGTGGTTCTTGAGGAATTTGAGGATTTATGTTATACATGGCCGTCCAAACGTATGTGTCATACATGATCGGCATGCGGGGCTGCTGAGTGCAATAACTCATCTACAACAAGGAGAGAACGAACCACTTCCACGGACGGATCTGCAGAGCAAGTGGTGCATGAGGCACTTAGGTGCAAACTTCTACAAGCAGTTCTGCAACAAGGACTTGATGAACCTGTTCAAGCGGTCGTGCAACCAGAACCAGCAGCGAAAAAGGCCACCCTAAGCACTGACCAGGCCCCCGAAGTATTGCCACAGCTACCCATAGATGGTTCTAGTGTGGCGAAGAAGACGGGGGCGCAAGTGAAATGTTTCTCGGAGTGGATTGAGCATGAGCTTAAGGAGAAGTGGCCGCTGCTAGATGAAAGGGGTGGTGCTCGATATGATGTTATGACAATCAATCTAGCCAAGGTGTAAAACTAGATCATGCGCGACGCAAGGTGCCCCCTTTTGGTTGGTATTGTGGACGCAATTCTCTGTGGTACCATAAATTACTTTATTGACAAAAGCAACAACACATCGCTCACCATAGAAAATGATAAAGTACTATACTCCGTCATGATCACGAAGTACATGGAGAAGAAGAGTAAGAAAGATGAGATGCACCGGGTATTTAAGATGGGCACAAGGGAGCTTCGCTTCGAGATAATATGTAAGGATAAAGGACGTCGCGGGACGAACCGCGAGAGGATTACCCATGAGTGCATGCTACGTCGCGCTAGGTGCGTATGCACTTGCAACAAGCCCCTTCTTCTGCATAAGTCCTGCTCCTATGTCATGGCCGCATGTTCGACGGTAGCGCAGTACCCCAGCCAGTACCTCTCTAACTATTTTAACAAGAAAGAGGTGATGCAAACCTAGAGTGCAGAGATGTATGGTTACGCCATGGTTGACCATTTCACTGGTCATCCGACCTGGGAGCAACTTATCTGGGCCGCGGGCATTGATAATCTAAAGGGAAAGGTTGGCTGGTGGCTGGTATGACGCATCAGGAACGATATGGACGAAGCAGAATCTAGATGTCGTACAAAGAAGTGCTCCATTTGCAGGGAGTCTGGGCACACCTTCAAGAAATTCTTTACGAGAAATCCATAGGACGAAGAAAACATCGACAGTCCGGGCGTTGAGGTTGCGGTCACGGGAAAGGTTCATCCTGTTGAAATATTTGGTGCCCAATGCTTTTGTAATGTCACTTTGATTGTCAAAAACTAGGTGTTATGACGTTGTGCTGAATGATATGTAATACCAGTGTGATTTGTCCACAAAATATGTGACGACGTTGCACTGAATGTTAGGTAATGTCATTGTGATTTATCGATAAAAGATGTTATGACATTGTACTGAATGTTATGTAACGTCATTTTGTCATTGTGATTTATCGATAAAAAATGTGGTCGGAAATAGTGAGTAGAAATTGTAATTTATCGAAAATAGTCCGTAGAAATAGTCATTGTAGAGGATCCCTGTCGTCAGGGTATTGTTGAACTCCCTATTGCCATTTGGAATAACGATAGAAGCATCTGGTTTTGTATTTTTTTACTATTTATTTTTATAATAATATTTTAAATTAACATAATTTCAAAAAGAAAAAATCGGAGCCAAACACCCTCGCGATCGCGACACATCATTTTTTCCGCTATTAATTAACTCTCCTGATCACACAACGCGCACGCAAACATGCATGCGCATGGACTCATTTCAGTGGATGCATGGCGTCCCCCTAGCCCATGTGGTGATGTGGGCTGCTACTTGATTTGCCTTTTCGCCGCCGGAACAATCGCATGTGCCGCTGATTCCCGATTGGCGGCAGGCTCTTTCCAGGGGGCCCCCTTTCGGCCGGGCCCACCTTTGTGCTACATACCCGGGAGGCCGGGACCATACGGCAAAGGAAGAAAAAAGAAAGTCTCATCATCCTTGCACCTGTTAACGAGTTATTATTATTATTATTTATCGTGTTAATAGCAAATTTACTCGATGAGTTCATCCCTATATGGCATGGTGAGTATATTATTTTTTACATTTATATATGAAGAGATCTAAATTGTTATTAGCACAGTAAATAATGCTATATGAGAAAAAAAAAACTATTGGTTCACGGCTAGCTTGTGGTGGGTCTAGGAATATGTGATGATTCTTGGCTTCTTTCCTTTTTTTTTTTGATTTTACCGGACCGCGTAAAATAATATGGATGACATTCTAAAGTGAGGTAAATCGAAGTCTGGACAAATGCTCTTCTGTGTGTGTGTATATATATATATATATATACACACACACACACACGGTTGAAGTATGAGTGGAAGGAAAATCCACCTTTCTCTAACAAGCTAACCCTGCTTTAGAGGGGTGGTCGGCGATCCGGACAAAATGATGCAATGTATAATTTTGTCGAATGTATATACCTGGAATGATATCCTGCTACTTGTTCTACAAAGTATAACTAGAAATGGTTTTTATTTTATGGTAAATAATACAACAGCAAAAAAGAAAAGCAGTGCTAAAACAAACAAACAAACAGAACACACAAACTCTGTTTTAGCAGATCCCTCTAGTATATAGTGCCCCGTATATCCTATTGTTATTTCTCTTCAATCAATCAGTTTCTCCCCTTCTTCAATGACATAATAGCAGATTTCCTACTGTTTCCTAATAACAAAACATTACCAGGTCTGCTGAATAAAGCTAGTTTCGCTTGTAGAATTGGTAGATTCTCCTCCCTACTTCATGCCTCTACATGATGTATCACCACTTGCTGATTTGCCTTGAGTAAACTAGCTGCACTAGTTCCCTCCCCAAAAGAAAACACAACAACATTTGCAGATGTCAAAAAGTAATAGCTTTTCATGCATAACTGTCTCTTTCCTAAAAAAAACACACTTTTAAGGTCACATTACCACCAAAAGAGTCCAAAAACCACAAGACTGGCTTGAACCCAAGGCCAAGCTCGGCTACAAATAGACCCACCCACCACTTCAACACACACTCGCGCTTCTCTCAAGTAAACCGCCTCGGCACAGAGCTCCAATGGCGCCCTCCAACTCCGCCATCCTCCTGCTCCTCGCGTCCGTCCTCATCGTTGCGCCGCGAGCCCTCGGCCAGTGGCAGTCCGGGCACGCCACGTTCTACGGCGGCGGCGACGCCTCCGGCACAATGGGTACGTAGAGACCACCAATTCGTTCATTCCGTTCTTGAAACTCCAATGAGGACACACTGTTAGCCGCAACTGGACTTGATGGATTAATTCGAGTGTGGCTTATGTGCGTACGCGCAGGAGGCGCGTGCGGGTACGGGAACCTGTACAGCCAGGGGTACGGCACGAGCACGGCGGCGCTGAGCACGGCGCTGTTCAACAACGGGCTGAGCTGCGGGTCGTGCTACGAGCTGCGGTGCTCGGGCGACCCCAAGTGGTGCCTCCCCGGCGCCATCACGGTGACGTCCACCAACTTCTGCCCGCCCAACTACGCGCTCCCCAACAACGACGGCGGCTGGTGCAACCCCCCGCTCCAGCACTTCGACCTCGCCGAGCCCGCCTTCCTCCGCATCGCTCAGTACCGCGCCGGCATAGTCCCCGTCTCCTTCCGCAGGCACGCACGCACGTCCCCACATTTTATTTCCTTTTCTACTCCAACCGTAACTCGTTTCTTACTTTTTTACTCTAGCAAAAACGGCAATATACTAAGTAACTATAGCTAGTAAAAGGCCATGGTCTCGTCACAAAATTTCACTTGCTGCGTGTTGCACGAACTCAGGGTGGCGTGCGTGAAGAAGGGCGGGGTCCGGTTCACGGTGAACGGGCACTCGTACTTCAACCTGGTGCTGGTGACCAACGTGGGCGGGGCGGGGGACGTGCACGCGGTGGCGATCAAGGGGTCGCGCACGGCGTGGCAGCCCATGGCGCGCAACTGGGGCCAGAACTGGCAGAGCAACGCCTACCTCAACGGCCAGGCGCTGTCCTTCCGCGTCACCGCCAGCGACGGCCGCGCGCTCACCTCCGCCAACGTCGCGCCCGTGGGGTGGCAGTTCGGCCAGACCTTCGAGGGCGGCCAGTTCTGATCAGGAACCGACCGATCGAGAGGATTGGTCGTCCAGCTCCTTCGATTGATTTAGAGCTAGCTTTTATGTTTAGCTAAGATGAGATTACTTTATTTAAATCTCGAGTTTTATCGGTGTTAATCTGGTCCGGCCCTGATGCTGAGGTTACCCCGAAAGAAAACGAGGATTGGCACCCGCATGTCGGAGGCTCGGACGTATCTGAAATGTTTGCTGCTCTGTTCTGTTATTTGAGATTTGTATAGGATATACTAGTATTAGAGTAAGTGTGGTAGAGTGTGAGCCTGCCTCTTTTGATAAGAGAGGCAGAGAGACTTGTATGTTTGAATGAAATCGTTCGTTTGTTTTGTCAGGCCTAATGACATTATCTACATAAAAGTGTTTGCCATGTGATGTGATTATCATGGTGTGCTATTGAAATTTCTAAACAAGAGGGTATTGTAAAACGGGCCCAGTTTCAAATGGGCCAAGCGATAGGCCCAGGGAATCAATCCGGGCCTGTGTAACTCCAGACTTCCGGAGACAAAACGCGGCCGCGTGCCACTTCCCGGCCGAATGTCGACTAGATTTTTCCTGACGCCGTCGCTGCTCCCACTCCCCCTCCCCAAGTGGCAGGGGTCAGGGGAGGCCCCGCACCCGCACGACGAGGGCTTTCGCCATGGCGGTTTCAGGGTTCGTGGGCGGCGAGGCGTTCCGCCTATCGGCGGCGGCGGGGGCCGGCGCGCTGAAGCTGCACAAGGGCGATATCACCCGCAGGTCCGTGGGCGGCGAGGCGTTCCGGCTATCGGCGGCGGCGGGGGCCGGTGCGCTGAAGCTGCACAAGGGCGATATCATCCGCTGGTCACCGACGCCATCGTACGTTCCGCTCCCATCCCATGATCCCATCCCGCGCTGTCTACTCTTTTCCCCGTCCTCCTTGCGCTGTTTTTGCTTTCGGTTAGGGCGCCATCCGAATCTAATACGGTATGTATGTTTGGATTGGTGAGGTGAGTGGCGTTGTAGCCTACCAGATCACACGTCTCGGCAGATATGATCTCGGTACGTCTCAAATGGGGAACCGGAGCAGCGCGTCCAGTTGCGGTTGCGGGAGACAAACCCCAACCGCGGAACCGGATTAGGAGTCCCAGGTGCCGGTGCACTGCCACTACCCACCGCACTATGTCTTGTACTACCTCAGTTGTAATATTCCACTATCAATTTCTACTATTTCTCATACCTATATGTCCGTGGAGCCTTTTTGGTTAGGTTCGAGTCTGATACGGGTTTCGGCTAGGTATGGTATACCTGCAGGTGAGCCAAATTCCTCCGGGGTATCAAATCTGCCTGTGTTGTATAAGAATCGCGGCCGTGCATGATCTTGTGGACTGCGTTGAGGTTGCAGCCTACTGCCTTCCGTTTTGATTCGGGAAGCCGGTGTACCAAGTTCAGTGGTGAATTCTGGGTTGGGATGAAGGGTTAGATACAATTTCGGTTTTAATATCCGCTTCAGTTGCTTCTGCTGGTAAGGGAATTCATCGTCCTTACACCACGTGTAGACATTTATTCTATCACCCATGCCACTTGGTGCTAGCGAGCTCAGCTCAGATGGGACAATGCCTCGTAGGTTCTACTCTGGTACATGCTACATACTGCATACTAACTTGGTGCTTGGATTATGCTCTACAATGCATCTTCCTTGCTAGTATAGCTTCTGAATTAATATGCAGTAGAAAACTTATAAGGTCTTATTTCTGTTGATTCTGCTGGGTTTCACCTGATTCCCTTAAAAAATGTAGCTCGAGAATTCCAGATAAAGTTTCCGTCTGACTATGAACTTATCTTGACGGAGTAGAATTGGAATTCTGAGCCTCCAGAGCTAAACTAAAACATCAGGGGCGTGGATCCTACTATGTTGGAATGAAGCGTGGATCCTACTATGTTGGAATGAACCCTTGATCTATTCCAATAGACCAAATGCTAAAATATGCAGGTTACAGGTGTAGGTAAATATGCAAATAACACCCAATACAAGAGACATATCTAATATATCTAACAAAAGCAAGCAAACAACAAGACGTAAGATGGTTAAGAATAGGAGTAACTTGCCATTACACCTTAAGACTTTGTAAGTTTGTATGCTATTATCTATTATGAGGCGGACAAGTTAATATAATTGAGAGTTCCAAATTTTCTATTCCTATATTAAGCTATTTATTCTAGTATAGTTTTATACTTTTATGTTATAAGAACCCCCCCCCCCCTTATTTTGATGCATGGTGTGCCATTTGTGCTGTAATATACATGATGCTGATTTGTTTTGGCTTTCTCTTGTCTTTAGTTATTGAAAAAAATATTTCTCAATTTTCTTAAAAGCAATAGTCTCTGTATTTAACAATGAAGAAGATAATGATCTCTGTATGTGGCAATGAAGGTATAACTGGCATATATTTTGGCAGGTTAATGCTGCAAATGAACGAATGCTAGGAGGTGGAGGTGTTGATGGAGGTAATGACAAGCATTGGAATGCTCTCTTCTAAACAGTCCATATCCCTTTACCCTAATGTTGAATGTGAACAGAGCTTTCCAGCTTCCTGTGTCACTTGTGATACACACTGTTGGGCCCATACATGATATGGACAAGCAGCCTGAGATATCCTTAAAGAATGCCTATGAGTAAGTCCTCCTTTTAAAACTTATGTATTATTAGAAAAGGTCGTGCTAGCTACTGAATCAGGGAAAACTATCCTGAACTGCATGTGCTAATTGCAGAAATAGCTTGAAGCTTGCTAAACAGAATGGCATTCAGTACATTGCATTCCCTGCTATATCTTGTGGTGTTTATCGGTATGTACTTAGTGCCAGTTTTCATTCATTTATCTACTTTTCGTGCATTTTTTTCCCTTAAACTATCTAATTTGTCAAGTTTAACATGGCTTAATCCTATGCAGTTATCCTTTCAAGGAAGCATGAAAATAGCTGTTTCAACTGCACAACAATTTTCGGGGGATATTAAAGAGGTTCCTAGTAGCTCTGCTTCTAAACATTTCATTACTATTCTGTGCTGATGTGGTATTTGTAGTCAAATGTCATTTCTAATTTTCCACACTAAAAATAGGAGCAATGCATCCAATAATTAAACCAGATATCCTTTACCACAACTAGTCAGACTTAGACCTTCAAAAAAAAAAGAAGATCGTGATGATACTCGTCAACATAGAGATGATATTCCTTATTTGGGCTTCACTGGGAGGACCAGTTAAGAAATATGAAAGTACTTTTCATTTTTCTTGTTTTTGAAGTAGTGCTGTTATCTATCTTGGTTAAACATAAAAACATGTAAACCACTTGGTAATTGGTATGAATTTTATTTGCAGGTGCATTTTGTTCTGTTTTCAGATGAGCTCTACAATATCTGGCGTGAGACTGCCCAGGAGATGCTGTCGCAATTTGAGAAATGAAGGGCGATGCAGTTCCCTGATGCCAGGGTAGTTTGCTCTTGTCAGCCAGCATGTTATATGAGTACTAGAGTCGGTTGGCTGATATTTTAACATGTGTTTGTATGAAAAAGAGTTGGATGAATATACTGGATGAGTGTCCTGGACGACATTTTTAACCGTGCCTTGTGCTATATTTTCATACAAATCAAGGTTTAGTGATGCCGAGAAGTTTTGCGATACCAGTAATATGCTACTTTTGGAGGAAGAATTGAATCTTGATGCCAGGTTCCATAGGAACTTCCGACTCCAAATTTAGGCTAATTCAAAACAAACAGCTTTCTCTAGCCACTTATCAGTTAGCATGTAACTGAGTAAGGCATTGAACAGGTAAGGCCTTGTTATAACATGTGTTTGTGCAATCGGAGACTACGGGAGTTGCATGGTTCAATCAATATGCCTGATAATGCTAACAGCTACAACATGTTCGTTCCTTGTTACTGTATACCCAAACCCTTCACCGTACGTGTTGCCAGTTGATACTATACACACTTATACAGGTATAGCCACTAGGAAACTAGTCAAACGGTGTACAACCACTTCAATTCTCCTCCATGACTACTGCTGGTTACCTTTTAACAACTTGGAGCTCAGTTTGTTGCAAAGCCTAACTCGGATAGCACATGTACACCAGACTATACAGTGTGCAACCTTCTGCAAATTATTTTTTGGGTTTCAAACCTTATTGATCAAGAGTACATTGCAATGGTTTCTACAACATACTTCGGTTTTCACTTATCACTGTCTTAAATTCCTATTTCACGAAACCTAAGATGTAGAAAAACAGGTACCAAAAAACATACTCAGCATGTGGTATATAACTATATATGTAAAAGGGGGAAAACAAGACCAGCGTTACAGTTGGAGGACAGATCAGTCATCTTTATCTCTGATAAAGCTTCTCGGTAGTCTGCTTATCACATTTTCGTCAACTATCTTGTAATGCCTCGAGATATTCCGGTGGACCATCCCAGCATACCTGTCGACGTGCTCCTGGTGTCTATTGTATAATGCAGGTATTGTGACCAAAGCAATGGTTCCTGTCATCCACGAATTGTAAAATTAGCATTGAATTTCACACAAAGGACGAACCATAGGCAAACATAATTCGGTATGTGTACAGAAGATACCTATATAAGCAAGAGTTGTAGAAGAGCAGAAATTGCCAATAACAGATAGCAGCCAAAGGACAGACACAACCTGTCAAGAATTTTTCCTTATCAGCAACCGTAGTAATCTCACGTAATCAACAAAGAGGAATACTGGCATTGTAGCTAACCTGGAAAAAGAGCCGGAAGTCCTTGCCAAGAGTAATGTCATGTGCAATCATCAGCATGTTGTTGACTTTAACACGGAATGAAGCCGCGGCATTGCTAACCATCTCCTCTGATAAAACTAACTCAGGTAGCGGCCTAGGCTGCCTACAAATAATTAACAGATAATAAAAACACAGATACACTTCTATCCAAATTTGAAATAACCTGAAGGCAAGGATGTAGTTTGCTTACTTATTTAGCAACCCAGATATTTTAACCCGTATTAACTGTACAGCTATCAAAATGAGCAGTACATCACAGCAGATCGTCAAGAATGACAGTTCAGACTTCTCAAACAACAACCATGCCATGGTAGCACCAAATATAACACCAACAGTAACACGTCTACGCTTCCATAAGATGATATCGGCAGCTGACAGATAGGAACAACATCGTGAAGATGAACAAGACAAACAGAAGGCCAATTGAACAAAAATAAAATGAAAGAACCGTAGCATTAGTAAACTTCAAACATAAATCAAGCTATAACGTGCAAATTATCAATTTATCATTATCAGTGCAGAAGAAAAATAATTAAATACCATATCACTTGAAGTTAAGCTGATCAACTAAATGTATCAGATGATAAACGCAAGAAATGGTCATCTGAGCTAAGTGTAGCAATGATTTAGTATGCAGTATGACAGGATACAGAACCCAACGCTTTGGTTAGTACTCCTAAATGGTTGGTCTCTTATTTGAGTAGATTGGTACTAACACGGTGCCTGTGCAGCAATAAATTTAAAAAGGAAAAAGTTAACAATATCTAAATTATTGATTCTATATTTACAGGCGGCCTTCATTTCAAGTTTGGTTGAGTTATAATCAAAGGTATTTGAAGGCTGATTGAGTTGATAAACATCAAGTATAATTCCAACCAAAAGTCCAAAACTCGGAGGCATAGTCTCAATTCTATGCGCACATTCACATCCCGGCACAAAAATGAAGTTTTCTGAAACCACAATACACAATCTGAACTAACTAACCCCGCACACATATTTCTGCTATACCCTACAAATCGAAAGCCCAAAGATCAGCCACCTTTACTCAACCCTGCCACTACTACTGCAAATACAATCGCCGTATCTTGACATGTCGAGTGAAACATCACAACCACGTGACGACCTCACGTATCCGCCTCATCATCCAATTCGCGTATATAATCACACAGCTGTAACAACTAACAGCAAGTGCACGTCACACCGAATTCAGCACAAACTGGAGTTGGGAAGTTAGGGTAGAGGAGTATTGTACCTTTCCCGCCGCCGACGATCTGTTGGACAGAGAGTCGGTAGCCGCCGCCGGCGGAGCTGCAGGGATCGGCGGACCCCTCGATCCCGCCGTTCGCGGCCTCCGTCCCGCCGGCTCCGGCGCCGGCGTCCATGGCGAGACCTTGTTTCGCGGCGGGATCCGAGAGGAGGCGAGGCGAGGCGAGGCGCTTGAGGGAAGAATACTCAGGAGATGAGAACCGGAGAAGAGAGAAGGAGGGGGGAGGCGGTTTCTTCCACGGGGCTGCGGCAGGAACTAAAAAAAAAAGGTCGGCACGACGGCACTGTCTTTCTTAAATTTTTTAGCACTCCATTTCTTTTATTTCGTTAATCAAGTTGGTTTAGTGATGATTAATTGGGCCGACTGTACGATCGCTAGAAAGGGACATGCTACGGGGCCCAAAGAAGTTTCTCTAGTAGCGGCTTCAAGTGTTAGCTTCACAAGAGAGTGTACTCTGTATTAGTTAGAAAAAAAAAATAGAGTTAGTCTAGCCTAGCTATGACCAATAAGCATACGCGTCATACAAGCAAAATTAAGAACCAGTTCAGTTTTAAACTAAAAGTAGGATCAATATACATGTGAAAGTCCATATATGAAAAAGTCAAGTTATGATGTGCTTTTTGCCCGAGAAACATCGTTGTTTCATCGTGTCTCCTAGGCGAGGGAATTCTCTCTCCAATTTTTTTTTCAAAAAATTTCTAGTGAAGCTTCGAAACATTTGGAACATTTTCTCTAGTTTCACTTCATTTTGGATTGTACTAGACACCGATTCCTATGTTGCAAATATAGCCTTAGTACACTCACGTAAATTTCATTTTCTCCGATACAAACATCTTCTTTTTATAGTTGCTTAGATGTTGTGTATCTATTAATTAAATATAGTTATATACATAAACACTCGTTAAGTATTGGTGTTTATTTTAGCATTAATGCTATAAAATAAGTACATTATCTGACTTATATAACTAAGAAATCAGTTTTTATTTACTAAACATCTATTTAAACAATTCCGTTGTACAGCTAAGCTCGCTGAGTTTACCAGGGATTTGGAATGTTATCTTTAGAAAATGCTGTCGAGGTGACACGAGGATACATCATTGGGCAACCCGCAATCCATGCAAAAAATAGTCGGAATACACCAATGAAATATATCAGATCAGAACTAGTCTTAAAATAGAAGGGGGAAAAAAAACTAACTTTCATCATACCAATCTACATGGCTCAGATACTTTTCAAAAGGACTCCCTAAACTATACAACTTTACAGTCATACCCCCTTCGACTTCAAGTGATTTAACCCACCAGGGCAGGGTGTCCAACGATGCCCGGCCGTGCTGACAGCGTCGAGCTGCTGATGCGGTCCGGCTGGATGCATGCTGGGAACAGTTTTGTGAAGCACATGTATCACTCTCTGATCTATGCGCGAGAGAATGCGCAGCTTTACCTTCGTCGTGGCTCCACCTGCCAGCGAGTATCGTCGATCGCCGTTTCCTTTCGCCGTTCTTCGCGAGCGATGCCACGCGTCTGCATTGCCCTCGAATACCTCGCTGCGCATCGCCTCGCCTCGAGTCCGTCGCTTCCTCGGTTGCCTCTTCTCTCATCTCACCCGCCTCGGGTCCATCGGCTCTTCTCTCATCCCGCTCACCTTGAGTCCGTCGGCTGCCGCGTTTCCTCCTCGAGTTCCTCGGATTTGTCGTCCCACTCGCGTCTTGCCCGCACTGCGACGTCTCGCGTCCCGCTCGCGCCGCGCCGTCTCGTGGTTTCCGTCGGTGCGGCGCCGTAGGCTCGGCTGTGTACATCAGCATCCTCGGCTGTGTACATCAGCATCGGCGGCGTCGTCGTTTCCAGTCGTCTCCGCGGCACCGCGCCGTAGCACCGGCCGCGGCGTCGCCGTCTCCAATCGTCTCCGCGGCACCGCGCTGTAGCGCAGGCCGCGTGCATCGGCGCCACCGCCGCTTGTCTCCAGCTTCGCCATCTCCAACTGTCTGCTACTGATATTAGCTGTATCTCTCATTTTTTTTCCAGGTCTATTATTGCAGGAGGGATGTGTTCGGCATCTGATTGCTCTGCTTGCTTCGGCCTCCAGCTCCAGGTGCGCTTACCGTTTTTGACCTTTAGATTCCTGCTTGTGTAGAAGCAAAGATCATAACAGGGTCACATTCAGGATAAAATGTTTGCATACCAAGGATTGTTCTTAATACAAGGAGCCCAAAATGGCCTTTCACATTACAACGTCGTCAGTTCCTGTTAGAATTTGTTATGCAATGACTATTAACAAATGCCAGGGGCAAACATTAAACAAAATTGGAATCTATTTGAAAAATCCAATCTTCACTCATGGCCAACTATATGTTGCGATATTAAGAGTTACACACAGACAGGGGCTTAAAATATTAATCTAAACGAAGATGGATCAACTGGATCAGAAACAAAAAATGTTGTCTATGATGAGGTGTTGCAATTTATGTGAGATAGTTGTTATATGCCTCGCAACAAAGACCACCAAACTGACAGCAGCTAAACTTCGGTATGCTTTGTAACACCATAAAAAAGATTATTGTGCTATCCTCTTCCAGTCTTTGCTTCTATTGACAGCAATGTAGTTAATAAAAATGTAATATATGTATGTGTTGGATATTGATCTAAGGCCAAAACGGCCGGCCAAAACGGCCGTGGCTGAAAAGGAGGGGACGTGGGGAAACCCACGTTTCAGTCTTCGCCATCGATCGGGGTGCCTAACCAACTCATGGTTACGGTCCCCCGTTGCAACAACGCTATATTTAGTAGGGGTCCGGCCTCTCCCGATGATGACTGTTCCCGTGAGAGAAAAGTCCCCGAACAATCCCTAACGTGGCCCGATCTACTGTGCGCTGGTAGTAACGGGAAGACCGTCGCCGCCGCCGCCGCCAAGCATAGACATCACCGCGACTCTCCAGACGAGCTTCACCAACTCTTCCTCACGCTTGCATCACGCAGGCACGGGTCTTCGCTCAATGGCGTTCATCGGCGACCGTAAGTCCTCCAACCTTATGAATGTCTAGGTGTTCTAGTTTGCAGACTAGCAGTACGTATCTAATATTTGGTATCAGAGCCAATCGCTAGTCTCTCTAGAACCCAACCCTCTGATGTTTTCGGATAGAATGGTAGAAGGAGAGGAATCAACTTATGAAAATCAAATCCTAAAGTTTTCCCCAAATTTTTTATGAACCGTAAAATCCCCAAATCTTTTTTTCGGATCGGGATGGATTAAACTTACGGTTTTTGGGGATTTCGGGGCCGTCGCGGCGCCGCCGCTTCTCGGTGCGCCGTCGCTCCGCCGGATGCGCTGCCGAGCCGCCGGATCGCAGCCTCGGCCATGCGCCGAAGCCGCCTCGCCAGCGCGATATCGAGCCGCCATTGCAGCAGATCATCGCCTCGCGCGCCCGCCCTGCGCGAGAGCTGCGCCTGCGCCTCGCCCTTGCGTGTGTTGCCGCGACAGCGAGCCTGCGTGCCTCGCGCCATGCTGCGCGCCTCAAGGAAAGTGCCGCGCTTGCCGCTTTGCGCTGTGATAAAGAAGCTCCGTGCGCGCTGCCGCTGCTGCCGCTGCCGCGCAAGAGCCGCCGCCGCTTTCGGTTTTTTCGGGAGGAACCGAATGCCCTGAGGTTAGGGCACCTTTTTTCTTTTGTCTGGGCTAAGTGAAATCTGAACCGTCCGTCCCCTGGACTATTTGTGATGGAAAGGGGTCTTTGGGTGGCCGGTGCCGCAGACAGTGGGTTTTACCAGCAGCCGCTTTTGATTTTTTTTTCAGTATATTTTCATGTATTTTAAAGTGCATATTAAGTATAGTTGATGATTACTTGATGTCTCTCATGAAAATATTACTGGACATCTAAGCTGCTGAAAATTATTATGATATTTTTTCCGCTGCCTGATGTTTTGTCTCTAATTGAATGAAACCAACGAGAAATTCAATTAGAGAATCATGTTTATTTTTCATGCTATTACTTTTGGACCAACGTTAATTGTAATTGCACGTTATCAATTATGTTTGTTATGTTTTATTATCACATGCCATTACCTTTTGACCAACGTTAATTGTAATTGCATTTGTATTATGTTAAATTTTTTGTTTCTGCCCAACGGTGATGCGAAAAATTCTTATGAGCATGTTGTTAACCATACCAACGTAAGGTTAACCTTCATGCAAATTAATTATACTTTTTCCTAATGAAAATTTTAAATTTTTCACCGCATTATTTCGCTCAAGTTAATGCAATTGAGCCATTTAATCGCAAAGAATTTCCAAAATGGAAATTTGCACTTATGACGACCTTCCACTCATGGATCCGACTCACGATTCGAGTTCGATGAACCAGTCGCTCCTAATGAAGGGGAGGACAGATTTGATGACAAAATGAAGGAATACAAAGCTAATGCTGAAAAGTGGGAGCGGTCTAACCGCATTTCACTAGCTGTAATGAAAAACTCCATCAATGAAGCTATTAGGGGAGCAATCCCTGAAAAGGAAAAAGTGAAGGAGTATTTATCTTCCATAGAGGATCACTTTAAAGGATCCTCTAAGGTCTATGCTACGACGTTGATGCACAGACTCATGAACACTAAGTACAATGGTACTGGAAATGTCCGTGAGCACATTATGACCATAATTAATATTGCTGCTAGACTTAAGACAATGGACATGGAAATTTCTGACGGTTTTGTTGTCCATTACATTATGATGTCTCTTCCCAAGCAATATGAAGCTTTTAAGGTGAACTATAACACCGTTAAAGACAAGTGGACAATGAGCGAGTTGATCGCTAATGTTTCTCAGGAAGAGGAGAGGATCAATGCTGAAAGATCTAATGATTTTGTGAATCACATCAACTTCTCAAACACAGCTGGTCCATCTAGAAGTAGAGGTGGCTATAAAGGAAAAGGAAAGAAGGAGCAAGCCTACTCCCCTTATAAGAAGCCACAGCATCCACAGCACCCTAAAGCGCCTAAAAACGCTTCAGGTCCTGGAAGCTCAAATGGACAAAAGAAAAATGATGAGTGCCATTTTTGTCAGTCAAAGGACCACTTCAAAGATAACTGTCCTGGATGGCTAAAATGGCTAGCCAAGAAAGGTACTTATGAAATTACTTTTGTTGATGAAGCATTTTATGCTGATTTTCCTATAAATTCTTGGTGGATTGATTACGGTGCCATCAGTGCATGTTACGAATTCCTTGCGAGGATTCCATATGTTGACAAGTCTCGGAGGGAAAGAAGCCTAAGAGTGGCTAATGGGATGGAAGCCAAAATTGAAGCTATTGGATTTGTTTCTTTAGTTTTGAATAATGGCTTTGTAATGAAACTTAATGATGTTCTTTATGTTCCCTCGATGAGAAGAAACTTAATTTCTGTTTCATTATTAGATAATGATGGATATTCTTGTAATTTTGGACACGGAAAGTGTTTAGTTAATTTCAATAATGATAATGTTGGTCGTGCCATCAGACACGACAAGCTTTACATGTTGTCTCCGCAAGATTCTCTTATATCCATGAATGTATGTGATGTGAATAAAAACGCAAGTTAATCGATGAGACTTCGTCGAAATTGTGGCATCGCTGCTTGGGCCACATTTCGAGGGGAGAATTGAACGCCTCATTAAAGAAGAAATTCTTCACCCTTTAGATTTTAGTGATTCGGATGATCATTGCCTTGATTGCATCAAAGGAAAGTATGTAAAGAAAATAAAGAAAGGTGCTACTCGAAGCACAGGGATTTTGGAATTAATTCACACCGACATATGTGGTCCTTTCCCGTGACATCGGTAGATGGTTATGATTCTTTTATTACGCTCACCGATGATTACTCACGTTACGGCTATATCTATCCTATTAAAGAGAGATCGGAAGCACTTGATAAATTTAAAATATTTAAGGTCAAGTTGAAAATCACACGATCTAAAGATTAAAGTAGTGCGCTCGGATCGTGGGAGAGTATTATGGGCGACATGCAACTTATGGATGATTCACGGTCCTTTTGCCGAGTTCTTACAAGAAAATGGTATAGTCGCTCAATACTCAATGCCGGAGATCCTCAAAGAAATGGAGTAGCGGAAAGAAGAAACCGCACTCTTATGGATATGGTTCAAGTATGTTGAGCTACTCCACTTTGCCTGTAAAGTTATGGATGGAAGCATTAAAGACCATCGCACACATACTCAATCGGGTTCCCAGAAATCGGTCGAAAACACCCTATGAATTATGGATCGAGAAAACCAAGTTTGAACTACCTCCATGTGTGGGGTTGTGCATAGAAGCTAAAGTATTTAACCCACAAATTGGGAAATTAGATCCCAAGATGTGAGTTGTCATTTCATTGGCTACCCCGACAGATCTAAAGGGTACCGATTCTATTGTCCGATCGTACCACAAAATTTGTAGAAACAAGGCACGCTGTGTTCTTGGAAAATGATGGCATTAGTGGTGATTTGGAGCCTAGGAAAATTGATCTTGAGGAGAAGCGGATGTATGTTGCTTCGCGCTAATCCGGATGATTGATTTTCCCATGCCCCAAGTGGTTGTGCCCACAGCTGATCCTGTAGTTGCAACTCTGCTGCGCCTCCGATTAATTCGTGGCTACTTCTTCATTGAGGGCTCAAAGCACAAGTGTCGTACCTAATGATGAGCCTTCATGACCCTCTATGACAATTAATGAACAACCTAATGAGCTCGCTAATGTACCTGCCAGAGATCGTAACGAGTGAGGAGATCCGCTATCCCAAGTGATTATGAGGTTTACTTGAATGAAGATGATCTTGGGAAGGTGGATGATCCTAGCTCTTATAAGGAAGCTATGAAGAGTAAGGATTCATCTAAGTGGCTAGATGCCATGAAAGATGAAATTAAGTCTATGGGCGATAACGATGTGTGGACTTAGTAGAAATTCCTAACTGAGCCAAAACAAGAGGGTCGCAAATGGGTCTACAAAACAAAGCGTGACTCCAAAGGGAATATCGAAAGGTTTAAGGCGAGACTTGTAGCAAAAGGATTTACACAAAGAGAAGGCATTGACTATAATGAAACATTTTCTCCTGTCTCGACTAAAGATTCATTTAGAATTATAATGGCGCTCACAGCACATTTTGATTTAGAATTGCACCAAATGGACGTTAAGACTGCATTCCTAAATGGTGACTTGTATGAGGACGTTTACATGACACAACCAGAAGGTTTTGTTGTGGAAGACGAGAAACATTTGGGATGCAAGCTAAAGAAATCCATATATGGCCTGAAGCAAGCTTCTAGGCAATGGTACCTTAAGTTCGATGAAGTCATAAAGAATTTTGGATTTAAGGAGAATGATGTTGATAATTGTACATATGTTAAATTCAAGGGGAGTAATTACACCTTCTTAATCCTTTATGTGGATGACATATTATTGGCCGCAGAGTGTGGACATGTCATGAAACTAAAAGATTTCTCTCACAAATTTTGACATGAAGGATCTCGTGAAGCATCTTATGTTCTTGGTATTGAAATTCACCGAGATAGGTCCAAAGGAACATTAGGTTTATCACAAAAGGCATACATTGACAGAGTACTAAAGAGATACAATATGCATAAATGCTCTGCCTCGCCTGCTCCTATTGTTAAGGGCGATAAGTTTGGGAAATTTCAATGCCCAAAGAATGATTATGAATCTGATCAGATGAAGGATGTACCTTACGCTCATTGCATCGGAAGTATTATGTATGCTCAAGTATGTACACGCCCTGATTTAGCTTTTGTTACCGGGATGCTTGGCAGATACCAATCAAATCCAGGACCGGACCACTGGAAAGCCGTTAAGAAAGTCCTGCGCTATATGCAAGGCACTAAAAGTCACATACTCACATACAGGAAAAGCGATAACCTTGAGGTTGTCGGTTATTCTGATGCTGATTTTGCGGGGTGTAAAGACACTACGAAGTCCACATCAGTTATATTTTCACCTCGCAGAGCAAAGCAATTTCATGGAAAAGTGTAAAGCAAACACTTATCGTGCATCGTCGACAATGCAGCTGAATTTGTGGCATGTTATGAGGCTACCGGCAGTCAGATGGCTTAAGAACTTTATCCCGGATTGAGAGTGGTAGATGCAGATTTCTAGACCACTCATTCTGTACTGCGATAATCAACCCGCAGTTTTCTATTCGAGTAACAACAAGTCGAGTGCGGCTGCCAAGCACATTGACATAAAGTATCATGTTGTGAAAGATAGAGTCCAGGATCAAACAATTAAGATTGAGCATATTGGAACTAAATTTATGCTTGCGGATCCGCTCACAAAAGGCTTACCACCCAATATTTTCTGTAATCATGTTGCCGGCATGGGTTTATTGGAGAGCCTGTGATCCTGGAATAAGAGGACCATATAAAGTAACCAACTCCCATAAAGTATTATGTTATCCGATCGATATAAAATGGAGCACTATAAGTCCTGATGTCCAACGGTACTTAATTGACTGTTGTGACGCATTACTTTGGTGTGAACTTTTATTGAGAGAGAGCTTATGATGTTTTGCCTTATGATCAAGGGGGAGAATGTTGGATATTGATCTAAGGCCAAAACGGCCGGCCAAAACGGCCGTGGCTGAAAAGGAGGGGACGTGGGGAAACCCACGCTTCCACGGTCTTCGCCGCCGATCGGGGTGCCTAACCAACTCATGGTTACGGTCCCCGCTGTAACAAAGGCGCTTATATTTAGTAGGGGTCCGGCCTCTCCCGATGATGACTGTTCCCGTGAGAGAAAAGTCCCCGAACAATCCCTAACGTGGCCCGACCCATCGTGGCGCCGGTAGTAACGGAAGACCGTCGCCGCCGCCGCCACATTGCATGAGACATCACCGGCGACTCTCCAGACGAGCTTCACCAACTCTTCCTCACGCCTGCATCACGCAGGCACGGGTCTTCGCTCAATGGCGTTCATCGGCGACCGTAAGTCCTCCAACCTTATGAATGTCTAGGTGTTCTAGTTTGCAGACTAGCAGTACGTATCTAATAGTATGTACTAGCTTTTTCAATCTAATGCATTTTTAGCCTTTTCATGTAATGTTCAGCAGCCACCACCACTGTGTTTTGCCTCCTATGCGTTGCATTATTTCTATTCTTATACTTGCTCCACAGTGTAATGCTTTAAACCTTTTATTAGATGCTTACAATTTTCCTACATGTGTATGCATCGCATACAAACATCAGTTATCCTAAAAACATCTTGTACTGAACACAAAATACAATGCTTAACACCATTGTTTGCTGTAGTTAAGAATTTCCAAATTTTAACAGATTCTTAAATAGCTATTTCTACAGACTAAAAATTCTCTTGCTACATACACAATGTAAAATAGTATGCTTCAAACATTAGTTTCCTATGCTATGTTCAATTCCACTCTTTCATACCACTTTTACCAAAAAATCTTAACTCATCCCTTCATAACATACTAATCCATCTCTAACATGTTTAAGCAGATGGAATACTCTTTACTAAAAGATGTAACACAAGATTCACACCGATGGCGTATCCGTGTTAGAATAACATGAACAAATGAATATATCGATGCTGGCCCAGAAAAAAAAAATCCTACATATCAACTTTGTTTTGCTTGATGAAGAGGTAAATATTTATCACACTAAAACATATCTTCTCAGTAAATTAATTTTTATACATGTCCTAACAAAAATGATTTCTACAGGGTAACACGATGGAAGCACAAATACCACAACGTCATGTTGCCCAATTTCAAGAAACCATCCATGACAATCATATTTATTACATTGAGTACTTCGAGGTTACCGAAGCCAAAAAAAACTTACAAAGCTGTTGATTTACTAATTATGGCCCGGTTTACAAAGTATACTAAACTCCAAGAGGTGACACCAGCTCCAGATACTTTTCCTCTATATGCATGCAAGATTGCTTCATTTCAAGTCCTGCGAAGCCGCATTGGAGATAAGAGATTCCTATCAGGTACAATAATTCCTAACTATATACCACTCTATTACAGCTTAGATAGATCCAATTTCAAAACTGTTGACCTCCCAAGCAAAAAAATGCCTTCTATTTTAAGAAGGAAAAAATATAACAAATTACATACATTACACATTTGTAGACATACTAACCCAGATCAAAAGAATGATGCTTACCAATCATCATTTCATTCGCACCATGCATCCTACAGAGGCTAAATTTCACATGCCTACACAATTCGACACACATCTTTTACCTTCAAAACAAGTAGATATGCATCTTTCTTAAAAACATGCATCACAGCAAATAAAACTACAGGACTACACAGTGTTATATGCCCTTCTTCATACTGTAACCTTTGCATGCTCATACTATTATTTCACTATCTTTTACCTGCTCATATTTTTATTTCATTTTTTAATTTCTAGATACCATTGGTGTAGTGACAGCCATAGCCCATGTGAAAGCAGTCTACCCAAAAGGCATTGAAAAGTATGTATGCAGTATCAATATTACTGATGGCAGGTACAGATCCTCACATATTTCAATTTGGCATCATCATACAAATTCTCTTTAATACATCTGTACAGAACTACAAACTGTATCACTTTGCTTTCCTTCATATTTAGAGAGATTGACCAACTTCATCTAATTGACTTTTAATATCATACTTCTTTTTAAAAAAAGAGAAACAACTATTGTTGCACTGTGGGGTCAACATGCAGAACAATTCGATGCAATAGGGATCCATTCAGCAAGCACAAATGGTCCCGTTGCTGTTCTATTCGTTGGACTAACTGTTGGCCTATATGACGGTTTGCTATATTATTTACACGCATGTTTCAATACTTACTTACATACTAGGTATATCCAGATCTGCTTTGAAAAAAAAAACAATCTGTTTTTTTCTCTATATTAGGAAAATTGTCGCTACAAGGAAGCACAATTTGTCAATGGTACACAAACGCTCCTATACCAGAAATTGCTGCTCTACATAGTAGGTAATTCCATTGAGTCTGCTTTACTAATGCATGACAACACATAACACATAAAGAAAATACTTATCATAGTCTCTCTCTTCTTACTGTTAGCTTTACCGGTTTGCCCCACCAAATTTCATGGATTGGACAAAAACCAATGGACACAGCACCTACAAAAACCACTGTTGCTGACTTATCAAAAATAAATGCACATGTTGCTGTGGTTAGTACATCTAACTTGATACTTACTTCACACAGAAATAACTTTGTCTCTTATTAAAACAGTTCTTTTTTTAAACAGGGCCTTAACTACATTGTTGATGTTGTAATCAAAAGTGTAGTCCCAGATGAGAAATGGTGGCACATGAGCTGTGCTTCCTGTAAAAGATCATCGGATAATGTGGAAAATGATTATATTTGCCAAAGATGCCCAAACATGATTGCAGAACCCAGACAACTTGTCTCTTGCATCCTTACTTATAGATGTAGAGTTATATAGTCTACCATATTAGTCACCTAATTACAATCAATACATGTTCTTCTGCATTTCAGATATAAATTAGCAATCCTTGCAACTGATCCATCTGATAGTTTAGAAGACGAAGCGCCTGTAGCGGAATTCATTTTATTTGGTGCTATGGCTGAACAATTAATTGGAGCACCTGTTTTAGCTTTAACAGCTGTAACACCAAGTATACACGGCATGGTGCCACCAAAGATAACAAGGCCATACAATAGGCAATACAATTTCAAAGTGAGTGGTTCACGTGGAGCATTACAAAGGGTCAAGCCTTCTTTCCATGTGGATTCCATAATGCCTCTTGAAAAATCACTTCTCTCTGAAAGCGCACACAGCACAACTGTGCAGATTAGTACCTCCCCACTGTCTACAACTACAGACCAAGTTCTACCTGTTGATCCTCCAACAGGAATTGATAGACCATATCTGATATATGATAGATCCATTCCACCAACAACACCAGAGCGCATATACCCTCATTCTGATCAGGTAACAATCGCCCAAACTACTTACCTCCTTTGCATAAACAAATAAGGAATACTCATTCACATTGATTACTACATGTTCATATTAACGAATATAATACAATAACATCTTCTTATACAAAGTTGCAGATCAGCCAGGATACACCTGAAGATATTGAACAGGTACATACTTCTATCTGCATACACATATTTTTTAAAACTTCCTGTAAATATATACTGAGAGATTCCATTCCTACTCATGCGCAGACACAAGCATCGAACTTGATTCCTGCTAAACGCACCGCATCTGAATGTACAACCCCCTTCGCAGCTCACCCCAGTTCACCAAAGAGGTTAGACAGATGGATCATCAATGTACTACCATACAACTATTCTTTGCAATAATATTTTGTTAACACAGATGCTTAAATGTTTCATCCACAATGCAAAACCAGGCCAGCGGTCATGAGAAAACTAAAAATGTTTGAATCATCAGGCAAGCAAATTACAATGTGTAGAACCGTAAAGGCGACTAGAGGGGGGTGAATAGACGCTTTCTTAATTTTTCGTCATAATCAAATTCAACACGAACTTTTCTCCTTTAGCTATGAAAGCTAAGAAGATCAGTAAACGCACAGAGGAAGCCTTGTGCTGAATTCGATAACCCCCTTAACCACAAGACACAAATATGGAGAATTGATCTCACTAGGCTGGTCTGGACACTGGCGGTCTGACCGGCGGCCAAAGGGCGGTCCGACCGATTGAAATCGGTTCGACCGGCCGTTAACGGGCGGTCCGAATGCTGGCGGTCTGACCGCCGTTACTAAATCGGCCAGACCGATTTAGTCCAGAACCGAAATACCAAGCCCAAATTCAAAACGAAAATTGGTCCAATTTTTGATTCAACCAATGAAACTTGATCAAATTTGGAGCACACCTCCATAAGGATATCAGAGACCTATTTCTAGCGAGATCCTCCAGATCCACTTCACAGAATTGATCTCTGAAGATTTTACCAAAGAAGTGCACAAACCCTAGAAATATGAAAAACTTGATCCAACACTTGCTTGTGGGGGATTGATGATCTAGATGATTCTAGGAGTATTCCCACACATCAAAGCAAGGTAAAATCGGTCAAGAGACCAAGCAAAAACACCCGGATCAAGGAAGCACCAAAATCAACAAAAGAGAGAAGAACACAAGAGAGACTTCACCCTTGAGCAAACATCAAAAGATTGATTGAATCAAGATGTTGCATACAAAGCCACTCCTTCAATGGAGGACAAGAGCTCAATCAAAGAGCACACATACAATCTTCCTCTCCTCTCCAAACCCTAACCCTAACAAGGGGCTTTGCAAATGAGGGCTAAAAGTGCTTGGGGGGTTTTTCATCTCCCCCCTTTCTATTTATAGGAGAGGCCTAGGGTTTCCACTAATGGGCTCCCATGAAGGCCCACACACACATGGGACCCACTCAGACACATCTGTTGAAGCAATCGCCTGCTTCACCACGTGTAGGTTGATAAGCGGCTCTCATCATGTCGACAAGTCTCTCCCGTACGAATCCCATCGGAACCTCCCAAAGACTTGCAACGACTTCCGCACCGCCTGATCCAACCAGCTGCAACGAACTGCCCGTTCGATCCATCTTGCCCATTCTGCACCATACTTGAGTCACACGACCTCACCCGGCATCCATGATCGTTCTGGACCTCAGCTCTCCAAGCGTAGTCCCGATCCACCTCACCGTTGACGTCGTTGACCTGCAAGCCACCTGCACAGCAATAGACAAAGAAATCGTCTTCGGGAACAAGTTCTTCACAACTTGGCCCACGTTAGTTCAACAATGCAATATGCAACAATAAAGCATTGAAATTCATACATTAAACACAATCAAATCACAACAATGTCAAAAAGGTGAAACTCCAAGTGATCGGCGGATCGAGCCTTCCATACAACCATCGACCGATTTCAGGCCGGTCGGACTGATTCCACAATGGCGGTCGGACCGCCCGAAAAGACTTAGCCAAATTTTCATCTCGAAAATTCGAAACCTTCTGGAATTTTCAAATGAATAGAACTTTTGACTGGGAGCTCCAAAAATTATGTGACCACATCCAGGAGACTCCCCTCACTTGCCTACACAACCTATTTTTGGCTCAGCTTCAAAAACCAATTTGAACCATATGCGGTCGGACCGGCAAGCACGGCCAGTCGGACCGCTCCACGGGCGGTCTGACCGCCAATGTCACCGGTCAGACCGCCTGTGGTCTGACAGAACTGAAGCAAACCCGAAAACGCGAGAATTTGTAAACCAACAATGTCATTGCCAATTGACTCATCACTCTAAGATCATACACATATCCCCACGATATCCACACAATGTATTTTCTAAACTTGTTTGATACAGAATAAAACAACAACCATTTTTTAATCAATTTTCCTATCCAAATTTCCTACCACAGAAGAATTAAACAACTCTTCTATCCATATTGCAGGGATTGATCGTAGGACGGTGCAACCAGACAATGAACCTAACATCGTGAGCCCATGTTGTTTTCAACCCAGCGCATCACTTTAACAACAACAGCAACAGCCTTTTGCACATCTTACATTTTGTACCTTGTTGTATACATACCCTCTCCCTCCATGGCAACCTTAGACACCGCATCCACTACTATATATAGTATCGAACATGTTTTAGGCAAAACAATTATTTGCAAATGGCTTAATTCCGTGTACCTTATTCTTTGAGGCGTCGATTCTAAAAGTTGGCAAATGTGTTTTGTAACTTGTTGAGAATCTTACCTTTAACCCTTGTTTGCATCGTGTATCAATTTGGCAAATGTGTTTTTGCGAACTGAGTTGAAGCGAAATGCCAACCATTGCTTTTCTTAGAAAAGTCAGTAGTACTGACGTTATGTTGGCGGTACTACCGCTCTACGGTATAACCGGACTTCTTATGGTGGAACTACCGCAAAGAGGTACGACCGCAATCCCTGTTGTACGTGTTTTCTAGAGAGATGCATTTTTGGAGTTTATTTACTCTCTTGGAAGTGCGGTAGTACCGGAGGTCATTGAGCGGAACTACCGCAACCCAGTTTAACCAAGGTTTGTGAAGCGGTACGTTATTTCCAGATAGGATCGTTTTCAGACCTCACGTGGAAGCGGTCGTACAGCCCTTGTGTTTCGGTATGATCGGAGAGTGGAACTACCGTATGATCAACGTCGGTAGTACCATGCCACATTTTCAATGGCTAGTTCTGAGGTCTATTATAGCCGTTACTGTGCGTCAGTGGCCGGTACTACCGCCTGTGCTGATTTTTTCAGCATCTTTTCCCCTAACGGCTAGTTTTTCTGTGTGGGCTATAAATACCCACCTTGACCCGTTGTGGGGGAGTAGTTGTTGGTGTTATTCATTCTCTTGAGCAAAGAGCAAGCCCTCTCCTCTCTTATGTACATGTGTTGCATTTAGTGAGTTTAGAGAACAAACACTGAGTGCATGTGTTGCATTAAGTAGTAGATTGTGTATCCACTTAAGCTTAGACACTTGATTTGTTTAAGTGAGCGTCATCGACTTGTTACTCTTGGTGTTTTCCGACACCTAGACGGCTTGGAGGAGTTGCATCGGTGATCTTCTCAAAGAAGGTTGTGAAAAGACCTGAGCGGTTGTGAGTGGTTTGGTGCTTACCATCTCCGGAGTGGAGGAAGAGCAACCCCGAGTGGATCGAGGTATTGGTTCGTGTTGGAACCGGTTCAAGTGGTTGGACTTACCTCGGAGGTGTTGGCTTAATTTGTGGAGCCGGTCCAATTCGTTTGGGCTTACTTCAACATGGATTACGGGAGACCGACAAGTCTCTGAACACCACGGTAAAACATCATTGTGTCTTTGTGGTTTGTTTTTCTTGTGCTTTACTTTGTGCAATTTACATTCCCTATATTAAATTTCTTACATGTCTTTAAATGATTGATATATTATGTTGTTGGTGCACTTAGTAAAAACTAGTTGATTTAGTCTTTAATTGTGTAAAACCGTATTGTTATTAGCTTCCGTATTAGAAATCGATTTTAGCCAAATAAGTTTTTAAAACCGTCTATTCACCCCCTCCTCTAGTCGGCCTCATTGATCTTATAGTTGTCAAAGATCTCGACGACTAGACCGTTACCCTAATCTATTGTCTGTGGCGGATTAGTTGAGCTCTACTACTGTTCATTTGTCTTCTGTTGTGTTCTTATTTGTTAGCTTGTAAGTCTTTTTGGTAATCAACTCTTATATTTATTAATAAAGCTTTGCGATTATGGCTGTTACTATTTATTTACTGTGTGAGATAGCCACTGATGATATGACTATCTCAGAAATACATAGAGAATTTTAGGTGTTAAACCCGGGTCCTGACAAGGCGATATGGCCTTCCATCAAAGGCGAGCTCGCTGAACACGAATGTGCGCCCCCTGGACTTGAGTTAGCGGGAGAGGGAAGTTGGGGAGGGAGAGGAAGGGAAAATTGGACATTTCACTTACTTTATCTCTCCTTTATATTAAGATAATATTATTTTAATAGACGCAATGTAGAGTTTTATCTCTTTTGCTGGGGCTCAGAGCGACAGTAGAGTAACTACTGACCATCTTCAACAGGGTCTGCACAACAATAGGTCAAGAGATGAGAGATGTCTCTCAGATAAACAGAGAGGATTCTTCAATGAGCAGAGGATGATCCTATGGATCTAACATTTCTCGACGAAAGCATTAGATTTGTTTTGTTGAGCCACACATTAGATATCTTTTCATATTATGCGTCTTCCTGCCTCATATTGAACTTAAAAATTGTTGCCAGTTTCCAGAGTTGTAAAGCCCAAAATTCGCTAAAGCCCAACCCTTGCACCAAGTCGCTACACGAACCCACACATGTGAGATTGTGTCCTTGCTTTCACTCAAGACGGTTCACCAGGAGTAGATTAACCAAAAGGGAATTCGCTAAAGCCTTGTAACTCACTTGATCTTTTGCCCTCGTTTCACCCGTAACAGTTAGGGTCAAAACTGGACGGATATTTTCTGCTTGGTCTGGCGTCAAATCCGTGTGGGATCGGATTCGGAAAGGCATTTCACTATCCGCCCATATTCAAGATGGGATCCGGAGAGTTGAATCTGAATTCGGGATAGGATACAGAACATACAATATCAGGCAAATCAGGGACAGGAACCAGATATCGGGATGTTTCTTTGTCAGATAACTGCGAAACAAGTCCTCTGAATGTTGGCTCAGCTCAGTCCATCTAATTCCCCTAACCCTAACCCGAGTGACTCAGCCGCCACACGCATCATCCTCCCTCCTGCGCTACTTCCTCCTCCGCCTCCCGACACCACACTGTCGTTGTCCCCTCTCCGCACCCTCCTCCTGCACCACTTCCTCTGCTCCGCCTCCGCCCCGCCGCCGCATCCTCCTCCTGCACCGCTTCCTCTGCCCAGCCATACACATCCTCCTCCCTCCTGCGTCGCTTCATCCTTCGCCTCCCCATACCACATTGTCGTCGTCCCCCCTGCATCCTCCTGCTGCACCGCTTTCTCTACTCCGCCTCTGCATCCTACTCCTTCCTCCGCGTGGCTCCACCTCACCGACGGTGCGCTCTGGTTGCTCTTCCTCCTTGCCTACGCCCGCTCACCGATCCCGTATAGCAAGGTCTTCGCAAGTTGTCGAGCCGAGCCCATGGTCAATCTCACTGCCGCTACCTGCTCTTGTCGCTGGTCACGGTGGTCCAGGCTCGCCGTCGCCATTCCCTCTCCATCCGTCGGGAGCCACAGCCACCGCCACCCAAGGTGAGTCCCCTAAATTTGTTTAAGTAAAACTTTAGCACTTTGTAATTCAATATCTCGGGAAATAATCACACACTACGAGCTCTGGATCAACAGAACAAAATTCACAAATAAGTGAACAAACATCATTAACAAATAGAAACAAGATTACACAAGCCAAAACATTGGCTAATAATTATTTGTTGAACCAATTGTCCATGTCTTGATACAAGAAGAACATGTTTGGATTGCTATCATTAAACTTTGTTGCTAATCAATGTTCCTGAGCGCATGGCCCCGAGCGCTCTTGGGCGGAGGTCCCAAGTTGTGCGGAAGTTTATCCTTTATGCATTTATATTGTTATGATTGTTGAAAGGTAACCCGTTGTGTGTTTTATTATATGCATTGGTGCATTTAAACTCTATGTATGCGCGCACTATCTATCGTGTATTTTTATCTGTTACCAATCCGAATCCGGCACGTATCCGTCTCGTACCTGTATCCCAAATAACTCAAATTTGTATCCGTATCCGGCTCTTATTCCGAGAAAAAATAGATTAGGATACAAGAAGAACAATATTCGTCTATATCCAACCCGTTTTCACCTCTAATAACGGTTGACCCGTATTTGCTACCTTAAAACTATAAAGCACTATATGCTACTAAACTTACTCCCAGCACTCAACGCGGGACAAAACCCACCACCATTGCGTAGCAGACCCATCAACTTGGGCGAAGGTGTAACACCGATTGGAATGAAAGCAAGAACAGAGTAGTACCCCACTAACTGGCATTGTGATAAACAGTGAATTACATATCAGCACTTATGTCCTGTTCGTAGCTTCATTGAGTCCAGAATAAGCACTTATGACAGAAAATGAAGCATTAGTGGTTGGGAAGGAGTAGGCAAACCTGAATTGCGCCTTGGGAGACAATGCCTTCGCAGAACATATCAGAGTTCCTCACAAGATTACTGAGTGCCGCTGCAGCGTTACCTTTGGTTTTATCCTCCTCAGGAGCGGCTTAGTGAGTTGAGGAATGCCCCTCCTGAGTTCTTCATACAGCATGTCATTGTGATAAGCAGCATTTCCTACCTGAAAATGGTCAATAATTAATTATGTAGCAGAATCTATCTCCACCGCATTAGCGGGGTTCTGGTTTCATTGATAGATAGAAATACAGCTTAACAAGAGCATTGCAAGAACTTACAGCAAAACATGCGAACTTCCGAGTGCGTTTGTCAGGATCAGAACATCTGTCCACTACGAGCTCAATTACTTTACTTGTTGCCTGTTCCCAGATATAAGCAAACTTAAATATCTCTGCCACTCGATTTTAGTCTGCAAATAAATAAATAAGTCTTTTCTTACAAGTGCACTATAGAAGTAGGAATTGTGGCGACACATGTTGCCAATGGCACTGCAAGCTTTTGCTCGTATATCAGGGTCCTCACTTGATAGAAAGCTCTTCAAAAATCCAACCGTGCCTGACTTATCAATGGGCTGATAAAAATCCTGGGCACAAGCGCAATTCATGTCAATCTGTATACCTAACAAAGCTTTGACACCTCAACATAACTTTCTTGGGCAACCGAGACATGTGCAATAAGCCAATGAATAACAAGCCTTCGATATCCGAGCAGGATCAGAGATTATCATGAGAAAATCAAGCGGAGTCTCCTTAGCAATAGGACCCTCGAGTAATGCTGCTAATCTACTTGGATTTATAAGACCTTCTCTATATGAAGCTGCAAATCAAGGGGTAGGTAGCCCACCAATTTTCGCCCTGATGGCCAAGGGCCTTGCTAGATCTTCCATATCGACATGGTCAAGACAACGAAGTATACAGCCAGGAACACCAACCTGAAAGAAAAAAAAATCGGTGAAAACCCACCACCAAGACCCGTCCAAACTGCCAATGCCTTTTAAGTGCATATCAGACAGCAAGTCGGTGAAAAGCTTCACATGTGTCTTTTGTGCCTGAGCTATCCATGAATCTCATTTCTATTGGTAAACTTATATATATGAATTATTTTGTTGTTTTGATGATACATCTTCCTTTGGGCACGATCGTCAGACAAGAGCACTCGTTGGCCGTTTGGATGGATATTTGGGTGGCCGTTCGTGCTGCGTTCATACCACAACTGTGATGATTCTATAGTTTTTTTTTTCCTAATATAGCTTGCGAAATAGCAAATTTAACTCCCTCCAGAGAACAAAGTCAAAATTAACATCACGGACTCGCCAACGGACGACATGTATCAAATCCATCCCTAGGGGAGGTTACTTCCTAAGTCCATGCCCTACGGCAGGAGACTTCACTCGTCCACACGATTGAGTTGTAACACATGACCCGAATACCCTATGTCATAATTAATTATTCACAATTAATTAGTCGTAATTTTTGTAATTAATTAGTCATCATTAAATAGCCATAGTTAGGTATTCTTAATTAATTAGTCATAATTAATTTAGTCATAATTATTTAGTTGTAATTAATTAGTAATAGTTAGTTGAACAAATTAAATTACGGTGCAAGTGACTTCATACGCCATGGTTTCAGCGCGTAACTAATTTATGTTGCATGTGATAATACATCACATGATTTCATGTGATAATAAATTTTTCGTACCAGTGATAATATATAGAAAGTCAGACATACAAAGAAAGCGTATGATTTCTTATTTCCTATTTGGAATGCAAGTTTTTGCTTTTCTAAAATGTTAATTTATTAGTGCAAACTGTTAAGGATTACAACATGTTGTTAAGTAGATATTGTTAGGCATCTTGACATGTCTAATCCACCCGATCTGCCCCATACGAGACTGTTGTAAAAAAACACAAGCATGTTTTGCATGCTCGACGTTACCTAAAGCCACAATAACCCAATACATATGCTAGGAGTAATTTATCATTCTTTATTATACACAATTAGATAAACAAATCATACTATTTAGTCTACATTTCCCTATCTCTCCAAAAATAACTATATTTCGGTAATACTTAAGTACAAATTTAACCTAATCAATAAATAAAAAAACTACTAAATTTATGAAAAAAAACTAGTAATCATTACTACTAATTAACTACAGCTAATTATGTATGACTAATTTATTTAGACTAACTACATACAACTAATTAATTAAGACGACTAATTAATTACAAAAATTATGACTAATTAATTATATAAAAAATTAATTACGAATAAACTAATTACAACAGGGATGTCTGGCCAGGGGTTATACCTAAATCACGTGAGCGAGGGAAGTACCCTCCCTTGGGGTACGGACTTGATACATGTCGTCCGCCGGCGAGTCTGTTGTGCTATTCTTAAGTTTTGATCATAGGAGAGAGCTAGATTTGCTATTTTACACGTAAACAGTATTATATTTGGGCAAAAACTCATGATTCCATCATGCTCCGCAAGTGGTATGATACTCCTTGCGCGACTAACCTATTTTGCAGACTGCGTTGACATGGGCACAGCCATGGTTGTGTACCAGTCCTTGGATACCTAGTGGCCGCCCTCCTCTAACGTTGGCATGTCCTACCTCGATCTATTCAACAAAAGGCTCGAAGAAGTTAGTGGATCTCGCACTTGATCGCTCGCAGTCGTCGGAGAACGACCCGCGCCATGTGAGGCTGTGTCGCCGTCGCATTGGTGATCCACTCCTCGCCTCCGCTGGCACGCAACACCGCACCGCGTTCGGTCAAAAACTCCAGAGCCAGTTTGCGGGCGTCGTTGTGTTGGCTTACTGCAACGCGCGCGCATAAACAAAGAGAGAACTTTATGGCTTATCCAAAACGACATAATGGCATGGGCAACAACGACACCAATGTTACTCCAAGCACAGCACTGATGTGCGCCTCTGCGCTTGTAACTTGGAAGTACTCCTAATTGACAACTGTGGTTAAACCCAGGCAAGACCCCCTCCCGGCCGCCCTCCCATCGCCCTCTCGGCCGTCGCCCTCGGATCCTCCGGCCGTCCCCCTCCTCCGGCGTGAACTCGAGATCTCCTCCAGTTGTCCGGCCATTCCCTCCCGGGCTCCCGGCCGTCGCCCTCCCATCGCCTCCCGGCCGTCGCCCTCCCATCGCCCCTCTCGTGGTCGCCCACGGATCTCCTCGGCCGTCCCCCTCCGGCCCGCCGCCCTCCTCCGGCGTGAACTCCAGATCTCCTCCAGTGTGATTTACGTACTTGGTCACATTGTCATGTTTGATGTTCCTCTTGATCTGGTGTGATAGTTCACTTGAAAGCATTACGGTGGTCACTTGAAAGTAATACCGATCATTTGTGATTTATGTACTTGGTCACATTGTCATGTTTGATGTTCCTCTTGATGCATTTTGTGATAGTTGGCATTACAATGGTTTCTTGAGCTTGCGGATATGTGAGAACTTATGAGTGCATTCTTGTGTCGATTACTTCAGCAGTTGGCATGTGCTTATATTAGTATAGCTAGCATTAGAATTTATATATTTACACCCTATATGACAAGATCATTTTGTTCATGTGATTGTGTTTGCCCATCTTCCTTCATGCCACAATTATGGCCACTATTTTATGAGTCATTTCGAAAATAACACTACTATTACATAAGTAGCATACGTGAGTTAAGCTGTCTCTTTGTGTTCATTAATGTTATGAAACAAATTGGAAAGGAATCGATAAGATCGAGCCAAGCGGTAGGTGCAGTGGCGATGGGTACCCATGGCGGCGGTGTATTGTTCAGCGTCATGGGCATGCCGCGGGCCATAGGTACCACGAGGCGCGGTGTATTGTTCCGCAGCGTAGCGGGCATGCCAGCGAGCGTAGTACCGCGAACAGCGGGCATGGCGAGGTTCTTCGCCGTTATCCTTCGCGAGCATACGCGTGGGAAAGTGGGGCGCGGGCATAGGTATGGGTCAGATCTACCCGTGCCGTTGCCGATTTCCATCCCTACGAGCAAGAGCAAAACGACGGTGAGCAGGGCGGCGGCCCCGGCCACCACCTGGTCCTGGAGTGGCCCGATTGGCGGTCCGAGCGCGACAACGTAGATTCAGCTTGAGCGCGGTGCGATTCACCTTTGTTCATGGCCGGTCGACATGACGTAGCGGCGGCTGGCCGTCACCCTATGCGTCCACGAGCGATGTCGGGCGTGCTAGGGGCGGCACGAGCATCGTGAGCCCGGCTCGGTCCACGGCCCGAGGAAACCACGCCGATGGCGGAGCGGGGGCGAGGCGCAAGCGGTCGGCGTGGAGGAAGAAGGGTGGCGTGGAAGTCCGGGAGGAGGAGGAGAGGAAGAACGATCGGCGGCGGAGGCGAGGTGGTGCTGCGTCGGCCGTCGCGGCGTGAAAGCGGCGGTGCATGTGCCTTGCGGTGCGGCGCGGGCCGCCTGAAGCGGTGATGAGGCGGTGCGTCGGTCTGGTGAGGCCGAGGAGGAGGTGGCGCGACATGGAGGAAGCGGCGCCGGCAGCGAGCGGAGGGTGATCACGGGGCGGAGAAACCGGGGAGGTGAGGCAGGCGTGTGGCTGGAGCAGGCGGCCGGGTGGCGGGGCATGGGGAGAAGAAAGGGGCAGGCGATTGGGTGGGCTCAAGGGTCGTGCCTGGCACGGCACGCCTGAGAAGAATCCGGTTGTTGGATTTTTTTTTGCTTGTTTTTGTGGTCATTTTTTTACCATTTGGGTCTTAAAAAATAGCAAAAAAAATGCAAACATTTATTTTTATAAATAACCACCATACTGCCCTTATTCAGCATCCTTTCAATCTCCATTCTCTTTTTGAAATTTTGTTATGCAAATTCAAATTGTTGTTGAGCTAATTTGGCAAAATTTAAAAAAATATGCTAAAATTTGAAAAATTCAATTTTCAGCAGCAAGTCAGAGAAAGAGGTACAATACTATTTTTTGCATACTTTTATTGTTACTGCTTGTTATGATAAGATGAAAGTAGTAATAATGTTAGTTTCGATTTTACAGTATTTGTTATGGACAGTCCTTACGACAGTTTTGCTCTTAGTGATTACAGACTTTCACCGGAGGAAATTGCGTCCATAGTGGTGACTGCAGCTACCTCAAACCAACCGGAGGTTTCACTAGAAGGGCAAGGCGAAGTTCAGTCGTTAGACTCCATGCCGGAACAAAGAGGTCGAGGCCGTCTACATCGGAATGTAAAGAGAATTTCGACAGAACAACCAAACAAGATCGTGGAAAATGAGGTGTCATTTGCTATTTATAAAATTTGTCACAATGAATTATGCGCAAAGTCTGGTAGAACATGGCACTTGCTTAAACATCTTTGCAAGATATCGAGCCAAGCAAGGATTGATGATGAGGCAGATGCCGCTGCAATACAACCCCGACGGTACGGTACGTAGCTGAGACTACGATCCTCAGGTAACTCGCCAATCTCTCTACGGTTAGGCTTTGGCGAGTCTACCTATTTCCAAAATTACATTAGGACTGCGCATAATACTAGATTTTCTTTCATTTCTAAACATACAATAACTAGGGATCTAGTAAAATACTACAATGAACATCGTAATAAAATAAATAAACTATTTAGTACGTGCACACTTTGGTGTACGACCTTAGACATATAGAGTGGTTGGGCTAGGGAGGATTATCTTAGTGTAGTTGCGCATTATGTTAATGACGACTGAGTAATGGAGAAAAGGATTATAGCTTTGAAATTAATTGATGTAGCACACACAGGTGAGAATACTGCGGACTGTATTATCAAAGTCGTAGAAGACTTTGGTTTTACAAACAAAATATTTGCAATTACTTTAGACCACACCGCTTCAAACTTTAGGATCGTGGACATTCTTACTCCAGTGTTGAGTACATACGCCGATTCCTTCTTGCTACATCAACGATACACTTGTCATATTATCAACCTTATAGTCAAATGTGGTTTGAAGAGGTTGAGTCTGTATATTAAAGCTTTCCGCGATGTGATTTTTTCTTGAATAATTCTAACGTAAGAATATCACAATATAAGAACTTCTGCAAGGCGAAAAGTATACGTCCAAGAAATTTCAGTTCGGACAAGGAGATAAGGCTGAACTCTACTTACCTCATGCTTAAGAGTCTTTTACTATACAAGAGTATTTTTCTGTTTTTATGCAAACGCACTATCATAGCACTTACGATAGTATACTATTAAGCGAGCAAAATTGGTTTGTTGTTAACAAGATATTACAATTTTTGAATTTTTTATGGCGTAACTATTGTTTTGTCCATTGTCTACTTTCAACAGTTCCTATCATTGTGCATAGTATTTTACATATTGCTACTCAATTGAAAATGTATGAAAGCGACTTAGTTTTCTGCGATGCTATTGTTTCCATGAAATCTAAATACCTTAAATATTAGAGAGAAATCCCTTACCTATATGCATTTGCATTTCTTTTAGATCCTAGGGGTAAAATTTGATGTATTTGGTAGTGTTCTTGATCTTCTTAGTGATGCTACAAGGTTAGACTATCTTGACTATTTTGTAGAAGTTCATTCTCGGTTATCTGAGGTTTACCAATGGTTTAAAAATAAGTTCAGGAGTTCGCTCATAGCGATCTCCATGACTCCGCCTTGAGTGGGAAGACAAATATGTGGGACACAATCTTGGTGGCTCCATGTACATGTCTTCTTCTTCTTCTACACCATTGCTGCTCGGCCAAGATCCACAAGGGTGGGAACTATCCACCTATCATGCTGACGTCGGTGGATTTTGACTCGAAGCCGACATCTTGCAATGATAGCAAACTCATAAGTTAACATATCTTGTGCTATCCATACTTGCGTGATGTGTTAACCGTTCCTATCTCTATAGTTTCCTCAAGTGCCTTTTTAGTCTTTCTGGAAGAATATTGGAGGAGAGAAGAACAAGTCTCACAAGTGAGATGGTGGAGATCCGTCTAACTGTGAAGGAGTGGGAACAAGCTGATTCACGAACACAACACTCTGTGAAAAATCCAGAGTTATTGGAGGCGTTCGAAAATCTATACTTAGACAATGTGATGCTGCAAACACGTAGAACAATGATGTATTATGTATGTAGAGCTATATGTTGTACTCTTTTCCTTTGCCAATGTTTTCTTATTTTAAGTTTTTACTTGGTGAAGGTTTTAACGAGCGTGAGTTGGATATTAACAAAGCTCTTTATTACATTTTAAATATGATTGTCTCATTTTTCTTAATTTTTATGTCTACTCCTAAATTCTACACATTTTCTATTTTTTAGAATTTGTTTATTCTGCTGGGCCAAATGGGCAAAATGGATCACACATGGCCCGACAGGCTAAACGGACTCGTGCCGGCCCGACATAGCACAAACAGCTGATGGACCGTGTCTAAACTGTCACCCCAACACAACACTGCCCATCTAATAGCTGAACCAGAATAGACCGTACCGAAATGACTCGTCTCTGTTGAGGAATCGTCGCTAGCGAGTCCAGTCCGAGCGATTAACTCGTAGACAAACTCAGAATCGTAAGAACAATGAAAGAACATTAGAGTGGAATAGTAGATTGAACACAGAGAAATGGAGAAACTTCAAGCTTCTCTTTATTACTCTTCTTAAATGGTGTACAATGTTGAGGGTCCCACCTCCTTTATATAGGCAACTGGATGGATGAGGAGCCCACCTAGGCCAGGACTTCACGCTCCTAGGCCCGGTTTCTTAACAATCCCCCTTGGGTACTCATCCAACATGTCCATGCCTCGTCAAAACTCTATAAAAATCCAGTTGGAAAAATTTAGAGAAAGAGTACATGACATGCGTTCCGCTGCGTTGCACGAACTGTCTCATTAAAAACCTTAACCAAGAAACTTCAGGAAAACTCGTGAAGGGGAAAAAAGTACAATCCACCCAATTTCATTTAATATCAAGGATTTATTATTTATTTTCGATCTTCATGATCAAGCTTTAATAATGACTTCGTGAAGATTCTTCCCCAAGGATTGCACTTCTCTAAGACTCATCATTCCAATTTTATTTCTAAATTCAAGTTTGCATAAAGGTATGAAGTTACCACTTACATCAATTTTATTTCTAAATTCAAGTTTTGACCATTGAAATTAAATATATAAGGTAGTTCCGCCCATGGAGGGGAATAAGTTTCTTCATAATCGACTCACAGTATTGAGTGAAACCTTGTGCAACAAACCTTGCTTTATGTTTCTGACTTCATTGTTTTTATTTCTCTTTCGAACAAATACCAACTTATGTCCTACGAGGTACACATGGGGAGACGTGCGACCTATAGGCCCAAATACCTCTCTTTTATTCAGGGATAATAATTCTGCTTCTATTGTCTTCCTCCAATCTTTCCAATATGATCTTTTCTTACATTCATTGACGATCAGGGCTTTGGATCGAGATCGATGATTGTGGTAATTTTCTTTGCAAAATAAATATTGACATTGGTTGTTGTTCTATTCGTAGATTCTCTAGTGGTCACATAATTTATAGCTATTTTCTTCAAAGGGTGATTCGCTAATGCTTCTTGCCCACATTGCTTCCAATTATGGGAGCAAGTCCTTTAATTTTCAGCTCGGCGTGTGTGCACACATCCATACTAATGTCTCCCTCGTGGGAATATTCAAATCGGTATGCCTTTTACTAAATGTTCCATCTTTGGTGCAGTCTCAATGGCTCCCCTTCTGGTTGTGGGGAACTTCAATGATCGGCTACGTCAAGTCCCTCTTATCATTTTTCGCCAGGCGTCCCTGGTTACTTGGGATTCGAGGGGCCAGAGTTCTCGTCCCTTTATTCTGACATCTCTGAACGGGATTAGGGATACCTTCAATTTTCTTTGGTATTTCAACCCTCACTGGCGCATTGCGCACAGGCACATGCGACTTGATCACACTCTTCAAATCACTAAAGTGGCCAGGTAGTTAATTCGCTAATGCTCGCAAATCAATTATCTTCTAGACTTCTCTATTTGTTTTCACTAGTGTGTGGGTTATGTGCATGGATTGCCGTTCCCGACATTTTTCATCAAGGAGTTGATTTCCTTCCCTAATGACGGGAAACTATCCTCATCAAATATGCTATCAGCGAAGTGGGTTGTATGCAAATCTCCAGTCATGGGGTTCGGATACCTGATTATGGATGCCGTCTCATAACTAACGTATATCCCAGACTTTCGGAGGGGGCCATTGCAGTTCGCTGCGGTGGTGGTATATGTACATAAACCTTGCAACCAAACCTTCGTAGATGAGATATTTTCGATACTGACCCTTGCGTTAGTTGCATAGGTGAATGGATGATATATGGGAAAATGTTAGTTCCACAATGTGATTACCATTAGTTACCACAACAAACCATTATAACATAATGGTGGGACAAGATACTTCAATATTTCTCTCATTGGTAATTAATGATAATCACTTCAATTACACATAAATTGAATGTAGATAATGTAACACAACGTGAGTATATATGAACTACACAAGTTACATATACTCACGACAAGAGTATGCAAGAACTACACAAGTTCTATATACTTAGAACACGAGTATACAAAAACTACACAAGTTCTATATACTCAAACAGATATGTTTCAAAGTAAAGATTCCAAATATATGTGAAAAATAGAATATGTATCAATACTAATGAAACCATAAAATATAGAATAAACTCCCCCTAAATGTGTGCATACACAAATGTATAATAAGATCATATGCACATATTCAAGTTAAACTTATGGTTGAGTTCATCCTATATTTTGGATTCGAGGAATGCAACAATATATAAGATTAAGATGTCGATTTCATACCTCGTTGAACTTCACCTTTATATCCAAATGAGATTACACATGATAATATTAGACAAGAGGGTTAGTCTCATATTTGGATTTATCATTAATCACCAAAATATTCCATTAACTCATAATGGCGGGTCTTGATCCTTCAATCTTCGCCTTTTTGGTGATTGATGATAAATCCATTTTCAATAACAACATTTGGATATAAATAGACATAACATAAGAAATTAGACTATTGAACTATATCTATGCATGTCATGAGGTTAAATCATTATACATATAAAAATAATATGCTTTGTAATATAAGAATAATATACTTGTAAAAAAACAATGCATTCCCCCTCTTTTTGGCATAATACATATTAACCAAATTAAACATCCAAATATGGGGATATTGATAACATAAATATTCTCTCCCCTTTGGCATTAAGCACCAAAAAGTTCAAAACAAATCTAAAGCTAAGAAAGAGGTTTTGCAAAGCAAAGAATTTGGCAATTGAAATCATCTTATTGATCATTGAAATATGCTCTTCTTTTGACATAAAACATCCAAAATAAGGTAAAGTCAAAAGAGAGATCTTTTCAACTTGAGAAGCTTGGTCACAAAGAATATGAAATCCATACTTATGACCAATGGAAATTTAGCCAATAAACAATTTTCACAAAGAATATCGAGATAAACATTGAAATTTATGCTTGTGAGAGTCTTTTTATATAAAAAATGACAGAGTTTCCTTTGAAAAATGAACCATAGGAGCATAATATTTGAAAATTGTGATAAGTAATCAATCAAACAATATCAATAAACATTCAACCAAAATCACATCTCACTCATAAATCATACAAAGACACATGATAACATAAGAGTTTCAATTTCTCATACAGAATAACAAAATAACATAGCCAAGTTTAATAAGAGTCATACAACCATGCATAAAGGATATTACAATATGCCTTACATCACAAGGTCTAATGACCTAAATAAAACTAAAATTAATGATCTGCAGGAGGAGCCTCTGAAGCTGAAGGATGATATCCATTGAGTGAAGAAGGCGGCCCGACCACATCAAAGTCTTGATAGTGCCTTTGGCGCTTCTTCTTGTTGAAAGGCAAAGCCCGATCACGCAAGTCCGATCTTCATAGCGTTGATGCATCAAATCTGGAGGTAGTGGCTGCCTGAATCTCATCCAATCGAGTGTTTGTAGCCGCCTGAAATGCCTCCTGGGATGTACGCATCTGATCCATACTGAGCTGGAGATGAAGAATCACTGCCAGGATAGGGTCTTGCTCCTGAGGACCCTGGGATGAGAGCCCTGCCCTTGAGACTAAGGAGGAGGTGGAGGAGGCACCTGAGCAGGTATCTGAGGAGGAGGAGCATCTCGAGGCCTGTATTCCTTATGCTCTATATCACAAGGGGTGTCAAAGATAATCCTACTCTTAATCAATTTCATAATGAAGGGAGCATAGTATATGCTTTTTGACTTATCTCCTTTAGAAGTGGCTATCTCTCTGATTATCAAATCAATCACATCAAATTTTGTTCCTTCCATTATATATTTTACCACGTTCTAAGCCCTCCCATGAATCTCATCATTATTCCCACTCCTAGGGAAGAATGATGCCCTCATAATCCTGATGATGATGCTTGGGAGGGGAAGAAGGTCAGTTACCTTGCCACACGAATAATGATGGTTCTGATCATAGTACTCATCCACCTGTGTAAGAGCTAGGGGTTCCTGTAGATGGATCCTTATTCCCGTAGACTCCCTCAGATCTAAGGCCTGCATAAAATTCTTTCTAGTGGCTTCTACCTATTGTTGGTCAGTCATAAGTAAGATGGTCATGATCAGGAGATACGAACACTGTGGCATAAAACTACTTAATGGCCTTGGAATGAAAGTTGCAATTTAGAGAGACCAAAGAATCCAATCCTACATTTCTGAAAAGTCTATAAAGTCCATTGTAGGTTGGATTTTGTGCAAGGTAGCTCCATTTGACAAAACGATGGTTGGCGCTTCTTTCCATAAATGATTTGATATACATCTTTCTGAAATTGAGTATGGAACATATTTGTCGAAGCTGACCTTGGGAACCTGAATTGGTTGATGTGCCTCAAGATGATATACTGCTCACTTTTAATCCATGACACATCAAGTCCAATGAACTGACTTTCATCGGGAGCAACATCCTCATCATCATCCTCATCATTAGATGCCTCAAAATTTTCATCACTGCTGTCACCATTTTCACGCGATGCCTCAACATCCTCCATTTGCTCATCAACATGCTCTTCTTCAACGGGATCTTTCGAGGAAGAAGGAGCGACACTTAGGCGTTTGACGGTTTTCTTGACCGGCATTGTCCTTGAGAAAAAATCGCCAGGATTAGCAAGGAATTATCAAGGGATAAACTCATAAATATGCCAGGAATGTCATTTGTCATGCTCTCTGGTCACTGGTGGTCTGACTGCTGGCCATGGCTGGTCGGACCGCCGTTATATGGACGGTCAGACCGCTGGTGACAAAAACAGATGAGACTGAAATTGGAATTTCACCAATTTGTAATTTTCACACAATGGCATCATGGATATTTATTTGTTCATTCTCACACTACTTGCAGATCAAACATGTGCCACAAAGATTGACTACAATGTAGGATTTTTCGACAAACCCTAGAATTTGAGGCAAATTACAATGAGAGGATATTTGCAAGTAGATAAGGAGGCTTACCAGCTTGGATGGAGAGGAGAATCAAGAGAGATGAGCCCTTGAAGAGGATGGAGTGCCAAGACCCGGTTGCAAGGGAACTCCCTCACCTTGGGTTCCAAATGTAGGTGAGCATTCACATCCAAATCACAAAGCAATTGGAGGGAATCGATGAGGGTATGAAGGGGAACAAGATAATACCTTGGAACCCCAAAGGTACAGTCGGGAGGTGGCGGCCTGAGGGTGAGAAGAGAACAAGGCTTTGGTTGGATTTGAGAATAGAGATAAAGAGGGGAGAGCTCTCGGGTGAAGGGGTTTTAGACCCTTCACGCGATTCGACCGACCATTGGGATAACGGTCGGACAGTGGGGCTAGTGGTCGACCGTCGAGTGTGGCGGTCGCACGGTTCTTCTTGGCCAGCCAGACAATTTTAGTTATTTTTTATTGAGAAGAAAGATTTGTTGTATTAGCTCCAAATTTTTCACACAATCAATCAATCAAACATATTTGGAGCATTTTCTACTTATATATCCCTTTAAAATCCAAATCATAAATAGTTTTTATGAAATAAGCTTTTGGTTTTTGAAAATGAAACTTATTTTCATGAAGTTTTTCAAAACATGCCAAAATGAGCAAATGATTGAATTTAAAGTATCCAATTGCATGTATGAGTCATAAAAACCATTATGAACATAATCACGTGAATAATTTTGGTTCATATGGCAAAACTCACTTAAGTGCTAGAAAGTGACTACTTTTGTCAATATAGTATTTTGAACGAATATTGAAATCAAATAATTTTTGCTAGATTGGTCTTTTGAAAATCTTTTGAATACCAAAAAGGTTTAGAATAACCAACTATAGAATTTTCCTTTTGGCAAGATTTTTAAATTCTTTTTAGAATAGATTTTACACAAAAATCTAGTTTAAGTGCAAAACAAGATACTATAATTTTGATCTTTGGCTAGAAACTCATTTTTACTGAAAATAGGTTTTTCCAAAGCCAAAACTTTCAAAAAACCTTTGAAAAACATTTGTATACATTTTACAACTAGTTTTTCAAGGAATTACTAATAGTTATGAAATTTTTAACTTTTGGCTAAAAGGCCCATTTTTTAAAAATAATACTAGCACTTAATTTATTTGGGCACACATAGGGATGTGATATACATGATTATGACTTAGCACTTCCCCTTAATTGGCCACTCCCATCTTTATCAAGATATTAATAATGAACAAGAGCAAGAACACCCCTTTTTAATATGATTTTTATGAAATGCAACCTACACAGGGCATAAAGGGGCTAGATACTTCAATGTAAGTACTTGTTACCGAGATGGCATTGGTTCTTGATATGAAATGATTATTCCCAAGTTTTGGCCCCAATTTTGATATATGATGGAATGCACCTCTTCACGAGAGAGCCAAACCTCCAATGTCTCTCAAAGTACCTATTAAACATTAAAACACATTTTGGTACCCAATGCTTGGTTGGGTCCATGAGTGTTAGTCGTAATTGATTTGGGCACTCAAATGGCCTTAGTAGTAAAATTTGGTGAACTAACTAATCTAGCAAACACATTTCCATATTTGTCTTTTCTAAGCAAATAATGATCATTATAAATAAATGGCTTAGGAGAGATACCTTTGGGACAATCCTTACTTAGATGTCCCTTTTCCCGACATCATCCTTTACCTTCTTTACTTGCTTCTTGTCGGTTTACCTTTCTTGATGATCTTGACTTGTCATCCACTTGATTTGGGCACACCGAGGTAAAGTGGCTCTTTCCATTGCATCCATGGCACTTGACATTCTTCGTGTGTCTTGCGTTGTGCCTAGTCTTACTATTCTTCTTCTTCTTAGGAGTGAAACCAATGCCACTCTTATCTTGCAAGCATTTTTGCTTGCTCAATATTTCATCGAGAGTGGCCTTCCCTTTGTAGCTTCATGTCAAGTCATTTTTCAATTTGATGACTTGGGCCTTGAGCTCTTTATTTTCCTCTACAATGTTAGTATCACAAAATATAGAGGAAATAGGAGTATCTAATTTTGAGCAACAAGGCATATCAATTAAATCCTCACAAGAGGTGGATATGCTAACCTTAGATGTAATGCAAGGGTTAGCAACTACACATGACATATCATCTAATAAATTACATGTGATGCCTATATCCACCTTGGAGTTGTTGAGATCCTTGAGAAGGAGAGTCTCATGAGCTTCTTTTAGCTCTTCATAGGAATCCTTGAGAGAAAGAAATTCTTTCTTCAAGACATTGAATCTTGATTTCTCCTTGCCAAGATATTCATTTAAGTCCTCTAGCATATCCATCAACTAATCATCTGAAGGCTCATCATTATCATTTACCTCGTATTACCTTTTGCCATGAAGCATTGAGTTGATGTGGAAGGGCTTGTGGACTCATCATCGTCGGAGCCAGAAGTTGAGCATTCTTCTTCCGACGTCCATTCTTTTGTGCAATCATCGCTTGTAGTGGTAGATATTTCATAATTATCTTGAATATATGTCCACATTTCATGAGCGCTCTTGAGATTGCATACCTCATTGAAAATCTCTACACTCAAAGCACTAAATAAGGCGTTAATTGCTTGAGCATCGAGATGTAAGAATTTCCCTTCCTCAATTGTTGGAGCAAGATGATCAAATGGATGAGAAAAGCCAACATCTACAATCTGCCATATTTTTGAACTCATGGCCCTAAAATAACATATCATGCGTATTTTTCAATTAGCACAATTTGTGCCATCAAAAATAGGTGCTTCACCTAGGTGCACTATATCACTAGTCGCCATCCTTTACTCTCTAGATGGTTAAGTCTAATAAATGAGAGACCAAGCTCTGATACCACTTGTAAGATCGAGGAGGCCGACTAGAGGGGGGTGAATATGAGGTTTTTAAAATTCTTTCGGCTAAAATCAATATCTAATGCGGAAGCTAATAACAAATTGGTTTTGCATAATTAAAACCTAATCAACTAGGCTCCACTAAGTGCACCAACAATATGAATACAATTGAATGTGAGCAATCAAACAAAGATATATAAGCAATTAAAGCAAGAATGTAAATTGCTCAAGTAAAGCACAAGCACAAACCAAGATGACACAATTATGTTTTACCGTGGTATTCGGAGACTTGCCGGTCTCCCTAATCCACGTTGAGGTAAGCCCAACCGCGTTGGACCGGCTCCACTAATTAAGCCAACACCTCCGAGGTAAGTCAAACCACTTGGACCGGTTCCAACACGAACCAACACCTCGCTCCACTAGGATTGCTCTTCCTCCAATCTGGAGATAGCGAGCACCAAACCACTCACAACAAGTCTGGCCTTCTCACAAGTTTCTTGAGAAGATCACCGGACACGACGTCTCGACGCTGTCTAGGTGTCGGCAAAAACCAAGAGTAACAAGACTCAACTTTCACTTGAACTAATCAAGTGTCTAAGCTCAGTGGATACTCAATCCACTACCTAAGGCAACACATGCACTTATGGTTTGCTCTCAAATCTCACTAAGTGCAACACATGCACAAAAGAGAAGAGAGGGTTTGCTCTTAACTGAAAAGAATGACTCACAGCACTAGAACACTTTGCAATGGTAGCAACTACCTCCTCCAACCAGCCAAGGTGGGTATTTATAGCCCACACCCAAAAACTAGCCTTGGAGGAAAGATTCCCTCGAATCAGTGCAGGGCCGGTTTGACCGCCAACTAATGACCGGTCAGACCGCCCATGTGCCAACTGCTATAAAACTAGCCATTGGACTCACGGCCGGTCGGACCGCCAACTAATGGCCGGTCAGACCGCCGCCAAATCGGTCAAACCGCCAAGGGTGGGCGGTCCGACCGCCCAAGGAAATCCAGCACAATCCGAAATGGCGCTTCTCTGGAAAAATCGTACCGCGAGAACTCCGGTACTTCCGCTCCCCGGTAGTACCGTTTATTTAACGGCGGTACTACCGCATGAGAATCAAATCAAGACCGCCAGGCTCCAGAGAGAGACATTTTTCACTTCGCTCAAATGGCAAACCACATTCGCCCATTTGAGTGTAACTTCAACAAGGTTTAAAGGTGATATTCTCAACAAGTTGCAAAACACATTTGGCAACTTTTAGAATCAACACCACAAGGAATAAGGTACATGGACTTACGCCATTTGCAAAACATATTTGCAAACTAAAGTCACATGCTTTAAGAGTTATGCATGAGCCTCGACTATTTGCAAAACACATTCGCAAATAATAGCATCATGCCTAGATGAGCTAGAGCAACCACGATGAGATATCAACACATGACTAACTCAAACTACTAGTTAAGACCCCTCTTAATAGTATGATAACCTATACTAGCAATCCGGTCTACCAACCAAACACCAAGATCGGTAAAAGACTAGGAACACATCATTAGCCCTAGCTAGTCATACATTTGCCTTGAACATCTTCTTGAAGCTCGATGACGCACATCATCACGTCAAGTCCGGGTCATTAACGTGATAATCATCAACTCATGATGATGCTTTGCTTGACCTCTATCAACACATGATGTGTCTTCTCTTGTCATGACGATCAACTCATGATCATTTCTTCTTCCTAATAAGCATCAACTCATGATGATGCTGTAACACCCTGACTATAAGGAAGTCAAGATGTCACCTACAATCACTAATCTTTAGACAATTTGCAACAATAAGTATTACTAGAATTGGCGTACCACAAGGATATACGTGAACAGGAAATCATCAACAGTTTAATCAACGAATTGGAACTAAACATTTCAGGGAGATATGATAAATACTGCCGAGTTGGCTTATTACAATTCAACACCAGGTATAAATCGAAGACAATATTAATTTCTCAAATATTTTGGATTATGGTAGTGAGTGCATCATGTTGTTCTACCCACCATGAAAACCGTTCTTCCTTGTCATTTACCTAAATAAAACAACAAAGCAAGAATGAGCCAAAGACTCAGCAAGTACTTGAAAGTAACAATCAACATCCAATGAATCACATATACTATCACAGATTGAACATTTATTGGAAACGAATCTTATGAATGGATGAAATGAAATGATGCAGTGAAGGAATTGGACATATTGCAGCATATACCGGTATAGCGAGTGAAACACCCGTCGGTGTTCACTTAAAGTAATCGTATGAAGAACGTTTCATACAATCGTCCAACGTGGCCCACATTGGAATGGTGGACTCACGTGCGTGGCCCACATTGGAATGGTGGACTCACGTACCCATTCTGGAATTGATGGGATTTTCAAGTGCCTATACTGGAATTGATGGGTCTTACAAAGATAATTATACATGTCATGATGTGATTCCATGGAAGTATTGAATAGTACTCATAAATGAAAAGATACACATGGCATTCATCTACAAATACGAACAAATATAATCATTCATTCACACATCACATAATGCATCAATCTTATTATACAAGTTACTTTTTGCTTGTACTGCAGCGGGTTGGGAGGTAATTGAGATACCCTCCACTCACCGCTTCGCCTACAATATAAAATAATCGAAATGAGGACAAACGAGTATGGCAATGCTACACGTGTCCTCCCACAATATCTAGCCAAACCAACCAAACAAAAGTTCATTTTGATCAATTTACCCAAACATTCCAAATATCCCTAATCTGGCAGTTTTACTAGAAAATTCACCAATAAAAAACCGTCAGTCCAAAAGACCTGAAACCAGTGCTCAACTTTTCTTAACTTAACTGGCTACGAAACTCTAGTTGATGGTAAACTCTAATTCGGCCAAAACAGAGGTCTAACCATCCAATGAAAAGCTATAACTGCAGTCTGCCCAGAATTCAGAACAGCCCTAAAGAAAAGGCTCTAACTTTTAAACCACTGATCCAAATAAAGTGATCTTTATCAGCCTGGAAACATGGTGAAATTATCTTCATAAACCTAGTTGGGTGGCTGACCTGATTCTGACTCTAACTAGATCAAAACCTAGGTGCAACCGACTATATCCAGAATTTCTGACAGGCAGAGCAGTACGTGGTAAAACAGTCATAACTTTTAAACTACTGGGTGGAATCTCGTGATCTTGGTGCCAAAAGAAAGCTAACGAAACCAGGAACAAATCTCTAGGAGAGGTGAACCCGATATTCGGCCTCTAAAGGGTCGAAACTGGCCGTGCAAGGAGACAGATGCGTTCTGGAATCTCCAGGACAGAACCCGATTTAGATCTAATCCACCATTAATCAATAAAACCGAATCAAACTACCACTAAAAACCTTCGTTACCCTTGAAGATCTGCAGGGAGACGTGGATCCACCTCCCAAGAACCTCCCTCCCTTCTCCTCCCTTCCCTCTCCAAGACCGGCCACAAGATCGCCGGCGAACGGGCGGCGGCGCCGTTGGAAGGAGACGGCTTCGGGGGAGAGCTTGGGGGCGACACCGGGGATCTCCGTAGCAGCGAGACGCCGTCAAGGAGCAGCAAGGAACACCCGGGGAGGAGGGGAATAGAGGTGGCGGCTCTAGGGGAGGAGAGGAAGGAGTGGGGGAGGCGGCTAGGGTTGGGGGCGCCTCCCCCCTCCCTTTGGCCGACCCCCCTTGGGCCGGTCTCCCCCCTCTTGGGCCGCCTGGGCCGCGGCCTGCGGCCCAGGTTGTCGTAAAAATGCGAAAACCCTCCTCTTTTTCTCAGAATATATATTCCTTTCTTTGCATTTTTCTCCTCCGACTGAACCTCTAATTACTAATCCGTTTCCGGGGTATTACATTCTACCCCCCTTAACAGAATTCGACCCCGAATTCTACCAACGAAACGAATACACGATTAAAAAAAATATCACGGAATTGCAATCAACGAATTAGCACATATCGAAGCGAACAGTCTAAATACTACTCGCTGGCGAGACTCTACCACAAGTGGCCTCTCTCGAGTAGAGAAACCACAACACAAAAGCGTAAAGCGATGGTGACCTAACACTCAACTGCACTTTCTAAGTTCACTCATTAGAGGAGGATTGAAGGCAAGACCTTACTTGACGGTCAACGACTTTACTAAATCTCAAACTTTGAATGGCTCATTGCTCACTCATTGAGAACACATGAGACGTTGTGTATTTGCGAATGAACGAGAGGCGGCAAAGCGATAAGCTAACTTCCCAATTTACGCAAGTTTTAGGGCGAAGAGAATCCAATTGGAAATAGAGAGTCCTCATCGCAACCACGTAATGCTAACTCTCCGCTAAAGAATAAATCCCCAAATTTGACAATTCATCTGAAACAAATGCATGTGTGTTTTTTATAGGCGGTTTACAAATGAACACCACGACAACCAAAGAAGAAATCACTCGAATGCCAAATCAAATACTTCTTGTGGTTTATTAGAATTGGAAGGAATCAAACATGCCCACACAACGCAGACTCAAATTGCGAAAAACAGGTCAACCACAAAACTCAAGCGAGAATCAAGAAAACGCCTCATTATCCGATGAAACATCATTTTCCTCAATTTCTCTCTTCTAGGAATAAAATTTCTCTCGAACCTTGAAATTGAATTCATCGCATACCACTGCGTTTAAACCTCTTAGTTAAACATCCTCAAATTATGATCAAACGAAGGACATCATCCACACAATTGTGGAGAGGCTATATTGAATCCACCGAATACTCTAGACAATTCATTCTACTAACCAAAATCGATTTAATAGAAGGCGTTCAAGGCACCACAGAATAGGCTCCATACCATCACATTACCTCCAATTTCCAAGAACAACAACTCGAGAATCCTTAACCGCACAATCATGTACTACATCAAAGGGTTCTATCAATTATCATTCTCTTGATCAGAAACTCCATTATTCCACTTTCTCTACACATAATCATTGGTGACCAAAGGTCTAACATAACAATGCAAACCCAAATTTAACCTCCAAGATCTCTACCACAAATTTCAATTATAACATATAAGGAAATCAACGGATTGACTCTCCAACATTTTCCCCAATTCTAACATTCTCACTCAATTGCATACTTAGAAATTTCTCACCTAATCTCGCATCATTATCCAATTGCGTTGCTCTAAAGAAGTAATCAAGGTTTCCATACCTTCGATAATCACGGACCATTCAATCATAAGCGAAGTTACGAAGTTTCACTCTATCATAGGTTCTACTCAGTCGTAACACTTTTGGACTTACTTGAAACCAAACATTCCATGTGAATTATTTTTTTTTCCCAAAGATACAGATCAAAACCATTCTACAATCTACTACTCCTCCAATAACTTGGTAGCAAAATAACACCGCTACGATTACTCATCTACCACCAAGCGGTTGCCAAACTTACCCTTTGCAAACACTTTGCAACCCAAAAGCTGTGATCCTTTCTCAAAAGGAAGAGCGAACAAAGATAAGTTTATTCACACGAGAAAGGCGTTGCTCATCACGGCGGCGAAACCAAAAGAAATATTACGATAAAGGTGATCTTGGAAAGCGAAAGTGAGTTCATAATTGGAGGCACACATCCTCAAAGAGAATAGCAAATAACGGTGACACGAAGAAAGATATTACGTTTGAAACTCGCCATCTCTTGGCGGAAAGAGCAACAAATTTAGGGCGCTTCAAATAATCACAAGATTTAATTAAGAATCGATAAGATCCTTCAGCAGCCAACTTGCTCGAAGCGGTTCATCTACTTGGGAAACACGAGATCCAAATGTTCTCACCACAAAACTCAAAACATTTACCTTTACGATTTCACGGAAAGCAAGCGGCTTAACTTCGTCTCGAAGAGATCAACGAAAAATATTCTTTTATTGCAACCTCACTTTGCGAACTCAAACCAAGGAGCCTTTGGACTAAATCACACGAAATCTTTAAGAAACAATAGGTTAATCCAATTCCTCAAGTTACCCAAAAATAATTTGATTACGGGTTGATTCACGAGCTTCAAAGTCAGTAAGCTAAACTTGAAATATTCTTATTTGAACGATGTCACCAAAGGCGATCAATTTATTACAGGTATTAACATCAAGCCCATAACAACACTTAGAAAACATTTGGAAGACCCACGTGGAATGAATGGGTTGATTCCTTCTCGAAAGAAGAGGCAAATAAACGATCTTCACCAAGCTGAAAAATCACTTACCACTGCAAGAACACGAACTCGGGGAAAACCAATTAGGCAACGAACTCGAGAAAACATATGGGAAGTCCACGATTGAAAACATAGGCCTCACAAAAATAGAATATCGACCTTAACAGTTAGGAACAAGCGGGTATTCAAGATCAAAACACCGCATCATGGAAGAACTATTATAATTTTTCAACATATCGCTTTACTCGACAAACTATATTTACCACAAAGAACTTGAATTCCCCAAAAGAGCATGAACACCAAAACTGGAAATTTGATCATTTTAGAAATATTACGAAAGGCGGACAACTTTCTTTCTTTATAAAGGAATCAACATTGCCATCACATTACTGATCATGTCAACAAACCTTCTAAAGGAACATGGCAAATTGTGTTATAGAATTTTTTTTTCAGCATCAAATGGAATGGTAATAACAACTTATTCTAGAAATGAAACTTAGTACGAAAACCACAAAGCTGAAACAAACCTCTCACACAACTCCACCATAACATTAGAAAAGGGTTTCGACATTTTTTTTTTCAAGAGAGGTTCTAAACTCCAACATTCCAACTACTCCAAAAGAAACGAGTAGAGTCAATACTTTCTTCGACAAACTTTGTAAAAGCCAATTCCGTTCCCAAAATACCAAGCGATTAACGGGTCCCTTAATCAACAAGTGAGATAGGATCCTTACAAAAAGAATGATCTTGTCAATAATATCGTGTACAAGTAGCAAAGAAAGCTCAGCAATCAGAAAGACAAGAATTGTTTTGAAAAACATCTAGGGACCAATAGGAACCCGTAGCCAACCAATTTGTTTGATTACCATCTCCGACTTAATCACCACAAGGCACCCCAAAAAGGGTTTTAACACTAATCCTCAGAAAAGAGAATGCGTTAAATTTCAAGACGCGGAATGATCCAAAGAAATACATGGAGCCAATGCTTCCTCGTGTTAACGAACTTACAACAGAAAACTCTCATTATACAAACTATCAAGCGAGTAAGCGAGTGGCTATTTTCAATGAGAAGGAAGGAACAAACATGCAAATATCCATATTGCCAGCTATCGAAGATCATTTAAAATAAAAGAAATTCAACAATGAAAACAATAATATTTTGAGAGAACCATTAAAGACCTATTGGATCTCATCAACTACCATGAATCATGAACCTAAGAGAAATTCATCAATTACCATCGGACAAGAATTTGTCAAAATCAGAAATCAAAGAAGAGAACCACTGTCTAAAGCATCCCAAAAAGAAATATGCAAGATCATTGTGCACTTGATAAAGAACTTGCAAAAGAAATCGCCAATGCAGAAACTCCAAGCGAACACGGGTTGAATTTTCCAACGAGGGTAAAGCAGAACTTCGGTGAAAAGATAAATCTTGCAATTTAACTACGCTCACGTGGGCGAAATATCACAATAGTAGAAAGAACAATAATTGTTTCAAGAACGATCGAAAATCTACTAGAGATTGCCCACTTCATTATAACCCTCCATTCAAAAGAAATTCACGAACTATCGAAACCACAACGAAAACCGGATACAAACTTGAGAAGGACAACAACTTTATCAATGAGCTCGGGCTCAACACGAACTATGGAGCAGGGGTAAGAACTTCTCTACTATTACAACACGAGCGATGGTGTAGCAGCAAAACCGGGCGACAACCACGAACTCAATACGCTCGACGTCGCTACCGATACACATAACTAATGCAATCAATTATGAATATATAGGATCATCTCATGACAATCATAGAATAATTCATAGATATATAGGATATCGCATCACGTCATAGATTATTAACAAGAAAGATAGTGCGAAGCAATTCTATACCATACAACATAATGAACAACATCACTAGAAATGCGGAAATAATGGATTTCCAAACCCCACCTCATGCACGTGTGTCATTTTAATAACTTAATTACCACGGACCTAAAGCCCGCTCTGATACCAACTGTAACACCCTGACTATAAGGAAGTCAAGATGTCACCTACAATCACTAATCTTTAGACAATTTGCAACAATAAGTATTACTAGAATTGGCGTACCACAAGGATATCGTGAGCAGAAATCATCAGCAGTTTAATCAACGAATTGGAACTAAACATTTCAGGAGATATGATAAATCTGCCTGAGTTGGCTTATTACAATTCAACACCAGGTATAAATCGAAGACAATATTAATTTCTCAAATGTTTTGGATTATGGTAGTGAGTGCATCATGTTGTTCTACCCACCATGAAAACCGTTCTTCCTTGTCATTTACCTAAATAAAACAACAAAGCAAGAATGAGCCAAAGACTCAGCAAGTACTTGAAAGTAACAATCAACATCCAATGAATCACATATACTATCACAGTTGAACATTTATTGAAGCGAATCTTATGAATGGATGAAATGAAATGATGCAGTGAAGGAATTGGACATATTGCAGCATATACCGGTATAGCGAGTGAAACACCCGTCGGTGTTCACTTAAAGTAATCGTATGAAGAACGTTTCATACAATCGTCCAACGTGGCCCACATTGGAATGGTGGACTCACGTAACGTGGCCCACATTGGAATGGTGGACTCACGTACCCATTCAGGAATTGATGGGATTTTCAAGTGCCCATCTTTGGAATTGATGGGTCTTACAAAGATAATTATGCATGTCATGATGTGATTCCATGGAAATATTGAATAGTACTCATAAATGAAAAGATACACATGGCATTCATCTACAAATACGAACAAATATAATCATTCATTCATACATCACATAATGCATCAATCTTATTATACAAGTTACTTGCCTACCGCGCTGCAACTGGTTGGGAGGTAATTGAGATACCCCTCCACTCACCGCTTCACTGCCTACAATATAAAATAATCGAAATGAGGACAAACGAGTATGGCAATGCTACACGTGTCCTCCCACAATATCTAGCCAAACCAACCAAACAAAAGTTCATTTTGATCAATTTACCCAAACATTCCAAATATCCCTAATCTGGTAGTTTTACTAGAAAATTCACCAATAAAAAACCGTAAGTCCAAAAGACCTGAAACCAGTGCTCAACTTTTCTTAACTTAACTGGCTACGAAACTCTAGTTGATGGTAAACTCTAATTCGGCCAAAACAGAAGTCTAACCATCCAATGAAAAGCTATAACTGTAGTCTGCCCAGAATTCAGAACAGCCCTAAAGAAAAGGCTCTAACTTTTAAACCACTGATCCAAATAAAGTGATCTTTATTAGCCTGGAAACATGGTGAAATTATCTTCATAAACCTAGTTGGGTGGCCGACCTGATTCTGACTCTAACTAGATCAAAACCTAGGTGCAACCGACTATATCCAGAATTTCTGACAGGCAGAGCAGTACGTGGTAAAACAGTCATAACTTTTAAACTACTGGGTGGAATCTCGTGATCTTAGTGCCAAAAGAAATCTAACGAAACCAGGAACAAATCTCTAGGAGAGGTGAACCTGAGATTCGGCCTCTAAAGGGTCGAAACTGGCCGCGCAAGGAGACAGATGCGTTCTGGAATCTCTAGGACAGAACCCGATTTAGATCTAATCCACCATTAATCAATAAAACCGAATCAAACTACGATCCTTTGCTTGACCTCTATCAACACATGATGTGTCTTCTCTTATCTTGACGATCAACTCATGATCATTTCTTCTTCCTGATAAGCATCAACTCATGATGCATCCTTTACACCAAGCTCTTGACTTTAATGTTATTGACACATGATGACATCCAAAGTCTTCATCACCCTGGAACATAACCTATTCATCCAACTCATGGGAAAATGTTAGTTCAACAATGTGATTACCATTGGTTACCACAACAAACCATTATCACATAACGGTGGGACAAGATACTTCAATCTTTCCCTCATTGGTAATTAATGATAACCATTTCAATTACACATAAATTGAATGTAGGTAATGTAACACAACATGAGTATATATGAACTACACAAGTTACATATACTCACGACATGAGTATGCAAGAACTACACAAGTTCTATATACTCAAAACATGAGTATACAAAAACTACATAAGTTCTATATACTCAAACGGATATATTTCAAAGTAAAGGTCCCAAATATATGTGGAAAACAGAATATGGATCAATACTAATGAAACCACAAAATATAGAATAAACTCCCCCTAAATGTTTGCATACACACATGTGTAATAATATAATATGCACATATTCAAGTTAAACTTATGGTTGAGTTCATCCTATATTTTGGATCCGAGGAATGCAACAATATATAAGATTAAGATGTCGATTGCATACCTCGTTGAATTTCACCTTTATATCCAAATGAGACTACACATGATAATACTAGACAAGAGGGTTAGTCTCATATTTGGATTTGTCATTAATCACTAAAACATTCCATTAACTCATAATGGCTGGTCTAGACCCTTCAGCTGGCGGTCTAAAATTGATGAGAGTTACTGCGTGTAGGACCACGTGTTCGCAACATGTGGTTAGTAAATTATAATTATGCAAGTGCGATCGCGCAATAAATTTAATTATTTTAATTAATGTTTCTGCTAGTCTATTCTGGGTGTGGACATGTGGTACGGAATGCTCAACGGTAATTCCCATTGTCATACAATAATTATGAAATGCCTTTGAAGTAAATTCTTCAGCGTTGTCCATTCTGATGGACTTCACATGATGATCAGGTAAATTATTCTTAATTTTAATTATATGCGAGATCAACTTTGCAAAAGTATGGTTTCTAGTAGATAATAAGCATATATGCAACCATTTCGAGGAAGCATCGATGAGCACCATAAAGTATGTAAAAGGCCTTGACAGGGGTTGTATAGGACCGCAAATATCTCCCTGAATACGGTCTAGGAATGCAGAGATTTCATCATTTACTTTTAGAGTAGAGGGTCTAGTAATCAGTTTCCCGGTGGCACATATAGGGCACACAAAATCTTCATAATTTGGAAAATTCTTTACATTGACATTGTGTCCCTGAGAATTAGTAATTATATTTCTAATCATTCTAAGACCGAGGTGGCCTAATCTATCATGCCAGAGACATAAAAGTGTGAAGCTTCTAAAAGTGGTTTTCAAGACAGTATAGTCTACATGTGTCTTAATGTGAGTGTAGTATAGCTCAGATTCATATGAAGGAAGTCGTTCTAACCCTTTTCCCATTTTCTTCGCGCTTTGTAATGAGCAGGTATTCCATACCATACTCTTCTTCAGTCTCTACGTGGAGACCGTTAGCGCGAATATCTTTAAAACTTAAGAGAGTCCTAGTCGATTCTGGGTACAACAAGGCTTCTTCAATGATCAATGTTGTACCCATCGGGAGTATAATCGTGGCTCTTCCTGAACCTATTATACAAGTATCATTGCCTACGATTGTCGTAAGACTATCAACATTCTTGTTGATCGACAGATTTTTTTTTGTCTCTCTCAATATGGTATTCGTTGTGCCGCTATCTGCTAAGCACACTTTCTCCGTAGGGCGCCACACACGCTCTGATATATAAAGTATTTATTAATATAGGGTAGGAAGCAATTCACACATATAAGTAAAAACTTCAAAACATAACATAACTTGCTATTATTAATACGGGTAAAATCTTGCAGGACTCATCATAAGAATTTATTGCTTTACTCTCCTAGAGATTACAACCATTATTCAAAATTGAATGTTCTATCACAATCATAAACTATGAATGACTATAAAATCTAAGTGCAATGCGTGCACTAGATTGAATTAGCGAAGTATGAAGAAACTTATGCCTGAATCTACTCCATGTCCAACTTCTCTTCTTCGGCAACAACAGCTGGTGCCGCTGTGATGTCCAAAGAAGGTGTGATGGGGGGCTGCTACTGAGATATTCATATCCATGGGTGCATCCCATGATTGTGGATCATCTGTGCCTACAATGGCAAGGTGTGCCTCATGCTGTACTTTGCCCTTCTAATTAGCCTTGAAAGCATCAATCACATGCTGCGGCTCACGGCAAACACGTGACCAATATCCCCAAGTGCCACATTTGTAGCAACTTTGGTTTTACTGACCATAGGGCTTCTCATCGCATTTCTTTTGTTCGCCCTTCTTGGCTTGAGCGCTTTGCTTGGTTTTGTGACCCATGACCTTACCCTTCTTGTCTCTTTCCTTTGAGCGAGGCTTCCTCACCTTGTAGCTACTTGCATTGACTTTATGGCCAACTTTGTTACTAGGCGGCTGTGAGATGTAGTTCTTTCTGAGAACGTCATCTTGAGCTTTCGCAACTTGCATGATATCAATCAGTTCGGCCTACTCCTTGTAGCCGTCCTAACGATAGTTGCGTGCAAATTGCATCGTGTTTGGGTGAAAGGTAGAGAGCGTTTTCTCGATCTTCTGCTCATCTGTGGTTACCTTACCACAGAGTTGAAGACTTGTACAAATTCTGTGCAATGCAGAATTGTACTCCCCCACGGTCTTGTAGTCAACAAACAGAGTCGGTTCCATTCTTGCTCTGCCTGAGGAAGAATGATGTACTTCAGCTTCTCGAACCGCTTCTTCAGTGCGGTCCATAAAGCTAGTGCGTTCTTTTCTGCTATATACTCATTTTTTAGCATTAGACAGAGATGGTGTCTAAGGAAATATAGTGATTGATCATTCTCCTCAGCAGTTGGAGTGGCGTCCGTCGAGGTGCCAAGTCCAATAGCAGCACAGAGCTTCTGGCTCCAAGTACGATTTCGAAATCTGATGCCCAAGTCAGGTAATTGTGGCCATACTGGGCCAGCTCTTCGAACTCTAGGTTCGTAATGCCAGTCATCTGTATATTCATGCAAAAAGTGCATAATATTACTGCAGGTAACTTGTATAAAATAGTTACAAAAATTCTCATAATGTTCCCGTATTTTTCTACGCATTTATCATAATTTACTGCTATTTTCAGTGATTAAAATCAATATAAACAATCATAAATAATCAAAACAGTAAATAAATTGTATAGAAATAATAATAACAAAGTTAAACATGCTTCAAATGCTAAAACTAATTCAAAATTTGAATTCCCGGGACATTTTTCTACTGGAAAATAATTCTTCGACGAATTCTGCAATTTCTAGAGGTTAAAATACAAAATTTCAGTTCTGAGAAAAAATTGCGTGGAATTTTTAGATTTCCCAGGGGTTTTTCGCAAAATTTCCTTATCCGCGAAAGAATCTCATAATTTTTTAGAATTTCGACAGCCTTTTTGCAAAATCAGCCTTTTTCGGGATTTCTTTTCCTAGTCAGGCCTTCTTTTCAGCCCATCAGCCAGCCCATCTGACCTTTTCCCCTGGCCAAAAGGCCCTGCAGCCGGCTTCAAAGGGGGGCATCACGGGGTAGGGTTTCCCTACCCCGGTGCTTTCTGGTGGTGGCGGCGGCTCCAATGGAGCCTGCGGAGACGGCCGGGGCCGGCGTAAGGCAGCGGCGCCACTACGTGCGAGCGAGTGGGGGCCAGGCCGTGGTGGCTTCAAGCCGGTTATGGCGGCAGGTAGGTGGTGCCTCGGGTGGTCGTGGCGGCTTCGAGCCAGTCATGGCAGCGGCTTGCGCTCCGAGCGGTGCTCCAAGCGGCGCCGGCCGTTGTCCACTTCTTCGCCCCCTTTTTCTCTCTTTCTCTCGGGCTTCGTCGTGGCCGGCGTCGGTCATGCTAGGCTTTGGCGGTGGTGGCTGCTGGCGCGCGAGCGGGGACGGAAGGCTGCGTGCGGCGGCGTGGCGGCGGTCGTGCGCATCTGGCGGCATCTTCAAGGTGGCGGGGTGCGGGGTGGTCGTCGTGGCGGTCTGTGTGCATGCGACAGCGGCTTCAAGGTGGCCGGGCGGCCTTGCGCGGTGGTCGGCCATGGCGGTGCAAGCGGTTCAAGGTGGTCGCGGCTGGCGGCACCATCCCTCCTTTTATGTGATTCTTGGGTGGCCGTGGCGCCATGCGGAAGGAGGCGGTGCATGCGCGGCCGAGTGGCCGGCGGCAGCGGCGCCGCAAGCAGCCATGGCGGCACCTCGGGTCGGTGCCGTCTACGGCGGCCGGCCGTGAGGGTGACCGACGGCGGCGGTGCCGCCTGTGTGTAGGTGGTGCCTGGCTTCGGGCTGTGTATGCTGGCGTCGCGCTCACCTTATTTTTACTGTTCATACGATACATATTGTTCATACAATGCAATTGTCGTTCACACATTTACCGATCAGCTTGGTTGGGGACTTCAAGTCGCGGTAGATTAGAGCGTATTTGCGATTTTGAATCTACGGTACAACCGACAACTACATTTTCATGCAATCCACCGATCGATATTATGTCGACGACTTCAAGCCGGCTCGCGGTAGATTAAATTGGATTTGCACCGTAGGTTACAATCTAGAAAGCCAAATTTGTAGAATTGAAAGTAATATAGAAAAACGATTCGATATACGAGTGTAGTTCATCGACGGTTACCTTTTGATTCGAGGAGAGTCGATCGTGCTGATAACGTATCGAGGAACCGTCGCTAGCAAGTCCAGTCCGAGCGATTACCTCGTAGACAAACTCAGAATCGTAAGAACAATACAATAACGTAAGAATGGAATAACAGATTGAACACAGAGTTATAAAGGAGCTTCAGACTTCTCTTTATTGCTCTTCTAAAATAGTATGCAATGTTAAGAGTTGTTCCTACTTTGTATAAGCAACTAGATAAATAAGAAACCTAGCTATCATAAACCCAGTTTCTTAATAGTATCTGTGCCGTATCAGAACGGACAGCCTATTTGGCTAGGTCTGTGGTCCACCCAATTCATCGCCACCACAACACGCACAAGCCGCGCGAGGCCGCGAGCACACTCTCTCTCCTCCTATAAATCCGGCCCCATATAGAGACGTCTCCCTCCCCTCCTCGCCTCGTGGGTTTTGTTCACACCAGCAGCCCGCAGGTTTCCGCCCCCTGTCTCTCGTCGGACTCGGACGCCAGCAGGCTCGCCAACCTGCCTACTACCACTCCCCTCGCCTCGGGAACCCAAGCACAGCACCCGCACTCGCACTCGCACCCGTAACGGCTCGGCGAAAACCCCAAATTCCACAGGCCAAACCCCCCTCCCCATCCTCCCCTCCCATTTCCGTTCCCCAATTGCGTATGGCCGTGCCCCCCGCCGCTAGCTAGCCCTCGGAGGGATGGCCACGCTGGCGGCGGCCGTGGCGCGGGCGGCGCCGGGGGCCGCGGAGATCCCGGCGGGGCGGTGGCCCGCGCGGCGCTGGCGGCGGCCGAGGTGGTGCGGCGCGTGCAGCCCACGGAGGACTCGGAGCGGTGCCGCGCTGGGGTCATCGACTACGCGCGGAGGCTCGTCGGCGCCGCGCTCGGATGCGAGGTGAGTGCGTGGATCGTCTCGCCCGTCCGTACGCGGAACGCTGGCGCGCCGCTCGGCGGAGGGGAGCGCCTCCCTGTTTTCGCTTCAGTTTCGGGTTTTGGTTGGCTAGTCCTGCGGGTGGATGTTTGATTGGTTTAAGCCTGTTGTACCCAATACGTCTCGGGATTCTCGTGCTTGCTTGATTTTTTTTTATTTTTATTATTCGTTTTTGTTCAGTTTGGGTTTGTTTACCCTGCTTCCGTCGCTTTCTCTGGGATTTGACGGGCATCGTGTCCAGGAGAGCATTATCCTTTGATTAATCGGTTCGGTTCGTACGTATCAGGACTAATTCCTAAACTAATTTCCCGCGGCGCGTCGTTGCGATTATGTTCCTCGTTTTATTTTGTGCTGGCCTTTACGGGGAAGATAATTTGGGAAACATTTTTTAATTTATATTTGTTGACTAATTATTCTTGTGTTAGACGAAGTCGTGATGATAGGTTCCATCGTTTTGAAATTAGGAATTCTAGGGGGGCGTTCTGTGAGCTCGGACCTATGGGTGTCGCTTTTTAGCATACGGAAAAAGCTTCTAAGCTGGTGATTAGAACTTTTCTTGAAGCGTTGAAGCATTCAAATGTATCTTTTTCTGTTGGCACATTAATCTATCTGTGCATAAATGCGAGCATTACTTCCGACGAAAAGGCACGGTTTGCTTTGTGAAATCCAACTTTTACTGTCTAAAGAAGTTCCTTTCTTGAAAGAAAAAAACAACCTGCGCCTTTATCCAAAGAAAAATCTTATCTTTTTGTTTTGGGCCTGTTCCTGCTCGTGATCACATGCTTGACCGACAGTCACTTGGATAATCTTCACGCTGTGCAATCTATCCAAAGTTATTCTTCCACGTGGATTTTGCCGAATAGTATGGCAACTGATCAATGCTGTAGTGGAATCTTCTGGGCATACTGTGTCTGCATTAGAGTTAGAGGATTGTGACAGAGCAGGAGTGAGATTTAGCCATACACGGACAGCTACCTGCCAACTTCCTGCATTCAATTCTACTGCGATGCCACTAGAGCGCATTATTTAGGAACTCAAATTCATCGTTATTTACCGATGGGAATTCAGCGGTCCACTGTTCGAGTCGTACTTTGAAGTTTGTCCATGGGCTCATTTATTTATGTGGAAGCTCTTCACTCCGCATCCACAGATGGTAGATCTGGAGAAGTGGTCCTTGTTTGCTGCTATTCTGCCGATCACTTTTAATATGTACAGATTTCTTTGTATAGCCGGAATTGTTTGGAAACGTGTGGCTGGCTATAGCTTATAGGCATTAGTTTTGCAGTAGGAATCATGTTGTAGTGTTTGCTAGCATCTATCTATCTATATCTATACTAATTGGAGGCTCTCCTAGAAGCCTAGAAGCTCACACTTTAATCGAAGGAGGTAAACAAAATCTAGAAATTACCACATTAATTGGACAAAAAGAAAAAAAACTAGAAATTCCCACATTATTCTAGAAAAGACAAAATCTATGTTGTCCAATCTCTCTACTCAATTTATCTTCGGCTTAGATTTGTATGTAACAGACAGCATGCAATCGGAGAAAAGTGTCTGAATTGGAAACTGAAAAAAAAAATCATGCATGCACACAGCCGGATCCGAGTGCAACTCGAGTCACTAACTAAGGATCTCTCAGCATTGCTCTCTACGGTGTATTGCACTAGGTTCCAACCTACATTATTATTTTTAGTCACAGTATCAACTATTAAATATTTCAACAAAATATTATTTAAAATAGGTATTATCATTCTAATTAAATAAATATAGTTCGACCTAGATGATAGTTACGTTAGGTTTCATCCTACATTTATAAGCTTTTGTATAGGTTTACATCACTAAAATTTATTGTTTAAATAAAAATTTTGGCCTGTACGGGTGCATTAAATCTTGCTGCCCATTTTTAGTAATACATTTTAGAATGTACCCTCTGTTGTTTTTTATTAGACGCCCATGTTTCTAAGATCCAAACTTTGTAATTTTTCAGCAACGATTAGTTTAACAATATATTGACTTTACGACAGTAATGTAATATCGTTAGATTCATATTTGAAAGTACTCTCTTATAATCATGATTTTGCAGTTACAAAAAAGCATGCTGTAAAAATAAATTAATGAACAAAGTTCATTTCGATGAGATGTATATGAAGTATGTGTGTTGCTCCTGTACTTTTACTTTTGGTTTCGGACAGGAAGATGCCCATGACTCCATTCCATATGGGGTCGCACTGAAATTGGAACTGTTCAACGTCAGCGGGTCAACTCCAAGCTAAAATATAATTCGGAATTTAACTCAAGATGGTCTACCATTTCAGTTAAAATGAATTCTTAAATTAAATAATTCGCTCAACTTTATGCTAAATATAACTATATTCAGACTATACTTAATTTTCAAATTTAAACTAAAATATAAATATATGTTTTATATAAAAATTGGTGTAGTGAATATAGTGATTTTTCCGAGTTATAATCGCATGCATATGTGAGGTGAAACATCGCTAGAGTGGTCCGTTGTTTTTTATTCTATGCCAAAAATGCGCAACACAAAATCAAACTGAAGAGAGACTGTTTTTTTTCTTCTTTTACTCAACTTGTTGGTTTTTGTGTCTTTGTTGTATGGAAAGGTAAGGAGTTGGTATGCGACTTTTTTTAAGTTACCACTTACCTATACTGGTTGATTGGTTGCTTACCTACTTCAAAATATGATTATGTAAATCATGAGAGCAACTCTTTGATGGCATATGGTACAGACTACAAACGTAGTTCTACTAGAATTTGCTGGCATAGTCGTGTTTGGTTATTTTGGCACATGTAAAACTGATTTCGTTAAATCCCTATATTTCTTCATGGAAGAACTTTATGAAGATCCAAGAAAGATTTCAGCTTTAAACTTTTCTCTTGGAAAACCAATGGCAGCATGCCATGCATCTTTGTTGATTCTGTCCATCTTTCTGCCAACATTTATGGTTGTTACAGTACTGCTTGTATGAATGATACAATACCTTTCTATTTGGTCTAACATTGTTGTTTGTTGAATCTTTTGACATGTCAGCTTTTTATGTAACAATATTTGCTCTTTATTTGTATACTTAGGTCTTTGCATTTGGATCGGTTCCATTGAAGACTTACCTTCCTGATGGGGACATTGATCTAACTGTACTTGGAAATACATCTTTTCATAGTACTTTGATCGATGATGTTTACTGCATCCTTCAGTCAGAGGAGCAGAATAGTGATGCCGAATTTGAAGTAAAGGACTTGCAACACATCAATGCTGAGGTGCATTCTCCTGTTTTCACTTCCTATACATTCTTATTCATTCATTTGGATTAATAATTTGGGCAAACTATGCTATTGGCCTTTTAACTTTTTTTAGCCTTTTTATTTCCTGCAATATCGATAGTGATCTAATCTCTTGCCAGGTATTTTCGTTACTGCTCTTTTAATAAATGCTTAATATGCGCGAAAGTTGAAACCCAATTTTTATGTGTGTCTCTTTCTCCTTGTATACTGTTATTATTTCGCACATAGCAGTTGCCTCTAAATTTTTGCAAATGTTTATCCATCCAGGTCAGGCTCATTAAATGCACTATTGAAAATATTATTGTTGATATCTCATTCAACCAAACTGGCGGAATCTGCGCACTCTGCTTCCTCGAGCTGGTATTGCAATGCAAATTTATTTACTTTTTGGAATAAATGGTGCGATTTTACACTTTCTGTTCCACTTTAAACTTCAAAGTTTTTCTGGTTAAGTATTTTTTTTTGAGACTGTAGACAGCTGTTGAATGTGTAGAATACTCGACATTGGTTTCCTGTGCTTGTCAAGATGTCTTTTTATTTGGTTACTATGCCAAGTCATGGCAAAGTAAACAATTGTTCCTTCTTCAGGTTGACCGTAGAATTGGAAAAACCCATATATTTAAAAGGAGCATTATATTAATCAAGGCATGGTGTTATTATGAAAGTCGCCTGCTAGGAGCTCATCATGGACTAATATCTACTTACGCGCTGGAAATACTTATCCTTTACATATTCAATCTATTCCACAAATCTCTCCATGGCCCTCTGGAGGTAAGTTTTGGAAGTCATGACTATTTTCAGACATTTAAAAACATCTTAGCCAATATGAAAGCTCATATCCTTGTTATCTCCCTGTGTTTTCTTATTAATAGGTTTTGTATAGGTTTCTGGAATATTTTAGCAAGTTTGACTGGGACAGCTATTGCATAAGTTTAAATGGCCCTGTTGCTTTGTCATCTTTGCCAAACCTAATTGGTGCGCTACCTTGTAATATTTTCCTTGGCAGAGTATTCACCTGATGCCTATTCTCCCGTTTTAATTCTAAAACTTATATCTCTTGCAGTTGAAGCTACAAATACACATGATGTTGACTTACTGTTTGACAAAGAGTTCCTCAGGAGCTCGGTGGATAAAGCATTTGTACCTCCAAGAGATTCCAATGCATGCTATACCAAATTTCATGTGAAACATCTAAACATAATTGATCCACTGAAGGAGCACAACAATCTTGGCAGAAGTGTCAACAAAGGTCTGAACTCTGAACTAACCAAGATATGCCTATTGATGTTATTTTTCTAAATTATCCTCTAAAACTTCTATAAACATGTATGCTTGCCTGAGCATCAGAATTCATAACATGTGCTGTGCTGCTGTGTATGTGCATAAAGCCATAAACAGTGGGCTATTGTAGTTGAACATATGTAGGGCTTTGCTTTGCATGATGACTCTTCTGTGGAGTTTTATTTAACATTTTAATTTTGTGCAGCTAGCTTTAATCGTATTCGGACGGCTTTCTCGTATGGTGCTCGAAAACTTGGTCAAATTCTGATGTTACCACCAGAACTTATTCCTGATGAAATCTACGGATTTTTCAAAAACACTTTGAAGAGGAATGGAAGAGGAGTAAGGCCAGACATTGGCAATGGTGGTTATGATAGTGCATTTTATTGCCAGCCCTTCCCTGGTCCGGGCACGGCACTATTGGAAGAGATATCAAGCATGAAGATTTCTTACAAGGAAGATGAGAGCAGAAGTCCTCATCATCTTTCAAAGAGCCTGGCTTATAAGTACTCAAATGTCAAAATAAATGGGCCTACACATGTAGGTGGATGCTTTCCAGGAGATCACAAGGTGGCATCAAGTAGCCTGGCTTATAAGTACTCAAATGTCAAAATAAACAGGCCTACACATGTAGGTGGATGTTTTCCAGGAGATCACAAGGTGGCCTCGAGTACTGATTTAAGTACAAAATCACCCAGTTTTGTCCATCACACACCGAAGCAACACTCATTGTTTTATCAAGAAAATGGAAATGGCGGCATTGAACAGTACTATATGGACCATGAAATGCAGGCACAGGTATCTCGCTGTACAGCTGAAGCCTTCCATGTGGATGATAGATCATTGATGTGGCCACAAGTTCACACGAAAAATTCATCACATACATTGAATTCCTCTACTCGTGTCAATACTTTGGAACTTTCCAAACCTGGTCCCATAAACAAGAAAATTTCGAGTGTAACTATAACCCATTTGGAAAAGCATCATCTTCCTCCCTTCTCATCATTGAGCTTGCCCGATTTATCTGGGGATCTGGATTCACAGTTGAGATGCCTACGTCAAGTTCAGTATTACCTAGAGTACTTGTTAGATGGGTTTTTGCAGTCTGTTCAAGAAGCATCTTTTGATGATAAGGTTGACAAGGACTCGTTTAAAATTCCAACTCTTAGCATCTTGTTAAATACTGGTGTGACCTTGCCAAGGCTATTGTCGCCTTCATCTGCTGACACCGATGGAAGGAAATCATCTCCGGTTTCTTATATCACCGAAGTTGTTTCACAGCAATCACAGGATGAGGACCACTGGGATATGGCTTGTGAGCAGAATGCCTCGGGAACAGATGTTCCATCCAATGGACTGTCGCCATCTTCTTCTCATGCTGATAAAGAGAGTTCTGTTTTGTGGTGTCATAGCTGGGATGATGTCCCCAGTATGCATGGAACAGGCCCATATATTCCCGAAAAGGTAGAAACTCTAAATTCTCGTTTTGTTTATACCTGATGTTTTGATCTGTGGGTATTGCTGTTTTCAGTAAAGTGAGTCAAAATCCTTTTATGTTTCTATGGCTCTATGCACTGACTGTTACCTGTTTGTCACTTATGCACCGACTGTTAATTCTTGTTTGGTTGGTAAACTTGATCATAGTTGTCTTAGAGTGAAGACAAATATTTAAATAAAATGTCTAGGACTCTAGGTTCAATTTGACTATCTTCATTATAACTTCTACAGTTTGTTGTTTGAGTAGGCTGACAGTCACAAGTTCATTTAAACCTTTGTCCAATTTAGGAAACATGTATTGCTACATTTCTTATTTAAAAGTATCTGCCTGTTATGGTTAAAGGTTACACCTTTTCCTTCTTTGTATGCCAGACAGCCAGAGCTATGATACTTACAGGTTCCTTCTTTGTATTACAGCACATGGCATCTTTAGAAGAGAAAGGGAAGACACTGATCGACCACCAACCAGTAAAGATTAAAAACAACCAGGCCTCAGTTCCAAAAGGAAGTTTTGTCCCTTACAAGCAGCAAGTAGCACTAGACAGTGGGAGCAAGGAAACAACAAATCAGCCATTGAAAGTTCAGGACAATCTACATGGATGTATTCGCTTAGATAGGAAGTTGATTGAACAGCAGAGTTGTGATACTCAAAAGGAATGTGTCAAACCTGATAATGAAGCAAGGCAGATACCAAGGTACTATGGGGATGTTTGCTCGAACAATAACGTGTTCCAGAAGTGTAAATATGATACTCGCATGGAATTTGTGCAACCTGCTATTTCAATGAAGCAGATGTCAAAACATCAACCATTGGAGGTCCAGGGTACTCCAAATGAGGGTACTTACATAAACAACAACTTGGCTAGAAAGCGAAGCTACGACACTCGAAAAGGGCATGAAATACTTGACTGGCCAACAGAGCATGTACCAATTTCTGAGGCATTGAAGCTTCAAAGCAGCCTACGAGGCAGAGTTCACTCAAACAAGAATTCAGCTGCAAAACAAAATTATGGTAATCATAAGGAGCACCTATCTTTTGTAAGAGATGCAGAGCATGTACCAAGTAGCCAAGCTCTGAGCATTCTGAACGGTTCAAAAAGGGAGGTTCACTTAAAAAAAGATCTGGTTGAAAATGGAAGTAAACCTAGGCCATTATCGCCAAAGGAACCGCTTTCAGCATCTAATACATGTCAGCTCTCCTTCCCTGTCATGAAAGGATATTCTCAATCTGGAGCCTTGGAGACACCACCAGAGGAGACTATTGAGTTTGGATCTTTGGGGCCTTTCTCATTGACATTTTTCTCATCAAAGTCAAACAAGGCTCCTAACACACTCTCTACCAGCAAGGCGGGTGCAGACTCCCCTGCAACGGTGTTACAGAGCTATAGGGCGGGTGCAACCCAAAGCAGGTAATGTCGGAGTATCTGATAAAGCATAATATTATATGTAATCTGTCTGCAGCCTACAAGTATACGCAACCTTAAAAATAAGTATATCTCTTAGACTCAAAAAGTCTGAGATAGATGTCACTGAAAAATTAAAGGGGAATTTTGGTTTGCACCATTGTCAACTTTGCATGGTACTGCTTCTTTAGTACCATTATTATGATATTATCAGTCCATGAGCCTTCAGTTCCTTGTGCCTTATGGTATATATAATATTGCAAGTTTGTATACTAAGCATTCCCCCACAATGAATGAAGTTTCAAACTATTTCAGGTCACCAGGACTTTACAAGTTGGGAGATGAAGACCACTTCCCACCACTCCATGCTGGGACCCGCTGAGACTTACAGTACATACAGATGGTGCAGCTGATCATCATAGAGTTAGAGAGCGAAAGAAGAGCTATACAATCGAGCTTGTGCAGAATTTTCTTGAGAGCACAAATATGAAGATCGTAAATCGTAATAGACTAATAGCGTATATTCTGCCATGTAAAATTTCATTGACCCCTTCTGCCTCTTCACTTCCGTCTGTAATTACACCGAAGTAGGCCTTTAGGAGTAAGAAATAACTAATTATACCGTTGTAGTTCTGTTCTGTTTAATTGAACTTAGAAAGGAGAAAAATTAGGGAAGCATATTTAGGTTTATCTTATGCCCTTCTTGTTTTCTTCTTGCCCTTCCTGTTCTTTGCTTCGGTGCACATTCTACTGTGTCCTCTCCTAGGAATCGATGCTTCCTGTGCAAGATGAAGAGAAATTGTAAAATCGTCAAAAGCAATTCCGAATTCCTGACCTCTTAAAATCATCATGCTAGCCAAACTACATCCTTTCCATCACCTGACACCAAGAACATGGCTTTTTGATTTCTTCTTCTGACAAGAACTGCCACTATATGCTTTTGTCATCCGAAAAGGACTTCATCCTTCCGCAGTGGCGCCTTTCCTTTTCGACTTCCTCTTCGGTCCTAGTGGCAGCTGCCGAAAGGCAGGGCGCCAGGACTGCACCGTCTTCACCAATCCAACTCTGCAATCGGATGGTGAGATCTTTGTACCTTCTGGCTGTTCTTTTTCTTACCATGTGTGTACTCGATGTCTCCATTGCAGCTTCACCCATGCTAAACATTTCGTTTCTTTGTCCTCCGTGAAGCCAAGCTTGGAAGGTTTTGCTTGAGCCTAAAGCCACTTGAAGCTTAAGCTTCCCTAATTAGAGTGCAGCTTCTTGGGCTTCTTAGGGAATTTTGAGCTCCCTTCGTAAGCTGAGGCCACTTTCCACCGGCTTTCCAGTGAAGCCAGCTTCTATGTTGGCCCTGCTTTCATTGTAAGCAAATCTAGATAAGCAGCTCTAGCTTAGCCAGCCACAAGGAATCTCCTCATACATGAACATGACAACCTATTTGTACTTTGTTTTTCCCTTGCTCCAGGCAGCTTCCCTCCTTGAGTGCTTGAACGTGCAAAAGAGATACACATGACACCTATTCTTCGCAAGAGAATCTGCCCCCCGCTTCAGATCTGGAGTAGAAATCTCTTCTAGTCGCATCAAAACTTCTCACCGGCCGGTATGTACTTCTTCAAGTCGGTATCAACCATCAAGCAGTATGGTGTCGCAGAGCACAGCGATGCAAATGATGAGCCCTTACTCTTTCCCTGATACTACTGCTAACAACAAGGACATACACAATCCACCGGGTCCCCATCAAAAGCCGCTTTCGCTTACTCTAGGCACTACGGTGTAGCCTTTTCCAAAGCTTTTTTGATATGTTCTTCTGTCAAAAGGGTTTCTTTTACCCATCGTTGCCACGATGCAGCACAGGGGTGTGATCCTATCTTTTATTCTTTTTCTCGTATATGGCAGACCACAGGTGCACGTAGTTGCAGCTAAGCTTGCACTCCACCCCGGGGAAGCTGACAGCTCGATCTTACATGGCAGAAGCCACAGGAAGGAAGGCTCTGTATGCATGCGTCGGTTTCTTCGGTTTGGAACCTGCTCGTTTTCTGAGAGACGAGTGGCAGCCGGCGAGCACCCAGCAGGTGCGGATGCATGCGTCAAGAATGGGGTGTGGCACGGGCGAAGAACAGTGGTTGCCGTCAGCTTGGACTGAGTAGTGGAGAGTGGAGGCTGAAGACGATGCCAATGAGTCGCTCCATTTCACTTTCACACTCGAGGAAACGTGTGACGATGATGTGTAAGGTATGTTTGGATTGGCTTACATGTGACCTAAGGTGACCATGACCTCTTTGTTTTACCCAGGAAAAGCTGTATACATAATTTGCATAGTATCAACAAGCCATAAAGAGTTTTATCACAAACCACATATGTAGATGATTTAATTGTCCGCGTAAGATCTTTATTGTAACCTATGCATGTATATACATATATATTCATAAAATATCCCGCCAACTCAAGAGATGGGGAGGTAGATGATAGACTCACCACCACTCTCAAATGATTTTTTTTATATAATAGTAAAGATAAAGAATGCTTATGTTTTCCTAGAACCGTGTGCCTTTTGTTTACCCTAGTATTAATGTATAGAAACAACCAGTGAGATATTATAGGTGCCACACGTTAGTTCCGAAGAACAAAACTTTCAAATAAAGGGAAAAGAGAAAAAGGATAAACGGCTTTGTGGAAGACAAAGTTCCATTTCCTAACCTTTGAAGGAAAATGGGTAAATTAACGGTGCAAATGATATGGTTTTGAAGAAAGGCAACGTATCCTGTGCAAACACCCTGTGTCTCATTGTTGCGGGTGTAAGCGGTGCAGCCTGCAATATCGGGATCCCGTGATGACACAAAATCAACACACAAGAGATAATTCCACAGGCGACGAGGTGAACAGCGGAATTCCCATTGCTTTAATTTCCTGGTGCACCGACCGAGCTGTAAAGGCAGCAGCATCTAATTCGCTTTTGAAGCTAAAGTGGGATATCATGCGCACATCGCGCGCGTGCCCCCATTCTTCGACCTCACAATACTAAACCCGAAAAAAAGAGAGAGAAACGCAAGAAAAAAATTTGTCACCTTGACACAACCCAAGCTCTAAACAACACAATTTCTCAAGGATGTACAAGAACAACTAACACTATATATGTCGACCATGGGTCGATGACCATATGACTATGAACACACCACGATCCAGGCACACTATGCATGCATCGATCCATGCATGCCACACGATCTTGCGTTGCGATTTGTAATGAATTCACTGGCGTTTATGAATTAGGAGTAGTACGTGGTCAGGTAGGAGGTGCTAGTCGTGCAGTACTCTTTGCCTCGCGAGGTGGAGCCAGACGCGGCGGAACGCGGCGACGACGGCCCGGTGGTGCTCGGCGGCGTTGAGCGCGAGGTAGCAGGCCAGCAGCTCCTCGAGGTCCTCCGACGACCGGAGGTTGTTGGAGACCACCATCTCCGCCATGCTCTCCGCCAGCTCCCGCTCCGGGTCCGAAGATGCCTTCACCACCACCAGGCTCTCGTACAGCCACCGCCGCCTCCTCGTCGTTCCCCCGTGCAACGACGCCGCCGCGGCATTCTCCTTCCGGGCATTGCTGTTCTCGGGACTGCGACGCCGCCTCCTGCCGGCCGGCTTCACGTGGAACCCCCGCGCCCTGGTCGACGGCGTCGTGGCAGCCGAGGTGGTGGCGCTGCTGCTACCGGCGTTGTCCGAATACGGCTCGCTCTTGGCGGCGGGCCTCGTGACGATGGGCCTTAGCCTGAGCTCGGGCGTCGCCGGCGGCGCGTCGATCCCGTCGAGCCTGTCGGCGCGGCGGTGGACCACGTCGACGCTGACGTCCAAAGCCGCGTCGTCGTCGTCGTCGCCGCGCCGGGCGATGCACCGGAGCACCCCGTCCTGGCGCGCGCGGTCCGCGCTGGCGAAGTAGTAGGATGCTCTGTTAGGGGAGTAGCCGGCGCACTCCGCCGGTGGCCGCGACGGCGCCGTGGGTGCTTGGCACTGGCTTCTCGGTCCGTCCGCGCATGCCGCCGAGGTGGCGACTGCGCCGGCGCCGGCGGCGGCTTGGTTTCTGCATGCGGCGCCTGATCGCTTGCTCTTCCTCCTGCTGAGCTTGTGGAACCAGGAGGAGGCTGGCATCGCGTGGGCTGGAGCTGGACACAGAGACACTCTGTTTGCAGCAGAGACAGAGTGTGTGCGTGTGTGGTGCAGCTGTTGATCACCTTGGAAAAAGTTTGCAGGGGCCAGCTCGCTCCTGGTCCTGGACCTCCTGGTAGTTGATGGGAGCTATATATTGCGAACGTTGCAACAATGTCTAGCTTAATTCTGAGGTGTCAGAACGTGGTGTGATCTCTATATAATCAATTATAATTAAAAATAAATAAATAGCATATGTTAAATTAAATGTACCGTAAAACAATTCGAATCTCCTCGCAGCACACCGCACTCGCCGCGTACGCGCGTGCTCAAGAACAAGTGAACAACAAACACCTCATAACTAGTCATGGTAGCAAGCTTTAATGCCGCCCACGTACGTCGTCCCTTGTCACTACGTACAGCAGCAGGATGGATCGCCCATTGCGCACTGGGCGTGTTTGCTTTCTCCCAGTACGCGTCGGCTAGCTACTGAGTAGTAAGTGATACATGCATGCATGCTCACGACCGACCTGTCGATTGCACCCCCGCGCGCGCGTCTGGTCGGCGGCATAGAGTGACGGGATCATTGCAGGTGGATTGGCGAAGCAGCTCGTACACACGGATAGAAAGCCCGTCTGCCGGGCCGGCCGTACACCCAAAAACCTACAAGGAAGACGTACATTCGAATTTCAGGTACAAGCCGCCTCCTGGTTCCACTGTTCACAAGTCACGACTCACAGCTAAGGCGAATTGTATTCAACGAACAAGTAACCTATATTGATAACCTATAGGGATAGGGATTGCTATAACCTATAGGGATAGGGGTTGCTACTGAAATAGGGAATTTTTGTCGTATGTAACAACTTCTCAAGTGGTGTTTACAGGATTGATCACTGCACGATCGTATTTGTAAATTTGATGTCGTTGCCGCACGACCACCGTGTGGGAGTGCTCCCCGCCCGCTACTTCACCTGTTGCCGTACCGCCGCCACGTGCCCCTCCCCACCGGACCCGCTGTCACGTCACCCCATTGCCACGGCCGTGCGGCAACGGTTGCCGCACGGTGACGGCCATGCCCCACACGCCGCCACGTGTTGTAGGTTAGGGTTAGTTACAGTTTAGTCGGTTTCTGAAATTAGAGTTTCACACCTATTGTATGAATTTTTAAATATAACAAACGAGTTTCAAAAATCATAAAATTTTATATGGAGCCTCCTGACACATTGTACTTGGTTCTGTAAATTTTTCATAATTTTATTCATTCAAAAAATTTCTCGTAATTTCATATAAGTGTATTGTTTATACAAATTTGCAATTGTCTTGAACATCCGACAAATTACCTACTGCAACAGTCGTGTGCCCTCCCCCACCCATTGCCGCATGGGCCTCCGTGTGGTGGCCCTCCCCCGCAGCTGTCGTTGGGAGATGCTCCGAAGCCTAGGCCCTTCCCCCTAATTCCACCGTCCCTCCTCCGCACATCTGTCGCCTCGTCCAGAAATTCCGGCACCAACGCTTACGGAATTCTCGGCGCCAACGCCGCAACTCCTCCTTCGCTCGGCTCTAAATACCAAACTCTCGCAGTCACTCTTCACTCATCTCATTTACGTTTCGATTCTCGTTCTAGAGTTCGTCGTTGAGAACTTAGAGAACGTAACATAATTAATTTTAGTGGAAGATTAAGAATTTTCTTGCTTCTCGTCGTTCATCGCTCGACCTTTTTTGATTGCTTTTCCCCGAAGGGCAGGTAATTTGTCGGATGCTTTCGTTGTTGTTATCGTAGTCATAAATAATCAGTCTTAGTGAGCTAGTCATAATTAGTTAGTTTAGGGGTAATTAATTAGTCATAATTAGTTAGTTTACTGCTAATGAATTAGTTTAGGGAGAATTAATTAGTTTACTTGTAATGAATTAGTTTAGAGGTAATTAATTATTGCAATCGTAAATAACTTATTGGAAATTAAGTGTTATTTTTCTAGTGGTAATTAATTAGTCGCTATTAGTAAGTTTAGTGGTAATTACTTACTTTGCTGGTAATAAATTAGTTTAGTGCTAATAAATTAGTGGAAATGAACTACTAGTAATTTATTTTAGTGGTAATTAATTAGTTAAGGGGTAATTAATTACTATCACTTGCATGTAATTTATCATATTTAATTACACATATGGGTTAGACCCAATGGGTTGTACCTGTTAGTGTTTTAGATAATAGCGGATGGGGTTGTTGTGGCTTTAGGTATTTTCGAATATGCAAGACTTGTTTGTGTTTTACGGCGATGGTCTCGTACGAGTCGGACCCAATGGGTTGGACCTGTCGAGATGTAAGTGTAAGGTGGTCCGGGCGGAGGGGCTCCACATCGACTGCCACTAGTATCTACCGGAAAAGCCTCTCGTGTTGGAGTTCAACGAGGACGCCAACCCAAGCTCGGATGGTAGGGACAAGGACACACACCAGGCCGGTGGTCAAACCAGGGGAATTGTGTCATCGGAGGTGCCTTCCGTGGCACGAGACTTGATGATATCGCGATGCGTTCGTTCGTACTGCTGCAAGAAGAAAGCTCCCAATGGGGGTTTGATGCCGACACCCTTTTAGTTGGGTAGTGCTTCCCTAACATGGTGGTCGTGCAATAAGCTATAGCACGGTACGCCTTGTCCATCAGCCGTGTGTACCGAGTGCACCGGTCCAACCTGAAGTGCGTAGTGGAAGGCTGCCCTGCCAAGGTCAGCACTCACTGAGCAAAGATCTTCGGCTCGGTCTTCACGGTCAAGGCGCTGACCGGCCACACTTGTGAGCTCAGTAAGCCCCTGCGGTAGCATCGGAACATGACTTCCGTATATGTTGCAAGCCTCATCACGCACCTAGTTGAGGCAGACTTGTCTGTCTCCCCCAAGATGCTGATGTCGGAAGTCACCAATCAGATTGGCTATCCTGTCAGCTACAACAAGGTCCAACGAGCTAAGCAAAGGGTCATCGAGTCCACGTACGGGAAATATGAAGAGGCGTACAGCCTTGTGCCAAGATTGCTTCACCAGATTGCCGAATCAAACCCCAGCACATACATAAACAAGATTGACAGTGAAGATGCTGAAAAAGGGCCCAACCGCTTCATACTGGACCGGGTGTTCTGGGCTTTCGCTCAGGCCATTAGGGGCTTCCAGTTCTGTCGTCCGTGCAAACGATGGATGGAACTTTCCTCACATGGAGGTACAAAGGCACTATCCTCACGCGGTGGCGGTTGTAGTGTGCGAATGACCGATAGCTTCTCCGGTGGCATTTGCCATTGTGGATCCCAAGCGAGAACACATCCGATTGGTAGACTTTCGTGGTTCTGGTGAGCGTAAAGAATCGCGCCATTGCCGCGCGTGGAAGCCGTCGACAATTTCGCAGCGATGATTGATTCTTCAGCCGACCCACCAAATTGTAGCCGTATCTATCCCGTACTCATCCCTAACCAAATCGGCTACCGAATCCCTCCCAATCTCCCAGAATCTTGAAAATTCCGATCGCGGCCGTTTCAGACTCAAATTGGGGGTTTCCAATTCCGGCGTCCCCCGGTCCTATAAATACCCCCCCTATGATCGTCCAGTCCTCCGCAACCCAGAGCCGCCACCCTCGTCTCCCCGATCGCTCTAGCACCGCCGCAATCAAGCTTTAGGGTTTCGTAGGAGCTTCTTCTCCGTGAATTGAGCGCCGTCGTTGTCGCCCTTGCCCCACCGACTGCACCATCGTGATCAGCAAGGTCTGAGCTACCTTGTGCGCCCCTCCTCGTCTCCGGAGCACCGCTGGAGCACCCGTTCGACAAAACCCGAAACTCCACCGCCGCTTCTTCCTCACGCCCGGTGCATGCCGTCGTTGCCGACCACTGGTAAGAGGCACCAACAGTGCGCAATAAGCGTCGACAACCGCTGGTACCCTCCACCACCGGTGACTCGCCGTAATCACCGGTGACCGCCGGGTCCGTAGCGCCCTCGCCCGTGATGGTTTCGTCAGCGCCACCGCAACCGCCGCGTCAGCTTCTGTGCTTGTGTGGCATCCACGTGGAGCCCAATCAGCGCTAGCACACGCGCACGTGGCCCAGTCCACCGCGCCAGATCTTCCCTGGCTCGTTGCACTCAGTTCACCGTGAGCCAAGAGACTAACATGTGGGGCCCACATGTCATATTTCTTTTAAATCTAATTCTTTTTCTGGAAATTCTCGGTTGACGCAAGCATTGCGCAATTGTAACATCCCAAATTTCAGAGCTTTAAAAATCTTTTAAATAGTGGTAGTGAGAAAATTCACCATTTGGATTTATTGGAATATTAATTTAAAAAGCTTAATATGGACTTTAAGGACAAATTGATTTAATGTGCTTAATCCCAACATCAACAATTGTCAAAACTATTTTATTTAGATTCTATATGCTTGGATATATTTTATAGAATTTTAGGAATTTTTCCAAAGTCTTTTGCTATTTTCTATGGGCTAATTGTATTTTGGATTTATTAAAAGAAAAACCTATTTTAATTCCTTGAACGATCTTTGGGCGAAGCCCAACACTATTCCATCGTAGCGCCCATTAACCCGCCCGCGTTAAGCTTTCCAGCGGTTGGATCGCCATCGCCGCGGTTGCGCTTCGCCCGCGCTTCGCTTTCCTCGCTCTCATTGGCCGGTGGGCGCTGGCCAAGTCGTCGTCTCGCGGGATCTTCTTCCTCCTCGCGGCGTCGCGTCTTTGCGCCCGTGCAAGAGCTTCACTCCGTCGACAACGGCGATTCTCTCGCGTGATTTCTTGGCCGACCCGCCAAAGCGTGTCTCGGTTATTCCATATCCGTTCCAAACCAAATCAAACCCGAATGGTTTCAATCTCGAAAATCTTGGAATTCAAAAACCCGGCTATTTCGGACCCGGGTGGGGTTTCCAAATCTCGGCGTCTCGAGCCTATAAGTACTCCCTTAGCACCGCCCGGGCCTCGCAACCCTAAGCGCCCTCTCGTCGTCGCCGATCGCCTAAGCGCGCCGCATTTCAAGCTTTAGGGTTTTCGGTAGAGCTTCTTCTCGGTGGATTGCGCCGTCGTCGTCGCCCTTGCTCCACCATTGCACCATTGTGATCGGCAAGTCTCGGAGCTACCTCGTGCGCACCTCCTCGTCGCGGAGCATCGCGGGCGCCGTCGAAACAAAACGAGCCCTCGCGCCGCTTCTCCCTCGCCGCCGGCCATCTCCGTCAACCCAGTGCTCAAACCGGTGCCCGTGTGTGCGCATTAACCTCCTCTGCGTTGGTACCACTCACCGTCGTCGAGTCGCCGCCGGTTCGCCGTTGCCATTGGTTCCCGAGCCATCGCGCCGTCGATCGATGTGGCGACCGCGTCGGCGTTCACCTCGGCCCATGCATGCGTGTCGACCTTGTTGGCGCCGCGTCGGTGCCCGTGGCGTGGAGTGCGCCACCTCGACCAGGCCGGATCGAGGCTTGGTGGATTTGGTCCGCGTGAGCGGTGGCCAAGTGGGTCCCTTTGTCGATCGGTTTTAATTATTTCTTTTTCGGAAATTCATTCTTGACGTCGGCCGACGTCATTAATCAATTTCCTTTATAAAAATAATTCGGAAATTCAAGAAAATCCAAATTAGGGTTTAATTGATTTTCAATCTTCAAAGCCCATATCTTTTGCATCAGAAGTCCAATTGAGCCCATTCAAATTTGTAAATTCATATAAAATTAAGATCTATTTAATGGTGAATTTTATTTGAATTTTGGAGATTGTTTTGCTTTTGTATTTATTTGTTTTGTTTCTTTTGTCTCGTTTGCAGTAGGCGTCGATACTTGAGAATTTTGCAGAGAAGAAGGAGTACCTCAAGACCAAGACCAATATCTAGATCTATTCCAAGGCAAGTTATACCTTTGATCATATTGAACCCAGTTTCAAAATACTTTGTTTCAATGTATTGCATTCTATTTCAAGTATTTATTTAAATGCTTTTGGGTGTAATTATTAATCCAAATTGTTATGCCACCTTGTCTATTGTATGCCATGATCTTTTGTCACCCTAGGTTGGTTCATTATTAGTTGGTATTATCGTAGCACCAGCGTGGGTTGGTTAGATCTGATTAGGCCTTAGCCATGCCACGAGTCATCAATTCATGTGAGAGTTGCAATTATAAACTTGATTAAGTGATTATGGGCTGTGTGATGAAAGCTGTGTGTCTTGTGTGCTATTACTCGTTGATGGCATGTGTTGCACTTAATCAACAGGGTGGGAAAAGATTTAGGCGAGGCAAGTGGTGGATTACGTGTGAATGGTGGGTGTGTGCTTATTAAACTTTGTGATTTGGGTTAAGCTGGAAGTCTTGCCTTGGTCAATTAAGGACTTAACTTTGTGCGCCATTGGCTGGGCCTTCTTGTCGACCACATGCCTAGTATGGGTTTGGGCGACTTAGTAAGTTATGGAGTCTTGACATTGACAACTCAGGTTGTATTTAAGCTATGTGATGGGCTGGAGGTGTGATATGTCACATCGCGGGACGGTTCGCTGCATCCCTGTCCAATGGTGTGTGTCGTTCCAAGGGCTCTGTGTACAAATTGGATGGCAGTAAAGCACACCAGGAGTGTCATTGTTTGAGATGAAGTCTCTGAAAGGTTTTGTTATGATCAGTGATCGCTACACTGATTGTATCGTGTGGGTAAAGTGTACAAACTCTGCAGAGTGTTTAAACCAATCTATTCGAATAGCCGCGTCCTCGGTCATGGACATGCTCGAGAATTTCACACGAGGGGTAGATTTTTCATAAAACAATTGGGAAGGGTCAGCTGTGTGAGATAACTTGTTCAGCTGTGTGAAAGAACTTGATTAGACTATGTGTACTTTGTGAAATCAATTGTTAACTTATTATTGTCTATTTGTTTTGAATTATGCTTTCAATCTATTATTTGTATTCAATTGCAAATGTTGCATTTACGCAAAACAACCACGAAGCCATTCCTTTGGAATAAGCCATCATCTATAAATTGCATTACGTGGTATGACTTGCGAGTGCGGTGTGTACTCACTCTTGCTAAACAAATCAGCGAAGTGGAGGAGTCGTGCTTTGCTTTTGAAGAGGAACTCTCGAAGGTTGAGCGTTAGGGTCTTGATCGATCGGTTGCTGTGGTAAATTGATGGGAGCCTAGGAGTTTATTTCGTTTCATTGCAGTTTATTTCTTTATTGTCGACCTTGCATGGCTTAATAAATGTAACACTCGACCATATGGTCCCACAGATATTTGTTATTTAAAGTACTCGTTTATTCTTATATTCGTTGTATGGATGTGATATTTCATCAATGTTGACCTTTGTGTGCACTAGCGTGATCTGGACTAGTCACGAGAATACAGAGAGGTCTAGATTTGCATATTTGGGTCCCGACGGAGGTGGTATCGAGCCATCTTGTATGTAGGTCTTGACCCTAGTTAGATTGGCCGTTCTTAGTGAGTCAAAACTATTTTCAAAAGCAAAATTAACTTACAAGATTAATTGAACTCCTTAACTCATCTCATGTCTCTCTTGACTCAACTATTCTGAAATTCTTTCTTTCCCATTGTTTTGAAGTTGTTTTCATATCCTTGTCCATCTTGACGGATGCCTCGTCTTGAGTTATGGAGGCGCAAGGGAGGACTTGCCGAGCTTTGGAAGTTGCTACAAGTACTTGGAGGTTCGATCGTCCATTGTACCGTGGCGGTGCTTGGATTGTGAGCAGTAGAGATCGTGGGTGATCGCCATTTGGCCGTCGCCGAGCGGCGAACACCAAGGCGAGCAAACCTTGAACATCTCAGCTCGAAGGAGTATTTGGATTGAAGCAATCCGAGTCTTCAGCGCCTTGCCATCTGAGGATCGCAACATCTACTCTCGAGCTTCGTGACCGGTTTTCCGTTATCATCCCGCACTTCCGGCGTGGATCTTGCTGCGCGTTTTCCGTCTCGGAGGAAGACAACGCCACCGTCGTGCATCTCGCCTTGATTCGCCATTGCTCGGGAGGAATCGTTGGAGTTAGCCACGAGGTGGAGTGTACCTATGGGACTCTTGAGAGAGTGAAGAAAGGATCGCCATATTAGAAGAAACTCTTTATGGGCGACACGATCACGAAGAAGACGAAGAGGAAGACCGAGAAGAAGGCGATGGACCGGTGAACCAGAGAAGAGCAGCGAGCGTGAGCAGGAAGCACCAGCGGCTTTGCACGAGGACACTGCTCCTATTGCACCATCCGGGGCATCGGGATCGGTTGCAAGGATGCGGCTCACTTCGAGGTCTGAGGCGGGAGCACCGTCAAGTGCGGAGGCTATTTGATCGAGTAGTCTGATTAAGTTGTTTCAAGCTTAGCGATATTAAGTCTTGAGTCGCCCTTTAGGCGGTAGTTTTGTGTGCTTAAGTTCGTCCTTATTTTTGTGTGCAAGTATGAGTGCAAAGGCCCTTAGGCATTTGTTGCAAGCCATACTATTATCTTAATCAATATAAGAGTTTGATTGAGCTTTCTTAAAATATGTTGTTGGGTTTTACCTACCCGATTAGTTCTACACCTTATCTTGTGCTTGCTACATTATCTAACCACGGAGATTCACGGATGGTTCGGACTCGTCAAGGCTGCGCAAGTGGTTCCGATACTCGATTGTCGGAAGGGCGGAGAAAAACCCATGACGGTTCCACCACAAGCACCTTGATTGATCTGCGAGAATTTTGGAGCATTCATGGCGGCTCAAACCGGTGATGTACACCATGATGAATCGGATGCAAGCTATGAATAACGAGCAACAACAATCGACATCACAATGGAACCCCGGTTGCTCATGGTCATAATGGATCATCAAGTTGGTGAGTTTATGAGGACCCGTCCACCAACCTTTTACGGACATGTCTCACGGTAGAAGGCGATGATTGGCCGTGTCATTGAGAGAAGCTGCGATCACTCAATGCAGCGATCATGAGAAAGTTCTCTCGCCTCTCACGGATGGAAGGTATTGCGCGAATGGTGGGAAAATTTTAATGCGACACATGGGCATACAAGATATTACTTGGGAAGAGTTCACAGCGCTTTTACGCGATATCATGTACGGAAGGAATCATGGATCTAAAGAAGGATGAATTCCGTGCTCTCAAGCAAGGAGGAATGTCGGTGATCGACTACCTCAACAAATTCTCTCAACTTGCTCGATATCTTGCGAAGATGTCGCCCGCGACAAGGCTCGTCAGTCGTTTTACGAAAAGTTGAACAACTGGACTTCAAGTCAACTTGATCGCCCACACCTTTCACGATTTTCAAGAGTTGATCAACAAGGCTTTGATTCTAGAGGATAAGCGCAAGGAATTGGAAGATCATCGTAAAGCGAGAATGGCTCGGCAGGAAGTCACCAACCCAGCGAGGGCAAGAATGATTCCACCGCGGTTTAGCCGTTTTCCACCACGAGTGCGGACCACGCACCAACTTCAACACCTCGCTTGATTGCTCGGAACTTCCGCAATCCTTTGAGTCAACCCCAATCGATCGACAACCCACGAGAATAACGAGTTTGCTTTACAGTCGTCGGCGGGCATTTCGTCAGCCGATGCGCATGAATGGGACTATCACTCGATGCGCTTCAACCTTGGGAATACACGGCCAAGAGCGCTAGTACAAGGCAACCATCAAGGAACTTCTCAAGCTCTGGTCAATCGGAGGAGCACACATCATCGGTGGTCGAGGCCGTGTCAATCACGTCACTCTAGAAGGAGCCAGAAGCACTGGCGTTGTCTTGGGTAAGTTCCTAGTAAATTCGATACTGCATCGATTCTGTTTGATTACGGAGCTTCGCATTCGTTTGTTTCGGAATTTTGCAACTAAGAACAAATTGGAAGTTATGCATCTTAAGCATACTCTGTTAGTCGATCGCTGGAAGCGAGCTAAGTTCTAAAGTTGGATGTTTAGGAGCTAGGCTACTCATAGTGGAGTTGAGTTTCTAGCCAACCTAATAGTTCTAGACACTCGGACCATAGATGTCATCTTGGTATGGATTGGTTATCCAAACATAAGCGATGTTAGATTGTGGCAGAAGCGTGACAATTGAGGATACCACGGGAAAGAAAGTAGAATTTCTAGCCACCTCGATGCGTGATGGACATTTGGTAGTCAACGGTATGAAGGCGGTTTCTTTGGAAGGCGTGCACAGTAGAGAGATTACGGACGTATTTCGGAAGAATTACCAAGAATGCCACCGGACCATGACATTGAGTTTGTCATCGATCTAGTGCGAACGGCACCAATTTCAGAGACCCTATCGGATGCGGTCGATGAACTTGTGGAAATGAAGAAGCGGATAGAAGAACTCTTGGAGAAAGGTTTTGTAAGACCTAGTTAAATCGCCATGGGAGCACCAGATTTTGTTAAATCAAGAAGAAAGATGGAAGTATGAGGATGTGCATCGATTATCGATCTCTCAATGAAGTCACCATCAAGAACAAGTACCCATTGCCCAGAATAGATGATTTATTCGACCAGATGAAAGGAGCCGGAGTATTCTCCAAGATCGATCTGCGATCAGGTTACCATCAGTTGAAGATTTGTCCTAAGGATGTACCAAAGACCGCTTTCTCAACCCGATATGGACATTATGAGTTTTTAGTCAAGTCTTTTGGATTGACTAATGCCCCTGCCTATTTCATGAACATGATGAACAAAGTATTCATGGAATATTTGGATAAGTTTGTGGTAGTATTCATTGACGATATTTTGGTATACTCCAAGTCAGAAGAAGAACATGCAGACCATTTGAGATTAATCCTAGAAAAGCTCAGAGAACATCAGTTGTATGCCAAGTTCAGCAAGTGTGACTTTTGGAAGAAGAAAGTTGATTTTCTCGGTCATGTGATGACAGTAGAAGGAGTAGCGATTGACCGGAAGGTTAAAGGCGTAATGAATTGGGAGCGGCCAAGGCGGTTACTCAAATTCGTAGTTTCTTGGGAATGGCGAGGATACTATCGTCGTTTCATTGAAGGATTCTCAACGATTGCTAAGCCTCTTACGCAATTGTTGAAGAAAGAAGAAGTTTATTTGGACCCTGACTTGTGAAGAAAGTTTTCAAGAATTGAAGAAGCGTTTGACTTGACCCGATGCTAGTTTTCTGGGATATCGGCAAGGATTTTGATATCTCTTGTGATGCTTGCGTCAAGGATTAGGATGTGTCCTTATGCAGAAGGAAGAGGTGTCGCTTATCGTCAAGGCAATTAAGGCCTCATGAAGAACTATCCTACCCATGATTTGGAATTAGCTTTGCCGTAGTGCATGCTTTGAAGATTTAGCGTCATTATCTCATCGGTAATCATTGTGAAGTCTACAGATCATAAGAGCACAAGTACATATTCACTCGATCGATTTGAACATGAGAGCAGAGAAGATGGTGGAATTAATAAAGGATTATAATCTTAGAATCCATTACCATCTGGTAAGGCCAATGTAGTTGGAGATGCTTGAGTCGTAAAAGCTCTGCAATGCTTTGGAAGTAAAGAGTTGTGTTGAACTTGGGAGGAATTCGGAAGCTCTGACTAGAAGTTGTTCGGAAGGATTTGTGGCCAATTTGGAAGTGCAGTCTACTCTGGAGAAGCAGTTCGTGAAGCTCAACCTAAGGATTACGAGTTTGCAGACCTCAAAAGAATATAGCGAAGGAAAATTTAAAGACTTCACTATAGATGATCGGGATATCTTGTGGATCAATGGGCGTATCGTATGCAGGATATTGATGGTTTAAGACAAGCGATTGAAGAAGCCCATGACTCAAAGTATTCGATTCACCTGGAAGTACTAAGATGTATCGGGATGTTAAGAATAAGTTTTGGTGGCCAAACTTAAGCGAGGCGTCGTAGAGTTCGTTGCCTTATCGGCGTGTGTCGAGAAAGTAAAGCGAGCATCGAGAGACCAGCGGGTTTGCTACAACCGTGAAGATACGAGAATGGAAGTGGGAAGAGATCGGTATGGATTTTATTACGGCCTACCCAAAACTCAAATAGGTTATGATTCGATTTGGGTAATAGTGGATCGTTTGACTAAGGTTGCCCATTTCTTGCAGTCAAAACCACTTACTCGGGAGATCGCTTGGCGAGTTGTATATGACAAAAATCGTCGATCTACACGGTGTACCTAAGAAGATAGTGTCGGATCGAGGATCTCAATTCACCTCTCGTTTTGGTAGAGTCTACATGAAGCCACAGGAACTCATCGAATTTTAGTCTTTGCTTATCATCCACAGACGAGATGGACGGTGAAAGAGTCAACGGATATTAGAAGACATGTTGAGCACGTGCCTTAGCTAATGCTACGGTTGGGATAAGAGTTTCCGTATGCGAATTCTCGTACAACAACGATTATCAAGCGGTTTGCGAGATGTCACCATTTGAAGCTTTGTATGGTCGTGCTGCGAGAACTCCATTGAATTGGTCGAGAGGCAATTTGAGCGCGTAGTGTTGGGCGAGATATTATTCGAAGCGAAGAACATGTTGCTATGATCGAGAGAGGTTAAAGATAGCCCGATCCGAGCAAAAGAGTTATGCAGATAATCGTCGTCGTGACCTTAGCTTTGAACGAGAAGATTTTGTGTATCTTGAGTTACTCCTTTCGAGGTGTTAAGAGATTCCACACCAAAGGAAGCTTGCTCCTAGATATGTGGGTCCGTTCAAGATTTTGGCAGCAGGAGAAGTCGCTTACGGTTGGAGTTACCACGATCGTTAGCGAGTGCATGATGTCTTTCATGTCTCGGTGAAGAAGTGTCTTCGTGTGCGGAAGAAGCGAGACCGTTGGAGTCAATTGGCGAAGGAAGATCTCACGTACAAAGAGCGACTGTCGAATTCTAGATGTCATGAGCGCACGCGAGATAAGACCGTTCGTTTACGCAAAGTCGGTGGAGTAACCACTCGGAAGGAGAAACAGCGTGGGAGCGTGAAGAAGAGTTGAAAGCCAGAGTTCCCTAGCCTTTTCTCTAGCTAGCGGAATCTCGGGGGCGAGATTCGTTTAAGGGGAGGTTTGTAACATCCCAAATTTGAGCTTTAAAAATCTTTTAAATAGTGGTAGTGAGAAAATTCACCATTTGGATTTATTGGAATATTAATTTAAAAAGCTTAATATGGACTTTAAGGACAAATTGATTTAATGTGCTTAATCCCAACATCAACAATTGTCAAAACTATTTTATTTAGATTCTATATGCTTGGATATATTTTATAGAATTTTCGGAATTTTCCAAAGTCTTTTGCTATTTTCTATGGGCTAATTGTATTTTGGATTTATTAAAAGAAAAACCTATTTTAATTCCTTGAACGATCTTGGGCGAAGCCCAATACTATTCCATCGTGCGCCATTAACCCGCCCGCGTTCGCTTTCAACCGTTGGATCGCCATCGCTTGCGGTTGCGCTTCGCCGCGCTTCGCTTTCCTCGCTCGTGGCCGGTGGGCGCGCGGCCAAGTCGTCGTCTCGCGGGATCTTCTTCCTCCTCGCGCGGCGCGTCTTGCCGCCATCTGAGAGCTTCACTCCCGTCGACAACGGCGATTCTCGTTGATTTCTTGAGCCGACCCGCCCAAAGCGTGTCTCGGTTATTCCATATCCGTTCCAAACCAAATCAAACCCGAATCGGTTTCAATCTCGAAAATCTTGGAATTCAAAAACCATTTGTTTCGGACCCGGTGGGGTTTCCAAATCTCGGCGTCTCAGAGCCTATAAGTACTCCTTAGCGCGCGGGCCTCGCAACCCTAAGCGCGCTCTCGTTGCCGTCGCCCTAGCGCGCGCATTTCAAGCTTTAGGGTTTCGGCGAGCTTCTTCTCGGTGGATTCTGTACGCCGTCGTCGTCGCCCTTGCTCCTGCATTGCACCATTGTGATCGACAAGTCTCGGGCTACCTCGTGCGCACCTCCTCGTCGCCGGAGCATCGCCGGAGCGCCCGTCCGACAAAACCCAAGCCCTCGCCGCCGGCCATCTCCGTCAACCCGGTGCTCAAACGGTGCCCATGTGTGCGCATTAACCTCCTCTACCGTTGGTACTACTCGCGTCGAGTCGCGCGCCGTTCGCGGTGCCATTGGTTCCGAGCCATCGCCGCCGTCGATCTGATGTGGCAGCCCGCGTCAGCGTCCACCTCAGCCCCTGTGCATGTGTGTCAGCCTTATTGGCGCCGCGTCAGTGCCACTGCGTAGCGTGGGTCGCCACCTCGGCCCGACCGGATCGGAGGCTTGGTGGATTTGGTCCACCGTGAGCCGGTAGCGATGGGTCCCACTGTCGATCGGTTTTTAATTATTTCTTTTTGCGGAAATTCATTCTTGACGTCATTGACGTCATTAATCAATTTCCTTTATAAAAATAATTCGGAAATTCAAGAAAATCCAAATTAGGGTTTAATTGATTTTCAATCTTCAAAGCCCATATCTTTTGCATCAGAAGTCCAATTGAGCCCATTCAAATTTGTAAATTCATATAAAATTAAGATCTATTTAATGGTGAATTTTATTTGAATTTTGGAGTTTGTTTGCTTTTGTATTTATTTATTTTGGTTTCTTTTGTCTCGGTTGCGAGTAGGCGTCGATACTTGAGAATTTTGCGGAAGAAGGAGCACCTCAAGACCAAGACCAATATCTAGATCTATTCCAAGGCAAGTTATACCTTTGATCATATTGAACCAGTTTCAAAATACTTTGTTTCAATGTATTGCATTCTATTTCAAGTATTTATTTAAATGCTTTTGGGTGTAGTTATTAATCAAATTGTTATGCCACCTTGTCTATTGTATGCCATGATCTTTTGTCACCCTAGGTTGGTTCATTATTAGTTGGTATTATCGTAGCACCAACGTGGGTTGGTTAGATCTGATTAGGCTGCTTAGCCATGCCACGAGTCATCAATTCATGTGAGTTGCAATTATAAACTTGACTAAGTGATTATGGGCTGTGTGATGAAGCTGTGTGTCTTGTGTGCTATTACTCGTTGATGGCATGTGTTGCACTTAATCAACGAGGTGGGAAAAGATTTAGGCGAGGCAAGTGGTGGATTACTGTGTGAATGGTGGGTGTGTGCTTATTAAACTTTGTGATTTGGGTTAAGCTGGAAGTCTTGCCTTGGTCAATTAAGGACTTAACTTTGTGCGCCATTGAGCTGGGCCTTCTTATGCGACCACATGCCTAGTATGGGTGGGCTGACTTAGTAAGTTATGGAGTCTTGACATTGACAACTCGAGGTTGTATTTAAGCTATGTGATGGGTGGAGGTGTGATATGTCACATCGCGGGACGGTTATTGCATCCTGTCCAATGGTGTGTGTCGTTCCAAGGGCTCTGTGTACAAATTGGGCGGCGATAAAGCACACCAGGAGTGTCATTGTTTGAGATGAAGTCTCGAAAGGTTTTGTTATGATCGGTGATCGCTACTGCTGATTGTATCGTGTGGGTAAAGTGTACAAACTCTGCGAGTGTTTAAACCAATCTATTCGAATAGCGCGTCCTCGGTTATGGACATGCTCGGAATTTCACACGAGGGTAGATTTTCATAAAACAATTGGGAAGGGTGGTGTGTGAGATAACTTGTTGTTGTGTGAAAGAACTTGATTAGACTATGTGTACTTTGTGAAATCAATTGTTAACTTATTATTGTCTATTTGTTTTGAATTATGCTTTCAATCTATTATTTGTATTCAATTGCAAATGTTGCATTTACGCAAAACAACCACGAAGCCATTCCTTTGGAATAAACCATCATCTATAAATTGCATTCTATGGTATGACTTGCGAGTGCGGTGTGTACTCACTCTTGCTAAACAAATCAACTGAAGTGGAGGAGTCATCGCCTGGTTTTGAAGAGGAACTCTACGAAGGTTGAGCGTTAGGGTCTTGATCGATCGGTTGCTGTGGTAAATTGATGGGAGCCTACGGAGTTTATTTCGTTTCATTGCGGTTTATTTCTTTATTATCGACCTTGCATGGCTTAATAAATGTAACACTCGACCATAAGGTCCCAACGGATATTTGTTATTTAAAGTACTCGTTTATTCTTATATTCGTTGTATGGATGTGATATTTCATCAATGATGACCTTTGTGTGCACTAAGCGTGATCTGGACTAGTGCGAGAATACAGAGGTCAGATTTGCATATTTGGGTCCCGACAGCAATAATCCGATTTTCCTTTATAAAAATAATTCGTGAAATTCATTAAAAATCCAAATTAGGGTTTTATTTGATTTCCAATCTTCTAAAGCCCATAACTTTTGCATCCGACCTCCGATTGAGCCCATTCAAATTTGTAAATTCATATAAAATCAAGATCTATTTAATGGTGAATTTTATTTGATTTTTAGAGTTTGTTTTGCCTCTATTATTTATTTGTTTTTATTTCTTTTGTTTCGTTTACGAGTAGACATCGATACTTCGAAAAAATTTGGAGAGGAAGAAGCACCTCAAGATCAAGACCAGCACCTAGACCTATTCCAAGGCAAGTTATACCTTTGATCATATTGAACTCAGTTTTCAAAATACTTTGTTTCAATGTATTGCATTCTATTTCAAGTATTTATTTAAATACTTTTGCGATAGTTATTAGTCCAATTTGTTATATCCACCTTGTCTATTGTATACCATGATCTTTTGTCACCCTAGATTGGCTCAGTACTAGTTGGTATTATCGTAGCACCAACGTGGGTTGGTTAGATACGAGTAGATTGCTTACCCATGCCACGAGTCATCATTTCATGTGAGTTGCAATTATAAATTTGACTAAGTGATTATGGGCGTGTGATGGCTTGTGTGTGTTGTGTGCTATTACTCGTTGATGGCATGTGTTGCACTTAATCAACGAGGTGGGAAAAGATTTAGGCCGAGGCAAGTGGTGGATCTGTGTGAATCTTTGGGTGTGTGCTTTATAAACTTGGTGATTTGGGTTAAAGCGAAAGTCTTGCCTTGGTCAATTAAGGACTTAACTTTGTGCGCTATTGAGGCTGGTCTTATTGTACAACCACATGTCTAGTATGGGTTGGGCCTAACTTAGTAAGTTATGGAGTCTTGACATTGACAACTCGAGGTTGTATTTAAGCTATGTGATGAAATTTGGAGGTGTGATATGTCACATCGCGGGGCGGTCATTGCATCCCAATCAACGATGTGTGTCGTAACCAAACCTTGTGTATCGGTTGGCGGCGATAAAGCACATCGTGAGTGTCATTGCTTGAGATGAAGTCTCTGAAAGGTTTTGTTATGACCAGTGCTAGCTACACTGATTGTATCGTGTGGGTAAAGTGTACAACCTCTGCAGAGTGTTAAATCAATCTATTCGAATAGCCGCGTCCTCGGTCATGGACATGCTCGGGAATTTCACACGAGGGGTAGATTTTCATAAAGACACTTGGGAAGGGTCAGCTGTGTGAGATAACTTGTGCAGATGTGTGAATAACTTGATTAGACTGTGTGTCCTTTGTGAAATCAATTGTTAAATTAATATTATTTATTCGTTTTCAATTACATTTCAATCCATTATCTGTATTCAATTGCAAATGTTGGATTTCTGTAAAATAACCACAGAAGCCATTCCTTTGGAATAAGCCATCATGTATAATTGCATTCTGTGGTATGACTTGCGAGTACGATTGTGTACTCACTCTTGCTAAACAAATCAACAGAAGTGGAGGAGTCGTCACTAGCTTTTGAAGAGGAATTCTACGAAGGTTGATCGTTATGGTCTTGATCCCAGTCAGTTGCCGATGGTAAATTGATAGGAGCCCACTAGAGTTTACTTTATTTTATTGCGTTTATTTCATTATTGTCAGCCTTGCATGGCTTAATAATTGTAAAACTCGACCTTAAGGTCACAACAGTTATTTGTTATTCAAATTACTCGTTTATTTAATATTTCGTTGTATGGAGTTGATATTTTATCAATGTTGACATTGTGTGCACTAAGCGTGATCTGGACTAGTGAAGAATATCTGGAGGTCAGTTTGCATATTTGGGTCCCGACACTTGTTCACGCGGTTCCGCAGTCAGGAGGTTATGAAGACGTTCGAGGCATTGTGTCGGCAGAACCAGAGGCTAAAGTTTGACTCCATTTGGAGAGACCTGGAACACCGGACTACGAGGCATACAAGGGGGTCCGCCGGAGGAGAGCAACCCATAAGCTTCTCGGAGTGGATCAATGGCCATGCTCCTGAATTGGAGAAATGATCCCTCCACTATGACACAGATGGTGCGAAGTACGGGATTATGACGACCAACATGTATGAGGTCTCCAACAATGTACTCAAAAGTGTGCGCTGCCTCCCTATCACCGCGATCGTCTAGGAGACATGGACTCACACAGTTGATTGTTTCATCAATAGAGCCACCGCAGCAAAGCGACAGATTGAGGAAGGCAAGCAGTGGTCCCAGAACATACAGAGCCACATGGATCGGAAGATGGAGAAGGCCCGAATGCACGACATCCGGGTGATCAACGGCCTCGAGCGAAGTATGAGATCGAGCTTGGAAATCGTCCATGATCATGCGGGGAAAGAAGCAGACATGCACCCTGGGTGATGTGGCGACATGCACCTGTAACAAGCAGAAGCTCCTCCACAAGCCATGCTCGCATGTGTACAAGGTATGTGCGCAAATGAGGCAGATGTCTACACCGTACATCTCCGAGTACTATGACATGCAACACCTTTTCGTTATATGGGTGGAAGTTTCACTCGTACGACTTGGAAATGAACTACAAGGATCTTTGGCCGGATATGGTGCAATGGGGGTCCCAATTGGGACTTGAAGAGAATAGGGAAGGGGCGATGGTAGACGCAGCACTTCCAGAATGACATGGATGCCAGCCAATGTACCAGTATTAGCCGCACAATCAAGTTAGAATATGCAAGACCCTCGGACACTCAATGAAGGATTGTCCCAACAGACCGAGCTCGTCTGGTCGTCATTCAGTGACGTAATTTAATATATTATTCGCCTTATTTTGTGATGTAAAATGAAACTTCTATGATACCTAGATATGTTAGACTTATCGGCAAACTTCTATGCCAGGATGCTGTAGAAGCGCTGGTGGCTTGCGCAGTAGGCCAAACATGTACAATACCCAGATTATTCAATGAAAGATGCTCCGGTGCTACCACAGTTCCAGTCCCGCAGTGTGTGTGTTGCGAGCCAGCGAAAATCATTCAGCCCACACACCCAGACACCTCCGCCCGGGTGAACTACACGTGCGGGCGCAACCTCGTAAGCGTTTCTTTTGCACGCATCGATTTTCCTCTCCCTACGTTGAATTCCATAATTTTTTAACTTCATCCCCATGTAATAGTAGCATGAGATGCGCTGCCACTTCTTCCAGTGGATCGATAGCCCAGAGATGTACGACAGGGCGTTCATCTAGATGCGGACCGAAACCTTCGTACAGTGGAAACCTTACGTACTAGACCCTGTTGAGGAGACACTGAAGGAGCCCAGGACTCGCCCGATCATAATACATATCGACGACATGAGTTAGGAAGAATTTACATCGCTGTTACGTTTTTGACTGTACGGTGCACTTACATCATGGAATAGCAGGACATGGATGACTTAGACATACCAGCCCGACGTGGAGAGGCCCGCGATAAGGAAGGGAAAGACTCGTGCGGTGAGCGCGCGCCATAGCATGTCCGGTCGCTGGCGTAATCCATATCGACGGCGTGAGTTATGAAGAATTGACATCCTTGTTACATTTTTCTTGTATGATGCACTTGCATCATGGAATCCAAGATAAAACGACTTGACATACGGCCCGGCGTGGAGAGTCCGCGACAAGGAAGGCTCCTTCAACCATGGTAGCCAGGCGTTGTAGCGTATCGGCCGACCAGCGCGCCGTATCGAAGATCGAGTTATATACAATTTACATCATTGTTATATTTCTTGTTATGCGATCCACTAACATCATGGAATCGTAGGCCATGGATGACTTTGACACTCGCGCCACCGTGGCGGCCAGAGACAAGGGCACTGCAATGCACCGCAGAGACTAGTTGCACACATCGTTAAATAACGGCCCGAGACAAGCATTCCTGTAGAAAGCAATGTGTCTTGAAAGCGTGGAATGTTGGAAGACAACCAAGGTGCTCTTGGCATGAAAAAGCGCAAAGACCAATCAACATGCATCAAAGGTGCTACTATGTGATGAGGTGAGCTCACTAAGAAAAGAGATTGCCGCAGAGACTAATTACAAATACCTATTTTTTATGCTATAAGACACTCTTTGTTAATTTAACATTCTACTGTGGATGATATTATTTAATACTGTATTGTACTACAGGCTGGGTAAGCTTGTGCATGAACCAAATGAGAGAAATGTGTGGCGTGCAGATTATATAACGATGTACCGTAGCCTTTGAAAAGCACACGAGTTGGAGGTTACGGTACGTCGTTATATGATATGCATACCACGCATTTTCCTCGTTTGATTCATGCACATGCTTATCTAGCACGTGTCTGATCAATATTAAAGAATACCATCCATGATGAAGCTACTAAATTAACAAAGAGTATCATATTTCATCGAGTTACATGTGATAATACCCTGTCGTCCTTCATCTCGGTTCATGCACAAACTTATCTAGACTTTGGTATATCTTGTGTTATGCCATTACATTTGGGTATATTTGTATTCATATTTTGTTTTCCTATAATTGTACGTATATTTTGGTTGTTATGTGCGTACTCCTGCGCCATATTGTATATCGACATATCGAATGGAGTTGCAATGCAGCTTTTTTTCATACATTCCAAGTCACATGAAATCATGAAACTCTAATTTTGGAAACCTAAAATTCAAACTTTCGCAACCTAAATACTAAATTTTACAATTTAAGAATGCATATCAAATTCTCCAAACAGTACACATTCAAGTCCACTACGTGAGGAGTCTCCAAAATAAAATTCATAATTTTTAGAGCTCAATTTCTATATTTGCAAATTCGTACAAACAGTACATTTATATGAAATTTCAAGAACAATTATGATGAAAAAATTATAGAAAATTTACACAATCAAGCACAATGTGTCGGGAGGCTCCACATAAAATTTCATAATTTTTAGAACTCGTTTGGTATATTTAAAAATTCATACAATGAGGCGCGTAACCCTAATTTCAAAAACTGACTAACACCTAACTAACTCTAACCTACAACACGTGGCGGCATGTGGGGCATTGTCGCACGGCCACCGTGCGACAACGGGGTGATGTGGTGGCGGGGCCAACGGGGAGGGGCACGTGGTGGGGTTGTCGCATGGCGGTCGTGTGACATTGGGGTGAGGTGGCGGGCGGGAGCGCTCCCGCATGGCGGCTGTGCGGCAACTGTGCTAAATTTGCAAATGCGCTCGTGCGGTTGTCAATCTTGCAAAAAAAACTACATCAAAAGTTGCTATATGCGGCAAAAATTCCTGAAAATAGGATAGTATATATATATGAACTTAGGACTTTACGATCTTAACCATCCGATCGGTGTGAGATCCAATCACGGTTTTTGAATCGGTGTCTTAATTGGGTGGCAACATTAGCTTTCTAGGATTGAATGAACAAAGAAAACCAGGTCGATCATACGTACCACACGTAGGTATATGCACCCTAGGTATAGGTAAAGCTGGCTCAAGATGTTTGTATTGCCATGCATTTGTACTAGCTAAATACTCCCTCTTGTTACAAAAGAGCGACATTTTGAACATCGACACAATTTTTGAAACACAATTTTAACCACTAATTTCTATTGTTATATATCTATAAAACCTAATATAATTATGATATTATGAAAGTACTTTCCGAGACAAATCTTCATGTATCATTTTTGGAGTGTCCAATCTAAATATTTATAAGGAAAGATATTGATAGCTAAAGTTTATGAAGTTTAATTACACGTATCTCAGAACATCACTCTTTTGTGATGGGAGGGGTACAAATGCACGAACATTATTAATTAGAAAATGACACTTTACTCCTCATGTACCATGTTTGACCATCTAACCCCTAATTTTTTAGTTCATTTAACCCCTTCAACTTCTAATACTAAATCAATTTAACCAGAGGGTGGTTATAAGCGTGATTTTGCCCACGTGGTAGCCATGTCATGACTAACCATCCAACCATGTGATGATTTCTTCTAGAATTTTTTCGTTTCATGCCACTGCCTCATTTGTGCTTTCGGTTTTTGCCACTCTTTTTGTGCTTATTCTTTCCATGCCACTGCTTCACAAATTTTCTTCAGAAATTGCCACTGTCGTCACCCTCTGGCACCCTAGAGCCATAACTGTGTCGAGTGGTGTCAAGTCAAACCGTTTGATAAGGACAAATGACCGCTGGTACCCTTTGAGTAATTATGAAAATGCCACTGGAATCCTGATGGTTTTGACAATTACCATTGTCCTATGTTTGTTGTTGGTGCCTGGAAGGAAAGTTCATGGAGGAAATTTTTGGTGCTAGAAATTTTGGCCATGGCTATAAATCTTGAAACGAATGGATGAGGGAGGGAGGGAGACGCAATGGCTCAAAGTCGAGGCATGAGCCAATGTAGCTCAGGTAGCTCACAACATCCAAATAAGTCTATGTTCCGCTGCGATTGTGACATTAAAATAATGAGGTACAAGTCCAATACTGTTAAGAATCCGAACTGTGAGTTTTTGAGGTGTGCTAACTAGAAGGTGAGTAGATTCTTGAACACATAAAACTCTTCCTATTTTCTTGATATTTTTTCATTCTTTACTTTGATAACTGTCTTTTTGTGTTGATTTTGTTAGTCTGGGGTCGTGGATTTTATTTGTAGGAAGATTTGCTTGAGGCCTATGTGAAGAAGGAGATTGTAATGCAACAAGACACGGAGATGGATAAATTACAAAAGAATCTAGAGAAGTTGAGCACTCACATGGAAGTAATGGATGTTGCTGAGGGCAATGTGCAAGAATTGAAGGACAATGTGTAAGTAGTAAGGAGAAATGTGTAAACAATGAAGAGCAGTGTAGACAATGTAACTAATATGCAATATTTTGCTTTGTTTCTGCCTTTTGTCTGTTCTCCTAAATTCAAAGTAACTAGTTTGTAATTCATGCCTCTAGTATGAGCAAGCGCAATGTAGCAGTATTAGTATCTGCAATTTAATGGAGTGGAATCTATGTTGCCAATCATCTTTACCAGATTACCATATTACATATAGCAGTTCATCAAGTAATAGCAGTTAACAAAAGAAGTTTACAAGATTACATATAGCAGTTCAGCAAGTAATATCAGTTCACAAAAGAAGATTACCATATTACATCCTAGAGATTATGGAGCACAAAAGACAGTAGCTCACGGGCAAAAGACAGTAAGATTTAACAACTTCCTCTTCCGCCAAACCATTGGCTCATTATCTAGCTTGCTACGATGAGCACCAACCCAAATTGCTAGCCTCATCGCGTTGTCGGGATCCATCCTAAAAATCAGAGCTACAACTTACTACTTGCGCAAGGGAAATGCACTATCAAATGCAACATTTTTCCACGGCCAAACAGAGCAACACTACCAACTCTTTAGTGTTCCCACGGCCAAAGAGAGGATGAGGAGGTGAAGAAGAACAAAGCATGAGGGGAGCGCGGTGAGATGCACTTACCTGGGAGAAATCCACGAACTATCCATGCGTCGATCCGCTGCTCCAGATCCTCAATCCGCGGCCTTCCTTCTCAAGCTATCTTTTTACTGCGACTTGAAGGCGGTGGATTTGGACTAGGGTTGCGATTCCATTCCAGCCGCCATTGCTAGGGTTTTCTGGAGGCTTGGTTCGGGTGAGTAAAGAGGAAGGAGAAAGTAATAGAGGGATACGAGGGCATCATAGGGAAATGAACATGTCTCAAAAGAGAGAGACAGAGAGTCAGCGGTTTGACTCGGCGCCGTTCTGACTTTAGGGCTTGAGAGTGGAAGTAGTGTCAATTTTCAAAGAAAATTTGCAAAGTAGTGCCATATAAAGAATAAATGAAAAAAACAGTGATATGAACCAAAAGTGCAAGTGAGACTGTCGCATGAAACAAAATTATCCTTTCTTCCGGCTATGCCCGTCATTGCCGCTCACCCACTGCATGTCACCCCTTCTTCCACTGACTTCACCTTCTCTTCCATTTCTATCCAATTCTTCTCGCCTCTCTCTCACTATCTACTTCACTGACTCCAACTAAATCGCTCTCCTCTCCACGACTTCATCGATTCTACTCTCCTCAATCGATCCTCCTCAGTTCTCACCCCCTCCCTGGCATCGCCGACGGGGTTCGTACTTGTCGTGGTCAGGCGGTTGGCCTTCGCCACATCCTCAATCGATGTCGAAGGAGATGAAGCCGCATTGGATGAAAGTAGGCGGCTGACTGCTCTCCGGTGTGGCGGGGGTGTAATAATACAACTCATATTCTAGCACATGCTAAAACTGTGCGCGTACATGTGCACCTAGATAATAGGATGCGCGTGTCTTTTTTTCCGATCTCTAAAATGGACCAATCAGAGTACCCCTGAGTAGAGCTGGGAGTTGAATCATGCTTTTTGAGTCGGTTCGAAACACGAGTCGTCTGACGCGGTCTAAATCTGACACGACACGACACGTAATAGGCCGGGCCAGCATGGTACGAACGGCGGGCTAGACTGGGCCTAAGAATATGACCCGTTGGACGGCACGGCACGATCAGTTGGGCCGTGCTTGGGCCGACACAGCACGAAATAAGCCCGACTTTCCCATTATAGCCTAATCCCTCCCTCGGTCTAACCCAATCACTCCCCCACATCGGCCTGGCCTAACCAATCACCCTCACATCGGCCTGGCCTAACCAATCACTCCCTTCTCTCACCCGGTCTAACCCAACATCCCTCCCGGCCTCCCCTAGCCCCCATTCCCAACCCTTTCCCCCGAGTCTCCACTCCTAAATTCCCAATCCCTAATCACATTCACTGATTCGCCTCCATCCAGCTCCAACCGCCTCCCTCCCCACACGCCACTGATCGTCGCCCTTCCTCCCCATGCACCGCTGGCCGCCTCCTCCCTCCCTCTCCACCTCCCTCTCCCTCCCCGCGCGCCGCCGCCCTCCACTCTCCCTCTAGCCACCTCCTCGCCGTCGTCCTTCTCACCTCCTTACATAGCGCTGCAGGCGCAACCAAGGTGGACGGAGTTCTTCATCGGCGTCCAAGAGGAGGAGGAGACTATGGCGACGGGAGTAGACATAGATGGCACACTCGTGTCTTCGTTTTCCTTGGCGACAACGACGAGTGTCATCTTCCCAGGTGTCTATAGTTACTTAGAAATTTGGGCTTGGACGGCACGGCGCGATCGGCACGGCGGATTTTGGGTATGCCTGAAGCGATTAAAGGCAAGGTGAGCCAGGCGCGCGCCGCGGCACGACGGGTGGCGGGCCAAACTAACGCGACGCGATCGGCCAATGCCAACCACTACTCCTGAGCTTCCCAGAGTATATCACTGTACATATTCTTAAACGACGTCGAGCAATGGTATTTTCCTTTCCTTTTTTTTTTCCCCATCAGAAAATAACGCGCAGAGAAGGAACCGGAATTCTAGATCAACTTGAACTCATCGTTTTCTCCTGTTTGTCTCGAATCTCGATGCCATGTTCTTAGCTGATCAAAACTCAGTTCATTATCAGACGACCTCGAAGGTGCCATCTGTTTGTGTCGACCGTATATATGCAGGGAATTCAATCCCTGAAATCAAGCTGAATCTTGGCGATCGATTGTCAACACACGGCAGATTCGCGAGCCGCGACGCGACAGTGCCGGAAGATTTGCGTGGGATCTCGCGTGGCCGTGGGGTCCTTTCGGCATTCAAATCCGTTGTCTCGGGGCCGGCCGGCCGGCCGGTGAAGAACGCCCTCCATGCATGCGCGTGCACACCCACACCCACACCCACACCCACACCCCATCACGATCCGTCCTCATACCACACGTGCGCCCGCGCGCATACATACTACGACACTGCACGCGCCGGCGTCGGCACGTACGCATGCTGGACGCTCGTCGGAATGAGGGGGGAGAAGAAAAGAGAGTTTGCTTTGTCATGCACGTTCGCCTGGGTTGGGACGGGACCGGGACCGGCCGAAACAGATAGATAGGTCGATGCCTGTGAGACCATGTCCAGATTAGGCCTGGCTTTACCCGGACACGGCGGTACTGCGCACTCTGCGCCATCACCCCACCTTATTTTCCCCCTATTTTTGACACTTTTTTCTATTCTGTTTTCAAAAACTACCTTTTTTATATATATTTTCAGCGCCAACACGGATGGCGTTGAGGTTTTATATGTCAGCGATGTACTGATTTGGCGTCGATATTTGGTGCCACATCAATGTGCAGATTCCGGTAGATGTCATGTCAACACACCTCAGCGCCAGCTAGTGCGGCACTGACATGTACTACCTCATTGCCAGATTATACGGTGCTGAGGTATGAGACATTTCCCATAGAGGGCACAATAGTTGTTTGTAGGTAGTAGTTGAAGTGGTAGTGCGTAGTACTTATCTATGATATGTGGAGTGGCACATGCAACATTAGCCCGAGCAATACTTGGTGATAATTAGTGAACAAAGTTTGGAATTAGATGGTGCATAGGGTGTGGAGTGCATCTCTTGTTGGTGTAGTTTATCCCTTTTTAGACTACCGGAGACACACTTGTTGAAAGCATGATGCTTTAGAAGATAGAGATAATTAGAATCACTGAAATTAGATAGGTTTTTTTAATTATGTGATCAATTGGATATATTGATATTTTGTAAGCTTTGGTTTGAGAGAGAATGTAGCACTGTAGATAAGATTTCAAGCCTAGCATAACGCTAGATAATGAAGGTGTGAATTACATGATGCATATGATTCGGTTAGGTGCATATGTTTACCTCGCTACGCCTACGGTACAAATAGAAACATGCACGAACCATGAACACGAACTACAAGCGAGATACACGTGTGCCTTTTGGAATTGAAAACACTTGGCGGATGGAAAACAAACTAGGCTTGCGGACATCGCCCTACTCCCCGTCTTGGTCACGAGCCTTGCGCGGCCTCTTAACAAGGTAGTCGAGTCGAGATCCGAGTCGGATCGATTTGCCTTGATTCGATTTGCACCCCAACTCGTACTTCTCCTGGACATCGATCATTTGAAGAAGTAGCAACGCTTGTCCGTTTGCCATACAGAGGTAAAGTTATCGATATTTCAAATGCAACATGCAATGTGAAATACCGATAGACATCACTTACGCGGTAATCTCCGCATAAGTAAATGCGCCCGACGGCGGTTCTAGGATGTGTGGATTGCTTGATTCATACCAGCTTACCGTCAGTCGCATTGTAGACATGGGAATTCGGTGGAATAAGAGCATCCTTGTAACAATTTTCAGGGTACGTTGCTACCTCCTTGGCAACCCATTTTTGCTTGAAGCATCCCATGCGGTCCAACATCCCGAAAAAGTTGTATGTGCAAAATTGAACACCACTTAAACATAAAAGTAAACCTACATTTTACAATACTGCAACATGGAGATCACAGTGTAAAACCCTTGGTCTTCTACTAATGTAGGTTCGGTCTTGCTAAGATAACATGTGTTTGTTGAAATGACCAAGAAATCAAAATATTAGGAACATGCACTAATTTCATATGGAACATGACAGAAACCTGTATGATTTACTATGACATTATCAAATGTAGGGTAGAATTGGAGCACAGAACCTTCCTAATCTTCCAAGCACACCATCTGCTTACAATAATCCAATACACACATGATTAATTCAGGTTTTTTTGGTGGTCACTTGAAATCTATGGTTTGAACAAATGTGCACCAAATCACACAATTCCAATCCGTAAAACGATGGGGAATGGGGCTTACCTTGTGTTGCGATTCCCATGAGAAATCCTAGCTCAAATCGGTGTTTTTGTGTTGGATTTGAAGGGAAGTTGTGCCTCTGCCTCTCTAGTGGTCGGCCTGGGTTGAGAGGCACGGAGGGAAGAAGAATGATAAAAATAAAATAGTTAAATTTTCCATGTTGAATTAAATTTGCATATATTTTGAGTGGTAGAAACAAAATTTCCCTATTATATAATAGTACATGTGATGTTTCAACATTACATGGATCAACTTCAATCAGATTATGAGTATTTATGCACTAGACATGATATTAATGGAGATCAATATGGATATTATGGTGCATGCACATCAAACAGTGGCCACGGCTGCCAACTTCGGTAGTGCCTGACCAGCACACACGACTAACCAATATATAATAATTTAGCTTTGCAGCCAATTTTTCAAGATAACAAGTTAGCATTGGTAGGAGAAGACGACAATACATCAACGGGATTATCAATTGTTCCAGGCTATAACCTGTCAACGGGATTATCAACTGCAGGCTATAATCCATTAGGATTATCAACTCTATCGGGCTATAACTCGTCGTCAAGATTATCAACTGTTCCAGGCAATTAGCCACTTGTGTTACCCGCTACTAAGGCTCACCAATCTTCGAGTTTACCCGTCATTGATGTTTACTGGTACCATCTGCATCTTTAGCGGGACATTCAGCAACATATGCTAATAATTCTTGTTGGAATAAATCGAAGTAAAACTTACCCTCGTAAGAAATACGCATATTCAAGAAAAAGATAAGAGATAATTGCTACAGTACTTTTCTATTACTTTGACTCTCAATCTTCTTACTAAATCTGATTATATATAACTCTCTTTTATAGCCACAACTATTGCTCTGATTACTCGGACTAAATCTTTGCTCTGATACTCGGACTAGTATCTGACCCGATACAAATCGAGTCTTGGATCGGCAAGAAAAACTAATCTGAAACCAATACTTAAACAAAGATTATTTAACAATCACTCCCTAATCTTTGTATACTTACTTATATTTCATGTGCCTCAACTTCAACATGGCTCCCACACACTCGGCCAAAGACGGTGGCACAACTCAAACACGTCTTGGACGCTTACTCATTGAGACAGTCGGTCTCAACTACGACTTGCACCCCAACTCGTACTCAATTAAGGACAGTCGGTCTCAACTATGACTTACCCAACTCGTACTCAGTACTTCAAGTTGGTCACGACTTCAACTTGAGTCACACACGCAAAGAGGTGATGTGAAGATATACAAAGTGCACACGGGTTTGAATATTGTTGATCCATTGACAAAGCATCTCCCGCAACCTAAGCATGAGGTGCACACAAGAGCCATGGGTATTAGATACCTGTGTAATTAACTCTAGTGCAAGTGGGAGACTGTTGGTGATATGCTCTAGAGGCAATCATAGATATTATTGTATCACGTTTATGTTTATGAGCTATATAATAAATGTTATTATGTTTATTGAATAAATCATTAGTTATAAATATTAACAAGTATTTGACTTGTTGGTGTAGCTCTTTAACTTATATGTTGTCGTTCTAAATGTACCCCTAGTCGGATGTCACTGGTCGGAACACTAGTGACTCTATCGACCAGCACATGTGTTGATTGATGACCATGATATAATTTATGTGTATTCGGAAATCATTATACCCTACTAGGAACCGCTAACGACTCGTGGTCGAAAATGTGTTTCTAAGTCATAACCGATTACGTATGAACCTAATGGGTCACACACACTTAACTGATTGGAACAAACGTGTTCGGATAGGATCCATCACGGGCACTACATAAGGGGATGCATGAGGCTGTTGGGATACATGAGAAACATGTGACCGACAACGTGAGTTGCTCCACCGAAACCCTAGCTGCCATCTTCTCGAGTGCCCCACCGTGCGAGTTGGTGCTAGCACACGACGTACGGTGCTCCGTCCACTCCTAGACGTGTGGATACCGTAGAGACGCTACTGCGATTGCTGTTGCGCTAAAAGACGATCCACGACTTTGCAATGGACATTATTGGTTGCTAGAGGAGACATTTAACGACGAGAACTCTGGATGATCGACTACGACCACTACATCGATGCGCTAGCTCTTTGTTGGATCTGGTTGCTCCAACTCTTCTTCCGCTGCACTGCGCGTCTGGTGATAACGATCTATGATCTCTTACTTGCATGACATCCTGATTTACGTGGTAGAATTTTTGAATTATCAGCTAGCGTATTCTACCGTGTCCTTCAATCTCAACCTAATCAAGCGGATTCTTGATACCTCAAAGGTACCTTTGACCATGGTCCATGACTACATCGGTTCGACCGACTTGCTCACCGCCTACCTGCGGCCGTGGGCGAGCGGCCGGTGTGGCGGACACTGCGAGTCTACTTCCGGCCACGACATCTTCCTTAGCAACAACCTCGTGTCCTAGTCCTCCACGGGCGGATCCACTAAGGCCCACCGAGGTGCCGCGAGGACAGCGGGTAACGAGGTCCAAAATCATTTTATAGATATATATCTCAGGTATAAACAGTACAGACATCCCTCAACCCAAGCGAAGGACACGGCCACGGCCTGACGGCCCAAACCGGCTTCTGCGGCGTGGCGCATGCGCTGAGGCGTGGCCCATCCACTCGGCTAGCCGAGTGAGTCAGCGAGCGTCTTGCGTGGCCCAACCAGAGGCGTGTGCGTGGGCGACCCAGGAAGACAAGGAGCCGAGAAGGCGTGCGCATAGGCCAACAGGTGTGCAGGAGGGCGCGTAGGACTACAGAAGGCGAGGCGACGAAATTTCTAGCGGCGATTGGCGAAGCCACACACATGAGCCGGCGATCGCGAGACGGCGAAAACGGAAGAGCTACCTTCGATTTCTCATTTCTAGCGGGCGGTGGCGGTGAGCGGCGTGAGCTTCTCTTGTTAGTTGTCATCTACTCATATCTTGCCTCTTGGCTCTTGGCTCTTGGCTCTTGCTAGTTGCTTCTTGGACTGATTGTTCCAATTTCCAACAAGGCAACAAGTGGCGATGCTTCAGAGTTCAGGCATTCAGTTCACGCCTTCATGAAGCGAGTTTAGTTTGCTTGGAAGTTGGATTAAAGTATTCTGTACTAGTACTATTTTGCAGACCGTATGTATATGAATTATGAATATATGATAGAAATAGTCATGTGAGATGAGATGAGATGATTCTTGATTAGTGCATCTCTTCCTCTCGCCTCTTGTGTTACTACTTACTACTTACTACAACATGTACACTATTGATGAGATGAGATGATTACTGATTTACTGATTAGTGCATTCATGGCGTAGGCAACAAAGTGAACAGGTGATCGGTTAGGATTAATTTCTTGGATATTTTTTGGAGAGAGGAATGCAAAGTTAAGTGGCTGAGAGAGTAGTTGCATTTGCATTTTACAGTACTTAATCCATTGATATGTGTGGAGTGTGGACAGCTCAGGAATTAAAACATCGAAGCAGCATGGCTACTGACTATTTTTGTTTGTTGACCCTACTGGGTTCACGATTTTTTAAAAAAATATACTGACCCTGACCCCTCTGTGGCTCTGTCTAAATTCGTAGCACTCTGTCAAAACTGGCTCCACTGGAAGCAATCCTGTAACTCCTCACTCCTGTTTGATATTGATGCCGGCCAGATTTGGATTTGAGTTTTTTACTACTTGAGAGTTGAGACACAATGTCAAATAAGTAAGCCTCATAATTTTAAATAATTGATTACAAATGTATGCTTCTATTATTTTTGTAGTACAAATATCTAATGGAGTATTCAAATAATTGGCAAATGACAGGTAAATTTATGGAAAAGTTTCTTAAAAGAAAAGCACCACCACGAGAGGAGAATGATGTCCCATCACATGAACAGAATGATGGCCCCTCCCATGAAGAAAATAATACCACTAATGCAGGAATTTCACCTACAGAAACAATCAATTGGGAAGAGGAGATTCAATTTGATCCCGGTAAAAGGAGAAGAATAGAGGAATACCTTCCTAATCAAAAGGATGTGGTAAGAAGAAAGTACATTGATAATGGGCCTTGCCAACCTCGCACTTTTGATTTTCCATATTCAACGATTGGCGGTAAAAATAGAAGGTTTAATTCTGAATGGTTTACTGAGTTTGGGAGTTGGCTTGAGTATAGCGAATCCAAAGATAGAGCATATTGTTTTTATTGTTTCTTGTTTAGAGGCCGCAACAAGAAGGAAGCTGGGTATGATGCATTTGTTACAAGCTGGATGGTCTAGTTGGAACAAAAATTTAAATAAAGGAGCATGTAGGAGATGTCAATAGTGTTCACAACCAAGCAAAGAGAGATTGTGATTCTTTGTTGAAACAAGACCAACACATTTATGTTGCTTTGAATAACCAAAGTAATGTTGAGAAGATTGCTTATTATACTCGACTAAATGCCTCAGTTGATGTTGCTAGAGTGTTATTGAAGCAAGGATTGCCTTTTCGAGGCCATGATGAGTCCGATGAGTCCTCCAATAAAGGAAATTTCAAGGAATTCTATGCTTATACTGGTGGCGAATCCAAGCTGTAGAGGCAAGGTTGTGGGCAATAATGCTCCAGGTAATAATTTGATGGTGTCTCCAAGCATTCAAAAGGACATAGTACATTGTTTTGCAAAGGAAATATTGCAATCTATTCTTGAAGAAATTGGACATGATGTGTTTTGCTTGCTAGTTGATGAGTCTAGGGATGTGGCTTGCAAAGAACAAATGGCGGTGGTCTTGAGATATGTTGATAAATGTGGAATTGTTAAAGAGAGGTTTGTTGGTCTTGTTCATGTAAAAGAGACAACTTCTTCGTACCTCAAGTCCTGTATTGATTCTTTATTTGCGGAATATAAGCTAAGCTTGAAGCAAGTAAGAGGCCAAGGATACGATGGTGCTAGCAATATGCGAGGTGAGTTCAATGGCTTGCAATCATTGATTATGAGAGAAAATAGCTCAGCATATTATATCCATTGTTTTGCTCACCAGCTTCAATTAGTTGTCGTGGCTGTTGTAAGAAAGCATAAAGGCATTGGTAACTTTTTTGATATGATTTATGTTTTGCTAAATGTGGTTGGTGGATCTTCCAAGAGAAGGGATAAGATTCGAGATATCAATCGAGAACAAGTGCATACGCCTTAGGTTGTGGGTTACTTAAAAGCTGGGACGAGTTTAAATCAAGAGCTATGTCTTCAAAGACAGGAGACACTCGTTGGAGTTCTCACTATAAGACTCTTAAGAGTTTGGTTGATTTGTTCCCAACGGTTGTTAAAGTGCTAGAATATGTGGAACATGAAGACAAGGATGATAAAAATAGAAGGCAGGCATGGGGGCTTTTAGTTTATTTTCAGTCATTTGATTTTGTGTTTTATTTGCAGCTTATGTTGACCATCTTAATAATCACAAACACATTGTCATTAACTCTACAAAGGAAGGATCAAGACATTGTGAATGCCATTGATTGTGTGAAATCAACCAAAAGCCATTTGGATGAACTTAGGAGGCATGGATGGGATTACTGTCTTAGATGAAGTGTATGCCTTACGTGAGAAGCATGATATTTTCAAATTGGAAATGGGAGAAGCATCGTGAATCCAAAGAAGCCACGTAAAAATGCGGAATTACCAACAAGCATCATTATGATGTAGATTGTTTTAATGACGTTCTTGATTGGTTACTTCAAGAACTCGATGGTGGCTTCAATGAGAAAAACTCTAGATTGCTTGTTTGCTCGGCCGTTTTGAGTCCAAGAGAATCATTTCGTGATTTCAATTTGGAGCATTTGATGGATCTAGCTAAACTTTATCCCATTGATTTTGATGTGGGAATTGGGGACCTTAAACACCACCTTCGCCTCTACATTCTTGGCGTGTGTGCGGATGATAGATTCTCTAACATAGAGACTATTAGCGACCTTTCTCAAAAATGGTGGAGACAAGGAAACATATTTGCTATCCTTTGGTTTATCGACTTTTAAAGCTAACACTAGTATTGCATGTTGCCCTTTACTCTGATTGAGAGATGCTTTTGACCATGAAAATTGTGAAAACATATTTCGCAATCGCATTAGCGATGACTTCTTGAGAGATAGCCTTATTTGCTATGTGGAGAAATGCGAAATGGGGAAAGTTGCCAATGATGATGTAATTCATCGCTTCCAGAACTTAAGGGAGCGTAGAAAGAAAATATAAAATGTAATGTACTTATCTTTGTTTCGATAAATTCATGGTTCTTTTACTAAAAAAATTTACTAAGTGATTTATTCTACTTTTTGTAGGCTATCAAGGTCAGATGTTGTTTTTTTGCCAATGCCGACCATCTTTGTCCATGGTTGGGAACTTTATCCATCATTTATTCACTTTGCTACAGTTAACCAAAACTACTACTAGGAGTGTGAGACTTTTTGTTTTGGTGAGCATTTTGATGGTTATTTCTTTATACGTCATGTAGAATTGTTTAACACGTTATTATTCTAATTTCAATACAACATTGCTTTATAAGTAGATATATGTGATATGTATGGGACACCCGATCATTTTCATTCTGGATCCGCCCCTGGTCCTCCAAACGGTAAAACACCGTCTCCCGCTCCGGTGCAGAGGCGGAATACCGCGCCTGTGGCTAACGTCGTGGCCGAAGCATGCTGGCTCCGTCAACTCCTCGCCGAACTTCGTCACCCTCTTCACCGAGCCACCATCGTCTACTGTGATAACATCAGTGTCATCTACCTCTCCACCAGCCCTGTCCAACATCAACGCACTAAATATGTGGAGATTGACCTCCATTTTGTGCGCGGGTTGCTCTCGGAGACGTCCGTGTTCTATATGTTCCCACCTCTTCGCAGTACACTGACATCTTCACCAAGGATTTGCCGACAGCTGTCTTCCCTGAGTTTTGCTCCAACCTGAACGTTCGTTCTACTCCCGCTCTGACTACGGGTGTGTTAGCTAGTCTGAACAGTACATGCAAAGCATGGACGCCCGTCCAGCTGTCCCGCGCGTGAACGCCGCACCATGCAAGGCATGCACGTCCTCCTATCACTGCATGCAGCCTGCTATGTATAGCTCGCTAATTGCTCTTGTAGTTTATATATACCGTACCGATGGCTAGCAATACAAACAAAGTATGTGCATTAATTAAATCTTTCCGCCTTCAGACATATATCAACACAATAAGCGAAGGAGCAAACAACAGTATCAGCAACATAGTCAATGACCAATGCCGATGCAACCACCATGGATGTGGTACTGTCCTTGGATGATTAATTCATAATCCACTAAGTTTTACAATTTCATCTCACATCAACTACAGCGGGTTGATTCCATGCGGACAAAAAGTGATCGGCTATATAAGCCGGTAACATCTGGAAATTAAGACTGATCACGCTATACAAAAATCACCAAAAGTCGATTGACCATCAAGCCAGCTGGTCTGACCACATGAGCAGAAGCAGCAACGCTTGCAATAACGAAGGCAACGACAAGTCATTCCACGCAAGGGCAAAGGTGATAAAATTCTACTAGCGACTAACGGAAGAAAGGAGTGGCGAGTCAAACAGAAATGTGCATATTGGTCAGATCTAGTCGAAACCATGGGATCGGAACGGTCTACTACATCGCCCGCAGAGTTGATAGCACAAGAAGCCGATGAGGCTATGTATCTTCGAGAAACTGGACATCCATAGGCACTTGGAAGCTTTATACATAAGAGACCATATTGATGGTAAGCCGATGTCTAAAATGCTCGCGGTTAGCGGAGCTGAAGTGAATTTAATGCCATATTGTTGGAATTAGACTCATATGTGTAAAAGCCTATTCATTTCTAAAATTTTAAAGCATGCAAACTCTTAGACTAGTAGTTTTAGACCAGAGGTATCAGATTAGGGTGGTCGAAGCCTTATACTAGTGTGATCGAAGACAAAGAAAAAACAAAATGAACACCTCTTTAACAACGCATACATGCGTTGGTAAAAATCCAAATAGGTGTTGGCACTACTACAAAGAAAGATCATCACATATAGTTTTTAAACGTGCGAATTTGCATCTGTGATGACGATGGTTATCACGACGGTTTTTCAACAAATGCGTAATAAAACCATCATGGCGGTTTTTAACAAAACCGTCGTGATATACCACTATCACATACGGTTTTTAAATAAAATCGTATGTGAAGAGTCACTATCACAGACGATTTTTAACAAAAACATTTGTGTCATCAGTACATGACAATAATAAGACTTCATACCAATAAATTTTAAATCTTTCATGGAAACAAGTTTCTTAATATTGGAGGAGTGCAGGACGGAACTTTCACACCATGCAAGCTTTGACACGATTCATTTCTCTCGGCCTTGGATAAAGTGTAGCAAGTGGGGAAATGTCGTTAAATCCTTTATCTATCTCTTTGGTACTAACCCGGTTCTTATGTTCATATCAAGCAAGTCACGTCATGCGTTAACACCGTCTTTTGTTTTGCCACTCTTTGATGAGAGAGACCAATCAAGCTATCACATACATTCTTCTCCACGTGCATGGCGTCGATCGATGGCGAACTTCTAAGTACTCCCAATAAGGCAAGTCCCAAAATGTTTCTTCGGATGTTTTTAGGGGTCCTTAATTCGTCCCTTCCCAAGCACAACATCGATATCCTTAACCATATCATAGACCTCTTTCCTCTAAAAGTTTTGGAGTGAACTATCCTCCTTATTTCCGTCGAATTGCTTCTTCATCTTGCGGTATGGGTGAATCACGGGAAGGAACCCACGATGGCGCATATACGATTTCTGTGAGTTGTTGACCATACACTCTCGGTACCATCTAAGCGGGCGGACGGGCTTTGGCTCCTTTTATGCGAAACCCAAGGGCGAAAATCATTGTTTCAAAGTGTCACAAGATCTTCCAGCAATTGTGCTAGGTACACATCAATATCGTTCCCAGGTTGCTTCGGCACTTGGATAAGTAGTGACATCAAAATGTATTTCTGCTTCATACACAACCAAGGAGGAAGGTTGTACATACATAGATTCACAGGCCAAGTGCTATGTCATTTGCTCATGTTGCTTAGAAGGATTCATTCGTCTGTACTCAACCCTAACCTTATGTTCCTTGGTTCCTTTTGAACTCTTTGAAGCTCCGATCGAAGTTTCTCCATTGGGCGAATCGGCGGGGTGTACGAGCTTTCCATCTCTCTTACGCTCCTCAGTGCCAACGCATCAATCTTGCCTCCTTTTGGTTCGCAAATAAACGCTTCAAACGTGGGATCATAGGCAGATACCACAACATCTTAGCAGGAGGTCCTTACTTCGCCTTAGCAGTATCCTTACGCTTGTATCGAGATGCTTTGCAAACGAGACATACATGCATGTTTGCATACTCTTTACGGTAGAGGATACAATAGTTCGGACATGCATGTATTCTTTCCACTTCTATTCCCAATGGACAAAGAACCTTCTTGGCTTGGTAGGTCGTGGTGGACAACACGTTGCCCTCCGAAAGGATGTCAACTAAGAGACCTAACAACGCCGTAAAACTCTTGTCGGACCAACCATTACTTGCCTTCAAATTTAGCAGTTCAAGCACGGTGGACAACCTTGTGTACTCCGGCTTGCAGCCAGGCAACAAAGGTTTTTCCGAGTCCTCCATTAAACCCTTGAATTTACAAAACTCTCTCTCACCTAGTCCCTTCTGCATCGCGTAGCATCTGATCCAGATTGTCATCATGCGACCTATCCTCACCAAAAGCACATTCCACATCCTGCATATCGTTGACTTCCTCGGCGATGTCGTCATTACTGGCTTCTGGTATAATCTGCTCTTCACCGTGACTGGTCCAACATGTCTATCCTTTTTTGAAACCCCTTCGTATTAAGTGAGCTTCGATCTGCGCCGGGTTGTTAAACATTTTCATATTACCGCAATGAATGCATGGACAGTACAAAAATTTTATCCCTTTCTTCAACATATCACGCTTCGTGGCTCTTCTAAAAGCCAACACGCCATTAATATACTCTTCACTCACACGGTTCTCAACGTACATCCAGTCTCGATCCATCTACACGTATACACATAACAAATTAATTAATGTTAAATTATATTAATAAATGACAAGTACCATAACTATTAACCAAACATACTAAAATTTGTTAGTGATTAACCTAGAGCAAATATAAAGGATTATGTACAGATTGTTACCCTCAGAGCTCACGACGAATATAAAGGATATTCATGCATCGAATAGGATTTACATCTACCACCATCCCTAACATAACAATTTCATATCGACATACATGCTTGCATAATAGATTTTTCAAAAAGAAATATAGTAAGTAAATAGTACGATTGACGTCTAATAAAAAAGAGTTGGACTCATTGAGGTTTACGCTTTCCAATTGCGGAAACATATTTCCTCATAACTAAAAGTGCATTTCTTTATTTTCATCTGGATTTCATTAATCTGACATGTGGAGTCCACATGTTAGTGACTCATCTATTAATAAAGTTTTGGCTCATCTAACAGAGACTTAATTAACTCAACTACTCTAATCATTACTCTGTCCTAATCAACCCTGATTTGGTCTTAATGGCCGGAGTTGGTGCTACAGGAGAAGAGCGGCGAGAACTCCTCGAGCTTGAGGTGGTTTTCACATTTGAGCCTAACTGGGGTAGGTGAGTGAGTGTATCATCTTCAGGATGCTATTGTGATGCTGTCGCTAGTAGCAGGACCAAAGGTCACCGGAGCAGCGGCGGCATGGTTGCCCGGGGTGGCGCCATTATCTGCTAACTTGAAACCTAAGCTATGATAGCTCATCCTCTAATCTAATGCATGCTTAAACTTCAATGAGCTACTAGGAGCTCACAGAGGCTTTGGAGACACTAGAGGATGACTAGAGCGACTTGACAACTTTGGCGTGGCGTATGAAGGAGGCCCCGTTGACGACGCTCTGGCGATAGAAATGCTACAATAAGGTGCGCATTAGCTTCCAAGCATCCTGAGGATGGTAGAGGCCGAAGGAATCATCAGGGAACTCACCAAGTCAGCTGCTACCTAGAAAATGGTTGTGGCGGCCGAAAATGGGGAAGAAGGTTGAATCAGAAGATCCTCTGCGATCGAAGCTTCATGCAGAGGGAAAACATCGGTGAGGTTTAAGAAATTATTTGACATGAAAAGAGAGGTCCAAACTCACGGTTTGCTGAACAAGGAAGTCTAGAGAAAAAAGAGGCGTCGAAGCTCACAAAGCGCTGAATGAGAAAGTCAAGAAATAATATCTTTGGAGATGTATCACGAGCGGTTCTAACCAAGAAGCATGCAGTGATACTCCACTATCACAGACCAAGAAGCGTGCATGATACTCACATTATCACGAGCGGTTCTTGGTGCGTGATACTCTCACTATCACAGACGGTTATACAAATCCGTCTATGATAGTTAATATCACAGATGATTCATCTTGAAATCATCTGTGATTATTTATCCTGAGCGGTTCGAAGAGCAAATGCAGTAATGGCGTCTTCTATGACCTATTTTGTAGTAGTGTGGTGTGGTCTATACCAATGCATTTAATATGTGTTACTATTAAGTCCATTACGAGAGTCTATTACAACAGATAAACAACCGTTGGTAATAGATATGAAAAGGCGTTGCGAAGTAACAATGGATACAGTCAGGTTGTAACTACACTTGGATGACTTTTGCTATTGCGAGATTAAAACCTCTATGTATTACTTTAATATATAAGAAAAGACCGTATGTCTTCGTTGATGAGGACATCACTCTTTCGGATACGCACTACACAAAATCCTCCGGATCTGCTAAACTACAAGGTCATATGACAAGAGCTCGTGCACGTCACTTAAATTATGAGGTGAGCTCGTTTCTAGGTGCTTATAATTTATCTATGCAAAATGGTATTCTACCTAAAAATTGTGATCTTCTGTTACTTAGGAATGATGGAGAGGATCCAAACCATCTATGACCGATTCTCGTGATCGCAAGCTCTCGACCGGATCTGCGGATCCACGACAGTCTCAAGCTCTATGACCAGTCCAACGACCAGGCTATCAGATCTACGACCAGGTCTCAAGTTCTACGACCAACCCTAGGACCAGGCCCACGACCAATGACAACCATGTTGAGAGTTAGTCAGAGACATTGAAATAAGGTGCTGCGTCACCGTTTTGGGACTAATAAGACCTTGTAAGCGTGGTGAGGTCAAAGCCCAGGATGTGTACGCCTCTCCACTTGGCAGCACAATCCTTGGTCGACCTCCTCATGTTCTCCCCCCTATATATTGCATGCGGTATACGGTTTAGGGTTAGGTTTTTCTTAGATTATTACATCTTTGCGGGTTCGGCGTTTACGGTTTGAAAAACCCCACTTTGTGAACTTCATCCAAATCCACAATATATTTCAGATTGCATCTATCTTGTTCTTGTGAGTTGCTTCGATTGCTTGCAGGAACCATAACCCTCATGGTTAGGTCGATCGCGTGCGAGCGTGGTTGATAACGACAGTTGTGCGGGTGTAGCGAATTGCGAGGTGAAGATCATAGGGTCGGAAGCCTCAAAGCGGCAACGTCCTCACGACGAAACAAATCGAACCTATCGGAAGATCGGGCCGCCGTTACTCATCATTCGTGGTCGTAACCCCTAAGGCTAACGACCTCACTGGTCGTAAGGATTCCAAAGGTTACATAATAAATACCCTGGTCGGACAAGGTCCCGTACCTAGTCCCCGACCAGTTAAACGGCTCGTAAAGCTATGAACTGATATCTGGATACAAATCCTGGTATATCCTTTACCATGTGATGAATGGAACGCGTGTTGTGTACTCCATACCACGCGACGTTAAACAATCCTAAGACACTGACTAATGGTTGAATGTCTCACCGACATTAAACCGCACAGCAGTTGATACTTTAATCAACTACCACCTCCCTCCGACTAGAAGCAACACTTCACACAGGCATCTTCTCCCGAAACAACTGCTACCTCTTCGGAAGCTATTTAAAGATGGAGCATGAAAGAATCGGAGGGAGAGAAGAAAAGAGATCATACTCTGAGAAGAAAGATAAGAGGCTATTGGCATTAGATTCATACTTTTCATCTATTTCAATAGCATAGCCAACATCATACTTAATGTAACTAGGATTATTCCTTTGCCTGATCGTAGGCATTCCTTGTAAACAGTCAGTTCATAGTATAAAGAGCGACCTCATTATCTTCCAGGAGATACACATCATTTTCCTTTATTTTTATATATTATCATAAGATCGGCGATTTGATAAATCGGCAATTGCTGCCGTCCGTGGGGAAGAAGTTGCAAATTTCCTGAAGAAATTCTTCTCTCATCAAATCCTCACCCGTTCCTCATAATCGCTCATGCGACTATGGCAGGGAGTTGGGACGAGGAAAAGCGGTTCGACTTGGGCGACTACTCCAACCGACATGGATTGCACCATCCGTCATTTCGACCGGTAGGTTCCTATTATAGTTGAACCTACTATTAACAATTGCAAAATTAATCGAGTCTTAATAGATGGAGGTAGTTCTTTAAATATTTTATTTGCGGGAGCATTAGAGGAAATGTAGATTCCCAGATCTAAGGTAAAACAAGTGAAGTATGCTTTCCACGGCATAGTCCTGGTTCTCAAGTAAAGCGATAGAGGCGGTCTCCTTAGGTTCGTTCGGAAGGCGACAAGTTACGAGCAGAGAAGGTTTCATTTTATGTGGTCGATTTGAAGCGCATATAATAGAATCCTTGGTCGTCAGGCTCTAACAAAGTTCATGATAGCCACGCATTCTGATTATCGAGTCTAAAGATTCGAGCCAAAAGGAGTCATCATGGTTCTAGGAGATAAAAATAGCTTATGCATGTGATCGAAGTCTTTTGAGGTGGTCGATGAACTCCAGGCCGGAAAAAGCGACTCATCGCAATGCGAGTCAAGCACTCGGACCAAAGATGACACCAAAACCATCAGACCGGACAAAGAGGTACCACTCAACAAAGGTATTTCTCTAGAGAGCGCCAAGTCGCCACATGGGACGAGAAACACAGCGTGTTTATCCCAAAGGTCTTTGGTCGGAGAAAGGCTCAACCTCAAATAGGAAGAGTCGCTTGTCTCCTTCCTACGAGCAAACCAGGACGTATTCGCCTGGCAGGCGTCCGACATGCCCGGAGTCCCGGGAGGTGATCGAGCACGAGGCTAGTTCTCGGCTGACAAAAAGCTGGACAAACAAAAGCTAAGGCGTTTTGCACTGATCGAAGGAAACAATCCAATCGGAGATCGACAAGCTCCTCAAAGTGGGTTTGTTCGTGAAGTCAACCACCCTCGATGGCTCGCTAACCTGTAATGGTTTGAAAGAGTAATGAGAAGTGGCGAATGTGTATTGGTTTCACGGATCTTAAAAAGCTTGTCAGAAGGATGATTTTCCCTTTCGCATTGACCAACTTGTAGACTCTACCTGCGGGTGTTAGTTATTAAGTTTTTAGATCGTGTTGGTACCACCAGTTAGTATGAGTAAAGAAGATGAGTAGAAAACTTCCTTCATCACTCCATATGGCACTTCTTGTTATGTTAAGATGACTTTTGGTCTCAAAAATCTTTGGTGTGACTTTTCAAAGGTTAATCTTTGAAAACTTTTAGTCACGAGATAGGTCAAAATCTAGAAGCCTATGTTGATGATTTGGTTGTGAAGAGCATCAACGCCGGCGATCACATTCTCGACTTACAAGAGACTTTTAATAACTTGAGAAGGCATAACCTCAAGTTAAATCCAGAAAAATGTGTGTTCGGAGTATCCGCTGGAAAACTTCTCGATTTTCTAGTTTTGATTATAGGTATCAAAGCAAATCCAGTGAAAATAGCGTCCATCGACCATATGCGCCCTCCGACCACAAAGAAATAAGTCCAAAAACTAACCAGTTGTATGGCAGCACTAAGTCGTTTCATAGCAAGGTTAGGGGAAAAATGATTACCTTTCTTTAAAATTCTTCGAAAGCATAGAAGTTTTGAATAGACTAAGAAAGCAAACGATTTCTTTGAAAAACTTAAAGAGTACCTTAGGAGTAACCCGGTCTTAGTCTCTCCAAGACCGAAAGAACCATTGCTGATTTACGTGGCTGCAGCGCCACAAGTCACATCAACAGTGTCTTGATCGTAGAACGTGAAAACGTCCAACGACTAAAATATTATGTGAGCGAAGTTTTACATGGACCAAAGGAAAGATACCCATATGAACAAAAGCTGCTCTATGGTCTCCTTATGGCTTCAAGGAAACTAAGGTATTACTTTCAGGCCCACAAAGTAGTCGTACCTACTGGATATCCCCTTGGTCAAGTCCTTGGAAATAGGAATCGGGCAAATAGTAAAATGGGCGATTGAACTAGGGGCGTTAGACCTCCATTTCATCTCACGAACAACAATAAAGTCTCGAGCAATAGCGAATTTGTTACGAATAGACAAACCACGAACCCAAGTAAGAACGAGAGTACGAACACCACAATGAGTGGACAATGTACTTTGGCGGTTCCTTGATGCTCAAAGGATCGAAGTGGAGTCATCTTGATATCCCCTACTAGGAACACATCAAGTATGCCATCGGTTTAACTTTCACCTTTCGAACAATGTAGCGAGAATATGAAGGTTTCTTGGCAAGACTTGACGGCTCGTTTGCTCGGGATTAAATAAATTACTAGTGAAAGGCGATTCTCAACTAGTAGCGAATCAAGTGGGGAAAGAGTATCAATGCTCAAGTACCAAGATGTCATCTTATCTGGTGGAAGTATGGAAACAAGAAAAGCACTTCTTCGGTTTCCAAATCCAACATATTCCTAGAAAGAAAAACTTTCTAGCGGACCGGTTGTCACGGATGGCCTCCACGAGTCCACAGTCACTTTGGAGTTTTCTCGAGCAACTCGATTCACCCTCTGTAGTTGAGCATTCCGAGGACATAAATGTTTCACATCAGGTCGTACAAATTGATTATGATAACATGGATGCTCCACAGATCGGTGACGATCAGGGTAGAGATTGGACGACTTCGATCAACAATTACATTCAGCATGACACAATCCAGAAGATGATGTAGAGGCTGATAATATAGCTCAAAAAGCCAAATCATACACTTTAATTGAATGTACCTTGTATAAACGAGGATCTCATGGAGTGTTGATAAGATGCATATCTCAATCGGATGGCATTAAGTTGCTAACCAAAATTCATGGAGGAATCTGTGGAGCACATCATTCCTACAGAACGTTGGTCGGTAAAGCCTTCAGGCTAGGATACTATTGGCCAACTGTCCTTCATGATGCAAAAGAGCTCGTGATGAAGTGCGTACAATGTCAGTTTCCTAGCCGACAAGTACATCAGTCGACACAAGCTTTGCATAAAAATCTTCTTTCTTGGTCTTTTGCAACCTGGGGACTAGACATTCTGAGACCTTTCCCAAGAGCACCCAGGGGCTTCTTATTCCTTTTCGTCATGATTGACATGTTTACAAAATGGATCGAGGCCGAGCTAGTTGTTAAAACTACAACTGAGGCCGCTAAGAGATTTCTTACAAAAAATGTGATCACACGATTTGGTGTACCCAGTCGTATAATCACAGACAACGGTACCCAGTTTTCAAGTGGTAATTTCCAGGAATTCTGCGATGAACTTGGTATCAAAGTCCATTTTGCGTCTGTTGCTCACCCACAGAGCAATGGAGCCGTTGAGCGTGCGTAGGAACCGAAGAGTCAAGAACCAAAGAATCTAACGAGGCGGAGAGTCTAACAACATCTGAGTTCTTTTGGATATGATCTTTCGGCGACAACTTCATCGACTTGGCGGTGTGTATCGCATGCCATCTCGCGATCACTGCCGATTCTGTTGGTATCTGCTCATGGCTTAATCGGCACTACTTTGTGATCTTTTCCATATCAAGCTGTTCCAGCGAACTAGGAATATTCATAAGGATCGACTTCACTTCACTTCTATGCGAGGTATCCCAACTAAATATTTCGGGCCTAATATTATCTGTCAACTTTTATACATGGCCTAAATATTTAGAGACACCAAGTTTGCTGCATGAAGTGATTAGCTTTGTAATATTTGGCCAAACAAGGGCTGAAATGCAAAGATGTGAGGCCAAATGTTCGTGCCATACAATCTGTTGAGGAACCTTCGATGGCTAGTCCAGTCCGAGCGATTACCTCGTAAACAAACTCATAATCGTAAGAACAATCTAAGAACACAAGAACAGAATAATAGATTGAACACAGAGATATGACGGGACTTCTGGCTTCTCTCTATTGCTCTTCTGTAAAACTGTAGTACAATAGTTGGGAGTTCTCCCTTTATATAGTCTACTGGGAGGATGAGGAGGCCATCATGGGCCAGCTCTGCCTGACCTGGGTCCGATTTCTTAACACTCCCCCTTGGACATTCATCCATCATGCCCATGTCTCGTCAAAACTCTATAAAAACCCAGTGGAAAAAATTTGGAGAAAAAGTACATGAAACACGTTACTGTCTGTCTTTGCTGCACGAATTGCCTCATTAAAAACTTTAGCCGAGAACTTTAGGAAAAACTCATCAAGGGAAAAAGAGTACAATCCACCCAAGTTCATTTAATCTCTTGGATTTATTTTTTGGGTACTCGATCTTTGTGATCAAGCTTTAAAAAAGAATTCATAAAGATTCTCCTTCAGAATTCAGCACTTCTCTAAATCTCTAAATCTCATCATTCCAATTCAGAGATTACGAAAAATCAGCTCAAAAATTCTACCAACTCTAGAGATTCCAAACACAAGCTCACTTTGATAGAATCAAGCACCACGACAATCATTTTCTTAAAAACCGTCTCATAGCCATCATCAAGAAGTGAGAAAGAGAAGGAGATTATACCTAAGCTTGTCCACAAGGCGACATCCTTTAGAATGAATTTGTTGTTCACCTAATTGATCCTGTTCCTTCAATTAGCCCTTGTGTATCATCTCCAAAGGTGATGAAGTCATCACTGTTGCTTGCGTGAAAGAGGTAAACCATTTTGAGTTCGGTCATGTGGCGTGAACATCAGGAGTCAGCGAACCATGTGTTCTTCCCTTTCGCGATAATCACGAAAATCAAGGAACAAAAGAGCGATGTGTCTCAATCTGGGTTAGATAAACATGATTTAGGAATCGATCTTGAGACACCGTCTACAAGGAGTATACAAACCGAAGTACTATCCTTGATTTCATCTAACATACGATTATGAGCAATGTTTAAATTAAAATGAGACTTTTTTGTCCATGGGATGTCGGCCGGCGTTGGTGGCGGTGACCGTGACCAAAGCGGTCGGGCCGGTGACCACCGATCGACCTTGATCGATAAACTTTAGAATTAGGATATCTAGACACATAATGATTTGCATGAGAGAAAAATCCTAATCGGGTTTATTCTTTTCGGTGTTACCATGTCTCATAGAAGCTCTAGGTTGCATGAATGAAATTCTATCAAAATTTTTCCTATCATTTTCAACCTCATGTGAAATTCAATCAAATGCCCACCTTTCTTGCAATAAGTGCAATGGTACTTGGTACCACTAGAAGAAGCACCATTTGAGTTAATACAAGGTTGGGCAAAACCTGTGATTTAAAAGATGTTTTTGCGAGGTTGGGTTTTGAATTCAATTAAACCTTTTTCCAAGACTTGAATGACTTTTGGGTTTGAATTGTCTTGAAAAGAATTGAATCCTAAACCTTGCTTCTTATAAGGAGTTTTAGACTTGTCAAGAATCATGTTTAATTGTTTCTTACCTTTAGAAAATTTCTCTAATGTATCATGAAGGTAAGCATTTTCTTTACTCAAGTTAACACAAGCATCACAAGTTTTATCCATAGATTTCTCCTTATACAAAGCAATTTCAAGCTTAAGAGCGGAACAAGAAGCACAAGTAGTATTTTCAATATTATCCTTAAACAGCATATTTGACTCTAGCGACTTCTAAGATATCTTTGATTTCACGTTCCTTTTCTAAACATGAAGTGCAAGGGCTAGAATCAAACACATCAAAGGCAATCAATTTACTAGATTCTAAACATTTTTCACAAGGAGCACTTTTAATTTCATTTAGTTCAGATCTAGCATTCTCAAGTTGTTGTCTGAAATATTATGAGTGTTTGTAACTTAGTAATTTACGAGTGCATAGCATGACAAGATAAACATTCATCAGGTTCAAGAGTCTTAGCATTTTTAAGCTCTACTTTCGGTTTGTTAATCTTTGACTCTAATTTCTTATTTTTTGTCATAACAAATTCTAGCGCTTCATCTTGACTAAGCAATTGCTCAACTATAGAATCATATTTAGCGAAAGCTCATCATAAGAAAAGATACCTCATTATCATCAATATCGTCAGTATCGACCATGAAGCACATGCCGGTGAAGTCTTTGGCCTTCCTTTCTTTTTGCCTTGAGGATCTCCTCCTCCTTGTCCTCCTCCTCCGGTATCCACATCACTCAAGGATTGATCCTCAAAGCGGCAAGGACCGGTGGCGGCCTTCACAAGCTTATTCGCCTCATACCTTGATTTGTTGAAAGGAGGCTTCTTCGGTGGCTTTCCTTCCTTATGATTGCTCTTACCTTTCGACAGGGCAATTTGCCGGATATGATTTAGCTCACCACATTCATAGCATGTCAGGACCACCTCTCTTTTATTTCTCACATTATTATAGGCCGTGTGAATTTTTAGCTAGAAGAGCTAACTCATTTCAGGGGAATACTTTCAAGCTCCTCTTCATGAATAGCGAGATAAACAAGCAAATGAAAATCCGGAAGAAGATTCAAAAAGAGTCATCAAAAGCCTTTTTGAGAGGATGCGCTACCAAAGCTAAATTATCTTTCTTGGGATGATCAACTCTTTTAATTTCATGAGTCTTGAGTTTACTATAAAGCAATTCTAAAGTAAGACTTGAAAGATCAACATTTTCCTCTATAGCGGTAGCTTTCATCTCCCACTCCTTGGTGTTGATTGCGGCCAAGAGATGGGTTGCATTTTGATTGAGAATATTCAATATCAACGACTTTCATTTGATTAATTACTTTATTAAAGCGTGAAAATGTCATCGATGCTCTCTCGGAGCGCATCTCGAATTTATTGTATTCACGCTTGTAAGCAGTTTGGCGCACCTTTTGATTTGGGACGAACCCTCATGATATGTTTAGTGTTCCAAATTTCATCTTGTGATTGAAAGATTACAAATTGATCATATTCTTGTCTACCAAGTGCACCATATAAAAGATTCTTAGCCTTATTGTTGTTAGCCAAAAGAATTGCGAGCGCGGTGTAGCAATTTCGAGGGATAACGGTGAGGCTCTAACAACATCCCAAATAGCTTGTCCCTCACTCTCAAGAAAAACCAGCATCTGATTCTTCCAATAGGCATAGTCGTGCCCATCGAAGATCTGCGGTTTAGTAGAAAACTTATCCATCGCCAAAGTTCGGTGACCGGTTAAGATCAAGATTGAACTAACCTTGCTCGATACCACTTGTTGGACCGTAAAGGCGACTAGAGGGGGTGAATAGAACACGCTCACTTTTTCACAAATTATGAACTCAATACAATTTTACTCCGGTAGCTATTAGAAAGCTATGAAGATCAATATACGATCAATGGAAGACTAGTATTGAATCTAATTAAATCCCTAAGCAAAATAACAAAATCAATTAAGATTGCAAAGACTCACGGCACAGGCGGTCGCCAGCTGTACCCAACCGGTCGGACCGATTAGGGCGGTCGACCGGCGTTGTCTTTGGCGGTCGGACCGCTCAAAATCGATCGGCCGGTGATAACAATGATCGGCCGGCGACTCGAACCGATCTGCAGCGATAAATCGGCCGATGGCGAAGTTGCAATTAGGTGAAACTTTTGATTCTCAACTCCAATCTTTATGAAACTTTGCACACACCTTCTATATGCTATTGAGAACCTATTCAATCGAATATTATGATAATTCTTGGAGCGATCTTGAGCAATTGCCAATTGATTAACGAGAAGGTCTAAAAGCAGGGCAGAACGAAAACTTGATCCTAATGCTTGTTCGTGAGAGATTGATGATCAAGATGATGCTAGATAGATTCACATATCACAGCAAGTTAATCCACGTGAAAGAATCAATCACAAACTTCGCGGATCAAAGGAAGCCCTAAAAAACGAAATTGAAAGCAAGAGCGAAGGAGACTTATCTCAAGCAAACCTTGCATAGATTGATTTCGTGATTGATCTTGGATTACATCCACATCATCATGGATCGATGAGACAATCAAAGATCACGAAATTCTCCACAAACCATCAAGAGCCCTAGCCTCCACCTCAACTCCCTAAAGACAATTAGGGTTTTGAAACATAAAAAGCGAGAGAGAGAGGTGCGACCACCATCTCCTCCTATTTATAGTGGAGGCCTAAAACTCCTAGGGTTTGACTTAATTGGGCTCCGTTAAGGCCCACCAACAAGCGGGTCACACACGCTTCATGAGCGTCGTCTTTAACTTTGACCTAAAGCCGCTTCACCATGCGTCATGGATTTGCCAATAGGTCACCATTGTCCATCTTGTGTCACGCTTGAGTCGTTGACCTCGCGATATCGTCAATCGTTACGGACCTCAACTCTTGAGTCTAGTCCGATCCTCCTCGTGGGTTGACCGTCGTTGACCACCAAGCAACCTGCACAACCACGAGACAAGAAAACACGTATTCGGGAACAAGTTCTTCACAACTTGACCCATGTTAGTCAAAACATGCATCATGCAAATCATATGCCATGAATCCAATGACTTTGACCTAACAAAACAACATCGCCACGAAGTTGGCCGGCGTTCAAGTAAGCGGTCGACCGCTCGGGTGGCGGTCGGACCGCCCTTGGCGGTCGGACCGCTCCACACGGCAGCCGTCGGACCTTACATGGACTTAGCGAAATTCAAACTCCCAAATTCGAAACCTTCGGAAATTAAAAGCGAATAGAACTTCTTCTGGAGACTCCAAAATTATGAGACCAAGTGCATTGGGATCCTCGACTTGCCTACAACACCTATTTTTGCCCACTCGTTTTGAACACTTTTAGGTCACCACCGGTCCGACGCCCACATGGCCGGTCAAATAGATTTGGGGCCGATCGGACCGCCGTGCAAGGACCGGTCGGACCGCCCATCGAATACACTGTAGCTTTGTCGAAAACACGTGAAACTACAAACCAAGTAAACGCCATTGCCAATTGTCACATCATCCTAAGATCTAGAGCATATCCCCATGAAATCCACAGTGATACTTTGATTTTGTCCATCTTTTGCAATTCATGAGCATAAAAGAACTTGGGGTTGATATGCTTAGTGAGAGGACTCTTCGCATAACCCATACGCACTTGTACAATATAAGTGCATTATCTTCATAGATAATAGTGGGGGTTTCTGCGGTATTCAATCCACATTCTTTGGATGTGGTGAATCATCCATGAAACCAGAACATTCTCGTGAGGCATAAATGCAGTGTCATGATTTTGAGTGGTTCGTCGAAGTAGATACAAGACTTTGTTTAGGCGATTTCTATGAAATTGTAGTTTCACCACATAGGAATACATAGTGCATTTGCGACTTGGTTGTATCACGGATCAGCGGATATGTGGCATCTACATAGCTAGTCATAGTTAGGTTTTGATTCTTTACGTAGAACAAACCAAAATCTTTGTTTCCTCGAGGTAGCGGAAGATGTCTTTTATTCCTGTCAATGTCTTTTGGTGGGTTTTGCACTATACCTTGATGTAAGTTCATGGCAAATGCAATGTCAGGTCTACTAGGTTTGCTAAATACATAAGTGATCCTACTACACTTAAGTATGAGAATTCGGTCAAAAGACTTCCTCCTAATCCTTAGGTGCATGCGGGTCCTTGTCTTGATGCAAGGATCTCCGACCATTAGCACTTCGAAGGATATGTCTTTTCAAAGCGAATCATTCTAACACTTTACGAGTGTAGGTTGGTGGTGTACTAAAATATCTTGAGGACATGCTCAAGCGCAAGCCTAGACAATATTTGGTTTACCCAAAATTTTCATTTCAAACTCAGACTCAAGTAAGAGCTTTAGTAATATCTTCGAGGTCTCGATGATATTCATATCATCTACATATCTTGATATTATATAATATCCATTACGGGATCGTCGTATAAAAATACGAGGACAATCCTCATTGTTCGTAGCCTTTTTGCATAGAAAGTTAAACAGCGATTATACCACATTCTACCTAATTGCTTCAATCCATATATTGACTTTCTGAGTTGCACACTGTACATATTTCTATTTACTCTGTTTTGGTTCGGGATAAGGATACCTTCATGTACCTTCATATAAATGTCTGGATCCAAGTTTTTATAAATGTATGCAGTTATCACATCCATCCATTTTATTTCTAAATTCAAGTTTACTATCATTGAGATTAAATATCTAAAGGTGTTCTGCCCATGACCGGCGAATATGTTTCTTCATAATCGACTCCTGATCGTTGAGTGGAACCTTGTGCAACGAGTCTTGCTTTATGTCTTACAACTTTATTATTTTATTTTTTGAACAAATACTCACTTATACCCTACAGGCACACATGGAGGCGTCGGCTCATAGGCCCAAAAATCTCTTTTTATTCAAAGATAATATTTCTAGTTCTATTGCCTTCTTCCAATCTTCCTAATCTAATATTTTCTTACATTCATTGACGATCTGGGGCTCGGATCAAGATCGATGAATGTGGCAATTTTTACAAAATAAATATCGACATTATTGTTGTTCTATTCATATATTCTCCGTAGTTACATAATTTATAGTTATTTCTTCATATGGCGATTCTTACAATGCTTCTACTTGCTCACCATTGCTTCCAATTCTGAGGGTAACCCCTTTAGTTTTGACTCGATGTATGTGCACACATTCATGCGATGTCTCTTCCGTAGGAATATTCAAATCCGGTATGCTTTTTACTAAAGGTTTCATACTAGTGTCGTCTCAACTGGCTCCTTTTAGTTCGAAGAACTTTAGTGATCGGTTGTGTCAAGTCATTCTTATCCTTTTTTATCAGGCGTCCCCCGTTACTTGGGATTTAAGGGTCGGAGTTCTCGTCCTTTTATTTTGAGGCCTCTGGACGGGATTAGGGATACCTTCAATTTTCTTTGGTATTTCAACCCTCTTCGGTGCATTGCGTGCATGCACATGCTATGGTCGCGCTCTTTAAATCATCTGACAATTGATTCGCTAATGCTTGTAAATCAATTATCTTCTGGACTTTTTTATTTTTTAATATTTTTTATCAAGATGTTGATTTTCTCCTTCTAATGATGGGAAACTATCTTCATCAAATATATTTTTTAAAGAAGAATTTGGTAATTTTAGGATGATAAGTGGACCCTAAGAAGGCCAGCGAGAAGCGGAGAAGATGGACGCGCAAGTTAGTTGCAACTTGCAAGGTGTAATTCACATCCGTAGACGACGAAGGCCGTGTAAAGGTTCCTGCGCGTGGAGGACTCTTATCTCCTGTACACATGTTTACATGCATGTAGCAAGGATTGAAGCCGACGTCCTTGATGAGTCCTCAAAGCCGAAGACGTCCTTGTACGTTTCGAAGAAAAAAAAAACGACTTTCGCCTTCAGAGATCAGAGTCAGACGATCTTTGCCGGTTTCGCGTCTCCTTGTCGATTTTGGTCAAATCGGCTGACACGTCTTGGTCTACCGTATGCTTGACCTTTGCACGATGCTGTTGTGGCAGCAACAGCTTATCTTACTCTTGTTATTACCTGCATGGTTTCTACAGACATCACGAGTAGACAGCGGAACAGCGCCGTCAGAAAGCTATTGTGAAGCACCGAAAGATCTCAAAAGTGGCAGATTTACCAAAAGAATTGTATGTCAAATACCTGAGTACCTGACACACATCAACTACTCACGGTGACAGATTGAGCGAATCGATCGCACGTAGATCCTTCACCATTCCTGCCTTTACGCTCTCTGTTGTTTTTTTTTCCCAAGAGGGAGGATGCCTAGTTTCACTCCTGACCAAAGGTTTTCATGCCCAAGACCAAGAATAGGCCCAGCTGCTCTGACGATTTCCTTCAAATTCTGTCCTTCAGAACGGGAATAAATTCGTAGCACGAAGAGAATCGCCATGGGCAGCACGTCCAAGAGAATCGCGGCAACGGTGTGGCTGGTGGTGGTGGTGACCGCCGCGGTGGTCGGCGCGGTCGCGGCCGCGGCCGCGGAGAAGAACGGGGCGGAGCTCGGATGCTTCTGCGACTGCATGAAGAACCGGTGCATGACGCTCGGCACGGGCCCCGACAAGTTCGACTGCGCCGCCGCCTGCACCGAGGGCTGCACGCAGATCGGCCAGCCGGGCCAGCGCAAGGACGACGATTTCTGCGGCTTCTGAGCTCGTCTCTGGGCTACACAGGAAAACCGGCCTGGCTCGTCCGGCCCATCTGATTAGTTCTTGCCTTCTTGGTTTATTTGTTGCTTGTAAATCAGAATATGATACTAGGGTTAGTTTCTTAATATTGTTAGTGTTACGCCGATTATGTTTTGGCTTTTATGAATATGAAGATACTTCTTTTATGTATCATAACACATATTGATTTGCCTCAGTCTTTCACAAAAGAAATTAATGTATGTATGGTTGTCGCTGCACTAATGACGAGAAGTATTTGATTGAAATGGCTATGGTACGAACAGATTAGGTTTTTTATTGTTTATTTTTAAAAAAAAAATTGTGGGAACAATCGGCTAGTGTATTCATATTAAGGTGCCTAACCTTTTCTTAACTAATTATGGTTAACTAGGGCCACACGGCTAAGCTCGTACGATTGGCCTCTCTTCTTTATCCTTGAAGGTTGTTTGATTGCACATATCGTCAGTGTATAAACATATTACGGTTGCTTTAAAAACCCAATGCTGATTAAATTCCATGCCAGCATACCGCTCTGGGTAGGGGTGAAAACGGATCGAATACACATAGATAATAGCTCTGCTATATTTATTTTTAATTTTTTTTGAGGGATTCGGATACGAATACGAATACGAATCTGAATCACGAATCTGAATACTCGGATACGAATCTGATACAAATAATATCGAATATGAATACATAGTGAATACAAATTGAAACGAATACGGTTGCGGATATTTTTTTAGAATATGAAAACCCTTTAAATTATATGCCAAAAATTAACGAAAACTTATAATTAGTTTATCTGATACAAACATTCATGAATTGTTCATATTTTCAGCAACTATACATAACATTGGCACTAACAAGCTGTATTAACTAGTTTATCACAAACATAACACTTAGTTTACCATATTTAGCTCATAAGTCATAACTCACAAAAAGTCATGAGTCATCACACATTCACACTTAGTTCATCATATGCATAAAACTTAGCTCATACTAACATTGATCAAATTTGGATGATTAATCTATATACAAATATTGTAACATCCTAAAGTATATTACCAAAAATAAAATTAATAAAGTTATTATTTTATTGAATTTTCTGATATTTAAAAGAGTTTTCTTGGTTAAAAAGAAAAATAATAAAATAAAGTCAATTATTTAATTTTCTAGTTTTCAATGTCAAAAATAAAATTTATTAATATTTCTAGGATTTTTATTGGATTTAAAGTAAAAATGGGGAAAAAATAATTTTTTGAATTTTCTAGATTGTAAAAAGGTTTTCCTATTTTCAGAAATAAAAAATAATTCATGTGCAAAAATAAAAATCAACTTTAAATTGGAATTAATTTTATTAAGTTCAAAATAATTCAAGGATTTTTTTTTATTTTTTCTAAATTTTTTTTAACTCTATTTTCTATTTTCTATTTTCTAAAAGGCTATTTGATTTGTTGCATTTTCTAAAATTCGAAAATTAATTAAAATCTCATTTTCTCTTTTGAGCTTAAATCCACTTTTTGGGGCCGAAATCCGGATATCCGAACTTGGTCTTATCCGGACAATCTGTATTCGTATCTGTATTCGCCGGATAGCATAGTTCATAAGTATTCGTTTGTGTTTAAGCAGGAAAAAATCCGAATTCGTTCCGATCCGAAAATTATTCGAGAAAAATTCGATCGAGACAATCCGAATCCGTTTCGTTCGAATAGATCGAAACTATCGATCTATTTTCATCCTAGCTCTAACGCCCTACAAATGTAGACGCCATGTCTATTTTCTTACCGTAATGTACGATTTGATCTGCCGAAGTAAGACGTGCGAAACCGATTTCAGTTACAACGTATAAGCACTATACTAATAGTCAATTAGATTACACAACATTGGCCCATTTCAATGGAAACAACTACTAGTAAAAGAATAACCTCTCTCAGCCAAAACAAAAAACAAAAAAGTAAAAGAACAGCCGGCAGGAGCACCCGTCCAAACCGTTTGTCCCCTGCTTCTCCGGCCTACGTGCACCCGCAAGTTGGCGTCCGTCCGGCGACTCGTGTTTTCCGGTGCCGAAGCTGTCACGATAAAGCAATTCCCCACGCTCCTGCCTCATCAGCCGAAGGGCCCTCACCCCACTCATTTAATAATCAAATCAAATCAGAATTAAACAAATCGCTCCGCGTGCTCCCAGACACAATACCTTCCTCGGTAACTGCTTCAGCTTTCTCCCGGCCGGCACACCGCGTCACCCACTTTTATAGCTATAGTATATAACAACTTTTTATATTATCTATAAACAACACTAGAACAACACATCTGATAGATTACGGTGATACGATTAAGGACATTAGCTCATCATTCTTGGAAATAGATGGGGGCAAATGGATAGTGTGAGCCTTGACTTGAAACACGCGAGTATTGGTCTTGCTTAGGTGCGATATGACTCACCACCTAAATAGGTTATATCGATCGCCTGTTTCAGCGCATCATATTGTGTTTGGATCACAACCTCGGTCTAATGATGCAGGTGGGTGGCGTGAATAGTATTAGGCATGACACAACACGGCTTATGCGCGGCTCAGTCCGTTAGGTCCGTTCGTTTTTTTAATATTTATATAATTTATTTTGTAGTTTTGAATTTTACATAGTCTATTTTATAAGTATATATAACTATTTTTGTTTTTAAGTATATATAAATATATTTTGTATTTTAAAAACTTTATATATTTTATAGGTTTTTAATATTTTCTTTAAATTTTCATGCCAAATGGGCCAACACTAGCCCACTGACCCATGAGCTATCATGTCGTGTTTAGGTTAGTGCTGACCCATGGACCGACATGGCATGACTCGTCTAAATGCAGGTCAAATGGGCACATGCCTAAATGAGTCGTGCTTACATGTGCCCATCTGTGACGTCACGCCCATTTGACCACCTCTATCTTAGAAGTTGCACTGCTTGAGTGCGTTTGATACTTGATGCTTATAAAAAATCGTGACCTTTTATGTGTTTGGTGCGGGCATCTCTAATAGCATTATATCAACGTCTCTAAGCGGTGCGGTGAAATTTGTGAATGACAAGGGGAGAGAGAAGGAGGTTGTCCGGTCGGGGCGGCGATAACATCACGCATAAAACAAGACTCAAGCAATGTCCTTTTTTCTTGTTTGAGTGTTGTCGTTGTTTCCCTACGCATTTTGTCTCGAGGAATAAGCACATGCTTGCCACGGCGGTGTCTTCTGCCTCTCTTCCGGCAAGGTGGGCACATGAGCCGGTGATATGACCTCAACGGCGGCGGAGACCTCCACGATCATCATGAGTGTAGATCTGGCGGATCGACCACCGACTCGAAGCTGGCGGTTCGGCCGAATCTGGTATCATGTGGCTCGAGATCTTGCGGTGAGGAGCAAGGGAGGCGGCGGGGTGTAAGGCGGTGATGGCGAGGAGAGGCGGCGGAGACCGGTAGCCGACGCCTGCGGCTCAGATCCGATGAGGATGAGGAGCAAGGAGGCTGCGACAAGGGAGGCGGTGATGGCGTAGGAGAAGGCAGTATGAGATCATCGCCATAAAAACACAAGCAAGTCTTGCATGTTGAGCACTACCTAAAGCCACACCAATCAAATGCATATGTTACGAGCAATTCATTGTTCTTTATTGTACACAATAAAATAAGCAGGCAACATTATTTATTCATATTTTCCTACCTCCCAAAAATAAATACACTTTAGTAATCATTTTGTACAAATTTAACCTAATCAGCGCATTATAAAAAAAACTACTAAATTTCTGCAAAAAAAAACTAGTAATCCTTATAGCTAATTTTTTTAGAGTAATTAATTATGATTAATTAATTAGGACTAATTAATTACAACTAACTAATTATTACTAATTAATTGTGATTAATTAATTACGACTAATTAAGTATGAGTATTTAACTACAGCTAATTAATTCAAATAAATAACTACGACTAATTAATTTTGACTAAATTAATTACAAATAATCAATCTCAACTATTTAATTATGACTAATTAATTATACTAAACTAATTACAACTAATTAACTGCGACCGATTAACTACGAATAATTAATTGCGACTAATTAACTAGGGCTAATTAATTACGACTATTAAAATACAACTAATTAATTACTAAAAAATTTAATTATAACTAACAAAATATGTCTAATTAATTAAAAAAATAATTACAACTTACTAAATACGCCTAATTATGCTGCCTAATCAGTGCCTACTTAACAACATGTTGTAATTCTTAACAATTTGAACTAATAAATTAGCATTTTGGAAAAGTTAATTTACCACTAATTACATAGTTAATAAACATAATGCATGAGGGAAAAATTACCTATTCTTGAAGATTTTCGCTTGATGTCAAACTTTTTCTACTAATACGGCTGCTAAACACTCAAATCGGCAGTGAAATTGGAACTAATTTCGGTCGATCATGCTACCTCTCTCTCCCTCGATCCTCTCTGTCTCTCTACATCGAGCGAAATGATTGGTGTGGAGGATGAGAGCGACGCGTGATGGGTTTTATAGCGCGATAAAGCGATCGGTGATCGCGAAGTGTAGCGAGCATTCCTAATTTTTCGCATGTGGGGGTGGGGAATCCGGTGTGAAAAACTGGACTATATTGAGAGCGAAAGGTTTAGCAGATTATGCAATCAATTGATCAGTGCTAGCATTGCTTTATATATTGTTTTCGGATATGCTACAGTAATCGAAACCAGATATTACAACAGGCGTACAACAAGCAGATTACAGCATGCGTAATCTGATATGACAACAACCAACTCATCTTAAGTTGGAGATGAAATCAATAGAGATATAATCTATCTACAGATTGATTCATATACATTAACATCCTCCCTCAATCTTAACTTGGCCAAACATTAATATTGTACCTAAGTATCGAAAAGGTCTCTTTGATAATGGTTTCGTAGGAACATGCAAGTTGATTATGTGAAGAAACAAACTTGATCTCCAAACCATGATGGGCAACCTTCTCTCGACAAAATAAAAATCTACCTCAATGTGTTTTCGTTCTTGCGTGAAAAATAGGATTAGGCGAAAGGTATGTGGCACCTAAGTTACCACACCGCAGGCGGAGGGCGTGGTGATACGCCAAGTTCAAAGAAGTGGTTGCACCGGACTAGCTCATTGCGGCATTAACTAGTACCTTATACTTAGATTATGTGCTCGATCGCGAAGCTATGGCGTGCTTTATTAAGCTCCACGATAAGAGATTGGATCCAAGAAGATAGGAAATCCTCCGTCGAGCTAAAATCATCAACACATCGAGCCCAATCGGCATCATTAAAGGCACTAGGAAGAGTAGAATTCATTTACGAATTCCTAACCCCATATCATGAGTAAACTTGGATAATGCAAAATATGTTTCTTGTTGTCTAGTGATTATCGGTGGGCATATGTAAATATTGACATACCTTATTGGTGCAAAAGCAATGCAGTGCAGTTATTATCGGATATTGTAATGCACCAACAACACTCCTATACACCTCAGATCTTGACAAAACATTGCCATCTTCTTTTGTTGCTTCTCATAAGTAGACATAGGGGTTGAAAGCGTGATAATGTGCAGCTCTGATTTCACCATTTGTCATTCATTTTGGCTCATTTACCATGTAAAGAGTGCTTAGGCATGTTGTAAAGTCAAATAGGAGCTGTTCGTGATATTTAGCAACCTTAGGGGCTTTGCTGCAAATCTGCCATTATATGCCTCCCCAACTCGAGCACAGACAGGAGAGTTCATTTTCTTGGCTTCAAAGAGAGCTAGGGTTAGGGAGAAAGAGGAGAGGCTTTGTTGCCACCAAATCCACAAATTAGAGTGAGGAGATTGGGGATTTGGAGCCTCCCATCTTGTAGGTTCCAATTCTTGTACTCATTTCATCTCTATATTGAAGAATCATCTCACCGTCGCCAGTGGTTTTCCCCGTGAGGGTTTCCACGTAAATCTCGATGTCTCCCCTTGATTTGGTATTCTCTTTGTCATATGTGTTGATTTGAGTCATCATCTTACTTGCTATTGATTACTTTGCTCAAGTTGATGTTGTATGGTTTGAGATGACATTTGGGATGTTATATGTGTGTTCTTTGATATATGGATGATGATGTTGGGATATTTACATTCTAGTGAGTTAATCTTGCAAGTATAATCTGGTAGAGAAGATTTATGACTTGGTGCTTGTAGATTTCAAGTAAAGGGGCTTGTTTTGTTGTATGCAGAATGTGTTCGGTTGAAATGCTTGTGAGAAATTAGCTACATTGTCCCTTTGCATCACAAGTGGTATCGGAGCGGTTTTATATCAAAGGCACTTGTTTGTTTGTTGTCTTTTGTGGAGATGTCAACTTTGGAAGTGAGCAAGTTTGATGGCAATGGTGACTTTCAATTATGGCAAGTGAAAATACATTCTATTTTGGTTGACAGGTTTAGACAATGTGTTGGAAGTTGGTGATCCAGTTTGACAAATGTGTCAAGTGATGAGATGAAGAAGTTAGATAAGAAAGCATTGGCGGTGCTCGTTTGGCTCTTGCAGATAATGTATTGCGGCAGAGTTTGTGGGAAGAAGACCGCTTTGGCTCTTTGGAAGAAATTGGAAGCGCTCTATCTGGACAAGTCACTCTCAAGTCGTTTTCTACCTCATGATGCGCTTGTTTAGGATGCGTATAAGAAAGCACTCCTATCAAGCAATATATTGATGAATTCAACAAGGCGGTGCTTGACTATCAAAATTGAGGTAGCTCTATGGACAAGGAACATTTGGCAATCTTGTTCTTGTGTTCACTCCCGATTCATATGATGCCATTAGAGACCAAATCCTTTATAGTGCAGACTCTATCTCCATGGATGATCTTGTCTCTATCCTCTTGTCAAAGGATTTGTTAAAGAAAACTCGCATGGAGTGTAAAGGTGAAGGTGAAGGTCTTGTTGTGACCGTGGGAAGTGCAGTAGGGCATGGTCACGGTGGTGGTAATCTTGCTAGCAATGATAGTAGGAGATCAAAGGGCGTTCAAAATCCCGTTCGGGCAAGAAAGATGTCCGTTGCAACTATTGCAGGAGTTGGGCCATATCAAATGGTATTGTCCTAAGTTGAAGAAAAGAAGGACAAGCAAAGTGATGGCAACAAGAGTGAGACTTCATCGACTAATGTGGTATTTCGGATGACGGTTCTAGTGAGTTGCTTGTGAAGTCAGGTCTGTTGTTCTTGATTGAACGATGTGCCTCTAGTGCATCGATTGATTGTGACATGAGTTTAAGCCTTTGGTTGGGTTCTTGATTACTTTGCTCTTACCATATGTGTCCGCATAGAGTGGTTTGCTACTTATAAACCATTGAATGGTGGTTCGGTCTCTATGGTAGGACACGAGTCTTGAGTTGTTAGTATTAGCACGGTCGGTTGAGGATGTTCGATGGCATGGTTCGTACACTCACAGATGTTGCGTCATGTGGGTCATTTGAAGAGAATTTGATCTCATTCAAGGCACTTGATCGGAAGAACTACAAGTTCGTGACCCATAGCTATCGAGATCAAGGTGTTCGGGGGCTCCTTGTGTGTGATGAAGGCTCTTACTACTCGGATCTGAGATGATCATGTTTCTTGCGAGGTAGCTTATACTTGGGTGTGCGGTGGTTTCTAGTTCCCGGATGGATGATGACACCATGAACAACCTTATGGCACATGAGATTGGGGCACATGTCGGGCGTGGTTTGTCGAGCTTAGCCGTACGTGAATTACATTGGGCGTCGGAAGGGCGGGTAGTTTGCGATTCTGTGAGCATTGCATTTTTTGGAAGCAAACTTCGTTTGAGATTAGTCTGTTCACACAGAGGCCATTCTTGACTATGTGCTGCTTGATTTGTGGGGTGAGGCACGGGTTACTTCGGAGGAGGTGGAAAGTACTTGCTTACCGTTGATGACTTGCGGGAGGGTTTGGGTCTACATCCTAAAATCCAAGGATGAGACTTTTGGTGCGTTCTGTCGGTGGAAGGCTATGGTGGAAACAGAGACATGAAAGGAAGATCAAATACTTGAGATCGTGATAATGGCGGAGAGTTACGCTCGAGAGAGTTTGAGGCATATTGCGGGACGCCGACATTACTCGACACTACACCACAATTGGTACTCCACAGCCAGAATGGAGTAGCGGGCGTACGAATAGGACCTTTGTTGGAAAGGACCTGCTGCATGCTCTCTCATGCCGAAGTTACCACAGTAGTCTTTGGGCGAGGCGATTACCACAAGATGCTATTTAGTCAACCGCTCGCCATCGATGGCTATTGAGTGCAAGACACCGAGGAGGTGAGTGCCGCAAGCCACCTCAATATGATCACTTGAGGGTATTTGGTTGTCCGCAGATGCTCACATTCGTCGTACATGTTAGAACCTCGAGCATTGAAGTGTGTCTTCCTTAGTTACTGTGATGGAGTTAAGGGTTAAATGCTTGTGGTGTAAAGATTCCGCACTTCTAAGGTGATCGTCGGCGAGATGTGACCTTCAATGAGATGGCGTCACATCTACTTTGCTTATCGGCGGCTGGCGAGACTTCTACTTCGTGGAGTTTCTAAGGTGGTGGTTACGGTAGTCTGCAGTAGCGCAAGGTAACATTTGAGGTGGAGACTCCAAGATCGAGTCTACTACAGATTGATAGTCGCAGCAGCACCATTGTTGTCGAGTTCATACGGTGATGTTCTGATGACACAGATAATGCGAGCATGAGTGGATCGGTGATAATCAAACAGAGGATATATTTTCGTGGAGTTTTAAGCTTCGATTCTCCTATAGCACATCATCTGCAGTGAGAAGAAGGCCACCACAACACTATGGAGATTGGGTCACACAGCTTGCAAGAAGCGATACAGCACCGCTTGCTTTGTGATGCTTCGAGGATATTGTCCATGATGAGCCTACTTGATTTCCATGAGGCGCTTAGTAATTCTCGGTGACTAGTTGGGTCCAGCTATGCCAGAGGAGAGATGGAATCACCTGCAGAAGAATCATACTTGGGACTTATTTGCCGCCAAACTACAAGAAAAATTGTTGGTTGCAAATGGGTGTTTAAGCTCAAAGAGGCTTCTCCAGAGTTGATACTCCAAGGTTCAAAGCTAGATTGGTGGCGAAGGGCTTCAGCCGTAAAGAAGGGATAGACTACCATGAGGTATTCTCTCCTGCCAGAAGCACACTGATTAGGGCTTTGCTAGCTTTGGTTGCTCTATTTGACTTGGAATTAGAGCAAATGGATGTGAGAAGCGAGATTTCTTCACGGGGACCTTGAGGAGGAGATCTTTATGGCACAACTGAAGGTTTTGTGGCTAAAGGCAAAGAAGGCCATGTTTGTTTGCTTAAGAAGTCATTATATGGTTTGAGGCGATCTCAAAGGCGCGTGGTACCACAGGTTTGATACTTATGTTAGTAGCCATGGATTTGAGAGAAGTTCATATGATGCTTGTGTGTTTAGCGCATACTTGCAGATGGCTCTATGGTGTATATGTTGCTTTATGTCGATGACATCCTTATTGCGTGCAAGAGTCATTTTGCTATTGATGAAGTGAAGGCCATGCTCAAGAGTGAGTTTGAGATGAAGGATTTGAGTGCGGCTAAAATGTTATTGGGTATGGATATTCACCGTGACAGGTCCTGTAAGCGCACTTTGGCTCACACAGTCGAGATATTGAGAAGGTTTCGCTTCGATTTCATATACACACAGCGAAGCCGATTTCTACTCCTTTAGCAGACATTTTAGGTTGTTTTCTTCATCGGGTACGTTGGATCTGTAAGAGATAAAGTACATGTCTAAAGTTCCTTACGCCGTAAGTCTGGCGGCTTGATGTATGCTATGGTTTGCACGCTACGATATTGCTCATGCAATTAGCGTGGTGAGCCGCTTCATGTCAAGGCCAGGTAAAGAACATTGGAAGGCAGTACAGTGGATCCTTCGGTATCTCCGTGGCACAAGCAAATATGGTTTGATGTTTGATCAAAGGGTAGCAAATCCGGGACAAGTTGTTGGTTATTCAGATTCTGACTTTGCTGGGGATCTTGATGAGAGGCGTTCTCTCACTGGCTATATATTTCAGCTTTGTGGGTCTTGTGTTAGCTGGAGGGCAACCTTTACGATATAGCTTGCATTGTCAACCATGTGAAGTTTAATTTATGTCTTTGACTGAGGCGGTGAAGGAAGCTATTTGGTTGCATGGTTTTCTTGCTGATTTGGGCATTGAGCAAGTTGATCGTGTTGTTTTTTGTGATAGTCAAAGTGCGATTCACCTTGCAAAAGATGAGAAATTTCATGAAAGAACCAAGCATATTGATGTGCGCAATTTCTTCATTAGGCTTCATGTGAAAAAGAAGACATTGTATGTTGAGAAGATTGGCACAAAAGACAACCCAGCGGATATGTTAACCAAGGTGGTCCCGAAGGCCAAGTTTGAGCATTGCTTGGACTTGGTTGGTGTTCGTCTCTTACAGAGCTAGCTCCATTTGGGGCATTGGAGACTGTGAGTTTATTACTTGTTGATTTATTTATTTGGAGATGAAGCATTTGAAGATTGGACTTTTGACATCAAGAATCTTGATGTGTTTGTTCTATGGTTCAATTGTCGCTGAGGTGGAGAATTGTGATAATGTGCAGCTCAGATTTCACCATTTGCCATTCATTTTGGCTCATTTACCATGTAAAAAGAGTGCTTAGGCATGTTGTGAAATTTGAAATAGGAGCTTGTTTCGTGATATTTAGCAACCTTAGGGGCTTTTCTGCAAATCTGCCATTATATGCCCCTCCCCAACTCAGGCACGGACAGAGTTCATTTTCTTGGCTTCAAAGAGAGCTAGGGTTAGAGAGAAAGAGGAGAGGCTTTGTTGCCACCAAATCCACAAATTAGAGTGAGGAGATTGGGATTTGGCCTCCCATCTTGTAGGTTCCAATTCTTACTCATTTCATCTCTATATTGAAGAATCATCTCACCGTCATGGTTTTTCTCTCGTGAGGGGTTTCCACGAAATCTCAGTGTCTCCCCTTGATTTGGTATTCTTTGTCATATGTGTTGATTTGAGTCATCATCTTACTTGCTATTGATTACTTTGCTCAAGTTGATGTTGTATGGTTTGAGATGACATTGGGATGTTATATGTTCTTTGATATATGGATGATGATGTTGGGATATTGACATTCTAGTGAGTTAATCTTGCAAGTATAATCCTGGTAGAGTAAAGATTTAATGTACCAGTGCTTGTAGATTTCAAGTAAAGGGGCTGTTTTGGTTGATGCACGTAATGTGTTCGTGAAATGCTTGTGAGAAATTAGCCACGCTGTCCTTTTGCATCACAGAAACAGCCAACAAATCCCCTATATTGGTGCACTGCAACAGCTAAGCTATATATTTCTTCTGTGTCAACCGGATTCACTTCTTTTCATTGACCACGTCAATCCCAAGAAAATAATGCAATGGACCAAGATCCTTGATTGCAAATTCAGTCTTGAGATGCCATCCCGGCCTCCCACCTCCTCGCTGCAATGTGTCTGACGAGGGCTACATAGGCCAATGACCGTGATAACCGATTCATGACTTGGGCCGAGGGTAGAAAAAGGTGGCCATCGACGCGTAACCCTCTTTCTTATCAGTCAGCAATGGCTGAAAATGGGCAGCACATCGTGAAGAGACCAAAGGTAAACAATCTCTGAGCTCAAAATGTTTATTTCCGGGTAGTAGTAGTACTAGTAGGTGGTACAATAAGCGGAGTTAATTTACATGTGTATGAAAGAAAATTGATATTTATTATGCGGTTTAGGATCCCATCTGTTATATGTATCACTCTCTTTTTACTAGTATGCAAAAAAAAAACTCAAGTTCCGTTCCTTAAGTGCTGCTTAATTTGTTGCTTTATTTCTTCCTTTAAAACGTTTCCTGCGTTACTACTACTTTCTTGGTAGCAATGAAAGAAGGAAGCAATCTGGACGAGTCTCATGGAGCCATAGGTGACGGGCCTTGTGCTGTTGCTTATACATCTTTCGTCATATCTGCAGGAAAAGAGATGAGATTCTCGGTTTGGTTCTTGAGCTAATCTAGGTAAGAAAGAAGATTGCATTTCTAGGCGTTTGTTCTAGTTCTACTACTACTACATAAGTAGGTAGAAGACATGAGCAAATCTTTTGCTTCCTCTGTTGCTGTAAGTTGTGATTGATTCGTTAGCGTCGGTTCCTTGTCGATGTAGACCTTGTGGCCCATCCAATCCTTGCCCTATCAAGAAGATACCCACAAAGATTGCGTTCTTCAGGCCTCCCCAAGAAACAGACAGAATCCCGGAGTAACAACTTTCGAGTTTAGATTAGAACATTGATTTGTGATAACAACACTAGCTAGGATTCTTAGGAAAGGGGTCACATCACACACGGGGAAGGGTAGAAGAATTCCAACTTCGTTTCTCCAGGATTAGGACACTGTACTGATCTAGAAGGAGTCTTTCATGGCCCTGCATTGCTCCAGCAGTAGGCGTCTTAAAGTGGGGAGATGGAGACCACATGCGTCTGTCCGTAGTTTCACGTGGCTTGCTCCTTCTCTACTCTACTCCCCCACGCATTTTTTTGGTGCCTTTCGGATTGCCTCAAGACAACACCCTTCTTTGCACATCTCCATCCATGGATTTGTAGATTAGGTAGTAGATGTGACCTGGTAAGGAGTATTTTTAGTTCTCGGGCTCGTCTCCTTTTCCTTCGATTTTTTCTGTGTTGTTGTATTGCTCGGGTATCTCTTGGCTCTTGGTTGTTGGTAGGGGAGTGAATGAGAGTAGTGTTGGATTTGAGAGCTATTTAGTAATTTCTTATTTTGAAAAAAAAAGGAAAAGGAAAAGAGGTGCGGCCCACCTGTCATTGAGTTAGGAGGAGAGATAAGGTTGGAGACTTTGTCTACAACCCTAACCCGAGTGAGACTCAGGGCTTCGGTGCATTTGGCAGCGGCGGCACGTGCAAAGTGGGCTCGGGCGCGAGGCGCGCCGACCATTGGAGCGGCATCCAGGGGCCTCCTCCTCCCTTCCTCTCCAGGGGCTTCCCCCTTTTTTTTGTAGTTCTTCTTCCCCGCCGATTGGTCTTCGATTTTGGGACCTTGGAGCTCTTGCGACGCCGTGGTTGACCCGGCGCCATCGGTGGTGAGCTTCGAATCTTCCTCTGTGCGCATCCCACCGGTTCCCTTCTCGCGCCCTCTCCTCCGTGGGTGTCCTGTTTGGGGAAATGATACTTGCGCATTTGGGGCTCAGTTTTGGTTGACTCTGGCTTGACTTCGGTGAGGGAGAAGGCTTCAGTTTTTTTTTGGTGTTTGGTGCTCCGTGGTTGCATTTGCCTAGTGAACTGTGATTGGGTCTTGTGCGGCATTCTCTGTACCTCGACTTCGCAAATTAGTTTGTCCCGGTTAGTGAATTGACAATGTATCTCCGACGACCTCGTCCGTTCATTCGCGGCACAGCGGGGCGTTTGGTTTTCTGAGACAACGTGATTTGCGTGCCTTGCCCGTTTTATTACTCGGTGGCTTTGAGTGCCATCCACATCGTGAGCACCGTTGTTTTCTATTTTTCACATCACTTTGCATGTGTTTTGCTAGTAGAATTCTCAAATTGTGATTGATTTATTTGTAACTTGCACTGGGAGATACTGCTTAGTGAAATTGTGGGCTCGGATTAATGCTCAATGACGAGTTGGGGTCATTGTGATAATTGAATGTGCAATTGGATATAAATTGGTCTTGAGCTATAAGTTAACTTGCTATTTCTCTATTGTGTCATGTTATTTATGTTCATCTAGTCACTTTGTTTCATTCGGTTGATGTTGTTGTGTCACTTTGATCCATTCTGGTGGAAGCTTTTGCTCCCTGTTTTTCACTGTGATTATTGTTAAGTCTCTGTTTCCATTCTTGTCAATTAAAATATTGTATAGATTGGTTCAATTGCATATGGACAGTGAATTCTCAACCGATGATTTGCTTTAAAGTAATTGATTGGACAAAGTAATATTTATTTAAAGCTCAAGGCCTAATTTATTTCAGTGTGATTGTCATATTTAATTTGTGATAGAATATTGACCTAAGTGGCGAAGAGGACAAGATTACATCTTGAGCAGCCCGACATCTGAGAGCAACAAATAACAATCTAAATCTGAGCATTATTCTGATTTTCTTTGTTGTTAAGATCTATTTTTTGAGCATTTTATCATGTTTAATTGACATAAAGATATTGCATGTTTATATGATATGTCTGTCATTTAAATGTTGCTGGAATTATGCTTTAATTATCGTAATTTATGCTAAAATTAATTATAAATATATGCTAAAACCGTTAATTTTACAACAAGTAGTAGTGATGGGTCTGCGACTTCCAAAACATGTGGCCTTCCTTCCCTCACCTCTCGGGCTCTCCTAGAGGTGGCTAGATGGGCCGAGCCAGCCGGGCCGGCTCGAGGCACGACACTGTTGGTTCGGTCCTGGCACAACACGACCCACACTGTTCATGGGTCGTGCCGTGCTTGAGCTGCTAGCCTGGCACGGTGGGCCGGCACGGCACGACACAACACGAACAGTGTCGGGCGGCACGGCACAAGCCCGGCACGGCCCATCCGTGGAGAGGTCAGGCCTAAGTCGGGAGGAGAGGAGGGCGAGGTAGCGCCAGCGCGGAGGAAGAAGGTGTTGTGCGGAGGAAGGAGGAGGAGGAGAGGAAGAGGGGGGAGGCGGCACAGCGCGGGCCGACGCGGAGGGGGGAGGTCGGGAGGAGAGTAGGCAGTGCGGCGCCTGTGTGGAGGAAGAAGGGGCTGACGCGGAAGGAGAAAGAGGAGGAGAAGAGGGGGAAGCGGTGCGGCGCGGGCCGACGCTGAGGGAGGAGGCCAGGAGGAGAGGAGGAGGCGGTACGACGTGGGTCGATGCGGATGGAGGAGGCGCTAAGGGGCGTGCGGTTGTAAGATCGAGGAGGCTGACTAGAGGGGCTGAATAGTTTTTTCTAAAAATATCTAAGGCTAAAACCGATTTCTAATGCGGAAGCAAAAGTCAATTCGGTTTTGCATAATTAAAATTTAAATATTTTAGTTTTCCTTAAGTGCACCAATACCATAAGTCTAAGCCAAGATTTGCAATACTAGTTTGATATGCAATTATTTTAATTATAGGAATGTAAATTACACAAAGTAAATCACAAGAGAGCAAACCATAATGGCACAAGAATGTTTTACCGTGGTGTTCGGAGACTTATCGGTCTCTCCCAATCCACGTTAAGGTAAGCCCAAATGAATTGGACCGACTCCACAAATTAAACCAACACCTCCGAGGTAAACCCAAACGAATTGGACTGGCTCACAACTTGAATCAACACATCGATTCACTTGGGGTTGGTCTTTCTCCATTCTGGAGATGGCTAGCACTAAACCACTCACAACACACCGAGCCTTCTCACAAGCTTCTTGAGAAGATCACTGGACCACGACGCTTCCACGGCGTCTAGGTGTCAGTAAACACCAAGAGTAATAAACCAAGCCTCTTACTTGACTCTCACCAAGTGCAACACATGCACAATTGGATGCTCAATCTAATTCTAGTTGCTACACATGAAACTATAGCCTCTCCCTTTGCTCACAAGGTGCAACACATGCACAATTGAGTAGAGAAGCTCAAACTAGCTCAAGAGATTGAAATGAGATACCAAAGGTTGTCTCCCAACCGACCATGATGGGTATTTATAGCCCACACCAAAACTAGCTATTAGAGGAGAAAAGGGGCTGAAAACAATGAAATCCAGTCTGACCGCCAACCAACGGCCTGTCAGACCGGGTTACAGTGCAACGACTATAAAACTAGACACTACAGATACTTCCCAGTCAATCCTCCCTCACAGGGTCTAGTCTGACCGGACCCCCGGCCAGTCGGACTGGTCAGACCGGACTTCCGAAAGGAAGGAAACCAAAAATTATGCCCTCTGAAAAAGGTTGACCGGCCTTATAAGAGCGATCAGACTGGACTTCCGGTCAATCCAAGGCGGTTAGTCCGGGCCTGATTTTCAGCACTTGTGACACTCAGAAAAACGGTCATAACTTTTGACTCTGATGTCGGAATTGAGTGATCTTAGGCTCTATAGAAAGCTTATTCAAAGGGCTACACAACCCATTTGTTTGATTGATCTCAAACACATTTTATCAAATCAAGAAGTACAACTTCAAAGAACCAACATATGTTCTAAGTCAAAGAAAAGAGTAACAAGCAATCTTAGACCATGCCAAGGAGTCATGGATGAACTTCAACAATTTGTAAATCACATATGTGCATAGTCTCATGCTACAAAGAGTAGGTGCATAGTCTTCAAACATTTACAAAAATATTTGCAAACTATAGTCTCATGCTACAAAAAGTTAATGCATGAGGTTCAACTATTTACAAAATACATTCACAAACAATAGCTTCATGCCTAGAAGAGCTAGAGCAAGTGGGACTGAGATATCAACATATGATGAGACTCAAACTACTAGACAAGACTCCTCTTAATAGTACGGTAACATATACTAGCAATCCGGTCTTCCAACCAAACTCCCAGACCGGTAAAAGATTCGGAACACGTCGTTCGCCTATGCTAGTCATACCTTTGTCTTGAGCATCTATCTTGGAGTGATCACTTGATGACGAACATTTTCACTCCAAGTCTGGGTTCTTGACTTGATAATCATCAACACATTATGATTTTCTTTACTCCAAGTTCTTGACTTGAATACCATCAACACATTATGATCTTCTTCACTTCGGGATCTTGTCTTGAATATCATCAACACACTATGATTTTTTTACTTCAGGATATTGTCTTGATAATCATCAACACATGATGATTTTCTTTACTTCGGGATCTTGTCTTTATGCTCATCAACACATGATGACATCCTTCATCGTAAATCTTAACTTGATGACAATCAACTCGCGATCCCACCCAAAATCTTCATCATCATGGGACTCAACCTGTTTCACTAACTCATGAAAAATGTTAGTCCACATGACGATTATCATTAATTACCAAAATACTTCATTAACTCATAATAGTGGGTCTAGATTCTTTCAGCCTGCGTCTTTGCGCTCGAGTAGCAGTGGTAGGCGACCGCATGCGACATGTGTGGGCAAGGGCACGCGCATGGGGAGGAAGAAGAAGAAAAGGCTAGGAGGCGGCGGCACCGGGCAAGAGAATGTGGGACGCAACGGGCTCCTAGCATGGCACGGCCCGACTAGAATCCAGCCGTTGGGCTTTTTTTTCCCCTTTTACCTTTTTTGATAGTTTGGCCCTTTAATAATAGCAAAAAAAAATCAAAAAATCTTTTTTTTAAAAAATAACCACCATACCCCCTCATTTAGTTCCCATCCATTTCTCAGTCACTCTTTCAAATTCTGGTGTACAAATTCAAATTCGTTGTGAGATAATTTGGCAAAATTCAAAAAAACTTTGCCAAATTTTGGAAAATTCATTTTTCGACAGCAAGTCAGCAAAAGAGGTACAATTCTATTTTTTCCATACTTTTATTGTTAGTACTTGTTATGTTAAGATAAAAGTAATAATAGCGTTACTTTCGATTTTGTAGTTTTCATTATGGACAGTTACGACAGCTTTGCTCTTGGTGATTGTGGACTATCACCGGAGGAAGTTGCATCAATGGAGGCTATTGTGGCTATCTCAACCCAATCGAAAGGGCAAGGCAAAGTTTCGTCATCCGGCTCCATGGCAGCATCTTTGTTAGCCACCACCGGAGCAAAGAGGTCGAGGTCGTCTACATTGAGGGCGTGGGAGAATTTCAAAAGGACAATTAAGCTAGACGCACAGGAAAAGCAGGTACCATATGCTATTAGCAAAATTTATCGTAATGAATTATTTACAAGGTCTACAGGTGGAACAGAACACTTGCTTAGATATGCTATAGGATGTAAGGTCAAGCAAGGATTGGTGATGAGGCAGACGTAGCTGTAGTACAATCCGGACGGTACGGTACATAGCCGGGACTACGATCCTGAGGTAGCTTGTCAATCTCTCTGTCGTTTAATTATTTTTGAAGATTTACCATTAGGCTTTGAGGAGTATGCTGCTTTCCAAAATTACATTAGGACTGCGCATAATCCTAAATTTTCTGTCGTTTCTAGACAGACAACAACTAGGGATCTAATAAAATACTACAATGAACGTTGTAATAAAAAAAAGAAACTATTTAGTACGTGCACATTTTCGGTGGCCCTAACCTCAGACATATAGAGACTGGAGTGGTCGGGCTAGGGAGGATTATCTTAGTGTAGTTGCTCATTATGTTAATGACAACTGGATAATGGAGAAAAGAATTATAGGTTTGAAATTAATTGATGTAGCACACACGGGTGAGACTATTGCAGACTGTATTATCAAAGTCATAGAAGACTTTGGTCTTACAGACCAAATATTCTCAATGACATTAGACAATGTCGCTTCGAACTCTAGGGGCATGGATATTCTTACTCTAGTATTGAGTACATAAGCTGATTCCTTCTTGCTACATCAGCGATGCACTTGTCATATTATTAACCTTATAGTCAAATGTGGTTTGAAGAGGTTGATCTGTATATTAATGCTTTTCGCGATGTGATTTCTTTCTTCAATAATCCTAATGTAAAAACATCAGCTTATAAGAACTTCTGCAAGGTGATGGGTGTACGTCCAAGAATGTTAGGTTTGAACATGCCAATAAGATGAAATTCTACTTACCTATTGGTTAAGAGTGTTTTACCATATAAAAGCATTTTTTCTGTTTTTATTCAAACACACTATCAGAGTACTGATGGTGCTATACTACTAACTGGGCAACATTGGTTCGTTGTTGATAAGATACTGCAATTTTTAGAATTTTTTTGACAAGTCCACTGTTGCTTTGTCCGTTGTCTACTATCCAACATCTCTGATTACTGTGCATAGTATTTTACAGATTGCTACTCTATTGAAAATGTACGAAAATGACACAGTTTTACGCAACGCTATTGTTGCTATGAAAAGTAAATACCTTAAATATTGAAAAGAAATCCCTTTGTTATATGCATTTGCATCTATTTTAGATCCTAGAGGTAAAATTGAAGTATTTGCTAATATTCTTGATATTATTAGTGATGCTACAGGGCTAGACTATACTAACTAGTTTACAGAAGTTCATTCTCAGCTACACGAGGTTTACCAAAGATATAAAAATAAGTTCCAGAAAGTCTGCCTACAACGACCTCCAATAGCCCCCACCTCAAGTAGCAACCCAAATATCTAGGGTAAGATCTTCGGTGGCTTTTCCTCCAGATCTAGGTCTTCTTCTTCTACAACAGCACATTCTCAACAAAGTCCAAGACCAACCTCTCACCCAAGGAATGGGGAACTATCAGCCTATCTGGACAACGATACAGTAGATTTCAACTAAAAAAACTTTGAAATTTTGCACTGGTGGTATGAGCATAAGTTAACATATTCCGTACTATCCATACTTGAACGTGATGTGTTAACTGTTCCTGTCTCAACGGTTTTCTCCAAGTCTGCTTTCGGTCTTTTTGGAAGAATATTGGAGGAGAGAAGAACATGTCTCACGAGTGAGATAGTAGAGATACTTCTAACCGTCAAGGATTGTGAATAAACTGATTCACGAACACAACACTCTGTGAAAAATTCAGAGTTGTCAGAGGTGTTCAAAAATCTATACCTAAACAATGACGCGTAGAACAAAGATGTATATAGAGCTATAGGTTGTACTCTTTTTCACTTGCCAATATTTTTTCAGTTGAATTTTTCCTTGGCAAAGGTTTTACCGAGACGGTTTTTTGAACATTAATAAATCTCTTTATTACATTTTTAATATGACTTTCTTATTTTTTTTTGTAATTTTTATATCTATTTTTGAATTCTACATATTATTTTTATTTTTTCCCTTTACTTCTAAATTTTTTGAACTTAACAGGTTAAATTGGTCGAAACTAACTCATCAGGCCAACTGAGCTCGGACCAGCCTAACACGACGGACCATCGGACTATGATTAGACCACTTTCCTTGTACGTTGACTGGTACTATCTATCTATTAACTGAACCACAGTAAAATGTGTAAAGATGGACCGAGCCGCATCGTGCCGGCCGCGCCGACCATGTGGCCATTGGGCTCTCCCCATCGCAGTAACCACGGGGGGCTCCACCAATCCACCATCTACCATGGCATGTGTCTTTCGCTTTGTCTGGTCGGGTGGTCCTTTGCTCTAGTCTATCCCCTTCTGCGTTCTTTCATTCGGCCTGTTGTGCTGGGTTCCTAGCTCAATGCTTGCAGGTTCCTACCTCAATGCTTGCAGTTTTTTTTTTCTTGGCTGTTTTGCGGTATTTTTTCCTCTTGTTTTTGGCCAATTTAATTTCTTTGGATTTTGGAACAACAGGGTTTTAAGATGATGTTATTTCTTGAAGTAGGAAAGCTGAGCCTTATGTGTAAAGGCTAATTTCTCACAGAGCAATGGATCTTGAGTTTGGGAGGGGCATGAGATCCCCAAAGGTTTGCATCTCTCTTAAACTGTTGTGTAATCTAGCAACTGGTAGACTGTTTATGAGATAAAGGAGCAATGCTTGTTGAGCTTAGTGGTTTGGGTTCTTGCAGAGGGACTCCTGGAAGACCACCTTGCTCCTGGCATATCAGAGCTTAGGGGTGGTCTATGGAGACCTGAGCATATCTCCTTTGTATGTGTACAAGAGCACCTTCGCTGAGGACATCCAGCACTCAGAGACAAATGAGGAGATATTTGGCGTGCTCTCTTTCGTGTTCTGGACACTTACCTTGATCCCTCTCATCAAGTATGTCTCCATTGTCCTAAGAGCTGACGACAATGGCGAGGGTATGCATGAACTCTAGTAGTTTCGACTTGTTCTGCCAACTTTGTACACTAAGCTTTTAAGTGCGTATATTTTGCAATCTCGCAGGAGGAACTTTTGCTCTGTATTCTCTAATTTGCCGACATGCCAATGTGAGCCTTCTCCCGAATAGGCAAATCGCTGATGAGGAGCTTTCCACATATAAAATGGAATGCGCTCCTGAAAGAACTGATAAGTCCCGCATGAAGGTGTGGCTTGAGAAGCACAAGAAGCTGCATACTGCCCTGCTCATCATGGTTTTGATTGGCACATGCATGGTGATTGGGGACGGTGTTCTCACGCCAGCTATATCCGGTATCCGCAGCCTTCTTTTCTTATCTCTGTTTGGCTGTTTTCTACAGGTTGATTGACTAGTTACTTACTTTGGGTTTTGTCTTTCATCTGTCACAGTGTTTTCAGCAGTTTCAGGTCTTGAGTTCTCTTTGTCCAAAGATCACCGCGAATGTAAGTTTTGTAGGAAATTTCCTTGTAAATGTTCATTTTCTTTTTCCTATCTTTGAAGATGTTTGGATAGAGTTGAATATGAGCATATGGACACCGGTCAAAACTCCAGTCCATCCATTAGTGACTTCTTGCTTGCATTGGCATCAAATACTCTACTGGATTAACTGGTGCTTCTATAGGCCATAGCTGCGAAATACTCAAATACCTCCACGCCCTTCTAGGTTGAAGATTCCTACTCTTTACTGTGTCTGTGAGCAGTGGGCGGCGTAGCTTTTCCTAGAAGATAGCATTGGCTGTCTTGCCTTCTGGATATTGTAACACCCTGTCTATTCGGAAGACAAGATGTCACCTAACAAGACAATCTACTATTCATTTCATAAGATTAACAACGCATTCAATGCTAAAGAAACGATTAACCATGATAACAATCTATGGCTTAATCACAGTTCATCTATAAAATTCAAACGAGAATTTACCAAAGCGATAATAATGAACCTTCAAATGACAATTATTACAGTCCATTACATGATAAATAAAACTGAAGATATGTAAATAGGACTTTAACGAATGATTATTTTATTCATGTGCAAGGAACGTGCTGGACTACACCCTCCCGCTAGCAACTGTTTCACTGGAATTCACCTAAAAATAAATAAAAGCAAGAGTGAGTCGAAACTCAGCAAGCACAACATATACATTCACATAGAACACTGAATTGAAACAAGCTACCAAGTGAATCATTTACTTCATGAATTTAAGAAAGCATGATATGAATGAATGAATGCATTGAAGGAGAATGGACTTTCCACATGTTTATACCGGTATAACTAGTGACACACCCGTCGGTGTTCACTTAAGCCCGCTCTTAACAAAGAGCGGGATCCAAGTCCGATGAAGAACGTTTCATCTGAGTAATGTCCAAATCTGTCTACATTGGAATGGTAGGTCTTACATGCCCATATTGGAATTAATGGGACTTAAACAAGTTTCACTCCGTGACAAGAATGAATTATGTATGCATGGAATGAAAAACATAACTTGGCATTCAACTCAATGTATCATCGAATAAGGTATTGAACTCTACCACATCATACTCAAATCACAGAATATTCATAATTTACCAAGTTAACATGTAATCAATGAATTCACACAAATTAAACATTTGTACTTGCCTTCCGTGTGGTGACGTGTTGTGAAACAACGAAGGTGTTCTTCCACCCACCGTCTCACCGCTTACACAAGTATTACCACGATTACGGATAATCGAATATGGCACAGACTACAAGTGTACTACGATGCTCTCTAATCAACCTACTCATCCCAAGGGTTCAATTTGACATCTACACCAAAAGTCCAGATTATCGTTCTACGGGCAGTTGCACAAGAAAATTCGCCATTAATTATCTCGTAACTCTAAACGACTGAAACTAGTGCTCACCGATTCTTAACTGATCAGGCTACAAAAACTTAGTTGGCGGAATCTTCCGATTCGCCAAAACAGAGGGTAATTAATCGCTAAACCTAACCCATCTACAACAGTCCGAAAACAGATCAGCAGTAAAGAAAATAGTGTAACTTTTAGCCTCGATCCAAATGGAATGATCTTTATCAACTTGGAAAGATAAATTCAAGATCTACAATAACTTAGTTGGGAGTCTTCGATTCGCCTCTATTTTGAACAAAAACGAGGACAAAACTACGACCACAGATTTCGAGACAGATTGGACAGCTCGCATTCAAAAATCATATCTCTCAAACTACTGGTCGGATTTTGCTCATCTTGGTGCCAAAAGAAAGCTAACGAAACCAGGAACAAATCTCTAGAAGGGCAAAACCCCAAATTCGGCCTCTAGCATCAAACAAGCCGCGCAACATTCGATCAATTCAGTAAATTCGGAACTCTAAACCGACGTGACTCAAATGATCTCTACCGCAACAAAACTTGATCAAACAAATAACCGGGTGCTCGTTACCCTTGAAGACCCGTAGCACGACGAAGAACAACTTCCCAAAGCCTTCCTCTCCTTCTTTGGCGGCCCAACTCCACGAACCCGATTGGAATGAAATCGCCGTGGAGGAAGAACCAAGAGGAACACTTGGAAGACGGGGTGCGGCTCGGGATCTCCAATGGCAGCCACCAATGGAGAGGAGGCGCTAGGAGGAGGAGGAAGAGGCGGCACAAGGGGGGAGGAGGCTTGGGGAAAAGGGAGGGAATAGGGTTTGGGGGGAGAAGGGGTGTCCTCTTTGGCGGCCCCTAGGTGGGGTGGCCCGGCCACTAATGGGCCTCTGGTCGCGAATCGGCCCAAAGTTGCTGATATTAACGAATACCCCGACGAAAGGAATTTTCCAGTGAAAACAATTTCTTTCGCCTCTCCGACCTCTTTCTTTCTAGAACATTTAGGAGTATTACAGTCTCATCGCTTTAACAGATTCGACCTCGAATCTAAACACGATCTTATTCAAAGAAATCATGATCGAATTATTAACGAAAAACATGTACCATAAACGAGCAGTGCGGATACTTATCGCGCACGAGGTCTCCAGCTCTCAAACGGCCTCTCTTTCTGACTAGAAAACCACCACCCAAAGACCCAAATCGACGCCGACCTAACATTCAACCTAAACTTTCTAGGTACCCTCATGAGAAGAGGATCGAAGGTAAGACCATACTCAATGGTCAACGTCTTAAACTACAACTCGAATCTTGAATAGTTCATTGCCCACTCAAGACTGAACACACCCGACGCTATGCATTGCGTGTGCCCGAGACGGTCAAAACGAAATACCAACTTTCTAATTTACGCAACTTTCAAAACGAAGAGAATCCAATTGAAAATAGAGAGTCCTCATCGCGTCCACTCAATGCTAACTCTCCACCAAAAGGTTAGATTCCAAATTTGACAATCATCTCGAAAACAAATCCGTTCTCCAAATAAGCAGCTTACAAAGGAACACCACGACAACCAAAGGAGAAATCACTCGAACGCTCAAACCAAATACTTGCGGTTTGTCTGGATTTGGAAAGAATCAACACGCCAACCCAAATACCAACTCAAAATTGCGGAAGATACAAGTCAACGACACAAAACTCAAACGAGAATCAAGAAAACACCTCATTATCGATGAACATTCCTTTCCACAGCTTCTCTCCTCTAGGAATAAAATTTCTCTAATTTGAATTCATCGCATACCACAAGAGATTAAACCTCTTAATTGAACAATATCAAATTATGATCAAACTGAAGGACATCATCCACACAATTGTGGAGAGGCTAAATTGAATCCACCGAATACTCTAGACAATTCATTCTACTAACCAAAATCGATTTAATAGAAGGCGTTCAACGCACCACAGAATAGGCTCCAAACCATCACATTACCTCCAATTTCCAAGAACAACAACTCAGAATCCTTAACTCGCACACACATGTACTACAACAAAAGGGTTCTATCAATTATCATTTTCTTGATCAGAAACTCCATTATTCCACTTTCTACACATAATCATTGGATGACCAAAGGTCTAACATAACAATGCAAACCCAAATTTAACTTCCAAAACCTCTACACCAGATTGTTCTTATAACTGATAGTGAAATCATCGAATTAAATCTCCAATAGTACCACCATTCTAACATACTCCATCAATGACATCATCATAAATCACCCACACCATCTCGCAATGCTATTCAATTGCGTGACTCTAAAAATTCAATGAAGGTTTCCATACCTCCGATAATCACTAACTTTTCAATCCTGAATTGAAGTTCTAGAATTTCACTATACCGGTGTTATTAGTAGTAACACTATTCAGACTTACTTCGAAGTCAAACATTTCAGGTGAATCAATTTCCCTCCAAGGGATACAGATCAAAACCATTCTACATTCTACTACTCCTCCAGTAACTTGGTAGCAAAATATCACCGCTACGATTACTCATCTACCACCAACCAGATGCCAAACTTAGCCTTTGCAAACACTTTGCAACCCAAAACTGTGATCCTTTCTCAAAAGGAAGAGGCGAACCAAGATAAGTTTATTCACACAGAAAGACGTTGCTCATCACTACGAAAGGTGAAACCAAAAGAAATATTCGATAAAAGTGATCTTGGAAAACGAAAAGCGAGTTCATAATTGGAGGCACACATCCTCAAAAGAGAATAGCAAATAACGGTGACACGAAAGAAAGATATTACGCTTGAAAGTCGCCATCTCTTGAGCGGAAAGAGCAACAAATTTAGGGACGCTTCAAATAACCACAAGATTTAATTAAGAGTCGATAAGATCCTTCAACAGGCCAACTTGCTCGAAACAGTTCATCTACTTGGGAAACACGAGATCCAAATGTTCTCAACCACAAAACTCGAAACATTTCCCTTTACAGGATTTCACAGAAAGCAAACGGATTAACTTCGTCTCGAAGAGATCAACTAAAATATTCTTTTATTGCAACCTCACTTTGCGAACTCAAACCAAGGAACCTTTAGGACTAAATCACACAAAACTCTTAAGAAGCAATAGGATATCTCCATGCACCATTTTACTTAAAACAATTTCAGTTACCAGAATATTCACGAACTCCAAAAGGTTACGGAAACTAGACTTGAAGTATTCTCATTTAGGTGGTAACACAGAGGTGATTATTTTACTACAAGTTTCAACATCAATTTCACAACGTCAATTAGAAAACACCTCGAAAGACTCATGTGAAAAGAATGGGTCGAATATGTCTGAAAAGAAGAGGCACATGACAATGATTCTCACCAACTAGAAAATCATTTACCACTCGCCACAAACACCGGACCAAGGAGAAAACCAATTAAGCAATGAACTCATTGAACATAAGGGGAGTTCACAGTTGAATGCATAAGCCTCAAAAGAAGAGAATGTCTGACCTTAGCAGATAAGAACAACGAGCATTCAATATCAAAGCGCTCGCATCACTGAAGAACCATTATAACTCTGCAACAAATCGTTTTACGTGGCAAACTTCGTTTATCATAATTAACTGGGACCTCCAATAGGTCATGAACACAAAACTCGAAATTGAATCATTTTGGAAACATCCAGAAAGGTGGTCAAACTTCTTTCTCTATAAAAGAATCAACCTTACTCTCACATTACTGATCGTGTCAATAAACCTTCTAAAGGGAACATGATAAATCGGGTCATAAAAATTTTCAGCATCAAATGGAATTGTAATAACAACTGATTCTAGAAAAGAATTCTGGTACAAAAACCACAAAATTGAACAAACGTCACACCCAACACTACAAAACTCTAGAGAAAGGGGGTTTCGACACTTTTCTTTTCCAAGGGAGGTTCTAAACTCCAACACTCCAAATATTCCAAAGAAATGAACATAGTCGAAATTTTCTTCAATGAACTTTGTGAAAGGAAATTTTCATTCTCCGAATCATCAACCGATAACCGAAAGCCGCACTTATCAACAAGAGAGATAGGGCTAACATAAAGAGAACGATCTTGTCAAGAATAACGTTCACAAACAGCAATGAGAGCTCCGCAGCCAGAAAGGTAAGTAGCCCACGATCTTTGTTTGGGTGCAACCCCCGACTTAAGCATAACCAAGCACTCCAAAAGGGTTTTAACGCTTTTCTTCAGAAAAGAGATGCATCAAATTTCAACAAGCGAGGGTTCCAAAAGGAATACGTTGAGCCAATGCTTTCGTGTTAACGATCTTGCAACAAGAATTCTCATTAGGCAATCCATCAAACGAGTAAATGAGTCGCTCTTTTCCAATGAGAAAGAAAGAACAACCATGAAAATATCAATGTTGCCAATTTACAAAGATCAGTCGTAGTAAAAACAATTCGAGAATCAAAAAAAAAAAAATAATAATAATGTTTTCGGAGTACCATTAAAGGCCTATTTAAACTCGTCTACCAAAACCATGAACCCAAGAGAAACTCATCAATCGCCACCGGACAAGAATTTGTCAAATTCGAAAATCAAGGAAGAGAACGACTTACTAAAGCAGCCCAAGAGAAATATGCAAGATCAATACACACTTGATAAAGAACTTGCAAAAGAAGTCTTCCAATACCGAGATTCCAAACGAACGAATGAGTTAAATTTCCCCAACAGGGGTAAAACAAGTCTTTTGTGAAAAGAGGAATCTTGCATTTGAACTATGCTCACGTGGAGCAGAAATATCACAATAGTCGAAAGGGCAATATTTGTTTTAAAGAACGAATCAGAGAACTGCTGGAGCTTGCCTTCTTCATTAAAACCCCAATTTCAAAGGAATTCACGAACTGCCAGGAACCACAACCAGAAACCGGATATCGGTTCGAGAAAGGCAACATGTTCATCAATGAGCTCATGCTCGTCTGTAACTTATGGAATAGAGGTAAGAAGTTCTCTAATATCATACTACAAACAGTGGTGTAGCCTGGCAAAACCCAGGACATCAACCACGAACTCAACTGATCAACGCCCGCTAGCGAAACGCATAACTAATGCAATCAATTATGAATATATATATATATATTTATATCGGAACATCTCTTGACGATCATAAAATTAATCCATATATATATAGGATAACACATCATATCATAGTTTAACACATCACAACACAAAACAACTCAACAACGACTCATTAATCGAGTCACAACAATTGAAATGCGAAAGCAACAGTTTACCCAACCCCTCCTAATGTGCACAGTGTGTCAATTTAATATGTTTGAATGAACCACGGACCTAAAGCCCGCTCTGATACCAATCAGTAACACCTGCCTATTCTAAGACAAGATGTCACCTAACAAGACAATCTACTATTCATTTCATAAGATTAACAACGCATTCAATGCTAAAGAAACGATTAACCATGATAACAATCTATGGCTTAATCACAGTTCATCTATAAAATTCAAACGAGAATTTACCAAAGCGATAATAATGAACCTTCAAATGACAATTATTACAGTCCATTACATGATAAATAAAACTGAAGATATGTAAATAGGACTTTAACGAATGATTATTTTATTCATGTGCAAGGAACGTCTTGGACTACACCCTCCCGCTAGCAATCTGCTTTCACCGAATTCACCTAAAAATAAATAAAAGCAAGAGTGAGTCGAAACTCAAGAAGCACAACATATACATTCACATAGAACATCGAATTGAAACAAGCTACCAAGTGAATCATTTACTTCATGAATTTAAGAAAGCATGATATGAATGAATGAATGCATTGAAGGAGAATGGACTTTCCACATGTTTATACTGGTATATAACTAGTGACACACCGTCGGTGTTCATTTAAGCCCGCTCTTAACAAAGAGCGGGGATCCAAGTCCGTATGAAGAACGTTTCATACGGAATGTCCAAATCGCCTACATTGGAATGGTAGGTCTTACATGCCCATATTGGAATTAATGGGACTTAAACAAGTTTCACTCCGTGGACAAGAATCGAATTATGTATGCATGGAATGAAAAACATAACTTGGCATTCAACTCAATGTATCATCGAATAAGGTATTGAACTCTACCACATCATACTCAAATCACATGAATATTCATAATTTACCAAGTTAACATGTAATCAATGAATTCACACAAATTAAACATTTGTACTTGCCTTCCGTGTGGTGACGTATTGTGAAACAACGAAGGTGTCCTTCCACCCACCGTCTCACCGCCTACACAAGTATTACCACGTATTACGGATAATCGAATATGGCACAGCTACAAGTGTACTACGATGCTCTCTAATCAACCTACTCATCCCAAGGGTTCAATTTGACATCTACACCAAAAGTCCAGATTATCGTTCTACGGGCAGTTGCACAAGAAAATTCGCCATTAATTATCTGTAACTCTAAACGACCTGAAACTAGTGCTCACTGATTCTTAACTGATCAGGCTACAAAAACTTAGTTGGCGGAATCTTCGATTCGCCAAAACAGAAGGGTAATTAACGCTAAACCTAACCCATCTACAACAGTCCAGAAAACAGATCAGCAGTAAAGAAAATAGTGTAACTTTTAGCCTACTGATCCAAATGGAATGATCTTTATCAACTTGGAAAGATAAATTCAAGATCTACAATAACTTAGTTGGGGGAGTCTTCTGATTCGGCCTCTATTTTGAACAAAAACGAGGGACAAAACTACTGACCACAGATTTCAGACAGATTGGACAGCTCGCATTCAAAAAATCATATCTCTCAAACTACTGGTCGGATTTTGCTCATCTTGGTGCCAAAAGAAAGCTAACGAAACCAGGAACAAATCTCTAGAAGGGCAAAACCCCAAATTCGGCCTCTAAAGTACTGAAACAAGCCGCGCAACATTCTGATCAATTCTGTAAATTCTGGAACTCTAAACCGACGTGACTCAAATGATCTCTACCGCAACAAAACTTGATCAAACAAATAACCGGGGTGCTCGTTACCCTTGAAGACCCGTAGCACGACGAAGAACAACTTCCCAAAGCCTTCCCCTCTCCTTCTTTGGCCAGCTCCAACTCCACGAACCCGATTGGAATGAAATCGCCCGGCGGAGGAAGAACCGAAGAGGAACACTTGGAAGACGGGGGGTGCAGCTCCGGGGATCTCCAATGGCAGCCACCAATGGAGAGGAGGCGCCTAGGAGGAGGGAGGAAGAGAGGCGGCACAAGGGGAGGAGAGGCGGCTTGGGGAAAAGGGGAGGAATAGGGTTTGGGGGGAGAAAGGGGTGTTCCCCCCTTTGGCCGGCCCCTAGGTGGGCTGGCCGGCCCACTAATGGGCCTCCTGGGTCGCGAACTGCGGCCCAGGTTGCCTGATATTAACGAATACCCCCCCGACGAAAGGAATTTTCCGCTGAAAACAATTTCTTTCGCCCTCTCCGACCTCTTTCTTTCTACCGAACATTTCCGGAGTATTACAGATATGAACTTTTGTTCCCAATGTATCTTTTAGTTCATCATGGCACAGTGAGATACCAAAGTTGATCATCTTTGGGCAATGCTGTGTTAGTGAGTTCAGTTAGTAGCAAATTAATATTCCTATCCAAGTAATGCCGCGCCAAGAATGTTGATGAAATGGCCGGCAGCTAGACCATAACAAAACCAATAATCTGAATCACAAGTTTTTTCTTCCTAGTGCATAGTTGCATTCGTATACTAAATTACAAATGAAGGTCTGTATCATTTTTGTTAGCACCAAATGGGTCAAAACTCAAAACACTTGTAAATTGTCTTGCAATGGTATTTCTCCTTTTCCCAATTCAAACCTCCTCGTTTGGCTGTGATTATTGATCTCTTTTACATGCAGATGCTGTCATTCCGATAACCTGCGTCATACTAGTATTCCTGTTTGCCCTCCAGCATTATGGTACACATCGGGTTGGATTTATCTTTGCCCCGATAGTTCTAGCCTGGCTACTCTGCATGAGTGCTCTTGGCCTTTATAATATCATACATTGGAATCCTCATGTCTACCAAGCTCTCAATCCCTATTACATGTTCAAGTTCTTAAAAAAGACTAGAAAATATGGTTGGATGTCACTTGGTGGAATTTTGCTCTGCATGACAGGTATGCTACAGTATGCTTGTAAATATCTGTGTCATGGAATGTAAACAGGATTCAGAAATTCCTTTCTTCTTTTTCAAAGAAAAAAAGTTCCTTTCTTCCGTTTGTATTGATTCTATAATAAGAGTAAATTTGGTTAACTCTCTAGCTTGCCCGACGCTGCAGGATCTGAAGCAATGTTTGCAGATCTTGGACACTTCTCATACAGTGCAATCCAGGTAATTTGTTGATCCTGCATGAGAATTCCTACATAATATTTTGTATATATATTTTGTGCTGATCATATAGTTTTATCACAGCTTGCTTTCACTTCTTTAGTTTACCCCGCGCTGATTCTGGCATACATGGGTCAAGCTGCTTACTTATCAAAACATCATGACTTTTACTCGAACTCCCAGGTTGGATTTTACATCGCAGTTCCAGGTATGTATTGGCATTGCAGCTCATGTATTCTTATGACAGAAACTAGTATGTACATGTATAACTTAAAACATCAGGCAATATTACTCTTTTGAATAAAAAAAATCATATTCCTGCTTTATTTTATTGTCACACTCTAGATATGAAGAGGCCTTTGACAGTTTGGATTAATTAAATTGAAAATTAGTCTGGCAAAATCTACTGTACATCCTGAATTCACGGCCTACCACTTCGGATGATGATCAATATTTTTCTATTTGGAGATTTATTTGAATACCATTTAGGGAAAAATTCATTTGACACCTCTGAACTCTTCCAAAAGTTTGGAAATCAATCCTGAACTGCTAAACCAGACACCTAACCCCCAACCATCAATATCATTCACTTTACCCCCTTGAGTCCGTTCCACTCCGGTTTTAAGCTGGTGTGGCGGTGGTTTTGACAATGTAGATTGGTTTGACCGACATGGCATCCTAGTAGCCAATAATTTGCTTATGTGGCATACATATTCTTAATGAGCAAATAAAAAATAAAAAATGGGACTCACGTGCCAGCCTGCTCATTCTTCTTCCTCCCTTTTGTTTGTGCTCTTGATCTCCATTCCTCTCCTCTCCAAAGCCAACGTGCAGCCACAAGCTCCGTCTGCTGTCAGGCCCTTGCCCCCTGGTGACCGCCATAGGCCACTGCCGTCACCCCGCTTATTCATACCAAAGGGTAGTACACCATTCCAAGAAAACACATTACAAAGGAGCAGATCTACAAGATTATAACAGCAACAACATTCCTTGCCTTACTATTTCCGTTCCCTTGTTTCCCTTTTCGTGCCTGAGAAAAATAAATAAATTAAGATGAGAATTTTGCTTGTGCGAAGGATTTCCGTTCCTTTGTTTCCCTTTTTTGAAAAGGATGGTCTTGCATAAATTCGAAAGGTCAATTCTATCTTGCTTTATGTAATCTAAATTGTAATTACTCTGTACTTGCATCCAACTCTGCCCTGTCTAACTCAATGAATATGTATAGTACAAACCCTGCAAAAAGTGTCTGATGAGTGATAGCTCTTCTAGTAATTTCTTATTTCTTAGGAATTCATTTACCATTTGAATTCATATGAATTTATAGTTTTTATTTATCCAAACCTCAGATAAGGTCAGATGGCCTGTGCTTCTACTGGCAATTTTGGCTTCGGTGGTCGGAAGCCAAGCAATCATCAGTGGAACATTCTCAATTATCAATCAGAGTCAGTCCTTAAGTTGCTTCCCTCGAGTAAAAGTTGTACACACATCTGAGAAAATTCATGGCCAGATATATATCCCTGAGGTCAATTGGCTGCTCATGATCCTCTGCATTGCTGTGACTGTTGGATTTAGAGACACAAAGCACATGGGAAACGCATCTGGTAAGATAGACTACTACACGGTTTTTACCACTTATTGTGAATACTAGCACTAGTCAAGAGCAATGCAACAAAACCTATGAAAGTGAAAGCCAGAAGAATAAACTGATTGTAATTTCTTTCCCGAGGAGCCAGAAAGAAGACGAATCGTGTGTCACACCTCTAGAGGCGGAGGCACTCTAGTGCTTTGAAATCAAACTTTATCACTTGACTACTATGGTATTATGCACAAAATTATCATATTTATAGTTTCTTTTTTGCAATGCTACTCAAGTCGTACAACACTTACAATGCAATTATATTGTTTTCGCAAAAGATTACATGATCTTATCGTATGTATGTTCCCATTAGTATCGTCAAGTCTAAGATTTTTGTTGTTGTAATGACGAGTTGCTTTCTGAACCTTGTGCTGTTGTGCAGGACTAGCAGTGATCACGGTGATGCTGGTTACCACATGCCTCACATCCATGGTCATCATGCTGTGCTGGCACAGGCCACCGCTGCTGGCCCTGGGCTTCCTCCTCTTCTTCGGCTCCATCGAAGCTCTCTACTTCTCGGCATCGCTCATCAAGTTCCTCGAGGGCGCATGGCTCCCTATCCTGCTCGCCCTCATCCTCATGGCCGTCATGCTCGTCTGGCACTATACGACCATCAAGAAGTATGAGTTCGACCTGCACAACAAGGTCACCCTGGAGTGGCTCCTCGCCCTCGGCGACAAGCTCGGCATGGTCCGCGTCCCCGGCATTGGCCTCGTGTACACCAACCTCACGTCAGGCATCCCCGCCAACTTCTCCCGCTTTGTGACCAACCTCCCGGCGTTCCATCAGGTCCTGGTCTTCGTCTGTGTCAAGTCGGTGCCGGTGCCGTACGTGTTCCCCGCCGAGCGGTACCTCATCGGCCGCGTCGGACCACCGGGCCACCGGTCGTACCGGTGCATTGTGCGGTACGGCTACCGCGACGTGCACCAGGACGTGGACTCCTTCGAGACCGAGCTCATCGAGAGCCTGGCCACCTTCATAAAGCTCGACGCCTCCTACCGGTGCAGCGAGGCCAGCGAGCAGCAGCTGGAGGAGCGGGAGCGGGGGCTGACTGTGGTCGGCAGCAACCCTCTCCGGGAGCACGCGAGCTACGACTTCGAAGACAGCGTCCAGCACTCGGCCACGTCCGTGGAGATGGAGATGCGCGCCGCCGACAGCCCCGGCATCGTGCGCGCGGAGCGGGCCAACTCGGCGAAGCAGGTGAGGTTCTTCGTAGACAGCCACGTGGAGAGCCCCGAGGCGGACAAGCACGTGGCGGAGGAGCTGGAGGCGCTGTCGGCGGCGAGGGAGGCCGGCACGGCGTTTATCCTCGGGCACTCGCACGTGCAGTGCAAGCCCGGGTCGTCGGTGCTGAAGAAGCTGGCGGTGGACATCGGGTACAACTTCCTGCGGCGCAACTGCCGCGGCCCGGACGTGGCGCTGCGCGTACCGCCGGCGTCGCTCCTCGAGGTCGGCATGGTGTATGTGCTATGAAATGACGTGTTTTTTCTTCTTGTAATATCGTCTGAATTCTGATACGGTAAACGCTTACTGGTCATACACCTTTTCTTTTCTTGTATTGATTTGGACCGCTCGCCCTTGCGCTCGATGACTTGACGTCCTCTCCCAATCTGATGATGCGGGCGCGAGGCATCCCTCGCTTGCCATGGGCTCGTGGTCATGGGCCACACGGCATGCACGCCGCTCTGTTGGGAGTCCACAAGGAAAATCACGGGGCAGAACGGCACCGACTGCTACACACATGGGAGCAGCCCACTCCAGGTCCACATATTATCGAACGTCCGAGCCGTATTCCGCCGCTCCCCTCCCCCAGAACAAACGCTCGCCTTCTCGAGACCCGAGACGCCTATCGCAGTGGCCCAGCACTATTATCCACCTAAACACCATCTCATCCCCACGTCTCCGTCCGTCTCATCTCAATACCTCATCGCATTCGCACCCCATCCCCTTGAGATTCTCCCCGAGCCTGCGCCAGCCAAGTCGTCGCCCTCCCACTCCACCGCCTTCCCCATTCGCGTGCGCCGCGGCGGCGGCGGCAGCAGCTCGAATCCTATCCCCCACTCCCCGATGGCGACCGCGTGCCCGCCGCTCTCGCTGCCGTCCACATCGCCCCTCCGCAGGTCCGCCCGCGCTGGCCCTGCCCGCCGGCCGCTCCCCGCCGTCCGCTGCAGCGCCGTCGGAGGTGAGCGCCTGCTTCCTCTTCTGTTTTACCAATTGGACGGTTTTTAGTGAAGATTGAGTAGTGTTGAGAATATTCTGCTTTTTGGTGGTGATTCAGAGGCTGTGGCGGAGGAAGCGGCTGTCGGGACGGCGGAGGAGCCGCTGCTGGTGAGCGCAATCAAGGGGAGGAAGGTGGAGAGGCCGCCGGTCTGGCTCATGAGGCAGGCCGGGAGGTACATGAAGGCATGTTCACTTTTATTTTTATCACGTGCTTTACATCCCCTTATTCTTTTCGCAACCATTGTATACTTACGATTCACATTGCAGTTAGAGAAAGATAAACTAAAGTACTTGCAATTGTTATCGTTTCACTAAAGAATTGAGATGGACGAAATAACAGAATTGGACCAAGATAAATCCATGGTAGCAAATTAGAGTACTAAATAGTAGCAGGGTTCTAGACTACTAGGCTGAAAAGGGATGTGACAATAAGGACTAGTTAATGTAACTATTAAAACTTTACTACCAAAACATACTGCAGAATTAATGATCACTCAACAGTCTATTATACTATATCTTATTTGTGGAAGCATCTTAGGACAGTTTTTATATACTGCTTTGTTCGTAAAAAATTAGGGTAAGATCTCGGATAACAAATGTTCCATTCTATAAAAATGAGGCATGCATTAGTAAATACCTAAATACATTTTGTTCTAGTTGGCCCTTCTTTAGAAATTTTTTCCCTTGATTTGTTCAAAGTAAACATGAAATATTTCTTCCATGGTAAATAACACTCAATAGTGAGCATAACACTCAATAGTGAGCCATGGTTCTTTGAATCATCATGCACGCATCTTTTCTTTCAAGGAACGGTTTATTTTCCTTTTGGAATATCCAAGCAATGATGACCCTTCTCCTTACAAACCTTTTGCCTTTGTGAATTTTTCTACAGAGTTATCAATTGCTCTGTGAGCGACATCCTTCGTTCCGTGAAAGATCAGAAAATGTTGACCTTGTTGTTGAGATCTCTCTGCAACCATGGAAGGTTTTCAGGCCTGATGGAGTAAGCTGTGGACTTTGGCCCTTTCTGTATGTTGTTTGGAATTTCTCTTTTGCAATTATCTCAAATGCTTACATGGATTTGAGATGTTGCGCACCTGTAATATACTAATATCTGATGGTTGTTATTCATGCTATTTATTGATATGCTTTTTTTTATTTGCTTTTGCTAGGTTATCTTGTTCTCTGATATCCTTACTCCACTTCCTGGGATGAACATACCTTTTGACATTGTGAAAGGAAAAGGTCCAGTGATATATGATCCCTTGAGAACAGCAGCTGCTGTGGATGAAGTCAGAGAATTTGTTCCAGAGGAGTGGGTCCCTTATGTAGGGCAGGCTTTAAATTTGTTGCGAGAAGAGGTTAGTATACTTTTCAGCATCCAAGCATGGAAATTGGAAATAGTTGGTCATTTTGAAAGCGTTCTAGCATGGAACTAGGTAGTCATTCATTTACATTTTTGTAGTCAGCCCATAACTTTCTTCTTCCAAGTGTCACAGTCTAATTGATCAATTATATTAAGTTGCTGACTATTTTTATTGATTTCTGAATGTGACATTACTTGGAGCTTGTCAGGGTCATGACAATATCATAGATCAAGTAAACCACAATAGTCACTGAGGCTGAGAAGCTCATGTGAATATATTTGCATGGGCTTCATGGATTTATAAGAATTCGATGTTTTTTTTTTCATTATAGTACTTTTGGATGTATTGGTTAATTAATAACACCTTTTCAGATCTGTAACAAAAGGTATATTACTACAGTTAATAAAATTATCTATTACTAACCACATTCCACAGCTCAGTACACTAATGTCAAACTGATCCTTATTATATTTGCATCACTGTATAATGAAGCGAATATTTCTTTATAAGGTGTTTAATGTTGATTTTGAATGATTATGCTCATTAAGAGAATTGCAACTGTGCGGACAGATTGAGAATTGGATACTTGGTTCAATGTTCATCGACAGAAGAACTTTGTGTGAGTTAAAAGAATTAAATAATCTTGTGCTCTTGTGTGGATTTTTTTTTTGGGGGGGGGGGTGCGCTGGTGTGGACTCTTTTATCAAAGGAGGGGACATGTGCAAGAAGAACAGCAGCATGAGGAATCGGCAAAACAACTGCAAGCTGCCGATGATGTCCTTGTTACTATCAGTCAAGAAGTCCCAGGTGTACAGCAGGAGTAACGAGTTCCAGCCTGAGTCTGAGTAGGAGTCCTTGTATTAGATAGTAAGATAAGCTAGTCTATATATTTGAGTCCAATGTATTTGATCAGGCAGCATGAAATAAACTTCTCTTTCTATTATGCTATCTCCGTCCCTCTCGATTCTCTAATTCTACTCCTGCTACCTTTCTTCCTCCACCACCAGGGGTAGACTAACAGAATGTGTGTCTTTGCATTGTATTGTTTTCCAACAAAATGTAAGAATGTATGAGCATTCCTTTTGCGCTGTTGTTTTGTACAGTTAACTATTTCAAGGGAATGACCCCACTGTTTCTTTCCCAGGTTAAGAATGAAGCTGCTGTGCTAGGTTTTGTTGGAGCTCCCTTTACCTTGGCATCTTATTGTGTGGAAGGAGGTTCATCGAAGAACTTTTCAAAGATTAAGAAAATGGCCTTCTCAAATCCAGCGGTATTGAAAACATCCTATTGCTAATCAAAGATTTTGCTGACGAATTCTCATCCATTAAAGACAGTTTCTTATTGCTTCTTTAAAAATTGTGCTGGGCTGCTGGAATATAGAATACTGAATGTTATGCAACTTGCTTACAGTGGGTATTGCTAGGCTGTTAGCATGGTATTCCAAAATAATATACTGATATCTGACAAAATACTGCAAATGACAGTATTAGATTTGATTAGCATGAAGCATATGTGAAGGCCTTCGTCATTATTCATTGGCTAGATTAATTGTTCAGTGTGAATCAAATTGGAGATGCACATTGGGATTGTGTTTCCTTTCCTTCTCTGATCTTGTGGGGTCTTGTTAAAATGAGTTTTGACCTGGATCGTTGCTCTGCATTCTTGTAGATTCTACATAATTTGCTCAAGAAATTTACGACATCCATGACTAACTACATTAAATACCAAGCGGACAATGGGGCACAAGCTGTGCAAATTTTTGACTCGTGGGCTACAGAACTCAGCCCAGTTGATTTTGAGGAGTTTAGCTTGCCTTATCTAAAGCAAATCGTGGATTCTGTTAGGGAAACACATCCTAACTTGCCTCTGATACTGTATGCAAGTGGATCTGGTGGATTGCTGGAGAGGCTTCCGTTGACAGGTGTTGATGTCGTTAGCTTGGACTGGACAGTTGATATGGCTGAGGGCAGGAAAAGATTGGGATCTAATATAGCGGTTCAAGGGAATGTGGATCCTGGTGTTCTTTTTGGGTCGAAAGAGTTCATAAGCAAGCGGATTTATGACACTGTGCAGAAGGCTGGTAATGACCGACATATATTGAACCTTGGTCATGGCATTAAGGTGGGGACTCCCGAGGAAAATGTTGCCCATTTCTTTGAGGTTGCAAAAGGTATCAGATACTGAAAGTCCTCGGTTGTTGAATGTATTGCTTTCTCCCAATCGGCAGAAGTTGTAGATTCCACCGCTTGAGGATAGATGCAGGAAGCCATGTGTAGCATAGAGTACCTCAAGAACACATCTTTTTGTGATTGATTCTGTGTTCTGCGTTTCAATTTCCATTTCACTATAATCTTGTAAGCTTATTTCAGTTGAGGTGTAAAAAGTGCCTACTTGTTTATACCAAGTATACTGTATACTACTTTAATCTTATCTGCACATTCGATATTATCAATTTATATTTGTAAGAGAAATACTGTACCTGAAAAATGTAAGTTGTAAGCTCACCCTGTTTTTCGGAAATCGTTCTTCAGGCAAGCTTTGGTCTGAGCTCCCTAGATACATTTCTTATTGTTTACCCTGTGAAGCTTAAAATTCGGCATACTTTGTCATGCACTATTGGGTTGATTTCGTGGTTGGATGCTAAGGACTTCCTAGTTTGTTCCATTGATCTAACTAAAAGGGGCTGTGATATTCGGGAATTACCCTAGGGGCATGTTTTTTTATTATGCTTATAAATATTGGAAAGTTTATCAGATGTCTGTAGCTCGTTGTGAATCATCTCTTGATGACTAGTTGAATGATTTTATTCATATTTTATTTTTAGACCAAATGATTTTATTCATCAGGTCATGCTCAGTCTAATGCTATGTTTGTACCATAAATAACCTGGGCATTGGCCGTATCCAACTATCCAACGAATTAGTAATCCTTTGCTGTGTCTTTCTCCCACGTGCTATATGCGGCAAATGCCATGCAAATTAATATTTTTCAAGAAAAAAAAATACTATTATCATTCTGTATTTTTAAAAGAAAAATGATCGTAATGGAGCAGCAATTGCTATTTCTGTCAAAAAAATATTTCCATAGGTTATCGATCAACCAAATGTAGGTGATTGCTGATCAACTTCTTTTGAGCTTTTCTGATACCCTGGTAGTGCTTAGATGCAAGTGAAACATCTGTTTCATATTTTAAAGTTGGTTGCAAACAACAAAAGGCAAGAGGTTAGGCTTGTGAGAAGCCTGCACTAAAATATCTTAACCAAATCATTGCGGCCACTGAACATTTCAGTGGAGTAACCCATTTATGCTGCTTAAACATTCAGCAAAGTAGACTGCAGGAGATGCAGTGTTTAGCTTGCCTTTATCTTTGTATCCCTTCTTTGACGATCATATTGTCTTCAGGAAAGATAAGAACCGGTTATAGTATACGAGTCAAGAGCGCTTGTGCTGCGTTCTACCCAGTGCGTTGAACTAATTTGCTGCTACAATTTTGATAAACACAAGTATTCCTCAATCTTCATAGCTTATACACTTCACCTAGAAAATTTGCCACTAATAAAAAAAATGCATGATTATGTTGAACTAGATAGATCAATCAAAGCTCACGAAATGAGCATATTCTGGGCAGAATCAACAAAGTATCATACAAATCGATAACTCAATTCCTTCGTGTCTTTGCATTGCAGCTTGCAGGTGAGGAAACATGTAGGTACACTAGAAGCCTGCTCCAGTTAGCAGCTGGGGCCACAAGGGTCAAGGGCCAGTATTCTGCAGGGCAAATGAAGAATAAACAATGCCTATTATGGACTTGACAGTACGAGCCATACTGAGTTGTATACTATCATCAGTCTGCATGTACCAGCATGTAAAGGAAAGAACATGACAGATGGCAGTTCTGGTAGGACTAGGTCCTCTTTTGGCCTTCATATTTTAGTCTGTTATTATTGCAGCAACTTTGGAGTCACTCCATTTTAGAAAGGTTGCCTTTGTTAATTGATTCTTTGCTTATTTAAGTCTCATTGCTTGCTTCAGGTGAAAGCACTGAGAAGGTCGACTAATTAGGTCTATATTGTTTTTCCATAGCTGCATCATTACTTCCATTGCAAATTTAGCCCTTCAGCATAGACCAGTTTGGCACGGTATATTTCTTGATAAGTATCCTGCTTGGGCTTGGTCAAGTTGGAAGTCTACCATGAGGTGCTACTAAAAACATTCTTAATTCTGTAGAATATAGTAATGAAATTGTAATGCAAACATCAGGCCATGTCTGGTTCGTTGGCATGCTTATCCTTGCCTTAGTCGTTCTTGTTGTTCATAACGAGTCAATTTTATATTTAGTCTTAGTTTGTTCTTGTTGTTTTTCAGCTTTTGAACCGAGGAACGGCTTGTTTATGCCGGGCTGAAAGCTTGATGCCTATCTGCATTTGGTCGAGTGATGCGATATCGATGCCTGCAACATAAAGTAAAGAAGATATTTATCAGCTCGATTGCAATTTGCAGGGTGATTCAGACGGGTGACATTTGAAAAAGAAATTGCAGCTTTTGTGGGCATGGTTAGGTCCCAAATTGATTCTCAATGTCTAATGCGTGGCTAGCTCAGTGGATTAGTCTTAGTTGAGGAAATTGGCATGGTCATTTTATACTCTGCCAAGCAAGCCAACTCGTTCTATTTCTCTGGCAAAAGAATACATACGAAGACAAAAATATCGAAGAAAAAGGAGGAAAGCCAAGAGTCTGCTAGCTTTTGTTTTAAGATGGTAATGCTAAGACTCTTAATTGTTCCTTGTGAATGTATCTCTAATGTTTCAAGAGTGAATAGGTAGGTTGCTCTCCCAAAAAATATGCTAAGACTCTAATTATTCCTTGTGAATGTATCTCTAATGTTTCAAAAGTGAAGAGGTAGGTAATCATTTGAAAAGAGAAAATCTACACCGTCGATCATGGTGGGTACAGATTATAACAGTCTAAATTAAAACAAAAAAATTCATGTCAAGTACAATAAAATTGAAATTTGGAATACAAATAAAATAAAATCAGCAATTTGATTTACATACAAATTTCTAAGTAAAATCCATAAATAATTATAATTCAGGGTAAAAAAATAAAAATATAATTAGAAATTAGATTTGTATGAGAAATCCAACAAAAAAATAGAAATTTAGAATAAAAATAAAATAAAATTAGCAATTTGATTTTGATACGAAATCTAATAATTATAATCCGGAATACAAATTAAATAATATCTGGAAATTAGTTTTGTACACAAAATCCAACTAAAAAATAACTAAAATTTAGAATAAACATAAAATAAAATTAGCAATTTGATTTGGATACAAATTCCAAAGTAAAATCCCTAAATAACTTTAATTCGGAATAAAAGCTAAAGAAAAAAAAATAGCAATTGGATTCGGATACCAATTCCAAGAAAAAGGATGTGAAATTCGGAATAAAAAATAAAAGAAAATTTGTGATTTGATTTCCATACAAATTCCAAAATAAAATCCCAAAATAACTAAAATTTAAAATAAATTAAATAAATGTAGCAATTTGATTTGTATATGAACTCTAAAAAAATAACTAAAATGTTGAATAAAAATATAATTTATAACAAGAATGACACGAATGATGTCGGAGGAGACACAAAAGGAGCCACTACGTTCGCTCTCAAGGTCACGTATTTCTATTGTTGCTTTCTATGGAATAAAAATAAAAAAAAACTGAAATTTTAATTAAAAAATACAAGTTATAATGAGGATAGCATGAATAGTGTCGGGAGATACCATGAAATTGTGCAATAGCACCGATCTATCCTGCAAGAAGACATTGAACCATGAGGAAGCGAAGAGCTGAGGCGGTGGCAACGGAGATGAGGACAATTTCGCGCTGCTCGCTGAAGCCATTGAAGAGAAAGTCCAATGTTGAAGGAGCCAAGGGGCACGATAACAAGTGGTGAGCGTCGGCGTTGTTGAAGAAGTTAGTGGCCGAAGAAGCTCGACGATGGGGAAGCTCTAGCAGAGAGGGGATGAAGCTTTGCATTGTAGACAATATGGACGATATAAGGTCATCAGGTAGCTAGGAGTGTGCCATCATTGGTGAGGGGCACTTCGTCGTTGACAATGGTGAAAAGATTCTCCATATCATTAGACAACTACTAAAGCAGACATACTGACATTGGTAAAGATGAGAGGTCATCATGGTTAGTGAGGAAGACACAACGTTGAGTTGGCCAACGTCGAAGAAGAGGAGCGACCGACACGAGAGAAGAGGACGTCGAGTATGTATAACAGCATGTGTCCCTATGAATTGAAGTGTAGGCGTACAGAGACAGAGGAGCAAAAAACTTATAGTAGAGATGACGCAGCCGTAGAGAATATGCTCGGGGTCACCAGAAATAGCGTGACACATGTCCCCAACTGGGATCAGCGATGGTTGTATATGTATGCGTGTTGATGTCGCAGTAGTTAGCATTAATCAATAATTCAAGAGAAGTAGAAGATAATTATATGGTAAAGTATTGCATTAGAAGGGGTAGCAGTTGAGAGAAATCGATAGTGAGGAAGCCGCGTTATTGAGTTGGCCAACGTCAAAGAAGAGGAACGACCGACACGAGAGAAGATGACATCGAGTATGTATAACATTATGCATCCGTACGAATAGAAGTGCAGACATACAGAGCCAGAGGAGCAAAAATCTTGGAGTAGAGATGGCGCAATCATAGAGAATATGCTCGGGGTCACTGGAGAGAGCATGACTACGTGTTGATGTCGTAGTGGTTAGCATTAAGCAATAATTTGAAGAGAAGTAGAAGATAACTATATAGTAAAGTATTGCATGAAAAGGGTAGCAACTAAGAGGGATCAATCAAGATTTGGACTTACTGATGGAGGTTGAAGCAAAATCGTTGTGACAGGAAGAAGAGATAGAAGTCATACGGTTTGGTGGGGCAGTCGGCGTATGAGAGAAGATAAGTTCAAGGTAGGCCGCCCATGGTGCATCGATGTACGTATGAGCAAGGTACTCTAATACATTATACTATGTAAGCTAATAAGATAATTTGTCCCACACATAATCAACATATTACTTGATATTAAATAGACGTACATATGCATGCATATAATTTGGAAAAAAAATAGCTAATAGAGTAAAAATAGGGACATGTAGCTACATGATCTAGGCATGATGGAGAGTTGTTAGTTTCTTCCATCAAAGCACATACTTCAATTATGTTCCTCATGTTATAATTTCCTTCAAGTTTTTATTGTCATTTCCAATGTATAGGATATCTTAAAAGCCTAAATAGCCTATACCAGATAAGTAAATATATTCTCAAGCATTTATACAAACTTCAAAACCAATCTAGTCACGCAAATGTGCGGGCCACCCAGCTAGTTGGAAAGAGAGGAAGGGTTTTGGGGACACCAAAAGTAAACATGTCAAGTTGTGAGCAGTGATTGGACCAACATAATAAAAATGTAGAACATGCTCCATCCATTTCAAAATATAAGGTGCTCCCTCTGTTTCTTTTTATTAGGCGTATTTTAGTTGGACACCGAGATTAAGGAGCGCATGAAACCAAAATAATGTCCAAGGGAAATGACCATAGCGTCTGTGTTGTTAACATCTTGGGAATAAGAGATATAATATTTGTGTGGGTGATTACTTGTAAATATTGAAGAGAGAGGGAAGGTTAATGAGGGCAAAAGAGAGAAAATATCATTTACTCTGCATGTTGTAATAGCCCTATATTTCTAAGTTAGATTAGATAAACATTTAATATGTATTTACGAAATTTTTGGACTTTTAAAAAAATTGTTGCAGAACAAATGTGTTAAAAACTTGATCTTCCAAATTTCTAGAAATGAATTTTCTAAAACAAAATAAAAATTTTGTCAAGATCTTGAAACTTGTTTCCGTAATAGAGGTGGAAAGCAACTTGTGAAAATCCCCAAATTTTTGAAGCCATAAAATTTAATTTGGAAATCCAATTCCCTATTCCCCATCTCAAAAGCTTAATTTGAAATTGAACAAAACTAAAAATGTTTCAAGTGTGGAAATGTATTTTGAGCATTTAGCTTAAAAATAGTAATACCTCAAATGCTCCTAGAATGCTTGAGGCTTGAAAATATCCTTTCTTTATCTCAGTAATACAAACTAAATTTTATTTGAAAATATAGTAGGAACCATAGTTGGGAATATTTTAGTTGTGTTCTATATCCTCTTATATACTTATTTGAATTTTCTGGAATTTTTTTAGGATATTTGGTTCCCATGTAATTTGCATGTTCATATTTGGTTTTGAAATTGAAATACAAACAAATTATGTGAACAGTGCCTGAAAATATTTTTTCTATGTTCAGGAACACTTTAGCAACTCAACTTCAAAATATCACCATTATTAGATTTGAATTATTATTTTTAAGCAACCAGTCAAACTAATGAATCAAAAGTCAAATAGCTAAAACAAGAAATTAAAATAATTCTAGCGAAAAATGCGGCACATTAAAAACCCTGAAAAAATTATACATTGATATGCATAGCGTCAGTAACCTTACATAAAAATTTCATAAATTTTAGAGCTAAGTAACCATATCTACAAATTACCTAAACTATCTCATCACTTTTTGCAGAAATTGGAAACCTAATTATTTTTTCCCTCTCACTGACCTGGCGAGCCCCACCCGCCAGGCCCTCTTTCTCTCTCACGTCACCAGGATCTTCTTCTCCAAGCGGCGCTCAAGCCACGCAGCTGCTTCCTTCGCCAGCGCCTAGGACACACGCCAGCACGCTCGACCGTCGAGCTCGCATGTGCAACACTCTGGCTATTCGGAAGTCAATATGTCACTACTAAAACTAACATACAACTATGAAACGAAAGAATTTACACAATACTCTTCTAAAAGAAGAGCATGACTGTCCTAAAATAATAATAGGAACAATTACTGAATCCAATTAAGTGAAGAAACATTTTTAACACGGGAATATAAAACAACCATGGCCAAGTTAATTTATTACGGTTCAACACTTAACGAAGGAATGACATAATCAAACATTATTAATGGAGTCTGGAGTAAGATGAAATATATGAATAGTGTGTGTCTACACCTTCCCAAGATAGCCATCATCACTGATCACCTAAAATAAACAACAAAGCAAGAATGAGTCGAAACTCAGTAAGTACAGTAATTAATTAGTCATACAAAATTATGAACATGTCAACCACAATACGAATTATGAACATGTCACTGAAACTTATGTGGATGTATGGAATGAATAGATGCATTGAAAGGGATGGACTGCATACATGCTCATACCGGTATAGCTAGTGACACACCCGTCGGTGTTCACTTAAGCCCGTACTTAACAAAGTCTGGGGATACAATTACCGTATGAAGAATGTTTCATACAGGTGTCCGAAATTACCCACATTGGAATGGTGGGTCTTACGTGGTCATACTGGAGTTGATGGGTCTTTACAAATCCACTCCTGTGGATGGAACATGAACAACACATGAATGGAATGAGACATATGCAAAGATCGTCACCACTTTCTTCCACATGGATTACCAATTAAGAACGGAACAAGTAGAATTGAATATGAACATGGATCACAAGATTAACAGTACATCAATATTCATTCATCAAGAATCAATATATGGTAATGCATTGTACTTGCCTTCCGCGTTGTGACGCGCTAGTAGGCAACGAAGGCACTCCTACACTCGCCGCCTCGCCGCCTATACAATTATGTACTCGAAATAAGAACAACATGATACCAGACAAAGCTACCGATGATCTACAATAACTCCCTGACTATCCAATACAATGAATAGACCAAGAACTGAAATCAGACAATTCATGCACCTGAAACGACTCTGGATAGCGGCACAGAAAAATTCATATCTATTGATCTGGGACTCGGAACGAGATGAGTCTAGTGCCCAACGAAACTTAACGAGCAAACCTACAAAACTCTAGTTGACAAGATTTCCTGATTCCGCCAAAATAATTAAATAAACAGTAAGTGAATATTCCTGACAGAAATCTGTCCAGACGAACAGAACAGCAGCGAAGGACATAACATAACTTTTAATCTATAAATCCAATTAGAGTGTTCTTTATCAATATGGAAAAATTATAAAATTATCTACATAAATCGTTTTGGGTGAAAAGTCTGAATATGATTCTAACCAAATCATATTTTATTAAACAACTTTGCTGACAATTCTCGTCAGGTTTTTCAGGACAGCAGGAAAGAATCTATCGTAAATTTTGAACCGTAGATCGAAATCTGGTACTCTTGGCGGCTATGGAAAGCTAAGAACCGTGGCTACAATTCTCTAGAAGGTGAGAACCTCCAGATCGGCCTCTAAGAAGCCGAAGCTGGCCACACAACAAACTGGACAGATTCTGGAAATTCTACAGCAGCAATTCGATTCAATCTTGCTAATCAAATATGCAACCAAACAGTGCCAAACAGCGAAATATACCCTTCATTTCCCTTGAAGACTCTCAGGGAGACGACGTTCAACCTCTTGAAGAACCCTCTCTTCCACCCCCTTCTTCTTCTTTGTGGCCGGCCACCAAAACAGCAATCGCAAGGGGGAGGCCGACTGGAGGAAGGACAGGAAGGGGCGGCTTGGAGGTCTTGGAGAGCGACGTCAGGGAGCAACAAGGCCGTGCCAGGGCAGGAGGCGGCGCCAAGGAGCAGGGGGAGGCGTCGGATTGGGGGAACAAGAGAGGGAGAGGGGGAAGGAGGGGGTGGCCGGTTAGGGTTAGGGAGGGGGGGTGGGGGCGCATGGGCTTGGGCCTGGTGCGCCTCCCCCCTCCTTGGCCCACTCTTGGCCGGCCATGGCTGCCCCAGCCTGGGCCGGAGGTCCAGAGTCCAAAAATTTCCCAAAAAGCTTGAATTTTTAACTAGTTCTCTCACCCGAATAAAATCCTCTCTAAACGATATTTGGGATATTACAGCATGGACGCCACACCACCCCATCTAGCACCGCCCCTACCCCCTCCAATGCCCAGTGTCTCCTTCCCATTCCTCTCTTCCACTGAGAGCAAAGAAGAATCGCAACAAAAGCTCCAGAGCCGGCTACCAAGCTGCCGACCCTCTTGATGCCGTCCCGGCGGCTCCGACGAGTCCCAACCATCCCCGACTGCGTCACGGCAAGCCCTACACCTCAAGGACCATAAGCCCTCTATCACTTTTGGGGATCATCAATCGAGGAGCCACACACTCAGTTTCTTCTTCATCACCGCCCAATCCCAACGCCACCCTTGTTGTGCCTCCTCTTTCGAACCCTAGCTCAATTCCTCCCTCCGTGAGTATCACATGAACTCCCTTTACCTCTCCCAACCTCTCACCGGCTTTCTCTTCCTCTCCAAAGCCGCCACCACATAGCACCTCCACACGCCGCCGCATGCTCCCATCGCCGGACCACTCCGGCCACTCTCCACCTTCATCGACCACTTCGGTGTACTCCAGGTACTCCGTCGGTACTCATGTTCCCCTTAAATCGCCTCCTAATACACCCAAGTGCCGCCGCTATGTTTTGCTGTCGCAGCCGGCCGCCGTTCGCTCTCGTCCGGCCACACCGCCCATCTCCAGCCACGCCACCACTACTCCTAGAACCTACATACTTCATTGGTTCCATTTTTGTCGCTTCCGACTGCCGTCGTCCTCCCTGTCGCCGGCGATGAACGCCGCTCCAAACCGCCGGCAACTCCCCTGTTCTGTCTTTTGTGCTCTCTTTTGTATTCCTCTCTGTTTCACTAAGAAGTAGGGCCCACCTGTAAGAGGATTAGCTTTTAGCTAAGAATGTTGATGAACTAATTAATCTCTCACTTATAATTAACAAATGAATCATTGATTTAGTGAGGAGATTGGTTGTCAACACAGTATTGTCGTTCGGATGAACTGATGAACAGAGAAAGTGTTTAGATGAAATCTACTAGTGACAGTGGGTTGTTGACAATTCTGAATTTATGTACTTAGAAGTTTTATTGTTCCAATTGAGCTTTAGACTTTAAACTAACAGAGGAAAATCATCTAAAAATAAGCATTAGTATGTTAGCCAAAACAAACAGTGAATTCTTTGATTAGGCAAATAAATAATCGGGTAAGAAAATCAGAGAGAACAGTAAATAGGAGTAATAACTAATGGAGATTTCATGTTTACAAACCACATGATGTTAGTAAGTCCGGTAACTAACTATATTTTACAACACTTAGTTGTAGCATTTATCAGCCTAATGAACATAGAAACATAATTGTAAACTTCCTCGGGATCACAATGTTTAGCCATTAGCAATTAATCCTAAGAGGGCAAGAACTACATACGAGACAAGATAGGAAAACAGTACCCAAGTAGCAGTGAGTTAAAGCCTTGTCAAATACCAAAGCCAATGGATTAGAAAATATAATTATTATCCATTAACATCTAATCTCAAAGAGTAAAATTAATCATGAGACAATAATTGGAGTATTGGTTAGTTAAATAACAATATGAGCTTAGCATAAAGTCTTAAGATCATGCTCCCAGTTGAAAATCCAAAATAAATTGCTTGCCACATAAAATTGGGTAAACTTCACAAATTCATAACTAATTCATTGTAACTCTAAATGGAGTGAAACCAATTTTGTTTGTTTTTATTAATAATCCACCTTCTATATTAATATTATAATTTTGGAGATTTTTGGAATTTTAGTGTGTATTAGGTGTTTTCACTTTGTCGGTTCTTATTGTTAGATGACGATGATTCGGGGGTGCAATTGAGAAGTTCGTGAGAATATCCATAGTACCAGCAAACAAAGGCAAATTCTCATTCCGTTGATGCATGTTGATCCTATTACATTCAAAAATTGTTATCTTATTTTGCAACTGTATGTATGCATGTTTATTTGTCAAGTTATATTTGCGATTAGAGATAGTTAATCCTATTGCATGAATTCCCTCAAACTGTTCATCCCCTGACACTAGCCTAAGTTAATATTTCCACTGATGATTAGTGCTCGGTGGATGTTACATGGTCTATTTATGTTTATTCGGTGTCATGCTTAGTAATACTTAGCTCGGTGGATGAGTCAATTTTATCGATAACCTTGATCACATAAATGATTCGTATTATACTATGTCCAGCACCATGTGCTATTGTATTTGGAAAAACTAAAAATGAAGAAAAAACAATTTGGACTCGGGCAAATAGTTGTTGGTGTGGTTATTGGTTGTGTGGCTCGTGCCTGAGTCAACAAGAACCGAATTACTTGCGCCATTGATCTAAGAACTTTTGCATGCATCCACATGAGGGCATATGGGAACCCTCTTGACTCAGACTTTGAGAGGTGTTAATTAATGAGTCGCCAGTGGTAGATGTAGGAGAAAAATATCATGTTGTTATGTTGTTGTTAGGCATGCGCGGGGTGAGTTCCGGATTTAGGTTCCCTCGCCCGAGGAGCATTGGCAGTTGCTGAGACTGGGCCGATGTCACCGACACAACGTATGGGTTCCCCGTGGAAACCCGAGATGGGCGGTTCACAGAGGATTAAAGCTCATATGTGCGACTCTTAATTAACTCATTCCATTGGAAAGCACCTTGTAGGACTTAACTTTACTGGCATATCTTCGGAAGTGTGCTTTATCGCATGGTAAAAGAAGAGGTCTGACATGTGGGTAAAGTTGTACACCCTTGCAGGGTATAATCTATTTAAATATCCACATCCTTGGTTATGGATATGCTTGGTTATTTCCCGCAAGAATTAGACTCAATATTATGGAATTTAAACTTAAAATTTGTTCGGGTGGTATTGAAAGTGGTTCTCATGCTATAGTTGTGTGCTACAGGGGCAGCCACCTGTTGTTGTTAATTGTTGTCTAATGGTAATTACTCGCTGTTATTTGAAGTATTAAAAATATTTGCTCACTTATCATTTAAATCTACTACATTATATTCAAATTCAAATATTGCTTTGTGCTGAAATTGAACCCTACAGCTTTCTCCATTGAGTAGAGCTTGCATGTAGCTATATATAGGCTTGGTATAGTCTTGCAGAGTACATTCGTGTACTCACTGTTTGCTTTTATTTACTAATCTGGACAACAGGTGTTGAGATCGAATCGGGTAAGGAAATATTGCGTAGGAACGTCGATTTGCTATGGTTTAAACCCAGTCGATTGCCCTGCGGGTTATGGCAAACCATTCGGACTCCATTGCTCGTCAATTCATGGTTTTATTTCATTTCATTTACTATTTTCCACTATGTACTTAATGTTTTATCTCGTTACTTGCATGGTAGGCCCTATGTATGAAAACTGCACCTTGTATGTCATAAGTTGTAAATTATGAAGATTGTGGTATTGTAATAACATGTGTATGGTTTGATATTGTTTGTGAAGGTGTATGTGTACCGCTCTTGGGAGGTACATAATACACTGAGAGCCGGGAATTTCTCTTGTAATGCTAGGACCAATTGGAGGGTTAAACATTACAAGTTAAATTCCCAGGGGCTCTCACACATGCATGCCTTATATTTTGAAACAAGGTTTCAAAAATTATAGGCTTTATATTTTGAAACGGATGGAGTATATAGTTTTTTGGATTTGTTTCAAAATATAAGATTTGATTTTGGTTTGAGATTTCTGGCCACACATGCCGCGCGGTGATCCAAAATATAAGGTGTGCATGCGAATTTAATGACATTTTCTCTCTTTTGCCCTTATCTTACATCTATCTTCAACATTTATGAGTAAACACCCACCAAATATATTATCTCCTTTATTCCCAAGACAAGAATACCAGGGACATCATGGTCATTACCCTCTACCATCCTCTTGGTTTTACAACACTCTTAATCTCCATGCGTGATCAAAAATACGCCTTATAAAAAGAAACGGAGGGAGTAGGAATGAAATGTCACGTACAATAAAATTCTACAGTAATAAAAATATAAATTATTCTAAATATATGTATGTATCCTTTAAAAAAGGAATATAAAAAATTTAGGAGAAAACATCACTTGAAAGGAGAACGAGGAAGAGACCTTGTCGGATGCTGATTCTCAAGAAGCCACGTGAAGGAAATTTTCCACATTTGGATGCCAAAAGGGGGAGAATATTTATATGATCAATATCTCCACATTTGGATGAGAAATATATATTCTCCTTTGTGAGTTGTTTTATGCCAAAAAAGGGGGAATAAATATATTCTTTCTTGTGATTTCACCTTATTTCATGCATAGTTCAAAAAAGGGAAGAATTCTTTAAGCTTTAAATTCCTTAGCAACATGCATGACAATAGCTAAATAGTTTAAATTCTTATCTTATGTTGACTTATATGCAAATGTTGTTATTGATAAAGGATTTATCATCAATCACCAAAAAGGGGGAGACTGAAGGATCTAGACATGTCATTATAAGTTAATGGAGTGTTTTAGTGATTAATGACAAATCTATTTGTGAGACTAACACTTCTATTGTTATATCTAGTATGTAGTCCCATTTGGATATAAAGGTGAGAATCATGGAGGTATGCATTCGATATTTTATTCTTATATATTGTTGCATTACTCGGATCCAAAATATAGGTTGAACTCCACCATGAGTTTAACTTGAATATATGTGTATGTTCCTATTACACATTTGTATATGCACACATTTAGGGGGAGTTCACTTTATATTTTATGGTTTTATTAGTATTGATCTATATTCTATTTTCCACATACATTAAGGATCTTTACTTTGAAACATATCCTTGAGTATATAAAACTTTTGTAGTTCATATATACTCATTTGTTCTTTCATTTTACATTCAATTATGTGAAATTGAAGTGGTTATCATCAATTACCAAAGAGGAAAAGATTGAAATATCTTGTCCCACCGTTATGAGTTAATGGTATGGTGTGATAATTAATGATAATCATATTGTGGAACTAACATTCTCCATGAGTTGGATGATTAGGTTATGTTCCAAGATGATGAAGACTTTGGATGACATCATGAGTTGATCATCAAGTCAAGAGAAGACCCATCATGTGTTGATGCATATCAAGACTCGGGATGAAGGATGTCATCATGAGTTGATGATCATCGAGTCAAGATCCCGAAGTAAAGGAGATCATCATGTGTTGATGACTATCAAAGTCAAGGACTCAGTCTTGAAGTAAAGATGTGTGTCATCAAGTTTTAAGAAGATGCTTAAGGCAAAGGTATGACTGGTAGGGCTAAGGATGTGTTCCTAGTCTTTTACCAGTCTTGGTGCTTGGTTGGAAGACCGGATTACTAGTATAGGCTATTGTACTATGAAGAGGGGTCTTGACTAGTAGCTTGAGTTAGTCATATGTTGATAGCTCGTTGAGCTCGCTCTAGCTCATCTATGCATAGTGTTGTTATTTGCAAATGTGTTTTGCAAATAGTTGAAGCTCATACATTAACTCTTTTGTAACATGTGACTATAATTTGTAAATGTGTTTTGCAAATGGTTGAAGTTCATGCACCTTCGTCTTGTGGCCTTATGCTATTATTTACGAATGTGTTTTTGCAAATAGTTGATGTTCATGCATGATCCTTGTAGCATGTGATTTTAGTTTGCAAATATATTTTGCAAATGGTTTAAGTCCATGTACCTTATTCCTTGTGGTGTGATTCTAAAAGTTGGCAAATGGGTTTTGCAACTTGTTAAGAATATTGCCTTTAATCCTTGTTGACATGGCTCATCAATTGGCCAATGTGTTTTGCAATTGAGGTTGTTGTGAAAGCCAATGTTGTTTTCTCAAGAAGATCGGTAGTTCCGATGTTATGTCGGTGGAACTACCGTTCAGTAGTAGTACCGGAGTTCATGTGGCGGAACTACCGCAATCCGGATGGACCGAAAATCCGGCGGTACGTATTTTCCAGAGAGACGCTTTTTGAGTTTGTTTTGCTCTCTTGGAAGTGTGCTACTACCAGAGTGTTGGGAGCGGAACTACCGCAACCCGGATGGACCAAAAATTCAGCGGTACGTATTTTCCAAAGAGATGCTTTTTGAGTTTGTTTTGCTCTCTTCGAAGTGCGGTAATACCGGAGTGTTGGGAGTGGAACTACCGTAACCCGGATGGACCGAAAATCCGGCGGTACGTATTTTCCAAAGAGACGCTTTTTCGAGTTTGATTTGCTCTCTTGGAAGTGCGGTAGTACCGGCGTATTGGGAGCGGAACTACCGCAGCTCGGTAATTCCGGAAGATGAACGACGATACGCTATTTCCAGTAGGTGGCATGTGCTGGACCTAAGTGGAAGCGGTAGTACCACCCTTCGAAAACGGAATGACCGGAGTGCGGAACTATCGCAAGATGAACGTCGGTAGTATCGCGTCACACTTTTCAAACGGCTAGTTTCTTGTCTGATATAGTCGTTACTGTGCTTGTCGTGGAGGTGCAGTAGTACCGACCATTGAACGACGGTAGTACCGCTCGTGCTGATTTTTCAGCAGTTTTTCTTCCAACAGCTAGTTTTTGTGTGTGGGCTATAAATACCCATCTTGGTCGGTTGTGGAAGGAGTTGTTGGAACTATATACATTCTATTGAGCAAAGAGCAAACCCTCTTATCTCTTATGTGCATGTGTTGCACTTAGTGAGCTTGGAGAGCAAACCCTAAGTGCATGTATTGCCTTAGGTAGTGGATTGTGTATCCATTGAGTTTAGACACTTGATTAGTTCAAGTGAAAATCGTTGACTTGTTACTCTTGGTGTTTGTCGGCACCTAGATGGCGTGGAGGCGTCGTGGACCGGTGATCTTCGCAAGAAGTTTGTGAGAAGGCCCGACGTGGTTGTGAGTGGTTTGGTGCTCGCCATCTCCAGAGTGGAGGAAGAGCAACCCCGAGTGGATCGAGGTGTTGGTTCGTGTTGGAACCGGTCCAAGTGGTTGGACTTACCTCGGAGGTGTTGGCTTCATTTGTGGAGCTGGTCCAATTCGATTGGGCTTACCTCAACGTGGATTAGGGGAGATCGACAAGTCTTCGAACACCACGGTAAAACATCACCATGTCATTGTGGTTTGTTCTTGTGCTTTACTTTGAGCCATTTACATTACTTGCATGAATTGTTTATATTCTTTTTGGTCATATTGTCGGTTCACTTAGTAAAGACTAGGTGTTTTAGGCCTTAATTGTGCAAAATTAAATTTTTATTAGCTTTCGCATTATAAATTGGTTTTAGCCAAATAGTAATTTTAAAACCGCCTATTCACCCCCCCCTCAGTCGGCCTTCTCGATCTTACAACAGACACAGGGGTGGAGGGTCGCGACAGTAGCAGCGGGAGCTGAGGAGGGTGGCGGCGGGCCATGGAGAGTAGGCCGGCGGTTGGCCACGGGGAGGAGCCTGGTGGCGACGGGGGCTGGGTAGGTCGTCGGCAACGGAAGCTAGGGAGGCTGGCTGCTGGCCACAAAGAGGAGGGTGGCAATGCCAGTGGGGGTTGGAGAGGATGCTACGACCGGCTCCTTCCCCACCTACAAGCTCCAGAGCCGATGCTTCTCTCCACATCCGAGCATCTCTATCGCTTGGAGCTCAGGGCAGCTTGGGAGGTTGAAGAAGAGATGAGGAAGAAGGAGAAGGGTATTTTGGTCTTTTTGGGACTAAAGTAACAGTTTGTTGATAGGAGATAGACGACAGTGGCATAGAATGGATGAAAATTGAATTCTAGTAGAATAGAAGGAAACACACGTTTTTTAGTGGCATATCAGGAAGCCGACAAATTTCTGTGGGAAACAAGGAATTTCCTCTGTAAATTACCATGTTAATCGGAGGAAAAAGATAATTATTTGCACTGTTGAATATGGTGGGTTCATATTGTAATGGTGTAGATTAGATTAAACAAGTATATATACGAGACTTGTCAATTGCAAAAGGAATACATATGTATTTCCATCATAAGTACAACTCTAAGTTTAGATATAAACATATGCGTTGTAGTATTTAGTCGTACAATTGCGCGGGAAATTTGGTTAGTTCCTCTGTAAAGGGATGTATCATATAGAAATGTTTTGAAGCTTGTTGACGATCTAGATGACGATTTTGTGGAATAACGAGGGAAATGCTAGAACCCGTACACAAGAAATTAAAAAGAGATTATTTATTACTAAGGATATATTACAGGGGTGCTTCTTAATCACAGGGAACAACGAATGTGATGCGGTTACAATTGTCTTTGCCCTATCCTACTACCCAACCGGTCCTTATATACTACCCAAGAGGCGGCAATTGGTGATGTCGAATGAGGCGTCTTCTTGTTTCAAAGGGCGGCACATGTGGTAGCAGTTCTTGTGCGACTCATCTCTTGGCGACGTGGAGGAAAAGACTCCAACTGGTTATTATCAGGGACGTAGATGTGATTAGCAGTTATTTGTCAGAGACTCATATGAAGTAGTTATGCGTGTGTGTGTGTCCATGGTAGACACATAAACCGGTTGGTAAGTGGGTCCATAGTAGCCTTACGGGCCCCTCAATTGATGGATTATTTAGTTACGTGCTTATTGTCAGGACCCAAATATGAAATTCCAGACCCTCTGTGTATTTTGCACTAGTCCAAAATCACGCTAGTACACATAGTTGTAATATCGTTGCAATATAATCTATACACACGAATAACTAAGAAACAAACAAACATCACTAATTATCAAAGCAGCGACCTTAGGATCAAAGCTTACAAGTAGTGCCTCGGAAGGCAATCTTCTCAAATAATCTACAATGGAATAAGTAAAGTTAATCTTCAAAAGTAGCACATCCATATGCCCACAAACAATTGAATGGGGTAGCGTGGCTTAGTTCTCCATGATCCTTGATATAGTCCTCATGTTCAACGCCGCATTGATGATGTCTTCAGCAACTGAGCAACATTGTGTATAGCAAGAATGAGTACATGGAGTACTAACCAAGTTGTGCACAAAATGCAATATATATGTAGATGCAAGGCTTATTACAAAGGAGTGGCTATCGTGGTTTTTTTTTGTGCATAAATCAATAGTTGACTTTGAAATACATTAAATAGATCAAAGGCATAATTTGATAAAACAACGTAGTAAGTAAATATCAAGTAAACAATTGTCACATAGCTCATCAAGTTTAACACATTAACTTTCCTTCTCAGCTTTTGTTTTATGAAAATATACCCCTTGTGTAAAATTCCCGAGCATATCGATGACCGTGGACACGGTTATTCGAATAGTTTTGATAACACTTTGCAGAAGTTGTACAACTTTACCCACACGATATGCTCAACTTGTAGCGTCTCTGGAATAATACGCTTCCTTAGGTGTGTCAACCAAGAAGATCATAACAAAACCTTTCAGAAACTTCGCTTCAATCCTCCCATCAAGCAAAAAACCGGTAACCTAACCCCAACACATGCGAGTTGGCCTGAAGCTCAACGTTGGATTTGAGGACAGTGCACGTCCATGATGTGAAACAACTGATGAGATCACACCCTCCAACCTCTATTCACTAAGCCTACTCTACAACCTGAGATGTCAATGATGAAACTCAGGATCTTACTAATTTAGGCCCTTCCAATAGAACATGTTGTTGTACGATGTGGACTAGAGCATATAACAAAAGGTGCACCAAGCCTACAACGAACTAGCACACTGTTCTTGCATTCACCCCAGTCGAAAATCATTTATACACTAATCTTCATCTTAAGGTGCAACACATGCCATCAACAGTTGATAGCACCTGACACACAACATTACAAAAACAATTCCATATATCATTAGCTAGGTGTAGAGATTTCATTCCAAAACATGATTCCATAACCTTAAGCATGGCTAAGCAAAACTACACCTACCCATGTTGGTACTATATACATGTCCGACTAGTAATTGCCCAACCTAGGGTGACAAATGGATAATGGCATACAAGTAATTAAGGTGGGTAAATGAGCAACTATTAACTACTCCCAAGTGAATTTGGTATAAAAGTAGCATACAAGTTTAATAAACACAAAGTAGTTCTGTAAAACTAGGTTCAACATGATCAAAGCACAACTTGCCTTGATATGGCTATGCTACTTCCTTTATCTCTGATCTTCGACTTCCTTTGTCTTTGATTCCCTCGAACGACTTTGGAACATCAACGTCTAATGAGAGAGAAAATGCAAATAGAAACAAAATTCAAAAAGGCAGTTCAAATAAGCTCCAAATTAATAAATAAAGGTATTGTAAGATAGGGCTCATATTTAGATGAATTTAGAAAGAAGAATGAACTCAATCGAAGCTCGTATGAAGGATAACGGGCTTCTGAAAGTTTTGTCGGGAGATAAATTCAGGAAAGAGAACAGAAGCTCACAGTGGGGCCAGAGAATATTATGGAATATTCCTTTTTCTGGAATTTTGAAAAAACAGCAAAGGCTGAAAAGTGGGCGAGAGGTCTATAGACCGGGTCCACAGACAAAGGAGGGCTCATGGTGGACCACGTCCACGCACGGTTTGATCGGGTTTGACCCGAAATGTGGGTCCCAAATGTCGGTGAGAGGATGTGATTTAATCTCGACTGGCACGCAGGTGTGCACGTGGCGGATGATAGGGACGATGAGGTTGACGTGGTGCTGATGCGAGAGCGAGGTGGCAGGTCGGCACTGACGTGGACGACAACGACGGCAACGGCGCTCGGGAACCAAGGGTCGCCGGAGATAGCAACCATGGTGGAGACGATGGAGGAGGACACAGCTATCACTATGGCACAGACGCGGGGACCCCAGGATGCCAGAGTTGACTGGCGGAGAGCATATGGTGACGGTGCAGCTATGGATCACGGCAGTGACGACGAAGCGAGGGCGCTTCGGTGATGGTGAGATGGGCACTGGGTAGAACACGGAGAGGGGAAGCTAGGGACGTAGATCGTGATGGCGGCGGTATTTGACAGTGACGGCGTGCGATTGGACTCAGGGAAGATGGTCTCGATCTCATTGACGGACGTTCCTCGGCTTCAATTGGTTGAGGGGTTTGGACGAGGGAGCTCAGGAACACAGCGTGACGAGATCCAATTCGACGGAGACAAATCGAATTAGTGGATTGACAAAGCTTCTTTGGCTCCAATGGCGGCGGCTTCATCCTCGAAGATTTCGGCGGCATAGGCTAGGGTTTCGAGGTGGTGTGGCCCATGGTGGCGAGAACAGAGGATGGGGCCTTTAATAGCCGAAGGGATGGCGGTGCGAGGAGGAGTTCGTGGCACACACGCCAAGGCCATGGTGGCGGTGTTGAGGAGTTCGGGTGGCCACAGGAAGAAGATGAATAAGGGGCAGCTAGCAAATGGGTCCAGACCAGTTGGTTAGAAAGAGAAACGGAGGAACGGAGAGGAGAGGCCAGGTCTCTGGTTGATGTTGTGGTTGGTGAATCTTGATCCATCAGAGACGTAGATGCGCTTCATTAGAGACACATATGAAGTAGTTATGCACGTGCAGGTCTATGGTTGACCCATAAACCGGTTTGAAAGTGGGTCCATAGTAGACTTACGCCCCTCAAATTTGTCTTATTTAGTCACATGCTTATGAATTAAAAGAATATAGTCATAATACGGCGGATATAGACCCAACCGGTTGGGTTATAGGATAAATAATTATAGAGTATTAACAAATTATAATATCATCGTCAAAGCTATTCTTGCAATTCATACATTCCTATAGAAAACATCATTACAGGATCCTATCCGACAAAATTCGTCCAAAGATCTCTAATTCCAAAGGAGCCCTTAACGAATGATCGACGATGTTACTTTCTTTGTTGCCACCTGGGCGCACAAGGCTCGCAGATTTTTAGTGTATGCATGAACGAATGCATGAACAGTGGGCCCGAGATTATGTGCCGTGGCTAGTCTATTGCTTATTCGTGCAGACAACGGCCTATATATCATATGGTTACTGTTCAACCGTCTTTCATGAAGAATCTTCCATTCTACCGATCATGGATTCATGGTACTAAGGAATCTACTAATAAAATGCTCAGTGTGCAAGACATTCCGTATGAACTTTATGTACAATCGAGGATTTTCAGAGGAATTTAAAAAGCTTCGTGTGAATTTTATGTCTTTTCGACAGTACTTTAGTAGAAATCCCCCTTTTCCCAAAAGAGGGCAGTACAAATACTCATCCATATACACGCATTCGCAGTTGTACACGTCAAACAAGTGATCGACCTCCCGTAGATTGTGAGCTGCGCACAGTGCAGACTGCTCCATCAAACCCATTTGTAGCACTTGTACACGTTAAATTCTCTGCAGGACAGTGATCTCGTCGAAGAAAACCGAAAACAATCAAACACACACCCCAAGCATGAAAGAAAGTTTCCCGGGTGAGGGTTTTACGTGAGACCCCTCCCCTGGACCGTTGGATTCAAGAGGATGATATGTTTTTTTTTCTTAACCTGTACTGTCTCAGTTTGTCATTTCAAGGACACGGAGAGCCGTTTCTCGTTGTTCAATTCCACCGGTTAGTTCATACGCACTTACGAAGTAAGTTCGTGCTTGCGTGTTAATGGTTTGGAAGGAGAGGCCTCCCTTTCATTTCAGTTGGACATGGCGTCGACCGAAGAAAACGTCCAGTGGTACTACCCTTTTTTTTTCTTCTTCTTCTTGAGCTGTACAGTGGTACTACCTGACAAGACTCCACAGCCAATTTCAAAAACAACTAATTACAGAATGGTGGGTCCCTTCTAAAAAATGGTGGGACCCCCCATCAGTGGGGGCAGAGTAGTACCCACTCAGCACACACGTTTGGGTGCTTGCCAAGGCTGTTCCGAACGGAGAAAGATCCCGTCGGGGCGCGTCTATAAATAAGGCCTCCTCCAAAGCATATGGTTTTGTTCCGAATAACTTTCCTCCCCACTCACCTTGGGGCCTAGATTTGGGGGCTAGCTATTCCATCGCCGCAGTTCCGATCTCTTCCGCATCCCGGATCGCCGGGATCAGGTACTGAATTTTTTTCCCCGTTTTATGATTTGATCTGTTCTAGACTGGTATGTGTGCCTCAAAGATTTACCTTTGGAGGTTACAGGAGGTAGGTGTCAGTGCGCTTCTTGTTCTTGTTAACGAGGGTTTGAATCTTTGTTTCGGTGGCACGTTTATGCGAATCTTGCTGGAATTTGCCGTCTTACACGGTTCAGTGAGCTAGTTAAGCTTAGATTCTTGCCCTGGGTTCTTCACTACTTTAATAGATGATGCGGCCACGGATGTACTCTGAAGTAGTCTTTAGATTTAGATTTGATCTTTATAGGTATGGATGGATGCCACGGGATGGTCATTAGGTCTTAGTTTGCCTGCTGTTATGTAAAACATTTGGACATTTTTTTAGTTGATTGTCCTGTAATTCTGGAGCTTTCTGCCTGTGAGTGTTTGGGGGTGTTTCTAGGATATTTTATTTCTCTTATTTGCTCGCAATTGTCCTAGTTGGTCCCGTCATGAACAAACCTGGAACTAGGATCCTTTTTTTTGGTATGTTGTGGACTTCCGAATGGGAATCCTTGACCAACTGGTTTTCTTGAATCAGGACGTAGTCTCTAGGATCTGGGATATGGTGTTTGCCGATTTCATGTCATGTTGGCCTGTGCGATCTTAATCTGGTTATAAAGGACAAACACGGGTTTTGGTAGTTCGAACCAAAAGAATCGTAATTCATAAGGCATCCTATCTGTGCAAGTACCTATCTTTATGTTTTCTTTTTTGCGTTAAGAGGCAACGAGTTTGCTCTATAGGTTCTTGTCAAAAAAAAAAAAATCATATGCGTGGAAATTTTCTCTTTGTTCAAAGAATTTTAGTTTGGTTAGGATTTCTTCACTATTCAGTAGTTCTGTACCTAATCGTTCATGCCTTTTCTCCTGGCAGTATTGGGCTTTCAGTAAGAAGGAAAAAAAACATAAAAGGAATGCTGGAAGATGTGCTTGTATGCTAGAGAGACACCTTGTGTGGGAATTGGCAGGGTAGCCGAACATATTTGCACTTTGCTTGCTCTTGATGACATTGAAATACAAGTGTGTGCACAACAGTTGCTCCATGAGCATACGCACGATGGGGCTAGATGTGGCAGCTCAACCATCATCTTGGATTACCATCTTGGTGGAGACGGTTGAATTCATCGGTCATCTGTAGGCTCCCTCCACATCATTAAGTGCCCCTCATCACCACCTCAAGTTACAGGATCACTGCTTTCTGTGTACATACGCATTTGGCAAGATGGTAGAGCAGAATGGGAATATTCTGATGCAGAGATATGACATAGGAAGGCTACTTGGTCAAGGGAGCTTTGCTAAAGTTTACCATGATCGTAATGTTAAAACTTCACAGAGCGTTGCCATCAAGGTCATAGACAAAGAGAAGATCTTGAAGTGTGGGCTTATGGATCAAATAAGACGAGAAATTTCAGTGATGAAGTTGGTGAGACATCCAAACATTGTCCAATTATATGAGGTGATGGCTACGAAAACCAAGATATATTTTGTTCTAGAGTATGTGAAAGGGGGCGAGCTGTTCAACAAGGTTCAACGTGGAAGGCTGAAAGAAGGAGTTGCTCGAAAGTACTTTCAACAGCTAATTAGTGCTGTTGACTTCTGTCATAGCAGGGGGGTCTATCACCGTGATCTGAAGCCTGAAAATCTTCTTCTCGATGAGAATCGCAATTTAAAGATCTCAGACTTCGGTTTGAGCGCACTTGCAGAATGCAAGAGACAAGATGGGTTGCTCCACACAACTTGTGGTACCCCTGCATATGTTGCTCCAGAAGTGATTAATAGAAAAGGATATGATGGTGCAAAAGCTGACATCTGGGCTTGCGGTGTGGTCCTCTATGTATTGTTGGCTGGTTATCTCCCTTTTCAGGATAAGAATTTGATGGACATGTATAAGAAGATTTGCAAAGCAGAACTTAAATGGCCAAGCTGGTTTTCTTCAGATGTCCGGAAGCTTTTGCGACGTATTCTTGATCCAAACCCTAGTGCACGGATCTCTATCTCAGAAGTCATGGCAAATCCTTGGTTTAGGACAGGCCTTGATTCAATGCTACTTAATTATAACACACCAACAGAGGATATTGTTCCTAGTGACATGGATTCAGCTTCTGATCCCTTCAATAGTAATACAACTGAGGGCAAACAAGAAGCAGAAAAACTCACTAACCTGAATGCTTTCGACATCATTTCTCTTTCATCTGGATTCGATCTCTCTGGTATGTTTGAGGAGAACACCAACAAAGAGGAGTCAAAATTCACATCTACCAACACAGCTACAACAATCATCACTAAGCTTGAGGACATTGCAAAGAGCTTGCGATTGAAGTTCATGAAGAAAGATGGTGGATTGTTGAAGATGGAGGATTCTAAACCAGGAAGGAAGGGTGTAATGTCCATCAATGCTGAGATATTTCAAATTACACCAAACTTTCATCTGGTGGAGATCAAGAAGGCCAATGGTGATACCCTTGAGTATCAGAAGGTTGTGAAACAAGATATGAGGCCAGCATTGAAAGACATTGTTTGGGCTTGGCAAGGTGAGCAGCCCCAGCCGCAGAACAAACAATCTTAAATATTTGTGACAAGTGAAATTAGCGTAGAAATTGTGACAATGTGCAATGTCTACTTGTTGGAGTCAGTAATAATGTACTTTTCTAAATTTTTTGGGTAGTTTGATTTTTCATTGTCATGTTTTCTTTATGGAATGTTACGTGATGTGAGCGAATACAAGAGGTAGGGATGAAGCCGCAAGCCAAATAGGCTGCCGGCGCATGGTATTAATATTACCTGTTTGTGAACAGTAAACAGCTAGATTACATTTGGTAAGATTACAACCCAAGATATGGTTACATATGGTTACAGAAGATTACAAGATCAAATCTAATCTAAACTACCATATCTGTACAAAGTACATCCGAAAATAGATATCGCTAACATCCCCTCGCTGTCGAATAGTTCAGTGTCCGAACACAGAGATTGGACCGAAAATCATGAAACAATTGTATCGGAAGTCCCTTTGTTATGATGTCGGCAAACTGGAGGAAAGATGGTACATGCAAAACTCGGACGTGGCCAAGAGACACCTTTTCGCGTACAAAATGAATACAATCTTGGTGTTCTTGGTACGTCGATGTTGAATTGGGTTTGAGGACATGTACACAACGTTGGTGTTGTCACAATAGAAAATAGAGGCCGAAGACAGGGGAAGATGCAACTTGGCTAAGAGTTGCCTGATCCAGCAGCATTCGGCCACGGCGCGATACTCGGCTTTAGCACTGGAGCGCGAGACGGTGGTCCGGCGCTTGGATGACCAGGAGATGAGGTTGTCGCCAAGGTACATAGAATAGCCGAAGGTGGATCGATGAGAGTCCGGATAGCCTGCCCAGTCGGCGTCAGAGTAGGCCGTGTGGGAGTCGACTGAAGAAGCGAGTAGCTCAAGTCCGTGGTCACGGATACCCTTGACATAGCACAGGATGCCCTTGATAAGAGCAAGATGGGGCTCCCGTGGTGCGTGCATACGTAGACAAACCTGTTGGACTGCATATGCTTGATCCAGTCGTGTCAAGGTCAAGTACTGAAGAGCACCAGTGAGGCTCCGATACTTTGTGGGATCAGCGACAGGTGAGTCATCGGTAGCAGACAACTTAGAATGGATGTCCACAGGAGTGGTGGTTGCGTTGCACTCTGACATGCCGACGCGTTGTAGGAGATCAGCAGCATACTGGTGTTGAGAGAGAAAGAGACCACAAGGCGAGCGTGTGACGGCAATCCTGAGGAAGTGGTGCAAGTCACCAAGGTCAGTCATGGCGGATGCTTTGTGAGATGACTCTTCACATAACCCATATGCACTTATGCAACACAAGCTGCATTATATTCATAGATAATAGTGGGAGTTTACGCGTTATTCAATCCACATGACTGCTAGATGTGGTGAATCATCCGCGGAAGCCAAGCACATTCTCGTGAAGCCTTGTACATTGCTTATTTTTTTCTGAGTGGTTCGTCGAAGTCGATAAAAGATATTGCTTAGACGAATTCTATGAAATTGCAGTTCCATTATATAGAAATACATAGCTTATTTGCGACTTGATTGTATGCGGGTTCGGCAAGTACCGGCATCTGCATAGCCATTCATAGACAGGTTTTTGTTCTTTTTGTAGAACAGACCAAGGTCTTTACTTCCTTTGAGGTATCGGAAGATGTCATTTATTCTCTGCCAATGCATTTGGTAGGTTCCGCACTATACATTGCTAATAGGTTCATGGCAAATGTAATGTCCGATCTAGTATAGTTTGCTAAGTACATGACTGCTCCTATTGCACTTAAGTATGGTTATTCTGGTCCTAGGACTCCCCCTCCTCTCTAGGACTGTACGGGTGTTTGTCTTGCTGCAAAGATCTCTCGACTATTGGCATTTTTGAAGGGTGTGCATTTTCAAAGCTGAATCTTTTTAATACCTTTTGAGTGTAGGCTGACCGATGTACTAATATCCCTTTAGGGATATACTCAAGTTGCAAGCCTAGACAATATTTGGTTCAACCAAAACTTTCATTTCGAACTCCGACTCCAGGTAAGAGCTTGCTTTCTTAATACCTTCCAGGGTTTGAATGATGTTCAGATCATCTATATACAATGAGATTATACAAAAATTCATCATGGGATCGTCGTATAAATACATAGAGATTATTCTCATTGTTCTTGTAACCTTTCTTGCATAGAAAGTCACTTCAAGCGATTATACCACATCCTGTCTAATTGCTTAAATCCGTACAATGACTTTCTGAGTTTCACATTGTACAGATTTCTATTTGCTCTATCTTGGTTCGGGACAGGGATACGTTGAAGTACCTTCATATAAATGTATGAATCCAATATTAAATAAAGGTATGCAGTTACCACATCCATCAATTTTATTTCTAAATTCAAATTAGCTACTATTGAGATTAAATATCTAAAGGGAGTTCTGTCCATGACCGAAGAATAGATTTCTTCATAATCAACTCCTGTACGTTGAGTGAAACCTTGTGCAACGAGCCTGGCTTATTTTCATTTCTCTTTCGAACAAATACCCACTGATGCCCTATGTGGTGCACATGGGGAGGTGTGAGACTTACATGCCCAAACACATCTCTTTTATTTAGAGATAAGAATTATGCTTTTTTTTTGCATTCTTTCAATCTTTCAATCTGATCTTTTCTTACATTCAGCGAGCGATGCAGACTCTGGATCAAGATCGATGATTGTGGTAACTTTCTTTGCAAAGTAAATGTCGACATTGGTTGTTGTCATATTCAAAAATTATCATGTGGTAACATATTTTATAGCTATTTCTTCATGAGGTAATTCTTCTAGTGCTTCTACTTGCTCACCGTTGCTTTCAGTTACGGGGAAAGTCTCTTTAGTTTCCATCTCCAATGTGTGCGCACACATCCCTGCTGATGTCTCCCTTCATGGGGATGTTCAAATCCTGTATGCATTTTCTAAAGGTTTCATACTAGTGTCTGGTCTCAATTGGCTCCCCTTTTGGTTATGGGAAACTTTGGTGATCGTCTGTGTCAAGTTCTTCTTATCCCTTTTCACCAGGCGTCCCGGTTACTTCGGATTCGAGGGGCTGAAGTTATCGTCCTTTCTGAGGCCTTACAACGGGATTAGGGATACATTTTCTTTCTTTGGTATTTCAACCCTCTCCGGAGCATTGCATGCAGGCACATGCAACTTGGTCACACTCTTCAAATCACTAAAGTGGTTAGGTAGTTGATTCGCTAATGATTGCAAATCAATTATCTTCTGGACTTCAATTGTCTTCTGAACTTCAATTATCTTCTGGACTTCAATTGTCTTATGGAGTTCTCTATTTGCTTCACTAGTGCGCAAGTCATGTGCGTGGATTCCTGTGATTTGCCATGTTATTTCTTGATATTTTTCATCAAGGGGTTGATTTCCTCCCCCAATAACGGGAAACAATCTTCATCAAATATACTATCAACAAAGCGGGCTACATGCAAATCTCTAATCATGGGGTCCAATTACCTAATTATGGATGTTGTCTCATAACCAACATATATCCTAGACTTTCGGAGAGGGTCCATTGCAGTTTGCTGCGATGCTGGTATAGGTATATAAACCTTGCAACCAAATATGCGAAGATAAGAAATTTTCGGTGTTGACCCTTGCACTAATTGCATAGGTGAATAGATGCTATTTGTCGATGGTCTAAAATTGATGAGAGTTGTTATATGCAGGACTACGTGTCCCCAACATGTAGTTGATAAATTATAATTCTGCAAAATCTGTTAGTCCATTCTGGGTGTAGACATGCGGTGCGGAATGCTCAACTTTTATTTCCATTTCTATGATATAATCATCAAATGACTTTGAAGTAAATTCTTCAGCGTTGTCCATTCTGATGGACTTCACATGATGATCTGGGAAAATATTTATCAATTTTAATTATCTGCAAGACTGGCTTTGCAAAAGCGTGATTTCTCATTGACAATAAATATATATGCGACCATTTCGAGGAAGGATCGATGAGCACCATAAAATACCTAAATGACCCTGATAGGAGTTGTATAGGACCGCAAATGTCTCCCTGGATACAGTCCAGGAATGCAGGGATTTCATCCTTCACTTTCAAAGCAGAAGGTCTAGTAATTAATTTTTCGGTGGCACATGTGGGGTACATAAAATATTCCTAATTCAGAAAATTCTTTATATTGATATTATGTCCCTGAGAATTGTTAATTATATATCTCATCATCCTAAGACCTGGGTGGCCTAATCTATCATGCTAGAGATAGAAACGTTCAGAGCTTCTAAATATGGTTTTCAAGACAGTATAGGCTGCAGGTGCCTTAATATTAGTGTAGTATAACTCGGTTTCATATGAAGAAAGTCGTTCTAATACTATTTCACCTTTTTCATGCTTTGTAATGAGCAGATATTCCTTACCATACTCTTATTCAGTCTCTATGTGGAACCCGTTAGCGCGAATATCCTTGAGAGTTCTAGTCAATTCTGGGTACAATAAGGCTTGTTTAATAACCAAAGTTGTGCCCATCGAGAGTATAATTATGGCCCTTCCTGAGCCTATTATACAAGTATCGCTGCTTGCGATTGTCGTAAGACTACCAGCATTCTTGCTGATCGACTAAAAAAATTCGTCTCTCTCAAGGTTGTATTCATTGTGCTGCTAAGCACACTTCATTCATAGGGTACCACATGTGTTCTGATACTTCAAATACTAGAACATAACTTGCTATTATAAATATGAAAAAATTAAGCCTTGCAGGACTCATCATAAGAATTTAATATTTTGCTCTCTTAGGGCTTACAACCATTATTTAAAGCTCCACCATAATGACAAACTACAAGTGACTGTTAAAAGGTCTAAGTGCAATATGTGCACCTGATCGAATCAGCGAAGTATGTATAAACTTCTGCCTGAAACTGCTCCATAGCGATCTTCTCCTTTTGGGCAATTACGGTTGCGGCTGCTGCAATGTCCAAAGGAGGGGTGATAGGGACTGCTACTGGGCTATCCACATCCATGAGTGCAACTAATGGATGTAGATCATTTGTGCCTGCAATGGCGAAGTGTGCTTCATGCTGTCCTTTGCCCTTCTTCTTAGACTGGAAATCATCAATAACGTGCGACCCATGACCTTACCCTTCTTGCCCCTCTCCTTCGTGAGAGGCTTCCTCGTCTTATAGCTACTAGCATTGGCTTCATGGCCAATATTGCTACTAGACGGCTGTGAGATGTAGTTCTTCCTTATAACATCATCTTGAGCTTCCGCAACTTGCATTATGTCAATAAATTCGGCATGCTACTTGTAGTCATCTTGACGATAGTTGCATGCGAATTGCACCGCATTCGGGTGAAAGGTAGAGAGAGACTTCTCAATCTTCTGCTCATCCGTGATTATCTTACCACAGAGTTGAAGACCGTACAAATTCTGGCCATACTAGGCTAGCTTTTTCGAACTTTTGGTTCGTGATGCTAGTCATCTACATATTCATGCAAAAACTTCATAGGATTACTACTGGTAATTTACATAAAATGGATGCAAAATTCTCATAATGTTCTTCAAACTCTCGGTTCATGATTCTGTATTTTTCTATGTATTTTTTATGATGTACTGCTATTTTCAATGATTAAAAGCAATATAAACAATCACATATAATCAAAACAGTAAATACAATATATAAATTGCATAGAAATAATAATAACAAAGATAAACAAGCTTCAAATTTTCAAAATTATTGAAAAATTGAATTCTCGATGCCCTTTCCTGCTGGAAAATGATTTTTTATTGAATTTTACAATTTTTAGGGGCTAAACTGTGATTTTTTAGTTCTGAGAAAAAAATTTGTGCAATTTGTAAATTTCCAAGGGGTTATTCTGCAAGAATTTCTTTTCCAAAATATTTTTCTCGTAATTTTCAGAATTGTGAGGGTTTATTTGCAAATTTTTAGGATTTTTCCTTTTTCTCCCCCTTTTTTTCCCTTTTTCTCCCCGGGATTCCTTTCGGCTGGCTTTCTTTCCGAAAAATCTTGGGCCAACCTGGCTATTTTCTTCCGGCCCAACCGATGGCCACAAACACGGGTGCCAGGGTTTCCCCTACCACCGATCATTCATATGGCGGCGGCGCCCTTTGCTTCGAGTGGCGCGTAGTAGGCGCCGCAGCATGCACGCTGGCGGCGGTGGTCGTGTCGGAGCCGCACGCGAGCAATGTCGGCCAGCGGAGCCGCGTGCGGGCGGTGGCGATCCGGAGCCGACGGCGACGGCGGTCTGTCGCGAGCCGCGTCGAGCGGCGGCGGCGTGTGGCTCTAAGGCGTGGCCGGTGCTTGGTTGTATGTTGTCGGCGCTCACGGGCATTACGGCGATGCATGCGGGCGCATGCTCGCATGGCAAGACACTAGCGCGAGCACGTAAAGGCGACCTTCGGCGCGAGTCGGCCATCGCGGTGGGGACCGCGGCAGCAACCATCGGCTTCAAGTCGAAGTCCGCAACCTTGCGGGTCGGGCGGCAAGGCGTGCGGCCGCGACCATCCCCTTTCTTCTTTTTTTTTCTATTTTCTTCACTGTGTTGCGCCCCTTTTTTACTATTTATGTATCAATCTACTATTCATTATTCATGTGTTGATCTACAGTGCAATCAACATCTTCTCTTTCATGCGATCTACCGATCAGTTTGGCTGACGATTTCAAGTCAGCTCGTGGTAGATTAGAATAGATTTGCACCGTAGAAAAAAAAAACATCAAGCAATCAGCCTTTTACAGTGCTTAGTATTCCTTATTTGTAGGTTTGAGACCTGCTAAAGTTTACATGAGATGTCCACTCATGAACTAGCTGCTGGATCAAGCCCATAATTTGCCAACAGACTAAGCGAATGTGGTCTTTCTTCTATCATTTTTCGGTGCGTGTTATTTCTTAATTTCGATCGCTATGTGGCCTTCGCAACGAGCGAGCGCATTCAGGATTTGCTCTCTGGGCCATGCATGAATCATGGCCACGAGCCCATGACCCTCTACAGCCTGAAAATCATTAACCATATGCTGTCGTGCATAGGGATGGGCCACCATAGATGTATTCTCTCTTCTAAAAAAAAGTAAAAATGTAGTGTGCGGTTCATATACTAAGATTCCCAAGGTTTGTGTTTTTTTTTTGCCAAACTCATCTATGTTTAGATTATCACAATTGAAGTCACGCTTTAACTAGCAAAAAAGAATCTTACCATACTTCTTAGTTAGCAGAAAACAAATATTACCAAAAATGTTGCTACAACCGAACGGACACTCGGTCAAATTTGTTTAACTTGCGGCAAAGTTTAGCTACGAACCAAATAAGCCCAGCCCGTATTCTCACGCTCGATACTGCAATATGACAGTTTGTGCCAAACGACAGGTTGATCGGTGAACAGATAAAAAATGAATACGCGAAGTGGAAGGGAGAAAATAGAGTAGTCTGTAGCAAACAGATAGGCGTACTTAACGAGCACATGCACGAAAGGGGGGCGGGGACTAGAAGGAAAAAATAATCGTCGACAGCAGGGTTCGAACCTGCGCGGGCGAAGCCCAACAGATTTCAAGTCTGTCTCCTTAACCACTCGGACATATCGACGCTTACGCTAGCCAACAAACACATACCTATATATTTAGAACATACATTCTGAGTAAACTGATACTCCTTGCGAAGATTTAGTTGAGGACTTTGGATTAAAGGTTGTCTGTAATATTAAGAACATATTACTTTATTAAATGTATACCTTGTGTTTACTAAAATGTAAAATTTTAAGCCTGAGACAAAAACTCAAAACACTTGCTAAAATGTAAAAAACCATGGGATTAAGGTTCTTTTATTTTAGAACAATATCACATGCATAGAATCTATTATCTTATTAAAGTAGAGTCAAAAAAAATTACTATGTTCGCACTTAAGGGGTGAAAATTCACACATTAATTGGTGAAAAAAGATAAATATCTATACCGTCGATTGTGGTAGGTCTAGATTATAACGATCTAAATTAAAAGAAAGGGTCCCTCTCAAGTACAATAAAACTAAAATTCAGAATAAAAAATAAAAAAAAATAGCAATTTAATTTCCATACGAGTTCTTAAGTAAAAGGGTTCACGTCAAGTACAATTAAATTAAAATTCAGAATAAAAATAATATAAAACTAGCAATTTTATTTCCATATGAATTCCTAAGTAAAATCTACAATTAATTATAATTCAAAATTAAAAAATTGGTAACTAAATTTTTATATAAAATCAAACAAAAAAGTGAAATTCAGAATAAAATTAGCAATTTGATTTTGATATGAATTCCAAAGTAAAATCCCTAAATAACTGAAATTCAGGATAAAAATTAAAGAAAAATTAGCAATTAGATTCGGATATGAATTCCTAGAAAAAGAACTAAAAGTTAGAATAAAAATTAAAATAGAATTTACAATTTGATTTCCATATGAATTTCAAAGTAAAATCCCTAACTAACTAAAATTTGTAATAAATTAAATAAATTTAGCAATTTGATTTGTATACGAACTCCAATAAAAAATAATTAAAATATTGAATAAAAATAAAAGTTATAACGGAGGATGACACGAATGGTGTTGGATGAGACAAAAGAAACCACCACAGACACAAAAGAAACCACCACAAAAGAAATAGGATAGTGGTGGGTTGATGCTTTGAGATTTGTTTCGCCATGTGTCGACGTACGGAGATGTTCTATTTTAATTAGGAAAGATTTTTTTTCCCGAACTGGAAAAAGCGCATAGCAATGTTAAAGGGTATTTTTCTGAAAAATGGCTTTCGACTAGGCTGAATAGGTTTGGTGTTTGACTGTCTAACTTTTAAGTAGGCTGGATCCAGTTTCTGAGATGAAAAATATCTGAAATAGCCCTGGGAGAAGTAATGGCTTATTTGATGTCATTTAACGGCAATTAACACAATTAACATTATTTAACAGCAACTAACGACAATTATCGACAACTAACGCAATCGACTACAATTAACACATTTAGCTGCAATTAACAACGACTACCACAATTAATGCGATTAACTACAATTACGCGAATTGACTATAATTAACAACAACTACAACAATTAACGCAATTGATCACATTTGACGACAATTAACGCAATAGACCGCAATTAACACAATAAATCGCAATTAACAATAATTATTACATAAATAAATACAATATTTTTGCCATTTGTACAATTGAAAACTATTAAAGAATTAATATTGGAGAATGTAACTCGAGGTGCACCACATTGCAATTCTTGCTTAGAAGAAAATAATTTTATTTCTTTGCAATATTCATAGGTACAATCGAAATATTAGAGTACACCAAGTAGAGAAAAATGTACAAATTACAATATCAAAAGAGATAGATTTTAACTACTACATTTATTCATAAAAATGTGCACATCTTCTTCCATTTAAAGAAATCGTACATTGATACTTCCAATGCAATGGCAAACTAACAATGCAATGGCAATAATATTTAGTACATTAAGTTCTAAAACAAACTGTGATAGTTATAGAATTACGGAAACATCATAACAGAAACTATAAAATGCTTTATTCTATAGAATTTTCATTAAAGCATGTGGATAAGAAGGTTTTGCTCCAACATAGGCAGAAACTTCTGTGCTCCAGTTGAAGAAACAAGAAAGAATACTCTGACCAGAGCCTCCGATTTATTCAGTTCGTTCCAAGTATTCATTGACCCCATCAGAAATGTTATGGACGTCCCCTCAATTTCCTGAATTCAAACAAAAGATCCTTCTTTTTGTAACTTCTCCTTTTCTTTCAGTTAGGTCCTGATGGGAATAAAATGACTGAATGCTATGCGTGATGCATCATGATTTTCGGCAATACCCTTTGCCAAACGGCAAGATCAGTAGCCAGTAACTGCGACGAAATATTAATAGGAAGCAGATAATATATGAAAGTGCATCGTAGTGTTAGAAGACAACCATCAGCCACTATTAGTATTGTCTTTAAAGAAGACGGCCAACATAAAAACAAGATAGAACTTGTCGCGTCATTCCGTCTCTCTTTAGATCACCTACTTCTCCAGACGTTGGTCCATTACCACCATCACACATTTGAGATTTGAGCTGCTGACATCTGTTCAACAAAGAGAGGCTTGATTATCATGTGTTGGGCATTGAGTGTTCTAAACTAATCAAATTTCAGACAGGGGCTAACTATGGGGCCTCACAATAACTTTGGACAGTAGTACTGAAACGCTAGATTTCAGTATGGTCAGCAGCCTTAACCACAGATATGTAGGTAAAACAAATCTAACAAAATCTCTTGGATTTGATCTCCGATCACTGACTACTACCAACAGTAATGATTCCTCCAAACCAACTAAACTAAACTAGCGAAGCCAGGATACACAGCCAGGTCCATCCCACCTGCGACTCCTAGACCAGAGGCCAGAGGAACACGGGGGCAGGCTAGATCGGGGATCGAATTGACACTGGATCGAACGAGAAGGTTCGACTTACAGCCACCTGTGCGGAAGCTGCGGCGTCAGCGGAGGGGTCGTCGCGCTGGAAGGCGTCAGAGGCCGGCTGGTGGTGGCGGTCGTCGGGCTTGGGAGCCGTCGGCGTCTGCGGTGCGAAGAGGGTGACGAGGTCCGAGCGGAAGAGGAGGATGAGGAGGCCACGAGCTGGATCTGGATCTGGATCGGGGAGGAGAAGGTACGCCGGGGAGGAAGGCGCCGGGGGAGGACGAGGAGGGAGCGGAGGGAGGGTGGCAAACGCGGGCCTTCTATGGAGTGGTGTTCGCGGGGATAATTACTCGGAGTTAATTTTGAAATACTGGTAGTAGGAAGTTGTCAGTGGGCGGCTTTCGACTTCCGCACACAAAGCTGTTTTGGAGAAAAATAGTTGTGAAAAGCCGACCGTTTGAGATAACTTCCGGTTTTTCTAGGCGAAAGTCGGAAGCTGTCCCAAATAGGACCAAACTCTACTCTAAGGCCTTTTTTGATAGAGCTCTAGATTCTTATTTTTCAGATTCTGCTCCTGATTCTCTAAGAATCTGGGGCTGTTTGTTGAAAGCGTTTAACTGATAGGTTGACTCCAAAAACCATATGAGAAAGGATTATAGACAAATATACCAAACTACCCCTTGAATCAGTTCTACCCTTCTGTATATATGAACAAGAGGAATTGCAATGTGTGCATGCAATGCAAAAGAGCTAGGATCAAGGCTACTGCTGCTTGTGAGGAATCGCATAGATAAAGGCATCCCAGACCTTGAGTAGGACAGTGTCACCGCGGAAGAGCTAGAGCCTGTACATGGTGTCCGGGTGGAGCTCGACGATAGAGTTGTCGTCATTGGTGGCCTCGTCAACCACAAGCAGGTTCAGCGACCGCGTGCTACGAGCAATCGCCTCTCCGGGCGCGTAGGTGGGGAAGTGCGGTGTGAATGGCTACCCGGGGGCTCAGGGTGGGGAGGGGTGAAGGGGTTAGGTCAATGGTATTTTTCTGTAATTAAGTTCAACTTTTAGGGTATTTTTGTTTCTAGTAGGTTGTCTTCTCACGAGAATCCACGAGAAAGTCGCTCCTCGTTACTGCTTCATTTTCGAGACAGCTTCTCGCGAGAAGCAAAATCAGATCGTTTTGGAAAGCTAAGTGTTTGGTACAGCTCCACCAGATCCGAACGAGAAGCTTGGAGTATGAGCTGTACCAAATATGGTCTAATTTGGTATGGCTCTGCTCCAAGTTTTTACAACTCCAACTCCAGCTTCACTCTTGGATCTACTCCTCTGAGAAGTTGGAGTAGTCTGAGGAGGTATTTGGTTAGAAATGTAACTCCCACTCCATAAATGAGAATGGTCTATGTAAAAAGACGAGAGTAATATTGGATTCGTGACGTGTATTTTTATCATATTTATTACTGTTTACGTGGTATTTTCTTACTGTAGCATTCATGCTTGCATGTTATACTTGTACTCGTACGTGATTTTATGAGTAACACGCCCACGTACTCGTTACGTGATTTTATGAGTAACACAACGAGTATCTTCTCTAAAAAAATTCAATGAGTATCGTAACAAAAGTCCATAAGAGAGGTAAGGAGGCAGGAGATGTCGTTCACAATTCTCCTTAACTTTATTAATCAAAGCTACTGTTCCAAGTTCGAAAACCACTACATCAAAAGGCAACAATAAAAAGAATAAAACATCCAATGGCAACAGCCGTCCAATTCAGCTTCTACAATTCCCTAAAGATTGCCCTGTTTGGTATGTATGTCACCTGTAAATGATTCATTACTGTCTCTATAGAAGCTGTACGATCAGCACCAATTTCATAGGACCGAATCAACAAATTTTGCCTAAACACCAGTCCATCCTGCATGATCCTACCAAAGCCAAATGTGTCAACAAGCATGTCAGGTTTCTTCGGCTTCCAGTCAAGCAGTGTCCACTTGTGACGACCCGCACCATTTACATATTTCTTAACATAAAACAATTCCATTTCATTGCATCAAAAAGATTTTACAACATTTGTTTTACAAGCATTTACAATATTTTTGGCAGCAAGTAACCAAAACCCTAGTTCTTCTCTTCTTGTCCTCTGTGGTAGCATTCTTTCTCGTCGCCTTGTCTTTGAGAGCTTGCCCGTAGAGCCACCTCGCAACCCGTTTTCCTCGCTCGCAAGAAAAGCAGCAATTAGTTAGTAATCGTAATTGATAGTATTCTTGTGAGCCGTAAAAGTTAAAGCGTAGAAAGTGGCCGTCAGATTTCCCGAAGTGCAGTAGAGTATCCGGAGTACCCTGAATAGTCGGTCCCTTGGCAATCAAGATCCCCAGACCAACCGGAGTTAGTCGGCCCCTTGATCGCCAAGATATCCAGACCACCCAAGATCCTTCGACACCTGTCACTTCTGTGGGTCTCATCATCCGGCATTATCAGAACCAAACACCCACTATTTGCATTTGCCGAAACCACAAATGCAAACCCTCACATCACATACCCCGGTAACCACACCTCACTAAGCTTCACGGGTGCAAGAACCAATTGCAAAGCTACCACCATAAGCAATGAAGACAACTACATTCCCCAAAGAAGCACCGAAGAATACGGGCAATACATTCCCCTCCCCGAAGCCAAGCGACCCGGACAAATGCATTCCCAAGACCCGGTATGACAATGCATCCCCAAGCCAGCACAAATGCATCTCCCTGGCAAAGAACAATGCACCTCCCCCAGCAAATGCATTCCCCAGCAAATACATTTTCCCCTTCCCAAGACAATACATTCCCCTTCCGAAGCCAACAAAGAATGCATCCCTCCCACCAAGAAGTGCATTCCCCCCAAAGAAAGCTCCTGCATTCACCTCCCCCGGTTAGCACCACCAAGACAAGTGCATCTCCCGAGCTGACCCTGATACATTCCCTCCCCAAGCCATTCTCATTCCAGATTCACAAAACAAAGCAAAGCCTCCACCTGAAGCCACCCCGCCTAGAGCAAGGTAAGATCAGGAGCTCAAGCGGCAAAGCAACTACCTCCATCGCTCTGCTTCCTCCTTAACCCAGCCTAAAGGGCAAGAAGAAGAAGAAGAGCCAGAGGCAGAGGAGTCAGCAAAGAAAAGAAGAACTACCCATCCGAAAGATCAAGAACTCAGCAACCAGAGCCAGAGAAGAGAAGGAGAGCACCAACTAAGCCAAGATCGCCATCCTCTTCCATCCCAACCTGATTTCAAAGAAAAGGTGAACTCAAATCCCATTAGGGTGCACTACCCATTTTGCACATCAACCATTTATACCCCTGACCTCATTTGCATCACAATGCAAAGAATCCATTCTCATCACAGAGCAAGGGGATCGGGGAGTAGAGGAGGAGGAGATGGGTATTACCTCCCCACTACGAACCCCACCATCAACCCCACCACTACCGAACCACCCAATCCAAAGAACTTGAGCATGCATCCAATTAATATGAACATTAACATCAACCATATATGCTAAAGAAAGCAACCGTAGCAAAACCAAGAAAGGTAAACCAATCGGGTAGTAGACAGGGCTCGTGGCGCAGCCGGGAGGAGGAGGTGCGGCGATTTGAGCCCAGCGGCCGGGCGTGCCGAGGCCGGGCCGGCGAACCGGGAGGTATGGCCGAGTCGGCGTAGAGAGAGAGAGACCAGACCAGGAGTGGACCCGGTGGAGCCGCGGGTCGAGGGAGCAGGCGTCTGGGTGGAGCCGGTCGAGGCGAGACGCCTTAGAGGCCGAGAGCGAAAGCGGCGGCGAGCAGGAACCGGAGCGGGGAGCGGGCCGATGAAGCCGGAGGCGGAGCGGCTGGTGGAGGCGATGGCGGCGGAGATTCCAGGGAGAGGCGCGAGAGAGAGGAGAGGGGAGCGTCGGCTGTGAGGGAGGCGACGGGGTGGTTGTGTCGGCAGAGGGTGAAGGGGGCGGGTTAGGCGGCGGTGTAGTAGTTTAGGGATTAGATTAGGGGGAGGGGGATTAGCCGAGTAGATGAGTTAGGGTTAGGGGTTAGATTTAGGGTTAGGGTTAGGATTAGAGAGGTGTTTAGTTGGTTTTGTTAGGATTAGTCGAGTAGATTAGCCGGTTAGTTAATCGGTTAATTAGAGATTAGGATTAGAATTAGTTGTTTGGTTTTGAGTCTAGAACGTGAGTTCGGCGGTGTCGACAATAGATCGAGCTTAACCCTAGAACGATTTGTAGCGGAAGAGTGCTAATCTGGTCGATTCAAAAAGTTTTGTTAAATTAAAAATTGGCTAACGTAGGAGTCGTATTAGCATTTTATTCATCTACTATCACCAAAACTTAACTAAGTATTTATTTATATATTATTCGTGCTACCGCTTTGCTACAGAGGGCGAACCAGTGCCGACAGGAGAAGCTGATAAGAGATTCGTCATCGTCGACCTTTCCAAAAACTCTAAAGGCAAGCGATCCTCTTGAACATCAATATAGCTAATTTAAATGTAAACCGTATATTGCTCTATCATATATGTACTGCATCAAAACTATTTCTCAAAATCAAATTGAATTGAGATGATGAGAAAGATAAGAAAACTGAGAATGAGAATGAGATGAGAATTACTATGTGGGTAAAGGGGGCCTTGATAGAGAAAAGAGATGATGATGATGATGGTAAGAGGTGGGACCCTTTACCTACAGCTATAATATAAGGACTAACAAAACTCTTACTCGGTCGGATGTCAGAAAATCGGTGCCAACCATTTCCCGCTTTGTGGGCGGAAAATGCTACTGCTTACGTAATTACGTTCTCCATTAACGGAATGTTGGACACGGAGGATAGCCGGTCCAAGGTGGAGTGTTGGGCTCGGAGGATAGCCGCCCAACCAACATTGTTGGAACTCGGTGGAGGACTGGTGCGCCAGACACCGACGGAAAACAATGGGTGGAGACTTAATCACGTAACTGGAAAACGTCTTGTATTCGAACTTGAAGTCGCATCAAAGGAAATGCGATGGACCTAGCTCATAAAGAGTTCAGGATAGCTATGGGTAAAGTGGCGCAAGCTCTCGCAGATGCTATACAAATCATGAATTCATGCCACCACTGGATTGGAGTCTCTACGGAACCGCTAGGGTCTTTCTTCTTTCCGAGTGACTAGTAGTATTTTCAGAATTAAAATTGCAACTTAATGTTTTAATGTTGATTTTCAGAATGAGATGATTTTAGAATTTGTGATAAAGACCAGAGATCAGTCATGCAGTGCATTGTTTGCTATTAATGCTTCACGAGTACTTACATACTCAACCTTGTTAGTATCCTCCTTTGTTAGATCCTAGTCGGTAGGGAGCCATCCCGAGTGGGACAAAGGACTTGCAGTACCGATGCAAAGGCGGCGGGAGGAGAAGGCACCGGTGGCGAGGACTGAGCGAGATGGAAGCCATCTTTGACTCGTGGGACGAGTAGGAGGCGGTAGTTGAGCGGACTCGAGGCGAGAAGCTCCCTTTGTATCTGTAATAGCTTTATTAAGAACCCTAGTCTTATGTGGCTACTACTGTAATAAAGATGTACAGTTTCTATTTTATTGTTCTGCTGCGCAACTCTGATAAAATGGCTTGCTATTCGTCGGAGCGGTGTTCTACCGGGCAGACGAATAGTAATCCGTATGCCTAAGTGTGATTACCCTAGGGGTAATGACACGGGGCGTCACACCACTGCTTCTCTGCAGCGAGGAAGATGGTTGTGATAGCTGCCATTTTAGAGTTATGCATAGGAAATTACAATAAGTTATCACTTCAGTGAATGAAAAATAGATACTTAAACAATCAGGACATAAACATGTAGTAAGCAAATGACTAAATTGACCATTAGAAAAGATAGGATGTTACCAAAGAGCAATTCAAGCTGCCGTAGCAACAGAAAATTATAGGAGTACCACAAAACATTATCAACCATTCATTCATTTAGCTTACAATTTCATTAAATTCAAGCATCAACAGTCTGGACAATTTAATCAAAATGAAATTAACTTAAAGCCACAAGTTCATAATAAAATGCAAGTACTATTGATATAGTTACCATGATAGGGAGCATAGAACAATCTAATACGGTGAACAAGTAGGCAATTGAAGCATGAACCCCACTCTTCAGTTGCAAAGACAACCACTTGTTAACATGAAAAATCTGACCTGACTCCAACGAATAAAAAGATCAATCTCTCTACACAATTCTGAAGCAATTAGATAATTGCAAGCACAAGGCGAAGAGCGGCATGTGCTGAAGGTCCTGGTCGTGGTCGAGGCTGTTGCAGGTGAGGTGGTGTGTGTTGTGGTTGCACTTGCACCACGCGATGCTGAGGCCGGTGAGGCAGTTCCTGGAGAGCATCTGCACGAGGAGGTCGAGCGCGGCGTGGGCGGTGATGCGGTGGTGGCCGGAGTCATGGCCCATCCACCCAGACTGGATCCAGGTGAAGCCGATGAAGCCACCGGCGAGGAGGTGGGCCAGTATTGGCGTGGCGCGGGACTTGATCTGTGCGCAGAAGAGGACCAAAGATTCCGGTGGTGCACCTTGGGGCGGGACAACGCGCTTGAAGAGGCCCGGGGAGGAGAGGTGCGTAAGGAGGCGGCTGTGGCGAAACGGGATGGGAGGGGAATCGAACAGACGCACGAGGGCTTGGGATGGCGACGGGGTTTTGGTTGATGGCAGTGGCGGGTAATTCCTTCCCAACTCCGTAGGCAATTAGGAAAATAGGACTGCTGCTCCAGGCAAGGAGCAGCCTCCTCGTAGCTCTGGAAAAATACACTACGACCAGCTCCAAATTCTTAAACTCTAAATTCGATTTTTTGTTGGAGCTGATCTTTGTTTGGCATACTTCACCTCTCCGACTATGAAGCTGGGAGTTGGAACCATGCCAAATAGACCCTTAGCAACGCCAACTACTGCAGTGCAGATTACATCAAGCCAACTAGAGAGCCTTAAAAAGCGGATATTATACAACCTCAGATGAAAGGGGTTCTGTAATTATCTACTCATCAGATTGAACTGCAGCACATAGTACAACAATACAATTACAATCAATCTCATCAGGCCAATTTGTATTGGCTCAAAAGGATTCCCGCTTCTTCTTGCTCTTGGATTGCTTTGCCAAGAGAACTGAAAGTCCTGTCAGTGCGAATTTCTTCCTCTTTCCTGAAATTCTTTGGCGGGCAGCCATATCTTCGGCGCACAACATTCCACTCTTTCTGTTCAGAATCTGGCCAAGTGAGACGTTTGTCGTCCCGCTTGTTTTGTCGTCCCAGATGCTTTTGTCATACCCGTCAGGTCCCATTAACTTCATACTTAGTATCTGACCAATTGACAGTGTTGGCTTGAAGGAACTATTTGAAACGTCAGACAAGATATCCATACTGTGTGAATCTCTACGACGGTGAGCTGCATTTTTGAACTTTGGAGAGCCACCAATGGAGCGCCTTTTGTGTCCATTCTCAGATCTCCACCTACGAAGGATCTCTTCGACTGCAAGTTTACCACGGTTTGCGGCTTCTACCCTTTTTAGGGCCTCTTGCAGTGCCTTCTTGCATTCCTCAACCTCTAGTTTAGCATCCTCTAGCTTTTTAACTGTGTCAGACTCTGAACTGTTAGCTACATCTACCTGCAGCATAGCGTCTTCTACTTTCTTCCTTGAGTTTTCATCAGCTTCTTGAGCTTCGGAATACAGCATGAAATACTCTTCCGCTGAAAGAGTCACTCCATCGGAAACAGCGCTGCCTTCAGAAGAACTTTCACTGGTCAGTAGAGCTTTGATCTCAGCAAGTGCAAGAGCTTCGGCTGCTCTCGCTGCTTCTTCCATCTTCTTGGCTGCAATACACCTGACCTCAGCTGTGCCAATGCTAGCCTTCGCCTGCTCAATTTCTGCTGTCAACATCATAGCTTCAGATTTTGAAGCATTTGCCATGCTCCTGAGCTGCCCTATCTCAGATGTCATTTTCTTGATCTCAATAAAAATGTCCGAGGGATCTTCACGTCTCATCTGCAGATCTTTCAGAGTTTGCAACTTTTGTGTTGTCTGATCCAGCTCAGCATCCAAGGAAGAAATCAAGGCAGTATTGGAAGAAAGCTTCTCTCGGCCTCTCTCGATCAAAATCTTCTCTTTCGCTATGCTGTTACACAGTAATTCAATTGTGGCTCGGATTGCAGCCAGATCACTTGTAGTTCTGTTTAGGTTTGCCTTTGCCTGGTCAAGTTCCATCAAGACTGAACCTGAAGGCTGTTGTGTATGTTCGTCTAGGCCTTCCTCCATATCCACATCCGTGTTAATATTTTCAGGTTGCTGCTCTTTAGATTCTGCCACAGGAACTTCAGTTTCGTCGTCAGACTTCAGAGCTGCGGGAGATGTTTCAGTTTCTTCTTTCTGTATTTTCAGTTTTAAGTCTGCTATGATTTTCTTGGTTGAGTCCAGTTCCTTTAACACATCAAGTGTTTCTCTTTCTTTGATGATAAGCTCCTTCTCTAGTTGTGCGGCCTGCTCCTTTACATTGATAGTTTCTACAATGTCTTCACATTGCTCGTGTTTCTGCTGGTAAATATAAAGCATCAGTGGAAAGGAAGACATTGAAGATTTGATAAGACGCGCGTGCGAGAGACACCAAGAAAAAAAAAACTAGAAAAACAATGACATGTGTTGAATGAAGAAACAAAAATCAGATCTAGCAATACATGCAGACTCTTGACATGACAAAATGAGAAGCTTAAGAAGAGTTTGCTATGCAAGCTGAATCAAGATGACATTAGTAACAAATGTTTTACAAGGAAATATTTTGCTAACAGAGTTGAGGGTAAATGAAGTGTCTGCAGGGTAAAATTAAAAGCAAAAACCAAAGGAATTTTCATACTTCATGGACTTATGGCCTCATAGGTTTGTTAAGAGTTAATATGTCAATTAATTAATTGGACGAAAAATCTAGCTTTCCCAAAGCACCTGGTCTGTCGTGAAATTTTACTTTATTCTATGATGTGCTTCAAAGTAGTACTACTTCTAGATGATGCAACATACTTGCCACTTGTGCTTTGCCAAAGCAGTTGAGACTGCTTTCGAGTTTGAACTGGTATTACCTTACTAGAAAGATTCAACTCAACTCCTCTCTGTCAAAAATAAACAGCCGTAAGTATCCCAAAACAACCGTATGTACCATGAAACTAACCATCTGGTTATTAGGAACCTAAAGTAAAAACGCGAACTACTACAATATACAGTTGCAGTGCAGAGTAGCAGCAGCCTAACTGAATCACAGATATTCAGATAGGGAGCACTAACATAGCCACTACTACATGTTCGTCACCACTCACCACCCAGAAATTACAACCCCCTTTACGCCGTGGTGCTCGAACAAGAAATGGATAGCAACAGCAACGGATTCACGCCGTAATCGCTTGAGAGCAGACACGCGTTACTAATCCTGCGCTCATTAATGCCGTGCTAAATGGCCAACCACCAGCAATCCAGCATCCACCGATATTACTCCAGATTAATGTACCACTAATGGCGTGCTAAATGGCCAGCTACCAACATCCACAAGACAAGGGTGATGCGCAGAAGGAGCACGGTGACCAGATTAATTAACGTGACATTCACCGTAGGGAGTTTTAGCTAGCTTGTAGCTAGGACGGAAGAAAAGAAATGGAAGGAAGGTGTCGTCGTCACCTTTGGGGGCGCGAACATGCGCTTGATGAGGTGGGAGCTCCAGGCGGCGCTGCCGCCGAAGCGGTCGACGGCCTCGCGCACCGACTCGAACGGCGCCGACGTGTCGATCTCCGCCCTCCCGCCGCCGGCAGCGGCTGCGGCGGCCGGAGCTGGGGATTCGATCTCGGCGCTCATGGGGGAAATGGCTGCGTAAAGATGGGGATGTTTTCGGTTCTTGGATTGATGGATTTGGTGGTGCGCGTGTAGAGTACTGGAGGATGGAGAGTTTTGTGTCGGACCGAGGAGGGCATAGGAGGGAGGGAAAGCTGGTTTAATAGGGAGGGGAGCTGTCATTGACTTCACCGGTTGAAGGAGCCGTTGCCCGTTGCCCGTTGGATCTGCTTGGAATATTGAAAATTTATAAACATTTTTACATAAAATAATGTGATTTCCGCACGTACGATTATTACAATATTTACATGTCTCAAAACAATGTTTTATCTTTAAAAGGGTACGGGGTAATCTTTGATCGTTCATCGCATTAGACTTTTTTTTGAAGACTTATCACATTAGACTCGGGACAGAGATATTTGAAGAGGTATCGTAGTTTGAACCGAATTCTTTTGGGGCACTATTACACCAGCTATTCAGATTTGAACTTGCACTTGGCACTTGGTTCTGATACAGTACTTATTTTTGTACCGCTGTGTGCGCAATGCAATAACGCACTCCTATGGCTGATGCGTTGACGTTTCTTCACGCTTATTTCTCTCTTGCACACTGAGTGTTAGGGGTGCAAACGGAGTGAATAATTTTCGAACGACCGAAAGTTTGCTGAGGAATCGAATACAGAAGAGATAAATGGTTATCCGACACTATTTGTGTCCGATTCCGACTTCAAGGAAAAAAAATATGTATATCTGTCCGTATGTATCCGTATACCAGATAGTATGAGCAAAAACATGTTGTGACTTCACTTAGAAACAAGATAACAAATAGGTGGGTTACGGCATCTGAGTAGGTTACTGAGTATTTTTGCTTCGATATCTCAGCGATTGGTCTCTCCGTGTTCACTATAATTGAACAACTATTGTCTAATGTCCCGTATAAGGGTACAAAAGAAGCAGATAATATCCGTCCAACCGAAGATTTGCAGAGCAAATACGTAATAAATAAATGGTCATTCAATAATATCTGACACTAACAAAAAAAAAACAAAATATAACTTAAAACAAATTATATCCGACCGTATCCGCTCCCACCGCAACCCTCTTAGTGAACTGAGAGCACCGCGATCGGGCCGCATTAAAAGAGGAAAAAAAAAGATTGGTTTGGTGCGGTGGCTTTAACGGTGGAGGAAGTTGGCGGGGGCGGTGACTTACTGTGAGGATTGAGGAGCGGACAGAAGAGGAATCAAAAAAAAAAAAAAAAACGCCCGTTGCGTGCACCGTAACCGCGGCAGGTGGAGCAACGCAACAACCGGTTCCCATCATTATACCACTGGGCACCCCCGTGTTGGCGCGAATCTCGAGAGACCAACCGATACTTCTGATGCGTCGCTATCTCCCCCCTCTATTTCGTATCTTTGGTTCTGCGTCTTTTCTTTGGACGATACGCTGGTACGCGGGCAGACCGGACGGGGACGCGGCACGTGCAACTTAACGTTGCCGGAAAAGAATAGGACGAAGGTGAGTGAGGACTGTTCCTAAGATCCGAATGGGATAAACGCGGTGCTAATCCCGAGTGACTGTGGTTTTTCTCTACGGAATAACCCCGATTTATGCTAATTACTAACACTGAAGCAGTTACGAGAAGCAAGCACTAGGCCAAAGCTTCCTGTGTGTATGACTATGTATGTAATTTATGTCTTCTTCGAAACTGACGTACAGTACTATTTTTGATTTGCAGCCGTGTGCTTCTGTCACTGGGACGGGACTGGGTGTCGAGGGCAGCAATAAAAACAAAGCCCACCGACGCTAGACTGGCGCCCAAACTGGGTTATTTCGTGGGCTCAAAACTATTGCAAGGCCCATTACCGATGCGTCACATAGCTCTTGCAAGTTCAGGGTTATGGTTAGTCCAGAAAATAATTTGATTCGTTTAATCTCTTGAAAATGATGTTAATATTTGATGAAGTTGTTTACCGCGTAAGTTCTAGTGTTCCAAGAACTATATACTCCCTGCCGCCACAAAAGGAGGTTGTTTTTAACGTTTTAAATTTAACCAGACGTCACTGACCACTAAATTTACCATCGTATTTTTGAAAAAGTTATAAAAATATAATATTATGAAGCATTTTTGTGACAAATTTACTCATACTATTTTCGTATATCCAAACATCATATTTTAGATAATATTTTTATTCAAAATTTATATGATTTGACTGTAGTATATATTTAATACTTGCAAAAAAAACATCCTCTCCGAAACTTGTGGCGAAGCCTGATGTAATGATGTATAAATAAGCTTCTATTTACATAAGTATCTCTACTACTTAAAAGAAGGAATCGGTGACGTTCCGTTCTTCCACCATCAATCACATCCGTCAGATCAACCATCAATCAACGGTTCGGATTATCTCGCAATAATAAACCGTCAAACCCTAGCGGACCGGCGTAAAAAAATCGTGCACAACGCACTCGCGACAAACACTAGCGGACCCGTGTCCATCTCGTAAAAATTATACAAAAATTTATTTTCCGTTGCAACGCATATGCACGTGACTAGTACAGCTTCAAGTCAAATAAGTTGAGAGGTTCTACGTAGCTCTTATGATTTAGCTAGGAACACTTGACATGGTGCGCTGTGGAACTGGAATTCCTCAAAAAAGAACTGCACGCTCGCCGAGCCTAGCACTCAAACGCGGGACGAACCGAGACCCAGCGTCCTATGCCTACTGGCCCACTGCCCAGTCCTCAATTTCCCGGCGTAATCATAAGGTGAAAACATTGGGCCGGCAAACCAAAAGCAGCTTCTCTTTATCAGTGAGAATTGGTTCAACCACACTCTAAATAAAGAACTGGTAACTCGTTGAGCTGCTCTTGATACATCTTTAACTTTTATAAAATAGAAGGTTCCGGATGATTCTGGAAAGCCACAGTGAAGACTGAAGAGAGGCATAGTACTCTAGCTAGATGACAGCAGTACGTAGTAGTAGTACAGCATGAGAGTACACTGTAACAAGCGAATTGCTATATAACTTATGATAGTTTTTTGAATTTAAAACTGTCATTTTTCTGCTCGTTAGATGTGCTACAAGATTCGTGTTGTTAATGTGCTGTAAGAAAAAAAAAATCATAATAATCGAATTTTCATTCGCGTCTGATATGTTTTGAGATTTGCACTTTTCCCATATGATGAATTAGATCCGAATTTATTATGATTTTTTATTCAGAATATAACAGGTTCACCACGTTGCCATATTTTGTTGGTATGTAATTTTATTTTTTTTTATTTTTACTCAACATCTCAAAGTACATGTGAAAAACATAACGGGTCCACCACTTTACCGTATTTTGTTGGTACATAATTTTTTTGCATAATTACAGTGACCAAGGACCAAAATTACATAAATAATTTACTGTAATTTATGCATAATAGAGTTGTAAATAAACTTTCAAAATATGATAATTTTTTTACAGATAAAACAGTTGAATTCTATATAGACAGAACAAACCCCTGGAGAATTGAGAGGAAGGGGAAGGAATAACAAAAAGGGGATTGGAAACATAGCCGACTTCTTTCTTGATCGATAAGTTGTACAGAGAGTTTCTGGCACATCGGCGCACACTCACATACGCACGCCACGGTCACTGCCAGTGGGCCCCTTCTTGCTAATACTCTTCAGAATCATGACACACATCATGCATCTCCCTAGCTAGTTCTACAGCTTAACGCAAAAAAGTACAGGGAGCTAGTTGGGAGTTAGTTTCTGGTAGGTCAATTAGATCACCTTCATTTCGAGCCCAGCCGCCGAGCAAATCAAGGCAACTGATCGGTTAGTTAAATCGTTTAGCAAAAGCCTCACCACACTCCATCCATCGATCACCCTTTTTCCTACCTACTATATATATATTTGGAACCCGCGCTTCATCCATCGATCTCCCTTTTTCCTACCTACTATTCGGAAATCATGAACATTCCGTACAAAGTCAACCATGCACACCTCTTAATTAATTGAGTCAGCGTGCCTTGCTCTTTTTTCAAACCTTTGAGCAACGCTAGCTTGCAAGAACCGATCGAGTCGATCGACGAGGTCAATTCGATGCGCTATATAAGGACTTGTCGCCGTGCCTTGCTTCCCCACCTTCACACTCAATCTTGATCAGCAAAGCCGGAGGAGCTTAATTAGCTAACCGCATAGCTAGCTAGGTTGTTAAAAGTAGTATGCCATCTCGATCTATGGCTTCTCGTGGCTGCTTTGTGGCGTTTGTTGCGGCGATGGCGTTTGCTGTATTGGCCGCGAGAAGCAATGGGCAACTGGACCCTCACTTCTACGACGCGGTGTGCCCGGAGGCGCTCCCCACCATCGAGAAGGCCGTGGAGGAGGCCGTCGCGGTGGAGCCGCGCATGGGCGCCTCCCTCCTGCGCTTGCACTTCCACGACTGCTTCGTCAACGTACGTATGCTCGCGTGATTGATCGTTTGCGCAATGCGCATCATATATGCAGTTGGATTGCTGCTTCACTAGCTAGCTAGTGTGCGCACGTACGTAACGCGCATGCATGCTGCATGCTTGTGCTTGATTCAGGGGTGTGACGGGTCCATCCTGCTCGACGACACGCCCTTCTTCACCGGCGAGAAGAACGCCGCTCCGAACGTGAACTCCGCCCGCGGCTTCGAGGTGATCGACAGCATCAAGGCCGCCGTCAACACGGCGTGCAGGGGTAACGTCGTCTCCTGCGCCGACATCGTGGCCGTCGCAGCCCGTGACTCCATCGTCGCGGTTCGCCACCTCTTACACACCACCAGAAAATTAACCTTTACCATTCGTACTCGTACACTGCACGGACTTAACTAGCTAATTGCACCATGCGTTACGTCGTGTGCCTGCATGCGTGCAGCTGGGGGGGCCGTCGTACAACGTGCAGCTGGGCCGGAGAGACGCGCGGACGGCGAGCCAGGCGGCGGCGAACAACAGCATCCCGGCGCCGACCTTCGACCTCGGCAGCCTCGTCTCCAACTTCGCCTCGCACGGCCTCTCCGTGCAGGACCTCGTCGTGCTCTCCGGCGGCCACACGCTGGGCTTCTCCCGCTGCACCAACTTCCGGGACCGCCTATACAACGAGACCACCACACTGGACGCCTCCCTCGCCGCGTCGCTCGGGGGGGCATGCCCGCTGGCCGGCGGCGACAACAACCTCGCGCCGCTCGACCCTACTCCGGCGCGGTTCGACTGCGGGTACTACGGCTCGCTACTGCGCAGCAGGGGGCTGCTGCACTCGGACCAGCAGCTGTTCGCCGGCGGCCTCGGCGTCACCGACGGGCTCGTGAGGTTCTACGGCGCCAACCCCGAGGCGTTCAAGAGGGACTTCGCGGAGGCCATGGTGAGGATGGGCAGCCTGAGCCCGCTAACCGGGAGCAGCGGCGAGATCCGCCTCAACTGCAGGAACGTGAACTACTAGTATGCGTCAAATCAATGGTTCGCGCGCGCGCTCGACTGGAGGCTGCTCGGTTAGCTGTTAAATGGTACCTGCGTTTGTCTTTTGTTGCTTAGTAAAAAAAAGTCGAGCAGCTAGCCAACGTTATGCCTTTGGAAACACTTTCAATGGTATAGTAATATTTCGTGGACTTTTAATATAGTACAATAAGTTTCAACGGTGCAAAAGTTTCATGTAAGTTTCAATTTTAAACGGTCGAAGTTTCAAGAAGATTTCAACAAAAGTTTCGAGTAGATTTCATCAAATTTTACAAATTTGAAGAAGAATATCAAGTTATTTGGGATTAAAACTTCATGAAACTTAATAAAACTATATGAAATACGATGAAACCTGGGATGAAACTTCATGAAACTTAATGAAACACGGTGAAACTCGGGATGAAATTTCGTGAAACTTAATAAAACTTCATGAGACTTGGGATGAAACTTGATGAAACACGATGAAACTTGGGATGAAATTTCGTAAAACTTAATAAAACTTCATGAGACTTGAGATGAGACTTGGGATAAAACTTTATAAAACTGCATCTCTGCCAGCCAGCCACAAGGCTATCATACCACTTCATGAAACTTGATGAAATACATTACAAAAATTGAAAGAAAAATTATAAAATTTCAAGTTCCAAACACACATATGTTATGGGATCTGACCTCTCGGAGTACAACGCAACGATCACTGTTCGCAGCAAGATGATAATCGCGCACTGCCTCGGCACGCCTGCTCCTGCCACCTGCTCGCGATGGCTCGCCCACGTCCGTCTGCACAGCGGCAGCGGGCTGTGTCTCCCCCAGGCCGGAGGCGGAATAGGAGCATCGTGGGGAGACCTTGGCGCGGGTGGAGGCGGACGAGGGAGGAGGGGTTAGGCGCTGGAGTTAAAGGAGCTAACCACAACTGAAGTAGAACTGCAGACAAGATTGCCTCTAGCTGGTGCATGCTTCTTGCATAGCAGAGGAGATGCATAAGAAGAGGAGTGGTTGCTCGAGAGGAAGAGAGGGTTGTGGAGAGGAGGAGCAGGAGGGGAAGGAAGATGCAGCTAGGGGGAGGCTACCATTATTACCGGCGCTTGTGTACACAGTGCCTGTGCTCTGCTTCCCCTGGAGGAAGAAGGGAATGATCGGGGAAGATACGAAGGAGAAAAATTGGGGAGGTAGGAAAAGATTGGAGGATGGATTGGGAGCCCTGTGGCTTGGCCATCTTGTGGTGGGATAATGCAAGGTGGATGTTGCTCGGTTGCTCCTAGGATTATTCAGATACAATGGTAGATTGCTATAGCGTTGGATCTGCTTCCAACGCTATAGTGTTTTTTAGCTTTTCCTTTAAAAAAAATGGTGTGGCTTCTTGTGTTGTAGAATTTCATTTGATCTGGTTTTGTGGTATTTATAAGTGAAAGTAATGTTTCAGTCTTTTATGCATTCTCTGTTTCATCATGTGACCTATGCAATTTCTTTCGGTCAATGAACTGCTTTTGATCTTGTATGTAGGGGACATATTTATTGCAAATGCCCATTAATTTGGTGAAAACTATGAAAGAATGCCCAAAAAAAATGAAGATACTCTTTCATTTGGCAAAGGCCCGATTTAAATTTCAAGTTCAAATTCAATTTGTGTAATTCCAAACAAAATACAAGTCAAACAAAATGAAAAAAAAGGGAAAATGACAAAAGTTGCTATTTGCTATAGGGAATGGCTACCCATCATGCAAATGATTTTGGGATCCGAAATCATTCAATTTTTTGGGCATTGGATGGGCATCCAACTATTCGAGTTGACTCCACCCCACCCCTTAACCCTAGCTGGCTAGCTTTCTCCTCCAACCTCCCGAGCGTCGCCACCTCGCCTCCACTCGATATGTCCCCGCCTCTGCGTGGCGTGGCCTCCAGTGAGCACTCCTTGCCGCTACACGATGAGGATATAATAATTCTCAATTAATTAATTATCTATAATTGTTATTATAAGATATAAATATAAATATTATTGTTTATAAGTACATACCCCTTATTCTTAATAAGGGAAGAGCTTAACCGAGTGGTCGTAAGCCTTTCTACAACCACCCCATGGTCGTAAATATTTTTACGACCACCCTATGGTCGTAAGCATTTCTACGACCACCTCATAGTTGTAAGCCTTATTACGACAAGGTCAGGTACGACCACCCTATATTCGATAAGACCTAAAGACATGTAGGCCTAATCGACTATGGACTCTTATACGCTATGTTTAAAACACAAAACAGTTAGTATACATTGTTGTTTCTCTGGAATAACTGCGTGTATTACGCCTTTATCATTGATGTAACTACAAAGCGACGTGGGGGTGTAGCCTCTCTAACAATAACTACCATCAACGTGCGCATTTCATCCGGCGTTGAGGCGCCTCTTGGCCTGGAGTAATTGCCGCCCCCTCACGCGCTATATAAAGGCTAAATGTCAGTGGACATGGGGGTTGGATCAGACGGAAAGCAATTCGAGATAATAGAGAGAAGTCATTACATCATTTGTTCCAGTAATTCAGGCTTGGTTGTAAACACATAGTCAATACAACAACACAGGAGTATAGTTATTATTATCCCAGGAGAAGGCCCGAACCTGTCTAAATCCCTATATCTCTTTCTGTGTGAATTTGTTTCAAGGTAAGCCCCGCAAACAATCATTTGTAATATCGATACTAGATCATTGACAGTTGCGCCGTTCATGTGGATGATGAACCATGGAGGTCCTGATTTGGCCTGATCTTTCGATGAGAAGATAAATTCGGTAGAAGTCACTCAACTCTCACGATCCTGGCTACAAACTCGCAAGGCTCGAAACCACACAATCGCTGAACTGCTCGACAATTCATTATCAACCATGCACGAATATCCGGATGACCTGATCACGAACATCAACTCCTGCATACACCGAAGAAGCACGCAAGAATAAAGTAAAAACGCAATCTGGTGTATTGCAAATATGAATGAAATTAGTATTGATAAGTGGGGTTTCGAAAATAATGTCGTTGTTGTTCTCGCCGAACAAGAGGACAAAGTATAAAATAGCAAAGCTAAACTTCAATCAACAAAACCCCCAAACTCTAAGGGTGGTGGCCACTATGTAAAGGAGAAAGATAGGGGCGGTGGCTGTAGGTACTATTCAAATGTGAACAGTATAATATGAACAGTGCCAAACCCTAGGTGTCCAACCCGAATTACGAGGCCCATAGCCCATTAGCATAGGTGACGCAACACCAAGTTCTTTTACTCAAATATTGCTAAGTGTTGGCCTAAACAACTTGATATATAGTCTTCATGCTAGATTCTGCTAAGTCTTAGTATAGAAAATCCATTGCTCATATGATTATCTCTATACTTGGTGTTGCCATCATCTCCCTTTAGCTTGCCTCCCGGTCGTTGATTCCTAAGTAAAATAATATCACATGCTTTAGGTGGCATCATAGAGTTCATAGAATATGGATGCACTCTGAGAAACGAAGTCACCTGATAATTTAGTTGGCGAGCATGTGTTCTAGTAATTGGTCTTTGCACATCAGAAACAGTAGGGATGGTTGTATTAGTGGAAGGGATGTCGATCCTCACCATCCTTCCCTTCTTGAATTGGAGTCGTCCTCGACTCAAGGTCATCTTCTGCTCCCTAGTATAGCTTCAAATCTGCAATGTTAAATGTGGGACTAACCCCAAAATCTGTCGGCATATCAATCTTATATGCATTATTATTAATCTTTTCTAACACTTTAAAAGGATCATCTGCTCTAGACATCAATTTCGACTTTCTCAAGTTAGGAAACCTATCTTTGCGCAAATGCAACCAAACAAGATCTCCAGGTTTGAATGTTATTTCTTTTCTACCCTAACTCCCTGCAAGTTTATATTGTGCATTCATTCACTCTATATTCTCTTTAGTTGTCTCATGCATCTTCAGAATCAATTCAACACGTTATGTAGCATCAATGTTTACCTTTTCCGAAGATGGTAGAGGTAATAAATCAATAGGAGCGTGAGGCATAAATCCATATACTACCTGAAAAGGGCACATCTTTGTGGTTGAATAATGCGAACGATTGTAAGCAAACTCCACATGAGGTAACCATTCTTCCTGCATCTTCAAGTTCTTCTTCAAAACAATCCTCAACATAGTGAACAATGTCCGGTTGACAACTTCAATTTGTCCATCTGTTTGGGGATGACATGTAGTAGAAAATATCAACTTTTTCCCCAATTTAGACCATAGTGTCCTCCAAAAGTGACTAAGAAACTTCGTATCATGATCAGACACATTTGTATTGGGCACTCCATGTAGTCGAACAATTTCTTTGAAAAATAATGCAGCAACATTTGTAGCATCATCACTCTTATGACAAGGTATAAAATACGCCATCTTCGAAAATCTTTCTACAACAACAAAAATACTATCCCTCCCCCTCTTTGTTCTAGGCAGTCCTAAAACAAAATCCATAGAAATATCTTCCCAATGTACGCTAGGAACAGCAAGAGGCATATATAAACCATGTGGATTAAGACGTGACTTAGCTTTGTAGCATGTACTGCAGTGAGACGCATAGCGCTCAACGTCGCGCCTCAACTTAGGCCAATAGAAGTGATCGGTCAAAACATCCTCCATCTTTTTTACACGAAAATGTCTTATGAGTCCTCCTCCATGCGCCTTCTATAACAACAAAAGACGAACGGAGCTAACTGGAATGCTTATCTTGTTAACATGAAATAAAAATCCATCATTCACAATAAATTTATTCTAGCTTTTGCCTTCTTTACAATTATGAAAGATATCTTTAAAATCATCATCATGCATATACTGCTCTTTAATTGTCTCTAAACCAAAAATTCTGAAATCAAGTTGAGATAACATGGTATAACGACGAGATAAAGTATCAGCAATAACATTATCCTTTCCTTTCTTGTGTTTAATGACATATGGAAACGATTAAATAAACTCAGCCCATTTAGCATGTCTACGATTCAGATTTGATTCATGATCAGAATGTATAACAAATTTTTTGGACCATAAATAATGTTGTCATGTCTCTAATATTCAAACTAAAGCATATAATTCTTTATCATAAGTAGAATAATTCTGATTAGGCCCACTTAATTTCTCACTGAAATACGCAACAGGTGTACCGTCTTGAATAAGCACACATCCAAGTCCAATTGCACTAGCATCACATTCAAGCTCAAAAGTCTTACCAAAATCATGAATTTGGAGAAGTGGTGCATGTGTAAATTTATCTTTCAAAATCTGAAACGATTGTTCTTATTTAGGGCCTAAGATAAAAGGAACACCTTTCTTTGTAAGCTCATTCATCGGTGCAGCAATGGTGCTGAAATCTTTGACAAAGCGTCTATAAAATCCAGTAAGTCCGAGAAAACTTCGCACTTGTGTGACCGTATTAGGAGTCGACCAACTCTATACAGTTTCGATCTTGTCTTGATCAACCTCAATACCCTATGGAGTAACAACATAGCCAAGAAACGATACTCGATTTGTGCAAAATGCGCACTTCTCAAGGTTGCCAAACAAACGTGTATCACGTAGAGTATTAAAAACAGCACGAAAATGTTCAAGATGATTCTCTAATGTTTTGCTATAGATCAATATGTCATCAAAATATACCACCATAAATTTTCCTATAAAAGCACACAAAACTTCATTCATTAATATCAGGAAAGTACTAGATGCATTAGTTAACCCAAAAGGCATTACCAACCACTCATATAATCTAAACTTAGTTTTGAATGTTGTTTTCTATTCGTCGCCTAACTGCATGCGAATTTGGTGATATCCACTACGCAAATCAACTTTAGAAAACACAGTAGAGCCACTTAATTCATCAAGCATATCATCTAGCTTAGGAATAGGATGATGATATCAAATAGTAATATTATTTATAGCTCTATAGTCAACACACATGTGCCATGATTCATCTTTCAAAATCTAAGGGACAGAACAAGGACTAAAGCTTTTGCGTACGTACCCTTTGTCAAGCAAGTCTTACACTTGACGTTGAATTTTCTTAGTCTCTTTGAGATTGGTTCTTTAAGGCGCACGATTGAGAAGCGAGACTCTTGGAATTAAATCAATTTGATGCTCAATCCCCCTAATTAGAGGTAATCCTAGGGGTATGTTACTTGGAAACACATCATCAAACTCCTGTAAAATGTTAGCAACAGTAGGAGGCAAAGAAGAAGGCATATCCTGAAAGGAAAATAATGTTTCTTTGCACATTAAAGCATAGCAATCAGATTTGCTATCTTCCATCTCACAAATATCAGATTTAGTAGCAAGGAAAACACAACCTTTTAATTTAATTTCACCTTTCCAAGCACTAGGTTATTTCTTCTTCGGGTGCACAAGTTTTTTAGTTACAATCTTATTTTCACTTTTGCTACTCTCTTTTTCTCTACTAGTTCTCTCTAATTAATCCTTTAAAATTACTTCAGGAGACATGGGCAGCAAAGTGATTTTCTTTTCATTAAACATGAGAGTATACTTATTTGTTCTACCATGATGCATTGTATCTCTATCATATTGCCAAGGCCTACCTAATAACAAAGAATATGCTTGCATAGATACTATATTGCAATCAGCATAATCATGATAAGAACCAATAGAAAAATGCACTCTCACAATGCGAGTTACCTTCAACTTGCCACAATTATTGAACCATGGAATGTAATATGGGCGAGGGTGATGTTGTGTGGTCAATGCAAGCTTCTCAACCATATCCATGCTCGCTAAATTGTTGCAACTTTCTCCATTAATGATCACTCGACGTGAACGCTCTTTGATGGCAATGTTTGTTTGGAACAGATTATGGCGTTGATTCTGCTCAGCACGCTCTATTTGTGCACTAAGTACATGCTTCACTATAAGGTTTAAATACTTATATGAAATTTTAGCACCATATTATTCCTCGTCGGACTCAGAGTCTTGGTCATCACCTGCGAGGTCAGTTGCAAGCATAGCACATTCTTCATCAATATCACTAGCTGAAGTATACTCACCATTATCCTTTATCAAGAGTGCCCGTTTGCTAGGACATCCCGCATCATGTGTCCATAACCCCTTGCAGTGATGACATTGTGTTTCTCGTGCCCTACCCGTTGATGCAACCGAAGATGAACTTTGAGCGGAGTTTATACCATGCTCTTGCTCATTTTCGGTGCGCATGATGGTGTAGTGGAAGTAGATGGACGCCGACTGTTGGAGGAGTTTGTAGGTGCTGGTATTCGGTTGGAGGGAGTAAATGGTACTCGTGATTGCCCTTGAGTTGTGCGACCTGTAAAAGAACCTGCAAAATTTCCTTTGTTTCTGGATTGACGTCCTTGTACCTCTCTCTCAATTTTACAAGCAAGATGAAACAAGCGAGATGTAGAATTATGTTCTTTATAGTCAAGTATGTCCTGAATTTCACGGTGTAAACCTCCAAAAAATCTAGCCATCTTAGTATTTCAGTTTCTTCTAAACCACAACGCAACAAACCAGTTTGCAATTCTTGATAATAATGCTCTACATAATTACTACATTGTCTTAAGCGTTGTAATTTATTAAGTAAATCACGAGAATAATACGAAGGTACAAATCTATACCTTATTGCTTTCTTCAAAGCATTCCATGTTCTAGATATGTTCTGATTAGTATGACAATATTCGCTCCACTAAATTGTTGTGGCATAACTGCACGACTTCCAAGATACTCCAAACTAGACCAATCTAGACAGAAACCAACACAATAACTCGACGATGCAACGAATATTCAACAACGCAAACTAACATAAACAAATTGCAATGGCTTAATGGGCACGGTATGGATGATAGACGTAATATTTTTTTGGTAATTTTCTGGACTCTAGATATAAAAAATGAATCTACTACTAGAAAACTGAAAACTCTCACCGATCAACTGTAGCTCTGATACCACTTGATGAACCACGAAAGTTCTAATTTGGCTCGATCTTTCAATGAGAAGATAAATTTGGTAGAAGTCGCTCAACTCTCACGATCCTGGCTAAGAACTCGCAGGGCTCGAAATCACGTAATCGCTGAACTGCTCAACAAGTCATTATCAACCGTGCACAAATACCCAGATGACTTGATCACAAAGATCAACTCATGCATACACCGAAGAAGCATGCAAGAACAAGGTAAAAACGCAATATGATGTATTGCAAATATGAATGAAATTGGTATTGATAAGTGGGGTTTCGAAAACGATGTCGCTGTTGTTCTCACCGAACAAGAGAACAAAGTATAAAGTAGCAAAGCTAAACTTCAATCAACAAAACTCCTAAACCCTAAGTGTGGCGGACACTATGTAAAGAAGGAATCTTACGACTACTAAACCCTAAAGATGAAATCAACTCTTGATTACCTTTAGACGTTCACTTCTTTCTTCTTCGCCTATGACTGCCAAGATTTGAGAAACTCCTAACGTGGGCGTGGGAGCCTTCTCATAGAAAAGTTTGACTCGAGCATCAATTTCCTTCCCGAGAAGTCTGCATGAGTACAAAGACATAATCAATATTAATACTCAAAATTTATAAAGAGGGTTAAGTTGATTATTTCTTTACCTCTTTCATAATCTATTGTTGGGTCATTAGTCCCCGAATACATCCACATAGGATATACTCGATCCTTAAGAGGACTAATGTGGCACGTAATGAAGTCCTTCGCCACGTGCCATCTGGTTAACTCATCTTCCTTCAAGTCCTTGATAGCTTGAATATACGGGGTGATTTGGTTGAGGTCGCTTGGAGTCAAGTCCCAGGATACTCTCTTCTCCGCAGACTTCCCCATGAAGAAGAGGTTGTCTTCCTTGGACACCGCTTGAGAGAACCATCTCTTCTTCCATCTCAGCCATGACAACTGGGTGAACATCTGAATATACTCCCTCGACTTCTCATCGTGGAGCTTCAGACCGCAGCTACCTGCAATTCCGCTGTGCTTGCTCATCCCGTAGTAGTACTAGAAGATATCCAAATCTAGAAGGATTCCCAGATAGGCTTCGCACAGGTAGACGAATGCACTCAGCATTGTGATGGAATTGGGAACTAAGTTCACCAAATTCACCCCGAAGTGCTAGAGTACGAGCATGAGGAATGGATGAACGGGCAATCGGAAGCCGCATTCACAGTATGCCTAGAATACTGGAATCGCACCCTCCTCACCTGAGGGCCAATGTTGTCTCTCAGCCTTGGTCTACTTCACATAAGCTCGCTTCAGGGTCTTGTCGCTATGACCAGGGCCTTCATCTTGTCCACATCAATCTCCGATTTCTCCCACTTGGAAATTGTTCCGGCCATCTTTTTCGAGTGAGTTTGATTCGGATTTGCAAGAGTTTGGAAAAGGAATGCAACTTAGTTGGCGGCGGAGAGAACAGGAGCTCGAGGGCAGTTGAAACAAATGCGGAAAATAAAAACCTTAAGTTATGCCCATGGTAGATTTTTATAGCCGCGAGACTGAGTTAGAGATCGTGGGATTCAACAGTTGCCACCCCTTCGGGAACTGCTCCAACGGACATACCTGTGAGAATCGACTGGTGTTATTTAATCTGTCTGTTCAAGAAAAGCGGTTCTGTCTTTTAAACTAAAGTAAAATTACCTTCTTGACCAAGTCAATTTCTGGTCAAATGTAATACCAGCTGGAAAGACTCTACTTCCGACCACTATGCTTCGACCTCCTTTTTAAGTAAGTTATTTTCACTTGAAGTGGGGGCTAGATGACGAGGATCTAATTGTTATGTATCTGTAATTGTTATTAGCAATAGCAATATTTTCATATTATTCATAATTATACCCCTTATTGTTAATGAAGGAAGAGCTCAACCGAGTGGTCGTAAGCCTTTCTACGACCACCTCATGGTCGTGAGCATTTCTACGACCAAGTCAGCTACGACCACCCTATAGTCGATACGACCTACAGACATGTGAGCCCAATCGACTAGTGACTCTTATACGCTATATTTAAAATATAGAATAGTTAGTATACGCTGTTATTTCTCTGGAATAACTGCATGTATTACGCCACTGTCCTTGACGTAACTACAAGGGAATGTGGGGGTGTAGCCTCTATGGCAATAACTACCATCAACGTGCGCATTTCATCCTACGTTGAGGCGCCTCTTGGCCTGGAGTAACTGTCAACCCCTTACGTGCTATATAAAGGCTAATGTCAGTGGACATGGGGGCGGGATAAGACGAAAGGCAATTGGATACAATAGAGAGAAGTCATTACGTCTTTTGTTCTGGGAATTCTGTCCTGGTTGTAAGTACATAGTCAATACAGTAACACAGAAGTTGGTTGTTATTTTCCTAGGAGAAAGTCTGAACCTGTCTAAATCTCTGTCTCTTTATGTGTGAATCTGCTTCAAGGGAAGCCCCCAAATAATCATTCGTAAGATCGATACTAGATCATCGATACTACCACTTCCTCCTCCTCTCACGTTGCTGCCACCCGCCTCCTCCTCCCCCGCCGCTATCGTTGTCTGACGCCATATCCACTGCCCTGCCCTTCTTCCTCATCTCTGGCGGCTACTGCTGTCGGATTCTCCACCCCCTCCTAATTGCTCGTCTTGTCATCGCCCTCGTTGCCTCCACCGCCCACCATTTCTCTGACCCGCAACCAGCGGTGCCACAGCCAGTCCTCCCCCGCCCTTGGCCTCCCTCTATGGTTAGGGGCTCAGATGAACCCTGAACCGGAGATGGCGGTGCTAGAGAAGTAGGATGACAAGCTTGCTAGAGAAGATGACCTCGCCGGCCGGAGCATGAATCACAAGGTCATAAATTTGAATATGATTCGCAAAAAAATTATCATTCGAATGATATATATATATATATATAGCAATTATGCTCAACGTAAACTTCTCCTTTTGATTTCTCCGTACGCGTTTTGAGCTGACTTGAGTTTTACAGGGCGTTGCAATACAGTCGACTATCTCACCAATTTTGTACTTAAAGTTCAGCCTACAATTAAAATAGTAGAAACTAAGCACACGACAACCACATGGAAGATTGTACTGCCATAAAGTGCAGTTTTGCGAATCGTTATCCTCTCTTTCGAATGGGGGGACAATGTGCGTCGTATTGGTAATGTTGGTGTGCCCAAATCATCTTCGTCGGTAGCATGAGTGTGCGCATATATAGGTGTTCTCCAGACTCCAGGTGTGCTGTCTATATGTGTGTAGTCGGTGTACCTACTGGTAATGACTTGCTTTGTAGCTGTGTCTGACTCTGCTTTCCCTCTCTCTGACCAAAAGATCAGTACTCAAAACTCAACGTTTCGTATAAGAGTTTCTTACAGGCGGGCTAAACAATCACTACGCTCGCTTTCGACCAGAAATGTGGCTGGTTGGTACACTTCACTTGGTAGGCACAACTACACGAGGTCACGAACGAGACAGGGAAAAAGGAAAAAAATCCTGACGCATGCCTTTGCAATTTGCATGAGGCCTCTTCACGTACATGGCTGCACGCAGTACGGATATTGCCACTTGGCAATCCAAGAAAGGACCCAACAAGCACATATATAGGATTCACTTTTCTGGCCCAACTTGGCAGCTGCATACATTGGGCTGGCTGTATGCATTTACCTTGGAGCAGCTGAGCCTGATCTCCCCTGCGATCCCGTGAGCACGCCGATGTTGCCCATGCTCACCATGGCCGAGGCGAAGCCGGCGCTGGACGCGTAGGTGCGGACGAGCGCGTCCGTGGAGCCGCCGTTGAAGAGCTGCTGGTCTGACGAGGGCATCCTATGACACATTTTTCTACTCCACTTAATGCTTAAGATATACATGTTGAGTTATCAATTAGACTAACTACAAGAGCACGTGCCAAGAAAGATCAGGTGAACTTACTTCTTAACGAACATGTCATTAATTTTAACGAGAATTTTATACTACCTAAAAATAGTATTTTGAGTGTGCTCAGATTTGAAGATTCAACGATCGAATGAGAAGTTGATGTTCCTGAAGATGATAAGGATATACACAAGATGAGCTGCATGCTACTCCATAACTTGGTTGGAATCCAAGAGGGCAGCAAGGGAGGACGGGCTACTGCCAAGTACGAGGAAAATTGTGCCTGAAATAATAGGGGTATCACCAGAAAAAAGGCGACCAAAATTGTTATTCAGTCTGGGGTGGAATAAAGTAGGCCGCATGCATAACTGATTTAACAATAACCGTATGTGACGTATGTGATTATCACATACGGTTATTCTTAAGAACCGTATGTGAATTATCACAGACGATTCTATTTACAAACCGTCTGTGATGAGGTGTCCAATATGATCTGTTTTGTAATAGTGGTTAAAAGGAAGGTTAATGTTGATGTTGCTACATGCAAGGAAGGAATTGATCGGTGGCCTGCTGAATATGTGCGTGGAATTTGTATGCACATGACCAAATCACTTGATTGGCTGTAACCATTTTGACATGTTTTTATTTTTGGTATTAGTTGGAAGGATTTAGAAACCAATGTGGCTCCAGGCAATCGGCCACACGCTAGCAATGGCTTGGTCCATTAAAAATAAGGGATTGTCTACACAGAATTTAATTATTTTCTTTGTAAAAAACTGTCATATTTTGAAAGTTTATTTACAACTTTATTATACATAAATTACAATAAATTATTTATGTAATTTTTGTTATTGGTCACTGTAATTATTCTTAAAAGTTTTAAAAACTCATATTTATATCAGATGATTCAAAATCTCGCATGTACTTTGGGAGGTTGAGCAAAAACAAAGATAAAAAAAATAAAAGTATATACCAACAAAATACGACAATGTGGTGAACCCGTTATGTTTGTCACATGTACTTTGAGAGGTTGAGCAAAAACAAAGACAAAAAATAAAATTATATACCAACAAAATACGACAATGTGGTGAACTCGTTATGTTCCGAAGAAAAAATCATAATAAATTCGGACCCAATTCATCAGATGGAAAATACAAATCTCAAAACATATCTAACGAACAGAAAAGTAACAGTTTTAGCATCAAAAAACTATTGAAAGTTATATAGCAATTCCCTAAAAATAACTAGCGCAAGGTTTTGGAGACATGCCACTTTTATGCAAAAGAATTGAAACATAGTTTTCTTGCTTATTCTTTTATACCAGAATTCATGCGAGGATTTTTGAGAGAGAATTAGGCGATCCGTTGTTTCATTCTGCAAATCAAGATCAAGTTTGCTTTCCTGTTAGGAATTGAGGGCTTGACGATCTCCGCTCGTGGTCTAGCGTCGATCATCCCGGTACGTGTCGGCGAATATCTATAGAGTTGCAAGTCCGTACACTGACGCGTGGTGTACAACTGAGCATTGTTCATCGTTAAATATAAATTATCTACATTTCTACTAGAGCAAATCGGACCAACCCGTATCATAGTCGAAGGAAGCGGCCATGCGAGAGCGATTGACGATGGCGTTGTCGGCGTTAGGTGTCGCCGCGTCGGCGGCGCCAGTTCTGATCGCCACGGATCATGCGGCGGTTAACTCGAGCGAGACCGCGTACGTCGCTTTGATGTTGGTCTCACCGTAGACCCGGCTCCGGAAGTTGGTGCACTGCGGCTGACCGATCGTGTGGGCCCCTACGTATATACGTACGTGCATTAGTACTTATAGTGTATATACGTACGTACAAATACGACGTAGGGTCTGTCCTTTACATGACCTGCTAGGGTTTCACTTAACCCTAGCGCGACTAACCCTGAGTGCACGCACGCGCACACGCGAAGGCGTGTGGCGGCAGCCTCAGCACGTATGGTGATAGCGACAACGGCGTGCGTGAGTAGTGTGGCGATGACGGTGTAGCTCGATGATAGCAGCGGTGTCCCACAGTGGTCTGTGCACCGATCGGACCCAGAATGATGTGGTGCTGACGTACACCCGGTGGCCCACCTCGTCCTCGCCATGGATGATGGTGGCGACTGCAGCGTTCACTTCATCTTCGATGGGGATGGAGCTAGTGCCCCTAGCCTCGTCTGCACGGCTACCTCTGCCCGGCGTTTGTCGCAGAGGTGAATGACATCGACCTTGGCGCGGAGGTATCAAGGTCATCCTATCTTTTTTCTGCTCCAGCGGGCCAGCATGAAGGCGACAACAATGGCGGAGTATGGTGGCGTCGGCGTACACGGCACGAGGGCGTCGATTTGGCCAGCAACATGCGATGCGAAGGCGGCACACTGCACACCTCGCTTAACAGTGAGGTCCTTGTCCCATGGAGTCCCACGACGCACGCGGAGGCAAGCGATGGTGAGCCTGATCCTGGTCGGTGGTGCGACGCAGATGTGATGCCCTATCCGGTCAGGATGGCTAGATCGATCCTATGACAACGCATTGCTGAAGTTTGAAGCACTGCACAGACACACTCTCCCTTGACATGTGTCGATTCTTTTTTTAATTCCTTAATTAACCATCCTCCAACGTATTTTTACATATATATATAGCCGAGCGTACAATAGTTATTCTACGCCAGCCAGCCTACCACGTGTGACGCAGGCCAGACGCAACGCGCAGGCGCGCAACCAGCATACGACAGCCTACCAACTACAGTCGGCGGTCCAGAATCGCCCGCACCGCATGCGGGACTTGATTTTGACGATAAATAACCCGAGACGTGATAGTAATTCGTGAATCAGTTTACTGCCTTTTCACGGCATGCAATTTTTTTCAAACTCGTTTGTTTTATAGTAAAACATACCAGATAAGACGATAAAGTTGTTATCTATTTTTACAGCCTTTCATGCAGCATACGATTTTTATTCGAGCACATATGTATTTGATAGTGAAAACACAACAATAAGACAATAAAGTTATAATATATTTTACTACCGAGAACATCCCTATAAGTCATAGTGGGAGAGATGAAGAGACGCATTGGGTAGCCCGAGCGGCATTGTACGACTTGTTTTTTTTGAAAAAAATGAGGGTTTGATTTGATTTGGTATCGTGTTTTCAGCTATGCACACATGAACATACAAACACAAAGGAGTGCAAAGGTAGTACAGTAAAATGTAGGACACAATGTAGTAAAACATAACATGTATGCAGTAATTACGAACAAAATAGAAGCTCAGTAATTGCCCTCGCATCTTAGAGTAAAGAGCTATCAAATAATAATTTTTACAGTAAATGTTCATCGGGCAGTATAGCGAAAAGGTAGTGTGACAGTAAAAGCACATGCAGGAAGAGGTAAATGATCATTATAAAGTAGTAAATATGTATTTTTGTCGTGTTTTAATTTTTATTTTATCCTTTTTTGTGTGTTCCGGTAGTAAACCAAAAGGAAGCATTATAGTAATGTTATATGTACATAACAGTAAAGAACATGAGATAAAAATTCTTTAATATTATTCAGCCAAAATAGCGTGGTCGGTCACATTTTTCTTTTTATTTACATTGCCCGAGAATAACAAAAGAAGGGAAGAAAGGAAAATAGAATGGAGGCCCTAGTGATCAAGGCAAGACCGTATGACATCCCTTAGTCGTTTGTAAGCCTGATGGTGGAGTTCGTGAGGGGCTGGATTAGGGAATATGTGGAGATACGCCTCCACCTGCTCCTTCATAGCGGTGAGCTTGGCACCGATTGAGCGAATGAAGCACGTGAGACGATTGTCGGATGAAGATGTTTGCCTCTTCCATGGTCTAGGCATCGTAGATCTTTTCATCTTGCCCGCCGATGTAGTCTTTGATCCTCTGGATGGATGCTTTGACTCAATCCACGTAGTTCGTGAGAACAATCTCCAGGGCGAGATTGGTTCGCCGGACATCGGACACAAGTACATTGGTCCGGCTTAGCAGAAGACGCAGAGTGTAGATGATTGCAGCCACCCTCTTTAGTAGACACGGTGGTGGAGCATGGAGGAGGTCGCGGACATAATCATGGTCTGTAGCCTCGATCAGGCTCCGCTAAGACAGCTGATCGTATATGAGTGCTTGGTAGTTTAGAACTATAGTTTGCAGTGGAGCGGAAGAAGAGCATGGCATCATTTTTTGTTCCTTTTTTTTTGCTTGTGCTATACTTTTTTTGGAGTTTTACTGCGGTGGAAGGCTTTTTTTGGGGGCATCTCGCATATGCAACGCTTCACAAGCTAATGATACGTTATATTTATAAGTCATCTTGGGGAGACAAAGAGACGCATTGGGGAGACGGAGCGACAGTGTGTATGGTTTAAAAGTAAAATCTTTTTTTGCGCACATAACAATTCAATATTAAAAATATATGCCAGTAACGTTATTGGCGTCGTATAGTAAAACAACCACCACATGTCAGTAGAACAAAGACGACCAATTGATCATTGCGTTCTTTTAGCAAAGAAAAAGCAGTAACCAAAAGACAATAATAGATTATTGTCAACATAGTAAAAAAACAAGCAGTAATACCATGTGATATTTGTAGTAAGAGAGTTTGAATATACAATAAAACATGCAAGGCGAGCAGAATAGTGAGTTCTATTTTCTAGTTAGCAGATGCATCACGGTAACACACATACGACAATGCTATTCAGAATGACTATTTAAATGTAAATAAAGAACACGACTATTCAGCACGTATCGTTGTCATCCGACCTGCGAAAAGACATTCTTTAGCTTTGTCATCTTTTGTTTTGTCTCCATGAACCAGCTGGTGGCGTGTACCGGACCTTCCTCTCCCTCGCCTCCTCCCCCTCTCCCCTACCACTGCCACCGCCACTCTTGCCCCCTCACCCTCTATTTTGGGGAAGGGTTCGGCAGGTAGCACTTGTGGTGACCGGCTTTCAGGCCACATATGCTGCGCGCCCTCGTCATCTTCTGCCCCACTGGTGCAAAACTTTGCTCTGGTTCCTCATCCGCTCGTTTGTGACATTTGGTCTATGACAGAGGAGGCGCTGATGGGTTGATCGTATCGTGGTCCACTTCATCAGACTCAGCGGTCTCATCAGCCACTAGGCCAACATCGTTTGGTACGGTATCAAGCTACATGCGAAGCCCCTTGAGGACCTCTATGGTTTTATCGTACGTAAGACTCAATTTGCACCCTGACCTGACCACGCCCATAGCTTCCGTCAGTAAGGTGGTGTACCGATACATCTTAGTTGTCCCATCGGATCCGACCTGCATGAGGTCATGTCTGCGTACGTCACATCAACCCTAGCATTCCTAGTGTACCTACTGTTGGTGATATGCCCTAGAGGCAATCATAGAGATGATTGTATCACGTCTATGTTTATATATTGTTGAACAGGTGTTATTATGTTCCTTGAGTAAATCATTAGTTATAAGATTAACGAGTATGTGACTGGTTGGTGAAGGTCTTTTAACTTATGATAATGTCGTTCTAAATGTATCCCTGGTCGGATGTCACTGGTCGGAACACTAGTGACTCTATCGACCAACACATGTATTGATTGATGACCATATTTTACCGGTCATGAATATAGGGATATCGAATCAATAATGTGAACACATGTTGGAGAACATGGTGTTGGATTGACCCACCTTGAGACACTGCCGAGATTGTTATACTTTTATGTGTCATCAGTTGGTCTCAAGCAATGATGATGTATAATCCTTATACCTGAGATCAGCATGATTCATAAATGTGTAAGAGTACACTTTGGTGTTGCCAAAAGCTACTCCATAACTGGATAGTCAAAGGTAGCTTTCGAGTATGCTATGAAATATGCGGAGGAATATGACTGATCGGATATGGGATTTGCCCCTCCTAACATAACAGGAGAGATGTCCCTGGGCCCCTCGATGTGGTCAGATAAAGAACGTGCATGGCCATGCCACTGGTGGTCTAAGAGTTCGACCACATGAAGTTATCTATCACTCTATCGAGAAAGTATTGAACAGTCCATTGATGACATAACATCTCACCTGGAGTTCAACCAGATATTGTGAGGCAAAAGGAGAATACACGAGCTGGCCATTCAGTTCGATCAGATATGGACTAGTCATATGGAGATACAAGCTAGTCATAGGTTGGTCGAATATGATAACTAAGTGGTCGAAACTTGGGCGTAAGGAGTTACGAACTGGTCGAAACCAAATATGAGCTGGTCGTAGACTGGTTGAAACCTAGTCGTAAGGAGTTATGAACTGGTCGAGACCAAATAGGACCTGATTGTAGATCATATTGCATTAAGGTTCGTCCGATATAATTTGTGTGTATTCGGGAATCGTTATGTCCTGCTAGGTGCCGCTGACTACTTGTGATCGAAAAGGAGTTTCCGAGTCACAACTAATTTTGCATGAACCTACAGGGTCACACACTTAACAGATTGGAACAAACCAGTACATATATAATTTGTCAAACGTGTTCGGATAGGATCTGTCACAGGCACTATTTAAGAAGATACGTGAGGCTGTTGGGAAGAGACATAGGCAACAGAGGAGGCACACGACAAGAGTTGACGTGAGTTGCTCCAAACCCTAGCCGCCATCTTCTTGAGAGAGCCTTCCTGTGCGACTTGGTTGCACACCGGCGTACGGTGTTCCTGCCCTGGACTTGTGGATACCGTAGAGTGGCTACTGTGATTACAGTTGCACTCGAGGACGATCCACAACATTGCAAGGAAAGCGATCAGTTGCTGGAAGAGACGACCGGCGAAGACTACGATGGATGATCGACTACGTTGAGCGATCAACTACGTCGGACTATTGAGGTCCTGTTTGGTACGGCTCCAACTCCCAGCTTCTTAGTTGGAGTAGGTGGAGTTATGCCAAACGGGCTAACTCCACAAAATTGTTGGAGTTGGAGTAATCTGGAGTGGAGCAGCCCTCTAGTGCAATTTGTAGGAGCAGACAAAACCCTGCTTCAAGTGGGAGTGTGGACTGTATAACAAAACCTATAGAAGTTACAAATATTTACCCACAAATTGCCACTCAACTACACCCATTCGAAATCACGGCCTCACCCCACCTCCTCGTAAAACAAGGGTAGTGCGTCTTTTACGACGATCCTTCTCATTTACGGAGTTGGAGTCAATTTTCTAACCAAACACCTCCTCAGACTACTCCAACTTCTCATAAGAGTGGATCCAAGAGTGAAGCTGGAGTTGGAGCTGTAAAAACTTGGAGCAGAGCCATACCAAACAGGGCCTGACTACGACCACTACATCGACGCGCACTTCGTTGAACCAAACTGCTCCAACTCTTCTTCCGCTGCATTGTGAGTCTGGTGGTAACGATCCGTGATCTCTTGCTTGCTTGGCATCCTAGTTTACGTGGTAGAATTTTTGAATTGTCAGCTAGCGTAGCCTAACCGTATCCCTTCAGTTGTATCGGAGCCATCTTGTATAGTTTTTGATCTAGATCGGTCTCATATACTGGATATATGACAGTAGTAGATTAGATCTATTACTGGTCGAGCCTGGTAACCTAAATTGATTCATGTGGATGGAACGGTCTAGACACTGGTCGATGAGAGTGATCAGTGTTTGGCGATAGTAGATGGGTTTACAAGGAGGTATGAGCTAAAAGGACCAAATGATTTACTCGACTCATTTTCGACTGCCTTTCATAATACTTCTACTGGTCGGAATTCCGCCATCAGAGTATGGCTCAGTGCATGGTCGTACCAAGATAGTGATCAGATTGGTTCAGAATAGGGTTAATACGATTAATCCGATGATTTCCGAGGCTCAGTTACGTGAATAAGATTCATACCCCGTAAAAGGTTTTCGAGAGCGACCCTCAACGAGGGGCACGCCTTCGAATCCTCGCCGCTAACCGCCGGTAGGGACCACCGTGTTTGTAGCTGTGTTATATGATATTATTTGTTCATATCACCTGATAGAATTGGATTCTATGCATAACTCATTTTTGCAAGGATTGATGTGAATAGTATGGCCCATTGTGTATGTGATACACGAATGAATTTCTCATGGCCTACGTGTCATGCTATGAGATAGCCATCGAGCTATGTCGGGACCAAAAAATACAATTCTGGACCCTCTGTGTATTCTGCACTAGTCCAGGATCACGCTAGTGCACACAGTATCAACATAGGTAAATATCGATCCACACAAAACGATTAATAGAATAAGCGACTAATGTGAATAGCAAATATTGGTTTTGACCTTATGGTTGAGTTTACATTTATTAAGCCACGCAGGGCTGATAATAAATAAAATAGCAACAACAGAATAGAAATAAACTACAGCGGAATCCCATCAATTAACCACAGGCAACTGACTGGGATCAAGACTCTAACGATCGACAACTTCGTAGAACTCCTCCTCAAATGCAGGCGAAGATTCATCCACTTCTGTTGATTGTTTGAAGCAAGTATGAGTACACAACCGTACTCACAAGTCATACCACAAAATGCATTTTATAGATGATGGCTTATTCCAAAGCAATGGCTGCTGTGGTTCTTTTGCAGAAATACAACATTTGCAATTGAATACGAATAATAGATGGAAAACATAATTCAAAACAAATAAGATAATATTCCTTTATCATTTGATTTCACAAAGACACGCAGTCTAAACAAGTTATTCACACAGTCATATGACTTAGATCACACAGCTCCCTTCCCAATTGTTTTTATGAAAATCTACCACTCGTGTGAAATTCCCGAGTATGTCCATGACCGCGGACGCGGCTATTCGAATAGATTGATTAAACACTCTGCAGAGGTTGTACACTTTACCCACAAGATACAATCAGTGTAGCTAGCACTGACCATAACAAAACCTTTCAGAAACTTCATCTCAACATTGACACTCCGACGTGCTTTACACCCGTCCAACCGATACACACAACGTTTGGGTACGACACACACTGTTGTACAGGGATGTGGCGAACCGTCCCACGATGGGATAAACACACCTCTAATCTATCACACAGCTTAACCTACAACCCGAGTTGTCAATAGCAAGATTTGTAACCTACTAAGTTAGGCCCGTCTCATACCAGTCATGTGGTCGTACAATAAGGCTCAGTTCAGTGGTGTACAAAGTTAAGTCCTTAATTGACCAAGGAAAGAATTCCAATTTCTAACTAAGTCACATATATTATCATTCCCAGCACACAGCTCCACCAATCACACAGAATTCACCACTTGTCTCAGTCCAAATCTTTTCCCACACTGTTGATTAAGTGCAACACATTCCATCAACAAGTAATAGCACACATCACACTCAGTTTTATCACACAGTTCCATAATCACTTAGTCAAGTTCATATTTGCAACTCACATGAAATGATAACTCGTGGTATGGCTAAGCAATCTACTTGTATCTAACCAACCCACGTTGGTACTACGACAAACCAACTAATAATGAACCAACCAAGGGTGACAAAAGATCATGGCATACAGTAGACAAGGTAGGTATAACAATTTGGATTAATAACTAAACCCAAAAGCATTTCAATAATTACTTGAAATAGAATGCAATATATTGAAACAAATTAATTTTAAAAACTGGGTTCAATATGATCAAAGGTATAACTTGCCTTGGAATAGGTCTAGGTACTGGTCTTGATCTTGAGGCACTTCTTCTTCTTCCAAAGTTCCCAAAGAATTAACGTCTACGCATAAATAAATTAAATAAATAAAAACAAATAAATAACAGAGGCAAAACAAACTCCAAAAATTAAATAAAAATTATAAATAAATAGATCTCGAATTTATATAAATTTAGAAATTTGAATGGGCTCAATCGGAATTCGGATGGAAAAGATATGGGCTTTGGAAGATTGAAATTCAAGAAAATACCATAAATTGGATTTTCTAGAATTTTTGAATTATTTTTCTATTGAAAAATCAGATTATTGCGCAAGCGCTGACGTCAACGAAGAATTTTCAGAAAAAGAATAAGTAAAATAAATCTGACATGTGGGACCCACATGTTAGTGAGATGGCTCACGGTGGACTGAGTTCACCGAACCAGGCTCATAGTTATGGATCGGGACTGCCGCGTCAGTGTACGTGTGGCGATGATCTGGAGGACACGAAGACGCATGCGTTGACATGGCTGGGGACATGGACGTGACCGGGACGCCACATCTCCTCGATGACGGCAATGGCTCGGTTGCGCGCGACAACAGCAACGACGGCGGCTCAGCGAAGTGGGTGATCACATTGGGTTGCCCTCGCTATTGCGCACTGGAGACACTCGGCCGCACCGAGAACAGCGAGTTGGTCAGAATTGGCGTCGGAGCGGAGGACGAAGGTCGGCGTTTGTTGGGGTTGAGCACCGGAGGCGCTCCGTGGTCACGAAGAGGCGCAAGGAAAAGCTCTTGCAATGAGGAAGTCGGCGTGCGATCCACGAGGTGGAGTCACCATGGCGGTAGAATTGAGATTTTAGGTTCTGACTCAAGACCCAATTTGGCAATCGCGGCCGCTCTAGGGTTCTTAGGGCGATATTGAGTGGGGTTTCGGGTTCAGGGTGAAGGGGCGGCCCTCAGGCGCTATTTCTAGGAGCTCGGCGATCTGAATAGGAAATCCCCAATTCGGTTTTGATCTGATCCCGCCCGGTTCAGAGTTATCGGGATTCAAGATACGATTGCTATCAGGGAAGATGCAGAAGGCATAAATACCAAGCTTGGTGAGATTCTCTGGGATTGTTTTGGTTGGAAAGTCGATTTGCCGGATAGGGCTTCTAGAAGAACAATGGCGGCGCGGCTTCGAACTTGCGAAGACGAAGGCGGCTCGGAGACAACGATGCACTCGGGCCCACCAGTCAGCGAGAAGAGAGAGGCGCGACGCGAGGAGAGAGAGACCGACAGGTGGGACCACCTGTTTGCGAGAGTGGGGTGCGCGCGGGAGAGCCATTTATGCAGATCTGGGTCTAAGGGAATCTTGTTGGGTTTCGCCCGACACTATTCAGAGGATTTTAAATAGATTTTCTATTTTAGAACATATAGAAAATCCAAATAGCAATTAGAAAATAGCAAATAAACTTAAATAAAATTTAGAAAATTCTAGAAAATATATTTAAGAACATAGAATCCAAATAAAATAGTTTTGATAATTGTTGATGTTGAGATTAACCCTATTAAATTATTTTAACATAAAAATCTATATTAAGCTTTAAAAAACACTAAAAATTAATAGAAATTAAAATATTGTAATTTCTAACAAGTAATTACTCAAAATATTTTTAGAGCTCAGAAATTTGGGACATTACAAACCCCCCCCTTAAAGTAATCTCGTCTCCGAGATTCAGGCTAGCTATAGAAGAGGTTAGGAAACTCGGTTTTCAACTCTTCTTCACGTTCCCATGTTGCTTCTCCTTTTGAGTGGTTGCTCCACTGAATTTTGCAAAAAAACGAACGGTCTTGCTTCTAGTACGACGCTCTGTGACATCCAAAATCTTGACTGGCTGCTCTTTGTAAGTGTGATCTTCTTTCAACTCAATTGCATCTAACAGGGTTTGTTCTTCTGGTACACGAAGACACTTCTTCAACTAAGAGACATGAAAGACAACATGCACTCCTGCTAATGATTGCAATAGCTCTAATTGATAGGCAACTTCTCCACGGCGTTCGAAAATCTTGAACGTACCAACATACCTAGGGGCAAGTTTCCCTTTGGCATGAAACCGTTTGACACCTCTGAGTGGAGTAACTCGAAGATACACGAAATCTTCTGGTTCAAAGTTGAGGTCACGACAGTGACTGTCCGCATAACTCTTCTACCTGGATTGGGCTATCTTCAATCTTTCTCTGATCATGGCCACTTGTTCTTCTGCTTCTTGGATAATATCTTGTCCAAATACCAAACGTTCGCGATTTCGACCAATTCAAAGGGGTTCTCTGAGCACGACCATACAAAGCTTCAAATGGCGACATCTGCAAACTGGCTTGGTAACTGTTGTTGTACGAGAATTCTGCATATGGTAAACTCTTATCCCAACTGGTAGCATTAGCTAGTGCACAAGCTCTCAACATATCTTCCAATATCGGGTTGACTCTTTCAGTCTGTCCATCTGTCTGAGAGTAATAAGCAGTACTGAAGTTCAGATGGGTTCCCAAAGCTTCATGCAGACTTTGCCAGATACGAGAGGTGAACTGAGATCTTCAATCTGACACTATCTCCTTAGGTACACCATGCAGATTGACGATTCTTCATATATATAACTCTACAAGGCAATCTCCTTAGTATGTGGTTTTAACTGGCAAGAAATCTGTGACTTTGGTTAGACGATCGACTATTACCCAAATCGAATCGTAGCCCGATTGAGTCCTGGGTAAACCGGTAATGAAATCCATTCCGATCTCTTCCCACTTACACTATGGAATCTTTTGCAGTTGTAGCAAACCTGCTGGTCTCTGATGCTCTGCCTTTACTTTATGACACACGTCACACAAGGCAACGAACTATGCGACTTCTCGCTTCAGATTTGGCCACCAGAACTTATTCTTAACATCCTGGTACATCTTAGTACTTCTGGGGTGAATCGAATACTTTGAGTCATGGACTTCCTTCAATATTAGCTGTCTTAAACCATCACTGTCTGGTACACAGATACGTCTATTAATCCATAGTACATCTTGATCATCTCTGGCAAAGTCCTTGAATTTCCCTTCTACCACTTCTTCTTGATGTCGGAGAATTTTGAGTCATTTAGTTGGGCTTCACGAATCCGTTTCTCCAAAGTAGACTGTACTTCTAGATTAGCCACAAATCCTTCAGATACAACTTCTAGTTTTAGCTTTTGAAATTTCTCTTGAAGTTCTGGACAAATTTCGATTAGTTCAAAAGCATTGCAATAACTCTTATGACTCAAAGCACCTACAACGACATTGGCTTTACTTGGATGGTAGTGGATTCCAAGATTATAATCCTTTATTAACTCCAACCATCTTATATGTCTCATGTTCAGGTCAGACGGAGTGAAAATGTACTTCAGACTCTTATGATCTATGTATACTTCACAACGATTACCAATATGGTAATGATGTCAAATTTTCAAAGCATGCACTATAGCAGCTAATTGCAGATCATGAGTAGGATAATTCTCCTCATGGGGTCTCAATTGCCTTGACGCATAAGCGACGACTCTTCCTTCTTGCATCAGGACACATCCCAATCCTTGACACGAAGCATCACAATAGATATCAAAATCCTAACAAATATCTGGCAAGATCAGTACTGGGGCTAAAGTCAAACGCTTCTTCAATTCCTGAAAACTTCCTTCACAGGCTGTAGTCCAAATGAACTTTTTCTCCTTCAACAATTGCGTAAGAGGCTTAGCAATCGTTGAGAATCCTTCGATGAACAGGCGATAATATCCGGTCATTCCCAAGAAACTCCGAATCTGAGTTACGATCTTGGGTTGCTCACAATGTAACACTGCTTTCACTTTACTGGGATCAACGGCTAATCCTTCAGCTGTCATCACATGACCAAGAAAATCAGCATCATTCTTCCAGAATTCACATTTACTGAACTTAGCATACAACTGGTGCTGTCTAAGTTTCTCCAAGATTATTCTCAAATGCTCATCATGTTCTTCTTCTGTCTTGGAATAAACTAAAATATCATCAATAAACACAACTACAAACTTGTCCAAATATTCCATGAATACCTTGTTCATCATGTTCATGAAATAGGCAGGGGCATTAGTGAGACCAAAGGACATGACTAGGAACTCATAATGTCCGTATCGCGTTGAGAAAGCAGTCTTCAATATATCCTTCAGACAAATCTTCAACTGATGGTAACCTGATCGCAGGTCGATCTTCGAGAAAACTCCGACACCTTTCATCTGATCAAACAGATCATCAATGCGGGGCAATGGATATTTGTCCTTGATAGTGACTTAATTTAGAGAACGATAATCAATGCACATTCTCATACTTCCATCCTTTTTACAGACAAATAGGACTGGCGCTCCCCATGGCGACGAACTAGGTCTTACAAAATCTTTCTTAAGAAGTTCTTCAATCTACTTCTTCATTTCTACTAACTCATCGGCTGGCATCCGATAGGGTCTCTTCGATATTGGTGCTGTCCCTGGTACTCGGTCGATGACGAACTCGATATCACGGTCCGGTGGTATTCCTGGTAACTCATCTGGAAACACATCTGGGTATTCTCTGGCGATAGCCATATCTTCCAAAGATACGATCTTCATGCTGTTGAGCAACAAATGTCCATCTCGGACGGAGGTGGCTAGAAACTCCACTTTCTCTCCATTGGTATCCTCGATTTTTACGGCTCTTCGCCTACAATCTCACACAGCTTTGTGCTTGGATAACCAATCCATGCCAAGGATGACATCTATGGTCTGGGTGTTTAGAACAATTAGGTTGGCTTGAAACTCGACTCCAGCTATGAGTAACTTAGCTTCTAAACATCCCACCTTAGAACTTAGTTCTGCTCCAAGCGACTGGACTAACAGAGTATGCTTAAGATGCATAATTTCTAAATTATTCTTAGTTGCAACAACTCCTGAAACAAATAAATGCGAAGCTCCAGAATCAAATAGAACTGATGCAGGTACTGAATTTACCAAAAACTTACCTAGTACGACATTGGGTGCTTTCTGAGCTCCTTCCAGAGTGATGTGGTTGACACGGCCTCTGATCACTGAGTGCGGTGCTCCTCCGGTTTGACCGGTAGCTTGAGAAGTTCCTTGATGGTATCCCCGCGCTGGTGTCTTGGCTGGTGTAGTTCTAAGGTTGAAGCATACTAGCCGACGGCAGGTAAAACAAACTCCGGGTCCATTCTGTGGGTTGAGTCCTGGAGTGGGGTTGGTGGTCTGACTGCAAAAGTTACGAGCAAGCTGGACGAGTCTTGAAGTTGGTGCAGGCGTTCTGAGAGAATTTTGTGGGGGAAAACGGTTAAACTGCGGTGGAACCATTCTTGCTTTCAACTGTGGCTGGTGACCTACTTGCTGGGCCATTCTGCGCTTGTGGTTATCTTCCATCTCCTTGCGCTTATCTTTTAGAATCAAGGCTTTGTTGATTAACTCCTAAAAATCTGGAAAGGTGTGGGCAATCAGTTGACTTGCAGTCCAGTGTTCAATCTCTTTAGAAAATGACTCTGACGAGCCTTGTCGGTAGCGACATCTTCTGCAGCATAGCGGGCAAGTTGAGATAATTTATTGAGGTAGTCAGTAGCTGACATTCCTCCTTTCTTGAGAGTACGGAACTCCTCCTTCAAATCCATGATCCTTTCGGTACATGGTACTGGCAAAAAGCAGTTGAGAACTCTTCCCAGGTGATGTTTTCCCACCATTCGGCAGCTATGCCTTCCATCTGGTGAGTGGCGTATATGACCTTCTCATGATCGCTGCTATGGGTGATTAGCAGCTTCCTCTCAATAACACAAGCCAATCATCAGCTTCCACCGATGAGACATGTCCAGAAAAAGTTGGCGGACGAGTTCTCATGAACTCGACTAGCTTGGATGGCCCGTGGTGACCATGAGCGACTGGGGCTTCATTGTGATGGTGGTTGTTGTTGTTTTGGTTGTTCATAGTCTGTATCTGATTCATCATTGTATTCATCAGCTGAGTTTGAGATGCCATGAATGCTCCAAAATTCTGTAGGTCAACTGAATGTGCTTGTGGAGGATCTGCTCCTACGGGGTCTGCTCATTTTCTTCTGACTCAGGGGTGTCAGAACCACTTGCAGCAGCTTGACGAATTTGAAGCTTCTGATGAACTCCATGGGTTAAATAAGGTAGCTAGCACAAGATGAGTTAGGAACTAGGTAGGGGTAGGTAAAACCCAACAAACACAATTTCAAGAAAGAACAAATGAAATACTTATATTAATTAAGGTCTTAGCATGACTGCAACAAATGCCTAAGGGCCTTTGCAGCTCATACTTGCACATAAGAAATAAGAGCACACAAGAAATAAGAGCGAATCTAGACACACAAACTACCACCTAAAGAGCAACTCTCATAACCTTAAGACTGGCTAAGCCTAAAACTCAAATGGACTACTCGATGAGATAGCCTCCATAGCCACAGCGGTGCTCCCTTTCTTTGTAGACTTGGGAGCAGTGTCATCCTTGCAAACCGATATTGATGCCACGGGGTGGTGCAACAGAGGCAGTGTCCCCAGTGCGAGTGCAGTGGCTCCTCCAACTTGGCTCCATTGGCTCTTCTAGCTCTACTGTCCCTCGGCTTCTTTTGGGTCTTCGTCTTCAGGAGCTTCCTCTTCAGGATCTTCCTCGTGCTCGTGCTGACCATAGAAAGTTTTCTCCAGAATGGCGATCCTTTCTTCTGCCCTTTGCAAGGTCTCGTAGGCGCACTCCAGCTCTGTGGCGGTCAACTCCAGTGATTCCTCTTGAGCAGTGGCGAACTAGGCAAGATGCGCGACAGTGGCGTTGCCTTCTCCTTCCGTAGATGGGTAATGTGCATGAACATCCAATGCAAAGGTACGAGGGTGGTAGCAGAAGACAGTATCTCGAAGCTCGTGAGCATAGATGTTGCAGATCTTGAGGATGGCGAGGCGTGAAGACTCTTGAATCGCGTCTTTCCAAATCATCCTTCTTGCGGAGATGTTCAGGGGTCGACTTGCTTTGGTGTCTTTCCAGGCATAGATGGTCAAACGACAGATCACTGCACGCTCTCGGTCGTTCACAACCCAAGTGCTGCCACAGTACATCGGACGGTCGAATCCTCCTAGCACTTGCAACAACTTCCAAAACTTAGCGGCAAGTCCTCCCTTGTGATATCAATAGTTCTGAAGATGAGGCATCTGACAAGACAGACAAGCGGGTAACAACAACTTCAGACATCGGGGAGAGGAGAAATTCCAGCAATAGTTGAGTCAAGAGAGATATGAGAAGAGTTAAGCAGTTCAATTAATCTTGCAAGTTAATTTTGTGTTAGAAAATAGTTTGGACACTCTAAGACGACCGATCTAACTATGGTCAAGACCTACAGTCAACACGGCTCTGATACCACCTCTGTCGGGACCCAAAAATACAATTCTGGACCCTCTGTGTATTCTGCACTAGTCCAGGATCACGCTAGTGTACACAATATCAACATAGATGAATATCGATCCACACAAGATGATTAATAGGATAAATGACTAATTTGAATAGCAAATAATGGTTTTGACCTTATGGTCTAGTTTACATTTATTAAGCCAGCGGGGCTGACAATAGATAAAATAGCAGCAGCGGAATAGAAATAAACTTCAGCGGAATCCCATCAATTCACCACAGTCAACTGACTAGGATCGAGACCCTAAAGATCTACACCTTCGTAGAACTCCTCCTCAAATGCCGGCGAAGAGTCCTTCACTTATGTTGATGGTTTGAAGCAAGTGTGAGTACACAACTGTATTCGCAAGTCATACCACAGAATGCAACTTATAGATGATGGCTAATACCAAAGGAATGGCTTCTGTAGTTCTTTTGCAGAAATCAACATTTGCAATTGAATACAAATAATAGAGGGAAAACATAATTCAAAACAAATAAACAATAATAGTTTATCATTTGATTTCACAAAGACACACACTCTAAACAAGTTATTCACACAACCATATGACTTAAATCACACAGCTCCCTTCCCAATTATTTTTTTATGAAAAATCTACCCATCGTGTGAAATCCCTAAGCATGTCCATGACCGCGAACGCGGCTATTCGAATAGATTGATTTAACACTCTGCAGAGGTTGTACACTTTACTCACAAGATACAATCAGTATAGTTGGCACTGACCATAACAAAGCCTTTCAGAAACTTCATATCAAACATTGACATTCCCGATGTGCTTTAGTGCCGTCCAACCGATACACACACTGTTGGACGGGGATACGGCGAACCGTCCCGCGATGTTATAAACACACCTCCAGCCCATCAAACAACTTAACCTACAACTTGAGTTATCAATGACAAGATTCCATAACCTACTAAGTTAGGCCCGTCCTATACCAGGTATGTGGTCGTACTGTAAGGCTCAGTTCAATGGCGCACAAAGTTAAGTCCTTAATTGACCAAGGCAAGACTTTTAATTTCTAACTAAGTCACACATGTTATCATTCCCAGCACACAACTCCACCAATCACACAGAATCCACCACTTGGCTCAGTCCAAATCTTTTTCCACCCTGTTGATTAAGTGCAACATATGCCATCAACGAGTAATAGCACACAACACACTCAGTTTCATCACACAGTTCCATAATCACTTAGTCAAGTTCATATTTGCAACTCACATGAAATGATGACTCGTGGCATGGCTTGGCAATCTACTCGTATCTAACAAAGCCACGTTGGTGCTACGATAATACCAACTAATAATGAACCAACCTAGGGTGACAAAAGATCATGGCATACAATAGACAAGGTGGATATAACAATTTGGATTAATAACTAAACCCAAAAGCATTTAAAATAATTACTTGAAATAGAATGCAATACATTGAAACAAAGTAATGTTGAAAACTGAGTTCAATATATTCAAAGGTATAACTTGCCTTGGAATAGGTCTAGGTACTGGTCTTGATCTTGAGATACTTCTCCTTCTTCGAAAGTTCCCGAAGAATTAACGTCTACGTGTAAATAAAATAAATAAATATAAATAAATAAATAATAGAGGAAAAACAAACTCCAAAAATTAAATAAAAATCATAAATAAATATATCTCAAATTTATATAAATTTAGAAATTTTAATGGGCTCAATCGGAGTTCGGATGCAAAAGATATGGGCTTTGGAAGATTGAAATTCAAGAAAATACCCTAAATTGGATTTTCGAATTTCCTAATTATTTTCTATTGAAAAATTGGATTATTGCATAGCGGCGTCGTGAAGAATTTCGGAAAAGAAGAAATAAAAGAAATTCTGACATATGGGACCCACATGTCAGTGAGTTGGCTCACGGTGGACTAAGTTCACCGAACAGGGCTCAGAGTGGCGATGATGTGGAGGACACGCACACGCATGCGCTGACATGGCTGGGGACGTGGACGTGACCAGGACACCACATCACCTCAACGACGGTGATGTCTCGATTCTTGCACCGCGGCGAACGGCGGTGGCTCAACGGAAGCGAGTGATCGCATTGGGTAGCCCTCGCTATTGCGCATCTGGAGACACTCGAATTGGAAGCGAAGAATGACGGAGTTGGTCGGAATTGGCATCGGAGCGGAGGACGAAGGTCAGCGTTTGTCGGGGTTGAGCACCGGAGGCGCTCCAGGGTCACGAAGAGGCGCATGGGAAAGCTCTTGCGACGATGAAGTCAGCAGTGCAGTCCACGGGTGCAGGGCGTCACCGGGAGCGACGGAATTGAGTTTTTTTAGGGTTTCAGCTTCGAAGACCCAATTTGGCAATTGCGGCTGCTCTAGGGTTCTTGGGGCGAAATTGAGTAGGGTTTCGGGTTTAGTGTGAAGCGGCGGCCCTCAGGCGCTATTTCTAGGAGCTCGAGCGATCCAGAATAGGAAATCCCCAATTTGGTTTTGATACGTCCCGCCGGTTCCGAGAGACATCAAGGGGTTCAAGATACGATTGCTATCTGAGAAGATGCGGAAGGGATAAATACCAAGCTTGACGATATTCTGCAGGATTGTTTTAGTTGGAAAGTTGATTTGCCGGACAGGGCTTCTAGAAGAACAATGGCGGCACGACTTTGGACTCGTGAAGACAATGGCGGCTTGGAGACGACGATGCACTCAGGCTCACCAGTCAGCGAGAAGAGAGAGGCGCGGCGCGGGGAGAGAGAGAGATCGACATGTGGGGACCACACATCGGTGAGAGGCGAGGAGAGACGGCGGGCCGTGTGCGATCTTGGAGCTCTGGGAATAGTGTTGGGTTTCGGCCCAACACTGTTCCAGAGGATTTTAAATAGATTTTCTTTTTTAGAAAATACAGAAAATCCAAATAGCAATTAGAAAATAGCAAATGAACTTGGAAAAATTTCAGAAAATTATAGAAAATATATCTAAGCACATAGAATCAAAATAAAATAGTTTTGACAATTATTGATATTGGGATTAACCCTATTAATTATTTTGACATGAAAGTCTATATTAAGCTTTTAAAAAAGTACTAAAAATTAATAGAAATTCAAATAATGTATTTTCCAACAAGTAATTATTCAAAAGATTTTTAGAGCTCAGAAATTTGAGATGTTACAATTGTTCAATTTATTTTGAAGATATGCTTTATGGCCATGCTGCATTAGTGAATAGATTGTATGTTTTGAATCTTGGGGATGAGCCCATCTATAACATAAATGCTAAGAGACTTTGACCTAGTAATTTGAATCCCACTTTTATTTGGCATTATCGTCTAGGTCATATAAATGAGAACACATGATGGAGCTCCATAAAGATGGTCTTCTAAACTCATTTGGTTTTGAATCATTTGAAATATGTGAATGTTGTTTACTTGGTAAGATGACGAAGTCGCCTTTCACGACTAGAAGTGAGAGAGCAAGTGATCTATTGGCCCTTGTACATACAGATGTGTGTGGCCCAGTGAGCACTTCAGCCAGAGGTAGTTTTCAGTACTTCATAATATTTACTGATGATTTCAGTAGATATGGCTATGTCTACTTGATGAGACATAAGTCGGAATTCTTTTAAAAAATCAAAGAATTTCAGAATGAAGTGCAGAATCACCTTGGCAAGACAACCAAATGTCTACGATCTGATCATAGAGGTGAATATTTGAGCCATGAGTTTGGTGATCATCTAAAGAAATGTGGAATTATCCCACAACTTACTCCGCCGGGGACGCCTCAATGGAATGGGGTGTCTGAAAGACGGAACCGAACATTGTTTGACATGGTTCGGTCCATGATGAGCCAATCTGATCTTTCATTGCAATTCTAGAGATACGCTCTAGAAACAACATTTTTCACTTTAAATAGGGTTCCATCAAAACTGTAGAGAAGACACCATATGAGATATAGACCGGGAAGTGTCCTAGATTGTCTTTTCTCAAGGTATGGGGTTGTGAGGTATATGTTAAATGTTTGACGTCTGATAAAATCACACCCAAGTCCGATAAATGCTTCTTTGTGGGGTATCCTAAGTAAATTAAAGGATATTATTTTTATAACCGGGTTGATAACAAAGTGTTTGTTGCTTGAGATTGTGTTTTATTAGAGAAAGAGTTTCTTTCCGAAGGAGTCAGTGGGAGCAAGGTGCAACTCGAAGAAATTTGGGAACCATCTGAAAATATTTCAAGTCCTATTGAACATCTACAGAATGAACAAGATGTTGTTGAACTTGTAGAAGAGACATCAGCCCCACGTAGATTAAAAAGACCACGTCAATTGCCTATAAAGTATGGGAATGATATTTTATTATTAAATAATGATAAGCCTAAGACTTATATGGAAGCGATGATGGGCCTAAATTCTGAGTTATAGCTTGAAGTGATGAGATCCGAGATAAAATCCATGTATGAAAATCAAATTTGGAACTTGGTTGATGCACCTGATAGTGTTACGACCAGAGAGTGCAAGTGGAATTTTAAGAAAAAGATAGATATGGACGGAAATGTTCACATTCAAAAGGCACGACTGGTCGCGAAGGGTTTCAAACAAATTCAAGGTGTTGATTATGATGAAACCTTCTCGCCTATCGTGATGTTAAGTCTATCCGGATTATTCTAGTAATTACTGCATATTTTGACTATGAGATATGACAAATTGATGTCAAAACAGTTTTCCTAAATGAAAATCTAAGTGAGGATATGTGTATGACACGACCTAAGGGTTTTGTCGATCCAAAGGAAGCTAGAAAGGTATGCAAACTTAAGAAATCCATCTATGGATTGAAGCAAGTATCTCGGATTTAAAACATTCGTTTTGATGAAGTAGTCAAAGAGTTTGACTTCATCAAGAACGAAGAAGAACCTTGTGTTTACAAGAAGGTTAGTAGGAGCAAGCTTGTGTTTCTGATCTTGTATGTGGATGACATACTATTGGTCAAAAATGATATTCCAATACTTGATTTGTTCAAACTTCATTAAGAAATAGTTTCTCATTGAATGATTTAGGAGATGTAGCATATATTCTTGGTATAAGGATCTATAGAGATAGATCTAAAAGGCTAATTGGATTAAACCAGGATATGTACATAGACAAGGTGTTGAAATGGTGGGGGTGGCAGGGTGGGGAGAAGTGATAATGACCGGGCGAACGTCGGGAGGGGAGGGGGGGGGCAGATTTTATGATCTGTTACGTGGGGAGCACGTTTAGTGGGATGTATGTGATCGCCCGCTTTTTTTATTGCTTCGCCCCACAGGCAGACATGCGGAAGCATTTTTTTATCCGAACGAACAGGGGATTGAGTGGTCATATCAATAAGTTTGTTTTACAGTAAAACTCAATTTGGTGTGAAATAACACTAGCCAATAGGTTCAGTAATTTGATACACATCCAAGACAGTAAACATTTATACACTTACAATAATTCCGCGGGGAAAAATAGTAAATCTCGTTGAACACAATAAACGGGGGAGAGGATATAAACAATAAGTGAGTCGACAGTAAAATTAGTTGGGTATACGTGAGTCTACCGGTAGTTTTATTACAATCGTTCCAGTGCCCCCTCGGAGTTGCTTTACTGTCAACTACAGTCCGACCCACAATGTACCAGTGATTATTTGGTTTTTATCGTCGATTCTGGTAGTAACAGTCCTTTTACCGCCGATTTAGGTGATGTGCGATCTTCATTTTACTATCGATTTTATCGATATTCGCTTTGATATTGTGTTTTACTATCATATTGGGCGACACCGAGACTTTTATCGCCGATCCTCACGCGCGTAGGTTTTATTGCCAATCTCAAGCGGGGGTGCGGAGCGCACGTAATGTTTTTACTACCGTTTTGAACGTGCGCGTAAGGTTTTACTGTCAATCTCGAGCGGGAGGCGGAGCGTTGGCTAACCGCGCATAACGCGAGAGAAGCGTAGGCTGCCAGGCCGCGTAGCGCGGCCCAGGCTGCGGCCCACGCGAGAATAGCTACGAGCGCTGAATGGCGTTACCATGTGTGTGTGTATGACGTCTGTTTCGTACTCGTAGAAGTATGTATTCCCACTTTCAATATACCACTTAAACAAATATATTATACTTCTTTATTACTTTTAGTATACTTAAATACCAATTATAAAAATACTCCAATGTGATTTGATTGAAAAAATTTCATTGGAGTCCTTTATTTTTTTCTATATACCTTTCTCATATATAAAAGAAGTATATATACAAATTTTGTTATAAAAAAGTGAATTTAATGAAATTTTTTTATGAAACTCACTTTGTGGTATCTTATAAGTATTATTGGAGTATACTCAAATTGATAAAAAAAATCACCATATAATTTAAATGGTATACGAGAAGTAGAAGCACATACTCCATTTTCATTCACACACAGATATATATATATATATATGAAAGTACTCGCATATGAAACGTTGATTTGATACACTTTTTGGACACCAAGGTCAATCTATTCGACTCGCATATGAAACGTTGATTTGACCAATTAGTTCGGTTAGCATCAGTTGCGACCCAGCTGCCACTACATCCAGCTCAGGATGTGATTTGATTCTTGGTTACCATCGTCGTTCCGTTCCTTCTTTAGGAAGTACTTGTCATTTCTAGTTTTTTAAAAGGTACTCGCCGTTTCTTCCATTAACCAGTCCTTTGATCAGTCTGGTTGTTGAGCTCTGGCTGATCCATTCGACCATGACCGAAACTACACGAAGTGTTATGTTTTTGTTTGCACGACCACCTCAGGCTAGAATGAGTCCCGTATTGTTTTGTGGGGTAATCACATCCCTCGTTTTCTATTAGCGTTGTGTTTACGAGGAACAAAACGGTGGCGAACCAATTAATCCCTTGCATTTCTTAAATCAAATAAATGTGTTAGGTTCGAAATAAGGACCCATGACCCATTTCTCGAACCAAATTTACCGAACACACCGTACGAACGGGGCTGATCGGAGGTACGCTATTTGGACAGTTCCGTAGTCACTTCCTGATTTTTGATGTTTATCATCCCAACATAGCTTGTGTGCCTTTTTCTCTTCTGGAGAGAGAGAGAGAGAGAGAGGGTATGTATCTATTTCTGTCTCTTACCTTACCATGTAGAGAGGTCTACTTTAATGACTTTTTTTTAAAGAAAAAAATAGATATATATCATCGCAAAGCGTGCAGATTTAAAATATATCAAAAAGTTTCTTCTTTGAAATATACCATTGAAGAATGATTTTATTTGGAAATATATCATTACATACTATTTACATCACTTTTGTACGTATTCATACCCATATTTGACTACGTATTTTCGTACAGACGAAAATGCGCCACCTACCGTATCCATTACTACCGACTGACCCAGTCCGTTCGGTCCCAAATCTATTCCCCACCTCCATTTTGCATGGTTCAATGTTCTGAAGATAGCATAATGTACATACCAAGTTATGACCACAGATATTGAGACTGAGTCTAATCGGGAGTAATGGACATGGCATGTGTGGACATTTTTGTCTATACGAAAATATGTAGTCAAGTACAAAGTCTGAAGATATGAATACGTACAAAAGTAATTTAAAAGATATATAATACCATATTTCCAAACATAACCACTTTTCAATAACATATTTCAGGTATATCTAATTGTTCCCATTCTTTTCTAGGAAATCAAATGGCCTTTGGATTTAGCTTTTATACCCTCATTCCACAGGCCACTACAATGGTCGGCCCAATAAGCCCTTACTACTATTCCCTGTCCCACCACAGCCTTAACCCCACCCACCCCTCCCCCCTCCCCCACCCCCCAACTCCACCACCACGCCTCGCCGATGGCCGCCGCCGCTACCTCGACGTCCTCGTGGCTTCTCCGGAGACCCTTCTCCTCCACTCTCCTCTCACGCAGCACAAACAATTGTATCCTCCGTACCACCCTCTGCTTCTCCGCCTCCGCCCCTCCTTCCACCACACCAACCACGTCCCCGCCTCCGCTTGCCACCTGCTCGGGCGATGGAGGCGGCGGGATGAGGTGGGAGTCCACGCGGAAGAAGAGGGTCGTGCTCCGTGTCGGCTACGTCGGCACCGAGTACCGAGGTTGGATGAGATGTCTTACTCGTCGGGTTTTATTCCCGTGATGGGCTGGTCTTCGCGTGTGGTGTTGTTGATCCAATGCAATGGGCTCTTTTTCTTTGCAGGTCTTCAGAAGCAGAGGGAGCTCAGCGCGGATTCAAGTAAGCTCTAATTTTTGCGCTGTTGCTTTATGTGTTTAAAGTGTTGCTAAACTAGTTAATTCTTGAAAGACACTATGTTTCCGTTTATAAATGGGAAAAGTCCCGTACAAGAAAAACTAGCTAATTCATGCTAGTTGCATCAAATGGTTGTCTGTCGTTCTATGCATGGGACCTGTAATACTTGCCTGGAATCTCTCTCTCTCTCTCTCTCTCTCTCTCTCTGCAATCGAACAGCAAGTTGATTATGAACGGTGACATTACATAACATGCACGCCATTTATGGGAGCACAAGTATAATCATTGCACCATGAACTCCTACATGTCATGTAGATGCCAAACTATAGAGGTTCTAAAGTCGACCTTGGTTCTTTTTGTCAAGTATCATCATGGATAATTAGCGGATGTTTGTTAAACTTTCCGATATTGTTCTGCAGCCATTGAGTCAGTCCTGGAATCTGCCATCTTCAAGGCAGGGGGCATTCTTGAGAGTAATTATGGAAAGCTGCAAAAAGTTGGTTGGGAAAGGAGTAGCCGAACTGATAAAGGGGTAGGATTTAACAGTTTAATCTCTGCCCTCTTGAATTGTATAAAGGATTCTGAATATGTGTTTTCTTTTATTTCATTTTTTGGCTAACAAATGCTTGTATGCGTGCTTTGAATGGACTAATTTCAGGTACATTCGCTGGCTACAATGATCTCTCTGAAGATGGAAATCCCTGATCGAGCATGGGAGAACGATCCTGATGGCATTGCTCTTGCGAATTTCATTAACTCAAATTTACCAAACAATGTCAGAGTTTTCAGTGTCTTGCCTGCACAAAGGTAAGGGAGATGTTTTTTTTTTTCCCGAAATCATTGATATCAACTGATTGATTGAATTGTACATAAATAACCATTTTTTTTATCATGACATGGCGTGCATTCCATCATAGGAGTTTTGATGTAAGGAGGGAATGCTTGTACCGAGAGTACTTCTATCTTCTGCCTGCTGAAATAATTGGGATTAAGGGTGATTGTAGCTATGAAGAAGTAGAGGAGCACTTGTCAGAATTCAATAGCATACTGAAAGGTTTTGAGGTATGTTCGTGAATAGATATTTCTCATGCATTCTGTGCAGCAGATTGTGCAAAAGACGTGGACATACGAATCGTTGATGAATCGTCTGATAACAGATGCGTGTTTAGGGAGAAATACTGATATAGTCATATAGATGAATAAGAATGGGACATGAGTTTGTGTAATGGGTAAGGTACACCAGAAGTCATCAAACTTTTCCTGTTGCTCCACTTAGGACCTTGAATTTGAATTTTAGTCTCGCATGTTCCTGAATCTGCCTAGCTTTCAATTCAAAAGACAAAAAGAATATGACATGGAATGCTCAGAAAGGTCATTGCATAATTAAGAAGGTTCAGTAGTCTCACAGTGGCCCACCTTGTCATTTTAAATTACTTTACCGATGGATGGACTGCAGTGAACAGTTAAACAACTTCGGTTACCTACTAATACCAGACTAAAATTGAAATTTAAGAACTAGGTGCAGTTACATATACAGAACAAAACAAGTGAAGACATCTGGTTGAATATTCTCTTTGCATAACAGTTGCTAGACCTAATGTAAATTTGTAAGGGTAGCCAAGTTAGATTCTAATGATATTTTAATTTATCACGTTTGGCTTCTTCCCATGGTACATCTTGAATATAGTCCAGGTTTTGCTGTTTTCCTGAACCATGATTGAATAATTATTTGTCATGCAAATGACTTTCTTTTTATACAACACAGTAATGGCAGAAATTGTCAGAGAGTAATTGTGCCCATTCAATAGTTTTCTGCATGTGTACTGGCTTCAATGTACAGTTTCTACTTGCAGGGAAACCATCCGTTTCATAATTACACTGCCCGTGCCAAGTATAGGAAAGTTCTAGCAGGAACGTGCCGAATGGTCAAAGGAACAGGCTCAACAGTAAATTCCGTGCCATCTGAAATGGGTATGGACCAAAGCTCTTCTGATGAGGGTGCTACTTCAGACAAGGATGAAGAAGACTTGACTTCTTCATCCATAATTGATTATAGTGCACCAGAATACAATTATAAGAGGGATAATCCCAAACTTTCTGAGAATGGGGTGCAGATTCGAGCTAGATGGCTCCATGAGCCTGATGAAAATGATAGACTAAATGCTTCACACTTCAGAGATATCGTCACCTTCTCATGTGGAGACTTGCAGAGCTCATCAGGAATTCAGTTTGTGGAATTGACCATATGCGGAGTATCTTTCATGCTACATCAGGTATGCAGAGTCCATCTGTGAGTACTAAATTTCATAAGATCATGTTAAATTCTGTAATGTCTTTGTAGGATTATGTGTTATCAAGGGAATTGAATTCTGGATTTCCCGAATGCCCCTCTTGACTAACCAGTTCTCTAAGTTGTTTTTATGGTTTTTAAACAGTAGTATTTCGTATTCACTGTCAATAAATTAGTCTCTTCTGAGAAGTACGCATGATCAATAAAACAGTTTGGATTGGGTTCAGGGTGCACAATTGACTGTTGATATACCCAATTATTATGAAGTGTGAAATCAATGTATCTTGTAACAGTGAAAATATTATGCATACATGAAACTATGACTTTGCAGTGATGCTGTTCTTCTTCTTGACGTCAGATCCGGAAGATGGTTGGTACTACCGTGGCAGTGAAGCGTGGATTACTACCCAAAGATATTGTAGCACTGTCTCTTGCAAAGTTTTCTCGCATCGTTTTACCAATCGCCCCTTCTGAAGTTCTGATCCTTAGAGATAACAGTTTCTGCTTGAGGAACCAGCAAGGGAGTATTGTTCGCCCTGGGATCCAGTCAATGAACGAATCTGCAGAAATCAGGAAGGGGGTTATGGAATTCTACAAGGCGGCTCTTCTACCTGAGCTAGCAAAATTCTTGGATGCGTCCATGCCTCCATGGAAAGAATGGGTGGAGAACTTGGACCAGTTCACCAGCATACCAGATTCACAGTTGGATGAAGTTAGGAAGGCTTACAGAGTATGGAAAGAGGATTACGACCAGGTAAAAATGTCTCGCAAGAGTGCTAGCAGCGGCTAATTTCTTTTGTCAGGTTGATTGCAAGGTGGATGAGGAACTAAACCAAATGCCTTACTGAAGTGAATATTAAAGTTTATCCTTTCAGCGATTTCTTCGTACAAGAGTTAGGGCTACCCACGGGGACAATGTGAGAGCCTGAGCTATTGATTGATCAGACCAGGACAACCTGCAGATTTGAAGTGTTGAATTTTTGTTTCCCTTGCATAACAGACTTGCATAAGAATTCATGCAACACTAAGAGTATGTTTGAGCTAGTGGCACTTTTTTTCTTCTCCTTTTCAAAAGTAGTACACCATTGGTTGCCCTTGCTCGACCCACTGCACATCTGCAGTGCATCAAGCAGTATGCATTGCTCTGTTCATTTCATATAATCATCTGGACCCTGGAGTCCTCTCCAATCATCATATACATTCCTCTGCTGATTTCATATGGATGCTAATCCTGATCCTTGTTTCAACTTTCAACTGAATGTCTAATCAGCCATCCCGGGCAATGGCTTGTGCAGAGCTTCAGTGCATCAACGCGCCAATTGTCGCCTCATGAGCAACAGCAGCCTGCATCCGGCCAAAAGCTCGTTCGAGCTTGACAAGAGGCTACACATCTGGGCGTCAGAGGACGGACCCTCTCCCATGCCCGACGACGAAGACGACAGCGCAACATCGAGCCTCACGCTGCGCGCAAATCTCTCTCGTGAGGCGTAAGGGCGCGCCACTGGCCCTAGCTGGAGCCTGGAGCTAGAGGTAACCTGTCGCCAGTGCCAGTGCCAGTGCCAGTGCTGTTCGTTTGTTCATCAGGACAGGGGAAATACGACATCTGCGCGAGGAGGCGACAAGCCAGCCACGTACAACCCTGATCGGTCGCTGGCTCGTCTCGGTGGCTACGCTCTGGACACGCCGGAGCAGGAGACTGTTACACTCATGAAGAGGCTACGCTGAGCTGGCCCCTCCACGGCGCGGAAGGACGTCGTACCCTGCCGTCTCTCCTCGCCTCACCGCCGTGTCTGATCGATCTGTCCGTCCGACGCTCGCCAGAATGTCTTAATTTGCTTTGGGGGTGAATCGCAGGTGAGGGGAGCACGAGCACCCGTGTATCACGAGAGCATAGTGGCAAGGCAGGACAATTGCTCTCGTGTCCCCTAAAGAAATGGCACGGCATCCCTTTGCTTCCTTGAGATCGATCTCACCGTGCCTGTGTTGCTGCGAACGTAGCGGGGGCGTGAAGGTGACTGCGAGTTAAACTCTGTTCGCTCTTGGAAAAGATCAAATCACCACGACCACGGCCCGATCCAGGGCTTCTCATTGGCCGCTCTCCATGGTTTTTGGAACCCGTTGCTACTCCTTTTTATTAGGGCTGATACGGTACTGATTAGTTCTACCTATAATTTTTAAGTATTGTTCGCATTATAGTGAACCATGCCATTGGGCTCCATGTTCTGCTTTAGTCACTATTTCAGAGCCTCGATAGAGCTTCTGATGCATGCACGAACTGCTGTTGATCGATCAGTGGGAGAAGGGACGCATATGGGTACATGTTATCCTGCATCAAGAGGTACATGGAAGGCCATCCAGCTAGCTCCATTTAGCTTTGCTTCCAAACCTCCCATCATATGTTACATGATCTTATTGTCATAGACTACACATATATATATATATATAAATTGTGAGCCATGCATGCGTCCATTTAGTAATACACAGGAAATTAATGGTGCTGGTTCACCGACCGAATTAGGAGCCACGCGTGCATCTCACCACCGGTAGACGAAAAGAAACAAATTAAGGAAGAGAGGAAGAAAGAATAGAAGAGATTGAGAAATGTTGAGATGCTTGCTCTACGACGACGTACGACGGCACAGGCTTGTGTGCTTGCTTGCGCTATATTTAATTTACTCGTCGTCGTGCTCGCTGCCGCTCTCGGAGCTGTTCCTTATGGCCTGCAGCACGGCCTGCTTCACGACGTGCTCATCCACGTTCTCCATCAGGTTCTGCACGAGCAAGATACGGCAATTACGATGTCATATATGCATTGTTTTGTGCCATTAGCTACCAGCTTGATCGATCGCAACTATCGGCACTCTGGGAGAAGATCAATGGGTGCCACCTAATTTAATTACTTCTTGTTATTCTATACATACTGTATTATTTATGGATAGACGCATGAACAATTGAGCATGCATATATAAGAATGAAATGATTATGCTGCTGTGTTAAGTTTCGATTTGTTAGTTACAGTTAATTACCTCCCCTCCTATGGCTTCTAGGCGGAAGGTATCGGCGCAAGAGGCAGTGGCTTCGAGTTCGAGGACGCTGAGGCCCAGCTCGTCGAAGGCTTCGAGGATGGAAACAAGCAGCCCCGGGCAGCTCTTGTCGGAGAACACGTTGATGAGGAACCCGTGTCCTAGGGTTTCCACGGTCACCTGCATCCATCCATCCATCCATTGATTATCGGATTAAGCAATCGATAAATGCAGGGTTTGGAAGCTTTATGCATGTGAGTACACAAGGCCCTACGTACGTACTGATCAGTCCAAACTTCATTAACCGATTAGCATGCATGTGAACTAGTACTAACGCCCTTTTAGTACTAGTCTCTTACCAGTATGAAACAAAATAAGTAGAGTATATCCATACCCGATTCTGTCGGAGCGCGTCTTGCGCGCAAGCGATCTCCTGATTCAACCTCACGACCTTCTGCTTCAGCTCCTTGATGTACTTCGAAGCGTCCATGATTATGGAGGTGTTGCTCAGCTGCAGCCATGGCAAACACACACCATATATATTGATTTGATCGATCTAATTCACCCAAAAAGAGCAGGCTAGGAAAGAATATAAAGATTGCAGAACTGACGCATGGCATCACATGTAGAATATATTTTTGGAGAGCAAACAAAAGCGTGTGGAGGATTAAAGCGAAAATCATGAAAGAAGATTAGTTACAGCATGGGAGTGAGTGATAGAGCGGAGGATTTGCAGCTTCTCCTGCAGAGCGGCCGCTTTCTTGCGTTCCCTCGACATCATCTCTCTCTCTTTCTTTGCCTCTCTCTCACACACACAGCCTGACAGCCCAATCGAAGCGAGAGATAGCTAGAGAGAGTGCAGAGAGAGAGAGAGAGAGAGAGAGAGAGTAGTATAGGTGGGAGCAGCTTAGCTTAAATGGAGGATCGAGAAGGCCTCTCCATATCTATATAGTGGTCTCCCGGTGGCCACTCACGTGACCTTTCCTTATATATTGTTGTTATCCTTCCTGTTTCTCCTCTCTGAAAAATAAGTGAAAAGAAAAGAGAGAGAGAGAGCAAAAGCAATGAAAATAAACATTGGATATATGCTATGTTATATCTCTCTCGTCGATATATATATGAAGACAAAATAAGATCGACTAGCCTATAGTGCTACGTGGGAGCAAGTGGAATATAGGGTTTGGCGAATTGCTTTTTGTGTTTCTTTTCTGACACTTATAGATAAGCACCCGGCATTTCGATTCATACGTGCATGTATGATTAATATTTCCCGGGGAGCACGCACGCTTTAAACAGTGAAAAAAGATTGTGCAATATTATAGCAACTTGTCGACTATATTGGTACTGCTCAAACAAAGAAGAGAAATGGAGTGAATTGCTCTAGACGACAGTATCATTCCTGTAGCTAGATGGAACGTTGATATGTGGTTCTGCCAGTCGCATGACTGTGTGCATCATCGAGCTAGCCAGCTAGCTAGATTAGACGAAGCTGCATACCAAGATCCAGTACATTAATTTCCATCCCCTAGCTTTGTTATCCAATGACGACTAGTATATATATATGAACAACTTGATGTAGTATGTTACATACACACCTCGGATGCTCACCCTAATGGAACACAAATATATATTGCATGCATATAGACAACCATGCCCAAGCAACGCTGTTACTGCATATAGTAGTATTATTAATTATAGTTGGCCCTCCCATGAATAAATTTCTTCCTTGATCGATCGACAGGGATCTAGATCTAGTCATCAGATGACAACCATGCATTGCATGCATGCACCAAAAACATTCTCATATATGTATATATATATATATGCAAGGCCATGCTGCAACCAATCCATCGCAGATACGTCGACGTACCCACATACGTACATGTAGAAGCGTAAAACAGATGGAGTACGTATCTGCATGCGTATATGTGCTTGTGACGTCGTGTGTTTGCGTGCGTGCGTGTGTGCGCGCGCGCGAGGCACGTACGTAGCTAGGGGGATGGTGGTGTGTGGCCGTGTGGGGGCAGCGTTAACGCGGTCGAGGGCGAGGGAATCTGCTCGTGACGCGGGGCACCAGGGATGCGTTGTTGCGGAGTGGGCTTGGCAACAATGGCAGCAGCGGCAGCATTAATTAGAGGAGGACGACGACGAAGGCATGCGGAGGCTCATGCACGCACATCACACACATATAACGCGATCGAGCGGCATGCTAGCGGTGTGTGCAGGGCTTCATTGATCGAACGCGTAGGGGATAGCTAGCGCATGTATATATACCATGACGATCGATCGACGTACGTCCTTGTGAAGCTCATCATCGATATATCATGCATTTGAAGTCTTAATTAATTTAATTAGCTCCTGGCCTCCATCTGTCTAGCTCATGTTCCTATTGAAAGCTAGATTATACTGATCACTAACGTGTGCTAAAAGGGATATCGAATTAGCTATAGTATGCATAAGTTTGGCGTATATATATGGATGCCAACTTCTTTGAGGGCATGAATAGTGCACATATGTTTGATTCTAGCTTGGTGCATATTGTTTGCGTACATACTTTTCCTTGATAGTTATGGGCTATTTCTAGATAATTCGATGTCTGGCTAGCTGGGTTTTTGTCATTACATAGAACAGCATGAGGGTTGAACATAGCGTGATGGTACTAGGAGCTTGTTTGTTTTTGGAAGCGATGGGATGTGCTGCATGCAAGCCTCCAAGAGAAATGCTTTCACGGGGGAGATTTTGCCGCGGAGCCTTGTCCGCTTCCCTCGTGTTGGCGCCAGCCCACACGTACCGCCGATCGCTGCAAATGGTTGGCAGAAAAAAAATGTAATGTAGTGTTCATGAGTTAGCACCAATTTGTTGTGTTGCGATGGGGGGCAACCGCTTGAACTAGTATAATCAGATTATGCGTCTGTGGACAAAATTGAGTCGTAATGTTTGCTTATTATCTTGCGTATTTGAGTATTAGGTCGTAATGTTTGCTTATTATCTTGCGTATTTGAGTATTAGAAGTTCGTGATATTATTGAGTTGTTAAGGTTGATTTTGCATTTTGTTATCTGATTACAAATTGTCTCCACAACCTCCCCACGTTGCACATGCACCTCTTCAACTCTGCAAAAATTACATTGGTTCCAACAAAGGAAGGGGCTGACAAGACTACAGACCTACCGGCCTCATACACAGCCTTAGGAAATGGATCTCAAAGACACTGGCTGTAACTAGGAGGGGGTGGATGATTGTAGTACTTTCTTTTCGACTTACCGAAGAGTACCTGCTATGAATTCAACCGACAACCAAATACAACGTACTCGTACGAGAAGCCTCCTCGTTGTCGTGGTCGAAACTGCTTTACTAGTCGATGCTATTGTCGACAATCAGTTGACCGGCACAACATGTGATTGAAGATAATGACGACGACCTGATCATCGGGGTTTCGACCTCCTAGTCGAAAGTGTTCGTCTATCAGCTTTCTTCTGTCCTTAAGACTTCAAAACGTCAAGCAGTGCTTGGAGTGAGAACAAGTCGAAGACCGCTCGGAACAAGAACCAGTTGAAGACTGATCAACACAAGCACTGGTGGAAGGCTGCAAAACATGTAGAAGACGATGAATGAGAACAAGTCGAACCCAATGTCCAGAAGCACACACCGACAGAGATAGTCAATCTTTCTTGGAATAGATCTGATCTGTTATTACTCAATCATGTACTGTGGCTACAAAGTGCTCTCACGGCACCCCTCAAACCCTAGCACAAAAACACCAAAAAACTCTCCGCCAAAAGCCGCCGCCAGAAGCCTCCCAAAAAGCCTCTCCAAGCGACATGTTATTCTTAACAATTTCGGCCTTTATATACTAGGGCCCTAAACCTCGTCCTTATCAACACGGACACATAATCCCATCTCTTTCGAAAATCAGGGGACCTGAATGTTGGAAATATGCCCTAGAGGCAATCATAGAGATGATGATATTTCATTATGTTCATATTTTTGATAATATGTTATCATATTCCTTGAATGAATCATTTGTTATAGATCAATAAGTATGTGACTTGTTGGTGGAACTCTTTAACTTATATGATGTCATTCCAAATGTATCCCTGGTCGGAACACCAGTGACTCTATGACTAGCACATGTATTGATTGATGACCTGGTTTCACCGGTCATGGATATAGGGATATCGAATCAATAATGTGAGCACATGTTAGAGAACATGGTGTTGGATAGACCCATCATTGAGACACTATTGAGATTGTTATGAATCTTTGTGTCATTAGTTGGTCTCAAGTAATGATAATGTATAATCCTTAGACCTGAGATCAGCATGGTTCCCTACATGTGTAATAGCACTCTTGGGGGTTGCAAAACGTTACTCGTAACTGGGTAGTTATTAAGGTAGCTTTCGGGTATGCTATGAAACATGCGGAGGGATGTGACTGGTCGAGATGGGATTTGCCCCTCCTAACATAACATGAGAGATGTCTCTGGGCCCCTCGTGGTGATCGGATAAAGAAAGTGCATGGCGATGCCACTAGTGGTCGAAGTGTCGACCACATGATGTTATCCGACACTCGATCGAGAAAGTATTGAACAGTCCATGGATGACACATAATCTCACCTGGACTTCAACCAGGCATCGTGAGGCAAATGGAGAATGCATGAGTAGGTTGCTTAGTTCGATCAGTTACGGACTAGTCGTATGGAGATACGAGCTGGTCGTAGATTGATCGAATGAAATCACAGAATGGTAAGAACCTGGTCGTAAGGAGTTACGAACAGGTCGTGACCAAATACAACCTGGTCGTATAGAGATACGAACTGGTCGTAAGTGATGAGGACCTAATCATAGATCATATTACATCAAGGTTCGTTCGATTTATTCTATGTGTCTTTGGGAATCGTTATGTGCTGCTAGATACCGCTAACGACTAGTGGTCGAAAAAGAGTTTCCGAGTCATAACCGATTACACATGAACCTGTGGGGTCGCACACTTAAAGGGCAAGGATCTATTTTGGATGGTGATCCGAATTCGTATAGGCCAAGAGTTCCTAATGGGCCTCCAAGTTGAGACCTATCATGGATGTCTATATAAAGAGGGGCAGTGGCATGGGGTGAGGGTGACGAGAGGAAGATCTTTGGAAGATCTCTCGAAACCCTAGTAGCCACGCCTTCTCAACCACGCTGCCGGTGCTAGCACTCCAGCGCGTGGTGATCCTGCCCCGTACGTGTGGATACCTCGGAGGTGTTGTTGCGAAGCATCAGCACTGGGATGACCCGCAACTCGTGACGCTCACCGGAGTCGAAGGAGAAGTAACGTGATGAGTACAACCACTCGGAGGAGCAGACGCGCGACGAGTACGACTACTCGAAGGAGGAGACGCGTTGTGAGTACGACTACGACTGCATCTACTCGCTACAACGACTCTACTTCCGCTACGAGTCAGAGCGTCTAGCGGTAATCTTGTGATCTATTACTTGCGGTGGTTCCTTGGTCGCGCGGTAATTTTTGTTTGTGCTATCGTAGCCTTGCCGTGTTACCCTTCACTGAAACCCCTCAAATCTCGGGTTTTCCAGTATCTCTAAACCTTCCAGTTATGAACGCCTTCCATAACTCTTCACACGTCGAAGCCTTCAAGATGACACCTTTCACAGCTTCGACCACACATCATGCATTCACCTTTGATCTCCTTGTGCCCCAGCGTGAGCACGACCACCCGTGACAATAACGATCACCTGAACCTTGGATTTGACCCTCCTAGTTCCGGTCTTCGTCGTCGTCGACCATGACCGTCTTTATGTTCAACCTGCACATGCAAAGATCAAAGAATGTTTTCCTGGCACAAGTTCTCCAACTTGACCAATATCAGTTCACACATGCATATCACACTCTCATTTAACAATAAACACGAATCAGATCATCAATGACCTTAAAATCCAACTTTCAGAAAAATAACTCGAGATCACTTTGTAAAACCGATTGTAGTGCTGTGTATACGCCGATCATACCGCTGTCCAGCCAGACACGAGTACTCAAGGTACTCGAAGAATACAAGACTTGAAGCACTCATAGCCTACAACTACTTACTATAAGCGTACGACCACCGATCAGGAACCTACGACCACCGATCGCAAAACCCACGACCACCTACTATAAGCGTATGACCACTTACCAGAAGCCTACGACCTCGGAGCACGAAGCCCACGACCACCGAGCACAAAGCCACGACCACCGATCACGAAGCCTACGACTACCGACCACGAATCTTACAACTACTGATCATGAAGCCCACGACTATCGACTAGTCACTATAGCTTACAACTACTAATCATGAAGCCCACGACTATCGACTAGTCACTATAGCTTCGACCATCGACCAGTCACTGTAGCTTCGACCATCAACTGTGCACTGTAGCATCCTGACCTTCGACCATGCACTCCGACTGTCCTTCGTACTCGTTACACACCTTGACTTACGACTAAGTACGTTACTCGGATCTCTACCACTCGGTACTCAGATCTATAGTACTCGAAAAACTAGCACTCGGTACTCGTAGGTACAGTACTCAGAGTTACACTACTCTGAACTATATTACTTGGTACTAGAAGCTACAATACTCTAAATTCAGTAAAAAAGGATCATCAGGTATCACCGATTAGACCACCCGATACAAGGCATGATCGGACCACTCACAATAAAAATCCAACAACCGAAAGTTTCACAACCGCAAATGTCAATACAACCCAAACATTAATTATTTATCATCACAAATTCTACGACTAGTCCACATGGTCTTCTACGACCAGTCCACTTGGTCTAACACTAGCACTGCGGATGGCGCCGCACCTAAACAACCTAGTCTCTCGAAATCAAAGTGAGTGCTTTTGTTAAATCAAGGAGCATCCACGTCAACTTCTTATATGTCCGGAACTTGATAAGAAGACTACATCGTTCGAAAACCCCGACGTTATTCCTCGAGCTGGATATAGCAAAAGAGTTCGATACAGTTCGATAGGACTACCTGTTCGACGTACTCAAAAGAAGGGTTTTCCCTCTCAGATGGAGGAATTGGCTGCCGGCCTTCCTGGCATCTGCCCCCTCTAGAGTGCTCCTCAACAACATCCCCGGAGTCACCACCAACCACGAAAGGGGTTTGTGACAAGGAGACCCGCTTTCCCCCTTCCTCTTCATTATGACAATTGACCCCATCCAACATATGCTGGATATGTTAATGGACTTGGGCCACCTTGATCATGCACGAGACCACTTCGCCAGGCTCAGGACCTACTTATACGCGGACGATGCAGTTACCTTCATCTCTCATAGTGAAAGTAAAGTCATCGCAACTAGCCAATTGCTCCAGAGTTTCATGAATGCTTCAAGGCTATAGACCAATTTCCAAAAAAGTATGGTGCTCCTGATAAGCTACAATCACATTGATCTGGACACTGTTCTCCAACACCTCCCTACAATCCTATCGACCTTCCTGTCTAAATACCTGGGATTACCGCTCATGCACAGAACGCTTTGTCGGGTAGATTACCAGCCCCTAGTGGATAAAGTGGGAGGCAGGTTGGTAGGGTGGCAGGGCAGGGCAAGTTCCTTTCACTAGCCGGGCGGACCGCCTAGGTTAAATCTGTACTCACCTCGATCCCGATCTATTTTCTCATGGTTTTCAAAGCTCCAAAAGGATTCCTCCGAGCCCTACGCCTCATTAGATGTCACTTCCTGTGGGCTGGCCAAGAAGACATCTTGGGAGGTAAGTGCAAAGTCAACTGGGAAAAAGTTTGCCGTCCAACCCAGCTTGGCAGTCTCAGTGTCCTCAACCTCCATCAGTTCTCTTCGGCCCTCAGACTATGCTGGCTCTGGCAAGAATGGAAAGCTCAATACAAACCTTGCGTTGGAATGGAAATTCCATATGTTGACGCGAACTGGAACATCTTCGCTGCGGCCACCGTGGTCACTCTCGGTGATGGAAAGAAGGCAAAGTTCTGGTCCTCTGCTTGGCTTAATCGGCACTACTACACAAAGGGTCATCACAGACGGTTTCTGAACCTTTTATGTGTCTGTGATAACAGGTGGTTATCACAAACAATTTTTGAGCCATCTATGATAAGTAACAATACAGAGGATTTTTGGTCGAAGCCGTCTGTGAAGGCCTACTATCATAAACGGCTTCTAACAACAATCGTCTATGATATGTAGGGTATCATAGACGGTTATATGTATAAACCGTCTGTGATTGGAGATATATCAGAGACAATTAGTAAAAAAACCATATGTGATATTTTACATATCACATACGGTTGTAGGTGGTAACCATATGTGATATGTCAGTCATCACAGACGGTTATATGTACGAACCATCTGTGATTGGAGGCATATCACAGATAGAGTAAAAATAACCGCCTGTGATATGCTACATATCACATATGGTTGTTGGTGGTAACCGTCTGTGATAGTTCGTTCTATACCTATTTTTTTTCACTTTTCGGCTAGCCTCAGGAAATGCTAGCCATGCCCACTGAAAACAAGCAAGCATAAAACAGATAAATCACAGATAAGTGAATTACAACTCAATGTGATTTACAACTCAAAATCAATTACAAAAGAATGTTCACGTATTCTAGAGTTACAATTGAATTACAATTCAAAGTGAATCAACTCAAAGTGAATTACAATGGAATCAATTGTTTGAACATGTATTAAGTGGAGTGAAACTCTCCTCTCGGGCTAACAATCTCCATCATGATATGAAGGTGGCAAGCCGTCCTCGAACCTCCGAGATTTTGTTAAGATGGAATGTACTTGGTAGAATTGTCAAGCCCTGTCGCTGGGAGGAGTAAAGTAGTAAGCATATATATTTAAATTATAATTAGGAAATAATTATTGCACTCATGATGTCATGCATATAATGGCAAACATAGAATGCACATAGGTAGTCTTGTAGTTGCTAGTGGCACTACAAAAATAAAATTACATATATATGTATAGTTAGTTCGAGAGGCATTATTACGAAGTGTGATATAGGATTATTGTGTTGTAGCAGGTACCGAAAATCGCGTCCTGTGTCATAGTGTGGCACTCGATTCCTTGTGTCTCCCTCACCCGGTAACATAGGCACTGAACGAGTCACGTGATTCAAAAAAGTTATCCTCGTCCATTTCAAACGAAGGAAGACTACAATAGAGTTATGTATAGAGGAAATGAGCATACCTGTCGAGTATTTCTTGCACTATATTATATTGTTCCAATTTGGTACAATGACTATAAGGATCCTGTGCCACCTACTCATGTATGTCGCTACAGTCATTAAACCTAAGTTCGTGTTGTGTATAAAGTACAATGTATAGCAAGTAGTGAAGCACTTACTTCTGATTGTAGGGCACCAGTATGTATCCCTTGTCACCGTGAACAAGCAATCTCATCATTATGTAATTCTTGACGTAGGATACATCTTTGGTGATGCATTGCTCATAGATCAAATGTGGGTCAAGGAAACCCACCGGTTCTCACGATCGCATGGCTTCTTTCATCATGTATCTATACATAAGCAATGAGTTGTGATATTTATCGGTATTATGTGAATGTAGAACTTGATTGTACACACTTACAGTGTGCAGCATCATAGAAGTGAGGCGTCAAGGGCGTCGAGGTTGAATAGTTCAAATAAGTCTTCGAAGCCGACGACGAAGAAGCCCGACTGGTGGAGGAAATGCCTCTCCGTGAATTTGATGGTGATTCTAGTAGGCCAGTTTGTCCTACGCTCGATGGTCTTCTCCATGTACCAGGCATGCAATCTCTCGCAACCCATTCCAAGACGTGGTAATAGTGTATCGGGGACCAACAACATTTCGAGGGAGAACTGTCGGGACCCAAATATGCAAATCTGGACCCTCTGTGTATTCTGCACTAGTCCAGGATCACGCTAGTGCACACAGTGTCAACATTGATGAAATATCACATCCATACAACGAATATAAGAATAAACGAGTACATTTCAAATAACAAATAACTGTTGGGACCTTATGGTCGAGTTTTACATTTATTAAGCCATGCAAGGCTGACAATAAAGAAATAAACTGCAGCGGAAACGAAATAAACTCCGGTGGCTCCCATCAATTTACCACAGGCAACCGACTGGGATCAAGACCCTAACGTTCAACCTTCGTAGAATTCCTCTTCAAAAGCAGGCGACGACTCCTCCACTTCTGTTGATTTGTTTAGCAAGAGTGAGTACACACCGTACTCGCAAGTCATACCACAGAATGCATTTATACATGATGGCTTATTCCAAAGGAATGGCTTCTGTGGTTATTTTGCAGAAATGCAACATTTGCAATTGAATACAAATAATAGGTTGAAAGCGTAATTCAAAACAAATAGACAATAATAAGTTAACAATTGATTTCACAAAGGACACACAGTCTAATCAAGTTCTTTCACACAGATGAACAAGTTATCTCACACGGTGACCCTTCCCAACACAGCACGGTTATATGTACCAACCATCGTGATTGGAGGCATTGTTGGAAATATGCCCTAGAGGCAATCACGAGATGATTATATTTCCTTATGTTCATGATATTGGATAATATGTTATCATGTTCCTTGAATGAATCATTAGTTATAGATCAATGAGTATGTGACTTGTTGGTGAAACTCATTAACTTATATGATATCATTCTAAATGTATCCCTGGTCGAATTTCACTGGTCGGAACAACCGTGACTCTACGACCAGCACATGTATTGATTGATGGCCATGTTTCACCGGTCATAGATATAGAGATATCGAATCAGTAATGTGAGCACATGTTAGAGAACATGGAGATGGATAGACCCATCATTGAGACACTATTGAGATTGTTATGAATCTATGTGTCATTAGTTGGTCTCAAGTAATGATGATGTATAATCCTTAGACCTGAGAACAGCATGGTTCCCTACATGTGTAATAGCACTCTTAGGGGTTACCAAACGCTACTCCGTAACTGGGTAGTTATAAAGGTAGCTTTCGGGTATACTATAAAACATGCGGAGGGATGTGACTGGTCGAGATGGGATTTGCCCCTCCTTGCATAACAGGAGGGATGTCTCTGGGCCCCTCGTGGTGATCGGATAAAGAAAGTGCATGGCCATGCCACTAGTGGTCGAAGTGTTGACCACATGAAGTTATCCGACACTGACCGAGAAAGTATTGAATGCCATGGACGACACCATATCTCACCGAGTTCAACCGGACATCGTGAGGCAAAGGGAGAATGCATGAGTAGGTCACGTAGTTCAATCGCCACGATCGGTCGTATGGAGATACGATCGGTCGTAGATCGATCGAACGTAATCACGCATTAGTCGATAGAGATACGAACTAATCGTAAGTGATGAGTACCGATCATAGATCATATTACGTTAAGGTTCGCCCAATATATTATTTGTGTACTTGGGAATCGTTACGTCGCTAGGTGCACGACGACTAGTGGTCGGAAAAGAGTTTTGAGTCACAACCAATCGCACAAGAACCTCGTAGGGTCACACACTTAAGGGTGGGATTTGATTTGGATAGTGATCCGAATTCGTATAGGATATAAGTTCCTAATGGGCCTCGAGTAAGACACCCATCATGGATGCCTATATAAAGAGAGGCGGTGGCATAGGGTGAAGCACGGTTTTGGAAGAACTTCCAAAATCCTAATAGCCACGCCATCCTCAACCACGTGCGGTGCTAGCACACCAGGCTGGTGTTCCTACCGTATATGTGGATACCTCGAGGTGCTGTTGTGAAGCATCAACACTAGGACGATCCGCAACTTGTGACGATCACCGGAGCAGGAGGAGAACATACGAGGCAAGTTCGACTACTCGGAGGAGCAGACGCGAGCAGTACGACTACTCGGAGGAGCATCCACGCTGGCGAGTACGACTACAACCGCATCTATTCGCTACATCGACTCTACTTCCGCTACGAGTCGGCGCGTCTAGCGGTAATCTCGTGATCTATTACTTGCGGAGGTTACTTGGTTGCGCGGTAATTTTTTATTTTATGCTATCGTAGCGCCTACCCATAACCCTTTAGTGGTATCAGAGCCTTCCCGTCTAGTTTTAGATTCGGATTAGATGCATATTGTGATATGTGAAAGTTATAGATGTGATCTATATATGTTTCTGCTGGTATCATATCGTTTTTGGCGGTGGTCGATAAGATCGTCCATGCGTTTTGGTGGTAAGATGGGTTCGTATTCGTTATTCCGTGATCGTGCTTTTATGGTCGTATCACGACTTGCCTCTACGGTCGGTTTCGCCATCGGCGCAGTGATCGTAAATCCATTGGGGCACGCGAAGATCAATGTGGTTGATCGAATCGGAGATACGATCGAATAGTACCGAGTGTTTTATTGTGCTTGTTCACAACCACATTGCATGATACTCCTACCGGTTGGAATTTCTCCATCGGAGTATGCTGCAGTATGTGGTCGTATCAAGGCAATGACCTGTTCGGAATAGGGTTAATTTGATTAATATGATGATTTCCAAGGCTCGGTTACGTGAATAGAGATTCATGTTCTGGAAAATGTTCATGTCGCCCGATAGAATTGGATTCTATGTGTAACTCGTTTTTTAGGGATTGATGTGAATAGTATGACCCTTGATGTATGAGATACATGGATATGTGTGATGTTCATGATTTGCGTGTCATGTTTATTGCAGCCCAAAGGTTGTCTATATTGGTATAAAGGCCTGCGTGTCGACTTGTGATGCTTCTTCACTCTCTGTAATTTATCACTAGTGCTGTTAAGAGTAATGGCTTAGTGGGAGTACTTGGATGAATTGGCCACCTGGAGGCATGTTGAATAGGAAGCTCGGCGATGGAGATCACCATGAGGAAGGGTCATACTATATCTCAATGCAATTTGATTGTCTGTGAATGCCCTTATATTCCGCTTCATTTATTTCTATGCGTGTTTAGTTGCTTAAAAGCTTTTGACATGGTAGAAATAAAATTCCCACTCATAATATTAAGTTAAATTGATGCCCTCCCAATTAGTCGCACCATCCAATGTAATGTAGTTTAATGGTAGGTCTTGCCAAAGCGAGTGCCATTAATACTCCTTGACTAGATGGGTTTGTGTTGACACTTACATGCAAAGCATTGGTTTAACTTAACGAGATCATCATAACGTTATGGACCTTGAGGCATAAGATTGGGTGCAAGCATAGAGATCTGCCCAACAACAAGAGTCATATAGAGATATGATTAGCAAAGAGTTGTTTACCAAATTCACTAATCTTCTAGCATGATGCCAAAGCTCACTAGTAGATTAACTGATTGTGGATCTTGAATCATTAAATGTCATAAGAGGGATATGGTATTTAGTGGGAGTATCTTTATTAAATTGTTTAATAGAAGTTACTTTTTCTTGAACATATGTCTTAGTTTTGCATATTTCTGTTGTAGATTATGGCACCAATCATGCACCTGCATCCTTTTTGCTTTACGTTCGATACTTGATAAAGAAAAACTGAATGGAACAAATTTTGCAAATTGGTCCCGCAACCTAAGAATTGTTCTTAGGCAAGATAAAAAGGAACATGTTCTAGAGAAACCAATTCCTGATGTGCCTGCTGAGAATGCTGCTGCTACTCTTAAGACAACCTATAAAAAGGCATGTGATGAGTCCCTTGATGTTAGCTGTCTCATGCTTGCTGCCATGAACTCAGACCTTCAGAAGCAGTTTGAGAACATTGAGGCATACGATATGATCGTAGCGCTCAAAGGCATGTTTGAGACACAAGCAAGGACTGAGAGATATGAGATCTCAAAGAAATTGTTTGGGTGTAAGCTAACTGAGGGTAGTCCGGTGAGCCCTCATATGATCAAGATGGTTGGTTACACACAGAGCTTGGAAAAACTTAGTTTTCCACTTAGTCAAGAGTTGGCTACAGATTTGATTCTTGCTTCGCTTCCTGCAAGCTATGGGCAATTCATTATGACCTTCCATATGAATGGCTTAGACAAGAATCTCATCGAACTGCATATGATGCTCAATACTGCAGAAGACAGTATTAAGAAAAGCAACAATCATGTGATGATGGTGCAAAAGACTACAAGCTTTAAGAAGAAGGCTAAGACTTGGGTTAAAGGCAAGGGCAAGGCTAAAGTTTCGGATATGATCCAAACTAACAAGCCTAAACCCAAGACTAAGTCCGGCCCGACTCAAGAGAATGAATGCTTTTACTGCAAGGAGCCAAGCCATTGGAAAAGGAACTGCAAGAAATACTTGGCTGATTTGAAAAATGGTGGGACTAAACATTCCACTACAGGTATTAATGTTGTAGATGTTTTTCTTGCTGATTCTTCTGTTAACTCTTGGGTATTTGATACCGGATCGGTTGCTCATATTTGCAATTCGATGCAGAGTTTAACAAAGAGTAGGAGAATTGCAAGGGGCGAGATGGATCTTCGCGTCGAGAATAAAGCAAAGGTTGCAACATTAGCCGTCGGGACTTTGCCATTACTTTTACCCTCAGGATTTATTTTGGAATTAAATAATTGTTATTACGTTCCAGCCATAAGTAAAAATATAATCTCTGCCTCATGTTTGATGGCAGAGGGTTATAAATTCATTATAGAGAACAATGGTTGTTCAATATTTTTGAATGAAATGTTTTATGGCTATGCTCCCATTTTGAACGGGTTGTATATTTTAAATCTTGATGATGCACCCATCTATAATAATAATGCAAAGAGGCTTCGGCCTAATGATATGAATTCCACTTTTGTTTGGCATTGTCGTTTGGGTCACATAAGTGAGAACCGCATGAAGAAGCTCCATGATGATGGAATTCTAAACTCATTTGATTTAGAATCATTTGAAACATGCGAATCTTGCCTGGTCGGAAAGACGACCAAGACACATTTCACTGGTCGGAGTGAAAGGGCGTCCGACCTGTTGGCACTCATACATACTGATATATGTGGACCAATGAGCACGACAGCTAGAGGTGGTTTTCAGTACTTCATTACTTTCACCGATGACTTTAGTAGATATGGATATATCTATTTAACGAGGCACAAGTCAGAATCCTTTGAAAAGTTCAAGGAGTTCCAGAATGAGGTACAGAATCAATTTGGCAAGACAATCAAGTCCTTACGATGTGATCGTGGAGGTGAATTTTTGAGCCATGAATTTGGTGATCATTTGAAGCAATGTGGAATTGTTCCACAACTTACACCACCAGGCACTCCACAATGGAATGGGGTGTCCGAGCGCTGATCGGACTTTGTTGGACATGGTCCGATCAATGATGAGCCAATCAGATCTGCCATTGTATTTTTGGGGTTACACTCTAGAGACTGCCGCTTTCACTTTAAATAGGGTACCATCTAAATCAGTAGATAAGACACCATATGAGATGTGGACTAGGAAGAGTCATAGTGTGGATATCGTGAGGATATGTGCACGATCTCAGGATGATGAGTCAATTGGCAATGGCTTTGTTGGTTTGCAAAATCTCGCTGGGTTTGTTTCGACTGTCGACCACAAAGCGTCGACCGGTTGTGTGGTGGTCGACCGCCGTGGAGAGGTCGGATCCGGCCGTGGTTGCTGGCTCGGATCGGCCTGACCTAAAAGTGGTTTTTGAGCCGAGCCAAAAATAGGTTGTGTAGGCAGTGAGGGAGTCTCTCGGATGTGGTCGCATCATTTTTGAGCTCCACAAAGTTCTATTGAGTTGAAAATTCCGAAGGTTTGGATTTTCACGATGGAATTTTGGCTAAGTCTTTTGGCGTCCGACCGTGTGGATCGGTCCGACCGGCCCGAAATCGGTCGACCGTTGATGTGGGCGTCGATCCGATGACTTGAAGGTGAGCCTTCTTTGCATTGATGTGTTTTGAATGTGTTTTATGTATGGATGTCAATGCTTTATTGTTGCATATTGCATTGTGGAACTAACGTGGGTCAAGTTGTGAAGAACTTGTTCCCGTAAACGATTTGTTTGTCTATTGTCGCGGGTGGCTTGCGAGTCAACGACATCAACGGTGAGGTGGATCGGGACTACGCTGGAGAGCCGAGGTCCGAATGATCATGGATGCCGTGAGGTCGTGTGACTCAAGCATGGTGCGAATGGGCAAGATAGATCGAACGGTAGTTCGTGCATACCGTTGGATCAGGATGCGGAAGTCGTGCAAGTCTCTAGGAGGTTCCGATGGGATTTGGACAGAGAGACTTGGCGACGTGATGAGAGCGCGATCAACCTACACGTGGTGAAGCGGGATTGCTTCAACAGATTTGGTTGTGTGGGTCCCATGTGTGTGTGGGTCCCAATAGTGAAACCCTAGGCTTCTCCTATAAATAGAAAGGGGAGATGTAAAACCCTTGAAGCATTTGGAGCCCTCTTCCTTTTCAATCGAATACTTAGAGTCATGGGCTTCCTTCAGAATCAGCTGTCTTAATCCATCAATATCCGGTACACAGATACGTCCATTGATCCACAATATATCCTGATCATCCACGGTGAAGTCTTTAAATTTTCCTTCTGACATCTTCTTCTTGAGATCAGCAAACTCAGAATCCTTAGGTTGAGCTTCACGAATCTGTTTCTCGCAGTAGATTGACTTCCAAATTGGCCACAAATCCTTCCGGAACAACTTCTAGCTGTAGCTTCTGGAATTCCTCCTGAAGTTCCGGGCAAATCTCTTTTGCTTCCAGAGCATTGCAGTAGCTCTTGCGACTCAGTGCATCTGCAACTACATTGGCCTTACCAGGATGGTAATGGATTCCAAGGTTATAATCCTTTATTAATTCCAACCATCTTCTCTGCTCATGTTCAAATCGGTGAGTGAATATGTACTTCATGCTCTTATGATCTGTAGACTTCACGATTCTGATGAGATAATGTCGCCAAATCTTCAAAGCATGCACTACGGCTAGTTCCAAATCATGGGTAGGATAGTTCTCTTCATGAGGCCTTAATTGCCTTGGCGCATAGCGAGCTCTTCCTTCTTGCATAAGGACACATCCTAATCCTTGGCGCAAGCATCACGGTGAGATATCAAAATCCTTACTAATATCCAAAACTAGCATGAAGTGAAGTCGACGTTTCTTCAATTCTTGAAAACTCTCTTCACAAGTCAGGTCCAAATGTACTTCTTCTCTTTCTTCAATAATTGCGTAAGAGGTTTAGCAATCGTTGAGAACCCTTCAATGAAGCGACGATAGTATCCTGCCATTCCCAAGAAACTACGAATTTGAGTAACCGTCTTGGGTGCCTCCCAATTCATTCTGACTTTAACCTTCCAGGTCAATGCTACTCCTTATGTCATCACATGACCGAGAAAATCAACTTTCTTCTTCCAAAAGTCACACTTGCTAAACTTGGCATACAGTGATGTTCTCGAGCTTCTCTAGGATTAATCTCAAATGTTCGCATGCTCTTCTTCCGATTTTGAGTATACCAAAATATTATCAATGAATACTACTACGAACCTATCCAAATATTCCATGAATACTTTGTTCATCATGTTCATGAAATAGGCGGGGCATTAGTCAATCCAAAAGACATGACTAAAAACTCATAATGTCCATACGGGTTGAGAAAGCGGTCTTTGGTACATCCTTAGGACAAATCTTCAATCGATGGTAACTGATCGTAGATCGATCTTGGAGAATACTCGGCTCCTTTCATCCGGTCGAACAAATCATCTATTCGGGCAATGGGTACTTGTTCTTGATGGTGACTTCGTTGAGAGAAGCGATAATCGATACACATTCTCATACTTCCATCTTTCTTCTTGACGAACAAAGCGGTGCTCCCATGGCGCGAACTAGGTCTTACAAAACCTTTCTCCGATGAGTTCTTCTATCCGCTTCTTCATTTCCACAAGTTCATCGATGGCATCCGATAGGGTCTCTTGGAAATTGGTGCGTTCTGGCACTAGATCGATGACAAACTCAATGTCACGGTCCGGTGGCATTCTGTAATTCTTCCGAAATACGTCGGATAATCTTTTACTACGGTACATCTTCCAAATAAAGCGTCTTGATGTTGACTACCAAATGTCCATCACGTCTTGAGGTGGCTAGAAATTCTACTTTCTTTCTGTGGTATCCTCAATTGTTACGGCTCTTGACCACAATCTAGCATCGCTTTATGTTTGGATAACCAATCCATACCAAGGATGACATCTATGGTGCGAGTGTCTAGAACTATTAGGTTGGCTAGAAACTCAACTCCACTATGAGTAGCCTAGCTCCTAAACATCCAACTTTAGAACTTAGCTCTACTCGTATTGGACTAACGAGTATGCTTAAGATGCATAACTTCCAATTTGTTCTTAGTTGCAAAATTCCGAAACAAGCGAATGCGAAGCTCGAATCAAAGCAGGCGATCGTCTGAATTTACTAGGAACTTACCAAGTACAACATCGGTGCTTCTTGGGCTCCTTCGAGTGGCGTGGTTGACACGCCTCGACCACGATGGCGGTGCTCCTCCGGATTGACCGGTAGCTTGAGAAGTTCCTTGATGGTTGCCTTGTCTTGGTGTCTTGGTGGTGTGTTCCCAAGGTTGAAGCGTCTTGAGTGATAGTCCCATTCTGCGACATCGGTTGGCGAAATGCCCTGGCCGACGAGTAAAGCAAACTCGGTTGTATTACGTGGGTTGCTTCTGGATTGGGGTTGGTGTGCGGGTTGCGGAAGTTACGAGCAATCGGCGAGGTCTTGAAGTTGGTGCGGTGGTCGCGAATCGTGGTGGAAAGCGGCTAAAGCTGCGGTGGAATCATTCTTGCCCTCGGCTAGGGTTGGTGACTTCCTTTGAGCCATTCTGCGCTACGATGATCTTCCAATTCCTTGCGCTTATCCTCTAGAATCAAAGCCTTGTTGATCAACTCTTGAAAATCGGAAAGGTGTGGCGATCAAGTTGACTTGAAGTCGAGTGTTCAATCCTTTCGTAACGACTGACAGTAGCCTTGTCGGTGCGACATCTTCAATCATATCGAGCAAGTTGAGAGAATTTGTTGAGGTAGTCGATCATCGACATTCCTCCTTGCTTGAGAGCACGAAATTCATCCTTCTTGATCCATGATTCCTTCGTACATGAATCTGGAGCGTGTGAACTCTTCCCAAGTAATATCTTGTGCGCCATAAGGATCACAAAGTTTTCCCACCATTCGGCGAATGCCTTCCATCGTGAGGCGTCGAACTTTTCATGATCGCGCATTGAGTGATCGCAGTTCCTCTCAATAACACGAGCCAATCATCGCTTCTCTTGGTGAGACATGTCGAAAAGGTTGGTGGGCGGGTCCTCATAAACTCGCCAACTTGATGATCCATTGTGACCATGAGCAAGCCTGGCTCCATTGTGATGCTGATTGTTGTTGTTCGATTATTCATAGCATCTGACTCGATTCATCATGGTGTACATCATGGTTTGAGCTATCATGAATGCTCCAAAATTCGATTCTTAAGGTGCTTGTGGTGGAATTGCTTTCGGGATTTGCTCACGTCCTCGAATCTGAGTGTCGGAACCACTTAGACATCTTAGATGTCAACCATCGGTGAATCTCCAGGGTTAGATAAGGTAGCAAGCACGAGATAAGGTATAGAACTAATCGGGTAGGTAAAACCCATCATATTTTAAGAAAGCTCAGATGAAACTCTTATATTGATTAAGATAATAGTATGGCTTGCAACAAATGCCTAAGGCCTTTGCAGCTCATACTTGCACACAAAAATAAGGACGAACTTAAACACACCAAACTACCGCCTAAAGGGCGACTCGACACTAAAGCGGCTAAGCCAAACAACGCGACAGACTACTCAATCAAATAGCCTCATGCCTTGACGGTGCTCCCTTCTAGACGAAAGTGAGGGCATCCTCGCAAACGATCCCGATGTCCCGGTGGTGCAATAGGAGCAGTGTCCCCGTGCAGTCTTCTTGGTGCTCAGCTCTGCTCCTCTGCGCTCTTCGCTCTACGGTCCATCGACTTCTTCGGTCTTCCTCTTCAGTATCTTCGTCGTGATCGTGTCGTCCATAAAGAGTTTCTTCTAATATGGCGATCCTTTCTTCACTCTCGAAGAGTCTCATAGGTACACTCACTCTGTGGCGGCTAATTCCAACGATTCTTCTCGAGCGTGCGAATGGGCAAGATGCACGACGGTGGCGTTGTCTTCTCCTTCGTAGACGGAAAGCGTGCAGCAAGATCCACGTCGGAAGTGCGGGATGATAACGGAAAACGTGTCACAAAGCTCGAGTAGATGTTGCGATCCTCGGGATGGCAAGGCGTGAAGACTCTGGATTGCTTCAATCCAAATACTCCTTCGAGCTGAAATGTTCATGGTTTACTCGCCTTGGTGTTCGCTGCGTAGATGGTCAAATGGCGATTACTCCACGATCTCGGCCGTTCACAATCCAAACACCGCCACGGTACAATGGACGATCGAACCCTCCAAGTACTTGTAGCAACTTCCAAAGCTCGTGCAAGTCCTCCCTTGCGCTCTCCATAACTCGAAGACGAGGCATCTGTCAAGATGGACAAGGATATGAAAACAACTTTAAAACAGTGGGAGAGAAAGAATTTCAGCAATAGTTGAGTCAAGAGAGACATGAGATGAGTTAAAGAGTTCAATTAATCTTGCAAGTTAATATTTGCTTTAGAAAATAGTTTTGGACTCACTAAGAGGCCAATCTAACTAGGGTCAAGACTAATCAATCATGGCTCAGATACCACCTTTCCCTCTGACCCAAATATCAACGGACCACCTGTATCTGACTAGTCAGATCACGCTAGTGCAAAAGTGTCAACATTGATGAAATATCACATCCATACACGAATATAAGAATAACAGTACATTTCAAATAACAAATAATCTTGGGACCTTATGGTGAGTTACATTTATTAAGCCATGCAAGGTGACAATAAAGAAATAAACTGCGTGAAACGAAATAAACTCGTGGCTCCCATCAATTTACCACGACACCACGTGATCAAGACCCTAACGTCAACCTTCGTAGAATTCCTCTTCAAAAGCAGCCATGACTCCTCCACTGGATTTGTTTAGCAAGAGTGAGTACACAGCACTCGATAAGTCATACCAGAATGCATTTATACATGATGGCTTATTCCAAAGGAATGGCTTACGTGGTTATTTCGAAATCAACATTTGCAATTGAATACAAATAATAGGTTGAAAGCGTAATTCAAAACAAATAGACAATAATAAGTTAACAATTGATTTCACAAAGGACACAGTCCTAATCAAGTTCTTTCACAATTGAACAAGTTATCTCACACTGACCCTTCCCAATTGTTTTATGAAAACTACCCTCGTGTGAAATTCAGAGCATGTCCATAACGAGGGCGCGGCTATTCGAATAGATTGGTTTAAACACTCTGCAGAGGTTGTACACTTTACCCACGATGAAATCCACGGATCGAGTTGATCACAACAAAACCTTTGAGACTTCATCTCAAACAATGACACTCGGTGTGCTTTATCGCATCAATTTGTACACCACATTGGACGACACACACCATTGGCGAGGATCAGGCAGTCGTCCCGATGTGACATATCACACCTCCACCATCACATAGCTTAAATACAACTGAGTTGTCAATGTCAGACTCCATAACTTACTAAGTCACCGACCTATACCTAGGCATGTGGTCGCAGCTAGAGACCGTTCAATGGCGACAAAGTTAAGTCCTTAATTGACCAAGGCAAGACTTCTGTTTTTCCCAAATCACAAAGTTTATATCACTCGATCCACCATTACACAGAATCCACCACTTGCCTCAGCTAAATCTTTTCCCACGTTGATTAAGTGCAACACATGCCATCAACGAGTAATTTACACACAGCACACTCGATTCATCACACGCCCATAATCACTTAGTCAAGTTTATAATTGCAACTCTACATGAAATGATGACTCGTGGCATGGCTAAGCGACTAATCGATCTAACCAACCCACGTTGGTGCTACAATAATACCAACTAATAATTAATCAACCTAGGGTGACAAAAGATCATGGCATACAATAGACAAGGTGGCATAACAATTTGGATTAATAACTACACCCAAAAGCATTTAAATAAATACTTGAAATAGAATGCAATACATTGAAACAAAGTATTTTGAAACGGGTTCAAAATGATCAAAGGTATAACTTGCCTTGGAATAGATCTAGATATTGGTCTTGGTCTTGAGGTGCTCCTTCTTCGCAAAATTCCCAAGTATCGACGCTACTCATAAGCGAGATAAAAGAAACAAAACAAATAAATAACAGAGGCAAAACAAATTCCAAAAATCAAATAAAACAGGAGGGATGTCGCGGCCCTCGTGGTAATCGGATAAAGAAAGTGCATGGCCATGCCACTAGTAGTCGAAGTGTTGACCACATGAAGTTACCCGAGCACTCGATCGACAAAGTATTGAAACCATGGATGACACCATATCTCACATGGAGTTCAACCAAACATTGTGAGGCAAAGGGAGAATGCATGAGTAGATCACGAGTTCAATCGCCATGATCGGTCGTATGGAGATACGATCCGTCAGACGATCGAACGTAATCACGCTCCCAATTGTTTTATGAAAAACTACCCCTCGTGTGAAATTCGAGCATGTCCATAGCGAGGGGCGCGGCTATTCGAATAGATTGGTTTAAACACTCTGCGAGAGGTTGTACACTTTACCCACACGATGAAATCAACGGATCGAGTTGATCACAACAAAACCTTTCGAGACTTCATCTCAAACAATGACACTCTGGTGTGCTTTCTTGTAGTCAATTTGTACACACGACCCTTGGAGCGACACACACCATTGGGCGAGGATGCAATGAACGAGTCGCGATGTGACATATCACACCTCCACCCATCACATAGCTTAAATACAACTGAGTTGTCAATGTCGAGACTCCATAACTTACTAAGTCGGTGCCCACCCATACTAGGCATGTGGTCGTGCAGTAAGGCCCAGTTCAATGGCGCACAAAGTTAAGTCCTTAATTGACCAAGGCAAGACTTCCAGTTTTCCCAAATCACAAAGTTTATATCACAGATCCACCATTCACACGAATCCACCACTTGCCTCGGTCTAAATCTTTTCCCACCTGTTGATTAAGTGCAACACATGCCATCAACGAGTAATAGCACCAAACACACAGATTCATCACACGTTCCATAATCACTTAGTCAAGTTTATAATTGCAACTCTCACATGAAATGATGACTCGTGGCATGGCTAAGCAGTCTAATCGTATCTAACCAACCCACGTTGGTGCTACAATAATACCAACTAATAATTAATCAACCTAGGGTGACAAAAGATCATGGCATACAATAGACAAGGTGGCATAACAATTTGGATTAATAACTACACCCAAAAGCATTTAAATAAATACTTGAAATAGAATGCAATACATTGAAACAAAGTATTTTGAAAACTGGGTTCAAAATGATCAAAGGTATAACTTGCCTTGGAATAGATCTAGATATTGGTCTTGGTCTTGAGGTGCTCCTTCTTCTGCAAAATTCCCCGAAGTATCGACGTCTACTCGCAAACGAGATAAAAGAAACAAAACAAATAAATAACAGAGGCAAAACAAATTCCAAAAATCAAATAAAATTCACCATTAAATAGATCTTAATTTTATATGAATTTACAAATTTGAATGGGCTCAATCGGAGTTCGGATGCAAAAGATATGGGCTTTGGAAGATTGGAAAAATCAATTAAACCCTAAATTGGATTTTCTCGAATTTCCCGAATTAATTTTATAAAGGAAAATCGGATTATTGCGCAATGCTTGCGTCGGTAGGAAAAAAATTAATTAAAACCGTCGGCGTGGTGGGACCCTTTGCGTCGTTGGCTTGGCTCACGGTGGTGGGTCCACCGAGCCGGCGGCAAAGCTGGCGCGATGGTGGACCACGTGAGCCTGTGCTGGTCGACGTCTGGCGCCACGCGTTGCACTGCGTAAGCGACAGAGAGGCGAGAGGTCGACGCGGTGACGAGTCATGGCCGACGGCGTGCGCTGGGACCAAGGGTATCACCGTGATCGTGGCCGAGTCGCCGGCGACCAAGGGTACGAGCAATCCTTACGCTATTGCGCACCTAGTCTTGACCTTCTGCGCGGTGAATGTGGCGGGCGCCGGCCGGTGGAGAAGAAGCGGAGGCGAGTCACGGCTTTGTCGGACGGCAGCGGCAATGGGGTTCAATGACGAAAGCGCGCCCGAGGTGGCTCGAGCGACACCGAGCCCAAGGAAGGATCGGCGGCCGGATTGGGCGGCGGCAGCGGTGGTGCAATCGATGGCGGCGACACGCCGAGAACCTTTGGCGAACAATTCGGGCGCTACAAGGGCTTGGGAGGGCAATTGGGTGAGGGTTTTGGAGAGAGTGCGGTTATCCTCGGGGACCTATTTATAGGTGTGGGCGGCCTCGAGGTGACGTCTTGCGGTGGAGATCAAAGCGCCCAAAGCGAGTGCGCGAGAAGCGGGGATAAGCGGATTTGAAGTTTGAATTTGAGCGAAGTCGGTGCGGAAGAGATAAGCGGAAGTTTGGTTAGGAAATCCGGGATTTTAGTTAGCAGAACGGACGCTTGGCGCCGAGCTTCTAGAAGCGCTAATGGCGGACGGTCGCGAGCCACGCGAGGAAGGAGACCGTGTCGGAGGCGACGACCTCGGCGGGCCACGCGACAGAGAGAAGGCGAAGGCGTACGGTTTGAGATCAAGCGTCCAGTGATCCGACAGCGGGGACAAGCGGAGCAGGAAGGCAGGGAGAAAGCTGGGCTGCGGCGGAATAGTGTTGGGCTTCGCCCAACAACATTCGAAAAGGTTTTCTTTGATTTTCTTTTAAATAAATCCAGAAAATACAAATAGCTAATAGAAAATAGCAAATGACTTTGGAAAAATTCCAGAAAATTCTATAAAATATATCCAAGCATATAGAATCTAAATAAAATAGTTTTGACAATTGTTGATGTTGGGATTAAGCTCATTTAATCAATTTGTCCTTAAAGTCCATATTAAGCTTTTTAAATTAATATTCAAATAATCCAAAAGGTAAATTCTCTTGCTACCAATATTTAAAAGATTTTTAAAGCTCTGAATTTTGGGATGTTACAAGAACATACTGGGCTTGGAAGGCGACTTAATTTTCTTCGATTTGGTCATCCCAGGAGACAGCTCGGCACGCTTTTCTTGTTTCTTTAGTGTTGTCTCCACGGGAGTCGATACAGTGGCCTTCTGAAGTGAAGGTTCTGGTGCAGAGGCATGGTCGTGTGGAGATCGCGACACTGCAGGGTCCAGGGCGATGTCCCTCTTGGGCCACTGGAGAAAAGTGTGCACGGGATCCACAGGAGCCGATACAACGGCCTTCTGAAGCGGAGGTTGAGGTGGAGTCATCGAGGGTTCTGTTGGAGAGGCATGGTCGTGTGGAGATCGCGACATGGTAGGGTCCAGGGCGATATCCCTCTTGTGCCACTGGACAAAAGTGTGGACATCATCCCCTAGTGTTACGATATCTTCGTTCGGGGGCTTCTCCAGCGGGACAACCATGAAAGTGCTATGTACCATGTCCACCTGGACCTTGGCGTAACCTTGTGCCACCTGGGCACCGTGCAACATTGTCTCTTCCTGGCATGAAAACGCCACCCCCACCCCAGCCTTAATAGAAATGGACCCAACCAACCTCACTTGGAGCTTGTAGGCCGTGGGCTCCTACAAAATGATACACAATTAGCTAAGGCATCCTGTAGCTCCATCTTTGGAGCATTCCAGATATGTACATTACCTGGATGTTGTCGATAGGTAATTGAATGTCGTTATGTTCAGAAAGTGGTGTGCACGCGCAGCTATTCTGACGTTGAGTGGCTCCCAAAATAACAGGGGCGGCTTGCGACAGGTTGAGGACTTGATTCATTTATTCTTGCAATGATGTTATCTATCCTTGAAATTCAGCACTACTCTCTGCACGAATCCGCAAGAACAAATTAATAGATCTACAAGCACACTTGCAAATCTGCGGTATTTCTTTCACCAAACGCCCCAAAGTCGGCTGCCTCTTTAAATGCAGCTACATATCAGAGACAGATCTTACTACAGATAGATCTATCGGGACGATAGATATTTAATGACGCATATCATAGACGGTTTTACATAAAAAACCTTCTGTGATATTCGAAGACCTCACATACCTTTTTGTTTAAATCATCTGTGATGATCCACATACATTTTTTTCATTTAAAACCGTCTATGATAATTCACATACCGTTATTATTAAAGACTGTTGGTGATATTAAGAGACATCACAGACCATTCTGTCTTTAAAACGGTTTTCAATACAAACAGTCTGTGATATAAGACCATATCACATATATTTTTATTTTAAAGCCGTCTGTGATATATATCACAGATAGTTTATTCCACTAAACTTCTTGTGATTGTTCCATCCATAGCTAAAAAATGCTCAATAAACATATGTTCAACATAGACAGTAACTTCAACTCCAAACTATATATATATATATATATATATATATATATATATATATATATATATGCCAAATAGCGTGGCCAGTCGCTTCTTACAAAAGATTTTTCTTAAAAAAGTAGAAATAAAAAAGATCAACTTATTTCTAGCGGTCCAGGTAGGCTGCTATCTCCGTCTTCAATTCTTCATAGGAAACGTTGTCGACATTGCAGGGTTCAGGTTAGCCTAGGTTCCCCGAAACATGGTCACCCATTGATGTGCTTGTTCGAGAGTAGCCCAAAGATGCTCCGACTCAAGGACCAAGTCGAAATGCGCCCAGTGGCTCTGTTTCCTCGCTCGAGGTGTCTTGGCATGGTCCACCCGACCGGCCGTTGTCTCGATGTCGCATTCCAAGCGACGGTAATCCTCTTGGAGGCATGCAACGTCTTCCTCGAGGACTACGTCGATGGCTTGGTTAGCTTGCCGGAAGAGGTAGACCACTCGGAAGACGTGGCGGAGGAGATGTCAAGACGCCGGAAGGTGGCCATCGCATGCTCCGGCATAACCTCTGTTAGAGGAGGGAGGACACTATTAGCACAGTGTCATTCGGTAGCATCGGCCAGCGTACGACCACGAGGTGCTCGTACAAAATGGCTAAGTAGGTCATTAACGCCGGCATCAGGGGAGAAGAGTAGGGAGCTATTTTTGTAATTGCTAGTTGTTTGTGCTTGAGAGTAGGACGATGTGGGGGAATCATCTTCGTGGCAGATGATCATTTTTATAAAACAAGAAATAAATTCAGCGTGTGAGACGAAGAGACGACACATCGGGGACGAGACGAAGAGACGCATATTGGGGAGCCGAAGCGGTAATGAGAATTTGAGATATATGTATCATAGACACTTTCAACCACAAACTGTCTGTGATACAATATTATCACAGATGGTTTTTGTTAAGAGCTATCTGTGAATTATCTCAGAGATGGTTAGTATTTAAAACTGTTTGTGATTTCTACAAATATCATAGACCGATTGTATTTAATACCATTTGTGAATATTTACAGATAGATATTAACAAGAACGGTCTGTGATAATTATGTATTACAGACGGTTCTAGCCATCACTAGTAACATAGACGGTCATACTTGTAAAACTGTACATATGATAATTACATCACAGACGGTTTCTGGGAGCTGTTTGTGATGAGGCGTTCGATACAGTCTATTATGTAGTAGTAGGGCCCACTTCCAAAGATCTGGCCTTGATGATTTACCAAGTATCAAGAAGGAAAAACAAAACAGTTTGGGTGGCATTACAGAATGGGCAGTGTGCAGGACATCAACATCCTCGGGGGCTTGACACCCCAGCACGTTCAGCAATTTCTAGGGATATGGGCAAGAATTAACCAAATCCTTTTGTATCCCAATTCCCAAGACAAAATTACCTGGAAGCTCACCTGGAAGGAGACTATTGAACGAAATCCCTACACGCGACATTTTCTTGGCTCAACTTCAACGAACTACCAGAAAGTAATATGGAAATCCCCTCACCCCCTCCCCATCCCACATCCCGAAGTTCAAATTCTTCACTTGGCTAACAATTCAAAATCGACTATGGACCTCAGATAGACTGGAAGCAAGGGTGTGGCTAAATCAACGCACTTGACCACTCTGCAGACATTCTCCAGAAATGCTTTTGCACCTGTTCGCCTAGTGCCGATACTCTACAAGAGTATGGAACTCCATGGCAGACCGGTTAGGGGCGAAACAACTCAAGCCGCCCCACTAGGCCAACAGTTGGAGCATTGCAGATTGGTGGACGACAGTTGCCGGGACAAGAGGACTCCCAAAGGAGAGTGACCACCACAGTTCTCGTCCTAATCACCTGGGAGATCTGGAAGGAACAGAACGCCATAATCTTCAACGACAAGTCAACTGCCCCGCCGGAGCTCCTGGAAAAGATAAAGGAGGAGGGTAGAACTTGGTCCCTCGCTGGGCCAAAGTGTTTGGAGCAATTTTGTATCCTGTAATTAAGGTCCTACTCTAATATGTACTTTACAGCTTAGTTTCGCTCACTTCCTAATAAATATAATAATGGTCATCTCTCCTACATGTTTCCTTATATATATATATATATATATATATATATATATATATATATATATACACACACACACACACGACTAGAGGGGGGGTTGAATAGGAGCACGTTCTCTTTTTCACCTTGATCATATTCAACACGTTTCTCACTTCAATAGCTATGAGAGCTACGAAGATCAATGTACAAGCATAGCGGAAGACTTCTATTGAATCCAATCAAAACCCCGAAGCAAAACAACCAAAAACACCAAAAACTTAATTCACAAAGAGTTGGGCGGTCAGACCTCTCAGCCTAGCTATCTGACCTCTCCAAAGGGGCGGTCTGACCTCCAGGATGATGAACAGTAAAATCAGCCCGAACTCGAAATCACAAATTGGTATAACTTTTGATCCACAACTCCAAACTTCACGAAACTTAAAACATACATTCTCTAGGATGTCAGGAACCTATTACAATCAAGGATAATGAAGATCACTGGAAAAGTTCTGACCTTTTTCCGTTTGAGTGAAAGTTGCTTCAAAACCGAGTTAAAACCAAAATATGATCCAGAAGCTTGCTCGTGGGTGATAGATGATCAATATGATCCTAGATGCATTCCCACATGTCACAGCAAGCAAGATCCAGGCCAGAAACCAAAGGAAAATGAAAGAATCAAAGAAAGCCCTAAAATCACAAAAGAGAGAGCAAGAACAAGTAGAGACTCATTTTGAGGAATCTTGCTTGAATTGATTCGAGATTGATGTTGGTTTACAGTCACTCCATTATGGAGGACAAAGTCTCAACACTTGAGCACACAATCAATCCAATTCTCTAGAACCCTAATCTCTCCACTCTATTCTCCCTAAACACAAACTAGGGTTTCTTCAATACAAGGGTTGGAAGATGCTCATCGACCACCCTCCCCTATTTATAGTGCAGGCTAGCTTCTAGAAGGAAATTCCTAATGGACACCCGTTAAGCCCACACACAAACGAGTTTAACTCACGCATGTATTTCAAAGTGTCGTCTTCATCTTCTCTTGACCTAAACCACTTCTCCTTATGCTGTCTTGCACCGCGATTTAGCCAAAAGCCATCAATGCGGTATTTTGGTGAAGTTACCAAAATACCTCTTCTCGATACTTCTCCAAAGACCGAGTTCAAACTTCATGAAGCAATCCCATACTTCGCCACGTGTAGGTTTATCAATGACTTTCTTCAAGTTGGCAAGTCTCTCCCATTCGGCTCCCACCGAAACCACCATGGCACTTACACCGACCCCTGCACCGCTTGATGCAACCCGTCGCACCGAACTTCTCGTTCGGTCATCCTTGTCCATTTTGCACCATACTTGATTCCATCGACATCATCCAGCATCCTTGATCATTCTGAACCTCAGCTCTCCAAACCTAGTCCCAATCATCCTCGCCGTTGACCATCGTTGACCTCCAAGCCTCCTGCACAACAATAAACAAATAAATCGATTCTCGGAACAAGTTCTTTACAACTTGACCCATGTTAGAAAAAACATGCATCATGCAACACATATGCATTGAAACCCATGAACTTGACCTAACCAATAAATATCGCCAAGGCGGCGGTGAACAAGTCAAAGCGGTCGATAGCCGCCTCATTGGTCCGGTAGCCACCGCCGCTCGACCGTTCGAGAAGGGACTTTGCCAATTTTCCTTCCTGAAAATCTGAAACCCCTCTGGAAATTTCAAACGAATAGAACGTTTGACTCAAAGCTCTAAAAAATATGAGACCAAGTGTAGGAGAATCCCCTCTCTTGGCTACACCCTCTATTTTTGCCCAGCTCCAAACTCAAAACTACTTTTATGGCCGGTCAGACCGCTGCCCATTGGCCGATCTGACTGCTAGTCTTTTATCCAAAATCTTGGTGGTCGATCGCCATACTGGTCGGCCACCACCATACTGGCCGGTCCGACCGTCGACCACTGACATGCACGAAACTTTGCCGAAGACGCGTGTTTCAACAAACCCTCAATACCATTGCCAATTGCAACATCATCCTAAGATCATTAATATATCCCTATGATATCCACAATCCCCCCTTGATGAACACATTGGCAATTTTCCAGAAAATGTAAGTTTGAGGTTTGAAAATGAAAATACTCGATATTTTCGCGCAAAGGCACAACTTGGTCCAAAAGCAAGAGAACGCAATGGAAATAACCAAGTTGGCTTCAGATTAGCATAGGCAAGCAAGATAAGGCAAAAGAAAGCAGGAAAGCTTCAATTTCCATATAAGAGTCAAAAATATCACTTAAGGTCCATATCAAAGAAAAATTGTTCAATTTGACCTTTGATCATCGTGAGGTTCCAAAAATTGAAATTCAAGTTCATAAATGGCAATAAGATCACAAGAATACAAATTAGATACCCCCCTCGCTATGATCACAATTTTTCAGAAAATTTTATTTTCTCCCTTTTTCTCCAAAAGGCCTCCCTTATATCATTTTTGTTATATCTTCCCCCCTTTGACAATGGAGTCATCACGGAACCACACCTTCCTCTTATCCAGAGATGACAAGTGTAGAAATGAGGAAGAAGCATAAGAAATGAGGAGTGGCCTCATTTTTAAATTTTTTTCAATTTTGAGTACAAGAAGCTTTGGAGATTACCCAAGAGAGTAAGCTAGTATTTCTACTATTACTCAATACATATCAAGCCTAAAAGTGCTAGCAAGATCATGTTAAGACATATATATCAACGCTAAGCTGGAAGGCTCAATATAAAGCGATGTAATGTAACAATTTAAGCAAAGCTTCCAAATTATCAAGTTCATCAACAGGGATCTTAAAGAGATAATGGCCATGTCAGAATGTCAATGCGAGATCAAGAAGCTGACAATGACCATCCTAGAGATAAAAAGTCCTGAATTTGAATTATTTTGCTCAAAGTACCTCAATCACCCAAATTTTTACAACATTTTTTTATTAGAAATTAGTATCAATGTTGATTAAAGATCTCTCTTAGTGAAGAAGATCTTATACTAGGAGCCATCCACAAACTCTTCCCAAGCTTCAACTAGGGCGACAAATCTCGAGGTTCATGTCAATTTTGACAAGCAGTCCCCATGAGATCGTCTAGATCATCAAACTATCTCCAACCAAGTTCATGTCTTTAACATGCAGTCTCGTGAGAATAGTTTGGCACAATTTAATCACATGAGAATCTCAAAATTTAATTTTTCATTTTGCACAAGAGCATTTTTAGATTCACAAAGGAACAAAAAGCTCAAGAGATGTTCAATCCTAGATTCAATAGCTAACAAAGCAATTTTGACAGGGCCAATATCACAAAAAGATCACTAATTCTTCCTCATTTCTGTACTTGTCATCTCTGGATAAGATGAATGTGTGATTCCTTGATGACTCCATTGTCAAAGGGGGAGAAGATATAACAAAAATAATTGAAGGGGGGGCCTTTTGGAGAAAAAGGGAGAAAATAAAATTTTCTGAAAAATTGTGATCATAGTGAGGGGGGTATCTAATTTGCATTGTTGTGATCTTATTGCTATTTCTGAACTTGAATTGCAATTCTTGGAACCTCACAATGATCAAAGGTCAAATTGAACAATTGTTCTTTCATATGGACCTTAAGTGAGATTTTTTATTCTTCTATGGAAATTGAAGCTTTCTTTTGCCTTATCTTGATTGCCTATGCTAATCTGAAGCCAACTTAGTTATTTCCGTTGCGTTCTCTTACTTTTGAACCAAGTTGTGCCTTTGCGCGAAAACGTCGAGTATTTTCATTTTCAAACCTCAAACTTATATTTTCTGAGAAATTGCCAATGTGTTCATCAAGGGGGAGATTGTGGATATCATGGGGATATGTTCATGATCTTAGGATAATGTTACAATTGGCAATGGTATTGAGGGTTTATCGAAACACGCGTTTTCGATAAAGTTTCAGGTTATGTCAGACAGCAGTCGAACAGACCGGCCAAGGTTTTGGCTAAGATACTAGCGGTCATACCAGCCATTTGGCAGTGGTCTGACCAGCCAAAAAAGTGAAGGATAGCGGGAAGGCTACGATAGCACAAAAAAAATTTAATTACCGCGCAACCAAGAAACCTCCGCTAGTAATAGATCACGAGATTACCACTAGACGCGCTGACTCGTAGCGGAAGTATAGTCGATGTAGCGAGTTGATGCAGTCGTAGTCGTACTCGCCGCATGTCTTCTTCTCCGAGTATTGTGATCGTCACGAGTTGCGGATCGTCCTAGTGCTGATGCTTCACAACTTCTTTTCCAAGTCTTGTGATCATCACGAGTTGCGGATCGTCCTAGTGCTAATGCTTAGTAACAACACCTCCAAGGTATCCACACGTATGGGGCAGGGATGCCACGCGCTGGAGTGCTAGCGCCGGCAGCGTGGTATGAGGAAGGCGTGGCTGTTATGGATTCGGGAGTTCTTCCAAAAATCATCATCACCCCATGCCACCACCCCTCTATATATAGGCATCTATGATGGGTCTCGTACTTGAGGTCCATTAGGAACTCGTGGCCTACGAGAATTCAGATCACCATCCAAATCAAATACTAGCCCTTTAATTGTGCGACCCTATAGGTTCATGTGTAATCGGTTGTGACTCGGAAACTCTTTTCCGACCACTAGTCATTAGCGGTACCTAGTAGCACATAATGATTCCCAAACACATGTAGAATATATCGGACGAACCTTAATGCAATATGATCTATGACCAGATTCATATCACTAACGATCAGCTCGTATCTCTATACGACAAGGTCGTATTTAGTCCCGGCCAATTCGTAACTCCTTATGACCAAATTTCGACCACTTAGTGACCATGTTCGACCAGCCTACGATCGACCATGTCGTATCTCCATACGACTAGTCCGTATTTGATCGAACTGGAAGACCTTCTCATGTATTCTCCCTTTGCCTCACGATGTCTGGTTTAACTCCAGGTGAGATGTTGTATCATCCAAGTGTCGAATAACTTCATGCGGTCGACATTTCGACCACTAGTGGCATGGTCATGCACTTTCTTTATCCGACCACAACGAGGGGCCCAGAGATATCTCTCCTGTTATGTTAGGAGGGGCAAATCTCATATCCGACCAGTCACATCCCTCTGCATATTTCATAGTATACCCGAAAGCTACCTTTATAACTACCCAGTTACGAGTAGCGTTTGCCAACCCCTAAGAGTGTTACTACACATGTAGGAAACCATGCTGATCTCAGGTCTAAGGATTATACATCATCATTGCTTGAGACCAACTAATGATACATAGAATCATAACAATCTCAACAGTGTTTCAAGGTGGGTCTTTTCCAACACCATATTCTCTAACATGTGTCCATATTATTGGTTTAATATCTCCATATCCATGACCTGTGAAACATAGTCATCAACCAATACATATGCTAGTCTATTCATAGATGTTCTCATATGTTTCCGACCAGGGAACATTTAAGAATAATCATTGCAGAAATATATAGTTTCACAATCAAGTCGCATACTTGATAATAAATATTATTGATATTATTCTAGGAACAAGATAACATATTGTCGGTGTATTAGAACCGATCTTACGTAAAGATTATTTGATTCGGGGGGTCTCCTAGAGATGAAATCACGCAGAGTAGATGACACGGGATATTTAGACAGGTTCAGGCCTTCTCCGGAGAGAATAATAACCCTAATCCTGTGTGTATGGTATTCTTGATGATCAAGTAAAAGACTAAGACTATTACAGAGAATAGCACTTGTGTTTCTACTTGACTACTCTCTCTTTTGTGATTTTAGGGTTTTCTTTGATTATTTCATTTTTCTTTGGTTTCTGGTCTAGATCTTGCTTGCTGTGACATGTGGGAATGCATCTAGGATTATCTTGATCATCTATCACACACGAGCAAGTTTTTGGATCATATTTTTGTTTTGACTCGGTTTTGAAGCAACCTTCACTCAAACGAAAAAAGGTCGAAACTTTGGCAATGATCTTCACGATCCTTGATTGGAATGAGTTCCTGACATCCTAGAGTAGGCATGTTTCAAGTTTCGTGAAGTTTAGAGTTGTGGATCAAAAGTTATACCAATTTGTGATTTCGAGTTCGGGCTGATTTTACTGTTCATAGTGCTGGAGGTCTGACCACCCCTTTGGAGAGGTCAGACCGCCCCATGGAGAGGTCAGACCGCCCAACTCTTTGTGATTTGAGTTTTTGATTGTTTTGCTTCGGGGTTTTGATTGGATTCAATACAAGTGTTCTGTTATGCTTGTGCATTGATTTTCATAGCTCTTATAGCTATTGGAGTGAGAAATGTGTTGAATCCGATTAAGGTGAAAAAGAAATCATGCTCCTATTCACCCCCCTCTAGTCGCCGTTTCGGTCATCTATATATAAACCATTTTCAACGTCAGCACAGTTTTCAAAGTACAACTTGGACCGATACAATCATATAAACTGAAATAGTACATATAAAAGTATATTACGCGATTAATTTATACTAATACCAATTTAATAATGTCAATTTTATATATTAATGGTTAAATATTTCTACTGCAGCTTATATTTGAAAACTGAGGGTGCAACTAATTAATAGATATTTCCTCTGTTTCTAAATAGATTTTGTTTTAGAATGCTTACACGGTTGCAGCAATTTTTTAAATAAACTTCGACCATACTTTCATAAAAGTATTTTTATTTGTCACATCGAAATGATTAGCCCCTTTGGTCTAAATTATTTCTAGTTGTAGCTGGTACACACAGAGCAAGGAATGAGTTAATTAATACCTGGTTTGCCCCTATTGATTGCATACATACCTACCTCTCTTATTAATCAACATTACCACTCAATAAGGAATTAACAGGGGCGTTTGGAGTAAAAATGTTGCCTCCAAACCCAAAATGACACCTATTTGCAAACCAAATTAAACCAACTTCCTAACATGCCATCTAGTATTTTGGATTGGAGGGAGACAAGGAGTGTACAGTAGATTTATCATCAAAAGTACTCATATATTATTGTATTATATTTTTTACTTGCATATAATTGAAAAGGTAATTATAAAAATGTTTGCATTGCAGACAGTGTGTCAATGTCTCAAACGATGCATATTTAGAAATAGCTAGCTGGCTCTATGATAAACCCGAGCATTAATTTTCATTAAATCTTTGTAAGTTGTAACACTGGTGTTTAAGGTCGAACGACGGTATTCTGCATGTAATAGCAGTGTAAATGTGTATATATAACGGTGTGAGAATTGCAAATTGTGGTGCAGTAACAGTGAGAGCTAGTTTTGCTGTTAATTAAGCTGTAGTATATATGGATCGAGTTGCTAAGCCGAAGCTCAAGCTTAAGACTACGAGAGCAGTGTACACATCATGCAAGGTTGTAACGGACCACAGACCGTATGTGTCGGTCAATATATATACCAGCACAACGACAAGCCCGCCAGAACTACTGCAAACAAACGAGAGAGATCTAGAGAGAGATCATCTGCAAACTCATTAAGGCAAACGTACGTACCCACCAACACACACATCTGGAAAGTGACGTGCCAAAGCGCATGTGATCATGAATCGATGCAGCACGAGTATCTCACTGTATATCCACGCATAGATATGATCATATGATCTACCTATCTAGGAAATATACCCATCGCGCCGGGGCAACGGGTAGCTCGCGCGGCGGCCTCAGCTTAACGGTCCCAGCGCGCGCTAGCTAGTACGGTCGTCTTGTCCCGCTCCTTGTTCGTCGTACTCACTGTTAATGAAAAGATTTTTACAAACAGTTCAAATATATCATCACTGACAGTTTCGTGAGCCGTTTGAGTTTATGGATCAATAATGACATGAGATCATCACAGACGATTTTCGAATCGTCTATGATGCAGACTATTATAGACGGTTATTAACTCATAACCGTCTGTGATAGTTCACTATCACAGATAGTTTGTAGATTAAACTGTTTGTAATAGCTGATGTTTCAAAGATAGTTTATAGATAAAATCGTATGTGAGAACTGATATATCACAGACGGTATGTTATAAGGAACCGCCTATGATATTATTTTGTATTGCTAAATCTATTTTTGTTTATTGGCTAGCTTCACGAAATGCTAGTCATACCCTCTGAAATAAGCTGAAACACAACAAGTACATGTATACATCCAATTCACATTCATTTCAGAAATAAGCATATCCATTTCACAAATCAATGAACTAAAACTAATCATTCATGTATATTTACACACATGTACCATTAAGTTCAATCTTATCACAATAAAGTTCAATCTACATGGTAGAACTTTCCATCTGGATTTAATGACCTCACAGTTCAAGAATGCCACAAACTGTCCTCTAATGTTTATGAGCTGGCCCTGTTCCAATGCAGTTGTATCGATGCTCGCAACCTATCACTAGGAAGATTAAATTCGTGCATATATAAATTGATAAATATGAAATAATTATTACAAGATTGACAAACCTAAGGATCATTAGTCATCGCGGAACCGACGAGTAGTTCCATGTTGTGGTAAACATAGTATCCACAGCTATTGCAGGCCAGCGGCTGTTGGTGGCACTGAAAAAATAGAATTGGTTAGTTGGAGAGACATTACTACGAAGTGTTATATAAGATTAATGTGTAATAGCGAATACCGGGAAATTTAGATCGTGTCGCAGGATTCTTCCCTTGCATTCCCCTCCTTTAGCAAAGTACACGGCGAACGAGCTGCGAGACTCCAAGAAGTTAGCCTTAGCCATTGCAAAGGAAGTAAAGACTACAATAGAGTTATCTATGGAGGAAATGTGTTTACCCGTCGATTAATTGTCGGACAATTACGATTTCACGTGCGGCCCTCTTTAGGGAATCTAGCTATATTATTACCTTGTTCCGTTTTGGTATAATTACTATTAGAATCCAGTGGAACCTACACAAGTAGATCACCGTGATCATTAAAACTAAGTTCGTGTTCCTTATAAAGTACAAATCAACAAGTATAGTCACTAGTGCAGCACATTACTACAAAACAGGCTATAGTGGATGCCTAATCACAAACGGTTCCATGTGGACCCGTCTGTGTTGTACTTATCACAGACGGTTCCACATCACATTACTACAAGACAGGCTATAGTGGATGCCTGTGTTGTACTTATCACAGATGGTTCCTTTGAAATCGTCTATGATACGTAACTATCAGACGGTTTATAACTAGAATCGTCTATGATATGTTGGCATTATAAATAGGCCATCCCGACAGACTCCTGCCCCTAGCGCCTCCAGCCCTTCTCGTTTGAGTCGCCACCCCTACTGCCTCCTCTCCCATTGCGCCACCTTAGAGAGGAGAAAGAAATGAGGAAGCTAAAGAGAGGAGGAAGAGAGGAGAAGGAGAGGGGTAAGAAAGGGAGGAGGATCTCGCATGATATTAATTTGGGATATTCGTCGTGAGCTCTGAGGGTAACGATATGTAACCCTTTATATTTGTTCTAGCTTAATCTCTAATCAATTTTAGTATGTTTGGTCAATAGCAAGAGTACTTGCGGTTTATTAAAGTAATTTAACACTAATTTGTTAACTACGTAGCGTAGATGGATCGAAGCTGGATGTACGGTGAGAACTGTGTGAGTGAAGAGTACATTAATGGTGTGTTTGCTTTTAGAAGAGCCCCCGAGCAGGATATGTTGAAGAAGGGGATAAAATTTATATACTGTTCATGCATTGATTGCGGTAATCTGAAGATGTTTAATAACCTGGCGCAGATCGAAGCACACTTGATTCGAATGGGTTTCAAAAAAGGGTATACATGTTGGGCCAGTCACGGTAAAGATAAGATTATACAAGAAGTTAATAATGACGACATCGCCGAGGAACTCAACGATATACTGGATGTGGACTGTGCTTTTAATGAGGATAGACTGCACGATGACAATCTAGATCAGATGCTACCCGATGCTGAAGGGAATTACAGTGAGAGAGAGTTTGGTAAATTTGAGGGCTTAATGAAGGACTCAGGGAAACCTTTGTTCCCTGGCTGCAAGCTAGAATACACAAGGTTGTCAACCGTGCTTAAACTACTGAAATTGAAGGCAAGCAATGATTGGTCTGACAAGAGTTTCACAACGTTGTTCGGTCTCTTAGCGGACATCCTTCTGGAGGGAACGTGTTGCCCAGCACCACCTACCAAGCCAAGAAGGTTATTTGCCCATTGGAAATGAAAGTAGAAAGAATACATGTATGTCCGAACGATTGTATCCTCTACTGTAAAGAATATGAAGACATGCATGAATGTCTCGTGTGCAAAGCATCCTGATGCAAGTGTAAGAATACTACTAAGGTGAAGTAAGGGCCTCCTGCTAAGATGTTGTGGTAACTGCCTGTGATCCCACGTTTGAAGTGTTTATTTGCGAACCGAAAGGAGGTAAGATTGCCGTGTTGGCTCTCGGAGGAGCGTAAGAAATATAGAAAGCTAAGATACCCTGCTGATTCTGCCTAGTGGATAAACTTTGATCGGAGCTTCGAAGAGTTCGGTGTAGAACCAATGAACATAAGGTTAGGGTTGAGTACAGATGGATTGAATCCTTTCGGTAACATGAGCAGCCGACATAGCACCTGGCCCGTGAATCTATGTATGTAAAACCTTCCTCCTTGGCTGTGCATGAAGCAGAAATACATTTTGATGTCACTACTTATCCAAGGGTCAAAGCAACCTAGGAACGATATTGATGTGTACTTAGCACCATTGTTGGAAGATATTGTGACACTATGAAATGAAGGGGTACAAGTATGGGATGCGTACAAACGAGAGAACTTCATTTTACGCGCCATATTGTTCTGCACCATCAATGATTTTCTTGCCCTTGGTAACCTGTCGGGGTTCAGTACAAAAGGAGTCAAAGCATGTTCGCACTACTTAGATGGTACCAAGAGTGTATGGCTAAACAACTAGCACAAAACTGTGTATATGTGTCACCGTAGATTCCTTCCCAGGATTCACCCATACCGCAAGATGAAGAAACAATTCGACGAAAATAAGGAGGTCGGTTCAGCTCCAAGGGCTTTTCGTGGGAAAGAGGTCTATAATATGGTTAAGGATATCGATGTTGTGCTTGGGAAGAGACGTAAATTAAGGGCCTGTCATAAGAACATCTGGAACAAGCGGTCAATTTTTTGGGACTTGCCTTATTGGGAGCACTTAGAAGTTCGCCACTGCATCAATGTCATGCACGTGGAGAATAATGTATGTTCAACGAATGGTTAAAGGTGAGATTCACTAGGAGGTCATCAAGTGATGTACACTACTATGGTGGCAAAAGGGCTAAAATTTATAATTGTGACATGTTAAGGATACGACATAAATGGGTACATATTTTATACGACAGCTCAGGATAGGACGAGCAGTTCAATACCGTCGGGGCACGTGGGTTGAACTCCTACTATGGGTTAGTAGAGGATATTTGGGAGCTCGACTACGTACTTTTCAAGATCCCCATGTTTCGATATCATTGGGTTAAACTTCTGCAGGACGTGAAGGTTGACAAGTACGGTGTCACTACTGTGAACCTCAAATGTATCGGATACAAGGACAAACCATTCGTACTCTCTAAGCAAGTTGTTCGATTTTTTTATGTAACGGACCCAGCAAATAAGAAGCGCCATGTAGTTCTTCATGGAAAAAAGAAGGATTGTCGAAGTTGGGAATGTCGTGGATGAGGAAGAGTACAATCAATTTGACGAGTTGCCTCCTTTAAGAGACGACATCGGGCTTGAGGAAGAACCTAGTAAGGAAGCTAGCTATATGCGCGTCGATCATCATGAAGGGCTATATTTTAATTAAGAATTTATTACATTGTAGGAAAGCTAACTGCTAATTAGTATAATGTTGCTCAGACTGTTAGATATTTTTATTTTTATGAAGGCTTGAAGGGTAAATGGGTTGGTTTGTAGATGTCATAGCAATATGGTTATGCTGATCCATTTGGTTGGCTAGTGATTTTTTTATTCTTTGCAGATTTAGTTTTCATATCTAGGGTGATCCGTATTACTATTGTGCGTATGCCCATTATTAGTATTATATGTAGGTTATTTTACTACCCTTATGGAATTTTTATGATGTATCCGTATTATGTGCAAATTCTTCAATATTAATGGTATTTGTGACTCAGTCATGTGCTTCGTGCATAATTTTTGTTATTAAGTCCTAATTATACTCCTTACGTATATTTTTGGGAAAATGTACAGCTAGTGTTTTTAATCTATTCTCTTGATTGTGTGCCCAGTATCCCATGAGTACCTTTTCAGTTTTCAATTTTTTTACTACATATTCTATATTGAAGTTCAATGGGTAATTTCTATTTGTTTATATAATTAATGTGTTTACAAGGCAATTTTAGTTAATTTGTTGGGTAACTTATATTTTTTCTGTATAAAATATATTTCCAAGAGAAATTATCTTAAAAAATACCTAGTGTATATCAACTTGCAATCCATGAAATTTTAGTTCATTGCGTATGTAACTTTCATAGATAGCAAGTAAGCGAGATGGCAGAGGCACCGTCTTCGCCGTCGTCATCGACATCGCCGAATGCTTCTGGATCTCCAAGCAAAGTGGTACGTAAGCAAGATGGCAGAGAAATATCGAAATTGCCCACGGGCCGAATGACTATCACGGAGGTCAGTGACATTGTGATCCCTCTGAGTCCCAAAAAAGCAGCGGCGAGATTCCAAACCACCTGCGGGATACTTCGAAGGGAACGGGTCCCCATGGCCTCACCAAGCTGGAAGTCTCTGACGGATGTACAGAGAGGCCAGCTGTAGACTGAAAATTCAGGCTTGTTCACTATCCCAGAAGCAGACTAGGCACGCGTGCAACAGCAGACGTTGCTCACGATGGGACACGCGTGGAAGACCTTCAAGAGAACACTTGTCACGAAGTACGTGAACACGGGTCGGACGGCCTTCACAAAGTATAAATTATTATCGCATGATATATGGGACGCCTTTGTGTGGATGAAGATGACGACCGAATTCCAGGAGCAAAGTGTGACGTACAATGCTCTCCAGGCACAAAACACTCACCCCCACAACTTGGCACCAATGGGTACGTGGGTAAAACCACGGAATGGGCAGCGGAGGACAAGAACGCAACTGGACCATTTGCTTTGGATCACATACGAGCGCGCTCGAACCTAGTTAAGAGCGAGGGCATTAGGCACGTCTTCGGGCGGCATCTCTTTCACAAACCCGGTAGACGAGTTAGTGTCCCACTATCTGGTAAATATTTTGAACTACGTAGTTGTCAATAAGTCCATAACTTCATAGTGTCTATAATAACATGATGTCTTCTTGCAGCAAGTATTGACTTCTGCATGTTCTCAACGCTCCTTCGAAGCAGACAAGGAGAAGGATCTACTATCTACAGCCCTAGGAAACAAGGAGCACCCGGGTCGCACGTGGGGCGTTGGGGTTTACGTACCTTAGGGGGATGGATTCTGACACGACTCTGACACGTATAGGAATAGGAAGAGATCCAAGGCCGAGCACGACGCCCGATTGGAACATGTGCTTACTGTAAAATTTCAAAGACAGATTACAAGATTGCAGGATCAAATGAATCAACTCCTCAACCAATCGCAAGCCGCCCCTGTTATTTTGGCAGCCAGTCTCCTCAACATCGAAGTAGCATCACGTCCATGCCAAATTCTGAACATGACGACATCCAATTACCTATCGATGACATCAAGATAATGTACATCTCTGGAATGCTCCAAAGATAGACCTATAGGACGCCGACTCCCTGCAAGGTCCAAGTGAGGATGGTTGGGTCCATTTCTACTGAGTCTGGGTGTGGAATGGTGCATCCGTACCAGGAAGGTACAGTGCATCACAGTGTCTAGCTGGCGTAGGGTTACGTCAGGGTCCAGGTGGACATGGTACATGACCATTTCATGGTTGTCCCGCTGGAGATTCACCCGAACGAAGACATCAGAACACTAGGGGATGCCATATACACTTTTATCTAGTGGCCCAAGAAGGACATCGCCTTGGGCCCTGTAGTGCCGCGATCTCGACACGGCCATGCCTCTCCAGCAGGACCCTCAATGACTCCACCTCAACCTTTGGTTCAGAAGGCCGCCTCATCGGTTCCACTGGAAAAGACGCTGAAGAAACAAGAAAAGCGTGTTGTTGTATCGGTATTCAAGTCGTCTCATACGAAGACGTGCAGCAGGCGAGTCGTTCAGGCCAAATCAAAATTGAAGAACATTAAGGTGCCTCCCAAGCCCGGAAAATACTCCCACGGAAGTCCGATGGCCCCCCGACATAGTATTAGCTCACGCTGGATTAGGTTGCAAGTCTTTTCATGTCTGGTACATGCAGAAGACCAAAGAGAAAAAGTGTGGTACTGGAATCACCGTCACATACACGAAGGAGCATTTCCTCCACGAGCTGGGCCACTTCGTCGTGGGCTTGGACGACTTATTCGACCTATTGAACCTCACTGCCCTCGACGCCTCACTTCTACAATGTTGGACACCGTAAGTGTGTAAATATCAAAACTCATTGCTTATGCATAGATACATGATAAAAAAATGCCTGGAGATGGAACAAACCAGTGGGTTTCCTCGACCCACACGTGGTCTATGAGGAAACCATCAACGACGACGCATTCTACGTCGTGAAATACATAACGACGGGATTGCTTGCTCAGGATGACAAGGACTACATAATGGTGCCCTACAACCAGAAGTAAGTGCTTCACTACTTGCTATACAAATTTAACGACTATAGCAATATACATGAGTAGATACCTGTAGGACCGTAAAGGCGACTAGGGGGGTGAATAGGCGCTTTCTCAACTTTCTCGCCTAAATCAAATTCAACACGAACTTTACTCCTTTAGCTATGAAAGCTAAGAAGATCAGTAAGCGCACAGTGGAAGCCGTGTGCTGAATTTGATAACCCCGCTCAACCACAAGACACACAAGTGGAGACTTAATCTCAAAGGGCGATCTGAGCACTGAGCGGTCGGCCGGCTACCACGGCGGTCGACCGAGCGGTCAACCAATGGATCGGCCAAGCAACTAATCGGGCGATCGGACGGTGGGCGGCGGTTCGACCCGGCGATACTAAGCGATCTGAACACAGGCGGTCGGACCGCCGTTGCAACACCGATCGACCGGTTCGACCCGATCTTGAAAATCAAGTCCAACTCCAAAGCGAAATTTGATCAACTTTTGATTCAACCAATGAAACTTGACCAAATTTGAGCACACCTCCTAATGATATTGGAGACCTATTTCTAGCGGTGATCCTTGGATCCACTCCAGAATCGATCTCTCAAGGTTTTACAAAAGAAGTGCACAAACCCTAGAAATATGAAAAACTTGATTCAAGACTTGCTTGTGGGAGTTGATGATCTAGATGACTCTAGGAGTATTCCCACACATCAAAGCAAGATAACATAGGCCATGAGACCAAGCATAAGCCTTTGAATCAAGGAAGCACCAAAATCATCCACAAGAGAGAAGAACACAAAGGGAACAAATGATCTTTCAATTAAGCATCACAAGATAGTTTGATCACACTATATGCTTACAAAGCCTCTCCAACAAGGAGGGCAAGAGCTCACACAAGGAGCACACTCCAAACCCTAGCTTCTCCTCTCCTCTCCTCCAAACCCTAGAAAAATGGAAGAAGGGCCAAATGAATGCTTGAGGGAGTTTTCCATCTCCCCCTTTCTATTTATACTAGAGAGCTAGGGTTTCACTTTTGGGACCACTTACACATGGGACCCACACACATAACTATTGAAGCAATCGCCTGCTTCACCACGTGTAGGTTGATCAGCGGTTCTCATCACGCCGCCAAGCCTCTCTTGTCCGAATCCCATCGGAACCTCCGCAGACTCGCACCGATATCCGCACCACTGATCCAACCACGGCACCGAACTACCGTTCGATCCATCTTGCCCATCTCGCACCATGCTCGAGTCACACGACCACCCGCAGTATCCATGATCGTTCGGACCTCACCTCTCCAAGCGTAGTCGATCCACCTCACCGTTGGCGTCGTTGACTGCAAGCCACCGCATAAACAATAGACAAACAAACCATTTCCGGAACAAGTTCTTCACAACTTGACCCACGTTAGCTCCATGATGCAATATACAACAATAAAGCATTGAACTTCATACATAAAACCCATTCAAATCAACTCAATGCAAACTTGGCTAACCTCCAAGTCATTGGCGGTCCGACCGCCCCACAAGGCCGGTCCGGCCGATTCGAGCGGTCCGACCGATCCATAAGCGGTCGGACCGCCCGAAAGGACTTAGCTAAATTTCAGTGAAAATCCAAACCTTCGGAATTTTTAACTCAATAGAACTTTTGTTAGGAGCTCCAAAATGATGGGACCACATCCGGAGACTCCTCACTTGCCTACACAACCTATTTTGGCTCGGCTCAAAACCACTTTTAATATGGCGGTCGGACCGCCACCATGGCCGGTCGGACTCCTCCACAGCGATCGACCGCCGACACAACCGGTCGGACCGCTGTGGTGCGGCGACAAATTTTGGAGCAAACCCGAAAGCGAGATTTTGCAAACCAACAATGCCATTGCCAATTGACTCATCATCCTGAGATCGTGCACATATCCTCACGATATCCACAATACCATTGGATCCTTTTAGTCATTATACCAAAGAGGAACAAGGTAATATAGCTTGATTCCCTACTCAACAAATCCCACAACGTGACCCTTCTGGAAGGAATATTCGACAGGTATGCTCATTTCCTCCAAACATAACTCATTGTAGTTTTCCTTCGTTTGTAATGGCTGAGGATAACTTTTTTGGAATCATGTAGGTCATTCATCGCCTATGTTGTCGAGGGAGGGCCATACAAGGGATCAAGCGCCACACCGCAACACAGGATGCAATTTTCGGTACGCACTAAAACACAATAATCCTATATCATACTTCGTAATAATGCGTCTCGAACTGACTATACCTATATATGTAATTCTATTTTTGCAGTGCCGCCTGCAAAAACAAGATCACATATGTGCATTCTACGTTTGCCACACTACAACAAGATGAAGGATCCCAAGGTTTGTCAATCTCGCAACAATTATTTCATAATTATAAATTTAAATGTATATGCTTACTACTTTACTTCTGCTAGCGACAGGGCTTGAACATAGATTTAGATGCACTCGCTATGAAAGACATCTCAAAGGTTCAAGGGAATCTCTACTGCTTCATCAATAAGGAGGTCGTTAACGCCAGTGGAGAGTTTCACTCTGTCGATACCGTTGAACGACCTTCAAACAATTGATTCAATTGTAATTCACTTTGAGTAGTTGTAATTTAATTGTAACTCTAGCGACAATACTTGAACATAATATTTTGTAATTGATTTTGAGTTGTAAATGATCACTTTGAGTTGTCAACAACTGATTCATCTATGATGTATCTATTTTCTGTTTGCTTCTTTTCAGAGGACATGGCTAGCAATTCCTGAGGCTTGCCGAAAATCACAAAAAATTTAGTTAGATTAAAGAACTATCATAAACGGTTTTTTGTTGAAACCGTCTATGAAGGGATACTATCACAGACGGTTTCAATAAAAAATCATCTGTGATATGTACGATATCACAGACGGTTCTATTTACAAACCGTCTGTGATATGCCTCCAAACACAGACTGTTTGAAAATAGAGCCATCCGTGATATCCTACGTATCATAGAATTTTTTTTGTTGAAACCGTTTGTGATAGTATAAATTCACAGACGGTTTCAACAAAAAAATCATTTTTACTTTGCCATATCACAGACGGTTAAAAAATCATCTGTGGTGACAGTTCTGAACCGTCTGTGATGACCCTGTTTGTACTAGTGGCACTTACTACTGGTTGTAGGGCAAAAGTATGAATTCCCTGTCGTGGTGAGCCAGCAATGACTCCGTCATGTAATCCTAGACGAAATTTGCATTCTCCTTGATGGTTTGCAATGAGACCAAGTGTGGGTCGAGTAAACCTATCGGTGAATTCCTTAATTCGGCTTTAGAAATCTTGTATCTATATATAGATACAAAAGCAATTAGTTATATATAACATTTATCAAAATTTTACGAACATTGACCGTGATAGTACACACTTATAGTGTCCAGCATCGCATGAGTGAGGCGTCGAGGGAATCGAGGTTGAAGAGAAAGAACAAGTCCTCGAAGGTCACCGTGGAGATACAGTATTGAACCACGTGGTTAAGATGATCCTTCTTGAACTTGACGTTGACACCTGAGCGTCGTTGTCCATCCGTCTTGTTGGCCTGTTCCATGTACCATAGATGCAATCTTGTGCAAGCCATAACTAGGGTAAGGTGGCACTTTACTGTCTCGACCCACGGCTCGCCTAGCACTAGTTTTCGGGCTAATGACAAGAAGGGGATATCAGAACAGGAGTCGACCATCTTCGATTTTCACTTGTTGCCTCGCTTTTTAGAGGTCGGCTTCACAAGAGTCAACCGAGTACAAGGTGTAGATGCATCTGATGCACCGGGCCCTTGCTGGATCGGTGTAGGTAACTCTGATGCAGGTAGCTCAAATGCGGGTAACTCAGGTGCAGGTAGCTCCCGTGGACTTAACACCGTTGCAAGACATTCCCATGAAGTTGATACCGGAGCAGGTAACTCCAAGCATATGTCCCTCTTAGGCCACTGGTTGAATGTTCCAATGGCTTGCCCTAAAGTCACAACATCCTCATTTGGGGGAATTTGCAGCGGGACGACCACAAAATTGGCATAAACACTGTCCATATTCACTTTTGTGAAATCCGACATTAGATTTACACCGTGCACCAAAGCCCCGACACCGGATGGATATGCCTGGCCCCAACCAGCATCTAGGGCAACAGAGGTATATCTCACTTGGACATTGCACTTCATAGCACCTACATAATGATACAAAATTAGCTACTCCAACAGGCCTATCACTGGATCGAGCATTCCAGAGATAATAATTATTACCAAGATGTCATCGACAAGAAATCTGTCGTCACTTTTTGGAGTAGGGTTGGACGCGCAGCTACTCAAAAGTTTGGGGGTTAGCTAGCACTGTACGGGCAGGGGCTTGCAACTCATTTTCCTAAGCCTTTCCTCAAGGCTCTCCATATGTTGTCGTGTCTCGCCTCTGACGTGATCATTGGTCTCATCTCTAAGGGATTCAGTGATCTCATCTCTATGGGATTCATGAATCTCCTCTCATAGCCGTGCATCGTGCTCGGCTTTGGTTCCCTTCATACTTCGGTACGCTTCGGAGTCCTTTGGGAATCCATGTTTCCATGGAACATAAAGACCAAGGCCTCTCGTGCGACCCAAGTGCTCGTTGTTTCCCAAGGTTGTGGAGAGTATATCTCTCTCCCTAATTGGCTGGAATGAGCCTTGTGAAGATTGTGCACTCGATGCTTCCTGCAATAGCCCAGCATGTCATTTCACTTTCTATGAGGTTATGGAGTAATTACAAACTTGGTAGTTCGATATCTAACCAAGCGCTGGGACACTTCCTCATATGCGGGGTTTGGAAAGGTGATGGCCCCCCGAAGATATGGTAGATGACCTCGCTCTTAGCCAGTTTCGGGTGCGCTCATCAGGGATCCCGACAAATGGCGGGAAGGCATCCGAACGGTTTACCTGCTGGTCTTGATCCCTCCATTGCGGGATTTTACCAGCATACCAAGCTGTGCCGAGTTTGTGGGGGTGTGTATTTTTTGCCTGGAGGGCCCTGTGCACCGCACTTTCACTCCTAAAAACATCTATCGTCTTCTTCGCCACGAAGTCTTGCCAGTACTCCTCCACGAACGGATACTTTTGGAAGGGCGTCAGATCCTTCTCCATGTATTTCTTGACAAGCGTGCTCTTGAAGTTCTTCGACGCTTTGCACGCCTGTAGCAACGCGTGTCGTCGCACGGAGTCCTGGTGTTGTTCCGGGTGTTGGAAATATGCCCTAGAGGCAATCATAGAGATGATGATATTTCATTATGCTCATGATTATGATAATATATTATCATGTTCCATGAATGAATCATTTGTTATAGATCAATAAGTATGTGACTTTTTGGTGAAGCTCTTTAACTTATATGATGTCATTCTAAATGTATCCCTGGTCGGAGGTCACTGGTCGGAACAACAGTGACTATAAGACTAGCACATGTATTGATTGATGACCTGGTTTCACCGGTCATAGATATGGAGATATCGAATCGATAATGTGAACACATGTTAGAGAACATGGTGTTGGCTAGACCCATCATTGAGATACTATTGAGATTGTTATGAATCTTTGTGTCATTAGTTGGTCTCAAGTAATGATGATGTATAATTCTTAGACTTGAGATCAGCATGGTTTCCTACATGTGTAATAGCACTCTTATGGGTTGCCAAACGCTACTCTGTAACTGGGTAGTTATAAAGGTAGCTTTCGGGTATGCTATGAAACATGCGGAGGAATGTGATTGGTCGAGATGGGATTTACCCCTCCTAACATAACAGGAGAGATGTCTCTGGGCCCCTCGTGGTGATCGGATAAAGAAAGTGCATGGCCATACCACTAGTGGTCGAAGTGTCGACCACATGATGTTATCCGACACTCGATCGAGAAAGTATTGAATAGTCCATGGATGCCACATCATCTCACCTGGAGTTCAACCAGACATCGTGAGGCAAATGGAGAATGCATGAGTAGGTCGCTTAGTTCGATCAGTTACGGACTAGTCGTATGGAGATACATACTGGTCGTAGACTGGTCAAACGTAATCACAGAATGGTAAGAACCTGGTCGTAAGGAGTTACGAACTAGTCGTGACTAATTACAACCTGGTCGTATAGAGATACGAACTGGTCGTAAGTGATGAGGACCTGATCATCGATCATACATATTACATCAAGGTTCGTCCAATATATTCAATGTGTATTTGGGAATCGTTATGTGCTACTAGGTACCGCTAACGACTAGTGATCAGAAAAGAGTTTCCAAGTCAAAACCGATTACACATGAACCTGTGGGGTCACACACTTAAAGGGCAAGGATCTGATTTGGATGGTGATCCAAATTCGTATAGGCCACGAGTTCCTAATGGGCCTCAGGTACGAGACCCATCATGGATACCTATATAAAGAGATGCGGTGGCATGGGGTAAAGGACGACAAGAGGATGATCTTTGGAAGAACTCCTGAAACCCTAATAGCCACGCCTTCTTAACCTCGCTACCGGAGCTAGCACTCTGGTGCGTGGTGATCCTGCCCCGTACGTGTGGATACCTCGGAGGTGTTGTTGCGAAGCATCAGCACTAGGACGATCCGCGACTTGTGTTGATCACCGGAGTCGGAGAAGAAGTCGCGTGGTGGGTACGACAACTCGAAGAAGCACACGCGCATTGAGTACGACTACTCGAAGGAGGAGACGCGTCGTGAGTACGACTACGACTGCATCAACTGGCTACAACGACTCTACTTCCGCTACGAGTCGGCGCGTCTAGCGGTAATCTCGTGATCTATTACTTACGGGGGTTCCTTGGTTGCGCGGAAATTTTTGTTTGTGCTATCATAGCATTGCTTCGTATCCTAACACCGAGATCTCGAACGATCGGAAAATATCCGTCAATAGCTAACATTTCTAAGTTTTGGTCAACTCCTTCCACGAATCTTAGGTGATCTTGACCCATTTCCATGTTGCTAAATCAGCCCTCAAGCCTTTTTATATTCCTCTTCTTGTACTGCGCTGGGATATTCCAAAGGATGGCGCATCAGACGCATGAGGCGATGATGACGAAGAATGAGCGAAGACATCTTCACAATGATGAACCACGGAGGTCCTGATTTGGCCCATTTTTCGATGAAACGATAAATTCGGTAGAAGTTATTCAACTCTCACGATCCTGGCTACGAACTCACAAGGCTCGAAACCACACAATCGTTGAACTGCTCGACAACTCGTTATCAACCGTGCACGAATACCCGGATGACCTGATCACGAAGATCAATGCTTGCATACACCGAAGAAGTAGGCAAGAACAAGGTAAAACACAATCTGAAATTGCAAATCTTACCATATATTAAAGTGCGTGGATTCCGCGCCCAGCCGGCCTGGCCACGTTGCCCCCAAAATGCTGGTCGTCCGATCGACTCAGCCCTCACATGCGCACCCACCCGATTCGGCCGCCAACGCCGCTCGCTCGCCGTGCCTCCTAGCTTTTCATCCAATCGTGCGAAGCCACGTGTTCGCGCTTCCTTGGGCCGGCCGCTGTGTAAAGGAGGAAGAGAGGGCGGTCATGGAAACTATGAATAGTGCCAAACCCTAGGTGTCCAACTCGAATTACAAGGCCCATGGCCCATTAGCCTAGGTGACGCGACACTAAGTTCCTTTACTCAAATATTGCTAAGTGTTGGCCTAAACAACTTGATATATAGTCTTCATGCTAGATTCTGCTAAGCCTCAGTATAGACATATCCATTCCTCGTATGATCATCTCCATGCTTGGTGCTGCCATCATCTCCATTTAGCTTGCCTCCCGATCCTTGATTCCTAAGTAAAATAATATCACGTGCTTTAGGCAGCATTATAGAATTCATATAATATGGATGCATTTTGAGGAACGAAGTCACCTGATAATTTAGTTGGTGAGCACGTGCTCTAGTAATTAGTCCTTACATATCAGAAGCGGTAGGGATGGTCGTATCAGTGGAAGGGATGTCCTCATCACACAAGGACGATTGATTACGTTGGGCAATCGACTACGGTTGACGATCGACTACGTTGGGCCATCAACTACGGTGAAAGATTGACTACGACTATTACATTGACTCGCTCTTCGTTGGACCAGGCCGCTCCAACTCTTCTTCCACTGCGCTGCGCGTCTGGTGGTAACGATTTGTGACCTCTTGCTTGTATGACATCCTAGTTTATGTGGTAAATTTTTGAATTGCCAGCTAGTGTAGCCTACCCCGTATCCCTACAGTCGGCACGCCTCGCCGCACTATAGACCCGACGGACCATCCGGACCAGCTCGTCGCGTGTCACCTCCGCACTGTGGGTGATCTTGTCCAGGATCGACCAAGAGTCCCTCGCAATCCCGACAGTGATGTCCGTCTGCAAGGAGCACATCAAAGTTTTAAACTAGTAATTGTTGTAACCGTAGTCAGACGTTTGGAAACATGAGAGTACATACCGCGAGGTGCATGTTCTGCATGAAGTGTACAGGTACACGCTCGGTCTGCGGCTTGCACGTGAGCGGCGGGGTCGACGACATGCGATGGCACAGTGCGTGTCTCAGAGAGTAGATGTAGGTACTCGTCGTATACGCTGGGGTCATATGGGGCGACCTCCTACCCGTAGTCCTCGAGGGCGTTCGCCCACTCCGCTAGCCACAGCTCCATCTTCCCCGCCCAGCTTGTCATGCTTTCACCCCTCCTACTCTGCCTGTGAAACGTACCACGACAATTATATGCCATCCTAATAGAATTGAAAAAATATAGGAACATGTGTTATGTGTAACTCGCGTGTGGACCGAGTTAGGCACCCGACTCCCGACGGGGACTGGAACAACCAAGCGGAGGCCGAACTGGCGCATCACCGTATGCACTGTGTAGTCCTCGATGAACACGTTGAAGATGAGCTTCCTCCACATCATCTAGTACGCCTGGTCGTGCCAGCACAGTGAGGACAGCCTGGCGGGAGCACGGTCCTCCATCTCTTGAGCAAAGCACGGCTCCCAGCGCACGTCGTCAACGGTGAGGCGGTCCAGCTGCTCGACGAAGTGCTCGTACACACATGTGACTTGCACATGTGCAAACTGTGCCCGCAAGCCAGAACAATGGTTACAAAGGATGACCCGTAAAATGACTAAAGTAAAGATGCAGAAGAGTACTTACCTGTCTGGCGTGGTGCTGCTCATCGACGAGCCAATCCAGCAAGCCGAAAGGCCAGTCGGAACCACCAAGGTCACAAGCCATACCTGCAAATCAATTTGAAGTTAGCAAATTACGTATGTAGTGTAGTACATACTTAATTATTAATAGGGTTGTCGAGCCCCAAGCGAGTAAAACCCGAAGACCCTATGTGTATACTGTGCTAGTCCCATGATCGTGGCTAGTATACACATTCACAACATCTGGTATTTACAACCATACATTCACATATAAATGTAAAGGAAATGGGTACTTAACTTAAGCGGTTACAATAATTACATCAACGGCCAACTGACCAAATAAAAGCAGCCATCAGACTAAAAGCAGTGGAAGAATTAATAAAAGTAGCAAAATTCCAGCAGCATGCCCATCCAATCCCTCATGCAACTGACAAGAAACAAGGCCTAGATAGACCCATCACCGAACCCTCCAGTTCCAGGTGCAAAGAATGTGTCGTCTAGCGTCCGCTCATCTTTGAACTCTGAACAACAATATAAGCAAGATTGAGTACAATACATACTCAACCAGACCTGTAGCGTATCGCAAAAATTATATACATGCAAGGCTATCAAAGAATAAGTCTCTACTCAATAAGTTATTTTGCTTAAAGCCAATTTTATTTATAATATTCATAAGTAGTAATTTTCAATGCTATTTGAAAGAGCAGTTAAATATGTATAGGACAATAAGTAAAGAAATGAACAAATAATAGTAGCATCTTGTAACCCTTCTCAGTTATGGGCACAAAAGAAATAATGACAACAACTCGCAACACTCCTCGGTTGCGAGCCACAACTTATGTTCAGCTATAGACATGGCATTTAATTCAATAAAGAAAAACCCACATGTCATTACCCATGTTTTCCCAATAAAGTAGTCTTTGAAAAATCAACACTATAGCCATACCAGCTGCAGTAAGCGCGCTCATGACCGCGAGCACGGCTGTTTAAATATATTTACACTCTACAGAGGTGTACAACTTTATCCATAGTACACAAAAATCCTAGTTTTCCTAAAATTCTCTATATCACTGCTCACTACTGTAGGTAAGCAGACTAGATCTCACGACGTAGTCTTTACATCGCTAAGTCCTAACCTTGCACTAGCCCAGCGAATGTTTATTGTAGGACCGGAAAGGCGACTAGGGGGGGTGAAAAGGCGCTTTCAGAACTTTCTCGCCTAAATCAAAAACCAACACGAACTTTACTCCTTTAGCTATGAAAGCTAAGAAGATCAGTAAGCACACAACGGAAGCCTTGTGTTGGATTTGATAAAGCCCTCAACCACACGACACAAACGAAGAAAAGAACTCACTGTTCCTCATCGGTATCTGGCGGTCCGACCGGCTACCACGGCGGTCGGACCGACGGTCAACCAATGTCCGACCAACAACTAATCGGCGGTCGGACCGGTGGGCAACGGTTCGACCTAAGCAAACCAATGATGCGAATACACGGCGGTCGATCGCCGTTGAAAGACCGGTCGGACCGGTAGAGTCCAAGATCAAAAACTCCACCTTAATCCAAAACGAAATTTGATCCAACTTTTGATTCAACCAATAAAACTTGACCAAATTTCGAGCACACCTCCCTAATGATATTAGAGACCTATTTCTAGCGACGATCCGCCGATCCACTTGCAGAATCGATCTCTCGAGATTTTACCAAAGAAGTGCACAAACCCTAGAAATGTGAAAATCTTGATTCAAGACTTGCTTGTGGGGTTGATGATCTAGATGACTCTAGGAGTAATCCCACACAACAAAGCAAGATAAAGTAGGCCAAGAGACCAAGCATGAACCTTTGAATCAAGGAAGCACCAAAATCATCCAAAAGGGAGAAGAACACAAAAGGGAGCAAACGATCTTTCAATTGAGCATCACAAGATTGTTCTGTCACATAAGATGCTTACAATGCCTCTCCAACAAGGAGGGCAAGAGCTCAACAAGGAGCACACTCCAAACCCTAGTTCTCCTCTCCTCTCCTCCAAACCCTAGAAAGTGAGGAAGAATGCCAAATGAGTGCTTAGAAGACTTTTCCATCTCCCCCCTTCCTATTTATACTAGAGAGCTAGGGTTTCACTTTTGGGGTCACTTACACATGGGACCCACACACACATAACTATTGAAGCAATCGCCTGCTTCACCACGTGTAGGTTGATCAGCGGTTGTCATCGCGTCGCCAAGCCTCTCTTGTCCGAATCCCATCGGAACCTCCCAAAGACTCGCACCGATATCCGCACCGCCTGATCCAACCAGCTGTAACGAACCACCCGTTCGATCCATCTTGCCCATTCTGCACCATGCTTGTGTCACACGACCTCACCCAGATCCCCGATCGCTCGACCTCGGCTCTCCAAGCGTAGTCCCGATCCACTCACCGCTGACGTCGTTGACTCGCAAGCCTCCCGCACAAACAATAGACAAACAAACCGCTTCCGGAACAAGTTCTTCACAACTTGACCCACGCTAGCTCCGCAATGCAATATACAACAATAAAGCATTGAAGTTCATATAATAACACAATCAAAACCAACTCAATGCAACACTTGGCTAACCTTCAAGCCATTGCGGATCCGATCGCCCCACAGGCCGGTCCCGACCGATTCATGTCGATCGGACCGCCCCACAACGGCGGTCGGACCGGTCCAAAGGACTTAGCCAAATTTTCAACTCAAAATTCAAACCTTCCGGAATTTTCAAACGAATAGAACTTTTGACCGGAGCTCCAAAATGATGGGACCACATCCAGAGACTCCCTCACTTGCCTACACAACCTATTTTTGGCCCACCCAAAAACCTACTTTGTTTTATGGTCGGACCGCCAACATGGCGGCCGGATTCCTCCACGGGCGGTCCGACCGCCTGACACCACCGGTCCGATCGCTTGTGGTCCGACAAATTGAGCAAACCGAAACGCGAGATTTTGCAAACCAACAATGCCATTGCCAATTGACTCATCATCCTGAGATCGTGCACATATCCTCACGATATCCACAATCTCCCCCTTGATGAACACATTGGCAATTTTCAAGAAAATGTGGTTTTTCAAAATGAAAAGTAAAAACTTCATTGCTGCATAAAGGCACAACTTGGTCCAAGAGCAAGAAAAAGCCTAGGAACCGACCAAGCTAGCTTCAGAATAGTGTAAGCAAGTGAGATAAGGCAATGAAAGCACAAGAGGATTCAAATTCCAGAAAGTAGCCAAAAATCTCACTTAGGTCCAAATGAAAGACAGATTTTCTATTTGACCTTTGATCATTGTGAGTCTTCTTCAATTGCAAATGAAATCAGGAAAAGGCAATAGAACCACAAGACTTAACTCACTATGATCACAAATTTTCAAAAGGTTCAAAATTTTTATTTTATGAAGTTCTTTTATATTAAACCTTAAGTATGAAACCAAAAGCTCCAACATCATTTTCTTCACAATCTTTCTCCCCCTTTGACAATGAATTCATCAAGATGCATGAAAAAGAAAGAGCATGAAGGAATGACATTATTTTTGAACTTTAGTAAAAAGGAGCCATGACCATTATACATGGAGACAGTACAAGTATTATACCAAGCCATATAAAGAGTAGACGCTATATTCAATCAAGGCAAAACAAGTACTGCAAAGCTAAAACCAAGATAGCAGCAATCTGAGATTAACATAATTAAAATCATGAAAGGTTGCTCAATATCATAGATTCACTCAAAGCAACCAAAAATGAGTCAAGCCATGTCTATAAGTAAAAAGAGGCTCAAAACAAGAATTGAGGCATTTTGAGCATTAAGAAAATTCTTTTGAAGCAAAGCTCAAGCACTTAGCCCTTTTTGGCAATTTTTCTTTTTCTCCCCCCTTTTTTTTTACTGTGCTAGATCTCAAGCCTTGCCGCGACCATCTCAAGCGATAAGCTTAAAAGAATGATCTAGGTCATCCAAAGCTCCCCCTGAGTTCATGCCTAGTGCAATGGCAAGCCGTCTCATGAGAAAGGATTGGTGAGATCAGTTTTTTCGCACAGAAAATCTTATTTTTCATTTGCTTGACTTAATAAGATAAAAAGCTCATTTTTCATCTCAAAATAAGTTCAAGACTCAATTCAACCTGTAAGACATGGCAAGAATCATAAGAGGATCACTAGAGCAAAACTAGTCACAAGATCCAACAAGACATGATTTAATTCAATTTGCTCACAGATATAAAGCTAGCAAGGCAAAAGCTAAGCAAAACACGAAAGGCCATAAAAGAAGTCTAGCAGACTATCACTTGATATGACAAGGTATAGAAGATGGAATCAAGTCATACAAGGATAATAATCAAAGCTCCACTAATTTTATTATACAATGCAAGACAAATGAATTGAAACATGCATTATGATACAATGAATGCAAGAAGAGCAACTTCCCCCTCAAAACAGCCCAATAGGACTAATAACCCCTAACTCTCCCATAAGCAGCAAAGAAACGCCAAGAGTCAAGAGCCTTAGTGAAAATATCCGCAAGTCGTTGCTCGACTCTACAAAGTGAAGCACAACATCACCTTTCTCAACATGGTCTCTCGAAAATGAAATCGAATGTCAATGTGTTTAGTCCCGAATGTTGCATCGGGTTTTGGCAATATTAATTGCGTAGTGTTGTCCGTAAAAGAGGAACACTTCCCAAAGATAACCCATAGTCCCGGCGTGGACAAAATCCAGAGAACACGAGAGCGACCATCGCGGCGGCTACATACTCGGCCTCACCAGATCAGGCAATGCAGGACTTTTTTAGAAGACCAAGAAACAAGAGATGTGCCCAAGAAATGACAAGTGCCAAGTACTCTTCCTATCCACTCTACACCCGTGAAATCAAGATCGAAAATGCTCGAATTGAAAGAGCCAAGAAGAAGAATACCGAGTCCAAAGTCAAGCGTATCTTGAAGATACCGAATATGCGACGCATCGCTTGACGATGAGAAGCACGAGGAAGCTCGAATCGAGCGCACGGACATACGGCGAATTGTATGTCCGGCCTCGTATTTGTAAGATAGAGGAGGAGCCAATCATATCGCGATACTCCTTCCGGTCCACTGACTCTCCATCCTCATCGTGGTCCAAAGACGGTGGTTGTAGCAATGGGAGTAGACATTGGCCTATCGCTTCCCATATTATAGCGCCAAGAAGGTCCTTTGTATACTTACTCGTGAACGAAGGTGCCTTCTTTCGCTTGCTTGATTTGTAGGCCAAGGAAGAATGTCGACTCTCCCATCATGCTCATCTCAAACTCACCGCTCATCGAATCGAAAATCTAGACACCAAAGCATGAGAAGAACCACCAAAATAATATCATCCACATAAATCAACCAAGAAGAAATCATTGCCATGCCCGAGAGTGAACAAGGTTTTATCAACCATTCCCATTTTGAAATCATTTTCAAGCAAGAAACTCTTAAGCTGTCATACCAAGCTCTAGGAGCTTGTTTCAATCCATACAGGCTTTAGAGAGTTTAAAACATGATTTGGGAATTTTGATTTTCAAAACCAGAGGTTGCTTGACAAAGACCTCTTCTTCTATGAAGCCATTCAAGAAAGCACTTTTAACATCCATTTGAAAAGCTTGAAACCCTTGGATGTTGCAAATGCTAAAAGAATACGAATGGCCTCCAATCTAGCTCTTTGGAGCAAAGGTCTCCTCAAAGTCTAAGCCCTCTACCCGAATAACCTTGAGCTACAAGTCTAGCCTTATTGCGAACAACCAATCCATCCTCACTTTGCTTATTTTTAAAAACCCATTTTGTTCCAATAACATGAGAATCGAAGGTCGCTCAACTAAAACCGCACTTTGTTTCTTTCAAATTTTCAAGCTCTTCATGCATGGCATTGACCCAAGAGGCATCGATAAAGCATGGGTGATATCTCGGGGTTCAAAAGAAGCGACAAAAGCGTAATGTGCATGAGAATCAGAGAATAAACTCGAGCGAGTGACTCGCTCTTGAAGATCCCCAATCATCCGCTCGGTGGATGTTGTCGCCAGATGCGAAGAGGTGCTCTGGTGCGACGTGGCCTCTACCTCATGAGTTGTGGAGGTAGGAACAGAGCCACTCGGATCGTCGGTGGGGATAGGAGGAGGTCGCCACGGAAGTCGACGTAGTAGTAGTGTGCTCTCCACCCCTCTCGAAGTAGCCGGAGGATGGTTTGGTTCTTCATCCTCGAGTCATCATCGACGAAAATGCTTCCTTGAATTTCGTAAACTGTGTACCAAGCATCGGGTCTAGTACTGTGACTAGCCTCATCAAAAGTGACTTCGCAAGTCTCAACAATTTTGTTAGTATCAACATTAAAAACACGATAGCCACGAGAATGAGCGGGATATCCAAGAAATATGCCATCAAAACATCTAGACTCAAATTTATCAAGATTGCCATGTTTAAGAATGAAGCACTTGCAACCAAAAATCTTGAAATGAGAGACTTTGGGAGAATGACCAAATCTAAGCTCATAAGAAGTCTTTCCAACCACGATCTCAAGAAAACCTATTGGAAATATAACAAGCAAGAGAGATCGCCTCACCCCAAAATCTCCTAGGAGTAGAATGCTCATCTAGCATGGTCCGAGCCATCTCTACAAGGGTTCTGTTCTTCCTTTCTACAACACCATTCTCTGAGGAACTCTAGGAGAAGAAAAGCGATGCTCAATTCCCTATCGGTCTGAAGGTAGAAAAAGAAGAATTCTTGAACTCTGTCCCATTGTCACTCCTAATGGCTCTCAAAGCTCGTGTATATCAACAAAGAATTCTAAGGACCAAATCTCTAAAGAATCCAAATGCTTCGTCCTTAGAAGCAAGAAAATAAACCCATGAATACCGGAATAATCATCCACAACCACCAAGACATACCATTTCCCACCACCGTGGTGAACTCTAGAAGGACCAACTATATCTAAGTGAAGAAGTCATCCCAGTCCATCACCATTACCAAAGTAAGAGGTGGGTGGGAAGCGGACACCATCTTACCATGTCTACTGAGGTGAGCACACAAGATCTCTAATGACCTTCACCTAGGCAAACCTCTAATCAAGTCCTTGCAACCGACTCTAGACAAATGATCAAAACCTATATGCCCAAGTCTACGATGCCACAAAACAAGGTCATGAGAATCGAGGCTACAAGACACCTAGGACTGAAATGAAGAAATATCAAATTTGCACTGTAAGATCTTCTCAAACTGAGATCTCAAAAACAAGCTCACCCGAGGAATCTAGAACTCCACACTCACCTCTCTTAAACCTCACTTCTAGACCCTCATCAAGCAATTGAGAAACAGATAGAAGATTATACCTCACCTTACTTACCAAAGCGACGCCTTTTAGCATGAACTTGTCGTTGACTCAAGACAAAGTGCCCTTTGCGATCCACGGTCCCGTAGAAGCATCCCCAAATGTAATCAATTCGTTGCGGATGCACATGTGAGGAGGAGAACCATCTAGAATCTCCGGTCATATGTCGAGAACACCCGAGTCAACAAGCCATATGTCCTCCTTCCTCGCACGACGGACCTAAAAGCACAATCGAGAAAACATCCGTGCCTCAAGATCAAGTTAGTGATAAATGATCGAGGAATCCAAGATCGAGAAGCACGATGTCCGGGAGCAGAAGAGAAATAGCGTAAACATGATCGGAGCAAAATCATAAGGATGCACATGAGAACCACCTAGACCTCTCCAAACGATCTACCAAAAGATCGATACTCCCCTGCCTAGGTGCTACCCGTGGTCTCTCCTCACGATGTCCTAATCCAACACGCCTAGACCCACCAAAAGAGTCTACAAAGTTCTCTACAAATCTAGGCCTATGTGTGGTGCGATAAGCAGTTGCCTAGCTCTAGAGACTACAATGGAGAAGGGACTCCTCTAATGGATCTTAGGACGCCATCCTCTCTTTTCTCTCAAGTTTTGCTCTCCCAAGGTAACTCAACAAGATGGCCTTCTTTCTTGCGAAAGTGCAATGGTATCGACCTTTGAGAGGTCATGCAGAATGAGTGAAAGCACCTTTCTTGCCGTAAAGAGTTTGAGCAAAACCAATGGATTTGAAAACAACCCGGATGGCTTAGGAGGTTCTAGCTCAAACAAACCATTCTTCACAACTCTAGCAATCCTAGGTGGGTTTTTCTTGGAATGCTCTAGGGATTGAAACCTAGACCACTATTTTTCACGCTCACCTTGGATTGATCAAGAATCATGTTGAGTTTCTTTTTCCCACTTAAAACTTCTCAAGAGTCACCTTGAGGTAATCATTCTCTTTCATTAAACCCTCACATCTAGTGCACTTGCTAGACTTGATTACCTCATTGCTCTTACTCTTAAGAAGGGCCACTTCCACTTTGAAGGCCTCACAAGACACACAATAGGATTCTCTAATCCTATTCAATCGCTTCCTTAATTTGACTCTAAATGCCTCTTGAATCGATTAATCATGGTTTCAACTTCACATTTAAAGCACAAGAGTTAGAATCAATAACTTTCTTAGAAGCAAAAAAGACATGGATCTTTCAATTTTAGCCTTTTCTTCAAGGGTCTTTTTTAAGGCTTCAATCTCAATTGTAAGCTTGGGAAAATTTTCACAAGATGCAACTCTAGAGTAAACTAGCATTTCTTTCATCTCTTGCATCTTAATTTTATTATTCTTACAATGAGAGCATGTGTGACTAGCATCAAATTTTTGCAATTCTTTTAAGGAGCTATCCAGCTTTAATTCAAGCAAAGCACAATTTGAGCAAGTTAAAGGGATAGCTTCCATGGCAGTCACATCAAGTGAAATGGCATCTAAGCAAGCAGAACTAGACTTGAGAGATTCTAGTTCATCGAGAGCATCTTTAAGTTGATTAGTGACAGAGGAATGAGCATATTTCAAGCTTGTCAAGTCATTAAGCAAGCTAGTGCAGATTCACAAATATCATCGGATTAATAGATTTAAGCCTAACAACTTCTAGGTTCAAATTATCAATCATGATATCTCGCTTCTTAATCATTTTACTTGCTTATGCAATTTCATTCAGAAGCACCAACGCCTTTTCATGTCGCAATAGAAGGGCATACCTCATCGATCACTAAAAGGATCCTCATCGTTGGAGGAGTCATTGTCGTGGTCGTTCTTGGCCATGAAACACATGCTTGGTGAAGTCATGCGCCTTCTTCTTGCCACGAGTCACTCTCGCCGTCCTCCGCTTCCGAGTCCACATCGCTCATATTGACATTCTCTAGAGCGGCAGGACCCTACCGACAAACTTGCGATAGTTTGTCTTCTTGGGTTTAGCATCCTCTCCGGGATGTCTTCGTGTCTCCTTCTCCTCCTTGCCCTTTAGCTTGGGGCACCTGAGCGAATGTGGTTTGGCTCACCACACTGAAGCACGTGATAGGTCCACTTCTCCTCCTATTCCTCACCTTGTTATACGCTCTTGTGAATTTGGTGGAAAGGAGGGCTAAGTCATCCTCGAGGCGATTTCTCTAGTTGCTCATCACTTAAAGAATGTAAAGCGAGATAATGAAAAACCGATGAGCTACAATCAAGAGACTCAAGAACAACCCTTGGATTTGTCGACCACTAATGCCATCGACTGTCTTGGGAGACGCGAGATAAAATCAATCTCATGCGTCTTCAACCTCGAGTAAAGCTTATCCATGGTAAGCTCACTCATGTGATGTTGTCATTGATGGAAGTGATCTTCATTCCCGCACCTTCACATCAAGAGCACCAGGTGGCGTGCATTTTCGATTCGTAAAATATCAAGTCAACAAATACAAGATCATGAAGAATCTTAGAGAATCTTCCCACACTCATCCAAAGACTCACTGTGCCTTTGCTCAATCTTTGAGTATACTTTCTTGAGTGGTTCTCGTCTCACTTCCTTGATCGCATGGACCCTTCATGATAGTCACAAAGAGTTCGCCAGATCTCGTGAGCGCACCGCAAGTGAGCAACACGCCAAACTCGGATCGACTAAGGCCTTGGATCAAATAATTCCGAGCCTTTTTGTTGGCCTCCACATCCGGAGTGATCGTATCGCCATCTACCGCACGACATAAGGGTTTTTCACCTTAAGCCAAATAGCGTGCCCTTGAGCCTCGATATATGCTTGCATACGAGCCTTCCAAGATACAAAGTCAACTCCTCAAAAATGTGTGGCTTGGTTGAGTACTTGTCACGCCATGGCTCCAAAGCCGGTTAAGATCTATGAGAAGAGCTAACCGGCTCGATACCACTTGTAGGACCGGAAAGGCGACTAGGGGGTGAAAAGGCGCTTTCGTAACTTTCTCGCCTAAATCAAAACCAACACGAACTTTACTCCTTTAGCTATGAAAGCTAAGAAGATCAGTAAGCACACAACGGAAGCCTTGTGTTGGATTTGATAAAGCCCTCAACCACACGACACAAACGAAGAAAAGAACTCACTGTTCCTTACTGGGTACTGGCGGTCTGACCGGCTACCACGGGCGGTCGGACCGACGGTCAACCAATGGTCCGACCAACAACTAATCGGCGGTCGGACCGGTGGATGCGGTTCGACCGGCAAACCAATGGCTCGAATACGGCAAGGTCGGATCGCCGTTGAAAGACCGGTCGGACCGGTAGAGTCCAGTACTGAAAAACTCCACCCAAATCCAAAACGAAATTTGATCCAACTTTTGATTCAACCAATAAAACTTGACCAAATTTCGAGCACACCTCCCTAATGATATTAGAGACCTATTTCTAGCGACGATCCGTCAGATCCACTTCGCAGAATCGATCTCTCGAGATTTTACCAAAGAAGTGCACAAACCCTAGAAATGTGAAAATCTTGATTCAAGACTTGCTTGTGTGGGGTTGATGATCTAGATGACTCTAGGAGTAATCCCACACAACAAAGCAAGATAAAGTAGGCCAAGAGACCAAGCATGAACCTTTGAATCAAGGAAGCACCAAAATCATCCAAAAGGGAGAAGAACACAAAAGGGAGCAAACGATCTTTCAATTGAGCATCACAAGATTGTTCTGTCACATAAGATGCTTACAATGCCTCTCCAACAAGGAGGGCAAGAGCTCAACAAGGAGCACACTCCAAACCCTAGTTCTCCTCTCCTCTCCTCCAAACCCTAGAAAGTGAGGAAGAATGCCAAATGAGTGCTTAGAAGACTTTTCCATCTCCCCCCTTCCTATTTATACTAGAGAGCTAGGGTTTCACTTTTGGGGTCACTTACACATGGGACCCACACACACATAACTATTGAAGCAATCGCCTGCTTCACCACGTGTAGGTTGATCAGCGGTTCTCATCGCGTTGCCAAGCCTCTCTTGTCCGAATCCGATCGGAACCTCCCAGAGACTCGCACCGATATCCGCACCGCCTGATCCAACCAGCTGTAACGAACCACCCGTTCGATCCATCTTGCCCATTCTCGCACCATGCTTGTGTCACACGACCACCCGGTATCCCCGATCGCTCGACCTCGGCTCCAAGCGTAGTCCCGATCCACTCACCGCTGACGCCGTTGACTCGCAAGCCTCCCGCAAGAATAGACAAACAAACCGTTTCCGGGAACAAGTTCTTCACAACTTGACCCACGTTAGCTCCGCAATGCAATATACAACAATAAAGCCTTGAAGTTCATATAATAACACAATCAAAACCAACTCAATGCAACACTTGGCTAACCTTCAAGCCATTGCCGGTCGGCCTTGTGGCCGGTCCGACCGATTTCATGCCGGTCGGACCGCTCCCACAACGGCGGTCGGACCGGTCCAAAGGACTTAGCCAAATTTTCAACTCAAAATTCCGAAACCTTCTGGAATTTTCAAACGAATAGAACTTTTGACTGGGAGCTCCAAAAATGATGGGACCACATCCAGGAGACTCCCCTCACTTGCCTACACAACCTATTTTTGGCCCAGCTCCAAAAACCTACTTTTATTTTGGCGGTCGGACCGGCCAACATGGCCGGTCGGACTCCTCCACGGGCGGTCTGACCGCCCGACACCACCGGTCAGACCGCCTGTGGTCTGACAGCCCTGGAGCAAACCCGAAAATGCGAGATTTTGCAAACCAACAATGCCATTGCCAATTGACTCATCATCCTGAGATCGTGCACATATCCTCACGATATCCACATTTATCCTCACTTCACCCGGCTACACCCGTCTAAGTGCTACGTTTTTAACACTTCACCCGTGTACACCCGTCTCAGTGAGGCATTCGCAGTTGTGTCGGCAAGCTTTGTACCCAACACCGTGGTGAAGGGAGCCCCTTCGAACATGCCTACCTGGTCATGCCCGTACTCTACGGCCTACCTACGTGCAAGGCTAGTTTTCAATGACTTAGTCAGCTACGACTATTCCATACTAGCACATATGGTTGTACGATTAGGTCTGACGAGGATCTAATAATTCTCATTTAATTATTTATCTGTAATTCTAATTACAGATAGTAGTATCTTTATACTACTCGCAAGTTTACCCCTTATTGTACATAAGGGAGAAGTTTAACCAAGCGGTCATAAGTCTTACTACGACCACCCGCTAGTCGTAAGCCTTTCTATGACCAGATTCTAGTCATAAGCTTTTCTACGACCCATCTATGGTTGTAAGCCTGCTCTACGATCACCTCGTGGTCCTAAGTTTATCCACAACCACCATATAATCGATGGAGCCTGCAGACATGTGGGTCTAGTCGATTAAAGAGCCTTATGCACCATGTTCAAATATATAGGTAGTTAATATACGTTGTTATTCTCTGGAATAACTGTATGTTTCATATCTATGTCTTTGACAATAACTGTCTGGCGACGTGGGGAGGTTATCTCTCGGACAATAACTTCCATCAACCGGTTCATCATTGGAAACGTTGAGACACCTCTTGAATTGGAGAAACTTTCACCTCTTCATGCACTATTTAAAGGATGAAGTCAGTAGACAGAGGGGCAACATGATCTGGAGAAGAAGACATTAGGCTGCAGTTGTAATACTCTGAAACTTAATCGGGTAACTAGAAAAGAAGCTGGGAGGAGAAAACCCAGTTAAAAGAGTAAATTTTTTAAAAAGGAAGGGTAATTCCGTAAATTTTTGCCAACCTGGGCCGCGGGCCACGTCCCAGGAGGCCCAAGAGGGGGAGCCGGCCTAGGGGGTCCGGCCAAAAGGGGGGTGCCCCAAACCCTAGCCCCCCACTTCTCCCTCTCCCCCCCATAGCCGACACCTCCCCTTCCCCTTCTTGGCCAGCGCCTCCAGCACCCCTCCCTGGTCCAGCACCTCGACGGGGACACGTTGGGTAAGTTCGTCTCCAAAGGTAAGTCCCCGAGTCCCATTGGAGTGATGGTTTAGTTTCGTCGAGCTGCTGCACAAGAATTCAGGATCTATAGGTGTTATTGTGCATCTATTTTTGTGTAGTTACAGGCCGAATTGGGAAATCTCGTCTCTTATACAGTTGTAGTGCTCGTTCATAGCTTTCTTTAGGTGCAAAAATCACTCAATTTGGAGTTATGGTGTAGAAGTTATGATGGTTTCTTTATGACTGTCTAGAAGAGTTTCTCATATTTTGGTTCAATTGTATGCTTGATGAATTATACCTGTTTTTGGTTCAAAGTTTTATTTACACTTGCTGAGTCATGGACTCACCCTTGTTGTGTTTCTTGTTTTTACGTAAACCTTGATGATGGCATTTGTGGGAGGGAGTAGACACACAGTTGCACGCATCGTTGAAATAATCATTTGATATTATTCCACATTTTTTAGATTGGACTGTAACAATAAGTAGCTTTTGATGATCATTTTTTGGATATTGGTATGCTTAGGTTATACGCGTTATGGATTCATGCTCTCCCGTTTTAGTCTTAGTAGTTTCCCTTTGAACTCAGATGTTATAAGTTTATGGTTGAATTTAGGGTGTTTCTTATTGCTAGATTCCTCTCGACTAGATCTTAGTTTGCTCTTTTTTATTAAGATATTTAAAAATTATTCAAATTTTTATTTGTGGTAGAGGTTTTAGGTAACATCTTGGCTTTCGAATAGCCAGAGTGTTACAGTTGGTATCAGAGCGGGCTTCAGGTCCGTGGTAGCTAGAAATATTAAATTGACACACTGTGCACGGTAGGTGGGAATGGAAAAAGTCATTGCATCTGCGATTCTGATAAAAATTGTTTCATTGTGTTGTTTGTGTTGACTTGATGTGATATTATTGTCTTGATTTCTCAAATGTTAAGTGAATAATTTATTATCTTTTGTACTCAGAATGGTGAGAGGTAGGGGAGGTGGGCGTGGTGCGGGTCGTGGTCGTGGACGTGGCTCGGTTGCGTCCTCACCCCCGGCCGAGGAGGCTGTTGGCGGGGTGGCTGAGGAGGTTGCATCCACCGCTTGTCCAGTCGCTGATGCCCAGGCCGCGCCAACCGCTTTACTTCAGGAACTTCAGAGGGAGGTTCATCAGCTTCGTCAATAGGTGCAGGCAACTTCTCCGGTTGTGGGTGCACCTGTTGTTGCTCGATGGCTGCACTAGCTCCTCCTGAGGCTAGAATGAGTCTCCGGGAGTGGATGCCCCTTCGTCTTGACACCTTTGACAGAGCAGCACTCTGGTACAGGCAGCCGACTGGCTTCGATACATGGAGAGGCAGTTTAGTGCATTAGAGATGACTTCAGCGTAAAAGGCGCGTTTCGTGGCTTTTCAACAGGAAGGCCAAGTAGATATTTGGTGGGATGGAGTTCTATCAGCCAAGACTCCACTGCATGGGCTAGTCACTTACGAGGATTTCTTGGAGCAGTTCAGGGCTATGTTTTATCCTTACTCTTTCCTTGAGAGGATGGAACATTTCCTGACAACCTTTGATCAGGGGAAGCTATCTGTGGCGGACTATGAGGCGGGCTTCAACAACTTAGTCCGCTTTGTGCCAGCTGTGGCTGGTAATGATCGAAAGAAGGCAAAGTGGTTCCGTAGGGGACTGAACCCTGAGTATCGCCATGTCCTTGGGGCGACCAACTTGCTTGACTTCAACAGTGTGGTCGATCAGGCCAAGGGTATAGAGTTGGAGCGGGAACTTACTAGAGAGAGGTAGACTACTAGCAGCTTTACCTCTACTGGAGGGTCAGTCAGTGGTCACAAGAGGAGTTTCGGTGGTGGGGGTGGGTCTTCTCAGCGACCTACTTCCAAGAGATTTCAGGGAGGCCATCGCTCTCAGCCGTCTGAGCATTCGGGCCGTGAGGCATGCCGCTTCCCTTCTCAAAGATATTTCTTTGCGACCTTGCGTGAGTTCGGGACGGTATGATATGCTTTAAGTGTGGTGGTAATCATCATGCTTCTGAGTGTTCCTTCACGGGAGATTGTCGTCATTGTGGCCTGTCAGGCCACAAGATGATAGTGTGCAAGAAGAACCCGGCAAGCATTATCAAGTGGGAGTCGATACCCCCGCAACATCTTGCCCATACGGTTGGGCCACTACCGTCTGGGAGACTTTGACCTTCATCATTGCCGAGTGTCGGGAGGATTGCCCCTCCACGCTGAGACTCTTTCGATGTTGGTCGAATTGTTCTCTTTCCCGAGTCGTGCATCACCGGTGAAGATTGGACTTCTCTTAGCTCTTCGATGTTATCTTGCGAGTGTGGCTTATCAGCGGATTGAGGAGATTCCGGTGGTGAGTGACTACCCGGATGTGTTCCGGATGAGCTTCGGCGAGGCTGCCGGATTGAGGAGATTCGGTGGAGACGTGGAGTTTCGCATCGACCTTGTTGCGGGTACTCGGCCCATCTCGATGTCCCCATATCGACTGGCACACCCATTTCAGGATGAGTTGAAGAAGCAGTTGGATGAATTGTTGGTTAAGGGTTTGATCAGGCGTAGTGTATCACCATGGGGAGCTCCTATTCTATTCACATAGAAGAAGGATAGGAGTTGGCGCATATGTATCGATTACCGTGCGCTTAATGTGGTTACAATCAAGAATAAATATCATTTACCCCGCATTGAAGATGTGTTTGATCGGTTGAAGGGAACCCAGGTGTTCTTCAAAATTGATCTCCAGACTGGGTATAATCAGATCCGGGTGCGTGAGCAGGATATAGAGAAGACTGCATTCTCCACCAGGTATGGACATTATGAATATATAGTTATGTCGTTTGGATTGACTAACGCACTTGCCATTTTTATGAAGACCACGAACAACATGTTGCACGAGTATTTGGATGACTTTGTGGTGGTGTTCATTGATGATATTCTTATCTACTCCAAGACCCATGAGGACCATGAACGTTAGTTGAGATTGGTCTTGGAAACTGAAGAAATGTGAATTCTGGATTTCAGAAGTGAGCTTTTTGGGCGCGTGATTAATCCTCAGGGTATTGTTGTTGATCCTAGTAAGGTCTCTACAGTGGTGGAATGGAAGAGGCCGACTAATGCAAAGGAGGTGAGGAGTTTCCTAGGCTTGGCGGGTTACGATCGGCGTTTTGTGCAGGATTTCTCTAGCATTGCCAACCGATGTCTCAGCTCACTCAGAAAGGGGTGAGGTTCCAGTGGACTGATGAATGTGAGCATAGCTTCTCCACACTGAAAGAGAAGTTGGTGACCTCTCCCATACTCACACTTCCTGAGCCAGGGAAACAGTTTACCGTCTTTTCAGTTGCATCTCGAGTGGGTCTTGGCTGTGTGTTTATGCAAGATGGCAATGTGATTGCTTATGCATCGAGACAGTTGAAGAAGCACGAGTAGAATTATCCCGCTCATGACAATGTGATTGCTTATGCATCGAGACAGTTGAAGAAGCACGAGTAGAATTATCCCGCTCATGACTTGGAGTTGGCTACGGTGGTCTTTGCTCTCAAGATTTGGAGGCACTATTTGTACAGCAAGCCTTGTGATATCTTCACAGATCACAAGAGCCTAAAGTATATCTTCACTCAAAAGTATCTGAATTTGAGGCAAAGAAGGTGGATGGAATTGATAAAGGACTATGATCTCACTATTCAGTGTCATCCAGGCAAGGCCAATGTTGTTGCGGATGCTCTCAGTCGTAAGGCGACTCCCGCTACTCTAGATTACCTCATTGCTGATTTTGATCGCATAGGGATATCCTATTGTTACGCGGGCACAACACATGTTGAGACTCAATTGATCCTTGAGTCAGCTATCCCATACCGTGTGCGTGAAGCGCAGTGGAGTGACCGGTTACTACAAGAGGTCAGGAAGCGTTTGGATGACGGCAAAGAGGGAGATTTTAGTGTGGATAATTCAGGTGCCTTGAGGTTTAAAGGATGCCTGTGCGTGCCACAAAAGGCGGAGGTCAAGGATGATAACCTGAGGGAGGCACATCGCACTCCATACACTGTTCATCCTGGTGAGACTACAATGTATCGAGATCTGAGACAACATTTTTGGTGGAAGAGGTTGAAGGTGGACATTGCTAATTATGTAGCTTCTTGCGTTCTGTCATGGAAGGGAAGTTCAGAGGACCAGTTGCCACTTGCATAGTTTGCTTACAATAACAGCTATCATTCCAGCATTAGAGCCGCACCATTCGAGGTCCTGTATGGGCGGAAATGCAGATCGCCACTCTGTTGGGATGCAGTGGGTGAGAAAGAGTTTTGGGACCGGACTGGATTCAGAAAATAGTTGAGCGTGTGGCTATGGTGAGGCAGAATCTGCTAGCAGCGCAGAGCAGGCAGAAAAGCTATGCAGATGTGAGGAGGCACGACTTGGAGTTTGCGGTGGGAGACCAGGTGCTCTTGAGAGTGTCTCCCACTAAAGGCATTATCTGATTCGGTACCAAAGGAAAGCTTAGCCCAAGATACGTCGATCTGTTCCTGATTATTGTGATGATTGGGAAGCTAGCCTACCGCTTGGACCTTCCATAGTCCATGCGGGGTGTCCACAATGTGTTTTACGTTTCGATGCTGAGAAAGTTTTTGAGAGACCCAGAGCACAACATTTCCTTGGAGCCGTTGACTATTGAGCAAGACCTCACAGTTGAGTTGCATCCGGTACGTATTCTGGAGAAGTCAGAGCGAGTACTGAGACACAAGACATTGGTTTACGTCAAGGTGTCGTGGCCGAATCAGTCCGAAAGAGAGGCCACCTGGGAGTTGGAGTCTCGCATGCGCAAGCAGTATCCTGAGCTATTGTCAGCAGTACGTGATAATGTTATAGAGGTTTTATTCCGGTGTATTAAGTTTTATTAGAATTCGGGGTCGAATTCCATTGAAGGGGGTAGAATGTAATACTTTGAAACTTAATCGGGTAATTAGAAAAGAAGCCGGGAGGATAAAACCCAAATAAAGAGTGGAATTTTCTGAAAAAAGAAGGGGAATTTAATAAATTTTCGCCAACCTGGGCCGTGGGCCTCGACCCAGGAGGCCCAAGAGGGGGAGCCGGCCTAGGGGGCCCAAACCTTAGCCGCACCCCCCCCCCATAGCCGCCACCTCCCCTTCCCCTTCTTGGCCAGCGCCTCCACCACCCCTCCCTGGTCCACCACCTCGCCGGGGACACGCCGGGTAAGTTCGTCTCCAAAGGTAAGTCCCCGAGTCCCATAGGAGTGATGGTTTAGTTTCGTCGAGCTGCTGCGCAAGAATTCAGGATCTGTTGGTGTTCTTGTGCATCTATTTTCATGTAGTTATAGGCCGAATTGGGAAATCTCATCTCTTAGAAAGTTGTAGTGATCGTTCATAGCTTTCTTTAGGCGGACAGATCACTCAATTTGGAGTTACGGTGTAGAGGTTATGATGGTTTCTTTACGACTGTCTAGAAAGGCTAACGAGGATTAGCAGTTACTTTGTGTGACCAATATGATCTCATTACAAGCCGAATTGGGAAATCTCGTCTCTTAGAAAGTTTTAGCACTCATTTATAGCTTTCTTTAGGCAAAGATCAATTAATTTGGAGTTACGGTTTAGGAGTTATGATGGTTTCTTTTTTACTATTCAGAAGGGGTGACGAGGATTAGCAGTCACATTGTGTGAATAGTATGATTTAGTTAGAAGCTGAATCAGGAAGTTCACATAACATTAAGTTGTAGGAAATTCTTGAAGCTTTCCATAATAGTAGAGAACTTAATTTTTGGATTAGCCAATCAAAAGATACAAATTTTCTTCTACCACTGTAGTTCTGACTGACAGATTGAAGGGGCAGGAACATCACCTGAGCATTAGGTTTATTAGAATGCCGAATCAGAGAACATTGCCAACTAGTTTATCGTAGATGATGTCGTCGTGCTTCCAGAGAGACCAAGACCACTCCATTCCGGGCTTTGTAGTAAAAGATATAAGGATTTTAGTACTGGTGTCCCGTGGGATCTTCTGCTAGATTGTCGGAAAAATTTAGTAGAACCCTTATTCGAATCCTAGGCTTCGGGAATCGGGATAGGGGGTGTGAGTGGAGTATATTTTCCTTAGTTTTCTTATGTTAGCATTATTCTTGTGTAGGAGAAGGGGTTCCGGAGTTAGGGGCATTGTCCTTGCCTCCCCGCACGACATGGCCAAAAAGGCTAGTACAACTGTATGTTTGTGTTTGATATGTGTTTTCCTTGGTTGATGATTACATGGTGAATAATGTTTGATATATACTTGTTTATAGTAGTATCTGATTACTATGGTTCTATTAATGATGTTTCTTCATTCATCGAATACACTCATATATGCAAGTGTTGTTCTTGCTACACCCACGGGAGTGGGTAGTGAAGTCCCAGCATTCCAACTTGGGCAAGTAAGACCCACTATTCCAATGTGGGCAATTTGGATTCCGTTTTGAAATATTCTTCAAATAGACCTTGGATCCCCGCATTTTAGATAACGCGGGCATAAGTGAACACCGACAGGTGTTCACTAACTATACTGGTATGAGCAGAAGTGAAGGGCATGTGCATACATTCAATCATGTGGTTTCTTTCATCTCATATTTTGGTTAAATTGTATGCTTGATGAATGATACCTGTTTTTGGTTCAAAGTTTAATTTTGTACTTGCTGAGTCATGGACTCATCCTTGCTATATTTCTTGTTTTTAGGTAAACCTTGATGATGGCATTTGTGGGAGGCAGTAGACGCACAGTTGCACGCATCGTTGAAATAATCATTTGATATTATTCCACATTTTTGAGATTGGACTGTAATAATAAGTAGCTTTTGATGATCATTTTTTGGATATTAGTATGCTTAGGTTATACGCGCTATGGATTCATGCTCTCCCATTTTAGTCTTAGTATTTTCCCTTTGAACTCAGATGTTATAAGTTTATTGTTGAATTTAGAGTGTTTATTATTGCTAAATTCCTCTGGACTAGATCTTAGTTTGCTCTTTTTGATTAAGATATTTAAAAATTGTTCAAATTGTTATTTGTGGGAGAGGTTTTAGGTAACATCTTGGCTTTCGAATAGCCAGGGTGTTACAGCAGTCTTCCTCTTGATTGTAATCAGAACATTCAATACATCCACACAAGAGTAGGGTTATTATTCTCTTCGGAGAAGTCCTGACCCTGTATAAAATCTCTGTGTCATTTTCTACGTGGCTCTAAATCAAGGATACCCCCCCCCCAAATATTCATTCATAAGATCGATAGTAAAACATCAACACTTGGCGGCGATCGTGGGGACTTTTTGGTGATTCCTTTTGATTAGTTCTCTTTATTTTCTCAACTCAGATGTTTCCATGGCAAGAGAGTGGAACAAGGAGAATTGGTTTGATTTGGTCGAAAAGATCTTCTGCTGGCTAACTTCCACGGTACCTACAATTGCCCTGGAAAGGAGGACAACCCACACATGATAAGACAAAACGACCACAAGACCTTATGTCAATTCATTATGCGCTTCAGTCAATTCAATTCTTGAGGTTTCTGACTCATCTGTTATCATATCCTTCAAGAAGAGAGTCTGCAGCAAAACAATTACAGAGAACATCGGTTTGAATCCTCCAGCATCGAGACGACAAGAATTCTCAAGAAGCAGGCGGGCGTAGCAATAATGATAAAAAGGCCAAGAAATCCAAGAATAAAGTGAAGGGCCAAAAACCTCAAGCAACAGGCAATAAGGAACCACGAAGTTCCAAGCAATATCCCGATCGAGGCAAAGGTAAGCGCCGCGAGTGGAAGAACGACAAGACTAGGTGGTGCCCTTTCCATAAAAAGGAAGGACATGACCATCGCAACTGCCGGGTTTTCCAACGAAAACTCGAAGACTACTACAACGGCAAAGGACCACTTCCTACCCTCAAAGAGGTAGGGCAAGCGAGTGGTCGTATGTAGTCGGACGACAACGAGTAGATGTCATTCCAAGATCCCGAGCATACCATCGAGCATATCTACAGGGGTCATCAGTATACGAGTCAAAAAAGACAACTTAAGGCTATCGAACATGAGGTAAACCCCATTGACCCTCCTCTTGTCAATAAGTTACTGAATTGGTCGGAAGTCACCATCTCGTTCGTGAAGAATGACTGCCCGACACCTTCCACTCGACCAGGTCATTTTCCGATCGTGGTCGAGCCCACCAACAACAATTGTTGAGTAAATTGAGTGTTAGTTGATGGTGGAAGCTTGTTAAACATCTTGTTTACGAGAATCTGGACGAGATGCAAGTACTCAGGACCAAGGTAAGACCGATACGATACTCTTTTCATGGTATTGTACTGGGGTCTTCAGCCAAACCTATTGGTCAAGTTTCTCTTTCGTTTAACATTTGGTTCACCAAGTAATTCCATGACAGAGAAGATCTATTTTGAAGTGGTCGATTTCGATACGGCATACAACGCTATACTCAGATGACCAACTTAGGCAAAATTCTTAATAGCTACTCATTATGGGTATCAATGTCTTAAGATGCTAAGTCTCAAAGGAGTAATCATAATTCACTGTGATAAGAAGATGGTGCATACATGCGACAGTAGATCCTTCAAGATGGTTGGCCAGATACCAACTCGGGAAGAAAACAAGGAGCAGCCTTCGACCAAGTAGTCGAAGTCACAAGCTGCACCGAAGCCAAATGACCAAGTCAAAGAGGTTCCTCTGTATCCAGAGGAGCCCTTGAAGACTGTTTGCATCGGAGGTACTTCCGACCCAAATAGGAAGACGCCATCATCACTTTCTTCGAGCAAACGCAGATGTCTTCGTGTGGCAAGCATCCGACATGCCCGGAGTCCCCAGGGAAGTGATTGAGCACAGACTAGCTTTACGGCCTAACAAACTACCTACAAAATAAAATTATAGAGATTTACCCCCGATCGATAAGATGCTATCAAATCAGATTGGACAAGCTACTTAAAGCATGCTTTATAAGAGAAGTCGACCACCCAGAGTGATTGGCCAACCTTGTAATGGTTAGGAAGTCTAACGGCAAGTGACGAATGTGTGTAGACATCACTAATCTCAATAAAGCTTGTCCAAAAGATGATCTTCCTCTACCTCGTATCGATCTGTTGGTTGATTCCACTGCCTGTAATACCCCGGAAATGGATCGGTAAATAGAGATTCAGTCGGAGGAGTAAAATGCAAAGAAAGGAATAGAAATTCTGAGAAAAAGAGGGGGGTTTTCGCATTTTTACGACAACCTGGGCCGCAGGCCGCGCCTGTGGGGCCCAAGAGGGAGGCCGGCCAGGGGGCGGCCAAGGGAGGGGAGGCGCCCCCAACCCTAGCCGCCTCCCCCACTCCCTCCTCTCCCCCCTAGAGCCGCCACCCCCATTCTCCTCCTCCCCGGTGTTTCTTGCTGCTCTTTGACGGCGTCTTGCTGCTGCGGAGATCCCCGGTGTCGCCCCCAAGCTCCCCCCCGAAACCGTCTCCTTCCAACGGCGCCGCCGACCGTTCGCCGGCGATCTTGTGGCCGGTCTAGGAGATGGAAGGGAGGAGAAGGGAGGGAGGTTCCTGGGAGGTGGATCCACATCTCCCTGCAGATCTTCAAGGGTAACGAATGTTTTTAGTGGTAGTTTGATTCGGTTTTATTGATTAATGGTGGATTAGATCTAAATCGGGTTCTGTTCTGGAGATTCCAGAACGCATCCGTCTCCTTGCGCGGCCAGTTTTGACCCTTTAGAGGCCGAATCTCGGGTTGACCTCTCCTAGAGATATGTTCCTGGTTTCGCTAGCTTTCGTTTGGCACCGAGATCACGAGATTCCACCCTGTGTTTTAGAAGTTATGAATTTTTAACCGCACACTACTCTGTCTGTCAGAAATTTTGGGGACTGTCTGTTGATCGTCAGTTTTGTTCAAGTTAGAGCCAGATTCAGGGAGGCCACCCCAATAGGTTTATGAATATAATTTCGCCATGATTCCAGATTGATAAAGATCATCCCCATAGGATCAGTAGACTGAAAGTTACAGGCTTTTCTTTACGACTGTTCTGAAATCTGGACAGGTTTCTGTCGGTGACTTCTAGGGCATTTTGGTCCTCTGTTTTGGCCGAATCAGGGGATCTCACCAACTAAAGTTTTGTAGCCTGGTTCGTTAGGAATAGATGAGCACTAGTTTCAGGTCTTTAGGAGTTACATATAATTAATGGTGAATTTTATCGTACAACTGCCAGTAGAGTAGTAATCTGGTCTTTTGGGTGAAGTTGTCAAATTGAACCCTTGGTTGTGTGGGTTGGTTAGAGGGTATGATAGGATACGTGTAGATACATCATACCTTGTTATTCTTATTCCGTGTAAATACTTGTGTAGACGGTGAGGCGGTGAGTGGAAGGACACCTTCGTTGCTTCCTAGAAGATGAAGAAAAGACTAAGGCACCGCTTGTTAATTTGTGTTGTTTTCAAAGGAATGCATGATGATGTGTTGAATATATGAGTGTTCTTGCGTTGTGCTCATGATGTGGATAGATTTCATTATTTATGTTTCTTGTGATACATGATTCATTCCATTCATGCATGATTCGTTTCTGTCCACGGGAGTGGAAATTTGATTAAGTCCCATCAATCCAATATGGGCATATGAGACCCACCATTCCAATGTGGGTAGTGTTGACCACCATTCCAATGTGGTAACTTGGACACCCGTATGAAACGTTCTTCATACGGTGATTGGGTCCCCGTACTTTGTGAAGTACGGGCTTAAGTGAACACCGACGGGTGTATCACTCGCTATACCGGTATATGCAGTTGAGAGGCCCATTTTTCATTCCATGTATGCATTCTTACTATGCAGTTTCACAGATTCGTGGAAGATATGTTCCAATGTCTTGATTAATGATTTGTTCCTTTGTACACTGTGAGATTGATGTGGTGCTTGCTGAGTTTCGACTCACTCTTGTTTTCCTGTGTCTATTTTTTTTAGGTGATCCATGATGATATAGTTGCTAGCGGGAGGGCGTAGTCCAAGCACGTTCCACACACCTCAAGAATCACTTATTTATAAAGTTGTTTTATTAATTTATTTGATCCATGAGACGAACTGTATTTTTAATTCATTGGCTATATTCTGTGATTGAACGGTTAAATACTCTTCGTACTTAGTCTTGACTATTTAATTTTGGGAGCAAATTGATTAATAGTTCCGCAAATGAAGTGTATGTTGAAACTGTTAGTAGCATCTTGGCTTCCGAATAGCCAGGGTGTTACAGTTGGTATCAGAGCGGGCTTTAGGTCCGTGATTAGTAGAAAAGTATTAAAATGACACACTATGCACAGTAGGTCCGTGGTGAGTAGAATTCATATAATATGGATGCACTCCGAGAAACAAAGTCACCTGATAATTTAGTTGGCGAGCATGTGCTCTAGTAATTGATCCTTGCACATCATAAGTAGTAGGGATTGTTGTATCAGTGGAAGGGATGTACTCATCATCCTCCCCTTCTTGAATTGGAGTCGTCCTCGACTCAGGGTCATCTTCTGCTCCCAAGTATGGCTTCAAATATGCAATGTTAAATGTGGGAATAACCCCAAAATCTGTCAGTAGATCAAGCTTATATGCATTATTATTAATCTTTTCTAATACTTTAAAAGGATCATCAGCTCTAGGCATCAATTTTGACTTTCTCAAGTTAGGAAACCTATCCTTGTGCAAATGCAACCAAACAAGATCTCCAGGTTTGAATGTTATTTCTTTTCTACCCTGACTACCCGCAAGTTTATATTGTATGTTCATTCGCTTTATATTCTTTTTAGTTGTCTCATGCATCTTCAGAATCAATTCAGCATGTTGTGTAGCATGAATGTTTACCTTTTCCGAAGATGGTAGAGGTAATAAATCAATACGAGAGCGATGAATAAATCCATAAACTACCTGAAAAGGGCACATCTTTGTGGTTGAATGATGTGAACGGTTGTAAGCAAACTCCACATGAGGCAAATATTCTTCCCACATCTTCAAGTTCTTCTTCAAAATAGCCCTCAGCATAATGGAGAATGTCCGGTTGACAACATCAATTTGTCCATCTGTTTGTGGATGATATGTAGTAGAAAACAGTAAATTTGTCCCCAATTTAGCCCATAGTGTCCTCCAAAAGTGACTAAGAAACTTCGTATCACGATCAGACACAATTGTATTGGGCACTCCATGTAATCGAATAATTTCTCTGAAAAATAATTCATCAACATTTGTAGCATCATCGCTCTTATGACAAGGTATGAAATACGCCATCTTCGAAAATCTATCCACGACAACAAAAATACTATACATCCCCCTCTTTGTTCTAGGTAGTCCTAAAATAAAATCCATATAAATATCTTCCCAAGGTACGCTAGGAACATGAAGAGGCATATATAAACCATGTTGATTAAGATGTGACTTAGCTTTGTGGCATGTAGTGCAGCGAGATACATAGCGCTCAACGTTGCACCTCAACTTAGGCCAATAGAAGTGATTAGTCAAAACATCCTCTTTCTTCTTAACACAAAAATATCCCATGAGTCCTCCTGCATGCGCCTCCTGTAACAACAAAAGACGAACAGAGCAAGCTGGAATGCATAGTTTGGTAGCACGAAATAAAAATCCATCATTCACAACAAATTGTTCCAGGTTTTGCCTTCATTACAATTCTGAAAGATATCTTTAAAATCATTATCATGCACATATTGCTTCTTAATTGTCTCTAACCCAAAAATTCTAAAATCAAGTTGAGATAACATGGTATAACGACGAGATAAAACATTAGCAATAACATTATCCTTTCCTTTCTTGTGTTTAGTAACATATGGAAACGATTCAATGAACTCAACTCATTTAGCATGTCTACGGTTCAGATTTGATTGACTACAAATGTGCTTTAATCATTCATGGTCAGAATGTATAACAAATTCTTTGGACCATAAATAATGTTGCCACGTCTCTAATGTCCGAACTAAAGCATATAATTTCTTATCATAAGTAGAATAATTCAGACTAGGCCCACATAATTTCTCACTAAAATACGCAACAGGTTTACCTTCTTGAATAAGCACACATGCAAGTCTAATTCCATTAGCATCACATTTAAGCTCAAAAGTCTTACCAAAATCAGGAAGTTGGAGAAGTGGTGCATGTGTAGGCTTATCTTTCAAAATCTAAAATGATTATTCTTGTTTAGGGCCCCAGATAAAAAGAACACCTTTCTTCGTAAGCTCATTCATCGGTTCGACAATGGTGCTAAAACCTTTGATAAAGCGTCGATAAAATCCAGCAAGTCCGAGAAAACTTCTCACTTGTGTGACCATGTTAGGAGTCGGCCAACTCCGTAAAGCTCCGATCTTGGCTTAATCAACCTCAATGCCCTGTGGAGTAACAACATAGCCAAGAAACAATACTTGATTGGTGCAAAAGGCGCACTTCTTAAGGTTACCAAACAGACATGCATCACGTAGAGCATTAAAAACAGCACGCAAGTGTTCAAGATGTTTCTCTAATGTTTTGCTATATATCAATATGTCATCAAAAATACCATCACAAATTGTCCTATTAAAGCACGCAAAACTTCATTCATTAATCTCATGAAAGCACTAGATGAATTAGTTAACCCAAAAGGCATCACCAACTACTCATATAATCCAAACTTAGTTTTGAATGTTGTTTTCCATTCATCGCCTAACTGCATGCGAATTTAGTGATACCCACTACGCAAATCAACTTTAGAAAACACAGTAGAGCCACTTAATTCATCAAGCATATAATCTAGCCTAGGAATAGGATGACGATATCGAATAGTAATATTATTGATAGCTCTACAGTCAACGCACATACGACATGATCCATCTTTCTTAGGTACCAAAATCACAGGGGCAACACAAGGACTAAAGCTTTCGCGTATGTACTCTTTGTCAAGCATGTCTTGCACTTGACTTTGAATTTCCTTAGTCACTTCGGGATTAGTTCTATATGGCGCACAGTTGGAAAGCAAGGCTCGTGGAATTAAATCAATTTAATGCTCAATCCCCCTAATTGGTGGCAGCCCTGAGGGTATCTCACTTGGAAACACATCAGCAAACTCCTGCAAAATGTTAGCAACAGTAGGAGGCAAAGAAGGAGGCATATCCTGAAAGAAAAATAAGGCTTCTTTGCACACTAAAGCATAGCAATCAGATTTGTTATCTTCCATCTCACAAATATCAGATTTAGTAGCAAGGAAAACAAAACCTTTCAATTTAATTTCATCTTTCCTAGCACTAGGTTCTTTCTTCTTTGAGTGCACAAGTTCTTTAGCTATAATCTAATTTTCATGTTTGCTACTGTCCTTTCTCTATTAGCTCTCTCTAATTCATCCTTTAAAATAGCTTTAGGAGACATGGACAGCAAAGTCATTTTCTTTTCGTTAAACATGAGAGTATACTTATTAGTTATACCATGATGCAATGTATCTCTATCATATTGCTAAGGCCTACCAAATAACAAAGAACATGCTTGCATATGTACTACATCGCAATCAACATAATCATGATAAGAACCAATAGAAAAATATACTCTCACAATGCGCGCTACCTTCAACTTGCCACAATTCTTGAACCATTGAATGTAAAATGGGTGAGGGTGCTGTTGTGTGGTCAATGCAAGCTTGTCAACAATGTCCATGCTCGCCAAATTGTTGCAACTTCCTCCATCAATGATCGCTCGACAAGAATGCTCTTTGAAGACAAGTTTTATTTGGAACAGTTGTAGCGTTGATTCTTCTCAGCACGCTCTATTTGTGCACTAAGTACACGCCTCACTATAAGGTTTAAATACTTATCTGAAATTTGAACACCATATTGTTCCTCGTCGCGCACAGATTCTTGGTCATCATCTGCGAGGTGAGTTGCAAGCATAGCATATCCTTCCTTAAAGTCACTAGCTGAAATATACTCACCATTATCCTTTATCAAGAGAGCCCGTTTGCTATAGCAATCCCACATCATGTGTCCATAGCCCTTGCAGCGATAACATTGTGTTTCTCGTGCTCTACCCATTGAAGCAACCGAAGATGAACTTTGTGCTGGGACTTGTACCATGCTCTTGCTTGTTTTCGGTGCGCGTGATGGTGTAGTGGAAGTAGATGGACATCGGCTGTTGGAGGGGTTCGTAGGTGCAGATGTTCGACTGGAGCGAGTAAATCGTGCTCTTGATTGCCCTTGAGTAGTGCGGCCTGCAAAAGAACCTGTAAAATTTATTTTGTTTTTGGATTGATGTCCATGTATCTCTCTCTCAGCTTTACAAGCAACATGAAACAAGCGAGTTATAGAATTGTATTCTTATAGTCAAGTATGTGTTGAATTTCAATGTAAACCTCTCAAAAATTTAGCCATCTTAGCATCTTCAGTTTCTTCTAAACCACAATGCAACAAACCAGTTTACAATTCTTGATAATAATCCTCTACAGAACTACTACCTTGTCTTAAGTGTTGTAATTTATTAAGCAAATCACGAGAATAATATGAAGGTACAAATCTATACCTCATTGCTCTCTTCGAAGCATTCCATGTTCTAGGTATATTCTGATTAGTACAACAATATTCGCTCCACCAAATAGACGCAAAATCAAAAAACTCGCTAGTAGCAGCCCGAACATTCTTATCTTTAGGGAATTCATGACAAGTAAATTTTTGTTCGACAGTAAGCTCCCATATGAGATAAGCATCAGGATTATATTTTCCAGCAAAAAGAGGAATAGTGAATTTAATTTTATCAAATGCATCATTATAGTCACGTACCTCACGTTGATTTCTTTCCATACCTTGACGATTTTCACGAAGCCGACGATGGTTGCGATCATTGTGAACATTGAATCCATCAAATTCTGTATCAGCAATGTAGTTGTTCACGTCTTCTTCTTCCACCACATCTACCCAAGAGCGGGCAGCAGATGGTGTGCAGCGAGTAGGGGCCTCCTCCACTCTTGCCTCACCCCGGGCCGTGGTTTCAGCAAGTGGCCAATTTTCGAGGAGCGCAACACGTGTGTGGAGCGTTGTGAGGTTGTCGTTGATCTTATCCAAGGCATTGCATACGCTCTCACCGAGCGAGTGCTCATTGTGCCACACGAGCTCTCTCGTGCGAGGTGTGACAGACCCCGCACCCGCATGCTCCAAAGAGTGATTATGGTTATTTCCGCCATGTATAGATCCACATGACCATGCCATTGTATGTAGAAAATAAAGAACAAATCACGATGTATATGTCCCTATGGACTACTTGGTTCAGGAGTTTCATGAGTCACTCTCTCACAATGCCCAACCAAGTTCTTACAAGCTCTTACCAATGCAGCAAGAATGTGGTACAACCGGTAGCTGATTCGTGATACTCTCACTTGTGAATAGCCCAACGATTGCAAGAAAATGGTACCTACTGAGTCAGTAGGAAGTGGAGCTCGGAAGGCTAGTATGTAGCAAAGGAGTAGCAATTGTTCAAATCAGTATGCAAAGTTGAAAAGTAGTTCAAAGTACTAGCCACAAGTGTTGGTCCTAGTCTAAACCAAGTATAGTTAGTGCAACTCGCAAGAATGACTAGGAGCAACGATGGGAAGGTTAGCACAAGAACTATCAAAGCAAGTGAGCAAAGTATTAACTATGACAATCTAAATAAGAAAAAAAAATCAAGAAAGGAGCCAGTTCTGAATTTTTTCTTTTTTCTTCTTCTCCTTTTCTTTGCTCTCTTTTTCGCCCTCTATTTTTTTGCCCTCTTTTTTTTTTTGCGAATCCGCACCTGACTCAAATCTCTTCGAAATCCTATTTCGGGCCTAGGGAGTTATATGGGTCACAAACTTTTCGTAAAAGGTAGGGGTATAAAGGTAATTTCTCTCTAAACTACCTTCAGGCCTCGAGGTTCAACCAATTAACCAACCAAAAGTAATAGACTAAATGCTAAAGATAAATCAACAGTTACCTTTGGCGTAAAAGCTAAAGATCAAAACAATTTTAGTACAAGACTATTATCATCACAGAGTATTCACCTCAAGCGCACTAAACCACATTGCAATACATTCCAGGAGCAGTATCAAGCCCACCACATTGCATCGGTTACCTTTGAGCATCGAGGAGAAGGATGAGTAGGGAGCACCGGAGTAGAAAGGCACGATGTCGAAGGGGAGGCGCACCGGGCTCAGGGGAGGAGGACGTGTGATGAACTAGAAGGTCCTTGTTTGTTGGCCCAATCTTTCAATGAGAACGATAAGTTCGGTAGTCGTCTCTCAACTCTCACGATCCTCGCTACGAACATGCAAGGCTCGAAACCATGCAATCGCTGAACTGCTCGACAAGTCGTTATCAACCGTGCACGAATACCCGGATGACCTGATCACGAAGATCAATTCCTGCATACTCCGAAGAAGCAAGCAAGAACGAGGTAGAAAGCAATCTGAATTGCAAATATATGATTGAGTTCAAAAGGTGGGATTCCGCAGAGGTCCTTTACGGTTGGTTTAGTCGACACAAGTGAAGAATGAGAGTTTTCACAATAGAGAAACTAATCAAACGAAATCCAAGGAAACTAGAGGGGGTACGTCCTCCACAAATCTAAAAGAAATGGCGAGGTGGGACTAAACTCACTGGTTACTGTTCATATGAACAGTAACCACACCCCAGGTGGGCCGCCGGCATATGGGCCAAGTTGAGTATTATTACAAAGCCCAATTTGGCCAAAAAAAAGGAGATATAACATCTTCTTTTAATGATTACGGTCAGTCCAGAAGGAATTTGGAGGTGAAACTAGATCCGTTGGAAAGAGGACGAAATAAGCTTTCCATCAAGTACTCGTGGACATCCAACGGACTCTGTATGTGAAAGTTATGCATGTTTTAAGTTGGTGCTGTCAGGCTGATTACAGAGGCCGAACTGGATTCCAAAACGAGTCCAGCTCGAATGCTTGCTTGTCTTGGACCAAAAGTGACATGGTGTTGATAAGTTAAGTGAAGCGTATGAGCTCTTGTACATGGAACAGCAAGCATAACAAATATGGTTGTATCCATAGGGGTCACGTCCTCATCATCCCCCCTTTCTTGAAAACAAAGCCGTCCTCGGCTTTTGATAAGCTGAATATAGGGTAACAAAGAAGCCAAGGTGTATGCATGGTATATGTATATGTCATCTGTTTTAACGGTTATTCGTTGTTGCACAATTAATGTTAGAAGACAGCAGCGATCATAAAAGATCATCGTATTATTAATCCAAGAGTAATCATCTACGCGAATGATCAAAACAAAATTTCTCACACAACAATTATTGCAACTAGTTTTGCAAATGTAAGTAAGCGTTTATGCAATTCAAATATCAGAAGTTGTAAACTTGCATTGCTAGCACATATGGGCAAATCTACAACTTTTGGAATCAAACAACATTCATCCATATAATCAGATTTCAATCGAGCAATAGCAAATTCATCTAGCAATGGTGAAAAGAATTGTAAGTTCTTACATACTTCAGCATCAATATCCGTATTGTCAATATGAGATGGTGCAATAAGGGATGAACACATATGCATTGGATGAGCAATAAATTTTATTTCCCTCTTATATTAAACAAGATTCAACACACAATAATTGTTATCCAAAACAGCAAGCTTTAATTCATCCATGTGATGACAAGTTATGCATATTCGATATACCAAAAATTGATTGTCTACACCATAATCTCCAATCAAATTAAACTTATATCCAGGGGTGTAGGCACTAAATAAGGATTTCGAACAAGCAATTATAGAAACTTTCTGCATAGCATGTGACAATTTCATAAGTGGATCCAAATAATGTAACATAAAGAGTCAGCAGAAGAAATTCTAGTCAAAACTTCTTTATGTCTAACCAATTCCACATGATCATTGTATGTGATTAACTCATCACATGAAGTACTCACAATAGTAGGCAATTCAATTATTTCATCACATGGTGTACTAAAGTCAACAGGTAAATCAACAATGTTATCACATGGTGCACTCAAGTCAGCAGGCAAATCAATCAAATTATCACATGATTCATGCAGATTGTTAATAATATTAGATTTTGTATCTATGGAATTAATATCTGCCTTATCAACACTAGGTTCCTTCACCTCATGTGATTCAATGGTTTCTACTATAATCTGATTTTCCCTTTGTCCTATGATACTAGGAATAAAAGATGGATATTGATCTCAGATTAAGTGTTCAAATCAGTACCTTTGGTATTACCTTGTAGGCTCGACTCAGATGATGTTGGTACTAGAGGCGGTGAATTGTCACGAGCTTTCCCTTCTTCTTCTTGCTATAGCTCAATTACCAATGATGGAGCTTCAATTGCCAATGAGCGAGCCAATGATGTAAGGCTATGAGATAGAGTGACGCTCACAGCAGTAGGGGCGGCAATCATAGTAGGAGCAGCAGTAGAAGGAGCAACCGAAGATGATCTTAAAGCCGAGGTGTGTATCATGCGCTTGTTTGTGTCATGTACACATGAAGGTGTAGTGAAAGTCGATGAAAGTGTATGACTAGTCTTAAATTGTCGTCCTTGTACTTCCTTTTCAACAGTGCAAGCAAGACGAAACAAGCGAGTGACAGTTGGTGGTTTATAAACAAGTTTATCCTAAATGTGATGGTTTAATCCTCCTAAAAATATAGTCATTTTAGCATCTTCAGTTTCTTCTAAGCCACAACGAGACCAAGCAGTTTGCAATTCTTGATAGTACTCTTCTACAGTGTTACTACCTTGGTGTAAACGTTGTAATTTATTCAGCAAATCATGAGAATAATATGAAGGCACAAATCTAGCTCTCATAGCTCTCTTCATAGCATCCCAAGTTCTAGGTATGTTCTGATTAGTACGACAGTATTCACTCCACCAAATAGATACGAAATCATAAAACGCACAGGTAATAGCCCTAACTTTTAGATGATCAAGAAATTCATGGCATGCAAATAATTGTTGTACAGCTAATTCCCATGTGAGATAAGCATCAAGGTCATAATTTATAGCAAAAGAAGGCACAGTAAGTTTAATTTTACGAGACGTACTATCACAATCATATACCTCCCGTGGTGCAGAAAATTATCTCAAGCGTGCATCTTCCTCGTTCACTTTCTTGCACTCCCGTCCAACGGTTCGAAGAAGATGTGGATATATCTTGCAATCATCCCGAGAACCTGCCATAGTTAGTACAAAACAAGGAAACAAATCACAAATATATGTCCCTATCAACTACTAGTTTCTGGAGACTCAACCAAGTCACTCACACTCGAGCTTATACTCAGTTCTTACAAGTTCTTACCAATGCAGCAAGGAAGTGGTACAACCGGTAGCTGATTCGTGATACTCCTACTTGCGATCAGCCCAACGATTGCGAGGGACGGCACCTGCTGAGTTAGTAGGAAGTGGAGCTCGGAAGGCTAATATGTAGCAAGGGAGTAGCAATTATTCAGATCAGTATGCAAAGTAGAAAAATTATTCAAAGTACTAGTCAATGTTGCAGATCCTAGCCTACTTAAAGTTAGCTAATTAAAGCCCCACTAAGAGATGTGTATGTACACATACGCAAAGATAAATGTGACTTGATGTAAGCAATGAAAAACCTCACAACAAGTGCTAGGAGAGATGCTAACCAACTACTCAAACTTCTTTGTAGGGCACAAGATTGTTCATACGATTTAGAGCACAAAAACGGAATAACGTGCAGCATAAACAGCCCTTTAGTTCAAGCAGAAAACAACAGTTAGTCTCGAGAGATGAAAGATCAAATTTTTATATGACTTATATATACTCGTTTGAAAGGTTTCGACGATATCTACAACTTTGCAGTTGAGGTGAACCCCAAATTCCGAAGAGAAGACCAAAAGAAATAGCAAAAACCAAAACTAAAAACTTGTGACGCGAATTGGGGGTTGAAGATGGCCGATTTTGGGGTCCCCAGAGGGCGACTAGTGGCTTAAGTGGAAAGGACGCACTGTAACACCCCAGCCCAACACTGAGCCTAGGATGCCACCACACTACTCTTTACACTAATAAATATCGACACACTATATAATTACAGCAAGAAAACAATGATAATCATATCCATGGACCACAAAAGAGCAATGCATAATTATGGATCAAGTGATAATAAATAATCAATGGGAATGATAACCAGGTAATTAATCCAAAGTAGCATCAACCAATGAGCCCAAATTAATACAGCAAATAGTCTAGTCCAAATGATGTCCTAAACTTTATTCAATCTCTAACATGTCCAAGTGTAATCCAATTGTGAATGAAAAGATTATGAAGGTAAATGATCATGTGTTGCCCATGTGCCCTACTCGCTCTCAGTTACGGCGTCCTCGAAGATCACCTAAAGACAACAATAGAGCAAGGGTGAGTCCACAACTCAGCAAACACATCCATAAACAACGAACAATAATAAATCCACAGCATTCAATAACTTCATTATCATCACAGGTACTTCTATTTGATTCACATCCATTAATCTCATGTATCAATGCAATTCTAATCTACATGTCCACATGCACTTCTTTCACGTATACGCAGATAGCGTGAGTGAATGCTCGCGACAACATTCACTCTCAAGCCCGTTCCTCCATAAGGATCGGGGACCTCCTCCACTCCCGTGGAGTTGTGATCATTCATGATCACCTGCTCATATGCAAAGATGCTTATGAATGCAAACATGCAAACTCCATCATAAACATCATATCCAACTTTTCATCATGCTTGTCAACAAAGATATAAACATACCAATTATTTGTTTGCAATTAAACATAATAAAAGCACAACAATAATGGTAATAGAAGATAAAGAAAACAGTGATCGATCATTGATCGCTGTCTACCATGCACTTGCCTTTACTAGTTGCGACGCACAATTTGACTAGCAGATGGCAACAAGTACGGCGCCTCTCCTACATTAAATACACCAATCTCAATACAAGCTACAGCATCATAAGAACAACAATCAATCGACATCGCTCCTACACGTCCCCAAATATACCACGTTACTCCGGTACCGAATAGTTACCCATAGCTGTCTTGGTACTAAAACAGACGTAACTTTTGACTCGAAAGTCCGATCACCACAAACCACCCCATTCTGGATTCTTTATAAAATTATCCACATTTTCTTAGATTACACAGTCTTCTAATTAAATCATCTAACCCTCCGTATTTAGCCCAGAAAACCGATCTGTCCGCTTCGGAACATCAGTCTTCCTAATTTCATAACTTTTGTTTTACTCAACCAAAATTCGCGTTCTCAGATTCTACAGAACCATTGGACAATTATCTACAACTTTCATGTAGATCAAAAACTCTAATTAAGCTATTTACTATTTTTAATCTACAGTCTACCAAAACAGCGCCGAAAGACGACAACCGTAAAAACAGCGGTCTTCCGAAAATCATAACTCGAATTCTACTTGTCCGATTGACATGATTAAATATGCTGTAGAAAGATATAGAAATTATCTACAATTAACTAGTAGATGACCTTTCCAAAATTCTCCATTACGATATCCGAATAAATCGTACAACAGAACAGCAGGCTAACGGATCTATTAATCGACCTCTCTATTAGAAAATTATAAAACCTCACTAATTAAATATACAAAATCGAGAAAAATACTAGATCGTTACCCACTATTTGGCGTACTGCAAAGGAATTGCTGGGCCCTTCCGCTTCTCTTGGCGTAACAAGAGTAACGCGGCAAAGACAACAATGGCAAAGAAGAAGACAACAAAGACAAAGAGCGATCCAAAGAAGACTGGCGAGAGCCACGCTAGGGGCGGCTCCACGCGCAGCGCAGCGCCGCCACGACTCCACGCGCAGCTGTACACGGCAGAAGAAATCCAGCGGCAATGAAACATCGGTGGAATCAAGCAGAAGCGATCGGCGGCCGGCTTCCAGCGATCCACGCCAAGAGGCGCAGAAAAGCAAAGACGGCCAGCAAGAAGAGTCTTGGCGGCGGAAAGAACCAAGAATAAGAAACGCGCGACAGGACGGCAGCGGCAGTCCACGCGCGCAGGAGGCGGCAACACAGCAATCTAGCGGCAATGCCAGAATTCTTTGGCGCAGCCTACGCAGAGTTAGCGGGGAAAAATAGTCAGGCGGATGGAAAAAATGGCTAGGGTTTTCTAAAAAAAATCCACCACTATTTATACAGCTCTTAAAAATTCTGAAATTCTATTTTCCACGTATACTAAATTCTTTAATTACGCACAAGCCCTAAATTCTTTAACTAATTAAATTATTATTATTATTGTTATTATTATTATTTTTCAGAATATTACACGCACCTCGTCGTTAGATTTCCAACGAGCACTAGAACTTCTAAAACGGACACCGTGTGCAAAAGTTATGCCCATTTTACTGAAGGTGTCTCGGAAACGGAATCGTACTCGAACTCGAAACCGACACAGGATCAATCTTGAAACTGCTATATCTTTTGATTCCGTGAGCCAAACTTGCTGAACTTTTTGTGCACTCTTATGGATATATGTAGAAGGACTCCACCAATTTTTACTGGTCTTGGGCGTCAGATTATTTTTTATTTTTTTTTACCACGGCTTTTGTTCTGTGTGCGGCCACTTTCTCCTTCTATTATTTGCCGCCCCTAGGGTTTTCCACAAGTCGCGAATAAGGTGTTCTCTCTTTTTTTCAGATTAGAGGAGTTCTAACCCACGAATTTTCTGTTTTAGATGCAAAAACTAAGAACCCTAAAGAACGATTAAGCGACGCAAAGAAAAAATACGATAAGCAATCTAGACAACGACCAACTAAACAATAACTAGAACAAAATATCAGCAACTAGACACGATAATGCAACCAAAGATTCAACAAGCAAACTGAAATAAAAAATTGCAAAGGCTTAAATGGCTAGGTATGGATGATATATGCGAATTTTTTTTCTTTGTCAATTTTCTGGACTCTAGTTATGAAAAATGAATCTACTACTAGAAAAACTGGAAACTATCACCAATAAACTGTAGCTATGATACCACTTGATGAACCCGAAGGTCCTTGTTTGTTGGCCCGATCTTTTAATGAGAACGATAAGTTCGGTAGTCGTCGCTCAACTCTCACGATCCGGGCTACGAACATGCAAGGCTTGAAACCACGTAATCGTTGAACATCTCAACAAGTCATTATCAACTATGCACGAATACCTGGATGACCTGATCACGAAGATCAATTCCTGCATACACCGAAGAAGCAAGTAAGAACGAGGTAAAAAACAATCTGAATTGCAAATATATGATTGAGTTCAAAAGGTGGAATTCCGCAGAGGTCCATTATGGTTGGTCTAGTCGACCCAAGTGAAGAACGAGAGTTTTCACAATGGAGAAACTAATTAAACGAAATCTAACGAAACTAGAGGGGTGCGTCCTCCTTAAATAGGGGATGAGCCACAAATCTAAAAGAAATAGCGGGGTGGGACTAAACTTGTGGGTTACTGTTCATGTGAACAGTAACCACACCTCGTGGGCCGCCGGCATATGGGCCAAGTTGAGTATGATTACAAAGCCCAATTTGGCCTAACAAGGAGATATGACATCTTTTGATGATTGCGGTCAGTCCAAAAGGAATTTGGAGGTAAGTCTGGATCTGTTCGAAAGAGGACGAAATAAGCTTTCCATCAAGTACTCGTGGACCTCTAACGGACTTCGTGTAACACCCTGACCCAAAATCGGCTCAATGCCCAGCCCACCGTGGGGCGGACCCGCCACACATAGCACCTCACTTACACTTTCGTCCTCGCTTCGTGTAAAAGGGTTAACCCGGAGGTGCTACGTTTGGATCCAACAGGCATTATATACTACTACAACTCACTTGAGACAAGCAATGTGGGACTAATCCCACCACACAACTCCTCATGGGCCACATGGGCTACACTCTGGCGTGTCGGGTATTACATTCACCCCCTTAAGGGCCGACGCCCTCGGCAAAGATACCGCATACGCTGCAAATGCCTGTAACCACCCCTCGGTACACGTCCGTGCGTCCAAAGGTCGCGACATATGCCATGCCATGTGTCCACTCGGGCCCACATGCGCCATGCGCCATATGCCCGCTTCGCTCCCGCACGCGCCGTGCGTGAGGTTGATGCTCGATACCAATCAGTAACACCTCGACCCAAAATCGGCTCAATGCCCGGCCACCGTGGGCGGACCCGCCACACATAGCACCTCACTTACACTTTCGTCCTCGCCGTGTAAAAGGGTTAACCCGAGGTGCTACGTTTGGATCAACAGCATTATATACTACTACAACTCACTTGAGACAAGCAATGTGGGACTAATCCCACCACACAACTCCTCATGGGCCACATGGGCTACACTACGAGCAGGTCGGGGTATTACACTTCGTATGTGAAACTTATGCTTGTTTTAAGTTGGTGCTGTCAGACTGATTCCGGAGGCCGAACTGGATTCCAAAACGGGTCCAGCTCGAACTGCTTGCTTGTCTTGGATCAAAAGTGACATGGTGCTGATAATTTAAGTGAAGCGTACGAGCCCTTGTACTTGGAACAACAAGCATAACAAATATGGTTGTATCCATAGGGGGTCATGTCCTCATCAAGGTGACACGTGCTCGGGGAGGTGGCAGTGAGCGCAATAATGGTTGCCGAACGTGAAAATGTTCAACTGCTAGTTTACTATGTAAGTGAAGTTTTACACGGGCCTAAGGAGAGCTACCCTCAGGTCCAAAAACTTCTATTTTCCCTCCTCATGTCTTCGAGGAAACTAAGGCATTAATTTTAGGCGCATAAGATAATTGTGTCGTCTGCGTTTCCCTTAGGAGTGGTGCTCCAGAATAGAAAAGCAACGAGACGCATGGCAAAATGGTCAGTAGAACATGGGGAATCCGACCTCCATTTTGTGTTCTGAATGGCCATTAAATCCCAGATATTGGTAGACTTTGTCACCGAATGAACAAATCCTGAACCTATTCAGGATCCCCAGTACGATACCCACAACTAGTGGACGATGTACTTTGACGGGTAACTTACTTTAAGTGGCTCGGAGGCTGGGGTAGTCCTGGAATCTCCTACTGGAGAGACCTTAAAATATGTCATTCAATTAAACTTTCAGGCAACTAACAATGTGGTAGTGTACGAATGTTTGATGGCTGGCATACGAGCTACGAAAGCACTCGCAATTTGACGACTCTCATGAGAGGAGACTCTCAAGTAGTCGTGAATCAGGTCAAAAAAAAAAGAGCACCAGTACTCTAATTCAACCATGTCTCGGTACTTATCGGAGGTTCGAAAGCTAGAAAAGTATTTTTTTTGGTTTCGAGTTACAATTTCCTCGTAGACCAGCTTGCTCATATGACTTCTTCCCGGTCACAAGTACCAAAAGGGGTTTTCTTGGAGCAACTCCAAAAGTCATACTCGATGACGATCTCAAGGCAGATCGCATATCCCGAAAGGCCAAAATGTATACTTTGGTCGAAGGAGTCCTCTACAAACGAGGCACTCAAGGGGGACTCATGCGCTGCATATCGCAGAGGGAAGGACTAAACTTCCTTCACGACATACACAGGGGCATCTGTGGAACCTATGCTTCCTACAGAACGCTGGTCAGAAAGGCCATTCGACAAGGTTTTTACTGGCCAACAACCCTCTATGATGCTAAAGAGTTGTTTAAAAAATATGTACAATGCCAGTTTCATAGCAGGCAGATACACCAACCAGCTCAGGCATTGCAGACAATTCCTCTATCTTGGCCTTTTGTGACCTAAGGTCTCGATATCCTATTACCGTTCTCAAAGGCTCCAGGAAGTTTCGAGTTCCTTTTGTGGCCATTGATACGTTCACAAAATAGATCAAAGCCAAACCTGTGACTGAGATAACAACGGAAGTAGCAAAACGTTTCATGATGAGATGCGTGATTACTCGGTTTCGGATCCCAAGTCGAATAATCACATATAACAGTAAGCAATTTTGGAGTGTAAAATTTCATAACACAGTTACGCCTTTGTTGCCTATCCTCAAAGCAATAGGGCAGTCGAAAGAGCGAATGACCAAATAATGCAGGGAATCAAAACTCGAGTCTTCGACCAGCTTGTCAAGCGCTCTTGGGTACAAGAATTACCCTCAATATTATGGGCAATTCGTACGACTGCTAGTCGGGCCAGAGGTGAAACACTTTTTTTCCTAGTTTTCGGCGTCGATGCCATGCTTCCACTAGAAATAAAGATCAGGTCAACACGAGTCGAAACTTACAACGATTCTAACAAAGAACAACTTCGAGAAGATGGAATCAATCTACTCGAAGAGAAGAGAAATCAAGCCTTAATCAATTTAGCAGTCTACCAACAAGCCCTGCGCAAATTCTACGATTGTAAGGTCCAAACTCACAGCCTTGCTGTAGGTGACATGGTATTTAAGAAAATTCAATCACGGTCTAGTCAAAACAAGCTTTCCCCCAAGTGTGAAGGTCATTGCACAGTGGTCAAAGTTATGCAACCAAGTTCAGTACTACTATCAATGGGAGAAGGTTGAATTCTCTCGAACTCTTAGAACATCGACCAGTTACGCAAATTTTATGCGTAACCAACTATCTCGATAATAAAGTATCAAGTTCTTTATATATTTATTGTCTTACTTTGAGTAGTGCTTCGATAATTTTTTGACTATCCCCTGCTTGTAAGTTTTTCTACAACTAGTACCCACCACTCCTTTACACTAGTCGAAAGGATAGGAACAACACCTAGTCGAAGCCTTTCCTTTTTGCACGTGGTCCTGCCCACTAGAACTTCCTAGTGTCAACTCGTTCCTCACTTTTGCTGCCAACACAAATAGCACGGGTTCAACAAACATGGTCGTAATATTTTCAAGCCAACTCTTAGTACCATAGTTTATTTCTTCATTCGTTTTGAAAAATACTCTAAGTAGAGTACACTTTGGTAATTGGTTCGACTACTCATGGTAAACTCAGTTGGTTCTAACTGGCCGGAGAAAGACACAACACCTAGTTCAAGTATTTCCTCTCTGCACGTGGTCCTGTCCACTAGAAGGAACTTCCTAGCATAGTCCTGTTTCTAACTCTTGCTACCAGGGCAAACCTATTGAGTGCACCCAAAAAGGTTGAACGATTCTAAAGGAACTCCAGCATCCTTTGCGTGCTGCTCCTCCAGCGCCTTTATTCTTCCATATTTTTACTTATTGATACGGGTAAGCTCATTGATGACCAAGGACTTTTAGTCGGCCTCGGTTTGAAATTACCCATATCGATCTCTTTTTTTTGAAAAAGAAAAGGAGTTAGAAAAAGAAAAGAAAATTCATTGAGATAAACAGTTTTAAGTTCAGAACTTATTGTTTATTATACTCTATAACTCAAAAGCTGCAAAGTTTGCCTCCTGAAGTTTCTTCATCATGTCGATTTTTTCTTCATTTAGCTTCTGTGTCCTGACTTTTTCGTAGTCGAGTGCATCGGCCAAGGACTTTTCGTCACTCTTGAACATGCAAAGGTTAGAGTAGACATGAGAATTGTACAAGTAGTCGAAAGACATAAGACTACATGTGACAGTGACTTACCATCTTTCTGCTTTCTCGTAGACTTGTACTTTTTGTAGTCTTAATAGCACAAGTTGCATGTGGTATTCACCAACAGTGGCAACTTATTCCAAAGTTTTCTGAATGGAGAAAGAAAGTAAGAAGCAAGAAATAACCAAATATGTAAATGTTTGGTATCAGATACTTACATTAATGGTTGTTTGAGAAAAATTGGGAATCTTTGAGTTCATTGATCTCTTCAACTTGGTCCCACTATATTTTTTGAAGACCCTCATCATCAAAAATATTTCCCTTATTAGGAATGTCCTTAGGGTGTGGAACTCGGTCACGAGACCTAAACGAAGAAGACCCCACAATGGATGATGGGCCAAAGAACTCGGAAAAGACGTCGAAGAAGTCTTCTTCCTCTCCTTCGTTGCTGGCATCAGCAATTTTTCCTTGAGGACCGAGAAGAGTATTGTCGATGGTCAAATCGTCGATCTTATGAAAATATATAGAAATAGAGGAAAATAATGTGTATCTCCTGGAAGAGAATGGGATCGCTCTTTGTTTCTATGAACTAGCTGTTTACAAGGAATGCCTACGATCAGGCAAAGGACTAATTCTGGTTACACTGAGTATGATGTTGGCTATGCTACTGAAAATAGATTAAAACTATGAATCTAATACCAGTAGCCTCTTGTCTTTCTTCGCTGTCTGTCTTGCTCTCTCCTACTCCTTCTCCTTCCATGCTCCATCTTTAAATAGCTTTCGAAGAGGTGGCAGTTGTTTTCTGGAGAAGACGAATGTGCGAAGCGTTGCGTCTGGTCAGAGGGAGGTGGTAGTTGATTAAAGTATCAACTGATGTGCGGTTAAATATCAGTGAGACATTCGACCATTAGTCAGTGTCTTAAGATTATGTAACGTCGTGTGGTATGGAGTATACAACACGTGTTCCATTCATCACACGGTAAAGGATATACCTGTATTTGGATCCAGATATCAGTTCATAGCTTTACGAGCAGTTAACTGGTCGGAGACTAGGTACGGGATCTTGTCCGACCAGGGTATTTATTATGTAACCTTTGGAATCTTTACGACCAGTGAGGTTGTTAGCCTTAGGGGTTACGACCACGAAGACGTATGGTCTTTTCTTATGTATTAAAGTAATGTTGGAAATATGCTCTAGAGGCCATCATAAAGATGATTATATTTCAATATGTTCATAACATTAGATAATATGTTATCTTGTTCATAGAATAATATCAATAATATATATTATCAAGTATGTGACTTGATTATAAAACTCTATATTTCTGTGATGATTATTCTTAAACATTCCCTGGTCGGAAACATATAAGAACATATTTGAATAGACTAGCATATGTATTGGTTGATGACTATGTTTCACAAGTCATGGATATGGAGATATCAAACCAATAATATGGACACATGTTAGAGAACATGGTGTTGGAAAAGACCCACCTTGAGACACTGTTGAGATTGTTATGATTCTATGTATCATTAGTTGGTCTCAAGCAATGATGATGTATAATCCTTAGACCTGATATCAGCATAGTTTTTTACATATGTAGTAGCACTCTTAGGGGTTGCCAAACACTACTCGTAACTGGGTAGTTATAAAGGTAGCTTTCGGGTATGGTATGAAATATGTGGAGGGATGTGACTGATCGGATATGGGATTTGCCCCTCCTAACATAGCAGGAGAGATGTCTCTGGGCCCCTCGTTGTGGTCGGATAAAGAAAGTGCATGGCCATGGCACTAGTGGTCGAAGTGTCGACCACATGAAGTTATTCGACACTTGATCGAGAAAGTATTGAACAGTCCATGGAAGATACAAAATCTCACCTGGAGTTCAACCAGACATCGTGAGGCAAAGGGGGTATACACGAAAAGGTTTTTCAGTTCGATCATATACGGACTAATCGTATGGAGATATGAGCTGGTCGTAGGCTGGTCGAACATGGTCACTAAGTTGTCGAAACCTAGTCGTAAGGAGTTACGAATTGGTCGATACAAAATATGAACTGGTTGTATAGAGATACGAGTTGGTCGTTAGTGATATTGACCTGGTCGTAGATCATATTGCATTAAGGTTCATCCGATATATTCTATGTGTGTTTAGGAATCGTTATGTGCTGCTAGGTACCGCTGACGACTAGTGGTCGGAAAAGAATTTCCGACTCACAACCGATTACACATGAACCTATAGGGTCACACATTTAAAGGGCTGAGATTTGATTTGGATGGTGATCCGAATTCTTGTAGGTCTCGAGTTCGAAATGGGCCTCAAGTTCGAGATCCATCATGGATGTCTATAAATAGAGGGGTGGTGGCAAGGGGTGTGACGACGATCTTTTGAAGAACTTTTCGAAACCCTAATAGCCACGCCTTTCTCAACCACGCTGTTGGTGCTATCACTCCAGCGCGTGGTGTCCCTGCCCCGTATGTGTGGATACCTTGGAGGTGTTGTTGCGAAGCATCAGCACTAGGACGATCGCAACTCACTACGACCACTCGGAGGAGCAGACGCGCGGCGAGTACATCTACTCAAAGGAGCAGATGCGCGGTGAGTACGACTACTCGTAGGAGAAGACGTGCGGCGAGTACGACCACTCGGAGGAGAAGACGCGCGGCGAGTACGACTACGACCGCATCATCTCGCTACATCGACTCTACTTCCGCTACGAGTCGGCGCGTCTAGTGGTAATCTCGTGATCTATTACTAGTGGATGTTCCTTGGTTGCGCGGTAAAAAATTTATTTTGTGCTATCATAGCCCTCCCGCGATCCTTTAAGTAATACATAGAGGTTTTAATCCTCGTCAATTAACTTCCACAATCTCCTTCCTCGCACGGTGATCAGAGGTCCCTTCTCCATCTTGACCAGTTGTAGTTGATGATCGAAGGACCAAGTCCCTTGTATGATTACTGATATATTCAATAATCGGCTTGGTCACCACAACAACTGGGTCATCCACCATCTTTGCCCCCACTTCTACGATCACTTCAGTGGTCGTAGCTGTGTTAGTGAAAGTAACTTCCTCCACCACAAAAACAGTGGTTGATCCCTCGACCACCTCTACTGTTATCTCTTCAATTACAGAAGAAACAATAGCAGGCCTCTCAATAGGAACATCCTCGTGGGCTGGAGGAGCGGTACTAAAATCGTAGAACAGAAAGAACATGTCAAGTTATGAAAAACAAAAGGTAAATGTTATTCTTATCTTTTGATTTTTACATATCATGGCTTTCTATATTTAATTGGGAATCCAAAAGAGACCTTCCCTAAGGAAGATTTCTTTCTCTTCTTCTCTTCAACTGCCTTAATCTTCGTGACACTTTCTATCCTTGGGGGACTTTCGGTGCCACGAGATTGGGAGATCAGGGCTTCTTCGACCATGTCTGGTCGAATATCTTGTTGAACGTTTGGGACCTCTACGACCACGTCTCGTCGTAGGTCTAGAACGAAGACCAAAGCTTTCGAAGCTTCCTACCCCTCTTGGTGATCGAAACTTGTTTCGACCAACTGAGGGACAGCACCTACTTCGACCAAGAACTCTGCTGATGCAGCAGTATCATTCACAAAAGATACAAAACTTCTTCAGTTCTCCTTTTCTAGTTGCTTGACAAAGCGATGAGAGGCAGAAACTAAAAATGTCTTGTTATCGTAGTAGAATGGTACCTTGATCTTGGGGGCTTTAGGAGCAATCACTTTGACCGTGCCCCCTTTTCTCTAAAGCGATCACGTCTGCAAAGAGTTTCTGGACAGACTGGCCGGAGGAGCATAGCTTGAGCCTTCGCCTTGCTTGTTGGCAACCTTCACAGGACGACGCCTTTTGGCTGGAGGAATTTTGTCTTCCTCTGGCGCCTTTTCAACAATCTTCAATTCGACCTCTTGGTCATCTCAATAATCTGCCATGCCTACTTTCTATAATAAACAGAAAAAATGACATCACTTGATGGTCGAAATTTATGACCACAAAATCCTAAAGAAGAAATCAACTCTTGATTACCATTAGGCGTTCTTCCCTTTCCTTTGTGGACACGACCGCCAAGATCGAGGAACCCATGTCATTGTAGGCACTGGAGCTTTCTCACAAACGAGTTTGACTCGAGCATCAATTTCTTTTGTGAGAGATCTACAATGGCAAAGAAACTACTTAACAATCAAGCTCAAAATTAATAAAAAAAGACTTGAGTTGAAAGATTACTTACCTTCCTCGAAATCCCTACTCGAATCTTTAGTCCCCAAGTACATTCACATGGGATGTGCTCGGTTCTTCAAAGGGCTCATGCGGCGTGCGATGAAATCTCTCACCACGTGCCATCCGGTAAGCTCTCTTCTCTCAAGTCTTTTATGGCTCGGATAAAAGGAGCGATTCGGTCGAGGTTGCCGGGAACTGAATCCCAAGAAGAACTCTTCTCGGCAGCTTTCCCTACGAAGAAGAGGTTGTCATCCTTGGTTGTCTTCCAGTAGAACCACATTTTCTTCTATCCTGGCCACGACGACGGGAAAACATCTGAATGTACTCCTTCGACTTCTCGTCGTGGAGCTTTAGACCGCAGCTACCTACGATTTCGTCTTGTCTACTCACCCCATAGAAGTACTGGAAGAGCGCAAAGTCTAGTCGAATCCCTAGGTAAGCTTTGCACAAGTATACAAATACACTTAACATTGTGATGGAATTATGAATAAGACTCGCCAATTCCACCTCAAGGTGCATGAGTACGAGCGTAAGAAAAGGGTGAGCAGGCAATCGAAAGCCACATTCACAATATGCTTTAAATACTAGAATGGTGTCTTCCTCATCCGAGGGACAATGTTGTCCAGAATCTTCCATCCACTTCACGTAGGCCTTCTTTGGTATCTTCTCGGCGGCGACCAACGCTTTCATGTTTGCCTCATCCATCTCTGATACCGCCCATTGAGAAAGGGCTCCGACCATCTTCATTAGGTGAGGTTGATTTGGATTTAGAAATATTTCAAGAAAGCATCAATTTGGTTGGCGGCGAAGAGAACAAGGGCTCGAAGAACAGTTGAAGCAAATGGGGAAAAATAAAAACCCTAAGACACGTCCGCGGTGGATCTTTATAGCCGCAGGTTTAAGTTAGAGATCGTGGGAACCCAGTAGTTGCAACCACTTTGGGAACCGTATCTACAGACAGGTCCGTGAGAGTCAATTAGGATTATTTAATTTGTCTGCTCGGGAAAATCGATTATGTCTTTACTACTCAAGCAAAATTACCTTCTTGACCAAGTCGATTTCTGGTCAAATGAAATACCAGTCGGAAAGACCCTACTTCCGACCACCAATCTACGACTCCCGTACCAAGTAAGTTATTTTCACTTGAAGCTGGGGGGCTAGATGACGAGGATCTAATCATCCTCATTTAATTATTTATTTATTAGTCTAATTATAAATAGTAATATCTTTATACTTCTCACAAGTATACCCTTTACTGTACATAAGGGAGAAGCTTAACCGAGTGGTCGTAAGTCTTACTACGACCACTCCCTAGTCGTAAGCCTTTCTACGACCAGCCTCTAGTTGTAAGCTTTTCTATGACCCATCTCTGGTTGTAAGCCTACTCTATGATCACCTATTGGTCGTAAGTTTATCCACACCCACCCTATAATTGATGGAGTCTACAGACATGTGGGCCTAGTCGATTAAAGAGCCTTATACACCGTGTTCAAACACACGGTGTAGTTAATATACACTGTTATTCTCTAGAATAACTGCACATTTTATATCTCTACCTCTAACAATAACTGCCTAGCGATGTGGGGGTTATCTCTCTGACAATAACCTTCATCAACCGGTTCATCATTTGAAACGTTGAGACACCTCTTGAATTGGAGAAACTGCAACCTCTTCGTACACCATTTAAAACCTCTTCGTACACCATTTAAAGGATGAAGTCAACAGATAGAGGGGCAACACGATCTGGAGCAGAAGACATTAGGTTGTAGTCTTCCTCTTGATTGTAATCAGCACATTCAATACATCAACACAGGGGTAGGGTTGTTATTCTCTTTGGAAAAGGCTTGAACCTGTATAAAATCCCTATGTCATTCTCTGTGTGCCTCTAAATCTAGGAGTGATTTAGAAGACCCCCCAAATAATCATTCATAAGATCAATAGTAAAACATCGATAAGGTCTTACTCCCAGAGTTGCTGGCTTCAGTCCTTAATTGACCACAGGCGAGAATCTCCCCCTATCTACTAGTGAGTCACAATCCTCACTTTCTCATAATATATTATAACTTACCCGCATCTAACAACTAGGTTTTTCATTTGATTTTCAAACAAAATAATAGAGGTACCCGCTCTAGACAATTTTCAAAATATCCCAAATTCACAATTTCACATATTGTCCTTTTATCAATTTTTTGAAAAAATTATCGTTCTAGTAGCAGTTGTGCGATAATCGCACTCAAAATTTCCCAATTGACATTATATATTGTCTAACTCATATTATAAATGCTACAATAGTAAGGGATCATTATTCCAAGGAGATATATACAGCAAGTAGGATTTACAACTACCGATTTCCCAATCGTAGCATTTTCATACAAAACATACACGCATGCATAATAGATTTTCCAAAATGAATTACAATAAGTAAAATACTAGAATCAATATAATCAAAGGAGGTGCTTGCCTTGATCTTGCTATTATGAATATATGGTTGGTTGGTCGTCGAAATAATCATCCGAGCAATCGACGTCTAAATCAAAAAGAGCCGGAAATTAATTAAATAACACCAAAAAATTCAACCATGACCAAAATCAAATATTTTTACATATTCTGGTAGCTCATTATTTTAGATGAATTTCAAATAAAAAATCATTTAATTTAATGTTTTAGTTTTGCTGGGTTAAGAAAATCCAGATAAATTGAGAAATATATTTTCCAACAGAGAGAGTGTATTCTCGTACATGTTCTAATGAGGTTTACGCTTTCCAGTAAGGAAAGTGTATTATCCTCTGGACTTGTTGACGTTTATGCTTTCCAAATTGAGAAAGCGTATTTCCTCAAAACTAAAAGCATATTTTCTATTTTTCTTCTGATTTTTATTTAACCCGACAAGTGGGGTCCACTTGTTAGTTGCTCAATCCATGCGATAGCGCGTAGACCGAAGGTCTATATGCACAATGTGTGGTCCACGAGATGGTGCACTGTACACTTAAAGTCCGTGGGGCCTACATATCAGTGACTCATTAGGAAAACGTTTTCAATCAAAATTTTCTTTAAATGTTTCGGCTCGGTCCCACATGTCAGCGACTCAAGCATTCATTTGGTAATCATTAAAGCGCTAATTTGTCCTAATGACCGTGATTTGATTCTTAATGGCGCTTGCTACAGTGCTAAAATGGGTTCCCCTCGCTAATGCGCATCAAATGGCACCAACGGCAGGGGCTGGGGTGGCCCGATGCGGCGGCGCGACGGAGTTAAGCGGCGGCGTAGCTACGGCAACATGCCAAACGCCAAACCAGCGATGCTCCCAACTAAAGAGTTCACGCATGAGCATCTACAGGCTACTAGAAGTATAACAGAACGAAGAGGGTCGCTGGAGAAGGTTGGAGAGGGGTTGGTGATGAAGAACCGAGGCGGCGCAGTGAGCTTCACGTGGAGAAGATGTTCGGGCGAGGGAGAGTATCGTCCAATGGTCGGGGAAGCTTGAAGATGCTCCTGGGGTGCTCCTGGTGTGAGGAATTGGCCCAAGGCACACTGAGGAGGAAATGGTGGCGCAGGCGACGCTGTCGGCGGAGACGAGGAAGAAGTAGCAATTCAGCTTCTTCTGTGGACCAACAATGAAATCAAGTGAGGGGAAAGCTTCATGGTGTTCTAGAACACGAGATGATGCAGATAGGGTGAAGAGGAACCCTCTTGTGTGATGGGACGACGGTGGTGGCACTGCGGCCAGAGCGGAGCTCGGAGCTCTCGAGTGTTTGAGCTCAAATGAGTGGAGAAGAAGGTGAGGGAGAGAGCACAATGGTATGGAAAAGGTGGAACGAAGCTCTGAGTGGATTTATATGAGCTAAGGGATGAGCGAGGGAGAGCCGCACCAGCGGGCAAAGGTGGCGGAGTTCTCGGGCGTACGGGCGGGAGTTGGTGAGCTGCGGGCAGGCATGGGCGTGGAGGAGACAGGGAGTTGATGGCGGTAGTTGACGGCCAAAACCGGGGGCGACGTGGCGAAACCATGGATGCGGCGGCAGACGCTTCGTGGCGTCTTGTTGGTAGTCACACGTCTGAGGTGGCGAAGGTCCCTACATGTGGGGCCCACTTGCCAGAGAGAGTGTTAGGTTTAGGGTTTTTGTCATTTTCGGCTGAATTATTTTATGATTTTATTTATCAAGCAAACGACCTCGGGATTTTATGACAATTTTTGTGAGGCCTCTGACCTGATGTAGTTTCTCCTGTAGATTTTTCAGAAGTTTATACCTTCTGTGAATTTCTCTAAAATTCATACATGTTTTTGTTCTTATGTTGTTGTATTTATTTTTCTTAGTAAGTTTTCACATAAATGTTTTGGTGAATTATTCTGGAAGATTATGCTCGAAATAATTCTCTCATTTAATATTTTTATTTTGTTTTATCTAATTCTTTTTGAGTGCATGTTTGTTTGTATTTCATAATTTGCTTTTTATATAAAAGTCAAAATTCAAACATGTGTATACTTTTATATGTGAAATGATCAAAATATATTTTTTCTAATACATTTATAATACATATTTCTGAAATACAGATTTTAGGATGTTGAAGGGTTCGATCGATCGATATCGAGTTATCGACCACATGCAGGCGTACGTGAGCGTACAAGAGTACAGGTGGCTTGTAGACTTACGTATGAATGCGCGCAAGGAGAGTTCGTTTTTTGTTTGAGATCGATCGATCGATCTAGAATCAGCAAGTTGCGTGCGTACGGACAAAGACGTACCTACCTGCACATATATACACGCATGTGCACGTACACCCAGTTGAAGTAATTAGAAAGTTGATTCGGCACTACTAGATTAATCAGACTAGCTAGCTTGCAATTGTCTTTGATTAATTACTTAATTACAGGACGGCGCACCCTTGTTGAAGGACAGCGCTGTGCGTACGGACGTGTACTCATCGCTTACGAACTGTAATTTGTAAGTTTGTAACCGTACACAAATATCTCACATGTGCTACCTTGCCATTTCGTACGCCCTTTCATTTTGGTCCACACGTGACTTCGTTTTGGTGCATAAACCGGATCCAACGTGCAGAAGAAAAAAAAGATAGCCGTGGCAGAATAAGATCCCCTCTGTTTTTTTTTTTCTCTCTTTCAGGCTGCATACGTACAGACCCTTTAGATTTTCTGCTTCAATGTTCATACTGATGACAATTATAGTTGATAGACGTTGTGTTTTAAATGCATGCAGTCAAATAATTTAATCCTTGACTACTAATATACACAAATTAAGGTACTAATCTATTTTTTTATTAACATATTACTTGAAAACTTTAATAGCCAGGTATGTAAACCAGAGATCATGTCACCGTTCCGCACAAAGTTAGCATCTAGTTTATTAGTAACATAGGAATAGCATAAGGTGTTTACTAGAACATTTAGGCTGCGCAATTGTGCGGTGTGGCCTGGTATACTACATAACTCTGCTTTTTTCACAACTAGGTATTTGGCTTTCAGTATGTATTAATGCTAATTATTCTTATGGTTTAAGACTCTTTCTTATCTTGAGTTTACATATGTTGCAAATGGCATCTAATGGTTGCTCTTAATTAATTGGTCATAATTAGTTAAGAGTCCACCAAATAAAGGAAAATGTCCATTTGGCCCCCTGAAGTATCGCACTCCGGACACTTAACCCCCTCTGAACTAAAAAAACGACCATTTGACACCCTCACGTTGCAAAACCAGTGCAGTTAACCCCCAGGGCTATTTTGCTCAGTGGTATTGCTTGCGTGGCACTGAGTTAGCCCGATTTTGCCACTGTGGTGACTACATGGCGATTACTCACTCCCCATCCCTATCTACACTGTCCAAAATGCATCAAGATTTGTGTGCATCTCTCCCCATCCATTTATCTTCCTTCCCCTCTCCTCTCACCTCCGCTCCCCTCCTCGCTCCGGTCGAATCTGGCGGCGGCGTGGCTTGCCAGCGTAGAGGACAGCGACGGTGAAGCTCTACGGCGTGGCTCAGTGCAGAGGATGGCGGCAAAGGTTGGCGGACACACGATCACTTGTTTCGGCACCACTGGAGCGCTTTGTTGTGGCCGGTGCTGCCGCTCGGGCCACCTTTGGTGGAGCTAGGGGAGGTGGGGTCGGGAAGTGGGACGATGGGTAGTGGTGGCTGTGGTCGCACGCCGGGCTCCAGACCATGGATGAGGACGGCTGGGTCGGGGTCGGTGGTGGCGTCTGCGGAGCATGAGCGTGTGGTTTGGGCCTAATGAGGTGGCGGCCAGGAAGGACGCCAGGCGTGAGCTGTCAGTGGCGACGACCGGGGCGTCGTCGTCCTTGCTCTATCTGGGCGCAGAGAGCCGAGCCCCGTGTCGACGAGGTGCTCGAGCCAGCTGAGAAGATGGAAAACAGATGGCCATGGGGAGAGTGGATCCGGCCATGGCGTCGCCCAATCTATTTTTCTTCCCTAGCTCTGGCGGGACGCCGCGCCTCCTCCACCGATGTTCGTGGCGACAAGGTGAAGATGGAGTACGATCCAACAGGTGGCCTCCTCTGGCGTGTTGTCCACATCGCTGCATCACCCTCCGCCATCCGCTGGCTGCCTGCCACCGTGCCCCTACCCAACGCCGGTCGCCGCCATCAGTGGAGAAGAGAGGGGGAGAGTGAATGGAAGTGTGAGGAGAGAGAGGAGTGTGAATCAGAATTAAATAGCCATGTAGCCATCACGTAGTAGTCACCACGGTGGCGAATCTAGGCTAACTCGTGCCACGCAAGCAATACCACCATACAAAATAACCCTAGGGGTTAAGTGCACCAGTTTTTCAACGTGAGGATGTCAAAGGGCCGGTGTTTTAGTTCAAAGGGTTAACTGTCCGAAGCGCGACACTTCAGGGTGGGTCAAATGGACATTTTCCCCAAATAAATGACCTATTGTTTTCTTTTTTTGAAAACTTTCAACCACATATTCTCAGCTTTTAATATATTATATATTAGCCACATGGTTAGTTACAAGGTAAGTAGGGGCTAGCTCCCTCCAGTAATTCTTTTTCTACTTATCGTTTTAGCATGCGTGCAATCAAAATTTTAAAACATTGGCCACTAATATTCATAAAAGTAATTAGCTTTGCTATATGAAAAGTATACTGTTAATATATCGGTGTATTTTAAAAAAATTGCTAATATATAATTAGAAAAAAATAGTCCAAAAAGTATACTGGATACCGTGTAAATGTCCAAAACGACAAAAAAAAAATAGAACAGATGTAGTGATTAAGAAGATTCTATTACCTTATTTGACTGTTGCCCTCATCACATACAATGAGGAGGGTCCTATTGGCTGGAAAGTTGTGTAGGAGAGAATGTGATAGCTCCTGCCCTATCTCCTTTTATACACAGAAATTTTCACATCCATCAACCTGAGATGACCTTTTTTCTATCTGCCTTTGGTGGCAGCAACATTCCACACATTCCCCTATTTTATTGGGCAGCCGTATCTCCTCACGTTGGGGCAGGGAATATGTTGCTGAGCTGTACAGGCTTGGCCCCACTCTAAGAGCTAGACATAGCCTCCTAGACTCACTTAAAATTAAATTTACTAATTAAATCCAGCAAATGGATCATGCATGCAGTGGCCACTGATTAATGTGGGATAAATATCATTTTCTGATTAATAAACCATATCACTTCAGCGTACATAAGTTACAATAATACCAACAAGATGTTCAGAAATAAATTATAACAGAATGTCAAGGCTGTATACTTTCATAGTTTGTGATTTTCTAACTTAATTATGTTTTCAGCTAGAGCGTGTGAACCAGCTAGCATAGCCCTACCATGATAAGCTATTGGTGACAACTATCTCAAAGAGAAGCTCGCGATTGGTGATACCATATTAATGTACTAACTAGCTGGATAGAGACAGAGAGAGAGAGAGAGAGAGAGAGAGATGGCAGGGAGTGGCAGAGTTCTGTGGTGGTGTTTGGCCGCATGGAATTTTGACAAACATCTCGTGAACTCGGACTGTTGTTGAGGTTTGTTGGGTATATGCATAGATTGGCAAGTACTTGTGTTAGGCCCATATCCTTGCAAAGTCTGACCTTTTTGTCTTGCTATTGCTCGCATCATCGCATGAAATGGACTTTGTCTTGTTTTCCTTTTCTTGATTTTCTTATGAGAAAATGAGACCTCCATTATTCTGTTTATCTAGAAGAAGAGAGATCAGGTTAGCTGTTAGTAAGGGCAAAACTAGGCTTCATATACATGTTACTCGATCTCATAGACATAAGACCCCATTGGGAGAAAGGTTGTCGTCGCATATATGAAAAAATAAATAGAAAGTGGAGACAAATGATGAAAAAAGCTTAGTACATAGTTCTGCTTGAGATTAAACATGCATAGCTTGTGTTTCTTGCTAGATATTCCAAGACAAGAGAAAAGGTTATTTCTGATCCTTGTCCGCCTCACTAGTAACGGCTAGGGCAGCAATAATTGCAAGCACTATTAACATCTAGATGAGAGAGTGACAAATGCAACTTGCAGGAAAGAAGACGTGCCTATAGTGACAGAGTTTGAGCAAAATCTCAAAGAGATCAAAGATCAAAGTAAATTCAGATGCACACTACTGGCTGTATGCCCTGTGCGGCGCACAGACTTGACTCTCCTGCCGTCGGTTGTGCATCTATCATCACCGCAGGGGCCCGACCGCGGCAAGTACGTGACGCACCAGCGGCCAGTGCCTCATCACCTCGTCTGCTTCTTCCGTGCTTTGCCACCACACAATTGAAGTCGTTGTCTCACTAAATATTATCGTAACTAGTAACAGGTAGCACAGTGTGCCTTCTAAATGCATGGATCTAACCTAACTAAATTGGGTTGGGCATGGACTGCATACATGTTATTTTTTCCTTATAACATGCACGGCCGAGGTTGACCAAGGCCATGCTCCGTCCCTGCATACACAGTGTGGTTTGTTCGAATATAGCTGTTTTTTTCCAACAAATACTTGTCCTAAAGTACAAATATATATAATTGAACATTGCTTTGTGTATCCCATATATACAACAGTGTGATTTTATCTTTAAAATTATTCCAATGCTGTTAGCTTAGGTAGATTCTGTTGTTGCGCAGCGCTGGCCTGCATGCAAATCCAACAATATTGGAAACCATGGAACTAGGCAATTGCTACTGTTTTTTTGTTGACACTGGTATCTATATAGATACAAAACGAGCCCGTCCTTCAATAATTGAACTGTACGTACGCCAGCGCTAGCTAGCTAGCGAATTATTACAAACTCGTAAAGGTGTTTTGCCAACGCATTTTTCTGAGATGCTGCATTCATGCCCTTTCATGCCGACGTACGTAATTATGTATGTATGTAGTAGCTGTCTAAAGTAGGAACGTCTCTGGCCCCCTTTTGTGCTATGTTTTGATGTTGATTTGGTATGTATGTATGTATGAATGTACGTACATACATATAATGTCTACGTACGTTAGGGCACGCATGCGTACATGCACAAACCATCAGATTGATCATCACATGTAGGTTCTACATATGTACGTACATAGTACATTGGCGGAGCTAGTATAGGAGTATGGGATACATAGTGTATATATACATTTAATGAATTTCTATACATCAAATGGCATGTATGATTACGTGCAAGTGGAAGATTGTTAGTACGTAGAAGTGTATAGATTATATATTACGTAGGAGTAGAACAGTTAATTGAAAGCTAGTCAGTTAATTAGTCACGAACGAGCAGATAAAAATCCTAGCTTCGTGGTACCGGAAAAATCCTAGCTCGATCGGCAGCTGACACTTAGTACCAGAAAATCCTAGCTCCGCGGCTGACACAACAGCCTCTAGGATTCTTGGGGCGGTAGGACTAGCTCCCAAAGCTCACGTGACGTGATGGCGATCGAGCGACGAGGTGCACTTTGGAAAGTACACTCACATGCGATTGGCAGAGTGCATGCACATGCACCGAGCAAAGTGGTCAATTAAAGTATTAAGTGTACGTTTTCGAGTGATGTGTTTGTGCGCGCGTGTAGACATGCATGCATGCCGTCGTCGTTCTCGACCTCATCCCGCCGCACCGATCGACCGATCATATCCTGCGTGTGCGATCGACGCAGGCATGGGGGACAAGCTAGGGTCACAAGGCCAGGGGTGGTTTTGGCCGGGAGCCTGCCGTGCGTTGCGTGCGTGCGTGTTATTTCATGCAGCCGTACGTGGCTTGCATCGGCATCTCCGCAGGGATGAATGATGTGGAATGCTGCTACGTACACAACTCTGCTTGCTTGCTTGCTAGCTAATTAATTAATTACTGCCTACGTAAAGTAGCACAGATACAACGGGCAGTAGTGAAACAATTAAGAGGCTGTCTGGCCATCAGGCGTACTTCGAAACGTACCAGCCGACTGGGCTGCGCAATTGCACGGTGCAATATGATGTACAGCATGTGAATTCCAAATGTTGAAATCCATATTTTCACAAACAAAATGCATTTGGCTAAAAAAAAAATTGTATTTTATTAGCGCAATTTATTTTGAGTTCTGTCTCTTTTGTGTGATAGAGGGGATTGGGATCGAGGCGGGCCCGTGTCTAGTAACTCAACGTATGGATCATAGGTAGTGTTGTTTATCTCTTTTTATTATTTTTTATTAATATATCTCTAAACAAATTGTCAAATCCAGGTCTTTAAAAATATGGTCTACCAAATTAAGGGCTAGATGTATTTCTTTTATGTGAGAATTATTCAAATTCTTATATCTCGATCTTAAGCCGACTATCAAATCTAAGCATTTAAAATTAGGGCCCACCAAATTAAGGCCAAATGTTTTTTTCTTTTTGATAATTTCTAGCATGTTTCTCTTTTTTCTTAGTAGCCGTAAATCACTCGCCATTAACTTTTACTCCCTCCAGTCACAAAAGGAAGTCCTTTTGGACATTGATATGGTCTCTGAAATGCAACTTTGTCCGCTCATTTCTATTGTAATATATTTATAAAACCTACTAAAATTATAATATTACGAAAGTATTTTTCGAGATAAATCTATATGTATCATTTTCATGTCTCCATTCTAAATATTCAAAAAGATATTGATAGCCAAAGTTTATAACATTTGGCTGCACGTAACTCAAAACGACTTCCTTTTGTGACTGAAGGGAGTATTATATAATATATTTTTACACCCTATGATCACTTCAAGATTTGCATAAAGCCATAAACCCCTAAACTACCTCCAATCACTCAAGTGTCGTTTCCTCTCTCCCTCCCCAATCCCCACTAGGGTTCTGAAAATCGATTGAAAATTAGTCGAAAATAGGTCTACCGGTTCTACTGGACCCCCGGTAAAAGTTTAAAATTGGGCAAAATTACTGTTATCGATTGAATTTTATCTTTTTTCATTTTAACTTCAAAATTTCAAAAACTAATTTAAAAATTACAATTTTTGGTCATTTCGGTGCTACCGATAAACCCGGGTAAAAAAGTAAAACCGGTAATCAAAATCCTGGTCCCCACCAGACCCACAGTTGTGTCATTGCCTACACCTCGCTTCAGTGCCGCACGGACCCCCCACCCACACAATTATTTGGTCAAAACCCTAACATGAGCATGAATCTTGAGGCAGTCTGAGATAGACTTTAACTATTTTTTTAGAAAATAATGTGACCGAATTTTCCCCCGGATCCCAATGATTAATTCAAGTGGATGTAAGAATAAAATGGATCACAAGCTGAAAATTTCATGAAAACCACCGGGGGGGCGACAAAATAGTCCCGTCGTGCAAATTGGTCCATGCATGCAACATGAATTCTCCAGTTCAGAAGCATTTATAGCTCTGAACCAAAATTTGGGAGTGGGAGACGCCTATTCGATGGAATATATGCTTAATTGCTTACTGCGCGTGCAGATCTTTCTTGTCAGCAAAAAGAAAGAAGCATGCGTCGCACACATGGAGAGCGCGGTGCTGAAGGAAGAAGAGCTCTCGAGCTTGGGCTAATTAGGCGCATTGGTATGCATGGTACATCAACTCATATATGGGATGGTAACCGGATTCCGGAGGTTCACGGGCATAAACCGACGTGTAATTAAGATGCCGGGAGCGATGGCCAACCAAGTTAGTGATCTTATGCTACCTAATGGCCAACCAAGTTAGTGATCTTATGCTACCTAATGGTGGCGGATTGGATATATCGGCTCTGATTTACGGCCGCCAGATATTTATGCTAGCTGTCCAGCGCATTCCTTTCGGAAGATTGGAAAATGATATCGTCCGCGGCTCGACAACAAGAGGCGGTGAAGAGTACTGGATTTGTTTGTTGGACTCAGATTTTGCAAATTCAAATTCTCTGAAAAATTATTGTGTTATTCCCTGGATCAATAGATAGCACTCACAGACGACATTGTTAAATCAATTCATACAACGCGTACATTAAGACATTCAAAATATTACAACTTCAGAGTAACATAGACCACGTCGGGCCAAGTTTTACAAAAGGGTCGGACAGGTCAAATTGATTACATTACATATAAAGCAACGTAACTACAGCGGAAGCAAAAGGGGGTAGAATTCATATCTCCACAGGCAAGCGACTGGGTTAACCTGTGTACGACGGATATTACCCAATGGGGTTGGATAATATATATAGTACGCAAGAACCGTACGAGTCCACTAGACTGAGGCGAGATCTAGACTGCAGACTAGACTACTCTTCATCGTTTCCTTGTCCGTCGACTTCTAGGTCTTCATAGTACGCGTAGTCCCTTTGATCCACATCATCTAGAGGGTTTGGAGGAGCGAGAATGGGTACTACTTCCTTGCCCATGAGCAAACACACAAGATGCAATAATATACATGCATGGCTTAACAAGGGTGGCTCGGATTCTTTTATTTGATAAAGCTATATTTTTCAATTATCATAATAACAAATTCCTGTGACTTAGCATTTTAAACAAATTATATTTTATTAAAGAGAGTAAGTGTAATATTAAATAACAATAGAGGTTCCCTCCATAGGAAACTCTACACATGCTTCATTTGATTGGAGCTACCTCCGCTCCTCCATACCACTAAGCTCGACGGCTCAGGAAAAATCCAATCTCAGGCTAGATGAGCCGACCTGGTTTTCATACCACCCACAAAGGTTTTTGAAATAGAACTAACTCAAGTTAAGTTCCATGTTCGCCTTTGACCGTAGGCACGGCTGTTTAAACAGTTTAGACTCTGCAGAGATTGTACATTGAACCCACAATAGATAATTATACTCGTTGCCCCACATGATTCCTTAGTCATATGGTTGAGCGACCATCACAGTAACTTTTCAAATTATTTCGTCCCTTCCATTATCTCAGCTGTATGGGCCTCGCCCATAAGTTGTGTGGGATGTTCACCTCAGCAACTAGCGTAGCTGGATTACCCACAACGACTAGCGCAACTCGCAACTTCACCTTACACCGGTGTCCCCTTCAAGCCGGACCACGTCCTAGGCTTGCACGTTCGCGCAAACCAACTAGTGGGATGACATTCAGGGTTTAATAACTTTACTAAGCCAAGTTGCACTTTGCAGACTTGTGGTTGTACTTATTTTACATGGGAGGTCATGACAAGATTAAATCCTTAATCCCTCCGGGCGGTACACACCACCTACCAACCACTTTCGTGCATGACGGCACCCACCACTATTTCCATCCACACAGATGTGGTACTAGCAAGTTGTTTAGGATTTGAGGGAGAAAAAGGCAATTATCACAATACGTCAGTCATTTACCCACAATAATTGTCCAAAATCATTTTTATGATTAAAAGATGATGATTAGGATATTTATTGTCCTGGTACTTAAGCAAGACTAGCATTTACCACATAGCTTACTAGGGTGGCATGGAATGAGGATTCAATTTATCAAAGGATGGCTTAATAATTAATTAATCATCAAATGGATGCTTAACTACTTTAAGTTTTAACATACATTTGATTACAGAATTAAAGCATGCAAGTTTGATATTTTAAATAAATATAATTTTGCATAAAAATGTAGACTCAAAATGAATAAAATATTGACTCACCTTGGTTAAAGGCAGTAGAATCTTGGTATTCTTGAGCTTGATCGAAGTGGAGGTCTCCCACGTCTTCAAACCCTAATCGGACAAATATATCGGAAAAAGGCACAACATCAAAGAGAGCAAATAAATACAAAACTCATAACAAATAAACTCTAAACTAAACAAGATCAGTGCCATTAGTAAGATCTTGAATTTAGAAAAATTTAGGAATAACTTTCATAATTTTTGAAGTTATAATGAAGGAGATATGAATTTTTGAAGCTTTTCTATTGGATTTTTAATTGGAAAAAATAAGAAAACCGAAAAATCTTCATGCTGACACGTGGCCCATGAACAGTGCTTGGTCCACTGCATAGTGTCAGGGCGGCCGATGCTTTGCGTTCTCCGCGCGGAGAGAGAGAGGGAGAGGGGGAGGGAGGGCGCGAGGGTGGCGGCGGCGAGGCGGTGGCATGAGGAAGAAGAAGGTAGGATGGGGAAGTCGGAGGCGGAGCCAGGGCGGCGGTGGCCATAGGCGGAGAAGAAGGGGGCAGAGGCGACGGTGGCACGGATTCTCGGCGACGAGGAAGAAGGGGGCGGAGGCTCACCGGAGTGGCAGCAAGGCGGAGGGGGAGCTTCGGCTTCGACTCGGGGGGAGAGAAGGAGGCGAGGTGGGGAGGGGAAGAGAAGGAGGCGCAACCGGGGGCTTTATAGCCGAAGGGGGGCGGAGAGGAGCCGGGCAATGGGAAGGAGTCGGCCGAGCGGCGGGGAGGAGGAGCGCGACACGCGCGGCGACGCGGGGAAGGCGGGTGCGGGTCGGTGGCGCAGCTGGGAGGGGTCGGTCGGGTGCGGCGTGTGCGCCGGGGAGAGAAGGGGGAGCTGGGAGCAGCCGGGGGAGGAGGTGGGGGTCCGGGAGGAGGCCAAGCCGGGAGCGGCGGACGCGCCGGGGGAGGAGGATAAGGGGGGTCTGGGCGGCGCGGTGGGGAAGCCGAAAGGAGGTGGGCCGGAGGCCGGGCCGGAAGGGGGGAGAACTGGGCCGAATTGAGGGCCCAAAATCAAAGGTATGGATGATATCATTCAAATTTCGTTTTGAAAATAGAAAACCAAATACTAATTGTCTTTTGAAAATGAGAATGTTACACTGCTTCTACCTCTTGTGGCAGAGAACACCCGATACGGAACAAGGTATGGAGTTTGAAAGTACCACCTATAAAGTATGTGTTTTCTGGTGGAGGGTTATCAACAATTTTACGCGGGTACAAGATAATCTTCGCAAAAGACATATTGAGGGAACCGGTCATTGTGAAGACTTGTTAGGTAATCTTTGTATTAGTTTCTACGTTGAGTCGTGTCCGTATCCGAGTTAGACGATGGAGTCCGTGTAATGCGAGCAGCCTTTATAAGGCACGGTCTTGTGAGTTTTGGTGAGAAGCGAACGGAAGCAAGCAATGTAACAATCAGAGCAAGCGAGAAGTTGAGAAGCAATAAGAAAGAGAAAGAGAAAACGCTGCATGAGGCAGCTCAAAAAAAATCTTTCTTGCCGAGTATTGCGTGCACAGCTCATGCTACAGTGCTTATCTCGGATTGCTACAGTACCCGACTTTGGATTGCTGCAATGCTCGGAGACGGAAAGCGGCACAGAACAGAAACTAATACTAAACAAAGATTACCTGACCTAATACTAAACAAAGATTACCTGACAATCAACAAGACTACTCGGAGACGGAAAGCGGCAAAAGAAAACAGAAACTAATACTAAACAAAGATTACCTAACAGACAATGAGACTGTGGATCCCCAGAAGAAACAGTATACCATGCGCTCGTGAAGTGTACTTATGCTCGATCGTTCTGGGCAGCTATGAAGGAGTATGTACGTGCAGGTGAAACTACCGGAATCGCATCCTATAATAGGTGGGCGACGGACTTGCTTGATACCAAGGTTTGCAGGGCTGAGGATGCTAGTGTTATCTTACGCGGGATGTGACCTCACGAAATGATCGTCGGCATGGGAGGCGCCGGTTAAACTTGTGCAGGCATGCAAATGGGCGAGAGGCACAGCTTTTGACCTCGTTCAAGCAATGAAGAATGTGAATCAACCAGGTCCAAGTAATAGGATTCTCTCTTGGTGCTCACCATGGAAACTCTATCGGTGAAATTTCACGTACCGGTATTATCGATGGGTCCGATAAAATTTCATATCAGACAAAAAAAAAACTCGAATTTATCTCATTTTCATCCAAATTCAATTCAAAAATTAGATAAATTTCACCTTTACATCTGACAAATCCAAATTTAAATTCAATTAGGGTGTCACCTTTTGCCGAATGCTTTAGCAGCAGAGGCGTATGCTTGTAGAGATGGGATGCAACTGATTTCAGATTGGGGTGCGACGCATGTCATTGTGCAGACGGTCTCCCAGAATTTGGTTGGTCTTTGGAACATGAGGAAGGACCACTGGGTGGGTGGATTATTCTACCAATCTTGCTGGAAATCCAAGAGCTAAGCAGGGCTTTTGTCTTGTGTTCTCTTTTGTATGTTAGGAGGGAAGCGAACTTAGCTGCTCGTATTTGTGCTAAACAAGCTTCCGTTTCCTTCCCGGATTGTACCTGGCTTAATCAGGTTCCGGATTTTCCATTCAACATGATTGTAATCATGCTAATTAACGAAAGTAATACTCTTGGTCTTTTAAAAAAAAACAAATGTTCCAAACCTTCCATCTACTCATCGTATATTTTGATGCATGTGCAAAAGAGCAGAGTCTCTGGTGGAAGCCCACATACGTCCATCACCCACAGTCTACTGACCACCAGGCCCATTAGTAACGTCTTGATTTATTGGGCTGTACTCAAAGCCCACGTACATCTGCCTGTGCCTAAAGGTTTCATCAGATGTCCTCATCGGTATCTCCAATTTTGATATTTTAATTAATGTTACATGCCATGTCACTTCCCCTGCCAAAAAAATTGTACCTAAATAAAAATACTGCGCATCCGGGGAATCGAACCCCGGTCAGTACCGTGGGAGGGTACTATGATACCACTACACCAGATGCGCTTAACGGCTGTTTTGTCCAGTTAATATCTTATAACTACAACTACTTATTAGAGGCCCACACAAACCTGTCTTACCATGGTTAACTCTCCCCTGTCGAAATGGTCATGGATAAGTACAGCTGAATATTGATTTCCATGCATTGTGAAGAACGTATATTAGGTACATTTCCCTTTCGAATTTCTTTTTAGATGAAATTTCCCTTTCGATTTTCTTGTTTTAGATGAAATTTCCCTTTCGATTTGCAAGTACTTAATTTGATGGCAAACATTGCAATTATTAAAGGCCCACACAAACCTATGCGTTCTTTCATTTGTTGGGGTTTTGTGCAGCGCTTAACCTACAATGCCTTAGGTTATGTGCCACTTACTATTATGACTTAATTGTTTTTTTTTTTTTTGTAACTTAGCCACGGTACCTAGAGGTTTCGGTAATTTACTTAAACCATGAACTACACCCTGAGAAAAACAAAACAAAACAAAATGATACAATTCTCGTTTCTCACCAAGCGTGTCGTGCTTGGACTAATTGTTTTCTTTTAAAAAACAGGCAGGAGGGTTGCATACTATATTTATAAAGAAGAAGTCAGGTCAAGGCCGGAAGAAAATTCTAGAACATGTTTTGATTTTTATGTACACGATATAAATTGCTTCAAGCATTTAGCCTTGGCTAGAGTCCAAGTTCTACCCTCGTCTTTTATCTTTGCTGCCAGGTCAAGCGGTTACACTACTACAAAATATGCTATACTAGACACCCTATCATAGACGGTTCATGAATAGAACCGTCTGTGATAATTCACAGAGGGTTCTTAAGAAGAACCGTCTGTGATAGAACCGTCTGTGAATTATCACAGACCGTTCTATTCACGAACCGTCTTCTATTCACGAATCGTCTGTGATAATCGAGACATCACAGACGGTTTTATTCATGAACCGCCTATGATACTTTTGTTTTGTTGGGCGGGAAAACAAAAATTTGGACTTAATGGGCGGGCTGTCGAAACTCTCTTTATATTAACAGAGTTTCTCACACCTCCATCTCCTCCTCTGCCATTTCTCCTCTAACCGAGTGTCGCCGTCTCGCCCCGAGCTTGCGCTCCGGCCTCCCCCGAGCTCGTATGTGTTTCCATGGATCAGTAGATAGCACTCACAGGCACACTGCTGAATCATTTCATACATGGTATGAACTAAACCATTCAAATATATTACAAACATTAGAGTGACATAGACCACGTCGGGTCGGGTTTTACAAGAAAGGCCGAACAGGGCAAATTGATTACATTACATGAAAGCAACGCAAACTATAGCGGAAGCAAGAGGGGTAGAGCTCATCTCTCCACATGCAAGTGACTGAGGTAGCCTGTGTACGACGGATATTAACCAAGGGTTTGGATAATATCGGTTAATGTACGTAAGTACCGAACGAGTCCACTAGACTAAAGTGAGACCTAGACTATAGAACTAGACTACTCTTCATCGTTTCCTTGTCCGTCGACTTCTGGGTCCTCGTAATACGCATAATCTCCTTAGTCCATATTATCTGAAGGGTTTGGGAGAGAGGGAGAATGAGCACAACTTATGTGCTCGCGAGCCAACAAACAAGATGCAAAATATACATGCATGGCTTAACAAGGGTGGCTCGGATTTTTTTATTTGCTAAAGCAATATTTTCAATTATCATAATTATAAATCCCTATCACTTAGCATTTTAACCAAATTGCATTTTATTAAAGAGAGTAATTGTGCAATATTAAATAACAGCAGAAGTCCCCTCCGTTGGAACCTCTACCTTATGCTTCTTTTGATTGGAGCTACATCCAATCATTAACAACACCACTGAGCTCGACGGCTCAGGAAAAATATAATCTCGGGTTAGGTGAGCCCGACCTAATTTTCATACCCCACAAAGGTTTTAATAAATTTACTAAGCCAAGTTATATGTTACAGACTTGTGGTTGTACTTATTTTACACAGGAGGTCATGACAAGATTAAATCCTTAATCCATCCAGGCAATTTATACCACCTACCAATCACTCTCGTGCACGACGGCACCCACCACCATTCCATCCGCCCAGATGTGGTAATAGCAAGTTGTTACGGGTTTGAGGAGTAAAACCAAATTATCTCAACATTTCAGTTATTTACTCACAATGACTTCCTAAAACTAATTTTATGTTTAAAAGATGATGATTAGGTCATTTTAATTCCCGGTACTTAAGCAAGACTAACATGTCGCTTAAGTACAACATATACTAGTATTTACCACATAGCTACTAAGGTGACATGGAATAATAGATTTAATTATCAAAGGATGGTTTAATAATTAATTAATCATCAAATGAGTTTTTAACTACCTTAAACTTTAACATACATTTGATTAAAGAATTAAAGCATGCAATTTTGGTAATTTAAATAAATATAATTTACATAAAATGTAGGCTCAAAATGATCAAAGTGTCGACTCGCCTTGGTTATAGGTAAGAGAGTCTTGATAATCTTGTGCTTGATCAAGTTGGAGATCTCCCGCGTCTTCGAATCCTATTCGGACGAACGTACCGGAAAAAGAGCACAAACAAGCAAAGAGAGCAAATAAATACTAAATACACAATAAATGAACTCCAAATTAAACAAGACCAGTGTCATTAGCAAGATCTTGAATTTAGACAAATTTAGAAATAAATTTCACTTGAATCGAGTTATAACGGAGGAAAACGAAGCTTCCGAAGTTTGAATTAGAATTATATCGAAAAATTAAAAAGGAGAGAGAGAGAGAATGACCCACTGACATGTGGGACACATTGAACAATACATGGCTCATGTGCACAGTGCATTGACCAGAGGTCAACACGCACTGTGCATGTGGTCCACGGCGCACCGAGTGCATCCTGTACATGGGGCCCACCTGTCGGTCTCTGAGAAAAACCAAAAATAAAACCGGCCATTACTATTTTGCGGGCCCACACAGTCAGATAGTCAAGGGCTTTAAGCCGGCAATATTAATGCTAATCATTGGTTAGGGATTTTAAGACAGTCATTAGGGTTTAATGACACGGGAACAAGAGCTGTCTGTGCATGCCAGCACGGAGGGGCTCACGGGCGCTGGCAACCACAGCTCGCCGCCTGGCGAAGGAGGGAGCAGCAGACCCGAGGAAGGGCAGGGACGGGAGGCCCTCGGCGAGACGGAGCCGATGCCGGTGGTGGCGCGCCGGGAGGAGCACCGGAGCGACTGTACGGCGGTGGGAGTACAACGGTGACGCACGGGTGTGCGGGCAGCGCGGTTGATGCGGAGGTGCAGCGGCAGAGATAGCACGCGCATGAGCTGCACGTGGCTACGAGGGAGACACGGAGTTGGACGAGGAGGCTTGAGGCGGTCCGAGGTGGCAGGGCGGCGGCGGCCAGCAACGGAGAAGAAGGGGTGGCAACGACGGACATCCACAACGGCGAGAAGGAAGGAGGTGGGGGTGGCTTCCTCGGCCTTCGAGACACACGATGACGGGGTTGCCCAGGGCAGAGGCTCACCGGAGCGGCGGCGCAGATGCTGGGGCGCAGTGGAAGGTGGCGCAGCCGAAGGGAGAAAACGGGTGCTTTTCGTTGGCTTACCAGGGAGCAAGGTGACGAAGTGGGGAGGCAAGGGGAGCACAGGGGGCCTCTTATAGGCACCAGAGGGCGAGGGAGCCGTTGGGCTCTGATGGCCGCGCGTGATGCTCGCGCGGTCCCGAGACAGCCATGGCGGGCTCTACGCAAGGAGGTGACAAGGCGGAAGTTGGGCGTCGGGTCAAGGAGCAAGTGGCGCAGGCGGGGAGATGACGAGGGGATGGCGACTTGGAGGGCCAGCTGACGCGGGCGCGTGGCGTGGACCGGGGCTCTGGAGCGGCGAGGACGGGCAGGTGCGAGCTCGCAGCGGGGGAGGCGACTTGACGAGGGCGTTGCTGACACGGTAGTGAAGCCGTGACGCAGGCGACAGGATAGGGCGAAGGCAAGTGAGCCGGTGCGCCGACGGGGCAACGTAGGTGCGGCGTGCACTGCACAGCGCACAGGCGTACGGCTCGGACCAGGCGCTGAGGTGCGCGATGGGACTCGACGAGGAGGGGTCACCGGAGTTGCGGGCGGCAGGGGAGCAGGTGCGCTGCACGGGGCAGGCGGAGCACGAGGGTGGCAGGGAAGGCGTCACGCGATGCAGGCGACTCTGGAGTGCGCTGACCAGGAGAGAATGGCAGGGGTGTGGCGATCGGGTGGGGAAGAAGCAGGAGGGGGAGGGCTGCTGGGCCGGGAGGCCGAAAGGAGGAGGAGTGGGCGGATGGGCCAAAAAGACTGAGAGGGAAACAGGCCATGTGGAGCTGGGCCGGCCCAAAGAGGGATGGGCTGAGCCCAAAGAAGAGGTGGACAAAATTGAGAAGTGGTCCAAAATCCGAAAAGATGAACTTAAATTCGAAATTTGAGTTCTAGAATTGCAATAAGGTTTGAAACACAAACCCAAACTTAGCTAGATGCTAGAAGATTTGAGAAAATATGCTAATTTGAATTAAGGTTTGAAAACCGAAAACTAAATAAAATTACTATGCACCGTCCGAAAATAAACTGTTACATAAATCCCTCCCGTCCGTCTCCTGATTGCTCCCACACCTGCCTCCTCTCCTCTCCTGCATCCAAAAGAACAAATTGCCAATTTTTTCATTAGATGATATAGAGGACGAGAGGGATATATTGTTTCTTGAATTCTTCAGGTAGGTAGATACTACTCGGCGATGATGCAGGGGGCTAGGATTGTGAGGAGATTCTCTGGGCTCGCCGCGGCGGTCAAGACGGCGGCCGTGCCGAGAATGCCGGACTTCGACCACGTGCCTCTGCCCTACGACGGCCCGACCATCGCCGAGATCGCCCGGAAGCGTGCCGAGTTCCTCAGCCCGTCCTGTTCCATTTCTATTCCAAGCCCGTCAGTTTTCTCTCTTTAATTTCTCTGCATGCACTGTCTCGTACATCCGTAGCTTAATACATGTTTTTGCGGGCACTAACGAAATGTTAATACATAGTTGGTTAATTACTGCACTGTAACCGGAGACTGATTGCTAGAATCGATTCAGTTGAAGCTCTGCTCAACAATGCCTTACGTTGTTTCTTTTGTGTTTGTTCTGCGACGTGCTTACAGCTGAACATCGTAGAGGGGAAGATGCGAGTGCGGCCGGTGCTACCTGGACGCGTTCGCCGGCATCGCCACCGTGTGCTGCGGTCACTGCCACCCCGATGTCGTGGACGCGATCGCTACGCAGGCCAAGCGCCTGCAGCACTCCACCGTGCTCCACCTCAACCACGTCATCGCCGACTTCGCCGAGGCGCTGGCCTCCAAGATGCCCGGCGATCCCAAGGCACATACCAACAAACTGCACGCATCACTAGTAGCATTTGTCCCGTAGTAAGTTGTAATGTTGCTCGTTTCTTGACGGAGTCTATTAATTAAATTAATTAATTATACATTATCTTGTTCACCAACTCCGGCACAGAGGCGGCTCGCACGACATCATATCTCTCCGGAACTCCTACCACGGCAACGACGCCGGCACCATGGGCGCCACCGCGCAGAAGAACTGGAAGTTCAATGTTATTCAGGTATACATACATACATGCTTAAATGCTATCACCGCTAGCACTGCACGTAGCATAGTACTCTCTATTATATATGGCACCAGCAACAAAGTGCTGAATTCTTAACCTTTGTTTGTTGCTGAAGAGTGGTGTGCACCATGCCGTTAACCCGGACCCCTACAGAGGCGCCTTCGCTCCAACGCCAAGAAGTACGCACGAGATGTGCATGAAATCATCGAGTTCGGCACCACTGGCCAGGTCACTGGCTTCATATCGAAAGCCATACAGGTACTTGGTACTGACTCACTAGTACTAGTACTTGTTCTCGTGACAAAAGTGCAAGTGGACATGGCGTGAGCTGAGCTAGAAGTTTTTCGTTTGCGGATCGATCGATGCAGGGCGTTGGTGGAATCGTGGAGCTATCGCCGGGCTACCTGCCGCTGGTGTACGAGAGGGTCAGGAAGGCCGCCGGCCTCTGCATCGCCGACGAGATCCAGGCCGGCTTCGCGCGTGTCGGCAACCACTTCTGGGGTTCAAGACCCACGGCGTAATCCCTGACATTGTGACCATGGCAAAGGTACCGCACGAACAAAGACACCATGGACACACAAATGGCTTCTTGCCACTCTTCTTCCATTCCCGTGCCGTGAAGCTTTAAGACCGAGAACCTGACCAATTTGTATGGCCCTTCTCCGATCGCAGGGTATCGGCAACGGCATCCCTCTGGGCGCCGTCGTGACGACCCCGGAGATCGCGCAGGTTCTGACCATGCGGTGCTACTTCAACACGTTCGGCGGCAACCCGTTCTGCACCGCGGGGGGCCTCGCCGTTCTCAAGGTGCTCGAGAAAGAGAGGCTCCAGGAGAACGCCTTCGCCGTTGGCTCGTACCTCAAGGACCGGCTCCGCGCTCTCCAGGAGAAGCACGACAGTATGTCCATCGAATTGACCTCGTTTTGCAAAAAAAAATTGGAGATTCTAATGAGCAAAATGACTTGATTTGTTTTGTTCTTGCAGTCATTGGTGATGTGAGGGGAACGGGTTTCATGCTTGGCGTCGAGCTTGTGACCGATCGGCAGGTAAAGACCCCGGCGAAAGACGAGATTTGCCATGCCATCCAGCAAATGAAAGGTACTTAGGAGTAATCCTTCTGTTTCCACCTTGTGAGAAAGATAACCTGAACAGATTGGAATTTGGATGCATGGAAAGTACTGCAAATGATTGATGATGATGATTATGGATGTGCAGAAATGGGCGTTTTGGTCGGAAAAGGCGGGTTCTACGGGAACGTTTTCAGGATTACTCCCCCTCTGTGCTTCACCAAGGAAGATGCTGGTAGGTTAATTAACTCGTTCAAATTCTGTATACCAGTTAACCAGTTGTAGCACATGAATTGAACGATTCTATTTGCTAATCAATGCAGATTTCTTCGTTGGTGTGATGGACATTGCACTGTCTAAGTTCTGACCCTCTGAACTCTGAACCAGCACTTGGAAGGGGTGGTGTATATACGAGGCCCTCGCCCATGTGCCTTTTGAAGGAACCTACGTTATGTAATGATATAGTAGCTACATGACCTGCTTCCCCTGGGTCAGAGATGTAAATCTAGGGCTACATTCATGAAGAAAAATGAAACGAAGAATCGAGCACACGGAATTGGCCTGTTGCAACTTGGTTTTCCCGGTCTACTTTATCTGAACTAGCAGGGTGACCCGTGCAATTGTACGACTAGACATGTGAAAAACATTTAGGACCCTTTTGGATTAAAAGAATTTCATTGGATTTCAGTAGGAATTCAATTCCCCTAGAATTTGGTTCTATCATACTATTTGGTACACATGAATGAGCCCATAAACTTTGTAGGATTGTTGTAGATACTTCTTCCATTGCGCTATATTTGTCCGCAGTCCATATGTACAAACAAAGGAATCACTAAATCTAACAAATATTTAATAAGAAATAATCATACATACCCATATTAAATAACATATCACAACCACCTAATCTCTTCTAAAGCATTTAAGTAGAGACATAGAGAAAAAAAAAACTAAAATAATTACACTCTAGATTCATACAATGAATAAATATATTAAAATCAATACGAAGACATAGACAAATATAGCGAAATCGTTCTATTAAAATCCATTCAAGTTAAATAGGATTAAATACAAAAATAAATTAAATGCTTGTAGCCATGATTGCATCCAGACTCCAATCGGCTGGTGCACTGATTCGACTTACAGGTTTGAGTTCATCGTGTTGTACACGGACATAATACTATTTTGGTGGAAGATTATCTCTACATCATGCTCTTTGCAGATCGCTAATCGCATGGGAGGTTCCGTCGTGCGTGCATCCAGTCGTCAACGCTAATCTCGTGTATAAATCACCGTACTTTGTCCATCGTTTCCCAGACTTGTAAAACTGTGGGTCATCAAGCAATGTTTTTTTGTTGCTTGATATTCAATGGCGACTAGCATTAGCCAGCGTACCTCATGCATGCATGTTTGGAACTCTGGGCCAACCCACTTCAAAGCGGAAATTCGGCACCGGGTCCAAAGATACATAACATGTGTCACCGATGCTATATTAAATCCAAAGACAACGGAAATTTGGTACAGAATCTAAAGATACACAACATGTGTCACCGATGCTATATTAAACCCAAAGACACAACAGTTTTTTTAGAACGATGTCTCCACATGTATCCTTCCGTTTCGTTAACTCTACACAACAAACTACAAACCTCTCTCAATATATCTTCTCTTTTCGGTTTTAAATTAGGAAGTAACATGTATATTTAAGTAATAACATCCTAAGGCCACTATAGCTCAACTTTAATTAATAGGTCTGCCAAATTAAAGGTCAGGTGTTTTTTTTTTGAAAATTTCTAAAATTTTTATCTTTCTTTCCAAGGACATCTTCAGTAATTAAAGATAATCTTATTTCTAATGTATGCTACTTCATCTTTAGAGATAATATTTCCAATAGATAGTCTCTAGTATACTTTCCAATATTTAAATTTTATAAATTTTTTTTGAAACGGGGCTACATATCAACTAGAGTAGATTAATGTATCGTGTTTTGTTTCGCGTGCATGACAGTCTTTTTAGGAAGAAACGACATGTGCTCCTCTCCTCCCCCTCTCCTCTATGTAGGATTTTGTTGACATGACATAGATAAGAGATGATAATAAATATACTATTAGAGATACCCTAATAACATCCGATGGTCACTACAGTTTAGCTTTAATTAGGGTGCACCTAATTAAGGTCTGTCTGATTTTTTTAATAGAATCTCTGGCATATTTATCTTCTTTTTTTCCTTAAAACTATAAAACGACTGTCTTCCTAATATCTATCTTTAAGTAATAATAACATCCAACGGTCGCTATAGCTCAGCTTTAATTAGGCCCACCAGATTAAATCCCAGATGTTTTGTTTTTTGTGAGAACTTTTAGTATATTTATCTTTTTTCTTCTTCTTCTAATAACATCTAATGGTCACTATAGTTCAACTTAATTAGGATCCACCTAACTAAAGGTCCAACGGTTTTTTTTTTTTGTGAGAATTTCTACAATATTTATATTTTTTTCTTAGCAAATGTAAAACGACTGTCATGATCTTCTATTATATAACTAGCCGATTGGCCTACGCAACTGTGCGGTATGGTGTAGTATAGTATAATTTTACGTAATTCCGAATTTCAAAATCTCTATTTGATTTCATATTTAATTAACAAAAATTATTTTTATTTATGGTGTGTTTGGTTGTCTGGCTCCCTTAAGCCCGACCTGTATCTCTCATCTAGGCTGCTATGACTCAGGAAGAATCTTGCATGCGCTAAGGCAAGCTAAGGCTCTCAACCAGGGCGAAGGCTACACCCATGATGCGAGCCAACACAAATGCGGGCAACTAAGGCCCTGTTTGGTACAGCTTCTGCTTTGGCTTTTGGGTGAGAAAAGCTAGAAGCTGTGCCAAACGGTTGGCTTTTTTCTGGCTTTCACAGGAAGCTCAAAGCTGTCAATACATATGGAAGCCAAAAGCGAAAAGCCAGTGTTGAGGTGCTTCCCACAGCTTCCCACCTCCAGCGTTCCAAGAATACCCCCAGACTTCGCAGAAATTACCCACCTCATACCTATGGCATATTCAGTTTAGTTTACTGAAACTTATTCGATTGAGTGTTATACTGAAACTTATGGCATATTCGATTGAGTCTACTTAAAATTCTAAGTTACAAGGAGCACAAGCAAAAGAAAATTATCGTTGCAACAATGGCTTTGCATAATTTTATTCGAGATAGTGCTTTGATTGATAATGATTTTGCTTGTGCAGACATGAATGATGATTATGTAGACGGGGACATGTCCACTAACCTCAGCGCACATGATGATACAGCTGTTATGGATGATGTTGATATGAACGGCCTCCGTGACGCTATTGCAATAGCTTTGGTAGCATGACGATAGGATAGATGGAAGATATATGCGATTTTGTATGTAGTACTTGCCAATTTAAACTATGTATAATGGGTGATCTTCTAGTCCGATTATTTTCACATGCTTTCTGAAGTTTTATTGTTAAATACTGTTAAATGTTCTTAAATGTCGTTAAATGCCGTTTAATGTTGTTAATTTAGTTAAACGACATCAAATAAGTCACATCGTCCTCATGAGCATTTCGGACATTTCATATCTCGGAGCTGCACCGACCTACCTAAAAGCCGATGACCAAACACCAAATCGTAAAAGCACTGACCATTCACCAAATTTAAAAGCGCATCGCATGTAGGAAGCCGCATTTTAGGAAAGCCACAGCTGTGCCAAACAGGGCCTAAACATGTCCTTAATACAAATGGTCTCTTCTCGGTTCATTGCGTGTATTCTATTTTGATCGTCTTCCCCCGTAATATTATCTTCTTCTTTTTTCGCAAAACTCCATAATATTATCTGGAAAGTGAGCATACCACTCAAGATTAGGTTTCCCTTTGGCATCCTTAGTCAAATAACTCCTATATACACTGTTTGATTGCATTTGCTTTGCCACCAAAGGTTTTGACAACATTATCTTCTGTTTGATCTTGTTCTACAAAGAAAGATCAGGTAACATTTTTTATAACCAAATTTTAGTAGGACAATTTGGGTCACAAACCAGACATAGTGAGTCGCATTACAATATCACCTTATGTCGGACTCGGATTTTCTAATCCCGAATCCTCTGCGAATACACTGTGCTATTCCCTGGATCAGTAGATAGGACTCACAGATACATCACTGAATCATTTCATACATGGTTTAAAACCATACCATTCATTAATTTAACACATCAGAGTTTACATAGACCGCATCAGGTCAAGATTTACAATAAGGGCCGGACAGGCCAACTGATTACATCACAAAAGTAGCGGAAGCGACAACGGAAGCAAAAAAGGGTGAGGGCACATCTCTCCACAGCAAACGACTGGAGAAACTTGTGTACATCCGATATTACCCGAAAACTCAGATAATATAGGATGCACCTAGGTACCAGCGGAGTCAGCTAGACTGGGGCGAGACTAGAACAACTAAGAACTAAACTACGCTTCAAGAACTCCTGGGTCTTCAGACGTCTGGTTCCTCGTAGTAGTCGAAATCTCCAAAATTTCCTGCTTCTGAGGGTTTGGAGGAAAGAGCGAGAATGAGCACAACTACCGTGCTCGCGAGCCAACACACAGAATGTAATAGTATACATGCAAGGCTTAACAAGGATGACTCAGGTTCTTTTATTTGCTAAAGCAACATTTTCAATTATCATAATGACAAAGTCCTATGACTTAGCATTTTAAACAAATTTCCTTTTTCATTGAAGAGAATAAGTGCAATATTAAGTAACAGCGAAGGTTACCTCCACCTTATGCTTAGTTTGGATAACGGTTACGTCCACCGATTATCAGCAATGGGTAAGGCTACTCAGGAAAAATTCAAAACAAGGGCTAGATGAGCCCAACACCATTCCATTCCACCCACAAAGGTTTTTGAAATAGAACTAACTCAGGTTAAATTCTCATGTCTGCCTTTGACCGTAGGCGCGGCTGTTTAAACAGTTTAGACTCTGCAGAGGTTGTACACTGTACCCACAAGAGATAATCATACTCGTTACTCCATATGATTCCTTAGTCATGTAGTTGAGCGATCGTCACAGTAACGTTTCAAACTACCTTACCCCTTCCGTCATCTCACCCCTATGGCCAATTCCATAAGTTGCGCGGGATGCTTACCACAACGACTAGCGCAGCTGGCCCCGGCCATAGCGACTAGCGTAGCTGATAACTTCACCGTTTTCGGTGTCCCATTCAAGCTAGCATACGTCCTGCCGCTTGCACACTTCTAAACACCAGTTGTGGGATGACATTCAGGGTTCAATAATTTTACTAAGCCAAGTTGCACTTTGCAGACTTGCGGTTATACTTGCTTTACACAGGAGGTCATGACAAAATTAAGTCCTTAATTCATCTGGACGGTTCATACCACATACCAATCATTCTCGTGCTACGTCCGCACCCACCACTCTTTCCATCCGTCCAGATGTGGTACTAGCAAGTTGTTTAGGGTTTTAGGGAAGGAAAACCAATTAACGCAACACACCAGTCATCTACATCCAATGACTGCCCAAAACCATTTTTCATGTTTAAAGAATGATGATCGGGATATTTATTGTCCCAGTACTTAAGCAAGACTAGCATGTCGCTTAAGTACAACCTAGGCTAGTATTTACCATATATTTACTAGGGTGACAAAGAACACTGGATTCAATTTATCAAAGGATGGCTTAATAAGTAATTAATCAGCAAATGGGTATTTAACTACCTTAAGCTTTAACATATCATTGATTACAAAATTAAAGCATGCAACTTTGATATTTTAAATAAACATAGTTTGCATAAAATGTAGGCTCAGAATGATCAAAGTATTGACTCGCCTGGGTCAGATTATCGCGGCCTTGATCTTACTCAGGGCCTTCTCTGCCAGGGGTTTTGAATTCTGGGTCTGCGGCTTTATCTGAATCTTGGTCCTTCTCGAGTCGCTGCTTCTTCTGGACTCCGACTCCTAATTACACGATACAAGCAAGAACAACAGATAAATCCAAAGAACTTCCAAAAGATCAAATATAAACAAAGCGCTTTAAATAAGTTTTGCGATGAACGAGCGGAAGAGACAAGATTTAGCGAGGCGGGGATGTTTGACAAGGTCAAACGATCAGCTGAGTACACGAGACAAAGGCGGAGATACTCTGCCATGGGAAAACAAGGGAGAAAACAAAGTCGAAGAATTACTGCAGGGATACTCCACTTCGGATACCGCTGATCGGGCAAGATTAGGATACAAGATAATTTTTGCCGGGCTTTTAACAAGACAGCAAAATATTTTATCAAAGACGACTTTTGAACGGGGATAAAAAGGGGATAAACAATATTTAGACCAAGGAATACTGGATAGGATTACAAGATTATTATTCCGGTTTTCAAGGTAAGTTGTCGAGATTAACATGTTAATCCCGAATAGCCCTCCAAAATATTTTGAGAAAATACAAGTTTATTTCAAAGCATTTTACACAACACATGAAATTTGAATAAATATGTTTTTAACAAAAATAGACATGATTATGAGACGACACGAAGGTCATTTGCATAACTTCGATTTCCCGAGATTTTGCAAATTACGCTCTTAATCGATAGCTCTCAACTAAAAGCGAAAATCGGCGAGTTAACCACTAACAACGGTTAATCGATTCATCGCAAGTCATAGCACAATCATCGAGAACAAATATTTTGGAAATATTTTTCACCAAAATGGAAAGCTACTAGTCGACCGAGTAATACAAAACATTACAACACACAAATGCCATACAAACACAATCGCTATACAATCTTCAATACACAAATCACAAATACAGCTCCACGACTACCATGCACAGCATTCACAAAATATACGCAAGATCAATACACACAACTTCAATACACCGATTTTTAAATGCCAAACTCCACAAAGATTTAATTGCATACACAAATACACTGCTGCTGCTCCACTTCCACTGCAGTCCACAAGGGGCCCCACAACCAGAGACAGAGAGCAGGGGGAAGGCTCAGCCACAGGAACCAGGGAAGGGGGAGCGGGTGTGGCGGCGGTCCGACCGGGGGGAAGGCGGTCGACCGGGGAAGAGAGAAGGGAGGCACGGGCAGGCTTTGCCGACAATGGAGAGGCGGGAGGAGGCTGGGAGGAGGCGGCGTGGCGGACAAGACCGGAGAGGAGATGGCGGCGGTGAGCGCGCGGTTACATGGCCGAACGGCGGCGACGGCCGGTCGGAGGAGAGGGAGGCGCGACACGCATGAGGCGGACGGGAGCTCACCGAGAGGTCGCCGAGGCGGGGATGCGCTGGAGGCGGTCGACGCCGGGAGTGGAGGCGCACTGAGGGAGGCGCTTGGCGGCGGCGACTGGGAGGCAGTGGCGCTGCGTCCGCGGCCGGGGAGCAAGGGCGCCGAGGAGGTGCTCAGTGGCGCGCTTGGATCGAGAGGCGCCAGAGAGGAGGAGAAGGGCGGGCGGACCAAGCGGTTGGGCGGAAGCTCTCGGCTTTATAGCCGGGAGAGAGAGGAGGTGGAAAAGCCCGTGAGGCGGCGGGAACGGGCGGGGGAGACCGGCGCGACGGGGTGTCGGCTAGGGATGGCATCGGCGGCGCAGGGCGGGCACGGGTAGTGCTCGCCCATACTGCACCGCGACCGAATTCCCCGGGTATACCCGCGAAGGACGACGGGTGAAAAACCTCGCCATACCCATCGCTCATGGTACAGTCGCCGGGCATACCGTTTACCCGCGAATAATGCATCACCGCTCGTGGTACCCATCGCTCACAGACATGCTCGTTACCCATGAGCAATGCATACATCAAGTTCATCATAATTCACACATCAATGGTGCATCACGATTCAACAACTAATAAAGTTCATCACAATTCACATATCATGTTCGACAAGACAACTAATCAAGTTTAACAAATAAAATACAAATACAAATTGACATAGTTTCTTACACATGTGGGTAGATCACGGTAATCGGGCGGCAAGCAGACGGTGGAGCTTACCCATGCCCATACCGTTACCGATGGGTAAGGAATTATGCCCGTTTTCATACCGTGGGCAAAGAAAGACGCCCATACCCGCCTCTATTAGGTATTCGTCACGGCACGCGGTGTCGGGCACAATTGCCATCCCTAGTGTCGGCGGACGACGCGGGAGTCAAGGTGGCATGGTCGATCCGGCGGAGGGACGAGGAGCGGCGGCGGTGCGGGAGGAGGGCCCAGGCGAGCGAGAGAGCAGAGGGGGGGGTCCGGGTGGAGGAGCCGAGAGAGGGGAGAGAGAGGCGAGCGGTGGCGGTGCGTGTGAGGGGAAGAAAAGGGGAGGGGGAGAGAAGAGAAGAGCGCACGGGCCGGGGGGAAGAAGAAAACGGCCGGGCCGGGCGTGGTGGGCCGGCTCGGGCCGACTGGGCCGGGAGAGGAAAAAGAAATAGTGGGCCGGGAGAAAACCGGTCCAAGAAAAAAAATGGGTTTTGATATTTTTGAAAATGGAGAATTCAAAGCAAATTTGAAAATCTGAAATTTGAAAGAATATTTGAAACACAAACCCGAGCTTAACAAAAGATAGGAGATTTTGGAATTTAAACCAAAATTTAAAAATTCGAATGAAAATCGAAAATCAAGGTAATTACTATTTATCATCCGAAAACGGAACGTTACACCTTACTATATAGTTAGGCAAATCAAAGAGAGAATTGACCCTAGAAAGTGCCACGAAGATATACAACCCAACTTTAAGACGAGATCATATTCTGAGCTAGAATCTAACAAGGAACTTTCAGCGAGCAAAGCCAATCAGATCCAACTTTTCTACCAAGCAAACCAGTCAACAACCCCGCACCGCCCGATGCAGAACGCACGCGCGAGATCAGCCCGTTAAACCCCCTCCTCCTATTCCTAGCCTTCCTGCCCTCTTCCTCTCCGTCAGACCGTCACCACACTCTCTCTTCCCCCATCCAGCAGCCGCCACTTCCCTGCGCGCCGCGCGAAAACCTAGGAGAGGGGACCGGATATGGCGATGGTTCTGCGCCGCCTCGCCGGCGCGTCGGGTGGCTCGCCGTCACCGGCCGCGGCCGCGGCTGCGCTGCTGCTCCGTCCGGCGCTGGCCCGCCCGATCTCCACAGACTTCCGCGAGGAGCGCGACACGTTCGGCCCCATCCGCGTCCCCAACGACAAGTGCGTGGTTTTCCCCCAGATTCCCTAGGAGCTTGTTTGATTGATCTATGTGATTGGTCCGCGCGCGTACCGTTTCCGTGTTTTGATCTGCTCGTGCTGTGGTCGCTTGGGTGTCGTGGCTGATCTGGAGATGGCTGCTGTTGTGTTTTGTTTTGGTAGGCTGTGGGGCGCGCAGACGCAGAGATCGCTGCAGAACTTCGACATCGGCGGCGAGCGCGAGCGGATGCCCGTGCCCATCATCCGCGCCTTTGGAGTGCTCAAAAAGTGCGCCGCTAAGGTATAAAGCGATCTCTGAAACAAAGACAAGTATTATTTGATCGCTGGTTTTTATTGTCTGCGTGTGGGGGTGGATGGATGGATGCATGCATGCATGCATTTGATTGCTTGTCCTTGTAGAGCACCGCAAGCTTGGAAAGCGATCTCTGCATGTCATGGAAGGAAAAGCTGTAGTAGTAAACAAAGGCATGATGTGCCCAAATTTGTTTTTCTTCTGTAAATAATGGGGTGGTTATGATAATTTCCTGGTTCTTAGGACACAACTAGATATTCCCATTTCCTAGTTTTACTACAACTTATACTTTGTTTCACAGCGTACATGGCACAAAAAAATACTTTCTACTGCAACGTTTCAGTTTGCTGCAAACTTTGCACTTCTGTTAACTTAGTGCCTTATAGATACTGCAACGTTTCAGTTTGCTGCAAACTTTGCACTTCTTTTAACTTAGTGCCTTATAGATAAATGCTTCACATTTTGTTTTAGACAAAATTCAGATGCACTGTCGATAACAATTACAAATCTTATTTAGTGCAGATTAAAGTCTTCTGAGTATTTCCGACATTTCATCTCGGTGGTTTGTAGGGTGCTTTAAGTATCATGTATGTCTGGAGGACTTATTACTTGGTCATTTGACTTTTGAAGGTGAATATGGAGTATGGCCTTGATCCAACAATTGGGAAGGCAGTAATGCAGGCAGCTCAGGAGGTTGCAGATGGGCAGTTGGATGATCATTTTCCGCTTGTTATCTGGCAAACTGGCAGTGGCACACAAAGCAACATGAATGCCAATGAGGTCCTACACATGCACTAAATTTATGCTGATTTTTGCATCCAACTTGCTAATGTTAAATTATTTATAACTTTTGTTAAGAATAATTTAAGTTGGTAATCCCTGCCAATGAATGTTAAAGTTTTAGTGTCCAAACAGTGGGGTAAATTAAACCCGTCTCCCTCTGTTCTGTACTTTGTTGATTGGTTTATCTTGTTAATCCATTAAGCTAATTCTCATGTGAACATTGTTGTGAGCTCAGTTTAATGTTCATAAATTGTGCCATATTGTTTATGATATGTTGTTCCAATTTAGGTAATTGCAAATAGGGCAGCTGAGATTCTTGGACATAAGCGTGGTGAGAAGTCCGTACACCCTAATGACCATGTGAATAGGTCACAGTCCTCAAATGATACATTTCCCACTGTAAGCTTTCACTACATTCCGATCTTCATCTCAATACACTCTTACATTTGCAAATGTTATGATTCAAGTTGTTGACATTTTCAGGTTATGCACATAGCAGCAGCCGAGAGATCAAATCAAGGTTTATCCCAAGTTTGCAACAGTTGCATAAGTCACTTCATTCAAAGGTGAAATTTTCTGCTTTCCTTTTGTGGAACAATAGTGATCATGCTTGTCTTGTGCCTTTTATGTAGTTATTGTGGCCCGTCTTTTCACCTATGAGTTTGGTTCCAATTTGTAGCAATCTGCTTCGTATATCACAATTATATTCAAATGTCCCATGTAGTCTTATCTCAGCTACTCTACTGTGCATTTGGGCCTGTTGCTAAGGGATTCAATACAAATGCATTGGAAATTTAGAATGTTTAGGTTTTAATCATGACAACATTGGATACTTGATATAATTTGGGCTTGGGCATATGTGTTGCTCGCAACATAGTGCCTGCTAACTCCATACAAGCGCTGTAGAGGCCCACTACAGCGGCATTAGAACAAAAGGTTGGTGATGATCATTGTTCAAAGCAGGGATCACATTACCAGTCCCGGGGCATTTCCCGCTGGCCGGCCGGGCGTTCAAACCGGATAAAAATCGTTTGAGTTTGATTAAAAACCAGCCGAATTTCGAAATTTGAAATTTGAACTTGCAAAACCTGAGAAAACCGGACGAGGTTTCTAATCTCGGTCCCCGGCTGGTAACCGGTAACCGGCCGGGATTTTATTCCCTGGTTCAAAGTTCAAATTATGAATTATGCTCTAATGGGGTGCTCATGGAATCACTTCAGAGAGTCAGGCCAATTTCTATATGCTAATGGCTATAAGAAGCTCAAACTTGCATTCTGCAAAAAAAATTATGTATCTTTACCTTTTCCTCGTATCTTTTTGTTCCTTGTTTAGTTTTCTACCATCCATATTATCTTTTGTTATTCATCAGTTTCTAGGCCTTCTCTTTTCTGATTTTAATCTACATCTGCCTTTTATCTATTCTTCGTGTGCATCTGTCGGTTTAATAACCTTACACAATGTGTGGCTGGGGCGAACTTCTGTTGTCACTTGAGATAGAAATTTGTTACCTGAAGATCTCAGCACTTAGATACACATTATTTTCCGTTGTCTTGAAAATGAACAAAAAAAATTCAATACATAGGCGGTTGTGTGTATTAACTGATATTAATTATTAAACATTAAATTTGCTTATCAGTGAAATCGGTAAAAAGACCCACAGAAATGTTGACCATTCAGCTGATTAATGCTATCCCTTATTTTACTATAAACTAATAATCTGGTTTGGATGGCATGTTATTATTTTTGGTAGGCAAGTTCAGTAGCTAAATGACATACAGTGTGTTTGTTCATATTGCATATAGTAAATATGCTGTACTAATAAATTTGCTAATTTGGTTGTAGTCTGATGAGTTTAAAGACATAATCAAAATTGGGCGTACACATACCCAAGATGCCACCCCGTTGACTCTTGGCCAAGAGTTCAGTGGTTATGCTACACAGGTAGGCATTGTTCCAGCATCTATTCTTGTCTTATTGATTACTGTGCACTTTTGATTGACAGAGAGTTCTCAAACTGTTTTTAACTCTATTTGCAGGTGAAATATGGAGTTGATCGAATTGTTTGTACCTTACCACGGATGTATCAGGTACTATACTAATGCTCATTCTCTTCTCAAATGGTATGCATAAAATGAACATTTTCTGATCATTTTCCTTGGTGAGCAGCTTGCTCAAGGTGGAACTGCAGTTGGAACTGGCTTGAACACTAAGAAAGGGTAATTTTCAAAATTCTGTTCGAGATACTTTGATTACATTAATAGTCTTTATTAACTCATTTTGATCTTTGGTATTTTCTAAATTCTTGTTTTACCCCCACAATTCCTTAGTAGTTTATGACCAAATTGTCTCCTTGGGGAGAAGAACCCATGTAACCAAGGTTGTCACAGCGCTCCGGCAAGTCGCGGCGAGCCAGGACGCCTAGGCGCCCACTATTGCGAGAGTTAGATGGTGGTAATAAAAATAACAAATAATACCTTATATGGCTGAAAATTAAATAAATATACATCATATAATACCTCATATGACAGGGAATTCTCCAAATAACAACTAAGTTAACTAACATAAGTACATAACATTACCAATTTGCCATAATAATTAATAAAGTCCATAATAGCAAGTTAGCAATGTTTTCACTTTTCACTTCTGAAAGTGACAAAGTGACAACTAACAGTGACAAGATAAGTAGAGTAGTAGACAACAATAACATAAATACATGATAGAAACTAATGTGATAGTAGCATAAGTCTTCTTCAGTACCATCTCCCATCTCATGACAACAAAATAACTCAAAAGTCATCTACTCTCATCTCCATCTTTCAATTCACTCATCATCCAACTCTAACTTATTCCCATGCCCATCCTCAACTTCAGCACCTTCACCATTATCATGAGAAGTAGGTGGTGATTGTCTAAAGTCATCTTCAACCTCTTCATCATCACATTCACGTGCCATCTCATCTTGTTCCTCATGATTACGAGTTGATGCAGACGCACGTCAAACATAAAATTGGACTTGGTTCTCTTGGACATCCCCACGAGCTCTCCTAGGAAAATTGCGACCATGAAGCGATGATTTTGCATCGAGAGCCACATCAACATGAGACCAAAAGAAGATCATCCTCACCGGCATACACTTGTGCAGCCGCTGTTGCATCCTTGTCAACCCACTCATTGTCCCATTGGAACTCTTCTAGGAACAAAGGGTTGGATTTGTTACCTTGTTCATGCAGCTTTTGAAACCTAGATGTAATCTTTTTGTTATATGAGATGTAAACCAAATCATTCGATCTCTTGAACTCCAACTGGTTCCTCTTCTTGGTATGGAGCTGGAAACAAGCAAACAACGCACAAAACTAAGTTGTTGCATCTATTTGGCTGAAAATTGAAGAATGAACTATATTTGCTTTTTATATACTTACAAAATCAAATGTGCTCCTATTGCGTTCACAATCGGAGGAGGAACAACAAAGACCAACAATGCGTTTCACAACCTTTTGTAGTGGGATAGCAAGGCCACTATTTGATTTCCACCAATCAACTAAAAGGTATAGTGTCAAACATAAAGTTCTATGTTATAAAATAGAAAGCTTACAAAAGAGTAAATTAATTGAACTATTGAAATTTGAATGTTGTAGGACCCACAAGGACTCTTCTTGCTCCTTTGCAACTTTGCTAGTGTGGTACCGAAGCTAGCACGGCAATGCTCATAGTCATCGGCTAGGATATCAATGGTACATATTAAATCTTCATCACTGCTAAATATCTTCATCATCACTTCATTAAAAGTATTCCGTATGACCGTTGCATGATCGCTGTCACTTTCCAAGATTCCAAAAAATCCCGATGGATTCAAAAACAAAGCAGCCCCATGTAACTTTTGCTCCATTTGATCCTCCCACCGACGGTCAGCAATCTCCATGATCCTCTCCAATAATCTCTCCTTCCTCGCGAAATTCTCCTTGAGCTTCTCCTTGCACATATCCATAGCCATCGTAAGCTCCGCCATTGCGGGTTTCTCATCACCATCAACAAGCCTCAACACAATAAGAATGGGGTGTGATGCTCGTATGCAATCTTCCACAGCATTCCAAAATGCCGTAGAGAGCACAACATCGGACACATTCTTCCAGGTTTGAGTTTTCCCCAATTTGGACCTAGACCCATCATCAGTAACAAAGAGCTTTCTCAAAGCATCTCTATGCCTATACATACTTTGCAAAGTGTAGAAAGAAGTCGCAAACCGAGTAGCCGCGGGCCTCACAAGGTCTCTCCCACCCGTCAACTCCCTCATTGCATCGAGAAGCCTCAAATGCCTATAGATGAATGTTGTCACATGCCTTGCTTTGGCAATCTAGCCCTTAAACTCCACCATACCACCAATGTCCTCAAGCATAAGGTACAAACAATGGGTAGCACATGGTGTCCAATATAGACTAGGGAATCTCTCTATTAGAAGCTTTCCAGTTGCCATGTAGTTAGCTCCATTGTCGGTGATTACTTGAACAACTTTCTCAGCACCGATCTCATTAATATATTTCTCAAGTAAATCAGCCAAATAGTTGGCATCATGTCCCTTACTTGATGCATCAATTGACCCCAAGAAGAAAGTCCCATTTGGACTATTGACAAGGAAATTGATCAAGTGCCTTCCCCTCTTATCTGACCATGCATCTGACATCAATGAACAACCATAATTTGTCCAAGACAACTCATGCTTAGCCCTCAACTGGCTTACTTCCATCCTTTCCTCCTCTAGCAATGGAACCCTCAACTCATGATAACTAGCCGGTCAGCCCATGCCCATACTGCCCAATTGCTTCAACCATCTGCTCATAGCTCCTTGAGTTTGCGGCAATGAATGGAATGTCGTTCTCATAGAAGAACTTAGCATTGTACTTGATCGCCGTATGCCTTTCTTCCTTGCTCTTTCCACTCCTATACATGTTGAGTTGGTTAACCCCAGGGTATGTCTTAGTCTTACTACTTCTTCAGGAGACTTCAATAGCATTGTGGGAATTTTAGCTTGCTTCGGCTGTGCTGGCTTCATGAACAAGGCAGCAGCAACCGCCTTCCTTTTGGATGTTGTCCCAGAAGATGGAGATGTGAGACTTGTAGCTGGACTTGAAGATGTAGATGGACGAGAGGCCTTGGAGCAGGGATAGAAATCCCGGACGGTTACCGCCGGTTAACCGGCCTTACTGGTGGGCGGCGGGATTTGAAATCCCGACCGGTTTTTCCGGAGTTTGCAAATTCAAATTTTGAATTTTCGGTTGATTTTTAAGCAAATTTAAATGAAATTCGACCGGGATATTATCGGGAAAACCGAACCGGACGGTTACCGGCCGTTGGCCGGGAATTGCACCGGGAACGGTTTTTCTATCCTTGCCTTGGAGGATGTTGCTTGCAATTGTTGTACTTCCTGGAGTTCATCGTCACCACTAGCCTCGCCCCTCCTCTGTCTTCTTCAATGTTGATTGGCACCTTTCGTGCGGTCTTGTTCATCCATGCTTGCATTTCTCTCATGATCGCAGTAGTGGTGTTGGGGCACTTAAGAATATCCCCAAAACCGCCAATGAGATGTTGCTTTAACCTCTTGATTCCTGAGTGCACTTGTTTCCCACAAAGGGAACATTGCACCAAATCCTTGTCATCAGTCGGCCAAAATCCATATTTCCATCCCGGGACGTTCGACTTGGCCTTCCTCTTCGGATCCTTGGATGGATCATAAGTCTCACCGCTCTCTGCAGCTTGGCCATCTTGCCCAGACATTTGTAAGCACATGAGCTGTATAAATGAAAAATTGCAACAAGTCTATACTCAGAGCAACAAGAAGCAAACAACAACAGAGAGCAACAAACACAGGCGGCAGAGCAGGGGTAGCAAGAAGCAAAGACGGGCAGCAAGAAGCAAAGCATCGCAGGGGGCAGCAAGAAGCAAGAGTCAGCACTCAGCAAAGCTGCTCAGAGCTGACCAAGAGGGGCGGTGGCCTTAGAGAAGAGGCAAAGCAGAGGCGGCAGTGGAGAGTGGAAGGTGGAGAGGCGGCGGTAAAGCAAAGGCGATAGTGGAGAGTGGAAGGGGGGAGAGGCGGCGGCAAAGTAGAGGCGGCGGCGGTAAAGCAGAGGGGGAACCGGGGAAGAATCGAAGAAAGGAGGAGATGCAGCGTAGACCGTAGAGGAAGAAGAAGTAGCGCAAATCAGAGCTTACCTGAGGGGCGGCGGCAGCAGTGGAGAGTAGAAGGCGACCGAGAGGGGCGGCAGCGGTGGAGGTATGTTTTCCCTCTCCAAGAGACCAAATTCGTTCTTTCCCCTCCGTCCTGCGTACCTTGCTTTACTTCTAGGGTTGGACTTGGTTCTCCAGGCGCTCGCCAGATCGAACTTGACGACACCAGGCGATCGTGGCGTCACCTATCTTGTCTAGGCGCTCGCCCAACTCTTCGTGCCCTGGGCGATGAGCCTCAGCGTCGCCCTCCGGGCGACTGGACGACAAGGCGTCGCCGCCTAGTCGACGCCGTGACAACCTTACATGTAACCCTGTCATCCAGAATGTTATGGCCATAATCCAGATGAATCTGTAAATTTTAAGTAGTTTCAAACTTTCAATACTATCAAATGCCATTTTAACCTCTGCTGTCAAACCATTTATATGGTACTTCTGGCTTAAAATTTGTGACATGTGAAGATCAACTATTGTCCTCAATTTGAAATGGTTTTCTCTTATATGTATGTTTGACTCTAACTATATGTTATGGTTACTTGATTTACGTTGACTTTTAAACAGATTATTAGTTCCTTGCAGTTCTTAATCACTTCGTTCATTCTCTCTCTTCTACTCATTTAGTTTTTAGTTCCTTGCAGCTCTTAATCTCTTTGTTCATTCTATCTCTTCTACTCATTTAGTTAAAATTGTTCCTGATCGTTTCAGATTCGATGTCAAAATTGCTGCTGCGGTGGCCGAGGAAACAGATCTACCTTTTGTCACAGCAGAGAACAAATTTGAAGCTTTGGTTAGTGGTTATGTGCACACTTAAGCCTTTCTTGAAATTGCCAATAGGGGTTGGCGATTCCACAATAATTCATTTAAGATGACTGAACTCTGTAATTGCATTGTTGGGCATAGGTTAAAATGTTCGCCAAAAATATTTGCAATATTTGCAGAAAATGCCAACCAGTTCTTTTAGTAAACCTCAGAAACATGGATTTGGGGCATTTGTCAACAAAGATGATTTGTTGAAGATCCTTATCAATTATTAACCCAGGGCACTTAAGAAATCACTTACTTTTAATTGTTTTATTTGATGCTAGTTGTTAGGCTTTATTCTCTGTGATAGCAAGGGCCTTCCTTTTCTTGCTTGGATAATGCAGTTAGATATGTATTTTCTATTGCATTCTCTGTTTGGTCTATCTTCTATTATTTCATCATTATGTGCTAATCGCCTAATCCTAATCGTTTTCCCTTAAAGTAGGCAGCACACGATGCTTTTGTATTTCATCATTATTTGTTAATCCGAATCGTTTTTTTTTCTTAAGTAGGCAGCACACGATGCTTTTGTTGAGAGCAGTGGCGCCGTAAACACAATTTCTGCATCTCTTATGAAGATAGCAAATGACATACGCTTGCTGGGAAGGTCGTTATCCAATCTTTTAGTCTTTTTTAGATAACAATTTTTTTTAAATATTCTGGCCTTCTGGGGTCATGCACTAAGCATTTCCAAAACGATCACAGTGGCCCTCGTTGTGGACTTGGTGAACTTATCCTACCAGAAAATGAGCCTGGGAGCAGCATTATGCCTGTAAGCTGCCTATTGCTGTATTACATTTTGTTGTTTCAGGTTTTCAGCATGTTTAATTGTTTACCAAATAGAACATCGTTGTTAAGCTTTGGTTTTAACTACTTCTATCTTACAGGGAAAAGTTAATCCCACCCAGTGTGAGGCTCTGACCATGGTTTGTGCTCAGGTACACTACTCATAACTTAATTTTGTCAATTTAATTAATCCAAATTCCAATCTACTTATTGTTAGTACAAATGATTTTCTGTTTTTTCTCTACACTTTTGCTGGACAAGTGTTGCTTATCTGAAATACAGTTCATTCCCATCGGTTGTTAAGTTATTTGCTTAGTCATATCATATATAATTATGATATTTGATGTATTTTATTAATCTGCATCCCATATTCCTTGTCAGTATTACATATTCATCTCATACCTTTATTGCTTCATTTACCCTCTAGCTGGATTTAGTGTAGGTGTGCAGTAATACTTTTTGAGGGATGAGCAGTCCCTTTTTTTCAGGAGAGAACAGACAGATGTAACTTGTTTATACAATGCCCTTTTACTCTGCTGTATTAAATTTAAATGTTTGAGAAGAAGCTTCTAAATAGGTATTGATGACAAACAATTACAAGTTACGTACAAATGGATGCTACTATTATAGCATGTCCCATCACCATGTTCTGTATAAGAGAAACCCTTAAACTTTACTTCCCGTAAATAAGCCATGCATTTGATACCTGACTGTGGTTGTGTCTAAATTACATTACATCTCATCACTCTTCTTTTTTGTATTGTTTTCTCTGTAAAATATGCATTGACTTCTTAGTTCATCTGAATGAACATTTGAAATAACTGTTGTTTGAATTTGTGATATTGCAGGTTATAGGTAATCACGTTGGCGTTACAGTAGGTGGTTCGAATGGGCATTTTGAACTGAATGTTTTTAAGCCAATGATTGCAGCTGGATTACTTCGAGTATGATCTCTCTTCTCCATACTTCAATATGCTTAATTAATGTATGAACTTTTCTTCGAATAACCGCAATAGTCCCTATTGTAAATCTGTGTACGTCTTGTTACAGTGAATTGCTAACTTTAACATCATTTTTTCTGTTACTGCTACTAGTGTGCTACAATTTGACTGATGCACCATTCCTTCTTTTAACAGTCATTGAGATTATTAGGGGATGCATCTGTGTCCTTCGAGAAAAACTGTGTCAGGGGAATTGAAGCAAACCATAAGAGAATTTCACAATTATTGCACGAGGTACCTATGCTTACAGAACTACAGAAACACTTGTATACAAACTTTTTATAGATTATCTGATAATTTCTCTGCCTTTTTGTCCAGTCTTTGATGTTGGTGACATCTTTGAACCCTGTAAGTAAAATGCATTTGTTACGCTGTCATTTCCATTTTTCGTTGTAGAACCTTGTGTTGTATACTTAATTCTCTCCAATGAATGCAGAAAATTGGCTATGACAATGCTGCAGCCGTTGCTAAGAAAGCCCACAAAGAAGGAACCACATTGAAGGTGATTATTGCATTTATTCTATTTGCTTTGGTCTGGTCTGGTAGTGCATATGCTTTACATTAGCTATAAGGTGATGTGTGCACAACATAAATTCACACCTTGGCCGGATGACAGAAACATTGAATTTCTTAAGGCATTAAATCCCAGGATCGTGTTATTTGGATCTGGATGCTAAATCATTGACATCTAGGTTCAGCTCTTGCCTATTTACCCTCTTGGGTCACCTGTTAATGTTATTATATCATCATGTAAATTTTAATGCGTTCATGTTAAGTGCTTTTTATCCGTGGTACAACGTACTGCTGTGGTTTATATTAATCCTTTTTCCTTTTGTTTTTCCAGGAAGCTGCTTTAAGCCTAGGAGTTTTGACGGAAAAAGAATTCCATGAACTCGTTGTTCCAGAGAAAATGATTGGCCCTTCTGATTGATAGCATCCTGTTAGCTATGTTTCTCTTTGTAGCATTCAGGTTGCCACTTTGCTGTGGACGTAACAAATCTAGCTCATCCGTAAATAAAGAAAGTTAGATTTCACAGCTTCAGTTCCTCACCTCATTGGAGAGTTGATTTTGCACTGAAAATGGTGCCGGACAAAACAAAATTTTGTTCCTGTTATTGAAATAGGAATAATGTACTTCGATTAATTTGAACAGGTGCCTTCCATTTCTTGGACACCAGCACGCCAACCTTTTGCCCTCATGGTGAATGTGCATGTAATAAGTGATATGGCAACTATGTCCATGAAGATAGATAACATTCATCTTCAGAACAAATGTAGGAAGAAAGATACAGGAGATTCCTACTTATTTTGAATGAGTTATACTTTTCCTTTCTCTATCATCTTCGCTTACGGGAAAGGCCATAGAAAATTTTCCGCTTTGCATATACCCGCGATGCATTAATTTAAGCAAATATTTATTTGTTTCTCATTTCCTTTTACCATCTCTGAACTTCTGTACTTAACTATCTACCCACCATCTTGTGAAAATGTTTGTTTGCTGAAGCTTGAGTTTATTCTGTTCTGGAGTAAGTACTCCTGTTACATACTTTTTGAGTTGTGGAAAGCATGCTACTATTTCATTGGCAGCAGATATCTACAAGGATCCAAAAACTGGTGAAAACCGGCCAAACGTTCGTTTTATTGGTACTGTGGTTTTGGTTCACTCTTCTAAAACTCACAATTAATTCGTTTTATTTTTTATAAAGAAAATCGGTCCTATTTTGACTGGTTTCGCTGAGAAACAGGAACCAGGCCTCCTTCGATTTTATGTCCAAATCCAGTTTCCCAAACCCTGTATATCTATACAATGCATGTATTCATGCCAAGTTCTATAGTTCTATTTTTAATAATTATTAGTAGCATGTAGATATATAAATTATGATCAAGGTTGCATATCTGAGACAATGAAAGTAAAAAAACTCAACTTATAACACAGGAGGTCTTTATCTTTCAGTGACACTTAAGCTATTAAGCTTGATTCCTTGTAACTAGTCAACATAATGTCCATAACTTTTGTCTCGGGCTAACAATATTTGACAACCGATGACTAGTTCTATTGGTGTGTGGTTAAAACGGTTAGTCCAATCCGACAAATTATATTTTACTCGTGTCCTTTCTTGAAAGGGAAGATATCTGGCCTAAATGGCACCGTGACCTTTTACTAAACTAACTGTTGCAGCACCGTATTGTCAAAATTATCACCACAGACGTATCGATACTCGACTCGTGTGAAATACCGAACCTTTTGTGCCCGGATTTAATATCTGTTGCACCTTCCTAGCCCGGACGTCCCTCGAGCGGACACGTGTCCGCCTCTGATCGCCTATGGCTTGGACAAACTTGTCCGCGTGCCCTCGCTGGACACGGGCTGTCCACACGCCCGTGCCTCGGACACACCATGTGTCGCCCAAAAGCGCCTTGTCCGGTCTCTGGTGGCCCGAACGCACCCTTGTCCGGTCGCTGGTGGCCGGGACACGCCACCACTGCACGCGTGGCGCACGGAGACGCGGGTGTCCCAACCCCCTCGCCTGGTCGCACGTCCATCACCGTCTTGTCTGTGCATGCAAGCCGCACACAGAAGGGAATCCGATTCCTCCCGTCGCTCCGCGGTCGGCCGTGATTTGTGTTGGGTGGCTATAAATTCCGAATCAACTACGAGACGCTTTGCTCACTGTCATCCTCGCTCGCTACTATCTAATTCTCGCCTCGGTTGATTTTGTTTTCATAGCCTATTAAGGATTGTTTATAGCCGTCATCAACGGTCATATTAGCAGGTAATTTTTTCTCGTACTTATTTTCTTTATTAACTGTGTAGTTAGTTAATTAGTCGTAGTTAATTAGTTGTACGTATTTAGGCATAATTAATTTAGTCATAATTAAATTTGTCTTAGTTAATTATTTCTAAATAATTAGGTCATAATTAATTAGTCGTAGTTAAATTAATCTAACATAATTATTCGTAGCATAGTTAATTAGTTACGAATTATTTAGTCATAATTAGTTAGTGTTAGTTAATTAATCAATTGTAATTAATTAGTTGGAACTAATCGATCGTAGTTAATTAAGTCTTAATTAATTTGCCGCACTTAATTAGTCATAATTAATTTAGTGGTATTTAATCCATTGTAAATAATTTAGTCCTAAATAATCTAGTTGTCCTTATTAAGTCGCAATTCTTTATTTGTAAATCATTTGTGGTAATTAATTATTCCTAATTAATTTAGTGATATTTAATTACTCGTATTAATTTAGTTGTACTTAATTAGTCGTAATTATTATGTCGTGATTAATCAAGTATCAATTGATTGGTCATATTTAATTAGTCATGATTATTTTGGTCATAGTTATTAGTGTATATTAATTTGTTGTTTGCATTTAGTCATAATTTTTAATTTCTAGTAAATCATCTTCATTATTAATTTATTCACTAATAATCAATATCTTCATCTCTTGCAAGCCAGGCCTCTACCGGAGCTATTGGAACCCTTCTACGATGAGCATCACCGGCGCAAGTTGTGAATCACTGGGGACGCGAATGACCCTCCACCCCTCGTGCTTTGGTCCAAGAGGCATTGCTGGCAGCTCGACACTCGCTATGCTCCAATCCTTCGGGACATGTGTTTGTTGCCCTTTGCGAGGTTGCACTCGATCGGATGCTACTCCACCCTGGACGGTAGTTGAATGTCTGCACTTGTCGACATGTCGAGGCCCGAGACGCACACCTTCCACTTTTGGTAGGGAGAGATGATGGTCACTCTCCAAGATGTCTCATTCTTGACCGGTCTCCCAATCAGGGGTGAGTCACCAGGTCGTCTGCCGACGGACTAGAAGGCCTGGTTGGGGCATCGATTCAGCATACCTATCCCGAACAACGCTCGTTGTGTACCTCGGACATGGCTGAGGAATTTCACTCAATGCTCGACGGATACACCTGACAAGGTTGTTAGGACCCACTTCATCGCCTACCTTCTTCATCTCTTGGGTTTGGCCCTGTTTTCCACCACACAGGGCGATTGGGTGTACCCTAGTTTCATCCGCATCGCCGATTCTTTGGCTAACGTAGAGGTTGGGACGATGACCCAGTACAATTGGGGATCATCTGTCCTTTGTGCCACATACAAGGGGCAGTGTGACGCTTCGCAGCGCGACACCGGTGTGAAATCAGTCCTTGTCGTCTGCTACGTGCTTCTGCAGCTGTGGAGTTGGGAGCACTTCCTTGTTGGACGGTCCTCCTTCAGGAAAGCAGTGCACCTGTACCCCGAGTTGCATGACCCGATAGATGGGCCCACTATGGGCTACCAGTGGACTACTGCCCAGTTACGCTGGGCCAAGGACACATCGGCGAGGTGCTACTTGTTGTTCCACAACGAGTTCAAGTCGTTGCATGACAATGACATCGTATGAGCTCCATGGAGCCTAGATTTCAAGAACATAGTAGCATCACACAAACTGTCAGTGTAATGCACGCAAGATGTCGGATTAGGGGCGATGACCTACCACCTGGTGTTTACCTATATGGTGGAACCTTACGCGCGGCGTGTAATGCGATAGTTCGATTTGTACCAGCTTGTGCCCCCTCCCGATGGTAGGATCCTGTAGCGAGCCGTCCACTTGTGAGTTCAACTCCATCCGAGTAATATTTACACTTCATACTTACATCCGTTGTTCTAACATTAATCCTACTCGAATGCGGGCAATTGAGGGCGGGGCGACATGTTGAGGACTGGCAAGTAGTCCAGCATGAGTGGGTTACGGATTGGACGGAGACAACGGACATCAAGGTCCTACAGGAGCAGCGACCGTATGACGATGTACGGATATACGATCAATACATCAAATGGTACGTACCTGTAAGATCGAGGAGGCCGACTAGAGGGGGTGAATCGGCGGTTTAAAAAACTCTTTGGCTAAAACCAATTTAATGCGAAAGCTAATAACAATTTGGTTTTGCACAATTAAAACCTAAATCAACTAGGCTCCACTAAGTACACCAACAATATGAATACAATTCAATGAGGGCAATCATACAAGGATGTATAAGCAATTAAAGCAAGTAATGTAAATTGTTCAAAGTAAAGCACAAGAACAAACCAAGATGACACAATTATATTTTACCCTGGTGTTCGGAGACTTACTGGTCTCCCCTAGTCCACGTTGAGGTAAGCTCAAACGAATTGGACCGGCTCCACAAATTAAGACAACACCTCCGAGGTAAGTCCAACCACTTGGACTAGTTTCAACACAAACCAACATCTCGACCCACTCGGGTTGCTCTTCCTCTACTCTAGAGATGGTGAGCACCAAAACACTCACAACCATGTCGGGCCTTCTCACAAGCTTCTTGAGAAGATCACCGGTCACGACACCTACACGCCGTCTAGGTGTCAGCAAACACTTAAACTAATCAAGTATCAAAACTCAAGTGGATACACAATCCACTACCTAAGGCAACACATGCACTTACAGTTTACTCTCCAAGCTCATTAAGTGCAACACATGCACATAAGAGATGAGAGGCTTGCTCTTTGCTCAAGAAACTCAATAGAGGTGCCAAAGATCTCCAAAAAAATTGTTCCCCAACCGGCCAAGGTGGGTATATATAGTCCACACACAAAAAATAGCCGTTGGAGAAGATTCTACTGAAAAATCAGCACAAAGCGGTACTACCGCCGTTCTATGGCCGGTACTACCGCACCTAAACGATAAGTACAGTAACGGCTATATCAGACGAGAAACTAGCCATTGAAAAGTGAAATCCGGTACTACCGACGTAGATCTTTCGGTAGTTCCGCACTCCGGTAATTTCGTTTCTGATGGGCAGTACTATCGCTTCCACTTAGGTTCAACACATGACACCTTCTGGAAAAAACGTACCGCTCCAACTTCTGGAAATACCAAGCTGCGGTATTTCCGCTCCCAACACACAGGTACTACCGCACTTCCAGATGAGCAAAGAAATCTCAAAGAGGTGTCTTTCGGAAAAAAAAATTGCCGCCAGATTTTGGACCAACCGACATGCGGTAGGTCCGCTCTCAACATGCTAGTACTACCGCACAGCGGTAGTTCCGCCTTCTTAACTTCGGAACTACCGATCTTCATGAGAAAAACAACATTGGCTTCACAACAATCTCAATTGCAAAACACATTTGCCATGCCAATAAGGATCACATGCAAGATTCCTAACAAGTTGCAAAACACATTTGTCAACTTTTAGAATCACACCACAAGGAATAAGATACATGGACTTAAACTATTTGCAAACTCAAGTCACATGCTACAAGAATCAAACATGAGCTTCAACTATTTGTAAAATACATTCACAAATAATAGCATTATGCCATTTCTTCAAGCTCCTCATATGCATCAACACATCATGCATCTTCTTCTTACACCTTGACTTGATGACGATCAAGTCATGATATTATCCTAAGTCTTCATCACCCTAGAACATAACCTATTCATCCAACTCATGAAAAATGTTAGTTCCACAATATGATTATCATTAATTACCACATCATACCATTAAATCATAATGGTGGGACAAGATACTTCAATCTTTCCCTCTTATGGTTGAGTTAAACCTATATTTTGGATCCGAGAAATGCAACAATATATAAGAAATATGATGTCGAATGCATACCTCATTGAATTTTACCTTTATATCCAAATGAGACTACACACTAGATATAACAATAAAATGTTAGTCTCACAAATAGATTTATCATTAATCACCAAAGCACTCCATTAACTTATAATAGTGGGTCTAGATCCTTTAATCTCCTCCTTTTTGGTGATTGATGATAATTCTTTATCAATAACAACATTTGGATATAAATTGTCATAACATAAGAATTTAAGCTATTGAACTATGTCTATGCATGTCACTAGGTGAAATTTAAAGCTTCAAACAATGTGCATATGAAAATGATATGCTTATATATTCAATACATTCTCTCCCTTTTGGCATAATACATATTAACCAAATCAAATATCCAAATGGAGGAATATTGATCTAAACATTCTCCTTTTTTAGCATAAATCAAATGACAAAGGAGAATGTATTAATCATCCAAATGTGGGGATATTGATAATATAAAATTTCTCCCCCTTTTTGTGCCATTTGTTGATTAGTCGTCAGAGAAGAACCAGGGAGCACAACGCTCTTTAAGGAGGAATACTTCGAAGACCATGCGAACTAGGAGACGTTCTCCACTCGATTGCATGTGGGCATGTCGGATGGCTTCCACGAGTTTATTTTGTTCTGCTACAAGTTTACTCTGGTCGTGGACGACTGTGTATCTGGTCGTGGACCTGGTGGTGACTTTAGTGCTGCATGGTAAGCCTTGCATTATGCCACAAGGCTAAGTGCATGGATTTCAACCATTTGTAAAATATATTTGCAAATTATAGTCCCATACTACAAAGATTAAATGTATGAGCCTCGGCTATTTGCAAAACACATTCGTAAATAATAGCTCCATGCATAGATGAGCTAGAGCAAGCACAATGAGATATCAACACATGACTAACTCATGTTACTAGTCAAGACCCCTCTTAATAGTACGACAACCTATACTAGCAATCCGGTCTTCCAACATAACACCAAGATCGGTAAAAGACTAGAAACACATCTTAACCCTAGCTAGTCATACCTTTGCCTTGCATCTTCTTGAAGCTTGATGACACACATCATAACTTTAAGTCCGGGTCCTTGACTTGATAATCATCAACACATGATGATCTTCTTCACTTCGGGATCTTGTCTTGAACAGCATCAACACATGATGAATCCTTCATTAGACCTCCATCAACACATGATGGGTCTTCTCTTGACTTGATGATCCACTCATGATCATCTCCTCTTCTTGAACATCATCGACACACGATGATTTCCTTTTCTTCAAGCTCTTGACTTGAGTATGCATCAACTCATGATGTATTCTTCACTAGACCTCCATCAACACATGATGGGTCTACTTCTTGAACATCATCGACACACGATGATTTCCATTTCTTCAAGCTCCTCATATGCATCAACACATCATGCATCTTCTTCTTACACCTTGACTTGATGACGATCAACTCATGATATTATCCTAAGTCTTCATCACCCTAGAACATAATCTATTCATCCAACTCACGAAAAATGTTAGTGCCACAATATGATTATCATCAATTACCACATCATACCATTAACTCATAATGGTGGGACAAGATACTTCAATCTTTCCCTCTTATGGTTGAGTTAAACCTATATTTTGGATCCGAGGAATGCAACAATATATAAGAAATATGATGTCGAATGCATACCTCATTGAATTTCACCTTTATATCCAAATGAGACTACACACTAGATATAACAATAAAATGTTAGTCTCACAAATAGATTTATCATTAATCACCAAAGCACTCTATTAACTTATAATAGTGGGTCTAGATCCTTTAATCTCCCCCTTTTTGGTGATTAATGATAATTCTTTATCAATAACAACATTTGGATATAAATTGTCATAACATAAGAATTTAAGCTATTGAACTATGTCTACGCATGTCGTTAGGTGAAATTTAAAGCTTCAAACAATGTGCATATGAAAATGATATGCTTATATATTCAATGCATTCTCTCCCTTTTGGCATAATACATATGAACCAAATCAAATATCCAAATGGAGGAATATTGATCTAAACATGCTCCTTTTTTAGCATAAATCAAATGACAAAGGAGAATGTATTAATCATCCAAATGTGGGGATATTGATAATATAAAAATTCTCCCCCTTGATTAGTCGTCGGAGAAGAACCAGGGAGCACAACACTCTTTAAGGAGGAATACTTCGAAGACCATGCGAACTAGGAGACGTTCTCCACTCGATTGCCTGTGGGCATGTCGGATGGCTTCCACGAGTTTGTTTTGTTCTGCTACAAGTTTACTCTGGTCGTGGATGACTGTGTATCTGGTCGTGGACCTGGTGGTGACTTTAGTGCTGCATGGTAAGCCTTGTAAAACCTTGACCATAGGTCTTGCTGCTGCTAAGTATTATTAATTTGTCTGCTTCTTTAGCCGTGTTGTTGTATCGTTTCGAGTACACCAATGTTGTAACTGTGTGAGCTAGCTACTAATATGGGACTAGTTTAGTATACATAGAGAGTCCCGGGATTGCATACTCGGGGTCCCAACATGGGGCTTTTGAGGACTATGAAGTACATCTTAGCGGAGTCGAAGAATATAATAAAGAACATGAGTCGCATTGGTCAAGAGACGACGTCCTACACACTCGCATCGAGTGAGCCGATCGTGCTCACTTGCTAGGTCACACATGACCTAGTCAGTCCAGCATCATAGCTCTCCCCATCGGTCATCCGCGCTGCAAATTGTCGGGGAGGTAAGTTATGTACAAATTTATATCCTATTTTTTTAATTACGCCTTAGGTTGTGCTAACATCATGTCATCCTCTAGTCATACATCCATCGGGATGCATCACTTCTGTCATCCGCGCCCCGTACTCATACTGTCGCCCCCTCGGTCATCCGTACTGCACATCCAGGAGGTATGAGATGTTTAAGTTTAGGTCGTGAATATTTATTTCACCTAACACCATTCCATTTTGCAGCCTTCAATTCACCATGGCGGTGACGGCCATCTGTTAAACGATGAGGATACGACCATCCCAGCTACTGTTAGGGAGCAGTACACGGCGCCATGGTTTGGACCGTGGCGCCCAGGGTGCCCACCCCTGTCGTACGTTGACCAGTACGGAGTACCGTACCAAGGGCAGGGCTCCTCCGAGGTCGCTGACACATCACACGGTCTAAGCCAGAGCTCCACCGCACCCTTCCTTCATTAATGACATGATTGCAGGTGGTAACTAGTTTGGCATGACTCAGCTGGACGACATTGATGTTGGACAGACTAAGTTGGGCTAAAGTCAGCTTACTGATGCACCTCCGCCCACTCGACAGTCTCCATACCCCCTCCAAGCCGATACGCGCTCTCCGGACCGGTTAACGTATCCCATGAGATATGCTCAACAAAAAACTATGACGCGCATGCAGACGCAAACACAACGCGCAGAGAGTGGCTCAGACGAGTGAGACATATTGTATCCCGTGTGTAATTGCACTGCATAAATGTTATGCACTTTTGCTTTTCTATATTTGTATATATATTTTGTATGTTATGTGCGTATTGTCGAAGTAGATCAGTTTGGATTAACATGAAATAAGAAAACACCAAGGTTCACATGAAATCATGATACCCCATACTGGGTGGGGGGAGGAGTCACGTGAGTTTCGACATTTCATGTAGAGTTGCAATCTAAAATTTAGAAAATAAATTTGATAAAATTTAGGAATACACATCATAATTTGTGAATTAAATGCGGCACGTGGTTTGGTACACCTAAGATACACACGCGATATTTTTGGAATCTAAAAAGGAGGATCGAAATTATTCTCTACGCATCATCAGCCCCTTCTCCTTGTCTAGTGACTACCCACGGCAGCGGCGAGTGTCGAAGTCATCCATGTTCCGCGAGACGGGCTGGACAATTGCATGATCTTAGCGGAACGTAAGGCCAAATACACAATCATGATACAAATTGTACATAACCTATCTCTTCGAGATGGAGTGCGGCTGGGCGACTGAAAATACTACGACGGCTGTCGGTCTCAGTAGCAAGAGTATTCCCCTTGTGCATCGCGTGTTGTGTCCGGTCGTACTCAGCTTCCTGTTCGGGGGTCCTCCACCACCACCTAGATGTCCTGGGCTCCTCTGGTGCCTTTTCAATAGGGTCTGGTACGTAATGTTTCCATCGTTGGAAAGTCTCGGCTCGCATCGTGTAGTTCAACATGTACCTCTGTTGGATGAACGCCCTATCGTACATCTCCAGGTTGTCGATCTATTGTAAGAAGTTGCAATGCATCTCGGGCTGCCATTACGTGCGAATGAAGTAAGAAATTTGTGGAATGCGACATAAGGTGTGAAAAATCAATTTGTGCGTAAGATTCTCTTACGAGGACGTTCTCGCACGTGTAGTACTCCCAGGCGGCGGTGGCCGGGTGTGTGGACTGAATGATCTTTACTGGTAGTTCACACACACATTGTAGATGTGGAAACTCTGGTGGTACCATCGCATCCTTCATAGAAAAATTCAGGTAGAGTTTAGCCCTCATGGCAAGTCACTTGCCCTTCTGCAGTATCTTCGCATAAAAGTTCGACGACGAGTCCGACATATTCAAGACCGACCTAATGTTTTATTGTTGCGCACAAAATGAGGGCGAGTCAGTTTGGAACAAATATAATGTCGAGATACGTATGCGTTAAGAAAGAATGATGTACAGAAATACACAAATATGAGCATACTACCCATTTACATGACATGATGGTCCCCTGTACAAGCAAACAACACAATAAATTATGACACATAGTGACGACTAGACGAGCTCAGTCTGTTGGGGAAATCCTTCATGGAATGGCCAAGGGTCTTGCATATCCTACACTTCATCGTGCGACTTAGGCCCCCCGTTAGTTGTTATCCATGTCATTCCAAAAGCACCACGTCTGCCGTCGTCCCTTCTCAGTTTACTTCAAGGGCTTGTTCGGGCCCCATTGCACCATGTCCGACCAAAGATCCCTATAGCCCAAGTCCACGCCATACGAGTGAAACTCTGCACTCCATGTACTGAAAAGATACTGCATGTCACAGTACTAAGAGATATACATCGTAGACATTTGCCTCAGTTGTGCACATGCGTTCTACACATGCGAGCATAACTTGTGCAGGAGCTTCGGCTTGTTGTAGGTGCAAGTAGCCACATCATCCAGGGTACATGCATGTTTCCTTTCCCTCCTAACATGAGTGTTGACATATTTTTGCCTCAGCCTGATCTTGTACTTCCTCTTGACGCCATCGATCACCTGGATGTCGTGCATTTGGGCCTTCTTCATCTAATGGTCCATATATCTCTACATGTTCTCGGACCACTACTTCCCTTTTTTTGGTTGTCGCCTCGTTGCGGTGGCTTTATTGACGAAGTAACCGACCATGCAAGTTTATATCTCCTCAGCGATCGTGGTGATAGGGAGGCACCGCGCACCTTTCAGCACGTTGTTGTACACCTCAGACATGTTAGTCGTCATAATTCCGTACCTCGCACCGTCTGTGACATAGATGAAGGACCATTTCTCTAACTCAAAAGTGTGGAGATTAATCCACTGTGTGAAACTTATGGTGCTCCTGGATTGCCCGCTCGCGGCCTGCTATCCCTCTTGTGCCTCCGGAGGGGACTCCCTTGTATGCCTCATAGTCCGATTTTCGAGGTCTGTCAAGATGTACTCAAACTTTCACCTCTGGTTCTCCATACACAACGCCTTGAACATCTTCATTAGTTTCTGATTGTGGAACCGCGTGAAGAAATTCAATGCAAGATGCCTCAAGCACCACCGGGTTTCAACATCGTTCCACTGGCGAGGGGATTCCGTCCCATTCTTCATAGTGTTCAGAGCTGACAACAACCCAACATTGCGGTCTGTGATAAGACATACGTTCGGCCGGTCTCCCACAACTACCCGCTTTATATTCGCCAGAAACCACAACCAACTAGATGTGTTCTCATTCTCCATGATAGCAAAAAGCAACCAGGAGAAGTTGGTCATTCGCGTCTGCCGCCACTGTGATGAGAATAGTGCCCTTGTACCTACCTGTGAGAAAAATGCCATCCATTGCGAGCACCAGACGACATAACTTGAAGCCCTCTATGGCCTGGGTGAAAATCTAGAGCAACAGGTCTAGTATGAAGCAGTTGGGGCCTCCATCAACATCTTCACTTTCAACCTTGTTTATGTACATGTTGGGGCTTGCTTTGACAATCTGGTGAAGTATTTTTGGCACAAGATTGTACGCCTCTTCGTATGTCCTGTACATAGACTCAATAACCTTCTGCTTTGCTCATCAGACCCTACTATAGCTAATTGGATAACCAACCAGATTAGCGATTTCTAATAGTAGCATCTTGGGGGAGACGGACACGTCCTCCACAACTAGGTAGCTGATGAGGCTTGCCACATATGCTGAAGTCACATTCCGATGCTACCTCAGTGGCTCGCTAAGCTCGGAAGAGTGGTCGGTCCCTGCATTGACCGTGAAGACCGAACCGAAGAACTTTCCTCTATGAGCGCTAACCTTGCAAGGGCAGCCTTTTGCTAGGCACTTCACTCATAATGTCCTGGGTTAGATTGGTGCACCCAGTACACACAACTGATAGACAAGATATACCATGCTATAGCTTGTTGCACGGTTCGTCTTGCTTGGAAGTGCTGCCCAACTAAGAGGGTGTCAACATCAAACCCCCACTGGGGCCCTTCTTCTTGCGGCAGTACGAGGGACCGCACTACAATATCATCAAGTCTGGATGCAACGTAAGGCACCTCCGATGATACAATTCCGTCGGTTAGACCACCACTATAGGGTGTGTCCACCTCGCTACCATCCGAGCCTGGCTTGTCATCCTCTTCGAACTCTAACTCGAGAGGTTGGTCTGGTAGATACTCGTGGCAGTCAATGCGGGTCGACCACCACAGTTAGGGCTGGAAAAACTGCTCGAAGCTCGCGAGCCGGCTCGGCTCGTAACGAGCTCGAGCCGGGCTCGTGAATTTTCAAGCCCGAGCCGAGCGCACCATTCAGCTCGCACGAAAAATGAGCCAAGCTCGAGCTGGCTTGCGAGCCTCAATTGGCTCGGCCCACAAAAAGCCCAGGAAGCCCATGAGGCCATTCGCCCATCCCTAACCTACCCAGTCCCACATGATGACATGGGACTTCCTATAGTTGTGGTAGGTTCATCCGTACTGCAATATTTGTCTATTTTGTTTTTGCTTATGTCATGACTAACTTGAATATTATGCATCTTTTTAGGAAGAAGATGAAGAGGGTGATGTTCAAATCATTCCATTTCCTCAAAGTGTTGTAGAGAGCAATTAGTGAGTGGTAATGCTTCCAGGTCTATATCATTTATGGGATATTTGTTATGCAAAGTGCAAAGTGCTGAATCGTAGTAGAATCACTAAATTATTGTTACCTTTGCTTTATAAGTGCCATAGAGCAGTCAAATGTATAGTACCTTCAGTGAACTTTTATAAAATATACTAATTTCCTTTCTCGCTGAACTTTTAGGATGTATATGAAATTCCATTATTTTTTTGTTGTTGCATTTTTCTGTAGATCGGAACCATTCCACCAATTGTGAGAAAACTGTTCTTGCTATCAACTATCACTTGCTCTGCTGTTAAGTGTTTTCTATTGCCGTGTTTAAACACACCAATATTTTTACTTTGTTATTGTTTGCCATCATCCAGGCACAAGAAGTGCTTGACCAACTAGAAATGGCTCCTCTCCAAGCTCAAGGCTTGAAAGAGACCGATGATAGCAGCTATGGTGAAGGTTTTATTTCTCTGGAGGAGATTTTGCAGGAACCTGTGTCAAATGTCAATGTACAAAATTTTTACAAACCTAGAGAGCAGAATGCCATTGATGATAACTTCAGTATTGCAAATTTGTGTGGATACCCAATGAAAGATGATGGCTATGTAGGTCAGAATGGCCCTATGCATTGGAGTGACCCTTCAAATGTTATGTGGACTGTTAAACATTAAGTGTTAATGCCCAAACTATGATGAATGCTTGAATGGATTATGAAACTATGATAAATGCTTGTATGGATTATGGATTGTTATGTTTCTGGCTTTGCTTATGATGAATGTCTTTGTTTATGATGATTGGATTATGAATTTATGATGAATGGCTCACATAATCACATTCTGCCATTGTTTCTGGGCTTGGGAAGACACTGGCTCGAACGAAGCTTTTCGAGCCAGCTCGAGCTTTTTTTCGAGCGAGCCGAGCCATTTTTGAGCTCGTTTTCCAAACGAGCCGAGCCGAAGTTCAGACCGAGCCTGGGCGAGCTCGGCTCGGTTCGTTTCCAGCCCTAACCACAGTCTCGCCCTCTCATTTTGCACTAAATTATGTGCAAGTTTTCTTTCGCAGACTTCCTCCAAAACAACACATTCTGTGCTACTGTCTACAAGCTCCGTCAGCGATTGCCTGCTTCCCGAGGCACCAACATCTTCAAGGTTTCCCAGCAGTCTGCGAACGAAATTCACGTACACCATCGGTTTCCGTATATCGCTGCCTTGGGCTGGGAAGCAACCTGTAGGTACTGGCCCTATGCTACGCTTCCATTCACCTTGACTAGCTCCCATACGCCCGCCCTCCGCTACTCGTTCAGGTGAGCGCTCGATGATAAGTTTCTTCGTCGTTGGCCCCGTGTCGAACTCCCTCCGGCTGCAGCTCCTAAGCTCGTGAATATTCATTGCATCGAGCCCCTCCGTCTGGACCATTTTGTACTGGCATCTCGATAGGTTCAACCCACCAGCTCTGGCCCATACGAGACCGTCGCCATAAAACACTACTAAGTCTTGCTTGTTCGAAATTACTTAAAGCCACAACAATCCGATTTACGGTACACAATATAACAAACATAGTATGTAATTAGCACTAATTAATTAATTGTACATGACTATTTACATGATATTATTTCTTCAATTACCACTAATTAAATGGGACTAAATTAATTAATACTAATTAATTACGAGTAATTTATTTGCCACTAATTACCCATGACAAAAAAATAATTACGACATATTACATACAACTAAGTAATTAAATATGAGTAATTAAATATGAATAATTAATTTAAAACAAATTGATTACATGTCAATAAATTACTTACGATTAATTCATTACATCTAAGTAATTTCTACTGAATTAATTATGATTAATTAATTAAGACTGGTTAACTACGCATAAAAGTAATTAATCGTAATCAATTACGTTTATTTAGTTACTACTAATTAACTACGAGTCATTACTTACCAATAAATTAATTGTGGCCACGTTAATTCAACCACTTCATTTACACTAATGTAATTACCACTAAAAAACTACGACTCGAAGATCTATTACGCCTGTGATGAGCCCCGTGCAGGCTAGTGGCGACCAGACAAGTAGCAATGTGGCGCGTACGGGCCAGGGGTGACCGGACAAGCGGCCAGGTGGCGTGTCCGAGCCAGGGGCGACCGAACAACTAATTAACTACGACTAATTAACCACGACTAATTAACTAACTACACAGTTAATAATTGTGTATATCATAGGGATATGCTCATAATCTTAGAATGATGATACAATTAGCAATGGTGTTGAGGGTTTGTCGAAACACTCATTTTCGGCGAAGTTTAGGAAAATCCGTATGACAACGCGGTATGACTGGATTCTAGTTGGCGATACGTTTTTTCTAGAGCGCATGTTTTTGGGAGTTTCTTTTCTCCTGAAAAGCGGTATGACCGCATTTTGTGAGCGGTACTACCATAGTGCGGTAATACTGATGTTACATGGCGGTATGAGCGATTTTCTCCTGTTTCGCTGGCCATCCTGGCGGCGATGTTTGTAGGTTAGATCAATCTCATATGTTTCAGTGCATATGTGTTGCTTGAGTACTGTTCATCGGTATTGTTCATAGGCACTGTTCATTCGCACATTTTTGCATTTTTAGTTGTTGTGCTTGGGGGTTTGAATTGGATTCAATACAAGTCTTCGCTATACTTGTATATTGGTCTTCATAGCTCTCATAGCTATTGGTGTAAAAATTGTGTTGAATCGATTAAAGTGAAGAAGAGATAATGCTCCTATTCAACCCATTCTAGTCACCGTTTCGGTCTAACAAGTGGTATCAGAGCCCGATTATTTCATTCTTGATCTTAATTGGTCACTGAACTTGGCGATGGAGAAGTACTCCACTAGGTCGTATGTCTTCGATAGGATCGACTATGCCTACTGAAAGAATCGCTTGTATGTCTACCTTCAGAGCGAATGTCAAGCTATATGGGAGGTTGTTCGAGCACCGCTCGTTTTGCCCGATGTTGCTACTCCGGCTTTAGAAGCCCTCTTGGCTAACAACTATAAAACAAAGAACATTCTATATGCCGGGCTTAGTAGACAGGAGTATGATAGGATTTGTCACCTTAAGACCGCGCATGAGATTTAGCACACCCTCAAAACTTACCATAAGGGTTCGTCCCAAATCAAGCAAGTACATCAAATAGTCTTCAAGCAAGAATACAACAAGTTTAAGATGCATCCTGGAGAGAACATCAATGATGTATTCACTCGCTTCAACAAGGTGCTCAATCAGTTGAGAGCGGTTGACATCGAGTATTCTCTATCTGAGAATGCTACCAATCTCTTGGCAGCAATCAACACTAAGGAGTGGGAGATGAAGGCTACTGCCATTGATGAGAATGTCAATCTCTCTAATATTACTTTAGAGTTGCTCTATAGCAAACTCAAGACTCATGAGATCAAGAGGGTTGATCATCCTAAGGAGAACATGGCTTTAGTAGCAAGCCCTCTCAAGAAAACTTTTGATAGCTCTTCTGAATCTTCCTCTAATTTTTCACTTGCTTGCTTATCTGCAATCAATAAAGAAGAACTTGAGACTATCCCTGAACCTGAGTTAGCCATCCCAGCCAAAAAGTTCACACGGAACTATAACAATATCCCTGAACCTGAGTTAGCCATCCCAGCCAAAAAGTTCACATGGAACTATAACAATGTGAGAAACAAGAAGGGAGGCGGCCCTGTGACATACTATGAGTGTGGTGAGCTCTAGCACATCCGGGCAAACTACCCCAAGTTGAAAGGGAAAAGTAACCACAGGGAGGAAAATGCAGCTTGGAGAAAGCCTCAAGGGAACAAGTCCAAGTTAGATATTGCCAAGCTCATGAAGGACGCTCATCGGGTTCTTGTCGCTTTCGGAGAGCAATCCATGAGCGATGTGGACTCCAGGAGCAAGGAGGACAAGGAAGAAGAGCTCCCTCAAAAGAATAAGAAAGGGAAGGCAAAGGACTTCACCAGCATGTGCTTCATGGCCGACTCCGTCGATGTCGATGACATCTATGAGGTGCCTCCATCCTATGAAGTTTTCTCTGCTGGATGCGATACCATCTATGAGCAACTGCTTAGTCAGGATAAGATATTAGAGTTCACCATGGCTAGGAATAAGGATTTAGAATCATAAATCGATAATCTAACACTAGAACTTGTGAATGCTAAGAACCTTGATGCTGATGAATGTTCATTCTGCCATGCTTTACATTCTGAACTTACTAAATTATAAAATACTAATGATATTTTCTTGCACCAACTAGAAAATGCTTGGACCGAGTTAATTGAAGTTAAATATACTCTATGTGAAAAATACTTAGAATCTAACAAGTTGGTCGCTTCTGATAAGGCTGAGTCTAGCACTTACTCTTTCTGCTTAGAACGTGAACATGAAGTAAAAGGCATATTAGAAGCAGTTAGAGCTAAGTATGCCAAGCTTAAGGACAAAATTAATTTTGCTCATTATGCTTCATGTGAAGCTCTTAAGCTTGAAGTTGCTATTCATAAGGAGAAACATGCTAGAGCTATTAAGGCTAAAACTTCTGAATCATGTCTTAACCTTGAAAAAGAAAATTATTATCTCAAGGACACATTATAAAAATTCTCTAAGGGTAAGAACAATTGAACATGATTCTTGACAAGTCCAAAACTCCTTATAGAAAGCAAGGGTTAGGATACAACTTTGTCTAAGACAAATCCAATCCAAATATCATTGAAGTCTTGGAAGATGGCTTAGTTAAGTTCAAAACGCAACCTACAAAAACTCTTTTCAAATATGCAGATTTTTCCTAACCACCTTTTGGGTCAAAAGGTGCATCTCCTAATGGTACCAAGTACCATTGCACCTATTGCAAGGAGGATGGATATTTACTTGAGTTCTGTTAGCGTATGTTAAAATGTTAGGAAAAATCTTACTAGAATTTTATCTTATCAACCTACAGCTTTCATGAGACATGGTCATCTAGAAAAAAAGAAATCCAAACTAGGATTTGTTTCACATACTCATCATCATCATGGTCCTAGACAGGATCCACCTCATGTTCATGTAACCATTTCTCATGATGGAACCGCAAGTAGAGTCAAGGCAATCAAAAAAAGTTCACATGCTTCTGGTAGACGTGTGTGTGAGTACTGAGTTTCTAAGTCATGTTTAACTAACCCCAGTATTGAGACACATCGATCATCTGTGCCTCGATTTTCAGGATCACCGCGGGAAGGGGAGGAACACGCGGCTCGTCGACTCAGGGTGTTCACGCCACATGATCGGAGACTCAAGATGGTTCGTCTCCTTCACGCGGTCGACAGGTGATGACTTCATCACCTTTGGAGATAATATACAAGGGAAAATCGAAGGAACGGAATCGATAGGGTGAACGACAAGTTCATCCTAAAGGACGTCGCCCTTATGGACAAGTTAGGTACAACTTACTTTCTGTCTCACAGCTTCTTGATGATGATTATGAGACTAGATTTAAGAAAAATACTTGTCGTGTGCTTGATTTAATTGGTGAGATTTTCTTTGGGATTTCTAGAGTGGGTAGGATTTTTAGAGCTAATTTTTCTAAATCTCTTGCTGGGTCTCTCAAGTGTTTGATTGCATCGTCTTATGAGTTTTGGCTTTGGCACCGTCGTTTAGGGTACATTGGTTTTGACCATGTGATGCAAGTTAGCAACCTTGATCTCATGAGAGGTTTACCCAAACTCAAAAGTCATCAAGGTTGCTATATGTGCGCCCTGTAGGCATGGTAAGCAAGTTACCGCCTCACACCCTTCATTGACTATAGTCATTACTAATGGACTAGGACATTTGCTTCACATGGATACTATTGATCTCACTAGGGTTCGATTAGCCGGTGGCAAATGATATATTCTTGTCATTGTTGATGATTTTTTGAGATACTCTTGGGTGTTCTTTCTTGCTTCGAAGGATGAAGCTTTTGATTATTTTTATAATCTTGTTCTTCGTTTGGTTTCGAACTTCTTGGTGCCTTGAGAGCGACTTGCAATGACAATGGTACGGAGTTCAAGAATGCTCCATTTGCCTCTTTCTGTGCTGAGCGTGGTATTAAGCATCAGTTCTCTCCTCCACATGTCCTTCAACAAAATGGCACGGTGGAAAGGAAGAAAAAATCTTAGTCGAGATGGTTAGGACGATGCTAGATGAGTATAGCACTCTGAGGAGGTTTTGGGCCGAAGCTACTGCTACAACTTACCATATTGCCAATCGTATATTCTTGAGACCATATTTGGGCAAGACATCATATGAGCTTCGGTTTGGTAGAAAACTATATGTTTCTTATTTTTGAGTTTTTGGAGCCAAGTGTTCCACTCTCAAGACAGGAAATCTAAATAAATTTGAGTTAAGAACTTTTGATGGTTTATTTCTAGGTTATCCCCGCACATTCGAGAGACTTTTGGGTTCTTAATGTTGAGACTAATGTTATTTAGGAGACATGCAATGTCACATTTGATGAGACTAGCCTTAGAGCTAGATCAGAGATTTCAGGTGATACATAGGCGACAGAAAGCATCTTTCTGGACGAAGATGAAGATGAAGCTGGTGATTGTCTCCCGCTTGTTGCTTCTACTGCTCCTGATCCAATTGAAGAATCTGCTTCCACTACTTCACCTTCAGTTGAGGCCCCTGCTACATCTTCATCATCAGCAGTACATACAGAGGTTGAAGAGGTGCTATCTCCCCTGGGCACTCCACTTCACATTCAGAGGTGTCATCCTCTAGATCAGATGATTAGTCATCTTCATGAGCGAGTTACTCGCTCCAGGTATCACGATTCGAGGCTCTACTGAACCCCGCAATATATCACATGCTTTATCTGATTCGAATGGGTCAATGTCATGTATGAGGAGTTAGAGAACTTTGAGAGGAACAATGTTTGAAACCTAATAGAGCCTCCTAGTGGTCATAATGTGATAGAAACCCGTTGGGTGTTTAAAAACAAACAAAGTGAGGATGGTTCTATGGGTATAAACAAGACTAGATTAGTAGCTCAGGGTTTTAGCCAAGTTGACGGGTTAGACTTTGATGAGACCTTTGCTCCTGTTGCTAGATTAGAAGTCATTCGCATTATACTTGCATTTGTTGCATCTAAGGGCTTTAGGATGTATCAGATAGATATTAAGAGTGCTTTTTTTGAATGGTTACATAGAGGAGAAAATGTATGTTAGGTAACTGTAACATCCCAACTTTTTGGCCATTTGAAAATATTTTAATTAGTTGCTAGTTGAAAATCTCACCATTTGCATTTTATTTGAATTTAAATTAAAAGCTTAATATAGACTTTCATGACAAAATAATTTATTAGGGTTAATCCCAACATTAACAATTGCCAAAATTATTTTATTTGGATTCTATGTGCTTGGATATATTTTCTAGAATTTTCTGGAATTTTTCCAAGTTCATATGCTATTTTCTATTTTGCTATTTGTATTTTCTGGATTTTCTAAAAAGAGAAATTAATTTAAAATCCCCGGGAACAGTGTTGGGCCATCAACTGTGCAGCCCAACACCGCGCCTCAGCCCAGCCGGCGCTCGCCGCCAATCCTCGTTGGATGCGCGACGCGTGCCCCTTCCTTCTATCGGACGCCCACGCTCAGCCCCGCCTTCCTCCGTCTGATTGCTGCCGCGTGGCCTCTTCTGCCGATCTTGCCACTCGCTCGCCCGCGCCTCGCTGCCGCTACCAGGTGGGGCCGCCACCGAGTCGTCGTCTCCGCGGACTCTTTCCTCCTCCGCCCGCGCCCTCGCCCGCCATTATCACCCGCGGAAGCTTCGTGCGACAACAACTTTTTCGTTCCAATTTCTTATCGCCGACCCCACCAAATCAAACCTCTGATCTTCCCGCACCCTTATCTGCAACCAATCGGGATCCCAACGAACTCAATCCCTGATTTTGCTCGGGAGTCCGAAACCTCCCAAATTGGGGGTTTCCAATTAAGCCCCTCCCGAGCCCTATAAAGACCCCCTGGAGGTCCCCCACCTCCTCCTGACCCCATAGCCACAACCGTTTGCTTTTCCCTCGCCTCAGCGCCGCCGCCATTGCCAAAATTCCGATCGCCACCGCCGTCGGAAATTCTTCAGTTGCATCGCCACCGTTGTCGCCCTGTCCCCGCCGATCGTGCCTTCATGATCAGCAAGGCCCGAGCCACCTTAGGCGCGCCTTCTTATCGACGGAGCACCGCCAGAGCAACCGTCCGACAAAACCCGAGCCTCCTCTGCCGCTTCTTCCTCGTCGTCGGGCCGCTTCGTCATTGCTAGCCCCTGGTAAGGCCTCCCCTGGGTGCGCATTAGCACGGAGATCATCCTGCTACTGTCCATCGCCGGTGAGTCGTCGCCAACTGGCGGCCATCGGGTCCCGAGCGCCGCCCTCGCCGCCGTGTTTCCGTCAGCACCACCTCAGCCGCCGCATCAGCCTCTATGCTTGTGTGGCATCCGCGTGGCGCCGTCGGCAAGACACGCAAGACGCGTGGCAGTCCACCACCCCTCTCTTCCCTGACTCGGTGAACTCAGTCCATCGTGAGCCAAGAGACCGACATGTGGGGCCCACATGTCATATTTTTTTAAAATTAATTCTTTTTCTGGAAATTCTCAGCTGACGTAAGCATTACACAATAATCCTATTTCCTTTATAAAAATAATTTGAGAAATTTAATTAAAATCCAAATTTTGGTTTTAATTGATTTTCAAACGTCCAAAGCACATATCTTTTGCATCCGAACTCCGATTGAACCCATTTAAATTTTTAATTCATATAAAATAAAGATATATTTAACGGTGAATTTTATTTGATTTTTAGAATTTGTTTTGCCTTATTTATTTATTTATTTATTTATTTTTATTTCTTTTGCTTCATTTGCGCATAGACGTCGATACTTTGAGAAATTTTGTAGAAGATTGAGCACCCTAAGACCAAGACCAGTACTTTGAGCTATTTCAAGGCAAGTTATACCTTTGACCATATTGCACCCAGTTTTCAAATTACTTTGATTCAAATTATTACATCTTAATTCAAGTATGTATTTAAATGATTTTGGTTGTAGTTAATAACCCAATTTGTTATATCCACCTTGGTTATTGTATGCCATGATCTTTTGTCACCCTAGATTGGTTTATTACTAGTTGGTATTATCGTAGCACCAACGTGGGTTGGTTAGATACGAGTAGATTGCTTAGCCATGCCACGAGTCATCATTTCATGTGAGTTGCAAATATAAACTTGACTAAGTGATTATGGAACTGTGTGATGAAACTATGTGTGCTGTGTGCTGTTACTCGTGATGGTATGTGTTGCACTTAATCAACAGGGTGGGAAAAGATTTGGACTGAGGCAAGTGGTGGATTTTGTGTGATTGGTGGAGCTGTGTGCTGTAAACTTTGTGATTTGGGTTAAAACTGGAAGTCTTACCTTGGTCAATTAAGGACTTCACTTTGTGCGCCATTGAACCTTACTGTACAACCACATGACTAGTATGGGCTGGGTCTAATTTAGTAAGTTATGGAGTCTTGACATTGACAACTCAGGTTGTATTTTAAGCTGTGTGATGGGCTGGAGGTGTGATATGTCACTTAAGCTGTGTGATGGGCTGGAGGTGTGATATGTCACATCGCGGGACGGTTCGCTACATCCCTGTCCAACGATGTGTGTCGTAACCAAACGCTGTGTGTATCGGTTGGCCGATAGTAAAGCATCGGGAGTGTTAATGCTTGAGATGAAGTCTCTGAAAGGTTTTGTTATGACCAGTGCCAGCTACGCTGATTGTATTGTATGGGTAAAGTGTACAACCTCTGCAGAGTGTTTAAACCAATCTATTCGAATAGCCGCGTCCTCGGTCATGGACATGCTTAGGGATTTCATACGAGGGGTAAATTTTCATAAAGACAATTGGGAAGGGTCAGCTGTGTGAGATAACTTGTGCAGCTGTGTGAATAACTTGATTAGACAATGTGTCCATTTGTGAAATCAAATGTTAAATTAATATTCTTTAATTGTTTTCAATTATGTTTTCAATATATTATTTGTATTCAATTGCAAAAGTTGCATTTCTGCAAAATAACTACAGAAGCCAACTCCTTTGGAATAAGCCATAATGTATAATTGCATTATGTGGTATGACTTACGACTACGGTTGTGTACTCACTCTTGCTAAACAAATCAACAGACGTGGAGGAGTCATCACCAGCTTTTGAAGAGGAATTCTATGACGGTTGATCGTTAAGGTCTAGATCCCAGTCAGTTGCCTGTAGTGTATTGATGGAAGTCCGCTGGAGTTTACTTTGTTTCCGCTATAGTTTATTTCATTATTGTCAGCCTTGCATGGCTTAATAATTGTAAAACTCGACCTTAAGGTCACAATAGTTATTTGTTATTCAAATTACTCGTTTATTTAATATTTTGTTGTATGGAGTTGATATTTCATCAATGTTGACACTGTGTGCACTAGCGTGATCCTTGACTAGTGCAGAATATTTGGGTCCCGGTAGTAACCCCTAGGCATTGAGGATCCCAAGCTTCCACATCATGTCTTCAAGCTACCCAAAGTCTTGTATGCTTTTAAGCAAGCCTCTAGAGCCTGGTATGATAGACTTAAGACCTTCTTACTTAAGAATAACTTTGAGATGTGTAAAGTAGACAAGACTCTATTCATTCTTAGGCATATCAATAACTTCATGCTTGTTCAAATTTATGTGGATGATATTATCTTCGGGGTTCTTCTCATGCTCTTGTTTTCGGTTTTTCTAAGATCATATCTAGAGAATTTGAGATGAGTATGATGGGAGAGCTCAACTACTTTTTGAGGCTTCAAATCAAGCAATGCAAGGAAGGGATCTTCATCCATCAGATAAAGTACACCAAGGATATTCTCAAGTGTTTTGAGATGAGTGATTGCAAGTCGATTGCCACTCTCATGGTGACTTTGACTGCTTTGGATCTCGATGAGGAAGGAGAAGCCATAGATCAACGCTAGTACCGTAGCATGATTGACTCCCTCCTTTATCTGACGGCTTTAAGACCGGACATCCACTTCGCGGTCCATCTCTGTGCGAGGTTTCAGACGTCTCCGAGGACTTCCATCGCCAAGCCATCAAGCACATTTTCAGGTACGTTTACTCTACCCTCCAATATGATATTTGGTATTCCTGCTCATCATCCTTGTCCATTCGAGGATTTTCTTATTCTGATTTTATGGGTTGTCGGCTAGATAGGAAGAGTATCTCAAGCACTTATCACTTCTTAGGCACTTCTCTTGCCTCTTGATCTTGTCGTGTACCTCAAGATCTATCGCCCCAGTTGAAGCTTAAGAAGAGTTTGTGGATGGCTGCTAGTCCGGGATCTTCTTCACTAAGATAGACCTTTAATCAACGTCAACATTTATTGTAAATGAAAACTGTTGTTAAAACATTGAGTGATTGAGGTATCTTGAGCAAAATGATTCACTTTAGGACCTTTTGTCTCTATAATAGTCTTTGTTAGCTTCTTGATCTCACATTGATATTCTGACATAGCTATTATCACTTTAGGATCTCTTTTGATGAACTTTCTATTTTTGAAGCTTTGCTTAACTTGTGATAATTTCATCGCTTCATCTTGAGCTCTCTAGTTTAGTTTTGATATATATGTCTTAACATGATCTTACTAGCACCTTCATCCTTGATGTGTATTGAGTGATAGTAGAAATGCTAGTTTGTTCTTTTAGGTAATCTCCAAAGCTTCTTGTACGAAAAATTGAAAAATGCAAAAATGAAGCCACTCTATTACATTTCATGCATGCTCGTTCTTATGTTTTTTCCTCATTTATGCATTTGTCATCTCTGGATGAGATAAAGGCGTGATTCTTTTATGACTACATTGTCAAAGGGGGAGAAGATATGGCAAAAATGTTAAAAGGGTGAGCTAGTTGGAGAAAAATGGAGAAAATGATAATTTTTTGAAAAATGATAATCATAGTGAGGGGAAGCATCTAATTTGCATTTTTACGATCTTATTGTCATTTTTGAATTTGAATTGCAATTCTTGGAACCTCACAATGATCAAAAGTCAAATTGAACAATTGTTCTTTCATATGGACCTTAAGTAAGATTTTTTACTATTCTCTGAAAATTGAAGCTTTCTTACTCTCTTTTGTCTTATCTAACTTACCTATGCTAATATGAAGCCAACTTGGTCATTTCCAATGTGTTCTCTTGCTTTTGAACTAAGTTGTGCCTTTGCGCGAAAACATTGAGTTTTTTCCGTTTTCAAACTTCAAACTTTCATTTTTGAAAATTGCCAATGTGTTCATCAAGGGGAGATTGTGGATATCATGGGGATACACTCATGATCTAAGGATGATGATACAATTGGCAATAGTCTTGAGCGTTTGTTGAGACACTCGTTTTCAGCGAAGTTTAGGAAAATCGATATGACTGTAATTGAGGAGCGGTACTACTGCATCGCGGTATGACTGCAAATTCAAAAGCGGTACTACCGCAGTGCGGTATGATTGGATTCTAGTTGGCGGTACATTTTTCCAAAGCGCATATTTTTGGGAGTTTCTTCTCTCCTGAAAAACGGTATGACCGCATTTTGTGAGCGGTACTACCACAGTGCGGTAATACCGATGTTACATGGCGGTATGACCGATTTTATCCTATTTCACTAGCCAGCTTGGCGGCGATGTTTGTAGGTTAGGTCAATCTCATAGGTATGCATATGTATTGTATGATGTATGTTTTGACTAACGTGGGTTAAGTTGCAAAGAACTTATTCCCGGAATCAAAGTTTTGATCTATTATTGTGCGGGAGACTTAGAAGTCAACAACGGTCAACAACAATAAGGATCGAGACTAGGTATGAAGAGTTGAGGTCCAAAACGATCGAGGATGCCGGGTGAAGTCAGTGGACTCAAGCATGACGCAAATGGACAAGGATGATCGAACGAGAAGTTCGGTGCGACGGGTTGCATCAAGCGGCATGGGGGTCGGTGCAAGTGTCATGGTGGTTTCGGTGGGAACCGGATGAGAGATACTTGCTGGCATGATGAGAGCCGTTGATCAACTTACACGTGGCAAAGCATGAGATTGCTTCATAAAGATTGGACTTTGTCTTCAGAGAAGCATCGAGAAGTGGTATTTTAGTAATTTCACTAAAATATCGCATTGATGGCTTTTGGCTAAACCGCAGAGCAAGACGACACAATGAGAGATGGTTTAGATCAACAAAAGATGAAGATATCGCTTTAAGAAGCGTGTGTGAGTGAAACCCGTTTGTGTGTGGGATTAACGAATGCCTGTTTGGGATGTCTCTCTAGAAGCTAGCCTCCACTATAAAAGGGGAGGGTGCTGGTTGTGCACCTCCCAACCCTTGTGCCCTCTCTTTGGTGACTTTTTGGATTTTTATTGATCCTTTGATTTTTTTGTTTCTTTTGGTGAACTTACTTGCTATGACATGTAGGAATGCATCTAGAATCATCTTGATCATTCTTTACCAACGAGTAAGCTTTTGGATCAAAGTTTAATTTTAGCCCGATTTTAGATCAACCTTCACTCAAATAGAAAAAGGTCGTAAGTTTGGTAATGATCTACACGATCTTTGATTGGAATAGGTTCCTAACATCTTAGAGAAGGTATGTTTCAAGTTTCATAAAGTTTGGTGTTATGGATCAAAAGTTGCACCAATTTTGGATTTTGGTTTCGAGATGATTTTCCTATTCACCGTGTTATTTTTATTGTTCATCCAATAATATCGCATCGCTCCTTTGGTATTACCACTCTGCTGAAAATATCGCCATTGCTCATCGGCATAATCGTATCGTTCATCAAGACTGCTCACAGTTGTCTTCATCTCTGCGTTTTTGCGTTTTTAGCTGTTGTGTTTGGGGATTTGGATTGGATTCAATACAAGTCTTTCGCTATACTTGTATATTGATCTTTGTAGCTCTCATAGCTATTATAGTGATAATCGTGTTGAATCATATCAAAGTGAAGAAGAGATAATGCTCCTATTCGCTCCCTCTAGTCGTCGTTTCGATCCAACAATGATGAAAATACATATGATAAAAATTACATGTTAATATGACCGCTAATGACGGCTCTAAACAAGCCTTGATCATCCGCGAAAATAAAATCGACCAAGGTTGCGAAGGACAGAGCGAGCGAGAATGAGAGAGCGAGCGAGGATGAGAGTGAGTGAAGTGTCTTGCAGTTGATTCCGAATATATAATCGCCCGACACAAATCATAGCTGACCGCGAAGTGACGGGAGGAATTAGATTCCCTCCCACGCGTGGCTTGCATACAAAAAAAGCATGGATGGTGATGGATGGACGTGACAAGGCGGGGGACAAGAGGTGAGGGAGGAGTGGAGCGCGCCACGTGGCGCGCACATCCGCGCGCCAGCGCTCGCGGGTGGAGGAGCTAGTTCGCGACACATGACATGTCTGGGGAGGAGGTCGGGCGAGGGACGAACCGCGCCGCAGGCAGCGTGGCGCGACCGGGCGAGGAGGGTGCACACGTGTTGGGTACCGGCACGCCAGTGGTGATATTTTTAGCAATACGGCATCAGAACGACTAGACACTCGAGATATCTAATGCACAAGAACAATTTGTTTTCTGTTTTTGATTTATTTATTTATCCTAAACTTGTTGTTCAATGATTTGATAGGGATTTCGCAACAGTTCTTGGTTTTAACATGCATTAAGCTGCTTTACTAAATGAATGTAGTATGCACTAAATTGATTTGATGGATCCATACTGTACGATGCTGTAGCGTGAGGTAGATGAAAGAAAAAAAACTCTTGAAAAGATGAAAACCATGTAGGGTTGAGAGTTTAAAAACATATACATTGTAGTTAAAAAAAAACATATACATTGTAAGACTACACAATACCTGCTTAATTTTGAAAGGCTGAGATTGCATGGAAACCTAACTTTACTCCAAAAATGATCTCACAGTATGGACGCTCATGAGAGAAAGATACAAGTTCAAAAATAACATCGGACAACTGTGCTAGCTAGCTTTTCCCCGGACGCGGACACGGCCTAGACCCTCCTCCTGACTGCACAAGGGACTACATGAGCCCACAGGCACAGGTGACACCGTGAGTTGGCGTGACAGACTCGTGATAGGCCAGCCCAGCCTACTGGTGCCTCAGACTGGCCCAACCCAGCACATCAAGGGAGTAAGGGACAAGGAGGAATGGAGGATGATCAAGGCACATCCAGGGCCTGCTCACTTGCTCTGCTCAGCGACTCTATGAGTTCAAGCGCGGGCGACAAGGCCGCGCAAGCCGCGCGACTGCAGCCGGCAGCCCGGCAGGGAAGCTGCTCCGGCTCCCCCACTCGGCGGCTCAGGCGCTCGAGTAGTGCTCGACTGTGACTCTATGAGTTCAACTGACAACTGTTCAAGACTTCGAGTCTTCAAGTGTTAAGTTGTTATATTCGTGTTGAACATTATGTGATTCAGTGATTGTGTGAATTTGTGCTAGTCAAGAGTCAAGATGAGCAAGCAAGGCAGCAATAAGATTGGCGAAAAAGCTCCGGTAAGTATCTAGGTGAAAACTGATAAGTCTTTACTTTTTACCATTCACATGTTGTAATCAACTGGAGTATTGAAATTTGAAATGTGTTGTCGTTCGTTACTTGTTTGATTTGGTTGAAATAGATTTGAAGAGGTATCTAAGCAAAGTTTCGAGCATAAGTACTAGGGCAAGCAAAACACTAGCCACACAAGCACAATCTCAACAATTAGACCAACTCCAAGATGCCGCACAACCACAACCACAAAGAGCAAGAGGCTGCACAACCACGCCCACAAGAATAAGAGATTGCACAACCACAAGTGGATGAAAGTATTAAGGAATTTAACCCGGATCACATCATTGCTGATCTGGGACTTCGCATACCAATTGAGGATTTTCATCCTGACATTAGAGATCAAGCAAGGAGTTTTTTTTATTGAAGGGTTCTACTCAACCTATTGGCCATAATTATCCTCGCAAAACATTTAGTCCTACCCCCGTCTTCACATTTTTATTGTAGGGAGTAAGCTTCATTGGTAAGGGATTTTTCTATGTTCTATCTTTATCTTCACATTTTCGCATGAGGATTATAGTTGTTGATTCCATTTAGTGTTATATACTCTTATTACTAAGATTGCAATATAATTTGTTTATGGATTCTTTTGGTTTTGAGTAATTCTCTTTGGTCCATACTTAACATTTAGTTCCGGGCTTGCCTATGTAGGCTAGCACAATAAAAAAATTTGTAGGCCTACTTATAAGTGAAATGAAACATAGAGGGAGAAAGTGTGGTGGATAAGAAATATATGATATTTTATTTAGTTGTAGGTCCAGCTTTGGAGAGATAATGAGATCATGAACATTACGACTAAAAAACAAATTTAGCACGCGTGTAATATGGCAGTAAGACTACGAATTTGGCACCGACTACACTGTAGATGGCCTAGGCCCCACTTATCAACCTTACGTTGAACACAATTTTCCTATTTATATATCTTTACGTATTTAATGAGATAATTTTCTTTAGAAAAATGTATTATAAAAAATCTTTCAACAGTGAACAGGTCTCCATGATCCTCTCTCTTGCTCTAGCATCAAAAAATTCTCCACATCATCCATCCACCGTTACATCCACACACTAGTGCCTTCTGGGCGCTGAATAGTCACATCCGAAGAACAACAAATTAAAGCGGATGCTCCGGCTTGGTATGGGTTAACGAATTAGGCCTCGAGTCATTGATCCAGTAGTCAGACCAGTGGATCAACGGTTAAAAATATGTTTTAAAATTATATATATATACACACACTACAAAAAAAGGGAAAACAATGATACACAAAAAAAAAACAACAATAATTAAATAATCTAAATTCTGAATGACAAATTAAGTCAGTTAACGAGGAACATCGTAGACTCACACAATAACGAGATCATTCAAACTATTGATGTTCTAGTCTATTTTTCTTCTTCGAATGAATATATTTTAATATGCTTCAATTCCTCTCACGTCCAGATGCACTATATGTTTGGCGTAATACATGAATTGTCAACTTTTATATTACTATATATGTCTTAGATCTAACTATATATTACTGTGATTAGAAAATAGAATGGTAAAAATCTGACGCTTACATCTTAACAAAGGCCAGAGAGTAGAGACAAGCAAAACAAGTAAGTAGGAAAATGTATCATATCTTGCTAATGGAGGCGAAGCTGAGCAGAGAATGAAGAGGAGCTGTCGATCGGAGTGAGAGAATGAGAAAGATGGAAATTATATGTGTAGCCACCAATTTCACAAAAGGATCCATACTAAAACCTAGAAGAACCCAAAGTGTGAACATACCATTCAGCTTTATCTTGAAAAACTCTTTTATTTGAGGGATTTCTTAAAAATTAGCCTTACGAGCAAAACCCGATTGAGTTTACGTGGTTTTTCTGAATCAATTGTATCTCTGGGGTTTTTCTGAATCAATTGTATCTCTGATCTTGTAAGTGTACCCAGCCCAGCAAAACCTCTGATTCCAAAAAATTTTCGGTTCAACCGCTTGGGGCGGTCTGAATTTTATAACTATGCTGAGTGTTATTCATGCAGACTGTGCTCTACACGAGAATCCGGGATCCGCAACTAATGGGCGGAAGGCCGAGGAAACCGAGCCCATAGAACTCAAAAACAGAAGGCCCAGGAAGGCCACGACGAAACCCTAGCGGCCCCAGTTATAAAAGCCGTCCGCGCCGCGCCTGGCAAACCCTTGCACCCCCGCGCCTCCACCTGCACCACACGCTCGCACAGGTAGGGAGGGGCGGAGAGGAAGCCGAGAGGCGGCGGCGGAGATGGTTTCCCTGAAGCTGCAGAAGCGGCTCTCCGCGAGCGTGCTCAAGTGCGGCAAGGGCAAGGTCTGGCTCGACCCCAATGAGGTCAACGAGATCTCCATGGCCAACTCCCGTGAGAACCCCCTCCCCCCTACCTCCTATCTATGCGTAGTATCTCTTGAGTTCCTTGTGGTGTGCGCGCGCTACCTTTAGATCCGACACTCTGGTGCTGATCTGTGCGATATTGATGTTCTAAACCTGTTCGTTTGTCGATTCTAGGGAAAGTCTTTGGTTGTTTAGCGCGAGTAGTTTTGAACTTTTGATATCTGCTGGGTATGATACTACGGTATACGGTGGTTTAGTAGTGGTGGTTTGTTCAGCCCGTGGTCGGAGCTCGTTTGGTTCAATTTTCTAGGGTGCATAGATTGTTGCGATGGTCGTTTGTTCTTTTTGAAAAAGAAAGAAAGAAATGGCACTCGAGTAGTCACCTGTTAACACCTTGTATAGACTCGATAACTTTCTGACCTTGTTGTGTTTGCGGTGTGTAATATAGGTTGATCCTAGTTTGTAGGGATGTGCTGCATGTGATTTTAGGTTGTTACTGTGTTATTTTTTTTTTTATCAGAATGGCATATACGTGGTGTTGTTCTGAGGATGCGTTTAATGTTGTCATAAAACATGGTATTGCCTGTTATAGATCCCTATTTATTTGTGGCTGCTTGCAGTATCGTATTGTAGGAGTTGGTGGTCACCTATCTAAGGTTAGATGGGGCTATGATTCTCTCCCAAACGATTATCTGGAATGGCACTGCAAATTTATTCGCCTGTTTACATATAATCTTAAGCACAATCATGTCTTTTACTTCTACACCGCCATTTGTAGAGCCATATATCAGTGTCTGGCTATTCATTTTCTGTATTAAACTATCTTGGTCAAGATGCTTGTGAGGTTGTTTCCATCATGTTTGGGTAATGCACGGATTTGCATTGATAAATGAACTATTGATTCCAAAACTAGTTTAGCCATTGTAGATACCAACTTCCATTTCCTGAAAATTTCATGCTGGGAATAATATGTGCAGATACATGTCAAGAATATGCTTAATCCTAGGGGGTATTTGTATATTCTTGTACTGATGTTATTCTCTTGTAAAGCCTAAAACACTAGGAGAGTCATTTATTTATTTTTCTTTGAGCCTGCAGGTCAGAACATCCGGAAGTTGGTCAAGGATGGGTTCATTATCAAGAAGCCCCAGAAGATCCACTCAAGGTCCCGTGCACGCAGAGCCCATGAGGCCAAGCAGAAGGGGCGTCACTCAGGATATGGTATTTCAGTGCAATAAAGTCATATTTTAGTGCAAGTCTGTGAGTCTGTATATTTACCTTAATCAGTTCTTTTTCAGGTAAACGGAGGGGTACCAGGGAGGCTAGGCTCCCCACCAAGATCCTGTGGATGAGGAGGATGCGTGTGCTCAGGCGTTTGCTGCGCAAGTACCGTGAGGCCAAGAAGATTGACAAGCATATGTACCATGACATGTACATGAAGGTCAAGGGTAACATGTTCAAGAACAAGCGTGTGCTTATGGAAAGCATCCACAAGTCTAAGGCTGAGAAGGCAAGAGAGAAGACACTTTCTGATCAGTTTGAGGCTAAGCGTGCCAAGAGCAAGGCAAGCCGTGAAAGGAAGATTGCCAGGAGGGAGGAGAGGTTGGCTCAGGTGAGATGTTTTATGGTTTCAAAATTAGTTTTTTTTGGGATGGAACTGATGCATGAGTACTAATTAGCACTTGCCTCACAATTAAACATGAACTATGGGTTCAACAGTTATTCGATTGTAAATGGGTTGATATATTAACTAAGTTGTCTGGATGCTTATATATGATGTGGTCAATAGCTAAGTCTTTGGTTTTGTCATCCAATTGTTCATATGGTTTGGATAAGTCTATGGTTTTGTTTTTAGTCAAATTGTTTAATCTTCTACTTATTATGCAAACAGGGCCCAAGGGAACCAGCAGCACCACCAGCAGCAGCAGGCCCCACCCAAACTGCAGCGTAAGCATCCGAAAGCCGTTCTTTTACAATCATAGATTCATGTTCAATTTGGCTGATGTCATGGTACTTATCAATGTCGCAGGGTACCAAAGAAGGGAAAGAAGTGATCTGACATGAAGTGTTTTGTTTGCTGAGTGAAACCAGTTAAGTCTTAGCTGAATTTTGATGTATGAACCGTTTTGTTCAGTATTTAAGTATCTTTATCCCAGATACCGTGGATATTATGTTTCATGCCGCTGGATGTAGTAGTAGATGCTTATGCTGAGTTTCTTTTAAAGGTGATTCTCGTACCGATTTTAAGTGGCATTTTTCTTCCTCCTGCAATTCCTGCGTATCCATTTTTGCGATGGCAGCATTATTCTGAGATTTGCTTTCGTTGTGGATGTTCCTCAGAGGGGCACAACAGTGGTATCAATGGTCGTCAAATCGGATCAAATTTTATGATTTGGGGTCTGAGCGGTTTGGTTGGTGCTCTGTATGATAAGGTTGTTTCGTCTATGTGTTTCTTTTGATTAGGCTAGAATCGACGGAGATGCCAAGTTAGGCAGTAATCAACCGAGGACCAAATTAACAACAATCTGAATTCGAGGCTTTGTGCTACGCCCCTTCTTCAAATTCGATGCCTTGTTTTTCTAGGGATGGTAGTTGCGGTTCTCGTTCTGTAATTTTATGCTCTGCCTACGGTGTGTTTAGTTGGTACTTGGTATGGTAGTAGTGTAGTAGTACTGCTCTGTTATATCCAGCCAGTTTTCCGCCTGTTGCTCTTGTTTTTGACATCCATATTTCCACCGGGCAGAGCACATTTTTGCTGTTATCTTATTAGTGCAATAGCATGCGCCGTCTATTTCGTCAATGGAGTTCTGATACGAAATTATGAACAGCAAGCGTGCATGAAGGAATTTGCTTTCTTTTGTAAATGTCGAACTTTGGAATCCTAGCCTGCAATTAGGAATTTGGGAGATCTATCTCACTGCTTGCTCTTCACCTGTATCTCCCAGATATCACTATCGACGTGCCGGTTTTCTCAGCTCGAAGGGGGAAAAAATGTCCTTTTCTCGCTTTATTTATTTTTCGCGGGAGGTCGCTATCCACAGTGGCGTATCCAGGATCTAAAGTCTGTGAGTCAAATATAAAGTTTTTAAATTTTTGTGAGATCAATTCTCTTTGCCATGGACTTCATGGAGATCTAAAGTCTGTGGAGTCAAATATAATTTTTAATTATGTAAATCTGTTTTGTAAAAACATGTGGGATCAATTGACCCCACAACTTATGTGTGGTTAGCCATCGGGAGATTTTATGCGAGGCCTGATTTTTTTTTTTGCTCAATTCGTATGGTTGCACGTTAAAATAACAAAAATAGCCCACAAGCGATACATGCTCCCACCGCAGGAAAACTAATTTTACAATTTTATCGTACAACAGTGTCATTTAAATTTAAGCCAATAACTCAGCTAATATCTATGGACAGGTGCTCAAAGTAAATTGCCAAATTGGCATCGCGTAGGTTAGTGATTAAAACTGGGCCAGTTCCTCTGGAGTGCTTCCTGATGGGCGTAGGACACTCTACAAACTACATCAATTTTGGCCTGGTAATCTCTCCTACTCAAAATAGCAAAATAGCATTGTGGATGCGGCGATAGGCGACATGTGGTGCCTATCGTGCTATGGCTGCCTGATATTGGTCTATCGTGCCACTGGCGCCAAAACCCTCCCTAGCGCAACTGTCTGAGCGGTGGAATTAGGAAGAAGATATAATTGAAAATTACAAAAAGAAAATCTTAGGATTCCAGCATTCAATAAAAGGTTTCGATTCTCATCTTTTTTTGCCATTTCGCAATGGAATTTGGGTTTGCGCCCGCGCTGTTGTTAGGATTGTAGTGTTTGCACAACTGATTTCTTTCGAAAAAGAGAACAAAAATTTAAATAATCAGAATATTTGGGAATTTAATTAGGAAGACTTCGTAACGTAGTTGCGAATTACATGACGCTCAAGGTCTGGTTACGTGCATTAGAAACGACAACATGCATCAATCAACAAACCGATCTACTTAGGATAGATGTGTGCCTTTTTAGAATAGGGAAAAAAGGTGGATAGGAACAAAGCTAGCCTTGATGGCCCATCGGTGCCTCTCCCTTGTCTCCTGCAGACCCGCATGCGTGGCCAGTCCCGGAGGCAGTCCTGTACTATGAGACGAGCTAGAAAATAGAATGATATTAGCATAACGTAAGACTAGATTAATAATTAGGACGCAAATTGAAGATAAGTTACTTCTTCGAGCCACAGTGCGCTCGGGCGACGAGGAGTGCTAGTACGACCACTGGTCTCACTAGCAGGAGCCTTCCCTTTGTCCGCCGCGCGCTTGGCCTAGCCGTCCTCAGGTTGCTGTTGGGCTCCATCGTCACGTTTCCCTTGCCTTCCCCGCTCTCGGGTACGTAAGGTTTCCAACGCTTGTATTGCTCAGATGGCAGCGAACATGTACTTCTACTCGATGAACGCCCTATCGTACTTGTCTGGACCGTCGATCCATTGGAAGAAGCAACGCTCCTCCAGCTGCCATTATGCACGGATAAAGTTAGCGATATGTAGAATGCAACATAAAATGCAAAAAATCGATGTGTGTGAGATTCTCTTATGTGGATATCCCCACACGTGTAATACGCGCGGTCGCCGTGTGTATGGACTAAATGATCCAAGTCAGGTTTTCGCATTCGCACTTCAAGCGTGGAAACTCCAGTGGTATATGCACATTCTTCATCGAACAATTCAGGTAGGTTTTCACCTTCCCGACAAGCCACTTGCGCTTTCACAGCATCTCCGCATAGCCCAACATCTCCAAGGCCGACCTTCCTCTCTGTTTTGCGAAACAAGTTGGAGTGAAGTGGTAATTGTGGTGGTGTAGTGTTCTCCTCCAGTTCTCTTCCCCGCCTTTTATAAGCGGATAGGGTGTAGTGCTAAGGGTGAGAATTGTGACGAAGTGGAATGGCTGATGAGTGGTGTCTACTCACTGCAAAAAGTTGGTTCGTGTTGCCATTTCGGTCTGAAAAGGTGTGGTCAATTCGTTCTTAAAAGGTGGGATGGTTGGTGAGTGTTGTCTGCTCACTGAGAAAAGCTGGCCCGGGTTGTCAATTTGGTCTGAAAAGGTATCCTAGCAGTGTGTTGTCAATTTGGTCTAAAAAGGTGGAACAAGTGGTGAATGATGTCCACTCACTGAGAAAATTTGGTCCGGGTTGTCAATTCGGTCTGAAAAGTTGTCCTGGCAGTGTGCGGTCAATTTAGTCTGAAAAGGTGGGACGACAATGTTGTAAGATCGAAGAGGTCGACTAGAGGAGGTGAATAAACGGTTTTATAATTCTTTTGGCTAAAATCGAGTTTATGTGCGGAAGAGTAAATCAAATCGGTTTTATACAATTAAGGTCTAAATCAACTAGTCTCACTAAGTGCACCAAGAATCTAAGACTATTGATAATGATAGTAAACATGCAACGACATGTAAGCAATTTAATTCTACGAATGTAAATTGCACAAAGTAAAAACACAAGCGAACAAACCACAATGACAAAGAATGTTTTACCCTAGTGTTCGGAAACTTGCCGGTCTCCCCTAATCCTCATTGAGGTAAGATCAAACAAATTGGACCGACTCCACGAAATAAGCTAAACACTTCCGAGGTAAGTCCAATCACTTGGACCGGCTCCAACACGAACCAACACATCGATCCACTCGGGGTTGCTCTTCCTCTACTCCGGAGATGGCGAGCACCAAACCACTCACAACCGCCCAACTCTTCTCACAACCTTCTTTGAAAAGATCACCGACACAACTCCTCCAAACTATCTAGGTGTCGGCAAAGACCAAGAGTAACAAGTCGGAGACACTCACTTGAACAAATCAAATGTCTAAGCTCAATGGATACAAAACCCAACTCTAGATGCAACATATGCAACTAGAGACCCCTCTCCTTGCAAACAAGGTGCAATCCACGCACAATTGAGAGGAGAAACTCACACTAGCTCAATAGAATGAAATATGATGCCAAAAGTTGTCTCTCAACAGGTCAAGGGAGTATTTATAGCCCCCACCATAAAAACTAGCCGTTGGAACAAACTTTCTGAAAAAAAAATCAGGATTTGCGGTAGTACCGCTATTGAAACCCGGTACTACCGATTTTCCGCTTAACGGTCGAAACAATAGCATTTAATGCTCTAAATTAGCCGTTACATATAAAGTTGCGTTACTACCGCCAACTAAAAATCAGTGCGGTAGTACCGCTCAACTAGAACGGAACTACCGTTTTCTAGAACTCAAGAAATCTCAGAAAACACCTTCTCTGAAGAAAAAAGTACCGTCATGAAAATATCGGTTCTATCGCACTCCGGTAATACCGCTCAAGAATTTACGGTTATACCGATTATTAAGGAAGATCAAAACTCCAAAAAATATGCTATTTGTAATTTTCATACCACCATATAAATATCGGTACTACCGACCTACGGTAGTACCGCAGTTGAAGTGCGATCATTCCAATTTCAGAGAGGATCAAAACACTAAAAAACACACTCTTTGTAAAATATTGTTGGACCGAAAAGGCGATTAGAGGGGGGGGGGTGAATAGGAGTACGCTCACTTTTTCACAAATAATGGATCAATAAAACTTTACTCCCGTAGCTATAGAAGCTATGAAGATCAGTATATCAGTACATCGGAAGACTAATATTGAATCCAATAAAAATCCCAAAGCAATAGGACAAAATCAACAAAGATTGAAGTGAAACAATCTACTGGCGGTTGGATCACGCTTAATCAGCGGTCGGACCGATTCCCGACCGGTCTGACCGGTGGCTATGGGCGGTCTGACCGCCGGTGTATAGAATAGAAGAACAACCCCGATGACGAAGATGAAAATAGATGAAATTTTTGATCTACTAATCCAAACTTGATGAAACTTGGAACACACCTTATCTATGATACCAGGGTCCTATTCCAATCGAAGATTATGATAATTCTTGGAGGAATCAATATCCTTTTCCGTTTGATCAAAGAAGGGTTCAAAACCGGGTCAAAACGAAAACTAGGTCAAATCTCTTGCTCGTGGATGATTGATGATCAAGATGATCCTAGATAGATTCCCACACGTCACAGCAAGCTAGATCACGTGAAGAAACCAAGCAAAAAACTTACGGATCAAAGAAAGACCTAAAATCATCAAATAGAGAGAAAGAACACAATGAGATAAAACATTGATCAAACTTTCCTTTGATTGATTGATATGATCAAGGATTACAGCCACTCCATCAATGGAGGACAATGCTCAATCAAAGAGCACGAAAATCACATCAAACATCAAGAACCCTAGCCTCCACAAAAGCTCTCCCTAAGAAAATTAGGGTTTACAAGAATTGCAAAAGAGGCGAAGAAAAGGTGCCGCCACCTCCCTCTCCTATTTATAGTGCAGACTTAGACCTTTTAGATGTTTGATCTTATTGGGCTCCCGTTAAGGTCCAAAACAAACGGGACACATACACATGTATTTTAAAGTGTCGTTTTTATCTCCTTTTGACCTAACTAGCTACACCTTGCGCCATCTTACGCCTCGGATTAGCTAATAGGTCACCCTTGTCCATCTTGCACCACGCTTGAGTACATTGACCTCACCCGACATCGTAGATCGTTCTGGACCTCAGCACTCCAAGCCTAGTCCCGATCATCCTCGCCGTTGACCGTCGTTGACTACCAAGCAACCTGCACAACAATAGACAAGTAAATCGAATTTGGGAACAAGTTCTTCATAACTTGACCCATGTTAGTCAAAACATGCATCATGCACCATATATGCCCTGAAACTCATGACTTTGACCTAACAACCGAACAACGCCGCCACGACGGGCGACGAGCAAAGTGAAAACCGGTCAGACCACCCACCCTGGCCGGTCTGACCGCCACCTATGGGCCGGTCAGACCGCCAGCTGGGACTTAACCATTTTTCCTCTGGAAAACCGAAACCTACTGGAATTTTCAATCGAATAGAAGTTTTGACTGGAGACTCCAAAATATATGAGACCAAGTGCAAAAGAATCCTCTCTCTTGCCTACATACTCTATTTTTGGCCTAGCTCAATTCTCACTTTTCAGAATCGCCGGTCCGATCACATAGGTCGGGTCGCCGATCACCACCCGCGGCCGGAAGACCGATTCTAGCCTGACAGCACTGAACTTTGTCGAAAACACGTGAAACGACAAACCGTAAACGCCATTGCCAATTATCACATCATCCTAAGATCTGGAGCATATCCCCATGATATCCACGAATATGTACCACCATATAAATATCGGTACTACCAACATGCGGTAATACCGCTTATCAATAATGGTCATACCGATTTTCAAAACAGTTTTTCAGAAACTCAACTCAATTCGCGAAACGCATTTGCCAATTGATGCGCAATGCAAACAAGGGTTAAAGGCAAGATTTTCAACAAATTGTAAAATACATTTGCCGACTTTTAGAATCAACACCACAAAGAATATGGTACATGGACTTAAACCATTTGTAAAACACATTCGCAAACTAAAGTTACATGCTACAAGGATTATGCATGAGCCGCGACCATTTGCAAAACACATTCGCAAATATTGGCAACATACTAATGAGAGCTAGAGCAAGTAAGACGAGCTATCGACACATGACACACTCAAGCTACTAGTCAAGACCCCTCTTAATAGTAAGACAACCTATACTAGCAATCCGGTCTCCAACCAAACACTAAGACCGGTAAAAGACTAGGAACACATCCTTAGCCCTACCTAGTCATACATTTGTCTTGCACATCCTCTTGAAGTTTAATGACGCACATCTTCACTTCAAGTCCGGGTTCTTGACTTGAATATCATCAACACATGATGATCTTCTTCACTTCAGGATCTTATCTTGATGCTCATCAACACATGATGACATCATTCATCCCGAATCTTGACTTGAACATCATCAACACATGATGATCTTTCTCACGTGCCCTCCATCAACACATGATGGCTCTTCTCTTGACTTGATGATCAACTCATGAGCATCTCCTCTTCGAGATCTTGATATAGATCAACACATGATGCATCATTCACTTAACCTCTGTCAACACAAGATGGATCTTCTCTTAATTTGATGATCAACTGATGATCATCTCCTCTTTGGGATCTTGATGTGCATCAACACATGATGCATCATCTTCTTGAACTTTGACATGATAACAATCAACTCATGATGTTATCCCAAGTCACCATCATCATGGGACTCAACCTATGCCACTAACTCATGGAAAATGTTAGTCCACATGACGATTATCATTAATTACTAAAATATACCATTAACTCATAATGGTGGGTTAAGATACTTCAATCTTTCCATCTTTGGTAATTGATGACAACCACATTAATTTATAAATAATTGAATATAAAACAATATGAGTATACATGAACTACATAAGTTATATATACTCAAGGGATATGTTTCAAAGTGGAGATCCTCAATATTTGTAGATAAAAGAATATGGATCAATACTAATGAAACCATAAAACATAGAGTGAACTCCCCCTAAATGTGTGCATACATAAATATGTAATAAAAATATATGCACATATACAAGTTAAACTTTTAGTGGAGTTCAACCTATATTTTGGATCTGAGGGAAGTAACAAGATATAAGAATGTGATGTCGAGTGCATACCTCCATGATTTTTACATTTTCATCCAAATAAAACTACACAATAGGTATATCAATGAAAGTGTTAGTTTCACATATAGATTTGTCATTAATCACCAAAATACTTCATTAACTCATAATGGCGGGTCTAGATTCTTCAAATGTGCGATCTATTCATTCTTAAAAGGTGGGATGGTTGGTGATTGGTGTTTACTCACTGCGAAAAGCTAGTACGCGTTGCTATTTCGGTCTGAAAAGGTGTCATAGCAGGTGTGATCAATTCTTTCTGAGAAAGCTACGCGACAGTGTGTGGTAAATTCAATCTGAAAATGTGCTATAGGATAGGACGAATGTGGATTGTATTGTTATGGTATTGTAGTGTAAATTGAACTGGTTTGATAGATTAATTTCACTTTGGTATTGTAATGTTATGCCATTGTCATGTGAATTTTGGTGTTGTAATGTTATGCCAAATATGGTACTTAGACCAGGGTTGAATATTGTAATACAATTGTCCTTTGTCATGTTATGTAGGCCAAACCGATACGCTAGGCGGGCCTTCCAGTCTGTCGACCTAGGAGGTGGAACAACTGCGGCTCCTGTGATCGGTAGACTAGTCAATAAGGACACATCCTAGAGAATGGTCGTCATCTCTCCCCACTGAAAGTGGAACGTGTACGTCTCGAGTCTCCATCTGTCAACAAGTGCTGACATGATACACCCGTCCAGTGTGAAGTAGCGGCTGACGTGGAGCATCCTGACAAAGGGCAACAAGCCTATGTCCCGAAAGAGTGGGACGTAGCGACGGTAAAGGGTCTAGTGAAGCTTAGTTGACCTAAGGGTAAGGGGTGGAGGACCATCCCCGGTGATTCACAACTTGCTACGGTGATGTTCATTGTAAAATAGTTCGAGTAGCTCCGGTAGAGGAGGCTCAGCCCCGATCCCTCCCACCATGGCCTGCAAGAGATTAAATTCCGAGTTAGTTCAAAACAAAAAGAATGCAAAAAATACATGGAAATGAAGCATTCAAACGAAACGAAGTACAAAACGAACATACGCAACATTACAATTAACGAACACTACATGCGCAAATATTACAATACTACCTGCTGCCATAACATGACGACATTACCCTAAGTACAAATTTTAGAATTATAACATGCAAAAAGTGGAATTAAAATGATGCAAATATGCACAAAGGTGAAGTTCTATGTGACTACGAACACCTACAAGAGCCTGGTCTGTTGGGGCAATCCTTCATGGAGTAGCCAAGGTCTTGCACATCCTACACTTCCTCGGGCGGGTCTGGTCCCCACGCTGGCTATCATCCATGTCGTTTTCGAAGTGTCACGACTGTTGTCGTCCCTTCCCAGTTGCCATCAAGGATTTGTTCGGTCTCCATTTCACTAGATCCGCCCAAAGATCCCTATATTTCTTGTCCATGCCATACGAGTTGAACTCAACAGTCCATGTCTCGAAAAGATGGTGCATGTCGTAGTACTTGGAGATATACAACATATATATCTGCCTGACTTGCGCGCACGTCCTATACACATGCAAGCATAGCTTGTGTAGGAACTTCGGCTTGTTGTAAGTGCTGGTATCCACATCACTGAAGGTGCAAGCATGCTTCCTATCGCCCCTGGCATGACTATTCATATATGTTTGCCTCAGTCGAATCTCGTACTTCCTCCTCAAGCCAACGATCACCCGGATGTTGTGCATATGAGCTTTCTACATCTTCTTGTCCATATACCTTTGTATGTTCTCGGACCACTGCTTCCCTTCATCCAGCTGCCACCTCGCCGCGGTGGCTTTATTTATGAAACAACCTATTGTCAAGTCCAGGTCTCATCAACGATCGCAGTGAAAGGGAGGCAACACATCCCTTTCAGCACGCTGTTGTACACCTCAGACATGTTGGTTGCCATAGTGTCGTACCTGGCACCGTCGGTGTCGTACAACTATGACCATTTCTCCAATTAAGGAGCATGGCGATTAATCCACTCAGAGAAACCGATAGTGCTCCTAGATGCCCCCGGAGGTGACTCCCTTGTATGCCTTCTAGTCCGCTTTTCAAGCTCTGTCTAGATGGCCTCAAACTTTTGCCTCTGGTTTTGCATGCACGCTTTCTTGAACATCTTCATTATGTCCCGACTATGGAACCGCTCAAAAGTTCGACCCAAGATGCCCCATGCACCACCAGTAGTTTAAGTTCAACACTTATCGCTTATTTTTTCCTGCAATCTTCTAGTTGCAGAGATGGCTTCTCAAGTTTAGTCGTAAGTCTTTTCACGACAAAGCCTGCAGTCGTAAGCTTTTTACGACCAATACCTTGTCATGAGTTTTTCCATGACAAATCTACGTAAGCACTATATAAGTAGTCAAGTCGAAAACGACTATAAATATGATGACTTACCATCTCTTCACCGTATGCGAGTTCCTCTTTTCCCGTCGGAGCTAGAAGTTGTCGATGATACGCAATTTGCTCTAGAGCTTTCGCAAAAGGAAGAGAGAGAAGAAAGGAAAGCCACATATATAAGTATCCTAAAATACTTACATTCATGGTCCATCTAGCAAATGCTTGAATAAACCACCTCAGGGGTCTTCACTTGTTCACTCGCAACTTGATCCCACCAAACCTTCTCAAGACGCTCATTGTCAAAGATGTTTCCTCTATTGGGAATATCGTTGGGATGGGGACTTGGTCGCGAGATCTCAAAGCGTAGATCCTCACGATTGTAGCAGTCCAAAGAAGTCAACGTGGTTGAAGTATTCTTCTTCCTCTAATTCGTAGTCAGCTGCCTTCTCTTTGGATCTTGGAAGGAGCCGCCGCCACGATTTCCTTCCCAAATAGCGGTGTATGTGCTCATCACCGCTTTGACCGAGAGGTTCTACACCGCCCTGTTCTCTACGACTTCATGAGTCGTGAGTCGCCACTTCAATCTGCTTGTAGCCGCTACATAGCCGAGACCGGCCTCGACCACTCCAAGAGCAAAGACTACCCTCAATCGCAGGCCGTCTTTGAGCAAAGATCGCCTTACAAAAGACATAAAATCTTTCCGTGTTTCCTTTCCAGCTTGCTTAACAAAACTAGGAGTGGCGTAAACCGCTGAAGATTTCTTGTCATAGTAGAAGGGTACCTTAGCCCGCGAGGTTTGTGCTTAAGAGGTTCAACGCTTCAATCTCCTGGCCTGATAGCTTCGGATGTTGTGCATATGAGCTTTCTACATCTTCTTGTCCATATACCTTTGTATGTTCTCGACCACTCGCTTCCCTTCATCCAGCTGCCACCTCGCCGCGGTGGCTTTATTTATGAAACAACCTATTGTCAAGTCCAGGTCTCATCAACGATCGCAGTGACAGGGAGGCAACACATCCCTTTCAGCACGCTGTTGTACACCTCAGACATGTTGGTTGCCATAGTGTCGTACCTGGCACCGTCGGTGTCGTACAACTATGACCATTTCTCCAATTAAGGAGCATGGCGATTAATCCACTCAGAGAAACCGATAGTGCTCCTAGATGCCCCCGGAGGTGACTCCCTTGTATGCCTTCTAGTCCGCTTTTCAAGCTCTGTCTAGATGGCCTCAAACTTTTGCCTCTGGTTTTGCATGCACAGTTTCTTGAACATCTTCATTATGTCCTGACTATGGAACCGCCTGAAAAAGTTCGACCCAAGATGCCCCATGCACCACCAGGTTTTCACGTCGTTCCACTGGAAGGGAGCTTGCGTCCCATTCTTCATGGTGTTGAGAACGAACAACTGCCCTATATTGCAGTCTGTGATAAGGCATACATTGGGTCGGTCTCCCACAACCGTCTGCTTGACATTCGTGAGGAACCATAGTCAACTGTCTGTGTTCTTATTCTCTACGATGGCAAATGCAACCGGAAGAAGCTGGTCATTTGTATCGGTCGCCACCACAGTGAGAATGGTACCCTTGTACCTCCGGGTGAGGAAAGTGTCATCCATTATGAGCACCGAATGACAGAACATGAAGCCCTCTGTGGCCTGAAAGAATGGCAAGAACATATGCTCCAGTGTGTAGCAGTGTAGGGCCTCCACTAGGATCTTCTCTTTCTATCTTGTTTATGTATGTGCCAGGGTTTGCTTCGATAATCTGGTAAAGCATCCTTAGCACAAGGTTGTATGCCTCCTCATATGTCCTATACATGAACTCGATCACCTTTTGTTTGGCTCATTAGACCTTGTTGTAGCTAACTTGATAACCAACCGGATTATCAACTTCTAACAACAACATCTTGGGGGAGATGGACACATCCTCCGCAACTAGGTGGCTGATGAGGCTTGCCACCTATGCAGAAGTCACATTTCGATGCTGCTGCAGCGACTCACTCCGTTCGCAAGTGTGGTCGATCATGGTCGGGACTGTGAAGACCGTGCCACAACCCTTCACCTGAGCGCTGAGATTGCTGGGGAAGCCTTCCACTACACACTTTACTATATAATGGTATGGGTTGGAATTCACCGTTCTTTACTATACACAATTAAATAAATATGACGCACTATTTAGTCTGCATTTCCCTACCTCCCCAACATAAGTACACTTCGGTAATCCTTATATACAAATTTAACCTAATAAGCGCATAATAAAAAAAACTACTAAATTTTTGCCAAAAAACTACTAATTAACTACGACTAATAAACTACACCTAATTAATTACAACAAATTAATTACGATTAAATTAATTATGACTAATTAGTTACGACTATTTAATTACGACTTCTTCCTCTATTCAAGAATGTATGGCGTTTTGAACACCAACATAGTCTCTCATGTCAAACTTTGACCACTACTTTTCATATGATTATGTTAGTAAAAAATTACAAATTATTATATTATGAAAATATTTGTCATGACAAATCTACTAATACTATTATCTCATGACAAATCTAAATAGTTTTTCATATATTATTAGTAAAAATTAGAAAAGTTTGACTACACGCTTTCTAGAAAGTCATACATTTATGAATGGAGGGAGTATTAATTACGACTAATTAATTATGATTGTTTAATTATGAATAGTTAACTATAACCAACTAGCTATGGCTAATTAGCAATGACTAAATTAATTATGATTAATTAACTACGACTATTTAACTACAACTAATTAAATACGATCGATTAACAACAACTATTTAGTTTTGAATTATTAATTATGCATAATCAACTAATTAATTATAAATAATTAACCGTGACTATTTAATTTTGACTAATTAACTACGACAAGTTAACTGCATCTAATTAATTACGACTGATTAAGTACAACTAATTAACTATGACTAATTAATTACAACTGATTACAAAATTAATTACAACTGATTACAAAATTAATTATGACTAATTAATTACTACTAAATTAAATTACTACTAATTAATTATAAAAATTAATTTAACAATAGTTACAAAGTTAATAAACATAATGCATGTGGAAAAATTACCTATTCTAGAAAATCTTCGCTTGATGTCGAACTTTCTCTACTAATATGACCGCTAAACACTGCTCTAAACACTCTCGAATCGGCAACGAAATCAGAACTAATTTCAGCCTAGCATGCTACCTCTCGCTCGCTCGATCCTCTCTGTCTCTCTGCGCCAAGCGAAATGGTTGGTGTGGAGGATAGGAGCAACGCGAGGGTGACGGGGATATGACATGTGACACAACAACCGCGTGGGAATCTAGACTGTGGGGCAAGGTGACCGGGCAGGACGACTCAGACATAGGCCATGGCGTGTAAGGTGGCGGCGCATTCATAGTGTCATTTTTGGCATTTCGCACGAGATAAGGCTACTTTTGCTATTATGATGCCAAACTGTGCCAACTAATTAAGCCAAAAGCTCACACATTGTCATTGGTGCGGTGAAACTAATTAGGAAACAATTGATTGTGGCTACTATACGCGTACAACTGTACAACTTCTGTTTCATTCCATCATAACTTACATGATCCAAAACATAAATTGGATTTCCAAAAAATTTAAACTTTGTAGCCTACTGAAGTTTTTTGTCGAACAAAACAAAGTTTGGTTCTCACCACTGTCTTGAGCTCCGGTACTAGGTAAATTTCACAAGCTCACATTTAGGCCTCAGAATCCGAATCCAAGAATACAGAAAATTCAAAAGGTAATGAGTATGTTCCTATAAGAAAGTTTAACTAAAGTTAAGCCTCCACCACCTCTAAAAAAATCATTTAAGTGCCTTTTTAAAACTAACGACAAGAACTCTGCCATCCATTACACAAAGAAGAATAGAAATACACCGCACCGAATGGATACACGAAGTGCGTCTGCACCTAACGTCCTTGTCGTATCAACCGGGAGAATCTGACAAGAAGCAATGGCCAGGCGATGCCTCACGTCGAACACCGCGCCGCCCCCGACGATGGCCGGCACCGGCGCGGCCCCTCCGGGGCCGCGTTTGCGGTGGGACCTCCACGGGCCTGCCGAGAAGGTCGCCGTCGCCGGCAACGTCGTCGTCGCGGTGCTCTTCTTCGTCGCCATCGTCTGGCGCCTCTTCTTCTCGGGGAAAGATCAAGACGGCGCCGTCGCTCCCGAGGGGCCCGACGGCGGCCGGGTGGCGCCTGCGGCGGACGCGTCCTCATCCGGCGCGAGCTCGCCGTGCGCGTCGCCTCGGGCGACCGGGCTGAGGGAGGAGGACCTCATGGCGCTGCCGGTGTACGTTCACACCGCGACGGCGGAGGAGGGCGGCGGCAAGGTGGAGTGCGCGGTGTGCTTCAGCGAGCTCAGGGACGGGGACACCGGCCGGCTCCTGCCGAGGTGCGGGCACCGGTTCCACGCCGAGTGCGTCGACAGGTGGTTCCGGTCGCAAGCCAGCTGCCCGCTCTGCCGCGCCGTCGCGCTGGACGGCGGCTCCGGCGAGGCCAACCCCAAGGCGCAGGCGGGAGTGTGACATAAGCAGAAGCGTTTTCGTTTTGTTTTTGTACCCAATGTTATGTGAGTTATTACTGCGTGTGTGTTGTATTATACTATCTGGGACGCAGCTCTCTTTTCTTTTCAGAATCTGATGCAAATTTTGTACAGTCTGTTTTGTTTTCTTAATTTTTCACTTGATGAACACAAATGAAGCAGCCGCGACCTGGGAGAGTACTGAAGCAGTATATTTGACGCTTGCAAGCTCTTCCAAAACCTGCACAATGGCAACGTAATGCTGTTTGCCAAGCACAACACTCTGGTGTTAAAGAGTGTACAATGTAATTTTGTATTACTACAACAAAAATTATACACATCTGTGGCACAAACTATACAAATTGCACAACCCAAAACTAGTGATATACATGTTCATATATTGATTGTACTACATGCACACCGTAAGCTGTCTAAAGAAAATACACCATAAGCACGGCAAGAAACTGTAGTTAGTGCAGTAACCACTACAGCTGACTCTGCCTCTACAAATTAAAAAGGAAAACACAGGACGGTACTCAACATAGATAAGAAATACTAGCAAGCTTATCCTTGGTTTGGTAGCTCTTTGCCTTCCATCAGAAGAACTATCAACTATGCAGATTTCTTCTATATATGATTGAGTACTACGAGTAGAAACAATGTATCAACAATGCACATAGCAACAAAAACGATGATAGTCAGTCATACAAAGCCACATGACTTGTTTCAGAAAGTAATCAGAGCAATTTATATTCCTGCTTTAGTAAGTCAACTCGTAACTTGGCAACGTGCAAGCAGAATTTTATTTCTTCAAGCACCACAAATAAAATTCAGCTATTTGGCAATTTGAACTTCTTGTTTGGGTAGAAAAAATATTAAGATGACTCCGAACATGCAAATGGTCATTTGAACTTAACAAAGTCCACGCAATTGGATATCGAGAGACAAGTCATCGTCTCCACTTGCCAATGTATTTCGTTTACTACAAGTAGTAGTATAAAATCTAAGGTAAGCTTCAGCTCCATGTGCAGTTTAAGTTAGTGTAAGCTGATCGGTTCTAATGAGCATAAATAAACGGGAAAAACAGAAATGGAGTTGGATAATGCAGGACCAAATGCCACGGTCTTTAATTAAATATTGTTAGTGAAAAAGATTCTATTTGACTAGTACTATTTTCAAGCAACTATTGCCGCCTCTGCAAATATATTACATGCTAAGTGTGATTTGGATTTATTACGGCACACAGCCACCACAGTTCATTACCTGAAAATATCTGTATTTTCGTCTTGGTTGGATTCTGTGATCCAAGCCAGCTGTTGTCATTGGTCATAGACACTTGTAAATAGTTTTTAGTTTGACCATCCAAGTTCTTGCAGTAATCGACAGAGATGTTTACTCTGAAGTCTGGACAATGCATCTCTAAGTATAGTACTGCTCACTGAATTACTCCAACTTTCACTTGGTGCAGGCGAACATCAATACATCGTCATCATCTATATGGCTATATCGATTTATTTAGCTAGGATGTATGAGGTAATCTGTCGTACTGGTGCATTGACATATGAAGAACGGAAGAAATCAAAGAGCAAAAAAAACGTCTGAATTTCGTTCGAATTATAGCGTTGGTAGTTTGCTTAGACCTCTTCAAACTCGCGCTGGACCTGAGTTAGGTTAGTATAAGTTGATTGGTTCCAACGAAAAAAATCAACAAGAAAGTGGGGAGTAAAATTGGTTTAACGAACGCAGGACCAATTCATTGCCATGGTCATTAACTAACAGCGATAGAACAAGAAAGGATTACTTGGCTGTAGAAGGATAGTCAACTGGTTGGCTAATGTGGGACGTTAAATAGTAGTTCAGATCCGCGCAGGGTAGAAGCCATACCTAAATATTGACTTCAAATTCACACGCCTTTATTTTCTCTAGAAAAGTCAGATATCTACAAAAGATGAAAATAGTTGGAAGTAAACGCTCGTCATCTAGTAGTAAGTTGAAAATAATATTAAGCCGACTTCGATTACAAAGTCGATGCAATTGGAAATCAAGAGATAATCTATTGTCTCCACTTGCTACTACAAGTAGAAGTATAAAATCTAAGATAGGCTTCAGCTCCCTACTGTATATATATATTCAAGGCCAAGTGCCACGGTCTTTAATTAACAATTATTATTATTGAATGAAAACAGTAGGAAAGGATCCTACTGTGTGTGTGTGTGTGTGTGTGTGTGTATATATATATATATATATTCAAGTATAGTACAAAGTCGTTAATTAACACTTGGCAGTGAATAAGTGAAAACAATTACTCCTACTTGCATTTATATTCATATATATTTTTTTAATGTCTAAAGCTTCAGAAGGAAATTGTATTTGCACAAATCAAAGTGTTTGTTGCCGCCTCTGCAAATATGCAAACTAATATAAGTGTCATTTGTATCTCTTACAGTGCACAGATACTGCAGTTCATTACCTGACAAATTATATATTTTTGTCCAAGTTGGATTTTGTGGTCCAAGCCAGCCGTTGTCATTGGTCAAAGACTCCTATAAATCGTTTTCAGTTTTCACCTTCCAGGCTTGGTTGAAAGACATGTTTACTCTGGGCAATGCATATTCGAGTATAGTACTGCTCATTGAGTCGACCGTCATCACCTATTTCGATTTTTTTAGCTAGGTCCAGCCATGTATGAAGTAATGTGTCGTTCTAATGCATTGGCACATGGAGAAGGGAAGAAATCAAAGAGCATAAAACAGTCTGAATTTCTACTGAATTATAGCGTTGGTATAAGTTGATCGGTTCCAACGGCATAGATAAGGGGGCAACTACCGTGGAAGACTTTTCTTGTACGCTTCGATGCAAGACAGTAGATGAATAGTTACAATATTTTTTTCAACAGATACAACAAAAAAATTGGGTTTCAAACTAGTTGGGAAAAGAAGAGAATGCAACATCGCAGACCCAGCGTTCATCTAGAAAATGGATGGTAGGTCATCTCGAAAATGGAAAATCCGATGCAACACAAGAGAAGAATGGGTGCAATGTTTTTTTTCAACGTGTAACGTTTTTTTTTCGACGGTCGCAATATTTTTTTCAATAGGTCGCAACAAAAAGAACCAGATGATGCAACATATCAAAACAAAAATAAAACATTCAGAGAACGTGTGCAACATTTTTTTTTCAACGATCGCAGCATATCAAAGAAGTAACAATCAGACACTGAAACAAATTTTTCAATGAGATGCGATATTGATGCGATCACCAAGCAACAAAAAAAATTCTAGACAACTTTCTTTGATTCGGCCCCAAATTCATGCACAGAAGTGCACATTCCACTCAAACGGGACAAACTGCTAACGCCAAACGCAAAATTTGTCGCCATAGAGAGCCCTCTAAAGGCTTTATTTGGATATATTGTGATCCAACTCAAATCCCTTCGGGTTGACTCAGAATTTGAATTAAAACCTCTTCCAATCTGAAGGAATTGGTTCTAACCCCTTCCTATCCAAACAAACCCTAGGTGAGCCGCACATTCAATTCAAGTCCAACCTCAAGCCAACGCCAAGAAAAGTCTCATTGTCCAGATAATTTTCCTACAAAGCAACCACATTATGCTCGTCGATGCGCTCAAATCCCACATAAAACCGCCAACAAAGGAATGCAACAAAACCAAGAACTAAGAATCAAGAAGAAAGGAACAAGCACAGACTTCCCCAACCCAGCGACAAATCCATCCTCCTAAGACGCCAAGAATCGCAACGGCCACCAGGCTCGGCCCACCGCCGCCATCTGTGGATGAGGAATGGGGTCGGCGAAGCGCTCGTGGAGATCGGTCGTCCACCGGAGCCAAGGCTTGGGGTCGGCCGTCAGCACCAGGCTCGGCCCGCCGCCGCAATGTCTGTCGGGAGGTCCGACCATGACAACGCCATCGGTTCTGCCTCTTTTTTTAGACGACTAAGAGAAAACTGTGAAAGAAGTTGGGGAATGCTCACTGCTCGGTGGACGAGGAGTGGGTGGATAGAGCGAGCTTGGGGAGTGAAGTGAATAGCAAAGTTAGATGAGAAATGAGTGGCTAGGAGTAGCGCGTGGGAAAAAGTGGAGTGGATAGAAAATGTAGAGAGAGAGAGTGTTCGAGCACATCAGACATCTGCGTAGTACTATTACCCCATAAATAAATAAGAAAGTGTGGAGTAAAAATTGGTTTGGCAAATGCAGGAACAATTCAGAGCCATGGTGATTCTAAATAAAAATAATTCAGTGCCATGGTCATTAACTAATTAACAGCTGTAGCACAGGAAAGGATTACTTGGCTGTAGAAGGATAGTACTACCATCCTTTTTCACTAATCAAACAGGGAAACGATTAACACGTACTTACGCGGTTACGCCCACCGGCGTCGAATTGGAGACGTACACACGCTCGGCCGGCCACAGATAAGGCGAGATGCGGCATCAACACAAGTCAAGAATTCTCGTGCGGCCGGCCGATAGGCAACGATGGAATTGACTGGAGCGACGGCCCGTACGGTTACCAGTGTTAGTAAATAATCTAGACATGGTATTGTTTTAGTTTTAGCATATGTGTTGCATGGTACTGTGTACCACATAAGTCCAGTTGCATGTAGTTAGGAGTTTGCACAGAGTCAATGATGGACCGATTCTGGCGTAGCTGATGCGGCGGGAGGCCGTAGAAACCGAGCCACTAGGTGGGTGGCGCATCCCAGAAGAAATGGTGGTGTAGTGCCGGAAGAACCGGACGTCATGGCTTCGTGTGATGTGGCTTGAGGTCCAGGCATGCATGTAGCAGGTGTGCGCATGATGGTGATATGCAATCGTGCGCTACAGCAGCAGGAAAACCGGAAGGTGAAAATGCATAGTGTGTGCAGATGCTGTACGTGGTGACCAGGGAATGCATCAAGTGTGCATGCATGCAGTCCTTAATAACCGGTCAATGCATGAGCTAGCTTTTAGGAGTTGAAATAGGATCATGGGAATGGAAAGGTAGCTAGTATATTTAAATAGTTGTTTTGAGTCTGATACTTACGCTGTGACAACGGAATAATGTAAAGAAGAGAAGAAAAGCCGTGTGGTTTTATGCGGCAACAAAAAGATCATCTCCGTGTCTCATTTCTTCTCTCGCGTGTGTGTGTTCGCCCACCATTAATGCGGTGCGTTAGGAGAGAGTTTGAGAGCAAGCTGATTTCTAACAATTGGTATCGAGCTTGATTCGTTCCGGAGATCATGGCGGCAAACAAGCTGGGTCCGTTGTCGCCCAAGATCCGGCGTCGACTAGGGACAACTACGCATCTTGGTGTATCAAAATGAAGGTCTTCATGCAGCTCAAGGTGTCCGGGACGCCGCCGAGACCATGGCCGGCATGGCCGTGGAGACCAAGAAGGACAAGATGGCGCCGCGCCATCTACCAAGGGATACCCGAGGACGTGTTGCTGGTCATCGCCGAGAAGCAGACGGCGAAAGATGCGTGGAATACGCTCAAGACCATGTACCTGGGAGCTGTCCGAGTGAGGAACGCGAAGGTGCAGACGCTCAAGTCGGAGTTTGATCTACTCCGCATGAAGGAGACGGACTCTGTCGACGAGTTCGCTATGAAGATTTCCTCAATAACCAGCAAGGTGCGAGGCCTCGGTGAGACGATGGAGGAGAACTACATCGTCAAGAAGTTCCTTCGGTCGATGCCGGAGAAGTTCTTGCCAATTGTCTCTACAATTGAGCAGTTCGGGGACATTGAGATAATGTCCTTCGAGGAGGCGATCGGGCGGCTCAAAACTCATGAAGAGAAGTTGCACTTACACCACATGCAAGGTGAGAATGAGCAAGGACGCTTGTTGCTCACTTATGCTGAATGGCAGGCAAGGGCGGGAAAGACGGGAGGCGGGGAGTCTTCGTTACCCACGACGATGGTGCCCCTAGCGAGGGGAGGCCGCGGTGGTCGGAGTGGCCGCCAGAGGGCGAGGGTCGCGTTCCAAACCGCGCGACAAGAGTAACATAAGGTGCTTCAATCTGCGACGCTCTACGGGCACTTCGTGATCCGAAAGTGCCGCAAGTCGAAGCGTAACCATGAGGATCAGTGAACCTCATATGTGCACAAGATGATGAACCAACGCTGCTTTAATCCGCCTGTGACGGAGTCCAGGAACAAAAGTTTTTTTTGTCTAGATTAGGGGGAGAATGTTAGTAAATAATCTAGACATGGTATTGTTTTAGTTTTAGCATATGTGTTGCATGGTACTGTGTACCACATAAGTCCGCTTGCATGTAGTTAGGAGTTTGCATGTAATCAATGATGGACCGATTCAAGGCGTAGCTGATGCGGCGGGAGGCCGTAGAAACCGAGCCACTAGGTGGGTGGCGCATCCCAGAAGAAATGGTGGTGTAGTGCCGTAAGAACCGGACGTCATGGCTTCGTGTGATGTGGCTTGAGGTCCAGGCATGCATGTAGCAGGTGTGCGCATGATGGTGATATGCAATCGTGCGCTACAGCAGCAGGAAAACCGGAAGGTGAAAATGCATAGTGTGTGCAGATGCTGTACGTGGTGACCAGGGAATGCATCAAGTGTGCATGCATGCAGTCCTTAATAACCGGTCAATGCATGAGCTAGCTTTTAGGAGTTGAAATAGGATCATGGGAATGGAAAGGTAGCTAGTATATTTAAATAGTTGTTTTGAGTCTGATACTTACGCTGTGACAACGGAATAACATAAAGAAGAGAAGAAAAGCTGTGTGGTTTTATGCGGCAACAAAAAGATCATCTCCTGTGTCTCATTTCTTCTCTCGCGCGTGTGTGTGTTCGTCCACCAGTGTGCGTGTGCGTTTAGGAGAGAGTTTGAGAGCAAGCTGATTTCTAACAACCAGGACGTCCAAGCCATCCATGAACTCAAAGCACATTATGAGCGTCGCACGAAGTCCTCCTCCTCCTAGCACCAAGCCCGGTCTGCTCCCTGCCCTGCACCGGTCATGTCCTGCCATGCCCAGGTCTTATCGCGCTGAGCACGACATTATGCGTGCTGGGTCAGGCTAGTCCGCTGGATTGAGATGTTGACGTAAGCACAGCACGTCCGATTATACCGTGCCAATCTGATCTAACTACAGTGTAAAATGTGTTGTGTCTGATCTAAGCTAACATGTCCGTGCTTAGAGATGACCCGAGTGACATGACCCATCTGACCATCTCTGTATATTAGGCTGGCCATCTCTAGTTGTTGCGCTACTAGCGCCGTGCTGCTTGTATTGCTGCTGCGGTTACAGCCAGCGGCAAGGAAGGTGCAAGGAAACACATACGAAAGCAAGGAGCCAGCAACCAGCAAAGAAGGGTTCAAGGCAGGAAGAAGTGAGGAAGAAGGGAAGGGAAGAAAAAAAGGAAGAAGGTAAAAGAAGAAAAGGAGAAAAAAGAAAATTAGAGCTTCGTGTTCGTGTCATCTCCGTCGCCCATTTTCGAGGGTAATGACCAGAGAACCTTTACTACGATGTTAGCATAGAGTTTTATCAAAATTTTAAGGTAGATCGTTAGCAGGATTGGTGATTTAATTATTTCTATGTCTCGATCTAGGACGCTGCTGAACCTTGCGAGGAGGTGTTGGATTATCTATGTTCTGTTTCATAGCTTTGCTATATTATGAATAATGCATGCTCTTATTTAAGCTTGCTATAGAGTGCAAGAACACTAGAATTGGTTGAGTGGTGTAAAAGTTATGACTTCGGAGTGCTGCTGTCCAAAATTTCAACGCCATTGGTAGCAGTTGTGTTGTTTGCCTTATTAAGTATAGTAGATGCTCAAATTAAATTATGGTCATATCTAGAAATGTTAGATAATTTTATATAGTTTCCAAAAGTTATATGGTTTGCCACTTTTTATGTTGTACAAAAAATATATACGAAAGTGATAATCCTGATGTTCAGTAACGCAACAGAATGACTTTCGGGTTGAAATCAAGGGATTAGATAGCTTAATCAGAAAATTTGCATAACTAGAAAAATGTGAATTTTTTTATATAGATTCCATAACTCATATGGTTTGCTATCTTTGGATTCCATACTTTGCTGTTATGGTAGTTTGATCACCGGGACGACGGGTGGGTCATCCGGTGAAGGGGGTTAATTATGTCGGGTTTGCGCATAGGAGCGATGTCAATCTATCTTTATGGTTTTGTCCTGTTGTCACATGTTTTGAGGTGAGTATTGGTTTTGTCCAGAGGGTGTTGCTTCGGATTCACATCGTTTTATTTTTCGTGGCTAAAAGGTAAGTGTGTGGTAGAGTGGTAGACATCGATTTGTGTGTCGCTTGTATTTTTTGATTAATTTACCATGTTATATTTTTGTTTATTACAATGTATTTATGATGATGACGACGTTATGATAATGATGATGGAACATGTTAATAGATAATTGAACAATTTGCATTCTTACATCATGTGCACAATCATGTCATGAAAGAGAAAAGACCCACAGCGGATCAGCATGCAATACCTACTTTGGTAGGCCTTCACAGGAGTGGAAAGATCCCCGATCTGAAAAGGACGGACTTATGATAGGGTGAACACCGACAAGTCTTCACTCATGCTATACCGGTATAAGCTATGTGATAAGCAAATGAGCATGTAGCGTAGAAATGCATTGCATTAATGAAAATAAAAGATAATGATGATGATGGAATACATGATAGAAATGTGTATGCTTATCATTCTAATATGTACATGATAGAAATGTGTATGCTTATCATTCTAATATGTACTTGATGAGTCTTGGACTCACCCTCGCTTTGTTGATGTTTTTAGGTGATCATTGAAGACGACATGCATGGAATGAGAGTAGCACATACACATAACACACAATCAACCATGAATTGACCACCTTTAGTTACCTCAATATTATCTTATAAAATTAGTTCATCTGTTTGGAACTTGATTAGTGGACATTGGATATTGTATTGTAGTTGAGTGGATCTTAAGTAGTATCAGCGCATGGTAATGATGAGTTATGAATGTGTTTATGGTAATTGTTTATTCAATAGCAATGTTGCTAGCCAATGCTCCCGGGTGCATGGTTCTGGGCCTTCTCGAGCACGTGGTGCTGAGCGTTTCTTGGACACAAGGTCTCAAGTCATGTGTGAATGTTTATCATTATTTATGTTATCTTGCTATGTTTGTTGTAGGGTTGTATTTAGGTATAAGATCGCGGTAATAGTAAACAATTATGGTTTAAATTTATAGTGAAATGTGTTGTGGTGACATTCTGGGCTCTTTGTTAGGCTGGAGTGTTACATAATCTTTATTAATTTAGGTGAAATTTTGACCACAACTCAAAAAAAGATAAATTCTACTAACTGTTACATCCAAAAAGTAAAAAATAATTTCTTTGAAAAACCACACGCAATACCAAAAAGAGGTGAAGAGGGTTATTTTCATTTGTGGGAAAAAAAATTACCCTAAAAATATGTGCCAAATTTTGGTCATGAAATTTGACCAAGATTTGGCAATAGTGTTAAGTAGGATCCATCTTAACCAAAACCCATCAGGATTTAGATAACAAACCAAATGCACGCCGAAGATCAATGCGGCCAAATTTTACTGTAAGCTTCAACATCAAACAACAGGTAAATATGCCTTGCCCCTACATATTTTGGGAGCTATGCGTATGCTTTTAGCGTCACGATCAGGCCTACTGCCGGCCGGCTGTCAAAATTAACATGTAAAAATGTTAACTAGTCAACTCGTTGGCTAATGTGGGGGTGCAAGATAGTAGTTCAGATCCACTCAGGGTATAAGCTATGCCTAAATATTGGCTTCAAATTCACACGTCTTTTTTTCGTCTATAAAAGTCATATATCTACACACACACACACACACACACACACACACACACAAAAATGAAAGTAGTTGGAAGTGAACGCTATACTTGTAACAGTTGGCACGAATGGACGTGGCAACATTACTCTAATTGCTATCAACGCACAGTATCATTATTTGATGAAAAAGTAGATTATCTATTGTACTAACAGTGGTAGAGCAGCATAGTTAATTACGTATGTTTAGATTCTTAAGTATACTTTTAGAGATTTAAAGTAAGTCATTAACCAAGCATGGTATTAAAACAAGCACTGTTCAGCCGCTGATTAAATTTAGCGTTAAACGACAAGCCTGATCAAACATGGAGCCCCTTAATTAAGCGATCTTGATCGATTGATAGTCGTCCCTTGATGCAAATGTAAGCAATCTGTTGTCACTACAAAATGAAGTAAACTTCATTAGCTAATTAATGGAAGGAAATTAAGAAATACTTCACTACCAACAAATAATCGCGAGTGGTGATCTTGGCCACGTCCTTGAGCTGCATCCATGCGACTACTGCTCCCGATCTGCATCACTCGAGAATCTCGTGACAAGATGTAAGCGTAACTGCTTATGCCTGATTTAATTTTGGTAGGCAGTGGGTCTATTCATTAATCAAAATAATCAAAGCTGAGATTGGGATTATACAAGGGCGTCGCCGGCCATGGCAGCCGAAGCTCTGTCCACGGGTGCACATCCGCCAACTGTCGTGCCACCGTCGCAACGTCGATGCGTCACGCCGAACGTGACCGCCGCTCGATCCAGCCGTACCCGATGCGCCTCGAGCCGAGCCGCCGTGCCACCGCGCAACGCGTTCCCTCTGTGTGCTGTTGCGCGCCGTCGACCGCCTGCGCGCAGCTCGACCGCCGTCGCGCCACCGCGCACCACCTGAAGTCGTGTATGCCACACCGCCCGCCTCGCACCGCTCCGCGCGCCCGTCGTCACGTCAGCCACTGCTACCACCGAGAAAGGCGCTAGGAAACCCCTAGCACCCCAGCGCCCCATTTGTAGAGCCGGTTGGGCCGTGATGGCTCGAAAAGAAAGAGAGAAAAAAAAAGCTTATCTTATGATTTTTTTTTTAAAGAAAACGGAAAAAATGAATTTTGCAAAAAAAAAAAAAGCCCTCACGGTTACGAAGATTACGAGGGTATTTTCGTCGATAAGTAAACTGTGCAGAAACCCCCCTGAAGTTTGAAAAATTACAGCGGATTTCAGAATTTTATATATTCTTGCGTAATAACACTTTGGGAATCTGATTTTTGCGACAATTCAGTATGTTCTCTAGTTATTTTTTTAACTTAGACTCTGGCTTATGATTATTTGCTTTAATATTATTTATTTTTATGCAATAACTTTAAATTAAACCTAGAAACTGAATTTCTAAGGTATATGAGATTTCATAAATTAACTTTGTAAAGATATCGTTTTCTCGCACGAGTTACATTAGTATTATAAATTCATCTCCTGTCAAGTATGGTCTAAGTTGTTCTATTAAAGTCTTATCTCCTGCTGAATAGTTGATTAAATCTGCTTAATAGAATATATTATCAGTAGCATACCTTACATGTAGTAAACTAATCTTGCATGGAATAAATTTGTAAACAGTATGCCTAAAAATTGAGAATACTTTGTCATGTCTTGCTAACAAAATACTGTACATATGCTCTTGATATCTAATAAGCCTCAATTCACTAGCTTGTAGTATACGGATGCACAGGCGGCAAAAGAGAAACTATTTTTCTTAGTAGCACAAGAACAAACCTAGTCTGATGGATCACTTTGGCTAGAAAACACCATATTCCCCAAATAAGTGCATAATAACTTAAGCCCTAAGGCTTAGAATCTATATAACACTATCCTCAACCACACTAATTTCTTAATTGAAGAACTTTGTAAGCAGAGTGTTACAGAGTATATATTGGTTTCACGCCAACAAAATTGTACTTCTGTGAAAGTATTATTGTAAATCTTTAACTCCAAGTTGATTTCAAGCAAATGCTTGATGCACACGCTATCATTCGAGATTTTTATAGTTGGTATGAAAAGGGGAGGATATTGGGCTTGTGTGGGATATTGGAATATAAGAGGCATAGAAAAATATTCAAAACAAGAGTCATGTTAGGCGCAGTGGCAAATCCTAGGTAAAAGCCAGAAGCAAATATTAATCTAGTCTATTTTCGGAGATAATTAAAGTAAATTGCATGATTATTATCCTTATCCAGTTGATATGAAAAATGACATTTACACCATTGTCGATACCCATGTTGTTGGCAACCAAAATCATTGCTGCCCACGAAGGGCAATTGATTTGTGTATACAACCCAGCATGCGGGAATGCACACGACAAATCGACGGCCGCTTGACGCAGATGCACATATGTCATGTTGGTTATGAACTAAAGCGTGCCACACTTATCGGAAATTACACATGCATAAATTGGTAAGTGTGGTCTGCAACTGCATCACCACCAGAAGCCATATCACTTGCTTGAAGCAAATATAGATCCCAAAATAAAATATAATGACCTATTGGATTTTGTTGATCCTGGCATTACAAATTAAAATGAGGCATATAATTTATTACCCTTAATTAAATTTGGTGTTCCTGTTGAAAAATAAATATTCCCATTGAATAGTTATACTATTTGGGTAATTCAACTAGATTTGAAGTCCATAAGAAAATCCAGTAATTCAACAATAAATATCCCGTTGAATAGTTATACTATTTGTGTGATTGATCTACGAGTTAGTAACGTGACGACTACAAAAATCTCAACAGCCCACACCAACTTTTCCCATCAATAGGATGAACTTGACTAGCAGAAGCAAGTTTAAGCACTTGACAAGCCAATTGAACAACTAAGGGTGCTAAGTGAAACTTTATTGCAATCTCAAGCGCTCAAAATACAATTTACTCCATTTTTAGGAAACTTTGTTCAGTAATATTGCTTTCGGTCGTATTTAGAGAAATGATGTTGCTTTAACAACGTGCTGCAAATTATAACACTACAAACACTTTGAAATGATGAAAACAACATTGTCGTCACATTTTTAGCCGTTAGGAGACGGAGTATAGGTAAAAAAAAAAGACATGTATGCCCTCCTTCTAGCCCCACTCCCACCTCACCACTGTCCTCCGCGTCGACCCCATCATCGCCCGTTGCCATCCCCCGCAAACTCGCGACCGCTCCTCGCTATGTCGCGCCGCCCACCACAATGACAAGGAAGATGGGCGTCAACACCAATGAGGAATCAGCGCGGCCAAGGCGAACCGTAGTGACTGTGATGCACACGCCAAGGAGGAGTCCTACTGGCAGCGCCGAGGGCCCCAAGTCCTGCTCGCCCGCCGCGAGGAGGACACTAAGAAATGCGCTGAGGCGGCCGATCACCCGTCGAGCTCAAGCAGCAGCAGCTTGCCGCAGTCGCACGGCGACTTGACAGCAAGGTTACACGCGTCGATAGCCCCATCGTCCCCAAGGTCACCGAGACTGAGCTACTATGCCGCCGCAAGGACGAGTGGCTCGCCTCAAACGTGACGCTGAGGATGCCAAGAAGCATGAAGCGCACCGCTAATGAGGAGGAGTACAAGCGCGTCGTGCTCGTCGCAAACACTAACAGGGATGACTGCATCATCGAGGCGCGGTCGGTGGAGGACGCCATTGCCAAGATGTCCAACACCAGCTATAACATTTTTCGGTTGCAAAGCAATACGATTCTCATGATAAAGCTCCATGCCACTGCCAATTTCATCAATTGCTACGGGTACATGGCACCACCTTGAATACTTGCTCAATCCAAACATCAGAAACAATATGGAGGGGAATCACACACTACCACCATCATCCGGCAATCGTCTTCGTCGGCGACATAGGGCCACTGCTATCACTGCCTCTAAATCCTTCACTATGTTCTCCACCACCCACGCTGCCTTCACCCACTGCTTGTCGCCGCCGTCGCATCACTCCACTTGGTACTCCAGCCACTTGGCCTCGCCCTGCCCGTCCACTCCTTGGGCATCGCGGCGAGAACTTCCTGGACAAGGTCCATTGGCATCCGGCCCTGCCTGTCGAGGGCCTCCGCGTCGGCACCCAGCTCCAAAGCAGCGCGCACACGACTGTTGCGCGGCCGTAACCCACGCGATGTGCAATGGCGTGAGCCCGCCTTGCCCACCGACCTGCAGCTCCGACCTCCCCACAGCACGCCTTCTACATCATGAGCTTCGAGCCGTTGCACTGATGCTCACCATGGACGCACCCAAGCCATATTACTGTTGAGGACCGCCACCGCCAAACCCCTCCATGCAACAATGGACACCACCGGTGCCAGCTTCCTCAGCACCTCCTCCTCCCTCCACAACCACAAAAACTAGATCCCCAAGATCGAGAACACATCGTGCTCACTTACTCATTGTTGTTCCACCACCCAAGTGTCGCTACCACTGCGGCGACCCGGAATCGAGCTCGTTCCAAGTCAAGCATTTGCATCGGAGGTACAATCCTTAACTTGAAACGAAACCAATTTCGAGTGTCCAGATTTGTGTCTCACGTTATATCCCAAGGATCAATGGCTAACATGCACAAAAAAATCGATCACATCTATACTCAAATATACAAAAATAATAGACGCAATATTACAACATCAACAACTAGGACCTTATGGTCCGATTTTGCATAAGATGGCCGACCGACCAAATTTAATCATAAAAGAAATAAATCTCAGTGGAAGTAAATAAGGAAATAAAGGGCAATAACCATGTTGGCATGCCCAAACCCACAAGCAACAAACTGGAGTTAAAGCCGTTGCATTTGTTGTATCACCCGAAATCGATACGGTAGCAATAACCGATTCGTACGACGCTCTCACCTTCAGCATGAACAATCCGATTGAGTACAAAAATGTACTCGTAAGACTTACAGATAGTAACATATAATAAATGCATTCAAGTATCAAATGATGGCTAAAAGGGTTCATTTTCAGCATAGAACAAGGTTTTTCAATGAAATAACAGGTATAGATTTAAATTGTCATTTGTCAAACATTTAGAAACACTATATAATAGTATGTATTCCAATTCATAATCAACATTTCCATATTTTCACAATCATGAGATCATACCCAAAGTGGTTGCCGACCTGGGTAAACTAAAATCAACACATGAACTTCCCATTTGTGACAACATTATGTTTCCAAACATAACCAGTCTCGATTCCCACAATCTAAATATGTATGGTTTTACCAAGCGATGTCCATGACCGGGGACACGGCTATTCGAATAGATTAGTTCTCTGCAGAGTTGTACAACTTTATCCACACGATATGAATATCTCACAATATCGGCCAATGCACTCTTCGATAGGAGTGTGACTGAGATACCATAATGAGGCCGTTACAATATCATGTCCTAACTATCAAACCACCCAAGGAAACAACACTATGACCGAAAGTCGCTTGTCATCACCATGGATGCACCCCATTGTGTAAGTAAGTCCATTGCGCAGCTTCCCGCAAACGTAAAAAACCCTTAAGGGCAAGTAAGATGACAATGAACATACCCCCACTAGATTGACAATATAACAACAACAATAACATTTATCAATCTAATTGTGTTTTGATAGCTAACACACAACAAATTATTTATCCAAGCCATCGCCCATTATCCCGGCGTGTGGTTACACATGAGACTTGGTTCAACATACTACAAACCTGTCCTTAATCACTGAGACGGGGCTACACGAATTCGGGACAACCTCCCTTCATCGCCTTATCACCTGTCCAAGTCAAACACATTATCCACTACCCAAACAAGTCCAGAATAACTAGATTAGAAGATTCGGATACATTTCTCAAATGTTAACATAATTCAATTCATCACGGCAGATGGACTAGCTCCATCAACCACTTTCGACTACAAATACTAGCATGACTAAGCATCATTCTACAAATCACCAAACAAACTCATATAATATATAAGCTTAAGCATCAATGGTAACAGGGCAATCAACTTTCAAAGGAAGGCAAATGCATCAAGGAGGACATAGCTAAATCTACTCATTTAACATACAAGTATTCGAAATTAAAGCAATGCATAGAATACTTGAAAATCAACATAAATAATTTTGAAACTAATAGGAACAACATGGTCAAAGGAGGGGATTGCTTACCTTTGCTAGTACCACTCTCGATTACCATCGGGTTGAACTCATGAATTCATTGGGATCGCCGAAAATCTATCGAAAAAACGATATCGCAATAAACACCGTGAAAAGCTGAAAAATTCAAAAGAGCTGAAAAATTCAAAAGTGCTAAAAAATGCATGAAATTTATATAGTAGTGATATTATGATTTTAGATGAATTCATGTGAAAGAATTAGTTTTTTAGAGTTAGTATTTGTGAGTTATAGCTTGTGGAAAATCAGTTTGGAGGAAAATATTAGAAAATCAAGGTTCTATCATTGTTCACCGACTTTATTTATTTCACAAAAATTTGCATAATAGTGGTGGGAATAAAAACTACATGGCATTAAAGATAATAAAAAATTATGAAAAAACAAAAATTGAATCACCCTATTTGGAGTTAAAATGAATTTTCAAAGTTAATTCAATTTTTAGTGTAAAAATAATTTTGTTTTGGATTTAATTCTAAAACTAACATTTTATGTGATAGTAACATGTTTCAAACCTATTCCAAGTTAAAGTACATTAAAAATGAAAGCCAACAAAATTAGTTTCACTCAATTTGGAGTTGATTTGAATTAGTTATGAATTTGTGAAGTTATTTGATTTTTAAAGTGTAGAAATAATCCTTTTCTAAATTTTCTATTGCATTTAATACTTTTTGTACTCATGCTAAGCTAGCCTATGCCTTGACATGTGGGGTCCACTGCATAGTATTTTTCTTTTTATTTAATTTCTGAAAAATAACCTACTAACATGTGGGGCCACATGTCATAGTCTCGGTTCATGAGAATAGTGCGTGGACCTTCGGTCCATAGAGTAGGATGACTGTGCACTGAAGGCCGCAGGCCCACATGTCATTGACTCTAGGTAAAAATCAGATTCTTTAACTCCCTCGTTTTCTGTTCATGGGCCCACGCGTCAGCGACACATCAGCGCATTAAGACGGTCATTGATTACAACTAAGCAATTATTAGCTCTAAACCGATTGAGATTTACCCTAATCAAGAGCTACAGTGATTGTCCAAAGTTCGGACAACAGAGGCCTTCTTGGCCGCGAGATCACCCGGCGTGTCGCCAGCGACATGGTCCATGACTCCTCGAATGGACCAGGGTGGCAGCGACTTAGGTAAGGGCTGGGTCGGGGTCGGGTGTGGTCGGTTAGGTTAGGTGGTTGGGCCGAGTTGGGTCACCCCGAGTCCAAACAGTGGACCGAATTGAATTCAAACTTCCTCTACTTTGACCGATCGAGATAAAATAGTAAATAAATTTCTAAAAATCTAAAAAAAATTAGAGAGGTTTCTGGGATGACCTAGTACACATATATATTTTCTAACCTCACTATTCATGTTTTATTTACTTTCTTTTAATCATTTATCGCAGGGGTTGTTGATTTGGGAATTGAATTTTCTCAAGGTTGATTTGGTTTCTATAAATTTTATAAAATTCATATTTATTCAGGATAAATATAGTAAGGTTTAAATAAAGTATTTCCTAGAGATGATCGTAAGTATTTATTGTTTATTTTATTTGGAACTTCAATTTGAGGTATATGTTGAACTTTGATTTGGAACTTTTACAAATGCAAAATTTGTGCAAATTCTCCAGAAATAAAATGCATGCTCATGAGATGCATATTAATTCTAATTAATAAAAATGGGGTTGTGACAGCTAACCACATTGTCGTCAAGCTAGAGGGAGGGGGAGAAGAGCTAACGTTGAGCTGAAGAGAGAGAGAGAGAGGTAGGGGTGGGGAGGACAAGGAGAGAGGAGGGGTAAAATGGGTATTAAAATTGTATTGTCTCATATCATACGTGTTGGCGGTTAAGGACGGACGGAAAATGTGACATCAGTGTTATTTTTTGGGTTTTTCGTGGTATTATTTTGCAGTGCATCGTCAAAACGATGTCATTTCTCTAAATACGACTGAAAGCGATGTTATCGAACCAATTTCCCCTCTTTTTTTACCCAACTCAATTGACTCTTTGATAAAAACAAACAATACGAGTTTCTCAGCCATTCAAGAATTTTGGGGTGTTTGGTTCATAGTCACGGTTCGACACACCTGGCCAATGCAAGTTTGACTCTCTTAGGCTGTGTTTTTTAGTTACCACACTTAAATTAAATGTGTCAGATTTTCTTAGCCTCGTGTCTCACTGTTGTAGACAATACATTTCTTTGTAAAAAAAACTATGGCATGCAAACAGCCCGGATGACCTCAGACTTCCAGAGGTGCCCGATAGTATATCGTTCTGCCCACGCCAATATTCTGAAAAATGGGGGTCCCAGTTAATATCCTACTGCTGCGCGCGCGCGGCTGATCGGAACGTGGACGGCAAACCGCCTAGCTACATGCACGATCGAGTCTAGGCGTGCTTGAATATAACCTCCCTCCCTCCCTGTATACATTTTCTTCTCGGCGCATGCTGCGGAATATGCTTTGGAGCCTTGGAGGTGTGCACTCTTGAAGATAACATAGTTTAGGACACTGGAGTTAGCAGCACTGCAGCATCGATCGTGTTATATATTGCTAACGTCGTCGAGCAGATACAAGCATTGACATTATTTGATCAAATTTCCATTTCCTCTTACTCTCTTAGTTCTTTCAAGAGAACCAACCAGAGAGGCACATCGAGTTCTAATCCAGGCCTATATAGGCGGCGGCTCTGAGATGGACTACTCGTCGTCGTCGTCGTCGTCGTCGTCTCTGAGCCTGAGCAGCGACCTCAGGTTTCGCGCGTATGCGGCGCTCGTGGCGCTCGGCGTGGTGGCCTTCCTCGCGGTGTGCTTCTGGCGCTTCTACAGGCTCACCGTGTCCGCGCGCCCGCAGGACATGATGCCCGTCTCCTCCTCCTCCTGCGCCGGCGCCAGCAAGGCGGCGCTCGGGCAGCGGGACATCTCGGCGCTGCCGGTTTTCGTGCAGGGAGGCGCGGCGGTGGAGTGCGCGGTGTGCCTCGCACACATGAGGGACGGGGAGAGGGGCCGACTCCTTCCCGGGTGCGGCCACCGGTTCCACGTCGAGTGCATCGACGGGTGGTTCCGGGTCAACTCCACGTGCCCTCTCTGCCGCGCCGCGGCCGTCGGCGAGTCGGGCGCGGTGGAAGCGCACAAGGGTGGCTCGGCGGCTGTGCCGGTGGTTGTGATGCAAGGTTGAACACTACTCTGAGTGGCTAGTAGCCGGATACCCGGATAGGGTGCCATGGCCATAGCCGCGTTGTCAATCAAAATGTTTTACGTCATTTTGTGTGTGTTAATTTCGCATGTAACTCATACCATCTGTATATACTCCAGTATCTGAGTTAAAATTTATTGTTTTACGTACTATATATTAAAATGTTAAAAACCGTCTATGATATTAAACAAAAACCGCCGTGATGATTTTTTTTTCCTTCTTAAAACTTTCTGTGATATTTCCCGTCTGTGATAATTAACTCATCACAGACGGTTTGTATTAAAACCATCTGTGATAATTTCACTTATTACAAACCCGATCATCACAGATCTGTCTTAAATTTCAGATCTGTTCACACAGGCTGCTGCTTTGAGAAGGTGGGGCTTTGAGATAATTTGGTGAAAAGAGACCGCGGATTTAAAAAGAGTGATTGTAGATCCGTTTATTCTTGACTATCTATGGTTAGTAATTTATTCCTAATTATATTATATTCTAGATCTAGCTTGGTAAAAGAAGAATTGAAGATGGTTTAGATCTAGCTTGATGTAGAGAGAAGATTATTTACATCTAACATGGTTTAGGGTTTAGCCAATTCATAGTCTATTTCTACTTAATTCAATTTAATTGATTCTTGCTACATATAGCAACTTTATATCATATATAGTATACTAATTAATTAATTCAATATTTAATACTAAATTGTTATATGTGTAGTGTAGTTGGACCGAAGCTAGATGTACACTAAGAACCGTGTGAGTGAAGAGTACATTAATGGTATATCTACTTTTACAACAGCTGTCGATGAGGATATGTTGAATAAAGGGGTAGAATATATGTACTGTTCATGCATTGACTGCGAGAATCTGACGATGTTTAAGAACCGAGCGCAGATCAAAGTACACTTGATTCGAATGGGTTTATGACGAGGATTAAAACCCCTATGCATTACTTTAATACATAAAAAGAGACCGTACGTCTTCGTGGTCGTAACCCCTAAGGCTAACGACCTCACTGGTCGTAAGGATTTCAGAGGTTACATAATAAATACCCTGGTCGGATAAGGTCCCGTACCTAATCCCCGACCAGTTAACTACTCGTAAAGCTATGAATTGATATCTAGATCTGAATCCAGATATATCATTTACCGTGTGATGAATGGAACACATGTTGTATACTCCATACCACGCGACGTTACGTAATACTAAGACACTGACTACCACATGGTTGAATGTTTCACCGACATTTAAGCAAAGACATCGCTTGATACTTTAATCAATCGACACCTCCTTCGACTGAGACATAACGCTCGCGCAAAGCGTCTTCTCCAGCAACAACTGCCACATCTTTGAAAGCTTTTTAAAGATGGGGCATGAAAGGATCAAGGGGGGGGGCAAAAAGAACATAACACACTCTAGTGACTCTATTGACATTAGATTCATGTTCTAGATCTATTTCAGTAGCATAGCAAACACCGTACTCAGTGTACTCAGGAGAAGTCCTTCACCTGATCATAGACATTCTTTGTAAACAGCCAGTTCATAGTAATAAAGAGCGGACCCATTCCCTTCCAGGAGATACACATCATTTTCCTCTATTTCTATATTTTCATAAGATCGATGATTCGATCATCGACGGTTTCAAAAAGACGTATACACGTTAGACCAGTCACGGTGAATAGCAGATTATACATGAAGATAGTAATAACGACATCACTGATGAAGTCAACGATATGCGGCCGGATGATGTCGATTGTGGTTCTGATTCGGATAGGCTGCATGATGACAATCTGGATCAAATGTTTCGCGATGCATAAGGGAACTGTGATGAGAGAGGGTATGTTAAATTCCGAGGCTTGATAGAGGACTCGGAGAAATCTTTGTTCACATGCATGTCCGAACGACTGTATCCTCTACCGTAAAGACTACGTAAACATCCATGTATGTTCGGTGTGCAACGCATCCCGATACAAGCATAAGAATCAATCAGATGGCGGCGGGGGAATTGAGGCGAAGAAAGGACCTCCTGCTAAGGTGGTGTGGTATCTTTCTGTAATTCCCCATTTGAAGTGGTTTTTTGCGATCCAAAGGAGGCAAAACTACTGTGTTGGCACCCGGAGGAGTGTAAGAAGGATGGAAAACTAAGACACCCTGTTGATTCCACCCAGTAGAGAAACATCGATAGAAGGTTTGTAGACTTCGGTGCGGAACCGAGGAATATAAGGTTTGGATTGAGTACAGATGGAATGAATCCTTTCGGTAACATGAGTAGCCGACATAACACATAGCATGTGACTCTCTATTTCTACAACCTTCATCCTTAGTTGTGTATGAAGCGGGAGTATATTTTGTTGTCAATACTTATACAAGTGCCGAAGCAACCTGGAAATGATATAGATGTGTACCTAACACCATTGATGGAAGATCTAAAAATATTATGGATCGAAGGGGTACATGTATGGGATGCGTACAAATGAGAGAACTTCACTTTACGCTCTTTGTTGTTCTACACCATAAATGATTATCTGGCCCATGCTAACCTATCGGGCTAGAGTACAAAAAGGGCCAAAGCATGTACTCAATGCTTAGATGATACTGAGAGTGTGTGGCTGAAGCACCCGTGCAAAACCGTTTACATGCGTCACCGTAGTTTCCTTCGGAGAGCTCACCCATACTGTAGGATGAAGAAACAATTCGACAGAGAGAAAGAGGACAGTTCAGCTCCAAGGTGTTGGACCGAAAAGACGACTAGAGGGGGTGAATAGGAGCTCAGCCTATTTTTCACCTTGATCAGATTCAACAAGATTTTATCTCCACTAGCTATGAAAGCTATGAAGATCAACAAACAAGCACAACAGATGTCTTATATTGAGTCCAATCGAAACCCCGAAGTACAACAACTAAAAAACTCAAAAATGCGTTGGTGAACAGTACCTGTGAACAGTACAAGTTATACCGGTGAACAGTGGCGGTAACACCACTGAATGGCAGTATGGATGAACAGTGCGGTTGTAACACCCCAGTCCAACGTGGGCCTGGAATGTTACTAAAACAACAAGATAACAAATTTAAATTCTAAGTCATTTCCCTAAATTTTGGCAGAATCTCCTTTGTTTAGTTAACCATACATGAAATTCTAACATATAACAATAACATAAACAATTATATCAAATATCCAATTTAAACCATAATCATCGATACCTTCATGAAAACACTAGTTGACTTTATTACAAAGTAATAGATGCATAAAGTCATAACCAAAGAATATCATCTTAGCAGATTGTTCAGTTGTAATATCCTAATTCAAAATTTAGCATTCTAGGAGTTATTCGTGGTAGGGAGCATCAATCCTTATTCCTAGCCCTTCCCATACATGTCGTCCGTGTAAAAGGTACCTAAAAGATAAACAAAACAACAAACGTGAGTCCACAATTCAGCAAAGTACAAGTAAAACGATAATCCAAAACTCACCTTTGCCACAATCAACAATTCAATATATTCTATATCATTCAGCTCATGTGTTCATGTAATGCAAATACCACAAATGCACATTTTCTTTACTCTTTGCATTTACCAGTAATGTGAGGTATGCATCCGTCGATGCATACCTATGCCTGTGCCTACTAGCACAGGACCATAAGCCCACACTCCATGAGCGTAGGGACCTCATGCCCGTCTAATACATGATGGGGACCTCAAAAATTAATACTTGGCCACCACGCAGCCAAGTCTCAAGGATAATGATATGATGCACATGAGTCTATTCATTTATTCATCATGAGAATGTAACGACCAGCAGTGAAAATCATGAATAAAGAACATAATTATAATACAAGCATTCACAAATATTCTCTTTAATTTTTCTACCTACTAATTGCACTTACCTCAACCGTGTGGAGCTTGATGATGCGAAGAGGGTGCTGCTCCCAGATTCGAACCACCACCTGAACATTTTAATAACCACACTAAGAGGATATTTCTGAGCATACAACATTTTAAAAAATATATATATAATTGCCTACGCTCCTTAGCGCAACCCAAACACCACTTTTCATGGAACATCGATCTGTCCCAAAACAAGACGGTCCACTTCTAAAAATCATAACTTCTCCTCTCATTACCCAAAAATGGTGTTCTCTGATTCTATGGAAATATTACTAATTTTTTTACATTAAAATAGTTGGTGAGATTCCCATATTTTATCATTCACTATCTCTACTAATCAGATATTAAAATTGCGAGAACTTGGCAAATGTTCTAGACAGTAGAACTAAAATATTCATAACTTTCAGTATGTACATCCAAAAATTATATTCTTTAGCTTTCTGGAAATCTTATTAGATAGTCTACAATTTTCATGTTGGTGTTATCCTCTAAATAATTTTTAACTAATTTCTATTATCCAGTTAATACAACGTGCCCGAATCCTAACAGAGTCTCGGGTCAGCAGCGATGTAAAATACATAACTAATAATCTGTTCATCCAAATGACCTGATCCCAGATTCTACAGAAATCTAACGACTCTACCCACAAATCTCTAGGAGATGGATAGATCAAATTTCTCAGTTAACAACCCTAAAACTACATATCACTACAGACTGCTAGAACTCGATCTATTGCCCGATATCGCCAAATCACAAAACGAAAGGACTAAGCGAACAGGAACTGAGAGTTATCCTTGAAGAACACACTAAAAGTTGCAAGATCAACCATGAGATCCCGCTCCCTTCTCCCTTTCCTTCTCCCTCCTTCCACCTTCCCTTCCTTCTTCCTTGGCCGGCACCAACACAGGAGGCTCCTTCTCCTTTCTTCTTCTTGGTTGGCAGCGAGTGAAGGGTAAGGTGGCTAGGCTACTATAGCACAAACAAAATTTTATCGCGCAACCAAGGAACCACCGCAAGTAATAGATCACGAGATTACCGCTAGACGCGCCGACTCGTAGCGGAAGTAGAGTCGTTGTAGCGAGTTGATGTAGTCGTAGTCGTACTCACGACGCGTCTCCTCCTTCGAGTAGTCGTACTCGTCGCGCGTCTGCTCCTCCGAGTGGTCGTACTCGTCAAAAAACTTCTCCTCCGACTGCGGTGAGCGTCACGAGTTGCGGATCATCCTAGTGCTGATGCTTCGCAACAACACCTCCAAGGTATCCACACGTATAGGGCAGGATCACCACGCGCTGGAGTGCTAGCACCGGCGGCGTGGTTGAGAAGGCGTGGCTATTAGGGTTTCGGAGTTCTTCCAAAGATCATCCTCTCCTTCACACCATGCCACCGCCCCTCTTTATATAGGCATCCATGATGGGTCTCGACCTGGAGGCCCATTAGGAACTCGTGGCCTATACGAATTCGGATCACCATCCAAAACAGATCCTTGCCCTTTAAGTGTGCGACCCCACAGGTTCATGTGTAATCGGTTATGACTCGAAAACTCTTTTCCAACCGCTAGTCGTCAGCGGTACCTAGCAGCACATAACGATTCCCAAAGACACATAGAATATATCGGACGAACCTTGATGTAATATGATATATGATCAGGTCCTCATCACTTACGACGATTCAGATTCTATACGACTGAGTTGTATTTGGTCACGACGATTCAGAACTCCTTACGACTGTGTTTTTACCATTTTGTGATTACGCTCGACCAATCTACGACCACTCAGATTCCATACGACTAGTCCGTAACTGATCGAGCTAAGCAACCTACTCATGCATTCTCCCTTTGCCTCACGATGCCTGGTTGAACTCTAGGTGAGATTATGTGTCAACCACGGACTGTTCAATACTTTCTCGATCGAGTGTCGGATAACATCATATGGTCGACACTTCGACCACTAGTGGCATGGCCATGCACTTTCTTTATGTGATCACCACGAGGGGCCCAGAGACATCTCTCATGTTATCTTAGGAGGGACAAATCCCATCTCGACCAGTCACATCTATCCGCATGTTTCATAGCATACCCGAAAGCTACCTTTATAACTACCCAGTTACGAGTAGCGTTTGGCAACCCCTAAGAGTGCTATTACACATGTAAGGAACCATGCTGATCTCAGGTCTAAGAATTATACATCATCATTACTTGAGACCAACTAATGACACAAAGATTCATAACAATCTCAATAGTATCTCAATAATGGGTCTATCCAACCCCATGCTCTCTAACATGTGCTCACATTATTGATTCGATATCCCCATATCCATGACCGGTGAAACCAGGTCATCAATCAATACATGTGCTAGTCATAGAGTCACTGGTGTTCCAACCAGTGACCTCCGACCAGGGATACATTTAGAATGACATCATATAAGTTAAAGAGTTCCACTAACACGTCACATACTTATTGATCTATAACAAATGATTCATTCAAAAAACATGATAACATATTATAAAAAAAACATGAACATAATGAAATATCATCATCTCTATGATTGCCTCTAGGGCATATTTCCAACAGTGAGGAAGGTCTCCAATGGAGGAAGGACGTAGGGGAGATGTGCTGGACAGATGGGGGAGGCACATGGGGGAGATGGGGGAGGCGCAATGCATCAAGGTTCTTAGCATTCACAAGTTCTAGAGTTAGATTATCAACTTGTGATTCTAAGTCCTTATTCCTAACCATGGTGAACTCTAGCGCCTTATCCTAGCTAAGCAGTTGCTCATAGATTGTATCACATCTAGTTGAGAGAACTTCATTGATGTTATCAACATCGATGTAGTCGGCCATGAAGCACATGCCGGTGAAGTCCTTTGCCTTCCCTTTTTTCTTCTCTTGAGGGAGCTCCTCCTCCTTGTCCTCCTCGCTCCCGGAGTCCACATAGCTCATGGATTGCTCTCTAAAAGTGACAAGAACCCGGTGAGCGATCTTCATGAGCTTGGCAGCATCAAACTTGGACTTGTTCCCTTGAGGCTACCTCCAAGCTGTCTTCTCCTCCTTGTGGTTGCTCTTCCCTTTCAGCTTGGGACAGTTCATCCGGATGTGGTAGAGCTCTCCACACTCATAGCACATCACAGAGCCGCCTCTCTTCTTGTTTCTCTTCTTATTATAGGCTCGTGTGAACTTTTTGGCAAGGAGGGCTAACTCAGGCTCAAGGATAGTCTCAAGTTCTTCATAGATTGTAGATAAGCAAGCAAGTAAAAATTCAGAGGAAGATTTAAAAGAGTCATCAGAAGTTCTCTTGAGAGGGTCTGCTACTAAAACCATATTCTCCTTCTTAGGATGATCAACTCTCTTGATCTCATGAGCCTTGCGCATATAGAGCAACTCCAAAGTGAGATTAGAGATATTGACATTCTCCTCAATGGCAGTAGCTTCATCTCCCACCCCTTGGTGTTGATTGCGGCCAAGAGATGGGTAGCATTCTCAGACTGAGAATACTCGATGTCGACCGCTCTCAACTGATTGAGCACCTTGTTGAAGCGAGTGAATACATCATCGATGCTCTCTCCAAGATGCATCTCGAACTTGTTGTATTCTCGCTTGAAGACCATTTGATGTACTTGCTTAATTTGGGATGAACTCTCACGGTAGATTTTGAGGGTGACATATCCTATCATACTTCTGTCTACCAAGCCCGACATATAGGAGGTTATTTATCTTGTGGTTGTTAGCTAAGAGGGTTGCTAAAGCCGGCGTAGCAACCTCGGGAAAAATGAGCGGGGCTTGAATAACATCACATATAGCTTGACCTTCACTCTGAATGTAGACACACATGTGATTCTTCCAATAGGCATAGTTGAGCCCATCGAAGACATGCGGCTTGGTGGAGTATTTCTCTATCTCTAAGTTCAGTGATTGGTTAAGATCAAGAGTGAACTAATCGGGCTCTGGTACCACTTGTTCGACCGAAAAGGCGACTAGAGGGGGGTGAATAGGAGCTCAGCCAATTTTTCACCTTAATCAGATTCAATAAGATTTTCTCTCCACTAGTTATTAAAGCTATAAAGATCAACAAACAAACACAACGGATGTCTTGTATTGAATCCAGTCGAAATCCCAAATTACAACAACTAAAAACAAAAAAAATGTGTTGGTGAATAGTTCATATGAACAGTACTAGTCATACTGATGAACAGTGGTGGTAACACCACTGAATGGCAGTATCGATGAATAGTGTGGTACTACTGGGGTGAACAGTGAAATAGCACGAGGAACAGTAAAATTAGCCCAAAACCATAAACCAAAATCGGCACAACTTTTGATCCGGTGATCGAAATCTTCTCAAATTTCGATCAAAGTCCATCAAGAAGGTCAGGAACCTATTCCAATCGACGATCAAGAAGATCGAAGCTAAGGTTCCATCAATTTCATGGACGAGGGAAGAAGGGCACAAAAACCATGGAAAATCAAACTTTGATCCTATAACATACTCGTGGGTAAGAGATGCTCAAGATGATCCTAGATGCATTTCCACATGTCACAGCAAGCAAGATCTTAGGAAGAAACCAAAGGAAAACCAAAGAATCATCAAAAATCCAAAAATCACTAAAGAGATAGCAAAAACAAGAAGAGACTCATCTTGAAGAATCTTGCTTGAATTGATTTGAGATTGAAATTGGTTTATAGCCACTCCACCATAGAGGATAAAAGCTCAACACTTGAGTACACAATTAATCCATCTCTCACAAACCATAGCCTCAACTACACCAAAATCCGCAAAACACAAATTACTGTTTCTCTATGTGAAGGACTTGGGAACTCCACATCTGGATATCCCCTTATATAGTTGAGGCTAGGCTATGAGAGCAAACCCTAACGGGCACCCATTAAGCCCACATATAAATGGGTCTACACTCACGCACGCTTCTCAAAGCGGATAATAAACCGTGTTTCCCGAATTCGTTTCTTCATGATCTTTAACTTCATTTGACCTAAACCACATCTCCTTGTGCCATATTGTGCCGCGGTTTAGTCAAAGGTCATCAAGGTGGTTTTTGGTAATATTACCAAAATACTCCTTCTCAATCCTTCTCCGACGACCGAGTATAATCTTCATGAAGCAATCCTATACTTCGCCACGTGTAGGTTAATCAATGGTTCTCTTTATGTCGAAAAGTCTCTCCCATCCGACTCCCACCGAAACCACCATGGCACTTGCACCGACCCCCGCACCGCTTGATGCAACCTATCGCACCGAACTTCTCGTTCGATCCGGTATGCTTGAGTCCACTAACTTCACCCGATATGCTAGATCATTCTGGACCTCAGCTCTCCAAGCCTAGTCCCGATCATCCTCACCATCGACAGTCGTTGACCTTCAAGCCTCCTGCACAACAATAGACCAAGAAATCGATTCTAAAAATAAGTTCTCCACAACTTGACCCATGTTAGTCAAAACATGCATAATGCAATACATATGCACTTAAATCCATGAAATTGACCTAACATGCAAACATCACCGCCAAGCTGGCCATCGAACATGGCAAAATCGGTCATACCGTAATGTAGATATCGGTAGTACCACTCACAAAATGAGGTAATACCATTTTTCAGGAGAGAAGAAGCTCCCAAAAACATGTTCTGTGGAAAAAACATATCGTCAACTAGAATCTAGTCCTATTGTGCTGCGATAGTACTGAAAACTAGAGTTTGGACCTACCGCGCTGTGGTGGTACCGCTCAACTATTCGATCGTACCATTTTTTCTGAACTTCCACACAGAACCTGAATTTCACTGAAAATGAGTGTTTCGACAAACCCTCAATACCATTACCAATTGTACCATCACCCTAAAATCATAAGCATATCAATATTTTGGGACTTACCTTATTGGGAGCACCTATAAATTCGCCACTACATTAACATCATACGCATAGAGAAGAATATACGTGACAGCTTGATTGGTCTCTTACTGAACATTCATGACAAAATAAAGGATGGTGTCAACGCACGGCATGACTTGGTTGATATGGACATCGGACCTTAATTAGCACCAACAAAGACCAATAAAGGACGAATGTACATTCCCCCTCCTTGTTACACTCTGTCCAAGGCTGAGAGAATTGGACTGTACCAGTGCTTGCATGGTGCGAAAGTTCCGACCGGTTACTCTGCCAACATGAAGAAACTTATTTCGATGGAAGATTTGAAGTTAATTGACATGAAGTCTCATGATTGTCATGTGCTGATGACACAGATGCTCCCTGTTGTAATTAGAAGTATTTTGTTGATCAAGGTTCGAGAGACAAACATGAGGCTGTGTTATTTCTTTAACACAGTTGCTCAAATGGTCATCGATCCTGAAGGACTAGATCCTCTACATGAAGAGGTAGTGACGACTCTATATCATCTTGAGATATATTTTCCTCTGTTGTTTTTCAATATCATAGTCCATCTTATTGTTCACATTGTGAGGGAGATTAAGATGTGCGGGCCCGTGTTCCTACGTAGCATGTACTCGTTCGAGAGGTTCATAGGAATTCTCAAATCCTATGTACGGAATCAATCTGGCCAGAGGGCAGCATCATCGAAGGTTATGCAACAAAAGAGGTAATTGAGTTATTCATCGATTACATGGGCTCAGGTCGAATCGATAGGTGTGCCTCGATCTTGCCATGAGGGGAGTCTTGAGGGTATCAGGACCATCAGAAGGAAAGCAATCACTCCAGATATGGATGCGTATGCTCAATCCTATTTCACGGTCTTACAACACATGACTGAAGTGTCCTAATATATCGACCAGCACAAGGACATGCTTCGGCAACAGAATTCGGAGCGGCCAGATGTTTGGATCACCACACAACACAATAGTCGGTTCAACCAATGGTTGAAGGAGTGACTCGCTAGGAGCTCATCAAGTGATATGCTGACATGGTTGGCAAAAGGGCCAACATTTACAGTTGTGACATGTCAAGGATACGATATAAATGGATATACATTCTATACGCAGGCTCAGGATATAAAGAGCACTAACCAGAACATCGATGTCCGCATAGATGCGTTTAGTGCCGATGGGTTGAGAGCTCCTACTATGGGTTCATAGAGGAGATTTAGGAGCTCGACTACGTGCTTTTCAAAATCCCCCTGTTTCGGTGTCGTTGGGTCCATCTCCAACAGGTGAAGGTCGACAAGTATGACGTTACTACTGTAGACCTCGAACGTGTCGGATACAAAAATGAACCATTTGTACTCGCTAACCAAGTTGTTCAAGTCTTCTATGTAACCGACTAAACAAATAAGAAGCATCACATAGTTCTTCATGAAAAAAATAGAGGATTGTCTTAGTTGAGAATGTGGTGGACGAAGAAGAATGCAAACAATTTAACGAGGGAAGAACAATATGATGAAACTAACTACATACACGTCGATCATCATGAAGGGAAATTTTTTAAAGGAAATAAGCAAGTGGAATGATGAATGAAATGTTTATGTGTCATATGTTCTGAATTTGCATTTATGCATATGAGAATGTATATTATCACAGACAGTTATTTATTGGAACCTGTATGTGATGTGTATTTATCACAGATGGTTCTACTTCAGAACCGTATGTGATGTCCAACTCTATTTATATTCGGACTCTAAGGTTTGCCCGTGCCCCCTCCCCCGCACTCAAATGATTAAGTTTCTCTAACTCTCCCTCCTCCCCTGAGCCTGTCGCCGCCATCCTTAACGCTGCCTCCTCCTTGGGCTCGGTGCGCCTCCTCCCTCGAGCCTGTCGCCTCCTCCCCAAGCACCAACCGCCGCCTCCCCGAACTCAGCCCCCCTCCTCCCACGGGCCCGGTCCCCCGAGCGCCTCCCAAGCACCACCAAGGTAAGCTACCCCCCACCCTCTCCCCCGAGCGCCGCCTCCTCCCAATGGTATGCTACCTAGGCATGCTGACATTTTCAACTTCAATTTCTCAATCCACATGTAGAAATATATGTATATTCAATGAAAGATGAAGAACTATTGTATTTGCATAGGACATGCACTCCACATTTCATTACTAATTGTACCATCAATCAACCTTACTGTAGTAGTGTACATTACTACCAAGTATGCATATTTACTGCAACTATGTCATTCATTTGAAAGACTACATGCCACTAATTACCCTTAGTATCATTTGTACCAATGGCTTTACATTTTAAAGCAATTTTATTACCCTAACAGTCATTTCTACCAAGCATGCAAATTTGATGTAACTATGTCATTCATTTGAAATAGTTTCCTAGGATATTGAATTGCTAAACATCATATACTTATATTTAAGGTATTCTATTTCAAGTATAATAAGTAATTATATAACTTTGCAAATTTATCCTCTTCTTGTATGTAGCATGTGTGCATTTTTTAGTGGTAGCTATATGCTTAATAAGAAAGTATCCTAATTTATCCTCTTCTTCACCTCATGCATCTAATGCGCCGTCCTCTAGAAAATCCAAGCGTGATAGAAGAGGGATATCAAAAAGGCCCAAGGGCCAATTTACCATCACGGATGTCGATGAGTCTGGGACCCCTCGCAATCCTCGCCAAGCAACATCCGAATTTCGGAGAACAGTCGAAATAGTTACACGGTAGCGGGTCAAGATCACCTACGATTCGTGGAAGGAGCTGACTGAAGCTCAGAAAGATGCATTTGTGATGGAAATTTTCCAATCGTTCGAGATCTCGGAAGAACACCATGCCTCCATGCGATGACACGCGTTGCTAGTGGCGTGCAAAGTGTGGAAGAATTTCAAGAGCACGCTTATCAAGCAATACGTGGAGAAGGATCTGATGCCCTTCCTGAAGTATTCGTTTGTGGAACCGTACTTGTAAGAATTTGTAGCGAAGAAGACTACATGTGATTTTAGGAGTGAAAGTGCGGTGCACAGGGCCCTCCAGGCAAAAAAACACGCACCCCCCATAGACTTGGCACCACTGGGTATGCGGGTAAAATCCCGCAATGGAGGAAGGAGAACAAGAAGGCAATCCTGTGGGAGGCCTCCTCGCCATTTGTCGGGATACCTGATGAGCGTGTCCGAAACTGGATAAGAGTGAGGTCATCTATTGTGTCTTCGGGGGCTATCTCCTTTCCAAACCCCGCAAACGAGGAAGTGTCCCAGCTCCGGATAATATATCGAACCACTTAGTTTATAATTACTCCATAACTTCATAGGAAGTGAAATAACATGTCAGTCTCTTGCAGGAAGCGCTGAGTGCAGAATCTTCCCAGGGCTCATTTCGGGTAATCAGGGAGAGCGATATACTCTCTGCGGCCCTGGGAAACAATGAGCACCCGGGTCGCACGAGAGGCCTTGGTCTTTATGTTCCATGGAAACAGGGATTCTTAGATGACTCTGAAGCGTACCGGAGTAGGAAGAGAGCCAAAGCCGAGCACAATGCACGGCTATGAGAGGAGATTCATGAATCCCTCAGAGATAAGATCACTGATGCCATCAAAGATGAGATACGACGGCAGAGAGAGAGCATTGAGGAAAGGCTAAGGGGAAATCAGTTGCAAGCTCCCGCCGTTACTGTGTTAGCCAGCCCCCCCCCACTATCGTCGGAGTAGCTGCGTGTCCAATGAAAGCAACGACATATTTCCTGTTGATGGCATCCTGGTAATAATTATTAACTCTGGATTGCTCGATCCATTGATAGGCTTGTTAGAGCAGCTAATTTTTTATCGTTATGTAGGTGTCTACAAAGTGCAAGCTCCAAGTGAGATATACCTTTGTTGCCCTGGACGCTTGTAACAGCCCAAAATTTCAATTTCATTTAAAAATAAGAATTTATTAATTTTTGTGGATTTTCTGGAATTTTTAAAAGCTTTTCAATAAAGTATATTAAGGCTAAAAGAATTTATGTGCAAAATCTATTACCAACTAAAAGTTGGAATTATTTTATTTAAGTCCAGAATGCCTCATAGAATTTATGTGAATTTTCTCAAAATTTTTGGACTTCATTTACTATTTTCTAAAGCTTATTTGAATTTTCGAATTAAATCAATTGAAAAGGTTTAAAATCTTTTAACAGCGATCGGGCCATGACCAAAGATCAAGCTTCCAGACCGCCCTCCCTCGCACCGCCCATGGCCACGCGTCGCTCATCGCCGCCTCATCCTTCGTGATCCAGTGCCGCCGCCCACTCATCACCTCACCCTCGATCTCCATCCAACGGTTGATCTCCGCCGCCCCGCGCTCTCTCCCTCGCTGCTTTCACCGGGTGGGACCGCCCGAGCCACGCCACCGTCTTCAACCTCCCTGCTTCTTCGCGCGAACACCGCGACGGCTCCGCCATTACCGCTCGCCTCAAGCTCGCACTCCCGCGATTCCTCCCTCTCTTCACTCGCCATCACGCGCGCATTAACTCTCCCTCACTCCGCGCGTTCATTCCCGCCATTACCCCCTCTAACCCCGTAACGCCGCGCGCCTGCCACCGCCATTACCGCCGACACGATCTCCATCTCCGGCCTCCCCTCGCGCTATAAAGGTGCCCTGGTTGCACTCTCTCCCGCATCCCATTCCCCGCCTCCGTAACCTCGCTCCTCTCAATCAACGGTAATTTGAGTTTTTCTCTCGGCGTCAAGCTTGCGTCTTCCCGATTCGCCACGGCAAGCTTTCCCGGCCACCCCGTCGCACCATCGCCAAGGTGCCTCGCGCGATCCCGTGCACCCTCCTTGTCTCCTGAAGATCACCGAGCTCTACTTCCGCCAGACCGAACCTTCTCGCCGCCACTCGCCGACGCCAACGACCTTCGGCCACTCTCGCCGCCACTGTAGCGCCCTAGAACCAGCGTCCTCCCTCTATCTATTGCAAGACTCACCGGAGCTCGCCGCGCCATTGCTCACGAACCTGTTCCCGAGCCGCCTCCCTCGATCTTGATGTGGCGGCCAAGTCGGCGCCACTGGCGCCACATGGGCACTTTGGTCGACGAGCAGCCACATAGGCGCCAACAGGACAGGAAGCGCCAGGCCAGCCTCGCCCGCCTCACACTGCTATTGCGCGCCGAGTCCACCGTGGATTCGGGTGACGCCGTGGACTCAGTCCATACTGTTTGGGCCCACATGTCAGTCTCGTGAGCAGTGTCACGACGCATGCTTATGTAATAAATAGAATTTCCTTTAGAAATTTAATTGGAAATTCGAAATTTGATTTTGAATTAAATTTAGATTTAAACTTCCAGAGCTCGTATTTCTTCATACAAACTCCGATTTAGGTGATTCAAATTTCTAAATTTGTATAAAATCAAGATCTAGCTAACTAAACCAAAATTATTTAATTTGGAGTTAATTTGAATTTTCATTTGAATTTATTTGTGTTCATTTGAATTCTGTTTGAATTTGGAATATTTTCACAGATAGATTTTGACGACTCAGGAGAGCTTGACCCTATTGAAGAAGTAGAATACTGTGAATTTGAGCAAGGCAAGTTACACCATTGACCATTTTGCCCCAATATTTAAAATTATTTAATTCTGCTTTAAATTATTATTGCATGCATAATTGTATTTAATTATTTTAAATTCTATTTTAAATATTTAATTATTCCAATTCCTTTGTATAGCCAAATTTGATTGTTGTATTACCAATTCCTTGTAACCTTAGTCAAATGAATTTAAAAATAAATATATGCATAGCAAATGCTTAGACCATGAAATATTTGACTTTGGGAAAATTTAGCCAAAATTTCATAAATTGATAAAAGCCTATGACATTGCCTTGTCATGGTGGACTTTTGCAAATGTCTTTGAAAATCTAAAATAAAAGAAAATGGTTTGTACTTGGGCAAACATGGACCGTTAGTGGGTGCAAGTTTATGCAGGCCTGTCTGTTAGGATCGAGACCTGTGGTTTTTATTGAAAGTTGCCCAAGTAGATTAAGGACCGGCCTTTGAGCCGCATCTTGCAAAAGCTCCACCGTACTACCACATGTTCTCAGTATGGGCGTAACTGTGCTTAATAATTTGTATTACCTCGTATTATTTATGCCATTTTTGTTGTGTGGGTGTCGGTTAGACTTTATTCCCACTTGGCGCAAGAGGGGTTTCCGCAGTGGTTAGCCTAATGGAAGTGAAACCTTAGCGGGCATATTGGTATTGAGGTAGTGCATTGAAACGCCTTGTGATAATTGCCTAGTCACACACCTAAGGAAGTGTGTATTGGCCGACATAACTGCAAATTATCTCTTGTGGGTAAAGTTGTACAACCTCTGCAGAGTGTAAATCTATTCAATAGCCGTGTCCACGGCTATGGACATGCCGAGCAAAGCCACTCTAAGTTAGATTTGTTTTGGTTTTAAAATAACTTTGGACATGATTTGAGGATGGTTAATCCTTTTGGTAAATTTAATGTAGCCTTGTGATAGGAGGGTATCCTTCACCATGTTTCATATGGAGGTTATCCACTATAAAATGATAAATTTTAAATCTGATTTTAGTTATGTAATAAAATGTGCCTTGAAACTTAGTATAACTATTTAAATCAAAAGGGTGATTTATGCAAATAAACCCTACAACCTTCCTTTGAATAACTTATGCATGCATTCTAAATTTCGTATTGGGTGTAATTTGCGAGCACAAATTGTAGTGCTCACTCTTGTGAATATTATTATTCAGAGAAGACTGCTATCCGAAGGTGAGGAGGGGACGATTAGGTCGCGATCTCCGCACGATTACTGTGGCGATCGTGTGGCTTACTATTATTATTTGCTTCCGCTTATGTTTTATTTGGCCTCCGGCCCGCTTGTAATAAACTCTATGATTATTAAATATACACACTGGATATGTTTGTGATAACATTTTTGTGATTGTGTACACGGAAATCTGGACTAGTGTATGAACACGAGAGAATTTGGGATCCTTCGCTCCGGGTTCGACAAAAGTGGTATCGAGCCATATCGATCGTAGGTTGTGACCTAGAAGGAAATCAAACCCTTAAGGATTTATTTTGAAAATTAAAAATACCTTGGTCTTCGGAGTCATTCCTCAACTTTTCTCTTGAAAAATTATTTACTAACTCATCTCCTTTTCAAAATTGTAGATGGTCAAGTTCCAAATGCCATTTCCCATGGAGTCTTTTTGGTCATTGGGCGCCATTCTCGGAAGATGATGCAAGACTTGACTTTGAAGAAAGACCGACGTATCAAGGATACAAGTATAAGGTGGGAAATCAGGAACGGTGGAGAGTAGAGGTGATCCTCTACTCCAATCTATCGCCGAACACAGACTTCCACGTCTTCGATGCCCCAATGCGACGAGACACCTTCGCCGAAGGCATCCAGGATGCAGTCAGGGAAGCAAACCGCAGACTTCGCTACATCTACGATCATCGCCTCAACGGCACTGGGTTCCACTATTACCCAATGCACATTCCAACCCGGCATGACAGTGCTTTTCGCTCAACTAGAGATGAAGATTGTCCCGACCTCACTCATCAGGTGGATCTGGCCAGAGCCATGGATTATGCCTACGGGAATACACTAGATGAGCTGTCTCTCCTGCAAGTAAAATTACAAGATGCAGAAGAAAAGTTGAAGATTGCAGATCAAGAACTGGCCTCCTACAAAGAAGGCGAGGCTAGTTCTAGTGAGCCAGATTATACCCCATTAACACCATAGATTTGACCTTAAAATTTTTCCTTTAGTTGCGAATTATGAGCTACCAAACCTTTGTAGTAGCCATAATGAATTAATAAAATAAAAATAAATTATTTTGTCGAAATGTTCTTGTCTTGTGTTTGTTGAATTTGGGCTATTTTAGATCTATACTCTTATAATTCCTATCTCTCTTGTCTAACTGTGAAGAGTTCATCGATGGTGACCACCCGCACGGAAGTGTCGGTGCTAGAGGGCAAGGAAATGAGAATGCCAATATCAAGAAAACCCAGTTCAATGACCACCACCTCCTCCAATCAAGCTCTGATCGGCGCCAAATGATGGCCAATCGACTCATCGATTGAGTTGCTAGCCCATCCCTTCACAAGAATCGAGAATACCCAAGCGTCGTGACCTATCATGCTCCTCCACCTCCCGCAAGAGTAACTTTGTCAGAGTTCATGAGGATGCGCCCGCCAACATTTTCTAGTAGCACGGAACCCATGGACGCAGATGATTGGCTCGGGGCCATTGAAAGAAACCGGATATTGCTCAATGCACGATCGTGAGAGAGTTTTGTTTGCCTCTCATCAATTGATTGGTCCCGCATCGTAATGGTGGGATAATTTCAAAGATGTCTCATGCTAATGCCCAGAAATCACTTGGGATGAGTTCATGCAAGCTTTCGCCGATCTCACATTCCATCCGCATGATTACCTTGAAAAGAAGGAGTTTATTTCGCCGCCAAGGAAACCGCTCACCGGTGAATATCTCGCATAAGTTTAACCAACTTGCTCGCTATGCCCCTGAGGATGTAGCCAGAGATGAAGACAGGCAAGAGCGATTTCTGGAAGGGTTAAACGACGAACTCTCTGTTCGTTTGATTTCTCAGGATTTTACCGACTTTCAGCAGTTGGTAAATAAGGCCATACGCCAGGAAGGAAAACATCAGGAAATGGAGAATCGCAAGCGGAGGATGGCGGCTCGAAGTTTAACTCGAGGACTACCCAAGCCTCGATTCTCTCAGTCTCACCACCTCAGCGTGGGAGATTCCAGACTACTACACCGAGAGTTCCAGCCCCAGTTCCGCGCCCAAATACTTCCGGATTCCGTAGTAGTACGTCCGAGGTCGGGCCAGCAGGCTGCTATTTTCACGGCGAGAATCACTTGCTTTCATCGCAACGAAGTTGGGTCACTATGCCAATAAGTGTCCCAAGAAGCAAGAACCGCCACCCCGTCAAGCCAACTCCCGGAGTTTCAGTCTCCGGCGGTCCCTCAAGACCAGCTGGTCAATTCATGAAGGGACGTGTGAATCACGTCACCGCAGAGGAAGCCCATGCAGCACCAGATGTTGTTCTTGGTACGTTCCTTGTCAACTCAAGCACAAAGATCGCTTTATTTGATTCCGAGCTTCGCATTCTTTTGTGTCAAATAAGTTTGTGGAAAAATATGGGTTATCTACCTCCCCTTAGTTAAGCCCATGTTAATCCATTCCCTGCTCTAAATGAGGGCTAGTTTATTCTGTCCAAATCTTACCTTTGAAATCTCCGAGTAACTTTCTCGCCAACTTAATAGTCATGCGTTCGCAAGGATTGGACGTAATTTTGGAATGGGTGGCTTGCCAAAAATCGTAAGGTGATAGATTGTGCTAGTAGATCTATCAACCTCACCAATGAACAAGGGACTTCAAGAGAGTTCCAACCCAAGACTTCTACTTAAAGAAGTCCTATCTTGACCGATTTAAAGGAAGTGAAATCGAAGATATACCCGTGGTACAAGAATATCCAGATGTTTTTCCGAGGACTTACGGTATGCCACCGACCGACATAATGTTCTTAATTGACTTAGTCCTGTGGATCGCCCAATTTCGAGCGACCCTACTGAATGCCGCAAACGATCTAGCAGAGTTGAAGAAGCGATTGAAGAACTACAGAGTAAAGGTTACATTCAACCGAAGTTCATCGCCTTGGGAGCTCCAAGACTATTTGTCAAAAAGAAAGACAATAGTATGAGAATGTGTGTGGACTATAGATCACTCAACGAGGTAACAATCAAAAACAAGTACCCGTTACCTAGGATAGATGATCTGCTTGATCAACTTAAAGGAGCCAGTGTTTTCTCCAAAATTGATTTGAGATCGCTACCATCGCTAAAAATTAGACCGAGAAGATATTCAAGACAAACCTTCACCACCGGATATGGATATGCGAGTTCACAAAGTGATGTCATTTGGACTAACAAATGCCCTCGCTTATTTCATGAATATGATGAACAAAGTGTTCATGGAATTTTGGATAAGTTTGTGGTGGTATTCATAGATGATATTCTCATCTATTCAAGAGATATGGAAGAGCATGAAAAACATCTCGTAATTATTTTGGGCAAACTTCGAGAACACCAACTTTATGCCAAACTCAAAGAAAAGTGAATTTTGGCTCATCAAGTGGCATTTCTTGGACACATTGTGTCGGCAGGAGGAGTTGCAGAGACCCTCAAAGGTTGAAGTCAGAATGGATTGAAGCAACCCAAGTCCGCATCATGTATGAGAAGTTTTCTGATTAGTGGGTACTACCGCAGATTCATTGAAAGTTTCTCCAAGATCGCCAAACCCATGACTCAACTTCAAGAAGGAAAAGAAATTTGAATGGACAAGTGCTTGTGAACAAAGTTTTCAAGAGTCAAGAAAAGACTAGTCTCTCGCACGCTGCTAGTCTTACCGGATATACGTAAGGATTTTGAAGTTTTCAGGACGACGCCGCCTTGGGCTAGGATGTGTACCGATGCAGAAGGAAAGGTCGTGGCTTATGCATCTCGCCGATTAAGGCCACATGAAGGAAATTATCCAACTCATGATCTAGAATTAGCGGCAATTGTGCATGCTTTGAAAATCAAGCAGCATTATCTTATTGGTAATCATTGTGAGATTTTCATGCATCATAAGAGTTTGAAATATATCTTCACCCAAATGATCTTAATCTCGTGCAAAGAAGATGGTTAGAGCCGATAAAGGATTATGACCTTGGAATTCATTATCACGGGTAAAGCTAACGTGGTAGCAGATGCTCGAGTAGGAAAGCATATCGCAACACGGTGTTAGTTCAAGAAAATCAACCGAGTTGTATGAAGAACTAAAACATCCGAATCTGAAATTGTCACCAAGGTCAGATCAACACGGTGGAAGTCCAACCAACCATACAAAATCGATCGAGAGAAAACAAATAGAAGACGAAGACATCAAAGAAATCATGAAGAACATGAGAAGAGGCAAAGCCCGAGATTTTCTCAAGACGCAGCAGGCACAAGATGGTTTGGCAACGCGATCGTGTACCTAAACATCATGAAACTAGACAACCGATTCGAAAGAAGCTCATGAATCACCTTACTCTATCCATCCGGGAGTACCAAGATGTACCAAGATCCAAGGAAAAGTATTGGTGGGTCAAGATGAAGCGAGAGATCGCTGAGTTTGTTGCACGCCAGATGTGTGTCGCGTGTTAAGGCGGAACATCGAGAGACTGCGGATTGTTACAACCATTACCAATTCCCGAGTGGAAATGGGAGGAGATTGGTATGGATTTTATCACCGGACTACCTAGGACCCAATCAAAGTTGTGATTCCATTTGGGTGATAATTGACCGATTAACCAAAGTGGCTCATTTTATTCCAGTCAAGACAACTTACGTAGCAATAAGTTAGCGAGAATTGTACATGGCTAGGATCGTCTGTCTACATGGTATACCCAAGAAAATTGTGTCCATGAGGTTCGCAGCTCACTTCAAAATTTTGGCAGAGTCTACATGAAGCTTTGGGAACTGGACTCAATTTCAAAGACTGACTTATCATCCCCAAACAGATGGCGGTGAGCGTGTAAATCAGTCCTAGAAGACATGCTTCGAGCTTGTGCTATAGATTATGGAAGAAGTGGGATAAGAATTTGCCCTATGCTGAATTTTCCTACAACAACAAACTTTCAAGCTAGCCTACATGATGTCGCCATTTGAAGCATTATATGGTAGAAAGTGTAGAACCCTCTCCTTTGGGATCAAGTAGGAGAACACCAATTCTTCTGACTTAATTGATAAAAGAAGTCAAAGTAAGGTAAAAGCAATAAGAGAACGTCGAAAGTAGCTCAAACCCGACAAAAGAGTTATGCCGATAATCGCTTGAGAGAACTATCCTTCGAGATGGGAGATTTTGTCTATCTCAGGTAACTCCACTCCGAGGAGTGAAGAGATTTGAGACTAAAGGAAAACTCGCACCTGATTTGTCTGACCTATAAGATTTTGGCAAAAGAGGTGAAGTTGCTTATCAATTGAACTACCAAAGATCTCTCACACCGCTCACAATGTCTTCCATGTATCCCGCTTAAAGAAATGTCTCGAGTACCAACGGAAGAAACACCGCCGAGAGCATCGATCTTCAGAAGATCTCACCTATGTGGAACAACCAATCAAGATTCTCGATGTGGCGTAACGCGTCACCGAAGCAAAGTCATCCGCTCTTGTAAGGTTCTGGAGCAATCATTCGTAAGAAGAAGCTACAGGGAGCGAGAAGAAGTTTTGAGAGCCGAGTATCCCTACCTTTTGTCGACTAAGTCTGAATCTCTGGTCGAGATTCCCTTTAAGGGGTAGGTTTGTAATGACCCAAAATTTCAATTTCATTTAAAATAAGAATTTATTAATTTTGTGGATTTTCCGAATTTTTAAAAGCTTTTCAATAAAGTATATTAAGGCTAAAAGAATTTATGTGCAAAATCTATTACCAACTAAAAGTTGGAATTATTTTATTTAAGTCCGTAATGCCTCATAGAATTTATGTGAATTTTCTCAAAATTTTGGACTTCATTTACTATTTTCTAAAGCTTATTTGAATTTCGGAATTAAATCAATTGAAAAAGGTTTAAAAATCTTTTGTACAAGATCGGGCCGCAGCTCAAAGATCGTTTCCGCACCGCCCGCCTCTCGCACCGCCCATGGCCACGCGTCGCTCATCGCCCTCATCCTTCGTGATCCACCGCCGCCCCACTCATCACCTCGGCCTCTCGATCTCCATCCAACGGCTGATCTCCGCCGCCCGCGCCCTCTCTCCCTCGCTCTGCTTCACCGACAGTGGACCGCCCGAGCCACGCCACCGCCTTCAACCTCCCGTTCTTCCTCGCGCGAACACCGCACGGCTCCGCCATTACGCTCGCCTCGAGCTCGTCACTCCCGCGATTCCTCCCTCTTCACTCGCCATCACGCGCATTAACTCCCCTCACTCCGCCGCTCATTCCCGCCATTACCCCCTCTTAACCCCTCGTAACGCCCGCGCCTGCCACCGCCATTACCTCCGCACACGATCTCCATCTCCGGCCTCCCCTCGCCTATAAAGGTGCCCCTGTTGCGACTCTCTCCGCATCCCATTCCCCGCCTCCGTAACCTCGCTCACTCTCAATCAACGGTAATTGAGTTTTTCTCTCGTGGCAAGCTTCGTCTTCCCGATTCCGGCGGCAAGCTTTCCCGCCACCCCGTCGCACCATCGCCTTCGATTGCCTCGCCGCGATCCTGCACCCTCCTTGTCTCTCAAGATCGACGAGCTCTACTTCCGCCAGACCGAACCTTCGCCGCCACTGCCGACGCCAACGACCTTCCGGCCACTCTCGCCGCCACCGGTAGCGCCTAGAACCAGCGTCCTCCTCTATCTATTGCGCAGACTCACCGGAGCTCGCCGGCCGTTCGCGGAACCTGGTTCCCGAGCGCCGCTCCCCCCGGTGCCGATGTGGTCGGGCCAAGTCGGCGCCACTGGCGCCACATGGGCACTTTGGTCGACGAGCGCACCACATAGGCGCCACAGGCCCGGTAACGCCCCGCCCCACATCACATTGCGGCGCCGAGTCCACCGTGGATTGGGTGACGCCGTGGACTCATCCATACTGTTTGGGCCCACATGTCGGTCTCGTGAATAAGTGTCACGACGCATGCTTGCTAATAAATAGAATTTCCTTTAGAAATTTAATTGGAAATTCAAATTTGATTTTGAATTAAATTTAGATTTAAACTTCCAGAGCTCGTATTTCTTCATACAAACTCCGATTTAGGTGATTCAAATTTCTAAATTTGTATAAAATCAAGATCTAGCTAACTAAACCAAAATTATTTAATTTGGAGTTAATTTGAATTTTCATTTGAATTTATTTGTGTTCATTTGAATTCGTTTGAATTTTGAATATTTTCACAGATAGATTTTGACGACTCGGAGAGCTTGACCCTATTGAAGAAGTAGAATACCAGAATTTGAGCAAGGCAAGTTACACCATTGACCATTTTGCCCCAATATTTAAAATTATTTAATTCTGCTTTAAATTATTATTGCATGCATAATTGTATTTAATTATTTTAAATTCTGTTTTAAATATTTAATTATTCCAATTCCTTTGTATAGCCAAATTTGATTGTTGTATTACCAATTCCTTGTAGCCTTAGTCAAATGAATTTAAAATAAATATATGCATAGCAATGCTTAGACCATGAAATATTTGACTTTGGGAGAATTTAGCCAAAATTTCATAAATTGATAAAAGCCTATGACATTGCCTTGTCATGGTGGACTTTTGCAAATGTCTTTGAAAATCTAAAATAAAAGAAAATGGTTTGTACTTGGGCAAACATGGACCGCTGGTGGGTGCAAGTTTATGCACGGCCTGTCAGTTAGGATCGAGACCTGTGGTTTTTATTGAAAGTTGCCCAAGTAGATTAAGGACCAGGCCTTTGAGCCGCATCTTGCAAAAGCTCCACCGTACTACCACATGTTCTGTATGGGCGTAACTGTGCTTAATAATTTGTATTACCTCAGATTATTTATGCCATTTTGTTGTGTGGGTGTCGGCTAGACTTTATTCCCACTTGGCGCAAGAGGGGTTCCGCAGTGGTTAGCCTAATGGAAGTGAAACCTTAGCGCATATTGGTATTGAGGTAGTGCATTGAAACGCCTTGTGATAATTGCCTAGTCACACACCTAAGGAAGTGTGTATTGGCCGACATAACTGCAAATTATCTCTTGTGGGTAAAGTTGTACAACCTCCGCAGAGTGTAAATCTATTCAATAGCCGTGTCCACTGCTATGGACATGCCGAGCAAAGCCACTCTAAGTTAGATTTGTTTTGGTTTTAAAATAACTTTGGACATGATTTGAGGATGGTTAATCCTTTTGGTAAATTTAAGGGTAGCCTTGTGATAGGAGGGTATCCTTCACCATGTTTCATATGGAGGTTATCCACTATAAAATGATAAATTTTAAATCTGATTTTAGTTATGTAATAAAATGTGCCTTGAAACTTAGTATAACTATTTAAATCAAAAGGTCGATTTATGCAAATAAACCCTACAACCTTCCTTTGAATAACTTATGCATGCATTCTAAATTTCAGATTGGTGTAATTTGCGAGCACAGGTTGTAGTGCTCACTCTTCTTGAATATTATTATTCGTGAGAAGACTGCTATCCAAAAGGTGAGGAGCGGGACGATTAGGTCGCGATCTCCGCATTTATTGTGGCGTGGCGATGTGGCTTACTATTATTATTTGCTTCCGCTTAATGTTTTATTTGGCCTCGGCCAGCTTGTAATAAACTCTATGATTATTAAATATACACGCTGGATATGTTTGTGATAACATTTTTGTGACTGTGTACACTGGAAATCCTGGACTAGTGTATGAACACAGAGAATTTGGGATCCTTCGTTCCCGGGTTCGACAACGCTGCTTGGGGCCAGGCGTATCCATCCAGTGCTGGAGCCTTGGTGTACGGTGTAAATATAGCGCCGGGTTTCGCAAAAGTGAATGTGGATGGTGTCCGTGCCAATTTTGAGGTCGTCCCGTAGCAGATGCCCCCAAACGACAAGGTCACGACTCTAGGGCAAGCCATTGGAACATTCATCCAGTGGCCCAAGAGGGACATCTGCATAGAGCTACCTACACCGATGTCAACTTCATGAGAAAGTCCTGCAATGGTGTCAAATCCATGGGATCTATCTGCACCGGAGCTACTTGCACCAGAGTTGCCTGCATCGGTGTCAACTTCACGGGAAAGTCCTGCAACAATGCTAAGTCCACAGGAGCTATCTACAATGGATCTACCTGCACCGATGCATCAAAAGTCTGGTGCATCAGATGCATCTACACCTCATGCCCGGTCGACTCCCATGGAGTCGACCTCTAAAAAGCGAGGCGGCAAGGGTAAATCGAAGAAGCCCGATGATAATCCCTTCTTGCTGTTGGCCAGAAAATTCGTGCTACGTGAACCGTTGGTCGTCCCGATAGAGTGCCTCTAAACCCTAGGATTGGCTTGTCAGAGATTGCATGCATGGTACATGGAATAGGCCAACAAGACGGATGGACAGCGACGCTGGGGTGTCAATGTCAAGTTCAGGCCACATCATGTTCACCACGAGGTTTAAGACTGTGTCTTCATGGTGACCTTCAAGGACTTGTTCTTACTCTTCAACGTCTACGCCATCGACGCCTTACTCATGCGATGCTGGACACTGTAAGTGTGTACAATCATGGTCTACATTCATGTAATATCGATAAATGTCATATATAACTCTTTGCTTTTGTACATATATATAGATACTTGATTTCTGATGTCGGATCAAGGAAATCACCGGTAGGTTTCCTCGACCCACACTTGGTCTCCATGTAAAGCATCCAAGAGGATACATCTTTCATCGAGGGTTACATGACTACGTCATTGTTGTCTCACTGCAATAAGGAATTCATATTTTTGCCCTACTATCAGGGGTAAGTGCTGCACTAGTCGCTATACTTATTGATTTGTACTTTATAAGCAACACGAACTTAGATTTAATAGCCATAGTGACATACATGTGTAGATTCTATTGTATTCTAATTGTAATTATACCAAAATAAAACATGATAATATATCTTGATTCCCTAAAGAATGCCAAGCACAACTTCACAGTTGTCCAACAATTAATCGACAGGTAAACATATTTCCTCCATAGATAACTCTATTGTAGTCTTTTATTCCTTTGCAATGGCTAAGGCTAACTTTTTGGAATCATGTAGGTCGTTCGACGCGTACATTGCTACTGGAGGGAGATCCAAGGAAGGGATCAGTGCCCTGCGACACGATCTAAATTTTCTGGTATTCACTAGTACATATTAATCCTATATAACACTTCGTAGTAATACCTCTCGAGCTAACCAATTCTATTTTTGCAGTGCCACTGGTAGCCGTCAGGCAACACCTGTCGATACTTTGTTTGTCACAACATGCAACTACTCATCGGTTCCACAATGACCAATGATCCTCAAGTTTGTCAATCTTGCAATAATTATTTCATACTTATCAATTTATATATATGTACGACTTTAATTTTCCTAGCGACAGGTTGCGACCGTCGCTGCAACTGTGTTGAAACAGGCCGAGCTCAACTACATTCGAGGACAGTTTGCGTACTTCTTATTGTGTGATGTCATAAACTCAGATGGAGAGTTCTACAATGTAGATTGAACTTGATTGAGATAACATTGAACTTAATGGTACATGTATGTATTTGTTCATGAATGGTTAATTTTAGTTCATTTGAGTTAATTAATTTGTGAAATGGGATGGGTTTGTTTCTAAAATGAATGTGAATTGGGCGTATACATGTACTTGTTGTGTTTCTGCTTATTTCAGAGGGTGTGGCTAGCATTTCCTGAGGCTAGCCAATAAACACGAATAGATTTAGCAATACAAAAATATATCACAGATGGTTCCTTCGGATAAACCGTCTGTGATATATCAACTATCACAGACGGTGTTCCGTCTACAAACCATCTGTCACTACCATAGATGGGCTCTTTGTCGAAGTGCTTAGGCACTCGGCAAAGCCCCTATTGCACTCAAAGGCTTTGCCGAGTGCCGACTTCAAAAAGCAATCGGCAAAGAACCCGTTTGCAAGAGTTTCTTTGCCGAAAGTGCCACATATCGGGCACTCGGTAAAGCCTTTGCCGAGTGTCACGTCAAGACTCGGTAAAAAAAAAAGGGACGCCAACTCGACTCTTTGCCGAGTGCCACCTCACCGCGACACTAAGAAAGAATTTTTCTTTTTTTTAAAATTATTTACCGAGTGCCGACACTTGCACTCGCAAAGAATTTTTTTCTTTTTAAAAGTTTTTTTGCCGAGTGCCATGGCTATGGCACTCGGCAAAGCTGGGAATTGGGTTTTCGCTTCGCCTTTGCCGAGTGCCATGCTCTTGCACTCGGCAAAGCCGAAATTGTTTCGATTTCACTTTGCCGAAAGTGCCATACTATTGCACTCGCAAAGCCGAAATTGGGTTTCGCTTCAGCCTTTGCCGAGTGTCATGGTCACTAAGATTTTAAAGTTCTCTTTGCCGAGTGTGGCACTCTGCAAAGATGGGAAAATGCTATTTTTTTGGTTTTTGCTTTCCATCAAGACAAACAAAAATCACATATATATATCAACACACAAAGACATGATATATGACATACACATCCATATTCCATCACATACACATCCATATTCCATCACATACACATCCACCATCCATAATACATCACATACAAATCCATTGTCCATAATCCATCACATACATTCGCATCATCCATGACAATATCCATCACAATATATATATGTCTCTAGTAGTAGTCCAACATAAGGCTAAGTCTAACACAAGTCCATACAACATGAAAAGAAACAAATAAACGGAACCTACTGCCAGCCTCCCCACCCGGAGTGTGAACTGCCACCTTGAGGAGGGCCAGTTGGCAACCTGGCCTGTGGAGAAGGACCACCTCGAGGAGTCGGGTTCGAACCCGCCGACTGTGGCTGCACAAAAGAGAAGCGAATTCATGAGTATCTACAGGAGGGCCGCACAAGCTAAAGGAATAAACAACCATATATACTCACCGGAGTCCCTACAGGAGGAGGAGGAGCCACAACTGGAGCGAGCAGCGACTGGGGCACGACCACACCTGGCAAGGACTGAAGGCTCGCCATGAAGTCAACATGTCCTGCAGCCTCGCCTCGGCCGCCTCCGGGCTTGTATGACCTCCATCTCCACTAGGTGGGCTCACTTTGGCCGTCATTGGGCCTCCAACCTCCGCAAGTCGGCTGCAACATTCCACCCGCAATGTTTAAACAATGCAAAGGCAAGGTAGATGTGTAAAAGCAATGAACGATTTAATAAAACAAGATTAACTCGAGTTCCGCCATCTGCTGCTGTGAGCTCACGCCGAGAGCGATGGGGAGGAGGAGCTCAGGCTCCTTGCTCGAATCTCGGCGAGGGTGGGAACAGAGGCGAGTCGATCGCGTGCTATCCGCCATCCAAGACGGGCCAGGCCGCTTCCTCCTCCCGGCCTCATCGAGGTCCGTGGTCCAGGGCCGAGTGGCCGGATCAAGTCCTCCCATGGCGCCGCGGGCCGAGGTGTACTCGCTAAGCTTGCTGTGGACGCCGCACAGGTACGCCGCCCGCCCGCCGGGTTGTAGGTGACTTCGGCCGCCGCTTGCCCTTGTGTGCTGTATGCGACGCTTATGAACTCGCTGCATTCCTCGCCTTGGTGCGCTGGGATCGCGAGGAAAACACAAAGATGATTACAAGTAATGAGAATTGAGCGTTACAAAATAAATAAAGATGAAAACACAAAGAAGATTACCCATGTCCAGGCGCGACGCACGAGGCTCCTGGTTGCCTTGGTGGTGTGGCGCCCCACCCATCTCGCAGCGGCAGCCCCGACGGATGTTGTGCTTCTCCGCCCACCTCCGAGAGCCACTGCCCACAATGGCCTCCCACAGAGGCGTGTGTCCGCGCACTAATCGTGACATTGCCGCATACCATCAAGTTATTGATATGTCGAAGATGAAATGAAGCCTACCTATTCTTCATTGAAGGAGTCAGATAATGTTTCAGATTTACCGAGAGGTACCGCTCCTTGGTGAGCGCCCCGTCCCGCATCGGCCTTCCTCACCACCCGACCAAGGACGCTCGGCGCCAGAGTTGATGATGCACCGAGCCGCCTCGTGGTACAGTCCGAGAGTCGGACCTCATGCACCTTGTCCCGCACTCGCGCCGCCCGGCCCTCAAACCCTTCGCCTCACCAAGAAGTCCTCGCATACGACATCATGTATCGCTTCATTATTTCAAGAATGACCAATGAATGCGTAGTATTGACCAATTTAGTGCGATGAAGACTCACCCGTAACTCGCCTTGATCCGCGCCGCAACGGTGCCGAACTCGCTGTCCTCGGCGGCGAGAAGTGGTCCCACGCCCAGGCGCTAAGTCACCGAGGCGCACGTGACCATGCCAGGTGGTGCCGCCAATCGAAGGCCTGTGGTGGCATTGATGTGCCGGCTGCTCTTGACACAACTTCCCGCTTGTCGCAAGAGTCATTAAGAAGAATTGTTAGTCTCCGCTCGATTTTCAACATGTCATATGAAATAGTAGTGAAATAATACTTACTTGTCGCCATTGGTCGAATCACCGGCGCCGGTGAAGTGGATCGGCCACGGAGTCGCGAGGGCCCGCAAGTAGACTCGACGAGGTAGAGCCAGAGGCGTGCAAGTGGAACCCATCATTGCCGATATCGCCGCCCCGTGGTCCGACGAGTCGAGGAAGTGCCACCCTCCTATGTGCGTGCCCACCGCTGGTCGCCCTCGCCCACCGACGGTGGGCACTGGCAGCACTCGCCCCTGACGGCCGCAGGCGGCCGCCTCGCCCTCCTCGTCGGCGGCCCAGAAGGGGTCGCCTCGCTGGGTGGTGAGCGCCCTCATGTAGAGGGAGTTGACTCTCGACGGCCCGCCTTCCGCCTGCATTTTGTCGAGTGCCTGCAATTTCAAAGAGTAAACCAATTAGCACGCTTAAATTACAAGTACTTATAAAGAGATGCAAAATGAACGAAACATAATTGCAATAATAATAATAATAATAATAATAATGTAGTATTACATGAATTAGAAATATTCTTCACGATCGGCAATACCGGATCATAGGTGTCGCCATCACTATCAATATTGTCGAGTAAATCGGGCTCATCTCCATCGTTGTCATCATTGTCATCGCTTAACCGTAATCGCCAAGCATTTGTAAGTCCTTAGCATTTTGCACCTCTTCTCCGCCGCCCTCATCTCCACCGCCCCGATCAATGTCATTGTCTACTTCCATGCCCATCAAAAAACATGTCTATGTCAAACCTCCCTTCTAGCCCCTCCGTTGATAAAACTCCCGTGTGTTTGGGTCAAAGTTGTAATCCTCATCGCTTGGGATGTAGCCATCCATCGCGGCGATACCAACCGCACAAGGTACCAACCGATAAGATTGGGGTCTTTTGGCACGCCCATGGGAGATAATAAACTTGCGTGGCTCGTTGAGCCACAATATAGACATCCTCTCCTTGATAGACGTAATCTCGCCGAATTTCGACTTGTCCAATCTCGTGGGTCGCTCGTGACATTAGGATCGAACCAATGGCATTTGAATACGATCGATTAGGAGCTTTGCGACACTCAAAATTGAGCTCAGATATTTCTTCTACTATGCCGTAGTAGTCGCTACCATCGGTCTTTCGGGCGCATTTAACTCCTAGATTCGTGGTTTTCCGATTGGGCCGACTACTCGTAGTTTCTTGTGTGAGCGATAGCCATTCACATCATAAACGGTGAATGACTTGACCTTGTAGGCGAAGCTTTGGCAGCCCTTTCAACTCAAAGATCCATTTCAAGATCCTGCGGGCCCGCAAGGTGAGGCCTGATAGATCGTTACATTACTCGCTCAGAGGAGCAAAGTGGGATGTCAAAGATTGAACGAGGTAAATTGACTGCATTTTCAGACGAACTGTGATATGAAATCGGCACACCATCTTTGAGAAGACTATCTTCTTCTTGAGGAAGGAGCCCTATTCCTCTCCCCGTATTTATTCGTAAATTTCGAAAAACAAGAGATAAGGGGTTGGATAGATGGAGGATAGTGACAAGGGCGTATGTAACAAGCTCATTGAGAACTTATCGCACATAAGGCTTCACTTCGCCAAGGTTCAACAACACATACAAGATGATAGTGCGCCACTCATCATGCCGCAAGGTCTTGGTGCCCGATGTGCTTGCCTTCCGAGTTGCCCTTTGAAAAGGCCGAGGTTCGATGAACTCGTCCGCGCTGTAACGAGGGGGACGACAGCACGCCGGGAAGGCCATCCTTATAGTATGTCGTTGTGAAGTTTGACACCTCCTCCGTAATGAATGCCTCGCCACGTAAGCCTCAATTTTGGCTTTATTTCTACACTTTTTCAAGAATCTTTAGACATCTCTCAATTGTATAGCACCAACGGGCTCGCACGGCCCCCATTCGTGCCTCGTCACGCAGAGGTGCAAAATCGATGTCGATCGCTGTGAAGAAGCGGGTGGGAAGATCTTCTCCAACTTGCGAGCAACACAAAGCCACTTTCTCCAAGTCATCAATCACGCCCCGAGATAACTCCTTGGCACAAAGTCGCGGAAGAAATAGCTCAACTCGCCAAAGACGCGCCACACATGCTCGTGGACGATCCCCGTCATCGCAGAAGGAGCCGCCAATCCATATGTGGTAGTCATGACTCTTCATCCCTAAGACTCGTGATAGTGGACAAGTTCACTCCCTACTCAAATTCGCCGATGCCCATCAGGAACATTAACGCCCTGGATCCACCGCAGCATTTCCTTCCTTTGGTCCCTTTTCAAGACGAAATCGACCGAGTCCTTCTCCATTTCTTTGGCGCGGAGGCTTCATCACTTGCTTTGGCCTATCGCACATCGCTGCTGTGTCCAAGCCTAGCCTTAACGTTGTCCTTTGACTTATCAGAATGTCCATGAGTGTTGCAAAAAGCGCCTCGCGATATTCTTTTCTCGTGTGCATTACATCAATGTTGTGTGGAAGAAGAAGGTCATTAAAATAGGGAGCCTAGTCAAGCCCGATTATGAGTCCACCGTGTTCCTCACCATATCCAATAAAACCACCTTTCTCTTTATCATGTTTGAGAGCTCTATCTCAAAGACGGACCTCGACCGGCCATCATCCGAGGTGCGTGGTCGGTGACTTGAACCCTTTCTCAAGTTCTTGACGCCTCGTCCGAATGGATGGTCAATAGGAGGAATTGACGATGTTGGTCAAACGAAGAAAACTTGCCACCCTCTTCACCAAGTGAACCTCACAAACTGCCTTGCATATTGGGCATGGGAACTTCCCGTGAACACACCACGCAGAATATGCCATACGCCAGAAGTCATGCAGGAGTAGTGGTACCACACATGCATTGTGAAGTTCTTCTTTGTAGCTCTGGCCGTATGTCAAGACTCTTTTCCCAAGCAAGGATCAATTCATCAATGAGAGGCTCCATGAACAAACCCATCTTGTTCCCGGGTGTCCGTGAATTATCGCGACAAGAATACGCTCTTGGGTTGAAACATGACGCCGGGGAGATTGAGGGGATCACGAACACGGCCAACAAGTGTACGGGCCGCCAAAGAATCCATAGGGTTGAACCCATCTCTGCTTGGCCGCTACACGCACATTCCGAGCATCCTCGCCTTTACCATGATGTATGCCATCGAAATGGGTCCATGCATCGCCATCCGATGGGTGTACCATCTTGTCAAGATTGTATCTTTTGCCATGTTTGTGCCATGTCATCTGCTTCGCGGACTCTCTGTCATGTACACCGTTGATCCTCAGATGACAGAAGGTACCAGAGACCTTCAAGGGATACCAAGTCGCTCCTTCTGCCATCACTAGTGTCGACCTCCGAGAGACCTAGAGGATTTGCACTTTGGACAAGGCGTTGCTTTCTCGTGATCTTTCCTAAATAGGACGCAACCATTCTGACAAGCATGGATGTGCTCATACGCATCTTAAGGGCACGAAGAAGTTTCGTGACTCGCAAGTTCTTGGCGAGAATGTGACCCTCGAAGCGTGGATCCAACAACCGCCAACATACCATCGGTTGTCTCGACTCATGCTACATCGCGACTTGAACGCCATTAGGCGCCCAATGGCATCCAGCCATAAACCATTGTCTTTTCGTGAAGGGGCTTCGTGTCAAGACAAGATATCGTAGTACGCCTTTGCCGATTCCTCCGCTCGCCCTCTAATCCTTCACCGAACCGCGCCTCCCGAAAGTCATCCATCCACCGCTACCCTAAGATCTCCATCAAAAGCCTCGAGGCGTGGTCTCACCACCTCCTCTCTAATACGATCGGCTTCACCATGGTGGATCCAACAGTATAGTTTGGCGTGAATCCATACTTGCAAAGATCTTCCCCACGCTCTTCCTATTCTTTCTTACACGGTTGTCACATTTGTCGCAGGACACAGATCCGACTCGACCTCTAGCGGCCTCGCCAAATGAATGCTCCAAGAAAGCATTAGTCTTAGTCATCCATTCTGGGTCATACTTGCGTGTCTGTGTACATCCAATCACGGTTCTCCATCCTCCGCATATACATATGTAAGCGAGTAATATAACCAAAGAATTGCATCCGCCGCTCCTACCATCTAATAGGTGAGGATAGGTCCTAATCTCACGTGGATGCGTAGATGAGGTCATTCAACGCTCGCTTTATCCGAGAGACTTCAAGAAGACACCTCGCTGCTCTCCCGATACACGCCCCGCAAGGGAGAGTGTGTATCCCGAGAACAACAGGAGGTGATGCCGAAAGTCCGTCTCTGACCGAGCGAACCATGGAAACTAACCTCATCTACGCATCCGCGGCTGTCCAAAATATGGACAATCCGAAGAGATACGGCCGCAGATATGCAAATATCTCGCATACCTCCGACCGTATCTCTTTCGAACGGAGACGCTTAATCGGGCTCGTGACCATATAAAACATGCATGCAAAGGAGGAGGGGTTATACCTAGGTGGCGGTGGAGTCAAAGAAGTGGGCAAAGGCGTGTCGGTGCAAAGCAGTGGCGAGGCGATGCAGTGCAGCGAGACAAAGGCGAATACCACGAAGACGATCGGGTCGCGAGTCCCTCCCACGGGTCCTCCTACATAAAAAGGCAATAGGTTAGGCAAACATTATATAAATAACAATAATGAACATTAACAAGGAGCATCATTACTATTTCTTACTATTTCTTAATCATCAATATGTTGTTTCATATCCCTTGCAACAAAGAACATTATGTAACAGGACGAAGCAATCAACACAATCATATATATAGATAGCAATGACTAGGAAAGCAACTCGTAATTAAATTGACATCCGATCACGATTGATCATCTTAGTTGATAAATGCAACATTTATATCTATCGAGTACAAAAATAGGTCAATATCTAGACCACCACAACAAATACTATCGTCTCGAATTGATCCCTAAAAACAATAAGATAACATGCTTGCTATGTATTAAAAAACTGCAATGGTCATTCACAATTTTAAAATTTTAATTGCTTAACATCACCAATAGATAGCACGATACTTGAGATAACCAATCAATTAATGCGCCCACCCACGGTTTTGAAAATCAGTTTGGTATTTTTTTAATTTCTACTAAATTTTCAAATCAAAATTTGAATTTTTCAAGTTAAGACGAAAAAACTAAAAATAGTGCGCTTTTGAGGGTTTGGATCCAAGACATCCTCTTCTAGGCTAAGAATGATACCACTAGGATACATGCACACATGTGTTTAGATATGATTTCAAATTTCTTTATATTAGATAAAATTTATCTAAAACCGAATGATTAGTACTACGTCGAGTGATGCCTCTTAGGCATCTCAAGCGATTCTCACATTACAAAGGACATCAAATATATATCGATCAAGATTTTAAGCCCGTCGCCACTGTATCCAAAGAAAATATCCTCCTGTGCTCCCGCTAGCAAAGATACTTGGCCTTTACAGTAGTAGAAGGCTTTGCCTCGGCAGAAATTCTACTGTTTACTTGGTTAATCACAAACAAATCGAGAGCTTAATGTCTTAATATATAGCAAGTAGATATGGACAAAAACAAAGCTCATGTGTTGTCGTCTCACTTTCATCACAAGCTAAGCTAGCTAGTCGCCTAATTAATCTCGATGTCCGCTCAGATAAAGCCATGTTCCATTGTCTCGTAAGATCCAATGAGACTCATGCATTCATTTTGGAAATTTACTTTCTCCAAATAGTTTTGGCATCCATGATCTGTTGGGTAACTTGGTACAATATTGTATATTGTATATTGTATATATACCTCAGACGCATTTGTAATATACAAAGTTTACATAACAAGTATTGCACATATATTCATATGATGGGTTGATCGTTTACAACCTAGCTAGATGTAATTGTACATCAAAGAAAAACTAATGTGGAGAACATAGGTTGGTGGAAAGAAATCAAGTAGTATTACATGACAACCGACAATAACATGATAGAGAATAAATTAATACTGTGGCTAGTACTTCAATTATGAAACATAGCTAGCCGCCTAGTATATGTATATAGATGCACAAACTAGCAGGACCCTTACCCTTTAGGAAGTAAAGAAAGTCAATAAGGCTAATACACATTGGGGTACAAATCGTGAAAGAACACACATAACAATTTGATGGTGGATCAAGCTGAATGTAATGTAATCTTACAATGGACCAAAGATACTTTCTTGTAAGGTTCACTGATACATCTATTCAATTTCCCAACCCTCCCAAAGGCAAAAATAATTCACCGCACCCGCTCCTACAGATTGCTAGTTATGGACATCTAGCTAGCCGAGGCCAGACGCGCCTCCTTTTCTCCCATCACGCCTCTTACGGATCGCCACGGCCATAAAGATTTCTTGGATCAGATACTATGCACTCAAGGCCCGCATAATCCAAACTATACATATTTTGGTCCACCGCATGAGTTAATTCTATGTTCCTTGGGTAAATCGCAATTGAAAAAAAAGAGAAAGTTGATATTATTTCTACCGCGCCTACTAATACTCTATAGTCTATACCATGACGTTACAGATATAAGAACAACAGGAGTACTACAGTGTAGCATAAAAGAAAAATTAAAAGGAATGTCTGTATATGAGATGATGAGAGCCTCTATCTCAGCACTATATGAGATGAATTAGCATATAAATTAGTATGTTTCATAATTCATCTAGGCTCTATGCCCGTATGGTGTTCTTTGTGGCTTGGATGTCTCGACTATTTGTACATGTAATGGTCCAATGCTACTCGCTTCTATGGTTTGTCATGTTTTCCAAACTTACTACAACTTGCATTGTGATTCATAGTTTTACATTTTATTTCAGCTTTCAATATGCGCAAGATGATCTAGCCTATTTCCAGTCTATCATTGTTGGTTGTTTGAGTTTGCATTAAATTGTTCTTTATTAGGTAAAAAGGGTGAACTTGCTCCGCTTTTGTTTGTTGGATTGGATCTCATGGCTACCTAGTCTATCAACTCTATATAGCCAAAAGAAAGATCAAGGAGTTAGCAAACAGCTTGACGAGTGAGCTTGGATGCATGGTTTATTGCAGCCAGAGGAGGCAAGAAGATTGGAGATGAAGTGGTTGATAGTTGGAAAGGTGAAATGGCACCCAAGCACAAATGATTAATGTCTCATTTCAAGGTAACTGAGACCCCCCCCCCCTCCGTGAATATGAGATGATGAGAGCAATAATGAATGGAAGAGATTTGAACTGGATACAAGCATGCACGGTGCTAAAAAAACGAAATGTGTTATGAAACAAATGTTAAACGGGGAGGCAGGGAAGGAGGAGGAGCTCACCACCGGCAGCAGCCTGGATCCCGAGCTTCGCGCGCAGAGGGAACCCCGCCATGGGAACCCTAGGGAGCCGAGGAGGCGAACGCGCCGGGCGCTGGGAGGCGGACAATGGGGCGGGGCGCGGAGGGCGCGGGAGGCGGACGGCCGGGCGGGCGCGGGAGGCGGACGGGCCGGGCGGGCGCGGGGAGGGCGCGAGGCGAAGGGAGGCGGGAGGCGTGGGGCGGGAGGCGCGGGAGGCGGGGCGGGGGCGCGGGAGGCGGGAGGCGGGAGGCGCGGTGGGCGGGCGAGGCGAGGCGGCGCGGCGGCGGCCGAGGAGGAGAGGAGAGGAGAGAAATGAGAGAGAGAGAGAGAGAGCCACGGCCGGGCGCGGTTTAAGGATAAAGCGGCTTTGCAAGTGCCGATCAGTGACACTCGGCAAAGTAAATTTTCTTCGCCGAGTGTCGTGATCCGCACTCGGCGGTTATTAGTTTGTTAGAGTGCCAACCCTAGGCACTCGGCAAACTAATTTTGTTTTTGTTTTTGGCACCATTTTTTTGAAGCTTTAGTACACTACCACAAACAACATGTTTAAATTTGGGATATTTTCATTGCATTTTGGCATATTTCTATATTTTATTTTGTTTTGTTGAATTTTTCCAAAATGTAAGTTTGAACCGCAGTGCATAGAATAATGGATTACATTCGTTCATGTGATACATCGGCTATCATGCATAATTTCATCTTCAAACCGTCTGTAATAGTCAACTATTACAGACGGTTCTGAGTTAATAACCGTCTGTAATAGTCTGCATGTGATAACCTCATGTCATTACTGATCCATAAATTCGGACGGCTCACGAAATCGTTTGTGATGATATTTTTAAACCGTCTGTGATTACATTTTCTACAGTAGTGAAACTTATTATGATGTTATCCCAAAAAGAAATTAATGTCCAATGGCATTGGCGTTGTCAACTCATGGTGTGATCCGAATAATATGGTTGATTCCTAGGCGATACAACTGTGTAAAGAGGAGTTCAAATCATATTATCCAGAGGCTAGAGGGAGTTTTGCCTCGGACCAATATTGTTATTTAGGAAAAGTCCCAATTTTGAACCTCTAGCTTTCAACTGTACCTAGCCCGTTTAATTAGAACGTAAACTTTTCAGAAAGGTCGTATATTGATCTCACTTTGGTCCTTAATTTTGAGCAAAAATCATTAGTATCATAAGTTCCGTGCCGCCGCTAAGTGAAATCCAAACCCCCCGGTGGCATACGTGATTTCTTTTCTCATGTCATCACTCAAAAATTGATGAAAACCAAAATGTTATCCTTGAAACTTTGAAATCGTAGCAAGAACCAAGTCCAAAAGTTGAAACATCAAACTAGGACTTCTCCCCCTCCTAAATGCTAGATAATTATGCAGCGCTGTGCGTTGCAGCTGTCGTCGACTTTTAGCGCAGCAGATAGAATAAAAGATTACTTCAAACCAAACCAAAACAAAAAAGTTTGATCAAAGAAAACCCTGGAAGAACCATTAAAAAGTACAGAGAAAATCATCAAGAATGTCACAGTATCTTCTATCTCGAGTTGTCATCTTAAGAAATTAAGTATGGTCAGGTCAACCGCCAAGCAGACGAGACCACACCGAATCAAGACCGAGAGCTGCATACCTCAGCGTAGTTGTACTAGTCAGGCAACCGGTTTCAAATTTTTATCAGAGGCCGGTGGGACCGGTTTGGCCAATTTCGGCCTAAATTTGTAACTCAAAATTTGAATTTTTTGGATTTTAAATTAGAAAAGATCAAATTCAGGCAAAATTCAAGTAAATCCGATTTTTTTAGACAAGTTTGAACTTTTACCGGGCCTGATAATAATGCTGATTTTCGATTGATTATCAACCGTTAATCAAAACTATGGCACCAGTACTACTTGTCAGTTGTCACTCCACGTGCTTAAGAAAGTAAAGCTACACTAGCTTGCTGTCGTCTGAGGACTGAGGTTCGATTGAGACGTCATGTCATGCTAACAAATCAACGCCATACAATAGAACTCGAGAACTGTTAAACAAAACCATCAGAACTACCGAATCCCAACAATACATTAGGAGCTAGATGTTTAGTTCTAATTTTGAGGAAATGAAAGGATTCCAACCCAACGGCATGGGCATTGGTAACTAGCCAAGTAAGTGATCGAGAGTACGCAACATGCATTCAACCATGGACGCAATCGTAAGTCTTTTGTTTAGCTCCTCTAATAGAGGCTAGGGACGGACCAATTGGGATTAATGGCTGGCTTAAACAAGGAACTCTACTAGCTAGTTAGTGAACCACACAACCACTGCACGTCCTTAATTAAAGAGCTCCGAGGCTCCTAGAAGCTTTGGTTGCATCTCTGGCTAAGCTTGTCTGGGACAGGGAGATGGACGGCAGTGGCATTGCTCCTTCGCCGGCCGTCTCCTCTCCGGCGCCGGACGGGCGCATCTCCAGCCGCGCCTCGTCGGCCCTCGCGGCCGTCAGCGTCGCCCTCATCCTGCTCTACCTCTTCTGGCACTCCATATGGCAGCACATGAAACACGCGCGGAGAGGCGGCGACGACATCGGCGCCACCGCCTCCTCCTTGTCCGCTCCACGGCCGCCCTTCCCGTCGCGGGCGGCTTGCGGAGCGAGCGAGGCAGCAAAGCGCCGCGAGACGACGCCGCTCCCGGTGTTCGTGCACGTGGCCGCGGCAGGGGCGGAGACGTCGGAGTGCGCGGTGTGCCTGGTGGAGTTTGGGCACGGCGAGGCCGGGCGGCTCGTGCCGGGCTGCGGCCACGGCTTCCACGCCGCGTGCATCGAGACGTGGTTCCGGGTGAACTCGACGTGCCCGCTCTGCCGCGCCGCGGTGGTGGCCGGCGCGGATGAGCGACGCACTTGTGGTGACAACGATGTGTAACTACTAGCCCAGATCGACTGATCATGCAAGTAATTGTGCCCCTTAATCCTTATTCAGTGAATCTGTGTGGCATGCCCCTTTTTTTTCCTCGCTACGGGAATGTATAAAAAAAAAACTATACAAAATCACGTGGAGTTACTGTCAGTGATATACCCTAAATATGATTATATCATTTCTTTGTTTATGAACTTTTGGATAATATATTATTTCATGCCTTAAATGAAATATCATTAATATTGATTGAAAAATATATGACTAGTTCATAAAATTCTATATTTATATTTATGATGTCATTCTAAGCATCATTGATTTTATGTCATTATGTGATACACTTATGATTTATAGATCAACACATGTATTGATCGATGATCATGTTTCACAGTTCATGGATATGATATATCAAATCAATAATGTGGACATATGTTGGAGAACATAGTGTTGGATTGACTCACCTCGAGACACTACGATAATTTTTATATTCTTAGGTATCATCAGATGGTCTCATACATAGTGTATGTGGGATTCTTATACCTGAGGTCGTCATGATTTCCTACATGTGATAATTTACTTTGGAGGTTGACAAATGCTACTACATAAATGGGTACTCATAAAGGTAGCTTTCAAGTTTACTATAAAATATGCTAGGGAATGTGGGCGACCAAGATAGAATTTGTCCCTCCTCTTTAACGGGAGAGATATCTCCGAGCTCCTCGATGTGGTTGGATTAAGCAAGTGCATGGCCATACCGAATATGGTTAAGGAATCAACTACAACTAAGTAATCCACTACAAGATCGAGTGAAGCATCAGACTATCATAAGATGGTATGCATCTCGCCTTAAGTTCGATATGGTATCGCGAGGGAAATAGATCAGCACATGAGCTTTATAAAGGTTCGTCTGATATGATCTTTATATGTATTCGAGAGTCGCTATGTCCTGCTAGGAACAGCTACTGACTTATGGATCGGAAAGGAGTTTCTAGCTTACGGCCGATTACGCATAAACCTACAGTGTCACACACTTAATAAGTTAGAACAAACTAGTTCGGATTTGATCCGTTAGAGGCTTAAATCGGATTATAATATATACGTGGTTAAGAGTCGTAACAGGTTTCTAACGTATGGATCTGTTAGGAGCTCTTTATAAGTGGAGGTGTTGGAACTTTTGGGATGATATTGCACCACCCACCAAAGCCCTACCCACTTCCTCCCCGAAGGCCCTGTCGTGCGCGCTGGTGCTAACACACTGACGCACGGCCTTCTACCTCTAGACGTGTGAATACCGTAGATATGCTATTGCGCTGATTGATGACAATCTGTTATGTACGTATGGAACGCAAGGGGCTACTGGAGGAGACGATCGGCGGCCAAGGACATTGGACGATCGACTACTTCTACTACATCGGCACACGGCGTTATACCGGGCTGCTCCAACTCTTCTCCCGCTACGCGTCTAGTAATAACGATATAAGATCTCTAACTCGTATGATTTTTTGATTTATACAGTATTTTTTTTTTTTGCGCTCTAGTATATCGTACCCGTATCACAACAGTCGCGGCAAGAAATTACGAGTACACAGGCAGAGGTACTGTACTGCGTAAAGCTCTAGAAAATCACCTGAAAGGAGAAAGCTCAGCTGAAAAACACAGTTTCTCCGTACTGAAACCGAAAGCTCAACAGCTCAGGCACTAAAGGGGGCAGAGCACGAGTGTTTTGGATTCGCAAAGATGAATAGGAGTGCTAAACTGAAGATGAAGCACGACAGCTGATCGCTCATGGATGGTGCTTGTATGTTTGGCAGTACCCGGAATGATGCTGACGCCCACGGCCCACTACATGATCGCCAAAGACAACGCCTAGTCATCTACCGACTACGACAGCAATGAGAGACTGACGCCTGCGCGCACTCGGCAACCATGTCAAGTCCAACTGTACACCCATGTATCCCCACAGATCGACAACTCCACGGGTTAACCTAGAGCACGAAATTACTAGTAAGGCCTTAATAACAGAGAATGTGATCCTACTGACGTAGCAAATCGCTGTAACAATCAGTCCGCGCTACTAACCCCAATCCCACTTGTAATCGCATAGGTTCCACATCTAACGGGAGTTAAGAAAGAGAGTTGTATATTCAGTAATATATCTCTTGAAGTAACCGATTCTATCTCTCGTATATGGAATCGGGAGTCTGCGACGTATTCGGCTGTATAGAAGTCTTTGTCGTATCGGCATTGATTACCGTCCGACAAGGATTCTCTCTGTAAAGCCTGAACATCGACTGAATATAAATTCAGAGGTCGACATCGTTTATGGTGTACGGAAGATCATCAATACTTTTAGAAGGTATCAGAGCCACCTCTTCTACCATGTCATCGCCAAGCATAATCTCCTCAAACTTTGACGCCACTAGTTCTCAGATTGGCGCAAGCAATACCGTTGGGATGTTTTAGTCGCCGGCTTCTTTCGGTCATCTTGTCAACGTCAAGTTGGCGAGAGACAACTATCTCCTTTGGAAGGCTCAGCTCCTTTTTTTCTTCAGGTCAACAATTGATGGGCTTTGTAGATGGATCACGAGGAGCCCCTGCGATAATGGTGACGCAAATCACAGACGCAGGTGTTCGCAAGCTCTAAATCCAAAATACATCACGTGGCGGCAACAAGACCAGATGGTCCTCAACACACTTCTCTCCTCATTATCGCCGGAAGTGCTGTCTCAGGTTCTATTTCTAGGACCGGCAGTCGAAGTCTGGACAACGCTTGAACGAATGTTCACGTCACAATCTAAAGCTCGGATGATCCAAATCAGGCGACAACTCGCCACCATCCAAAAGAAAGATCTTTTTATTGTTGATTACTTCAACAAGGTGAAGAGTCTTGCTGCTGCCAGGCATCAAGAAGAAGAAATCGCCATCTACATGTTTATGTGGACTCGATGCTAACTACGATCTGCTTGTCGCATCTCTATCTACACGAACAGATACAATTGGGCTGGGTTACTTGTACGCACACATGATGAATTACGAGCTGCGACGAGAACACAACAACGCCACATACCAAATTGGAAGTTCTTCAGGGTCTTCAGCCAATGTAGCATCACGTGGAGGAGGCTATCAGGGTCGTGATCGCGGTCGTCATAGTGGTGGTCAGAACTACAACAAGGACAGTGATGGTGGCTAGAATTATAGCGAACACCAAAATCAACAATTTTCCAACAACAACAACAATGGCAATGGCAAATCTGCAGGAAATCGATCAACAAGCCAAGTTTGTGGAAAAGCTGGACATGTAGTGTTCAAGTGCTATCATCGGTATGATCACTCCTATCAGTCTGACGATCATCGCATTACAGCAGCTGTTACTGCAGGGTCATACACAGTTGACCCACCGGTGCCACAGATCATATCATCGGTGAATTGGACAAACTAGCGGTTTGAGAAAAGTATTTTGGCCGGGATCAAGTCCATGCTGCAAATGGTTCAGGTATGCCGATAGCTCATATTGGCCACTCCCACATTCATACTCCACGTGATTCATTATTTCTAAGAAATATACTTCATGTTCCAAACGGCAACAAAAAACTTGCTTTCTATCAATCATCTTGCCACTGACAATAACTTTTCTTTAAATTTCATCCCGACTTCTTTCTTATCAAGGATCGTGTCACGAATAGGGTTCTTCTTTAAGGACCTAGTAAAGGTGGTCTATATCCGTTAGAGCCAAATACAAGAAAGAAAGCTCTATTAGCCACAAAACCTAGTCGAGATCAGTGGCATTGTCAATTGGGATAGCCTTCCTCCACAATAGTAGATAATGTTCTTTAGGTTCATAATTTGTCGTGTTCTAGTGAGTCAAATAAGGCTACTGTCTGTGATGCTTGTCAACAGGGCAAAAGTCGGCAGCTTCCTTATTCTAGTTCAGAACGTGTGTCATCCTCTCCTTTAGAGCATGTGTTCTCTGATGTCTGGGGGCCGCGTGCATCTCAGCCGAAGGATTTAAGTATTATTTAAGTTTTATAGATGATTTCAGCAAATTTACTTGGATATACCTCCTTAAGAACTAATCTGATGTTGAAAGATGTTTCATCCAATTTCAAACTCATGTCGAAAGATTGCTCAATAGGAAAATCATTCATGTTCAATCCGATTGGGGAGGAGAGTATGAGAAATTGCACTCACTCTTCCAGCGCATTGGTATATCACATAATGTCTCCTATCCACACACACACACACACCAGCAAAACGAATCGGTCCAAAGGAAGCATATGCACATAGTTGAAGTAGGATTGTCTTTGTTAGCTCAAGCATCTATGCATGTTCGGTTTTGGGACGAAGCTTTCCAAATTGCTTGTTTTCTCATCAAAAGGCTACCTAGCATATAATCCAATCCTCCACACCTATAGAATGTCTTCTAGGCACAAAACCAGGTTACACATTCTTGAAAAGCTTTGGGTGTGCGTGCTGACCTTGTCTTCGTCCATACAATGAAAGAAAACTCCAATTTAGGTCTAAGCAGTGTGTTCCTTGGATATAGCAATCATCATAAAGGATAATGCCTTCATCCTCCCATTGGTCGTATCTATATCTCTCGCGATGTTATTTTTTTATAAAAACATCTTTCCTTTCTATGAGTTGTTGAATTCCTCTTAAAATCGATCTCTACTTGACCAAGTTCTTCTTCCACAACTATCCCTTCTTCATCTTTTCCGAGTATGGACAATATGGATGATGGGGGTGATCGTATAACTAGGCATATACCTTGTAATATTGTTTTGTCAACTGATGATGTGTTGGAAGCTATTCATGTTGATTTACAAGAGGATTTTCCTTCACCGACAGCATCAGATGGAGTTCAGAAACCGAATGTATTCAATGATGGCACATTTCGTTATGACATGAACATGAAAAGTCGGGCAAACCTAGCCACGGTTGAGCAACATCTTATGTTGAACCACTAGAAGAACCATGCTGGAAGAATGCAATGGATCAAGACTTTACAGTTTTGTTGAAGAACAAAACATGGAATCTTGTCCCTTCTAATCATGGTTGAAATATTATTGATGGCAAATGGGAGTTCAAGTTAAAAAAGAAAAGCAGATGGGACAATTGATCGACACAAGGCGCAACTTGTAGCAAAAGGATTCAAACATAGATTCGGTATAGATTATGAGGATGCTTTCAGTCCAGTGGTAAAAGCAACTACAATTCGACTTATCTTGTCAACTGTAATATCTTGTAATTGGTGCTTGCGGCAGCTAGATGTATAGAATGTGTTTCTTCATGGCATTCTAGAAGAGGATGTGTTCATGAGGCAGCCACCTGGGTATGAACATCCACTATTTCCAGGTTGTTTGTGCAAACTTGACAAAGTATTATATGGTCTTAAACAGTCTCCTCGGGCATGGTATTCAAGGTTAAGTTCAAAGTTACAAAAACTAGGCTTTCTACCATCCCATGCAGATACTTCATTGTTTATCTATAATCATGGAGGAAAGATCATGTATATGTTAATTTATGTGGATTATATCATAATAACAAGATCTTCAGATCAGGTTGTACAAGAGCTTATTTAGGCTTTGCAAGTTGAGTTTGCTTTGAAGGATCTCGGTGATATTCATTATTTCTAAGGCATTGAAATCAAAAGATCCAGGACAGGTGCGGTGTTGTCTGAGACAAAATATGCATCTGAATTGCTATCTCGAGTTGGGATGGAAAATTGTAAACATGTTGCTTCTCCAATGTAGACATCAGAGAAATTGGTGAAAACAGAAGGGAAAGTATTGTTGTCGGCAGAGATAACTAAGTACAGAAGTATAGTTGGAGCTTTACAATATTTGACATTGACTTGACATGATATATCATATGCGGTTAATAAAGTATGTCAGTTTTTGCAATCTCTAACTCATCGGCATTGGACAGTTGTTAAAAGGATTTTGAGATATCTTAAACATACATCAGGAGTTGGATTGACAATCCAGAAGTCTGCATCAACACTTATTAGTGTCTTCTCTGATGTAGATTGGGTCGGATGTGCAAATGATAAACGTTCCACCGGTGGCTTTCTTGTGTTCTTTGGATCAAATCTCATATTGTGGCGCTCGAGAAAACAAGCTATTGTTTCAAGATCGAGTACATAGTCTGAATACAAAGCGTTAGCAAATGCAACAGCAAAAATTGTTTGAATTCAGTCTCTTTTAGAAGAACTTGGAATATTTCAAGTCAGAGCGTCAATTCTTTGGTGTGATAATCTTAGTGCGACGTATTTGTCGGCAAACCCAATGTTTCATGTGAGGACGAAACATATTGAAGTTGGCTTTCATTTTGTTCGTGAAAGGATAGCGCAAAAGGCTTTGGAGATTCAGTTTGTATCATCACAAGATCAGCTCACTGATGGTCTGACCAAGCCGTTAGGGATACAACAACTCAAAACTTTACGACACGATCTCAACCTATCAGTTTGTGATTGAAGGGGCATGTTAAGAGAGACAGTTGTATATTTAGTAATCTATCTCTTGATATTACTCCTGATGTAACCGATTCTATCTCTTGCATATGGAATCGGGAGTCCATGCCATATTCAACTGTATAGAAGCCTTTGTCGCATTGGCACGTCCGACAAGAACTCACTATAAAGTATTAACATCATGTAAAGTGTGAACATCGGCTGAATATAAATTCAGAGGCCGGCATCGTTTATGGTGTGCGCGGAAGATCATCAATACTTTTACACCAGGAACACATGACTTCACTGTCAACAGCAATAGCTATATGTACAGAAGTGCTTTGCATACCTTGTAGAGAAAATTGCGATCAAGTGCTTGTGGTCACAGCAACAGCTAAGAGCACAAACAGAATGACGAAGTACAGATTGCCAACAAAATGTATCAACCACTTAATGTACATAACCAAGATGCTTAATGTACGTAACCAAGATGCTTCACAAATTTACACACTCCCCGGTTCACCACTCGCTACACACGGTAGTCAATACTTTTATTATCGGCCATCTGCTGCACCTTACTCTTTTATTTCCTTTCCCCTGCCCTACGATAACATGCAGTTTTTTCTCAGATAATAGCACACAACAGTTAAGCTGAGGACCGAACGATTAGTGTGCCTCGTCAACTGCAAGCGGCACAGTCTTCACCTGCAAAACGGAATAGAGAAACCGATCAAAATGCATGTCCTTCAAATCAGGTAGTATGCTCCTCTCTACAGAGAAAAGAAGAAGAAGAAGAAGAAAATAAGCGTTGTATGGGTCTAATCTTGGGTAATGATAATATATTCAATTCTGACATGTTATAACGCAGTTCATCTGGTAATTGTTTCTGTGAGCAAAGAGGATTGAAACTAATGCGTACCAGCTCACGGAACTTCAGTGTGTAGAACATCTCAAGGTAACGCCTAGTCTCCCGCCTCTCAAGCTTCGAAACATACTTCCAGAAGCCATACACCCCAGCCAGTGTCATCAACCTCTCGGAGTATATCTTCCATGTATACCTATACATCACAGAGAAAACAAACATCACATAAGAGACCATGAAACACCCCAACATGCACTCATACTAAAACAAGATTGGCATTACTAACTTCTCGTAAATACGCTGAAGGCCTCCGTCGGATATTTGAACCCAATGATTGGGGTCTTGTTTGCATTGTTCGAAGAAGTCAGCCATCAGATTGGCAGCCTGATCAGGATGATAAGGATCTATGTGGAAACCTGAGATTCCGTGCTCTATAATCTCGGCAGGCCCTCCATGGAGTGTTGCAAAAGTAGGAAGGCCACAGGTCATGGCCTCCACAACAGTGAGACCGAATGCTTCATAGAAGGCTGGCTGTAGTTAATATGATAAGTCAGTACGCAAGTCACTTGGACCACCCATGTGTTGTCTATAAATCCACAAGTCACAACTTACATGTTACAACCATACCTGCACAAAGGCACCATGAGTATCAGCTATGTAGCGATAGAGCTCGCCGTTGCGAGCCCTGTTCGTCTGGGCAGAGATCCAACGAAACTGGCCAAACAAGTTATAGGTCTTAATAAGTTCATGCATCTTCTCTATCTCTGCGATTTCTTCTCTGTCCTTGGATTTCTTGACATCGTTATAGCCTGCGACCACAACAAGGTTTACCAGCTCCCTTAGCTTATTGTTTTTAGCATAAGCTTCGACCAGTCCTGTTATGTTCTTAACCCGGTCAAGTCTTGCCATGGAGAAGAGAATGGGTTTTGATCGGTCATCCAGATGTCCACTGCAAACAAGAACAGTCATTATCATCAGAAACAATAAAAGAGTCACATGTCATCACTATCTAGTATTTACAATTCCATACATACTATTAGTATCACTAAAATTGTGTCAAAAAATACATGACCCCACCATTCAAGGTAAGTGAAATCTAAAAAAGGCACAACTGGCAACCATATAATCAGCAGGGGGTTTCAAACTAGAAGAGAATATTGTGAAGGACATCCAAACTTAAAGTCCTAAAGTACAACAATAACAACAACAAAAAAAATTACAGAGAGTACTCACATGTGTTCATCATTTTGCTCTGGGCCGTAAATCAACTTTTCAATTGAACCATGAAGAGAAGTGAGTCGCTTGGCCTTTTCAGTGTATGGAAAATATATAGACATGTCTGCTCCAGGAGAGGCTATATTAAACTTGGGATCAAAAACATCAATCCCATGGACAACGCGATACAGACCAGGAAGAGTAAAAGCAGTATGGCTCTCATACTGTCCAACTGTATTTTTGCTGAGGAAGAGGAAAAGGATAGGTATCAGCATCTTCTAAGAAATGCCCATGTATGATCAGTACACGTGCAAGATTTATTCATGAAACGCAACAATTGCACATGTTACCCTATTAACAATCAACATAATATCTTAACAGTTGTTATGAATATTGTGTGTATATTAACGAGGTCCAATGCATAATATATATAAGGAGTACAATGGGGATATATCATATACAGATAATGAAATATAAAAATATTCCTATTCTAACACCCCTCCCCCTCTCAAATTCATAGTGGATCACACACTAAGTTTGAAGAGAAAATACAAATGTTGTACTCTAGTATGTGGCTTCGTAAAGAAGTCAGCAGTCTGTAACTCTGAGGGCACAAACTGTAAAGCAAGTACTCCCTCCTGCGCCTGTGAGCGAGTGTATGAAGCATCCACACCAATGTGCTTGGCGAGCTCATACTTCACTGGGTCACGGACAATACTGATAGCACTTGTACTGTCGACAAAAGAGTCGTAAGTCCCATCACAGGCACTTTGAAATATGCAAGTAGCCACCTCAAGTAAGTAACCTCTGTTGTCACTGCTACCATAGCTCTCAAATCAGCCTCTGCACTCGAACGGAAAATCTGCATCGCTTTGTCTTCCGCATAATCGTGGATGAGCTAAGAAAAACACAGTAAGCAGAAAAAGAACGACGGTCAGAAGAATCACTAGCTCAGTCGCATCGGAGTACGCCTGAAGCTGTAGTGAGTGGAGCTAGGGAAAAACAAACGACGAGAGATAGTCCCACGCAAGTAGCGAAGAACACAAAGAAGATGACTATAGTGAAGATGGGTAGGACGAGTCATGAACTGACTCAAGATATGAACAACATAAGCAATATCAGGACGAGTGCTTACAAGATACACCAAACTCCCAACAAGATGACGATATCAAGTAGAGTCATCAAGAAGATCACCATCAGTGGCACGAAGTTGTATAGATAGCTCCATGGGAGTCTCAGCAGTGCGAGTGTCAGTCAAACCAGACTGATCAAGAAGATCCTAGACATACTTCTGCTGGGAGATGTAGTAGCCCTCAGACATGGAAGAAACCTCAATCCCAAGGAAATACGTAAGAAAACCAAGATCATTCATCAAAAACTACCCACTGAGATGCTTCTTCACATACTTGATGAATGAGAAATCATCACCAATGATGAGCATATCATCAACATACAGAAGAAACAGTGTCCTACCCCGAGAAGAGACATGGACAAAAAGAGCAGGATCGTGGGAACTGACAGTGAAACCGACAACAGTAATCACTGAGGTAAAACACGCAAATCAAGAGCCTGTTTGAGGCCATAAAGAGCACGACGAAGACGACAGACGTGCCAACGGGAACAGAATACCCAGGTGGTGGCTGCATGTAGACCTCATGCAAAACACCATTAAGAAAGGACATTTTTACCATCCAACTAAGAGATAGACCACTGGCGAACAGAAGCAACCGCAACAAGAGTGCGAACAGTGGTCATATGGCAACAGGGGCAAAAGTCTCATCATAGTCATGACCATACTTCTGCCGAAAGCCGCGAGCCACAAGACGAGCCTTGTAGCGCTCGATAGTACCATCAGACCGGGTCTTAATCTTGTACACTCACTTGCACGTGATAGGACGAGCATGCACAGGTGTCGGTACAATATCTCAAGTCTCCGTACATCGAAGAGCATCAAGCTCCTCTGCCATAGCGAGCTACCACTCAGAAGGAGGAACAACCTCACGATAAGAACTAGGCTCAGTGACAGAGAGAGCACAAGCTATCGGAGCAAATCCAAGACGATCAGGGGATCGAAGGGGTGTCCGGTCACGAAGGGCGTACGAGGAGCATCATCAGGAGGATCAGATGTGGGTGTCGGGAAGATACTAGGAGATGAGACTGGTAAAGGAAGAGGACGTCTGGAGTAGTGAATACCAGAGAAACGAGACGGTGGTGCTCCAGGAACAAAAGACGGTGGTGCTCCAGGAACAAAAGACGGTGCTGCAGGAGGCAGTACTGGAGGCGGACGTACAAAAGGAATCACTAGAGACAGACCAAGAAAAGACTGCAATAGTGGAGAAATGGGTGAAGAGTCAGAAAGAGACAACTATGAAATCGACTGAACGGTGGAAACAAGACAAGGAGCTAAATCTCGATAGAAGAAAGGTCGAAATTCATCAAAGACAATATCTCGTGAAATCCTGATCCGTCGAGCAGAAGGATCATAGAAGCGATAACCTTTATGCTCAAAACTATAACTAAGAAATACACTCAACTGAATGAGCCGATAGTTTGATGCGCTCACAAGGCTGCAACAAAACAAAACAAGTACAACAAAAAAAACACGAAGGTGAGTGTACCGGGAGGCTTGAGAGTAGAGACGATTTACAAGATATGCAGCCGTAGAAACAGCCTCAACCCAGAACTGGTGGTGGAACGTGAGAGGCAAGGAGGAGAGTGCAGGCAGTCTCAATCAGATGACGATGTTTGCGCTCAGCAACCCCATTCTGAGCATAGGCACCGGACAAGAAGACTGATAAAGAATGCTCTGCTTAGAAAGAAACTGTCTAAAAGCGCCAAAATAGTACTCGCCAGCAAAATCACGGTGAAAAGTACGGATAAAAGAATCAAACTGAGTACGAACCATCGTTGCAAAGCTACGATAGATCGCAACAAACTGACCACGATGAGACATAGGGAAAATCCATGTAAAACAGGAATAATCATCAATGAAGATCACATAAAATTTATGTCCGCCTTTAGAGATAATAGGCGCATGTCCCATACATTTCAATGAACTAAGTTAAAAAGACGAGAAGACAAGGACTCACTAGAATGATACGGAAGTTGTAGCTACTTGCCCAGCTTAGAACCCTGACAAAATATGACCGTGTCAATAGTAACACACCCAAGAACACCTCAACGAACTAATGAAGAAAGATAAGACCCACACAAGTGACCTAGATGATGATGCCACTGCGCAAAAACTCTAGAGATGGTAGCAGCAGTCGCGGTTGTAGCTACTTGCCCAGCTTAGAACCCTGACAAAATATGACCGTGTCAATAGTAACACACCCAAGAACACCCTGACGAACTAATGAAGAAAGATAAGACCCACACAAGTGACCTAGATGATGATACCACTGCGCAAAAACTCTAGAGATGGTAGCAGCAGTCGCGGTGGGGGTAGACGTAGAGGTGATAGGAGCAACTGAAGTGGACGGAAGGTAGAGGCGGTCAATGATGTAGAGACCCTAACGATCCCTACGACGTCGGCCAGTCCCAAGTACCGTCTCGGCCGGTCGGTCCTGGACAAAACAAGAGTGATTCCAAACCAACCCTACAGTCGAGATTGGTAAGCTGATCCACCGAGAGAAGTTGCATGGTAAGGTAGGAAATATGGGAAACAGCTAGAACAGAAAAATCAGTAAATAGAAGTACCCTGACAGCTGACAGACAGAGGAGTACCATCAGTTGTCTGAACAGAGATAGGAAAAACAAAAGGTCCTACTGAAGTGAGACGTGGAGTCCGGTATCATGTGGAAATATACCAGAATCCAGAACCCAAGAAGTACCTGGAGGAGACATCTAAGCTAAACTAGCAGAACCTGCTGAGCTGTGAGAGAGCTGCTAGTAGAGCCTGGTAGAACTGCTGAACAGTCACCTCGCTGAGAAGGTCCTGACGTGCTGGCCTGTCCTCCCGTGGAGGAAGGGCCTCCCTACCCCCCCTCTTGGATCGTCCACCCCCACGCGCCTTGTTCCGCTTTTTTTTGCACCGCACAACTCTGGTAGTCGTGTCGAAGTTCTTACAATAATTGCACTGAACTCCAGTTGGTGCAAAAACAGGCACCTGAGGGACTGTAGTCGAAGCAGAAGCCGTCAGTGTAGTCGAAGAATAAGGGGTAGCAAGCATAGCCAGAACAAATTATGTTGCTAACTCGCGGCGAAACTTCTCAGCACGAAGCGTCAAAAGAGCCTCAGTAACTGTCGATCGTGGTGAACGGCTCAGCAGTTGAGCCCTAACAGACTTACTCTGGGCGAAGACGGCAGACGAAGTCATAAAGGCGAAGACGGTCATGATCCGCTTCGCACCTTATGACACGACTGGCAGAGTGGAGAAGCCAGCTCGTCCAGCTCGCGCTAGAGGCTGACCAAGGTTCGGAAGAAGTCATCGACGGAGGAGTCCTCCTAGCGAAGCGTCTCCAACTCACGCTGCAGCGAAAAGAACAGAGCATCGCTGTTCTGCTGGTATCTCGCGTAAGTACTCCCAGATCCGACGAGTGGAACGCAGACCGACAACGTCTGGCTGGATAAAGTCGTCGATGCTGACCACCAGGATGGCTCAAACACGGGCCCCATCAGCACACCAGCGCTCAAAAGCATCTATGGTATACTGAAAGGCCTCATCAGCAAGGTCAGCAGCAGCATCAGCGGCCTCTTCCTCCTCCTTGGCGACCTCATCTTCCGCAGGAAGTACGGAAGTAGGCTGTCTGGGAGGAGGCTGAACCGGCGACGGCGGACAAGATCGAGCGCCAGTGACATGTCCCCAGAGGCGGAGACCATCGAGCGTGATCTCCATGAGTGAAGACCACAACCTGTACTTTGTCCCGTGAAGCTTTGTTCCCGAGAATGGGATCGCAGTTGATGGAACAAAAGCCATCGGTAGGCGGCGTGGGACAGTACGGCGACCAAGGCAACAAAGTGTAACAGGCGACGCTGAACGGCGCGACGGTTAGATCGACGTGTTTTTTTAATCCTATTTTTTAGAAACCGAATAGGTTTCATTGCTCTACGCAGAGGATGCCGACACTCGAGCAGCTGGGGACGGCGGTGGCTCCAAAGAAGCCGGTGGCGGCCGGCGAAGCGCGCGCGCATATGGCGACGGCGGCGACAACAACGTCGGCGGCGGCGTCCTCGCGTCGGCGGCAGAATGGCCTGGCGTTAAGCGGCGGATGGGCGGTGTCGGGACGAGCGGCGGCGTCCTCGAGTGGAGCGGCTCAGGGGGCGGCGGAGGAGGACGGCGGCGGCCAGCGAGCAGCACCAGCTTCAGCCGTGCAAGAATCCGAGGTCGGTGACGGCGACGGATGTGGCAGCGGAAAGAGCTAGATAGTACCCTAGCTCTGATATCATGTTATGAATATCGTGTATATATTCATGAGGCCCAATGGGCAATATATATAGGGAGTACAAGGGAGATATGTTATATACAGATATGGAAATACAAAAGAAATCATATTCTAACAACAACGACATATTACTTCCATGCACACCTAAATAACATGCTTCAAGATGTTACTTTATGTGAGCAATTTAATTGGCCAATGCTGAAAGGGGGGGGGATTAATGGCCAACAAGGCAGAAGAGAAGACACCTTCCAGCAATTTCTTGGTATGTGCTGGTGATTATAAAATCAGCATTGTTCATAGCGAGTATATCAGCTGTGAATTGACAAGAGAAATGATACTTCTCGTCGAACTTCTTCCAGTATATATCTGAATCTGGGTATTTAGTCTTTTCCAAAGCATGAGCAATATTGCACTGCAAAGAACATGCTGAGATAATCAGCAAAGAAAAAAGTGCAGACTTCAAGTATAATATAAGTATTTAACAAAACATACCTGGGTAATTCCCATCTTGTAAGATAGCAATGATGCCACAAGATTTCCATCACTGTAATTTCCAATTATGAAGTCTGGAGTGCCTTGTAATTCTGCTGCAATTTCACCAGCCGCATCCTGTACAAAAATAAGAATACTGTATCACTGCCCACTCGTCAAATAAGAAGATAGAAGATTGTATTATAGTAGCAAATGTCAGAAGAGACTAAATACGAATTCACACAGAATTGGAGTAGCTAATGTGGAAGATGGTCCTCCAAAGTTCTGTTACTGTTTTACATAAGTATTGGAAACAACTTGCATTTAACCCTTCAACTCCCAACTCCCAAGCCATTGTTCCAATAGTTTTATGATACAAAAACAATATCCTACAAGATAATTCACATTTTACACTATATGTCATGCAAGCACTGATTCTTTCCTCGAGAGTTTTTCAATAAAAGAAGAAAAACAGTTCAGGGCCATCTCAGGAATTTCTACAAGCAAAGAAGCATCAATTACATTCACCTCTGCAAATTTCTCCAGGTAGGGCCACACATCAAATCTTGATATCCATTTCCTGAGTATCCCATTTTCATTTCTAAAGGGCACTCGTAATATGTAAGTATGTCGTGTTCCACTTATTCTCTCAAGCCGCTGATTGCATGATGTACCTTTTGCATCTGGTATCAGCCGAGTAACCTTAATCACATAAAAACACATGATTAACAGTTTAGCAGTGCTCCTTTTCCCACAAAATAATCACAACGAGGACTTACAAACTATACCATATATATGCAAGAGAGTGTGAAAATAGTAGAATGGCTCAGCAAAACAAAGACACTGAAGCATGTACTGAGAGAACATAACATTCTAACAGGTGCCAAAATTGAGAAAAGGGATAAAGGAAAATATACTTACAATGAGAATTTTAGGGGTAACATCAAGGCCTTGTTTCTTTAACCTAAGAACCATCTCATTCTCCAATGCACGAACTTGGTCCAATATATAGACAATCTGGATAGAAGCAATGTAAACCAAGGACATGAGACTTAAAAGAATGGTATGGAGAAAAATGTACAAAATTAAAAGGTGGGGAAAAAAGCACATGATGTCCATGACAAGCTAAAGATCACACTGCTCATGTCATCAATTGGTACCTGTCCTCCAGTATCTGGTAAGCCCAACACATTAGCTTGGCCGAAGTATCCATGAGGGGATACTACCACAACATTGAAGATCATTGGGACCCTTCCCAAGAAAGTCTCTAGTGTAGATGGATCAGGCGCTTGAAGCACATCCAGAAGGAGATGTATCATTTCCAAAACATGTTCAGCTGTATCACCCCAACCTTTCTCCAAGCCCCATTCTTGAAACCTGAATGTTACCAAAAAATTATACTTATGCCTTAAAGCTATATTGTTCTTCTAGAATGTGATTTGGTCAAAGGCGTGTCATGTCAAACACTCAACATTACCAACATACATTAAGAGTTCAACCTGAACTTATAGTTATTAATAGTTTATTTCCCTCCAAAAGGTCATTTTTAGAGGGGCTTCTTGGAAAAGCTCAAACCCATCCCAAACAGCTAAAAATGCCTCCTCCTGGCAATATGGAGTTTATGCAGAAACTCAAGCCCCAAGTGTACACTACAAGAAAGTAAAAGGCCAAACTACTTCCATTGAGTGCTAAAGAGAACTACTAAGCACAATGTGATAGGCCAAACTTACTGATAAGCAAATTGTGAGTATGGTGTGTCTGCTGGGAGCTTCGACAAGTACTCCTCAGCTTTGGTCAGCACGGACTGAAGCCTTCCCAGACTCTGTATCCTATCGTTAAGCATCATCACCTGCAACCACACATGTACCAAAATTAACACCAAATGTAAAACTAGACCGAAGTTTCTCCCAAAATTTCTACAGCTGTAGCACAACTCACATGCCCCTTGTGCCGATGCCCCCGGAGGAAATCCAGCAGGGGCTCCAAGCAATCCTTGTTCCGGAACATGATCGAAGACAAGTGCCGGTTGAGAAACTGCACACCATTACCAATTGACGATGACCGATTCGGGCGTGGGACTGAGGCATTGAATGGCTCAAAGTCAAGCTCTAGTATGTACGGATCATTGTACCTGCCATTTTTAATCCAAATTAAAATTATGGAGATAAGAAAACTCAAACAGGGTAGCACAGAGCAATCCTGAAATATACTAACTTATACCGTCCAATTGCGTATATATTAATCGACAAAATAACTTTGTTATGTTTTTAAATTTCGTTCTCGGATGCGCATCACTTAAAAAAGGGACAGGAAATTGGCCATGTTCACCACCAAATTGGAGTGTTAATATGACCGCATTCGTGAACAGATAGCTAAGCAAACGATCAGCAACTCAGTAAACATATTTGTACTGCACCAATACAAGTTAATTCCGTGATGGCCCCCTCTCAAAGACCACGATTAACCGCCCAATTAATTGATCCCATGCCCCTCCCACTAAAAATTCACTACAGCAGGGGCAAAACGAGCAAGCCCAAACCCCTCACAACCGCTGGTACAGTGAGAAACTGCTAGACCCCTAGCTGGACAACACCCTAAAATTCCCGCGAAAGCAGAGAGAGGGGGCAGCGACAGAGGAGGAGCACATACTGGCTGTCGACGAGCTCCTCCTTGAAGCGGAGGTACTCCGACACGGTGAGCTGCTCGACGCTGAGCTCATGCACGTTGACGCGGACGTACTCCCACACCCCCGGCCGCGGACGCACTGCTATCGCCACGAATGGCGGCAGCACGATCGCCTCCTGCGCGAAAAAAAAAAACCCACGGGCACACAACACAGCATAATTATTCAGGGAAACCTCCACGGCAGGCCGAGTATCGTGATGCGGAGGCGCACCTGGGCGGAGCGGAGGACGTCAAGGAAGGGGCCCTCAGCGAGGGCGCTGGCGCCGGAGCCCTGGACCTCGTCGAGCGCGTCAAGGATGTGGTGCGGCTGCAGGATGCACTTCCCCTGGCTCACGTACCTTCCGCCGCCACAGCAGAATCAGCCAAAGCTAAAGTGTTAGCGATGCATACATACATAGAGAGCGAATAATTGGGCGTTCGGGCGCGCGCTCACTTGGAGAGGAGGGCGACGAGCTCGTTGCGGTGGGCGTGGAGCGTGTCCTCGACGCGGTCGCGGATGCTCGGGGTGCGGTCCAGCTTCGGAGCGGACATGGCTGTCGGCTCGTACGTGCCCCCGCGAGCGTGCTGCGGTGCGGAGTGTGGACGGTGGTGGTGAGGAAGGCGAAGAGGAGATGCCCAACTTTGTAAGACGCAAACGCTCGCGGGGGAAGCGCACGGTGTAGCATCTTGTGGACGCGTAACGGAATACGTTGGGCTAGTGCTCCAATTGATTCGCAGGGTCCGCATGCCAGTGACTAGGGTGGCTGGATTCTGGTTTTCTCTCACTACTGACAAGTGGGGCTGCGCTGTCAGTTGCTCGGAGGGATGCTCCTTAGCCTTATGGCCCCCCGTGGACAAAAGGTGGCCGACTGGTGGACCCCACCTCAAAAGTACAACTTTATTACTAGTGCTAATGACGACAGTTAAGCTTACAGCTCAGCGCCTTGGGTTTGGGCAAACCAAACATCGAAGCCACCAGATAGTTCGTCGCTTCATTTCCTCATTCTTTTGCCCTGCAGAAAGCTGCTTTTATTTTGTAGTGTTCTTGGGCATTTTCTTATAACATGCAAAAGCTTTGCATGGACCAGAAGGTTCTCAAGAGGGTGGTTTCATATCTCTCGCGCCACGTGGGAGGATAATGGATGAGGTAGTGGCGCCGTTTTGACTTGACAGTACATTGACGGAGTTAGCTAAAGTCTAAGTCTCGGATTGAATTAGTCTCTTCTGAGGCATACATCGAATTGCTACTGTTTAGTACTGTTTTTTATTAACTTTTGATCTAGATCTCAAATCATTTTCTCAACAGTCTGAGGCTCACCTCCGCGCTCGTAATACACAAATACTAGTAGTACAGGGTTTTGAAGGGCGACCAGCTCACGCTTCCTTCATTTCTTCTCGCCGGAAAGGAGAGCTCGTAAGTACATACACCTCGGCTGCCAGCCTAACAACCAGAATCCGAGACACGGCGCCGCGCGTGCGTATGTACAGCAGCAGCTCAACAAAAAAAAAAAGCTATATAAAGCACTTGCTTGTAATTTGGCGAGTTAGCAATGCGTCCACGTAATTACCGTTCTCGAACAAAGTTTACACGATGTTAATTACAGAACTCACCGCACATGCTTCGCGCGCGCAAAGCTGGACGGCGACCGGTCGGTTCGGCGAGCGAAAGGAGACGCAGGCGGCTTGTTCTTGCCGCTGTGACTGGACAGCGCATCCTTCTAGAGCCCGCATAATTCTAAAACCTTTTTGATCGGGTCGTGTCACGCTCACGCCTCTCCTCCCACATCTTTACTTTGCCGGTTACAAGGTGATCATAAAGTTTGAGCGCTACTGGCTCCGATAGACTATTGAAATTTTTAAAATAGTCCTCGTAGCTTTAAAATTTTATTTTAACCTTATTGATCCGCCCGCTGGGCGGCAGGTGCCAGGCCCGTTTGCACGCGCAGGCGGGTGGCCCCCCTGTTGCACACGCGTAGCGCCGGCAGCGCCGACCAAGAATCGCCTCGCTCACGCGCGACGCAGCGCGTGCAAGGCGTGGCGCGGTCAATATAGAGTGCCTCGCTGGCACTCTATAAATAAAAGACGAAGGAAAGAAGAGAGGAATAGAGCCTGAGAAGGAAGAAGCCAACTATAGAGAAGTTAAAGTTTGCTCAGTTACGGAAGTTGTGTATCGTCTTGTGAGCATCAAGAAAAGGTAAGTGTCATTCGCATCCAACTATAGTTTTAGCAATGTGATTAGGCTGTAATTAGATAAATTGTAGTTTCTTATTGTAGCAACTGCGTAGTTATAGGTGTATTTTGACTTAGTGTTCGGACATCAAATTGAAAGACTTAGTGTGTTAGCATGTTATTAGAAGGCTTAGTAGTTAGCAATGTAATTAGCTGGTAATTAGTTGGCTTAGCAGACTTATTATTGTTAGTGTTGTAAATTTTAACTCGGTAATTTGTATAGTATCACGAACTTGACTATAAAATATCAAAATATTTGGAGGTCGCTTAACAAAATAAAAATATAATTGAAATAGAGTCACTGATGGACTCTTGACCAGGCATGTTAACCTTCGGTAATATATTACACCGGGTCTTGACTCTTCGGTTATTTGCATTTATACTACATCTGTACTTGTATATATATTAGTCTATTAATCTAATAATGAATACAAATACTATTCATAACAGTTGGTATACTTTTCAAGTTTGGGCAAATCTCCCTTTGGCTTTTCTTGTATAACAGATACCCATTCCTCCACAAAAGTTCATCAAGATAAGATTTCATTGGGAAATTAATGATTTACAGCGACGACGATAGCATTACTGAGAAAGGTTACTTATCCCACCAGGACTCGGATCCTTTTGCGGAGAGGTGAGGTTAAAGGATTCCTACACTAATCCTATTCGAATAAAGATTTCTACGTTCTCTAGGAAGAAGCAATAGGCAATCTCATCTAAAGTGAGAAGAAATTAGGACGTACAGGATTACAAGAGGATTAGATGTTAATTTATTCTTTAGTATTAAATTTTTGTACAGAGCAAAGATTCTATGGTTCAAAAGGTTCATAAGAGTTGTGAGATATGATAGAGCAACAATTCCTTACTATTTTCAGATTGTGTTTAAGAATTTTTCAGTTAGTCGTGTTAAATTTTTTCTCTTGTTGTGATTGTGCGTCACTATTATTTCGGTTCTCTATGAGATTTATCTACTTTATTTTTGATATTGTGCACATTTATACTATATCATCACAATATCTTGAGCCGATCTGAGGGTTGCTACCATATAAGAATGGGTATTATAGTATAAAAATGATGATGACGATGGCAACAGCAATAGTATGGTAAGAGGTGACTGGGACCCTCGCATGAGATGTGATCATGTGAGAGGGAGGTAGATCGTGTCGGGGTAGGTGGGAGGTAGCTCTGGAGCAGAGAAAGGTAGATACTAACTAGAGTAAAAAGGGTAATATCCGAACGTATATAGTGGATCTAACTATGCTAAAAATGATAGGATGAAATTTATCACTGAAGATAGAGATCGAAATTGTGTGTCTAGTATATATATAGTCCATTTCTATAACAAATCTTGTCGTTTTCTTTGCATAAGTGGGGCACACATTATACATCCTTTTCTTCTCTATTTTCTCTTTCTTCTCCGCCTTCTTGAGAGAGAAGACAAGCCTTTTTATCCCTACGATTATCTATTGGTGCACAATTCTCCAAAATCATCTTAAATCAAACCATTCTAGTTTCTATCTGATTCCAGCTCCCTAACACCTTTTGCGATATCACAGTTGTCCTTAATTTTATTCCTTGACTCAGAAATCCTATTACGAGTAGCTTCATCAACGTGTCCAAATTAACAATCCTCCCCCGTCCGATCTCGCGCGACACTCCATCCCCGCCGTCCAATATTTATTTCGTTTTGCGTGCTGCGATGCCTTCGCATTCTTCCCTACTCCCTTCTGGCTTTCTCCGTCGCCACTCCTCCCCTTCCCCTTCTCCTCCCTAGCCCTCGCCCCCGCTCCGATCCCTTCCACCTTCCCCGTGTGAGAACGCAGAGATTGAATTAACTTAAACAAATGCTAATATGTAATTAGACGTAAAATAAAAAATTTCTAGACACAAGTAACACAAGAATTAATTACATTAGAGCAGATTATGTTTTACAACTCTGAATGCAGTACAAAAAGATTAAAATAAAAACTTGCATTGCATGTCGCCGAAGCCTTCCTTGAAATCTTATCCGTCAATCGCTCTCCAGTCAAACCGTCTTCCTCGACTCAATCCGAAACATGATTCACAGCTCTATCGTCTGCCAACCAACCACAAGACAATTAGCAGTTCAAAAGTCATAGGGTAGAGTTAGAATAAAATGAAGTACTGTCATAATACCATAGGAACCATCGCGGTTCCCAGATCGACCTAGATTAGTCGACATCCTGAGTATCGAGACTACCCACACCAACCTAGGTTAACCGGCATCTTGAATTTTCAAGTCACCTAGGCTAACCCAAATCAGTCATCACTTGGATACCCACGATGCCTAGACTAACCTAAGTAAATCGGCACCGTCTTATTTCCGTAGGTTTCATCACTCAACGTTTATAAAATCCAACACCCACGTTTACCGAATTACCTCGACTGCAAAAATCTCCCAAATATTAATTCTTTAACAAATGGACCAAAGCATAATAGTGGCATGTGAGGAGGTATTGGATAGGGAAAGGATATTTTTGGAATGAGCCGTGCAAGGGAATGCACAGCCGGATCCTCCCCTTCCAATAAAAGCACCCAATGCAATACAAGCCATTACACCTTCCTTCAATCACCACCAGAGCACAAGCAAGAGGCAAGCAAAGCCGAGAGCACAAAGCCACCATCCCACTGCCAAGAGTTCAAGCAAGCCACAAGCCCATCCCACTGGAGCAAAGCACCATTGCCCAACCACAACCAAGCCTCATCACCATCAACCATCCAAACCAAAGAGAGCAAGAGCGGTGTCGGCGATGGCAGTGAACCATCGACGACCATCCAGACACTGCCAGGCCGACCAGAAGCACCGACAAGCAACCAAGGAAGCACCAGAAGCTCAAAACCGCAACAAGACCGGCATAACCACACCATCCCCCAAACTGAACCAGGCCATCATGGTAGCCCCCATCCCAATTTCAACCTTGCATCATTTTCATAGGACCACCCTTGTCCAGTGTCATACCATTCACACATATCACAAAACCATAGCAACCCATAGTAGCACTAGCATCCATCGCAGAGCATCAGGAGGTGGTAGAGAGTAGGGCCAGCATATACCGAAGAGCGACGCGGCCATGGTAGCATGGACGCTATCACCAGCGGTAGCCTTCCCATCACCCACCTTGCATCAACCAACTAGCATCAGAGGAGTGAATAAGCCAACATATCATAACCAAAATTACAAGTATGAAACCAAGCAATTTTTAATAACCGATTTAATGAAAAGAAGGGAACCGAGACGGGGAGGAACCAGGAGCATGCGACGCTGGGCCGGAGGCTGCGCTGGAGGGAGCTCCAGCCAGAGCCGTGCGGGAGATGGCGGTGGCCGAATCGGGAGGCGTCGGGCCACAGCGGGGCAAGCGGAGCTAGGCCGGGTGTCGGGACCCGAAAATGCATATCAGGAACCCTCTGTGTATTCTGAACTAGTCCCAGATCAATAGCTAGCTTATACAGGAAGTAGTAATGAAATATCATCTATTTATTCGATTTGACTAAAATGATCTTAAAAATAACAAATAGTAATAATAACTAGACCTTATGGTCAATGTTTACTTAACTTGCCACGCAGGGCTAAAGAAACAAATAAACTCTTGTTGCGGTTGTATGGAATCGCCGTCGGCTTATGCACGACGGAATATATTTCCCCGAGTAATACCCGTGATGCAAGATATTCCCCTCCCAGGATAGCTATGGCTGCCGTTGTACCGAGACACATACCAGTGGATTCGATTCGAGACGGACAGCCTGCCGATTAGGCGGTTAGCATCAGCGACGTTTGTATGACGATAATAGAGGAGATGTTAATGGGATAAAGTTATCATAAGATAAGCTATTAAATATACGTTTAAATGTCATATGCAATTCAAATTGATATATAAATTATGAGGAATAAAGTTAAAATAAAAAAAATACACTAAATATGATATCTTAGTAATGGATAGTGTGTTTTGAAAGTCAAAAAATATACACGAGTAGCAATCTTAAGAACAAAATTAACTAGATTTGTGGTACAAATAATGACAAAGATGCTAAGAGGGTACAAAAGATGCGCAAGCAGACCCGGTGCTCCAGCCCCCTCACGCCCCCATGGTGGATATGCCATTGGTTAGCATCGAGTTGGTCCCTCGTTCTAATCTCTCAACTCTCGAGTGAAGGATATGGACCAGAGGAGATAATATGGAGTATTTGGTTGATGTTGGCAGTTGGCACTGGTAAAGCTAGCAGAAGCGAGTGGTTAAAGCTTATTCATGTTGAAGTATATTGTCTAACTTTCCTTAACAGTTTAAGTTTTTCGGTGAACTGGTTGATACATGCAACTTTTAATCTAGACCTGTTGTAAAGGGAGATGAAAGCTGCTTTTGACCCAACTTATCCGGGGCGTTTGGTCTTGGTGTCGAGACCTAGATTTTTTTAATACGAACCCTCTGTGTATTTCTGCACCAGTCTCATGATCAGTAGTTAGTGCACACAGTGAAAACATCATTGATAACAAGTCGAAAAAAATATTAATAAACAAATGAGTACCGGCCTTATGGCCACTTAATACAAAAGAGGTTAAAAGATCTTGAGTCTTACAGCAGCGGAAATAAAATGATAAACTCCATGTAGTGGCCCATCAAATTGTCCACCGTCATTCGACTAGGGAGCGCAACCTAGTACTCTGAGTATCATTCATCAAAACCACAGACGATGTAGTCGTATTCATCCTCGGCATCATCGAAGGCTTCTGATATTAATTTTGAGTGTAGCATGTGAGTACATAAAGTACTCCGCAAGTCTTGGGAAATATGCATATGCATGGCTTTAACAATTGGGCATATATGGTTCTTTTGCATAAAATAATATTTTAAGTTTAAACAATTTTCATAAAGTACATTTGACAAAAAAAAGTAATTTCAATAAATAAATTAATTGTATCTCTAGTTGAGGTTCTAGCTGCCAATTGTTAGTATCATGGCTCTAGCCGCCAAGGTTTCAAAGATAGGGCCCTAGCTGCCCAACTAGCTCTAGCTACTAGAAAACTACCTGAGAGTCCCAACTATTCCCGGTTACCAAAATTTACTCTTTTAAAAATAAAACCAAAATCTACTATGTGAAAACGCACCTTGCCCGCCCTTGACCGTGGACACGGCTATTCGAATAGTTTTACACTCTGCAGAGGTTGTACAGCTTGACCCATACAAGATAATCGACCTACAATGTCGGTCATGATATGCTTCCTTGGGTGCACGACTAACCGATTATCACATAGCTTTTACAATACTTTATCCTAACATTAGCCCACCCGATGAGCTTAACCCCGGGTCTTGAAAGTTATTTACCATCGACCCGGAGCTCATCGTTGTGGGGATAACCCGCCTGGACTTGGACGTTATTTACCAACGCCTAGCGCAAGCCCCGACAGACATGGATGTCAATTATCATCGTCTACACTACCTGGATAACTCCCACCATCTACAGCTTGCAGGTGTAATACTAGAATATAGTAAATTATTAGGTCAAATACTTCCTATTTAGGACATGTGGTTGCACGGTATTGCTCAGTTTGAATAATCACAAGTATCGGTCCTTAATATGACTTGGGCGCAACTTAACACAATACAAGATCTCATGCTCTAGCTGCACCCATCTGATCTTACCATCCACCCAAATCTAAAACATATTTCATCATTTTATTTTATTTTCTAAATACTAACATTACCAAATATCATACATTTTTCCAAACAAAGCATAAAGGGTAATAATGATTTTTCTGCCTCGAAGGTTAAATAAAGCCGTAAAGCATGTCTAAGCAATATTACCATATCAATCTATTCTGCAAAATTGTACTCAATGATGCATAATTTTCTACGCTATGGTTACAAAGGTACATGACAACAAATATCAATGATGATAATAACAAACTTTAGTTTTTTAACTAACAACCTACAATTTAAACTTATCATTTAAATAAAATAGCAATGCATAATAATTTAAAACTAAAAATTTAATTTACAAATCATAGGTTCAAAATGGTCAAATGAGACTCGCCTTCGGTAACATTGGAGGTAAGCGCTTCCTGTTGATCTAAACTCGTGTCGGCGACGTTAGACTCTACACGCGCGAATCGAACCAAATAAATAACAAAAATTAAATAAAAACTAAAAATTATAAATAAAATACCAAAAATTAGAGAATAAATTTAGATGAATTTAGGAGAAAGAATCGATGGATTTAGAGTTTGTACAAAGGAGAACGAATATCCAGAAGATTAATAACACATGAAATGATAGTAAATTCCAAAAATGTACTGAACAACAATCCAAAAGTGATAATAAAATAATAAAGAATTCTCTTGTGTATGATGCGTGGGGCCCGGCTGTCATAGATTCTAGGGAAAGCATTGGAAGTCAAGAAAAAATGGGGATCTAAAGGACGAACTCAAGACCTTTGGGCAGGGAGACTAACTTCACTTGCCGAACCAACTGAGCCAACATGCTCAAGTGACAAATACACTAAGGCAAAATAGTTGAAGCAAGGGAACCGAGCTCCGGCCATGGCAGTAGCGCCGACACAGGAGGCGGCGAGGTGGCCAGCCAACGACCAAAATGAAAACCCGTCGGCGTCCTCCACACACTGGTGGTGTTGGTTTGGCCAAAGACGGAGCGAGGTGGTGGCAGCGACGACCAGGGCACACGGTGGCGGCGGCTTGCACGGGACGGCGGCGCTCGGGAGACGGCACCGACGAGGGGAGGTGAGCACGGGGTATGCCTCGACATGGGGATCGCGTAGAGCCGGTCGGTTCGGCCGAGGAAGGTCCGAGGAGGTGCAGCCACGGTGGCCATTGACGACGACAAAGAGCTCACGGTGGCGACATACTCCGGCGACGACGAAAACAAAATCTAGGTGGGGGATAGGAAGAGGATTACTAGGAACACGACGTGACGCGGTTGGCTTGGTCGAAGGATCACCAGAGAGAGAGAGAGAGAGATCAATGCGAGGATGTCGTCGCCGGACTTCGGGAAGGAGGTGGATGGCGTCAGGCGTTCCGGACAAACAGAGGGGAGTTAGGCAATGGGCTTGGGGTGAAACAAAAAGGAGAGTCGGGAACACACGTTGCTCACTTTATACCGCGAAGGGGACGCTTGAGTTGATAGGAAACGCCGCGGGAATAAGGCTACAGATTTCGGTTTGCAAATGAAGAACGGGAAGAAATGGCAAAATTGAATGCAATTGATGGAGGAAACATAAAATTGATGGAGGCATGATGTGGGTGATGACGACGAGGTCGTAACGCCTCAGACGGAATTGATTTTGGTGCAACGAGCACGAAGAAAAGGAGGAAAGAGTGGTGGTCGGGGCTGGGGGAGGCACAGTGAGAGGCAGCACCGGCGGCCGGTGGCGAGGCTGGGAAGGTGGCGGCCATGGAGGCAGTCATGAAGGAAAAAAAGAAAGAACAAAGGGCAACAGCCATGTTGATGCAAAGGAAGAAGATGAAGTGGAGAGAGAAAAGGAAGAAAAATCTAGAAAAAAATTCAAAAACAAAATAAATTCAAAACAATTCCACAAAAATCCTTGAAATCTGAATAAATTTAATAAAATAATTTGAATTTAATTGATATTTATTTTAATCATTTAAAATGTTTTTCTTTTTCTAAAAAATCAAACTAAGCTTTAGTTGAATCCAATAAATTGCAAATGATTCATTTTATTTTTAAAGCTTCAAAAAGACTATTTGAATTACTGGGATCACAAATATAAAAATCTAAATCTTTGAATTAACTATTTTAAAATAAATTTTTGAAAGAGCCGAAATTCAGGATAATACACTCGGGGACTTCGACTAGTGATGGATGACAGCCTGACACTAGGTTTTCTTACCAGTGATCACCAAAACCTGGCCATGATATCTTCCTTTTCTTCTTCTTCTTGAAAAATTAGCCATCAAAAGGTCCTGATCAACCGATCAAAAGATGCTCATGTCGTGCTCAAGAACACAGGGCACTTGCAACAACGCGAAGGATTGTTGCGACTCGTGAGTTGTGGCATCAGAACAGCGGCGTATTAGCTCTCCGAGATTTTGCCACGGGAGTGAAGTCGTGAAGGTTGAACGACAGGTTTGACTTGACTTTGCGCGTGTAAGAATGCAGTTGGCTCGGCGGCTGGAAGCCTGGAAACTACCCGAGTCTTCGGGGCAACTAGGACGGTGCGCCCGTGTTCAGAATGCTGTCATGACGTATAGTTGCTATGGATAAAATAGTGTAATATTGGTGACAATAAAGAGACGGATAGATGCTATATTGGTAGAAGGACCGACATACTTGTTGGTAGTCATATATGACAAACAGTTCATTGTAGAGCGAACATGACATCATGATGACAGACATGAGCAAGAGATTTAGCCGAAGCACAAGATGTAGTATGTAGCCTTAGGAAATTTACATATACTGTGAGTAGCAGCTCTGGAAGTATGTACATATGGTCTGATGAGTAAGTTTATATCCTTGGGTTTGGTATAGATTCATGCAGCATATCAGTAGGAACCCTAAAAAAGTGAGCGCTAAGATCGTAACTGCATAGCGAAAAGACCAAGGAAAAACATGAGATTATACATAGGTATTACCGGTGCGTTAAAAGTCTTTGTTGGCTTGTACATGCTGAGATTTCTGTTCACGGGTTGTCCCTGGTCATGATAAATATGGCGCGACTATATTATACGTTACAAGTCCTTAAAGTAATCAATATAGCTTAATAGTGAGCCTGGATGTTTACATATGCAAAGGAAGGAAAAAATATAGTAACACGAACTAATCACTAGCGCACATAGACACGTGCACACGAACTAAGCAAGATGATCGAGCACAAGACCATGGAACCAACAATTTCAACAACCTGCAGTTGATGGAAACGCTTTTACATGATTAAATTGTCCCTCACAGTATTAAAAACATGCAACACTGAAATACAAGCAGACATGCTATAGATTGCTTTGAGGGTAGGCAGTCATATGCAAAAGGAAGCTACAAATGTTTAGCCTACTCGTGTTATACCCTGGCATAGGATATATGTAAGAAGTATCTAAACCGATGATTGTTGCTCATGTCCACTACGTTTGAAATCGTCCATCTCCAACCGCTAATCAAGATCCTAGATGGTAGGCAGCAAAGTAAATCTATTATAAAAAAAATAATGAAATATATGTAATTACTTAATCATAATTGCACAACCAAAACCACCAAGGTGGTATGCTAAAAACCAAAGGAACACATTGATTTGCCACCAAGGTAATCTAGCATTTGTTCAGATGGGGAAAAAGGAAATTGCTTAGCACTCCTAACTTGGCTTAGGGAAAAGTAATTATGATATGCTAGCTACCAAAAAGCTTCATCAGATAGACATATATCCATACGATAGATTCAGAAATGGCATAATAATAAATCTAAATACGTAAGACTAAAAAGAACTGGAGTATAGCATGCGATCAGCTACGATAATCCAATCTCATATGCAACAGAAAAAAAAACATAAGTAATTACACGAGAAAACCTCAAGTCTCATAAGAGTAGGATGTATACTACATGCATCTTGTAAAGCTGGTTGAAAGAAGGCAAACAAGAGAAATAATAAGGAGTGCACTATTCATTATGTAAAATACTAGTGAGCCTGACACTCTCATAATAATGAAGTTAGAATCATAGCTATCATGACCACACGTTGTAATAATTACTTCCTAATTATTATGTGCCACGGATTGGTTGTGCTGGATTTTTTTTTCGCACACATGAAGCAAAGACATGAAACTATAAATACAATACATTGGCTATCAAACTACAATGATGTGAATCGTTATCAACAACAATAATGCACCCGCGTCATTTTTTAATGTTTAGCTTACCGACCCAAAGGGGAAGTTTTTTACCAAAGGTATAATTGTTTCATAACCTTAACTATATTTGTCTAACCAACGCTTGGGAGAAGAAAGTGAGGCTATAAAGATCATCGAACTAAGATTATTTGATAAGGCGATTCATGCAAGAAAGAACGGGAGAAATAAACCTAATCTTCACTTTTCACAGTTTCTCCATGCATGCCATTTTGTACACTCTGAAAGACCACCTTCGGTGATAACACCATACAGTTTGTTCAAAAGCAAAAAAAAAGGGGGGAAATGAAAATGGGTAGTACTAATCCTCGTAACACAGCAGGCATAGCCTGTTCACACAATCAGATAGCACATCCTACCTCAAACTCAAAAAAAATGATAACCTCAAGTCAAAAAACCTCGCATTATTGTTCATGAATTCCTTCACACACACACATCCTGTTCAACAGCCTAAATGTAATGACATGCATTTGAGGAAGATATCTAAAACAAAGAATAAGAGGAAGATAGCTGCAGCAGCCAACAAAGACAGGAAAAATTATTAATTATGTAAAGAACAACCCACATATGTATAGAAAATCTGAAAGAACTTATCATTTTATTCGAAATGTAGCATAGAGATATTAGAACTAGTAATGTAGAGAAAACCAAGAAAATGACTACCTTGATATCCCTAAAAAATATATCTAACTTCTTGTCTGGTTGGGATAGCAGATAAGAGACGCATGAACCTATCCATAAAACATAAAATTAGTTTCATAACCAAAGAATATAACATTTCTTTTCAGCAATCATCAGCGAAGACTACTACACAGATACTGTGTTATGGGAACCAATTAGTAAAACTGCAAGAATATATGACAGGGAAGTATGCGTGCAGAATCCAACAACCATGCAGACAACAATAGGGTACCAACTCCTCAACATCAGAATAGGCATCTATCAATATTGGAACAGATCGAGCATGAAAGGTTTGCAGTGAACAACAAACACAGATCAGTGTTACGAATAGAGCAGATTCTAGTTGCTCTAGTTATGTCCGAAAAATGAACATTCTGCGAACACCAAACATGTATTAGCTTTGCCTTTGGAACATGCTGTAATTACGCTGAAGAAAGGACCAGATCATTAGACTGCTATTTCTAAGTCTAATTGATAATAGTGACGGAAGTGATGCGGCACACTACCTGTCAGGCGAAAACCGTAAGAAGCTGTTGTCAGTAGGGAAAACAGCAGCCAAATTATTGTATGCTACATTTCTGTTCACGAATACAAGATAATGTCAGCAAAATTAAACAATTCGCCTATGCTTAAAACTTTTGTGGCTGTCAACTTACAAGATACTGAGGCTGAAGAAGTTTATCAGTGAAGAGACATCCCCAGTTATATCGTAATTTTCCAGTTTTCTGCAAGAGCGAATGATAGACAGATGAATCGGAAGTCAATTGAAGCTTACCTTTTGAACCTTCAACCAAGGTTATGAATTAAAAAAAAACTGTGAAGAAAAGATACAACTCGCGGCAGCATCAGATTGTGCAACGAGAGTGTGGTATGGGGGCTCGCGATCGGGTAGGGCTGTGGACCTGTGGTGGACCAAACACGGGGAGGCAACTCGATCGTAGCCATCCATCTTCAAGCTGACGGCTAAGCAAGCGACTGGCCCACAGGCCCAGCTACAGGCCAACCGGACCGGCGACCTCGTTCACGGCGTTTGCGGCAAAAACGCGTACGCGTGGTGCGCTATCACTCGAGGACTAAATGTACGGCAGCTTCCTAAGGTCGCCAAACCCAAACCCACCGGGCTTAATATTAGGCAACATTGAAGTGTTATGTTCCTTATATAAAAAAACATTTGTGTTCTGCAGTGATTCTTTTCTTCTACAGTTTGCAGCATGCCCCACGAAAACCAGGCATGGGGAGGGGAAAAAATGTCTATTCCCTGCATTCCAAACGGGCAATAAGATTATTTTTTATAGATAAAGTGTTGTATATTGACAAACAACGAAAATAGGAAACAGAAATCAGGGTTGGGCCGGACCACCGAACTGGGCGGGCCGAGCCGGTCCAACGGTTACCCTGGGCACCTGGTCACGTACTTATCATAATGCTCCCGCCGCATCTTCCACCTCTCTCTCGAAATAACGAGACAGCGAAAAAGAAAAAAACAAATAAAAAAGAGGAGACGGGAGAGCGGAGAGCCACCGCCCCACCGCCTCGTCTCCCCTCTCCTCGCAGATCTCCCCCGTCTCCGGCCACCATGAACTCCTACTCCGGCGACCGCTCCTCCACCCGCCCCACCACCACCTCCTTCGACTCCTACCAGTTCGACTTCGGCGTCAACACCTCCCGCTCCTCCGGCTCCCGCCCCCTCCGCGACCAGAGGCCAGGCGCCGCCACCAACCCCTCCCCGAGGCCGACCACCACCACATGGATGCACCAGCCCTCCAAGACGTCCTGGACCCACCAGCCGTCCCCTGCCGCGGCGGCGGGATCCGGGCCCACCTCCATGGTCGGCGACATCTTCGGCCGGAGCTGGTCCTCCTCCGCGCCCTCCTCTGGGCTCGGAATCCCCCAGGCCAACAACCCCAGCCTCTTCAGCGACCTCGTCGGCTCCGCGCTCGGCTCCTCCTCCCGCGCCCAATCCAACGCGCCACTCAGATCCGCCCCGCCACAGCCCTCCAAACCGGCCAATCCCAACCCCAACCCTAGCAGCAGCAGCTCTCACTTCTCGATGGGCGGCATGGCGAGCACGCTCCCGAAAACAACCGGGGCGCCGATGGGCTCTGGTGGGTACGGTGTCGGTGGCCGGCCGATGAAGCCGGCGGGCATGGCGTCGGCGGCCGCGTCGCAGCCCATGGGGCAGAAGAAGGATCCGTTCGGCTCCATAGATCCCTTCGCGGCAAAGCAGGCTAGTTCTGTCAAGTCGGATCAGGGGTTCGGGGCGTTCCAGGGCGTGAGCTCGGGTGCTGACGCCGGATTCGGTGGTTTCCAGAGTTCCGGTGCCACGAAATCTTCCAACTTTACACCTCCGCCGGCACCAGCTCCAGCGCCTGCCCCTGCGGCTGCGGCGGTGAACTCTGGTGTGGATCCTTTGGACTCCCTGTTCGCTTCGACCACAGCTGCACGGACTGCCTCTGCGGCGAGTAATGGTGGTGGTGGGGCTGACATGTTTGGTGAGATGGATGATTGGGTGGATGTGGAGGCGGAGGCGGAGTTTGGTGGTGGTGATAGCGGTGGCACAACCACAGAGCTGGAGGGGCTCCCACCGCCACCGTCTGGGTTGACAGTGTCTGCTGCTAAGGCAAAGGGGATGGATAATTACAAGGGTGGGCAGTATGCTGATGCCATCAAGTGGTTGTCTTGGGCTGTTGTACTCATCAAGAAGACTGGGAAAGACGCTGACATTGTGGAGGTGTTGTCATCAAGGGCTTCGTCTTACAAGGAGGTTGGCGAGTACAAGAAGGCTATTGCCGACTGTTCGAAGGTATTGCGTTGTCCCCATAATGTACTTGTTACCATGTGACATATAGGGAGATGTTCCCATGACTTAGTTTTGCTGGTTTTATGTCCTGTGCAGGTCCTAGAGCAAGATAAGGAGAATGTGTCCGTGCTAGTGCAGCGTGCTCTCCTATATGAGAGCACTGAGAAATATAGGCTTGGGGCAGAAGACCTGCGTTTGGTTCTGAAGATTGACCCTGGGAATAGGCTTGCCAGGAGTACGATTCATCGCTTGAACAAGATGGCTGGCTAGATATGTTTTTCCAGTGCCCTTATGTACTACCACTGTAATTCATCCTTGGCATGAGAACTGTTGAGTTACCTTGAATTGTTTTACAATACTTGTGGCTTTGGGGGAATAATCCGCGAGTGTGTTGTTATGAACCATGGGTTTACATCTTTCCATACCGTATATTCTTTGATTTGTATGATCATATGTTGTATCAAACTTACTTAAAGATTTATTACTTTACGGCATGAGGTCTTCTGTTCCAGCCTTTCTCATGGTTGGATGGAAAGTATGTGATGCTTTGACAACATAATGGTATTGATACGACCTTTAGATAAAACTATGTTTCTCTTTGAGAAACAGGTCTTTTACATAGATGGTGTTATTTCCCACCTTGATGAATGTTTGAACTCTTGTTTTGGAATACTCGTTAGCATTTGCTAGTGTTCTTTGAACATTTTTCCTCCCTCAGGTATTAATGCTTTGCTTAATTAGAAGTTTAGAACTTAGGTTCTGGTACATGCTAGGTTCTGGTACATGCTATTTTGCAGTCATGCGCTATATGATTACAAGATATCCATTCTTCTCCCTTCCATGCATCATTTAGGTAGGACAATGCTTTGGGCAGATGAAAGCTATTATTATCCTTGAGCAGATATAAGCTAATGTTGGGGATTTCTAGTACCTGTGGGTAGCTGATGGTTATTTCTAGTTATTTGTGGATTCATTAGAGCAATATGTATTGAGTGTAAAATCTTGGTTTTGACCAAAGTATGTTGTAAAGGAAGGAACTTGTGGCCTAAACATTCAAATGATGCTTGCTATTTGGAACAGTCACATGGACATTGATTGCCAAAAGAAGAACTGTTATTTTCATAACAAAAAGGCTGTTTCGAAGTCTAGAACAACATGATCTACTTGGTCCGTTTTCTATTGCACGAGCTAGGGAAAGCTACCTCTGCTAATTTTAGGTCGGGTTTATGACCACGAACCTCCAAATTTTAGGCTATACTCATAATAGATTGCTCATTGTGTTTTTTCAGGAGGGGTGCTATCTTCCACAAGTTTTCTATACTGAGTTATAGCTAAATGTAGGGGTAGCCTTAAACATGTTCTTTTTGGTAGGATAGGACTGCTTTGCCAATTAAGCATGCGAATTAGATCACTTAATAAAACTTCTTTAGCATAGATACAGGGAATTAAACCTGGTAATATCATGAGGACATAATAGACTACTACTAGAATTGCTGTCATGGTGTGGTAAGCAGATTCTAGATTCATTAGACTGTACATGTACCCTGTGCATATATACCAAAATAAATACATGTAATAAGCTGGTGGTAGTGAAAGCAGCAGCTTGTTGGACCTTCCGTGGAAAGTTGTAATTGAATGTGTTGGACCGTAAAGGCGACTAGAGGGGGGGTGAATATGAGCACACTCACTTTTTCACAAATTATGAACTCAATACAATTTCACTCCAGTAGCTATTAGAAAGCTATGAAGATCAATATACCAGTACAGCGGAAGACTAGTATTGAATCCAATTAAACCCCTAAGCAATGCTACAAAATCAACTAAGATTGCAAACTCACAAGACGCAAGCGGTCGATCATTGGACCCAATCGGTCGGACCGATTGTCGGGCGGTTCGACCGACGTTAGTCTTGGCGGTCGGACCGCTCAAAATCGGTCGACCGGTGATGACGGGCGATCGACCTACCGACTCGAACCGATCCGCAATAAAGAAAATCACCGATGACGAAGTTGCAATTAGGTGAAACTTTGATTCTCAACTCTAATCTTTATGAAACTTTGCACACACCTTCTATATGCTATTGAGGACCTATTCCAATCGAATATTATGATAATTCTTGGAACGATCTTGAGCAATTGCCAATTGATTAACGAAGGTCTAAAACCGCAAGAACGAAAACTTGATCCTAAAGCTTGTTTGTGAGGATTGATGATCAAGATGATGCTAGATAGATTCACACATATCACAGCAAGCTAATTCACGTGAAAGAATCAATCACAAACTCGCGGATCAAAGAAAGCCCTAAAAACACGAAATTGAAAGCAAGAACGAAAAAGAGACTTATCTCAAGCAAACCTTGCATAGATTGATTTCGTGATTGTTGCTGGATTACATCCACACCATCATGGATCAGTGGACAATCAAAGATCACGAAATTCACCACAAACCATCAAGAGCCCTTGCCTCCACCTCAACTCCCCTAAAGACAATTAGGGTTTTGAAACATAAAAAGGCGAGAGAGCAAGAGGTGCAGCCACCATCTCCTCCTATTTATAGTGGAGGCCTAAAACTCTTAGGGTTTGACTTAATTGGGCTCCCGTTAAGGCCCACTAACAAACGGGTCACACACGCACGCTTCGCAAAGCGCCGTCTTTAACCTTTTGACCTAAACCGCTTCACCATGCGTCATGGATTTGCCAATAGGTCACCATTGTCCATCTTGTGTCACACTTGAGTCGTTGACCTCACCCGCATCGTCAATCGCTCGACCTCAACTCTCCGAGTCTAGTCCCGATCCTCCTTGCCGCTGACCGTCGTTGACCACCAAGCAACTCGCACAACCACGCATAAGCAAACACGAATTTGGGAACAAGTTCTTCACAACTTGACCCATGTTAGTCAAAACATGCATCATGCAAAACATATGACATGAAACCACTGACTTTGACCTAACAAATCAACATCGCCACGGTTGGCGGACGCTCAAGTTATTCACGGCCCGACCGCTCCAGTGAGCCGCCGGATCCTTCCCATGGCGGTCGGACCGCTCCTCGTGAGCGGTCGGACCGCCCTGGGACTTAGCCGAAATTCAATCTTCCAAATTCAAACCTTCGAAATTAAAACCAATAGAACTTTTTATCGAGACTCCAAAATCATGAGACCAAGTGCATTGGGATCCCTCACTTGCCTACAACACCTATTTTTGGCCCACTCGTTTTGAACACTTTTAGGTCATCGCCGGTCCGACCGCCCACATGGCCGGCCCGACCGATTTGGGACCGATCGGATCATTGCAAGGACCGGTCGGACCGCCTATCCAAGAAGCTCAGAACTTTGTCGAAAACACGTGAAATAACAAACCGTAAACGCCATTGCCAATTGTCACATCATCCTAAGATCCGAACATATCCCCATGAAATCCACAATCTCCCTTGATGAACACATTGGCAATTATCCGAAAAATGTAAGTAAGAGGTTTGAAAACGAGTTTACTCGCAGCGCACAAAGGCACAACTTGGTCCATAAGCAAGAAAAAGCAATGAAAATGACCAAGCGGCATCGAATAGTATAGGCATGTGAGACAAGGCAAAAGTGAGCATAAAAACTTTGATTTTAAAAGGGTCAAAATTCTCACATGAGGTCCATATGAAAGAACAATTGTTCAATTGACCTATGATCATTGTGAGTATAAAAGAATGCAATTCAAGTTCAGAATATTCAATAAGACAATAAGAATGCAACTCAAGAACTCCCCCTCACTATGATCCTCAATTTTCAAATTTTCGTTTCTCCCCTTTGTACAAACTTCTCCCCAACAAAGAAATATATTCTCATTAACACATCTTCTCTTCTCATTTAACACATCTTCTCCCCTTTGACAATGGATTCATCAAGGAATCACGCCTTCCTCTCATCCAGAGATAACAAATAGAAAATAAAGGAAGAAGCAGAAACAAGAGAAGCATAAAGAGGAATATGCATGAAGTGCAATGGAGTGGCTTCAATTTTTGTATATTTCAATTTTTGATTACACGAAGCTTTGGAGATTACCCAAAAGAACAAGCTAGTATCTCTAATATTGCACAAACAAAGATATCAAGCCCGACGCTAGCAAGATCATGGTAAGACATATATATCAAAGCTAAGCACAAAGGCTCAAAAGTAAAGCAGTAGATTTGATCAATTTAAGCAACGCTTCAAATTCAGCAAGTTCATCAACAGAGATCCTAAAGTGAAATTGGCCATGTCAAAATGTCAAAGTGAGATCGAAAATCTAACAAAGACCACATTAAGAGTCAATCAAGTCCCGTATTGAATCATTTTGCTCAATATTTTGTAAACGCCCATTTGTCAACATTTTTCTCATTTGCATTGAATATTGAAGTTGACTAATGATCTAACTTAGTGACAAGATCCCGGACTAGGAGCCATCCACAAACTCATCCTAAGCTTCACCAAAAGTTGATTAAAGGTATATCTTAGTAAAGAAGATCCGGACTAGGAGCCATCCACAAACTCTTTCTAAGCTTCTACAAGGCGACAAATCTTGAGGTTCATGTCATTTCGACAAGCATCCCCATGAGATCGTTCTGTTCATCAAACTATCTCCAAGTTCATGTCATTTGACAAGGCCTCGTAAGAATAGTTTGGCACAATTTAAGCATAAGACAATCTTGATTTTCATTTTTCACATGAGCAGCTTTAGAATCTCAAGAACACAAAAGCTCAAGTAATGGTCAATTTTAGATCAAAGAGCTAACAAAGCAATTCGACAGGCCAATGTCACAAGAGGAGCACTAATTGCGAACTCGCTAAAACATCCACAAATTGCAATTTCTTAGTTTGAGTTGTTTAAAAGGTTCTAGCTCATATAGCAAAGACTTAGCTACACATGTAAAAGCATGATAATTCTAGCAAGTCAAAGAACTAGACATGACATTGAGCAAGAATTGAAATACAAAAGCTCTAAAGGGTAATAGGCAAAGCTTCATCAATTTTTAAAAAATAAGCGTAAAACCTTATATTACAATGCATCTTTTGGATTTTTCATACCATTTGTTGTAACCACTTGTTGAAGTTTTCATATGAATGCAATATGACACAATGAGATGCAATTAAAAGCCTAAAACCTAAAAAGTTCAAAAGATCACTAAGTTCGTAAAAGAACAATAAAAGATCAAAAGAACAAGGAAAGATAAGAAAAAATCAAACTCCCTCTCAAACCAACCCATAAGGATAAATTACGCCTAACTCGCTTCTTAAGGAGGAAAATCGGTTTGATCTAAAGGCTTGGTAAGAATATCGCCAATTGAGCTTCGGACTCTACGAAGTGCATCACAATATCACCTTTTTCAACATGATCTTTAAGGAAGTGAAAGCGAATGTCTATGTGTTTAGTCCTAGAATGTTGCACTGGGTTTTTAGCAATATTAATAGCGTATGTTATCACGTAAAAGAGGAACACTAGCAAAGTTTAACCCATAATCTTTCAAAGTGGACGCATCCACAAAATCAGCACAAAGAACTAGCAAAGAACTACATACTCCGTCTCAAAGAGTGGATTGTGCAATGTAAGACCGCTTCCTAGAAGACCAAGATACAAGAGAAATGCGAGGAAGTGACAGTGCTCGAGGTACTCTTCCTATCTAACCGACAGCCCGCAAAATCAGAATTTGAAAAACCTCTAATGGACAAAGCTGAAGAGCAGAATACCAAATGCCATATAAGAGGGTAGAGTGTAAATACCGAATATGCGCTTAACGGCTTGGCGATGGGAAGTTCTCGGAGACGCTCAAATCTTGCACAAAGGCATACCGTGAAGTGAATGTCCGGTCTCGAGGTCGTCAAATCATGTATGGAGCCGATCATGTCATGCAGACTCGCGTTGATCGACGACTTCTCCTTCCTCATCCGGATCCAAAGCGATCGAAGTTGCCATGGGAGTGGAAATTGGCTTGCGATCACCCATGTTGAAGCGCTTGAGTAGATCTTTAGTGTACTTCGTCGATGGATGAAAGTTCCTTCCTTGCATTGCTTGATTTGAAGTCCCAAAAGTAATTAAGCTCTCCCATCATACTCATCTCGAATTCCTGGACATAGTGCCGAAAAGTCAAAACAAGAGCATTAGAGGAACCACCAAAATAATATCATCCACGTAAATTTGAGCAAGCAGAAGTCATTGTCACGCCTAAGAATAAATAGAGTTTTATCCACTTTACCCATCTCAAAATTATTTTTAAGCAAGAAGGTCTTAAGTCTATCATACTGTGCTCTAGGGGCTTGTTTAAGACCATATAATGCTTTAGATAGCTTGAAAACACGATTTGGATATTTAGGATCCTCAAAACCAGGGGGTGCTTAACATACACTTCCTCATCTATGAAACCATTTAAAAGGCACTTTTAACATCCATCCGATATAATTTAAAACCTTTTGATGCAAACAAATGCAAGCGAGAATGCGAATGGCTTCTAGTCTAGCAACAGGAGCAAATGTCTCATCAAAATCTAACCCCTCAACATTTGAAACCCCGAGCTACCAATCGGCTTTATTTCTAACCACGTAACCATCCCCACCTTGTTTATTCTTAAACACCCAACGGGTTCCTATAACATTATGACCACTAGGAGGTTCTACTAGGTTCCAAACTTTGTTTCTTTCAAAATTCTCTAACTCCTCATGCATGGCATTTACCCACTAGAATCGGATAAAGCATGTGATATATCGCGGGGTTCAAAAGAAGCAACAAAAGCCGAATGAGAGTAGAGATTTGGATCATTATACCGAGCGAGTGACTCGCTCATGTAGATTACCTATTATCCGCTCCGGAGGATCTTTGTCTCTGAATGCGAAGTGGAGCGCGGGTGAGATGTCGTTTCTTCGACCTCCGCAGTATCGCTGATGATGATGATGCAAACAGGAGCCTCAATCGAAGGTGAAGTAGACGAGCGTGTTCTTGTATCAATATGGGCACCTCAGAAGCAGATGAGGGAATGACATTAGCTTCGTCCTCATCTTCCTCCACAAAAATGCTCTCTGTCACTGTAAATCATCTCAGAGTAATTGATCTAGCTCGTGGCTAGTCTCATCAAAAGTGACATTACAAGTCTCTGAATAATGTTAGTCTCAGATTAAAAACTCGAAAACCCTCGAATGAGCGGGATAACCCGTAAATACCCCATCAAAAGTTCTTGATTCAAATTTATCTAAGTTGCTGTCTTAAGGATAAAACATTTTGATCCAAAACTCGAAAATGCGAAATAGAGGGTTTTCTACCAAAACGAAGCTCATAAGGAGTCTTGCCTAAAGAAGGTCTCAAAAGACACGATTGGCAATATGGCAAGCGATAGCAATAGCTTCGCCCAAAATCTCTTGGTGTGTTATACTGCCTAGCATCGTCCTAGCCATTTCGACTAAGGTCCTATTCTTCCTTTCCACCACGCCATTTTGTTGAGGGACGTGTGGAGAGGAGAAGCGATGCTCAATACCACGCCAAAGACAAAAAGAAGCAAAAGAAGTATTTTTGAACTCCGTGCCATTATCATCGCGAATCGCTCTCAAAGCACCAGAAGCTCGAAGCCAAACGAAGAACAAGGTCATGAAAATAACCAAAAGCTTCATCTTTTGAAGTAAGAAAGAACACCCAAGTATATCTTGAAAGATCATCGACTATGACTAGAATATACCATTTTCCACCAATCGACCGGACTCTAGCAGACCAACAAGATCCATATGAAGCAACCGTCCCGTCCGTCTACCATAACCATAGTCACAAAAGGGTGTGAGGCAAAGAACTTGTTTGCCATGCCTACAGAGCGCACATATGCATCTTTGGCGACTTTGAGTTTAGGCAAACCTCTCATAAGATCAAGGTTGCTAACTCGCGTCGATGATCAAAACCAATGTGCCCCAAACGTCGATGCCAAAGCCGTAAATCAAGAAGATGTAAGCAAACATTTAAGAGATCCAAAGAAGAGATTCGAAAAATCGGCCCAAAATTCTACCAACTCTAGAGATTCCAAACACAAGCTCACCAAGAGAATCAAGCACACGACAAGCATTTTTCTTAAAAACCGCCTCATAGCCATCATCAAGAAGTCGAGAAGCGTAAAGGAGATTATACCTAAGCTTGTCCACAAGAGCGACATCCTTTAGAATGAATTTGTTGTTCACCCTAATTGATCCTGTTCCTTCAATTCGCCCTTGTGTATCATCTCCAAAGGTGATGAAGTCATCACCGTTGCTCGCGTGAAAGAGGTGAACCATTTTGAGTTCCCGGTCATGTGGCGTGAACATCCGAGTCAACGAACCACGTGTTCTTCCCTTTCGCGATAATCCCGAAAATCAAGGAACAAAAGAACGATGTGTCTCAATCATGGGGTTAGATAAACATGATTTAGGAATCCAAGATCGAGACACACGCCCGCAAGGAGTATACAAACCGTAAGTACTATCCTTGATTTCATCTAACATTCGGTTATGAGCAATGTTTAAATTAAAATGAGACTTGAATCGTCCATGGGCGGTCTCGACCGGCGTTGGTGGGCGGTCGAGCCGGCGACCAAAGCGGTCGACCGGTGATCACCAATGATCGACCGCCGATCGATAAACATTAAAATTAGGATATTTAGGAACATAATGATTTGCATGAGAGAAAAATCCTAATCCGTGTTTATTTTTTTAATGTTACCATGTCTCATAGAAGCTCTAGGTTGCATGAATGAAATTCTATCAAAATGTTTCCTATCATTTTTCAACCTACGCCAATGAATTCAATCAAATGTCCACCTTTTTTGCAATAAGTGCAATGGTACTTGGTACCGTAAGAAGCACCATTTGAATTAATACAAGGTTGGGCAAAGCACGCAGATTTAAAAGATGTTTTTTTGGGTTGGGTTTTGAATTCAATTAAACCTTTTCCAAGACTTGAATGACTTTTGGGTTTGAATTGTCTTGAAAAGAATTGAATCCTAAACCTTGCTTCTTATAAGGAGTTTTAGACTTGTCAAGAATCATGTTTAATTGTTTCTTACCTTTAGAAAATTTCTCTAATGTATCATGAAGGTAAGCATTTTCTTTTCTCAAGTTAACACAAGCATTACAAGTTTTATTCATAGATTTTTCCTTATACAAAGCAATTTCAAGCTTAAGAGTGGAACAAGAAGCACAAGTAGTATTTTCAATATTGTCCTTAAGCTTAGCATATTTGACTCTAGCGACTTCTAAGATATCTTTGATTTCACGCTCTTTTCTAAACATGAAGTGCAAGGGCTAGAATCAAATACATCAAAAGCAATCAATTTACTAGATTCTAAACATTTTCACAAGGAGCACTTTTAATTTCATTTAGTTCAGATCTAGCATTCTCAAGTTGTTGTATGTGAAATGTTATGAGCATATTGTAACTTGGTAATTTCGAATGCATAGCATGACAAGATAAACATTCATCGAGTTCAAGAGTCTTAGCAGTTTTAAGCTCTACTTTGGTTTGCTAATCTTTGACTCTAATTTCTTATTTTTGTCATAACAAATTCTAGCGCTTCATCTTGACTAAGCAATTGTTCAACTATAGAATCATATTTAGCGTAAAGCTCATCATAAGAAAAAGATACCTCATTATCATCAATATCGTCAAGTGTCACCATGAAGCACATGCCGGTGAAGTCTTTGGCCTTCCCTTTCTTTTGCCTTGAGGATCTCCTCCTCCTTGTCCTCCTCACTCCCGATATCCACATCGCTCAAGGATTGATCCTCAAAGCGGCAAGGACCCGGTGAGCACCTTCACAAACTTATTAGCCTCATACCTTGATTTGTTGAAAGGAGGCTTCTTCCAAGTAGCTTTCCTTCCTTATGATTGCTCTTACCTTTGACTTGGGGCAATTTGCGGATATGATTGAGCTCACCACATTCATAGCATGTCACCGACCACCTCTTTTTGTTTCTCACATTATTGTAGGCCCGTGTGAATTTTTTAGCTAGAAGAGCTAACTCGCTTTGAGAATACTTTCAAGCTCCTCTTCATGAATAGCAGATAAACAAGCAAATGAAAATCCGAAGAAGATTCAAAAGAGTCATCAAAAGCCTTTTGAGAGGATCCGCTACCAAAGCTAAATTATCTTTCTTGGGATGATCAACTCTTTTAATTTCATGAGTCTTGAGTTTACTATAAAGCAATTCTAAAGTAAGACTTGAAAGATCAACATTTTCCTCTATAGCAAGAGCCTTCATCTCCCACTCCTTGGTGTTGATTGCAACCAAGAGATGGGTGGCATTTTCAGATTGAGAATATTCAATATCAACGACTTTCATTTGATTAATTACTTTATTAAAGCGATGAAAATGTCATCGATGCTCTCTCCAGACGCATCTCGAATTTATTGTATTCACGCTTGTAAACTGTTTGGCGCACCTTTTGATTTGGGACGAACCTCATGATATGTTTCGAGAGTGTTCCAAATTTCATGCGCAGATTGAAAGATTGCAAATTCTATCATATTCTTGTCTACCAAGTGCACCATATAAAAGATTCTTAGCCTTATTGTTGTTAGCCAAAAGAATTGCGTAAGGTGTAGTAATTTCAGAATAACCAGTGGGCTCTAACAACATCCCAAATAGCTTGTCCTCGCTCCCAAGAAAGACGCGCATACGATTCTTCCAATAGGCATAATCGTGCCCATCGAAGATATGCGGTTTAGTAGAAAACTTATCCATCGCCAAAGTTCGGTGACCGGTTAAGATCAAGATTGAACTAACCGGCTCGATACCACTTGTTGGACCGTAAAAGCGACTAGAGGGGGTGAATAGGAGCACACTCACTTTTCACAAATTATGAACTCAATACAATTTCACTCCAAGAGCTATTAGAAAGCTATGAAGATCAATATACCAAGACAAATGGAAGACTAGTATTGAATCCAATTAAACCCCTAAGCAATGCTACAAAATCAACTAAGATTGCAACGACTCACAAAGACGGGCGGTCGATCACTGGACCCAATCGGTCGGACCGATTGTCGGGCGGTTCGACCGACGTTAGTCTTTGGCGGTCGGACCGCTCCAAAATCGGTCCGACCGGTGATGATCGGCGATCGACCCACCGACTCGAACCGATCCGCTTGATAAAATCGGCCCGATGACGAAGTTGCAATTAGGTGAAACTTTGATTCTCAACTCTAATCTTTATGAAACTTTGCACACACCTTCTATATGCTATTGAGGACCTATTCCAATCGAATATTATGATAATTCTTGGAACGATCTTGAGCAATTGCCAATTGATTAACGAAGGTCTAAAACCGTAAGAACAAAAACTTGATCCTAAAGCTTGTTTGTGAGGATTGATGATCAAGATGATGCTAGATAGATTCACACATATCACAGCAAGCTAATTCACGTGAAAGAATCAATCACAAACTCATGGATCAAAGAAAGCCCTAAAAACACGAAATTGAAAGCAAGAACGAAAAGAGACTTATCTCAAGCAAACCTTGCATAGATTGATTTCGTGATTGTTCTTTGGATTACATCCACACCATCATGGATCGATGGACAATCAAAGATCACGAAATTCACCACAAACCATCAAGAGCCCTTGCCTCCACCTCAACTCCCTAAAGACAATTAGGGTTTTGAAACATAAAAGGCGAGAGAGCAAGAGGTGCAGCCACCATCTCCTCCTATTTATAGTGGAGGCCTAAAACTCTTAGGGTTTGACTTAATTGGGCTCCGCTAAGGCCCACTAACAAACGGGTCACACACGCACGCTTCGCAAAGCGCCGTCTTTAACCTTTTGACCTAAACCGCTTCACCATGCATCATGGATTTGCCAATAGGTCACCATTGTCCAACTTGTGTCACACTTGAGTCGTTGACCTCACCCGCATCGCCAATCGCTCGACCTCAACTCTCCGAGTCTAGTCCCGATCCTCCTTGCCGCTGACCGTCGTTGACCACCAAGCAACCCGCACAACCACGCATAAGCAAACACGAATTTGGGAACAAGTTCTTCACAACTTGACCCATGTTAGTCAAAACATGCATCATGCAAAACATATGACATGAAACCACCGACTTTGACCTAACAAATCAACATCGCCACGGTTGGCGGACGCTCGTTATTATCGGCCCGACCGCTCCAGTGAGCCGGTCGGACCGCCATGGCGGTCGGACCGCTCCTCGTGAGCCGGATCGGACCGCCTTTGGGACTTAGCCGAAATTCAAGCTTCCAAATTCCGAAACCTTCTGGAAATTAAAAACCAATAGAACTTTTTACTGGAGACTCCAAAAATCATGAGACCAAGTGCATTGGGATCCCCTCACTTGCCTACAACACCTATTTTTGGTCCAGCTCGTTTTGAACACTTTTAGGTCACCGCCGGTCCGACCGCCCACATGGCCGGTCCGACCGATTTGGGACCGGTCGGACCGCCGTGCAAGGACCGGTCGGACCGCCTCGCCCAAAGAAGCTCAGTAACTTTGTCGAAAACACGTGAAACAACAAACCGTAAACGTCATTGCCAATTGTCACATCATCATAAGATTTGGAACATATCCCCATAAAATCCACAGAATGTGGTACTCAATATTGCTTCCTATTGTCTAATTGTTACGCCTGCTTTAAATCTATATCTTCCAGGCTGCTATGTGATGGCGCTTTAGAATTTCTTTGATGCTTTTGAACTTTTGGTACAGAAGCTCATAGCATGGGTGAATACGACTGAATCACTGAATGTTTTGTACATTGAACATCATTGGTTTCTAGTCTTCTACTATATTGACTCTAAGCGCGGTCAAGTCTTCATGAACCTGCGCTGATTTCATTTGGCCAGCGCTTCACCACTGTGTAATGCAGTGCTTTCTTCCATTCTTGGTTTGTCTACGCCTGAAGATTATGTGAATCCCGTGCGGCTACTTTGTTTTGCTTTGGGAAGTACCCGTTGAGTGTTACTTCATTTGGCCTCAGCACGAGACAGTGTTTTGTGCAAACCGCGGTGGTTTCTTCCATTCCTGGGCTGACGATGATATGAATCCCGTGCGGCAACTTCGGTTTGCTTTGGGAAGTACCTGTTAACTGCACGGCTGTGCAATTCAGTGTTGTGCCCCTTCAGGTGTCTGTAGTAATGCGTTGTAAAGCAAGTTTTTGCTTGGTAACACAGACTTAATCACTTAACAGTACACTGCCGGTGCCTTTGACGCTGTTTCGCTCTCGCGCTCATGCTTCGATAACCTTGCTTCATGAAACTTTATCAAGATCTTTCCGTTAAAGCTTCTTTGCGATCGATAATTTTAGGCAAAGTTGGTTAAAAGATATAACAATTTTGTGTTATTGATAGTAGGATATCTAAATTTCATGTTTGCGTTAAAGACACTATAATTTTGCGAATTTTTTTGTGAGAAACTTATTAAAATAATGTATCTAACTTGAAGAGGAGACAGAAGGTGGATGAAGACTATTTTGCCATCTTCATCTCTCTCTCCCTCCCTTCTCTCTCCCTTCTAACCAGCCTCCTCCCCTCATTCACCAGAGCCATAGTCATCACCCCCTCGAGTGCCAAGGCCGGTTTGAGCACACCTTGCACCGGGTCGTTCGCGCCATCGGTGGTGAAGGCGGTGGCCACGTCGCCACAACGCGAGGGTGCAGAGGAATTTCGGGCGTCGGTCTTCTCGCCCTCTACATCTTTGTCGCCATAGTTTCACGCATTGCAGGCATGCTTGTGCACCATCTGTCGTAGGTGTCACCGTCAGCAGGGGAGGAGGAGTCGGTGATGCGCTGCTGAGCACGAAGGAGAAGCTCTAGGTGGGGGAGGTGGTGATGGTGCTACGTAGTGGTGTCAAGGGCAGCGGGGCTAGCACTATTGTGCATGGTCTCTAGAGGTCCCATGGTGGTGCTGAGGGAGCCATTGGTGGTGCCGGTCTTGGTGCAGGCAGTGGACAAGATGGTCGACCACAGGCAGGGGTGCGCTATTGGCGTCCTAGCCGCCATCTACAGGCTCCGACGGCGGGAGAGAAAAGGTAGAGGAAGAAGAAGAGGAAAGTTGTTCTTCTCTGCCGAGACCCACTGGAGAGCTGCCGACGTCGAGCCGCGCCGCCGCCCTTGTCTCCGCCTTCGGTGACCCGCCGTGTTTGTGGTCTCCTCGCCAATTCGTCCACGCCACGAGGTACGCCTCATCGCATTAATGCTTTCCCCACCTTCACCCGTCCCCTCCCCTGTAGGCCACCGCCATCGAGCACCACCGCCTCACCATGGTCGTCGCCATCGAGCACCATCGCCTCACCATGGCCGCCACCGACACCGGCTTTCCCAGCGTGTGACGACCCGCACCATTTACATATTTCTTAACATAAAACATTTCCATTTCATTGCATCAAAAGACTTTACAACATTCGTTTCTGGGCATTTACAATGTTTTGGCAATAAATAACTACAACTCTAGTTCTTCTCTTCTTCTTGTCGTCTGTAGTAGCCGTCTCTTCGTCGCTGGTTCTTTGAGCGCTCGCCGTAGAGCCACCTCGTGATCCATTTTTCCTCGCCGCAAGAAAACCAAAGAATCGATTAGTAATCATAGTCAAGAGTATTCCGGTGGAGATGAGTATATAAAGGTTAGAGCATAGAAAGTGGCCGTCGATTTCCGAAGTGCGAGAGTATCCGAGTACCACGAGTAGTCGGTCCCTTGGCAATCAAGATCCCTGCACCAACCGAGTCGATCGGCCCTTGATCGCCAAGATATCCGGACCACCCAAGATCCTTCGACATCTGTCACTACGTGGGTCTCATCATCCCAAGCACTATGAAAACCTAAGCACCCACTAATTGCATTTGCCAAGCCACAAAGGCAAAACCTCAAGACATACCCGGTAACCACACCCTCACCAAGCCTCACCGGTGCAAGAACCATTTTTCCGAGCCTCAAAATATCACGCCACAGAGACCAAGAAGACTGGCAAGTGCGGCTCCCGGCCGAACCCACGTAAAGCAAAGAACAAGCCCAAGAATGCATTTCCCCCCAAAGAAGTGCATTTCCACCAGAATAAAGAAATTGCTCAAAGCCAAGAAAGACAAATGCAATTCCCCAAAGAATACACCCCCTTTCCACAAATTTAGCACCAAGAAATAGTCAGAATAAATACACCTCCTTTTCCCAAACCAAAGAAACACCAAAGCTGACCCCACAAAGAATGCATCTCCCCAAAGAAACAAAGAAGACCCCACGGTGCATCTTCCTGCAGCAAAGCAATGCAACAGTGAGCAAATGCATCCTCGGCAAAGACAAAAGCATGGTGGCCCAAAATCACCTGTGGAAGTCATTCACTCCCCATTTAAACTCCACAAAGGTACGGATGGAGGATAAGATCATAGTAAAGGTAGAAATGAACAGAGCTTAGTAAAACAATCTGACTGACCAAGAGATAAGAACAAATGAGTACCCTTCCCAAAGAGAATCCATTCCCTAGCCGAAAACCTCCCCCGGCCGAAAACCTCCCCGCCCAAAGACACCACCATACATCCCCTCAACCATTGCACCCAAAAAACCAGGCAAAGAAACCAAAAAGCCACCCTGTGTTCTTCCCCAAGCCATTCCCCATTCCAAGCTAACACACAAGAGCCCTTCCAGTGCATTCCCCTCCTCCCACTCTTCCCACAGAAGGAGCAAGAACACAGAGCAAGAGGCCAAGACTGTGGAGCGGGAAGAAGGCCACAACCAAGCACCGTGTAACCACAGAGCAAGAAGGGAACCACCAAGCAGACACCAGAGCCGAGGAGAGCACCAAGAAGCGGCACTTCCATCCCTCCTAGCCCGGTTTCAAAGCAAAAGGTGAACCCAAATCCCACTAGTGTGCAATCGCCATTTTGCACTGACTTATCAATCTCATTTGCATCACAAGACAAAGAATCCATTCTCATCACAGAGCAAGGGACCAGGAGTAGAGAAGAGAGGAGTATTACCACCACAGTAGAGTCATCACCAAAGAACCCCATTCATGGCCGAACCACCCCATCAACCCCAAAGATGGCGAACCACCCCATCAACCCCAAACCACACTACGAACCCCACCAAAGAACCCCACCATAACCAATCCACCCAAACTTTCAACTTGAGTATCCATCAAATTAGTATAAGCATTATCATCAACCAAATCGACTAAAGAATCAACCTTAGCAAAATCATTAAGCGTAATCAATCGGTAATGTAGGGCTTAGGGCACCAGGAGAAGAACCGAGGTGAGAGACTGTGGCCGAGCGTAACCGAGCGGGCGCAGGCGCGCAGCCAGAGGCGGTGACTGAGCCCAGAGCGCCGGGCGGTCGGAGGCTGTGGCCGGCCGAGAGCTGCACGCCTGACCGAGAGAGAGAGAGAGAAAAGGGGGTGTGAACCAAACCGGTGAAGCCTTAGGGAGTTGAGCAGGCCGGTGGAGCAGTGGGCGACTGGAGGCGATGGGGAGAGCCAAAGCGGCGGAGCGCGCGCAGGAGGAGCCGAGAAGAAGAAGAGTCGGGTGAGACCGAGAGAGAGAGAAGGGGAAGGGGAAAGAGACGGGAGGGGAAAACAGCGGCCGGGGTTGGGTTAGGTTAGAGAGGAGGGGGTAATTTGGTAATTTGATAGAGAATTAGGGTTAGGAATTAAGGGGATTAGCCGAACAGGTTAGGTTAGGTTAGGCTAGGGGTAGATTAAGGAAAATGGTAGGGTTAGGATTAGAGAGATGTTTAGTTGGTTTTGCAGTGATTAAGGGTTTAGTAGTGTAGTAGTTAGTCAGTTGACTAGAAATTCGGATTAGAAGCCAGTTGTTTGATTTTTGAGTATAGAGCCGGTTTAGCCTAGTGGTAGTGTTGTCGAATGTTAGGGCGTGAACTAGGCCGTCGCGACTGTTAAGCGAGTCAGTCGTAAAACGATTTTTAGCGGGAGAGTGCTAACTGGGTCAGTTCCAAAAAGTTTTATTAAATTAAAATATTGGCTAACATAGGAGTTGTCTTAGCATTCTATGCGTCTATTATTACTCAAACTCAACTAAATATTTATTTATATACTATTCGTGCTACCGCTTTGCTACAGAAGACAAACCAGTGCCGACAGGAGAAGCTGATAAGAGATCCGTCATCGTCGACCTTTCCAAAAATTCTAAAGGCAAGCGATCCTCTTGAACATCAATATAGCTAATTTAAATGTAAACCGTATATTGCTCTATCATATATGTACTGCATCAAAACTATTTCTCAAAATCAAATTGGATTGAGATGATGAGAAAGATAAGAAAGATGAGAATGAGAATGAGATGAGAATTACTATGTGGGTAAAGGGGGCCTTGATAGAGAAAAGAGATGATGATGATGATGATGATGATGATGAGATGGGACTCTTTACCTACAGCTATAATATAAGGACTAACAAAACTCTTACTCGGTCAGATGCCGTAAAATCAGTGCCAACCATTTCCCGTTTGTGGGCGAAAATGCTACTGCTTACGTAATTACGTTCTCCATTAACGGAATGTTGGACACGGAGGATAGCCGGTCCAAGGTGGAGTGTTGGGCTCGGAGGATAGCCGCCCAACCAACATTGTTGGAACTCGGTGGAGGACTGGTGCGCGCCAGACACCGACGGAAAACAATGGGTGGAGACTTAATCACGTAACTCGAAAACGCCTCAGATTCGAACTTGAAGTCGCATCAAAGGAAATGCGATGGACCTAGCTCATAAAGAGTTCGGGATAGCTATGGGTAAAGTGGCGCAAGCTCGCGCAGATGCTATACAAATCATGAATTCATGCCAGTCTCTTGGATTGGAGTCTACGGGAACCGCTAGGGGTCTTTCTTCTTTCCGAGTGACTAGTAGTATTTTCGTAATTAAAATTGCAACTTAATGTTTTAATGTTTATTTTCGTAATGAGATGATTTTAGAATTTGTGATAAAGAACCGTAGATCACCATGCGAAGGCATTGTTTGCTATTAATGCTTCTTTGAGTACTTCAGACTCAACCTTGTTAGTATTCTCCTTTGTTAGATCCTAGTCCCACGGAGCTATCCCGAGTGGGACGAAGGACTTGCAGTACCAATGCAAAGAATAGGAGGAGAAGGCATCAGCGGCGAGGACTTAAGCGAGATGGAAGCCATCTTTGACTCGTGGGACGAATAGGAGGGCGGTAGTCCAGAGCAGACTCCAGAGGCGGAGAAGCTCCCTTTTGAGTTGTGTAATAGCTTTAGTAAGAACCCTAGTCTTATGTGGCTACTACTGTAATAAAGATGTACGGTTTCTATTTTATTGTTCACGCGCAACTCGATAAAATGGCTTGCTATTCGTCGGGCGGTGTTCTACCAGGCATTTAATAGTAATCCGTATGCCTAAGTGTGATTACCCTAGGGGTAATGACACGGGGCGTCACAGGTGGTATCAGAGCAATAAGATCGGGCCACGCTAATAAAATAGAAACTGTAGCAATACCTTAAGTATGCCCTTCTTGCTTGCTATATTGCACTAAATATTTTATTAATCCTTGCCTTCATTTCAATTTCGATTCCAAACCACCCTCTTTCAAAAAAATATATTATGTTGAAAAGCTTACCTCTTCTTAAAGTGACATTCCTGCTAACGTAGAACCATCTCTAAGTTAGTTTTTCTCTTTCGAGAAAGTGCGGGGAAACGCGTTGTTGTCATAGGATCAGTGTGGTTGTCTTTTGTGAGTAGATGGTTAGATTCCAACTCAACCTAGGATAGAAAATATAGGTCGTGGATGCAAGTACCATAAGGTTTAGAGCCTAGTGCCCGGACTAGAGGCATGGAGTAGAACTACGGTATGGACTCGCTTCCAATTTTGGACAAGTCTCGACCATACTCTTTAGCTTTACCTCTTCTTCTATATCAAGGTGTCCTATCTCACTTCGCACATTAGATTTTTGACGAGTGGTTCGTGGCACTCGAGCGCAGTAGCTCGCGCACTACCAGAGCGAAATCTCGGGCGACTCAGAATGAACCCCGAGCGGTCCCAAATATGTGATTTGGGTGGACTCGAGCAGATCTCGAGCGTGCACAGGCACGTGATCCGTGGTAGCATAGGTTCGCACTCGAGGCAAGCTCGAGCAAATCCCAAACCTGTGGATTTGGGCGGTCTTGAGAACGGATCTCAAGCGTGATCGAGCACGAAAGACTCGGCTAGTATAGGGTTTGGATCTTTTGCATCTCATTGTTTCTTGATTTTTATTTGATTATCTGTGCATGTCATAATCCAACTCACCCGCGGTTAACCTCCTGCCAGATAAGTGTATTACCTCCATTTCTACTCCAACGGTATTAAGGAAGATGGAAGGTCAAGGAAGTCAAGATCGCATTGAAATTGAGATCGACTTCGCCGCATGGGATACCCCACAGAATCCAAAGTGAACCCCAATGAGTCAAGACTGATCAACCTCCGCACTACTACCATCCCAGAAGAACCAAAACAGACCACCCACCATAGCAACAGATCCCCTAGGCATAATGGCTGATGTACTCATATTCTTAGAAAACTCCAGAAAAGAAGCCCAGGAGAACCAAAACCGTTTCATGGAAGCTCTATTAACCCGAGTAGCACCTACCACCTCTCAACCAGTCCGTGGGGTTAGTCTGGGTGATTTTCTCCAAACTCACCCTACCACTTTTGCTAAAGCTACTGATCCACTGGACGCGAGTGATTGGTTGGTGGAGATAGAGAAGAAGTTGGATAAAGTAGGATGCTCAGATGTGGAGAAAGTACGGTATGCTTCACACCAGCTGACCGGACCAGCAGCTACCTGGTGGCTTAACTACAACCGCAACCGTGTCAGTGAGCAACCCATCACTTGGGCTGAGTTCAAGGTACGCTTCACCGAAACACATGTGCCTACTGGAAGAATGGAATTGAAGAAACGGGAATTTAGAGCTCTAACTCAAGGCGGGAAAAAGATGGTGGAATATTTGAGTCAGTTCAACGATCTTTCCCGCTACGCTCCAGCTGATGTCGACACCGAGGAGAAGAAGATAGAGAAATTCCTAGATGGAATGCATCCATATCTGAAAATGCTCCTATCCATCCACAAAATCACTGAATTCCAAGATCTAGTCAACAGAGCCATAATTCTGGAGAATGAATACTCCAACCTCACCGAAGAGCGACGGAAGAAGTCCAAAACCGATCACCATTTTTCATCTGCTCCTAGACGTCATCCCTTTGTGTCGCAGCAACCGCCACCAAGATATAGACCACCTCAGCAGCGACCCTTCAACCCACTTTTTCGCACCCAAAGAAACCAACAAAGAACCAAGACTTCTAGCAATTAAATGTGGGAAGTGTAGAGGAAACCACCTGACAAAGGATTGTCTGAAGAATACAGGTGCATGCTTCAATTGTGGACAGTTTGGACATCGTAAAATTGATTGCCCTAATCCCCGGAGGACATTTGGAACTCCACCACAACTAGCATTTAGGCCAAGACCACCTGCTCCAGCACCACCACAACTCACCTATATGAAGTGATCAAGACAACCAACTCGTCACGAAGGAAGTCGAAAGGAGAAGCAGACACCTATCACCCATGACCGCCAAACATTGAGAAGCATCGGGTGTAATAACAGCACGTTATTACTTCCACTCTCTTCGGATATTATTCCTTTAAATGCTGAAAGAACCCACTCCTTTTATCTTCTGAATCACTAGTGAAGAATTTTGCAAATTCTGAATTTTTGGAAAAAAAAATCCCTGGGAGTGAACCCACTAATTGGAATAGTCATCTGCTCTCCAAATAAGTATAGATGGCGTATTCCAGCAAGCTTCCACCAAAAAAGTCAGTCAGGACCCAACCCTAATACCTCAATATTCGAACCTAGAGGGAACCATTTGAGGTGACCCTCACCTTTCTACACAAATCTCGACCCTTCTCTGCAAGATGTTCAACTTTCAAAGGACCCCCGTGAAGACTCTGGCTACAGAAACCTGTCAGTTAAGGAACCCGAAGTTTTGACCAAAAGAGATACAGTGGAAGGATCACCCCGTCAGCAAAGCTTCGTGGAAAAAAGAGGAAGCACTACGCGAGCCTAGCCCAAAAACCCCCTCCACAGTGATTGCAATTTCGGGGACGAAATTTTTCCAAGGGGGGGAGGATGTGACGACCCGCACCATTTACATATTTCTTAACATAAAACATTTCCATTTCATTGCATCAAAAGACTTTACAACATTCGCTTTCTGTGCATTTACAATGTTTTTGGCAATAAATAACTACAACTCTAGTTCTTCTCTTCTTGCTGTCTGTAGTAGCCGTCTCTTCGTCGCCTGGTTCTTTGAGCGCCTGCCCGTAGAGCCACCTCGTGATCCATTTTTCCTCGCTCGCAAGAAAACCAGCAATCGATTAGTAATCATAGTCAAGAGTATTCCAAAGGAGCGAGTATATAAAGGTTAGAGCATAGAAAGTGGCCGCCGATTTCCGGCGAGAGAGTATCCGAGTACCGAGTAGTCGGTCCCTTGGCAATCAAGATCCCTGCACCAACCGAGTCACGGCCCCTTGATCGCCAAGATATCCGCACCACCCAAGATCCTTCGACATCCGCATACTTCAGGTCTCATCATCCCAAGACTATGAAAACCCAAGCATCCACTAATTGCATTTGCCGGCCACAAAGGCAAAACCTCAAGACATACCCCCAGAACCACACCTCACCAAGCCTCACCGGGTGCAAGAACCATTTTTCCGAGCCTCAAAATATCACGCACAGAGACCAAGAAGAGAGTGCGGCGGCCCCGGCCGAACCTACGAGCAAAGAACAAGCCAAGAATGCATTTCCTCCTCAAAGAAGTGCATTTTCAGAACAAAGAATGCTCAAAGCCAAGAAAGACAAATGCAATTCCCCAAAGAATACACCCCTTTCCACAATTTAGCACCAAAGAACTAGCCGCAACAAATACACCTCCTTTTCCCAACCAAAGAAACACCAAAGAACCACCACAAAGAATGCATCTCCCCAAAGAAACAAAGAAGACCTACCAAGTGCATCTTCCCCCAGAAGCACCTGCAGCCAACAGCAAATGCATCCTCGCAAAGACAAAAGCATGGTGGCCCAAAATCGCCTGTGGAAGTCATTCACTCCCCATTTAAACTCCACAAAGGCATGATGGAGGATAAGATCATAGTAAAGGTAGAAATGAACAGGAGCTTAGTAAAACAATGCATGACCAAGAGATAAGAACAATGAGTACCCTTCCCAAAGAAGAATCCATTCCCCGGCGAAAACCTCCCCGCCCAAAGACACCACCATACATCCCTCAACCATTGCACCCAAAGAAACCTGTGGCAAAGAAACCAAAGCAAAGCCACCCTGTGTTCTTCCCAAGCCATTCCCCATTCCAAGCCAACACACAAGAGCCCCTTCCAGTGCATTCCCCTCCTCCCAGCTCTTCCCAGCAGAAGGAGCAAGAACACAGGAGCAAGAGGCCAGCACCAGGAGCAGGAAGAAGGCCACAACCAAGCACCATGTAACCACAGAGCAAGAAGGGAACCACCAAAGAGACACCAGAGCCGAGAGAGCACCAAAGAAGCGGCACTTCCATCCCCTCCTAGCCCGGTTTCAAAGAAAAGGTCAACCCAAATCCCACTAGTGTGCATCGCCATTTTGCACACTTATCAATCTCATTTGCATCACAAGACAAAGCAATCCATTCTCATCACAGAGCAAGGGACTGGGAGTAGAGAAGAGAGGAGTATTACCACACACACTGAAGTCATCACCAAGAACCCCATTCATGGCGAACCACCCCATCAACCCCAAACACTACGAACCCCACCAAGAACCCCACCATAACCAATCCACCCAAACTTTCAACTTGAGTATCCATCAAATTAGTATAAGCATTATCATCAACCAAATCGACTAAAGAATCAACCTTAGCAAAATCATTAGCGAGTAATCAATCGGGTAGTAACCGCTTAGGGCACCGAGGAGAAGAACCGAGGTGAGAGACAGGCCGAGCTGTAACAGGGAGTCGGGCGCAGGCGCAGCAGAGGCGGCCGACTGAGCCCAGAGCGGTCGGCGTCGGAGGCTGGCCGGCCAGAGCCGCACGCCTCTGGACCGAGAGAGAGAGGAGAGTAGAAAAGGGGGTGAACCAAACCGTGAAGCCTCGTGGAGTTGAGCAGCCGGTGGAGCAAAGGCGACCGGAGGCGATGGGAGAGCCAAAGCAGCGAGAGCCGCAGAGGAGCCGAGAAGAAGAAGAGTCGGGTGAGACCAGAGAGAGAGAGAAGGGAAGGGAAAGAGACGAGGGAAAACAACAGTAGGGGTTGGGTTAGGTTAGAGAGGAGGGGTAATTTGGTAATTTGATAGAGAATTAGGGTTAGGAATTAAGGGATTAGCCGAGCAGGTTAGGTTAGGTTAGGCTAGGGGTAGATTAAGGAAAATGGTAGGTTAGGATTTAGAGATGTTTAGTTGGTTTTGCGGTGATTAAGGGTTTAGTAGTGTAGTAGTTAGTCGATTGACTAGAAATTTGGATTAGAAGCCGATTGTTTGATTTTTGAGTATAGAGCCGGTTTAGCCTAGTGGTAGTGTTGTCGAATGTTAGGCGTGAACTAGGCCGTCGCGATCGTTGTTTAGTCATCAGAAACGATTTTTAGCGGAGAGTGCTAACTGGTCGGCCCAAAAGTTTTATTAAATTAAAATATTGGCTAACATAGGAGTTGTCTTAGCATTCTATGCGTCTATTATTACTCAAACTCAACTAAATATTTATTTATATACTATTCGTGATACCGCTTTGCTTATGTAAGACAAACCAAAGGCTTATGTGAGAAGTCGATAAGAGATCCGTCATCGTCGACCTTCCAAAAATTCTAAAGGCAAGCGATCCTCTTGAACATCAATATAGCTAATTTAAATGTAAACCGATATTGCTCTATCATATATGTATCGTGATCAAAACTATTTCTCAAAATCAAATTGGATTGAGATGATGAGAAAGATAAGAAAGATGAGAATGAGAATGAGATGAGAATTACTATGTGGGTAAAGGGGGCCTTGATAGAGAAAAGAGATGATGATGATGATGATGATGATGATGAGATGGGACTCTTTACCTACAGCTATAATATAAGGACTAACAAAACTCTTACTCGGCCGATGTCAGAAATCGGTACAACCATTTCCGCTTCTACGGCGTAAAATGCTACTGCTTACGTAATTACGTTCTCCATTAACGGGAATGTTGGACACGGAGGATAGCCGGTCCAAGGTGGAGTGTTGGGCTCGAGGATAGCCGCCCAACCAACATTGTTGGAAGGTGCGCGCCAGACACCGACGGAAAACAATGGGTGGAGACTTAATCACGTAACTCGGAAAACGCCTCAGATTCGAACTTGAAGTCGCATCAAAGGAAATGCGATGGACCTAGCTCATAAAGAGTTCAGGATAGCTATGGGTAAAGTGGCGCAAGCCTGCGCAGTGCTATACAAATCATGAATTCATGCCAGTCTCTTGGATTGGAGTCTACGGGAACCGCTAGGGGTCTTTCTTCTTTCCGAGTGACTAGTAGTATTTTCAGAATTAAAATTGCAACTTAATGTTTTAATGTTTATTTTCGTAATGAGATGATTTTAGAATTTGTGATAAAGAACCGTAGATCACCATGCATTGCATTGTTTGCTATTAATGCTTGTCGAGTACTTCAGACTCAACCTTGTTAGTATTCTCCTTTGTTAGATCCTAGTCGTGGGAGCTATCCCGAGTGGGACGAAGGACTTGCAGGTACCAATGCAGCAGCAGGAGGAGAAGGCATCAGCGGCGAGGACTTAAGCGAGATGGAAGCCATCTTTGACTCGTGGGACGAATAGGAGGGCGGTAGTCCAGAGCAGACTCCAGAGGCGGAGAAGCTCCCTTTTGAGTTGTGTAATAGCTTTAGTAAGAACCCTAGTCTTATGTGGCTACTACTGTAATAAAGATGTACGGTTTCTATTTTATTGTTCTGCTGCGCAACTCTGATAAAATGGCTTGCTATTCGTCGGAGCGGTGTTCTACCGGGCAGACGAATAGTAATCCGTATGCCTAAGTGTGATTACCCTAGGGGTAATGACACGGGGCGTCACACAGCGCCTCCCCCACCCAACCTAGACCACCGGAATGAAACCCCAAATCTGGGAGCAAGCCATGTGCGTATAACTTCTGTCGATTTCCGCCGAATTTCGCCGCCAACCATGAGGGGATAGCCGGAGAAGGAACGAGGAGGAAGAAGGCATGAAAGTCATTTTGAATTGTTTTTCTCTACAAAACAACGAATAATATTATTATAATAGTCACAGTGTCCTACAACAAAAATTCATATTTTAGTAACGTGTTCTGGTAAAGACACAAAATTTAGATATATTGGTACTAAATTATGATGTCATGTAGCCAATTTGCCATGATTTTACTTGTAATGCGGTGGTTTTGATCTCGTGCGCAGAGTTCTCCCTGAAGACGCATGTTTGAAGGCACATAGTTTCCCCTGCGTAGAGGTTCTCAGATTCACACTCACAGGAAAAATAACTGTCGTTTGACTCGATGTGGTCGATCGTAGAGTTGTTCTCGGAGTCAACAGGAAAAATAATACTCGTTTGACTTGATGGTGTTGATCGAAATAGAATAAAATACCCAGCTCCTCACAAACCTGCATTGAATGGTCGTTCACCACTCCAACGAATGACGAGGCAACAGCGCTTCGAGCCAAACGCTGCTTACCTTATTGTTCTCTTCTGCAAGAGTCTTCATCGTGAGCTTAAAATAATCCCAAGTATCGCACACAGCTTAAAATTTCTTACACATGAGTCCATTGCCCTAGTCAACGCGAAGTGGCTAGCTTGTGGGAATTATCTAGGGTGAGTGCCTCGTGTCAATGCTCATGCAGGCAGAAATGTCACCACTAACGAAGGACCTTTTGACATTGATTAGTATCCGATTTCAGGCAGATCACACTGCTGGATACCGAATCTAATAGCCTTTGTCAGTGTTAGGGCGGCTAAAAGTAGGCATCTAGCTGCGTAACTTTCGGTGAAGATGGCCGCGGGGTCGACGAGACTCAGAACACGCAAATTAATTAGCCGCATGGAGGAGTATAAGCTCAGCAGTGAGCGAAGCGCTCTTGTCGGGGAAACACTGGCACTACGCTACGCTAGAGGAGATTCGGTAGGTCACTTTCCGATCGGACGAAATTTAACTACGATCGGATCGACGCAGTCCCTCCTCGACGCTCCGTCGGTGAATTGACACCCAGTTGCAATCAAGTTACGCTGCATCCATGACTTCATGTATGGATGTCAGCATTCATAGCGTGTTTGCAGGGGTAGAGGGGCCAAGTTAAAGGTTAAAAATTTAATGGCACGTACTAACGAACTAATGTGAGTAATATCGTAGGCATTTTTTTTTATTTATGGATGGTGTATTCGGTGAAAATACGAATTGATCGTGCCTAGAAGTTTTCAGATATTCCAAAAAAACCATGAGATATAGATGGATTATAATTCTGACGAACATCTAATAATCATCAATTAATTAAGTTATTTATCTGTAATATTATAGATAATAATGTCTCTTATACAACTTTCGAAGGTACCCATCAATTTTAACAATGAGGGAGATCATACATACTTAATAGTCGTAAGCTATTCTACAACCACCCTATATGGTTGTAAGTTATTCTACCACCACTTATTGATCGTAAGTTCTACTATGATCATCTTATTGTCGTAAGTTCTTTTACGACCACCTATTGATCGTAAGTCCAACTACAATTACCTTATGGTCGTAAGTTCTTCTACGACCACCGATTGATCATAAGTCTTATTACGATCACCTTATGGTCGTAAGTTTTACTACGATCAAGTTAGCTACAACCACCATATGATCGATAAAACTTACATACATGTGGACCCAATCGACTAGGGACATTTGTGCGCTGTGATTAATACACGCACGCTACTACAAAACATGCTATAGAAGACGCCTCATCGTGATAAAGTAATCACAGACGGTTCCAAGGCGAACTGTCTGTGATACATCTCCGCATGCATATCAGTTCTGCACTTCCTCGTTCAGGCAGTCTGGTGAGTTTGGACCTCTCTTTTTCTCTGAACTTCCTCGTTCAGGCAGTCTGGTGAGCTTGAAAATCTCTTTTTCATGTCAAATAATGTCTTAAACCTCACTGATATTTTCCCCTCTGTTAATGAATCTTCGATCGCAGAGGATCTTCTGATTCAACCTTCTTCCCCATTTTCGGCCGCCGTAGTCATTTTCTAGCTAGCGGCTGACTCGGTGAGTTCCCTGATGATTCCTTCAGTCTCTACCATCCTCAGGATGCTTGGAAGCTAATGCGCACCTTCTTGTAGCATTTCCATTGCCGTAGCACGCTATCAACAGTCCTTCGCGCCGCCGCTGCTCAAAGTTGTCAAGCTGCTCTAGTCATCCTCTAGTGTCTCCGAAGCCTCGGGTGAGCTCCTAGTAGTTCATTGAAGCTTAAGCATACGTTAGATTAGAGAATTAGCTGTCATAGCTTAGGTTTCAAGTTAGCCGATAATGGCGCCACCCCGGGCAACCATGATGCCGCTGCTCCGTGACCTTTGGTCCTCGAGCTACTACCGACAGCATCACAATAGCATCCTGAAGATGATACACTCACTCACCTACCCCAGTTAGGCTCAAACGCGAAAACCACCCGAAGCTCGAGGAGCTCTGTCGCTCTTCTCGGTGTAGCACCAACTCCGGTCATGTCTCTGCCGCTTGTAGGAGAGCCGATTGGCACTGTAGCTCGGTCATTAAGACCAAATCAGGGTTGATTAGGACAGAGTAATGATTAGAGTAGTTGAGTTAATTAAGTCTCTGTTAAATTGACATGTGGGACCGAGTCAAAAGATTAAAGTAAATTTTATTAAAAACTTTATTAATAGATGAGTCACTAACATGTGGACTCCACATGTTAGATTAATGAAATCTAGATGAAAATAAAGAAATGCGCTTTTAGTTATGAGGAAATACGTTTTCGCAGCTGGAAAACGTAAATCTATTATGCACGCATGTATGTCGATATGAAATTGTTATGTTAGGGATAGTGGTAGATGTAAATCCTATTCGATGCATGAATATCCTTTATATTCGTCGTGAGCTCTGAGGGTAACAATCTGTACATAATCCTTTATATTTTCTCTAGGTTAATCAGTAATAAATTTTAGTATGTTTGGTTAATAGTTAGGGTACTTGTGGTTTATTAATATAATTTAACACTAATTAATTTGTTATGTGTATACGTGTAGATGGATCGAAACTGGATGTACGTTGAGAACCGTGTGAGTGAAGAGTATATTAATGACTTGTTTGCTTTTAGAAGAGTCGCCGAGCAGGATATATTGAAGAAAGAGATAAAATTTATGTATTGTCAATGCATTAATTGCATGGACCAGAAGATGCAGAAGGTCCGAATGCACGATATTCGGGTGATCAATGGCCTTAGGAAGAAATACGAGATCAGGCTGCGGCATAAATATGTCAACAGTCATGCTAGGGGGGAAAGGAAACATGCATGCACCCTGAGTGATGTGGCGACATACACCTACAACATGTCGAAGCTCTTGTACAAGCCATGCTCGCTTGTGTACAAGGCGTGCGATCAAATGAGGCAGATGTCTACGCCGTACATCTCTGAGAACTACGACATACAACAACTTTTCGGTATATGGAGTACAGAGTTTCACTCGTACAACTTGGACATGAACTACAATGATTTTTGGCTGGACAGGGTGTAATGGGGCCCGAACAAGGCCTTGAAGGAAGGGACAACGGCAGACGTGACGCTTCCGGAATGACATGAATGTCAACCAACGCACCTGTCTTAGCAGCACGATCAAGTGCAGGATATGCAAGACCCTTGGGCTTGGGCACTCAACGAAAGATTGCCCCAACAAATCGAGCTCATCTAGTCGTCATTCAGTATCGTAATTTAATGTATTGTCTGCAAGGTTTTAATGTACTGTCTGCAAGGTGACCGTCACCTCTTCCCACTGAAAGTGGAAGGTGTGGGCACTCAATGAAGGATTGTGACTAATTAAGTACGACCAAATAATTATTACTTATTTAATTGCGACAAAATTAATCCGAGCAGTTCAATACCACTAAATTAATTATGACTAATTAGCTACCATAAATGAATTATAGATAAATAATTACGATGGATTAAATACCACTAAAATAATTACAAGTAACTAATCACCACATATTGATTAGAAATAAATAATTACGACCGTTCCACGGAGCAACGGACAAGGCACGTGCAGATGGGCTCCACGTGGAGCGTGTTCAAAGTAGGGAGGAGCGAACGAGAGGGTGTCCGCACTAAGGAGGAACAGACATGCGAAGTGGCATGCGCAGCTGCGTCCGTTCCAGGGGCGAACGGAGGAGATGCGTCCGGGCCGCCCGCGCAACACTCAATAGATATGACTAGTGGCCTGAGCGCTCCATACGGAGCGTCGAAAAAGAGGATTCGCGCCCGGCGGGCAGGGTGGGGGCTGGGACCCACGCCACGGGACAGCGGCCCGCTCTACGGCAAATCAAATCTCAACGTGCGCGTGTCTCCCTCGGCTCAATCGCGCAGAATCGGATGGACGCTGAAGCAGCCGAGCGCTGTCGCGTGAAGGCAAGCATAAGCATAGGCACGCACGCAAATCCAAATAAAAATAGAATGGGCAGGAGGCAAGACGCGGTGGATCTGACGGTAAAAAATAAGACATGCACTGCATTTTGCCCATCTTTACACTTTAACACACACAAAATCTTATGAATTTCTTTAGCACAAACACCGTTTAATGTTGAAAAAACTAAAAGATGAGGTGATAAGCTGTTTTATCACTCGAAAGTTTTTCGTCTAATTTTAGAATAAAATAGCAAATATAGTCACATCGTGTTTGAAATGACCAAAATGGCATCACTATCGTGCTCTCCATGCGCGAAGCCGTCTACCCCTCTCCCCTTGCGCGGCAGGGGACATGCCGCTTGACCCGTGCACGACAGCAACTCGGGAGCGGCGGCGATGTATTTTATGGGCACTGTAGCAACAAGGTTTACATCTTCTTCTTTTTTTGCTGCCGCGCACATGGAGAGGGCACGTGGTTTCCACGTACAGACGGTAAAGATGTCATTTTGTTATTTCAAATCGCGATAGGTTAGATTTACTATTTCAATTAAAAAGAGATCAAATGAGCCGAAGACTCACCTGTGAAATGCAGTACTGCAGTCCAGTGATCCACACCATTCCTGCCAGGAGGCCAGAAAAAATCCAACAAAAACCTCCAAAATAGCACAACAAACTAAAATAGAAAGAAAAAACAAGGGTAAGCTGGAAGCCTGGAGCTGGGGGAACTCAAAGCAGCCCCCCAAAAAGTACACCCCCTATTTCACCACGGTCGCGGCCTTTGTGCAACTGTGTGGCCTCCGTCTCGTGTTATCCCTTCTACCTCTCCTCCTCGGCACAGCCCTTCTTCTCCACTCCGCCCTCGCGGCTGCTCAATTCGTGCCCTACCGGAGCCCTAGACGACGACGGAAACGACCTCCTCGCCGGCCTCCGCGCCGTCGATGAGATTGCGCCGCGCCGCGCCATGCAGCCCTCGCCGGCCGCCGTGTCCAGTAACCCCCGTCCCCTCGCTAGCCCTGCAATTCGTCGCAGCTTTTGCTCTACCCCGGGTCGGGTTTTGGGGTTTTCATGGCCTGATGTTTTCTCTGTGGCCTATGTGTTTGTGGGCGTGCGTAGGGTCGTCGCTGGAGTGCGTGAGGTCGTGCAGAGCCTCGTGGAAGGGCGGCGGCGGAGGCTGGAGGCCGTACGAATGCAGCGTGCTCTCCTGCGCCTGGAACGCGCCGCGCGCGCTCACGGGGGCGCTCGCCAGCACCGCGCAGTGCTCCTGCAGCCACGCCGAGGCCGGAGGCGGGTGGAGGCGCCGGGGGCGGCCGCGGCGGAGTAACAACTCGGTGTGTTGTTGCTGCCTGTTGCAGATTCTGTTATTTAGCCGTAATGTTGATTGGAATTTGGTGTTTTCGCTACCTTGGAGCAAACTGATTGAGAATGGAGGCGCTCATTAGTGGTTTACCCCATTTCGGCAGAATTGGTGAAACTATTGAACACTCCCTAGAATTACCAGAACCATCAAACACGTTTTATAGTATAAGTAAAAGTTGATCCCTCTGGCCTCTAGGACATGCTGAAGTATGTTGTCTTAGGGGGAAAAACTTCCATTTGTATGACAGGTTATTTCCTTATGTGTTTCATTTCATTATTACGCATATGTTTGTTTAGCGAACACTATCATTAGAAAGTCCTGTTAATTCTATTCAAAATATGACCTGTGTTTAGACATATGGAATGCTATTCTCTTGATTTTCTTAGGTGCTGCTCGGCACTGGCAGAATCTATCTAGAGTTGGAAGACAGGTCACGAACTAGAGTGACTGCGCATGTCATTTGAAAAAATGGCTTTTGGGCATTTCTCGTTCTTTTGAGCACTTGATTTTATTTGTGAGGCCAACACTATGAATTATCTGTTCCTTTTGTGGCAACCACTCTGTTATTTTATTGGTACCATTTGATTGGTTATCTCAATGATACTATCTTCATTTGCAAAACTATGTTCCATCTACTTGAAACATGCAAAGTCACAAATATGTAACTAAAGTGAGCTTTGCTTCTGTAGATGAATTTAAACTCAGAATGCACCCTGTAATTTGTCTTGCGGGTGTTGCATGAACTATATATGAATTCGGAAATTAACTGTATCTGGAGAGACCAATTTCATAAGGGAGTATTCATTATTTACCCTCCCGTTAGATCCATATTCAAAATCTACCCTCCTTCCCGAATCCCGACGTAATTTATTTTGTGTTACTTGATTAAATACCCTATTTGCAATTTTTTAATAATTTCTGGCCGTTTTCCCGTTATAAGCGACACAAAAAGACCTCAGTTTGGTAGAGAGAGAGAGAGAGAGGCGCACGGGACATTTATAGGGGGAGGAGAGGGGAGGAGAGAGGGGTAGTGGGAGCACCGTAGCGGGCCCGGTGTCGAGGGGGCGGCGGGGATGGGGTACTCTGGCGGCTCCGTCGTGTCGGTCGATGTCGAGTGCATCTCGTTTGGCGGCAAGGTCCTTCCACCCTCCACCCTCCTCCCTGGCTCTCTGTTTCTTGGAAATTTGTGTTGTTTAGGGATCTTTTCCTCGGGCTAGGCTCGTTCCTCACGGCGATTTGGTTGTTCGCATTGGGTTTGGGCGTGCTTGGGAGGTGACGGATTGGGAGGCTTCTGGATGAAGAGAAGCAAACTTGTTGGATTTCGTGGGTTGCATCGCGTCGCGTTGCTGCTTGTGTCCAGTTCTTGTTTTCTTCCGTTGGTTCTTGGTTCGATTTTACTTCTTGTTATGCGTTCTTCTAATTCTACTCGAATTGCGAAGTCCAGCCAAGATAGAGTTCCACTCGAATTGGTGAGTACAATTGGAAGAGACTCCATCTCTGTGCCTTGCTCTGTTTTCCCCCCAACAAAGCAGCCACTTTCCACATGTATCTATGGCATATTGTTCATGCTTTGCTTCGCCATCTGCAATTCTGCATGGTGCATTTTGTCGTCTGCTGAAGTGGTAGCCATATTTAGCTACGAGATGGTGAATTGCAAGCCGGGTGCGAGCCGGAATAACGTGCGAAGGGAACTGAGGGCACAAAAGTCTTTTCACGTCGCTTATAACGGGAAAACTGCCAGAAATTATTAAAAAATTGCAAAGAGTGTATTTAATCAAGCAACACAGTAAGTGGAGGGTAGAAAATGAATTACGTCGAGAAGGATGGTAGATTTTGAATACGGATCTAACGGGAGGGTAAATAATGAATTCTCTCATTTCATAATTCAGTTGTTCCTCCCTTCATCTATAGTCAAGCATGCTGTAATCACATTATCCAGATCACAGCCTTTAATCCTGTATAGTCGTTATGCTCTCTAAATTCCCACTGTTAGCTTAGTGATTGGTCCTGTCTGGACTCATTCTACCCTACCATTACTTTTTTTAGCTTTGCCATCTAGTTTGCAAGATAGTTGTGTCATTTCTATTGCCTTACACTGCGTTATCTTATGTATTTTCTTTGTAGACATAGCTTTCATTCCCTCTGCAACTAAATAGATGTCGTTTTTGAAATTGACACATGTCCAGTGTACGTCTTTGGCTAATAATTTAATGATAACATATTAATATTCTTATTAAATAATAACATTATGGAAGTATTTTTATGGCAAACACGCTAATGTTATTTACATGTGTTCAATCTAAATACTTTTTGTGTATTTTAGCGGTGAAAGTTTGAAAAGTTTGATTGCACACGTTCTAAAAGGAGATCTATTTGGTTTGGTAACAGAGGGAGTGGTTGCTATTTCTTAGAGCAAAGAGGCTGTCTGATTTCATTGAGACCATAAGGAAAGTATTTAAGTGGAAAGCGCCTGAGCCAATGACTATTCGGATGAGCATTTTCCTAGCTACCACAATTTACATACACCTATCGTGACACTGACTGACAAACAACCGTGGTTTCTTGCAGCTTCACCATGGAAATCAGCATCCCTGTTGTCTAAATTGGGAATTTCTGAAAATAGCACCATTGCGTTTGTTCCAGGTTTCTGAGCACAGTGAAAGCTAAAGATCCCACAGATAAATGCTAGAAAAATCTCCAACAACCTTTTGCTTTTACATCCAATGATGGTTCAAATTTTGCTAGCATTCATCATATCAATGGATCTATTCCATTATTTGGTTGAAGGGTTCTATCAACTGCGCCACGCTCCTAAGAATTAGCAACCTCATAAACAATGAGGGGATGTTTTATCCTTCTTAGAACAAAGGAAACAACTAGTGATACGGTACCTTCTTTTTTCAGCTAAATTTATCCTTGTTAAGACCGCTTCTTTCAAAGCCGAAATGGCATTCATGACAATGCCTTAACCATATGAGGTTCTGTTCACCCACTATCACCTGCATCACTTAATTTAGTTCCTACACATCCCAGTACAGGATCGAGATCATTTGTTGTCTGGTACATGATCTAGTAACTCAGTTTTGTCCTTGGAATTGTTGACAGCTGCAACAGGTTGCTAGCACATGGAAGGAAGAAGTCCAGGGCCATGCTGCTACTGCATTGGAGGCCGGGAACACTGAGGCTGCGTGATGTGAAGGAATTGAGGGTCTGGGCTGTCAATCTTCTATAGGAACTAGGAAGTGAAGGGAAGTAGGACGGCCGATTTGGTGTTTGGCAACAAACAAGATAGCGATTGGGCCATAAACGGGGGTCCTCTTGTGATGCAATAGGCAGGGGTGCGTGGGGTGGGGGTTGGTTGGTGTTGGGGGTGGGCGTGGGGGTGGGGGTTGGTTGGTGTTGAGGGTGAGGGCCTCTGTAGCAAATCTTGATAGCTGGAATTGCCATTCTCCCAAACTGACAGCTGAGTCATCTTGGTCTAATAGGATTTTGACTTTTGAGGCTTTGAGCATTGAAGGCTTTGTGGATTCCTCTCATCCTGCAAACAACTCCTTGTATGAGCTTGACCATAAACTAATAAACTAACGATATATATAACAAAAAAAAGGAACATACAAGTTTAGGTTAGACTCACCACTTATGCGTAACTTATACAATTGTTTGGAACTCTGTATGGCTTGGATTTGATGCAAATGTCTTCAAGGAGATTATATAAAAATTGATAGACGCACGGATGTCCATCTTTATGGCAGTAAAGTTTAGGTAAGTTTATTTGGTAATATAGCCAGAACTATTTGGTAAAGAACCACTCTCTGGTTTAGTGCATTGCATACTCAGATCGCATTTGCATTGTGTTCCAATTAATAACATACCATGTACTATCACACCTTGTGTTTTACATGGAATATAGACTACATGTATTCCTAATTCATGTATTGCGATTACGGAGTTATCCAACCAAACAATGGATAACATATCCCCTGTACATGCAATCACGGTACAGAGGAAAAACTTCAAACCAAACACTTCAGTTTTAACGCCACTAAAAGGTATTTTATTTATCTAGTTGTAGTTGTAGGCTTGTAGCCCTTGTCAAAATCGAATTGAAAAGTGATCCTCCTTTTTGCTTGGTAACTCTATGCTCATGCATGGTTGCTTGTTAACTACAAACTACCATCACATGATTGCCTTTAATGAAAGATGATTTAATTGAAATCACACATTTCTTATCTACTTGGGACAAACTGTTGGGTTAAACCTTGGCAAAAAATCTTGTAACTAACTGCAATTCAAGAGTCTATTGTGATACCAATCATGCCACCTTGGCTATCAATTTTTACTGCATACTCCAATCATGCCACTAATCGTGACTTAGTTAATTTTGTTAGTTTTTGACGTCTCACGCCAAAAATTGGTTACCATGCGCATGTTACTTTTTTTAATGGCTACCATCACATGTCCATTGGCTACATAGTACATATGAAAAGTAAGAATGATTCTTTGCATTTTCTTAATAAAGTCATTTTTTTTCAGTTACTGCACATCACCTGGGCAGAAGACATCAACAAAGGGAAGTTGGGTTATGGTCCATCGGCTAGTTTTGTTTCCTCTGAAAATTTTGTCAGATCTTGGTCAACTCCTGTGGACCCAACATGGAGAGTTTTCTGCTATTCGTCATCCAAATCATTCAACCTTATTTCTCCAGAAACTTTGTGGGAGGTGTGTCACTGAGCCACACAAATAAACTTTTTTGCTAGCTTTTTTGGCGCATATTGTAGTTTGTAATAATCGTGCTCATGTGCCTCTTGTTGTAAAAACAATTTAAGAGTTAACCATTTATGTCTTCGATCTATCAATCGTTCTGTTTGGTCACCAGCTTTATGACCATGCCATGTTTGGATGTTAAAATTACTAGTTAAGTGCCTATGCGTTGCTACGGAACAACAATCATGCATACCGTGAGATTTGCAGTTATGGAAAAGTCTATTTATCTCGAAACAGATACAAAAGATTCCAAAACAATCCATATGTACTGAGAAACTAAATCCTATTATTCTCAACAAGATTCTGCTCACTGATTAACCACAGCGATTGAGTAGTAAAGATATAATGTTTGTCATCTTTCCTCTTATATTTTCACAAATATCTGAGCATATACATAGGAAAGAACTCAAAGAAGTTGAAAACCATTTTGTGTCTGGTAGTGTAACCAAGGTTAAAAAAACCGGTACCGGCGCAATTACCGGCCGGCGGCCGGTACCGGTAACCGGCCGGTTACCGGTTTTTCCCGGTTGAATTTTGTTAAATTTTGCTTAAAAATCAATCGAAATTCGAAATTCGAAATTTGAATTTGCAAACTCCGGAAAAACCGGCCGGGATTTCAAATCCCGGCCCCCACCGGTAAACCGGTTACCGGCCGGTAACCGGCGGTTACCGGCCGGTATTTCAATCCATGAGTGTAACACCACAGACACTTTCTGTTTAATGTTGTAGACATATAATTACAAAAACAAACAAGAATCAAACTCCTTAAGACTTTTTGAAAATGTGGAAAATTCTAGGCTTAGAACATATGTTCAATGTCTCCGCCACTCCACTTCTGCGAAATGGAACCATTAGTTGTAACTTGAAAGTATGGTTATTGCTCAAGTTGAAATTGTATATTTAATGTGCATGGGTAGTCTCCTTGAATGCAACTAAGCCTTGATTTTTGTGTGAAGCAAGACTCAACTTTGTTTCTGTTGTATGCTAATCTTTTATGCAATTACATTACAGGATCTCAAACCAGCTATCTTATACCTTCAACCTGAAGAATTAAACTTCGTACATGATGCTTTAAAGGTAATTGATATACGATATCAATCCTTCCATGTGGCTTGCGGAAATTATTCTGTACTTTGATACTTTCTGTTTTCTTGGGGAGTGCATGCATAATCGGCTGCATCATGATAGCTCATTGACTATTGCAGTTGGCATACGAAGCACATAATGGGCAGAAACGCCGAAGTGGGGAACCCTTCATTATTCATCCTGTTGAAGTTGCTCGTATTCTTGGGGAGCACGTGAGTACTTATCATTGACACTATGTTGATGCATTTTCCTTAAGTGTCCCTAGTATAATCATAATGAAGTTAAAGTTTTGTTCCCCTCCATGGACATAATTAGGAACTTGACTGGGAATCAATTGCTGCTGGTTTATTGCATGACACTGTTGAAGATACAGACATGGTTACTTTTGAAAGAATAGAAAATGAGTTTGGGGCAACTGTATGCCATATTGTTGAAGGGGAAACAAAGGTATACTATTTCACTGCTCACATGTTTATATTTTTTATGTTACTGCAAAATATATGTGATCTAGGTATAGTGACTTAAATGCGATGATAAATCTGTTTCATTTTAAATACAGGTATCTAAGTTAGGGAAACTTCAATGCAAAAATGAGGGTAATTCAAAACAAGATGTCAAAGCTGAAGACTTAAGGCAGATGTTTCTTGCCATGACAGAAGAGGTATTTTTCCCCGTAAAGTCATATAGACTGTTTTATTCATAACAATTTTGAACTTCTACTAGTTTTCCAATAAAATTAAACAAATCTTCTGTAGGTTCGTGTAATCATTGTGAAACTAGCAGACAGGTTACATAACATGCGTACTCTCACACATATGCCTCAGCACAAGCAGGTAAATTCTTGTTCCACTGATATAAGATATGGCTGTAACTTAGTCCCATCTTATTGTAAGCCACTGCTCTTTGCAGTACACCATCGCCATGGAGACACTGCAGGTCTTTGCCCCCCTAGCTAAACTTCTTGGGATGTATCGAATAAAGGTACCTGCTGGTGAAATCACCTTAAATGGTAGCTGTTATTGCTGCATATTGAATAAACTGACTTCAATACTGCGATGCTTCTTTTGTGTTATTGCTGTGTTGCTTTCAAACAGTGTGTTCTACTTTGCATGTTGCCCATGTTTCTTGCAATAAAATTTGCACTGCTATTTAAAAGATAGCCACTTTCATGTTTGTTTGTAAAATTGGAATCTGCACTACTGCTATACATGACATTCGCAAGCTAGTTTTAAGTACCTGTATCTGTAGAATTGTTGCCCAACTCTTTGACTTGTCCTTCCATTGATCAGCATATTTCTTATCTGAATTGCTTAGTTTCACTAGCGCTTATTGCTGTGAACCTTCTATTCAAATATCTTTGATCCCTCTGTGTTACACGTCAAAAGTCCCAATAACAGAAACACATTATATTCAAAGCAAAGTTTGGTCCTAGTTATTTGCTTCTGCTTTTTTGTTGAAATGTCAGGTTTCACACACACACACACACATATATATATAGGAACGTATCTAGTGCTAATGGGTAATTCAGTGCTAAGGTACTAATACTAATCTTGACCGTTGGATTTGGGAGCATACATGGTGTTTAATGAAGACGCATTAATGAAGGTGCATTGAAGGTGGGATCATGCAAAGTGATTAAATAGTTTAGAGGTGGGAGCCCGCATTAATCTTGGTTGTTCAATTCAGATCCAACGGTCAAGATTGATATTAGCACCTTAGCACTGAATTATCCATTAGCACTAGATACGTTCCCTATATATATATATATGGGGGGGGGGGACACGTATTACACCCCTCAACTATCATAAAACTCTACTTTTCACCTTCAATTGTAAAACTGGACATCTAACTCCCTGAACTTTTGAAACCAGACCATTTAACCCCTGACGCTGGTTTTGGAGACTTAAAAGGACCTACCTCCAAAGTTGGGGACCAAAGAAAGAACTTTTTCCCTTTGACTAAGGCAGATGTATACAACTATACATACTGGTTGTTTTGTATAGTATCAAAAAATTCTCCTTATGCATTTTTCTTTTCAGGTGGCGTTCTCTGTAGATCCATGCAATGTGATAATATCTATGTGTTTCTTAAGAGAATAGCTTATTATAGCCTGCTGATGCTTTACTTTGTGGACTAGTTCTTCCATTTGACCCGTAGCTCCTATCCTTGTAGTCTGAGTTAGAATATCTGTCCTTCATGTACGTGAATCCCGGTGATTTCGCTGAACTAAGGAAAAGAGTCGAAGGCCTCTACAAGGCCCATGAACAAGATTTGGAAGAGGTACTCTGTTTTGCTATTTCACATCAACATGTTTACGCACTATGGATGACATTTCTTTGTGATTTTCAATTCCAGGCAAATAGAATCTTAAGGCAAAAAATTGCTGAGGATCAATTTCTCGATCTTGTGAGTGTTGAAACAGAAGTGCGCTCGGTCTGCAAAGAACTTTACAGGTAGAGCAGACATGCCATTTCATTAAGTTAAAATAAGTAGTGTATTGAGCCTTCACCTTGATAAAGATCAATTCTAGCTATTTACATTAGTAATCAGACTATCAGAGTCTCCACTTTAATACTACCTCTGCTTAGTGATGTAGTGTTGGTATGATATAGATCTGCTTAGCTTATTTTTCTTTACACTACCTATCAATCCAATTCATATGGGGGCATACTAGTAGCCAGTAGCCACACAGATTTCTCTAGTTAGATTTTTATAAACAGGGAATTTTTTGTTTTTGGCCACTGTCACATTGCTGACAAAACATCAGCTCACAATGTGGCACAGTTGCAGAAATTGGTGTTTGCCGCTGCATAATCATTTGTTTAATTGTCTTCTCATCTGCATTTTACAGCCAAAAGAACGGTCAATGTGTGTGTTTCTTATTAGGTGATAATTATTATCGGTTCCAAGTTTGAAATAGGTTGTAAGGTTGTTTCTTTGGTGGATTATTTATTATTTGAGTCATCTTGCAGCATTTATAAAACTGCTCTCAAGTCCAAGAGTTCAATAAATGAGGTAAACCAGGTTGCTCAGGTACGATTTTCGGAATATATGTATAGATAATTATTGATGCCCAGTTTTATTAGTTCTATTAAGGTCTTTTTTGTTTAAGTCGTGTCTTTATTATTATTAATTATTATTTTCTCAGCTGCGGATCATTATAAAACCAAAATCCTGCAATGGTGTTGGGCCATTGTGCACCGCACAACAGGTAAAATTATATACCAAGTATTATCTTGTTTATCCAGTTAATTTTTCACTGATGCACAAGTATGTTCATTTCGATTCAGATCTGCTACCATGTCCTTGCTCTTGTTCATGGCATCTGGACACCTATACCTCAAGCTGTGAGTTATCTGCTTTCTTTTATTCAATGTCTTTTTGACTGTTGTTGTTTCTACCATTTTTCTAAAACTCAGCTATGCCGATAGGTGAAAGATTACATTGCAACTCCAAAGCCTAATGGCTACCAAAGTCTACACAGTACAGTGATACCATTTCTAAATGAGAGCATGTTCCATTTGGAAGTTCAGGTAATGTTTCCTACTTTTAGCTAAATTTAAACTAGAAAATCTCAAGCATAAGATGTATTTTCAATTTTCATTCTTTTGCAAGTTGCGAATTATGTTCTAACTGTTTTGCAGATTAGAACAGAAGATATGGATCTGATAGCAGAAAGAGGTATTGCTGCACACTACAGTGGAAGAGGGGTGGTTTCAGGGCCTGTTCGTCCTGGAATATCAAGCGGAAGGAATTCAAAAGGAAAGGTCATCTGCCTAAATAATTCAGGCTTTGCTCTGAGGGTATATATTTAATTATTTATTACAATCACACTAATGTTTTTAAAGCTTATTGCACTTCATATTAATTGTTATTATCACACTTGGCTTAAGGAAGTACTTCAATGACTTGTCATCGTTGATAGATTGGTTGGCTCAATGCAATCCGTGAGTGGCAAGAAGAATTTGTTGGTAACATGAGTTCTCGGGAATTTGTTGATACTATCACCCGAGATCTTCTGGGAAGCCATGTCTTTGTGTTTACACCTAAAGGCGAGGTGAATCACTGAACTTGGAGAAGGTTACTTTCGTTTGGGTTGGGCACTTGGCTAAATATATTTTCACCCGCAGATTAAAAACCTGCCTAAGGGGGCCACTGTGATTGATTATGCATATCTGATCCATACGGAAATCGGCAACAAAATGGTAGCAGCAAAGGTTAGTTTTGAAAAAAACAGTAGTATGGTTTAACAATTAATCATAGGAGAATGCTCATGTTCTCCTTTTCAGGTGAATGGCAATCTAGTTTCACCAATCCATGTACTTGCAAACGCTGAAGTAGTGGAGATTATAACTTACTATGTCAGTATTCCTCACATAGATTTCATGATTTATTTCTATAATCTATCTTTTTGACGAATTTTGTATTTTCAAGATATGTTTATTGATTTGGTGATTCCTTTACAATAATGCACACGCGTATAACATGCAAGTTGCAACTTTGATTATGTTTTTTTGTGAGTATTTGGATGAAATAGGCTTACTAAAAGAAAGGTTAGCACTAATCTAGCGGCTATGCTCTTCAATCTTGTTCTTCAAATATAAACTTCATGCAATTGTAGTTCTGAAATTTCATTCCAGCGTATGACCATCTAAAGCTTTTGTAGTGTTGTGTTCTTCTTTCACTTGTAGTTTTACGACCAGATTTTCAACTTTCTACAGAGTACAGACAAATCCATACTACAGTATGATGATCCCTCTAGAGGCCAGGATCCTGGCCCATCCTTGTCTATCCAAATGAGCCCTAAAAAGGGTTAGCCACCTGACAACTCTCCAGTGTCCCAGATTCAGGTTAAAAGGCCAAAGGTGCATTTCCTGTTTGTACCGTTAGGTCAGCCCTTCATAGCTCATATTCCCCCTTGTTGAGCTTAAACATAAAAATGCTGAGGGAAATACATGTGATAACTGATAATGCCCTTAAGAAGAGTTTGTGAGGCAGTTTTTGTCTCACTTTAAGACAGTGTTCTAAATAGTAGCCGCTACAATCACATATGCACCTGCACCAGCTAAATTATTAGGTAGCCCAGCCGCTCTGATATCAAGGCCCCTAATATACATATTAAGGCAGCTATCAAGGCTGCTAAGCGCTTAAAATGTGGGATGACTGCCTGCTAACTGCTTTATAGAACATATCTTTAGGGGGGGCTGTAATGTGATGTAAGCAATTTGGGTGCATATAAACCACATGTCCGTTCTCCAGTGGAGTAATGTGATGTAAGCAATTTGGGTGCATATAAACCACATGTCCGTTCTCCAGTTCCACTGTGTTACTCCTTGTAATGTTACTGCCTTTTATCCACCAAGAGGATTCCAAGGGAGCAATTATATGTACATATATTATCCCCGTGAGCATCTGGATAAACTCAACTTTTTTCCTGTTTCAGAAATTATCCAGTAAATATGCATTCCAGCATCACCAGCAGTGGCTACAACATGCAAAAACTCGCAGTGCTAGACACAAAATTATGAAAGTAGGTCTCATCACCATTTTTTTTAATGGTTTCTTCCATTAGTAGATGGTTGCAGTAACTAATCGTTTGCTTATCCAGTTCTTAAGGGAGCAAGCTGCTCTTTCTGCTGCTGAAATAACTGCTGACGCAGTTAATAACTTTGTTGCTGATCTTGAAGATGAAAGTGACAGTGAGCAGTTAATTCGAAACACTCAAAATGATGACTGTAAATTCAATTGGCAGAAGATATTAAGTTCCAACAAACTATCCTTTGTGAACAAGAATAGTGATGGCTTTTTACCTGTTAAAAATGTTCATGTGCCGAAAGTTAACGGGAAGCACAACAAAACTGTTAAGGAACTGGGCATCAAAATTAATGGTTCAACAATTCGAGGTGACAGCTTCACTGAGTTCGTGCACCCTGGCGTCCCCGCCTGTAAGGAAGTTTTCCCTAGTTTGGATCACTGGAAATCTGGTAAAATTTCTGTTTGGCACAATACAGAAGGCAACTCTATCCAATGGCTTTGCATAGTGTCTGTTGATCGAAAAGGTATTACTCCTTTGCCATCTAACTGTTGTACTAAACTGAAAATATGTTACTATTGTCTCTCTTCTCTACCCTTGAAGTGATACTAAGGTTCACTGCTACCATGTTCACCTCCACTTTGTGCTCTTTCTGCATAACTATTTGCCTAGCTTCCTCGAACAGACTGATTAAACTACTGTACATTCTTTTGCTTCTCTCAAATGGAACATTTCTGATTAGCTGTAACCTCAAACTTGTAATATATATTCCTCACATCATGATTTCCTTTTGGCTTATGTTGTTATTGAACTTTTATTGCAAATGTTAGTAAAATCACTTCAAGTGATTTTTGACATTCACAGGGATGATGGCAGAAGTTACATCGGCTTTAACAGCTTGCGGAATTACCATTTGTTCTTGTGTGGTATGTGGACTGAACTTCCCTCAATAATGTGAAATACTCCTATTTTTTTGTTCATGTGCGAAAATCGATGTAACAACCAGAGAAAAAAAAAACTCGGCCGGTTACCGGCGGTAACCGGGTTTATCAGCCTGTTCTGGTAGAAAAAAAAACGACCGAAAACTTTTAAATTCAAAATTGAAATTTTGACTCCATAATGTCATTCCCCAGTTGGTTTAGGCATTGTTATGTTAGATTACGTATTGAAACATTAGTTTTTAGTATATTTAGCACTATTAAAACATAAAGGAGGATTTTTTTATATACAACTTCAAACACTTTCTAATTAATATTTGTATTATTCCAAATTTCAAATTGCTAATTACCCATTTTCTCTGTTTTCCGGTTTTTCAACCGGTTTTTTCCGGTTCCCGTGCGGTAACCGGTCCGGTTACCGGTTTCAGGGAATCTTAGTTCAAATTTTGTTTGGCGAAGTTTGACCGGTTTTCTTCCGGATTTTCCGGTTACCGGTACCGGCCGGGATTTCCGTCGGATCCGGTTTTTTTATCCCTGGTAACAACACATCATTTATTTTCCAAGTAATTTTTATTAATCCCCATTCCCCATACCCTTGTGATTGCATCTGAATTTTGCCAACCACCTCTTTTGTACTGTACTACTGTTTGTGTTTGACCATCTGAGTTGTATTTTTCAGGCAGAAAGAGATAAAAGAAGGGGAATGAGTGTAATGTTGTTCCATTTTGAGGGAACTTATGAGAATGTGGTATGCTTTCTTATATGAGTTGTATCTATTCCCGTTCAAGTTTTTTTACATGAGAATTCTACCTAAATAAACCCCCATAATTGCAGTTCAGCGCATGCTCCAGTGTTGAGATGATTCTTGGTGTTCTTGGTTGGTCCGCTGGGTGTAGCTATAATCCGGTGGGTGTTCTTGAGTGCTAGTGCATTGCAAGAGTAGTTGTGCTGCATTAGTTCACCTTTGTCTCCACCAAAATGGAGATAAGTTTTGGAGCAGTCAGATCTTGGTTGGTGTGACAATGGAACCCTCAACTCCTCTGTCAAAGTAGGCAGAGTGAGGGCAGAGCAAACTAGAACCTGATAAAATGGTTCATTTGGAAGCGAGAGGAGTGTACATAGCTGAGCGAGTAGTGTACTGTTAGTGCAGGGATTGATTGGATCATACAAAAAGGCCCCATGAATGATCAATAAAGGCTGTTTTTCTCTTCTTTTTTTTTGCCCTTCCGTGGGTTGCATATCTAGTTGCGTACTTAAATGTGCAGCTAGAATTTTTACCTGGAATGTATGCCCCAAATTTTGACCCTATAGGGTTATTTTATCTCGGCCATGCCTACGATTTTGTAAGAGTATAAGTTGAGAATAGCTAACATTTTTTTGGACAACGGAAGGAGACCCTTCCGATATAAAGTTGAGAATAGCTAACTTTTTTTTTCAGACAACGGAAGGAGACCCTTCCGATTTCAAACTGTTTTCGTTACAGAGAGAAGAAAAGGAAAGGATAACCACAAGAAACAAAAAAACAACTCTTTTTTTTTACCATCCCTCCCTGTCATATGAGCTGGGAGAAGCAACTCAGTACAAAGGAGATCAAAAAAAGATAGAAGACAATCTACAGAATTTACATCAACTTTTTATTACATCCAGTTTTTATAACTAGATATAAAGTTGAGAATAGCTAACTTTTTTTTTCAGACAACGGAAGGAGACCCTTCCGATTTCAAACTGTTTTCGTTACAGAGAGAAGAAAAGGAAAGGATAACCACAAGAAACAAAAAAACAACTCTTTTTTTTTACCATCCCTCCCTGTCATATGAGCTGGGAGAAGCAACTCAGTACAAAGGAGATCAAAAAAAGATAGAAGACAATCTACAGAATTTACATCAACTTTTTATTACATCCAGTTTTTATAACTAGCAAAACCAAAACTCAGATGCAATTCATTCTTCAGAACAACTGTAGTGAACTTCTTATCCATTTACTCGTCATCACCCATCAATCCTTGCAACAACTGGTCTCCACCCATGTCTTGAATTATAGACATCATGGCGCTTCTTTTGCCTCCTTTTGCCTGCAAAATTGCCCATTGTTTTAACCAAGAACAAACAACAAAGACGAGATCAGTTGGATAAATTGATTCCCAACCGAAGAGCTTCTTTTGCCTAATTTGCCCATTGTTTTAACCAAGAACAAACAACAAAGACGAGATCAGTTGGATCATTAGGCATGACATTTTTAAAACATAGCTAACACTCGCGGAGAGTCCGCTGTTTTCCAGAGTCAGTACGGTTACTGAAGGCTTGGGTGCTGCGGTTAGTTTTTGCAGCTGGATTGTGAATGAATGATTAACCAATTATACAATGAGAACGTGTACCAAGCAAGAAGCCGCCTCTCCATTTTGTATCGAGGGAAGAATTGTGGCAAAGGATCCATTGACCTTTTTCTTGCAGTTCAAAGCTAGCCAGTGAATGTTGACGTTTCTATTTTATATGGGATAAAATATCTTTGAATCGACGTAGTGAGAACTTTGGTGTGTTTATTCAACTACACGGACTCGAGGAAACGAAAACCTTCTCTGTTTGGATCTTGTTCATACGCGAGTGTGTCAGCCACTGAGGTGCATACAAGGTCCAGTCTTGTTCAAACGCAAAGTTCAGACAGTAATAGCTCCCGATCCGAAGCATGTGCCTGACGCGCTGAGATACCATGGGAGAGATCGATACGCGATGGGATTGACACCAGAACGGTAAAGCCGCTGAGTAGGTGTAGCCGATAGAGATGGGTGAATGGAATAAGTTGCCGGCCACTCTGTACTAGTGTAGTAATAACTTGCCGGTGCTGTGCACCGTGCACCAACGTTAAGCTAGCGGTGTAGATCTCCGCATGACTCGTCCGAGCGATTTTTCTCGCCGGGACGCCGGCCAAACTAAACTAAAATATATGCAGTGGTACGCGAAATAGCAAATATAGTTATCTCTGAAGATTAAATCTAAAAATAGCTACGGGTGTGCGGACACCCTCATTTTCTCTCCTAAAGGAGGGATTTTCGATGCGTGTCCTCGTCTGTGCTCTTAGATAAGGGAATTCCCTTGTTTACACGTCAAACGAGAGGACTTCTCTCGTACCGCTAATTAATTCCCTCGTACAATGTTTACCATTGCAGAACTAGGAGATTTCAGCAAGATGGCCCCACCGAATGGGAGTCAGTCCTTCACAGATGAAAATGCCAAGAGACGCAGACAGGTACTTCTTTCCAGTATAGTGATCGGCAGACAGAAACTTAGAGGCCCTCCTGTTTTTTGTTCAGTGTTATTAACTGCACACACTACCATACCGAAATGACCAGGACAACCCCAATATCTACTTAGAACACACTGCTAAAACGCCCACAAGGCGATTCAAATTCAACCTTTTGCACGTTACATTAGTTGTTTCTGAACCTTCACCTGTGTGCATTTCAATGTGAAACATGAAGCTTTGTGCTGTTATTTTTGTTAGAGATATGTTAGAGATAGAGTGTTAAAGATAGAATCTATTTCTAACATATCCTTATTTGTACCCTATACTCCTATATATATTGCCCTTTAGGTCTCTTCAATAATACACATAATATATTCATAACATGGTATCAGAGTCTAGATTAGGGTTAGGGTTTCTTACCAATGTCGCCGCCTCTTAGCCTCCGGCTGCGGCTGCTGCCGCCGGGAGGAGCCATCTTCACTCCTGGAGGTGGTCTTCGAACAGCAACAGCCGGGTCGCTGCGCCTTCCTCGCCGTCGATGCCGACGTCAGCTCCAGCCAGATCGCCTTCGAGCAGCAGCATCCGGATAGCCACCGTCACCGCCGAGCTTGGTTCTTGCCGTCACCGCTTGGTCCTTGTCTTCATCGCGTGGCCATCCGCGCGAACCGCCTTGCCTCGTCTTCTTTGACGCCGGCCCCGGTCGCCCCGACGTCTCCTCTGTTGTGTGCGAGAGAGGGAGAAGGGGGAGGAGAGCACCTCGTGTGGGAGAAGTCGATCCAGATCCGTCCTGGATCCGGTGGCCAGAGGCGGGGCGCGCCGACCTGCCGCCGCCGCCCCCGGAGGAGCAATTTTGCTCCCGAGGGCGTCATCTTCTTCACTGGAGATCCCGTCGCGAACGCACGGAGCAGGTTGACAGTCGCCACCGGCTGCGCGTACGCCCAGATCATCCTCTGCGGGTCCGGCACACGGCTCTTCTCGTCGAACGCATCGCCGTTCGCCTCTCTGGAGGATGAAGGCGCGGCCCATGGCGGCGTCGGCGAGGTGCTCCTCCAGGTGCCGCGCCTCCCTGGGAACGTCTCGATCGTCTTAGCACCACGTTCAGCTCCTCCTGGCTCGGGTACTCGGGGAGATGCAGAGCCTTCTTCGACTTCCAACTCTCCACCGTCCACCTCCCGCCTCACCTTCGGCCTCGCAGATCTTCCTCATGATTCTCTGCCACCTCAAGTTCGGCACCATGGGGACTTCTTCTCTGAGCACCTCATCAACTGGATCCGGTGAGATCTGGGTCTCTTCGTCGGCGCCAGGCCATCTCCCGACCAGATCTGGCCACCCCGACGTGCCGCCACCTCCGGCTCGCACCACCTTGGTCACCGTCGGCCGCTGACTGGTTGCTCACCTCCACCGCTGCTCCGCTCCTCCTTACTCACCTCCAAATAGCCGGCCGGGGCTGGAGAAAGCGAGACCAGATGAGGCGCGAGGGGAACGGATGAACAGTAGAGAGGAGGCCAACGAGTAGGAATGATTAGAAGAGGGCACGAGCGGCTTTGGCGAGTCGATCTGGTTTAACCGGATCAAGCCGAAGCCACTCCGGTTTCCCTAGCTCTGGTTTTGGTTTCTGCGATGGCTTCTTCAGCTCCAGCTTCTTGCAACTTCTTCCGATGTTTAAGAGTGCTACTGCTAATTATCCTTGCTAGCTTTTCTTTATTTGTGTCTTTTTTTTTCTTTCGTTGCGTTCATCCAAGTCCGTATCACTATCTCTTTGAGTTCATCTAAGCCATGCGAGTCCATAAATTTATTGTCAGTCATAGAAGCATAGGAATTGCCTTATGCATGGCAGTAGTCGCCGCTCCCGCTGCTATTTTCTTTGAGCCGCTGCAGATTCGCCGCCCCAAGCTTTCCGTGCTTTTTCCACACTACGTCTTCGTTGTACTTCTTGTGCATTGCGCGCACTTCTTCTGCACTGTGCCTCTGTTGCGTTTCTTGTGCATTGTGTTGCGTTTCTTTTGCACTGTACATTCGTTGCGCTTCTTGTGCACTGCGCCGCCGTCGTCTTGGGTTACGATTTGCGCCTCCATGCTTCCACCTATTCCTATTCGACTTGATTTGACAGCTCTCTCTATTCATGTCGGTTTCATCATCTTCTTCGACCCTGTTGCCGCGGTCGACTTCGCTCCTGCACCTTGTGCTTTATGAGCCGTCGCACGACACCGGATGAGAGGAGGTCTTTTGATACTCGATATATTTTCCAAGAGCTGCATGCTACGACGACATTATCAAAATTTGAACTTCGGTTTTTCCATATTTTAGTATCAACCCTTTCCAAATGCAATGCTATTGCATACGCCTTGCATTTGAGGTGGAACGTGGGGGTGTTAGAGATATGTTAGAGATAGAATCTATCTTTAACATATTCTTATTTGTACCATGTACTACCTTGTGGATGATACTCCAAGTACTATTTCAAGCGTATGCTTCACCGTGATGCGAAATCTATCGAAGGAAGGTTCAGAATGAAATGGATTCCCTATATATATTACCTTTCCGAGTAATAGCTTTGGATGAACCTCTTCAATAATACACCCAATACCCAATATATTCATAACAATTTTAACCCATCAAATTTTACCCCCACTATCTGGCCTCTAGCTTAGCTTGGGCAGTGTTTCTCTGCAGTTAATAGGACGGTAGAATTACGAGCATGCCCTGGTCTCGCGTCCCACAGGGGACTTGACTGAGCTGAGTTACTACTGCCAGTATAGTGGTGTGGTGATGAGGCTAGCTAGCCTCTAGGCTCTAGCTGACTGGCTCCCCAAGTCAGATTTCTGCGTGTTGTTATGCAAATGTGAGTATTTGTCCAGACAAAGGTTGACTGTTTACATGATCAGGAAATACATTGCGTTTAATGGTAGTGATATTTTTGTTCTTGCAGATTTATGCGTGCTTACTGCACAGTTCAAATTATGTGGATGCCTTCTGGGGCCTCCCCGTCTAATACGCGTCGTAAGTGCGCTTCCTGCATTGCTAATTAGGAACTTAATTCTGACAAGAATCGGAGAGTTTTTTCCAGTTCAAATACTGCTGTCATGTGTGATGAACATGTTAGGTGAAAGGACATGCAGTCAATTTGCCTATGCCTCTTTCTGATAGATGCCTATTTTTGACTTCTCTGTAACTATGATACAGATGCTTGGGTTCTGAGTACTGCTCTGTTTTGGTTAATTTTTTGGTATTCTTGTAATTTTCCATGCATTATTGTCCTGTTTAGCTGTGAAGTTCAGTTAACTGCTATGGTATATATACAACACTTAACTATTTACTCTTAAGTATTTGTGAAAACAATGGTGTACCGATGGCCGTAAAAAAGTTCATGTAATGTTTGTTGTTATCAATTCTTCACTTGACATTTTAGTTCCTGTTGCGTTCACCTTTATTTGTCTTTTGGTCATGGGTCGGGTCAGCATCCCAAATCTTACATAAGATCATTCGTCTTGCATTTACATATTTTTTTAAATGAAAAATTCTTGGGCAACTTTATTGTATGTTTTGCACAAAGGGTACCTCTTGAGTTATTTTGGTTAGCAAATGGAAAATGAAAATTATTTTAACTTGAGCGAGTGGTAAGTTGGTCTGGTTTTGGAGGTTTGCAGTAGTCTCGCCGAGGTCGATTAGGTAGCCAGAGGAGGAGCTTAACAGCATCGTTAAATCTCCCACGATTAGCAGAAATTCGTCTATTTGATGTCCCACCCAGGACAAAACCACATATAGTATATTTATATGGTTTTAACAGTTTCCTAGTTTTTATATAAATATATTTATATAATATATATATTATTATATTATGAAAATATGAAAATATTTTTCGTGACTAAACTAACTATACCAATTCAGATAGGTTTTTATATATATTAGTAATCAAAAGTTAAGGAAACTTAACTAATAGTTATATATATAGTGCAAATGGATAATTAAGTGCTAAGGTGCAAATAGCATCTTGATCTTTGGATCTGGATTGAACAGCCAAGATTAATGCGGGCTCCCACCCCCCAAACCATTTAATCATCTTGCATGCTCCCACCTTCAATACGCTAACACTATATATATATATATATAGAGGATAAATACTTTCTACTCCCGGGTGTAGTTACTCCCACCTTTCATATAACACCTAAAAAAACTTGACATATATATATATATATATATATATTAGTGATCAAAAGTTAAGGAAACTTAACTGCGTAGTTTCTATGACGCTTAGATTTCTTTCTAAACGGATGGAGTATGGATCAAAAGCTCGACCGGTAACCGGCCGGTTACCGGTTTACCGGTCGGGTCCGGTAACGGAAAACCCGGCCGGTTTTTCCCGGTTTAGCAAATTCAAATTTTGACTGATTTTTAAACAAATTCAAACGAATTTCATCCGGTTTTTTTTCCGGTAAATCCGGTAACCGTTACCGGCCAGTCACCTTCTATCATTGGGATGGAGTACTTCGTAGCCATGGCCGTTCTGTTTTGGCATATACTGACTGCGGTAATACAGAAGGATGGACGCACCATACCAAGAACCATGATAAACGAAAAGGCAAAGCATTATGATTTCAGACGCGTATACCGGCCGGTAACCGGATATCAGACGTAGCCGGATTTCAGACGTGTATACCAGCCGGTAACCGGCGAAACATTATGATTTCAGACACCTATACCGGCCGATAACCGGATTTCAGTGTCCGGAATCCAAAATCCCGATCGATTTTCTTGGATTTTGCAAGTTCAAATTTTAAATTTCAAAATTCAACTGATTTATAATCAAATTCAAACAATTTTTATCTAATTTTTTTCCAATCCCGGTAATTGGATCATGATACTGATCACCTGAGAGCAGGATTTGGACGTAAAAACAATTCCAAATAAAAATGTCGCTTCACATTATTGAGCGATCCGAAACCTCAACAGTGGGACCGGGAACTAGCAAGTAGCTAATAGCAGGACGCTTATATGATTCCGCATCTACTTACCTCAAATAAAGCCAGACAATCTAGCATAACCTAAAATCAACTAAAAATAAAAATAGATCTTTCTGACTGAGTGATAAAAAACCAGACAGTTGTAAATTTCTGATACACAGTGCATAATATTCGAACAAAATTTAGTTGATCCTAGAACTTGGGTAAATAGCATGAGAACTCTCAGACTCAAACAAGAGCTATGTTGCCCATTTAGCGCAACCACATGGACAAGATGCAACAACTTAGACCTTAAAGCCCCTGCTGTTCCTCCTTCCTCTTGCCTTCTCAAACTTCCTTCCCTTCGACCGGACGTAAGGCTTGGTGTGGCTGTGCGGTACTCCAGGTGCAGGACCAAAGTGCTTCACAGCTTCCCTAGCATTCTTAGGGCCCCTCAGGAGAACCTGTTTCAAGAAAATTGTAAAATGTGCAAATTGCTAGCCTTACAATCAACCAAAGATGAGTAAATCAGCGAAATGTCATTACATCATTGACTTTAACGAGGGCGAAATTGGCATAATAACGTGAAAATAATGGCCCTGATATAAGCTTCGTATAGTATGCAACGCAAGTGTTACTATAGAATTCTAAATCTTAGAGAATAATTACACCCCATTCCAGACAACACAAGGGCGACAAGAATGTTGAGTATATTCAACAACCACTGCATTGCATCCCTTAGAAGCACAATTATCTGTAGAACAGCAAATCCTTTGTAAAAGTTATAGGACATTTCTACAACCCAATAGGCCATACAGCACACTACTCACAAACAGGAACAATATCCAACTAGTTTTAAAACTTCATGATTGAAACTTCATAACTAAAAAAATAGAAATAAATCAAGTCACAGCATACTCTCTTGTGAACATCTAAAATTTAGATTTTTTTTTAATGCATCGATAACTGCCAATGCAAAATGTAACACCCAAAAAACATTTGTAAAATAAAATCACCCTAGTCAGCTAGTGGCATCAGACAATAAGCGGAGTATTGGTCCACACATTGCATTCAGTGTGTAGCATAAGAGTATGCATCACATGCCATTCTTCCAATAATAAAATATGTAGTCAAAAATAAAATCAGTAAAACACTCAAGAAAAAATAGAGAGAGAGAGAGAGCAGCAGCACAAATGCTTCAACATTCTACCATGAGTTCATGACATGTCGGAAAACATCTAGCTGTTCCAAAGTCAAATGTATGGCCTAATGAAACCAGCAAAAGCAACCTATCACCAAGGAAGTACAACATAAAAATAAAATTTTGGTTAGACCATTTGGCACCAAAGCAACCATGGAGTGATGCAATGGGCTGGTAAGACAACCATATAGATCTATGCACCCGTTATACCTCCTTGGCATTCAGTAAGATTCCCAAGAAGAAAGTAACCGATGCAGGGGTGTGTTCAAAATTAGTGATGATAACTAGCTCAGAAATATTGAGGAATCATCTAAAAGGATGTGTTGCATACAAGGCAAATTAACTTTTATGAGGTGAAAACACCATGTACAATTAAACGGACAGGCAAATAAAGTAACTTGTTCTCTCTCAGATGCATTCCTGAAAAGGAACGCACAAACACGCAGACACTCAACACAGCATCAGGTTCTGACCGCCCATCTGCTTTGTTCTCATCATTGAGAGACAGCAGGAGGATTGAGAAAACGTTTCGTAAGGCTCAGAGGCTCAGATACTGGGTTCATTTAAAATAATTCAAATTTCTCATGTAAACTTGTAGTCATGTACTATTTCTTCAGGTGCAGAACACAAAACGAGCCTATGCAACGTCGGTGGAGTATCAGGAATATTGTACAGTCAGATAAGTCTCAACAACAAAAGCTTCTAGTAGCAAAGATAGTAAAATGCAAAACCTACTCCATATCTACCATATGGTAGTTAAAAGCACATGCAAGAATACAGTGATTTCCCTCAGTACAGTGCATTCCCAGTAAAGCATTCTTAAATATACAAACAATACTGGATTCCCATTAAAATGATTATACTGTACGCCAACTTACGAGCATTAGACCATATAACTGAGCAGCAGAAATTACCGTGTTCTGGCCCAGAGGCGCGCGGAGCGCCAGCTGATCAAAGGTGAGGCACTCGCCGCCGGCATTCACAATCCGGGCCCTCGCCGTCTCAGTGAACCTGAGCGCGGCCACCTTCATCGCCGGCACCTGGTAAACCCTCTTGTCGTCGGTAACGCTGCCCACGATCACGGCAATCTGGTTATCCTGCACCGCCAACAAGCACAAAGACGAACAAGGTCATACAAAACCACCCAAGGCATGCACCAATGAACACCAATACGGAACAAACAGAGACCTTGCCCTCCATGAACCTGACGAGGCGGCGGAGCGAGAGCGGCGGGCGGTTGGTCTTGCTCATGAAGAGCCGCTTCAGGATCACGGCGTTGAAGTGGCTCTTGGTCCTCCGCACCAGGAAGCGGTACAGCTGCGCGCGCACAGATCGGGACGCGAGACGCCATTCAAAATCCAAATCCGAGCACGAAATGGCGAAGTAGCCACTGGATCGGGGCGGAGGTGGGACGCACCTTGACGAGTAGCTTAAGGTAGACATCGTCCGACTTCGGCGCGGTGCGCTTGGTCTTCTTGTTCCGGCCGCCGGCGACGAGGTCGATGCCCTGCGAGGTGAGGAGGGGAGATGAGCCAGCTCGGGTTCATGGTTACGGAGACGAACGGCGAAAGGTTGGGAGAGAGGTTACCATGGCGGTGAGGCGGCGGGGTGGGCTCTAGGGTTTCTCGGGCGAGACGAGAGAGTGAGGCTTATATAGTGCCGGGGCTGGTGCTGTGGACTGGACCCGAATGGGTTAAGCCCACCAGATTTAGTTACCTTGGGTCGGGCTGGGTTAGATGTTGCCGTCCTGACTCTAGTTGTCTAAGAGCACGTACAACAATTTGACGCCACTTATCTCTAGATTTTGATACGATAAAACACGAGATCTCTTACGCACATAGATAAACTGTCTATAGAGATATATAAAAAAATAATTCATTGTAGAAATTAACTTTAGCGCGAGCGGTTTATAGATGATATCAAGAGACACAATATTTGTCTATACTATTGGTCATACCTTAATCAGGGTTGTGAATGTTGCAGGTGAATCAGCAGGGAAGAGATTGTCCGTTGGACCTGTGTCGGCTACTGCTATGGGTGCTATGACTGTTGCAGATCCGGCACTGGTTTGTGCTTCTCACGCTGGACAGGGTGGGAAAGCTGCTCAGAACGTAAACCAGGTCCGAGATTCAAAGCGTCAGAAGAAGATTGGCGATACTAGTGGTGAGAAGTCCATGGACGCAGAATCGGCGGGCTCTCGCTCGAGGAGTACCGCCGGGCGCAATGAAAATCTTGAGTTGGAATTGTCGCGGAATTGGCAACTCTGCGGCAGTTTGCGAACTCCGCGATCTTGCGAAGGATTGTGATCCCTTGATTATTCATTATGGAAGCTCAGATTGCTAAGAGCCGAGTGGAGAATTTGCGCCATGTCCTAGGCTAACAATCAGGTTTCGTAGTGGATAGTAATTGCAGAAGCCGTGCCATGGGAATGTTTTGGAAGCCGCGCCGGTCGGGGGTTTTTGCCGCTTCGTTGTAGGGGTTTTCCGTTTCGCCACCGAAAAGCTGCTTTTAGAAACTGCCACTTCTTGACCAGCTCCTAGCCCTCCCTCTTGAGCCTCCATAGACAATGTGGCACAAAACCTCAGTCATGACAAGTAGGCAAAAAATTGTTTCAAGACAAGCAACAACAGCATAAATTACTTGACATAACATGAATACTACGATTAACAAAATGAATGCTACTTATCTTGTTGGACTTCCACATGCTCAGAAGACATCAAGCCAAATTAACAAACATATACACTAGAAGATCACTAAGGCAAGTCAGCAAACATATACACTAGAATGTATCAGCTTGGTGAGTTCAATTAGTAGCAAACATATACACTAGACTTACTCGCAGCAAACATAGAAGATGCTCCAGTAGCACGTTGCAACAAGCCAACAACTACTGGCCAGTACAGTTCGTACTTAGTATGCAAAGGCTGTGCCCATCTAGGTCGTCAAGGTCTAGCAATTACAGGCACTCGTCAGCATATGTAAAGCAAACAGCACAGAAGAGTAGCTAAATCTTAACTGATTGCATACACAAGAGCATGTAGTGTATATACCCTATCCTGCTGTGGTGGTTGGGAGTGGAATCTGGCGTCGGCCGAGCCGGCCGTCGTCGCGGCAGCATTGATGGCAGCTACGCCATTCGCCGGCCTGGTGCTACTACCGCCACCGCTGCTAGTGCTCCCCGGTGTAGCCATTTTCCGATTGAACCTGCGGTTGCTTCCGATCACATTCAACGTAGCCCAAGCAAGATTTCCCTTATGGATCCGAGGATCCTACGTGAGTTCATGGAAAAGAAATTACAAACAGTCAGGATCCAAAATAGTTAATTTACAGTACGGAAGGGAGAAGATCTCCGGAAAAAAGGGTGCAGGGTGCAAAAGAATCCACAAGGATAAGCTGCACAAAATTGCAGAGATCAAACAAGAACAAATAGTAAAGAGGTCACTGAACAACAGAGTAGCTCGAAATCAGAAATTAACACCAAATTTCCTGATTAAACATTGCTAAATTGCGCTCGCATTGCCCATGGAGGTTCCAAAAACCGCAATAATTTAGCAAGGGAAAAAATGCTTAAGCTCAAATGCCACGTCCCCCAAGATCCCCCTTTCCACTCCCCAAACCAGCTCCAACCACACAGATCAAGCGCATAATGCTAAAAAAACACGGATAAATCAAGAGGGGAGATGACCTACAACCCTATAGGGCAATAGATCCCTCTTTACCCCCAGCAAGAAAACGAAACGAAATCGTAAGCAAGAACCGCAAAGAAGCGACGACAAATCGCAGCAATTGACGCGACACAGAGTACAACCTGCGTATGATTCCGGAAATAACCATGCAGCCGGTCAGGGAAAGAGTGGCATGTCAGCAATTTCCATTTCAGCGGTTGGTGCGTGCCGAAGCAGGGCAGCAAAAACGTCGAGTCGCTATCTTTTTTGTGCACCTCTGACGAGTGAGCTTTCCTCGTAGAGGGGCCGGGCCATCCGCGCAAGCGAAAGCAAAACCTATTGCGAACTGTGCCGTCTAACTGCAGTGCCTACTCTGGTAATCGCAACGTGATAACTACGCTATGCTATTGCCACTCCTGCGTTGATCGACGCTTCGTTGTCGACGACAACGACAACGACAACGACACCGCCTTACCCTTCCTTTCTCCCCGCCTTTCTTTCTACTCCGAGTAGGCCCGCCACACCGGACAAGGACTCCGGTGACGCTAGCTCCTCGCCGGAATATCTAAGATTCTTTATAGGCGTGTAGCAAGCGCACGAACTTGCTCCCACATGGCGCAACGTGTCCACTCTAGAACGTTTCCTCGCCTTCCATGCTTCCCCTTTTCTGAGTTGTTTCTCCACCGGTGAGATCAGATCGATCTGTCTCTGTCCCCAAGGCCAGGCGTCGCTCCCCGTCACTTTTCAGTGCCGTTTCGATGCCATCAAGCCACTGCAGCATGCTATGGCTGGTTTCATACAAATACATATATGTTATATATGTATTTGTATATATATTTATTCATAGATTTTAGAATGAATACAACCGTTATTCATAATATAGTATCAGAACATATGTATAATCTAGGCCCCATTTCTAGTGTTTTGGTAATTAAAGATAATTATGTGTTTTGTACTAACTCGTTTTGTCAAAATGTTAAAAAGGTTATTCTCGGATAAAGACGAAAGAGTGTTAAAAACATCTCATTTAGCTCAAGTCAAAGGTATCTAGTTGATAGGATATTTTTATAGTTTTACCGGTCTAGGAGAATGAAGGATAAAAGACTGAATTACTAGTGTATGAAGCCGTACTATGAAGAGGGGTTAATGACTAGTAGCTTGAAAGCAAAGGATGCCACAAATGCTCATTTTATTTGCTAGGCCGGATTGACCGCAGTTCATGGCCCGGACTAACCGGATCTCTGGATTAACTCCGTGGTCAGCTTTTTCCAGAGAGCGCCTTTTCTGTGTTTTCTATGGCCAAACTAACGCTGGTATAAGTCCAGATTGACCGGACACCAGTCAGGGTTGCCTGGTCGATTTTTCCAGAGAAAGGAGTTTTTCGTGTTTTACTTCAGGCCGGACTAACCATAGGTCCTTCGGGTCGAGTGACCGGGTCAGCTTTTTCCAGTAGCATGTTTTTTCTCGGTTTGATTTCTTGAACCCGGTCTCACCGAACCCTGAGTGGGCGATCTGACCGAACATGTCTTAACAGACAGTTCCTATGCATTAAATGCAGTTTAGTCGATCGTTATTTCTGTAGCCCGGACTGACCGTCCACATACTTGCGGTCTAGCCAGGCTTGTTGTTTTTACAGGATTTCGCGCTCTAACGGCTAGTGGAGTGGGTAGAGGCTATAAATACCTCACTCATTGTAGCAAGAGAGCTTTTAAAAACCTAATTGAATACTCTTGGGCCCCTTTGCTAGTTCTTCCACTCCTTGAGATCGTTAAAATCATCTTGCAAAGGTTGTTGAGGATTTTCCATGTGCTTTGAGTAGAGTTTGATCTTCGTGGCACTTGAGCCTCTTCAAGCGAAGAATCATTGGTTTATTACTCTTGGAGATTGTCGTCTCCTAGACAGTGTGTGAGAAGGTGATTCGGTGATCTTCTCAAAGAAGCTTGTGAGAAGACTCTGGCATTTGTGGAGGTTGGAGCTCGCCTATCCGGAGTGATAAGAGCTACCATTAGTGATCGAAGAAAGCGTTCAGTGATAAGAGCTAACATTAGTGATCGAGGAAAGCGTTCGTGTGGAGTCGGCTTGAGTTGTTCAAGCTTCCTCAATGTGGATTAGTGGAGACCGGTATGTCTCCGAGACCACGGGAAAACATCGATTGTCTCTGTAGTGTGGTTTATTCTCTTGCTCTTTACTTTATACATTTACTCTTATAAGCAATTTGTTTAGCTTGTTTAGCTTATCTTGAGATAGTAGTGCACTTAGAGAACCCTAGATCATTTAGGACTTAATTTGTAAAATTGTAGTTCATCACTTCAAATTGGCAAATGTGTTTTTAACAAAAAAAAAGTTTTAAAAAAACTATCTATTCACTCCCCTCTAGTCTGTTATCCTTGATCCTATAGCACACCTAGCGTTTTACTTTGCCGAGCCACCGTCGCTGACGGTTCGTCATCTCTCGCAATTTTGCCGCCTGGTTTTTTTAGGAGCTGCTACACAATGTTATACCGTTGGAAACACTTCCAACAGCATAGCAAAGTTACGTAGAGTTTTAATACAGTGATGAAACTTCATTATAAATACCCCCTACCAGCTCTAGGATAGAATAGAGAGACTTCATTTAACATCTTTGAGTCAAGAGTATTCTCTCCACACCTTATATACACTTGTTGTATTCATTGTGAGGTAGTTGAGCAAAACTCAAGTGCATTCATTCTTGATTGATCCTTAGCACTTGATTGCCGTCAAAGGAAGATTATGATTCATTCCACTTGGTGTTTGTCGACACCTAGACGGTTTGGCGGGAGTTTGCGCGATGATCTCTTCAAGGAGTTTGTGAAGAGGCCCAGCGCCAAATTGTGATTGGTTTGGTGTTCACCATCTCCGGAGCGGAGGAAAAAAAACAACAATTGAAGAAATCGAGGAAGGCTTAATCTGTGGAGCCGGCTTGATTAGTTCAAACTTCTTCAACATGGACCAGTGAAGACCAACAAGGTCTTGATACCACGGGAAAAACTTCTTTGTTTTCATTGTGGTTAATTCTGTCTTTACTATTCCGTATTTACGTTTCTAGCCATTCTCTTGTACTTGATTTGCTTAGTTAGAATTGTATCTAGTATTAATATTAGCACTTATTTGTCTTAAGTAGTATAGTAGTTCTATCATCTTAATTGTGTTAGGAAGCCTTGTTAGAACTATCTTGCTTAAAGTTTTAAATTAGTCGATTAGTTTTAAAAACCTCATATTCACCCCCCTCTAGTCGGTTATCCTTGATCCTACAAATGGTATCAGAGCCTAGTCTCTCATTGATTTAGACTTAACCGTCTAAGATAGAAAAGGATGGCTAGTGAAGGAATTGCTCTAGGAAAGACTCCTTTGTTTGATGGCTCAAATTATGCATATTGAAAAATTAGGATGTCTATTTATTTAAAGGCCATGAGCTCGAGCATATGAAAAATCGTAAATGAGGGTTACGTTATGCCTCTTGATCCACTACACCCCATGAAATTTGAGGTGCGTAATGCTCATTTAGATGCTCAAGCAATGAATGCTCTCTTTGGTGTTTTGAATGTAGATGAGTTCAATATAGTGAGTAATTTGGAAACCGCGCATGATATTTTGACTACCCTCTCAAAAATCCATGAGGGAACATCCACGATTAAATAGGCCAAATTGCATAGGCTCCAGATTAAGTATGAGACATTTATAATGTTGCTTCATGAGGATATAAATGAAATGTACTCTCGCCTCAACAACATTGTAAATGAACTCAAAGGGCTAAGCACGTCACTAACCGATGTTGATATTGTGAGAAAAATGCTTAGGGCCTTGCCGGAAAAGTATGAGACATTGGTGACTCTATTTCTAAATTCACCATAATTGCCAAGAATGATGCCAACCAGTCTCTTGGGCAATCTCATCACCAATGAGTTATACAAGAAGAACAAGGAAGAGCTTTTGGAGTCATCTTCCTCCAAGAAGAAGATTACCGCTTTCAAGGCAAAAGCACAATCAAGTGATGAATAAGATGAAGAAGAAGACTCCGAAGAAGAGTTTGCTCTCCTTGTGAGGAGAATGAAGAAATTCATGAGAAGACGTCCATATTTGGTGCTTCTGGTTATCAGAAATTTCTCACACTGCTGCGTCGCATGGCTGCTTTTGCACCGTCCGATTCTGCTGATTCTACTACACAATCTTTTAGTGAGAGACCACCTTCTACTTCTTCTTCCTCAGGTATATCACCTTGGATTATTGACTCTGGTGCTTCCTTTCATATGACATCTAATTCCACCACTCTCACTTCCATTGGTCCTTTAGCTGCTCATATCACTGTTCAGACAGCAGATGGTACCTCTCTCTCTGTCGCAGGACGAGGCACTCTTTCAAATTCATATTTTCATGTTCCTATTGTTTCTTATATTCTCAAACTAACCATGCAGCTCACATTTGTCGGTCAGCTCACCGATCATGGTCGTCGTGTTATTCTCGATTCTGATTCTTGTTATGTTTAGGATCAACACATAGGAACTCTGGTTGTTACTGGATCTCACCGCCGTGACTCACGGGGTCTCTGGGAGGTTGACTGGCTTCATATTCCTTCGCTGCCCCTGTCAGTCTTGTCGCCTCCACCGCCGCCTCCGCTTCTGCTGCATCCTCCACTGCGTATTTTACTTAGTGGCATCATCGTTTAGGACATCTTTGCAGGGGTCATGTCTATCTTCTTTAGTTCATCGTGATCTTTTAAGATCCGTGTCTGGTGATGCTTCTATAAATTATCAGGGCTGTAAGCTTGGTAAACAGTTTCAACTCCCCTATCCTTCAAGTGAGTCAGTGTCGCAGCGTCCTTTTGATCTTGTTTATTATGATGTATGGGGTCTGGCTCCTTTCGTTTCGAAAGGTGAAGGATGTAGACCCGCCATTATGAGTTAATGGAATGTTTTGGTGATTAATGCCAAATTCAAATATGAGACTAACTCTCTTGTCTAGTATTATCTTGTGTAGTCTTATTTGGATATAAAGATGAAATTCAACGAGGTATGCAATCGACATCTTAATCTTATATATTGTTGCATTCCTCGGATCCAAAATATAGATTGAACACAACCATAAGTTTAACTTGAATATGTACATATGATCTTATTACACATTTGTGTATGCACACATTTAGGGGGAGTTTCTTCTATATTTTGTGGTTTCATTAGTATTGATCCATATTCCGTTTTCCACATATATTTGGGATCTTTACTTTGAAACACATCCGTTTGAGTATACAAAACTTGTGTAGTTGTTGTATACTCATGTTTTGAGTATATATAACTTGTGTAATACTTGTATACTCATGTTTGTGAGTATATAGAACTTGTGTTGTTCTTGTATACTCTTGTGTACTGTGTAGTTTATATATATACTCATGTTGTATTACTTTTATCTACATTCATTTTAATGTGCGATTGAAGTGGTTATCATCAATTACCAAAGAGGGAAAGATTGAAGTATCTTGTTCCACCATTATGAGTTAATGGTATGATGTGGTAATTAATGATAATCATATTGTGGAACTAACATTTTCCATGAGTTAGATGAATAGGTTATGTTCTTGGATGATGAAGACTTGGGATAACATCATGAGTTGATTGTCATCAAGTCAAGGTGTGAGTGAAGGATACATCATGTGTTGATGCATATGAAGAGTTTGAAGATATGAGAATCATCGTGTGTCGATGGTGTTCAAAGAATAGACCCATCATGTGTTGATGGAGGTCTAATGAAGGATACATCATGCGCTGATGCATATCAAGACTTGGAGTAAATGATGCATCATGCGTTGATGCACATCAAGTCAAGAGAAGACACATCATGTGTTGATGGAGGTCAAGTGAAAGAATGCATCATGTGTTGATGCATGTGAAGACTCGGGATGAAGAAATCATCATGTGTTGATGTTGTTCAAGACAAGATCCCGAAGTGAAGAAGATCATCATGTGTTGATGATTGTCAAAGTCAATGACCCGGACTTGAAGTGTTGATGTGCGTTATTAAGCTTCAAGAAGATGCAAGGCAAATGTATGACTAGCTAGGGCTAAGGATGTGTTTATAGTTTTTTACCGGTCTTGGTGTTTGGTTGGAAGACCGGATTGCTAGTATAGGTTGTCGTACTATTAAGACGGGTCTTGACTAGTAGCATGAGTTAGTCATGTGTTGATAGCTCATTATGTTTGCTCTAGATCATCTACGCATGGAGCTATTATTTGCGAATGTGTTTTGCAAATAGCCGAGGTTCGTGCATTTAATCTTTGTAGTATGGGACTATAATTTGCAAATGTGTTTTGCAAATGGTGTAAGTCCATGCACCTTAACCTTGTGGCATGATGCTGTTATTTGCGAATGTGTTTTGCAAATAGTTGATACTCATGTTTTATTTCTTGTAGCATGTGACTTAAGTTTGCAAATATGTTTTGCAAATGGTGTAAGTCCATGCACCTTATTCGTTGTGGTGAGTATTCTAAAAGTTGGCAAATGTGTTTTGTAACTTGTTGAGAATATCACTTTTAAACTTTGTTGGACTTGCACTCAAATGGGCGAATGTGTTTTACCATTTGAGCAAAGTGAAGAGTGCGAGGTCTCTCTGGAGTCTGGTGGTTTGACCGCCAGGGGTCACCGGTCTGACCGGTGGCATATCGGTCATACTGCCATTTGTTGGGCGGTCCGACCGATTTCCCCTTGAATTGAATTTATATGCGGAAGTACCGCCCTTGATAAAACGGTACTACCGCGGTGCGGAAGTACCGGAGTTCTCGCGATACGATTTTTTTCTCCAGAGAAGCACCATTTCGGATTCTGTTGATTTTCCTTAGGTGGTCTAACCGCCCAGCCTTGGCGGTCTAACCGATTTGGCGGCGGTCAGACCGGTCATTAGTTGGCGATCCGACCGGCCATAAGTCCAACGGCTAGTTTTATAGCCGTTGACGCATGGGCGGTCCGACCGGCCATTAGTTGGCGGTCAGACCGGCCCTGCACCGATTCGAGGGAATATTCCCCCAACGGCTAGTTTTCGAGTGTTGCACTTAGTGAGCTTAGAGAGCAAACCCTAAGTGCATGTGTTGCCTTAAGTAGTGGATTGTGTATCCACTTGAGCGTTGACACTTGATTAGTTCAAGTGAAAGTTGAGTCTTGTTACTCTTGGTGTTTGCCGACACCTAGACAGCGTGGAGGTGTCGTATCCAGTGATCTTCTCAAGAAGCTTGTGAGAAGGTCCGGTGTGGTTGTGAGTGGTTTGGTGCTCACCATCTCCGGAGTGGAGGAAGAGCAACCCTAGTGGAGCGAGGCATTGGTTCGTGTTGGAACTGGTCCAAGTGGTTGGACTTACCTCGGAGGTGTTGGCTTAATTAGTAGAGTTGGTCTAACGCGGTTGGGTTTACCTCAACGTGGATTAGGGAAAACCGGCAAGTCTCCGAACACTACGGTAAAACATAGTTGTGTCATCTTAGTTTGCTTGTGCTTTACTTTGAGCAATTTACATTACATGCTTTAATTGCTTATATATCTTTGTATAATTGCTCTCTTTCAATTGTATTCATATTGTTGGTGTACTTAGTAGAGCTTAGTTGATTTAGGTTTTAATTGTGCAAAACTAATTTGTTATTAGCTTCCGCATTATTAATTGGTTTTCGCCGAAAGAATTTTTAAAACCGCCTATTCACCCCCTTTAGTCGGCCTCCTCGATCTTACAAAAGGAGGTCATCGATATTATATAATTTTTATCGATTACTTTTTCCAACATATATTCATATACTTTATGTCATCTCATAGTGAGGTTCTCTCCATCTATAGGAATTTTTCCATCATAATCCGTACTCAGTTTGACTCTCCTATTCGTGTTTTTCGTGTTGATTTTACTAGGGAGTACTTGTAAGGAGTCCTTTGTGGTTTTCTTGCCGAGCAAGGCACTCTCTCTCAGTTTCTTGTCCTGGTGCTCATGCCCAGAATGGTGTGGCTGAACGAAAGCATTGTATTCTTCTTGAGACAACCTGTGCTCTTATGCTTGTTTCTGCTGTTCCCCCACACTTCTGAGATGAGATTGTTTCTACTACCACTTTCCTTTACTCTTCAGAGTGGGATCCCAGTTGAGCGTCTTTGTGGCAAGACTCCTGATTATTCTAGTATTCACCTCTTTTATGTGTGCGCGCTATGTTGTTCTTGCACCTCGTGAGCGCACTAAGCTGACCGCTCACTTCATGGAGTGCATTTTTCTGGGCTATAGCGTTGAGCATAAGATATATCGTTGTTGGGATCCTGCTAGCCGACGGATGCGGGTTTCTTGGGATGTCACTTTTGATGAGTCTCATCCTTTCTACCATTGTCCTTCTCTTTCCACCACTCCAGCATCTCTTGATGAGCTCCTTTCTTTCCTGACTTTTTCTGCCACCCCTATAGTCACCACACCTCCACTAGCAGCCTTTTGTCTCTCCTGTGCCTCCTTCCCCGTCGGTGCATCCTTCACCGCCGGTGCCTCCTTCGCCACCGATACCCGCTCCAGATGTTCCTCCTAGCCTTGTTCTTTCTTATCCTCTCTACTACACTCATCTGCGAGTTGAGGATTCTTCTGATATGCCATCTTCTTCTGATGGGTCATCTTTTTTGAGTTCTCCTCGATATGCTCTTTGTGATCACTTGTCTATTCGGCCTCCTGCGCTTTTGTTTAGCTGCACTTGCTGAACCGACTCCTTATCGTGATGTTATTGTTCATCAGGAGTGGTAGCATGCGATGGCAGAGGAGATTGTTGCCCTTAAGCATATTGGCAGGTGGGATCCTGTCCCTCTTCCCGCGTGTGTTTTCCTATCATGTGCAAGTGGGTCTACATGGTTAAGACCCGCTCTGGTGGTTCTCTTGAGCGCTACAAGACTCGTCTTGTGGCACATGAGTTTTAGCAGGAGTATGATCATGATTATAGTGAGACTTTTGCTCCTGTGGCTCACATGACTACCGTTTGCACTCTTCTTGCTGTGACGTCTGTTCGGGGATGGTCCATCTCTTAGCTTGATGTCAAGGATGTGTTTCTCAATGGTGAGCCACGTTAGGAGGTTTATATACAGCCCTCGTCGGGGTATTATGTTTTTGAGGATATGGTTTGCCGCCTTCGTCGATCTCTTTATGGTCTCAAGCAAGCTCCTCGTGCTTGGTTTGATCGTTTCTTTTCTGTTGTCACTGCGGCTGGTTTTTTTCTTCCAGTGCTCGTGATCATTCTCTTTTTATTCACACTTCGTTTCATGGTTGGACACTTCTTTTATATGTTGATGATATGATCATTATTGGAGATGATTCTCAGGATATTGCTTTAGTCAATGAGTGTCTTAGTGAGCAATTTCTCATGTCTGATCTGTGTTCTCTTCGCTACTTTCTTGGGGTTGAGGTTATTTATACGCCTGAGGGCTTCTATGTGTTCTAATAAAAGTATATCTATGATCTTATTGATCGTGTTTCTCTTACTGATCACCACACCGCTGAGACTCACATAGAGTTTAATGTTCATCTTCGCCCCACTTATGGTGAGCCTCTCACCGAGCCTTCCGCTATCGTCATCTTGTTGGGAGTCTTGTTTATCCGGGTGTCACTCGTCCTGACATTTCGTACTCTGTGCATATCTTGAATCAGTTTGTTTCTACTCCTACTCAGCTCCACTATAGTCATTTTCTTTGGGTTCTATTATATCTTCATCGAACCATCATTCATCGTCTATTTGTCACTTGCTTTAGCTCTTTACAGCTCTAGGCATATTCTGATGCCACCTAGGCTAGTGATCACTCTGATCGCCGGTCTCTTTCTGCCTGATATGTTTTTCTTGGTGGTTCTCTTATTACTTGGAAGGTTAAGAAGCAGACAACGGTTTCTCGTTCGAGTGCCAAGGCTGAGTTGCGAGCTATGACTTTGTTGACTGCGGAGGTTACTTCGCTACGGTGATTACTTGAGGATTTTGGTGTTTTTGTTTCAGTACCTACTGCTATTTTGTCTGACAGTACATGTGCTATTAGTATTGCTAAAGATCCGATGAAGCATAAGCTTACTAAGTATATTGGTATTGATGTTTCCTATATGCGAACACAGGTGCAGAATCAGGTTGTTACTCTCCAGTATACGCCTTCAGTGATTTAATTGACAGACTTCTTCACAAAAACATATACTAGAGCCTAACATAGCTTTTATCTCTTCAAAATTTATATTGTTGATCCACTATAAGTTTGATGGGAGGTTAGATGCATATTATTATCTATATATTTTTCTTATTTTATAATAGATTAATTGTATTAACTCATCGATCTCATAATAAATACCAGCGATATTCATAATGTAAGTAAGCAGTGGTGCTGTGTCCGAATGCTACTGAAGCTTTGGCGATTCGATTTCTCGCGGCTGATAAAGGCAAGATCGGGGACGCAAAGTGCTTAACGGACAGAAAAGGTAGTACTTGGTTATCGAGTTGGAAGGTCTGGCTTACCCTACCCAACGAAAAGCGAAGCTTTATGTTTGGGACGGATTTCGCTACTCTGTCGCACGCCACGACCGACCGGCCGGGCGATGTGGCCCCGTGCAGACACGTCAACGTTTTAAAATCTTGGGCGTCTTTAGCATTAAAAAAATACTAGCAAAACACACCTAGTGCTCAGTGTTAAGATATCTTTAATAGTATATTCATCATCATATTTTAAATTTACTACATTAATATAATTCTACGTGGAAGAGAAGGAGAGAATATATATTGTTTCTTTCTGAAAAGACTGTCGTGTACGCGAAATAAGATATGATATATTAATCTACTTTAATTAATGTGTTAATCTATTTAAAAGGAAAAATAAAAAATATTAATATTAAAGAATGTGCTAAAAACTATATATTAAAGATATTATCTTATCATATGCTTCGTGACTTCATGGTTATTTGTTAGCTCCATTTTAAGTACTTCCTTGCTTTTTGCCTGTCCCAAGCTCATCTCAATCTGTTTCATTTTATTCTTTAATTTGTGCAACAGGGAACATAATCTCCATACTGGTCTTTGCATCTCCAATGTGAGTTCAGCTAGCAATTTCGTTAATTTACGCTTGTAGCAGTAGCACGAGCTGATCATGGTGTTCTGCGTGATTCGGTCATGATTTTAGCGGGACTTTCCGGAGGATAGTGAAGAACACGAGCACCGAGGACTTCAGGTGGCTGCCGTACGTGACCACCCTCCTCAGCACCTCCCTCTGGACCTTCTATGGCCTCCTCAAGCCCGGCGGCCTCCTCATCGTCACCGTCAACGGCGCCGGCGCCGCGCTGGGGACCATCTACGTTGCGCTCTACCTCATGTACGCCCCCAGGGAGACCAAGGTGCGGCTAGCTTTTGGAATCTCCTCAGCAATCGATCTCACCGGACTGGCTCGATTCTTGGTGAAATAGATACATGGATTGTCGCCGACAAAGAGGAAGCTGAATGGCTTTTCTATGGCTTGCAGGCGAAGATGGCTAAGCTGGTGGTGGCCGTGAACGTCGGCGTCCTTGCCGCGGTCGTCGTGGTGACGCTGGTGGCGTTGCACGGAGGCGTCCGGCTGTTCGCGGTGGGCTTGCTCTGCGCCGCGCCGCGCTAACGATCGGGATGTATGCAGCACCGATGGTTGCGATGGTATGTAAGATCACCCTTCCACTTCAGTACAAGTTCTTCATTGCAAAACAATGTCGAAGTAGCTCTTTTCAAGAGGAGATTAACATAATTAACTAAGACAAGTTTTATATAAATGAACATCTCTCACTAATATGTTTGGTTTGTTTAGTTCTTGTGCTCCGTGTATAGATCGCCCTCTGGATGGATAATGCATGCTCGCATCTCTGGGTGAGAGGATGCAGATAATGTCCAGCTCAGAGGATCAAACACTTTCATGTCATTCAATTTCTGACCTGTCATTAAAGACTGTTTGGTTCAGTGTCATTTTCTTCGATCTATAGTAGAAACAAAAGCAGTAACATCTACTGGCGCAATCCAGATAACCATTGTCCCATCTATCCAGCTAGTTTAGTGCCATGGTGTGGGTCAGTTGGTGGCGTTGTTCTGTTTTTAGGACAACCAGTTGAACATCACTGTTCCATTTTTTAGATTGTAATTTTACACGAAAAGATTGATTGCTGTGTCACTTCAAATTGCTCTAAAAATCTTAGCGCGGGCATGCGCCCACAGGTGGCGTTAACACCATCAGTGTAGATCGAATACAACAATTAGAGGGGGTGGGTGATTTTACTCTCTTCTCGAATTACCGAGTATGATCTGCGTTGGATTGAATCAACGACTGGAAACACCGTACTCGTGCGAGATCCCTCCTAGTCGTTGTTGTCGAATCTGCTCTGATCTGGCTATGACCAAGTGAACGACACAACACGTGATCGAAGAAGGTAAAATCGACTGTCGAAGTAGTTTGACAACCTAGTCGAAGGAGTTCGACTATCGGATTTCTTCCGTCTTACGACTTGAGAGTGTCACGCATTGTTTGGAGCGAGAACAAGTCGAACACTGCTCCGAACGAGAACTCATCGAAGGCTGCTCGACACAAGAACTAGTAGAAGACGATGTCCAGAAGAACATACCTTCGGCGATGACTAATTTTTCTTAGAGTAGATCTGATCATTTATTTCTGAAACATGTTCTGTGCCAATAAAGTACCCTAACGGCACACCTCCGCCCCTTTTATATGCTAGAGCCCTAAACCGTGTCTTCGTAACTCGGACACAAAATCATATCTGTTTCAGAAACTCAAAGGACCCGAAACTCCTTCAAACACGGGTTTTCCAAAATCTCTAAACCATCATGTTATGTGCACCTTCCATAAGTCCTCACGCGTCGAAGCCTTCAGGACCGCACCTTCCGTAGCTTCTCCACTCATCATGCATCCAACTTTGATCTCCACGAGCATCAACGTAAGCCCGACCATCTCGTGACATCCTCGACCGCCTGAACCTCGAATTTCCTCGTCCTAGTCCCGTCCTCCTCGTCATCGACCATGACCGTCTCTACGCTCAACCTACACATGCAAAGATCAAAAAATATTTTCCCGGCACAAGTTTTCCAACTTGACCAATATCAATTCACACACATATCACACCCTCGTCTATCAATAAACGCGAACCAGATTATCCACAATCTTAATATCCATGCTTTTAGAAAAACAACTCGAGACCACTTTGGAAAAACCGGTCTTACCGTTGTGCACAAGCCGTTCAAACCGCTAGCCGATCAGATACGAGTACCCGAAGATTACAAAAATTGAAGCACTCGAAGTCTATGACTACCTACCGTGAAGCTTACTACAACCAATAGCGAAGCCTACGACTACCAATTGCGAAGCCTACGACTATCGATCGTGAAGCCTACGACTATCGACCAGACATTGTAACTTTCGATTATCGACCATGCACTATAGCTTTCGACCATCGACATGCACTGTAGCTTTCGACCATCAACCAGACACTGTAGCTTACGACCATCGACCGGTTACTGTAACTTCCGACCATTGACCAGGTATTGTAGCTTCCATTTAGATAACTCCGACTGTCCTTCGTACTTGGTACTCGGAGTTACAACACTCGTAATCCGGTCGAAGCGTAGCGGCGAAAGGGTCATCGAGTATCACCATTTGAACCACTTGATACAAGGCATGTTCCGACCACCCAAACTAAAAATTCCAATAACAGAAACTTTTACAAACGAAAATTTCAATGCAAGCCAAAAAATAATTATTCATCATCACAAAATTTACGACCTGCCCACATGGTCTAACTATCTCCCCCTTGATGAATACATTGACAACACTTCAAAAAAAATTAAATTTTGAAATATAAGAAAAATTTACGAAAAGAAAGCTTAAAAGCTACAAAGCAAAGAAATTTGACAAATCACAACAGCAATCAAAATACTCAGCCTCAACAAAAAATCATGGTAGAAAACTCCCCCTCAACACAAGGGAAGCAAATTTCTTCAAATTTTCTCCCCCTTTGGCAATGTAATCATCAAGAATCTCCAGAGAAAGAAAAATTCTAAAAAAAAGAGCATAGAGAGTAAAGATCAAGAAGCTTTATAGATTATCCAAGTCACTTCACATTGATATCATAAATTAACCAAGCCATCCTCTTGAGTAGAGCTATCTAGATCATATAAAATCATAAACCATATAGCAAAGTCAAAACATGTCTTTAGAAGTATTAAGCGATTTAAATTAATGACAAGCATCGCAACAAAGACCAAACCGATTATAAATAGCACAACGAGATATCACAATGAAAAGTTAAAGCCTAAAAGTAAAGCAAACTTTAAATCGAGACGAGTAAGAGTCTCATGTAACAATCTATTTCTCCACACTCAATTCTTAAGCATGTGGCATGCTTGAAGTATACTTCTTTTCAATTGTGGCATGCTTATATATATTATATATATATATATATATATATATGTGTGTGTGTGTGTGTGTGTGTGTGTGTGTGTGTGTGTGTGTGTGTGTGTGTGTGAATCATACATCTTTTCAATTGACTCTTTCTCATTTTTAATATAACATGCCAAATTGAGTGAACATAAAAAGATTGTAATAAGAAACATACGAGCCTCATAGCCAAGATTTAAAAAAAGACTCACAATCAAGCTAAAATCTTTTTGATGAACATCGTGAAGTAATAATTATAATCAATCTAGTCAAAGTATTCCGCTATGTCATGCTTTAATTCAAATGTGGCTAAGGAATTATAATCAGTTATGATTAAAGCTACACAACGCATGAGTAAATATGATAATGAGAGCCCTGCACCTCATTTGATTTCAAATGCTTGTACTTGATGAATTGTTTGACAAGTATAATAAACAAAGCTTCTAATATACTAAACAACAAGCCCCCTTAGAATAATCCCATAGGATGCAACACACCTCAAGTAAAAAGAGCAAACCGTGTAGAATCGTGCGGTTTTGTGAGAATATAAACAACTTGAGAATCTGTATCAATAAAATACAAAATAACATCTCCCTTTTCCACATGGTCTCTCAGAAAATGATAACAAGTATCAATGTGTTTGGTTCTTGAATGTTGCATGGTTTTTTAGCAATACTAATAGCACTAGTGTTATCACATAAAAGAGGTACACTATCCAATTTTAAGCCAAAATCCTTAAGCGTAGCTGTCATTCAAAGCAATTGTGAGCAACAAAAGACAACAACTACATATTTAGCCTCAGTAGTGGAAAGTGCAACAAACAATTATTTCCTAGAAGCCCATGAAACAAGAGATGTGCCTAAAAAGTGACATGTGCCAGAAGTACTCTTCCTATCAGTTCTACAAGCCCCCAAAATTTGCATCTGAATAAGCTCCAAGGGTAATGCATGATGAAGAAGAATACCATAAACCAAATTCTAAAGTTGACTGAAGATACCTGAAAATTCGCTTAACTGCCTAACATGTGAAGCACGTGGGGAAGCTTGAAAATGAACACACAAACATACAGCAAAGTGAATGTTTGACCTTAAAGCAGTGAGATACAGAAGTGAACCGATCATGCTTCTGTATTCTTTATTATCAACAGATTCTCCATCCTCATCAAGGTCTAATACTGCAGTGGATCCCATTGGTATTGAAACTGGTTTACTTGTCCCCATGTCGAAGCGACGAAGGATATCCTTGGTGTACTTGGTTTGATGAACAAAAATACTCAGCTTTGATTGCTTGATATGAAAGCCTAGGAAGAACGTGAGTTTTCCCATCATACTCATCTCAAATTCCCTACTCATAGTATCAGAAAACTTAGAAACAAGAGCATGAGAGGAACGACCAAAGATTGATATCATCCACATAAATCTGAACGGGTAAATGATCATTGCTATGCTTAAGAGTAAATAATGTTTTATCTACCTTGCCCATTTAAAAGTTATTTTTAAGCAAATATGATTTAACCTACCATGCTCTAGGTGCTTGTTTTAAACCATATAAAACTTTGGACAGTTTGTAGACATGATTAGGAAATTTAGAATTTTTAAAATCAGGTGGTTGTCTTACATAAACTTCTTCCTCGATATAACCATTAAAAAAGTGCTCTTAACATCCATTTGAAACAACTTGTAACCCTAAGATGCAGTAAATGCTAAAAGGATTCTAATGGCTTCTAATCGAGTAACATGTGCAAAAGTTTCACAAAAATTAAGACCTTTTACTTGGGTAAAACCCTCAGCCACAAATCTAGTCTTATTTCGAATAACAACACCATCCTCACCTTGTTTATTCTTAAAAATCCATTTAGTTCCAATAACATTATGACCATGAGGAGGTGAAACTAAAGTCCAAACTTTATTACGCTCAAAATTTTCTAATTCCTCATGCATAGCATTAACCCAATACTCATCAGATAAAGCGTGACTTACATCTTGCGGTTCAAAAGAAAAAACAAAAGCAGTATGAGCATATGAGGTATCAAAGTTATACCTATTGCGAAGAACTCTCTTATCTAACTCACCAATCATTTGTTCAGGAGGATGACGTCATTGAATATGCAGAGGAGCATGTGGAGTCATTGGTGACATGGGTGTAGCAGTAGTGACCTCTACATCATTGGAGGTAGGAGCAGAGCCACTAGTTGTAAATTCTATCGGTGTAGATATGTGTGTTATAGTGTGAATTGGAGTTACCCTTTTATTATCGTCAGAGTCATAGAAGATGTCTTCAGGTGCGTCATTCACCTGTATATTTGCATTGTCGGGTCTAGTACCAGGAGTAACCTCATCAAACGTGACCTCGCAGGTCTCAGTAATTTTGTTAGTTTCTAAGTTGAATACACGATAACCTCGAGTGTGAGCTCTTGCAAGAACTCGTCCATGAGCATTGTTCCCGAAAGTAATCATCTCATCACTGGTGGTACGAGTGAGGGAGGAGAACCATTATGAGTCCCTGGTCATGTGGCGAGAGCAACCGGAGTCAATGAACCATATGTTCTCTTTCCGCTTGCGACGAGCCTACAAAGGACGAACAATTATCGGTATCTTAGTACTAGGTTTAGAGAATAAGTATTTAGGTAACCAGTACTAAGATATGCGACGAATAGAAGCAACAACAGGTAGAGACAAAGAACATTTATATTCTGGGTACTGCCGGTCAGACCGTCGTTGAAGTGTCAGTCTGACCGTTGGCCGATCTGACCGCGTGAAGGATGGCTGTCTGACCGGACCTGTTACAAAGAATCCCAAACCTGCCAAAAATTGTTTAGAGGGAGCCAATTGATGATAAGGAGCTTGATCAAACCATCCGTAGCTACTCCATGTATCATGCGTCCAGCTTTGATCTCCACTAGCACCAGCGTAAGCCCGACCACCTCGTGACATCCTCAACCGCCTGAACCTCGAATTTCCCCCTCCTAGTCCTGACCCTCCTCGTCATCGACCATGACCGTCTCCATGCCCAACCTTGCAAAGACCAAAAAATATTTTCCTGGCACAAGTTTTCCAACTTGACCAATATCAGTTCACACACTCATATCACAGCCTCATCTATCAATAAACACGAACCAGATCATCCACGATCTTTTCAGAAAAAACAACTCGAGACCACTATGGAAAAATTGGTCTTACCGCTGTACACAAGTCGGTCAGACCGCTGGCTGATCAGATACGAGTACTCGAAGTACTTGAAGATTACAGAAATTGAAGCATTCGAAGCCTACGACTACCTACCGTGAAGCTTACGACAACCAATAGCGAAGTCTACGACTACCGATTGCGAAGCCTACGACTACCGATCGTGAAGCTTACGACTATCGACCGCAAAGCCTACGTCTATGTGTAATCTTCAAAGTGATGTATACGCTGATGGGTGTGTGTGTGTATGCGTGTATAGTATTCTCGGAGAAACGGAGAGAGAATTTAGATACACTCCCGGTGGAGGTCTATTACGGAACCATGCACCGGTACGTCTTTGCTTAATTCTCTCATCATCGTCGAGCTGGGTCGTAGCTATATGGAGGCGGCGATGGATCGAGCCGATCGATGACGACTTGTAAAAAAGACCGATATGCATATGCAGGATATATATCCCCGTTGCAAGTTGCCGATCGACTCCGCTTTCGTTTCTCTGTCTGCACCTGCAAAAAGCCGTCGCCCGCACCGCATGCTGATTGCTGATTGCTGATTGCTGATTGCTGCCAGCATCTTTCTACTCTACTCCCGTGTGCTGTGCAGTTCGCGAACGCTAGCAAGATAGATAGATAGATAGCCAATCACAGTGCATGTCTCAAGCTGTCAAATCTCCCCCCATTAGGATTAGTTTGCAACTTTGCATTGCACTGCACGCGCGCGAGCAAGAGACGTGTAGGACTAGCTATACGGCGAGTGCGTGCTCCGATCGATACTCAGGCTAAGAGCCGGCGCGCGTTAATTGGCCTGCAAGGTCAAGTGGCATGCGTATGCGCATCGTGTAATGTCTTTGTCCCGTACATCGGCACAGTGTACATAGCCATCTGCTGTGCGGTGTGCCTTGCTGGGCCTGTATATATCTATCTGTATGTACTTCGCATGCATATATGCATGGCGCTTTCCATCTCTCTGTGTGGTGTATATATATGCGGTGCATACATGAATGATACTTCGCACGCAAAGGCTTCATCTCGGCGTGCTCCATTATGCATTCTCGTCGTCGTCGACTCTGGCTGTGACGTTTTTGCTGGAGATCGTCTACAACAACCTACCTGACCTTCCCGGACTTCGGTGAACTAGGGTGGGTGCATATGGAACTCGATATAATATAAGAGCTAGAGGTTCTAGGATCGAGATCTAGCTAGCTACCGCAATTTTAAAGATAAGAAAATAATTGTGACGGCCAACGTGTTTTATGTTGTGTCTTCGTCGTAGGCTTGGTTGGGCCTAAAAGTATGTGTATAAGTTTCATTTGACACCATGAAAAAAAATCTCCATCTATCCTCTTTTGAAGCAAATTGAAAGTTCAGGTGGGCAATTCGCTCCCGTTGATTCTTCAGAGAGAAAAAAATCCATCCGTTTTGCTCATCAGAGACATTGTATATAAAGTTATAGACGCAAGTCCAAAGATATTGTGAGAACCCAGGAGATTAAACTAATGAAAGCAAAGTTAATCTGTAATTAGTAGTAAAATAATTTTTTCTCCTAAACACAGGTAATACAAGAATTGATGACATCAGAGCATATTATAATTTACAACTCTTAATACATTTCAATATAATAGAATAAAATCTTGCATTGCATGTCGCGAAGCCTATCCTTGCCCCTTCACCGCCGACCGTCGAAACCATTATTCGACCATCCCGCAAACCTTGCACACATTGACCACAAAGACCAAAAGACCAGCCAGACTAAAGCAAACCCATTAACGTAAGAGCTAAAAAGAAGAATGTTGTCAGAGTATCATAGGAATCAACGTGGTTCCCAGATCAACCTAGGTTACTCGGCATCCCTGAGTATCGAGACTACCCACACCAACCTAGGTTAACCGGCACCTTGATTCTCAAGATACCTAGGCTAATCCAAATAGGTCGGCACCTGGATACCCACGATACCTAGACTAACCTAAGTAAATCGACATCATCTTATTTTTGTAGATTTCATCACTCGGTGTTATAAAATCCAACACCCTCGTATACTGAATTACCCTGACCACAGAAAATCCCTCAAATAGTAATTCTTTAACCAATGGACCAAAGCAAAATAGTGACATGTGAGGGCATAAGAGATAAGGCAAAGGTATTTTTGTCATGAACAGTAGCCAGGGTGAGGTCACCAAATGCCACAGCCGATCAACCCTCTCCAGAGCCATCTCCCCACTCCAATATAAGCATATTACTTCACAGGCAACCACAAGCTTCACCTCACAATGCAACTACCTCTTCACAAAGCCAGGCAAAATCACAAGGTCACCGCAAGACAAGCAAGCAAACCACTGCCATCCTTTGCCCACCGAGCCACAAACAGAGAGATAGCGAAGGGAAGGAGGAGAGGAGCAAAGGAGTAGAGGAAGACCAATGGAGCCCGGACGGACGACAAGAGGTGACAAGGACGCCGGTGAGCCACCACGGCACCCTGCGGACGACCGCAACCATCATTGCCACCATTGTCCATCCATTGTCCAAACCAATAGGGGTAAACTACTATGACCACCCACTATTATTTTTGCTCAATCAGAACCACATCATTTTGAGCCAATCCAAATACATTCATCCATTCTCATTAGTTTTCTTTCCATAACCATTTTCTTACACCTCCAAAACACCCAACCCAAGTAGTCCACCATTACCTCTAATGATTATAGCATGCACATAGAGAACCACCGTAGCATCACCCCCATCGCAGAGACCCACTCATGTCAACATCCATGCATGCACATCACAGAGCATTAGGGGAGGGAGAGTAGGGAGTAGGGAGGATGAGGGTAGTGTATATTGTTGTACCATATATGTATTTCATGAAAACTATGTTTCAAAACTCAAATCAAATAAATGAGATGATGAGAAAAGATAAGAAAACATAGATGATGAATGAGATGAGAAATGAGTTAATATTATGGCTGGTAAAGGGGCCCGTGGCAAGATAGAGATGAGGGCATAGGTAGGACCCCTTTACATATGGTTATTATATAAGGACCAACAAAACTCTCACCTGGATAAGAGGTCGCATTTCAGTGCCAACCATTTTCCTGTTTCAATGGGCAGAAAATGTTACCTTGTTACGTGACTAAAATCCCCACATCGGGTATGTAACTAGGTGTGAGTGAGATGGAGGAACCCTGAGCCGGTGAAAGTCTGGGAGTGGGTGATCCAAGGTGCTATAGCACTAAGGTGGAGTGTTGGATGCGGAGGGTCTGGCCCAACCAACATTACGGGAACTCGGTGGAGGACTTGGTTAGCACCCTAGGACACCGACGGAAAGTAATGGGTGAAGAAACTAATCACTTAACCTGGAAAACGTTCTGTACTATGAACTCGAACCCACATCAAAGGAAATGCAGGGAACCCAGCTTAGAGAGAGAGAGAGCTCAGAGTAGCTATGGGTAAAGTGGTGCAAGCCTGCGTAGTGCTAAATAACAATCATGAATTCATGCTTGTCTCCTGGGTTGGAGGCTACGGTGACTACTGGGAGGTTTATCTTCTTTCCAAGTGACAAGTAGTCTTTTTAGTATTAAAATTTGTCACCTAATATTTTATCGAGTTTTTATTTTCAGAAAAGAGTTGAGCTAGAGCTTGTAAGAAAGAACATAGATGAGTCATCCAGTGCATTTTTACTATTAATGCTTGCTGAATACGTTTGTACTCAACATTGTTAGTATTCTCCTTTGTTAGATTCTAGTCCGGCCGGGACCTATTCCGAGTGGGGACAAAGGACATGCAGGTACAGATGAGGACGTAGGAGGCGAGGACTACGAGGAGCAGGATAAGGTGGGCACCCTATTTGGCACGTGGGACGAGTAGGCGGCCAGGAGAGTCCGGCAAGCAAGTGAGGGGACGTGGTCCCATTTTGCAGTTGTAAATTACTACTTGTAATAAGAACCATAACCTTGTGTGGCTACTACTGTAATAAAGATGTACAGTTTATATCTTATTACTCCGCTGTGTTGACTCTGGTAATAACTTGCTATTCGTCAGAGTGGTGTTCTACCGGGCAGACGAATAGTAATCAGTATGACTAAATGTGATTACCGTCCGGGGCAATAACACGGGGCGCTGCAGATATGATCCCACTAAAATGCACGTGTTCAAGTTTTATTTGACATCACTGGTGTATTTTTTTATTCGGATTTGCTATACATCTATGGACTTTTTTTTTTTGTGAAATCAGTCGAATTTGTCACCTTTGGATTGTCTCCCAGATTTGTGCGGCCTCCCCCTCCATCTCCTTTTCAACTCCGGCAAAGCTGAGCCCATTTTTCTATATGAATCTATCTCAAAGTTTTCGTTTGTATAAATCTATAGAGCGAAGTTGAAAGATACGACCCCCACTAAAATATGTTTCACTTCCATTTTCTCGCATCCATGGCTCCCTTAGGGCTTATTTGGCAATCAGGGGGGCAAATTCCCCGTCAGAACAAATCCTCGAGTGGATTTTGATGGTCAACACAGGGGAAACAGTCCATTGGGCAGATAATCCCTTGTATCATAGAGATGGGGATTTCTAAAATGTTATAAGCAACTGAAAAATTTACAAAGGGCAAGAGAAATCAGGGAAAAATATATGAACAAGTCTAAAAAGCCAAAACAACTCATGAAAAATTAGTGGCAGCGAGCAAGTTGGGTACTCGTCACCGGCGACGACATTCGAGTTCGGCGATCAACGCTGGAGCTGATGGAACAAACGTGGTCTCGAGGTGGATCCACGGCGGCTGAGCTGCACTGGAATCGGAGGGGGTGTGTGGGGATTGATCGACCGTGGTTGTGGCTGAAGCTCTCACGGTCGCTGGTGTACAGGGGTTGTAGATCTGCTTGCACTCAACGAGAGGTTGGAGAAGGGGCGATGGCGCGTCGAATCTGCTCGGCGTTGGGCGGAGGAATGCGCCAGGTTCGATGATTAGACTGAGAGAGTTCTAAAGGTGGACCAGGTCCCACTCAGATCATGTTCACCTTGTAAGCCTAATGGAAATCTAACTTTTCAAGTGTCAGGTCCAAAAATATTCAGTGATGAAAGCTTGTTTTGTCACTATTCACTTGATTTATAGTGACATCATGTTTTTCTCTCTCTTTTTCATCCGTAATTGGTGGCAAAAATATTATGTTCTCACAGGATGCCTTAGTAGTGACAATTCTACAGTGATGAACTATCACTTTGCCTCTGCATTTTCGGATGGCGGCAACATATTTATCGTGACATGACATATTAGTAGTGTTGATTTTGCAGCGACAAACTATTACGTTGTCACTACGTACCTCATTTATAATTAGTAAAAAGCATTATGTAGCCACAAAATACTTAGTGGTGATGATTTTATGGAGACAAACTATCACATTGTCACTACTTAATTTATAATTAGTAGCAAAATATTATGTCATCAAAAAATAACTTAGTAGTGACGATTCTGCAGTGGCAAGGCATCATGTTTCTCAGTGCTTTATTTATAATTAGTGGCTGCATGGTATGGGTAAGTAACACATATGATGCGACGAGTACAAACTAAAAGCAGGGTACTAGGCCATTAGGCCCATTGCTACGTATTGATGTGATGCTTAGATATTTATAATTCCGTCGTATCGTCGATCGACACGGTCAGTTCTAGGCTTCTAGCCCAGAATCTAGACGAGGGAGAAGGACGAGGGAACGATGTCGAGGATGCCGCCGAGGAGGCCGCTGAGGAGCTGGACGATGAGGCCAATCAGGCCGCCGAGGCCACCGCTGCCGATGCTGCCGCCGTCGGCGCCGACGAGCTGTAGCGGCGCTGTCAGCGTCCCGGTGGCGCCGGCCAGGGACACGTTGCAATTTGCCAGCGGGGTGGTCACGTCCAGCTGGCACTTGTTGCTAAGCAGGGAGGCGAGCATAGCCGGGGTGGCCCGGCCCAGGTTGATCGAGAACGCTCCGCTGCCGTCCGCCGTCACGCGGGTCACCACCTTGCCGTCGCACAACATCTGCCCGCCGGCGTCTGTCCGGGGCAACCACAAGCAAACCATCAGACACGGCCGGAGATCAGGTGCATTAATGATTAAGAGGCATTAATTCAGGCTAGAATTAAATAGGTCCTTACGGGGGAACACCGCGGGCGCCGCCACGTTGATGGATGTCCCCGTGCTGCATGGCACTACGCCCTTGAGGACGGCCACGGGAACCGAGCCCGCCGCCTCCGCACCGTGCGGGGCGAAGCCGACGACGACGAGGAGGAGGAGGAGGAGAGCAGCGGGGAGAACGATCCTGGTCGACGCCATTGCTATCAAAGCTTCTTTGACCCTCGACCACTCTGAGCTGTACGAGTGAGAGGAGAGGATGCTCTGGCTGCTTGAGTGTGGTAGCTCATGCTGCTGCATGGATCCTCTATTTATAGGCATAGCCGTGCGAGCGAGGAGGCCAAGTTGCCGCGGCTTTTTACGACTAGGTAGGCCGCAACACCGCGCCACACGCAGATAATTAATTACAAAAACGCTAAAACTAAGCATGCCAAGATCTAGATTCTAGATACTGCAGCAGCTAGCCAGCCAAGCTAGCTAGTCGCCGGCTGCACTGTGCGCGCGCATGCCTGCAGTGTTCGAACGGCACGCGCATGCATGCCGTCCGCGTCGGGCGTATGCATTCAAAAATCAACTTGGCCCAAATGCATGGTCTCTCGAACAGTTGGAGTGCTAGCTAGCTAGTAGTTGCCAAGCTAGAGATTTCTGAACGGTGTATTATGTGAGGTGAGGGCACGCTTATTATTGGTAAATGATGATAAATCGAGGTCGGTTAGTTGGATCGGTGTACGGTCATTGTGCTATGCTATGCTATGCAGGGGATTAGCTAGGGTGGTCCGCGCGTATGGCAATTCATTACACGGCGTGCTCGATGCATGCCTGTAGAATTAAATCTCTTTCGGTCCATGTGCCTAACAGTGCCAAGAAGATGGGAGAAGCTACAGCGATGTCCTTGTCAGTATTACTATATTCAGTATGCGGATCCGGGTCTGAGAGAGCGGACAGTTCTTGCAGCACTGTTCACGCATCCTTAGAGCAACTAATTAGCTTATATCTACTAAATAATACTGATGGCCGGCGTACATCTGATCGATCGATCGGCTATATTGGTGGAGAGATTCTTGCGGTGTCTAGGCATCATGCTCTTGTGTTAGGGGACAAATTTTCATCGATCGGATCAACATTCAACAACTGAAACACATATACATCTCCAAACACATCTAAACGATAAAAAATTCGACTTAAATATAAAAAAGATATCAGGCGCCTAATATTTCTTTTTCAGAGGAGCTAAATACTCCTTCTGTGTCATTGCCTGCCTTGTTAGCTTGGCAAGTTCTTGAACCCAACCGAACCCAAATTGTGCTCGATGCATGCCTGTAGAATTAAATCTCTTTCGGTCCATGTGCCTAACAGTGCCAAGAAGATGGGAGAAGCTACAGCGATGTCCTTGTCAGTATTACTATATTCAGTATGCGGATCCGGGTCTGAGAGAGCGGACAGTTCTTGCAGCACTGTTCACGCATCCTTAGAGCAACTAATTAGCTTATATCTACTAAATAATACTGATGGCCGGCGTACATCTGATCGATCGATCGGCTATATTGGTGGAGAGATTCTTGCGGTGTCTAGGCATCATGCTCTTGTGTTAGGGGACAAATTTTCATCGATCGGATCAACATTCAACAACTGAAACACATATACATCTCCAAACACATCTAAACGATAAAAAATTCGACTTAAATATAAAAAAGATATCAGGCGCCTAATATTTCTTTTTCAGAGGAGCTAAATACTCCTTCTGTGTCATTGCCTGCCTTGTTAGCTTGGCAAGTTCTTGAACCCAACCGAACCCAAATTTATTCAGCTTGGGCCCAACCAATACGGAACTAATCCAGCACAAAATTAAATTGGTCCAAGTCGAACCAAATCCAGCCTTGATCAAACTTAAACCCGACCCAATCCAACCCATCCTGGGCCAGAACTAGATGAAGATTGAAGATTACGGCCAGATTCCTCCATGTTCTCCCTCGAAAAGAGGACTTCCGACGATGGATGAAAATCCCGGCCGGTTATGGCGGTAACCGGTCTTATCAGTCGGGTCCGGTAACAGAAAACCCGGCCGGTTTTTTCCGATTTAGCAAATTCAAATTTTAGTTTTCAAATTTTGGCTGGTTTTTAAGCAAATTCAAACGAATTTCATCCGGTTTTTCGGTAAGAACTGTAATCGATCGTAGAACCCGCCTAAGCACGTTACGATTAGTCACCGTGAACCGGCGGTTCCGATTTTTTTATCCTTGCTTCCGACTGCTCCCTTGAAAAGAGGACTGCACACTACTACAAAACATGCTATACTAGACACCCTTTGGAACCGTCTCTGGATAAATTATCACAGACGGTTCTTCGTTAACCGTCTGTGATAAATAAGTATCACAGACGGTTATTTATACGAATCGTCTGTGAATTAACGAACCGTCTGTGATTCTAAGTGTTATCACAGACGGTTCTTTATACGCAACCGCTCGTGATACTTCACGCATAATCAGATAAAGAACCGTCTCGTGATCACAGACGGCCAGATAACGAACCGTCTGTGATTCTAAGTGTTATCACAGACGGTTCTTTATAAGTAGATGCTCCCGACAGACCCCCTTTCCATTCCATTTGAGGCGCCGCCATCCTGCTGCTGCTGCTGCCTCCTCCCTCCTCCCCATTGGCCACCTGCTGCCGCCGCCTCCTCCCGCTTTGAGTCAGTTACTCCCCGCCTCCTCCCCATTGCGGCACCTCTGCTGCCTCCTCCCACATTGCGCCACCTTGGAGAGAAGGGTAACGATCTGTAACCCTTTATTTTTGCTCTAGACTAATCACTAATGTGTAACGATCCGTAAACCTTTTGTTGGACCGAAAAGGCGACTAGAGGGGGGGTGAATAGGAGCACACTCACTTTTTCAACCAAGATCAGATCCAATACAAATTTCACTCCAATAGCTATGGAAGCTATGAAGATCAATATACCAGTAGAGCGGAAGACTAGTATTGAATCCAATCTAAACCCCGAAGCAAAACAACCAAAATCAACCAAAACTTAATTTCCAAGTGAAGGGCGGTCTGACCTCTATGTTAATGGCGGTCTGACCTCCAGCCTGATGAACAGTGAAATCAGCACAAAAACGAAGTTGCAAATAGATGTAGCTTTTGATCTACAACTCCAAACTTGATGAAACTTGGTACACACCTTCTCTGGGATGTCAGGAACCTATTCCAATCGAAGATCGTGAAGATCCTTGGAAAATTTACGACCTTTTTCAGTTTGAGAGGTGGATGGTTCAAAACCGAGTCAAAACGAAAACTAGATCCAAAAACTTGCTCGTTGGTGATTGATGATCAAGATGATCCTAGATGTGTTCCCACATGTCACAGCAAGCTAGATCATGTAAAGAAATCAATCAAAAACATGTGAATCAAAGAAAGACTCAAAATCACCAAATAGAGAGAAGAAAGGCAAAGAGACACATCTTTGAGCAAACTTTCCTTGGATTGATTTGATAGGGTTTGGGTTTACAGCCACTCCATCAATGGAGGACAAAGCTCAATCCAAGAGCACGAAATCAAATCAAAACTCTCTAGAACCCTAACCTCCACTAATCCTCTCCCTAAACCAAACTAGGGTTTCAACAATAATGAAAGGGTTGAAGGGGGTGCAGCCACCTCCCTCCTCTATTTATAGTGGAGACTTAGACCTTCTAGAAGTTTTAACTTAAATGAGCTCCCGTTAAGGCCCAACACAAACGGGTCACACACGCACGCTTTTTAAAGCGCCGTCTTCAACACCTCTTGACCTAAACCGCTTCTCTTTGCGCCGCCTTGCGCGCTGGTTGGCAAAGGTCACCTGTGGTATTTGGTAAGATTACCAAAATACCTCTTCTCGATCCTTCTCCGAAGACCGAGTCCATTTGCGCGAAGCACTTCGCCTGCTCCGCCACGTGTAGGTTGATCAACGGCTCTCTCCATGCGGCAAGTTCTCCCATCCGGCCCCACCGAAACCACCATGGCACTTGCACCGACTCGCGCCGCTTGATCAAACCAACAGACCGAATCGTCTGTTCGGTCATCCTTGTCTATTTCGCACCACACTTGAGTTCATTGACTCACCCAAGATCGCCGATCGTTATGGACCTCACTCTCCAAGCCTAGTCCCGATCATCCTCGCCGTTGACCGTCGTTAACCACCAAGTAACCTGCACAACAATAGACAAGCAAATCGAATCTAGGAACAAATTCTTCACAACTTGACCTACGTTAGTCAAAACTTGCATCATGCAACACATAAGCACTGAAACTCATGACTTTGACCTACCCAACGAACAACGCCACCACGAAGGCCGATTTAACCAAGCGAAACCGGTCGATCACCCCTGGCTGGGCGGTCGGCCACCACCCCGCCGGCTCGATGCCGCCCACATGGCCGGTCGGGATCGGCCATGGGACTTAGCCAAATCTTGGCCCTCAAATCCTGACCCTTACCGAATTTTATATCTCGAATAGCTTTTTACTGGAGACTCCAAAAATCATGAGACCAAGTGCATTGGGATCCCCTCACTTGCCTACACCCTCTATTTTTGGCCCAACCTGTTCTGACTATTTTTGGTCACGTCAGGTCCGACCGCCGCACATGGCCGGTCCGACCGATTTGGGACCGGTCGGACCGCCATGCTATGGCCGGTCGGACCGCCCATGTCCAGAAAGCCTGAACTTTGTCGGAAACTCGTGAAACGATAAACCGTTAACACCATTGCTAATTGTCACATCATCCTAAGATCTGGAGTATATCTCCATGATATCCACACCTTTATATTTGCTCTACACTAATCACTAATGTGTTTGGTCATTATGAAGGGTACTTGCAGTTTATTAATATAATTTAACACTAATTAATTTGTTACGTGCGTATACGTGTAGATGTACCAAAACTGGATGTACATTGAGAACCGTGTGAGTGAAGAGTATATTAATGACGTGTTTTCTTTTAGAAGAGCCGCCGAGCATGATATGTTGAAGAAGGGGATAAAATTTGTGTACTGTCCATGCATTGATTGCGGTAATATGAAAATGTTTAACAACCTGACGCAGATCGAAGCTCACTTAATACGAAGGGGTTTCAAAAAAGGATATACATGTTGGAGCAGTCACGGTGAAGAGCAAATTATACCGGAAGTCAGTAATGACGACATCGCCGAGGAAGTCAACGATATGCAGGGTATGGAATGTGCTTTTGATGAGGATAGGTCGCATGATGACAATCTGGATCAGATGCTACGCGATGCAGAAGGGAACTACGGTGAGAGAGAGTTTTGTAAATTCGAGGGCTTAATGGAGGACTCGGGAAACTTTGTTCCTCGGCCGCAAGCCGAATACACAAGGTTGTCAACGAGGCTTGAACTGCTGAAATTGAAGGCAAGCAATGGTTGGTCCGACAAGAGTTTTACGGCGTTGTTAGGTCTCTTAGCTGACATCCTTCCGGAGGGAAACGTGTTGCCCAGCACGACCTACCAAGCTAAGAAGGTTATTTGTCCATTGGGAATGAAAGTAGAAAGAATACATGCATGTTTGAATGATTGTATCCTCTACCGTAAAGAGTATACAGACATGCATGTATGTCCCATGTGCAAAGCATCCCGATACAAGCGTAAGAATACTGCTAAGGCGAAGCAAGTACCTCCTGCTAAGATGTTATGGTATCTGCCTGTGATCCCATGTTTGAAGCGTTTATTTGCGAACCGAAAGGATGAAAGATTGATGCGTTGGCACTCGGAGGAGTGTAAGAAAGATGGGAAGCTCAGACACCCTGCTGATTCTGCCCAGTGGAGAAACTTCGATCGGAGCTTCGAAGAGTTCGGTGCAGAACCGAGGAACATAAGGTTAGGGTTGAGTACGGACGGAATGAATCTTTTCGGTAACATGAGCAGCCGACATAGCACCTGGCCCGTGAATCTATGTATGTACAACCTTCCTCCTTGGCTGTGTATGAAGCGGAAATACATTTTGATGTCACTACTTATCCAAGGGCCGAAGCAACCTGGGAACGATATTGATGTGTACCTAGCACCATTCTTTGGAAGATCTTGTGACACTTTGGAACGAAGGGGTACAAGTATGGGATGCGCATAAACGAGAGAACTTCACTTTACGCGCCATGTTATTCTCGCACCATCAATGATTTTTCTCGCCTTAGTAACCTTGTCGGTTCAAGATACAAAAGGAGCCAAAGCCTGTCCGCACTGCTTAGATGATACCGAGAGTGTATGACTGAACAACTCACGCAAAACTGTGTATATGCGTCATCGTATGTTTCTTCCCAGGATTCACCCATACCGCAAGATGAAGAAATAATTCGACGGAAATAAGGAGAACGGTTCAGCTCCAAGGGCTTTTAGAGGGAAAGAGGTCTATGATATGGTTAAGGATATCGATGTTGTGCTTGGAAAGGACGTAAATTAAGGACCCTCGGAAAAACATCCGAAGAAGCGGTCAATTTTGGGACTTGCCTTATTGGGAGCACTTAGAAGTTCGCCACTGCATCGACGTCATGCACGTGGAGAAGAATGTATGTGATAGCTTGATTGGTTTCTTACTGAACATTAGTGGCAAAACAAAAGATGGTGTTAACGCACGGCGTGACTTGGTTGATATAAACATAAGAACCGAGTTAGCACCGAAAGAGACCGATAAAGGACGAACGTACCTTCCCCCAGCTTGCTACACTTTGTCCAAGGCCGAGAGAAATGAACTGTGTCAAAGCTTGCATGGTGTGAAAGTTCCGTCCGGTTACTCCGCCAATATTAAGAAACTTGTTTCGATGAAAGATTTGAAATTAATTGGTATGAAGTCTCATGATTGTCATGTGCTGATGACACAGATGCTTCCTGTTGCAATTAGGAGTATTTTGCCAAACAAGGTCCGAGTGGCAATATTTAGGCTGTGTTATTTCTTTAAGTCAATTGCTCAGAAGGTCATCGATCCCGAAGGACTCGACGCTCTGCAGGCCGAGGTGGTAACGACTCTATGTCATCTTGAGATGTATTTCCCTCCGTTATTTTTTGATATCATGGTACATCTCATTCTTCACCATGTGAAAGAGATAAAGATATGCGGCCCTGTGTTCCTACGTCATATGTACCCTTTCGAGAGATACATGGGAATTCTGAAGTCCTACGTACGGAATCGATCTCGGCCGGAGGGTAGTATCATCAAAGGTTATGCAACCGAAGAGGTCATTGAGTTCTGCGTGGACTACATGGCTCAGGTGGAACCAATAGTTGTTCCTCTATCTCGTCACGAGGGGAGACTGGAGGGTATCGGGACCATCGGGAGGAAAGCAATCACTCTCGATCTAGATACATACGCGCAGGCCCATTTCACGGTCTTGCAACACATGACCCAAGTGTCCCCGTACATCGACGAGCACAAAGACATGGTACACCAATGTAATCCGCATCGGTCGGAGGTTTGGATAACGAGAGAGCACAACCGCTCGCTCAACGAATGGTTAAAGATGCGATTCACTTGGAGGTCATCAAGTGATGAAACGCCGCTATGGTTGGCCAAAGGACCAAAATTTATAATTGTGATATGGCAAGGATAATGACATAAATGGGTACACGCTTTATACGGTAGCTCGTGATAGGAAGAGCTGACCCGTAACAAATGTGTCCGTGATAGATGCATTTCACGACGGGTTCAATATCATGGGGCATGAGGGTTGAACTCGTACTATGGGTTCGTAGAGGAGATTTGGGAGCTCGACTATGTACTTTTCAAGATCCCCCTTCCGTAGGGCATGAAGGTCAACAAGTACGGCGTCACTACTGTGGACCTCAAACGTGTCGGATACAAGGACGAACCATTTGTACTCGCTAAGCAAGTTGTTCAAGTTTTTTATGTAACGGACCCAGCAAATAAGAACCGCCACGTAGTTCTTTATGGGAAAAGAAGGATTATCGGAGTTGAGAATGTCGTGGATGAGGAAGAGTACAATCAATTTGACGAGTTGCCTCCTTTCGAGACTAAGATCGACCGAGGAAGAACCCAGTGAGGAAGCTAGCTATATGCGCGTCGATCATCATGAAGAACTATATTTCAATTAAGCATGTATTCCATTGTAATTTGATGTTAGCATGTGTTATGGACTTGTCATCTCTAATGTTGATGTTAATGCGAACTTGTTAGAGTTATCAGCTTGTTGAGAATATCATCTTTGAAACCTTGTTGGAAATACACACAAATGGGCAAATGTGTTTTGTCATTTGAGCAAAGTTAAAAGTGCATTGCTTCGTGGGTCAGTGGTCTCGACCGCAATTAGTTGTGTTTCAAATGTATGAAAATGAGGATAAATTAAAACTTTTGGATGCATCCTTGTTGACATTTGAATTCTCTAGAATTTATCTCCTTGAAATGTGGACTTCAAATTTAATTAAGGTTATTGACTCGAAGTGTTGCAATTCAAGGTCTTCTAGTCAAACCTTGTGATCATCCTCGGGAAATATTTTTCCTAAATTCTTGATCATCTGGGTAACCTCCCTGAGAAATTTCATAACTTTCGAACGGTCCGAACGTTCCAATGCATCTGGCCCGTTCGTTGAGATCTGACGGCTCTACATATGTGTGTATCTGTTCACATCACAGACGGTTCTATTAATGAACCGTCAGGATATCAAATATCACTGCACGGTTCGATTACATAACCGCCTGTGATATTAAAATTAGGGTTTCTCTGTTAAGTCATCACAGACGGTTTCATAATAGAACCGTCTGTGATATTAAAATTAGGGTCCAAACGGCCTATCGAATCTCGACCGTTTATTTTTCATCGTAGGGCTAAGATTCGCGGCGCGTTTCGGACGGTCCGAACGACCCACTAAATCCGAGCCGTCGATTATACATCCAACGGTCTGAAACGATCCAAGTTATATGCGTCTGAAACGGGCGGTCCGAACGTTTGAATGAAGGTGGGTCGTTGATCTAAAGATAGACGGCTCACAGCGAAAGAACTTTCGAACGGTCCGAACACTCCAATGCATCCGCCCGCTCGCTGAGATCTCGACGGCTCTACATATGTGTGTGTTGAAAGACATCACGCACGGTTCTATTAATGAACCGCTCGGATATCAACATATCACGAGCGGTTCGCCTGCCACATAACCGCTCGTGATATTAAAATTAGGATTTCTCTGTTAACTCATCACGACGGTTTCATAATGTAACTGCTGCGTGATAGTTAACATCACAGACGGTTTGTTTATGGATCCATCCGTGATTTATTATCACAGACGGTTCTATCATATAGAACCGTCTGTGATATCCAGCTATATAAGGGCCCGACTCGAACGGTTGTGCACTCTTTTGCCTTATTCTTTTCCACGGCACCCAGCCGCGCCCTCGGTCTCCTCCACGACGCCACCTCCGACCAAGACCGCCCCTTCGCCCCTCGCCTCCGTCCGGGCCGCCTCTTCGCCCTCGCCTCCGTCGGTGCCGCCTCCTTCGCCCTCGCCTCCGCCGGCCGCCCGCCCCGCCTGCGCCACCCGGTGAGTTTCCTGCGCCGCCCCAATGCTCGTGCGCTTCCCCTTCTTCTGCTGTGAGAGCCGAGGGTTTCTCGGTCGCCGCTCGCCGACCACCTCGTGAGAGAATTCCTTGGTGGATTCTTCAGGTTCTGGAAGTTTTTGTGCTACTTGTGATTACATATTTGTGCATGCTTCGATCTCGATATTAATTGATGGATCTGTTAGTGTTAAAAATGAATTGCAAATTGGCTTGAGCAATATTTAGGCTGTGTTATTTCTTTAAGTCAATTGCTCAGAAGGTCATCGATCCCGAAGGACTCGACGCTCTGCAGGCCGAGGTGGTAACGACTCTATGTCATCTTGAGATGTATTTCCCTCCGTCATTTTTTGATATCATGGTACATCTCATTCTTCACCATGTGAAAGAGATAAAGATATGCGGCCCTGTGTTCCTACGTCATATGTACCCTTTCGAGAGATACATGGGAATTCTGAACTCCTACGTACGGAATCGATCTCGGCCGGAGGGTAGTATCATCAAAGGTTATGCAACCGAAGAGGTCATTGAGTTCTGCGTGGACTACATGGCTCAGGTGGAACCGATAGTCTCCAGAAGTACCCCTTATTTTTATAAGGGAGAGGCCTACCAAGTGATTGTAAGATCTTCTACAATCACCCACATAGTCGTAAGTCTTACTACGACCATATCATGGTCGTAAGTCTTTCTACGACTACTACATGGTCGTAAGTCCTTCTACGACTACTACATAGTCGTAAGACCTTCTACGACTACTACCTGGCCGTAAGTCCTCCTACGACCAGGTAAACCACGACCACCTTATAATCAAACCTACAGGCAAGTGGGTCCAATTGATTAAGGAATCCGAACGGTCTACACGCACTATTATTCCGCGTAGTAATAGTGCTTAAATACCCCATTACCTCTGAGTGATAACTGCCAGACGGCGTGGAGAAGCCAATGCGCCGGTAATTACTGCCATCATGCGCCCATTACTGGCTCAATTAAGGCGCCTCTTCCGCAGGACAAAACGGCTACTCCTTCATGACTATATAAGGGCATCAATCAGGGAGACAAAGGGGACGGACAGAGAAAGATAGAGCGAGTCAAGGAGAAATACAAGTACTATTCTCTGTAATAGTCTTAGCTTCTTACTTGATCATCAAGAATACCACACACACAGGATTAGGGTTATTATTCTCTCCGGAGAAGGCCTGAACCTGTCTAAACATCCCGTGTCAACCACTCTGCGTGATTTCACATCTAGGAGACCCCCCGAATCAAATAATCTTTACGTAAGATCGGTTCTAATACACCGACAGTTGGCGCCGACCGTGGGGAACCTCCGGTAATCTCTTGTCAACATACTCTCTTTTTCTAAATCTCATGCAATCATGGCAGGAGAATGGAACGAGGAGAACTGGTTTGACTTGGCGATTATGCGACGTCGACATGGATGCCGTTTCGACTACGAGCCGAGTGATGCATCCGCCGATGGTGATGTTGCCTCCGAGATTATTCTCCGTGAAACCATCCCATCAATGGAGTTGAGGAGGGATCCTTATCCCCCACAACGATACGTCCAACAGAGGAGCCAATTCCCTCAAAGGACAAGGGTCAATCCGACCAGAACCGCACCCAGGAGGACTCACAACACAACGAGAGTTTTTCCTCCAAGTGTTCAAGTCCCCCTAAGGCGGTCCGACTTGGTAAGACAAGTTCTGGGAGCCACCATTCCAGACTCCACCAAAGATCTAGTGATCCTCTCTCGTGGTAACTCCAGAGGGTGGGATCAAGCATGCTTTTCTCAGAATTCGGCCGTCTCTCCGCAGATCTTATTTGCGAACGGAGCGATTATAACCCGGAGTTCCCCTACGGAGGGGATTACTCCAAATTGCCGATGGTGTCTCTCGAGCACTCCTCAAGCGGGAGGCCTCGAGCGCAAGTGAGAATCATCAGCGGAGGTCTTCGTCCTTCCTCAAATCGTGGTCACCTCATGGAGGCCGAGATAAGAACACTCCGAAGATCACACACGCCCCTCGTGGTAATGGCAAGGGCACCACCGGTGTGGACAGAACCAACACTTTGATGAATGCGAGGAAATCTCGACATTCTCGTGACTCCACCGAGAAGGCCACAAAGACCGATGAGGAGGATTTTGAGGTCGTCCAAGAAAGAAAATTGCGCCCGTAAGAACTCGCCTCGGGCGCATTCAACATCACGGAGGAGGTACAAGAACTCCGTGACATCAACGACTTGCTCGAAAATCCCGTCAAGAGCTTGCTCGAACGCTGGTACGATCTCTTTGTCAAGAGATTACGCAAAGACTTCGAACTGTGATGACAAGATCGGAGGTACCTCGTCGACAACATTCGTGTAGTCGTAGCAATGCGACTTCCTCTACTACCGATCAATCGAATATTTTTTCACGAGGAATCGACACGGCCTTAAGTCGAATCGATCCCTATTCGGAGAAATACTTTTCGATCACCGATGATCAAGAAGCCCCTGAGAGGTGATCATTCACCACTTCGACAAAGAAATTCTAACGGGTGGAGTACGAGTATTCCCCTCGTAGAACTGAGACCTACTACAGAATAGGTCAGCCTGTTGCTGGGTATCGTCGAGTACGATCACCCGGTGATATTAACCCTTATTTCTTACAAAGAAGGCGTCAAGAAGTGATTACGGATCTAGGGCATTTTTGCTCGACCTTCGAAAGCGATTCATTGCCACCTCATTTTCGACCGGTGAACATGGAGAAATTTGATGGATCTCAAAATCCCATCGAATTTCTTCAGATCTATACAACAGCTGTCCGAGTAGCAGGAGGAGGAGAGCATGTAATGGCAAATTACCTTCCGACTGTGCTTGAAGGATCCGCTCGATCGTGGTTATTAAACCAACCACTCGAGTCAATCTACTCTTGACAACACCTCTGCGATCTTCTACAGGCGAATTTCCAAGGCACATACAATCGCCCTGGAAAGGAAGACGACTTGCACCGGATAAAACAGAACAACAACGAGACTTTGCGTCAATTCATCAAACGCTTTAGTCGGGTTCAGAACTCAATTCCGAAATTTCGATTCCTCCGTGATCGTGGCTTTTAAGCAAGGAGTCCGTAGTAGAAGGATAACGGAGGACATTGCTTTGAATCCTCCCAACACTGTTGCCGAGCTCTTCGAGATGGCCGATCGATATGCAACTGCTTCTGAGGTAGTCGAGTGGAACAACACTATCGATCGAGAAACGTACACTCCTCGAGAGCCAGGTGAGGTTGGTAAGGACAAAAAAGCAAAAAAGTCCAAGAAGAAAATAAAGAGTCAAAAACCACAAACCAGTGGTTTCAAGGAGATCTTGGCCGTGAAAGATAAAGAGCCCCAAACCACCAAGTCGTACCCTGATCAAGGCAAAGGTAAGCGCCCTGATCGTAGGAGCGACAAACCAAGGTGGTGTCCTTTTCATAAAAAGGAAGGACATGACCTCAGAATCGCCGGAGTTTTCTAAAGAAAGCTCGAGGACTACTACAACAAAGCACCACTCCCTACTCTCGGGTGTAGGACATACGAGTGGCCAAAAGTCGCTTGATGATGAGGAGATGCCGTTCCAAGATCCGCAACATACCGTGGAGCACATCTACGGAGGATCATCGGCATACGACTCCAAACGACAACTTAAACCTGCCGGACGAGAGGTAAATTCCATACATGTTCCTCTCGTCAATAATTTCATCAAGTGGTCGGAAGTTACTATCTCTTTTGAGAAGGATGACCGCCCGATCACTACGAGTCGATCAGTCGATATCCAATTAGTGAATGAACCCACCATCAACAAGCTGTCGGGTCAATCGAGTGTTGGTTGATGGTGGCGATTCATTGAACATACTATTTACTAATGCCCCGGACGAGATGCAAGTACCAGGACAAGGTAAGGCGATGACGATACTCCTTTCATGGAATCGCATCGGTCTTCGCCAAACCCATTGGCCAAGTTTCTCTTCCTTTAACATTTGGCTCGCCAAGTAATTTGAGTGAGAGAAAGTCTCCTTTGATGTGGTCGATTTCGACATCAGATATAACGCCATACTCGGACGACCAACTTTGGCAAAATTCTTAATGGCTACTCGTTATGGGTATCAATGTCTTAAGATGCTAGGTCCCAAAGGAGTGATCACCATTCAATGTGACAAAAGATGGCGATAGTCTGCGATCGTCGATCCTCGAGATGGTTGGTCAAATACCAACTCGAGATGAAAGTCACCGACTAGCAAGTCGAAGCCTCAAAGTCGCACCAAAGCCGAACGACCAAGTCAAAGAGGTTCCTCTCGACGCAGAAGAACCCTCAAGACTGCTCGTGACGGGGAGACTTCCGACCCCAAATAGGAAGACGCCCTCATTACCTTCCTCCGAGCTAACGCAGATGTCTTTGCGTGGCAAGCATCCGACATGCCCGGAGTCCCTGTGGAGGTGATCGAGCATGTGCTAGCTTTACTACCGATAAAGTACCGTAAAACAAAATTACGGAGATTTGCCCCCGATCGACGAGATGCTATTAAATCAGAGTTGGATAAGCTACTTAAAGCATGCTTTATAAGAGAAGTCAACCACCCAGAGTGGTTGGCTAACCCTGTAATGGTCAAAAAGTCAAACGGCAAATGGCGTATGTGCGTGGACTTTCTTGATCTTAATAAAGCTTGTCCAAAAGATGATTTCCCTTTACCTCAGACGATCACCGTTGATTCTCCGCAGTTGTGAGATATTAAGTTTTTAGATGCATATTCGGATACCACGGATCAATATGTGTCTAAACGATGAAGAAAAGACCGCATTCATTACTCCATTTGGTACCTTTTGCTATGTCAAAATGTCATTTGGTCTAAAGAATGCGGTGCTTCTTTTCAACGCCTAATGCAATCGACTTTTTCATCTCAATTAGGCCGAATTTGGAAGCCTATGTTGATGATCTAGTCGTAAAAGCATTAAGAGACTTGATCATATCAGCGACCTACAAGAAACATTCGACAACCTCGTAAAGCACCGCTTAAAACTTAATCCGAGAAGTGCGTGTTTGGAATTTCTTCAGAAAATTGCTTGGATTCCTAGTATCCGAACGAGGAATCAAGCAAATCCTAAAAATAAAGGCCATCCTCGGATGCGCCCTCCAACCACAAAAAGGAAGTCCGAAACTCACAGATGCATGGCGGCTTTAAGTCGTTTCATCGCACGACTAGGAGAAAATGACTACCTTTCTTTAAACTTCTCGTGAGACATGAAGGTTTTGAGTGGTCGAACGAGGCAAACGCGCCTTTGAGGATGTCAAGAGGTATCTTCGAGTGCTCCTGCTCGGTTTCTCCAAAGCCGGAAGAGACGCTCTTAATTTACCTAGGCGCCACGCCACAGTGCAACAAGCGCAGATCTTGGTCGAGAACGCGAAACGCACAACGACCAGTTTACTACGTCGAAGTTTTACGGGCCTAAGGAGCGTTACCTCGTGTCCAAAAACTTCTATATGCCCTCCTCATGTCTTCGAGGAAATCGGCATTATTTTCAAAGCGCACAAAATAGTTTGTCTTGCCCGAGTTTCCTTTGGGAGCAATCCTCCATAATAAGGAAACAATGGACGATGGCAAAATGGTCATCGAACTTGGGGAGTTCGACCTCCATTTCGTGTCCCGAACGGCCATAAAATCCTGGATCTTGGCGGACTTTGTCGCCGAATGGACAAATCTGAACTCTGCTCAGATCCCGATCTGATTCCCACGACCGGTGGATGATGTACTTTGACGGGTCACTTACTTTAAGTGGCTCAGGTCGGGTGGTCTGGTATCTCCTACCGGAGAAACCTTAAAGTATGCCATACAATTAAACTTTCGTGCCACTAACAATGTGGCGAGTACGAAGGTTTGCTAGCTGGCATACGAGCTGCGAAAGCACTCTCGATTCGTCGACTACTCGTGAGAGGAGACTTTCAACTAGTCGTGAATCAAGTTGAGAAAGAGTACCGGTGCTCTAGCTCGACAATGTCTCGTAATTATCTGAGGAATGCATAAGCTAGAAAAGCATTTTTAGGTTTCGAGGTACAATTCATCCCTCGAAAGGATAATTTCCTCATGAGACCAACTTGCTCGGATGGCTTCTTCCCGATCTACAAGCACCAAGAGGAGTTTTCTTGGAGCAACTCCAAAAGCCGTCTCTGGTCGAAGAACCAGAGACACCTCCTATTGAGGTGGCCTCATTAGACTACGAGGATACCTGGATGACTCCCATCTACGAGTATCTTCGCAAGGGTTCTGTACCCGAAAATGATCTTGAGGCGCATCGTTTATCCCAAAAGCCAAAATGTATACTTTGGTGAAGGAGTTCTCTACAAACGAGGAACCTAAGGGATACTCATGCGATGCATTCCACAAAACGAAGGAATAACACTCCTTCACGATATACAATGGCATCTGTGGAACACATGCTTCCTCTGAACATTGGTTGGTAAAGCCTTTCGATAAGGTTTTCTTGGCCTACGACTCTGCACGATGCTAAGGAGGTGGTTAAAAAGTGTGTCCATGCCAATTCCATGGTGAGATGATACACCAACCAATTTCAAGCATTACAGATAATACCTCTTTCTTGGCCTTTTTGCACTGGGTCTCGATATCCTAGGACCGCTTCCCAAAGCTCCAAGAGGTTTGAATTCCTTTTGTGGCTATTGACACGCTCACAAAATGGATTGAAGTGAACTCAGGCGGGATAACAACGAAAAACAAAGAAAAGGTTCATGATGAGATGCGTAATTAGCCGATTTGGAGTTAAGTCGGATAATTACGCACAATGGTAAACATTCGCAAGTGCAAAATTTCGTGAATTTTGCGACGAGTTGGGTACCAAGTTATGCTATGCTTCATTGCACATCCCCAAAGCAACGGGGCGGTCGAATGTGCAAGCGGCCAAATAATGCGAGGAATTAAAACCGAGTCTTCGACCCGACTTGTTAAGCGCTCGGGGCTTGGGTACAAGAATTACCTTCCGTGTTATGGGCGGTTCAGACGACCACCAATCGAGCAACGGGAGAAACACCATTTTTCTAGTGTTTGAGCGAAGCCATGCTTCCTCCGAGCTAAAATTGCGGTCGACACGAGTTGAAACCTTCAACAACTCGGATCAGGAACAACTTCGAGCGCGATGATATTAACCTACTCAAGAAAGGAGAAACCTAGCCTTAATCCGTTCGGCGGTCTACCAACAAGCCTGCGCAGCAGATACTATGATCGTAAGGTCCAACCTCGCACCTTATTGTAGGTGACTTGGTATTGAGGCTCGCCAATCCAAGTCTAATCGGAATAAATTTTCCCCAAATGGGAAGGTCCTTACACAAGGATCAAGTAACTCGGCGAGTGGTTCTGCACGACTAGCGATGGAAGACAGACAGTTCTCTCAAACTCTTGGAACATCGACCGCCATTTAAATTCTATGTGTGACCAATTTCTCGTGCAATAAAAGTCCGAGTTCTTTCTACCTCTCTTGCCTTATTTTTGAGTAGTGCTTTTTAATCTTTCGACTATGATACAAAAACACCCAGTTATCTTTACATCGGTCGAAAAGCTTAGTAACGCCATCTAGTCGAAACTTCTCTCTCTCGCATGTGGTTACGCCCACTAGAAGGAATTTCCTAGCATCGACTAGTTACTCATTTTTTTGTCAATACAAAGAGCTCGGGTTCTATCCAATGAAATGTTCTCAAAGCTAACTCTCTCAATCTTAGTTTATTTTTTCAGTAATTTCCAAAAAATATTCTAAGTAGAGTGCACTTAATATATTTATTCGACCACCTTTGATGTACTCGTTTCGTTTTGACCGGTCGAAGGAAGAGACACACCTAGTCGAAGTTTTTCCTCTCTGCATGTGGTCCTGCCCACTAGAAGGAACTTCCTAGCACTGCTCAGTCTCCTACTTTTTGCTACTGGAAAAGACTTATCGAGTCCATCAGAAAAGGGCGAACGAATTATTAAAGTCCTCTAGACGTTTGCTTAACTCAAGTTGCTGTTCTTGGTTTGATTAAACTAGTCGGAGATGGTAACATCACCTAGTCGAAGACTTTCCTCTCTGCACGTGGTCCTGCCCACTAGAAGGAACTTCCTAGTGTTGAGCCGTTTCTACTCTTTTGACCAAGTGCTTGACAACCATAACAAAAACTAAGCAAATAGTCGGGGGCTAGGATAAAGTTATTAATTTGACTTCAATTCTTAGTTTTTCATTCGTTTATTATCTTTTGAGTTACTAACTACTCGAGAAGATGATTTTCAGGAAACAAGATGGCCTAGGATAAAGTTATTAATTTAACTTCAATCCTTGGTCCTTCATTCGCTTATTATCTTTTGAGTTACTAACTACTCGACAAGATGATTTTCGTGAAACAAGATGGATCGATATTACTCATCAATGTAAATTGTCCGCTTTACAAAGTAGTTACAAGATTACTCGAAGGGGAGAGCCTAGTGCATTTCCTCCGCCACCTTTTGCCAACCGATTGCATTTCCTCAATCGACGATTTGCCTCGATTGAGCAATCGAACTCGGCTTCAATTGGTTGCACATTAAGGTGGGGTCTTGAGCTTTAAGTTTCGCCAAAGCGTAACTTACTCCGGCTTTGACTGCCTCCCTTATTGATTCAGCTTGATTAGCCTTCAGAGTGGTCACTATTTCTTGCAAGTTTCCGACTTGTTCCCCAATGGTACTTATGTGAGCGACTCAAGATCTTCTCGAGCGCTTTTTCCTCGTAATGTAACTCACTAAGCACATTGTTCAGAGCGTGATGTTGCCTTGAAGACTAGTCTTCATCGACTCCATCTCCTGTTGGGTACAAGTCGAAGCCTCGCGAAGTTTTTTGTTTTCGACCACTTGTTCTGAAAAGAATAAAACCGGTCAAACAAAAATAAACTTCTAGAGGAAGATAACACAAAGATAATTGTAGGTAAAAGCATTTATTACCTACTAATTGAGAATCCAGTTTCTTAACCTCTTCTTGATGGGAAGCGATGGTTTGTGTGCTTTTTCTCCCATGCTCACGATGTCCTCTCAGATTCATCTTAGCAATGCGACGGACTCATTGTAGATCAAGGACTTCTCTTGGATTTCAAAGATTGAGGCTTCTCAATTGACAATTTCTGAACAAGAAATTGGCATTAGAAAAGGCAAAATGCTCGAAAAGGACAATAGGTAAAGAATTACTTACCTGTTACTTGAGTTCTCAGACCCTCGAGTTCTTGATCCTTGTCCTTGGTAATGCGAGAAAACTCCTGAATAACCAAAGCTTTTTCTTGAACTTTATTCGGAGCTTCCGTGATCTCATTTTCTTTATCTAGAGAAGAAATGAGAGTCGGGTAAAGGTTAAAGATCAAAAGCGATCTTAAGTTCAAGACTTCATCGTTTATTTTTTCCTGCAATCTTCTAGATGCAGAGACAACCTCTCGAAGTCTATCCGAGAGAACTATTATTTCCTATCTTAGCTTTCTCGACTCCTCTTTTTCGTAATCGAGTGAGTCAGCTAAGGTCTTCGTGTCACTGTTTAACCTACAAAGAACAGAAATGGAGATAAACATCAGCCGATTGGTTGTAAGTACTTCTACAACCACCGACCTAGTCGTAAATTTTTCTACGACTATGTCATGGTCGTAGGTCTTTCTACGACCACTACTTGGTCGTAAGCTTTTTACGACTAGTACTTTGTCATGAGTTTTTTCCATGACTATTCTCGTAAAACATTATACGAGTAGTTAAGTCGAAAACAACTATGACTGATAAGTGACTTACCATCTCTCTGCCTCTACACAGAGTAGTTCTTTCTCCTGTCTTAGCTCTAAAAGTTGTCGATGGTACTCACCGACAACAGCAATTTGCTCCAAAGCTTTCTGCAAAAAGAAAACAGTGAGAAGAGAAGGAAAGCCACATATATAAGTATTTTGAAGATACTTACATTCATAGTTGTCCTAGCAAACATCGAATATACAAGGTCCGGGTTCTGCAGCTTATCTATCCTCGCGACTTTGTCCCACCACACCTTCTCGAGGCGCTTGTTATCAAAGGTATTCTTTGTGTTGGGAATATCTTTGGGATGGGGGACTCGGTCACGAGATTTGTAAGCAGAAGACCCTACGACGGAGGCAGGCCCAAAGAAGTCACCACATGGTTGAAATTTTCTTCTTACGGTTCAGAACTTCTCTTTGGGTAGGGAAGGAACGCCTCCCACGATTTCCTTCCCGAACGGTGCACAAGTGGTCACCACCTTGACGAGAGGCTTCCACAGTGCCTCGTTGTTTCTACGACCGATGAGTCGTGGCGGCCACCTCAACGAAGAATGGCCGCTACTTCAAGAGTCGTAGCTACGACTTCAGCAGATGTGGAGTCACTGGGAGTCTCGACTTCATCGGCCACCGGGCCAAGGGTGATGTCGACCACCTCCATTGATACCTCTCCAAGAATCAAGGGATGGCAATGGACTTCTCAAATAAGCATTCCCGGGTCAAGGAGTCTGATGAAATAAAGAAAAGCAAATCAAAGTTGTGAAAAGAAAAGGTAAATGTCGTTTTACACTTTAGTACATTTCACATACTGCACTCTGGTCTTAACCGGGAATTTTGGAGCAATCCTCCCAACGGAGGACCTCTTCTTCTCCACGACCACGCCCGGTCGAGGTTCAACAATTCAATGCACGACCACGCCCGGTCGTAGAGTTTGAACAGAACTAGAGCTCGTTTCTCGATTCTGGATGGCCGAGATCGGCCTCGACCATTCCAAGAGCAAAGATGCCCTCGGATGCGGGTTGTGCCGATGCAAAGATCGCCCTTCATAAAAGACACAAAATCTTTCCAATTCTCCTTTTCGGTTGCCTAACAAAACTAGGAGGCGTAAATCTGCGAAAGATTCTTTGTCATAACAGAAGGGTACCTTAGCCTTGCGAGGTTTGCGCTTAAGAGATTCAGCTGCCTCAACCTCCTCGGCTTCGATGGCTGCGGCCTCGGCTTCAGATACAGCTACGGCTGCCGCAGGCCTGGTAGAGGGTCTGGTCGAAAGACCAGAGCTCGAGCTTGCTCCCCCCTTGTCGGCAGATTTTACAAGTCGACGTCTCTTAGAGGGAGGAGCCGAGCCTTTGTCTTTCGACAACCCAGCGCCAATAGTCATCAGTACGACTTCTTCGTCGTCCTGACGATTTTCCATGCCTACTTTCTGTAAAGCAAAATAGAAAAAGAAGAATCACTGATCAGTCGTAAGTTTTTCTACGACCAGTGCCAAGTCGTAAGTTTTTCTACGACTCTTTCTTGATCGTAAGATATTCTACGATCACCATTAGTCGTAAGTATCTTCTACGACTATAAAGTCCTAAAGAAAGAATCAACTTGTTGATTACCTTTAGGCGCTCTATCCTTTCATCTGCGGACAAAGCCGCAATGACTTGAGGAACCACCACTCGGAGTGGCGGAGACTTCTCACAGATGAGTCTGACTCTAGAGTCAACCTCAGCCTGTGAAAGATCTGTGTAAACGGATAAGAATATTAGACAATGTTGAAGAGGACCAAACCGAGAGCTAAGTCGACAGTTACTTACCCTCGTCGTAGTCTCTGGTTGGGTCTCCTCTCCCCGAGTATCTCCACATAGGAGATGCTCGCTTCTTCAAGGGACTAATTCGGCGTGTGATGAAATCCTTCACCACATGCCATCCGGTCAGCCCTTCTTCCTTCATGTCCTTAATGGCTTGAATATAAGGGCTAATCCGGCTGATATCTTCAGGAGTTGAATACCATGAAGATTTCTTTTAATGACCTTCCACGAAAGAAAGGTGTCTTCAGAGGTGACCTTCCAGTAAAACCACCTCTTCCTCCAGCCCGGCCACGAAGACCGGGTAAAACTCTGAATATACTCCTTCGACTTCGAGTCGTGGAGCTTGAACCGCAGACTCCGGCGATTCCGGTTTGTCGAGCCATCCCATAATAATATTGGAGCAAATCGAGATCCATAGGAATCCCTGTACGCCTCACAGTATACACGAACACACTCAACATGGTAATGGAATTGAGACCTAAGTGTAATATTCTGAAAATAATACTAATAGCAATACTAATAATAAATTAATTAGTTAAAGAATTTAGGGCTTGTGCGTAATTAAAGAATTTAGTATACGTGAAAATAGGATATTTCAGAGTTTTTATGAGCTATATAAATAAATTGTGGAATTCTTGAAACCCTAGTAGTTTATTTCTTTTTCCACCGCCTCCACATTTTTCCCTGCGCCGCCGCCACCAATTCTCCCCGCCATTGCGCGTGTGGTCACGCTTACGCTGATCATCGCGCGCGCCGAGTGCCCTCTGCGCTGAATTTGCCGCGTTGCCGCCGCCAATCGCCGCCTCGTGCGTGGTCATTCGCCGCCGCCACGCGGCTGCGTGCTCGCCGCCGCCACGCGTGACCGCGAGGTCGCCGCTTCGCCGGCGGCATGGATCGCCGCCGAATTCTTTGCTTCCTGCCGCGTGGATCGCCCGAGGCCGCCGCTTCGCTGGCCAGCGTGGACGTCGCCGAGCCGAACGTTCTTCTTCTTTGTTCTTTGACACGACGTCGCGTGGAGGTCGGTTGTGTGTATGTGACGTTCTGCATGCAAACAATTAGCAATAGAAATTAACTAGCGTTTGCAAATTGCTTTGTGCGTATCTGAGTAGACTTGATCTGTCGTTTTATTTCTCTCTGTTTTCTTGATTTAATTAGAGATTAGAATAGGGATTAGAGAGCGGTTTTAGAAATTTTTAGTCGAGGTTAACCTGCTGTTCTGTGTACGATTTATTCGGGTACCTTAATGGCAAATTTTGGAAATCTCATCTACTGGTTAATTGTAGATAATTTCGATATCTTTCTATAGCATATTTTATCATGTCGATCGGACAAGTAGAATTCGAGTTATGATTTTCGGAAGACCGCTGTTTTGCGGTTGTCGCTCTTCGGCGCTGTTTTGGTAGACTGTAGATTAAAAATAGTAAATAGCTTAATTAGAGTTTTTGATCTACATTAAAGTTGTAGATAATTGTCCAATGGTTCTGTAGAATCTGAGAACGCGAATTTTGGTTGAGTAAAACAAAAGTTATGAATTTAGTAAGACTGCTGTTCCGAAGCGGACAGACCGACTTTCTGGGCTAGAAACGGAGGGTTAGATGATTTAATTAGAAGTCTTTGTAATCTAAGAAAATATGGGTAATTTTATGAAGAATCCAGAATGGGGTGGTTTGTGGTGATCGAACTTTCGAGTCAAAAGTTACGTTCGTTTTAGTACTAAGACCGCAATGGGTAACTTTTCGGTACCGGAGTAACGTGGTATATTTGGGGACGTGTAGGAGCGATGTCGATTGATTGTTGTTCTTATGATGCTGTAGCTTGTATTGAAATTTGTGTATTTAATGTAGGAGAGGCGTCGACTTGTTGCCATCTCGCTAGCCAAATTGTGCGTCGCAACTAGTAAAGGCAAGTGCATGGTAGACAGCGTTCAATGATGATCACTGTGATTCTTTATCTTCCATTACCATTATTGTTGTGCTTTTATTTTATTTAATTGCAAACAATGGAATGACATGTTTATATCGTTGTTGACAAGCATGATGAAAAGTTGGATATGATGTTTATGATGGAGTTTGCATGTTTGCATACATAAACATCTTTGATATGAGCGGTGATCATGAATGATCACAACTCCACGGAGTGGAGGAGGTCCCCGATCCTTATGGAGGAACGGGCTTGAGAGTGAATGTTGTCATGAGCATTCACTCATGCTATCCCATATACGCTGAAAGAAGTGCATGTGGACATGTAGATTAGAGTTACATTCATACATGAGATTAATGGATGTGAATCAAAGAGAAGATAACTGCATGAGATTATTAAGGAAAGTACCTGTGATGATAATGAAGTTATTGAATGCTGTTGACTTATTATTGTTCGTTGTTTATGGATGTGTTTGCTGAGTCGTGGACTCACCCTTGCTCTATTGTTGTCTTTAGGTGATCTTCGAGGATGCCGTGAATCGAGCTAGTAGAGCACATGGACAACACATGATCATTTGCCATAAGAACCTTTTCATTCACAATTGGATTACTCTTGGACATGTTAGAGGTTGAATAAAGTTTAGGACATCGTTTGGACTAAACTATTCGCTTTATTAATTTGGATTCATTGGTTGATGCTATTTTGGACTGTTTACCTGGTTTTATCCCACTTGATTATTTATTATCGTTCGAACCATAATTATGCATGTTCTTTTGTGATCCATGGATATGTTTATTGTTGTTTTCTTGTTGTAATTTTATAGTGTGTCGATAATTATTAGTGTAAAGAGTAGTGTGGTGGCATTCTAGGCTCAGTGTTGGGCTGGGGTGTTACACTAAGTTCACCAGTTCCACCCCAAAGTGTTCGAGTACCACTGTAAGAAAGGGGTGAAGCGAGCAATCAAGGCGCGTGACTCACAATACGCTTGAAAAACGGGGATTTGTCCATTTTCCCCCGATGGCCAGTGTTGCCCGATAGCCGGAATCCACTTTACCAGAGCTTTCTCTGGAATCTTCCCGACATTGACTAAGATTTTGATCTTAGCCGCATCCATCTCCGATTCTTCCCATTCAGAAATTCTCTTGGCCATTTCGCTCAGAAGCAAGAAGTTTTTTGATTGGGTTGGCGGCGGAAAAGATGAAACCTAGTCGAGGACGGAGAAAGCAAGAGCTCAAGAACAATGAGTGATTTGAGGAAAAGGTAAAACCCAAGTCTACCTCCGGTAAGTTTTTATAATCAAGACGATCTCCGCCGCCGAAACCGTCTCGTCTATAGGTCCAGGGAGTTGGTTGTACCGCTTGAACGCTTCATCGGACAAGTCTGTGAGAGCCGGTTGCAATTCCCCAGATGGTCCGTTCGAGAAAAATTAGGTGCGTATTATCACCCCCAAGCGAAATTACTTTCTTGACCAAGTCTTTTTGGTCGAAGGAAGTATCAATCGGAAAGTTTCTTTCTCCGATTCCCATACTACGACCACCAGACGGTCGTAGGGGTTTTTACGACTTTTTGATAGTCGTAAGCAATCTTCACGATTGCAATCGCTTCGGGAACCGTCTCATCAACAGATCTGCGGAATTCGTTTGCAATTCCCCAGACGGTCTGTTCAGGAAAATTAGGTGCGTATTGTCACCCCCAAGCGAAATTACTTTCTTGACCAAGTCTTTCTGGTTGAAGGAAGTATCAATCGGAAGGGTTTTTTCTCCGATTCCCCTACTACGACCACCAGACGGTCGTAGGGGTTTTTACGAATTTTTGATAGTCGTAAGCAACCTTTCTGACCAAGCAAATTCCTGGTCAAAATAGCATTCAAATGTCGAAGAGTTTTTCCTTCGACCATAGTTCTACGACATTTTCATAGTCGTAAGTCCATTCACGAATCCTTCACCAAGTAAGTTACTTTCACTTGGAGCTGGGGGGCTAGATGACGAGGATCTGATAATCCTCATTTTATCTTTTATCTATAATTCTTATTATGGGTAAATATGATGTCACATAGTCTCCGTAGTACCCTTATTTTTATAAGGAGAGGCCTACCAAGTGATTGTAAGATCTTCTACAATCACCCCCATAGTCGTAAGTCTTACTACGACCATATCATGGTCGTAAGTCTTTCTACGACCACTACATGGTCGTAAGTCCTTCTACGACCACTACATAGTCGTAAGACCTTCTACGACTACCACCTGGTCGTAAGTCCTCCTACGACCAGGTAAACCACGACCACCTTATAATCAAACCTACAGCAAGTGGGGTCCAATTGATTAAGGAATCCGAACGGTCTACACGCACTATAATTCCGCGTAGTAATAGGGCTTAAAACCCCATTACCTCTTGAGTGATAACTGCCAGACGGCGTGGAGAAGCCAATACGCCGGTAATTACTGCCATCATGCGCCCATTACTGGCTCAATTAAGGCGCCTCTTCCGCAGGACAAAACGGCTACTCCTTCACGACTATATAAGGGCATCAATCAGGGAGACAAAGGGGACGGACAGAGAAAGATAGAGCGAGTCAAGGAGAAATACAAGTACTATTATCTGTAATAGTCTTAGCTTCTTACTTGATCATCAAGAATACCACACACACAGGATTAGAGTTATTATTCTCTCCGGAGAAGGCCTGAACCTGTCTAAACATCCCGTGTCAACCACTCTGCGTGATTTCACCTCTAGGAGACCCCCCGAATCAAATAATCTTTACGTAAGATCGGTTCTAATACACCGACAAAGGGTGAAAATGATACATTAATTATGCACAACTTTCAATGTTTGGCTGCATGAAAATTAGTTGCTATTTGATAAAAAACATTGTAAATCATAGTTATACCGTGCAACAACTTGGTGGCGTATGCAATCCCTCAATATTGTACTATAATGTATTGCAATGTCCATGTTATCACACCTGCACACAGGTTGCATAAATCTTGTGTGGTTAGTTCCAAATAATAAGCAGCCACATAGTTGAAACTATGACAAAATATCATGACGGGTCATGTTATCTTTCTGTCAAGACGGCTCCCGCACACAGGAAGAGGCCGTACCCTCCATATAACCTACGAAGCAAACACGCCCACACAACCCACTAGATTGGTAATAAGACATAATCTATTCATTGCCATCCTTGATGGTTAACATACCATTTATCTCATTCTGTTTTGATCGGTTTTGGTGTAATGATTTATTCCAGAAATTGTTAGGGTGAGGTGATTATTGCTTCTCTTTGTTTCTTTAAGGTATGGCACTACTACAAAACAGGGCTGAGATGGCAAACGTTGATTCTTTTGCAACTCGCCTGCTGAGAGCACTCAAAATCATGCAATATTTCAGCTATATGTTAAAACTGCACTGTTTGCAATATTTTCTTCTCCTTTGCAGGTTTTTTGTGCAATTTCATATATTTTATTTACTACGTATTATACATTTAGGTTCAATGGGTAACTTCTATTTGTTTATGTAATCATTGCATACGTAACTTATATAGATAGCAAGTAAGCGAGATGGCAGAGGCACCGTCTTTGTCGCCGTCAGCGACGTCGCCAAATGCGTCTGGATCTCCGATCAAGGTGGTACGCAGGCGAGAAGGCAGAGGAATCTTCAAATTGCCCTCGGGCCGCATGACGATCACGGAGGTCAGTGACGTCGGGATCCCGCTGAGTCCCAAGAAAGCAGCTGCGAGATTTCGGACCGTCTGCGGGGTACTTGCAAGGGAACGGGTCCCCATCACCACCCAACCTGGAAGTCTCTGACGGATGTACAGAGAGACCAGTTGTGGACTGAACTTTCTGCCTCGTTCACTTTCCTCAAGCGGACCGCACGCGTGTGCGATGGCACGCGTCATGGCGATGTCCACGCGTGGAGGACCTTCAAGAGCCAGCTTGTTACGCAGTACGTGAACACGGGTCGTACGCCCTTCACGACGTATCAATTTTTGTCGCGGGATACATGGGACGCCTTCGTGCAGATGAAGACGACGGCCGAATTTCAGGAGCAAAGTGCGGCGCACAGAGCTATCTAGGCACAAAACACTCAACCCCACAGACTCGGCACCGCTGGGTACGCGGGTAAAGCCACGCAGTGGGCGGCGGAGGACGGGACCGCTGCACGACCGCTTGTCGAGATCTCGAGACGCGCGCTCGAGCACAGTTAAGAGCGAGTGCATCACCACGTCTTGGCGACATCTCTTTCACAAACCCGGCAGACGAGGCAGTATCTCAACGCCTGGTAAATTCCCCGAACCACTTAATTGTTAATAAGTCCATAACTTCATGGTGTCTACAATAACATGATGTGCTCTTGCAGGAAGCATTGACTTCCGCATCTTCTCAAGGTTCCTTCGAAGTAGACAGGGAGAAGGATGTACTATCTATGGCCCTAGGAAACAAAGAGTACCTGGGTCGCACGCGAGGCGTAGGGGTTTACGTACCTTGGAGGGATGGATTCCCACACAACTCCGACACATATAGGAGTAGGAAGAGATCCAAGGACCAGCACGACGCTCGGTTGGAACATGTGATTATTGGAAAATTTCAAGAACAAATAACAAACTTGCAGAACCAAGTAAATTAACTCATGCAGGGGCAAGCCACCCCTGTTAATTTGGGAGCAAGTCCTCCTCGACATCGGAGTAGCATCGCGTCCACACATAATTCTAGACATGGCGATGTGCAATTACCGATCGACGACATCGAGGTAATGTACATCTCTGGAATGCTCCAAAGATAGACCTATAGGACGCCTTAGCTAATTGTGTACCATTTTGTAGGAGCCGACGCCCTGCAAGCTCCAAGTGAGGATGGTTGGGTCGATTCCTATTGAGGCTGGGCGGGGTATGGTGTATCCATACCAGGAAGGGGCAGTGCAGCACGGTGCCTAGCTGGCGCAGGGTTACGCCAGGGTGCAGGTGGACATGGTACATGACAATTTCATGGCCATCCCACTGGAGATTCCCCCGAACGAAGAAATCATAACACTAGGGATGCCGCGCACACTTTTATCCAAAGGGCCCAAGACGAACATCGCCTTTGGACCCTTCGGTGACGCGACATCGACAGACCTCGCCTCCAATAGGACCCTCGATTTGTCCGCCTCAACCAAAGCTTCGAAGGCCGCCACATCGCTTCCGCCAAGAAGACGGCGAAGGGACAAGAAAAGCGTGTCACCATATCGGTCCTCGAGGCGTCTCACGGAAGACGCCCTCACCGCCTCGTTATGGAGAAATCAAATCGAAGAACATTAAGGCACCTCCCAAACCCGTGAAATACTCACTCTAAGTCCGCTGGTCTCGGCGCGAAATAAAGAGCTCAGGAGAGCTTGTCAAGCTTTGCATGATTGGTACTTGCGCAAGACTCGAGAGAAGGGGTCATCTTTGGAATCACCGTCCGATACGGAGGGAGCATTTTCTCCACGAGCACGCCACCGTCGTGGGCTTCAAGACTTATTTGACCTATACAACCTAAGCGCCTCGACGCCTCACTTCTACGATCCGACAATCGTAAGTGTGTACAATCAATTTCTACACTCACGTGATACCGATAAATATCATAACTCATTGCTTATGTACAGATACATTATGAAATGTGCCCGTCGAATCAAAGAACCGGTGGGTTTCCTCGACCCACACGTGGTCTCTGAGCAAACAATCAACCAAGACACATCCTACGTCGAGAATTACATAAAAATAGGATTACTTGCTCTGGACGACAAGGACTACATAATGGTGCCCTACAACCAGAAGTAAGTGCTTCAATATTTGCTATACAAATTACGTTTCAACATAGGTTTATGACTATAGCGACATACACGAGTAGGTTCCACTGGATTCTTCTGATTCTTGTGCCAAAGAGGAACATGGTATTATACATTGATTCTCTACTCAACAAAAATCACAACTTCACCCTTCTTAAAGGAATACTCGACAGGTATGTTCATTTCCTCCGCACATAACTCTATTGTAGTCTTCCTTCGTTTGAAATAGACAAGGATAACTTTTTTGAATCATGTAGGGCGTTCATCGGCTATGTTGCCGAGGGAGGTTTATACAGGGAACGAGCGCCACACTGACTCACAGGATGCGATTTTCGGTACGCGCTACAACACAATAATCATATATCATACTCCGTAATATTGCGTCTCGAACTTACTGTACATATATATGTAATTCTATATTTGCAGTGCTGCCAGCAAAAACGGGACCACCTATGCGCATTCTACGTATGCCATCATATGCAGCTATTGATTGCTTCTAGGACGCACGATCCCCAGGTTTGTCAATCTCGTAATAATTATCTCCTAATTATAAATTTAAATATATATGCTTACTACTTTACTCCTGCTAGCGACAGGGTTTGAACATAGAGTTAAATCCACTCGAGATGGACCAGGTTATGCACATTCGAGGGGAGCTCTGTGGCTTCATCAAGGCAGACATAGTTAACACCACCGGAGAGTTTCACGCCGTCGACACCGATGAACGACCTCGAAACAATTGATTCAATATTGTAATTCACTTTGACTGGTTGTAATTCAATTTGTAACTCTAGCGACAATATATACTTGAAACATTCTTTTGTAATTGATTTTGAGTTAAATGATCACTTTGAGTTGTCAACAATTATCTGTGACATGTTTCTGCTTGCTAGTTTTCAGAGGGCATGGCTAGCAATTCCTGAGGTTAGCTGAAAATACGATAAAAATTAATTATGTCTAAATACTTATCATATTCCAACCACGAACCGTCTGTGATACTACAGAATTACAGACGGTTCGTGGTTGGAACCGTTTGTGATAAGAGTTATCACAGACGGTTTTTGTCTGTGATAACCGCTTGTTATCACAGACATAAAATTTTAGACGGTTCAAAAACCGTCTATGATGACTGTTACGAACCATCTGTAATGTGCTTTTCTGTAGTAGTGGCATCGTCGAGCTCTAACCAGTACTAGGTGGCAGTGGCCCGCCCAAGGTCCAACTAAGCCCAATTTAGCCCGTATAGCCCGCCTGGCCTGCTAATTCCCGGAGTTTAGAACGTCTGTGAGGACAGCAATCAAAGTATCACAAAAGAAAAACTGCAAATTAGATATGAGTGCATGCTTAATTCATGAATGATTCCCTTCAAACCTTCGAACATGATTTGGATTCTGATTCCACACACCTATAGTGTTATACATATCAGTGCACAATTATCTTATCGCGATGATATGTGGTATGTAATGTTGTTGAGTTCTCAACTTCTCATGCATGCATCACTTAGGCGTTGTCAGGCTACATGCATCGATGGGTCGATCAGCCCATGCGGAAGGAGAAGCCGGCGGGGGCGAGGCGGAAGACGCCGTTGCGCAGCCTGGCGAGCGGGCCCTGCAGGTAGGAGACCAGCGCCCCCGCCGCCGGCAGCCTCCCGTCGCACTTGACCAGCAGTGTGTCCACCATCAGCTCGCAGGCGCCGACGAGAGCTGCCAGAGCCACTAATTGTTGCCTAATCTTTCTTTAGATGAACTGTTTCCTAATCTTGATACTACATCATTAACAGCTGCCCCGTACTTGTGACGGGGCCTGGAACAGTCTCCATTGATCACTAAAATGTACTCAGCACATTATTTATTACTGCGCAAACTAGAAGTTAACCAGTTAGTCTTTGCACTCAGATATTATGAACCATTTCCAGCCTTTAAGAATACAGCTATCAAAGCATCCATATGTCTTTGCACTCGCTACTATGTCAAGTGTGCACAAGCGATAGCTACCTAGCCCAGGTGGCTCAGCTCAAGAGCATAGCAAATGTACGTAGCAGTACAGAAAAGTTCCAAGCAAACACATTCTAGGTGGCTCAGCTCAAGAGCATAGCAAATGTACGTAGCAATACAGAAAAGTTCAAGCAAACACCTTCCACTACTGAGATAATACGTCAAGCAAAAATTACACATACCCCACCTCACCCCTCGCTTAACATTACGACTTGCAAGCACATCACCGTCCTCCACACACCATCCCATCTGACATAGTAGTAGAGGGAACACGAACGCGACGCGACGACGAGCTGCGGGCTGCAGAGCAAGCTCGACGCAGCCCGGAGCTGGCCTATGTACATTATACTAACACAGCACACCACCACCGGCACCGAACTGCTTTCAACACCTTGTACACGGACCATGCGTGCCTGCACATAGCAGGCAGAGAACACTACACATACTTACTGGCATCTACATTATATCGCAGTAGAGGTAAAAGACAACCCTAACTTCTCTCCATTTCCCTCTTGATATGTCTTCTCCTCCTTCTCTGCCTTGTATGAAGTAGATGCTGGCCAAGGAGCAAAAAGGAGTGTAAGCACGCCTGGGGCTCACACTTCAAACGGGGGAGGGTGGCTGGTCGTCCCAGATGTTGCCCTCTCGTATGCATCTGACGATGATTTCCTTCTGAAGCGACCACCTGGTGAATTCAGTCCCTCTAGGTTAGGCAAGATACAGTTAACACCCAACAAAAGATGATGTTTATTAGTTCATAGAAAAGAACATTCGGAGTAACATGATGTACATGTGCGTCATCTAGTGAGGGTAATAAACTGTAGAGGCCCGTGTTTCTTTCACATGAAAGAGTGATACAAACGAACTCGCTACTCGCCAATCCGAAAGAGTGGATGAACATGCATAAAGACGAGTTGAAGAATTAAATTTCAATAAGAATCTACCAAAACACAATGCAGTTGTGGGCTTGGAAATTGATACAGCAAAAAGATAAGCAGTATCCTTGTCTCTGGAATGATCAACCGCGCCCCCTTGTCTAACTAGTACTACTACTACTACTAATTATTTAAAGAAAGGCGCTTCAATAAATTATGCTGCAAGAAAGAAAGAAAGAAAGGTACCTAGATCCATATCAAAAGAAGCCACTAGAATCTAGATCAATAACAAAGTATTTGCGTCAACAAATCAACACAGATAAACAAGACTGTTTGGATTGTCATAAGCAAAACTCTAATCAAAGCATATGACACTGGCATATGCATATAGTCAATTAAGTCCATCCATGGTACACAGTGGAGCCATTCGGTTATCAGATTCGGGTATATCAGGTCACCATGATATAATTTCCTTATAAAATTGATGGATTTGGTGTCCTTTGAGATGGTTTTATTGGGTCTATGCTGATAGTCTTCCCCATCAAAATCATCCACATAACTTCAACTTGCTTCAATTAGGCCCAACACCCTAACTACAATTTCTCATGTACACAACAAATTGACAAGCACCCTCCATATGCTGGATAAAGCAGGACAATACGTAATACACGACGAATTAACAAGCACCCTCCATGTGCCGGATAAAGCAGGTCCATACGTAATACAGATCAAACGTATCTATTTTCATTTTAATTCTTGAATATAATAAACAGAAAAGGCATAACCATTTTCCATTTGAAGGCTACAGCACAGCGACGTCTATGGAGATAGTTATGTTCATCCGATGGCTGCTGCATATCAAGACACATATGATAACTAATCGAATAATTAATACGATAATATCCCGCCATGAATCCACGATAGGGACCTGACAGCTAAGGCACCCAATGCCCACCCGAGCTGGAAATGTCCGAAACACCCCTGCCCCCGTCTAGACGCTTCCAAACTCCCGGACAAAAAACACGTATACGAAAGCTACTCATCACGACGGCATCCCCCGTCACACACGAGGACGCGGCCACGAAATGACCAAACTGCGCCTACCAAAAAGTTAGGACATGGAGAGGGTGTGGGGTTTCCAGGAACTCACCGGCGCCGGCGAACGGCGAGATGGGCGGCGTGGACCAGGCCGGCGAGGCCGGTGGCGTGCTGGCCGCGCTCCTCGGCGACGCCGGGCACCCCGCCGGCCGCTTGATCATGATGCTGCGCGTCACCCTCACCGGCGCCTCCTCGCCGGCGGCCGGCGTCGTCGGCGGGACCACCGTCACCGCGTCCCCAGCCGCATCTGCACGACCTAACAACGAGTCAGATCGAAGGAAACAAGCATACGGCAAGGTTAAAGACGTTATTTCTAGGGAGCGGCGGCGGTCACCATTGATCTTGACGGCGGCGGGGCGGGCGGCTTGCTTGCGGAGGCGCCCGAGGCCGGTGTCGGGGCGGGGCCCCGCGACGGTATCGTCCCACAGCTTGTCGAGGAGGCCCATCCCTCGCCGTCCCCAATGATCAAACTGCCACTGAGACAGATAGATAGATCCAATACACCAGTCGCAGCCCAAACTTTCGGGATCTGGAGAGAGACGAAGAGGAGAAGCGATGCGGGCAGGGGCTTATTTATAGATCAGTTGGGCGTTAGCAACTGGGGACATTCACCTGTGAACCCGGTCCATGGACTCCCGTGCGGATGCAGGTGGGCCCAAGGGGAGACGGCGCCTTGTGGGGGAAGCAAGCGATGGTGTGGCGCGGCGCGGGCCCGGGTGTCGATAAGATCGATGGGGATGCGCCGATGCGCACTTGGGGTGGCCCACGTGAAAGCCTCTCCTGCCGCGCCAGCTGGCTCGCCGTATGGCCGCGTCACGTGACAGAGCTCCGTTGCCGTATTAGGGACGCAATAAACGACGTTTGGGTTGGAGGATCGGTCGACGATTCTGTAGCGTACGCGAGCGGCAACGGCTGCCACGTGGGTAGCGATGGCAACGGGGCGTTCCCCGGCGGGGAGCGGATACTCCCTCTCGTTCCCCGTCCCCATTGGGCCTTGGGGACCCATTACCCGACAAGAGGAGCGACAAGAGGAGCGAAGAACGAGGAGAAATTAACCGAGGAGAGAATCGGCAAGTTTGAGGAGGAAAAATTACATGTATGGAAGGCAATACAACAATTAAACATCTAAGGGGCATGATTCTTAACTCATGCACACGAATCATTGTAATCCTATCCCTGAACAAGAACACAAACACGTGGGCTCCTAGCTTCACGAGACCACGAGGCTGCAGACTTGTTCAAACTCTGTACTGGGCTTTGGGTTCGGTCTGGGTTCAATTCGATCAGAAAAGGGTGTTTTTCAATGAAATATTATTTTTTTAATAAATTTTCTTGGAATAAAAATTAATGTTTTATCATTTCGAGTTGGGCCCAGGTGCGAGGCGGCTGTGGTTGCAGAGATAGGGTGCACGCAACTAGGTGTAAAAAAAAGAGAGAAAATTACACTATAATTCTCTGAACTTGTGAGGTTATACGGCCCAGCTATCTGAATTTGTATTTTACTTTCTCGGGCCCTGAAGTTGCGAGGTTGTGCCACTTAATTCCTTAAATTTGCGTTGAATCGAAGTTCGTCGGATGCGATGCCAGCAACTCCATCCCTCCTGAAATCGGTGGACTCGCCCGCCCATTTTCGTCCGTGTTCACTGTCTCTGTCACCTCACGCCGACAAAAATAGATTCTTCGGGTCCAGGAATGCACCGTGCTCGTATCTTCGTCGGAGCTCCACCATCGCAACTTGCCGCCACCCTCGCTCTTGCCTCCTCTGAGTCGACCATGAGAGAAAGAAGTGCATTCTCAATGCCAGAGCAAAATCTACTCACCATGTACGAAGTCTATTTGACTGTTTGTAACCGAAAAGGTTGACCTGACAAATCACCGTGGAAGAGAGAAGTATCGTGCTCCTGCTCTAGCACTAGGACTGTACTTTTCTCTCTCTCACTGCTGACTCAGAGGAGGCAAGAGCGAGGACAGCGACAAGTTGCAACGGAGGAGCTCCGGTGAAGGCACAAACAAGGTGCATTTTCGGTCTGAAGAATTCGTTTTTGTTGGCATGATGTAATGAGGACGATGAATACGATGGAACAGGGCGGCAACGAGTCCATCGGAGTCGAAGGGGATAGGCCGTGGACATCACATCCGACGAACTTCGTTTTAATGTAAATTTAGAGAGCTAAGTGGCACAACCTCACAAATCCGAGAGCCGAGAAAGTAAAATACAAATTCAGTAAGTTAAGTAACACAACTTCACAAATTCAGAGAGCTAAGAAGTGTAATTTATATTTTTAAAAATAATTTCGTACAACTTCTGATAACGATGTGCTATTTCAACTTTGACTGACCATCGCGCGTGTAAAATTATTGAAACCATGCGATGCAACTCGTAATCCTCTTCGTCGTTTTGTGTCCTCGATTCCACCGCGCCATAAAAACGACGTCGATGGCTTTAGCAGCCGGAGCCACGAATCTTTTTTTTCCACGCCAGGAAAAGCGATATTTATTTCAAATAGTTGAATAGTCATGGTAGGTCCGCCCAATCAACTGGCTGAAAGATGAAGGACATACAATCATTTATGTCTTCGTGGCATAATTATGCTGACCAATCGTATCTACTGTCCTTGGCTCCCCACCCCACCCTCAAATTTTGGATAGTATTGGTTCCATGTAGCACATAATAATTTCAAATATAGCTTTTTTAAAAAATGAATTCCCAATTTTAACCCTTTGTCTATAGACTCTATCACTTAGGAAGTACTGCATGAGCTAAGAGGGTCCCACTCATCAAAGATCCGATAGGCTCACGAAGGTGGCAGCTATTGCTGATGTCAATTATTGTCGCTATCATATTTCGGAAGGCGCCATCATATCTTAGCACAAACCAAGTTAGCTGAATTCATTGTGATCGTTACCATATGATTGAGAAGATCATATGTTGGAAGTGCTGGACAATCATGCATTTCCCAGATAGAGGCTCTAGCTCGTTAATGGCTCTACTTTGGTGATTGCCAGAACATTCAGCAATGCATGCTTATAAGATTTATTTAAATCATGTATGGCTAAGAATAGTATGATAATTTGCTTGATAGACTAATTGTGTGCCAGTTGATGTTGCATTTTAGTTATCTTTAAAATCTCATGAGAGATAAGTCTCATGGATGTATACATTATTTTAAGTCATTTATTTGTGATGTCATGGAATCAATCATATTAGAGATTTGTTTTATGAGTATCTTATTGGAATTCGAATAGTCAATCATTCGTGTTATTACATTGCACATTCGAATCTAATTTTTTGATGATGTCACTTATATCTTTGAACCTATTGATATCTTTAGCAAATGTCTTTAATGATAATGTGCATCCATTGTGATAATCAATTTGGGATTTTTACAACTTACTATTCAAGCTTAGTTCAGTATCACGATCATCATCACTGCACTTGCTTCTGCCGATTCTATGTTAGTATTACTTCAGTTTCGAATGAACCCGTTTGACCACTTCTCTGGATCACATCGTTGATCGCGCCCGCATAGCCCCATGCCAGCCCACATGCGTACTCGCCCAGTTACCCTTACGAGACGTCCTCAGCCGGTGCTGCTATGTCGTCGATTCCCTGTCCCACTCACCTCGTGCGCTCGCATCACCTTCGTCGACTCATGCCGCTCAATCAGAATTCCACATCTCAGCATCCTCTCGCTTCAGACACTATCGCCGAAACATCATCTAAGCCGAGGAAAACAGAGAAGATGCTACGGGAGGTGCAGTTGGTGGTCTTGTGACCCCTGACAATGCTTACCTTCCCTCAAGATTGGACGACGTGGCAACAACATCTCTGGTTCTGCCACCGTCAGAGGGGGCCGAGTGGGGGTTCAATGAAGGCACCCTGCTCCTAGGGCAATGCTTCCCTAACAAGAGCGCCGCCCAGCATGCTATTGCCAGATACGCCGTCGACATTGGTTGGACATATCGGGTGCAGAGGTCCAACCCCGACACCTACATCGTTACGTGTGTTGATAAATCATGTGCTGGCAAGGTCCGTGCACAGCAGTGCACGACCGCCGTGAGCTTCCGGATAACTGTGCATAAGGACCACACGTGCGAGCTAGCTGAGCCGCTTCATAGACACCACAACATGACGTCCTCGTATATTACCAGCCTGATAAGCCACCTTGTTGTTGGAGATGTTTTCATTTCGCCAAAGCTTCTAATGGTGGATGTTGCCAATATAGTGGGGTTCCAGGTCAGCTACAAGAGGCATAGCGGGCACAATGGAAGGTCGTGGAGCGAATGTTTGAGACATTCGACGAGGGTTACAACCTAGTGTTACAACCTAGTCCCAAGAATGTTGTATTAAATCGCAGAATCAAATCCCGGGGCATACATAAACAAGCTTGACCGGGTGCATCCGACGAAGGGGCCCAATTATTTTGTTCTTGACATCGTCTTCTGGGCCTTCCATCAGGCGATCGAATGGTTCAAGCATTATCGTCCCGTACTAACGATGGACGACACCTTCCTATATAGGAAGTACAAGGGTATCATCCTCACCGCGGTTGCAGTTGCAGCCGATGCGAACGACTAGTTACTCCTAGTGGCCTTCGTGATTATTGAGAGTGAGAATACCGATGGCTGGTTGTGGTTCCTATCCAATGTGAAGTAGGTAGTGGTATAAGACCGCCCAGATGTGTGTGTCATCTCGGACCGCAATGTTGGGATGTTGTCCACGTTGACCACGATGCAAAACAGGGCGCAACCGCCGTTCTAGTGGAACGATGTCATGAGCCGTTGGTGCATGAGGCATCTCGCGACGAACTTCCACACAAGGTTTCAGAGCAAGGACCTTATGAAGATGTTCAAGAAGCTCTGCATGCAGAACTAAAGGCGGAAGTTCGATGCGGTGTGGAGACAGCTCGACGAGAAGACCAGGAAGCATTTAAGGAACTCAGAGGACGTTGAGGCAGAGCGCGGCAGGAGGGTCCGTGAGAGTTGGGGAGTTCACACGGTGGGTTAACTCGCACACAGCCGACTTGGAGAAATGGTCTGTGTTGCATGACACCGGTGGTGCAAGGTACGTAATCATGACGACCAACATGTCGAAGTGTACAACCGTGTCCTCAAGGGTGTCCGATCCCTGCCGATCACTGTGATCATGGAGGGGAGCTGGAATTGTACCATCGGGTACTTCGTTAACAGATCCCTGATGGTCAAGAATCATCTGGAGGATGGCAAGCAATTCTCAGAAGTAATGCACGCGTATATGGAGAAGAAGATCAACAAGGCTCGTTCGCACGTTGCTCGTACCATGGTTGGTGTCAGGCAGAAGTTTGAGATCCGTCTCGGGAGAAGTACATCATGGGCCACGCTAGAGGGGATCGAAAGCAGGTCTGCACGATTCGTGATGAAGCGTCATGCACGTGCAACAAGCCACAACTTCTCCACAAACCATGCTCTCATGTGTACGCGGCGTGGTTCCAGGCCTCGGAGCGTTACATCTCTGAGTACTACGACATCCACCACCTATATGACACTTAGAGTGCCGAGTTCTATTCGTACGGCCTGGACATGCACTATAGGGAGGTTTGGCCGAGGTAGGTGAAGTGGGCATCGAACGACGCACTAAAGCAGCCTGGCCGTGGAAGACACCAGTCACGTCGCATCCTGAACGACATGGATGATAGCCAGCGCGGGCAACGGGTTCGCCGCCCCAGATGTAAACTTTGCAAGATGGTTGGGTACTCCATCAGCCGCTGCCCAAACAAAACTAGCACAAGCAGCACACCGTAGTGACCTAATGTTGGTTGCATTGTGTACGACCGTAATATTATGTTGTATAGGTCATATGTTAACGCATTATGGTCATATGTACTGTTATGTTGTACAGGGGTGTGTATGGTGTTAATCACGATCGTACTATGTTTACGCTTTAATTACATTCGAGAATGGTACGCACGACTTGATCTCCTATCATATGTTTTGCTTTGTTTTTGTGCGTTGTACATCCTGGTTTCTTTGCGCACTAACATGTTGTTTCACTCTCAGCAGGACATGGCACAGCCTCCAGTTGACGCTGCGTATGAGTTGCTCGACGCACGCTAGGATGGGAAGCACCGATGCCGGGCGTGGTCATCTGGCATCGGCCCTCCGAGCCTGGTCCTAAGATGCCCCACAGAGAGTTCGCCTCTGGACGAGCGGTATGTCTCAAGAATGCGGGACACCGTACTCCTGCCCATTCCCCGCATGTTGGACCTATCGCACACGTTCTAGTTTAACGCGACACTTCTATCTGCGCTCGTGGACCGTTGGAGACTGGAGACTCACACCTTCCACTTCCAGTGGGGGAGATGACAAGAACTCTAGAGGATGCAGCTGTCCTTACAGGTCTGCCACTGCATGGTCTTCTAGTAGTGCCACCTCCCAGATAAGTAGAGTGGAATGTGCGTATGGCTGACAGATTTAGTCACCCAATCCCTGACAACATATCGTGTGTGCCACATTCCTGGTTACGACTGTACATGACCTGCCTCGTGAATGCGACTGTGGAGGAAGTGAGGACACACTTGGTCGTGTACCTTTTGTACCTATTCGGATGGGTTTTGTTTCCGACAACTCAGGGAGACTATGTGTACCCTAGCTACATTCATCTCGCAGAGTCTTTGGCAGACGCCGTGCCTAACGAGGTGCCACAGTACAGTTGGAGGTCCGCAGTGCTTCACTTATCGAGGGTTGTGCGATGCCTATCAGCGCGAAACGGGTGGGGAGCCAGGCCTCATCGTGTGCTACACCCTGCTATCGTTATGGTCGTGGGAGCACTTTTTAATTGGCCAACCATATTTCCGGAGTACGGTGCACCCTTACCAGTTGAGCGCCGAGCTTTACGATAATGGTGGAGGTGAAGACCCCGTCGACGGGCATACAATGGGTACGAGTTGGACACGTGGTACGCTAGGGTGGGCCAGGGAGAGACCGAGGCGTGCGTACCCTGAGTTTCATAACCTATTCGAGACTTTGCACGAGGACGAGGTCATCTGGTTTCCATGGACTGCACAGTTCCTTGCAGACATGACCCCTTACGGATTGTCCTTGTAGTGCACCCAGGACGAGACGCACTGGTTGATGACCTGCCACCTAGTCTTCTCCTACATGGTCGAGTCGTACAACCCACAGTGGGTCATGAGACAGTTCAGCCTTTACCAGTAGGTGCCACCGATGCCGGGACGACCTCTCATAGCGAAGGCCCACGGGTATATCATTATTCAGTATCATCGCTTTTCCTATTAGCCGCATGTCCGACTATGATTTTTTGACATCGAATTCAATTTCAGGCAAACAAGGAAAGACCAGAAGAGCGACTGTTGGAGGCAGACACAACAGTCGTAGATGGCGCTGTGGGCTGAGATGGCGACAGCGGACGTGGTGCGTGAGTTACGAGGCTATGACATTTAGACATATGCTGCATACTTGGGGTGGTACGTTTCGCCCATCAGGTGCAGGCCTACTGTGTTGGCGCCACAACGTCCAGTCGAGTTCATGCACGATGACATTGCACTAGCAGGTCCCGACCGTCACCGGGCGGTACGCCACGATGAGATGGTAAAATATTATTTGTACAATTTTCGTCCTGCAACACGTTTCTAACTTGCCATCGTTTTTGCAGTACTACCGCCTTGATCGTATCCAGCGTGAGGGTACTGACGCCCTACGTCGGGGGAACAATAAAACCTTTGATCGTTTACTACACGCATTGCGCCCCATGACCGACGATGCGAGGGATGCAATAAGGACCATAACTTGTGGTCGCCACAGCGACGTTCACATACATCATCGCAGACACCGAGGGCACCCTCCACCCCCATTGCCTTCGGTACCTCCCTCGGAATCTCTCTCCGCACGCCCGTCGCACTCTGGGATTCATCGAAGCTACGGTCACTCAGCCGCCACACATCTCAGGCAACAGGTTGTCGTCGTCAATATTTTTCCATGCACTCCTTTCGAACGTATCTAACATTACTATTTATTCTTGCAGCACTTGCCAGAAGACAGCACACTGCTTCTGCTGTCGTTATCATGGAGGGAGGCGCAGGACATGACTTCCTTGTCGGGGTCGAGGCGACGTTGTTCCACTATAGACAGTGACCCTGACTCACCGCAGCGCTGGGGCGACGGGTTATGCTCGTTGGCACACGACGTTCTATCGCACGTGTGAGAGCGTGACCAGTGGTTCGAAGAGACGTACAAAGGGTACACCGTGTAGCATTATAGCGCAGACTGGACAGGAGGATCCTCGGCGACACAACAATATACTCAGGTACACTTTAACGTAGTTATAGCTATTTTCCCGTTGCACGAAACCAAGGACTAACTCACCTAATACCCTTCCCGTAGGATGAGCACCACTGGGTCGACGATATGCTCCGGCCTCAACCAGACACTCACACTGAGATCACCGCAGTGACGCCTCCCACATAGTGCCCCTACTACGGCTTCCGAAACGTATGTCGCTCCCCTGACATGTTCACCTTCCCTGAGGATCAACTGCACCGTCGGGGCAAGCGGCGTGTACCATAAGTAATGCTATGTCTGTATAATGCGTGTTATCTAATGTGATTGCGCATTGTGCCATTGTGATGTATGTAATGTCATTGTGCATTATTACATTGTGATTTATGTACTGAACCGAAAAGACTTGACACAACGCTGCCACAAGATTCCTTCTCAGGTCCGCCGCCTCGTGGACGTGAATTTCCTTCAACCCAATTACAATTCAGTCACTAGCTATATATGGATGCTTTGGCTACCATTCACCTCACTCTTAACTTCCTCTTCTCCTTTCTTCTAGTCTTAAACGGGATGTCTTCGGTCTCATCTAACTTTAGAGTGAGGAGACAATTAGAATTGTTGTGGCAACACTTGGTTTGCCCTCGTTGCAGGGATCCGGTGAATGTGTTCACCACACATACGCCAATGAATCCATCCCGATTATTCATGTGGTGTTCAAATCTTACGGTAACTTGTACCTAAGTATTTGTCAATGAATTCCATTCGAAACAACATGTTGTGTTTTTTTCACTTGAAGCTACAATTCTTTTTCAGACCACAACTTGTCGGTTTTGGCAGTGGGCTGATGAAGCAATCCCAGTAGTTCTAGATATTCCAATGTAAATTGCTGCCTTGCAGAGACTCCCGTGATATTGCTACATTTCGTCCAGTGGCTCAACCCTCTGATCCACTAATGCAAAATGACTAGATGAAAGGATGGAAAGAGTTGAGAAAAAGCTTCAGAAATTAGTTAAGATAGTTAGTTTTGCGGTCTTTCTTCTATTATTTCTTGTTGTTGCCAAGTAGAAATTCAGTTGCAATGAGATTGTAATATCCACTCTTTATCTATGCATCGTAGTGGTTCATGAAAGATAATAAACCAGTAACATACATGTGCAATGTTGTTGTACTCCTCTGTATCATGTATGCATCTATCTAATTCTGTTTTGAATACTTTGTGTGGGAATTCATGAAACCCTAACTTCTGAAACCTAAAATTCAAATTTTGGACACATAAATCTTTAATGTTCGAGACAATTTCATAACACTTACTTTTCAGAATGAAAAGAATGGTCTCTATATAGCAGGACATGAATTCTCTCTAAAAACAGGATGTGACCACTCTGTGCAAAATAAGATGTGACAACACTCTACCTCGCCTGCTTTTCAGACCGAAAAGATAGGACTCTACAAAGCATGACATGGCTTCTCTCTGAAAGCAAGATGTGACAACTCTCTGCAAAATACGACGTTACCACACTGCCTCGCCTGCTTTTTAGACCCAAAAGAAAGGACTCTACAAAGCAGTATTTGACCACTCTCTGCAAAGTAAGACGTGACAAAACTATGCCTCCTTAACTTTTCAGACCGAAAAGATAGGACTCAGCAAAGTACGATATTACCACACTCTGCAAAGTAAGACATAACAACACTCTGCCTCGCCAGCTTTCCAGATTGAAATGACAACACTCTGCCTCGCCAACAACTTTTTTGAAAGACAAGACAATACTCTGCCTCGCGGTAACTTTTCTGAAAGACAAGACAACACACTACGTCGCATGCTACTCACATGAATTTTACCACACCATGCCAACTCCGTGGCTTATAAAAGGAGGTGTAAGAGATCTGGGAGAGAACACTACACAAGCAAACCCAACACCACACCAGATCTTGCCTCACCACGCCGGGATGGACAAGATGCAGAAGAAGCTATGGAACAAGATGAAGAACCAATGGGACGAGATCCACGAACAAGCAAGGGCCGCTGCGGCCCGGGAGGAACAAGCAAGGGCTGCTGTGGCCTGGGACGAACAAGCAGAGTGTACCAGGAGGTCACCTCCCGCAATGACAACACCGTAGCAGCAACCCCATCCTGCACGTTCCAACCGAGCCTTCGCCGCAACATCGACGCCGCCCCCTCTATTGGTGCGGGGACACATGCAAGTTCTTCAAGTCCAAGCAATGGCTCAGCCTGGGCATGCGTTACTGGGGTTGCACAAACTACTCTGTGACTATCCCGACTGTTGTTGGGACACGAACACCTATCGACAACCGATAAGGACCAGTTACAGTATGTTACCCCCACCATTTCTCTTTCAAAGTACGCACTAACAATCTCTCCCATCTATCCGTAGTCTTAGGATCCGCTATATGGTTACCGCAAGTGGACCGACCAAGAGATCCACCCATGCGACCAGTGGCAAATCGACTACGACGACTAGGATGCCAAAAGGGCCCATGATATTCGAGAGGAGGAGCGCCGCAACGATGAGCAAAACGGTCGTATCCGTCGGGAGACGAAAGCCCATCTCGAGGTGTGCAGGCGTAGGGAGCGCGAGGCTTGCGAGATGGAGCGTGAGGAAAGGAGGGAAACGGCGGCCAAGGCTTGGGAGACCGGTGAGGAGTACAACGCCGAGCTCGCAAGGAAGGGTAAATGACCCCGGTCTACGCAGTAGGTCAGGCCCTTCCGTACTAGTCCCCTGAAGGTCAATTTATTTCCATTCCAAAAGGGCGCACATGTATCATATGAGTACTTCGGTTTGTTGCATCATGCATGATGTTGTTTCTTACACACGTAACCAAAGCCTACGCGCCGTGTAATTCGTAGCTTTATTATAAATTCCCACCTATCAAATCTTGTCTCTTTGCGTAAAGCAACGTGACCCGACCTCCTCCTATTGACCGCTAACCTCTTCTGGACCGCTAACGTTTTAGAGCATCTTCATAATCACAACGAGAGTTCTCAACCCTTCAATTGTGTTCTGTAGAAGCTCCATAAAGTACTCTGCTTTAACTCCATTATAGTGAGGTAATGTGATCAAGAACCTTGATGTTAATGTTCCTTTGGGTTGATTGTTGCGGGGAAAAAATATAATAATTTTTTTTGCCATTGATGGGAGATAAAAATAGTTTTAGGAGGAAGCTGCAACAGAAAAAAAAGATTCTTACAAAGTATGCTCAATGGTTTTGGCATACTTCCACAATGTTCCTTTCTTTTCATATGCACTCTAATTTTGGAGAAACCAAGAAAAAAAGGGCAGTGATAAACATCTTCAAAGCAGAGGAGTTCCATAATGAATTCGCAACTGCAAATCTCGTCGTCTTTTTGCATTCAATTCTTCGCGTAGCAAGACATCCAACAACATAAAAAACATATTCTCTAAGTAGGCACAGAATGGTCTACGACCCCAAAGTGACGACGAGCAACACCTATCACCGATTAAATTCCATTTCAAATCTTGTGTCTTTACGAGCAAAACATGAGTTACAATCAAAGGAAATTAATTTGGATCGAAAGGATTAATCGAGAATCGAAATTCCATAATTTTAATTCCAAATGTAATGACACATGCCAAAGTGAATAAGTACAATAAAATAAAATAAACTTCAATTAAATTAAATTTTATTTTATTAAACCTATTCATACTCCAAATATTTTTATGTAATTTTCTAGAAATTTTAGATTTTTTTGAAATTTTTCCAGATTTTTTCTCTTCTTTTCTTTCCTCTTCTCTCTCTCTCCTCAGCTCTCTGCAGATACATTGGCACCTCTCTGCGGTCGGGGTGCTTGGCCAGTGCTCTTGTGGCCTAGTGGTGCACTTGACTTGTTTGCATCCTCCTGGCACAATGGCGACTCCACGAGGCCAAATCCAAAATTTTGTATATAGAGAGGTTAAATTCGGAATTTTTAGGGTGTTAGGGGCTAATAGTGTCCAAAATTCCTCTTTTCTAAGGTCCCATTTGGGCCCTACGAGTACATACTAGTTGTAGTTAGGTCATGTATAAAGGGCTTACATCAGACTGTCTATAGCCTCTGCCACGTAGGATTTAAGCTGACGTGAATGAGAGAGAATAAAGAGAGAGAAATGTGCTGTCTAGAAGCATGTAGTCGACTGTATCACCAGAACCAAGGAAAGCATTAAAAGATTGTGTATTATCTACAATCCTGTAGCCGACTGTATCACCACAACACATTGTATGAGCTGTCATTATTGTTGTTTACATGTGATATGGAGAGTTGCTATAGACAACAACTGTTTGTATCATTGTACATGCCCTTATGTGTTTGATCCAAGTAGTTGAGTGCCGTGTGTTACAACATGATTTTAAATAAAATATAATAGAAGTTATAAACTTAAAAATCTAGTATATATAACGTAATTATTCATACAAATAGAAGTTTTTACATAATTTGTATCTATTCAACAAGTCGCATAGAAACATATCACAAACCACAAATACATATAATATAATTATCCACATATGATCCTCCAACTCTCTTATACGTATGTACACAACTAAGAGAGTTAGATGATATACTCACCATCACCGCCAAATCTTTCAATTATAATAGTCAAATTATCATCCTATTCACGTTCATTGTGGGATCCCCTCTTAACAACAATTGGCAAAGCCGAGGCAAGCACGTTTCAGCCTTTCTAGGGTACAGTGGCGATCCAACGTGCAAGTACAAGAAAGCGGGGCAAGCACCGACCCCTTTTCTTTACCGAGTCCCAACCTTGCCAAGTGGGATAATTGGGAAAATGCCACAATAACCATACCAGTTTGAGAAATGATGCTACAATGGTCAGGCTTCGAAAAATACCATTGCAAAGACTAGAGGTTATAAAATGGCACTGGTGACGACTGCAACGACATTCTTAAATTGGTGACTGCAGTAGAATTTATGCAAGGAAGCAGCTACCGTTCGAACGTACGATTGGAGATTTTTCGTCATACGCTTCAATGCAATTTTTTTATCGTGTGCAATATTTTTTTCAATAGCCAGATGCAACAAAAAATACTTGTTCATCAAAGAAGAGGTGATGAGGAGGATACAACATATCAAATAAACCAGATGCAACATTTCAAAAAAAAAGATTACATCTAAAAAAAATCTCAGATGCGGAAGAACACTTTTAACAGTATTGGTTTTACAATATATTTTTCAACGATCGCAACATTTTTTTCAATGTCGCAACAAAAAAGAACTTATGGACTAATAGATGCAACATTTTTCAACATCTTAAAAGTGTTGCGACAATCAGAAACATGAAGCTCTACAAAATCCTGTGGATAAGATGGAGACAACAGCGGCAAGGGGCGAGCTAGCAGTTGGGGTAGGAGCGACTGATTGAACGCCTCACTGCTGATGGGCTAGATTTCTCACCGCCTCGCTATTGGGAAGCAAGAATCACCAGAGCAAGCAAAAGGGAGCAAAAAAGTCACATAAAAGAAAGGACAGGAAGGCTGACCATAGTGAGGAAGTTGATCCACCTGATGACGAAGGTGATGGTGCTACCCATCCTTGGTCCTAGCTCCCAAATCGACCATAAACGTCGTCCTCAATCACTGGAGTCTCCATGGGAGGGAAGTAGAAACACAGAGGTGTTGTTGTACAGTGCAAACATACGGAGAGCGGGATGGAGATGAGTTGAGAAGAGACTAGAAAGAATGGTCGGAGTCAAAAAAAAAAAAAAAAAGAGAGCCATGTAAGTCATAGGGTTAGTCACATGAGGAGCAAGGTGTTCGAACTTTTTTTTCTTCTTCACTTTGGATGTATGCCTCCAAGGATTATCCTTTATCCAAATATCACTTTTTAAAGTGGTAACTAAATAAAAAGTGTATTTCTGGCAACAACTTAAGGACTTATTTGACAATCCCAAATTACCGACATGTCCTCGTAGATGGGTCAAAAATTTGGAGTTCCCAAACAAGACTTAAACCTGGAACTTCTGCGCTAATTTTTGTGTCCTTTCGGTGTTTTCTTGTCAACTATTAATGCACAGCAGTGGGTTACTCCTGTGAGATTTTGGAGTTTGACGAAGAGTAGAGTTTTTTTATTGCGATTGACGCTGAAATACTTTGTCAATTATCAATACCTCCTATTTCTCTGTTCTCGTATAGAGATCTTTTTAGGATATAGTCAAAAATTTAAGACCTTGATCGCTACTAGTAATATACATAAAAAATTAAAACCTTGGTCAGTATTAGTAATAAGCATACAAGTATTTAATGACAATATAATAACTATGTTAAATAAAGAGCTGCACATTTGGTCTCAAATAAGAAAAGAAAAGAAAAAGGTTCGCTACTAGTGGCTGGTGAATAGAAGAAAACTGGGGTTAAGTTGCGGCTCCGTCTCCCCAAGCCGTGGCATTGTTTTCGTTCGACCTTGCAGTGGAGCCTGTAGCTTTCTTGCAAAACCATTTAATACAGGTGAAAATTGGTGCAAAATTCTAGAGATTAATGAAAAATTTATAAGAATTAAACCTACAAAGCTAGATAATTATACATTTAATTTAACAGGATTACAATTCTGACTCCATCACTGTCTCGCGGCTGGTGAGAATGCACGCAAAGTCATAGAAAGTTCAAGTTGATCTTGAACACTTGCTAACCTATCGGCACCAAACGTATATATGCAATTCCCCCACCGTATGTACGTTATTGGTCTAAGAATGTAAATGCATGGTTTGACCCATCTCCGGCAAAAGAATTTTGTGTCCTGTAATGTTTCCTTTTCATTTATTTTACGATATACTCGATCCGTCGTGTAGATGGATGGCTAGGTTAACAATTTTTGGGCCTTTTCTTTTCCTTTTCGCTTTCTTTTTCGGAAGCCACATTGCCTAGGGAAATTTATTTGTGCTACTTTGTTTTTGCCGAGGTGATCAAATTGTACTTGGTTAGCCGCCTTAAACTATGCTACATTTTTATGCCAGGCTAAGTTGGTGTTACATTCATGCATGCGCGGGCAAAGTTTTATACCCAGGGCGTAGCCAGCCCATGCCGAGGCCTCGGGCCGCCTAGCTTGTATTCTGTTCACAAGAAATTTTTTTGTCTGCTTTATCAATCAATTTCAAGTGGCCATTGCTCCGGAGGCTCGAGACCCAATCAACCAAGGGCAAAGTGGGCAATCCACACGCAGGAGAGAACCCTTCTGCATATACTCCCCAAAAATCCACCACGTTTATAATCTGCATGCGCGGGCGCTATATAGCCAGCCCATTTTATGCTCATTTTGCCTTGCATCTTTTCCCTGCTCTATCCATGGGATAATGGGAATTCTCGTCATTGGCTTGCCAGATCAGGAGTTTTTTCTTTCTCGTTTGGCCATTCTCGGAATGAACTACCAAATTTAGCCATTTCACATCCGAAATGAAAAAAATGGTACGGCGGTAGGCTAGGCCCGCGACACGTGTCCACTACCGTGCTCCTACTCCGCGCCAGTTGGCCTGCCGCGTTCCCAATCCGCAGTAGGATGGTATGCGCACGTGCCTACTACGGACGGTATGTTCTTGCCGCGAATTAGGAATACGACAGGTGTGCTGTCGTAGACTGAGAAGGCAATAGGTGGCTTCCGCAGACTGGGAGCGCAGTAGATGCTTGTCGTGGTGTTATTTTTGAAATTTCGTACAAGCAAAGGTTGTTTTTGTTATTATAAATAAAAAAACATGCCAATTTAGGCAAAGCCTCGCTAAATCGGATTGTATTGTACCTTCATCCTTGTGTCCGTCAAAGCTGTTGGGAAACTTGGGCCTGGGCTGGCCGACCTTGGTCCATGGTGAACTCCTTATCCTTCTCTAGTCTATTTATAGGAGGTTCCAATCTATTATGTGTACTTTTGGCAAAAGAATAAGAAAGAGAAAGAGCAAGTGAAGTTCAATCATCTCTGTGTCTATTACTTTCTGCACTTGTGTATGTGCGATTCTTCTTCCTCTACGATGGTGATCATCAGATCGGACTCACCAACGGTGGTTGCATAACACGTTATAGCACGACTATGCTCTCCGACCTACTTCTAGGCCTCCTTTACAAGAATTGAGAAGGTAATCATAGATGAACGATGACACCATTTTGTAGATTGAATCGCTTTCTAGATTGCTTTTATTCCGTACAATATTCACATTCTAGAATGGTTTTATGTTTTCACAGCGCAAATTTCCTCTAATCACTATGAGTTGACTTGTAGCCGCCGGTATAATACCGATCGAATGACTGACTAAAAGAGTGATTGTCGGTTGCATCGTGGAAAGAGCAAGAAAAGAAAAAAAAAATAGTGCTGACGCTCGCACGCATGCGAGCCACATGACTGCACGGGTGCGCCATCGCCGCTAGGGATGGCAATCGGGCGCGACTGGTACGGGTAATGCTCCCCCATACCCATGCCCGCAACTCCGAATTCCCCCCACGGGTATACCCACGAAGGACGACAGGCGAAAAACCTCGCCCACGCCCGTCGCCCGCGGGCATGCCCGTTTACCCGCGAATAATACATCACCGCCCGTGGGTACCCATCGCCCGCGGACATGCTCGTTACCTACGAGCAATGCATACATCAAGTTCATCATAATTCACACATCAATAGTGCATGACACATTCAACAACTAATAAAGTTCATCATAATTCACATATCATGTTCGACAAGACAACTAATCAAGTTCAACAAATAAAATAAAAATACAAACTGACATAGTTCCTAACATATGCGGGTAGGTTACGGGTAATCAAGCGAAGCGGGAACGGGTGGAGCTTACACATGCCCACGCCTGTTTACCCGATGGACAAGGAATTGTGCCCGTTTTATACCCGTGGGCAATGAAAGCCGCCCATACCCGCCTCTATTAGGGTATTCGCCCACGGGTACGCGGGTAATCGGGCACAATTGCCATCCCTAGTCGCCGCACCTCTCGCCTCCCGCACGGGTGCGCCGTCGCCTACACGCTGCCCCTCGCGCAGTCGCCACCAGCGGCCAGGGTTGGGAAACCCTAGCCGCTCAACCTACATGGTCCGCTTGGGTGAAATTCGGCCCATGGGGAAGGGACCAAAGGGCCTCTGAATTTTACGGAGAGGCCCTTGGATTGTCTAAAAAATTACGCAAAAATTTTCTCATAACTGAAAATTAGTGTATAAGCCCTTGGAAATTGCAGAATTTACTGAAAAATTCATATTCCAGCATAAATGGGCATCTGTATTTATTTACTATTTTGATTAATCGTAATTGCTTAAATTGCCTTTGATCACTGAAATTAATAGTAAAATTTTAGAAAAATGCATAAAAAATTCTAGAATATTATGAGAGTATTTTGTACCATTATCCAATTTATTTCATGCATTTTACCTCTAGTAAATTTATGTATTTCTTACATGCACATGTAGATGACAGGCATTACGAACCGGGAGTTTGAGGAACTAGCCCAGCACGGTCAAAACTACTTGACTTGGGCTTCCGACGTCGAGATTGTACTTGGAGCCAAGAAGCTCCGCGCTGTCATTGGGATTGGTTCATCGAAGCATGCCAAACCCACCCCTAAGAAAATAATCAGGCACTATCTTTGCCTCACACTCAAGAATGAGTACATGGCAGAGAAGAGCGTGCTAGCCTTGTGGACTGCACTGAAGAAGCGGTTTAAGAAGCTAAAGTACACCATTCTTCCTTAGATAGAGCAAGAATGGATCCGACTGAGGTTTACTAACTTCAAGACCGTGGGAGAACAATTATGCCTTGCACAGGATATGTACCAATCTTTAACTCTACGGTAGGCAAGTCACAGATGAGCAGAAGATTGAGAAGATGCCCTCCACCTTCCACTCCAGTACAGTGCAGTCTGCGCGCAACTATCGTCAAGATGGCTACAATGTGTTTCCCGAATTGGTTGATATTATGCATGTTGCAGAGGCTCAAAATGACGTTATCCACGAGTTCGTCGCCCAGCTACCTGGGAGCTCCGCTGGCCGTGAGGGCAGCGTTGGGAGATTCAATGTACTGAAGCATATAATGAAGAAAAGGGAAAGGAATGGCAAGGCCACAGCACATAAAGGCAAGCCAAATGCCCCACAGGAAAAGAAGGCCAGCAAGCCAAAGCGGAACGACAATCCCTATGGTCAACAAGACCAAACCCACTATAGGTGTGGCAAGTGGGGGCACTGGTCGCAGATCTATGAAGAACCACAACACATCATCGATGCTTTTTAGGCCAAAAGAAGAAGAACGGCAAATGGCAGCATGAAACCCACTTTGCCTTCGCTGAGGGGGAGGACTCGCAATAGCTGCTTGCACCGATGGAGGTTGACTCCACTCTTGCAGTCGCACACCCCTTTATATTGCAGCAGCATCTGCCATGATTTCCCAGGAAGAGCATCTCACCACAGAGAAGATAGCAACTGAAGTCTCTGACTTCTTGGTGGACTCAGTCTAGTGCACATAATGCACTTAGACTTTAAATGTCATTTATTTTGTGTGTGGATGGAATAAGTCATACTTTGGCATGTATGATGGTTGTATGCTCGTGTAGAATCTTAAATAATTTATTTCTCGTGATGGTTGCATGATATTATTTTATTCATTCATTTATTCAGTTAATAATAGCATGATATGTTCTAATATTTAAAGTATTTTATTTATGCGTTGATTGCTCCTACTACATATTAATACAATACTTTATATTAGAACGCTTGTGGTGCCCTATGGAGGAAGTGTGCTTAGCTGATAGTGGCACAACGAAAATCATCTTGAGAGAGACAAAATTACATCAGTTGATGTAACATCCCAATTTTTTGAACTCTAAAAAAATCTTTTGAATAGTTACTAGTTGGAAAATTCACCATTTGAATTTTTATTGATTTTCTTTAATGCTTAAAATGGACTTTTAATATCAAACTGATTTAATGTGATTAATCCCAACATCAACAACCGCCAAAACTATTTCATTTGAAATCTATATGCTTAGATATATACTATAGAATTTTTAGAAATTTTTCCTTGTTTATTTGCTATTTCATTTGGGAGTCCGAATCAACCCGATTTGGGGATTCCTCGAGCCCCCGACACCTATAAAAGCCTCCTAGGGTTCACCCAGTACTCCGCAATCCAGAGCTGCCACTCTCCTCGCCCCAATTGCTCTAGCGCCGCCGCAATTAGCGATTTAGCGTTTTCGGCCGAGCTTCTTCTTCGGTGAATTGCGCCGCCGTCGTTGCTACCCTTGCCTCGCCGACTACACCACTGTGATCAGTATCGCTCACGCTACCTCATGCGCCCCTCCTTGTCGCCGGAGCATCGCTGGAGCCTCCGTCGTTCCCAGCGGCCCGTAAGTGCACATCTGAGTGCGCAATTGCGCCAGCTATCTCCTGGTACCACTCACCGCCGGTTGATCACCGTCGTTCGCCGGCGACCATCAGTCCAAGCGCCGCCCTCATCGCCGAGTCCACGTCCGCCGCTACCTCAGCGCTAGCATCAGCACCGAGCCTGCGTGTCACGTTCGTGATTGCTTTGTGAGCGCGTGCGTGGCCGGTTCACCGCACCCTAGAGCCAGTCGATCGGTGAACTCAGTCCACCGTGAGCCATCTCACTAACATATGGGTCCCACATGTCAGAATTTATTTATTTATTCTTTTTCCAGAAATTTGTCGTTGACGTCAGTGATTGCGCAATAATCCAATTTTCCTTTAGAAAAATAATTTAGAAATTCCAATTTAAGGTATTTTCTTGAATTTCAATCTTCCGAAAACCATATCTTTTGCATCCAAACTCCGATTGGTTCCATTCAAATTTCTAAATTTATATAAATTAGAGATATATTTTTTATGATTTTTATTTAATTTTTGGAGTTGTTTTGCCTCTGTTACCTTTGATTCTGTTGAACCCAGTTTTCAAAATGCTTTGTTTCAATGTATTGCATTCTATTTCAAGTATTTATTTAAATACTTTTGGGTTTAGTTATTAATCCAAATTGTTATGTCCACCTTGTCTATTGTATACCATGATCTTTTGTCAGCCTAGGTTGGTTCATTACTAGTTGGTGTTATCGTAGCACCAACGTGAGTTGGTTAGATACGAGTAGATTGCTTAGCCATGCTACGAGTTATTATTTCATATGAGTTGCAAATATAAACTTGACTAAGTGATTATAGAACTATGTGATGAAACTGTGTATGCTGTGTGCTTTTACTCGTTGATGGTATGTGTTGCACTTAATCAAAGGGTGGAAAAAGATTTAGACTGAGGTAAGTGGTGGATTCTGTGTGATATGGTGGAGCTGTGCGCTGGGAATGATAAACTGTGTGACTTAGTTAGAAATTGGAAGTCTTGCCTTGGTCAATTAAGGACTTAACTTTGTGCGCCATTGAACCGAGCCTTACTGTACAACCACATGCCTAGTACGGACGGGCCTAACTTAGTAGGATATAGAATTTTGCTATTGACAACTCAGGTTGTAGGTTAAGCTGTGTGATGGGCAGGGGTGTGTTTATCACATTGCGGGACGGTTCACCGCATCCCTGACCAACGGTGTGTGTCGTACCCAAACGATGTGTGTATCGGTTGGACGACAGTAAAGCACATCGGGAGTGTCAATGCTAAGATGAAGTTTCTGAAAGGTTTTGTTATGATCAGTGCTAGCTACACTGATTGTATCTTGTGGGTAAAGTGTACAACCTCTGCAGAGTGTATAAATCAATCTATTCGAATAGCCACGTCCGCGGTCATGGACATGCTCGGGATTTCACACGAGGGGTAGATTTTTATAAAATATTTGGGAAGGGAGCTGTGTGATCTAAGTCATATGGCTGTGTGAATAACCTGTTTAGACTGTGTGTCTTTGTGAAATCAAATGATAAATTAATATTGTCTTATTTGTTTTCAATTATGCTTTCAATCTATTGTTTGTATTCAATTGCAAATGTTGCCTTTTTGCAAAAGAACCACAGAAGCCATTCCTTTGGAATAAGTCATCATCTATAAATTGCATTCTGTTGTATGACTTGTGAGTAGGGTTATGTACTCATACTTTGCTTCAAACAATCAACAGAAGTGGAGGAGTCATTGCCTGCTTTTGAAGAGGAGTTCTACGAAGGTGTCGATCGTTAGGGTATTGATCCCAGTCAGTTGCCTATGGAGAATTGATGGGATTCCGCTAGAGTTTTTTCTTTCCGCTGCTATTTTATTTATTATCAGCCCTGCATGGCTTAATAAACTCGACCATAAGGTCAAAACTATTATTTACTAATCAAATTAGTCATTTATTCTATTAATCGTCTTGTGTGGATCGATATTCATCTATGTTGATACTGTGTGCACTAGCGTGATCCTGGACTAGTGCAGAATACACAGAGGGTCCAGAATTGTATTTTTGGGTCCCGATACATATCTAGGGAGACATTTATGGTCATATACAGCCCCTGTCAAGGCCATTTTAATATTTTATATTGCTCATCGATGCTTCATCGAAATAATCACATGCAAAGCTAATCTCGTGGATAATTTAAATTAAAAATAATTTCCTTGATCATCATGTGAAGTCTATCAGAATGGACAATGCTGGAGAATTTACTTCGAAGGTATTTGATGATTATTGCATGGCAGTGAGAATTAAAGTTGAGCATTCCGTACCGCATGTCTACACCTAGAATGGACTAGTAGAGACATTAATTAAAAGGATTAAATTTATTGTTTGACCACTTTTGCATAATTGTAAGTTATGAACTACTTATTGGGGACACGGTTCTGAACGTAGCAACTCTCATCAACTTTAGACCATTGACATATAACATACATTCACCTATGCAACTAGCGCAAGGGTCCACACCTAAAATTTCTCATCTTCGCATATTTGGTTGCAAGGTATATGTTTCTATACCACCCCACAACGAACTACAATGGACCCTTTCAAAGTCTAGGAAATACGTTGGTTATGAGACATCATCCATAATCATTTATTTGGGCCCTATGATGGGAGATTTGCATACTGCCCGATTCGCTGATAGTGTATTTAATGAGGATAGTTTCCCGTCATTAGGGTGAAGAAATCAACCCCTTAATGAAAAATATCAGGAAGCCACGGGAACCATGCACATGACCCACACACTAGTTCAGCAAAAAGAAAAGTCAAGAACATCATTGATTTGCAAGCATTATCTAGTCAAGTGTCTGACCACTTTAGTGATCTGAAGAACGTGACCAAGTCGCATGTGCCCGCACACATTGCACCGGAGAGGGTTGAAATATCGAAGAAAATTGAAGGTACCCCTAATCCCGTTCAGAGTCCTCATAATAGAAGGATGAGAACTCCGGCCCCTTGAATCTATCAGGACCTGGAATGAACACTCCAAATATTCTATGTATTTCTGAATTAGTCCCATGATCAGTGGCTAACTCACACAGTTAAACAAATATGATAACATCCATAATCGCAAAGCTTTATTAATAAATACAGAGTTGATTACCAGAAAGGCTTACAAGCCAACAAATAAGAACACAACGAAGGACAATTGAATAGTAGTGGAGCTCAGCTAATCTACCACAAACAATTGACTGAGGTAGCGGCCTAGTCGTCGAGATATTCGACAGCGCGAAGTCCTTTTTCTCTAAAATTTATTTGCATTAAGCAAGGGTGAGCACAAAAAACCATGCTCTGCAAGTTAAACCCAATAACAGAATGATAATGCATGCATAGTATATCAAAGGAAGGCATATAGGGTTGAATTTGCATAAAGCTATGTTTTCTTTAAATACTTGTACTAAGTTGCAAAGCATATATTCTATAGCTAAAATTCATTTTCTAAATCTCAAGTTTTATAGTGAGATAACATTCATCAGCGAGTGGTGAATGATACTCTCATATCACATGGCATAACACCCAATTTCCCAGTTGGATAAAATATCCAAAAACTTTTCATAAATTCTTTTGAAAACAAAACCAAAATCTAACTTTGCATTGGCTTTGCTAAGCATGTCCATGACCGTAGACACATCTATTACGGATAGTTTTACACTCTGCAGAGGTATACATCTTTACCCACACGACACAACTTCTCCAGTTTGTTTGGCATTCGTCGATACCACCGCTCACTACCATAGGTGAACCATCTAGAGCACGTGATAAGACCTTTACAAAGCTTCATTCCACTACAGTCCCGCCTTTCTAAGGTGTCGCTTCCATTGGGTTAACCATTTGTCGGATTTAAGCCCCTCTTGCGCTAGGTGGGAATATATAAAAGTATGTCGTGAAAGACACCCACGCAACTGGATGACACAACCACTGTGAAATATTGCAAATTAGTTAGCCAGGTTTTGCCCATTCAGGGCATGTGGTAGTACGATGAGGCTTAGCAAGATGCGGCTTGAAAATTGGTCCTTAGCTGACTTGGGTGACTTCCAATAAAACCCTGGGCCTCGATCATAGAAATGAATCAATCCCGTGCATAAACATGCACCCATCCCAACATCCATTTCGCCCAAATTCAAACTAATTTTTATTTTATTTTCCAAGTTAAATAATTTTCTAAAATTTATATGGTAGAGGCAATACAGTAGCATCAAGTTAAATCATACTTGGACATTTGGATAAAGTTCCCCAATTTAAACCATTTTGGTCTAAGCATAAACATTTGCAATGTGTCTAGTTCATAATAATGTACCAACTATATTTTAACTACAACATCAAGGTATGGCTACTTCCATAGCAACATTTGGCTATACAAAGGAATTGGGAATAACTATAATTTAAAAACAGGGATTTAAATAACTTGAATATAAATACGCATGCAATAATAATTTAAAACAGAGCTTAAATAATTTGAATTACTAGGATTCAAATATGATCAAAGATGTAACTTGCCTTGTTCAAAAGCTTGTGAATCTATTTCTTCGAGATACTCGGGTTCCTCGGAGTCGGCGAAATGTACACGTGAAAACCGAGCAAATTCAAATAAAACTCAAATAAATTCCAAATGAACTCCAAATCAAATAACTTTAGGATAGAAAGCTATATCATGATTTAAGATGAATTTAGAAATTTGAAACACTCAAATCGGAGCTTGAACGAATGAGAACGAGCTCTTAGAAGTTTTGAAATCACATGATCGGAAGAGGTTCGACTGGTCGAAGAAGGTTCGACAACAAGTGGTCGGAAGGAGGATTCGACTACCTGGCCGAAAGGAGATTCGATTGCACGTGGTCGGAAGGAGGTTCGACTACAGGTGGTCGGAATGAAATTTCGACTACCTAGTCGGAAGGAGGTTACGTGGTCGGAAGGAGGTTTGACTACAGTGGTTGGAAGGTAGTTTCGACTACCTAGTTAGAAGGAGGTTTCGACTACATGTGGTTAGAAGGAGGTTCAACTACATGTGGTCTGAAGGAGGTTTCGAATAGTCAGAAGTCTTCGACTAGTTGGGCGGCAGTGGCGGCGTACACAGCGGCGGCGGGCGCGAGGGAAGGGAAGCACTATGTAGAGCGCAGAGTCGCAAGACGAAGCTGGGGATGTGGTTGATGGTGGTGGGGCTTCACTGCCAGCGGTGCAATCACCGGTGGCAAAAGCTTCAGCCGAAGCGCTTGGAGCTCGCAAATCCAGTGAACGAAGGCGAGAGGAGAAGGGGAAAAGGGGGGAAAAGAGAGAGGAGTGCGGGGGGTTCCCGGTGCTCCTAATTATAGAGGCCGAGGAGGAGACGGGGGGGCGTTCGACGGCAGTGGCGCACGAGGGAGCTCTGGCTGGCATAGGGCATGGTGCGACTGGTGGAATTCGCGGAGAGAGAAGGGCAGGTGCGGCAATGACAGCGGTGGGACGAGGCATTCAATGCGTGCGAAAGAACAGGGAGGAAAATGCACCACCGACGATGACTTTTTCAGTGGTCGTGACGCAATGCGGCGCGGCTCAGGACGAGGTGGAGCAGAGGGCAAGTGAGGGAGGAGACAGGGCGGCGAGGCGTGGTGGGGTCAACAGGAGTAGGTGAGGGAGGGGACAGGGCAGAGATCGAGAGGACGGGGCGGTCGAGGCGTTGACGCGGCGGCATGGGCACTGGCTTCGGGAGGAAGAAAGAAGGAAGTAACGGGAAGAAACATGAGAAAGATAAAAGAAAAGAACAAAAAGAAAGAAAATCCAAAAAATAAAATAAATCCAAAAATTTCAAGAAAATTTTATTAAATACTTTGGAACCTGAATATATCAAATAAAATAAGTTTGGATTTATCTGAAGTTTATTTTAATCATTAAAAATGTTTTTCATTCATAAATTCAATTTACGCTTCAAATTAATCCAATAAAATTTAACTAGTTTATTTTATTTTTAAATCTTCAAAAAGACTATGGAAATATAATAAAAATAGTTTTAATTTTTAATTGGAGTTTATTTTACTCACATTTAAATTATTTTCATTTCTGAAATTTCAAATTAAGCTTTAACAAATCCGGAGAAATCTAGTGGTGAATTTTATTTTGAAAACTTCTAAAAGGCCTAAAAATCAAATAGATTAGTTTTGAAATAATAATAAAATACTTCCAACTTGAAGCTCGCTTTTATTTTTGCACATAACTATTTTTAATTTTTTGAAAGACAAGAGAGAATTTTTAAAATATAAGAAGATTCAAGAAATTAAATATTTTTTTATTTTTAACTTTAAATCCAAAGTAAACCTAGAAACTCAATTAAAATTTTGTTTTGACTTTTAAACACTAGAAAATCCAAGAAAAGCAAAAAAAAAAAACTCTTTTTGAATTTTAGAAAGTCAAGAAAACTCTTTTACAACTTAGAAAAAGCAATAAAATAATAACTTTATTAATTTTAAAATAGTAATAGAACTTTGGGATGTTACAAAATCCCAAGTAGCTGAGGACACCTGGTGAAAAAAGATAAGGAGGATTTGGCATAGCAGATAACCGAAATTCACCAGAACCAGAAGGGAGGCCTGTTGAGACTTGACACCAGTATGAAAACTTTAGGAAAAGGCATACCTGATTTGAACATCCCCATTGAAGGAGAAACCAGTATAGATGTGTGCGCACACATTAGAGCTGAAAAACTAAAGGGACTTGCCCCGTAATTGGAAGTAGCGGTGCGAAAGTAGAAGCATTAGAAAAACCACCATATGAAGAAATAACTATAAACTATGTGGTCATTAGAGAGTCTATGAATAGGACAACAACCAACATTGATATTTATTTTGCAAAAAAAAAAAATAATCCATATTGATCTAGAGCCTGCATCGCTCGCTGAGTGTAAAAAAAGATCAGATTGGAAGAAGGTAATAGAAACTAAATTATTATATCTAAATGATGTGTTTGGGCCTGTAAGTCGCGCGCCTCCCCTTGTGCACCCCGTAGGGTATAAGTAGATATTTGTTTGAAAGATAAATGAAAATAATAAAGTTGTAAGATATAAAGAAGGGCTCATTGCACAAGGTTTCACTCAACGTCCAGGAGTTGATTACGAATAAACATATTCCCGGTCATGAGTGGAGTTACCTTTAGATATTTAGTCTCGATGATAATGAACTTGAATTTAGAAATTAAATTTGATGGATGTGGTAACTGCATACCTTTATGGAAACTTGGATTCAGATATTTATATGAAGGTACCTGAAGGTATTCCTGTCCCGAACCAGGACAAAGAAAATAGAAATCTGTACGGTGTGAAACTCAGAAAATCACTATACGGACTTCAGCAATCCGGGAGGATGTGGTATAATCGCTTGAGCGGCTTTTTTTTTTGCAAGAAAAGCTACACGAATAATGATGATTGTCCATGTGTATTTATACAACGATCCCAGAATGGACTTTGTATAATCTCAGTGTATGTAGATGATCTGAATATCATCGAAACCTTGGAAGATATTAAGGAAGTCAGAGTTCAAAATGAAATATTTGGGTAAAACCAAATATTGTCTAGACTTGCAGCTTGAGAATGTCCCTGAAAGGATATTAGTGCATCTGTCAACGTACATTCAAAAGGTGTTAGAACGCTTCGGTTTTGAAAATGCATACCCTTCGAAAGTGCCAATGGTCGGGAGATCTTTGCAGCAAGACAAAAATCTGTACAAACCTGGAGAAGAGAAAGAAGTCCTGGGATTGGAATTCCCATACTTAAGTGCAATATGAGCACTCATGTATTTATCAAACTGTACTAGACCGGACATTGCATTTGCCGTAAACCTATTAGCAATGTATATTGCAGAACCTACCAAAAGACATTGGCAGTGGATAAAAAACATCTTTCGATATCTCCAAGGAAGTAAAGACATTGATCTGTTCTACAGAAAGATGGACGAAGCCTATTAACTCCAAGTTCTTCTATGCTTATGAATTGCAAAAGATTGACAAAATTAAGGTATTACATACTAAGCAACTTCTACAGAAAGTACTTTTAACAGAAGAGAAATAAAAAAAAAGAGCAGAAAAAGTTTCTCATCTCTGTGTCTATTTTACTAATTGTACTTATTAGTGTACAATTCTCCTTCCCCTGCAATAGTGATCATCGGACCGCATAACAAAAGCAACCCGAAAAAATGCGCCAAGGGACGCGCACACCGACAGTGCGCAGCATCATTGGGCCCAAACTAAGCTCATCATGCGCACAAATACCAAAGCCCACTCCACTACATCGAACCAATATTTTGCACATCAATGGAGCTCGAATCCAGATGCTCTGAGCCCAACTCAACCAACACAGCATCTCCCGTTCCGCTTAACCTGAAGCCGATGTCGCCTGCCGAGGTCGATCGATCGAGCACTGACCGCCGCCGCTGACATGGCCGGGACCAAGCCCAAGGGGAACCCGAAAACCAAAGCCCTGGCCGCCGGGGCAGCGCACGGCAAGGGGAAGAATGGCAAGGGCGGGACGGTGAAGCGTGGGGAGAGGCGCCGCCACGGGCCACGGCTCCCCACCGCGCTGCGCTGGGAGCCCGACGCGCTGGGGCCCAACCCTGCCCGCGGATCCGACGACGAGGAGGCGGGGTCCGATGCGGGGGTTGAGGACGTGTACGAGTACGAGGAAGGGGTGCCCGAGGAGGAGGCCGGCAAGAACGACCGCTACGACGCCGTCGCCAAGTACGAGTACGAGTTCGATAGCGACGGCTCCAATGCTGTACGGTGATCCTTCGCTCTTGTACGTGTCATTTTAGTTTAGGATTTGGCATAAAGATGCAACGTTGCGAGTCAGTTTGCTTGTCTTTGTGCGCATTGGAGAATAAATTGAAGCTATCCTTTGAGTTGGTCTCGACGTGGTGCTAAATTACGTGCATATTTCGAGGCAAGGTTCTACCATTTGAGTACATTGTTGTGCTTGCATTTTAGGACGAGGACGTGCCTTCGGAACAAGGCGAGGATATGGAGGATGATGACGACGGCGGGGATGAGGATGGGGAGAAGCAGATGAGAATACTCCAGGAGACGACCGGAATGCCCAGAGAAGCGTTTGATGGTGATTTTTATCTTTGGGGCCTACTGGATAGTTCGATGTGAGATTTTTAGACCCAGTGCATCAAAATTCAATCTTTTGTTGATGGCTTAATGCTGGATTGCTTGAATAGTTTGCTCTTATTTGTTAATAGTTTCTAGCTCCTGAATAACGGTGTAGCTTATTTGAACAAATAATGCTTACTGTAGCTAGGTATCTGAAAAATGTAGTGCATTTGGTCTTTATCTGGAAATTCTAAAGCTTACGATGAAAATTACATTGATCTGTGCCATTCTTAGTCCAAAATGTGATTTTTTTTTTGTCAAACAGGGGGTAAGAAGAAGAAAAAGGCACCGGAGCTGCGTTTGTAGCCTGGAGATGGAGATGGTCCTGTCACAATTAATGATCTCTTGGATAATATCCAGGGTAAGCCTGGGTATAGCAAGCTCCGTAAGAGGCTCCAGCAACAGGAGAAAAAGCCAATGGTGTTGCCGCCCCCACTTCCAAAAGTGGAGAGGGAGAAGCTGGAGCGTAGTGTGGTGTACCAACAATCCAGGAAGGAGGTCACCAAGTGGGAGCCGTTAGTGAAGAGGAACCGGGAGGCTCCTACGCTCTACTTTGAAAATGATGTAAACTTAGGTGTCAACACTGTTGGGGCAATTGCTAGCGAATTTAAACCAAGGACCAAGTTTGAGAAGAAGATGGCTGAGATTTTCCACAGCTCAGAAATGATGGAAGCACACAAGAATGACGGTGCCAAAATCTTGGAACTTAACATGGTATATGACTTTATTTTACTTCATTAGTTCAATTAAACTTAACAATGTACTATATGAGTGGCAATGCCTTTTTTATTTTGCTGATTGAGCATGTTGACTGATTATATTGTAACTTTTAAGCTTAGGATGCTTCGCTAAATAAGTTCATGAATTTATGTAGATTGATGTGGAAGATGTGAGAGAGCATCAAAATCGTCTTGCTAAAATGTGCAGCCTTCTGTTTCGTCACGAGATGAAAGCAAAACGTGTGAAGAAGATTAAATCCAGGACATATCACCGGATGTTGAAGAAGGACAAATTGAAGGCAGCATCAGTAGACTTGGAAGCAGATCCTGAAGCTGCCAAAGATTATGCTATGAAACAAGAATTTAAACGTGCAGAGGTAATTCATAGTCCATTTATTTCTCATTTTTGGAGAATTTTCTCGTATATCTCCCCAGTAACCTTGCTTATTTATCCCACAACTGTTTGCAGGAACGGATGACATTGAAGCACAAAAATACTTCGAAATTGGCAAAGCGAGTTATTGGGTGTGGATTGTCTGTTCAAGATGAAGGCACTCGAGCAGCTATTGCAGCACAACTCCAACAAAATGCCCTTCTTACTAGAAAAATGAATTCCACAAAAGATGATTCTAGTAGTAGTGATGAAAGTTCTGATGATGAAGACGACGACAACTCAGCAGCAAAGCTTCTGAACAGAGGGAAAGAAAAGATTCTTAAAGTTCTTCAAGAAGTTAATGAAATACCAAAATCTGGAGTTTTTTCATTGCCTTTCATGGTGCGCTTTCATTGCATTCTCTTTGTGCATTTGTTTAGGAAAAGTAATTTTGCCAGCATTGCTGCAATTCTGCCACCCCCATCATCACATTTTGCTGCTTATCTACAGGAGCGTGCTATGAAAAAGCACGAAGAAGCAACTTATGACGAAGCGCGACTAGCTCTTGAAGAATACGATGAATCCTTGAGGAAATTGGAGGATGATAACACCGAAGAGAATGGAGATTCAATGAAGGTGACAGGTAAAAGAACTTTTCAGCCTGTCAAAAATACACATGAAGAGACAAATAAGAGACCAAAATTAGATGATACTGATAAGGACAGTGACAGTGAGTATGACTCCGACTCTGCTCAACATTTCAACAAGAATGAAGTGAATAAGAAGGCAGATGATGTCCAACTTGGGACTGCACTGCTCGACGATGATCCACAGAATGATTTGTTCAAAGTAAGATGTTCTGATCTTTAACTTGTTGTATCATGTGATTTTTATTGTAGAAATTGATGTATAATCCGTACATTATGTAGAGCATCGATGATATTATAAAAAATCCAGGCCCAAAGACAACTTTTGAAGTTGGAATATTAGTTGATAATTCATGGAAGAAGGTACTTATACTGGCACCTCGTGTAGGTAGCTCTATTCCTTATCATCTTTCTTTTCCATCTCTTTAGTTCTTGTTTTTTACCAGGTGAAGAGTAGCAAAGGAAATGACAATAGCAGTATCAATGGCAATACCAATAAATCTAAAGTGCAGACCCCTTCTGTTGTAGATTCAAATCCTAAGGTTTGTCTTTAGTACGGTCTCTGGTTCCTAATCTACTTGATTATTCTTTCTCATTGTTTTTATTTCGTTTTTTTAGCAACCGGATCACAATTCTGATTCAGATTCTGAGGAAGAGATGGTTGAGGGTTTCTTGACCTTCTCTGGTGCAAAGGAAAAATATGAACTTCCTTCACAAGCTGATCTTATACGCCAGGCTTTTGTTGGTGATGATGTTGAAGCCGAGTTTGAGAAGGACAAAATGGAAGTTTTGAATGAAGAGAATCCTGAACCCGAAAAACCTGCTGTTGTTCCTGGTTGGGGACAGTGGACTCACATCCAACAGAAAAAAGGAATTCCTTCGTGGATGGTGAAAGAACATGACGATGCCAAAAGGAAGAGGGAAGAAGCCTTGATGAGGAGGAAGGATGCAAAGCTAAAACACGTTATTATTTCTGAACATGTTGATAAGAAGGTAAAGTTTTTTTTACTAAGATGTTGCTTGAACTCTTGTTACTAAACAATAATTTTGACCACTTTGTTCTTTGCAGGCTGAAAAGCTTTTAGCAAGGAATCTTCCTTTCCCATACACCTCGAAGGATGTGTATGAGCAGAGCATACGTATGCCTATTGGACCTGATTTTAACCCAGCGATATCAGTGTCCGCTCTTAATCGACCTGTGGTTAGTACATATAGCTGATGAATTATTAACAAGTATATATAATTGAGGATAGCTGAAATCAATTAGGTTATCCAACAATCTACTTTGGAAGTTATCGGTCTTGCCTTGGCGGATAGGACCATCCTATGCACTGTACTTGCAGTACAGTGAAATTCCATTTCTTATACGTATGCAAGTAGGGTGTTTGTTTATGCTATCCATTTAGGATGATTTTTTGTTTGGTAAATATTAACATTGTGGACTGAGAATGGTAAATAGTGATATTTGACGATTAATATTCCATCTTGACGATAAGACTCCCAGATACTAAAACATTCTAATTTGGAAATATCTGTACAATGTCTTCTGGTCTCAGGGCCTAATCTTCTAATAGTAACCAATACATTGACTTAATGTTATTCATTTATACTGTGCCAGTTGTTTAAGATACACTTCTACAATTCTACTTGCTGTTTTATATCCCATCTTTCAGATTGTGAAGAAGCCTGGTGTTATCATTAAGCCAATACAGTACGAGGAGGTTGATCCACATGAGAAGGCTGATGAGCCCAAAAGGGTCATTCAGAGAGTAGTCCCGAACCCAAAAGCAAAGAAAACCTCTGCGAAACAAGCCAAGGGGGCCATTTCACATAAGAGGAAGTGATGAGACACATAAGAGGAAGTGATGAGGATCGGACACTGGATTCGATTGTTGCAAGTCCAACTGGATCAGAGATTGAAATAGCCGGAAGCAAAGCAGCAGAGGCGTCCGGAGGAGCAATGAGCCGGGATAAAGAGCGTCAGCGCGGCTTGGCGTCGGCCGTCGATCAGAGGAAGCGGCGATAACCGGTTTACACCGCTCGTCGCGAACAGCGGCGAGGCGGCGCGCTAAGCAAACGGCGAAGGAAAAAAAAACCGGTCGGGATCTTTTAAATTCAAATTTGAATTTTTGACTCTATAATGTCCTTCCCTGGTTGGTTTAGGCATTGTTATGCTAGATTATGTATTGAAACATTAGTTTTTAGTATATTTAGCACTATTAAAATATTAAAACAGAAAGGATGACGTTATATGTACAACTTGAAACACTTTCTCATTAATATTTGCATTATTCCAAATTTAAATTTGCTAATTACCATTTTTCACCATTTTTCGTTTTTTCAGCGGTTTTTTAGATTCTGCGGCGGTGACCGATGCAGTAAAAACTAAGTTTAAATTTTGAAATTCAAATTTGGCCTAATTTTTTTTGAATTTTTGATGTAGAACTACGGTTGTCACTGCATCATCATGCGCTTTGGAATTTCCACAGGACCGGGATTTCAATCCCTGGTTGCAACACATACTTATTCAGTTGTTTCATGTGGTGAGAAAAGAGAGCATAACAATTAGCAATTTCTGATCTAGTTTTTCTTGCCACAATCAATTTAAAACAACACATCGAGAAGTATATAAGGATTCTTCTCACAGTGAAAAATGAGATACAGCTTCAGTTTGGCTCTTGGAAGTTGGGATTTGGAGCCCATTGTTCATAGTTCATACTGTTAGAGATATATATACATATATATGTTAGAGATATATATGTGTTAGAGTAGGGCTATGATTTGGTTTCCTTATCTGTAACATGTACTTGTGTATATACACTGGCTCATTGGCCCCTTGATAATACAAGCACTATTCCTAACATGGTATCAGAGCGTACCTAGGGTTCCGCTTCGCTTGTCGCCCGCCGCTCTGACGGCATCTCCTCTTGTCGTCGCCCGATGACTCCCGATCGGTCCTCCGGTCTCCAGAGCCGTCATCATCTGCTCTGCTGGCACTCGGGAGCCGACGCTGCGCTGGTTGCCGCCCGGCTTCTCCGATCGTCAGCGCGCGCGCCATCGAAGGCTAGCGACCTCAACACCGCTTGTCTCACCGTCGAGGATAGCGCAATGCACGAGGTCCGTCGAAGGAGTAGGGCAAGGCAGGCAGGTGACATCGCCAGAGAGAACGCCCAGAGACGAAGATCACGCATGTGAATGCGCATGTGAGACACGACGTCGGTGTAATTAACACCGTCGAAGATCACCGGCGAGGAGGAGGAAGCGGTGCCCATTGGTAGCGGCCCGGGCGGCATGGCGGCGACCAAGGCAACGAAGTCTAACAGGCGGCGCTGGACGGCGTGGCGGTTAGAACAACATTTTTAAAAAATCCATCGGCGGTTTTAACCGGCCACCATGACCGGCGAAAGCGCCGCGTCGACGCAGCGCGCGACGGAAACCTAGTTTCCCGAGGTGGACGAGGCGCGGCCGGCGGCGGCGGCGGCTTCAGCGGCGATGGCGGGCCCGATGGCGGCTTCCCGCCCGGTGGCGTCTTCCTAGGTTGTGCGCAGCGAGCAACGATCGAGCAACAAGGCGACGATCGGCCGCGGTGGCAACGAGGTGGACGAGGCGGCAAGTTGTGAAGAACTTGCCTTGGATGGAGGCTTCGCTTCGCTTGACCCGGTGGCGGCGGCGATCAAAGTGAGCTAAGTCTGCGCGAGTCTCTAGGAGGCGATTCTGGCGGCTTCCTTCCCTTCACGGTCCCCGGGTGGCGGCGGTCGAGCTGCAATGTCCTCCTTGTTGGAGTGGCTTTGTAAGCATCTTGTGAGCAACAAGGCGGCGATGGCGGTGGCGACGAGGTGGACGAGGCGGCCGCCTTGGATGGCGGCTTCCCCTTCCCCTTCCCGGTGGCGGCGTCGCGCAAGCGGCGCGGCGGTGTCGGACTCGATGTCAGCGTCCTTTTGATCTTGTTCATTCGGATGTTTGCCTTTACGGTCGGCTCCCTTCCTTTCGAAAGGGGCCATCGATATTATATAATTTTATAGATGACGATATTATATAATTTTTATAGATGACTCTCGTCACACTTGGATATACTTTATGTCTTCCCGTAGTGAGGCCTTGTCTATCTATAAATAATTTGCCACTATGGTTCGCACACAGTTCTCCACTCCTATTCGAGTCTTCCGTGCTGACTCTGCTGGCGAGTACCTCTCTCATTACCTGCGCAACTTTCTTGCTTTGGCGGGGCACTCGCTTCGATTCTCTGTCCCGGTGCTCATGCTCGAATGGTGTCGTGAGCACAAGCATCGTCACCTCCTTGAGACGGCTCGTAATCGATGATTACCGCCTCTATTCTACCTCACTTTGGCCGAGGTCGTCTCCATCGCCACCTATCTCGTCAACATCCGACCTCTTACGCTTGAGGTGAGATCCCGGTTGAGCGTCTCTGTGATCTTTCTCTAGACTACTCCGCCCTTCATCTGTTTGGCTGCGTTTGCTACGTTCTCCTTGCACCTCGAGAATGCACCAAACTGACTGCTCAGTCTGTTGAGTGTGTTTTTATGGGATACAATGCCGAGCACAAGGGCTATCGGTGCTGGAATCCTGTTGGACGACGGATGCGGATTTCTCGGGATGTGACTTTTGACGAGTCTCGTCCCTTCTACCCACGTCCTGCCTCTCCTTCGGTTTCCTCTGTGGAGTCCTTGTCTTTTTTGACCTTTCCAGATGCACCCATCTCTGTCTTGCCCTCGTCCATCCGTCCCACTGAGTCTCCACATATATCTCCTGAGGCCTCTCCACCGTTGTCGCCTCCTGCTTCGTCGCCTGTGGCTCCTCAGGCTCTTACCACTCTCTTTTACACTTGTCGCCCTCGTATTGAGGCTCTTCCAGATGAACCATCTTCCCCTGATGTTTTATCTTCTCCTAATGCTCCATCTTCCTCTGATGGGCCATCATCTCCTCGCTACGGTCTCCGCAATCGTCTGTCGATTCGGCCTCCTGCCCGTTTTGGTCTTGCTGATGCAGCTACCCATGAGCCCATCTCCTACCGGGATGCTGTTACTCATCCTGAGTGGCAGCATGCTATGGCCGAGGAGATTGCTGCTCTCGAGCGTACTGGTACTTGAGATCTTGTACTTTTCCATCTCACTCTCGTCCCATCACGTGTAAGTGGGTCTATAAGATTAAGACTCACTCTGATGGCTCTCTTGAGCGCTATAAGGCGCGTCTTGTTGCTCATGGCTTCCAGCAGGAGTATGGTCGTGACTACGACGAGATTTTTGCTCCTGTGGCCCACATGACCACTGTCCGCACTCTTCTTTCGGTGGCGTCTGTTCGCCATTGGTCCGTTTCTCATCTTGATGTAAAGAATGCCTTTCTTAATGGCGAGTTGCGTGAGGAGGTCTACATGCATCCGCCACCTGGGTACTCTGTTCCTGAGGGTATGGTATGTCATCTTCGTCGCTCTCTCTATGGCCTTAAACAAGCTCCTCGTACTTGGTTTGAGCGTTTCTCCTCTGTAGTCACTGTTGCTGGCTTCTCAGCTAGTGATCATGATCCTGCTCTTTTTGTCCACACTTCGTCTCGTGGTCGGACTCTTCTTCTTCTATATGTTGATGATATGATCATCACCGGAGATGATTCTGAGTACATTGCCTTTGTTAAGGCTCGTCTGAGTGAGCAGTTCCTTATGTTAGATCTTGGTCCTCTTCGTTACTTTCTTGGGATTGATGTTACTTCCATTCCAGATGATTTCTTTATGTCCCAAGAGAAGTATATTCAGGATCTTCTTGATCGCGCTTCTCTCACTGATCAGCGTATTGTTGAGACTCCCATGGAGCTCAACGTTCATCTCTGGCCTTCTGATGGCGAGCCTCTTTCTGATCCGACTCGATATCGTCATCTTGTTGGGAGTCTTATCTACCTTGCTGTTATTCGTCCGGATATCACTTATCCAGTTCATGTTTTGAGTCAGTTCGTTTCCACTCACACTCAGGTCCACTATAGCCACCTTCTTCGAGTTCTGCGATACCTTCGTGGGACTGTCTCTCGCCGTCTCTTCTTTCCACGCTCCAGCTCGTTACAGCTTCAAGCTTATTTGGATGCTACTTGGGCGGTGATCCTCGATCGCGGTCTCTCTACTTCTTGTGTTTTTCTTGGTGGTTCTCGTTCGGAAGACGAAGAAACAGACTGCAGTGTCTCATTCGAGTGCAGAGGCTGAGTTGCGAGCTATGGCTCTCTTGACAGCAGAGATTACTTGGCTACGGTGGTTACTTGAGGATTTTGGTGTTTGTGTCACTACACCGACTCCTTTCTTGTCAGACAGTACAGGTGCTATCATATTGTCTGTGATCCTGTGAAGCATGAGCTCACCAAGCATATTGGTGTTGATGCTTCCTTGATGAGGTCTTGTGTGCATGATCAGGTGATTGCTCTTCAGTATGTGCCTTCAGAGCTTCAGATAGTGGATTTCTTCACGAAGGTCCAGACTCGAGCACAGCACGGCTTCTACCTTTCCAAACTCAGTGTTGTTGATCCACCATGAGTTTGAGGGGGGTGTTAGAGATATATATGTGTTAGAGTAGGACTCTAGATATGATTTAGTTTCCTTATCTGTAACATGTACTTGTGTATATATACTGACCCTTTGTCCCCTTGATAATACAAGCACTATTCTTAACACATACGCCTGTGTTTCATTAAGATTTAAGATTATGCACTAGCTGTTTCTGCTCTAGGGCAGAGAAATTTTGGGACATGAAGTTGTTTTAACTTAATTATTATTATTTTCGTCACGGGTCAGAAGTATTGTGTTCAAATTTGTAGCTCGTCAACAAGTGGTATTGATCCTCATGTTTTTTCAGTTACTAATGGATGTATTGCGTACTGGGGCAATGACCATGTGTTGAGCCATCCAACTTGTTCTAACTTGTAAGTCCCATTTTTCAGTCGCTAATAAAAGGGGGACGATCTGTGTACGTGCAAATAAGCGCTCTTGTCAGGAAGGTTGGCCATTCCATGGTTTCATGGGCCACTTCTTTTACCTTTTTCGCTTAGGCTGGACAAAGGAGGATACAAAAATGGCCAACCTTATTGACAAAGAGTGCGATGTGTGTGTGTTTTTTTACAAACACAATTTTCACCACACAGCACTAATCATTTATTAAAAAATGTGGGAGGAGAAAACGTTGAGACTTTTTGTAGCTCGATGTTTAATTTAGCCTGAAAAAACATTGTCCGTCAAATTTGATGCTACACACTTTTTTTACCATTTTTTTATTTAAAAAGTCACACCGTGAAAAGGGGTAGGTGTGGTGACAAAAAGCGAAATCTGGTAAACCCCAAATGGTAGGTGGGGTCTAAAATTCTCCAGCACCCTCCCCCGGTGCCGCCGCCTCCTCTCCCCTCCAACCCACCGAGCCACCCCTCTCACTCCTCATCCAAACCAAATCTCCAACTCTCCCACTCACGCATCTCACCAACCACCTCGCCATCCATGGCCGCCTCCTCCGACTCCGACTCCGCCGCCCACCCCCGCGACGACCCCAGCCCCCCCTTCGCCTCCTTCTCCCTCTCTCTCCGCACGCCGACCGCCCCGGCCACCACCACCACCCTCGCCTCCATCCCCTCCACCATCCACCTCCCCACCCAAATCTCCACCCTCGCAGTCTGCCTCCACCCCTCCGCTTCCGCCGCGGCCTCCCCCTCCTCCCGCCGCCCCGGTCGCCTCAACGCCGCCGCATCCTCCCTCCTCTCCCCGTTCCCTGCCTCCACGCCGCACCTCTCCCGCTCCTTCCCCTCCGGCGCCCCCGCTGCCGCGGGCCGCCGACGCACGCTCGTCTGGTTCCGCGCCGACCTTCGCCTCCATGACCACGAGCCCCTCTGATTAATGTCTGGGTGAGATCATTGGTCAATCATTGGCATTCTAGATTAGTCCATCGCAAGCATTAATCATGATATATATGCAATCGAAATCTAGGAAGTAATTTAATTAATATATTCTTGATCATTATAATCTTATGATACTCAATTTCGAAGGATTTATTGATATAGTATATTTATGCATGTGAATTAATGATGCTTCTAAATAATGTCTAATGAGATGAAATTTAAGGATTAAATATTAATTGAATATTCATTATGACATCATAATTGACCAATTATCAATTTGAATTGCAAATTATATTCACTAAAATTAACTGACATTAACATTGTCATCACCTAAAGGCAGGTACCATTTCATTAAGAAATCTGATTCAAGTTATTGGTTATAATCTCGACCTATACAAGATTTCCAAGATTATGTTGGATTGTAGAGCACTTATAAATATTCCATTAGCCTGAAAATACATCACCTATGCCTTAGAAGGTGTCAAGACTCACATTTCTGCATTAAGCTCAACCACCTTAAAAACAGACTAATGACATTCAAAGTTCACCAGGTAATCATGGTTAAGACTATCATCATAGTGTGCCATTATATGAATGAAGACTCCAGTCCATTCATGGATTGTATCCATGTGAGGAATACGAAAATTAGGTATGAAATCCTACGTCCTAATATAGAAAAGATGATTGAATAGAACACAAGACACACAATAAAATGAATATCAGTAGCCATGATTCCACAACAGATAACATATGCAAATTCGACTATAAGTTTCATAAAAATTGATACGATGGCTTAACCGAGTACGAGGAATGTGATAATATCAATAGGCATTAAGGATCCATAAACATGTTCTCTAAATAAACTTTATGCAAATAATGCTCTAACTAATACAACATAATATACATTCTACAAATATTGATATAATAAGATCATATGTTATAAGCATAATCAATTGATAATACAAATTTTAATGATAAATACTAATCTTGATTATCTTGTATGTCTTATGTAATCTGAAGTTCGATTGTTTCACCAAGGAGAAGATACACTATACTTGACCAAATTTTTAGCATTAGCTTCCTTTACTTTTATGCTTGTCATGTCTTAAAATGTTATTTCACATACCATTAAGATGCAATGCAGATGCGCAGCTACTTCAATCTTCAATGCGTAAACACTAACTAGTTATCATTGCAATATGATGTAACTGATGACCAGTAACTGACGAATGAAACATCTTAGGTTCATCACAAAGAAGTACAGTTCTGCACAGAAGGCCTCCGAAGTCGTGCCTGCCACAGGTTGCACCCCTGCCCCTGCGTTTGCTTGATCATGAACATAGTTAGCCAAGCTGAGAGCCTGAGAGACAGCTGCTGTATTTATTCCTTTTCTTTTGACCAACTTATGCAAACTTCGAATGGGGTGTGATTTTTTCCCCAATAAATGTTGCTAGTGAAAGTGTTGCCCTGAGTAACCTGTTCCTGCATTTTGGACCAAATTGATCTCAGAAGTGATCATTGTATCTGTCGACATTCCTGAAAAGACTATTCAATGGTATTGTGAGTAACCCTGAATAATTCCTTCGGTTTGTTTCTTGACTCGAGAACTCCTCTGCTTAGACTTGACAATAGTGATAATTACTGTTTAACGTTTATAGCTGGTTTGTTTTAATAGTCACTCCATATGTTATGTGGGTAATTTTTTTTTCCATGAGTTTGATCCAGACTACAGTAGATAGACCAGTGTGGCTGTGTGGCAGCAAGAAAATAACTGATAGTGCACTGGTCAGCGTTTAGGGTCTGTTTGGAATGGCTTTAGCAAATGGTACGCTTTTTCCGTGGCTTTTTCCTGAAGATAGAAGCCGCCTATAATGTAGGGAAGTCGGAAGCTACCAAGGGGTAGCTTTCCGTAGCTTCTCACGCCTCTCTTTCTGACTTTACCCTGGAAGTTGCAGGGTAATTACGCGCTTTTGCCACCGCACAAAACCCCTCAACCGTGTCTGCAATCCTAGCTGCCTGTGGCCTTGTCCGCTCGCTGCCACCCCTCGGCACTACGTCCCTCTTTCTCCCTAGTCGCGTTGCTCCTCAATCGCCCCACCTCTCATGTCGTCGCCCCACCTCCTCTCTCTGCCGCCATCGCCCTCCTCGCTCCCTCCTCCCTCAGATTTGGAGCTTTCGGCATAGATCGGATCTGCACTAGCCCTGATGCTGGCTTCCTCCCCCGCCCCGTCATCCCCCCCTCGCGCCTTTTTCCTCCTTTTCTATGTTGTAAACTAATTGTTTATTTTAATAATGGATTTTAATCATTATTTATTTATGTAATGATTGTTTATTATAATATTTGTTGTTAATTGCATTAATTGTGGTTTATTGCGTTGAATGACGTTAATTGCCAGTATATTGCGTTAATTGCTTCGTTAAATGCGATTAAAGGTGGTCGTCGTTGTTAATTGTAGTTAATTGCGTTAATCGTTATTAATTGCAATAGTGGTCGTTAATTCCTGAAAAGACTATTCAATGGTATTGTGAGTAACCCTGAATAATTCCTTCGGTTTGTTTCTTGACTTGAGAACTCCTCTGCTTAGACTTGACAATAGTGATAATTACTGTTTAACGTTTATAGCTGGTTTGTTTTAATAGTCACTCCATATGTTATGTGGGTAATTTTTTTTCCATGAGTTTGATCCGGACTCGGTAGATAGACCGTGTGTGGTGTGGCGACAAGAAAATAGCGATAGTGCTTTGGTGGCGTTTAGGAATGCATTTGGAGCGGCTTTAGCAAATGGTGCGCTTTTTCGTGGCTTTCACGAAGATAGAAGCCGCCTATAATGTAGGAAGTCGGAAGCTACCAGGGTAGCTTTCGTAACTCTCACGCCTCTCTTCGACTTTACCTGGAAGTTGCGGGGTAATTCGCGCTTTGCCACCGCACAAAACCCCTCAACCAGTGTCGCAATCCTGTTTGCTGTGGCCTTGTCAGCTCATTGCCGCCCACCTCGGCACTCGTCCTCTTTCTCCTAGTCGCGTTGCTCCTCAATCGCCCCACCTCTCATGTCGTCGCCCCACCTCCTCTCTCTGCCGCCATCGCCCTCCTCGCTCCCTCCTCCCTCAGATTTGGAGCTTTCGGCATAGATCGGATCTGCACTAGCCACGATCTTTGGCTTCCTCACACCCGTCATCCCCCGCGCCTTTTTCCTCCTTTTCTATGTTGTAAACTAATTGTTTATTTTAATAATGGATTTTAATCATTATTTATTTATGTAATGATTGTTTATTATAATATTTGTTGTTAATTGCATTAATTGTGGTTTATTGCGTTGAATGACGTTAATTGCCAGTATATTGCGTTAATTGCTTCGTTAAATGCGATTAAAGGTGGTCGTCGTTGTTAATTGTAGTTAATTGCGTTAATCGTTATTAATTGCAATAGTGGTCGTTAATTCCTGAAAAGACTATTCAATGGTATTGTGAGTAACCCTGAATAATTCCTTCGGTTTGTTTCTTGACTCGAGAACTCCTGCTTAGACTTGACAATAGTGATAATTCTTGTTTAACGTTTATAGTTGGTTTGTTTTAATAGTCACTCCATATGTTATGTGGGTAATTTTTTCCATGAGTTTGATCGGACTACGATAGATAGACCGATGTGGGCGTGTGTGGCGACAAGAAAATAGCGATAGTGCAGTGAGTCGCGTTTAGGGTGCATTTGGAGCGGCTTTAGCAAATGGTGCGCTTTTTCGTGGCTTTTTCACGAAGATAGAAGCCGCCTATAATGTAGGGAAGTCGGAAGCTACCAAGGGGTAGCTTTCCGTAGCTTCTCACGCCTCTCTTTCCGACTTTACCCTGGAAGTTGCAGGGTAATTACGCGCTTTTGCCACCGCACAAAACCCCTCAACCGTGTCTGCAATCCTAGCTGCCTGTGGCCTTGTCCGCTCATTGCCTTCCACCTCGGCGCTCGTCCTCTTTCTCCCTAGTCGCGTTGCTCCTCAATCGCCCCACCTCTCATGTCGTCGCCCCAGCTCCTCTCTCTGCCGCCATCGCCCTCCTCGCTCCCTCCTCCCTCAGATTTGGAGCTTTCGGCATAGATCGGATCTGCACTAGCCACGATCTTTGGCTTCCTCACCGCCGTCATCCCCTCGCGCCTTTTTCCTCCTTTTCTATGTTGTAAACTAATTGTTTATTTTAATAATGGATTTTAATCATTATTTATTTATGTAATGATTGTTTATTATAATATTTGTTGTTAATTGCATTAATTGTGGTTTATTGCGTTGAATGACGTTAATTGCCAGTATATTGCGTTAATTGCTTCGTTAAATGCGATTAAAGGTGGTCGTCGTTGTTAATTGTAGTTAATTGCGTTAATCGTTATTAATTGCAATAGTGGTCGTTAATTCCTGAAAAGACTATTCAATGGTATTGTGAGTAACCCTGAATAATTCCTTCGGTTTGTTTCTTGACTCGAGAACTCCTCTGCTTAGACTTGACAATAGTGATAATTATTGTTTAACGTTTATAGCTGGTTTGTTTTAATAGTCACTCCATATGTTATGTGGGTAATTTTTTTCCATGAGTTTGATCCGGACTACGATAGATAGACTGTGTGGTCGTGTGGTAGCAAGAAAATAGCGATAGTGCCTTTGGTCGGCGTTTAGGAGTGCATTTGGGCGGCTTTAGCAAATGGTGCGCTTTTTAGTGGCTTTTCACGAAGATAGAAGCCGCCTATAATGTAGGGAAGTCGGAAACTACCGGGGTAGCTTCAGTAGCCTCACGCCTCTCTTCGACTTTACCACAGAGTTGCGGGGTAATTCGCGCTTTGCCACCGCACAAACCCCTCAACCGTATCGCAATCCTAGTTGCTGTGGCCTTGTCAGCTCATTGCCACACACACTCGGCACTCGTCCTCTTTCTCCCTAGTCGCGTTGCTCCTCAATCGCCCCACCTCTCATGTCGTCGCCCCACCTCCTCTCTCTGCCGCCATCGCCCTCCTCGCTCCCTCCTCCCTCAGATTTGGAGCTTTCGGCCTACATCGGATCTGCACTAGCCACGATCTTTGGCTTCCTCCCGCCAAATCATCCCCTCGCGCCTTTTCCTCTTTTTCTATGTTGTAAACTAATTGTTTATTTTAATAATGGATTTTAATCATTATTTATTTATGTAATGATTGTTTATTATAATATTTGTTGTTAATTGCATTAATTGTGGTTTATTGCGTTGAATGACGTTAATTGCCAGTATATTGCGTTAATTGCTTCGTTAAATGCGATTAAAGGTGGTTGTCGTTGTTAATTGTAGTTAATTGCGTTAATCGTTATTAATTGCAATAGTGGTCGTTAATTGTAGTTAATTATTGTTAATTGCAGTAGTTGTCAATTGCGATAATTGCTGTCAATTGTGTTAGTTACCGTTAATCACTGTCAATTGTTGTTAGTTGTCGTTAATTAATCAAACAAGTCATTACTGTCCTAGGGATATTTCAAATATTTCTATCTCAGAGGCATTTCAGATATTTTTCATTTCGAAAGCTACAGCCAACCTACCTAAAAATTATAGAGTCAAAACACTAAATATTTTCAGCGCTGCAATCTAGCTGAAAGCCTACCTAAAAGACATAGAGTCAACCATTTTCGACCCTGCAGTCTAGCAAAGCCACTTTTCAATCAGACCCTCCGTTCCGCGGGCAAGGACCGCAGGAGCCTCAAAGGCTGCACAGCGTGTTCTTAGTCGAGACTACAGCAATGGCACGACGTCGGGGCAGCAGCAGGCGTCTTCGTTATAATAAGACATCCACGAACAAACACGATCACCGCATTACCCGGTGGAAGCCAAGGCACCTGCTAATCGGGGTTCAGGATTCTTCGCAAGAAGCAGCGTGTTTATACTATCACCCAACAAAAAGGGTTCAGAAGACTGATGCTCTGTTGCATCGTCCAGTTTGACTCACGCTAGCAATCAGCACTAACCAATCATCCTGCAGAGAACACAAGAGGCACATCCCTGACGAACTACAAAAGCGAGAACCAACAATTCTTCAACTTGATTGTCTAAGCATCACATGGAAGTTCACCACACTTACATAGGCAGACAATTTAAACATCAAAACTCGTCTCTTCAAAGACTACTGCATAGGTACTCCAACGAGTTCAAAAGTTCACAAGACATAAATAAAACAAAGGCAGTGCATCTAGTCCTCCTCCTCACCCTCGTTCTCAGCAATGTTGAAGTACCGGAGCTCGTAGACATTGCGGTCCTTGTTTGATGCAATCACCCGGAGCCAGTCACGCACGTTGTGCTTCTTCAGGTACTTCTTGGTCAAGTACTTGAGGTACCTGAGAACAGACCCGCAATATTTCGGATTAAAGCAAACTAAAGAACCTGATCCGCGATATAGAAAAGCAACAGAATTCATACATGCAACATATACAAAATGCAAATTATCGAGATAAGAAGTATCAGTATAGTAGGGATTAGAGAATTAAAATAAAGACATGTCCAGACCACAACACCACTTAGGGGGCTCAAACAAGAAATCAGTAATAGGCAACAAGTATTGGCTAAAAATCTGTTACAAAAAACAGTGTTGGTGGCATGGAATCGACACCCTAAGCATAAACATTCATCAATCGACCAGCGAAAGAGCAATAGTAATACAACAGCCTCACCTAAGTTGGTTCGATGGTTATTTAGCTTAGCATCCTACATCCATTTCATGTAAACTTAAAACAGGAGTTGAAAGAATCCTGACTTCCATGCCATGCCAAGCTGAAACAAAGAGTATTGCTCCTCGAAAACAAGCATAACGGAGAACAAGGTTTCCATGATATAACAGTGTGCGAATTGCAAGTCTGCAAGCGAAGTATTACTACAGCACTCGTATCAATGTCCAATACTAAAACGCACGTGAGAATACATATCATGGTAACGCCTCTACGCTGTACACAAACTAAGTATCCCTTACTCCGTGTCCCCAAAATGCCTCAATCGCCGCACATAACTCAATAATGAAGCACCAATGGAACCGAAAACCTAATCGCGCCGCCACGCCAAGCATGACCAGTTGACCACAAAGCGCGCGCACAGGATCACGCACAGATCGATCCATCCGCTCTAGGCTTCAAGAATCGCTACTGGAGAACTACATATAGGAGCAATATAAGATTGGATCTGGGGGGGAAGCAAGCGGGCGTGTGCGCGTATACCTCTTGGAGAAGGGGCCGTCGGAGGTGACGGTGACCTTGGCCTTGTCGCGGGAGACGGTGACGGACTCGCCGAGGTTGCCTGCCTTGCCCCCGGCCACCTTGATGCGCTCCTGCAGGAACTTCTCGAGCGACGCGATATCCATGATCTTGTCGTCGACGGGCTTGGTGCAGTCGATGACGAAGGTGACCGAACCCTTCTTCTTGCCGCCCGTGCCGCCCTTCGCCGCCGCCGCCGCCGCCACGCCGCGCGCCATCTCTTATCTCTCGCACGCCTCGCTTGCCCTCTGGAGTCTGCTTCGGTGGTGGCTGCGCGGAGACGATAGGGTTTTGAGGATGCGGGGGGAGGTGGCCATAAATATTAGGGTTGGGCGGATCGAACGGTTGAGGTTGTTCGATGGGGGAGATTTGTGGCCAATGGGCCGAAAAAAGACTCTGTCGGCCACTAACTCCGTGAGACCCGGCCCGTTTGAAACGCGCGAGTTTTTCTAAATTCCCACGAGAGAGCTTAACTATTTTCTACGAATTGTTTTCCTAGTAGAAAAAAACTCTTTTTGAAGGGAGAAAAACTCTCTAATGATTCGTTATCTAATGCTACATGATCCTATTTGAGCATAGAGTGGGCAGCTTTTGTCTCTACTTAGTCAAGTCCTGAAATTAGTCGAATTGTGGACTCAATTAGCCCCATTGCGCAGTAAAAATTCCAAAAATAGCCCTATAAATCTAAAAGTTCCAAAAATGGCCCCCTCATATTAGGTGCTGCCGTCCCGGACGGCAGCACCTAAATGTTACCGTCCCGGCGGCGACAAGAACTTCTTGCCGTCGGACGGCGGCATAAATCTTCTTGCGCGTCGAGGCGGCAGCTTGAGTCTTGCCCCAGTGGGGCAGGCGGCGAGTCTCGCCGTCCCAGACGGCGGCTTTGCCGTGAGCTTGATGGGGCGGGCGGTCTTGCCGCGCGTGGCGGCCTTGCGGTAGCGTGGAAGCGCTGCGGCCCCGCGACGTGGCCGCGATGCGGCCTTGAGGCGTGTGTGGCGCGTGACGGCCATCATGGCGCGCCGCCAGCGTCGCCCGGCTGGCCCGGCGCTGCGCCGTGCTGTGACGCTGCGACGCGTGCGGCGCCCGTAGCGTCGCCCGGGCTGGCCGGCGCTGCTTGCGCACCCACAGCGGTGCGGAGCCTTGCCCGTGTATGCGCGCCGGGCTGAGCTGGGCGCTGCTTCTGTATAGCAGCAGCCTAGCTAGACTAGCGCGGCGCGGCGTCTATAAAGGAGGAGCGGTGAGGAGTCTCCTCAGCGGCTCGTCTTGACACTGGCTATCTTGAAAAAAAATTTGTGAAAAAAATCTACGAGTCAGAAAAATCACGAGCACGTAGAAAATAAGCTTGAAGCTGCTGCGAGCACCTACAAAAGGTAAGTGTCATTCGCATTCGATTAGTATTATCGGTATTTTTAGCAATGTGATTAGGATGCAATTAGATAAATTGTAGCAACAGAGTAGTTTTAGTTGTGTAGTTAGTTTATTTTGAAGACCTAGTAGTTAATAATGTCATTATGCAGTAATTAGTTGACTTATGGACATGTTGCTAGTAGTGTTGTAAATTTCCTTTGGGTATTTTTATAGTTTCATGAACTTGGTCATAAAATAGTAAAATTTTTGGAGGTCGTTAAGCAAAATAGAAATAGCCCCATCTGAGCGCTTTGTATATGTACTCTTGATGGGCATATCGCGTTTGGTGCATGCACTACGCATTTTAATGAAAAAGAATACCTTATCGTGGACCACACATGTCTTTGGTGTAAGTTAGGTCTAACTCGGGTATGGAAACGTAGAAATGCAATAAAATTTACGAAGTGAATTATTTTTGCTGTAATATCGAACTAGTTAAAAAATTCGTAACTATGTAGTACCACGAAGTTTAAAGTGTAACATAGAATAGGCTATGAATTATTTATACTACAAATAATATTAGCTTGGACATTTCATTGATAGAAAAATCATACGAACTCCAATCGGGCTTGAAAACATATGCGACAAAGCGTTCGTCTCGATGGGCATAACTAAATTTGTAGAAGCGTTCATTACGACAAAAATCCATAAATAATTCGATGGTTTCATATGCACATGTGTTAGGTACTTTATGGCGGAAATTCAAGATCATTCGTGTTCCACGGGACGGTCTCGTCTGCGACGGACCGTCACGGGTGCGGACTGTCAAATTGTCACCGCACAGTGATCCGGCGCCGGCTCACGAAGGACATGAGCCTCTGAGCTAAGGCGGTGCGTGCGATCGCGTTCGATCGCGCCTTTCGAAGGAAGAAGGCTGCGCATCGGCGTTGTATGCCTCGGTGGTGGGTGGTGCGGCGAGACCGTTTGGCAACTTATGAAGGTCACATGTGATGCTTCATGGGCCAACTACATGGGGTTGTTTGCAACCCATTTGCTGCGATATATCTGCGCCGATGGTCTACGTTCAGTTCTTGGAAACGCGGGGACATCCGGTAGCGGGTGGTTCGGTGAAGGTGAAGGCTGCGGTGAGGAGGAGCTTGCGTTGGTCTGCGATTACGGAGGAGGCGTGGGCGATGGAGAACGAGGCGTGCGGTCAATTTTGAGCCCAACGAAGGCGGAGAGATGGTGGTCGGCTCGTATTGATTGTCACGAGTACTGACCAGACCGGTGGATGAGGTGGAAAGCGAGGAGGGCGTCGAAACAACTAGTTGGAAGGCGGCGAAGGCGGAGAAGCTGCTGCGGGGAGTGCGGTTGGTGGTTTTGTAACCGCGACATTGCTTACGTCCCCTCACGATTGGGCGATGTTGCGATGACATCGTTGGTTACGCCACGTCCGGAGGGTCTTGAGTGGGGTTCCATGAGGACACACCGCTCGTAAACAGCGCTTTCGACAAGATCGCGCACAACAAGCTATTGCAAGATCGCCGTTAACATCGGACGGACGTATCGGTGCGAAGGTCAACCCGACACGTACATCGTCGGTGTGTTGATGAATCTGTCTTTGGCAAGGTCCGTGCGCGAGAGGTTCACGCATCACGCCATGGGCTTCGGATAGCGGTCTTTGAAGGACCACACATGCGAGTTAGGCGAGCCGCTACGAGCACCGCAACATGGCGTCCTCGTATGTTGCCGCGATAAGCCACCTCGTCGGCTGCAGATGTGTCCATTTCGCCAAAGCTCTGGCGGCGGATGTTGCCAATATGGTGGGATTCCTGTCGGCTACAAAGCGGCATGGCGTGCGCAAGAGGTTACGGGCGAATGTTGGCACATTCGAAGAGGCTTACAACCTAGTACCAAGATTACGCATCAAATCGCGGAATCTAATCCGGGACGTCGTAAACAAGCTTGGCGGGTGCATCCGACGGAGGGCCCAATTGTTTTGTTCTTGAAAGGGTCTTACGGGCCTTAGTCGAGCGATCGAAGGGTTCAAACATTGTCGTCCGTGCTCACGATGGATGGTACCTTCCTATGTGGGAAATGCAGGGTACCATCCTCACTGCCGTTGCGGCCGTCACGAATGACGATTAGTCCCGTGGCGTTCGCAATTGTTGAGAGCGAACACGGAGAAATGGTTGTGGTTCTGTGCAATGTGAAGCGGTGATGCGTGCAAGATCGGCGGATGTATGTGTCATCTCGGATCGCAATCTTGGCTTGTTATCTGCGTTGTGCATGATGCAAAATGGGGCCTTGGCCGCGTGCGGTGGAGCGATGTTAGGAGCCGTTGGTGCATGAGGCATCTCGCGCCAACTTCCACACAAGGTTTGAGCAAGGACCTCATGAAGATGTTCAAGAAGCTCGCATGCGAGAACCAAAGGAGGAAGTTCGAGCGGTGTGGAGCGGCTCGATGAGGAGGCCGGGAAGCATGTAAGGGACTCGGCGCATGCGAGGAGGCGGCTAGAGGTCCGCGAGTTGGGGAGTTCACGGTGGGTTAACTTCGCACGCACGACACGGAGAAATGGTCCCTGGCGCACGACACGGACGGTGCAAGGTGCGGGATCATGGCGACCAACATGTCGGAGGTGTACAGCGGTGTCTTTGAAGGGTGTCCGATCTCTGCCGATCAACTGCGATCGTGGAGGAGAGCTGGAACCGTACCATCGGATACTTTGTCAATGAGCCATGATGGCCAAGAAGCATTTGGAGGGCGGAAGCAATTCTCGAAGTAATGCATGCCTACATGGAGAATAAGATCGGCAAGGCTCGATCGCACACCGCTCGTACCATGGATGGCGTCGGCGAAGTTCGAGATCGGGCTCGGGAGAAATGCGTGATGGGCCATGTTAGGGATCGTGGCGGTGCACGATTGGTGAAGAAGCGTCGTGCACGCAACAAGCGCGGCTTCTGCACAAACCATGCTCCCATGTGTGCAGCGGCATGCGCGGCGTGGCGGCAAGCCTCGGGCGTTACATCTCCGAGTACTATGACATCCACCACTGTATGCAACTTGGAGTCTTGAGTTCCATTCATACGGGTGGACCACGCTCTGAGGACCTTTGGTGGGGCGGTGAAGTGGGTGCCCAACGACGCACTAAAGCACCCGGGTCGTGGAAGGCAGCGGTCCGGCGCATCCGGAGCGACATGGGCGACGGCCGGTAGCGAACAGCGAGTTCGCCGACCCGTTGCGGTATGCAAGATGGTGGGCACTCCATCGACCATTGCCCAAACGGACCCGGCACAAGCGATTGCAAGTAGTGAGGAAGATATAATTACTACGTCGTGATGTCGCTTGCTTATTTCAATGTCTTTGATGGACTCTGTTGTTGTTTATCCATGCCTTTATGTAGTACTTGTTAAGTTATCCGGGTTTGTTGTTAACTCATTATGATCATATTGCATTGTTGAAATTTTTATCGTATGTCTTGCCTTATTTTCCTGTGTCACATAATATGTTTTACATGCGTGCACTGACATGTTGTTTCCCTGTTGGCAGGAGATGGCGCGAGCTCCGATTGGCCAGCAGTCGTCTGTTGCTCGACCCTGTTGGGATGTGGGACACCGTTGCGGGCGTGGTCCGCGGCGTCGGCCCTCGAGCACAGTCTGGCGCCCCAGAGAGATGGCCCCTTGGCGAGTGACGTCCCGAGCTTGAGGCGGGGCTCCGCCTCGCCGGATGTTGGACCTCCCTTGCAGCAGCTGCGGTTTGACGCGGCACTCTGTCTGCGCTTCGTGGACCATTGGAGACAGGAGACTCACACCTTCCACTTCCGATGGGGGGAGATGACCATTACTCTGGAGGACGTGTCTCTGCTTACAGGTCTACCTCTGCGTGGTCTTCCGGTAGTGCCCCCTCCGAGGCGATGGCTGGAAGGTCCGTTTGGTAGCAATTTGGTGACCGATTCTTCTGCGAACGCGTCAGTGTGCCACATTCTGGCTGCGGCGGTACATGATCTGCCGAGCATGCGACTCGGGAGGAAGTGAGACACATTTAGTCGCGTACTGTTGTTCTTGTTCGGATGGATCTGTTTCCTACCACGCAGGAAGCTGCGTGTACGAAACTACATCCATCGCACGATCTCTGGCGGGCGCTGCCCGACGAGTTCCACAAGATGCGATTGGAGCTCTGCGGTGCTGCGCCACCTACCGAGGGTTGTGTGATGCTTGTCGGCAACGCGGGTGAGGAGCGATCCTCGCGGTGTGCTCGCCCTCCTCTGATTATGGTCGTGGGAGCACTTTTCGATTGGGCGGCCGTACTTCCGCACAGCGTGCACCCTTACGGTGACCACCGAGCTTTACAGGGGGGCCGCGGGGGCGACCCGTCGGCGGGCCTCGATGGGAACACGTTGGACACGTGCTACCCTAGGGTGGGCTAGGAGAGACCGTCGCGTATACCCGAGTTCCATAACCTTTTGAGACTCCACGAGGGCGAGGTCATCGGTGGCCATGGGCAACCACGCAGTTCCTTCACGACACGGCCCGTTCGGATTATCGTCCCGATGCATTACGGGCGAGGCACTCGGATGACGACCGCCACTTGGTCTTCTCGCACATGGTCGGGCGGTACAACCCGCGGCGGGTCATGAGGCAATCGGCCTTTACCGGGAGGTTCCACCGCGCGGGGCGACCTCTCACGGCAAAAGGCTCACCGGTATGTCATTATTTGGTGTTATTTTGAGGCATTTTGAGTAAGATTTTACGACATGTAAATTCAATTGCGGCGACGAGGAGAGGCGGAGGAGCGGCGGAGGCGAATCTGGCGGCCACGGGCGGCCGTGGATTGCGAGATTCTGACGGACGTGGTGCTGGAGTTTCGCGGCTACGCCATCAGACGTACGCGGCGTACTTGCGGTGAATGCGTTCGCGCACTAGGTGCGAGCTTCTTGGGCGGCGCCGCGGCGTCGATGGGCGCCATGCGGAACGACGTCGTACTAGCCTGGTCCGGACCGTCACCGGGCGGCCCGCCTCGACGAGACGGTAAAACATTCTTCGCATAATTCTCGTTCAGCAACACTTTTCGCACTTACTATCGGTTTTCGTGCAGCACTACCGCTTGGAGCGTGTCCGCAACCAGCTCACTGAAGCTATAGACCGTGGAAACAACAACACAATGGATCGTATCATAGGCGTGATGCCCCATTGACTGCGACATTTGAAATTTTAGTCTGCGACATACCCGCCGGGACGATTGCGAAAAGATGTGGGACGAATACGTGTGCTGACTGACTGAGCTGAGCACATTCCGATTTGGGACTGATTAATCAACATGAGCACCCCCTCGTTTGCTATATCATCCGACAAGCATCGTCGTACTGTAGCAGCTAACGACGGAAACAACGCTGGTTTTGACCATTTCCCATTACAGAAAATCACGCAGACCAATAAAAAAAATGGGTACACAATGACCCCGTAGACTGATTAATCAACGTGAGCCCACCCTCGTCTGTTTTCAGCTAGGCCCGTATCCACCACGTAGAGCTATAGGGGTGTTAAGAATATACACACTTTTTAATTATTATAATTCTTAAAATAATAATTAAATCAACAGCAGTATATACATTATGCATATTTAGAACTATAAACAATAGCATAGTCATCAACTGAAATGACTATTTTTCCAGGGAGCAAGACCTAGTCATATGAGCGACTTATAGTGAATCGCTCTGGCGAAGGTCGCAGTAGAGTATGATCCGAAGAAGACAAAACGAAGCGGATGACAAGGGAAGTCGTGAGCAATGGCGCGGACGCTTCCCAAAAACGTGATTCGTCCCAATTTGTTCAGGATCGCAAGAGACGGTTGCTTCAGAGGCACTGCTCTGCCCACGTCAGTGCACGCCAATGAATAGATAGAGTAGCCGAGTAGCGCAACACAAAGGAACCGAACGAAAAACCAGATGCAAAGTTCTGTGTTCTCCGTTGAGATGAGAGGAGAGGAGAGATCTGCCTCACATAGAATTAGCAGCAATCCAAAAGAAAACTGCTTCAATTAATTCTGCATAAATATTTTTGAAAATGTAACTAATTACAATTAACTGGTGTCATAAAAGCCTCGTATAATCAATGTAATTCAAACATTTCCTTAAAAAAATATAGATTCTATGCATGGTTTTGATGTGCAAAAAGAATCAACAACCATATACCCAACTGGACACGAAATCGTCGGACTATTCACGCGGGCGATGGCGATGGCGAGAGCGAGCGAGCAAGTGTGCGTGAGTTCTTCATTTGCTTGCTTTAACTAGTTGAGACCAACTCCACCTTATAAGTTGATCTCTTCCCATCTAAACTAGCAATATGATACTAAACTTCTTGCCTTTTACCACGCAAAAAATATACCTTAAAAAGAGAGAAAAAATGATCCGCCCAAAAGGTAGAGAAAAACTGATCCACCCGTCACTCAACAAGTGACGAGCAAACAAACGAGTAAGCAGTGAGCAACCCAGTGGTCAGTTGGATTTTTGTTCTCCGAAGAGGAGCGTACGGAAGTCGTGGACCATGAGTGGGAGGCCCTCGCAGAGGGGCACCTTGGCCTCCCAGCCGAGCAGCTCATCGGCGCGGCTGATGTCCGGCTTGCGCTTGTGTCGGACCCGGATTTTCTAATTCTAAATCCTCTATGAAAGTATTGTGCTACTCCCTGGATTAGTAGGTAGCACTCACAGGCTCATTACTGAATCATTTCATACATGGCGAATTAAGTCATTCAAATACAAATAGACATCAGAGTGACATAGACCACGTCGGGTCGAGTTTTACAGAAGGGCCACCAGGCTAAATTGATTACATCACATAAAAGCACGTAGCTACAACGAAAGCAAAAGAGGGGATATGGCTCATATCTTCACAGGCAAGTGACTGGGGTGACCTACGTATGACTGATATTATCCAAGGAATTGGGTAATATCGATTGCGCGCATGTACCGACGAGTCCACTAGACTGGGGCGAGACTTTAGACTGCAGAATCTAGATTATTCTTCATGGTTCCCTTGGGCATCGACTTCGGGATCCTCGTAGTACACGTAGTCTCCTTGATCCAAATCATCTGGAGGGTTTGGGGGGAGAGCGAGTGAGCACAACCACCGTGCTCGCGAGCCAACACACAGTATGCAATAGTATACATGCAAGGCTTAACAAGGATGGCTCGAGTTCTTTTATTTGCTAAAGCAACATTTTTAATTATCATAATTAAAAACTCATATGACTTAGCATTTTAAACAAATTGCATTTTTATTAAAGAGAGTAAGTGCAATATTAAATAACAGTAGAGGTTCCCTCCATCGGAACTCTACACATGCATCATTTTGTTGGAGCTACCTCCGCTCCTTCACACCACTGAACTCGACGGCTCAGGAAAAACCCAACCTCAGGCTAGGTGAGCCGTCCTGGTTGTAATCCACCCACGAAGGTTTTTGTAACAGAACTAACTCAAGTTAAGATCTCATGTCCGCCTTTAACCGTAGGCGCGACTGTTAAAACAGTTTAGACTCTGCAGAGGTTGTACACTATACCCACAAGAGATGATCATACCCGTTACCCCACATGATTCCTTAGTCATGTAGTTGAGCGATCATCACAGTAATATTTCAAACTATCTTGCCCTTCGTCATCTCACCCCTATGACCAATTCCATAAGTTGTGGGGGATGTTCACCATAACGACTAGCGCAACTGGCCCCGGCTACAACGACTAGCGCGCTGGCAACTTCACCCTCCCGGTGTCCCTTTCAAGCCAGCGTACATCCTGCCGCTTGCACACTTCCAAACACCAGTTGTGAGATGACATTCAGGGTTCAATAATTTTACTAAGCCAAGTTGTACTTTGCAGACTTGCGGTTGTACTTGTTTTACACAGGAGGTCATGACAAGATTAAGTTCTTAATCCATCTGGACGGTTCATACCACATTCCACACATTCTCGTGGTACATCCGCACCCACCACTCGTTCCATCCGCCCAGATGTGGTACTAGCAAGTGTAAGATCGAGGTGGCCGACTAAAGGGGGGTGAATAGGCGGTTTTAAAAAAACTCTATCGGGCTAAACCAATATATAAATGCGGAAGCTAATAGTGAATTGGTTTTGCACAATTAAAACCTAAATCAACTAGGCTCAACTAAGTGCACCGACAATACAAGAGAGCAATCATACAATGATATATAAGCGATTAAAGCATGTAATATAAATTGCTCAAAGTAAAGCACAAGTAAAAACAAGATGAACACAATTATGTTTTACCGTGGTGTTCGGAGACTTGCCGGTCTCCCCTAATCCACGTTGAGGTAAGCCCAACCACGTTGGACCGGCTCCACTAATTAAGCCAACACCTTCGAGGTAAGTCCAACCACTTAGACCGGTTCCAAACCGAACCAACACCTCGCTCCACTAGGGTTGCTCTTCCTCCACTCCGGAGATGGCGAGCACCAAACCACTCACAACACGCCGGGCCTTCTCACAAGCTTCTTGAGAAGATCACCGGGCACGACGTCTCCACGCCGTCTAGGTGTCGGCAAACACCAAGAGTAACAAGACTCGACGTTCACTTGAACTAATCAAGTGTCAATGCTCAAGTGGATACACAATCCACTACCTAAGGCAACACATGCACTTAGGGTTTACTCTCTAATCTCACCAAGTGCAACACATGCACAAAAGAGAATAGAGGCTTGCTCTTAGCTCAAGAGGCTCAAAGGATGTTCACAATATCACCAGCAACCTCTCCCAACCGGCCAAGGTGGCTATATATAGCCCACACACAAAAACTAGCCGTTGGGAGACAAACCCCTGAAAAATCAGGGAAATCGGAAGTTCCGCCGTTCAAAGTCCGGAACTTCCGCACCTCAGCGACAGGCACAATAACGGCTATATCAGACGAGAAACTAGCCGTTGGAAATTGAGATCGGAACTTCCGCCAACCAAAATGCGGAAGTTCCTCACATATCATTGCGGAACTTCCGCACCTCCAGAAATTTGGCTAAGTCCCAAAAGGGTGCTTCTTTGGAAAAAAACGTTCCGCCAAATTTTCGGAACTACCGATAATAGGAAGTTCCGCCCATAACACTGCGGAACTTCCGATAATAGGAAGTTCCTCCCATAACACTGAGGAACTTCCGATAATAGGAAGTTCCGCCCATAACACTGAGGAACTTCTGATTATCCTGACAAACACAGCAATAGCTTTTTCAACAACTTCAATTGCAAAACACATTTACCAATTGATAAGCCATGCCGACAAGGATCAATAGCAAGATTCATAACAAGTTGCAAAACACATTTGCCAACTTTTAGAATCATACCACAAGGAAAAAGGTACATGGACTTACACTATTTGCAAAACACATTTGCAAACTTAAGTCACATGCTACAAGAAATCAAACATGAGCATCAACTATTTGCAAAACACATTCGCAAATAACAGCATCATGCTACAAGGCTAAGGTGCATGGACTTCAACTATTTTGCAAAACACATTTGCAAAATATAGTCCTATGCTACAAAGATTAAATGCATGAGCCTCGGCTATTTGCAAAACACATTCGCAAATAATAGCTCCATGCATAGATGAGCTAGAGCAAACACAATGAGCTATCAACACATGACTAACTCATGCTACTAGTCAAGACCCCTCTTAATAGTACGGCAATCCTATACTAGCAATCCGGTCTATCAACCAAACACCGAGACCGGTAAAAGACTAGGAACACATCCTTAGCCCTAACTAGTCATACCTTTGCCTTGCATCTTCTTGAAGCTTGATGACGCACATCAACACTTCAAGTCCGGGTCCTTGACTTTGACAATCATCAACATATGATGATATCTTAACTTCGGAATCTTGCCTTGAACATCGTCCACACATGATGATTTCTTCATCCCGAGTCTTCACATGCATCAACGCATGATGCATTCCTTCACTTGACCTCCATCAACACATGATGGGTCTTTTCTTGACTTGATGTGCATCAACACATGATGCATCCTTCACTTGAATCTCGACTTAATGATCAACTCATGATCATCCCAAGTCTTCATCCTCCTGGAACATAACATATATATCTAACTCATGGAAAATGTTAGTTCCACAATATGATTATCATTAATTACCACACCATGCCATTAACTCATAATGGTGGGACAAGATACCTCAATCTTTTCCTCTTTGGTAATTGATGATAACCACTTAATTACTCATAAATTGAATATTGATAAATGAGAGAACAAATTGAGTATATATCACCTACACAAGTTATATATATACTCTAACTTGAGTATACAAGAACTACACAAGTTCTATATACTCATAATCATGAGTATACAAGAACTACGCAAGTTTTGTATACTCAAACGGATTTGTTTCAAAGTAAAGATCCCAAATGTATGTGGAGAATGGAATATGAATCAATACTAATGAAACCATAAAATATAAAATAAAACTCCCCCTAGATGTGTGCATACACAAATGTGTAATAAGATCATATGCACATATTCAAGTTTAACTTATAGTTGTTTACATCCAATGACTGCCTAAAACCACTTTCATGATTAAAAGATGATGATCGGGACATTTATTGTCCTGGTACTTAAGCAAGACTAGCATATCACTTAAGTACAAGCTATGCTAGTATTTACCACATAATTACTGAAGGATTGCGGGGAGGAAACGGTAGCACAAAACAAAAATTTACCGTGCAACCCAGGAACCTCCACTAGTAATAGATCACGAGATTACCACTAGACGCGCCGACTCGTAGCGGAAGTAGAGTCGATGTAGTGAGTTGATGCGGTCGTAGTCGTACTCGCCGCGCGTCTGCTCCTACGAGTAGTCGAACTTGCCGCACGTCTGCTCATCCGAGTAGTCGTACTCGCCGCGCATCTGCTCCTTCGAGTGGTCATACTGAGTTGCGGATCGTCCTAGTACTGATGCTTCGTAACAACACCTCTAAGGTATCCACACGTACGAGGCAGGGGCACCACGCGCTAGAGTGCTAGCACCGGCAGCGTGGTTGAGGAAGGTGTGGCTATTAGGGTTTTAGGAGTTCTTCTAAAGATCATCACACCCCTTGCCACTGCCCCTCTATTTATAGGCATCCATAATGGGTCTCGAACTTGAGGCTCATTAGGAACTCGTGGTCTACAAAATTTGGATCACCATCCAAATCAAATCCTAGCCCTTTAAGTGTGCGACCCTGTAGGTATGTGTAATCGGTTGTGACTCGAAAACTCTTTTCCGACCACTAGTCGTTAGCGGTACTTAGCAGCACATAACGATTCTCAAACACACATAGAATATATCGGACGAACCTTAATGCAATATGATCTACGACCGGGTCCATATCACTTATGACCAGCTTGTATCTCTATACGACTAGTTTAAATTTGGTCTCGACCAATTCGTAACTCCTTACAACCAGGTTTCGACCACTTAGTGACCATGTTCAACAAGCCTACGACCAGCTCGTATCTCCATACGACTAGTCAGTATCTGATCAAACTGAAAAACCTTCTCGTGTATCCTTTTCCTCACGATGTCTGGTTGAACTCCAGGTGAGAGGTGTATCATCCATGGACTGTTCAATACTTTCTCGATCAAGTGTCGAATAACTTCATGTGGTCGACACTTCGACCACTAGCGGCATGGACATGCACTTTCTTTTTCCGACCACAACGAGGGGCCCAGAGACACCTCTCCTGTTATGTTAGGAGGGGCAAATCTCATATCCGACCAGTCACATCCCTCTGTATATTTAATAGCATCCCGAAACCTACCTTTATAACTACCCAGTTACGAGTAGCGTTTGGCAACCCCTAAGTGTGCTACTACATATGTAGGAAACTATGCTGATCTCAGGTCTAAGGATTATACATTATCATTGCTTGAGACCAACTAATGATACATAGAATCATAACACTCTCAACAGTATCTCAAGGTGGGTCTTTTCCAACACCATGTTCTCTAACATGTGTCCATATTATTGGTTTGATATCTCCATATCCATGGCTTGTGAAACATAGTCATCAACCAATACATATGCTAGTCTCAACCTATATTTTGGCTACGAGGAATGCAACAATATATAAAAAATATGATGTCGAATGCGTACCTCGTTGAATTTCACCTTTATATCCAAATGAGACTACACACTAGATATAACAAATAGAAATGTTAGTCTCACAAATAGATTTGTCATTAATCACCAAAACACTCCATTAACTCATAATAGCGGGTCTAGATCCTTCAAGTCCACGGACCTACAGCCCGCTTTGATACCAACTGTAACACCCTAGCCCAACATGAGCTTGGAATGCTACTAAAATAACATGATAACAAATTAAAAACCTAAGACATTACACAAAATTTCAGAAGAACCTCCTTTGTACAATTAACCAAACAGGAGATTCTAATAAAGCTACAATAACATAAACAAATATTTTAACATCCAACTTAAATCATAATCATAAAGACTTCATAATACGATAATCAACTCCATTACAAAGATAGCAGAAGCATGGAGGCAAATCCAATAAAAAATATCCCAATAGTTTGCTCAATTATTAATGCATAGTCCAAAATTATTCATTCATGAAATGTTCGTGGAAGTGTGCAATAGATCATAACACTAGTCCCTCCCATGCATAACGTCCGCGCAAGAGGTACCTAAAATACAATCAAACAACAAAGGTGAGTCCATGACTAAGCAAGTACAAATAAATCAGTAATCCAACTTATAACTTTGTCACAATCAATCAATCACAGTATTCATCTCAAGAACAGCTCATATGCTACATGCAATGCAAATGCCAACAGATGCACTTTTCTTTTCTCTTTGCATTTACCTGTAATGCGGAGTATGCATCCGTCGATGCATAGCCATGCCTGTGCCTTCTAGCACAGGGACCATAAGCCTACACTCCACGAGTGTAGGGACCACAAGCCTGTCCAAACATGACGGAGACCTCAAACCAATACTTGGCCTCCACATGGCCAAGTCTCAAGGATAACAATATGATGCATATGAATCTATATGAAAATCCATCATAAGAATGTAATAATCAGCAGTGACATTCATGAAAAGGAACATAGTCACAATGCAACCATTCATAAGCATTCACTCAATATTACTACCAACTAAATGCACTTGCCTTAACCGTGCGAAGATTGATGATGCGGAGAGGGCGTTGCCCCCGGAACCAACCCACCGCCTGAACATTTTTAACAACCTTAATAAGAGAACATTTATGGACAAGGTATTGCTAGAAACAAATATACGACAAACTACGCTCCCTAACGCAGCCCAAAACACTAACTCCCAAGAACAACGATTTGTCCAAAACGGGACAGTCCCCTTCTAAACATCATAACTTTCAGTAGGTTTAACCAAAATTGGTGATATTTGATCCTCTGGAAATATTACTAAATTCCCTACAATAACCTAGTTCGCAAGATTCCCAGATTCTGTCATCCTCTACCCTTACTAAATAGATTACTCAAGCTACTAAATCTCGTCAAAGGTTCTGGATAGCGAGATTAAAACTTACATAACTTCCAGTACATATATCCAAAAAATATGATATTTAGCTGTCTGGAAATATTATGAAAATACCTACAACCTTTGTGTTAGTGAAATCCTCTAAAAAAATTCATTAGCTAATTTCTAAAAACCAACCACTACAATCTGTCAGAATCCCGACAAAACCTAGGGACAGCAACGTTGTAAAATCTATAACTTATGATACACTCCTCTAAATGACGTGATCCAGGACGCTATGGAAATCTAACGACATTACCTACAAATCTCCAGGAGATGGTCAAATCAAATTCTGCCATTAACAACCCTAAAACAGACTTGCACTACAAACTATCAGAAATCAATCTATTACCGATATCGTCTAATCGCAAAATTACAAAACTAATTAAATGGGATTGGGAGGGTTACCCTTAGAGAACCCGCTGAAGAACGCAAGAACCACCACGTGATCCCCTCACCTTCCTTCCTCCTTTCCCCCGCTTCCTTCTTCCTGGCCGGTCAACACCGAAAGCGAGCTGTCTTCTTCTCCTTCTTGGCTGGCAGTGGGAGAGATGTCCTTGGCCAGCAGCAGCGAGCCTCACCAATGGAGGAGACGTTGCTGGGAGGGAGAGGAGCTGCTGGAGGTGGCAGCCAAGGGGGAGGAAGGGGGTGGCGGCGAAGGGGGGGGGAGGGAGTGGCGCCTAGGGTTTGCCCCCCCACCTATGGGCCAAGATGCTGTGGGCTGGAAGCCCACAACTCAGGTTGTCCAAACTTTTACAAAAATATCCATCTAAACTTCTGCAAATTCCATTCTCTAATTAATTTTTCCCCAATTCTTTTCTTCTTGCTTGAATAAATTTCGGGGTACTACAGCCAATATAACATGTACATAGTTGGTCAATATGCAAGGAACACCCTAAGCTATATATATATTGCATTTATACCTGTTTATTACAACTCAATAGTTTGTTACTTTGAGATTGATAAGAGTGACGATTAAGACATTATAGCCTGATATTGTGCTGTTTGTAAGTAATACACCAAGGCTCATAGTTCCTCGGATCTTGTTTTGTTTAATACGCCCTTTTATTTACCTTTTCATGTGCGAGAGCTGGATATGGATCAGAGAGTGAAGCAGATGATGAAGCAGCAACTGTAAGTCTAGCAAGTGATTTAGACAAATTAAACCGGGCATCAAGAAAAAGTGCTGTAAGACTATGCGTCTAGTTAAAGTTGAATCTGGGCTATGTTCAGGAGATGTCCTATACCCTCAATCTGGTGAGTTTCCTTTGGTACTGTGGTATTTGCCTAAAATTCACTCGAAACGTCTACTGCTTTTACTTTGGCTAAATTTCTATGTTTCGTACTGCAGAGGGAAAAGAAGGTGTGGGAAGGGGAAAACAAGTGGAAGGAGAGACAGAAGGTCCGGAAGCTGGGACGTGATTGAGCCGGAGGATTGGGCCTGATGATGAGCTGGAGTCTGGCTCCAACGACGAGTCAGAGGACGAAGAGTAATTTAGATGAGCATGAGGAAGCACTGACCACCATCCTATGAGGATTGCCAACAGTCTGAAGCCAATGATGCCCTGCAACGACATAAAGCTGAGCTCGGTTCGTCCTTCAGAAAACATAGGGATAAAGCACATGCAAAGATAATCCTGGATCTGCTTCGTCTGGCTAAATCGACAGGTTATTAGTGCTGTAACATGATACATTCATCTCAATTTTGTGATGTGGGGGGTGCAAATTAAGTAATAGCTACAAATTTTCAAGAGTCTAGTACAAATCTTGCTCATGTCAAGTTCTCCAAATAAGCGAATACTCAATGCCCCTGCAGGTTTGTTATATTACAGCAGCTGAACGAGAAGTTGCCCAATTGAAGACTGGAACCAGCGTTCCACAATCATCATTTGCAAAGTGTTAGGCACAGTTAAGCTTTCCTTCGCTGCGACATTTCTGCTGTCCGATCTGTTTCTTGTAGCTGGACTTATGATTCTGACTTCTGAGGTGTTGAGAATTCCCGCGATATTGTTTATTGTAATATCCTTTTCTACGGGCTTACCCTTTCTCTCTTTTTGAGGAAATTTTGTTTGAGATCTTTTGCCAAGCTACCTGGGATGGGATCTGGAATTAGAGCACAGCAAGGCACAAGCTGAATTCTGCTAGCCTGCTCAGTTATGTTGTTGCACACTGAACTTGGATATGTGAGCGTAAAATTGGCACTGTTGTTGTCAATGGATGTCTGGATCGAACCTTTCCAATGATATGAAAATGGATCTCAGTCTGAGCTATAATGGCTAGAAAAACATCGTCACCCATGGTTAACTCTCTTTGCTGACAAGTGTTACTGTGAATATCTCCATATAAACTGCACAGTTTAAAACAACAGGCAACAATCTGAACCCCCAATTTGCAGTGCTAATCAGTTAATCTCCAATTAGCAGCTCGGCCGTACGGAACCACTGGCTGGTTGACTTAGATGAGATCACCTTATGAATGTGGTATTGTGATCACTCCGCAGTAGTACTAGGCTACTAGCTGTAACCTGCAGCAAAAGGAACAATTCATTTGATCTTCGACGAGCCTGGGATCGCGTGAGCGAAGCTGAGAGAACCTCTGAAGATCACGCTTGCTGGCTTGCTGCAGCCTTGCATGGGAGACAACGGGACACATAATAATAACCTCTCTCGCTCTCTCGCGTTTTAGATCTGAGTTGCCTGGCCATTTTTCTACCATGTTAGGGTGTCGGCTCTGACAGGAGAGATCATGGCCCCACTTATGCTTGTGCAGACAATGAGTAGGTATCTGAAGATTCTGAACTTCAACTGTCCATAAAGAAGTGCAGTGTAACTTTCGCGGTGCATCGCGTGCGGGCTCTGACAGGCGAGATCATGTCCCCACTTATGCTTGTGCAGACAATGAGTAGTTATCTGAACATTCTGAACTTCAACTGTCCATAAAGAAGTGCAGTGTAACTTTCGCGGTGCATTGCGTACAAACGAGTGCAGTCAATCCCTGACTCCCTGGATGAAGGAACATATAAAGTCCAAGAATTAAACTGAAATGGCCAGGGAGAACCGCCTAAGCTGCTTTACATGATCACTGGCAGACGGATGCAGATTACCATTCGATCGGCAAGCACAAAACATGAATGTCCAGACGTACTGTAATCACCAAAGATATATTTTTTGTTTTGTTTTTAGAAAAGGCAGAGGACGATTCTAGGCTAGTCATTTTTGCTTACAACTCACGGAGCACACATTCAAATCCCGAAAAATCGCAACGAACTTCGTACAAATAATCTGGCCAACCTGCAGTTTGTGCATATTTGGTATGAGAGTTTTTTTTTGGCTTGTTTTGGCGATGGAATAGCAAATCTAGCCTCCTCTCGGTGGAACTGACAAAAATGACACCACAGTTGGATAGTCAGGCGACATGTGTCCGCTGCAGTGTTCCTAGAGCATTTCAGCCCTCTGCAGTACTCTCAGAACAGTATAAGTCATGCGGCGACAAGAAGGGGCGCGCGGCGATTTCGTGTGGCACTTCAGGTCCCAGTTCGCGGCAGGTCACCTGCTGCGGTCCCAATTTGTGGTAAGTCGCTTTATGCGGCAATTTCACGCGACACATCATCTTCAATGGTGATTTTGCACAGTATATATATTATTTTTATCATTTTATTAGCACTGATACTAGTTTTACTATTTCGTTTAAAAAAGAGTCTGAATAACCGGAAAAACTCGTTGGTTTGGAGAGCTGACGATCTCAATTCTCACTTCATAATCAACTGTTGAACCCTATTTGATTTGAAATTAAAGATTACCAAAGTAAATTCCACGAAGGGCAATCTGAGCAAATTTCACGGACACAGTAAGCAGGCGGCCGGCGTCAAGACGGCTCGGCTAAACACAAACCCGTTTGGGCATGGTCTATTCCAACCCGGCTACTATTCGTGCCATGTCGGGCCGACCTGTGGGCCGGGGTGGCGGCCCAGGCACGGCCCATCGGGCATTCGTACCGTGTCGGGCCAAGTATGGCCCATTTAGCCCGTCAAAATGGAAAAACAAAAAATCCAAAAAATTATAAAAATATGTAGAATTCGAAAGTAGACATGAAAATTGAAATAATGAGACAATCATATTAAAAATGTAATAAAGAGCTTTATAAATATCCAACTGGCTGTCTCGTTAAAACCTTCGCCAAGTAAAAACTCAAAATGAGAAAACCTTAGCAAAGGAAAAGGAGTACAACCTATAGCTCTACAATTGTACATACATGATACACCCATGTTATATGTGTCGGTGTCATTGTCTAAGTACTTTTTTCGAACACCTCCGACAACTCTAGATTTTTCACAGAGTGTTGTGTTCGTGAATCAACTTGTTCTCAGTCCTTCACAGCTAGAAGGATCTCCACCATCTCACTTGTGAGATTTGTTCTTCTCTCCTCCAATATTCTTCCAGAAAGACTGAAAGCAAACTCAGAGAAAATCGTAGAGACAGGAACAGTTAACACATCATGTGCAAGTATGGATAACACGAGAATATGTTAACTTATGGGCTTGCCACCATTGCAAGATGTCGAAGTCTTCTGAGTTGAAATCCACCGTATCGCTGTCCATATAGGTGGATAGTTCTCTGCTCCTTGTGGATCTTGGATGGGCAGGCATTGGTGTAGAATAGAAGAAGATCTGGACCTGGAGGAAGAGGCACCGAAGATCGCGACCCATATATTTGTCTTCCCACTTGAAGTGGGGGCTACTGGAGGTCGTTGTGAGCGAACTCCCTGGAACTTATTTTCATACCTTTGGTAAACCTCGTATAACCGAGAACGAACTTCTGCAAAATAGCTAGTATAGTCTAGCCTCGTAGCATCGCTTGGAAGATCAAGTACAGTACCAAATGCATCAATTTCAGCACTAGGATCTAAAAGAAATGCAAATGTATATAGGTAATCGATTTCTCTCCAATATTTAAGGTATTTAGATTTCATGGAAACAACATCATCATGTAAAACTAAGTCATTTTTATACATTTTTAATTGAGTAGCAATCCATAAAATAGTATGCACAATGATAGGAGATGTTGGATAGTAGACAATAGACAAAGCAACAGTTGCCTCATAGAAAATTTCTAAAAACGACAGTATCTTCTCAGCAACGAACCAATGTTGCTCAGTTAATAGTATAGTATCATCAGTGCTATGATAGTGTGTTTGAATAAAAACATAAAAATGCTATTATATGGTAAAAGATTCTTAAATATGAGGTAAGTAGAGTTCTACCTTACCTCCATGTCCAAACCGAACTTTCTAGAACGTACACCCATCGCTCTGTAGAAGTTCTTATTCTTACATTAGAATTATTCAAGAAAGAAATCGTATCGCAAAAAGCTTTAATATACTGATTCAACCTCTTCAAACCACATTTGACTATAAAGTTGATAATATAACAAGCGCATCGTTGATGTAGCAAGAAGGAATCGACATATTTACTCAACACTGGAGTAAGAATGTCCATAACCGTAGAGTTTGAAGCGGCGTTGTCTAAAGTAATTGCGAATATTTTGTCTGTAAGACCAGAGTCTTCCACGACTTTGATAATACAGTTCGCAATATTCTCCCTTGTGGGTGCTACATCAATTAATTTTAAAGCTATAATCCTTTTCTGCATTACCCTGTCGTTATTAACATATTACGCAACTACACTAAGGTAATCCTCCCTAACCCGACCACTCCCTATGTCCAAGGTCAGGGCCACCGAAAATGTGCACGTACTAAATAGTTCTTTTATTTTTATTACGAGTTCATTATAGTATTTCACTGGATCCCTAGTTGTTGTCTATCTAGAAATGGAAGAAAATTTAGGATTATGCACGGTCCTAATGTAATTTTAGAAAAAGCAGAGTCGCCAAAGCCTAACGGTAAATCCTCATAAGCAATTAAAAGACAGAGGGATTGGCGGGTTACCTGAGAATCGTAGTCCCAGCTAGATACCGTACCATCGGGGTTGTATTGTAGCTGTGTCTGCCTCATCACCAATCCTTACTTGGTTCGACATCTTGTAGCATGTCTAAACAAGTGTCATGTTCCACCTATAGACTTTGCAGACAATTTATGGTGATAAATTTTACAAATAGCATATGGTACCTCATTTCCCGTTGCGTCTTACTTGGTTGTCCTGTTAAAATTCTCTCACACTCCCGATGTAAACAGTCTCGACCTCTTTGCTCCGGTTGCCATGGAGTCTGATGCTGCCGTGGAGCCTGATGACGGAACTCCACCTTGCTCCTCCGGTGAAACCTTCGGTTGGTTTGAGGCAGCTGCAGCCACCTCCATGGACACAATTTCCTCTGGTGAAAGTCCGTAATCACCCAGAGCAAAACTGTCGTAAAGACTGTCTATAACGAGAACTACAACATCGAAACTAACACTGTTACTACTTTCATATTAGCATAGCAAGAACTAACAATAAAAGTATTACAAAAATAGTATTGTACCTCTTTCGCTGACTTGCTGCCGAAAATTAAAATTTCCAATTTTTGACATAATTTTTTTGAATTTTGCCAAATTATCTCAACACGGATTTGAATATGCACAACACAATTTCAAATAGAGAATGGAGAATGAAGGGACGCTGAATGAGGAGGGTATGGTGGCTATTTATAGATTTAAAATTTTTGGGATTTTTTGAATTTTTAAAGACCCCAATGGTCAAAAATGGTTGAAAAAAGGCTAAAAATCTCCAACGGTCGAATTTTTTTGGGCCTTGTCGTGCCTAGGCACGGCAGGTTGCCCTCACCTGCCGACTGCGCTTCCGTCCCTTCTTCTTCTCACGGGCCATGGCCCCTGCCATTGCCTCTCCCGCGCGTTCGTGCCACAGCGCATTGCCTCGTCGCCCGCAGCCGCCTCGTCGCCTCCTTGCCACCGTCGCCTCAAGGCGTCGCCGCCGCGTCGGCGTCGGCCTCCTCGCCTCCTCGTCGCAATGACCCCCGCCACTCCGGTCCTGCGCTCCGCTCTGCTCGGCCTCTCCGCCGCCGGGCGTGGCGTTCTTCCCTCCTAGTCTGCAGCGCCCCGGCCTCGCCCTTCTTCGTCACGCGAGCGGGCGCGTGGCGCGGCCCGGCTCTCCGGCGCTCGGCGTCTTGTACTGTCTGGGTCGTCTGCTGCACGTTCATGTCGTGCTAAGCCGACCCACCGTGCCAAGGTGGTGACACAGGCTCTCGTGCCGAGCCGGTACGGCTCATAAACAGTGCATATCGGCCCTACAGTATTGTGCCTCGTATCGTCCCGGCAGTCCCGGTCTGTTTGGCCAACTCTAACCCCCACCAACTCTGACACGTAGGCTGTGTCACTGCACGTGGGCCCTCTCCATGGAGCCCACTCGCAGTGACCCACCACTACCACCCCTCCCCCTCGCTGTTTCACATGCCTATCTCGCTGGTTCATCATTTCGCACTCCCACCCCTCCCCGCTCTAAAAGCTTCGCAGTGGCACCAGACACCACCGCCACCACCCAAGAAGATCTCACTCGCAAGGCTCGCGGAAGGTAATGGCGGGGGCGGGGGACGAGTACCACTACGGGGGCCCGCGTGGGGCTCCGCACGGGCTGCTGCTGGCGGTGGTGGTGGGGCTGGTCGTGGCGGGGCCGCTCTTCCTGGGCGACGGCGGCGAGGCGCTCATGGACGCCGTCGCCGAGCTGCTCAGCCCCGTCGGCCTGCTCCTCCTCCCCGTGGGCCTCCTCATCCTCATCCGCCTCCTCTCCTCCGACCGCGGCGCCGCCGCGCTCGCCGACGTCTTCGCGTTCGGCGGCTCCCCCGACGCCGTCCACCGCGTCGGAGGCTCCCCCATCGGCGTCGCCCTCATGCTGCTCCTCATCCTCGCGCTACTCTACTACCGGTCCGCGCTCTTCGGCGACGGCAGCGGCGATGACGAGTAGGTAGGAATAGGATCGATCGATCTTGGGTTGGTTGGTTGTTGCGACTTGCAAGTTTTTTTTTGTAATTTGAGGTCTATGAGGGGGCGTGGGTGTAAAAGAGCATGTGTAAATTAATTACAGTACTACTTGCTGTTCCTTTGGATTTTGGTCATTGCTTCTTCTCGTCCGTGATTTCTCTTTTACTCCACTAATTACCCTGCCCGACCGCACAGTAGATATAAAAGCGAGTCCTAAAATTTGTGTTCGATTCAATCTTTTACAGCAAAGCTAAAGCAAAATTGCTGGTAAAGTTATTTGGGATTGGTCGGTGCCTTTTGAACCGATAGTGCCACTGCTTCTAGTCCTTGTACCGTGTGCCACTAGCAGCTGAAAAACAATACAATAGCTTCAATGCAGTTTCACTCTCACCGGTAGTAGTAGCTGCAAAATTTGTCTACCAACTTGATTGCAGCATATCCGGTGAACATGACCATATTTGTGAACATATAGACATGGCCGATCTGAACCGTTCATCGCGAATATAATGACCAGGATTGAGGCTCCCTCCCACCCATCGTCACTTTGCAGAAACACCCCCGCCCGAGTTCTGGAATCGTCGTCTCGCCCCTTCCTCTATTCCCCAATCCTAGGGATGGCAATCGGGCGCAGCGGGTACGGGTGGTGCTAGCCCATACTCATACCCGCGGCCCCGAATTCCCCCCACGGGTATACCCGCGAAGGACGACGGGCGAAAAACCTCGCCCATACCGTCGCCGTGGCATACCGTTACCGCGAATAATGCATCGTCGCTTTGTGGGTACCCATCATGCGGACATGCTCGTTACCCGCGAGCAATGCATACATCAAGTTCATCATAATTGACACATCAATGGTGCATCACACATTCAACAACTAATAAAGTTCATCACAATTCACATATCATGTTTGACAAGACAACTAATCAAGTTCAACATATAAAATACAAATACAAATTGACATAGTTTCTTACACATGTGGGTAGCTAACAGGGTAATCGGGCGAAGCGGGTACGGGTGGAGCTTACCCATGCCCATGCCCGTTTACCTGATGGGCAAGGAATTGTGCCGTTTTCATGCCCGTGGGCAAAGAAAGACGCACATACCCGCCTCTATTAGGGTATTCACCCGCGATCACGCGGGTAATCGGGCACAATTGCCATCCCTAATCAAGAGAGCATGACCAATATTTTGTTAGCAAGGCATGTCAAAGTAATTTTAATTTTCAGTCATATGGTTTACAAAGTTTATACCATGCAAGATTAATTATTTTACTACAGGTAAGATATGCTACTAGCAATATGTTCTATTAAGCAGATTTAATCAACTATTCAGCGGGGATAAGGCTTTAATAAAACAACTTAGACCATTATTTTATTTATGGTATCTGGAAAATAACAATATAATGCATAAGTTTTCAACCTAAAACAAAAGATAAGAGATGCTCATCATGAGCAGGACCAAGCTCGACAGGAGTTGTATCTATACTATTATTGTGGCTTGTGTAGAAAAGTTACATCTTAAAAAAAACTAAGGAATAATTAGGATATTTCAACAAGTCTCAATAGAACATACCGTGGGCTTATTGTTATCTTTGATTGCACCTACTTATGAATCAAACCCGCATTTAGTAACTTCTGATTACATAACTTTAGTCGAGAGCTAACACGGTGTAGTGCAGAGTCACACTCATTTACACACTTCTAGTACTAGGTAAGTGTGCCTATAGGAGCACAATTGGCTTTTACAGACGTTCTTTTAGAGAAAACTATAGAACCAACACATCACTCTTAGTCATCACGTAGTCATTCTTAAGGGCAGAGTAGAAGTGGTACCTCATAAACTGCAAAGCTTTTGCCTTTTAGCGGCAGCAGGTCTAGGTGTATGTCGGTGTATTAGAACCGATCTTACGTAAAGATTGTTTGATTGGGGTCTCCTAGAGATAAGATCACGCGAGTGGATTGACACGGGATGTTTAGGCAGTTCGAGCCTTCTCGGAGAGAATAATAACCCTAATCTGTGTATGGTATTCTTGATGATCAAGTAAAGACTAAGACTATTACAGAGAATAGCACTTGTGTTCCTACTTGACTGGCTCTTCTTCGCTCTCCCTATCTCTCTGATCGATGCCCTTATATAGTCATGAAGAAGTAGTCGTTTTGCCCTGCGGGAGATGCGCCTGATTAATCGATGTGAGCGCATGATGGCGATAATTCTGGCGCCTCGGCTTCTTCACGCAAATCGGCAATTATCTTCGAGAGATAATGGGGTAATTACGCACCATTAATAAGCGGAATAATAGTGCGTGCGAGCCGTTCGGATTCCTTAATCAATTGGACCCGCTCGCTGTAGGTTTGATTATAAGGTGGTCGTAGTTTACACGGTCGTAGAAGAACTTACGACCGGTGGCGATCGTAGAAGGACTTACGACCAGGTAGCAGTCGTAGAAGGACTTACGACTATGTAGTGGTCGTAGAAGGACTTACGACCACTTATTGGACTTCTCCCTTTTAGATAAGGGGTACCTCTGGGGACTATGTGACATCATATTTACCCATAATAAGAATTATAGATAAAAGATAAAAATGAGGATTATTAGATCCTCGTCAGTGTACAAGCAGCAGGCTCGACAATGGTATGACATGGAGATAAACCAAGGTGCTATAGTTGCTACCATCCAGGGCAAGAAAATTTTCATTTAGTTTGTCTAACATATCCCACATAATTCATACAATTTTATATATGTTTACAACTGGTAAATAATTTTAAAAGCATGAAATGAGTGCAAAATAGTAAAGATTAATTTTATTTATCTAGTAGACAATTTTATATTTTCCCAGAATTTTATAGTATTTTTGGCATTTTCTAATAATTTTTAAGGTCTTGAAGCCATTTTCAGAATTACTAAACCCAATAATTAATTTCACAAAACACACAATACCTGGAAACATAAATCGTAAAAAATGATGCTTTCAAGTTGTACTAGGTCTAAGGTTTCACAATTTATGGAAGCTTATATACCTTAGAAATTCAGATTATATGATTAAATATTTTTTTAGAATTTGCTAATTCATCATTGGAATTACAAGAAACTTCAGGATTCAAATCGTAAGATTCGTTCAGCAGCACATTACCAATGCAATTTATCTGAACTTTAGAGGCTTTTTCGCAAAACTCTATACTGCAAGTTATGGTCATAATTTTCAATAATACCGAGGGCTTTTCACAAAATTGCCAACTTCCGGTTATAGATCATGGGGATTGGAAAAGAAGATCCCGAACGACATATCGATTGGCCGGAAGAACGATTCGTGCTGATAAGATATTAAATAATTGATGTTGTAGTCCGGAGACGATTAATCCAATCACACCATATAACACCAAAGAGAGACGCATAGTATAGGGGTAGGGCTCCGTTATTCGTCGTCAATCACCCTTTTTATATAATGAAACCCTATTTATGGATTAAAGGAGTGAAACCTTCGAGAGGGTATTTTAATAATTGTCCATAAAACCTAGGTTTGGTAACATACATATCCTTCTCGCAAACTCTTGCCCTCACACTTACACACCCCATAGAAATACACAAGACCACACGCACATATAGGTAGAGGAAGATCCATAACCGCTGCCTCCGCGATCGCCGTTGCGGCCTATCTGTCCGTGGTCGGGCCTAGGTTTAGGATGCCGCTCGGTGTCGGCGCGGCGTCTGCATGCGCGCTTTCTTTGCTAAGGTCCACAAGGACGATGGCCGTCGTTTGTGCGTAGGCAGAAGCTGGCGGCTGGGTTGGCCGTGGCGGCGATGCTGGTGCTAACGGAGGTCACCGAGGTGGCGTAGCCAGGGCAGTCGCCGTCGCTCAAGAACTTCCTGCCCAGCATCGTCTCCAGCGGGGTCGTGCCCGTCACCATCGGCGGCACTGTCTCCATCTTCGGCCCTGTCAAGAGGGCCTGGGCCTTGTTGCTTGCATGGCGCTCCTTGATTGGCCTGGGATCGGCGTGTACTACTGGGAGATCCATTTGTTGTATGTGTACAAAAGACAATTAATGCTTGATGCGAAACTTAATTTTGCTGTGTCAATCGGTTTAATTTGATGCATGGTACGTGCTTTCTCTTAACGCTATTTAAAATTCTTTCACACCATCGAAGAGAGAGCGAGTGATTAACCTAGTTCTGCGTGTTTCCAGCAATACGAACTCATACAAGCTCAGCACTACACTTTGTTGATGTGGAAAGGAGCATGCAAATGGACAATTAAGCTGAATAAGCGTACGCGTGTCTATTACCCAATGCTAGCCATGGCCGCTTCCTTCAGATTTTCAGAATCCACATATATACTGAAACGACCCAAAATTTCAAGTTTTCAAAAAACTTGTTTGAAGTTTGGTTCAAATGTGAGTTTTTGCCCAATTTGAAAAGTTTCCTCCAAAATCCGCCTTCCTCTTTTGGCATTGCATTTTCCTAAATGGAAGACGTCTTTTTCCGAGCGTCTTCTCCCCTGCTTCTTCCTCCCAAGCGACACACCATCGTTGGCCACCCTCGCATCACCTCTCTGCGCCACAACTTGCGCCAAATCACGCCACACACTGCCTTCATCCATGCCAAGCCGCACCACCTCATCCCGCCACTTTGCCGTGGCATTGAATGTCTGTGCCAGCATCGCTTCGCCTCGCACCTTCGCTTGCGCCAACTCTTGCGCCAGGTGCTCGACGCCCAGCCATTGAACCTGTCATCTTCACTAGCTCCTGCGATGCCTTGGCACCACCACCCTGCCTGCTTTTCCCCTTCCGGTGCCAATTGTGCGCAACCGCACGCATAGCCACCATGCCGCGCTCGCCTCCGCTCAGCTACTGCCTCCACCGCCTCTTCTCGGCTATATAAAGCCATCCTGCTGCACCATCTTCATCCACGTCCTCAAGCCAACACCATCACCATCACCATCACCATCACCTTTCTTCCTTGCTCGGCCACAATGGGAGCGAGCTTCAGCTCGCTGGGCCACACGCCCTTGCTGGGCCGCCAAGGTAGGCTAGCAAAGCCATCCTAAAATGCCTTTGGGCCTGGCAAAGCCGAATGAGCCGGTCTAAGGGAATCTCCACAGTGTAAGCCAAGTACTATTCACTTTCTGGGACAATACTGTGCAAGCCCAACCCGAAACCCATTACTGTTCATAGAATCCAACTCGAAGTGAACAGTACCAGCCGAATACTGTTTGCTAGACCCAACACTATTCGCACGAACCCGTCATTGTTCATCCAGACCCAGTAAGACAAACACACACACACACACATGCATATCCATTTCGACCATTTCGGCGAGTGAACCCCAATTTCAACCTGTTTAGCCAAATCAAGCACCAAATAAATCCCCACCATCCCATACCACCTTTCTTTTTAATTCTTTTGAATTTATGTTGTTACCAGCTCGCCTCCTGTTGAGACCAGGCTTATTTAATTGTTTTCTTCCACGTTAGAACTGATTTTGATGATCAAGCTACAGAGGATTTGATCAAGGAACAAAACAGGTAAATCGGGTCAAGGACTCCAGATGTGGAGGCAAGTCGTATTCCTTTGATCATTTTGAGCCTATATTTTATGTAATTTTATTATTACTTTCATTACCATATTTATGCCAATTACTTTAGTATTCAAATAATACTTTTGAATGCCATGATGATTAGATATATCATATCACCCCACATACAAACCCTCCTATTCTTTGTAGGTCATATTCATCTTGACAAATTTAGGCCACACAAAATGATAGCTAACTATTTGGCATTGTCAGAAAATATGTTTATAAATTCTGAAAACAGTATTGGCTAACCGCCAATAATTTTGGTGGAAAGTTGAGGGTTGAGACCAAGAGGATGGTCAACCCAATAGACTTGATAAAAGTCGTCAGAATGTGAGATCGGAGGTGGATAACCACGAGTTGGTGTTGGTCCATCGCCTCACTGTAAGACAGGTAAGGATATGAACCTTGTGCCAAGTAACAGACATAGAAACCACTCAACTACATGTTTGGTCATTCCAACCTGACTTAGTACACTGCTCTTCCGATTGAATATCTAAAGGGTGAACACCAGCTCTTGTGTGATAGAGCAACCACAGTTTCGGGGTGGGACAGGAGTGGGTTTGAAGGGACACTCGCTGGTCTACACAACGGTAGGTACCGTCAGCATCAGACCGCGCATTTCACTGTTGGCCGATGGTTTCTCGAGGGTTGTATGGTCCAAGAACCTACCGGGTAGAGGCTATAAAGGTTGAGCAGAGAAAATACCTTGTTATCTTAACTTAGTCGCACGCTATCATATTGCGTATTTATAGCTTGACAATATGAGTTTGAGGTATCTTGTGGGTAAAGTTAGGAAACTCTGCAGAGTATAATCAATGGTATTCGAATATGTCGTGCTTTCAGTTAATAAAGCTGTGTTCATGGGCAATTCCAATATATGAGGCATAAGTACAGATTTTGATATGTTAAGTGGTAATTATAATTGTTGAGCAAACCTATGATGTTATATTGGTATGATTTTACTATTTTAAAGATAAACTAATTTAAACTCAAAATGCATCCACAAATACCTGATATGGTAAACCCTAAACAATCCATTGAACTCTTGGCATGTAATTAATTAGCTTTTCCATGTGGCTTGTTGTAAGATCGAGGAGGCCAGCTAGGGGGGGTTGAATAGGCGGTTTTAAAAATCTTTAGGCTAAAATTGATTTCTAATGCAGAAGTGTAAGTTAAATCGGTTTTGCACAACTAAGGCTTAAAACTAGTCTCACTAAGTACACCAACAATATAAGACTATGTCAATGATAGCAAATATATAAAGACATAAAAGCAATTTAATTCTAGAATTGTAAATTGCACAAGGTGAATCACTAGAGAGCAAACCACAAAAGACACAATAACTTTTTAATGTGGTGTTTAGAGACTTGTTGGTCTCCCCTAATCCACGTTGAGGTAAGTCCAAACTAATTGGATCGGCTCTACGAATTAAGCTAAACACCTCAATTCCACTAGTGGTAGCTCTTCCCCGCTCCGGGTAGGTGAGCTTTTTCTGGATAATTGCCAATGTGTTCATCAAGGGGGAGATTGTGGATATCATGGGGATATGTTCCAGATCTTAGGATGATGTGACAATTGGCAATGGTGTTTACGGTTTGTCGTTTCACGAGTTTTCGACAAAGCTTCAGGCATTCGGGACAGGGGCGGTCAGACCGGTCCTAGCACGGCGGTCCGACCGGTCCCAAATCGGTCGGGCCAGGGCTATCTTGTGATCGGACGGTTGTGACCTAAAAGTGGTCAAAATGAGCTGGGCCAAAAATAGGTGTTGTAGGCAAGTGAGGGGATCCCAATGCACTTGGTCTCATGACTTTTGGAGTCTCCAGTAAAAAGTTCTATTCATTTTAAGTTTTGAAGGTTTGAATTTGGGGCTTGAATTTTGGCTAAGTCCTACTGGTGGTCTGGCCGCCTTGTGATGGCGGTCGAGCCGTGGTTGGCGATCGAGGCCGACCTTGAGGCGATCGACCGATTTTGACTTGTTCGTCGCCAACCGTGGCGATATTGTTTTGTTAGGTCAAAGTCATTGATGTCATGGCATATGGTTTGCATGATGCATGTTTTGACTAATATGGGTCAAGTTGTGAAGAACTTGTTTCAATTCGTGTTTGCTTGTCTATGGTTGTGCGAGTTGCTTGGTGGTCAACGACGGTCAGCGGCGAGGAAGATCGGGACTAGACTTGGAGAGTTGAGGTCGAGCGATCGGCGATCTTTGGGTGAGTCAACGACTCAAGCGTGACACAAGATGGACAAGGATGACCTATTGGCAAATCCATGGCGCATGGTGAGCGGTTTAGGTCAAAGGTTAAAAACGGCGCTTTGCGGCGTGCGTGTGTGACCCGTTTATTAGTGGGCCTTAGCGGAGCCCAATTGAGTCAAACCCTAGAGTTCTAGGCCTCCATTATAAATAGGAGGAGGTGGGGGCTCCCTCTCTCTCTTGTTTTCACCTCTTTTGTTGTTTTCAAACCTAATTGGCTTAGGGAGTTGAGGTGGAGGCTAGGGCTTTTCATGGTTTGAGGTGAATTTCATGATCTTGGATTGACCAGCGATCCATGATGGTGTGGGTGTAATCCGACAGCGATCACGTTCTTAATCTATGCAAGGTTTGCTTGAGATAAGTCTCTTTTCGTTCTTGCTTTCAATTTCGTGATTTTAGGGCTTTTTTTGATCCGCGAGTTTGTGATTGATTCTTTCACGTAAATTAGCTTGCTGTGATATGTGTGAATCTATCTAGAATCATCTTGATCATCAATCACTCACGAACAAGCATTAGGATCAAGTTTTCGTTCTTGCCCGGTTTTAGACCCTCTGTTATTCAATTGGCAATTGTTCAGGATCTATCCAAGAATTATCATAATATTCGATTGGAATATGTCGGGACCTAAATATGCAAATCTGGACTCTCTGTGTATTCTGCACTAGTCCAGGATAACGCTAGTGCACACAGTGTCAACATCGATGAAATATCACATCCATACAACGAATATAAGAATAAACGAGTACTTTGAATAACAAATAACTGTTTGGACCTTACGGTCGAGTTTTACATTTATTAAGCCATGCAAGGCTGACAATAAAGAAATAAGCTGCTGTGAAGCGAAATAAACTCCGGTGGCTCCCATCAATTTACCACATGCAACTGACTGGGATCAAGACCCTAACTATCAACCTTCGTAGAACTCTTCTTCAAAAGCAGGCGACGATTCCTCCACTTCTGTTGATTTGTTTAGCAAGAGTGAGTACACACCGTACTCGCAAGTCATACCACAGAATGTAATTTATAGATGATGGCTTATTCCAAAGGAATAGCTTATGTGGTTATTTTGCAGAAATGCAACATTTGCAATTGAATACAAATAATAGATTGGAAGCATAATTCAAAACAATTAGACAATAATAAGTTAACAATTGATTTCACAAAGGACACACAGTCTAATCAAGTTATTCACACAGCTGCACAAGTTATCTCACACAGCTGACCCTTCCCATTTGTTTTATGAAAATCTACCCCTCGTGTGAAATTCTCGAGCATGTCCATAGCCGGGGACGGCTATTCGAATAGATTGGTTTAAACACTTTGCGGAGGTGTACACTTTACCCCACGATACAATCGGTGTAGCTAGCACTAACCATAACAAAACCTTTGGAGACTTCATCTCGAACAATGACACTCCGATGTGCTTTCTGTAGTCAATTTGTTCACATAGCCCTTGGAGCGACACACCGTTGGGCGGGGATGCGTGAACGAATCCCATGATGTGACCCAAACATAGCGGTACACACCTCGACCCATCACATAGCTTAAATACAACTGAGTTGTCAATGTCAAGACTCCATAACTTACTAAGTCAGGCCCAGCCCATACTAGGTATGTGGTCGTACAGTAAGGCCCAGTTCAATGGTGCACAAAGTTAAGTCCTTAATTGACTAAGGCAAGACTTCCTGTTTTACCCAAATCACAAAGTTTAATTCACACAGTTCCACCGTTCACACAGATCCACCACTTGCCTCAGTCTAAATCTTTTTCCACCCTGTTGATTAAGTGCAACACATGCCATCAACGAGTAACAGCACACAGCACACACAGTTTCATAATCACATAGTCAAGTTTATAATTGCAACTCTCACATGAAATGATGACTCGTGGCATGGCTAAGCATTCTAATCGTATCTAAACAACTCACGTTGGTGCTACGATAATACCAACTAATAATGAACCAACCTAGGGTGACAAAAGATCATAGCATACAATAGACAAGGTGGCATAACAATTTGGATTAATAACTACACCCAAAAGCATTTAAATAAATAATTGAAATAGAATGCAATACATTGAAACAAAGTATTTTGAAAACTGGGTTCAATATGATCAAATGTATAACTTGCCTTGGAATAGATCTAGATATTGGTCTTGGTCTTGAGGTGCTCCTTCTTCTGCAAAATTCCCCGAAGTATCGACGTCTACTCGCAAACGAGACAAAAGAAACAAAACAAATAAATGACAGAGGCAAAACAAACTCCAAAAATCAAATAAAATTCATCATTAAATAGATCTAAATTTTATATGAATTTACAAATTTGAATGGGCTCAAACGGAGTTCGGATGCAAAAGATATGGGCTTTGGAAGATTGAAAAATCAAATAAAACCCTAATTTGGATTTTATCAAATTTCCTGAATTATTTTTATAAAGGAAAATCGAATTATTGCGCAATGCTTGCGTCGTAGAATTTACGGAAAAGAAATAAATTTAAAAGGAATCGACATGTGGGCCCACATGTCGGTGACCTGACTCACGATGGACCAAGTCCACCGAGCCTTTGATCTGGGTCGGGTGAGGTGGTGTACCGCGTGCGAGTAGCCCGACTCTGGCGCCCTCGAGGTGACACGCACGCATGGTGAGGTGGGCCGCGCGGCCGCCACATCGGATCGGCGGCGACGGCTCGGGAACCAATGGCAGCGGCGACGGCGGCTCCTCCCGGCGGTGAGTGGTACCGGCTTGTAGAGGGGATTATTGCGCGCGTGAGGCACTGGTTTGAGCACACAGGGTTGTCGGAGATGGCGTGGCGAGCTTGAGGCGCGAGGCGGTCTCGGGTTTGTCGGACGGGAGCTCGGTGATGCTCGGCTATGAGGAGGTGCGCGAGGTGGCACAGGACTTCTTGATCACGATGGTGCGATCGGTGGAGCAAGAGGCGGTGGCGACGGCGGCGCAATTCATGGAGAAGAAACTCGGCGAAAACCCTAAAGCTTGAAATCTTGCGCGCTAGAGCGTCAGGCGACGAGTGGCGGCTTTGGGTTTGTCGAGGCGGTGCTAAGGGGTATTTATAGGCTGAAGGCGCCGAGATTTGGAAACCAGGCGGTGCTAAGGGGTATTTATAGGCTGAAAGGCAGAGATTTGAAACCCCAAATCGGATCAGAAGCACGGCGGGTTTTGAATTCCTTGATTCGGGAGATATTTGCAGAGTTCGGTTTGATTTAGTTGGAGATAGATGCGGGATAGACGGTGGTTTAATTTGGTGGGGTTGCGCAAGAAAATCGGGGACGAGTCCGTTGTCGTCTGTGAGGCCGAGCTCGCAATGGCGAGGCGGCGGCGCGCGGAGAAGAAGGAAGAAGAAAGCCATGGAGGCAGCGACCTTAGGCGGGCCAGTCGCGAGAAAAGCGTGTGAGCGGCGCGAAGCAGAAGCCGGCGATGGCGATCAACTACCGGAGAGCGGCCTTGGCGAGTGGTGAGAAAGGTGAGGCTGCGGCGGGAATAGTGTTGGGCTTGACCAAGATCGTTCAAGGATTTTCTTTGATTTTCTTTTAAATAAATCGAGAAAATACAAATAGCAATTAGAAAATAGCAAATGACTTTGGAAAAATCGAGAAAATTCTATAAAATATATCCAAGCATATAGAATCTAAATAAAATAATTTTGGCAATTGTTGGTGTTGGGATTAAGCACATTAAATCAATTTGTACTTAAAGTCCATATTAAGCTTTTTAAATTAATATTCAAATAAATCCAAATGGTGAATTTTCTTACTACCATTATTTAAAAGATTTTTAAAGCTCTGAAAATTGGGATGTTACAGAATAGGTCCTCAATAGCATAGAGAAGGTGTGTGCAAAGTTTCGTTAAGTTTGGAGTTGAGAATCAAAAGTTTGACCTAATTTCAACTTCGTCATCGGGCTGATTTTACTATTTCAGATCGGTTCTGGAGCCTGCCGGTCAGACCGCCCGTCATCACCGGTCAGACCGATTTTGGAGCGGTCCGACCTTGATACAACAATGGTCGGACCGCGACAATCAGTCCAACCATTTGAGTCAGAGGTCGAGCCATGTGCTTTGAGATTCTGTAATCTTAGGTGATTTTGTTATTTTGCTTAGGGGTTTTAATTGGATTCAATACTAGTCTTCCGATGTACTGGTACATTGATCTTCATAGCTTTCAAATAGCTATTGGAGTGAAATTATGTTAAATTCATTATTTAGGAAAAAGTGAGCGTGCTCCTATTCACCCCCCCCCTCTAGTCGCCTTTTCGGTCCAACAAGCTTCAACCTTCACAACACGTTGGGCCTCTTCACAATATTCTTTGAAGAGATCACTAGACACGATGCCTCCAACGCTGTATAGGAGTCGACAAACTCCAAGAGTAATAAGTTAAGTCTCTTGCTTGACTCTCACCACGTGCAATGAATGCACAAGCTCAAGTGGAAACGAAATCCAACTCTAGATGCAATACATGCAACTAGAGACATCTCTCTTTGCTCAAAAGGTGCAACATATGCACAATTGAGAGGAGAAGCTCACACTAGCTCAATAGAATGAAATGAAGTGCTAAAGTTTGTTTCACAACCGGCCAAGGGGGTATTTATAGCCCCTACCATAAAAACTAGCAGTTGGAACAACATCCTGAACAAATAAGGATTTCCAGTAGTACCGTCGTTCAGGACCGGTACTACCGTAGTCGAGATTCAACAGTCGAATGTTGTGTATTTAATGCTCTGAACTAGCCGTTACACATAAAGTTACGTTACTACCGCCAACTATAAATTGGTAGTACCGCATCGCGGTCATACCGCTCGGCTAGAATGAAGCTTCCGTTTTGCAGAGCTCAATAATTCTCAAACACACATTCTCTGAAAAACTCGTACCACCATGTAAATATCAGTACTACCGCACTCCAGTAGTACTGCTCAAGCGAATGCGGTCATATCGATTCAAGGGAGATCAAAACTTCCAAAAATACGCTCTCTGTAATATACGTACCACCACATAAATATCGGTACTACCTACCTGCAGTAGTACCACAGCTGAAGTGCGGTTGTTCCGATTTTCAGAGTGTCTCAAACTACTCGAAAACACACTATCTGTATTTTATGTACCATCATATATTTTTTGGTACTACCGACCTGTGGCAGTACTGCAGTTCAAATGTGGTTGTTCCGATTATTAGAGAGATTCAAAACATCCGAAAAACATACTTTCTGAAAAATACGTACCGCCAAACAAATATCGGTACTACCGACTTGCGGTAGTACCGCTTATCAACAACAGTCATACCATTTTTTAAAACATGGACTTCAACCATTTGCAAAATACATTTGCAAAGTATAGTCACATACTACAAGGATTAAATGCATGAGCCTCGATTATTTGTAAAACACATTTGCAAACACTAGCATTGTGCCATGGTGAGCTAGAGCAAGCGAGATTGATCTATCAACACATGATAAGACTCAAACTACTAGGTAAGACCGCTCTTAATAGTACGACAACCTATAATATCAATCTGGTCTCCCAACCAAACACCCAGACCGGTTAAAAGACTAAGAACACATCCTTGGCCTAGCTAGTCATACCTTTGTCTTTCACATCTTCTTGATGATGCACATATTCACTTCAAATCTGGGTTTTTGACTTGAATATCATCAACACATGATGACCTTTTTCACTTCGGGATATTATCTTGATGCTCATTAACACATGATGACATCATTCATCCTAAATCTTGACTTGAATATCATCAACACATGCTGATCTTCTTCACGTGCCCTCCATCAACATATGATGAGTCTTCTCTTGACTTGATGATCAATTCATGATCATCTTTTCTTTGAGATCTTGATATGCATCAACACATGATGCATCCTTCACTTGACTTCCATCAACACATGATGGATGTTCTCTTCTTGACTTGATGCCGATCAACTCATGATGTCATCCCAAGTCATCATCATCATGGAACTCAACCTATTTCACCAATTCATGAAAAATGTTAGTTCCACAATGTGATTGTCATCGATTACCACAACTTACCATTAACTCATAATGGTGGATCAAGATACTTCAATCTTTCCCTATTTGGTAATTGATGACAACCATCGCAATTACAAATAACTGAATATTAAGCAATGCGAGTATATATGAACTACACAAGTTTTATATACTCAAGAGTATGTTTCAAAGTAGAGATCTCAAGTATATGTGGATAAAGAAATATGAATCAATACTCATGAAACAACAAAACATAGAGTGAACCCCCCCTAAATGTGTGCATACATGAATATATATAAAAAATATATGCACATATTCAAGTTAGACTTTTGGTAGAGTTCAACTTATATTTCGGATCCGAGGAATGCAAAAAGATATAAGAATTTGATATTAAATGCATACCTCTTTGATTTTCACCTTTTTCATCCAAATAGGACTACATAATAGGTATATCAATAGAAGTGTTAGTCTCATAAAAAGATTTATCATTAATCACAAAAATAATCCATTAACTCATAATGGTCGTTACATATACCCAAACTGCCAAACATGCCCTAAGTCGTGATTTTTTCATTCTTTTGGTTGAGACATACTGGAATCTTGAATGCAATAACTCTTTCGCGTGTCCGTGAATTAGCATTGTAAGACAACTTTATGAAACGGACAGGTCGTTTTGTTAGTTTTAACCCACATCGATCGTATGTGTCGATGTGTCATTCAAGACCCAAACTCGTGAAGTCGTCAGACATATGGACACTGGGATCTGGAAAGCATCCTTCTTGCTTGCCCACTTGGTTTACTTGTTCGATCACATCTACTCTCTCTCTCTCTCTCTTTGTAGTGGGCCTTGCGATCGAGTCCAGTGGCAAGGATCATCGTCCGCTCGCGCCGTCAGATCAACGCGCACAACTCTGGAAGCAACAAAAGCCCAGCCCAGCAAACCGTGTGAAAAGTGCGCCCAAAATGTAAATACGACCCACGACTATAGAGATGAGACGAGTACCTCAACGGCTTGACCAAACAGCTCCGCATCGAACCCGTCGAGCTCTGGTCCTTATTGTTTTTTGTTGGAAAAACTGATTATTTGCTCTGTGTAATATTACACGTGGTTTCGACCATTTGGGAAAAAATTCCCGATAATAAATTATTTGGCACACAGTTCATGAGCCAATCGATAATTTTCCCTTTTTAAGAAAAAAATACAAATTTTGCCCTTGTCTTCTTCCTTCCTCCATCATGGCGACCCGTCGCGGTCTTCTTCAATGACGGCGGTGGGGTAGGAGTGCGACGAGCTCTGGGAATGGCGACTGAAGCCTCTACTCGCACGAAGCTCGAGCCAACGCCATCCCTCCGAGTTTCACCCAGCAGCCTCCGAGCTCCCACCGCCACTCGGGCCTCCCCGATGCTGCGCCATGGCTACCCCAGGATGCCTCCTCTGCCCCGGATCGAGTCCAAACGCCGTTGCCCCCGGAGCGGTGAGCATGGGGAGCAAAGAGGAGGTGGCGGAGGTGCAGCGGTGGCAGTCAGAGCGCCTGGTTGGCCATGGCCGGAGCAAGAAAGAAGAGAAAGAAGAAGGCAAGAAGAAGATATGAGCAAAATTTCCAAAGAGTCAAATGGTCAAGTGACTCATGAAAGTTGAGCTATTATCTTGTACTTAATCCCAAATAAGTAAAGATACATATAAAGCCCTATTTGCACATTGTGGTTTTTTTGAGCGACTTAGGCTAAGTTTGTAGAAATTTGAGCAGTTGGGTTGAAGAGATTTGGTGTTTGGATGTCTGGCTTGTAGGTGGGCTGGTTGCAGCTTTGGAGATAGGAAATGTTTGAAGTGCCCCCAATAATGGCTTGTTTAACACCGTTTAACGCAATTAACAACATTTAACAACAACTAATGACAATTGTCCATTAATAGTCTTGGTCTTGAAGTGCAGGCGTTTGGGGAAGAAGAAGGGCAAGGGGTGTGGTAGGGCGGGAGGGGGGGAGGCGGAGCGACGGCGGCAGGCGGTGGCGAGCGGTGGGCATCTTTGGGCGATGGGGTTCGTGCTCATGGGCTGTGCTTGACACGGCACGACCCGAATAATCCGCTCGTTAGTGAATTTTGGCATTTTTAACCCTTTTTGACCGTTGGGTCTTTAAAAATAGCAAAAAAAAAAACTCCTGATAAATAGCCACCATAACCCTCTCATTCAGCACTCTTTCATTCTCCATTCTCTCTTGGAAATTGTGTTGTGCAAATTCAAATCCGTGTTGAGCTAATTTGGCAAATTTTAAAAAATATGTACCAAAATTTGAAAATTTCAATTTTCGATAGTAAGTCAGTGAAAGAGGTACAATACTACCTTTGTAATACTTTTATTGTTAGTTTTTGTTATGCTAAGATGAAAGTAGTAATAGTGTTAGTTTCAATTTTGCAGTTTTCGTTGTGGACAGTCCTTACGACAGCTTTGCTCTTGGTGATCACAAACTTTCACCGGAGAAAAATTGCATCCATGGAGGCTGCTGCGGCTACCTCAAATCAACCGGAGGTTTCACCGGAGAAGCAAAGTGGAGTTCCGTCATCAAGCTCCACGACAACATCAGGCTCCACGGTAACCAGAGCAAAGAGGTCGAGATCGTCTACATCGGCATTGTGGGAGAATTTCGACATGACAACCAAACAAGATGCAGCGGGAAATGAGGTACCATATGCTATTTGTAAAATTTATCACTATGAATTATTTGCAAAGTCTACAGGTGGAACAGAGCACTTGCTTAGACATGCTACAAGATGTCGGACTAGGCAAGGATTGGTAATGAGGCAAACGCAGCTGCAATACAACTCCGACGGTACGGTATCTAGCTGAGACTATGATCCCCAGGTAGCCTGCTAATCTCTCTGTCGTTTAATTGCTTCTGAGGATTTACCGTTAGACTTTGGTGAGTCTGTTTCTTTCCAAAATTACATTAGGACTGCACATAATTCTATATTTTCTTCCGTTTCTAGACAGACAACAACTAAGGATCTAGTGAAATACTATAATGAACGTTATAATAAAATAAAAGAACTATTTAGTACGTGCACATTTTCGATGGTCCTGACCTCGGACATATAGAGTTAGACCTGGCCAAATGGGCGGCCCAGTGGTAAGCCCATGAGTTAATATATCCCGTGATATCCATACTTACACGTGATATGTTAACTGTTCATGTCTCTACGGTTTCCGCTGAGTCTGCTTTCAGTCTTTCTGGAAGAATATTGGAGGAGAGAAGAACAAGTCTTTGTGGAGATTCTTCTAACTGTGAAGGACTGGGAACAAACTGATTCACGAACACAACACTCTGTGAAGAATCTAGAGTTATTGGGGATGTTCAAAAACCTGTATTTAGATAATGACACCGACATATAGAATAAGGATGTATCATGTATGTAGAATTGTAGAGCATAGGTTGTACTCTTTTTTCTTTGTCAATGTTTTCTTATTTTGAGTTTTTACTCGGCGAAAGTTTTAACGAGACAACCAGTTGGACATTAATAAAGCTCTTTATTACATTTTCAATATGATTGTCTATTTTTTTTTTCAATTTTTATGTTTATTTCTGAATTCTACATATTTTTCTATTTTTTTGTTTCTTTATCAAACGGGCGAAATGAGCCACACTTAGCCCGACAGGCTAAATGGGCTCAGACCGGCTCACCACAACACGAATACTCGACGGACCATGTCTGAACCATCACTCCAATCCGTGAGCCGACTTAACACAATATAAATAGCAGTTGGACCAGAATGGACTATGCCTCTCGAAAACTTACCGTGCCGAGCCCGACCGCCCGTTTGACTAGATCTAGGCAGATGATAAATTTTCCCTTTCTTTTTTTTGGGGTCTCCACAAGTTGAGTTCGAGTGGCCATAAACCCTCGCCACCCGTCCCCGTTCCCCTTCCCCTTCCCCTCGACCGAGGGAACGCGAAGTCAAACCCTAGCCCCAGCTCCCCTCCTTCCTTCCAATCCACAGCGCTTTCCGGTAAGAAATTTTCGTCCAATCTTCTCTCGCGTGGTTCATGCCCCCCCTCTTTACGGTTTGTATTGGGGAGACGCGGGGGCGATTTGGCTACCCTGTTTTTTTGGTTGCGTTGGTTGGAGGATCTGATTGGCGCTTCTTTGTTTGGTAGGTTTCAGCCGGGGAGGATGAGCAGGCGCTGGAGCAGGACGATCTATGTTGGGAACCTCCCCGGCGACATCCGGGAGAGGGAGGTGGAGGATCTCTTCTACAAGGTCGGGAATTTATTTGCTTGTATAATCTGTAAAAAACTAAAAATAAGGAAGCTGCGTTAGGGCTATCTGATACTTCGCGGTCTTTAGACTCAATTCCGTGGTGTGGTTACCCTGCATATCTTAGATCTCTTGCTCCTAAAGAATTTAAGTCTTGTATGAATTGTGCTATTTAATGGGCTGTATTAAGGTGATAAACAAACAAACAAACAAACAGAAAAGGCTACTGATTTGAAGACCATGGTGCCTCTGGCATTCTCCTAGTTGGTTTTCTAATGCTTTCTACAATCTCAAGTCAAGAAATATTGTTTTTTCGGTTATGATTTTGTGTAGGGTCTAATATAATGGACGTTGTTCTGTTCATGTAGTACGGCCATGTTGTTGATATTGACTTGAAGATTCCTCCGAGGCCGCCTGGTTATGCTTTTGTTGAGGTAATAGACTCCCAAAAACCTCCCTCATCCAAAAGGCCCTTTTGTTTTGTCCTCGAATAAGGCCTTTCTATTGCTAAATACTTCAGGTCACAAACTGCTAATACAAGCTACCATGTAACTTTATAGTTTGAAGATCCTCGTGATGCTGAAGATGCAGTTGCTGGACGGGACGGCTACAACTTCGACGGACACCGTCTAAGGGTAATCACATTAGATTAATATTTGATAACTTCTTTACGTCCATTGTCTTTTATTTGTCTGTCTAATGGCCACTTCTATGTGCAGGTGGAACCTGCTCATGGTGGGAGAGGTGGTTCCTCCAATGACCGTTCAAGCAGCTTTGGTGGTGGAGGACGCCGTGGTGTGTCCAGACACTCAGAATACCGTGGTATAGTTTTTATCAATGCAGAACATTTATTTTTAATGTTCAGTTCTCTGCATGCAACTTTAATCATTTGCAATATCGCACAGTTCGGGTTACGGGACTGCCTTCTTCTGCATCATGGCAGGATTTAAAGGTTTGTCTGCAAGCACTCCTTTTCTTGATTTTTTGCTGTAACGTGGATTTATTTCCTTTTAGGAACAGTAACACTTATCTCAACAATTTCTGCTCAGGACCATATGCGAAGGGCTGGTGACGTTTGTTTCGCAGAAGTGTATCGTGAAGGCAGTGGTAAGCTGTATTTTGAGCCACAGCCTCAACTTTTAGTTAGTTTCCATATATGCAATATCCATCATATACCTCTTAAGAAGCACATACATGTTGATATAGTTCTGGTGCTATTTTTATTTTGAAGCAAAAGGCCTTAATCCCAATTTTATGGCCAAAGTAGCAGCTCCAAGCCTCCAACCGTCAACTTACATGATGTTCCCCTAGGTGCCTGCCTAGACCGCCTAGGCGCTAGGCGTAGCCCTCCCCGCCTAGACCGCCTAGCTGATTTATCCCGCCTAGGCGGGCCTAGGCAGCGATTAGGCGCTAGGCGCTGGTCTGCCGTCCGACTAGCGCATAGGGGAACACGGTTACTCTATACCCACAAGAATGCCACATAAAGTTTATAAATAGCTAAAGCCAATCCCAGGCAAAATTCTTATAACCGGCTAACCCATTCAATTAGGTATGATTTTGTTTTTCTGGGATCCTGACAATCAATTTAATGATTCCTAATCTGCAAGTGATTTAATTGTGCTTAGGAATATGGGAAAGGACAATGGAGGCATGCGAGTCGTGGAGATGTATGGAAGGCATAATGGAGATCATCCGTCACTTTGGGTCCAAGACAAGCAAGAGTTCGAGATGGGCTCGTTAGAGTCGATTCGGACTACGGCGTCGGCACTAACTTTAAGCAGGCGTAACTTCTTCATACGGACTCCGTTTGGGGCGTTTACGGACCGTGGAAAGCTTATCAAGTCTACTTTCTACGGATCCAACCTCATCACAAATTCTATCGAGCGGCGAAATTATCAAAGTCCGTATCAGTATCAGTCAAGTCGAAGGGTCTTTGCGCCACCTCTACTTTGGCCCCAGGGCCTTGTAACCCTAGGCGTCGTCCCCTGCGCCGCCACCTGTCGTTTCCCTATATAGGCCGCCGTCTCCATCGCAGGCGGGATTTCGTTGAGTTTAGGTTTAGCCATTGTGCAAACTACGTTTCTTGATTGTGTCGAGCGACCACTGTCAAGAGCGACCGGGATCCCATCTTTGCTATTCGCAATACAATTTATGCTTCCTTCATATTCGCAATATCAGTTGCCTATGTATTATTCTTGCTAGTTCTTGATTGCTCGCGAGGATTGAACCGTGTTGAGTTGATCGCGCCTCGCAGGTCAATAACGCCGGAGTTGGTTGATGATTGCTAAAGGCGCAAGCGTCGTCGTCGTTGTAGTCGGATCGTGAAGTCACCGCCACCAAAATCGATAGTTATCAATCTCATCGAAAGATCGGACACCTCGTTTACATCAAGTGGTATCGAGCTCAAGGTTGCTCGGTGAGAATTTCGATTTACCATAGATTAGATTGCTTTTCCTTACCTAGAGTACACAAAAAAAAAAATTAGCGATAGTATTCAATCTGTCCAAACCGGTCTTAGCCTCGCAATTTTTCTTTTGATTACATTGCATTGTTGAACTTTCGGTTGCATCGTCGTGTTCTTTCTTTGGTCTTAGTGTCTAGTTCCTCTAGAGTTTGAGTTACATTCACGTTTTGGTCTCACGTTCGGTTAGATCAGAACTACCACGGGAGTAGAAAAGGAGGAGGATTCGATCTCTAGGGAGGCTTTGCCTGGTTGGTTTGGAGTAGAACACGATCTCGGAATTGGTTTTGGAAGCCTTGCCTGGTTGGTTTGGAGTAGGACACGATCTCGGAGTTGGTTTGGAAGCTTTGCCTGGTTGGTTTGGGTAGGACACGCTCTCGGAGTTGGTTTTGCATACGGCATTAAAAAAAAGAAGAGCAGACGCATTAAAGAGCAGCGGCATTTAAAAAAAAGGAAGAGAAAAACCTAACTTTTGCATCGACCTCGATTGAGGCGATTTTGATCCGTTGGAAAAATCGGAAAATAGCGAAAAAAAAGTTAGGAAATCGGCGTTTTGGATCCGTGTAGATACCACGCACATCGGCGCTCAGGCCCCAAAAGGTCGTTTAGGGCCTCAAAGCGGGCATAAGCCGAGGAAAATCAAGTTTCTCGAATTTGCTCAAAATTGTGAGCCCATACGCCGTGATTCTAAGGTCCCTGAAGGCGGCACACTTTTTGAGCTCGAACTCCGTGTGCAGCGCCATCTAGTTTCTTTACGCACGGTGTGTCTTCGTTGGTGTTCTAGGCTCGCGTCTCTGAATGCGGTCTAGCCTAGGGCGGCACACGGCGTTGAGCGATTTTTCGACTTGCATTTTACGAATTGATTATTGCTACTCCTTGCTACTAAACTTGAGCCCTCCGGCTACACCTTTTCTACCGTGCAGTGAGCTTTACAGCAATCACTCCATCAATCTTGAAGATATATTGTAACCAGGTTGCCGATCGCCTGTGTGCTTGGTAAGAATTGGTAAGAATTCGATAGAAGGCTTGAGTCACGGCGACTTTGAACCACCATACCTAGTTCTTGTTAGGGACATATTCTTGTGTTTTTGCTAACAATGGCGAGTTCTCTTGATCAAGATACATGTCACGATCCCGTCTGAAGGAATCATACAACATTTGCTGCGAAATGAATCATCATCTGGAGGACCTTGAGGAGGACGTCGAGTTACAAATGAGCGACTTGCTCAACTAGAAACACCAGTTGAGACAAGCAAGCAGCGCTCATTGCGATGGAGAGAGCACAAGGTATTACTAATAATTCTTTAGCGAGATATTATGGCGCGACTTGAGGAGATTGTCCAAGCTTGACTCTGTTCCCCTATTTGTGCGGTAGAGGACAAGATGAATATGTGGGTGATTACGAGGCGGATGGCGAGCTAACCACAACAACGATCGAGCTCGTCGCCAATTGCATTTCAGCAGGCAAGGTATGCGAAGAGAACCCCACGGACGTGAGTGCGTGACCACGAAGATGCTTTTGCTAAGGTTAAATTCAATATGCCCTCTTTTAATGGTAAATATGACTACGATAGTTATTTAGATTGGGAACTAGTTGTTGATCAAAAATTTGCTTGTCATGATTTTCCGAGAATAGGCGAGTTAGAAGTGCTACTAGTGAATTTACTGAGCTTTGCTTCTATTTGGTGGAAAGAACATTGCAGTCAACATCCCAATAACATACCTAACACTTGGGAGGCTTTAAAATTGCTTATCGTCATCGATTTGTTCCCTCATATTATGCTCGTGATTTGTTAAATAAATTGCAGCGCTTACAACAAGGTGCAAAGTCGTGGAAGAATACTATCGGGAATTACAAATTGGCATGTTCTGCTGTGGGTTAGTTGAGAATGAGGAGGCATCAATGGCTAGGTTTTGGGAGGATTGAATCGTGACATTGTGACATTCTTGATTATAAAGATTATAACTCCATGAATAGATTGTTTCATCTTGCTTGCAAAGTGAACGAGAATTGCGAGTGGACCTTGCGATGAACGCGATCTAACCCTTCTACATGTCGCACAAATTCATGGACGCTACACCTTTTCCTCATCCACTATGGCGCCCCACCATTAACCGCCAACAACAAGCGCCTCTACTACCTCAAATTCAGCGACAAGAGTTTTCAAGCACCCAAAACAACACCACAACTTCCGCAAAAACTTCCTCTTGGTTGTTGACGAGACAAGCGAGGGCGCTCAATGCCATCGTGCCAAAGGCTATGGACACATGATGCGGATTTGCCAAGCAAGCGTGTATTGATTATATCGTGATGATGGTGGGTATTCCTCTGCTAGTGATTTAGATGATGAAACATATGCTATGCTTGCAAATGACCGCAGGACATGATGATAAATCTAATCATGAGGAGGAACATGTTGCCAAGATGCCGACAAGTATTTGAGCATTATAGTGCAACTGCATCTAAGTGCTCAAGTGTCTCATGCCGACATAATCGTCATAATTTATTCCAAATCAAGAGTTGTCAAGGAACGTTCCATTCGATAATTGTTGATGGTGGAGTTGCAACAATTTGGCGTAGTATGGATATGGTGGAGAAGCTTGTTGTCGACTAAACCTCATCCCCACCCATACCATATTCAATGGTTCAACAAGATGGTAAGTTGAAGGTAACACGTGTTAGAATACATTTTTCTATGGGTTCATACCATGATTATGTTGATTAGCGATGTTGTTCCTATGCAAGCTTGTTCATTATTATTAGGAAGACCTTGTCATCGGACATCTTTGATTGTATACATCATGGTAAGAATAATCAATACTCTCTCATGTTCAAGGAAAGAAAATTGTGCTACATCCTATGACTCTGAACAAATTGTTAAAAATGATCTTGCTAGAGCTAGAAGAGAGAAGGAGAATACTAAGGCGAAAATCGATTGTAGCAAAAGAGCTTGAGCAACATAAAAAGAAAGAACCTAAATCTTTCATGACAAAAATAAAGAAATTAAATTGAAAGGTGCTAGTTTTCTTGCTACCAAATCGATATGACTCAACGGATGCTAGTAATTCTTTTGCTATGCATTAATTTGCAAAGAAGCATTGTTTTCATTTGAGGATATACTCTTTCTTTGCCACCTGTCACTAACATTTTGCGAGTACAAAGATGTCTTTCCAAAGGACATCCAGAGTGCCACCGTGGGATTGAGCATCAAATTGATTTAATCCCGGTGCATCATTACCCAACCGAGCACCATATAGGACCAATCCGAAGAAACTAAAGAAATTCAAGCCAAGTTCAAGAGTTGCTTGATAAAGGGTATGTGCTGGAATCTCTTAGCCCTTTGTCATTGGCATTTTGGTACCAAAGAAAGATGGATCATGGCGCAGTGTGTGGATTGTAGAGCGATTAATAATATCACCATTAGGTATCGTCATCCTATTCCTAGGTTAGATGATATGCTTGATGAATTGAGTGGTTCGTTGTCTTTTCCAAGGTTGATTTATGTAGTGGTTATCATCAAATCCTGCATGAAATTAGGCGATGAATGGAAACGGCTTTTAAAACTAAGTTCGGTTATATGAGTGGTTAGTAATGCCTTTTGGTTTAACTAATGCTCCTAGTACTTTCATGAGACTAATGAATGAGGATTTTCTGCTTTCATTGGTAGATTTGTGGTGGTTTATTTTGATGATATATTGATATATAGCAAATCATTAGAGAACATCTGACCATTTACGTGTTGTTTTAAGGTTTTATGTGATGCGCCTATTTGGTAACCTTGAGAAGTGCACCTTTGCCCGATCGAGTCGCTTCTTGGCTATGTTGTTACTCCAGTGAATTGAAGTTGATCAAGCCAAGGTTGAAGCAATCAGAGTTGGCGACTCCTAACACGGTCCCAGCTATAGCGGCTTTTAGGACTTGCTTTGGGCTCTACGCTGCTATTGTGAAGGATTTGAGACTATCGCGCACCATTGAATGAGCTTACCAAGAAGGGCGTGCCATTTGTTTGGGCCTTGCATGAGAATGCCTTCACCACATTGAAAGATAAGTTAACACATGCACCTCTACTCCAACTCCCGATTTCAATAAGACTTTTGAGCTAGAATGTGATGCAAGCGGAATTGGTTTAGGTGGTGTGTTGTTACAAGAAGGCAAACCTATAGCATACTTGATGAGAAATTGAGTGGGCCTAGTTTGAACTATTCTACTTATGATAAAGAGTTATATGCCCTCTTTCAACCTTAGAAACTTGGCAACATTATTTATGGCCCAAAGAATTTGTTATACATTCGATCATGAATCTCTAAAGCATATTGAAGTCAAGGTAAATTGAGCAGTAGACATGCAAAGTGGGTTGAATTTATTGAGTCTTTTCCTATGTCATAAAACACAAGAAGGGAAAGGAGAATGTTATTCTTGATCGTTGTCTAGGAGATATGCCATGTTATCACAACTTGACTTCAAAATTTTTGGATTAGAGACTATTAAAGAGCAATATGTACGATCTGATTTTGCGAAATATTGTTGCATTGTGAAGAAGGAAAAATGTGGAATAAATTTGTCATTAATGATGGATTTGTGTTTAGAGCTAACAAGTTGTGCATTCTGCTAGTTCGTCAATTCTTTATTCTGAGAAGCACATGGAGGTGGGTTAATGGGACATTTTGGTGTGAAGAAAGCAGAGGACATACTTGCGATCATTTCTTTTGGCCAAAGATGAGGCGGGACGTCGGCGCTACGTTGCCATTGCACTACATGTCAAAAAGCTAAGTCACGACTTAATCCTCATGGTTTATATATGCCTTTACCGTTCCTAGCATTAGTGGGAAGATATTTCGATGGACTTTGTTTTAGGATTGCCTAGGACAAAGAAGGAAGGGATAGCATATTTGTGGTTGTTGATAGATTTTCTAAGATGGCCCATTTTATACCTTGTCATAAGAGCGATGGCCTACCAATATTCTTGATTTATTCTTTGTGAAGTTATTAACTTGCATGGTGTGCCTAATACTATAGTTTGGATCGTGATGCTAAATTCCTTAGCCATTTTGGAGAACTTTATGGGCTAAATTGGGGACTAATTTGTTATTTTCTACTACTTGTCATCCCAAAGGATGGACAAGCGAGGTTGTGAATAGAACTTTGTCTACCATGCTTAGTTTGTGTTGAAAAAGAATTTAAAATGTGGGAAGAATGCTTGCCTCATATTGAGTTTTCTTATAATCGGTCATTGCATTCTACTACAAAGATGTGCCCTTTTGAAGTTGTTTATGGTTTTGTGCCTCGTGCTCCTATTGATTTAATGCTTCTCCCACCGAGGAAAATTGAACTTTGATGCAAAAAACCGTCTTTGGATTTTAAAATACGAGACAACCAAGGAGAATATAGGCGCATGAATGCTAAATATAAATTTCTTTGGTAGTCGGGGAGAAAACACATAACTTTTAAACCGGGAGATCTTGTTTGGTTGCACTTGAGAAAAGATAGGTTCCCAAATTGAGAAAGTCAAAGCGATGCCTAGAGGATGGTCCTTTCAAAGTATTAGAAAAGATTAATGATAATGCATACAAGCTTGAACTACCAGTTTTGGGGTTAGTCCACATTTAACATTCGATTTGAAGCCATACTTGGGAAGAGGATGAGCTTGAGTCGGGGCGACTCAAATGCAGAAGGGAGGATGATGAGGACATCCCTACCATGGATATAACGTGCCTACACATACAACTCAACCACAACCAAGTCAAGGACCTCTTACCGAGCTCGTGCTCGTCAACTTAATTATCGGTGAATTCGTTCCTAGGATTATATACTCACGAGAATAGACCGCTACCTAATGCAAGTGATTTAATTGTGCTTAGGAATATGGGAAAGGACAATGGAGAGGCATGCGGAGTCGTGGAGATGTATGGAAGGCATAATGGAGATCATCACGTCACTTTGGGTCCAAGACAAGCAAGAGTTCGAGATGGGCTCGTTCGAGTCGATTCGGACTACAGCAGCTAACTTTAAGCAGCGTAACTTCTTCATACGGACTCCGTTTGGGCGTTCGGACTTCGTGGAAAGCTTATCAAGTCTACTTTCTAACGGATCCAACCTCATCACAAATTCTATCCGAGCCGGCCGAAATTATCAAAGGAGTCCGTGATCCGTATCAGTCCAGTCGAAGGGTCTTGCGCCACCTCTACTTTGGCCCACGGGCCTTGTAACCTAGGGCGTCGTCCACCACGCGCCGCCACCCGGTCGTTTCCCTATATAGGAGCCACCGCTCCATCGCTTGAACGGGATTTCGTTGAGTTTAGGTTTAGCCATTGTGCAAACTCGTTCTGTTGTGTCGAGCGACCACTCGTCAAGACGACTCGGGATCCCATCTTTGCTATTCGCAATACAATTTATGCTTCCTTCATATTCGCAATATCAGATTGCCTATGTCTTATTCTTGCTAGTTCTTCGATTGCTCGCGAGGATTGAACCGTGTTCGAGTTGATCGCGCCTCCAGAGGTCAATAACACTTCGGAGTTGGTTCGCGATTGCTAAGCGCAAGCGTCGTCGTCGGTTGTAGTCGGATCGTGAGAGTCACCGCCACCAAAATCGATAGTTATCAATCTCATCGAAAGATCGAACACCTCGTTTACATCACCATGGCTACCCCAGGATGCCTCCTCGCCGGATCGAGTCCAAACGCCGTTGCCGGAGCGGTGAGCATGGGGAGGAGAGTGGTGTCGGAGAGAAGAGCAAAGAGGAGGTGGCGGAGTCTGGTGGGTCAGGCGCTGATTGGCCATGGCGAGCAAGGAAGAAGAGAAAGAAGAAGGCAAGAAGAAGATATGAGCAAAATTTTCCAAAGAGTCAAATGGTCAAGTGACTCATAAAAGTTGAGCTATTATCTTGTACTTAGTCCCAAATAAGTAAAGACATGTATAAAGGCATGTTTGGCACGTTGTGGTTTTTCGAGCGGCTTAGTTAAATTGTGAATTTGAGCAATTCTGGGTTGAAGAGATTTGGTGTTTGGATGTCTGGCTTTTAGGTAGGCTGGTTGTAGCTTTGGAGATAGAAAATGTTTGAAATGCCCCCAATAATGGCTTGTTTAACACCATTTAACGCAATTAACAACATTTAACAACGACTAATGACAATTGTCCATTAATAGTGCGGGTCGAGTGCAGGCGTTGGGGAAGAAGAAGGGCAAGGGTGTGGTGGGGCGGGAGGGCGTGGTGGGCGGGGGTGAGCGAGCGGCGGCATCTTGAGCGGCAGGCGGTTCGTGCTCATGGGCTGTGCTTGACACAGCACGACCCGAATAATCCGCTCGTTAGTGAATTTTGGCCTTTTTTTTAAACCCTTTTTGACTGGTGGGTCTTTAAAAATAGCAAAAAAAAAATCCTGAAATTTTTCCTATAAATAGCCACCATAACCCTCTCATCCAGCACTCTTTCATTCTCCATTCTCTCTTGGAAATTGTGTTGTGCAAATTCAAATCCGTGTTGAGCTAATTTGGCAAATTTCAAAAAATATGTACCAAAATTTGAAAATTTCAATTTTCGGTAGTAAGTCAGTGAAAGAGGTACAATACTACCTTTGTAATACTTTTATTGTTAGTTCTTGTTATGCTAAGATGAAAGTAGTAATAGTGTTAGTTTCAATTTTGCAGTTTTCATTGTGGACAGTCCTTACGACAGCTTTTGCTCTTGGTGATTACGAACTTTCACCGGAGAAAATTGCATCCATAGAGGTCTCTGCGTGCCTCAAATCAACCGGAGGTTTCACCGGAGGAGCAAGGTGGAGTTCCGTCATCAAGCTCCACGACAGCATCAGGCTCAACGGTAACCAGAGCAAAGAGGTCGAGATCGTCTACATCGGCATTGTGGGAGAATTTCGACAGGACAACCAAACAAGATGCAGCAGGAAATGAGGTACCATATGCTATTTGTAAAATTTATCACCATGAATTATTTGTAAAGTCTACAGGTGGAACGGAGCACTTGCTTAGACATGCTACAAGATGTCGGACTAGGCAAGGATTGGTAATGAGGCGACGCAGCAATACAACTCGACGATGCGGTATCTAGTGAGACTATGATCCTCGGTAGCCCGCCAATCTCTCGTCATTTAATTGCTTCTGAGGATTTACCGTTAGACTTTGGTGAGTCTGCTTCTTTCCAAAATTACATTAGGACTGCACATAATTCTATATTTTCTTCCGTTTCTAGACAGACAACAACTAGGGATCTAGTGAAATACTATAATGAACGTTATAATAAAATAAAAGAACTATTCAGTACGTGCACATTTTCGATGACCCTGACCTCGGACATATGGAGTTAGACCTGGCCAAATGGGCGGCCCAGTGGTAAGCCCATGAGTTAATATATCTCGTGCTATCCATACTTGCACGTGATATGTTAACTGTTCATGTCTCTACGGTTTCCTCTGAGTCTGTTTTCAGTCATTCTGGAAGAATATTGGAGGAGAGGAACAAGTCTTATAGGTGAGATGGTGGAGATCCTTCTAACTGTGAAGGACTGGGAACAAGCTGATTCACGAACACAACACTCTGTGAAAAATCCAGAGTTATTGGAGATGTTAAAAAATCTGTATTTAGATAATGACACCGACACATAGAATAAGGATGTATCATGCATGTAGAATTGTAGAGCATAGGCTGTACTCTTTTTTCTTTGTCAAGGTTTTCTTATTTTTGAGTTTTTACTCAGCGAAAGTTTTAACGAGACAACCAGTTGGACATCAATAAAGCTCTTTATTACATTTTCAATATGATTGTCTATTTTTTTTCAATTTTTATGTTTATTTCTGAATTCTACATATTTTTCTATTTTTTATTTCTTTATTCTGATCAAACGGGCTAAATGAGCCACACTTAGTCCGACAGGCTAAATGGGCTCAAACCGGCTCACCACGGCACGAATACTCAACGGGTTGTGTCTGAACCACCACTCCAATCCGTAGGCCGACTTAGCACAATATAAATAGCAGTTGGACCAGAATGGACTATGCATACTCGAAAACTTCGTCGAGCCCGAAGCTCGCTTGCCTAGATCTAGGCGGATGATAAATTTTCCCTTTCTTTTTGGGGTCTCCACAAGTTGAGTTCGAGTGGCCATAAACCCTCGCCACCCGTCCCGTTCCTTCCCTTCCCTTCCCCTTCCCCTCGCAGGAACGCGAAGTCAAACCCTAGCCCCAGCTCCCTCCTTCCTCAATCCACGGTGCTTTCCGGTAAGAAATTTTCGTCAATCTTCTCTCGCGTGGTTCATGCCCCCTCTTACGGTTTGTATTGGGGAGCGAGCGATTTGGCTACTCTGTCAACAACTAGGGATCTAGTGAAATACTATAATGAACGTTATAATAAAATAAAGAACTATTTAGTACGTGCACATTTTCGATGGCCGACCTCGGACATATGGAGTTAGACACGGCCAAATGGCGGCCCGTGGTAAGCCCATGAGTTAATATATCTCGTGCTATCCATACTTGCACGTGATATGTTAACTATTCATGTCTCTACGGTTTCCTCGAGTCGCTTTGGTCTTTCGGAAGAATATTGGAGAGAGGAACAAGTCTTATAGGTGAGATGGTGGAGATCCTTCTACTGTGAAGGGTAGGAACAAGTCGATTCACGAACACAACACTCTGTAAAAATCCGAGTTATTGGAGATGTTCAAAAATCGTATTTAGATAATGACAGACACATAGAATAAGGATGTATCATGCATGTAGAATTGTAGAGCATAGTGTACTCTTTTTCTTTGTCAATTTCCTTATTTTGAGTTTTTACTCGTGAAAGTTTTAACGAGACAACCAGGTTGGACATTAATAAAGCTCTTTATTACATTTTCAATATGATTGTCTATTTTTTTCAAATTTTATGTTTATTTCAATTCTACATATTTTCTATTTTTTGTTTCTTTATTACGATCAAGCGGGCTAAATAGCCACACTTAGTCAACAGGCTAAATGGGCTCAAACCGCTCACCACGACGAATACTCAGACGGTGTGTTTGAACCACCACTCCAATTTGTAGGCCGACTTAGCATAATATAAATAGCAGTTGGACCAGAATAGACTATGCATACTCGAAAACTTACTGTGCCGAGCCCGACCGCCCGTTTGCCTAGATCTAGGCAGATGATAAATTTTCCTTCCTTTTTGGGTCTCCACAAGTTGAGTTCGAGTGGCCATAAACCCTCGCCACCCGTCCCCGTTCCCCTTCCCCTTTCCCCCTTCCCCTTCCCCTCGACCGAGGGAACGCGAAGTCAAACCCTAGCCCCAGCTCCCTCCTTCCTTCAATCAACAGCGCTTTCCGGTAAGAAATTTTCGTCAATCTTCTCTCGCGTGGTTCATGCCCCCTCTTTACGGTTTGTATTGGGGAGACGCGGGGCGATTTGGCTACCCTGTTTTTTTGGTTGCGTTGGTTGGAGGATCTGATTGGCGCTTCTTTGTTTGGTAGGTTTCAGCCGGGGAGGATGAGCAGGCGCTGGAGCAGGACGATCTATGTTGGGAACCTCCCCGGCGACATCCGGGAGAGGGAGGTGGAGGATCTCTTCTACAAGGTCAGGAATTTATTTGCTTGTATAATCTGTAAAAACTAAAAATAAGGAAGCTGCGTTAGGGCTATCTGATACTTCGCGGTCTTTAGACTCAATTCCGTGGTGTGGTTACCCTGCATATCTTAGATCTCTTGCTCCTAAAATTTAAGTCTTGTATGAATTGTGCTATTTAATGGGCTGTATTAAGGTGATAAACAAACAAACAAACAGAAAAGGCTACTGATTTGAAGACCATGGTGCCTCTGGCATTCTCCTAGTTGGTTTTCTAATGCTTTCTACAATCTCAAGTCAAGAAATATTGTTTTTTCGGGTATGATTTTGTGTAGGGTCTAATATAATCGACCTTGTTCTGTTCATGTAGTACGGCCATGTTGTTGATATTGACTTGAAGATTCCTCCGAGGCCGCCTGGTTATGCTTTTGTTGAGGTAATAGACTCCCAAAAACCTCCCTCATCCAAAAGGCCCTTTTGTTTTGTCCTCGAATAAGGCCTTTCTATTGCTAAATACTTCAGGTCACAAACTGCTAATACAAGCTACCATGCTAACTTTATAGTTTGAAGATCCTCGTGATGCTGAAGATGCAGTTGCTGGACGGGACGGCTACAACTTCGATGGACACCGTCTAAGGGTAATCGCATTAGATTAATATTTGATAACTTCTTTACGTCCATTGTCTTTTATTTGTCTGTCTAATGGCCACTTTTATGTGCAGGTGGAACCTGCTCATGGTGGGAGAGGTGGTTCCTCAATGACCGTTCAAGCAGCTTTGGTGGTGGAGGCGCCGTGGTGTGTCCAGACACTCAGAATACCGTGGTATAGTTTTTATCAATGCAGAACATTTATTTTTAATGTTCAGTTCTCTGCATGCAGCTTTAATCATTTGCAATATCGCACAGTTCGGGTTCTGGGCTGCCTTCTTCTGCATCATGGCAGGATTTAAAGGTTTGTCTGCAAGCACTCCTTTTCTTGATTTTTTCTGTGACGTGGATTTATTTCCTTTGAGGAACAGTAACACTATCTCAACAATTTCTGCTCAGGACCATATCACGAAGGGCTGGTGGCGTTTGTTTGCAGAAGTGTATCGTGAAGGCAGTGGTAAGCTGTATTTTGAGCCACAGCCTCAACTTTTAGTTAGTTTCCATATCTGCAATATCCATCATATACCTCTTAAGAAGCACATACATGTTGATATAGTTCTGGTGCTATTTTTATTTTGAAGCAAAAAGCCTTAATCCCAATTTTATGGCCAAAGTAGCAGCTCCAAGCCTCCAACCGTCAACTTACATGATGTTCCCCTAGGTGCCTGCCTAGACCGCCTAGGCGCTAAGCGTAGCCCTCCGCCTGAACCGCCTAGCTGATTTATCCCGCCTAGGCGGGCTAGGCAGCGATTAGCGCTAGGCGCTGGTCTGCCGTCCGACTAGCGCATAGGGAACACGGTTACTCTATACCAACAAGAATGCCACATAAAGTTTATAAATAGCTAAAGCCAATCCCAAGCAAAATTCTTATAACGGCTAACCCATTCAATTAGGTATGATTTTGTTTTTCTGGGATCCGACAATCAATTTAATGATTCCTAATCAAGTCCAAGAAACTGCTCTTTTACGTGGTTTTCTTATATACCTGAACTATTCCACAAAAGGTGCCCTTCATTCTATCAATTCTTGGAACTAGTGATTTGTCCCCTTTTGCTCCTGGTATGGTATATTCCATACCATCATAGTTTATGCTCTACTTCGAAGCATTTTTTCACTCTTTTGGTTGGGCGTCATTCTTATTTTCCTTTGGCAATATGGTACATGTGCAAAGCTACATGAAGCAATGAAGTTAATAATTCTTCCGTATAGTTTTTTAGTCACAAGATCTTGACCTATGTTTTATTTTGTTACAGGCACCATAGGGATTGTGGACTACACAAATCATGATGATATGAAATATGCCGTAAGTCCATATTTCAATACATTTTCTTGTATATTCTGGATTTGGCTAGTCTATAAGTATGAAGCATTACATTGTACAGTGTTTTCTGATACTCTCTGTAATCCATATGCTGTTCTACAGTACCTGATGCCTGATTTTGCATCGAATGACAATCTATTACTATTTACTGACCACCATTTGCAGATAAAGAAACTGAATGAATCTGAATTCAAGAATGCCTTTTCCCGAGGTGTTATAAGGGTAAACACTGCTGCTTGTTTCTGCTTCAGTCCTTGCAATCAGTTATGTGGTTAACCATGCACATGCACCTTCTTCTCTGTAGGTGAAGGAATATGATGGCAAGCGTGGCGCTCCTATTCACGTGGCGAAGCCCAAGTCATAGCCGCAGCAAAGCAGGAGCCTAAGGTCTGTTTATCAAATTCTGGTGTCCTTGGGTAACCTTATTGATAACTAACTTGTATTGAATATGATATGCAGCAAATCTCCCAGGGATCGCCGTTCAGCATCTAGATCCCGGTCAAGGTCTGTTTCTTCCCGTTCACGGTCAGCATCAAAAGGACATTCTCCATCAAGGTAACATACATCAATGTAATTAAATTTTCAATCCTTAAGTCAGATAGTACTTTCAGGAGCACAGCACATGTACCTGTTTGAAGAATATGTGATCTAATCTACCTACTTTTGTATCATAATTCCTATTGTGTTGGCCTATTCCGCTATTTGCAAAGAAGTCTGATGTGGTAATTTGGAAAAAAGTAATTAATGTATGATCTTCTAAATAAATCTTCATTGGCCTGAGAGGTTTTTTTACTGTTGCAGTACTACTATACTTCATTTGTTATCTAATCATTCTGTAGTAACTACTGTGCTGTTATTTCTGGCATCATCAATTATGTTTAATTTAACTTAGTTATGTTCCCAAACACATCTCCTACAATTTTGGCATGTTATACTATGTCATTTCTTGGGACTATCTTTCTCAAGTGCTCAGATTCTGTTATGAACAATACAAACTGCTTAGTCACTTGTATTTTTTTGAAGACTCGATTATCTCTTGATTTTATCTGGGATTGTGCGGTGATCTGGGGATTGCGCATTAGGATATTGAGGATGGGATTTGCTCAGTTTGCTACAATTCTGTTGGTTGTATGAGGTATGCTCACTTATTGAGAGCTTCTATGGAAAGCTAAACTCATCCAATTTTTGACCTAATGTACTGTAACTGATTACCATCAGAGCTTGGGCATAGCGCGTTGTTTGGAATTCTGGACATAAGAGCATTAAGGATTGACGGATTATGATGGTACAGTGACTAGGAATGTGCTTGGAGTTCAATGCTTGAGGAATGAGTTTTCTTTCTACCTCAGGCACGCTTCACATGGTTGTTGTAGCTTGCATGCTCTAACTGCATTCAATACCACATGTTTGTATTGCTGCATGCTTTGGACTTGCATAATTGAGTGTTTCTATTTTCCATGAGCTTCTTTGCTTTCATTCGGTTAGTCCAGTGTCAAGCGGCGACAAGGCTTTGGAATCAAGCTGTTAAAGCTGCATTTTGGATATTGAATTCAGTTGTTTCTGGAATTTTGTGCAGATCACCAGCAAGATCCAAATCAGCTTCTGTAAGTTTCGTTCATTATATTAAAACAAATATCCTTTTTTTGTTTTACTTATATTGTTGCTGCCCAAATGTTTCTACCCAGCGGCAAATGGTGAAGCAACAAGTCCCAAAAGCGGAGCCCAAGCAGGAGCCCATCTCGCTCACGGTCTCTTGATGTAAAATAATATTCCTTCTCCACATTTCATAACTTCTGCCATTACATGGTTTCTCTGACACTAATTTAATCACATTTTCAGGCAAGATCTGAATAGAAGTGATGTGCTGATGCTGATAGAGGAGTGAGCAATGTCTGAATATTTGTTATCCTCTATGTTGTTTGAGTACTATCGAAATGTTAGCAACACTGTGCGATGAGGTTTCTCCATTATATTAACATTATGAACTCGTATTGATGGGAACACCAAATTTAAGGACTATTATGGTGTAGCCTACAGCCAGGCTTGTTCCCATCGACTATTACTGTTTTGTTAAATGCTACTTTGTGGATTATGTTGATTAAAACTTGTCTGATTCTTGTGGATTTCCATGCAAGTTTTTCCCCTTGGGAACTGTATCCGTTGACGAGTTCAGGATTTCCATGCAAGTTTTATAGAAAATCCAAAGTCCAAGTCTTGATAATGTCGTCGTAGCATGCAGCTCTTTGGAAAATATATCGAGTATCAAAAGTCCTCCTCTCATCCGGTGTCATGCGACGGCTCATAAAGCACAAGGTGCAGGAGCGAAGTCGATCGCGGCAACAGGTCGAAGAAGATGATGAAACTGACATGAATAGAGAGAGCTGTCAAATCAAGTCGAATAGGAATAGGTGGAAGCATGGCGGCGCAGATCGTAGCCCAAGACGGCGGCGACGCAGTGCAAAAGAAGCGCAACGAATGCACAGTGCAAAAGAAGCGCAACGCAATGCACAACAAGCGCAACAGAGGCGTAGTGCAGAAGAAGAGCGACGCAATGCACAAGAAGTACAACGAAGACGCAGTGTGGAAGAAGCGCGACAGCCTTGAAAGCTTGGAGCGGTGGATCTGCAACGACTCGAAGAAAATAGCAGCGGGAGCGGCTGCTGCTGCCATGCATAAGGCAATTCCTATGACTGACAATAAATTTGTGGACTCGCATGGCTAAGACGAACTAAAAAATTGAGTACTACGGACTTGGATGGACGCAGCGGAAGAAAAATAACACAAAGGAGGAAACTCCTAAAGATAACTAGCAGAAACGGCTCTTAACAATGGAAGAAGTCGAGTGAAGAAGCCATTGCAGAAACCAAAGTGGAGCTGGAGAAGCCATTGCAGAAAACCGAAGCCGGAGCCAGGGAAAACAAGGGAAGTCGGAGCAGCTTCGGCTTGATCGGAGCCAGGGAAAGCCAGGGAAGCCGGAGCAGCTTCGGCTTGATCGGGTTAAAACGGATCTTGACCTCTCTGCCTCTCCGCCTCTGTCGTCCAATCCTCCAACCCAACCAGACTCCTCAAGACGAAGCGGCGATGAGTTCCTCCAGAGGCGGCGGCCGAGGGAAGGCGAAGTCGGCAAAGGCGGTGTCGCGGTCGTCCAAGGCCGGGCTCCAGTTCCCCGTCGACCGCATCGCGCGGTGCCTCAATGCCGGAGGAACCACGGGAGCGATGCAAAGGAGGATGACGAGGACATGCTGCCGGCAGGGCCCCGAGCGGATGCGCGCGGAGAGGCGCCTTCTTCCGGCGGGTTCTTGATCTGGAAGACGTCTCCTCGGCTTCGGCGACTGCGAGCTCCGCAAGGCCAGTCGGCGGATCCAAGCGAGGAAGAGCAGGAGAGGCCCGAGGCCCGGGTGCTCCACCGGATCTGATGGTGATTGGCACGGGACCGGCATCGGAGGCGGACTGGTGACCGTCGAGGCTCGGTGGCGAGCTGCAGGCGGCCGACGGGGCGGATCAGACGAGGCGGATCCGACGAGGCGGCGGCGGTGGGTGCGCGAAGGTACCTTGACGGAGTTACGCCGAGGCAAGCCGAGGCGAGGCGTCCGATCCGGCGTAGATCCGATCGACGCGGATCTCGCGGCGTACGCACCGGATCGCGCTACTGCGCGGCGGCCGTGGGGGAGCACGCGGCGACGGCCATCTACGGCGGCTCGTCGATCACGGCCGTGGCGCACTACGTCTTGATGGAGCTCAAGGCCGCCCTGGCGAGAGGCCGCCCCTGGGAGTCTAGATCGGTCCTCCCGGGGGCGTCAGCGGCTGCGGCGTCGGCGGGTAGAAGCTAGGAGGCAGCGCAGGTAATAAACCTTTGCTCTGATACCATGTTATGAATTGTGTGTATATTATTGAAGAGGCCCAATGGGCGATATATATAGGAGTACATGTACAGATAAGGATATGTTAGAAATAGATTCTATCTCTAACATATCTCTAACACCTTATCTCTAACATATCTCTAACATGTACATCTTTGCATATTGATGAATGTTTTCACTGTAAATTATTTCTCCGTGGTTTTCCTTTATGTTGTGTGTTCACAATGTGGATGTTATGGATGTGTGACTTTCGTATCTCCTTTTCATTGTTATTGTTGCGTTTGTGTTTGCCATGAATTTTCTTCTGTCACAAGTGTATATAAAGTGCGCTTGTTGCACTAGTGAAAATGTTTGACTTTGTGCACATTTGTATACATCAACTTCTGTTCACAATTGAGGGTATTTTGCCTTGTGCACTAGCATGGGATTCACTGCAGACAGCCATCATACTCTGATCTACAATTTTTGAAGAAAAAGAGTTTTCTGTTTAAGTTGATTCCCACAACATTTTGTGTCCCTTGCATGACAGATGGGGGTGGCGTCAGTGGTTCATTTGAAAGTATTTCCAGCTAAACCTTACAGATGTGGGAAGAGAAGTGTTTCCAATGTTGCTGTCATGTCTGATTATGCATCCCTGGGAGCTCCAGATCCTGAAGAAGAAAGAGAGATTGATAACTTAACAAGTATGCAAGCCGCTCGTCCTGCTTCCAGAGACAGGCGGTTTTGTTTTCCTCAGAGTGTTCGTGATGTTGTGTTATGAAGTGGTGAAATTGTATGTTTCTGGTACTTATCAGTTTTCTGTACCTCCCATATCGTTTTTCACTCCCAGTTGTCACATTTTTTTGTGTACCTTTTCAGATGGTTGATGATGTCAAATATACAGTATCCCATGTCGTGGAGCCTATGGAGCGGAGTTTTTCGAAGATAAATCAGGCACTTCATCAAATATCTGAAAATGTCAAGCAGATTGAGAAGCAAAAGAGGAAGGCCAAGGACGATAGCTATCTCATTCCCCTGGAACCATGGTCAGAGGTATTTTCAGAAGCTCATGATCATGTTTCCGGTGGCAGTGTTAGTGACAGTGGATTAGCTAGGAAAAGGCACAACAAAAATACAAAAAAGGCATCGTCGTCTCTGAAACTATTCGAATTCAGATTTGGTAGATGGTTCTAGCAGTCAGCCACTAGTGGTGGGTTAATGGATTTTGATTTTGACCTACAAGGGGCTATCGTTTACCCAGAAGTTCATACATCATAGAACACTGAGGCAAAATAGCGACAATTCCGACAACTAACAGTTCGCAGGAGGATGGCTTCGGAGCTTCAATTTCCGTCCCTACTTCCTCTTGTTTATACCTGCCCCTGCCCTGCCCCTGCCCCTTGTCACTTTCAGGAGGATGATGTTACATGTTTTTTTATTAAAAATTTTTTATGAGAGCGGTTGTGAGACCATCCACTCGGTCATAGCATCACAAACAAAATAAACCGAGACTCGAGACATGTATACTTTCCAGAAAAGCAGTATACACACCTCTTTACAAAAAGTCATGCATCAATTCCATTCCTTCACATAGAACCGAAGCAAAAGCACAAACCAGAAGATAAACTAAATAAAGGATAGTTATTACAAAAGAGAGGCCGACCGGCTAATACATATAAATACAAAAATAAACAGCGGAAGCAAAAGTGTCATAAGATGGCCATAAACAAAAGAGCCAATCAGTGTGCCTTTAACCCACAAGGCAACCGACCGGACCGCCAAGCTAATCGTCGAACCCGCATCACATTTCACAAAAGTGAGACCCTTAGAGCTCACCTTCCTCCTCTGCAACAAATAGTTAAGCAAAGCAAATGAGTACAAAAATTGCACTCCGCAAGACTTACGTGTAGAATAACAGACCTATACATATGCTACATGCAAGCTTATTTAAGTGGAGGCTGTATGTTTCATTTTCGGTACAAAGCAATCTTTATTTGCAATAATGTAGTACATTTAAAAGCAAGTTGATAAATCTGTTTTTATGGTTCAAATAACAGTAAATGACAATAATAATAACAATAGATAGAGGACAGCAACAATCCTAGAAGTGACTAAACCATTAGTCACCACAACAATAGCATGAATTACCCATTCATACCAACCATGTCAAATTTTAATGAAAAAGGTTGTGGTCTAGTTCTTGCATTACCTTACCAAGCATGTCCATAACCTAGGACGAGGCTATTTGAATAGTTTTATCCCTACAGGGGTGTATCAATGTACCCACACGCCAGACCGCCTTTTTGCCAAGCTATTAAGCACACTTCCTTAGGTATGCCGGCACGGCTAAGTCCTACGAGACATTTCCAATATTGTGTATTAACTACGAGTCGCCCGTATGGATAGAAACCCATACGTTGTGTCGAAGTCATCGTAAAGCCTCGGTTAACTACCCCTCACGGGTAAAGCCTTGGACAACTACGACACCCCTCGAGGTGGAGAGCCTACCCGGAATCTCCACCACCGCACACCCAACACAAGAACACAGATCCTTTTTCACACCACACACACCACCTCCTCCTGCGACTCGGAGCTAACACACGCCAAAATACTAAGTCAAGAGAGGTCCCATATCCCTCTCGTGTGGTTAGCACGTAAAAGCGCTTGGCTTAGTGACACAAGTAACTCGGTCCTTGATGACCTAGGCACCATTCCATTCACACCAACAGATCACACCAACATACCATTGTGCCCAAGTCTAAAATAATTTTATTTTCAGTTTTTGACTTTACAAAGTAACCAAGCACAAGTGTTGGACATAATGGAATAATAAATAGATGTGTGATCAAGATCATCGACTAAATCGATGATCGCCCATTACTACCGAAACTAAGCATTTCTAAGCAATTTCAAATCGTAATTTACTAAGTGACAAGAGCTCATCCATCGAACTCAAATCACAGCAAATAACCTAGGCTCATGGTAGTAGAGGATAATCAATTCCTACAGATTATGCAACTATAGGATCCACTAATCATAATTTAACACAACATAGCAATGCATACATACAAGTTGCAAATAATATATTAGACTTGAAAAATACTGAGATTAACATGATCAAACTACTTGCCTGGTTGCTGCTGTTCAAGATGTTGCGGAGGATCACTTAGGTTATCAATGTGCTCTTCGGAACCTAACGAGAAAGCGAAAAAGAACCGATAAGAACGAAGAAAACACAAAAACTCAACATCAAACTTTCTCCGAATGCTTTGAAAATTTTACAGAAGCAAGAGCATGATTTATAAGGAATTTAGCAATAAGAACCAATTGATTTGGATTCTTAATACAAAAGATATGAGCAAAACAAATCTGCCCACTCTTATAAATCACAAATGCTACTATTCATTGCAACTAAAATTTTTGCAAAAATTTCTGCAGCTATAATGAGGTTAGAAATATTTTTGGATTAAAGTTTAGTTAAAAACATAACTACCAAAATTTGAATCAACCGAAAAGGAATTAAAATGAAATAGTTATGCATTTTACAAGTTAATTTTATTTTTCAGTTGACAAATAATCCTCTTGGGAAAAATCTGAGATTAAATCGACGTGGACGAACTTGGACTGTTGATCTTGGATCCAACAGTCCAAGTCCACGGGACAGCGCGCGCTCCAGCGGCTCACAAACCCCACCGTTAGATTTATATCCAACGGTCCACGTGGATGGAGACGTTCGGATGGTCCGAACGTTCACACGCACATGAGCCTTTGATCTTGAGATGGACGGCTCACAACGATGGAACCCTCGACCGGTCCGAACGTTCACGCGAACCTGAGCTGTAGATTCGAAGTCCAATGGCCCACGCGCGCAGAGCACAGCGCGCGCGCGGCTCATGCATTCACCATTGGATTTAGATCCAACGGTCCATGTGGATCGAGACGTTCGGATGGTCCAAACGTTTACTCGAACCTGAGCAGTTGATCTAAAATCCTACGGTACACATGAATCACCGCGTTCGGATGGTCCGAACGTTCACGCGATTGTGGACTGTTGATCCAAGGATCGACGGTCCACAGCGAACCACGTTCAAAATGTTCGCGCCCAGTTCAACCGACAAAACTCAACGGCGAAAGGAGGCTCACCGCCGGCGACTCTGGTCATGGCGGTGCGAGCAAAAGCCCAAAATGGGTCCGCAATAGCTTTACGCACATAATGTGACCAAAATCACGGCTGCGGCGGTCTAGAACGCCGGCAAGCCGGAGTTTACAGAGGTGACAAAAATGGCCGAAAAACGAAAAATGCAAAGAAGCTCTGCTGCGGTCCAAGTAAGCGTGTGCCAAGCAACTAGGGACTAATGTGGAGTTACCTGGGAACGGGAAAAACACAGAGAAAGGTTGAAGCTGCTCCGGTGACGAAAAAGGGTGCTTCGGCCGAAAATGGGGATTCTCCAATTCAGCCAAGCCCTTAGGAAGATAAATGAAATTGAACGAGGGTTAAGCTCAAGAGAAACAAGAAGGAGCAGAGGAAGTAAGAATTGGAGGGAGAGAGTCACTGCTGTACCGCCTTCACCGAAAGCTTGAAGCTCGGCAATGGCGGCCAAAATGGTTTCGGATGAATGCAGCTCAAACAAACACTGAAGTGCTATCTAGAGTTGCGGAGATGCTAAAGGAAGTCAAAGGGGAAGCAATAGAGCTTAAATAGAGTAATAGCAGAGAGCAACGACAATAAACCCTCTCGGGTCAAACCTGCCATGAGAGCACTTGAGAGCGACGGGAGCAGTTGAGCAATGGACTTTTGAGGGCGATGCACGACGGGCAATTAATGCGAGCAGAAAGAGCCGTTTAAAGGTGGTCACCGAGGTGACACTACGCTGCTCCAGGTCCTGCACACGCCATGGTTTTTGACTCAATCGCACGCTTGCCCAGACGTGAGGAAGGAGACGACGCGGCCGCCGTTGGATTGAAATCGGACGGTTCCAATGAACGGGACGATTGGAGCGGTCCGAACGTTCCCTTCAATCCAGGCCGTTATCTCCAAATCGGACGGTTCAATTGAACGAGACGATCGACCGGTCCAAACGTTCACTTCAATCCAGGCCGTTGATCTAAGATCCAACGACTCTCGTTGGTCGAAACGTTCGGATGGTCCGAACGTTCACACGCATATGAGTCGTTGATCTCAGATCCAACGATCCACGATAGTCGCGCCCGAGCGACTGCGCCGGGTGCAGTTAGTTTACTGAACCAAGTCACTTGGCTCGAGCCCGAGTCTGACTCGCACCCAATGAACAGTGAAAACCAGCTAGGGTTTGAATTAAACAGCTGATTTTTGAAGGATTTGCTTAAGGTAGCAAACCAGCTCCAAAAATTATAAAATTTTAACGAAAGGTTCCTAACTTAAGGATTAACCTTACATAAAATTTCCAGAGATTTTCATGCATTGCATTCCTCTCCAGAAATGCCAGAAGGTTGGAGTTAGAGTTTGAACAAGCTTTGACTGGGTTTGACTTGCCCCCCAGAAATTATCAAATAATTTCTAAAAATTATAAAATAATTCAGAGGTGTTACCAAGTCTTCCCTAAAGCTCAGGAAAATATTTACATTGGTTTGGCACAAGATCTTTGCGAAGGAGGTTTTTGATTGGAGTCAATTGAGGATTTTGATTTTTTATTTCCATAATTCCTTTACAAGGATTACAGAAATACTCAAGGACTTCAAGATGTAAGAAAAGTTTTAATTTCTACTCATTTTCTTACATTTGAAGTAAGGACTTAGAATTGGGACGTTACAGCGGCCTTGTTTAGTAACCTTGACTAGGCAAAAATATTAATCCCCGACAATTACTGATGTAACCCTCCCTAAGTTTCTTCGAATTAACATACATAAAGAGAGAGATTTGTATGACTGAACATGTTTCAAATCGGTAAAACGAAATTGAACGGTCCTATTGTTGGTTTGCTCTTATCTTTAAAGCCAAAAAAAAAGCTCTGAGAGCTCGCACATTCATGTGTAGTATCACTACATGGTTCACTTTTCTATTATCGAGTGAAGGCATCGATCGAATTACTATACTAGTTGAAAGAGAGCAGTTATTGTAGGCTATAGCAGTGTAACTTTTACACCTCAACAAGCATGTACTCCTATCTTAACGAAATATATTGTAAAAAATATCCATCATGAGAATATTAGCTGCTCTTTTCAGTTCCGATTGAGATCTGAATTCTTGGCTGAGGTGTTGTGGTTGACGTTAGAAGAATTTATTGATGGGGTTGATTCCTTACAAAATTATAAGCACAGCCAAAGCTACTACACCGGGGCTCTGCACGGGGATCCATACCCCGCATCTCCAAGATTTCCCATTACTTTTTTCAACAATGACGCGTGATCCGTTCTTTTTTGGATGTAGCAAACCAAGACATAGAAGCTAGCGTACAGCAAGGCCAAGCCCAAGCCCGCCCAAAAAATGAGCCGAAATAAGTACAAGTAGCTAAACTATAGACGAGTACAATCAAATGAGCAGCAAATGCCACCAAAGGTCTTTTTGCAGAACTGCAGAAAATCATTACAGAAAATTTATGAACATGGCAGACGGAAAATACCTCTGGAACTAATGCGAGTTAACAAAAGGTAAATGTCAGTAGTAATTCAGTAGCGGTAAATGTCAGTAGTTCAGTACCACTACGCCTAACCTTCTAGGTGCATCCCTCAGTTACAAATTGCTCAACCATACTCAAGATTTTATTTCCCCATCCCTTTCTTTCATGCCAATCAAATCCCTAAATAAGAAAGCTTTACAGAAATCTGGTAGCAGTTACATCATTCAACACCAGCAGCTTCAGGCTACAGACTGACAACTCTCCAGTTTCTCAGGGAGTACATACATTTCCCATTTCCTATCCTTGCCAGCAACATCCACAAATGAAGAACGGTTTTGGACAATGCCCCGATAATGTATATTGATGTGATTTAGTCAAACTATCTTTCCAAAATGAAAATGATCTGTATCCAATGAAAATGATCTGTATCCATTAGTCAGCCCTCAGCCTTAAGATTTCCTTCACTGTTCTCGTCCGAAAATATTTCATGTTATCCTGCAGTTGAAACACAGCTCATTTGGATAAGCATTGCACTGTATAATCACCTCAAAACAGACTGGAGCTTACACCCCTTTTATACTTAGGTCAAGATGTGTAACAAAAGCTTATGTGCTGATGTCTAGAACAAGTGAGAACAGATCCATTGCTTCCCTCTCTTACGATGCTCCGTGGTTCCCACGTCCAAGTCTTAAAAAATTGCCCAAAAAATTGGAGGTGTAGGTATAGGCGTACAGCCAGGTAAAATTTCAAGGTCAAACTTGATTTCATTTTTAAGATACGAAAAAGATAAATTCTGCATGAATAGTGATTTCCACTGATCATCACTATTCATTTTCGCTGCCAGTCAATTTCATGTCTTCCAAATGTGATAGCCTGATCTTGAAATTTTACATGGATATAGAATGTGCCTCCCCCATGGATTGAAATCCCGGCCGGTAACCGCCGGTTACCGGCCGGTAACCGGTTTACCGGTGGAGGCCGGGATTTGAAATCCCGGCCGGTTTTTCCGGAGTTTGCAAATTCAAATTTCAAATTTCCAATTTCGATTGATTTTTAAGCAAAATTTAACGAAATTCGACCGGGAAAAACCGGTAACCGGTCGGTTACCGGTACCAGCCGCCGGCCGGTAACTGCGCCGGTACCGGTTTTTGAATCCCTGGCCTCCCCTACATCTCCAATTTTTTTGGGGAATTTTTTAAAGATTTTAGACGTGGGAAGCACCGTGAGAGGGGCAACTATATGATATTTCCCCCCATAACAAGCATCTTCATACACACCTTAAACTTACACTCTTAAGTCTCTAACACAGGCCAAATCCAAATTGCTAAGTGCTAGACAACAGAGTATTCAGTCAGCTCAAATTTGGCAGATTTAATTTACTCACCTGACTAAAAGATAATCCCAGTCCTCTGCTGTGGAAATCAATGTACTTGAGCATAAACATACCACAATCCCACCTGTAACAAAAAAAAAGATGCCTGTGTCAATCAAAATTATACTTTTGTCCATTTGTCATAAATATATGTATGTACTTGAGTTACAAAAAATACTCTGCACACGATCATCCAACTAAACATGGATTCAAACAAAACACAGCAGATAAATGCTGAAAGTTTACTAATGATAATATTCAGCAAATTATGGTTGTATCAAACTATCAATCGAATGTGCACCATAATACTGAATTATACAGGAAATGAACATTAGTATAAACAATACATACCCATTCTGCTGTAAAGGAATATAATCAACTAATTCTTTCTGCCAAGAACTTATGTCGATTTCTTTATTACTCTTGTCCTTCACTTCCTCCGCAATATATCTAGCCTGTATGTGGCATACAGAAGAAGTACCGTTAAGTTGCACTCAATCTGTAAGTATGTAACAAATTGAACAAGCCTACCAACATATAATCTAATATTTTTCTTGTATTTATGACAGATTGATAGAACCAGGTCCATGTGAATTCCCCCAGAGCATAACACATGTACTGAGGTCCATAACCATATAGTTTTTCACTAATTTTAACATATGAGAATTGGAAGAGGTATACCAAAAGTTATGCTTAAATCAAACAACAGAAAGCCTAATGTTTGTGTAGTTAACAACCCATATCAGAAAATCAGAATGCAAAAAATAGTAGTAAATGGGCATTCTATTTTCTGGCTGTTCCAAGTGGAATTTTAAACTGGCGGCATCAGTTAAGCTTACCAGTACTCCTGGTACACGACGATCCATGCTGCCAAGAGAATCAAGATATTGGAATGTCTTTTCCTTCATGTTTATAATTGCTAAACACCAATGCATATCTTTATGTACAGGGACAAAGATCTGAAAAATAAATTCCGAAGATAAGTTGAACATGAGAAATAAGCATGTCAAAGAGAAAGGGTGGCAACAACAGAAAAAATAAAGAATGCAACATCCACTTTACTTTATCACACCCAATGAGCTCATAACCCAACTTCCTTCGGGTAGTCCATCTTTTAACAGATTTGTAGTCATAGCCATTTTTTCCACAAGCAAGCTGAGCAACAATTCAAAAGTTCAATGAGGCTTAATTATATGATGATAAATTTTATCCACAAATGAAAACCAAAGGCTAAAATGCATGATAAAAGATCTGACATAAGTGCATTATGGTGAGTGGTGACTAAATAATACCATGCAAGCATTTATGCCTAAAAGTAAGGACAAAGAATATTAACCAATGCTAAAGTGAATGTAACTTGTAATAACATATAAAACAGAGGCCCACAACGTCATTTCCTTGAAACTTTTTGGTGCCAGCCAACCAACAAAAGGAAAACAAACAATGAAACGAGGATAGCTTGAAAAAATGTCAAAACATATATATAGCCATTTCCAAACAATGGTCCCAAATCAAGTAATAGCGCAACCCACAAAACCCAAGAAAGGCAAACAGAGAGCTACTCCTCCATTTACAAATGTTTGTCACCATAGCATGCGTGCAGTGAAATTTTCCTGATTTTGAATGCAAATATACATAAAACTATATAGATGGTTCAAATCAAAATGATAGCAGTAGATATGCCATAAAAACAACCTAATGTATGTCAAACAAAGGTCCCAAATCAAGTAATAATACAATCTAACAAATCCAGGAGGGCAATTAGGCAACTACTCCCTCCGTTTACAAACGTATGTCACTGTGGTATACATGCATTCAAACTTTCCTAATTTTAACTACTAAAGAAGTATCTAGATCAGCCACATGAAAGGGATAGCACTAGATCAGCTTTAAAATAATACTTCCATAATATTAAAGTTTTGTGAGCCTTTGCTAATATATATCATTACAAGAATTAGCAGCCAAAGGTACACCTTGAAGACTGCACAATTTCGAAAATGACATACATAAACAGAGGGGATCATACCCTAAGTGATACATGTCCATAACTTAATAACAGCACTAAAATATAATATAGTATTCTTGGAATGCTGATAACTATATATCGCTCATAAGGCCCATTTCAGCAAATCCTAAACCAACACTTGACTAGAAGTAAAGCTAAAACATACGAAGTTATGAAGCACAGAAAAGTAAAAAGGGATGAAAATATTTAATATGACATTCTGCAGATGCAACAGGTGAAAGCAAAAGAAGCATATCATCTAACCTTCTTATAGAAAAATGTATTAAAGAAATGGCATCTCAAAAACCTTTTTGGTTCTCTTATTTCCCTCTCCTTTAACAATTCAAGGTACAAATTAATGACCTGCAGGTAAGAGAAATCCTTGTCCTCATTACATATAGAGATATAGTCATCACTGATAAGTAATAATTGAAGTTTTGTTTAGTATATTTTAGATGAATATTTACCTCATCATTTAACCAGCCACCCGGTCTCAAGCACCGGAATTTCTCTCTGCTAACCTCAATGTTCGAAGACTCATGCAGCACTAGGACTTCGCTACTGTGAGGAAGAAAGAGAGATGGTCAGTTGTGTTAAGGTATAAAGAAAGCTTCAAATAACATGCAAACAGGGTTGTCAAAAGTACCTCGAACCACTACCGTACAAACAGTCATGAACTTCATTTTCCTCCTCAGCAGTGAGAGGTATAAAGAGTTCAGACAGATCCTGGAATAGTGAAAGGTCAACATACACAAACCAAGGCAGGTGAATCAAACATGCACTAAAAAAAAGGAAAAAAGAACTCTTTGGTTACGCACATACCCCCAAAAAAAAAACTCTTATATTCCATGGTGCCTCTTTTAAATTTTGAAGAGGTAAAAAAAACACCAGGAATAAGCATTATATCAAGACATTCTTACATGTCCTCCTTTCTTTCGGACAATTTAAAACATGTCTTTAGGTTGTGCGACACTAGTTTCCTCAAAAGCCTAATGCAAGTCAGAAATCATCAAATTGTCTACTCTTGCAACATGAGACAATTCCGAAACAACTCACTTAAAATGCAAATGTTCCAGAGCTCTCGTTCCATCAAAGCCCCATTAATTTAACGCAAGACGCAAACTTTATCAACCATAATCTTCCTATTCACTCAGCATGACAACATCAAACCAGAAAAGTGCTAACAAAACATACATCCTTGGGTGCCTCGGCCGACTTGCGCAGCTCAGCGAGCTTCTCCTCTGTGAGCCTCACCTCCACCCCGAGCTTGTCCAACCTCGGATCGTACTGTCTCGTCCTCTCGAAGGCCTCCGTGTAGTACGGTTTTTTCTTCTCCCGTGGAGGCGCCGCCGCCTCCAAGGCGGCCTTCCTCGGGTCCCCAACTCTCCGGCCCACCACCCTGTAGCCTATATCCACGTCGTCCCTGATGACCGCCGTGAGATCCCGCGACGCATCGACCCACTCCCTGTACACCCCCAGGCCGTCGTCCCTGGGCCGCCAGCCCAGAAAGCCAGAGAGGAAGTTACCCATGTCGAACGCGGCGGAACTCGCCTCCGGCGGGGGCCCGAAGAAGGGTAAGCGGAAGGCGAAGGGGCGGAAGCGGCGGTGGCGCTGCGGGCCGTGGAAGTGGCGGGGACGGGGAGAGCCGGCGAGGTGGCGCTTGCGGCGGTGGAAGAGGAGGTCCGCGGCGGCGGTCATGGCAGGGAGGAGAGGGTCAGGGCCATGGGAGGTGGGGGTCAGTAGAGGAGCATGCTTGAAGGGGAAACCCTAGGTTAGGTTCGATGGTGTTACCGTTCATGGGGTTTGCGAGCTCGACGCGAGGGGGAAGATGGCCAACTGCTTCTTCTCCCCCTCGAAATGTTTAGAAATTAGAAGTAGGTCCTCGTTTGGAAAAGAAAACAGACAGAGGTAGCCGGATTGTCCGTGTCGGCCGGGCTGGCTTGAGCTATGGCACAACCTGCATTGTTCATAGGTTTGATTGGCACAATATGTATAATGCTGAGTTATGTCAAACACAGTATGAGCCTGGAATGACACGTCGGCCCGATTGCGGAGAGAGCGAGGAGGAGAGGGCAGGGCGAGCGAGGGCGGCTTCGACGGCACGAGGCCGGCACCGAGGAGGAGGTTGGCGCGAAGAGGGAGAAGAGGGACCGGGAGGAGGAGGCCGACGCACGACATCATGAGTGGAGGGAGAAGAGGGGCCGGGAGGAGGAGGCCGCCGCGCGACATCATGCGTAGACACCGAGGAAGAGGGTGGCAACGACGGCGGTGGTGGAACTGAGGCCAAGCGACGGTGCTAAGACATCACCAACGCAGCGGTGGGGCAGCGGCATCGAGACGAGCACGACGACGATGGAGGTGGCGAGGCCGAGCGCGACGGTGGTGGAGGCGGCAAGATCCGGCAGTGTCTAGCCATATCTGGGTCAACTCGGCTGGAGAAAGGAGGAGGGAGATGTTGCTGGTGGAGGGAAGAAGATAGGAAGAGAAAGAGAGAAGAAGAAAGGGAAAGGGAATCGAAGGCAGGAGAGAAAGAAGTAAAAAGAGGGAAAGGAAAGGAGAAAATAAAAAGAAAGAAAGGAGAAAAAGGGAAAATAAAAGAGAAAGAAGATAAAAAAGAAGAAAAAGACATTCATATGTATTTCTGAATTTTACATATTTTATAATAAATAAAAAATTATGATTTTTTTTTAAAAAATATGATTTTTTTTTTAGATTTTCGGGTTAAGTGGGTCATAACAGTCTGTTGGGCCAAATGGGCTTGGACGGGCACGACACGAGTGGCCTTCGGGCCGTGCTTGGGTCGCCACCCAGATATATAGGCCGGCACGGCACGACTCATTTTATTTGCGAGCCGGAACGAGTCGTGTCGAGATGGGTCGTGTTTGGTTATGCCCGTATTGGGCCGGGATATGCCGCACATTTGGGCGTATCTGAAACCCGGTGATTTTACGCCTCCCACCAAGTGTAGCAATTTTAGAAGATTTACATCATGAAACATATTCTTAAAGTGTATTAGTGTACGGGTGAATAGAAATGCTTTTTATGATAATAGTGATGCACATAAAAGAGAGATAATAGAGAGGGTGGTGAGAACGGAGATCAACAGCAATGTGACAATGCTGTCGTCCACTCAGTCAAACATGGCATATTGGAGAAGAGATTGGTGTTCCCGTCCAACATACCAAGAACATGCATGCCTCAACTATTTTTTTGCGAGGGAGGTATGCCTCAGCTTGACACAGTGGAAAGCTGTAATCCATCTTCTGCACGAGCCTTGCTTAGGAGATTTTGCATTAAAAAAAAATTCTTTACACAACTACCCAACCAATCAAATAGCCCACCTTAAAGATTCTATCAAAAAAAACATGTGACGAGAATAATAATTATCAATTAATTAAGTTATTTATTTATAATATTTATTATTATAGATAATAATAGCTATTATACAACCTTCAACGGTACCCTTTAATATTAACAATAAGAGAGATCATACACACTTAATGGTCGTAAGCTATTCTACGATTACCCTGTATGGTCGTAAGGTCTTCTACGATCACTTATCGATTGTAAGTTCTATTATGATCATATTATGATTGTAAGTTCTTCTACGACCATCAATTAATCGTAAGTCCTACTATAATTATCTCATTATCGTAAGTCTTACTACGACCAGATCAACTACTACCACCTTATAATCGATAAAGCCTACAAACATGTGGACCTAATCGACTAAGGATATTTGTGTGTTGTGTTTAATACACACAGTAGTTAGGCCCTGTTTGGTACGGCTCTGCTCCAATTTTTTACAGCTCCAACTCCAGCTTCACTCTTGGATCCACTCCTATGAGAAGTTGGAGTAGTCTCTGAGGTGTTTGGTTAGAAAGTTAACTCACTCGGGAATGAGAAAAATCTTTGTTAAAGACTATACTACCCTTGTTTTATTGGATGGGCGAGGGGTTTTATTGGATGGCATTTGGTGGGTAATTTTATCTTAATTTTAGGGTATTTTAAGAATCGGATGGCTGCTCCATGCGGGAGCGACCTTCTCGACTCTGAAAAAATACACTACAGCCTGCTCCAGATTCTCAAACTCCAAATTCAATTTTTTGTTGGAGCTGGACCGTTTGGCATGGCTCCACCTATTCCAACTAAGAAGCTGGGAGTTGGAGCCATACCAAACAGACCAATATACGTCGTTATTCCCTAAGATAACTACATGTATTAAATCTATGTCTCTGACATAACTACAAGGCGACGTGGGGGTATGTCTCTAACAATAACCACCTTTAAACATGCGAATTGCATCAAACGACAAGGTGCTTCTTGACGTAGACAACTGTCACATCTTCATGCACTATATAATGAGTAAAGTCGGTGGACAGAGGAGGAGGACAGATGATCAATGTCGAACCCGGGAGTAACACCCCCAAATCCTCTATGTATTTCTGAACTAGTATCATGATCAGTAGCTAGTTTACACAGTAAATAAATATGGTAACATCCATAATTCGTAAAACTTTATTAATAAATATCAGACTTTATTACAAAAGAGGCTTACAAGCCAACAATAAAGAACACATCGGAAGACGAAGAAATAGTAGTAGAGCCCAGCTAATCTACCACAGATAATCGACTGGGGTAGCGGCCTAGTCGTCGAGATCCACACCAGTAGCAAAGTTCTTCTCCTCCGAACAATATTTTCATTAAGCAAGGGTGAGCACAAACAACCGTGCTCCGCAAGTTACACCCATAACAGAGTTAATACATGCATGGATATTATCAAAGGAAGGCTTATAGGGTTATTTGTGCAAAAACAATATTTGACATTTTAAATATGTGGATATCATGGGGATATGCTCCAGATCTTAGGATGATGTGACAATTGACAATGGCGCTAAAGGTTTATCGTTTCACGTGTTTTCGGCAAAGTTTCAGGGCTATCAGGCCTCAGGCGGTCTGACCGGCCTAAGGACGGTCCGACCGGCCACCCTTGGCGGTTGGACCGGCCGGTGGCAGTCCGACCAACCATAGTGGCGGTCGGACCGGCCAACTTCAGAAAGTGGTTTTTTGAGCTGGGCCAAAAATAGAGGGTGCAAGCAAGAGAGTGGATTCTATTGCACTTGGTCTCATAATTTTTGGAGTCTCCAGTCAAAAGTTCTATTCGTTTGAAAATTCCAGTAGGTTTCGGAATTTCAGAGGTTGAAATCGGCTAAGTCCCAACTAGCGGTCTGACCGGCCAATAGGTGGCGGCCGACCGCGAGTGAAGCGATCCGACCGCCATGGCGCGATCGACCGATTTTACTTATGTCGTCGTTCTTCGTGCCGACGATATTCGGTTGTTAGGTCAAAGTCATGAGTTTCAGTGCATATGTATTGCATGATGCATGTTTTGACTAACATGGGTCAAGTTGTGAAGAACTTGTTCCCGGATTCGGTTTACTTGTCTATTGTTGTGCAGGTTACTTGGTGGTCAACGACGGTCAACGGCGAGGATGGTCCGGACTAGGCTTGGAGAGCTGAGGTTCAGAACGATCGACGATGTCGGGTGAGGTCAATGAACTCAAGCGTTGTGCAAGATGGACAAGGGTGACCTATTAGCCAACCTGTGGCGCAAGATGACGCAAGGTGAAGCTGTTGAGGTCAAGAGGCGACAAAGACGGTGCATTAAAATACGTGCGTGTGTGACCCGTTTGTTTTGGGCCTTAACGGGAGCCCAATTGAGTCAAACTTCTAGAAGGTCTAAGCCTCCACTATAAATAGAGGAGGGAGGTGGCTGCACCTTCCCTTCGTCTCTTTTTAGTTGGAAACCCTAATTTTGCTTAGGGAGAGCTTTTGAGGAGGATAGGGTTCTGGAGAGTTTTGATGTAATTTTCGTGCTCTTGGATTGAGCATTGTCCTCCATTGATGGAGTGACTGTAAGCCCAAATCATATCAAATCAATTTAAGGAAAGTTTGATCAATGTCTTGTCTCTTTGCGTTCTTTCTCTACATTTGATGATTTTGAGTCTTTCTTTGATTCGTGAGTTTTTGCTTGATTTCTTCACGTGATTTAGCTTGCTGTGACATGTGGGAACATATCTAGGATCATCTTGATCATCAATCATCCACGAGCAAGATTTTGAATCTAGTTTTCATTTTGACTCGGTTTTGAACCTTCCTCATCTCAAACGGAAAAGGATCATAATTCTTCCAAGAATTTTCATAATCTTCGATTGGAATAGGTTCCTACATCATAGAGAAGGTGTGTTCTAAGTTTCATTGAGTTTGGAGTTGTATATCAAAAGTTTCATCTATTTGCAACTTCGTCATCGAGGTTGTTTGATCTGTTCTTCAGGCCGGCGGTTAGACCGCCAGTGCCACCAGTCAGACCTCCAGGGGTCAGCGGTCAGACCGCCATTGACCCAGCGGTCCGACCGCCAGCACTGAGTTTTCTAGCTTGTGTTGATTTTTGTCGTATTGCTTAGGGGATTAAATTGGATTCAATACTAGTCTTCCACTGTAATGGTATATTGATCTTCATAACTTCCATAGCTACTGGAGTAAAGTCTTATTGAATCAATTAATTATGAAAAAGTGAGCGTGCTCCTATTCACCCCCATCTAGTCGCCTTTTCGGTCCAACAAAATACAATAGCTAAGTTCAAAAGCTTAAGTTTTACAATATCTAAAATTGAATTTTAACTAAATTAATAAAGCTAGTATAGCCACCAACCTAACACTAACTTAAACACAACCACTAACCTGGGGCTTCAACCCATAATTTTTCTCATGGACACCCATCCATGTCATAAACTGTTTTATAAAACATTTTGAAAACAAAATCAAAGTCTAATCCACGAAAAGCTTTGTTCAGCATGTCTATGATCGTGGACACTGCTATTCAAATAGTTTTGCACTCTGTATAGGTTGTACAACTTTATCCACAAGAGATAATCAACTTTCACTATCGGCCATGACACGCTTCCGAAGGCATGCGACGAAGTGGTTATCACAAGGCCTTTATAATACCGCACTTTAACATCAACCAACCCGATGAGATTAACCCCAAGTTATGGATGTCAGTTACCATCGACCCAAAGCTCACTGCTGTGGGGGAAGGTTGCCCGGATATGGAATTGATACCATCGACCAGAGCAAGCCCCTGCAGACTTGGACGTTATTTACCATCGCCCACACAAACCTAAAAACAACATGTGGGCATAATGCTAGAACTTTGTAAATTATTTAGCAGAGTCAATCCCATACTAGACTTGTGGTAATACGGTAGGGCTTTACAAGCCGCAGCTCACGGACCGATCCTTAATTGACTGGGCGACTTCCAAAATAATCCTTGGGCTTCGACCATTCGCTGAGATGAGCCCGTGCATAAACTTGCACCCACCATCTATCCATTTCGCCTAAGTCTGAACTAGTTTTATTTTATTTTATTTTCCAAAACCATTTATAAACTTTCATGGCACACCAATGGGATAGATACAATTTAAACAACATTTGGTTTTTGGCTAAAAATTCTCAAATAAAATATTTCAGGTCTAAGCATCGCTAAGTATAATTTTTTCTAAAATATTCTAGTTCATACTATTGCATAAACTAGATTTTCACCGAGGTATGTTTGATTCAATGTCGATGTCTTAATATGCTAGTTCCCAAAGGAGTAATCACAATCTGTTGTGATAAAGAGGTGGCGCTTACATGCAGCCGTAAATCCCTCGAGATGGTTGGCCAAATACCAACTCAAGAAGCAAGCAAAGTGTAACCTTCAACCAAACAATCAAAGTCTAAAATTGTTCCAAAGCCGAACGACCAAGTTAAAGAAGTTCCACTTAATACAAAGGAGCCTTTGAAGACCGTTCACATCGGAGTTGCTCTCGACATCGCATAGGAAGGCACCCTCGTCACCTTCCTCAGAGCAAACACACGATGTCTTCACTTGGAAAAGATTTGACATGCTCAGAATCCCTAGGGAGGTGTTCGAGCACAGTTTATCTTTACGGCCTGACAAGAAACCCGTAAAATAAAAATTACAGAGATTTGCACCATATCGATAAGATGCTATTAGATCCTAATTGAACAAGCTACTTAAGGCAAGTTTCATAAACGAGGTCGACCACTCGGAATGGTTGGCTAACACTGTAATAGCTAGGAAGTCTAATGGTAAATAGTGTATGTGCGTAGACTTTACTAATCTAAATAAATCCTATCCAAAGGATGATTTTCCCTTCCTCGTATCGATCAGTTAGTTAATTCCACTACTGGTTGTGAAATATTGAGTTTCCTAGATGCATACTCTGGTTATCATCAGATAAGTATGTGTTTAGATGATTAAAAAAAACATCATTTATAACACAATTTGGAATATTTTGCTATGTCAATGTTGGACCGAAAAGGCGACTAGAGGGGGGGGGGTGAATAGGAGCACGCTCACTTTTTCCCAAATAATGAATTCAACACAATTTTACTCCAATAGCTATTAGGAAGCTATGAAGATCAATATACCAGTACAGCGGAAGACTAGTATTGAATCCAATTAAATTCCCTAAGTAAAATAACAAAGACAACTAAGATTAAAGAATCACAAAGCACTGACGGTCTGACCTCTGGACCCAGCCGGTTGGACCGATTGCCGGGCGGTCGGACATTGTTATCTTGGCGGTCGGACCGCTCCAAAATCGATCGACCGGTGATGAAGGGCGATCGACCCGCGAGCTCGAACCGATCCAAACAAGAAAATCACCGATGACGAAGTTGCAATTAGGTCAAACTTTTGATTCACAACTCCAAAATTTACGAAACTTTGCACACACCTTCTCTATGCTATTGAGGACCTATTCCAATCGAATATTATGTTAATTCTTGGATAGATCCTGAACAGTTTTCAATTGAATAACAGAAGGTCTAAAACTGGGCAAGAACGAAAACTTGATCATAATACTTGTTCGTGAGTGATTGATGATCAAGATGATTCTAGATAGATTCACACATATCACAGCAAGCTAATTTACGTGAAAGAATCAATCACAAACTCGTGGATCAAAGAAAGCCCTAAAATCACAAAATTGAAAGCAAGAACGAAAAGAGACTTATCTCAAGCAAACCTTGCATAGATTAAGAACGTGATCGTTGCTGGATTACACCCACACCATCATGGATCAGTGGTCAATCCAAGATCACGAAATTCACCTTAAACAATGAAAAGCCATAGCCTCCACCTCAACTCCCCCTAAGCCAATTAGGGTTTTGAAAATAACAAAGAGGTGAAAAACAGCGAGAGAGAGGGTGCAGCCACCACCTCCTCCTATTTATAGTGGAGGCCTAGAACTCTCTAGGGTTTGACTCAATCGGGCTCCCGTTAAGGCTCACTAACAAACGGGTCACACACGCACGCTTCGCAAAGCGCTGTCTTTAACCTTTTGACCTAAACCGCTTCACCATGCGCCATGGATTTGCCAATAGGTCACCCTTGTTCATCTTGTGTCACGCTTGAGTCATTGACCTCACCCGGCATCGTCGATCGTTCTGGACCTCAACTCGTTCATCAAGTGCGGTCATACCGATTTTGGGATTTCAAGAAAACTTCCAAAAACTTTCTCTCTGGAAAATTCATATCGCTATGCAAACTTCGGTATTTCCAACCTGCGGTAATACCACGCAATACTTGCGGTCATACCGGATTTTCTGAATATTTTTTCAGAGGCAAGAACAAATGCAATGCATGAACCCTAACAATTTGCAAAACATATTAGCAAACTTAGATCATGCAATAATTAGTAGGTGCATGGACTTCAACCATTTGCAAAACACATTTGCAACGTATAGTCAGATGCTACAATGATTAGATGCTTGAGTCTCGACTATTTGCAAAACATATTCACAAATAATAGCAACATGCCACAGTGAGCTAGAGCAAGTGAGATTGAGCTATCAACACATGATGAGACTCGAACTACTAGACAAAACCTTTCTTAGTAATACGACAACCTATACTGGCAATCCGGTCTCCAACCAAACACCAAGACCGGTAAAAGACTAGGAACACACCCTTAGCCTAGCTAGTCATACATTTGCCTTGCACACTCACTTGAAGCTTGATGATGCACATCTTCACTTCAAATCCGGGTCCTTGACTTGATATGCATCAACCCATGATGCATCCTTTACTTGACTTCCATCAACACCTTATGGTTTTCTTTACTTCAAGTTCTTGACTTGGATATGCATTAACCCATGATGCATTCTCTTCTTAAATCTTGACTTGATGACACCCAACTAATGATGCCATCTAAAGTCACCATCATCATTGTAATATCCCGGAATCGAATCGGGAGAATTGAAAAGAAGCCAGGGATGAAAAGGCAATTAAAAAAATGAAAATTCCTGTTGAGAGAGGGGGTTTTCAGCAAATATTCGACAACCTGGGCCGCGGGCCAGGAGGCCCAAGAGGGGAGGCCGGCCTAGGGGGGCCGGCCAAGGGGGGAGGCGCCCCAAACCCTAGCCGCCTCCCCCCACTCCCTCCACTCCCCCCATAGCCGCCACCCCCTCCTCCCCATTACAGCACCTCCGCTGTCCGTGGTGCCTCCCCTCCCCCTTGGTGCTGGCCTCCGGCGCTGCCCCAAGGTCTCCCCTGAAGCCGATCTCTCCTGCCGTCACGCCGGTCGTTCGTCTTCCTCGCCTTGGTCGACCATTGAAGGGAGGAGAGGGAGGTTCTTCGAGAGGTTGATACACGTCATTCTTGAGGTTCTACAAGGGTAACAATGGCCTCCCCTCACTGTTTGATTCATAAGAGATGAGAATTTGATTCGATTAGTTGGATCGTTTTGCCTCTGTTGTTAGATCCAATCTATACAGTACGTTGTGCGCCCAGTTTCGGCATCTTAGAAGTAGAATCTGGTATTTTCATCTCCTAGATTGTTGTAGCCCTGGTTTTTATCTTTCCATAGCCACCGAGATCATAATATTCCGCCTTACGGTTTAGGAGATATTAATTTTTCTTTGCATACTGTTCTGTCTGTCTGACGAGAAGGAATTGTCTGTTTGTTCCTCAATTTTGACCTTGTTAATGTAAGATTCAGGATCTCCACCCATTTAGGTTATTGTAGCATTTTTAATAATATTTTCAGATTGATAAAGATCACTCCATTGGCTCTGTAGAATGAAAGTTATGCCTTTTTCTTTACTGCTGTTATGTGGTTTTGACAGATGTCTGTCAGACATTTTCAACTACTGGTTAGCCAATTGTCTTGGCCGAATCGATAAACCCTGTAAAATAGAGTTTCGTAGCTTGGTTCATTAAGATTCTTTGAGCACTGGTTTCACATCATTCCGAGTTACATATCTTTAATTATGATTTCTCTCGTGCTGCTATCCAGTAGGGTTGTCAAGTGGCTGAATAGGTTAAATGTCAGTTTGAAACAGTTGATTGTGTTGGAAAGTTAGGGGATTATGGTAGGACATTGTAACTATGTCATACCTTGTTATCCTTATTGCGAATACGTATTTGTATAGGCTGTGAGGCGATGAGTGGAGGAGCACCTTCGTTACCTCCTAGCACGTCACAGCGCGGAAGACAAGTACAATGTGTTAAGACATGTTGATTTCTGTTGAATGTTGTTAATGCGATGTTTCTTCTATGATCCATATTCATACTTCATATTATACAGTTGAAAGTTGTTGATGCGATGCTATTTCAATGATCCCTGATTCATACTTCATGACATATGTTCGTTCTTAGTTGATAATACATGTGATTGAAAGAGGTGACACCCATTGCATATATTCATTCCATTCTTGCATTGTTCGTGTTCTGTCCACGGGAGTGGAATTGTTAAGACCCATTAATTCCAGTATGGGCACGTAAGACCCACCATTCCAATGTGGACAATTCCAGACACCCGTATGAAACGTTCTTCATACGGTGATTGGATCCCCGGACTTTGTTAAGTACGGGCTTAAGTCAGCACCGACGGGTGTGTCACTCGCTATACCGGTATGAGCATGTGTGAGTCCTTTCCTTTCAATGCACACATTCATTCCATTCATACTCATAAGTGTTCAGAGATAAGTTCGTCCTTTGTATTGAGATTGAATAGTTCATAACCTTGAATGTTCAATTGTTTACTGTACTTGCTGAGTTTTGACTCATTCTTGTTTTCTTTATTTATTTAGGTGATCGTTGATGATGACTCTATTGGGAGGGAATAGACCTGCATGTATCACACAGTTCACTACATTTTACTTTCATTAATAGTGTCGAGTATTTCTTTCAGTTGTTAAGTGAGAAACTGTAATAAATAAGTTTTCTACTGCATGATATTTCTCTCCACGTTATGTTTTCTTATTAAATGATTCTAGTGGATCACTTCAATTATTTCTTGATTATGTTCGATGAATTCAGTCTTTATTCCTACCATGCTACTATTAAAGTTGGTCCCTTTATGTACTTAGACGAGTTTAAGTTTAAATTCTTTCGCAAATTGGTTGTATGATAGTTCTTTAGGTAACATATTGGCTTCCGAATAGCGAGGGTGCTACAATCATGGGACTCAACCTATTTCACCAACTCATGGAAGATGTTATCCACATGACGATTGTTATTAATTACCAAAATATACCATTAACTCATAATGGTGGGTCAAGATACTTCAATCTTTTCCTCTTGGTAATTAATGACAACCACCTCAATTTTTAAGTAATTGAATATAAAGCAATATGAGTATATATGAACTACATAAGTTTTATATACTCAAGGGATATGTTTCAAAGTAGAGATCCCAAACATATGTAAATAAAGAAATATGAATCAATACTAATGAAACCACAAAACATAGAGTGAACTCCCCCTAAATGTGTGCATACACAAATGTGTAATAAAAAAACATATGTACACATTCAAGTTAGACTTTTGGTAGAGTTCAACCTATATTTTGGATCCGAGGAATGCAACAAGATATAAGAATATGACATCAAATGCATACCTCCATGATTTTCATATTTTTATCCAAATAAGACTACACAATATGTATATCAATAAAAGTGTTAGTCTCACAAATAGATTTATCATTAATCACTAAAATACACCATTAACTCATAATGGTGGGTCTAGATTCTTCACAAAGAGAAGAGGGAAGAGGTAGGACCCTTTACACATGGTTAATATATAAGGACCAACAAAACTCTTACTCGGATAAGGGGTCGTATTTAAGTGCTAACTATTTTTCTGTTTTAGCGAGCAGAAAATGCTACCTTGTTACGTAATTATGCTCTCTACAACGGGTAAGTAATATTGCATACGTTGAGTTATGGAGGAACCCAGGACCGGTAAGTAAAGTCCGAAAGTGGGGGGATCCAAGGCGTTATAGAGCACACAGTGGAGTGTTGGGTGCAGGGATGTCCGGTCCAACCAACATTACAGGAACTCGGTGGATGACTGGGTGAGCGTCCCAGGACACCGACAAAAAGCAATGGGTGGAGACTTAATCACGTAACCTGGAAAACGTTCTGTATTCTGAACTCGATACCGCATCAAAGGAAATGCGGGAGACCTAGCTTTAAGAGAGATTAAAATAGCTATGGGTAAAGTGGTACAAAGCCTACGCAGTGCTAAATAAAATCATGAATTCATGTCTATTTCCTGGATTGGAATCTACGGTGACCGCTAGGGGTTTATATTATTACCGAGTGACAAGTAGTATTTTTAGAATTAAAACCTGCCACGTAAGTCTTGATAAATTATCTTTCAGAAGAAGAGATGAGCTAGAAAATGTGATAACGAACAGAGATGAGTCATACAATGCATATTTGTTAATACATGCTTGCTGAGTACATTAGAACTAACTCTTGCTATCATTCCTCTTTGTTAAACATAGTCTGACTGGGAACTATCCCGAGTGGGATGAAGGATACGCAGGTGCCGAGGAGGCCGCAGGAGGCGAGGACGCTTACTACGAGGAGCTGAGCGAGGTGGATGCCTTATTAGGCGAGTAGGATGAGTAGGCGACCAGTGGAGCAGGGCAAGCAAGCAAGGGGAATTATCTCCCGTTGTAATTAAATAATTGTATTAAAAACCATAGACTTGTGTGACTAATTGTTGTAATAAAGTATAGTTTCTATCTTACTATCCGGCTGCGTTAACTCTGGTAAGACTTACTATTCATCAGAGCGGTGTCCTACCAGGTAGATGAATAGTAATTTGTATGCTTAAAGTGATTACCCTCCGGTGTAATGACACGGGCTGTTGTACACACATTGTGGTTAATTTAATTTGTTTCTTAACCACATAACCTACTTTTGAACTGGCTTGACAAGTTAAATAATAAATAAAATCCCTTGCAGGCTGAGTTCAGCCTGAATGTTTCCAAATATATATACATACAGAAAGAAAGACAATGCCATCTCTTTGTCTCCTTTGGACATTTCCTTCAGTTTTAAGCAGAAAACATAGAGTATTTTATATCAGTTGAAGACTGAAATAGACTTGTATAGTATACTGCAATTTCTTACTTGAGTAGAAATTTCTTAGTTGAGTATTTTATACGCAGGACAACTTGTGTGTACCCCTAGTACTACTCTATGCTTTTTGGGTGATTAATATGTGCTTTTGCATTGGGATTCTTATCAAAATTAAATGGGCTCTTAGCACTTAAGGAGTGGTGATGTGCCTATTTTGTTTTAACAGAAGGGATCATGTTGTAACATAGATTAGTGCAGATCTTTAGTTTATTTTAGGTTTCATATATGAAAATAGTGAAAAAAAATATTCAATTAAACAATTGTAGGTTTAGATTCTAGTAGCTTTCCTTCCCATATCATCATGCATGTTGTCTAAGAATTTTGTTCTGTCTTTGTGTACCTATCTATTACCTTTCCTTCTCATATGGCATATAGGTTGGAAGTATCAATGGGCCATTTCTTCAAATGGAAGGATATGTGCATATTTCTAGGAACAAATGTAGTAGCTAACATTTATCTCTTTTGATATGGTAATTTGTACTTTTTTCCACTCCTATTGTACTATAATATTTTGATTGTATCTATGAATATTGCAAAGAAATAAAGTTATTTTCTTTGAAGCAAGAATTACAATGTGGTGCACTTTGAGTTACATTCTCCAATGTTATTTCTTTAATAATTTTATATTCTAATAGTTACAAAAATATTGAAAAATTGTGTATGAAAGTAAGTAGGAAATCAGTGATATTTTGGCCTTTTAGCAAACAAACAAGTAGTAGCTTATGTCAAAGGTATATTTCATCTGTATTTCAGCAAAAGAATAAAAACAATGATATTTACACTAAATCAACACACAAACATGCCTTTAGAACCATCAAGGGCATTTCAGACATTTCATCATTCTTCCACAACTGAAGCAGTAAGTCAGCTCAACAAAAAACCAGAATGCCAAACAGTCTCTTAGGAAAAGCTACCGCCATCAGCTACATCTATTTTTTTAGTCTAGAAAGCCAAAAGACATCTTTCCATAAAAGCTACAGCTCCCCCAAACAGGGCCTTACTAGCCCCTCTGTAACACCCTGGCTATTCGGAAGCCAAAATGTTACCTAAAGAACTAACATACAACCACATTGCGGAAGAATTTAAACAATACCTCAATCCAATAGCATATAAAGATCATCATCTATTGGTATGATTGCAAGAATATAATCTGAATCCATCCACATAACACAAATTCCAAATATTCAAGTCTACTGAATCAATTAAGATAATTCAAATACTAGACTAATTAGAAATTACCAGCAGTTATTTAATCTACCAAAACATAGGGAATGGTATCATCCACCATTATACCCTATTTATTACAGTTCAGCTTTAACAAATGAAAGGCAAGGACAAGTTCAAATAAATGAAAACTGAATATTGTGAAATGAAAGAAAGAATGTGAAGTGAATGATGTGATCCATGTGACTAAGCCCTCCCATGCATGTCGTCTTCAATAGTTACCTAAAACAAATAAATACTGCAAGAATGAGTCCACGACTCAGCAAGTACAACGGAATAAAGCGAACCATACTGAATATAAGCATAACATCACAGAATAGAAATTGAAGGTAGAATGAATGAAATCATATGAATGAATGAAATACATGAACTCCACTTCTGCTTATACCGGTATAGCCAGTGACACACCCGTCTATGTTCACTTAGGCCCGCATTTAACAAAATATGGGGATCCAAGGCCCGTATGAAGAACATTTCATACGGGGATCCAAATCTGTCCATATTGGAATGGTGGGTCTTACATGCCCATACTGGAATTGATGGGTCTTTACATTCCACTCCCGTAGACGAAACATGAACAATGAATGAATGGAATGAATTACGAATAATGAAAGACATCATCTCATTAAACATGGATTAACAAACGTGAAAAGAACATGAAGCATTGAATCTAGTCCTGGATCATAGAAGTAACAATATGAATCAACAAGCACTCAGCATTCACCAACAATAAAACTCACAAGGTACTTGTCCATATTGAAATTATGAGACTTCACTACCCACTCCCGTGGGCGAACAAGAACGAAGGAACGAATGAATATAATGAACATAGTCCTATTATTGAAGAATCATGGTATATCAACTATGAAAGGAAACAAGGAATACCGAAATTACCTATTTCATATTCATCCATCAAGTGGAACAACAACAAACAAGACAAATCAATTGTACTTGCCTTTCGAACTGCGACTCATTATGAGGCAAGGACGAAACCACTAATCTCGAATTCCCTTCTCCTACACAAATTAATTATTTAAATAAGTAACAACGTGAAAAGAACGCTACTCGAAATGCTTAGTCGCCACATCCTAACTCAAGGTTCACATAGTCGATCTACCCAATTAAACCGACAGTCTAGCAGGACGGTAATCTGGACAGTGACACTAAAAACACCATATCTTTTGCTCTGAGACTCGAAAAGGGGTGATTTCAGAACCTATGGAAAGGTAACGAAAATCTCCACATTAACCTAGTTGGCTGAACCTTCTGATTTGACCAACAACCTAGGCTAACATTTAGATGATGGTCTTAATACAAAATCTGTTTAGCAGAATTACACCGAAGTAATGAAATAATCATAACTTTTGATAAAATTAATCAAAATCCATGATTCTTGTCATTCTGGAAAGCTAAGAACAAGACCTTCAAAAGTCTATTGGGCATGATACTCATAATTTGCCTTTAACAAAATCTAGCCAACGGCTCAAAACTACAGTCAGCATACTGACAACCATTTAGGACAGCAGCACGGAAAAATTCATATTTACTAATCTGGGACTCGGAACGAGGTGAGTCCAATGCCCAACGAGACTTAACGAGCAAACCTACAAAACTCTAGTTGACAAGATTTTCTAATTCTGCCAAAATAATTAACTAAACAGTAGGTGAATATGCCCGATGTAATCTGTTTGAGCGAATAGAACAAAGAAATAAGAACATAACATAACTTTTAATCTATAAGTCAAATTAGAGTGTTCTTTATCAATCTGGAAATATGATAAAATTATCTACAGAAATCGTTTTGGGTGACAAATCTGAATCTGATCCTAACCTAATCATATTTCATTAAACAACTTTACTGACAATTCTCGTCAGGTTTCTCAGGAAAGCAATAAATAATCTATCGTAACTTTTGAACCGTGGATCGAAATTCGTTGATCTTGGTGGACATAGAAAGTTAAGAACCGTGGCTACAAATCTCTAGGAGGTGAGAACCTCCAGATTGGCCTCTAAGAAGTCAAATCAAGGCGCAATGATCGGGATGAATAGATCTACCAGGGACAATTTTGATCCAACCAAATTTAATCGAATTCGCATCTAAGCAATATCAAATAGCAGGGAGAGCATCGTGTTACCCTTGTAGAACCTTAGGGAGATGCTGGTTGATCCCCACAAAGAAGATCCCTCGTCTTCTCCTTTCTTCCTCCTCTTTCTTCCTCCTTTCCTCCTCCCTTCTTCCCTTGGCCGGCCCTCCAATGGCGGCTTCCTCTTCTTCCTTCCAAAGGGTAGCAGCAAGGAACCTCACGGGAGATGGGCGCCGACGACAGGGAAGAGGCGCATGGGGGAGGAGAAGGGGCAGGAGGCGGCGCACCAAGGAGGAGGTGTGGAGGCGGCCAAGTGGGGGGGGGGTGGCGGCTAGGGTTTGGGGGGAGCACCCCCCTTGGCCGGCCCCCCTTGGGCCATTTGGGCCGTGGCCCAAAGCCCAGATTGCAGTAAAAATCCCCTGATGAAAAGATAAATTCTGATTTTTTTTCTATTAGCTTCCTCTTCCGAAACTTCTTCTAATAAGCCGATTCACTTCCGGGGTATTACCTCTCTGTCCTCAGCACTGCCACTATTCTCCTCCCCCATTTTCGACTGCTGCATGCCGCCAAGGCCCACCACCATGCGCCTATATCCATACCAACACATTCCATGCATCCCAATCCCTCTCAACAAACCATTTTTGTGGTCTATGCTGCCTCATTGTGGCTCCTCCACCACTGGCATGCTAAACCGAACCAGCCATGGCTACCTCCTCTGTTCTGTATAGAAACAGAGAGGAGTGTGTTCCTTTCCTTCCCCGCCTGTCTATCCATGACAGCATGGCCCCACTGAATTACATTTTAATTAAGATACTGAGTTCATCAGTAGGTCTCTAAACATACTCCTCATTTGCATCATAATCTTTTTCATTAGTGGTAGCAAAAAATAGGAAAAGGAAGAGGATGTGAAGGAGTTGTTTGCTTCATGCTCTTTGCTTTACCTCGGGCTCCATCATAATCTCTATGTAATGTACACACTTCTAAGGTCTATATGTTATGATTTTTTAATTTAGCTAAGGAATTAAGATTATGAGTATTATCAACGTTATTTGGCATCAAGATAACATGTTATTTCTATCATACATGATCTTATCGTTTGAATCCAAATTGAAGAATTCAGTGGATTGCTACAAAATGATTACATTGCACTATTCAACGTAAGAATTGGTTTTTTTTCCCATATGATGGCATTCAACTAGCATTTAGAAGTGGTTTTTTGTGATCAAATAATATTCGAATTTTCATGGTATTTGTTTTTATGAGGTTGGCCAAGCACAACGATGTGGGCACGATGTGGGCTGTAGCGGAGCGCAACCGATCGTGACAGTGGAGCCGATGGTGCAGCGTTTGCTGAGCACGGTGGCGGAGACATGCCGTGGGCCTAGGCGTAGTTCAGCGAGTTGCTTCGACAAAGTCAATGGCGTGGTGTAAACTAAACTTGACAACGTTGACTCGATGTGTTGGGTAACATTTTTTTATTCGTAGCAATGTACGGGCACTTGGCAAGTCTTTTTTAAAAATCTTGAACTGTTGCAAATTGGTACAATTTACTCTAAAAAAATAATCAATTGAGCGAGAAAATCATTGTAACGGAAGAATACCCGAATACCCGGCCCAGCAACCCTCGCTGGGCCACACAGTCACGCACCCTTCTCCTCGTATTGAGCGTCTGATTGGCCTGGCCTATCACATCTGATCACATGACTGTCACGTGCCGACCACACCGCCCGCACCAATCCATCAAGAATGCTGAATCCCGTGTATTCCCCTTTTTGTGGGCAAATTTTTGGATTTGTTCGCTGAAATTTCCGTGCTGGGATCGCGCTGCAGCCGCAGGGAAACTACATAGAGCTGCACCAGAAGCGCCATGGGCGGCGGCCGGACTTCGAGGAGCGGAAGCGCAAGCGCGAGGCGCGCGAGGTGCACAAGCGCTCGCGGCAGGCCCGGGAGGTGGGTGGGGGTGCCCCCGATTGGAGAATCTGTGTTTTCTTTATTGTTCTTCTTGTGGTTCTCTGGCGGTGGGTTCGTGTGATTGATGCTTGCGTGCTTGTCTGTTTGGTGTGGTGGTGGTGCAGCTGCTCGGTGCGAAGGGCAAGAGGTTCGCCAAGAAGCGGTATGCCGAGAAGGCGCAGATGAAGAAGACGTAAGTGCTCTGTGTTTTCCCTTTGAAATTTTGAGCAGGGATTGGATGCATGATAAGTTAACAGTGTTTAACTGCATAGGAGATGGACAATTGAATCTTTGGGCTCCAATTCACAAAATGTTATATTCATTAAAACATTGTAATGCTAATATGAGTAATATCAATTGGTGGTTTTGCAGAGGCGTGCCTGATGTATTATAAATCTAAGTGCTGGAATCAATATAACTAATGAATTCTTGTACTATTTGAAAGCTCAAACTGTCAGTGTCTATATAGGCTTAGGCTCATTATCTGCTGAATTCAAAATAGGTACGTAGGTATGATTTCGGTTTTGTTTGTGCAATATCTAGGCTAAGGACATAGTTTGTCCCACTGTTTAGCTTCTAGTGACGGGGTGTGGGTGGTAGTACGAAACTGTGAATGGCATGTTCCTTTAAAAAGATACTGTATTCCATAATGCTGGCTTCATGCTGACGCCCTTAGCTGCAACTAATTATATGCAACCTGAAAATGCACGATGAGTCAACTACTAGGAATAAGGTTGATGATGATGTTCAGGAAGGAGCTCTTCCCCCATATTTACTTGATCGTGATCAGACACAACGTGCCAAAGTAATTTCTTCATCCTTTGTTCTCTTATTTTCTGTGTGACTTCTTAAGGAGTTCTCTTCTATGCATTGATCATTGCAAGATACCTGACTGCTGTTGGTTAATGACATGTAGGTTCTTAGTAACACAATAAAGCAAAAGAGGAAGGAAAAAGCTGGCAAGTGGGATGTTCCTTTGCCAAAGGTAAGTTTTCTAAAGAATATCACTAACTCTTACAAGTATTACCAAGTTAGCCTGTGTGAAAGCCTATACTATGTATTGATGTTATTTAAGAGCCGAAGAGTTCAAGAAAATTCCACACAAGCATTCCGCAATTTCATCTATCGACTAAATATTATTACAATTCATATCTCTTCAGGTCAGACCTGTAGCAGAAGAAGAGATGTTCAAAGTCCTTCGAACTGGTAAACGAAAAGGTAAGTAATGGAAGGCTAATTTTCGTGATCGATGAACTTTGCTCGATGTTTGGAAAAAATATATCGCATGTGGAATCTAAATCATGCTGTGGTGTACTGGTGTTCAATCTTCCCATAATTTATTTGTGACCATTCTGAGCAAGTATGCTATTTCTGTATGCAAGGATAAATTTGCTGTGTGCTAATATGGATTCACTAAATTGACAAAATTCAATTTGGACCTGTTCTTTTTGGCTTGCAATGCCTGTCATAATCAAAGTTTCTTTATTTGTTTTTTTGGCTGAAATGATTATTTTTCTTTTGTGAAACTTGAAAAGTATGGTATACTAGTTATTTATGTGAACATTATGGTCATAGCCAACTAAGTAATAATATCTGTTTGACTTATTTTCATATGCAGCCAAGCAGTGGAAGAGAATGGTCACTAAAGCCACATTTGTTGGACCTGGATTTACAAGGAAACCTCCAAAGTACGAGAGGGGCCAACTGGCTTGCGTTTCACCTAAGCTCATGTGACCCATCCTGAATTAAAATGTACCTTTAACCTTGACATAATCTCGGTGAAGAAAAACCCCAGTGGTCCAATGTACACTTCTCTTGGTGTTATGACAAAGGGAACCACCATCGAGGTACGTTATGCATTTTGCTTGTTTGAAGCAGGACGTCTGTATCATTTACAAGAATACCTGTTGTTTATTCAGATCAACCCCTTTATTTAGTCATTGATTGTGGTCCTCCCCTTTCAGGTTAATGTGAGTGAACTTGGTCTTGTGACTCCTGCTGGAAAAGTTGTTTGGGGTAATATATCTTCTGGATGCTTTGCTCTATTTTGCATTCACTTGTCAGTTTCCATAACCACTGTTTGTCACGATGCAGGTAAATATGCTCAAGTTACAAACAATCCGGAGAATGATGGTTGTATCAATGCTGTCCTGCTAGTGTAAAGTCATTGTTTTGTGTTGCGCCTGCTATGGCTATATTTTTTTTGCAGTGTAGTCTCACAATGGCTTATATGTACCTTTCAGCTTTACTGTTGTAATAGTAATCTATTGTCTCATGCCTGCACATCTTGTTTACAACAGACTTGTGTTCTTGCCTTGGAAAGAAATTCGAAAATTTTCATGTCACCCTTGAAGTAACCCTGTGCTATCTGTGCTTCTGAAATTTGCTTGCGCTGTATCCATGTATGATTCTTGTGGCTATCCTGGGCGTGCAATTGAGCGCTATAGTTTCTCAGTATTGCTGTTTGATCTGGCACAAGCTTTGTCATGGAAGTTTCTTCAAGAACGAAGAAGTGGCCCTTGACAACAGGGTTAAGGTAGATCACCTGTTGGATTGTGTTCTTATTTCTTTGTAAATACTTGAAGGGACGTCTCTCGCGCAAAGCTATACTGTTGTGCTTCGCAAAACTGTTGAAAATTGGCCAGGAGGAATTAAATATTTTGATTTCTGGTTGGACTCACGTTGGTGATTGGTTAAGATGGCTTAATAGTCTCCTGTTGATAATGCCACTCTTAATTTGTTATTGCTTCCATGGGAAGAAGATTTTTGTCCCCATGTTTTAGGCATGCTAAACATATAATGAAATGTCCACTTGTAAGAATAACAAGCAACCAGCACTTGGTTGATGTCTGTTCCTGAACCGCTCCCAATACAATCCCTAGTGTTTCCAATTCCAGTTTAGTTCATTTCATAAGTGATGGATTAAAAAAAAAAGGCGATATCATGTCTCTCATTGCTCATTAAAATACCTGAAGCCGCCTGCCTTATGATCCGCACGATGAACTAAGCGAAGCTTAGGTTATAGTATTTGTATTATTAGTACTAAGTTAATGTACTGTGACATAAGCACCTAATTGAATTTGCACTAGCTGTTTATCATCACATTGTCTAGATCGCAATGGAAATAGTTTACATAACCCAAATCATCTGGAGATGCGGCAGACAAAACACGAGTTAGGCCTTAACAGTTATATCAGAGTTTTTTATAGTTATTATTAAAAAATATATACGGAAGAACAAGGAAAAAAGAGGCCCGTGAAGTGACATTGAACAAACTAAAAGTTCTCCAGTTCACCATACACATGCATCAGCACAACAAAAAGAAATTGAGTTCTTAGTTAGGTTCTCGTACCGTACGTGCACGATGACAACATGGATAAGTTTGCTTATATTGTCATTATCTTGTGTACTAGATCGAAAGCACACTCCCCTAATGGCATCATTCACGTATAATTAATGCCGCAAAAGTGCAAGAAGTCCTCCAAAAGGGTCATTAGGATGTGCTTTTCATGCTCTATCTGACCAAAGTAGGAGTTTATTAAGATGTGACATAAGCACAACTACCTTGACATGTTATGTTTATCTATGCTTAAATAGTTTGGGCCCATTGGTTTCACCGTTTTTGTCACGTCCTGCTTGGATAAGAGCAACTAGAGGAGGAACTGAAGTTGGGGTGTTCGGTTTGTTAACACCTCAACCCTGTTAAAATTGATCCATTTTTGCTGTGTAGTGGCTGACTGATGTGTACCCAACTTCAATTTCCAAAATATATTAGCCTTGAGCCATGCACCACATGAATCACTTCAGAATTGTTCTACAGCATGCACGAAGTGAATGACTTCTAGCGATATACAGTGCAAACACACAATATAAATTAACGGCCAAAGTGCAATCTTGCTAAAAATATATATATATAATAGTACGCTACGCCTTGCATTATGAACGAAACGGTCAGCATTTTCCTTAAGGGGGTCCGATATAACTAATAATCCCGATTTTCGGTTGATTATCGGCGGGTAATCAAAACTATGGTCGGCCTGACGCCTCCCTCGGCGATTTGCGCACACAATGCTGCAGGGATACACTAACAATAACTACAAGATCACAAATTTCTAACTATATATCATGAGCATGCTCGTATTAGCTAGTACTATGCAATAAAGGGTTATTAGACACTTTGGCCGGACATATATAATGCAACTTCATTAATGCACAGAAAAAGACAGCACTCATTTATCAAAGTACCTGAATGTATGTGTGTGTGTGCGCGCCAATATATATAGTGAATCATTTGTGCATGACTTAATCAAATGTGGTTATTCTAATCTATATTTAGTGGCTGATGAGATGATCGACAGCGATCATCTCCCAAAAAGAACACATTTAATTCCTCAACCTAGTGTCTCCTGAGTTTCAAGTTTAGGTAACAAGCTCTTGTTTTCTTTCCTGTCCGGTATATAAACAAGCACAAACCCTCACGTGTACAAACACAATGCAAGGTGCAAGGTGCAGTACTAGTCTTAAACTTTGGAGGGCAATGGCGAGGGTGCACTCCTCCTGCTTGCCGCCGCCGTCGCGGAGGCTGGACGCGCCCGGTGCTCCTCCTCAGCCGGCGGCGGCGAGTGCAAGGCACAGGAGCGAGCAGCGGGAGGTGTTCACCATCTGGATGAAGTCGCTGGTGCTCAACGGCAGCGGCTGCACCGTCTACAACTCCGGCGGCCGCATCGTCTACCGCGTCGACAACTACAGCTCCCGCCGCGCTGCCGACGTCTGCCTCATGGACCTCGCCGGCAACGTCGTCCTCCAGATACTCAAGAAGACTAGGCTTGGGTTTGGGAGGTGGGACGGGTACAGGTGGAGCGAGCAGGAGTCCGCCCCGCGGGCGCGTCCGTGGTTCAAGGTAGTCAGCAAGGCGTGGCGCGGCGGCGGCGGCCCGTGCTGCGAGTTCAGGAGCGACGCCGACGGCCGCGCCGTGCGCTACAAGATGGACGGCGGGAGGCAGCAGCAGCAGCAGGCGGCGGTGCGGAGGATCGTCGACGACGCCACCGGGTTCGCTGTCGCGGAGGTGAAGAGGAAGATGACGGCGACGGGGGTCGCCCTCGGCGACGACGTGCTGACCCTGGTAGTGGAGCCCAACGTCGACCACTCGCTCATCATGGGGCTCCTGCTCGTGCATGGCCTCATCAACCACACCATGTGAGACAGACAGTGAAGCAAATTAGTCGATGTTACATACGCAAGAGACGTACGCCTCTTTGTCCTCGATGTGTATAGTTTTTGAGAGGGGTTGCGAGGTGATCTTGTCTTTTTTTTCTCTTTTGGCACTTTTTTTTGGGGGGGGGGGGGGGTTCCTCTGCAGTTTTTCGTTAGTGCTCAAGCATGAATCTAGGATTCGGCTTCAGATTGGGGTGCTTTCTCTATTTCTACCTTGAAGTTTTTCATCTTGCTGTAAAAATGTATATGGAGAGAGAGAGAGAGAGAGAGAGAGAGAGAATCAAAGTGCCAATGACTATTTGCGGGAAATTGTGCATATTGTAATTTGTAACAGTGCTAATAGCAGTATCATCAACCTCTAAATATGTGTGTGAAGACATTAGGTGATGTCAAAAGGAAGATGATTTTGTGACACCTTTAATTGGTGCTCATGTTCATATGCATCACGATTGTGCTCTCTTGTTTATACTAAGAGCATCTGTGATATGTACAATAGTTTGTCCTTTATGTTGTCTCTAGCGTCTTTCGTATCATCTATAGACAACCTTACATACCACTATTCCAATATATTATCTTTTGAATCGTCTCTTTTTAAAACCCCGCAAGCATTTAAGCTTTTCATGGATCAAATAAACATGCTAATCAACACTAACTTCAATCTTTGTAACCTACATGTGTCTACATGTGTTGTTTGCTTGCAACTACATATAAACAGGCAAACACTATGCCATGCATTATACAAGGATGACTATGTGAGCTGCAAAAATCATGGTGCAGTCAGTCATTCATGCGCTCTCTTTCTCTGGGTGACTTCCTCCTGAATCTTACCAAGGACTTGTTGAACACTTTGGTATACAGAGAACAACTACTTTGGCAAAATGTTGCAGGAAGGGGGAACGAAAATAACTGAAAGAAGCAGTTGTACAAGGGGAACGATCCTTATGGTCTTATAATCTCCCCAGTTTGCTTGCTCCGGCTAGGACCTATACTCTAGCTATCCAAATCTGTTCTATAGTTTTTACAGAAATTACAGATCTGCTAACTCCCAACCTTGGTGGCATCAAAATGGCTCCATACATTTATCAAATAATTGTATCAAGTGAAGAACAGATGAACAAGACGACGATTTGGTCGCACCAAAATTCAGAAACTCCGTCCCTCTGGATCAGCGGAGGAGAGCAGCCGGAAGGGGTACAGGAACCGACGCCGAGCGGTCCCCACCAACCTGCGGCAGCGGAATCCATGGAGGCGGCAGCGGTGCTCGGCATCGACTTGTATCGTGGCGGCTGCGGCGCCGCAACCCGACTTCGGTGACCCATCGAATGCGGTGGCAGGTTGTAGGCGTGGACGCGTGGTGAGAGCTGGGAGATTTTGCCTGGGAAGGGGAGGGAAGGGAGGCGGAAGTGGATTGGAGAGAAGAGAAGGGGATGAGAGAGAGAGAGAGAGAGAGAGAGAGAGAGAGAGGACTGGGCGGGGGACTACTACCGCGCCGATGGTGCTGAGGAATGTTGAGAGTAATATTGGCGAGTTCGATCCGAATGGGTCGCCAGATACACTGTTCTGCATACCGATGGTCTTTGAGGAATGTTGAGTAACCATCATTTGGCGAGTTCGATCCGAATGGGTGCCTCGTATCTGATAATATGAGAATCGTAAGAACGAATCAAGAACACAACAGTAGATTGAACACAGAGATATGAGAAGACTTCAGGTTTCGCTTTATTGCTTCGGAATAATCCGGTTACAACGAGAGGGGGAGACCCTCTATTTATAGACTACGGGATGAGGAGTTCAACTGGCCAGACTCTCCAGGGTCCTAGACCAGATCGGGTCAGACTCTCCAGTCTGGGCCGGTTCTTAACACTCCCCTTGAACACTCATCTAACATGTTCATGTCTTGTCAAAACTCCATAAAAACCCAGTGGGAAAAATTTAGAGAACGAGTACATGTCATACGTTCTGCTGTGTTGCACGAATTATCTCATTAAAACCTTAACCGAGAAACTTCATAAAACTCGTCAAGGGAAAAAGAGTACAATCCACCCTGCTTCATTTAATCTCCAGGATTTATTATTTGGGTACTTGATCTTCGTGATCAAGATTCAATAATGAGCTCGTGAAGATTCTCCCCCTGAATTCTGCACTTGTCTAAGTCTTATCATTCCAATTCCACGTATGCATCTTTCAAAACTAGACGCTGGAAGTGACTTAGTGAATAAATCTGCAAGATTTTCACATGACTTAGTATGCAGTACCTTAATTTCGTCCATCTTTTACATTTCGTGAGCATAGAAGAACTTGGGATTGATATGCTTTGTAAGGGGACTCTTCACATAACCCATCTGCACTTGGGCGACACAAGCTGCATTATCTTCATAAATAATGGTGGGGGTTTGCGCGGTATCCAATCCACATGACTGCTGGATGTGGTGAATCATCCGTCGAAGCCAAGAACATTCTCGTGAGGCTTCGTATAGTGGTATGATTTCTGAGTGGTTCGTCGAAGTAGATACAAGACTTTGCTTAGACGATTTTCATGAAACTGCAATTCCACCCCACAGGAATACATAGCCTGTTTGCGACTTAGCTGTGTGTGGGTCTGACAGGTACCCAGCATCTGCGTAGCCAATCATGGTAAGGTCTTGGTTCTTTTTGTAGAATAGACCAAGATCTTTGCTTCCTTGGAGGTATCAGAAGACGTCTTTTATTCCCTGCCAATGCCTTTTGGTAGGTTCTGCACTGTACCTTGCTAATAGGTTTACTGCAAATGCAATGTCCGGTCTAGTACAATTTGCTAGGTACATGAGTGCTCCTACTGCACTCAGGTATGGGAATTCCGGTCCCAGGACTTCCTCCACCTCTTCTTTAGGTCTGTATGGGTCCTTATCTTGTTGTAAGGATCTTTCGACCATCGGCACTTTCGAAGGATATGCCGTTTCAAAGCTGAACCTTTCTAACACTTTCTGAGTGTAGGTTGACTGATGTACTAGAATCCCTTCAGGGGTATGTGTCGGGACCCAAATATGCAAATCTGGACCCTCTGTGTATTCTGCACTAGTCCAGGATCACGCTAGTGCACACAGTGTCAACATCGATGAAATATCACATCCATACAACGAATATAAGAATAAACGAGTACTTTGAATAACAAATAACTGTTGGGACCTTATGGTCGAGTTTTACATTTACTAAGTCATGCAAGGCTGACAATAAAAGAATAAACTGCAGCGGAAACGAAATAAACTCCGGTGGCTCCCATCAATTTACCACGAGCAACCGATCGATCAAGACCCTAACGTTCAACCTTCGTAGAACTCTTCTTCAAAAGCAGACGACGACTCCTCCACTTCTGTTGATTTGTTTAGCAAGAGTGAGTACACACCGTACTCTTCTTCAAAAGCAGGTCGCATCGTCACGACTAATGTACCAGAGCATCGCATGAGCTCTGGCCTTCAAGGGACTAATCCGACGCATGGAAAAGTCCCTCACCACATGCGAGGAGGTTAAACCCCTAACAATAAGGAGATGGATGGCTTCCACCCATCTCCCTACTTTTCCCTCCTTATTTGAGGAGGAGCGTCATCGCGGATTCTCGACTACCTTTCTACCGCTGTAGTAAAGGCCGTCTTGCTACGTGATCCTCATATAAAACCAACTTTTCTTCCATAACGATCACGAAGATTTTGAGTACATGGGAATGTACTCATCAGCTTTTCCGTCGTGGAGGCGCAAGGTACACTCTCTGGGTGTACCAGTCATCTTCTTCGTATTCATCATTTTGTAGTAGTATTTGAAAAGATCCATGATTGCAGGAATCCCCAAGTACGCTTCGCAGAGGTAGACGAAGATACTAAGGTTGGCGATAGCATTGGGGGCCAGATTAACCAGTTCTACTCCATAATACTCCAAAACTTGGGAAAAGAAGGAGTGAACTGGGAGCCTAAAACCGCATTCGATATATGCGAGGAAAACATGAATTTCTCTGTCTTCACCGCTCGGAGAATGCTCCCCGATAGCTGATCTCCAAGAAATCATATTCCTATCGGGTAGCAACCCAATCTTCTCCAGACTTTCTAGCTTCTTCTCACTCAAATGACAAACCGGCCAGTTGGTGATGAGATCCAACATGGCGGATTCTTTTGGATGAAGAAGTCACAGGTGGTCGGAGACAATTTTTTCCTTTTGGAAGAAGAAGAGGAAACATAAAACGTAAAAACCCTAATACCCAGTGCAAAGGGGTTTTTATAGCCGCAATTCTCTAACCGCATCCGGGAGTTAAGAGAAGACCAAAGGACAAAATCTTTTTGACCAATGGACAGAAAAACTTCTCAAGTCTCAAGGCAGTTTCTCAACTTTAAAATGAATACAGACCACTTCAAATGTCATGACATTTAATGGGGGGTATGCTCGATACGATTTCGTCGGAAGAAAGTGTTTACACACGGCCCATTCATTTAAAGTTCGGGGGCTAGCTGACGATGATTAAAACCTCTCTGTATTATTTTAATACATAAGAAAAAACCATACGTCTTCGTGGTCGTAACCCCTAAGGCTAATGACCTCACTAATTGTAAGGATTCCAGAGGTTACATAATAAATACCCTGATCGGACAAGGTCCGCGCTAGTCCCCACCGATTAATCGCTCGTAAAGCTATGAACTGATATCTGGATCCAAATCCAGGTATATCCTTTACCGTGTGATGAATGGAACACGTGTTGTATACTCCATACCACGCGACGTTACATAATACTAAGACACTGACTAATGGTTGAATGTCTCACCGACATTTAACCGCACAACAGTTGATACTTTAATCTACTATCACCTCCCTCCGACCAGACGCAACGCTTCGCATAGGCGTCTTCTCCAGAAATAACTGTCACCTCTTCGGAAGCTATTTAAAGATGGAGCATGGAAGGATCAAGGGGAATCAGACTCTGAGAAGAAAGACAAGAGGCTATTGACATTAGATTCATACTTTTGATCTATTTCGATAGCATAGCCAACATCATACTCAGTGTAACTAGGATTATTCCTTTGCCTGATAGTAGGCATTCCTTGTAAACAATCAGTTCATAGTAATAAAGAGCGACCTCATTCTCTTCCAAGAAATACGCATCATTTTCCTCTACTTTTATATATTTTTATAAGATCGGCGATTTGATCGTCGACAAGAGTTGAGCGGCGTTCCGTGCGGGAGAAGAGGGGGGAGTCGAGCGAAGGCAACGCGAGTGGTGAGCGCACACGACGCGAGTGGACGAGTCCGTCCTGTACTGCATAGTTCGCCCAATTTCATCGAATGAAATGATTCAACATCTCACAGGAATATTCCTAGAAATTATACCACCCTATCCAGAACCAGTTAGTTCGATTCACTCAACTAAATGGAGAGATAAAGATATATCCAAAACCATCACATACATATATAATTTAGTCCATCCAACCAAACACACCCTTAAGATCTTACGGGCCATCCCAAAGCACTCGAGCATTGAAGCGAAAATTTCTTTGCAGATACTTTATTTTAGCTTATGCGGCGCATTCTCTTTCCTGAAGCTACTATGCGTTTTAATCGCAAATATTCTACTCCAATAATGCCAACTATTGACTAACAAATTTCAATGAGCTGTTTGGGTGCAAAAACTAACACCGGGTATTGCACTACAGTAAGCCATTCACAAAAACAAAGAGAGAAGAAACATCACACGATCGAGCAAGTCAGTCAAGGAGGAACAGAAACGGAGCACTCGCGGCGTAGCCAGACACAGCTCGACAGCGACCAGATCACGCTAGAGAAACTGTTTTCAAATGGCATTACCACGTAGGAGCCCACCATCTCGTCACACCAGATAAAGCTAGATATCCAAATACAGCCACAAGAACCACCACCAAGAAAGAACGATTGATTACAATGTACAAACCAAGAGAGCACATATCCATTTGTCATAGTGCAACAGAGCACAAATCATATTGATCAGGCTACATGAACTATCACAACTCATCTAATCAAATGGAAAACGATGATAGATCCGTATCGGGTGATCCAGGAAGACGATAACAGAACCCTAATAGTTATGGCTAACATGCTAAATGTTTATTGTTAATGAAATGAATTTTGCACTGACCACAATAATAAGTTAATTGACCCGATGTTCATACTGTACACTTGCACAGGCTCTACATCTTGCAATCTAAATAATGAATTGTTTTCAAGTAATGATGAAAGGATGGCGGACCAAACCGGTCCTCTATCTGATGTCATACTCATAACTTGCTGCTTGACCCAAATAAGATTGGGGCTAGAACAGTAATATGTGCTGCAGTCACTACTGCAGCAGGGCAACTGCAAACCAGATCAGCCGTCTTAACGTATCGCAGAAATGGACGGCCCACATCAAGGCACCAATCAAATATGTAATTTTCCATCGTGCTCGATCTGAACTGTCAATTATTGATCTGATGGCTAGCAGATGTGTACAATTGTTTTTTACTGTGGCGAATCTGCACTCCTATTTGCCTCAAATCTCTGTTGCTTTGTGCTAAGGCTTCTGATATATGTACATAATCTAAACATCAGCTACATGAAGTAGCTTAGCGTTGTCTTTTTCCTCGATCCACCTTCTCCATAGAGATCATTCCATTGAATAAGCTCGTTCATATTAGTGGAATCGGAAGACACGCTCGCACAAGCCTACAAGGAATCAACATATAAAGTCAGCAACATATTGCATTCTAAAGGACACAAAGAACAGTTCAGGCTGCAGACTTTCAAATCTCAGGACACCTCACGTGTGGATAATGAGCCATAGGAACAGCTTCGAGAACAGAGAAAGCAATACAATGGATGACCACAAAGCTCTGACGTCTTTAACGTGACTACAACTTGGACTGTTTAATGAATTTATTTATTCTTTTTTTTACACAGAAGGACTCCTAGTCTACATCTCTCTCAAAAAGAAAATCTCTTACATATTAGCACAACAGAAACGAAAAATTGATGTAACTGTTTTTGTTTCGAAATCTGTCATTTAAGAATAAGAAAAACTATACAAATAGTATTTAGCATTATACAGCATGACTACTGACAGAAAGCACATACTCACGTATCTCAATAAATGGTCAAAGTTCTTACACATGCAACGTACCTGTTCATGTGCATGCTTGAAATCACTTATTCTTAAGGCACGGACATCATTGCTAGAACATGATTGGGGCAACGGTCTATTTTCTGCTTCTGCTAAAGCTCTCTCCTGCAGGTGGACATCGCACAAGAAGTTCAATTGCATTTCATATAAAAATCATGTTATCATCCATCACTGTATATTAAATATAAATAATTGTGTTCTAGATTTCAATACAAATTCATAAATTATAATCCAAGGACAAAAGACAAATATAAATTATAGAAGTTCAGGAGGTTTAAAACTAACCTTCTTCTCCTTTTCAAGTATCTCTCTAATAGGATGATGAGCAGCAGTAACACACAGATTCTGAAAAACAATTGCAGTCATGAGTCAACAAACAATCAACATTCAATTTTAAAAATGAGCATCATAACATTGGATCTTTTTCCCTTTTTGCAGAACCAGAACCCATTAGTAGTACCTTGAGATCACTGCCTGAGTACCCTTCCGTCAAGTTAGCTATGGCTTCAAGATCTACATCATCTGCCAGATCTTCTTTGGCTAGTATCACGCTAAGAATTTTTCTTCTATTTGATGCATCTGGCAAATTCACCATCAACCTAAACAAAATATTTCCCGAAAAAATTGTGCAGTCAATAAACTATATTTTTTATATTTTGTATTAGAGTATAAATCTTAAAATGAGTGAAAAATATGATAGTCACCTCCTAGGAAGCCTCCTAACAACAGCCTCATCAAGGTCAAATGGCCTATTAGTTGCAGCGAGTACTAATACGCGTTCTTTATCTTTTGTTCTTAGACCATCCCAGTTCACCATAAACTCATTTTTCATCTTACGCATGGCTTCATGTTCTCCAGGGTTCTCACGTCTACCCAACATGCCATCAACCTAAAAAAAAATAAGGTGGAGAAGATGAGCAAGAAAGCAACACTTTGGGATTCAAAGAGAACTTTTGTGATGATGCCCCGATACAACACAGGCAAATCGTCAATGTTGATTAATTACAATACTATATTAACTTGCCTCATCCACAAAAATTACACTTGGAGCGATTTTGCTTGCCAGTGAAAATACAGCTTTCACGTACTTCTCCCCTTCACCAAACCACTGTAACAATGGGTGATTTAGAGGCAATGATGCAAATACCCGAAATGCAGAAACAAAACCATGGATATTAACCAATCCTATTAATGGAGTACCTTCGAAGAGATGCTTGACATTGATATGTTTATGAAATTAGCACCAGCCTCTGTTGCCACAGCTTTAGCAAGCATCGTCTTTCCCGTACCAGGCGGACCAAAAAGTAATATTCCTTTACATGGCTGTCGTAACATAAACAATAACAAAAGTCAGTTCACTATCAACTAAACTAGAAATGAAATATGTCACTATATGCAAAAAAACAGAACACGAGCGGACGACCATTAAATACCAACTTGTTAAAAAACCGTTATCTTTTCCTTCTCTAATCCAACTTGGTATAATTTCTTTTGTTGGGTGGGTCTATTTGGTGCTTATTAAAATGGATAACTTCCCAAGAGTAAAAGGTATAAAATGTTAAAGGGCACGATCAACTGTCCCACTACAAATGGATCAAGAAATGGGTGAATAGGTCAAATTTGCTTCACTTGTTAGTAAAGATTGAGTTTTAAAAGAAATTCAAGGCCAACAAGCTAGACATGTAATACGATCATACTAGAGCAGAGGGAAAAGGAATGCACATAAATTCTTAAAGAATGCTGCAGTTAAATTAAACTGCAATATGGAGAATAATATCTACCTTCATAAGCTGCCCCCTGGAAAACAATTCAGGCCTTTGCAATGGCAGCATTACTAACTCCTTCAGAGTTTCCTTGACACTTTCCAATGCTCCGATGTCCTCAAAGGTAACTCCTATTTCATCTGGAGGGATAACATCGGCAAGAAGCCTCTTTTCAAATTCACTGTCCGTAGTGATATCCTGACATTTATTAGAGAGAAGAATAGTAAGCTCTAGCATTTTAACAGTTTGTAGAACTCTTCAAGACTGTAGCATGTTCAGTAGCCATAGTCATGTAGGAATACAAGTGAGCTAAAAGAACAGTACGCTCAAGCAGTAAAACAAAGTTGTATTAAAATAGGTGAATTAAAAGAAAGTATACCACCTTGAGTGACTTCCTTTTGTTGCTGCTCTTAGGGCTAGATTGGATATTTTCCAACATATCGACTCCATGCTTAAGGCTGCAATGGTCAATATTGGTACAATTATGATTTAAGTGCAGAAGAGAAAAATTTACAGCCAAGTTGGTGGAGCACTAAAGATTAGATGGGAAACCTTTCACTAGATAGAGCTAACTGCACATCACTTGAAGGGACTGGATTTGTACAGTGCTTAAGTAGATGACTCAAAGCAAAACCAACTATTTTATCAATACCTGAAACATAACAACAGTGAACCCATCATGCCATTGGACAAAATTGGAACATAGCAGGAACATGAATAGAAATGCTACTCACACTCATTCGTAAGGACACGATCCTTTACGCATATCGTCTCAAGATCAGTACATTCCAATCCAATCCGTGTTAGAAACTGAAAGCAATTGCAGAAGGATATTGGTAAGACAGGTGAAATTTTAATCAATAACAAGAAAGTTCAAGTGAGTGACAAGTCCATGAAGTAACCATAGTTAAACTGGAGTGGTATGTTATAGAAAATCCATGATTATCCATTTAAAGCATACCAATTTGGTCAACTGGATATCAGTAAAGAAAAGTCACATTCCTCTAATTATTCATGGAACTTTCTGAAACCTGTACATGTTTGACACAAACCTAGAGGTGATAATAAGAAAGCAAGGCAATTAGCTAACCACACCACCATAAGCTTCTGGGCATGCAAAAGGAACAGTAGTCTGAAAGCTAAGGGATTCACTGTATGTTCATATTTATTACAAAACACAAACAACACCAGTGTTCTGTTCAAACAAAAACCCAAAACATTCACATCAACCACAAAGTTACTCAAATATATAAATAAATAGGCGAAAATGTAGTTTAATAAGAAATGTGTTTAGCACTATAACTTACAGAGCGTATTTTTGAAATGTTATCATTTGCTTTAAGAACTTCAATATCTCGATCTAACATCTGGTTCCACCGTGAAAGCTCGATTTCATCCTGTAATATTTGTTTCAGATTAAAAATGACAGGAGGAACTACTTTAAATTAACAATACTTTTTAAAACTCGAATAACATACTTCTGGTGGCTGGATCGTCACTTTGTTTGGGAAAAGCTTAGTTAGATGCTGCATCGCTTTGAAGTTTCTTTATTTTTATCACTTCCCCGATCGAAGTCCTGCATTTGCTTGCATTAGTTTGTAACAAGAAAATGCACCGATAAAGTGGAGAAAATGTGCTTAGTCGAACGAAGAAAGAAGGCAATAAGGAGTAGAGTGAAGGGAAGACATTGACTAGATAAATAAGCATCTAGTACAGCACCGACACATGGATCACCATGACTACATGAGATCCTTGATGAAGTTGTAGATCACTGGCCTCAGGACTGTTGACTCATTTCTTTTCTTTTTCTTTTTGTATTTTCCCTAATGTTCTGTGTTCCCTTCATCTATAATAACCCCTAGCATTTGCTTGTCTGCAAAATAGCATACAGCAAAACTTAATCCCAGTTGATTTAATAAATATCGGTCCAAGCCGGTTCCCGTCAGGATTTCAGTCTGTTCCTGACGGCAATAGCTACTAACTGCAAAGATTTGGGCATGTCAAAACCTTTACTTTGCGGCAAGAGGGGAAAAATTGAGTTTCATTTACTGACTTCTAGAAATGTTTGAGCATTCCAGTGCCAAACTGCCAATAGGTACTCAGTCTCAAGTCAAAAATCACTGTGCCAAGACCATGAAACACACTCTTTCCATCACTGCAAGCATAGGGACAAGCCTTATATGACTAATTAAGTCCTCCGGCTGTGTTCTGTTGGAATGAACCTTGATCTATTCCAATGGACCTTATCATGTACAGGGTCGGTCAATATACAAAGAACACACTAAGATATATACATATCTAACACCCCCTCAAACTCAACAATACTGAGTTTGGAGAGCTAGAAACTGTGTTGAACTCTAGTCTGTGACTTGGTAAAGAAATATATTAACTGAAACTCAAGGCACATCTTGAAAAGCAATAACTTGGTCTTGCACTGCGATCTCATGTCTGAAGCATCTACTCCGATGTGCTTGGTGAGATCATACTTCACTGGATCTCAAGCAATGCTGATAGCACTAGTACTGTCTTATAAGAGAGTGGTCGATGCAGAAAATGAAACACTGAAAATCTGAAATCCTCAAGTAGTCACCGAACCCAGGTGATCTCAGCTGTCAACAACGTCATGGCTCTCAACTCAGCCTCAGCACTCGAACAGGAAACGACAACCTACTTCTTGGTATTCCAAGCAATCAGAGAGGAACCAAGAAAAATACAATAGACAGAAAGAGATCGGCGATCAGAATGATCGCTAGCCAGTCGTCATCAGTAGTACGCTGAAGCTGCGAGAAGCTGGAGCGAGGAAAGAAAAGGCGATGAGTGATGGTCCCACGAAGATATCGCAGAACACAAAGAATGTGACTATAGTGGAGCTGATCGGGAACAGAGACGAATTGACTCAGGATGTGAACTGGGTGAGAAATGTCAGGTCGAGTGATCCCAAAGTAGACGAGGCTCCCGACAAAATGGTGGTAGCGAGTGGGGTCCACAAGAGGCTCACCATCAGTAAACCGAATATACTTCTCCTGGGAGAGGTAGTAGTCCTCATGTGTAGAAGTGACCTCGATCCCAAGGAATTAACAAAGAGAGCCCAAATCAGACATCAAGAAGTGCTCATTGAGACGCTCCTTCACAAAGGCAATATACTGAGAGTCATCTTCAGTAATGATCATATCATCTACATAGAGAAGGAGCTCACATGATAAGAGTGTCACGCGCAACCGCGCAGGTAAGGGCACAAGATCCCAACTGCTAGTACGCTCCAAAGCAGCAATCTTCTCAGACATCGCGAGCTAACACTCAGGGTGAGCAGCAGCCTCACGGTAGGTTGTAGGCTCAGAAAGAGAAGCGGTTGTGAAGCCGTAGCGCTCAGGAGGCCTGACAGTGCGACGATCACGAAGGTCGTATCTGGGAGAAGGTGGAGCAGGACCCAACAAGGACAGAGAAGAACTGGGAACATGGCCCAGCAAAGACAGAGACTCAATTGGAGGAGTAAGCCGGGACAATGAGAGTAGTGCGGGAAAAGGTGGAATCTCAACAAAGGAGCTGGAAGGAAACTCTAAAGGAGAGGGAACAGGTGGAGCCGGAGGAGAGGGAAGCGAAGTAGGTGGAGGTGAAAGCGAAACAAAAGTAGAAATCAAGTGTTAGGACGAGGGTAGTAAAATCGGGACTAGTCGAAGGTGATGTTCCGAGATATCCTCATCCGGCGAGCAACACAATCGTAGCAGCGATAACCCTTATGCTCAAGATTGTAGGTCTGTAGCCAAGAAAAACACTCAACTGACTGAGCAATCAGCTTGATGCGCTCATGAGGTGGAAGAAGGACGAAGCATATACAGCCGAAACAGCGAAGGTGGTTGTACTCGGGAGCCCGACCGTAGAGACGCTCGATAGGAGTAGAACCCTGAAGAGCAGTGGAAGGCTACATGTTGATGAGGAAAGCAACAGTAAAGACAGTCTCAGCCCAAAAGTAAGGTGGAACAGAAGAGGCAAACATGAGAGCACGAGCTGTCCCAAGCAAGTGGCGATGCTTACGCTCAGAGACACTGTTCTGAGTGTGAGCACCAGGACAAGAGTATTGGGGAAGAGCACCCTGCTCAGCGAGAAAGCGACACAAAGTAGCATATAGGTACTCGCCAGCAGAATCAGCATGAATGGCTAAATCAAACTGAGTGCTTAATATATGCCTTATTATAGATTTGCATTAGTTTATCTAAAAGTCTCTTCTATGGCTACTACCGGGCGGAATTGATGTGCATAACGATATGAAGGCCAAACGTTTCCACGAAACAAATACCCAAAGAAAAAACATTATTTCTAACACAGTAATAACTAATAGATATGTCATAAATATAAAAATTGTTACAATTTTCAAATATAAGGGTAATATTCGGTATAATTAAAACATACCTGTAATGCAAGGTCAAGTATCGCTTGACTGTATGGGAACTTCGAAAGGAAAAGTGAACTGGCATTTGCCTGCATGTAAAAATATCTCTGTTAGCTATAAGTCACAACCGAACCACGCAACAGACTTATAACAAACTTTACAAACAATACCTTATCTTTGCGATTGTCAGGCTGGATATGGGAACCAATAATAAAAACACCTGCTGGGAAATATTCAAGCTTGCTCTTCAGACCATGATAGGAATCATTATTCCCACATATTTTTTCTGTTTCCTTCAGAAACAGGATTAGAGGACCATGCTGAATTTCTTCAGAGATAAACTGTGGAACAAGCACAGTTAGTAGAAGGAAAGGAAAATAGCATGACACAAATCATGGACAAAATTAATAGTTTAACACAAAGATGTACAGACCTGAACAATCACGTCAAATGTATGTTTGGATCTATCTTCCCATCCTGGACCATCGAGGCATAAAGAATCAACTGAAAGAGCAGTTGATAAGAATATGATAATTAGAAGTGAACTGAAATGTTGCAATAACCATGAAAAAAAATTAAGCACAAGTAGCATCATGTAATTGATTGTCATTTCTTCAGAACATATGAACACAGCAAGAACTCACCTGAACAAAATAAACCATGATCAACTTCACAATTGCCTCCAAGATCAATACCTCCTGGAATTTGTTTATCAAATCTCACTCCAACCTTCGATGATCTATTTTCTTCGAAAGGTAGAAATATTTCGCCTTGTGAACCAAAATCTGGAGGGCTAGAGATTGAACAATTCAACATCAGCCAGCATCAGACATAATAATACATTAAGATAAATATAAATAAGCAGCGGACAAAATGTCCCATATCTTTGCAAACATCAGGAAGCATCATAAGTCAGTCCGACAAATCAGAAAGAAAGAAAAAAAGGCAACCGCCTTTGTTTGTTGAATCAAAGAATCAGATAGTTTCATTTAAAATAGACCATATGACTACAAATATTTGTGGGAAGTAAAGGATGACTCATACCTCTGTCCATCAAGGATAATGCCTGTCGACTGTAACGAACCAATGTACCTCACTCTATCACCTGAAAAAACCATTGGAAGATCAATGACATTCATTAAAAAAAACATACCAAAACATTTGAATCGTATCCCCGTGCCTGCTCAGCCAGATTGTGGACAATCGCAAGCCCATTATATTCCCATTACTACTAATGCTCACCCATAAACTTGCAGTACAACAAGATGGCCTATAGTAAGTCACAAATTATTAATGTTCTTACCCTTTTTGTATGACTCTGAATCCTTGGAAGTCTGGCCCTGAAACAAGAAAAATATGGTTTGAGTTTCTCAAACATTAAAATAAACTTACATTGTACCAACAAATACACAGTACTCTTACGGTGCAAAATCACACAAAGCAAGTATAAAACTATCATATATTTTTTGCGAAACAGAATACAGGAAGAAGAGTAAGACCATTGATATTGATAGAATGATACAGATAAAAGGAGAAAACAAACAGTCATGTCAACAAGACTATAGTGACTATAGTTTGAAAACTTAATAATAATGGTTGTCCTAACAAGTTTAACAGAGATGGGGGTGTAATTGCTGAGAAGCTTACACAAAACAGCATTGAAGAATCTACGATGAGCAACCTAGCACCAAAATGTTTTGCAAGTGCCTTCACCAGATATTGTTGGTAGATCTCAGTTCCTGTAAAAGATATGTTACTGCATTTTACACAAAATAATACCAATCATTTCAAAATTAGCAAAGCTACAATATAATACCAAGCGTACACCAAGTGTAGAGTATATACCCGTCGGACCAGATAGCAGCGCTCGTTGACTAAGAGAAGATATATCTTTTGTAAACTTGATATAGTCCTTGCAATGTAAATGTATATATGCTGATGACAGGAGAGCACATTTGGTATTCTCACTACAAGGACAGAGAATTATCAGTAACAGTTCCTAATCACAGCACATTCACTAATCCAGCTTACAGATTAGGATAAGGTAAACTACCATTAGTTTACTATAGTGATAAACTGATCATCAACATCTGAATGTTGTTGCTTTATGATATTCTTTCAAGCTTTGCAACAGCAGATTTCTGAAGAGTGAAGGTAGTAGAAGGAACTTACCGTTTGCTGTAATAATTGTCCACAAAATATTTTATAAAAGACACGGAGTGTAAAATAGGGGAAATTAACCATGTATAATATACTAAAACAATGAAGTGAGTGAGTATTTTTTTTATTAACAAGCAGTTGTAGTGGATTATACTTCCTCCGTTGAAAAATGTAAGTTGTGGTTTGACTTGGCACGGTCTCCGAAGTTAACTTTGACCATTAATTTATTTTACAATATGTTAGTAATAACAACAAAATCATGACGACTATATGAAAGTACTTATAAATACGAATTTAATTGTATCACTTTTGTGCCAATAGACCTATATATTGTTGGACTATTTTGTTGTGGTCGTTGGTTGGGTACGGATCCGAAGACCGAGGGTAGGGCACTCGCCCTCATCTAACCACCGGCAGGACTCTTCCCTGTCGACAGAGCGAAGCTCTGAGGCTTAGTTGAATTCTTGTTTCTAGTTGCTTGATTGATAATGGATACATGATATCCTTTTTATAGGAGCAATCCGACTTGACGCCTAATCTATAAGGAAACCTATCAATCCAATCTAATCTTTCCCACTATTAAAAATAACTTTCCAAATAGATAAGATCATATCCCTGATAATAACTTGATAGATAAGGAATCCCAAAATAACCTACCTAACCAGTTATTCTTTATCCTAGGAAACCAATCAACATGTATGAAAAATAATGGTGCTACAGTAATGATGGTACTATTCGCGTCTTTGCTACTTGACGCGACAATCATTTCATCTTGTGCTACTGATTGCCATGATGCTATTCACTCGTCTTCTACAGTGTGTCGCGTCTTGCTCCATAACATTACGCCTCTCACGGCGAGACAGCTCACTCTCGAGTTGCGGTGGTGGCCACGATTGAAGTCCTTGATGGCCCCATGTTGACAAGAGTATCCAGTATCAACGTCGGTTCGCGAGAGCAAATCGGTGACACTCGATGTATGGCGCCCAAGGAAGAAGTGCCTTAGCATGTCGCGGCGTTGAGGAAGACGTCAGCAGCATGAGCAACCGACATGGAGGAGTGGTTATGCCCTTACTGCATGTGTTAGAATAGGACTCTTTTGTATTTCCTTATCTGTATATGGCAACTCCCCCTGTACTCCCTACATATATTGCTCATTGGGCCCTCTTGAATATACACACATTATTCATAACATGGTATCAGAGCTAGGGCACTAACCCTGCTCTCCTTCCGCTACCATCCAACCGTCGCCGCATGCTCCTAGTCGTCAGAGCTTTCCGCGCATCTGCCGTGAGCCCGAGCACGAGCTCGTCGTCATCACCCGCCCGTCGCCGAAGGCCACGTGGACACCGTTGCCGCTTGACCGGGAACCCGACACGAGGCCGCCGCCGCTGCCACTCGTTGGTCGCCACCACCGCCGCTAGCAGGGGAACCCTAGTTCCCTTGCTTCGATCGTCATCACTTCAGTTGCCCCTTCACACGGGCCCAGCCGAGCCGAGGCCTCCCGCCGTAGGATATGTCGCTCCGCCACCAGATCGGCCGCTAGAGCTTCCTACACCTCTACCGTGAGCCCGAGCACGAGCCCGTCGCCGTCGTCCGTCCATCGCCGAAGGCGGCGTGGGCCGCCACGCCGCTTGACCGAATCGACGCGAGGCCGCCGCCGCGCGCCAATGAGGGAACCCTAGTTCCTTGCCCGATCGTCATCGCTTCGCCGCTTCGCGGGCCGCTTTTTGTAAGGTTTGTGGCCGTAGCGACCCGGCCAAAAAAAGAAAAACATCGCTCTAACCGCCGCGCCATCCCGCGCTGTTAAATTTTGTTGCCTTGGTCACCGCACCATCCAGCGCCGCCTACCGATGGCTTCTATTCCATCAGCTGCGATCTCATTCTCGGGAACCAACCTTAATGGGACGAACTACAGGTTGTGGTCTTCACTCATGGAGATCACCCTCGATGGTCTCCGCCTCTCGGGCATGTCACTGGTACCCGACCTTGTCCACCCGCCGCCGGTTCAGCCTTCTCCCAGACAGCTTTCTTCTGCACTTCTTGCAGAAGATCTTGCCGCTAAGGAGGCGAGGCGCTATTCTTGCTCGCCATCTTTAGCGATGAGGCATTTCAGTATGCCATAGACGCTTTTGAGCGTTGGTGTGCTGATGAAGCCCATGTTCAAGCCATCCTGGTGGTCAGCGTCGACGACTTGATCCAACCAAATATTGTTGGTCTGCGTGCCACTCGTCAGATCTGGGAGTACTTGCGCGAGCGATACAAGCGAGCGGCGATGCTCGGTTCTTTTTCGCCGGCGTGAGTTGGAGACGCCGCCGGAGAACTCCTCCGTCGATGACTTCTTCCAAGCCACGCCGTCTCTAGCGTCGGTGGACGAGCTAACCTCTCCACTGTCGGGAGTGTCATAAAGTGCAGAAGGTGAATCGTGATCACCTTCGCCTTTATGACTTCGTTTGCCGTCTTCGCTCGGAGTTTGAGCCTGCTAGGGCTCAACAGATGAGCCGCTCACCACGATCGTCGATCACCAAGGCTCTTTCGGCGCTTCGTCTTTGAGGAGCTTGCGCGGGTTAGCAAAGACGATTTGTTTCGATTGTGCTTGCTACCCTTCTTCTTCGGCAACACCGCGGTTTACGCTCGACTACGATCCCTCCTCGGTGTCTATTTACGCTCCGCTTTTGCACCAGCGGGGTTGATGCAATTATTGCAAGAACTTCGAGCATGACTATCAGCGTTGTGCGGTGCAGAAAAAACAGAACAAGACGCGTGGGGCTAAACGATCAAAGGGGGGCAGGGAGGCCCTTCCTCGACGGGAGGACAGACCAGCACGTCAGGACCTTCTTAGCGAGGTGACTCGTTCGGCGATTACGCGGACTCTACTTCAAAGAACTCTCACGGCTCAGCGGGTTACGCCGGTCTAGCTCGGATGTCTCCTCCGGTACTTCTTGGGTTACGAATTCTGGTGCCTCTTTCCACATGACACTGGACTCCACATCTCTCACTTCAGTAGGACCTGTTTTTCCTATCTTTGTTCAGACAGCTGTGTGACGATGGCGGGAAGTGTGTTATAAATAAACAAAGAAAAATTGCCACATCTCCAAGTGTCATCCTCTCCATGAGAGTAAGGATCTTGCTAACTGTGACAAGACTCCTCGATTAACAAGTGGTATCGAGCCTTACTATCACAGTAGCTTGAGCATCTCTTGCTCATCTCCGTCTCCGACCTCCACAGCTGACCCAGCCGAAAGCGCGGCAGCAGCTCGGTGTCCCGCTCCGCTCCTCTCCGGAGGCGGGCAAGGATTCGTCGAAGCAACCTCTCTCCACGCAACAACCCCGATGCGCGCCATGTCCGCAGCGATCTCGGCCTTCGATCGCCTCAGCACTCGGCGTCGTGAGCGGCCGAGGCTTCGCCGTAACGAGCGGCAGCGGCAGCGGCGGCACCGCACGGCCAGGCGGAAAAGCGTCAAAAGGCGGCGGCGGCGGCGGCAAGAGCCAGAAGGTGAGGCGGAAGCGGCGGCGGCAGATCAAAGACGTGCGTTGAAGCGAGGTCAAGGCTCTCATAGCAAAGCAATAAAGCACTCCATATCCGCTGATGGCAGCGCGCGCGGATCTTGAGCCAGCAGAGAGGAAAGCGGCAAGGCAGCGATGAAGGATATGGCGGCGCGCAAGCGCCAGCGGCCGGCGCGGCAGAGCAGTAGCAGACGTTACGGCGGTGGCGCTGGAGGAGGCGCGCCGGCGGCGACGTCTGGTCGACGGAGAGCGCAGGGCCTTCGAGCGGCGGCGGCTCTCTCCGATGACGGTACCATGGTCACCACGGTACCGGTGTCGTCGGGGCGTCGGCCCGGCGGGTGGCCTACCCTCACCAAGACCAACTATGTCGAGTGGGCTGCGGTGATGAGGTAAAACTCGGTCGCGGCATATATGGGATGCGATCCAGTGCGGCGGCGTCGACTACGACCGGGATCGGCGGTGGCCGGATGCTCTCATCATCTGCGATCCGCCCGAGATGCGATTCGCTACCAACAAGCGGACTACCAAAGAAGCTTGGGACGCCATCATTGCGCAACGACGCGTCGGCGGCGACCGCGCCCGCAAGTCTACATTGCGAGCACTTCGCGGAGTGGGAGCACTTGGCCTTCAAGCGGTGAGGGCGTGGATGACTTTGTTCTCCGTCTCAACACTCATTGCGGAAGCCGGTGCGATTCGGCGGCGACACCTACGGCGAGGAGAGAGGCGTGGAAAAGCTCTTCATTGCGTCCCGAGAAGTACAAGCGGGCGGCTCGCTCGATCGAGTCTCTGTTGGATCTCTCACGATGACAATCGAGGAGGCGTTAGGTCGCCTCAAGGTTGTTGAGCGATGAGCCACATCGCCTCCGGGACCGTCTCCATTGGCGGAAGCTCCTCCTCGCTCGGGAACGATGGGTCGCCGGCCAAGGTGACGGGAAGAAGGGAGCCTTCTTCCACGACAGTGACGCCGCAAGCATGGCAAGCGGCAAGCCGCGCAAAGATGCCGAGCATGGGCGCGAGGGCGTCTTAGGGTAATGATCGTGGGCGCCAGCGGCGCCATTTTGGCAAGCAAAGCCGCAGACGAGGCGACTCTTGCCACAAGCTGCGGCAAGCTTGGTCATTGGGCCAAGGAGTGTCGGATACCACGACGCGGCGAGCCACGCGTCGCGCGCAGGAGGAGGAGGAAGCGGCCGTATTGTTCATTGCTCATCGAGCATCGAACTACCTCCTGCGCGCACCGGCGCATGATGGCTCTCCTCCACCTTGACGAGCCAAAAGCACACGCCTCCTCGGCGACGATTCCGGCGCGACAAGACCGACGGGTGGTGCCTCGACTGCCGCCACCCGCCCACATGACCGGCGGCGGAGTTCTTCTCCGAGCTCGACCCAGCGTTCGAGGCGCCGTCAAGTTCGGCGACGCCTCGCCGTGGAGATCAAAAGCGTCGGCTCTGTCGTCTTCGTCGCCAAGATCGGCGAAAGCATTGCTCACCGGTGTCTACTACATCCCGCGTTGAGGAACTCCATCATCGACTTGGGGACGGTGGATGAACGGATCGCGCGTGGAGATCGAGCGCGGTCTTTGCGCGTGCAGGATCATCGCCGCGGCTCCTCGTCAAGGTCAGCGAGAGCAACCGCGCCTCGTCCTTCACGCGCGGTGGCGCAACCTCTGTGTCTTGCGGCCCGCCGCGGCGGCGGCGCTTGGAGGTGGCGGCGTTTGGGCACCTCAACTTTGAGGCCCTAAGGCGGCTCGGAAGAAGGAGATGGTGCGGGGCATACCGCGCGTCGACCACGTGGAGCGATTCTGCGACACTGCGTCCTCGCCAAAGCTGCGGCGGCTCCTTCCTCGCCCGGCGAGCCCGCGCCAAGGAGAAGTGGAGCTCAGACACGGTGACCTCTGTGGCCCCGTGACACCGGCTACACCACAGGCGGCGCTACTTCCTCCTCCTCGTCGGCGATGTGTCCCGCTACATGTGGTGTCCCTTTCGGCGTCAAGGCGGCGGCTGCGGACGCCATCAAGCGTCTTCAAGTTCTTTGCGAGGCGAGCGCGGCCACAAGCTTCGGGTCCTACGCACGGACAACGGCGGTGAGTTCACGGCGGCCGAGTTTGCGACGTCTTGCGCCGAGCGAGGATCCATCGTCACTTCTCCGCACCGTACACCCGCGGCAGCAGCGGCGTCGTCGAGCGCCGCAACCGGTGAGTGGTGGCCACCGCCGCGCCCTCCTCAGCGAGAGGGATGCGGCACTCATCGGGGGTGGCGGTAATGATCGCCGTCTACACCGCTCAACCGCTCCCCCACCAAGGCCCTCGGCGGCAAGGCGCCATACGAGGCTCCGCACGCGCGCGCAAGCCCGCGGTGAACCACCTCGTGTCTTGGTGCACGGCCTTCGTCAAGGAGCTCAACCACGTCGGCAAGCTCGACGACCGGAGCACGCCAGGGGTCTTCATCGGCTACGCTAAGGGCGCCAAGGCCTACCGCGTCCTCGACCCTGCGACACGGCGCATGCGCATCACGCGTGGCGTCGTGTTCGGCGGCGCGGCGGGCGTGGGCAAGATGGTGGATGACGGCTCGACTCGATGACCGGCGATTTCATCGTCGACTACGCCCAGCGAGGAGGCGGTGAGCGGCGGCTCATCTTCACCGGTGGCCTACCCGCGCCTCGTTCGCCACCATCTCCGTGAGTCGCCGCGCCGCCAAGCGCCGGCCACCCTCGCTCTCTACACCGGCACCTACTCCTTCGGGCTCGGCACCGGCGGCCGACCCACAACGAAAGCGGCCGCGGTGGAGTTCGCCGCTCCGTTGTCCAACGACGAGGATCGCGATCGGCGCTACCACGGCGGCGAGCCTGCGCTATCATCGTCGTGGACGACCTCCTCGGCAGCGGCCGGTCCCGAACTGGCGGCGCGACCTCAGCGGGCTGCACCTTGCACAGGCGGCGGCGAACCTTGTTCCTTCGCCAGAGGAGAGAGACAGCGATATGGTGTGCGCGATGCGAGAGGAGATGGACGCCGTCAGCGAAACAAGGCGTGGGCTGGCCGATCTTCAAACGACCACCACGCCATCTCTCAAGTGGGTCTTCAAGCTCAAGAAAGGCGAGGTGGAGAGGTGATCAAACACAAGGCGCCTCGTGGCACGTGGCCGTCCGGCGGGAGGAGTCGACCGACGATGCCTTGGCGCTGTTGCGCGGATGGAGTCCGTCGTCTCCTCCTGCCCTCGCATGACCCGGGAGGTGATGCGTTCATCACATGGACGTCAAGTGCGCTTTCTCAACGGCGACTTGAAGGAGGAGGTCTCGTCGCGCCACCGCCGAGATTCATCATCCCCGGCAAGGAGAGCAAGGTCCTCCGCTGCGCAAGGCCCTCTACGGCTTGCGGTAATCGCAGCTTGAACAGAGCATGCTGGACTCCACCTCAAGAAAATGGGATTCGGCGAGAGCGCCACGAGGCGCGGTCTCCACGGGCGAGCAAGGAGGCAATGTCCTGGCGATAGGCGTCTCGTCGGCGACCTTGTGATCACCGGTACCAAGGAGGAGGAGATCGAGGCATTCAAGGCGGAGATGAAGGCCACCTTCCGGATGAGCGACCTCGGGCCCTCTCCTTCTACCTCGGGATCGAGGTCCGCTGGGAGCAACTCGGCATCTCTCTTCGCGGTCCCGCCTCGCCAAGCGCATCGTGGAGGTGGCGGCCTCGCGGCCGCAACCCGGCTCACACTCCTATGGAGGAGAGGCCGGCCGAAGTCGTGAGAGTCTGTGGAGGAGGTAGCCGCGACGCGATCTGCGGCGCATTAATGGCGCCTTCGCTACCTTGTCCACACGCGACCGGACTGCGGCACATGGTCAAGGACGACATCTTGACTGTCATAGGACAGCGACTTTAAGGGCGACATCTTGGTATCATAGGGACGACATCTTGATTGTCATAGGGACAGCGACTTTAAGGACGACATCTTGGTGTCCTGTATAAAGATCTTAGACGACATCTTAGCATATGCTTGGTGGTTGGCGACCTATAAATATGTATCCCCAACCCTCGAGTTGGCATGGCATTGTGTTATAAATAAACAAAGAAAAATTGCCTCATCTCCAAGTGTCATCCTCTCCATGAGAGTAAGGATCTTGCTAACACCAACAGCAAGACTCCAGCGATTAACAGGAAGGACGCGACGACGGCGTTGTCCCCTCGGTCACTGCGATCTACATTGCCTATGGCACAAAGCATCGACCGATCGTGTGGAAAAGATTCTTCTTTGGACGGCGATATCCTTCCTCCGTGGCGCGCGCGCGGAGTGCAACCAAGCGCGCGATGCTCATTTGGGGTGGCATTGGTAGCATCATTGAGGAAGATGGTGGTAGCACCGCCATTGCAATGATACGCGATGCCTCCTCCTACTCCTTCAACTTGACCATCAATGCCTATGTTTCTTGGAGGATGGCCATCATTGTCAATTAAGGCCATCATCTTTTCGTTGCCAGCTTTCAACATGGCAAAGGGAGATAGTCCAGCACCAGAAGCTATGGTGGGTGACTCTGATACCAAAAGTTGCGGTAGGTGTTGGGGTACGGGTTCGAGAACCGAGGGTAGGGCACTCGCCCTTGAACGGTTGGCCATGCCACCACCAAGGCTCTGAGGTTTAATTGAGGGGGAAGGGGAGAGACTAAGAACTTTGTTTATTCATTGCTTGATTAATAATGGATACATGATATCCTTGACGTCTAAGAAATAATCTATAAGGAAATCTATCAATCCAATCTAATCTTTCCCACTATTAAAAATAACATTCCTACAATCCAATATAATCTTTTTCACTATTATAAATAACATTCCTAATAGATAAAATCGTATCTCTAATAATAAATTGATAGATAAGGAATCCCAAAATAACCTACCTAATCAGTTATTCTTTATCCTAGGAAACACATCAGCATGTATGGAAAATAATGGTGCTACTGATAACAACAGATACCAGTCGCATCACGTGATCTTTGTTCATCTTGCACTACAAGTACCTCTGATACTATCCACATGTACCTTTCTGATGCCCCACGCCTTGCTCTGTAGCTATTTGGTAATCAAACTTTACAAAAGTTGACTAATGAAATGTGTGGGCATCATATAAAAAAATGGAGGGAGTAATTACTATAAAGAAATGGAACTACAAATAAATGAAAACTAAAATCAAGTAACTACATCTGTACTCACAACCAGGGATAAAATTCTCGGCCGAGATGCAAGTGATTCTGCCGGTCCGAGATCGAGAATCCGGCGGTTTTCCGGATTTTGCAAGTTCAAATTTTGAATTTTGAATTTCGGTTGGTTTTTAAGCAAATTCAAACGAAATTCAACCGGATTTTTCCCGGTAAAACCGGTAACCGGCCGGTTACCGTTCCCGGCCCCCCGTCGGGATTTGGTCTAATAACGGTTTTTTTATCCTTGGTCACAACTCACAAACAGAAGATCAACATAAAGACTATTCACAAGTCCTATTGATTACGCAAATTACAGATAGAAACATATAACTTCGTAGAAGAAATAACAGCACCACATTCTAGATTAATAAATAAGTGACCGAACAATCAAGCATCATATCACAAGTTCAAAATTACGGTGCAAAAAGGCCACAGGATTTACCAACTCCATGCCACTATGAGGACAAAGGACCAGTATCCCATCTCTAAACTAAATTCATTTACAACACATCACAAACAGGACATCATAAGAACGAAAGAGTAGAATGTTAATCACTGCATATATAGTTACCTTAGATAATACGAGCAGCTATCAAATGACTCGGAGATGTCATTAGCATCAATAGTTGCATTTTTCAGATCCTCCTTTAATAGTTGACATCGAGCAAACGGTATATTTTCTTCAGCGTTAGAGTGGTCCTCCATTGTTTTACATAAACTACTAAATAGATCTGGATCCGCTGATGATCCTGCAACAATGCTTACTACCTTAGCATCCTTTTTAATCACAGTAAAGTGAAAATTAAAATAAAATACATTAGCCTCACCAATGGGCATCAACGAGTCGGCCTTTTCCAAAGTAAAAGGATGATATTTTGGGTCCTTTAGATGATAAGCGATCCGGAATATCTTTGACAATTGAATGTTGCCCCTGCTGAACACTACTGCAAGTAGAGGAAAACGCTGAAGTGCTTGATTTCTCCTCTGACAGCTGCTCAAATATCTACCATCACATTAAGGACTTTCAATGCCAAAATATTAGCATGTCTAACCATTGCTTATCACTTCATATTAATTATAAGTTTGAAACTAAGTATAACACAAATCAAGCTCCTTCGTCAGTGTAAGGTATCCACTAGATAAAGAAGTAGGCAATAGAAAAGGATACATAAGCGTGCCTCACGGGTGAACTAAAGGCAACTTCATCTCCTCCACTCAAGGTAACCTTAGCAGTCTTGTCCAAAGCCTTGCCATTTACACGAACAACTTTGGACTCGTAGATTTCAAGGAGAGCACCTCGCTAATACAAAAAGTCAACATAGAAAGAGAAATAAATAGGAGGTGACACAAGTGCATAACAAGGGAACTACTAAAAACTCCACAATACCTTAACATGCTTCAGTTTACAAACAAGTGAGCTAGTAGATGACTCTCCCAGTCTCAAATCATGATGTGCTCCATAACCAACGGTAAAATGGGAGGATTGAATAGGAAGGGAAGGATTCTGCGCAAAACCAAGAGAAATGCAGTAAATTAAATGAAGTGCTGCCAGTTTATGATGAAATTGTTAAAACTATTTTGTGGCCGCTCCTACTTAAAATAATGAAGTTTATATATCTTAAGAGTCAATTAAACTTGAAGGATAAACTTACATCCTACTAATATACAATGGGATATACAAAAATAGCGCTACTTCCAAATTGTACATGTTAAATTAAAGATTGCAATTGTTATGTGATTCACTAGAGCAAGAAGTGGACATCAAGACTCAAGAACTAGCAAGAATATATTTGCCAAACCTTATGATAATTGTGCATCCACATTAATGGACCAGCTGAAACAGTGGTGCAGGTTTAAGAAAAAACCTCCAAAGAAATCAGCAGCAGGATTTAGGCATGATGATTGAGAAGTTATCTAAGACTGAAGACTCCATAATGCATACTATACATGTCAAATTGTTATGGTCTACTATCGGGGGCATCACTGTAGCAGCACCCCGAAGTACGCTGTGGTGTTGTAGCATGTGTACTGTTCACGCAGAACAGTACTACCGTGTTTATTAGGAAATATTTATTATTTAGGAATCCATATATTAGGTGTTTGGTAGTATCTATTAGTTAGGCAAGTTACTATTGGATTGGATTGTTAGAGATAGGTTTCCTTATACATTATTTCTTAGTCGTTAAATCGAGACGTCCCTATAAAAGGGATAGCATATATCCATTATCATTCAAGCAATGAATAAATAAAGTTCTTAATCACTCCCCTTCCTCTTCAACTAAGCCTCGGAGTCTTGGCGGTGGCATGACCAACCGTTCAAGGGCGAGTGCTCTACCCTCGGTTCTCGGATCCGTATCCAACCAACCCGTAGCACAACACAAATAGACTCAAATGAGAACACAGCACAGGATGTTTAAAATTTATCTCGAGTCGGAACTAAAACACTAAGGATATTTATTTGAGATGCTGCTAAGCACATGACCCTATGCCTGCAGCATACATCCCAAAAAAGATTGAAAAAGATGTAGTATTCAGCACACCATCTTTAACTTGTTAGTGACACACCTCATTTGTAGCATATCTAGCACTTGGTGAATTTATTTAGGAGGCACCCCTGGCGAACAATAGTGTGTTTTTGAATGGCATCAGATACAAAATAACTTTCCAGTCTTGGAAGAATATTATTTCAATCATGTTGGAACGTAATGATTATAAGTTGTAAAATGAACCATATATATGAAATGAAGTTATTCCCAATAAGCTCCACAACGCAATTCCCATTCAAGTGTACAGTGTACATAAGTTGGATGGTGCATTATTGTTTAAGATTGGAAGAATAGGGGGGCATATAGCTTAGTATACTCTAAAGAAATAAAAGTGTTCTGCTTCACCAACTAATTTCTGAGAGGGAAGATGAGGTTTTACTGTATGCATACTGGATAATTAGCGTGGATTTGTTGATAATAGTGCCACAAAAGTGTTTCTGTTGGTAATTAATTATTCAGAGCACAAAAACTAGAATCTGGCCACTATTCCCATCCAAAGCGATTCGATTTAATGAGTTTTGACTGATTAAAAAGAAAGAAAGAAACCGCACCGTGGCATACTGGGAGATTAGTCTGCTCCAGGGCTCCTGGCGCCTGCTAGCCAGTGCGACCTGCCGTACCTGCTGTTTATTCAAGATCCCAGCCACCTTGGCTGACAAATCCTTCGCCCTCTTTATCTTCGCCGATAAATCCTTATCATTAGCGCCACGTTTATGCCCTGCACCAACGAGAAAATTCATCAGACCCCGAGGCTCCAACCGGAACCTGACGTCCTAACCACCACCAGAAGAAGAGGCTCCTACCGGCCGAATTGGACACCGCCTCCCCGGACCTCAGGAAGGCCTCCAGCCTGTCCATGGCGCCGGTCAGCGCCTGGAGCCCAGCCGTGTCCGGCGTCGCCACCGTCGCACCGCCGTCAGCGGCCACCTCAGCCTCAGCCGAAGCCGACGCCGCCGCCGCCGCCTCCTTCGTGCTATCCGCCTCCGCCGTCGCAACCTACCACCACCACCACCGGAGCAACAACAACAACATCAGATCAAAACCAAATCGACCAGAAACCCAGAGAGCCGCATGCACGGGGAGATCCGGACCTTGGGGCGCTTCCCGGTGCCACGCCCCGATTCTGACCCCGCCACGGGCCCCGCCTCCTCCGCCGGGCCCTTCTCCCGCTCCGCCGGGCGCTTCGCCGCGGCGCTCCTCCTCGTGTCGACCATCTCGCCCTCCCCCTCGGATCGGCGACGCGAGAGGAGGAAGAGAAGGGGAAGAGGTAGACGAAACGAAGCGAAGAGCCAAAACGAACAACGTTGCGTCGCGGAAAGAGAAAACAAAATAGAAGGATTAGACTGTGCTGTCGAGGGCCAGCGCGCGATTCCGGAAGGTTTCGAGGGGGCCTGCGGGCCTCGTGCGTTTTCGCACTTTATCAGTGAAGGGCGTCTGGCGTGGGGTTGGTGGACGAGTCGGGTCGGGACTCGGGAGGCGTTAACATGCATGGCGTGCGTACTTGTTGGCGGTTCGTCCGTCGGGGCACCGTTTTAATTTTAAAACGGGAAAGTGATTCGGTTTTAGGAGCTCTCGTTCGCCGCCGAATTCTCCGTTTCGAGACATGGTTTCCGAGCGGCTGATGGCCGACTTTGGACAGGTTAACTTGGGTGGACTGTGGAGTTGGTACCCCACCTTTGTGGTTGTATCTTAGTTTAGATACTATTAAAAAATTGGGTCTAAATCAAGAGTTCTGATCTAAAGTAGACTATTAATCCAACCAGTAGCCTATATAAAGGAAGAGGGACTCCAACCATTGTACTACAGTTTTTAAAAAAGCAATAAAGAGAAGTCAGAAGTTCCCCCATATCTCTGTGGTCAATCTATTATTCTATTCTTACGTTCTTACATTGTTCTTACGATTCTGAATTTGTCTACAAGGTAATTGCTCGGACTGGACTCGCCTGCGACGGTTTCTCAACATGTTATCAGCATGATCTACTCCACTCGGATCGAAAGGTAATCGTTGTAACACGACGCTCGTAGATCAAATCATTTTTCTATATCGCTTTCAATTTCGCAATTGTTGTTTTCTAGATTGTTTTATCCTACGATGCAAATCCACTCAAATCTACCGCGAGCTGACTTGAAGTCGTCGCCACAATGTCGATCGGTAGATTGCATGAAAGAGTAGAAGATGATTGCACTATGAATTGCAAATCCGTTCTAATATACTGCGAGCCGACTTGAAGTCACCGGCCAAGCCGATCGGTACATTCCATAAACAGTAATTATATAAACAGTAATTGCATGCACGAGTGCTCGAATAAGCGATAAAAAATCCATGCTCGCGGCGCCACGCCGCCCGACCGAAATTCTGCGACCGGCGTGGCGCCGACCATGCCACGCCTCAAAGCGTGTCGCGCGCCCTTGCGCTCGCGGCGCCATCGACTCCGCGAAGCCCGCACGTCGCCGCACCGACCGCCCAGCGCTACCCGTCCCGCAACCGTGGCTCCACCGCCTGGCGTCAAACCACCAAGCCGTCTCTGCGTGCCACGCCGTGCTGCTAGTGAGACCACCATGCGCCGCCTCCTTTGAAAAGGGTGAGAAAACCTAAACCCTCAACCCCACCCTTAATGGGCCAAACAGGCTGAAAAAAGGCAAACGGGCCGAAAGGCGAAATGGGCCGACCAACGGCCATTTAGCCCCTGAAAATTGTAAAATTCACCAAAAATTCATTTTTCAGAAGAAAAGAGTCTCGGGAATTTAAATTTTGAATAATTTTGAACTTTTGAAGCATGTTTAACTTTGTTATTATTATTTCTATGTAATTTATTTATTGCATTTACTGTTTTTGATTATATGTGATTGTTTTTATTGTTTTTAATCACTAAAAATAGCAGTAAATCATGAAAATGCATAGAAAAATACAGGATCACGACCCGAGAGTTTAAAAAGCATTATAAGAATTTTACAACTATTTTATGTAAATTACCAGTAGTAATCTTATGAACTCTTTGCATAAAAATGTAGACGGTTGGCATCACGAACAGGAAGTTCGAAGACCAGAATTTGTATAAAATTTGTACCAATCTTCAACTCTGTGGTAAGATAATCACGGATTAGCAGAAGATTGAGAGGACTCTCTCTACTTTTCACCCGAATGCGGTGCAATCCGCACGAAACTATCGTCAAGATGGCTACAAAGAGTATGCCAAATTGATTGACATAATGAAAGTTGTGGAAGCTCAAAATGATATTCTAAGGAAGAGCGCATCTCACGGTAGCCTAATAACAATGTTGACCATGAAACCAATGCTAGCGTCTACAAGGTGAGAAACTCTCACGAAGGGAGAGGCAAGAAGGGTAAGGTCGTGGGTTGCGACGTTATTGATGCTTTCGATCTAAGAAGAAGGGCAAAGGACAACATGAGGCACACCTCGTTATTGCGGAGACACAGAGGATCCACACCCATTAGTTGCACTCATGGAAACGGACAGCCCAATAGTAGCCCCCATCACCCCTTCTTTGGACATCGCAGCGGTCACAGCCGTAGTCGCCCAAGAGGAGAAGATCGCCATGGAGCAGATTCAGGCAGAAGTTTCTACATACTTCGCTAATTCGATCTAGTACACGCATTGCACTTAGATATTCTTACAGTCACTTGTAGTTGTGATTATGATGGAACTTTGAATAATGGTTGTAACCTCTATGAGGCGAGTATTAAAATTATTGTGATGAGTCTTGCAAAAACTTATTTTTCTCGTATTTATAATAGCAAGTTATGTTCGGGTATCTAAAGTATCAGAACACATGTGGCGCCCTATAGAGGAAGTGTTCTTAGCGCATAGCGGCCCAATGAATACCATCTTGAGAGAGACGAAATTTTTTCAGTCGATCAGCAAGAATGTTGGTAGTCTTACGACAATCGCGGGAAGTGACACCTGTATAATAGGCTTGGGAAAGGTCACAATAATACTCCATATGTGCACAACTTTAGTTATTAAAGAAGCCTTGTTGTACCCAGAATCGACTAGAACTCTCAACGACATTCACGCTAACGGTTTCCACGTAGAGACTGAAAAGGAGTATGGTAAGGAATATCTACTCATTACAAAGCATGAAGAAAGTAGAAAAGGGTATTAGAACGAGTTTCTTTATCTGGCTGGGCTATACTACACTAATATTAGGCACTTTGCAGCCTATATTGCCCTAAAAATCGTATTTAGAAGCTCTTAACTTTTGTATCTCTGGCATGATAGATTATGCCACCTAAGTCTTAGGATGATGAGAAATATAATTAACAATTCACATGGATATAATGTCAATGAAAAAAAATTCCCGAATCAGGAAGATTTTGTGTGCCTTACACGTGCCACTAGGAAATTAATTACTAAACCTTCTGCTCTGAAAGTGGAGGATGAAATCCCTGTATTCCTGGACCGTATCTAGTGAGACATTTGCGGTTCGATACAGCCCCTGTCAAGGCCATTTAGGTATTTTATGGTGCTCATCGATGCTTCCTCGAAATGGTCGCATGTACGTTTATTGTCTACGAGAAATCACGCTTCTGCAAAGCTAATCTCACAGATAATTAACATTAAGAATAATTTCTCTGATCATCATGTCAAGTCCACCAGAATGGACAACGTCGGAGAATTTACTTCGAATGCATTTGATGATTATTGCAAGACAATGGGAATTAAAGTTGAGCATTTTGTACCACATGTCCACACCCAAAATGGACTAGCAGAATTGTTATTTACCAACTACATATTGGGGACACACAGTCCTACACGCAGCAACTCTCATCAATTTTAGACCACCAGCATATAATATCCATTCACCTATGCAGCTAGAGCAATGGTCAGCACCGAAAATTTCTCATCTTCGCATATTTGGTTGCACGGTTTATGTACATATACCACCACCACAGCGAACTGAAATAAGCTCTCTCCAAAAGTCTGGAATATACATTTGTTATGAGACAACATCCATAATCAAGTATTTGGACCCTATGACTGGAGATTTGCATACAGTCTGCTTCGCTGATTACATATTTGATGAGGATTATTTCCTGTCATTAGGAGAGGAAATCAATCCCTTGATGAAAAATATCGCGAAATAGATAAGTCTAGAAGATAATTGAAGTCTAGAAGATAATTCAAATCCATGCACATGACCCGCGTACTAGTGAAGCAAACAGAGAAGTCCAGAAGATGATTGAAGTTTAGAAGTTAATTGAAGTCCAAAAGATAATTGAAGTCCAAAAGATAATTGATTTGCAAGAGTTAGCGAATCAACTGTCTGACCACTTTAGTGATTTGAAGAGCGTGATCAAGTCGCATATGCCTGTACACAATGCACCGGAGAGAGTTGAAATACCAATGAAGGTATCTCTAATCCCGTCCTAAGGCCTCAGAAATGATGAGAACTCTGGCCCCTCGAATCCGAAGTAACCGAGGATGCCTGGTGAAAAAGGATAAGAAGGACTTGACACAGCCAATCACTGAAGTTCCCCAGGACCAGAAGGAGGCCAGTTGAGACCTGGCACTAGATGGAACCTTCAGAAAAGGCATACCGAATTTGAGCATCCCCATGAAGGGAAACATCAGTATGGATGTGTGCGCACACATCGGAGTTGAAAAACTAAAGGGACTTGGTCCGCAATTGGAAGCAACGGTAAGCAAGTAGAAGTATTAAAAGAATCGCACTATGAAAAAATAGCTATAATTTAAGTGACCACGGTAAAATCTATGAACAAGACAACAGCCAATGTCGACGTTGATTTTGTAAAGAAGATTACCACAATCATCGATCTTGATCCAGAGCTGAAGAATCTAGCCCGTCATTTTGAGTTAACAGAGTATTTTGGTGATTAATGACAAATCTATATGTGAGACTAACACTTTTATTGATATACCTATTTTGTAGTTTTATTTGGATAAAAAGGTAAAAATCATGGAGGGATGCACTCGGCATCATATTCTTATATATTGTTACATTCCTCGGATCAAAAATATAAGTTGAACTCCACTAAAAGTCTAACTTGAATATATGCATATATTTTTATTACACATTTGTGTATACACATATTTAGGGGTGTTCACTCTATGTTTTGTGGTTTTATTAGTATTGATACAAATTCTTTTTTCTACATATATTAAGGATCTCTACTTTGAAACATATCCTTGAGTATATAAAACTTGTGTAGTTCATATATACCCATATTGATTTACATTTAATTATTTGCAATTGAAGTGGTTATCATTAGTTACCAAAGAGGAAAGTATTGAGGTATCTTGTCCTACTATTATGAGTTATTGGTATGTTGTGGTAATGAATGATAATCATATTGTGAAACTAATTTTTTCCATGAGTTGGATGAATAGGTTATGTTTCATGATAATGGAGACTTTGGATGACGTCATGAGTTGATCGTCATCAAGTCAAGACTCGGGATGAAGGAAATCATCATGTGTTGATGATGTTCAAGTCAAGATCCCGAAGTGAAGAAGATCATCATGTGTTGATAATATTAAAGTCAAGAGCTTGGAGTAAATGATGCATTATGTGTTGATGTGTATCAAGATATCGAAGAGAAGATTATCATGAATTGATCATCAAGTCAACAGATGACAGATCATGCATTGATAGAGATCAAGTGAAAGAATGCATTATGGGTTGATGCATATTCAAGTCAAGAACTTGAAGTAAATGAGATCATCATGTGTTGATGATTATCAAAGTCAAGAACTCAGACTTGAAGTAAAGATGTGCGTCATCACGCTTCAAGATGATGCTTAAGGCAAAAGTATGACTAACTAGGGCTAAGGATGTGTTCCTAGTCTTTTACCGGTCTTGGTGTTTGGTTGGAGACCGGATTGCTAGTATAGGTTACCGTACTATTAAGAGAGGTCTTGACTAGTAGCTTGAGTTAGTCATGTGTTGATAGCTCATTGTGCTTACTTTAGCTCATCTATGCATGGTGCTATTGTTTGCGAATGTATTTTGCAAATGTTGAAACTCATGCATTATAATCTTTGTAGCATGAAACTATAATTTGTAAATATGTTTTACAAATGCTTGAAGTCCATGCAACTACTCTTTGTGGCATGTTACCGATATTTGAGAATGTATTTTACAAATAGTCGAGGCTCATGCATAATCCTTGTAGCATATGACTTTAGTTTGCCAATGTGTTTTGCAAATGGTTTAAGTCCATGTACCTTATTCCTTATGGCGTTGATTCTAAAAGTTTGCAAATGTATTTTGCAACTTGTTGAGAATCTTGCCTTTAACCATTGTTTGCATCGCTCATCAATTGGCAAATGTGTTTTGTAATTAAGTTTGTTTTTTAAGCTAATTTAAGATTTTCTCAGGATAATCGGTAGTACCGACGTTGTGTTGGTGGTACTACCGCACTGCGGTATGCAGGGAAAGTGGTGCGATACTCTTGCAACGCGGTCGGACGAAGTTTAATTGGCGAGACGTGTTTTCGGAGAGACACCTTCTGGCGTGTTTTGCTCTCCTGGAAAGTGGTAAGGCCAAAGTTCATTTGGCAGAACTACCGCATCGCGGTAAGACCGCAATGCTTATCGTGGAACTATCGTAACCCGGTATATCCGATTTATGAAGCGATCGTTATTTCGATGAGACCATTTTTGACCTCAAAGGAAGCGGTGGTATCGCCCTTGTGTTCTGGAACTACCGACGAGCGAAACTACCGTATGCTTAATAGCGGTAGTACCGCGCCGCATTTCCAACAGCTATTTCATAGGCATATTTATAGCGTTACTGTGCGTCGGAGGAAGTGTGGTAGTGCCGGCCGATGAGCGGTGGTACTACCGCTCGTCTTGATTTTTTAGAATCTTTTCTCTAATGGCTACTTTTTGTATGTGTGCTATAAATTCCCACCTTGGCCGGTTGTCAAAAACTGTTGCTGGTGCCATTACCCATTTCTTGAGCAAAGAGCAAGCTCTCTCCTCTCTTATGTGCATGTGTTGCACCTAGTGAGTTTGGAGAGCAAACCTTAAGTGCATGTGTTGCATTAGGTACTGGATTGTGTATCCACTTGAGCTTAGACACTTGATTTGTTCAAGTGAGCGTCTTCGACTTGTTACTCTTAGTATTTGCCGACACCTAGATGGCTTGGAAGAGTTGCATCGGTGATCTTCTCAAAGAAGGTTGTGAGAAGGACCGAACGGTTGTGAGTGGTTTGGTGCTCGTATCTCCCGAGTGGATGAAGAGCAACCTCGAGTGGATCGAGATGTTGGTTTGTGTTGGAGCCGGTCCAAGTGGTTAAACTTACCTCGGAGGTGTTGGCTTAATACATGGATTAGGGGAGATCGGCAAGTCTCTAAACACCACAGTAAAACATCTTCATGTCCATGTGGTTTGTTCCTCTTGTGCTTTACTATATTGCAATTTACATTCATATAATTAAATTGCTTACTTGTATTTGTATGATTGCTATTATTATCAATAGTCTTTGATTGTTGGTGAACTTAGTCGAAGCTAGTTGATTTATGTTTTAATTGTGCAAAACCGTATTGTTGTTAGCTTCCGCATTAGAAATCAGTTTTAGAAAAATAAGTTTTTAAAACCGCCTATTCACCCGCTCTAGTCGGCCTCCTCGACCCTACAAGTGGTATCCGAGCTTGATCTCTCATTTATTAGGCTTCACCGCCTAGAGAGTAAAGGATGGCTAGTGAGGGTTTCTCTGTTGGTAGAGCACCACACTTTGATAGTTTAAATTATGCTCATTGAAAAATTATAATGACCGTCTTTATTAAGGCCATGATACTAAACCTATGAAGAATTGTTGATGCGGGTTTTGCTACTCCGATTGATCCACCGAACCCCACTCAAAGGGAAGAGTAAAACTTACAACTCGGTGCTCAAACTTTAAATGCTCTATATAGCGCTTTGAGTATAGAGGAATTTAATAGAGTGAGTAATCTTGAAAATGCTCATAATGTTTGAACAACTCTCATGGTCATGAGGGAATCTCTACGGCCAAAGAAGTTAAATTGCATAGGTTAAAGCTCAAGTATGAGTCATTTACCATGTTGCCTCATAAGAGCATCAATGAGATGTATTCTAGAATGAACAACATAATAAATGAGCTCAAAGGCCTATCTTGTGATTTAACCAATCTTGATATTGTCTTAAGATACTTAGGGCTCTAACGGAGAAATATGAGACCTTAGTGATATTATTCCTCAATTCATCCGAATTTCCAAGGATGACTCCTACCGCTCTTTTGGGAAATCTTCTCACAAATAAAATGTACAAAAAGGACAAAGATGGGCTCAAGGAGATGGCCTCAACTTCAAGCAAAAGAATTCATGCTTTCGATGCTAAATATGATTCAAGTGAAGATGAGAATCAAGATGAGGAAGATGATAACACCGAAGAAGAATTGATCACTCTTATGAAAAAAAATGGAAGATCTCATGAAAAGACGCGACTCACATAAACATTCAAGAACATCTTCAAATACAAAGCACCACAAGACTCTAAGGTGCCACAATTTTTAAAAATTAGGACACATTGCTTCAAAGTGTCATTTTGATGGGGAAAATGAAGAAGAGCCCAAACCATCATCAAGAAAGAAGAAAGATAACAAAAGAAGATACTTTATTGGGCTAGCCATAAAGGATGATCCATCAAACCTCCCAAATGCAAATGATGCTCTATCACTATTTGACATATCTACATGCTTCATGGCAAATGGTAATAATGAGGTAAATGATGATGATGAGCCTTTATATGATGATTTGATAGACATGCTTAAGGAGCTTAATGAGTATTTAGGAAAGGAAAAATCAAAAATTAAAATTCTGAAGAAAGAGTATGTCCCACTTCAAAATAATTATGATGTTCAAAAGGATGAACATGGAACTCTCCTCCTAAATGAGCTCATCAAGTTCAAGTGGGATATAGACATAACATGCTATTTATTAGATAATATGACATGTGTAGTTGTTAACCCTTGCATTTCATCTAAGGTTAGCATGTCCACCATGTGTGATGATTTCCTTGATATGCCTTATTGCTCAAAAATAGATACTCATATTTCATCTATGTCTTGTGATACTAATATTGTAGAGGAAAACAAAAAACTTAAGTCCCAAGTCATACCATTGAAAAATGACTTAGAAAGAAGCTATAAAAGGGAAGGCTACTCTCGATGACATATTAAGCATGCAAAGAAGCTTGCAATACAAAAGTAGAATGTGCTTCACTCCCAATAAGAAAGAAAATAGCAACACACGCACAATGCAAGACACACGAAAAAATATATCAAGTGCCATGGATGCATTGGGAAGAGCCACTATACCTTGGTGTGGCCTAATTAAATGGATTTCAAGTCAATACATTCAAAAAGAGGCAAGACGGCAATAAGTAAGATAAGAAGACAAGAAAGAAAAGCAAAAAAACCCAACTTGCTACAATTGCTGGAAAAAACACATTGGTAAACAATGTCCCAAAGGTATCACTCCTAAGCTAAACATCTATAATGATCATTATTTCTTAGGAATGATAAAAATGACAGTGTGGTATAATCGCTTGAAGTGACTTTCTATGCAAGAAAGACTACACGAACAATAAGAATTGTCCCTGTGTTTTTATACGGTGATCCCAGGATAGATTCTGCATAATCTCAGTATTTGTAGATGATCTGAATATCATCGGGGCCCTGGAAGTTATTAAGAAAGCAAGTTCTTACCTGGAGTCAGAGTTCGAAATGAAAGATTTGGGTAAAACCAAATATTACCTAGGCTTGTAGCTTGAGAAAACCCCTGAAGGGATTTGACGAGGATCTAATAATCCTTATTTTATCTTTTATCTATAATTCTAATTATGGGTAAATATGATGTCACATAGTCCCCAGAGGTACCCCTTATCTATAAGGGAGAAGCCCAATAAGTGGTTGTAAGTTCTTCTACAATCACCCCACGATCGTAAGTCTTGCTACGACTATATCATGATAAATAAGTCCTTCTCGACCACTACATAGTCGTAAGTCCTTCTACATTGTTGCACAGTCGTAAGTCCTTTTACATTGCTACAGTCGTAAGTTCTTCTACGACCGGGTAAACTCGACCACCTTATAATCAAACCTACGGTGAGTGGGTCCAATTGATTAAGGAATCGAGCAGTGCGCACGCTATTATTCCGCTTATTAATGGTGTGTAATTACCCCATTATCTACGGAAGATAATTGCGGACGGCGTGAAGAAGCGAGGTGCGGTAATTCTTGCCATCATGCGCGTTCTTGGATTAATTAGGCGCATCTCCCATGAGGAACAAAGCGGCTACTTCTTTATATAAGGGCATCTAGGAGGAGGAAGGGCTATTCTGTAATAGTCTTAGTCTTTTATTTGATCATCAAGAATACCATACACGGATTAGGGTTATTATTCTCTCGGAGAAGGCTGAACTGTCTAAACATCCGTGTCAATCCACTCTGCGTGATCTCATCTCTAGGAGACCCCGAATCAAACAATCTTTACGTAAGATCGGTTCTAATACAAAGCGGTTGGCGCCGTCAGTGGGGATCCTCGGTAATCTCTTGTCAACATACTCTCTTTTTCCAATCTCATGCAATCATGGCGGGAGAATGGAGCGAGGAGCTGGTTTGACTTGGCGGTTCTGTGAGCGTCGACATGGATGCGGTTTCGACTCTGGTAGAGTGATGCATCCGTGATGGTGATGTTGCCTCGGAGATTATTCTCGAAACCATCCCATTAATGGAGTTGAGGAGGATCCTTATCCCCACAACAATCGTCCAACGGAGGGTCAATTCCCTCAAAGGACAAGGTCAATCCGGCCGGGACCGCTCCCGGGAGGACTCACAACACGACGAGTTCTTTCTCCAAGTGTTCAAGTCCCTTAAGGCGGTCGACTTGGTAAGTCAAGTTACAGGAGCCACCATTCGAGGACTCCACGGCATCTAGTGATCCTCTCTCGGGGTAACTCCGGAGAGGTGGGATCAAGCATGCTTTCTGCGCAAATCGGCCGTCTCCCGCGAGATCTCATTTGCGACGAGCGATTATAACCGGAGTTCCCCTACGGAGGATTACTCCAAGTCGCGAGATGGTGTCCTCGAGCACTCCTCAAGCGGGAGGCCTCGGCGCAAGTGAGAATCATCAGCAGGAGGTCTTCGTCCTTCCCCAAATCGAAGTCGACCTCATGGAGGCGAGATAAGAACACTCCCGAAGATCACACTGCTGCGCCCCTCGTGGTAATGGCAAGGCACCACCATTGGCGAGAGAGAACCAACACTCGATGAGCGAGAAATCCTCGACATTCTCGCACTCCACTAAGAAGGCCTCAAAGACACGATGAGGAGGATTTTGATGTCGTCGGAAGAAAGAAAATTGCGATCGAGAAGAACTGCTGGCGCATTCAACATCGATCGGAGGAGGTACAAGAACTCCAAGACATCAGCGACCTACTCGAGAACCCTAGCCAGAGCTTGCTCGAGCGCGAGTCGATCTCTTTCTTTGAAGAGATTACGCAAAGACTTGACTGTGATGACAAGGCGGAGGTACCTCGCCGACAACATTCGGTGTAGTCGTAGCAATCGACTTCCTCGGCTACGATCAATCGAATATTTCTCTCGTAGGAATCGACACGGCCATAAGTCGAATCGATCCCTATTGAGAGAAATACATTTCGATCAGCGAAGATCAAGAAGCCCCTCGGAGAGTGATCATTCACCACCGACAAAGAAATTCTAGCGGGTGGAGTGCGAGAGTATTCCCTCGTAGAACTAAGACCTACTCTGAGCAGTCGGCTGTTCAGGGTATCGTCGTATCGATCACTGGTGACATTAACCCTTCTTTCCTACAAAGAAGGCGCCAAGAAGTGATTCTGGGATCGGGCATTCTCGCGACCTCGGCGATTATTGCCACCTCATTTTCGACCGATGAACATGGAGAAATTTGATGGATCTCAAAATCCCATCAATTTCTTGAGATCTATCTAGCAATTGTCAGAAGCGGCGGGAGGAGGAGAGCATGTAATGGCGAATTACCTTCAGTGTGCTCGAAGGATCCGCTCGATCGTGGTTATTAAACCAACCACTCAGTCGATCTACTCTTGGCAACACCTCTGTGATCTTCTACGGTAATTTCCAAGGCACATACAACCGCATACGGAAAGAAGGCGACTTGCCGGATAAAGCAGAACAACAACGAGACTTTGCGTCAATTCATCAAGCGCTTTAGTCGGGTTCGTAACTCAATTCGGAAATTTCGATTCCTCTGTGATCGGGGCTTTTAAGCAAGGAGTCAGTAGTAGAAGGATAACGGAGGACATTGCTGAATCCTCCCAACAACATTCTTAGAACTCTTGAGATGGCGATCGATATGCAAGCTATACGAGGCGGTCGAGTGGAACAACACTATCGATCGAGAAACATATACTCCTCGAGAGCGGTGAAGTTGGTAAGGATAAAAAAGCAAAAAGTCCAAGAAGAAAATAAAAGTCAAAAATCACAAACCGGTGGTTCCAAGGAGGTTACGTAGTGAAGATGGAGAGCCCCAAACCACCAAGTCGTACCTGATCAAGGCAAAGGTAAGCATACGATCGTAGGAGCGACAAACCAAGGTGGTGTCCTTTTCATAAAAGGAAGGACATGACCTCATAGCTGCAGAGTTTTCAAAGAAAGCTCGAGGACTACTACAGCGACAAAGCACCACTCCCTACTCTCGGCGGGTGGGACATCACGAGTGGCCAAAAGTCGTCGGATGATGAGGAGATGCCGTTCAAGATCCATAACATACCGTTGAGCACATCTACGGAGGATCATCGACATCGACTCCAAGCGACAACTTAAAGGCTCACGGACGAGAGGTAAATTCTATACATACTCCTCTCGTCAATAAATTACGAAGTGGTCGGAAGTTACCATCTCTTTTGAGAAGGATGGCGCCCAATCACTCTGAGTCGATCGGTCGATATCCGATTGTGGTCGAACCCACCATCAACAAGCTGTCGGGTCAATCAGTGTTGGTTGATGGTGGCGATTCTTTGAACATATTATTTACTAAAGCCACGGGCGAGATGCAAGTACCGGGACAAAGGTAAGGCGATGCGATATTCCTTTCATGGAATCGTGCAGGGGTCTTGACCAAACCTATTGGCCAAGTTTCTCTTCCTTTAACATTTGGCTCACCAAGTAATTTCGGAGACGGAGAAAGTCTCCTTTGATGTGGTCGATTTCGATCGGCATATAACGCCATACTCGGACGACCAACTTTGGCAAAATTCTTAATGGCTACTCATTACGGGTATCAATGTCTTAAGATGCGGGTCCCAAAGGTGATCACCATTGATGTGACAAAAGATGGCGTATAGGCTGCGGCCGTCGATCCTCGAGATGGTTGGTCAAATACCAACTCGAGATGAAAGTCGACCCGACTAGCAAGTCGAAGCCTAAAGCTACACCAAAGCGAGCGACCAAGTCAAAGAGGTTCCTCGGGCCTTGAAGAACCCTCGAAGGCTATTCGCATCGGAAACTTCCGACCCCAAATAGGAAGGCGCCCTCATTACCTTCCTCAGAGCTACGCGGATGTCTTTGCGTGGCAAGCATCGACATGCGGAGTCCCGGGAGGTGATCGAGCACGAGGCTAGCTACGGCTGATAAAGTACTGTAAAACAAAAATTACGGAGATTTGCCTGATCGGCGAGATGCTATTAAATCGAGTTGGATAAGCTACTTAAGCGGGCTTTATAAGAGAAGTCAACCACCCAGTGGTTGGCTAACCTGTAATGGTCAAAAAGTCAAGCGGCAAATGGCGTATGTGCGTGGACTTTCTTGATCTTAATAAAGCTTGTCCAAAAGATGATTTCCCTTTACCTCGTGTCGATCATTTGGTTGATTCAAGCTGCGGGTTGTGAGATATTAAGTTTTTAGATGCATATTACGGATACCACGGATCAATATGTGTTTAAGCGATGAAGAAAAGACCGCATTCATTACTCCATTTGGTACCTTTTGCTATGTCAAAATGCCATTTGGTCTAAAGAATGCGGTGCTTCTTTTCAACGCCTAATGCAATCGACTTTTCATCTCAATTAGGTAGGAATTTGGAAGCCTATGTTGATGATCTAGTCGTAAAAAGCATTAAGAGACTTAATCATATCAGCGACCTACAAGAAACATTCGACAACCTCGAAAGCACGCTTAAAACTCAATCGAGAGAAGTGTGTGTTTGGAATTTCTTGAGGAAAATTGCTTGGATTCCTAGTATACGAGCGAGGAATCGAAGCAAATCTGAAAAAATAAAAGCCATCCTCGGATCGTCCTCCAAACACAAAAAGGAAGTCGAAACTCCTTTGGGTGCATGGCGGCTTTAAGTCGTTTCATCATGCGACTAGGAGAAAAGGACTACCTTTCTTTAAACTTCTCGGGAGACATGAAGGTTTTGAGTGGTCGAGCGAGGCAAGCAGCGCCTTTGAGGATGTCAAGAGGTATCTTTGAGTGCTCTGTTACGGTTTCTCCAAAGCGGAAGAGGCGCTCTTAATTTACCTATTTGCCACGCCACGGGCACAAGCGCGATACTAGTCGTAGAGCGTGGCATACAACGACCGGTTTACTCGTTAGCGAAGTTTTACGGGCCTAAGGGCGTTACCCTCGGTCCAAAACTTCTATATGCCCTCCTCATGTCTTGAGAAGCTGCGGCATTATTTTGAGCGCACAAAATAGGTGTCTTGTCTGAGTTTCCTTTGGGAGCAATCCTCCATAATAAGGAAGCAATGGGGCGCATGGCAAAATGGTCGGTCGAACTTGGGAGTTCGACCTCCATTCGTGTCGACGGCCATAAAATCGAGATCTTGGCGGACTTTGTCGCCGAATGGACAAATCTGAACTGTTCGGGATCCCGATCTGATTCCCGACCGGTGGATGATGTACTGACGGGTCACTTACTTTAAGTGGCTCGAAAGTGAGGTAGTCTGGTATCTCTCTAGGAGAAACCTTAAAGTATGCCATACAATTAAACTTTCGGGCTACTAACAATGTGGCGATCACGAAGGTTTGCTAGGCGGCATACAGAGCGAAAGCACTCTCAATTAAATCGACTACTCGTGAGAGAGACTCTCAACTAGTCGTGAATCAAATCGGGAAAGAGTACGGTGCTCTAACTCAACAATGGCTCGGTACTTATCGAAATCGTAAGCTAGAAAAACATTTTTAGGTTTGAGGTACAATTTATCCCTCGAAAGGATAATTTCCTCATGAGACCAACTTGCTCGGATGGCTTCTTCCGATCCACGGTACCAAAGGAGTTTTCTTGGAGCAACTCCAAAACCGTCTCAGTCGAAGAACCGAAACACCTCCTCTTGAGATGGCCTCATTAGATTACGAGGATACGGATGACTCCCATCTACGAGTATCTTTACAAGGGTTCCGTGCAGAAGATGATCTTGAAGCGGATCGATTATCGAAAAGCCAAAATGTATACTTTGGTTGAAGGAGTCCTCTATAAGCGAGGAACCCAAGGGATACTCATGCGATGCATTCGCAAAGCGAAGGAATAACACTCCTTCACGATATACGATGGCATCGTGGGACGCATGCTTCCTCTGAGAACATTGGTTGGTAAAGCCTTTCGACAAGGTTTTCTTGGCCTCTGATACATGCGATGCTATGGAGGTGGTTAAAAGTGTGTCGGTGCCAATTCCATGGTGAGCGGATACACCAACCGGCTCAAGCATTACAAACAATACCTCTTTCTTGGCCTTTTGCGACACAGGGCTTGATATCCTAGGACCGTTTCCCAAAGCTCGGGAGGTTTGAATTCCTTTTGTGGCTATTGACACGTTCACAAAATGGATCGAAGTGAACACATGCTGGGATAACAGCAGGCGACAAAAGGTTCATGATGAGAAGCGTAATTAGTCGATTTGGAGTTAGAGTCGGATAATTACGGACAATGGTAAACAATTCGCAAGTGCAAAATTTGGGAATTTTGCGGCGAGTTAGTACCAAGCTATGCTATGCTTACATTGCACATCCCCAAAGTAATGGGGCGGTCGAGCGTGCAAGCGGCCAAATAATGCGAGAATTAAAACTCGAGTCTTGACCCGACATTAGCGCTCGGGGCTTGGGTACAAGAATTACCCTCCATATTATGGGCGGTTAAATGCGACCACGATCGAACAACGGGAGAAACACCATTTTCTAGTTTTGGGCGAAGCCATGCTTCCTCGGAGCTAAAATGCGGTCGACACGAGTTGAAACCTTCAACAACTCGGACCGGGAACAACTTGGCGGATGACATTAACCTACTCGAAGAGAGGAGAAACCTAGCCTTAATCCGTTTGGCGGTCTACCAACAAGCCTGCGCGAATACTATGATCGTAAGGTCAACCTCGCGACCTTCTTTGTAGGTGACTTAGTATTGAGGCTCGCCAATCCAAGTCTAATCGGAATAAACTTTCCCTAAATGGGAAGGTCCTTACGATGGTCGAAGTAACTTTCGGCGAGAGTCGATCACGACTAGCAATGGAAGATGGGCGAGTTCTCTCAAACTCTTGGAACATCGACCGATTCATAAATTCTATGTGTGACAGTTTCTCGGGCAATAAAAGTCGAGTTCTTTCTACCTCTTTTGCCTTATTTTTGAGTAGTGCTTTTTAATCTTTCGACTATGATGTTAAAACACCCGTTTTCTTTATCTTGGCCAAAAGCGAAAGCGTCATCAGTGAAACTTCTCCTCTCTGCATGTGGTTACGCCCACTAGAAGGAATTTCCTAGCATTGACTCGTTACTCATTTTCTTTGCCAATACAAAGAGCTCGGGTTTTATCTAGTCGAAATGTTCTCAAAGCCAACTCTCTCAATCTTAGTCTATTTTTGATAAATTCAAAAATATTCTAAGTAGAGCACACTTTCTTACATTTGTTCGACCACCTTTGGTGTACTCGATTTGTTTTAAGCGGTGAAGGAAGAGACACACCTAGTCGAAGTCTTTCCTCTCTGCATGTGGTCTGCCCACTAGAAGGAAACTTCCTAGTGTCGTCAGTCTCCTACTTTTGCTCTTGGAAAAGACTTATCGAAGTCCACCAAAAAGGACGAGCAATTACTAAAGTCCTCTAAGGCGTTTGTTTAACTCAAGTTCTTTGTTCTTGGTTTGATTAAACTAGTCGGAGATGGAAACATCACCTAGTCGAAGCCTTTCCTCTCTGCGTGGTCACGCCCACTAGAAGGAACTTCCTAGTGTCAGTCGTTTCTACTCTTTCGATCGATTGCTTGACAAGCGTAACAAAAGCTATAAGTTAAATAAACCTCTCTTTGTTTTGAAACCCCATTTTAACACTATTTATTTAGATTGTCTAAACAATCTAAGCAAATAGTCGGGGCTAGGATAAAGTTATTAATTTGACTTCAATTCTTAGTCTTTCATTCGTTTATTATCTTTTGAGTTACTAACTACTCGACAAGATGATTTTGAGAAATGAGGCGGATCATATATTACTCATCAACAAAAATTATGCGCCTTACAAGGTAGTTACAAGATTACTACGAAGGGAGAGCCTATTTGCATTTCCTCATACCTTTTTACCAACCATTGCATTTCCTCAATCAGACGACTTGCCTCGATTCGGAGACGATCGAAGTCGGTTCGATTGGTTTAACATTAAGGCGGGGTCTTGAGCTTTAAGTTTAGCCAAAGCATAACTTACTGCGACCATTGCTTCCTTATTGATTGACTTGATTAGTCTTGAGTGGTCACCATTTCTTGCAATTTTCCGACTTGTTCCCCAATGGTACTTGTGTGGCGACTATGGTATCTTCTCGAGGAGTTTTCCCTCGAATGTAGCTCACTAAGCACATTGTTCGGAGAGTGATGTTGCCTTGAAGACTAGTCTTCATCGACTCCATCTCTGTTGGGTACAAGTCGAAGCCTCATGAAGCTTCTTGTTTCGACCACTTGTTACGAAAAGAATAATATCGGTCAAACAAAAATATACTTCTAGAGGAAGATAACACAAAGATAATTATAGGTAAAAGCTTTTCTTACCTACTAATTGAGAATCAATTTCTTGACCTCTTCTCGATGGGAAGCAGCGGTTTGACATGCTTTTGCTCCCATGCTCGATGTCCTCGCATTCATCTTAGCAATGCGGACGGACTCATTGCGATTAAGGTCTTTGCTTGGATTTGACCTCGAGGCTTCTCAATTGGCGACAATTTACGAACAGAAATTGGCATTAGAAAAGGAAAATACTCAAAAGGATAACGGTAAAGATTTACTTACATTAATCGAGTTCTAAAACCCTCGAGTTCTTGATCCTTATTAGCGGTGTCTGGAAAACTCTGAATAACCAAAGCTTTTCTTGAACTTGATGCGGAGCTTCGCATCTCTTTTCTTTATCGGAGAAGAAAGGAGAGTCGGGTAAAGGTTAAAGATCAAAAGCGGTCTTAAGTTGAACTTCTTGTTTATTTTTCCTGCAATCTTTTAGATCGAGAGCAGTCTCTCGAAGTCTATCAGAGAGGACTAATACTTCGTTCCTTAGCCTCCTCGACTCTTCTTTTTCATAGTCGGTGAGTCACTAAGGTCTTCGTATCCTTGTTTAACCTACAAAGAGCGAGGAGCGAAGATAAACATCGGTAGAATGGTTGTAAGTACTTCTACAACTACCGACCTAGTCGTAAGTTTTCTCGACTAAGATATGGTTGTAAGTCTTTCTCGACCACTACCTAGTCGTAAGTAGTCGTAAGCTTTTACGACTAATACTTAAATCATGAGTTTCTTCCATGACTATTCTCGTAAAACATTTTCACAGTATTTAAGTCGAAAAACAACTATGAATGATAAGTGACTTACCACCTCTCGCCTCTGCGCGAGTAGTTCCTTCTCTGTCTTAGCTCTAAAAGTTGTCGATGATACTCACAGACAAGCGACAATTTGCTCTAGAGCTTTACGCAAAAAAGAAAAGCAGTGAGAAGAGAAGGAAAGTCACATATATAAGTATTTTGAAGATACTTACATTCATAGTCGTCTAGCAAACATCGAATATACAAGGTCAGGGTTACGTAGCTTATCTATCCTCGCGACCTTGTCCCACCACCTTCTCGAGCTCGTTATCAAAAGTATTCTCCGTATTGGGAATATCTTTGGGATGGGGACTCGGTCACGAATCTGTGAGAAGACCCTCGACGGAGGCGGGCCCAAAGAAGTCACCACGAAGTTGAAATTTTCTCCTTACGGTTACGTAACTTCTCTTTGGGTAAGGAAGGAGCGCCTCCTACAATTTCCTTCCCAGTGGTGCCGGTGGTCACCACCTTGACGAGGCTTCCACAGTGCCTCTGTTGTTTCTCGACTTGATGGTCGTGGCGGCCACCTCAACGATGCGACCGCTACCTCAAGAGTCGTGAATTCACGACTTCGGCGGATGTGGGAGTCACTGCAGGAGTCTCGACTTCATCGGCCACTGGGCCAAGGGTGATGCTTGACCACCTCCATTGCTACCTCTCCGATGGTGAAGGGATAGCAATGGACTTCTCGTGAGAAGCATTCCGAAATTTGAAGAGTCGGATGAAATAAAGAAAAGCAAATCGGGTTGTGAAAAGAAAAAGGTAAATGTCGTTCTTACACTTGGTACATTTCACATACCTCTGCACCTGGTCTTAACCGGGAATTTTGGAGCAATCCTCCCAGCGGAGGACCTCTTCTTCTCCACGACCACGTGCGGTGAGGTTCAACAATTGGCTCGGCTACGACCACGTGCGGTCGTAGAGTTTGAAACGAGGAACGAGCTCGGTTTCTGATCTTCTGGATGGGCGAGATCGGTCTCGACCATTCCGAAGCAACAACGCCCTCGATTGCGAGTTGTCGCGATGCGACATCGTCCTTCATAAAGACATAAAATCCTTCGGTTCTCCCTTTCCGGTTGCTTAATAAAACTAGGAGTGGCACCAAGCTGCGAAAGATTAGTGTCATAATAGAAGGGTACCTTAGCCTTGCGAGTTTGCGCTTGAGAGGTTCAAGCGCTTCAACCTCCTCGGCCGGCAGTGCGGCCTCGGCGAGATACAACTACGGTGCGCGGTCTGCAGAAAGTGCGGTCGAAAGACGAGCTCGAGCTTGCTCCCCCTTGTCGGCGATTTTACAAGTCGGCGTCTCTTGAGGAGGCCGAGCCTTTGTCTTCGACAACCCGGCGCCAATAGTCATCGAGCGACTTCTTCGTCGTCTGGCGATTTTCCATGCCTACTTTACGTAAAGCAAGGCGAGAAAAGAAGAATCACTAATTAATCGTAAGTTTTCTCGACTAGTACCAAGTCGTAAGTTTTTCTCGACTCTTTCTTGATTGTAAGATATTCTCGATCACCATTAGTCGTAAGTATCTTCTCGACTATAAAGTCCTAAAGAAAGAATCAGTTTACGATTACCTTTAGGCGCTCTATCCTTTCATCTGCGGACAAAGCCGCAATGACTTGAGAACCGCCCCTCGGGTGGCGGGGACTTCTCACGAGATGAGTCGACTCGGAGTCAACCTCGGCTGTGAAAGATGTAATAAGCAGATAAAAATATTAGACAAGGTTGAGAAAGACCAAGCGAAGAGCTAAGTCGACAATTGCTTACCCTCCTCGTAGTCTCTGGTGGGGTCTCCTCTCCCAGTACCTCCACATAGGAGATGCTCGTTTCTTGAGAGGACTAATTCGGTGTGTGATGAAATCCTTCACCACATGCCATCCGGTCGACCCTTCTTCCTTCAAGTCCTTAATAGCTTGAATATAAGGGCTAATCCATTTGATATCTTGAGGTTGAGTCCCATGAAGATTTCTTTTCAGCGACCTTCCCGCGAAAGAAAGGGTGTCTTGAGGTGACCTTCGGTAGAACCACCTCTTCCTCGGCCCGACCACGAAGCCGGGTGAAACTCTGAATGTACTCCTTCGACTTGAGTCGTGGAGCTTGGACCCGACTTCGGCGATTCGGTTTGTCGAGCCATCCCATAATAATATTGAAGCAGCTCGAGATCGCAGGAATCCCAGTCGCCTCGCCTGCAGATACGAACACGCTCAACATGGTAATGGAATTGGGACCTAAGTTCACGGTTCCACCCCAAAGTGTTCAGTACTCTTATAAGAAAGGGTGGCGAGCAATCGAAGGCCGCACTCACAATCGCTTGGAAGGCGGGATTTGCCCATTTTCCCCGATGGCGATCTTTGCCCGATGCATTGGAATCCACTTCACGAGCCTTCTGCGGAATCTTCCGACATCGACCAAGATCTTGATCTTAGCGCGTCCATCTCGATTCCTCCCATTCGAAACTCTCTTGGCCATTTCGCTCGAAGCAAGAAGTTTTTAATTGGGTTGGCGGCGGAGAAGATGAAACCTAGTCGAGGATGGAGAAAGCAAGAGCTCGAAGAACAGCGGAGTGATTTGGGGGAAAAGTAAAAATCCAAGTCTACCTCCTGGTAAGTTTTTATAACCACACGATCTCGTAGCCGGAAACCGTCTCGGCTATAGGTCTATGATAGATGGTTGTGCAGCCAGGAACCGCTTCATCGGACAAGTCTATGAGGCGGTTGCAATTCCCGGATGGTCAGTTCGAGAAAAAAATAGAGTGCGTATTGTCACCTCCAAGCAAAATTACATTCTTGACCAAGTCTTTCCAGTCGAAGGAAGTATTAATCGGAAGAGTTTTTTCTCCGATTCCCCTACTACGACCACGGCGGTCGTAGGGGTTTTATGACTTTTGATAGTCGTAAGCAACCTTCGACCAAGCAAATTTCGGTCAAGCGGTACTCAAATGTCGAAGAGTTTTCCTTCGACTATCATTCTCTGACATTTTCATGGTCGTAAGTCCATTCTGAAACCTTTACCAAGTAAGTTATTTTCACTTGAAGTGGGGGCTAGATGGCGAGGATCTAATAATCCTCATTTTATCTTTTATCTATAATTCTAATTATGGGTAAATATGATGTCACATAGTCCCAGAGGTACCCTTATCTATAAGGGAGAAGCCCAATAAGTGGTTGTAAGTTCTTCTACAATCACCCCACGATCGTAAGTCTTGCTACGACTATATCATGGTCGTAAGTCCTTCTCGACCACTACATAGTCGTAAGTCCTTCACATTTGTTACACAGTCGTAAGTCCTTTTACATTGCTACAGTCGTAAGTTCTTCTACGACCGGGTAAACTCGACCACCTTATAATCAAACCTACGGCGAGTGGGTCCAATTGATTAAGGAATCGAGCAGTGCTGCGCACTATTATTCCGCTTATTAATGGTGTGTAATTACCCCATTATCTACGGAAGATAATTGCGGACGGCGTGAAGAAGCCGGCGCGGTAATTCTGCCATCATGCGCGATTCTTTGGATTAATTAGGCGCATCTCGCGAGAACAAAGCGGCTACTTCTTCACGACTATATAAGGGGCTATTCTCTGTAATAGTCTTAGTCTTTTATTTGATCATCAAGAATACCATACACACGGGATTAGGGTTATTATTCTCTCGGAGAAGGCTGAACTGTCTAAACATCCCGTGTCAATCCACTCTGCGTGATCTCATCTCTAGGAGACCCCCCGAATCAAACAATCTTTATGTAAGATCGGTTCTAATACACCGACAGGATTTTAGTACATCAGTAAACCTACACATAGAAAGTGTTAAAACGGTTCGGCTTTGAAAAGATATATCATTCGAAAGTTCCGATGGTCGGGAGATCCTTGCAACAGGACAAGGGCCCGCATAGACCTAAAGAAGAGGGGGAAAGTCATGCGATCGGAATTCTCGTACTAGAGTGTAGTAGGAGCACTCATGTATTTAGCAAACTGTACTAGACTGGATATTGCATTTGCCGTGAACCTACTAGCAAGGTATAGTGCAGAACCTACCAAAATACATTGATAGGGAAAAGAGAACATCTTCCGATACATCCAAGGAAGCAAAGATCTTGATCTATTCTACAGAAAGAACCAAGACCTAACTATGACCGGCTATGCAGATGTCGTGCACTGTCGGACCGCATCTGACCAAATCGCAAACATGCTATGCATTCCTATGTGGTGGAGCTGTAATTTTATAAAAATCGTCCAAGCAAAGTATTGTATCTACTTCGACGAACCACTCAGAAATCATAGCACTGTACGAGGCCTCACGACAGTGTTCTTGACTTCGGTCGATGATTCATCGCATCCAACAGTCATGTGGATTGAATAACGCGCAATCCTCCACAATTATCTATGAAGATAATGCGGTCTGTGTTGCATAAGTGCAGATGGGTTATGTGAAGAGTCCTCTCACTAAGCAAATCAACCCCAAGTTTTTCTATGCTAATGAATTGCAAAGGATGAACAAAATTAAAGTATTGTATACTAAGTCATGGAAAAATCTTCATATTTATTCACTAAGTCACTTCCAGTGTCTAGCTTTGAAAGATACATACGTAGAATTAGAATGATGAGACTTAGAGAAGTGCATAATTCAGGGGGGAACTTCACAAACTCTTTATTAAAGCTTGATCACGAAAATCGAGTACCCAAAGAATAAATCCTGGAGATTAAGTGAAATTGGGTGGTGTCGACGATCAAATCGCTGATCTTATGAATATATAAAAACAGAGGAAAATGGTGCGTATCTTCTGGAATAGAATAGAATCACTCTTTATTGCTATGAACTGGCTATTACAAGGAATGCATGTGATCAAACAAAAGACTGATCCTAATTACACTGGAACGCAATGCTTGCTATGGTGTTGTAATCAAATGGACTGCTAATCTTCTCAATTACCTTCGATCCCCCTCTCTCCATCTTCCGCAGTCCTCCTTAAGTTGTTAATGAAGCGGTGGCAGTTATCCTTTAGAGAGACGCCTGTTGGGAAGTAACACGTCACAGTCGGAGAGGTGTCGATTGACAAGGTATCAAGCGATGTGCGGTTATATGTCGGTGAGACATTCAACCGTAGTCCAGTGTCTTAGAATTATGTAACTCCGTGTGGTATGGAATATACAACACGTGTTTATTCGGGGGATCGGAAGATGTTCTCTTTTCCGTCTCAATGCCTTCCGACGAAATCGTATCTGCCAGATCCCCCATTAAATGTCGTGACATTCGAAGTGATCTGTATTCATTTTAAAGTTGAGAAACTGCCTTGGGACTTGAGAAGCTTTTCTGTTACTTGGTCAAAAAGATTGCCCTTTAGGCTTCTCTTAACCCCAGGTGCGGTTAGAGAATGGCGGCTATAAAAACCCCTTTGCACTGGGTGTTAGGGTTTTCACGCCTTCTACTTCCTCTTCGTTTTCCAAAAAGGAGAAATCGCCTCCGACCACTAGTGACTTCTTCACCCAAAAGAATCCACCATGTCGGATCTCATCACCAACTGGTCGGTTTCTGATCTAAGTGAGAAGAAGTTAGAAAGTCTGGAGAGAATTGGGTTGCTACCCGATAGGAATATGATTTCTTGGAGATCAGCTATCAAGGAGCATTGTCAAGCGGTGAAGCGGAGAAATTCGATTTTCTCGCATACATCGAGCAGCGGTTATAGGCTCCCGTTCACTCATTCTTTTCCCAAGTTTTGGAGTATTATGGAGTAGGCCGATTAATCGGCCTCTAATGCCATCGCCAACCTTATTATCTTTGTCTACCTCTGCGAAGCGTACTTGGGGATTCCCACAACCATGGATCTCCTCAAGTACTAATACATTATGGCGAATATGAAGAAGATGATCGGTACACCCGGAGAGTGCACCTTGTGCCTCCACGACAAAAAAGCTGATGAGTACATTCCTATATACTCAAAATCTTTATGGTCGTCATGGAAGAAAAGCTAATTTTATACGAAGATCACGCAGCAAGATGGTCTTTACTACAATGGTAGAAAGGTGATCGAGAATCCGCGATGACGCTCTACCTCAAAAAAGGAGGGAAAAGTAGAGAGATGGGTTGAAGCCATCCGTCTCCTTAATGTCAGGCCTTTAACCTCCTAGCATGTGGTGAGGGATTTTTTTCACGCGTCGGATTAGTCCCTTGAAGGCCAGAGCTCATGCAAAGCTCTGGTATATTGGTTGTGACGATGCGACCAAGGACTCCAGAGAGTGTAAACTCAAATGGATTTCGACCAGTTTGTTTTACTGACTAATTATGAGTTAATGGATTGTTTTGGTGATTAATGACAAATCCAAATATGAGACTAACTCTTTTATCTAGTAATATCTTGTGTAGTCTCATTTGGATATAAAGGTGAAATTCAATGAGGTATGCAATCGACATCTTAATCTTATATATTGTTGCCTTCCATATGCAAGATTACCTTTTCAAAATCAAGCCTTCCATTCGAAAGTCCAAATATTTTTTACAAGTGGCTTTTTGCTCAAAACGGCCAATCTTGTGAAAAACTATACAAAAGTATTTAAAAATGTATTTCAAATGTTTTCAAATGCTTTTGAAGTAAAAATTCCTCTTTTAGAAAACAAATAGCAAATTTGGCCTCAAAAGGATCTTATATGATCTTGATTTTGAATTAAATGACATATTTCCTTAAATCAAAATCTATTGAGTTTTTGAAAAAGTTTACAATACCAAACTTATAGGGTTGGTCATTTCAAACATTTCTCAAGTTCAAAGTTTTTACAAAAGACCAACTGTTGAAAATCTATACTCATTTGAAATTCACCGAAAAACTCGCTTTGACCCAAAATGACATATTCTTGCATATAGTGAGTTTTGCTATTTGAGCCGGATTTCTTTGTGTATCTTGGCTTTAAATAGTATTTCTAACTCATACAAATCCAATAAAGTGAAAATCTCCATGAAACCCAAATTAGCTTGCATTTTGGATCTTAAAGGCAAAATTGCTCTCTTTATATACCTTCAATGCGCATTTTGCCATATCTTTTGAAAGAAAAGTTCTTTTTCAAAAATTCTTGTTGGAAAACACTCTAAATAGTCCAAAGTTAAAATCTAGAACTTTTCAAAGAATTTGGACTTCATTTGTAAAAGTATTGACTTTTCTTCTCTTTAAACTAAAATCTTACCTTCAAATCTTAAATTGGCATATCTTTTGATTGGAGACTCCTTTTTTGAAAATTCTTCTTGGATAAGTTTCTCAGGAGTCTAAAGTTTATTTCTGCCAAATTTGAAGGTATTTCGACTTGAATTGAAAAAATTTTGACTTTTTCTCTCTTTGCTCAAAAGCTGAAATTTCAGATTTGTGCATGGTTTTGAGCAGATTTGTGAATTTTATATCTTTAAATGGGTTCACAATTAGAGGAAGCTATAATAATGAAATTTGATCCTCTATAGTGGTTCTATGTTGAAAAAATTTCTCAAATTTATTGGAACCATTTTACCCATTTTCTCAGCTGTCTTTTGAGGCTCAAATGAATTGTCAAAATCTGAAAATCCTGAATTTTTGAGTTTATGAAACTTTGTGATTTTCATATCTTTAAATTGGTTGACATTTGGTTAAGCCTCCCAAAATGAAAATTGTGTGTATATGCCAGCACTAGCTCCATGATTAATTTCATATTTTCTGAGCTTGCTTCCACATATTTTCAATATTGGCCATCTTTGATCTTTCGTTTTGGAATTTGAAAATGTTCTTGAGAAGACTTCAAAGAAGGAGATTATTTGAATGTATTTCAAATATCATTTCAAGTTGAATCATTTCAAGTGGTTCTCAATATTCTGATTTAAAAGGGGAAAATATTATGATCAATAGGTTTATAATCTATCTTTGTTTCTCCTCTCATATCTTGAGAACAAAATCTCCTTTGGTCATATAAGTTCAATTCATACTTTTTGTGACCAACCTCGATATTTGCAAGTGGTATCGATTTGCAAACCTCCCTTTGTGTCCTTTTTAGTGATTAATGCCAAAAGGGGGAGAATGTTTATATCAATACTCTTCCATTTGGATGTTTCATTTGTTTAAAATGCCAAAAGAGGGAGAATTGCCAAAAAGGGGGAGAATGCATTAAATGTATAGTATATCATTCTCATATGCATAATGATTGACGTTTTAAAATTTCACCTTATGGCATGCATAGACATAGTTCATTAACTTAAATTCTCTGTTATGTCTATTTATATCCAAATGTTGTTATTGAAAAAGGATTTGTCATCAATCACCAAAAAGGGGGAGATTGAAAGATCTAGACCCGCCATTATGAGTTAATGGATTGTTTTGGTGATTAATGACAAATCCAAATATGAAACTAACTCTTTTATCTAGTAATATCTTGTGTAGTCTCATTTGGATATAAAGGTGAAATTCAATGAGGTATGCAATCGACATCTTAATCTTATATATTGTTGCATTCCTCGAATCCAAAATATAGGTTGAACTCAACCATAAGTTAAACTTGAATATGTGCATATGTTCTTATTACACATTTGTGTATGCACACATTTAGGGGGAGTTCACTCTATATTTTGTGGTTTCATAAGTATTGATCCATATTCCATTCTCCTCACATATTAAGGATCATTACTTTGAAACAAATCCTTTGAGTATATAAAACTTGTGTAGTTCATATATACTCATATTGCTTTATATTCAATTATTTGCAATTGTGTTGTGGGACTAATGTGTGTGCTAAGATGTGTTCAAGGCTTAGTCCCGAGTGCGAATGAAGACATGAAAAGGAAATGCAAAGATGGTAAAAGATCAACTTAGGATCATGCATTGTCTTTTGGTTTGGTTTAAAAGCAAAATCTTTCTCTCATGCACAATCGGAAGTTAGGCGTTATCGTGCGGAAGTTCGATTATCGAACGATCCGATTTCAATGCTTGATTTTCGAGCATCGGTTTGGGACTTAGCGATTTCTCGAGTGCGGAAGTTCGCAATGATAAAGCGGAAGTTCCGATTATCGGATGGTCGAAAAATCGCGGTTTGATTTTCGAGAGAGTACCCTTTTTAGGGACTTAGCCATTTCGCATAAGTCGCGGTAGTTCCGCAATGAAATGAGCGGAACTTAGATAATCGGAACTCTGCATGATAGTTAGGCGGTAGTCTGCACCTTCTACAATAGTTTGTTTAGAAGCATTTGTTGCATGTATATCTTGATAATTATTGTTAATCATTGTGGGACTAATATTTTCATGAGTTGGATGAATAGGCTATGTTCTAGGGTGGCGAAGACTTTGGATGACATCATGAGTTGATCGTCATCAAGTCAAGGTTCAAGAAGAGGATGTATCGTGTGTTGATGCATAACAAGATCTCGAAGAAGGAGATGATCATGAGTTGATCGTCAAGTCAAGAGAAGATCCATCATGTGTTGATGGAGGTCTAGTAAAGGATGCATCATGGGTTGATGCATGTCAAGACAATGACCGGACTTGAAGTGAAGATGTGCGTCATCAAGCTTCAAGAAGATGCTCACGGCAAGGTATGACTAGCTAGGGCTAAGGATGTGTTCCTAGTATTTTACCGGTCTTGGTGTTTGGTTGGAAGACCGGATTGCTAGTATAGGATGCCGTACTATTAAGAGGGGTCTTGTCTAGTAGCTTGAGTCTTATCATGTGTTGATAGCTCAATCTTGCTTGCTCTAGCTCTACATGGCATGATGCTATTATTTGCGAATGTGTTTTGCAAATAGTTGAGGCTTATCTGATTAATCCTTGTAGCATGTGACTATACTTTTGCGAATGTGTTTTGCAAATGGTTGAAGTCCATGTACCTACACCTTGTGGCATGATCTAAGTTTGCAAATGTGTTTTGCAAATTGTTGGGATTCATGCATATTCCCTTGGCATGGTCTAAGATTGCTTATTGCTATTTATTTGGACTTAGATCATGATAGTGGCTCTTTGGAGTTGTGCTTTTTGATTTGATCAAATGTGTTTGAGATCAATGAAATAGATGGGTTGTGTAGCCCTCTGAATAAGCTTTCCATAGAGTCAGAGATCACTCAATTCGACATCGGAGTCAAAAGTTATGACATTTTTACGAGTATAAATGCTGTGCTGAAATTGGGCTGCGGAAGTTCCGATTTTTGTACTGCGGAACTTCCGCACCAAAAGTTTTAACGGCTATTTTTTGAGCCGTTATGAACCCGTACGGCCCATGAACAGTAGAAAACGGAAGTTCCGATTTTTGCACGGCGGAACTTCCGATTTCCCTGATTTTTCTGCAACTTTGCCTCCAGCGGCTAGTTTTTGTGTGTGGGCTATATATAGCCACCTTGGCGGTTGGGAGAGGTTCTTTGGTGCCCATATTCATTCTATTGAGCTAAGAGCAAGCCTCTCATCTCTTTTGTGCATGTGTTGCACTTAGTGAGTGTTGAGAGCAAACCCTAAGTGCATGTGTTGCCTTAGGTAGTGGATTGAGTATCCACTTGGCGTTGACACTTGATTAGTTCAAGTGATCGTTGAGACTTGTTTCTCTTGGTGTTTGCCGACACCTAGGCGGCGTGGAGGCGTCGTGCCGGTGATCTTCTCAAGAAGCTTGTGAGAAGGCCGGCGTTGTTGTGAGTGGTTTGGTGCTCGCCATCTGGAAGCGGAGGAAGAGCAACCGTAGTGGAGCGAGTGTTGGTTCGATTTGGAACCGGTCCAAGTGTTTGGACTTACCTCGGAGGTGTGTGCTCATTTGAGGAGCGGTCCAGCGTGGTTGGGCTTACCTCAGCGTGGATTAGGGGAGACCAAGCAAGTCTCCGAACACCACTGTAAAACATAATCGTGTCATCTTGTTTTTACTTGTGCTTTACTTTGAGCAATTTACATTCTTGCTTTAATTGCTTATATATCTTGTATGATTGCTCATATTGTATTGTGTTCATATTGTCGGTGCACTTAGTTGAGCCTAGTTGATTTAGGTTTTAATTGTGCAAAACCAATTCGCTATTAGCTTCCGCATTTATATATTGGTTTAGCCCGATAGATTTTTAAAACCGCCTATTCACCCCCCTCTAGTCGGCCACCTCGATCTTACAATTGTCCAAGCGGTGAAGACGGAGAAATTCCAGTTTTCCTCGCATACATCGAACGCGGTTATAGGCTCCCAGTTCACTCATTCTTTTCCCAAGTTTTGGAGTATTATGGAGTAGAACTGATTAATCTGGCCTCTAATGCCATCGCCAACCTTATTATCTTTGTCTACCTCTGCGAAGTGTACTTGGGGATTCCCACAACCATGGATCTCCTCAAGTACTAATACATTATGGCGAATATGAAGAAGACGATCGGTACACCCGGAGAGTGCACCTTGTGCCTCCACGACAAAAAAGCTGATGAGTACATTCCTATATACTCAAAATCTTTATGGTCGTCATGGAAGAAAAGCTAATTTTATACGAAGATCACGCAGCAAGATGGTCTTTACTACAATGGTAGAAAGGTGATCGAGAATCCGCGATGGCGCTCTACCTCAAAAAAGGAGGGAAAAGTAGAGAGATGGGTTGAAGCCATCCGTCTCCTTAATGTCAGGCCTTTAACCTCCTAGCATGTGGTGAGGGATTTTTTTCACGCGTCGGATTAGTCCCTTGAAGGCCAGAGCTCATGCAAAGCTCTGGTATATTGGTTGTGACGATGCGACCAAGGACTCCAGAGAGTGTAAACTCAAATGGATTTCGACCAGTTTGTTTTACTGACTAATTACTTTCACAACCCTAAGACTTCTCGTTTATTACAGCCTTATCTCATGACGAGATCAGAAGTCGGATCAAGAAGATCTGCTGTAGGAGAGCACGGTGAGAAAGCTAGCTTCCCTCTGATCTTAGCGGTCGTTACATGAGAAGAGAGGTCGAGAGACTTGGTGAGTATATCAATCACTTTTCATCTTTTTAATATTTTTCGATCGGCTTTTACCTAAAATCCTCTTTGACATGCGATCGATTCGGCTTAGGATTGATGAGGCCCTTTGAAACATGTGAGCCAATTGATGATTTGACGGTCATGCAATCACTAGAGATAGTGACCGCGTAGAGGTAGGTAGCAGAACAAAAATATTTATTATTAGATGAAACACGTTCATCACGACTAATTTTGTTTGTTAATCTAAGCGTGTCGTTGAGTCTCATGCGATCCTCAAGACTTGCCGTTCTTTGTTGAAGCAACTATTTTAGAGGCAAGCGAATCTACACCCTTGATCCAACGATCGGGAACTTTATTCTTGATCAAGCGGTCGAGAATATTACTACGATCTACTATTGGAGAATGTAAAGGTACAACCAACCCCTGATTGAAGCTGGTGAAAATCGGTTGAAAAGAAGAGGAAGGCGAGCACTACTGATTTTAAACTAGAGCGCTTCAAGGTCAAGACAAAAAAATCGACTAGGTATGTAAAAATGAAGTAGTCATATGAATGCATACCTTAAATGTCGTTGGTGATCTTGAACTCCGAATTTTATCTCTTCATTTTACGTAGATCTTACGGTGTTAGGTTGTTTCGACCAAAATATGCTTAGGAAGATCAAGTGGTCGAAGAAGTCCTCGACCGGGACTTCCCTCGAGTTAGAGTTCCTAGGGAGAAAGTGGTCGAGAAGTCCCCGGCGTCGGGGCGAACTTGTTAGGATCCTTCGGGACAAACAAGTGAGCTAGATGTCGTTTGGGGACAAATATCGGAACGTAAAGCCAAGACGAATCCTGATAATATTTTTACCGAATATAATGACGTGGCAATTCGGGTAAGTATCTGCAACCATTTCCTTGGTTTCTCTTAAAGTTTTATAGGAAACTTGAGGAAGAATGTTATCTATGTAGCACATGGTCGAGAACTTTCTTTGTGGTTGGAGGGTGACCAGTGAATAAAATCTTGGAGCAAAGACACTCCGAATTAGAAAGTAAGAACTTTCTACTTAACATGTTTTTCTTCCTTATGACTCTGTTATTCTCTTTTAATTATTCTCCCTTATCATATTTGATAGATTTGGAGAAAATAAAAGAAGAAGCTATATTAAAAGCCAAAATAACAAAGCTTGAGGAAGAATACCAAGCTAAGAACGGTCAATCGCATACTTGATGACCGAAAACAAGAAATTTTAGAGATTTAGGAAGAAGATTGAAGGTAACTAGTCGTAATATTGACTTAGTATCTCTTCTAATCACCCCTGCCTAACACTCGTTTTGCTTATGCAGAACAAAACCAAGCGCTAACCAGAGCAAAGAAAGCTCTGGAATTTGAGCAAGACAAGGAGGCGGCTCTTGTGCTTAATCTCGATGAAAAAATCATTTTACTTAATAACATGATTTTTGATATAGGATCAGTATCGAGCTTGCCATCCCTGAGAGATCCAACGGAAAAGGTGACTTACCTAGGCCATCTTCTGGAGGATCTTAAATGCTTGCTCAAGACTACTAGAGAAAATTATGTCCGGTCTATGAAAGAATCCATTGCCAGCGGAGTTAGTTTCGCTCTGGCAAAACTGAAGGTTTCCGACCCCTCCACCAATCTTCAAGTCATTAAGGAGGATATCAAGTGCTTGCCTGAAGAGGTGACCAAGTTTCTCAAGTAGGTAAGACCTCTTGGAGACAAGGTTGCAGAAGAACTGGAGATCGTATCTCCGTCAAGCACTGATTAGTTGGGCGATCTCTAGTAGAATTGTAATGTAAAGATATACGAAAATGTAAAACTTACCTTTTTCTTATCAATGAAATCTTTTGTTCATCCGGTCGACTTACGAACATTCATATATTACCTAGCCCCTGACTATTTTATAGTAGAAGAACTTTACTATATAAGCAGTATACCAAGAATATGAACTTAAGTCTCAACCATTGTTTGAAAGTATGTACTGATTGTTTGAAAAATTGATCGTAATAATACTAGTAAACCTTTTTGATCGGAACCAGTGCCAGGTTTTAACTAGTTGTAAATCTGTTCTTCGTAATCGAAGTACTTACTAAGACAATATATGGTCGACAAGTGGTTTTATTTCTATGTAATACTCAACACTGGTCGGAAGGAACTGCTAAAAATGAAGATATAAAATAAATTTAGCAATACGTGCTCATGCACTGGTCCGACTGGCAGCGAGGATCGTAGGAAAAGGTCCATCGCTAGGAAGCTCCTTTCAGTGGGCGGGACCACGTGCGAAAAAAGACAGACTTCGACAAAGAGGTTTTTCGTGTCCCGACCAGAAGCCAAACGAGGGTAGAACAGAATTATGAAATAAAAATATAATCTCCATAATCTGTTGCATATGAACCACTAGTCGACCAGAGTTGGGTGCAAACATATAAATAATATCACTTGCTAAGAGAATTTAAGGGATTGATTAACCTATAAAATTATAGAAATGAAAAGGAAATTAAACAAAGAACTTACGCAATTGATTAATGTTCCAAGAATTAGACAAAACCCTTCCATCTGACATGGCTAATCGTACCTAGCCTGGTCGGGTGACTTCGACCACAGTGTATGGACCTTCCCACTTGGGAGAAAGCTTGTTACGATTTGCTTAGCTCTGAATTTTTCAAAGAACCAAATCACCTACAGCTAAGCTGCGAGTTGCACCTTACGACTGTGGTACCTTCTCATAGCTTGTTGATAGATTACCGAACGTATTAAGGTTTGGTTTCGTCGTTCTTCAAGGAAATTGATATCATCGAGTCGTCGTTCCTCTTGATTGTTTACGTTGAAACAATCGGTTCGAGTAGAGCCAATTTTCAGTTCTGGAGGAAGCATGGCTTCAGAAACATAAACTAAAAAGAATGGTGTTTCACCGGCCGTACGGTGGTCGTGGTTTGAACGACCCATAAAGCAGAGGAAGTTCTTTGAACCCAAGTCTTGATTGTTTTATCACAGTGAACACTCGTTTAACCCCCGCATTATGATACCATTGGCACGCTCAAGCGCTCCGTTGCTTTGTGGATGAAAGCGAAGCAAAATGGACTTTGATTAGAGCTCATTGCGGAATTTACAGCGCCACTTGCAAGCGAGTACCATTGTATGTGATTATCATTGGGTACACCAAATCGTGTGATCACATTCTTTGTGAAATCTCTTAGCGGCCTCGGTTGTAGTTTTGACAAGCTGGTCGTCTTCGATCCATTTGTAAACATATCAATCATGACGAAAAGAATTCAAAGCCCCAGTGCTCTTGTGAAAGGTCCCGAATGTCTAGTCTCGGGTTGCGAAGGCCAAGAAAGAGAATTGTTTGCAAAGCTTGTGCGGTGATGTACTTATCGGCTATAAAGCTGACATTATGCGCGCCGTCACGAGCACTTTTGCATCATGAAGGCGGTTGGCCAATAGGATCCTTGCACGAAGGCTTTGCAGAGCCAATGTTACGTAACAATGATGTGCTCCACGAGACTCCTCCATGAATTTGGTTAGCAACTTAATGCCATCAGATTGAGATATACATCGATCAACACTCCATGAGATCCTCGTTTATACAAAGTGCGTTCAATTAGAGTGTATGATTTGGCTTTTCATGCTATCGATCGGCCTCTACATCATCTTACGGAATTAGGTCATGCGAAGATAATTGTAGATCGATGTCATCAATCTCTACGATCGTCACCGATCATGGAGCATCTATGTCATCAGAATCAATTTGTATGGTCTGATGTGAATCATTGATGTTCTCGGAATGCTCAACCACTGAGGGTGAATCGAGTTGCTCGAGAAAAACTCTGGGCGGGATGGTGGATCTGGTTGAGTCCATCTGTGCCAACTGGTCTGCCAGAAAGTTTTCCTTTCTAGAAATACGTTGGATCTGGAAACCGAAGAAGTGCTTTTTGAGTTTTCGTACTTCCGCCAGATAAGATGACATCTTGGTACTTGAGCATTGATACTCTTTTCCCACTTGATTCGCTACTAGTTGAGCATCGCCTTTCACTAGTAATTTCCGAATCCCGGGCGAATGAGCTGCTCGAAGTCCCGCTAGTAAACCTTCGTATTCTGCTACATTGTTAGTAGCAGGAAAGTTAAACTGGATGGTGTACCTGAGGTGTTCGCCAGTATGGGATATCAAGACGATTCCAGCCCCTGATCCTTTAAGCATTAAAGAACTGTCAAAGTACATTTTCTACTCCTCGTGGCGTTCGTACTCTGGTTCCTGCTTGAGTTCAGGGTTTGTCCATTCGGCAACGAATTCTGCTATTGCTTGGGACTTTATTGCTGTTCGTGAAATAAAATGGAGGTTGAATGTCCCGAGTTCAACCAGCCATTTTGCTATTAGTCCTGATGATTCCCTATTTCCAAGGACTTGACCAAGGGGATATCTGGTAGGCACGGCCACTTTGTGGGCTTGAAAGTAATGCCTTAGTTTCCTTGAAACCATAAGGAGACCATAGAGCAGCCTTTGTACCCGTGGGTATCTTTCATTTAGTCCATGTAAGACTTCGCATACGTAATATACTAGTCGTTTGACGTTTTCACGTTCTACGACCAGTACACCACTGACAGCTTGTGGCATTGCAGCCACGTAAATCAGCAATATCTCTTCCGGTCTTGGAGAGACTAAGACCGGGGCACTCGTAAGGTACTCTTTAAGCTTTTTAAAGGCATTGTTTGCTTCCTTTGTCCACTCGAAACTTCCATGCTTCCAAACAAGTTTAAAGAAAGGTAATCATTTTTCACCCAACCTTCCTATGAAACGACTTTGCCGCCTTAAGCAGTAGGTTAGTTTTGGACTTCTTTCTTCGTGGTCGGAGGGCACATCTGGTTGATGGCCGATATCTTCGCAGGATTTGCTTCGATACCCCTAGCCAAAACTAGAAAATCGAGAAGTTTTCCAGCAGAAACTCCGAACACACATTTCTCCGAATTCAACTTGAGGTTATGCCTTTTCAAGTTATTGAAAGTCTCTTGTAAGTCGAGAATATGATCGCCAGCGTTGTAAGATCGAGGTGGCCGACTAGAGGGGGTGAATAGGGGGTTTTAAAAATATTTGGCGCTAAAACCAATATATAATGCAGAAGCTAATAACAAATTGGTTTTATACAATTAAAACCTAAATCGACTAGGCTCAACTAAGTGCACCAACAATATGACTACAAAACAATATGAGTAGTCATACAATGATATATAAGCAATTAAAGTAAGAATGTAAATTGCTCAAAGTAAAGCACAAGTAAAAACAAGATGACACGATTATGTTTTACTGTGGTGTTCGGAGGCTTGCCGGTCTCCCTTTATCCACGTTGAGGTAAGCCCAACCACGTTGGACTGGCTCCACTAATTAAGTCAGCACCTTCGAGGTAAGTCCAACCACTTGGACCGGTTCCAATACGAACCAGCACCCCGCTCCACTATGGTTGCTCTTCCTCCACTTCGGAGATGGTGAACACCAAACCACTCACAACCACACCGGGCCTTCTCACAAGCTTCTTGAGAAGATCACCGGGCACGACGCCTCCATGCCGTCTAGGAGTCGGCAAACACCAAGAGAAACAAATCTCAACTCTCACTTGAACTAATCAAGTATCTAAGCTCAATTGGATACACAATCCACTACCTAAGGCAACACATGCACTTAGGGTTTGCTCTCAAATCCCACCAAGTACAACACATGCACAATAGAGGATGAGAGGCTTGCTCTTAGCTCAAGAGGCTTAAAAGGGACTCACAATAGCACCAGCAACAATCCCCAACCGGCCAAGGTGGCTATATATAGCCCACACACAAAAACTAGCAGTTGGGGGAAGATTCCCTCGAATCTGCATAGGGCCGGTCTGACCGCCAACTAATGGCAGGTCGGACCGCCCGTGACTCAAAGGGCTATAAAACTAGCCGTTGGGCCTTTGGCCTGTCGGACCGCCAACTAATGGCGGTCGACCGCATAAATCGGTCGACCGCCAAGGGTGGCGATCGACCCGCCGCCAAATCGGTCAGACCGCCAAGGCTGGCCGGTCCGACCGCCCGAGGCAAAATCGGCTAAGTCCCACAAACATACAAACACCCATAATGGACTTCTAGAGTGCCCGCCCTGATACGGATCAACGTGTGTTGATGCGTAATGTGGCCCAATCTTTCACGGTACTTGTATTTCAATTCAATGAAGCGAAACTCCGCTTTCCTCTCTCTTGATTTGGCAAAATAGAAGAGCAAGTATATCTCCAAAGCAAGTAACACTTGGTTGATGTTGAATCAATCAGAAGAAATAAAATCAAGCTGGAAGAACAACACCAAACCGTGAGCAATTGAGGATGCTACGAATTGGTGAGATGATCCTGAGGATCACGGATCTTGGAAGAACAACATCCCTCAATTTTCACGCAATCACAAAAGCCTGAGCGGGAATTTTGAAGCGCATGTATTCATTTTGCGCCACATAAACTGTGACTTTTACGTATTTTTTCAACTCCAACTTGCTTACAATGGGGTTCTACCCTAAATATATAGCCTATGAGCAGAATTGAGTCAGTCTTGTAGCAATGAGCGATGCAGGCTCAGATTCTTGCATAACATGAAACGATGCAGAAAGGTATTTTTATTGCAAACTCCTTTAATTCAAAATTTAAACTACTCTAATTGCTGAAAATAGATTAAACTATCCTATTACAAGTAATTTATAATTAACTTCTTTTAAGGAATGATCCGAATTGGAATTGCACCAATCCAAACCCATTTTGGATTCTTAAATTTGAAAATGTATTGATTTCGGAATAGAGTTTGAATTGGTCCTTCTGTCTTTTTTGGCTGAATTCTCTTGTATACTTTGCAACATGCAAAGTCCTTTGTTCTTGTGTCTTCCCATATCCGCTAAAGCTCCCCGGTCGGTATTCCTCCCTATCCTTACTCTTTCTTAGAACATGGTTCTTATTTTTCTCTATTGATGCATAATAGGCTCAACTTGAGGCTTAATACACACTGCGGCTTAGGGATATTGACTACCATAGTAGATGCACTTAGGGCCTCATCATCCTCCTCTTTTGAAGCAAAACCGTCCTCGATTTTAGTGTAGTCTTCTGACCTTCTTCTTGCTAACCATAACCAAATCACTCTTGATTTCTTCATCGATCTTTGACACCAAAGCATGAAACTCTCCCTTGTGCATGAATGTATATCGGTTGGACCGTCCTTGATGTGTAGCATTCAGACCAAATTGCCATGGACGTCCCAATAGAATATGACCAGCATGTATTGGTACCACATCACACTCCACTTTATCGACATAGCCATCAATACTAAGTGGCACTCTCACCTTGTGTGTGATCTTGACTTTCTTGAAGCGTTGTTGAGCCATTGGATGTAATATGGTTTAGGATGCCTCCATGTGGACAATGAGAGTGATTCCACCATATTCTTACCAATCATGTTGGTCGAACTCCTATTATCAATAATCAACTTACACACCTTTTCTTTGATCTTGCAATCGGTTTGAAAGATATGATGTCGTTGTCCCTAACTCACAATAACGGTGTTATCACGCTGCACCGTTTGAGCCATCAAGCTAATACCTTGTTCGGGATAACAAATGATTTGCTCTAGCTTCTCAGATTCATCAAAAGGTTCAGATTTATCATTGTCACTCTCTGTTGCATAGTCATCATGCGTAAGCAACACCGTCTTCATGTTTGGACAATCCTTCTTCATATGACCTCGGCCCTTGCACTTGAAACATTCAATGTTGCTAGTTCTAGCCGTAGAGAATGCACTCAAATCAGCATGTGAGGCATCTTTGCCTGCAACACTAATAGGTTTGAAGCTTCCTTGAATGTACTACGAACCGGTATAGTGGATGCAACGGTTTAGGAGTTGATCCGCATCTCCATCATGCGAAGTTGCGTCTCAAAGTGCTATGAGTGATACTTGCCAACCCTTGCTTGAGTGTCCTTCACCCATTGTTGACATGCTCCGCTTGATGAAGTAATTCTTGCATAGTATTATATAGCATTAAATCAACACGGTTTCGCACATCTTCATTCGACCCTTCAAAGAAAGCGTGTCATGGTCGCCTCACGACTCACGCACACTTATGCGGATCATGAGCACTTGCATCTCTTGATAGTACTCGCTCACGATCTTAGCACCTGTGTAAGTCGTCGTAGCTTTGTCTGTGATGTCCTTGTATAGTATCTGGCACAAATCGTTCCGCATAGCTTGTTTCATTACTTCCCAAGTGTTAGGGCGTTCCCTGCATGATTCAATTGATCCACCAAATAATAGCATATTCGGTGAACTCAATAGAGGCAACACGAGCGTTCTTCTCTTGAGTAGTGGTGGTTGTCAAAAATTTGATTGACACACATCCCACTCCAAATAAGCCTCGGATCAGATCGCCCTTAAACTCCGGTATGGTGATCTTGATTCTCCCGATACCACCATCTTCGTATTCACCTCCATTATGATGAACACCATGTCCGGCACCTCGGCGATCAAAGTATTCACGTCGTGGGCGTCGTTGATGTCTTTCACGATCATCAGCGGCCTCCTCAAATCGGCGATAGAAGTCATCTCGGCATGGCGTACAACACGTTGTGCTGCGTCCATGTTGTGGTTGGGGCGACCGGTATATTTTCTCCTCGTGGCGGTGGTAGCCTCTCCTCCAAGCGAAGGATAGCAAGATTGAGACGGTCAAAACCTTCCATCATCGGCGTTCATTTGCGTTGAGGCGGTGCGTTTAGTGTGTCTTGCACTCCTTGGATTTGAGCTTCAAGTTGATGGCGTAAAACATTCTGCAGCGAAGAAAATGGCCGTAGTAGCATCAAAGCGAGCACGTCGTGCGGTAATAGTGTATCTCGTCACGTAGGCTCCTCGTCAGATCCACCATTAGAACCATCTTGGCTAGTTTTTGACATGATGATCAACCTCAATGTACCAAGAAGAAAAATTCCACGTCTGTGATCAACCACGCTCACGATACCAAGATGAATCGGATCAGCGTGTGTTGATGCGTAATGTGGTTAATCTTTCACGGTACTTGTATTTCAATTACAATGAAGCGAAACTCCGCTTTCCTCTCTCTTGATTTGGCAAAATAGAAGAGCAAGTATATCTCCAAATCAAGTAACACTTGGTTGATGTTGAATCAATCCGAAGAGAGAAACAAAATCAAACTGGAAGAACAACACCAAACCGTGAGCAATTGATGATGCTACGAATTGGTGAGATGATCCACAAGGGATCACAGATCTTGGAAAGAACAACCTTCCTCCAATATTCACGCAATCACAAAACCCTAGATGGGAATTTCTGAAACGCATGTATTCATTTTGCGCCACATAAACCTGTGACTTTTATGTATTTTCTTCAACTCTAACTTGCTTACAATGGGGCTCTACCCCTAAATATATAGCCTATGAACAGTAAACTACCTTGGTACTGTAGCAATGAGCGATGTCGAGCGATCTTGTAGCAATGAATAATGTGACTCGATTCTTGTAGCATGAACGATGCGAAAGGTATTTTTATTGCAAACTCCTTTAATTCGAAATTTAAACTACTCTAATTGCTGAAAATAGATTAAACTATCCTATTACAAGTAATTTATAATTAACTTCTTTTAAGTAATGATCCGAATTGGAATTGCACCAATCCAAACCCATTTTGGATTCTTAGGCTGAAAATGTATTGATTTCGGAATAGAGTTTGAATTTGGTTCTTCTGTCTTTTCTTGGCTGAATTCTCTTGTATACTTTGCAACATGCAAAGTCTTTTGTTCTTGTGTCTTCTGAACACCGGAAGTTCTGTTTTCACAACGGCGGAACTTCCGCACAGAGAATCCAATTCAAAGGAAATCAGTCGAACCGCCAACAGCACAGCGGTCGGACCGATATGCCACCGGTCCGATCGGTGACCTTGGTGATCGACCGCGGACCACAAATTCAAACACATTGGCTTCACATCAAATGGCAAAACACATTCGCCCATTTGCGTGCAATTTCAACAAGGTTTCAAAGATGATATTCTCAGTAGGTTACAAAACACATTCGCCCATAGGCGTCCAATTGCATGTATGAGTCATAAATACCATTATGAACATATTCATGTGAATAATTTTGGTTCATATGGCAAAACTCACATAAGTGCTAGCAAAACTCACATAAGTGCTAGAAAAGTGACCAGTTTGGTCAAAGTAGGATTTTAGACGAATTTCGAATCAAATAACTTTTGCTAGGTTGGTCTTTTGGAAATCTTTTGAATACCAAAAATATTTAGAATAACCAACTCTTTGGAAATCTTTTGAATACCAAAAATATTTAGAATAACCAACTCTAGGATTTTCCTTTTGACAAGATTTTTAAATTCCTTTTAGAATAGATTTTACATAAAAATCTAGTTTATGTCAAAAACAAGATACTATAATATTGATTTTTGGTTAGAAATGCATTTTCACTCAAAATAGGTTTTTCTATAGCCAAAACATTTGGTAAACCTTTCAAAAGCATTTGTATACATTTTGCAACTAGTTTTTCAAAGGATTATGGAGTGATGAAGGAAGTTTTCTCCTTATCTTCTTTACTCATATTAATCTGAGGGTACCCTGAATACGCATCTAAAAAACTTAATAACTCACACCCGGAGTTGGAGTATTTGAGTTGATCAATGCGAGGAAGGGGAAAAACATCCTTAAGACAAGCTTTATTAAGATCTGTGAGGTCAATGCGCATTCGTCACTTCCCATTACTCTTTCTAACCATTATAGGGTTAGCGGGCCACTGAGGATGATTGACCTCACCAATAAATTCAGCCTTCATGAGCTTGTCAATTTGGTGGATAAATGCGCTTTCGATCAGTGCAAAATGTCGTAGCCACGCTTGATCGTTTTTGTCGGTGGAGGGCTAGCCTGTGCTCGATCACCTCCCTAGGAACTTCGGGCATGTCGGACGCCTACCAGGCGATTACGTCCTGGTTTGATCAGAGGAAGGAGACGAGCAACTCTTCCTATTTGAGGTTGAGCCCTTCTCCGACCAGCACTTTTGGGAAAAACAACATCAGTGTTTCCTGACCCACGTGGCGACTTGGCATTTTCCGGAGAAATGCCTCTGCCGAGCGGTACCTCCTTTGTCTGGTCGGATGGTTTTGGTGTCATCTTCGGTCTGGAGCGTTTGACCTGCATTGCAAGCGAGTCAGTTGTTCTTGTCAGAAGTTTATCGACCAGTTCTAAAGACTTCCGATCGCATGCATAAGCTATTTTTTGATCTACTCGAACCATGATGACTCCTTTTGGTCCTGGCATCTTTAGACTTTGATAACCGTAGTGCGTGGCTATCAGAAACTTTGCTAAAGTCGGACGACCAAGGATTCTGTTATACACAGTTTCAAAATCAACCACATCAAACGAAATCTTTTCCATTCGAAAATTGTCAGGATTCCTGAACGTAACCGGTAAGGACACTTATCCTGTCGGTTTTGTGGTAGAACCAGGGACTATACTATGGAAAGCATACTTCACGGGTTTTACCTTAGACCTGAGGGCCTGAATTTCTTCTAATGCTCCCGCAAATAAAATATTCAAGGAACTACCGCCATCTATCAAGATTCGATTAACTTTACAATTGTTAATGGTAGGTTCAACTATAATCGGGAACCTACCTGGTCGAGTTGACAGGATGGTGCAGTCCTCTTTACTGAAAGAGATTACTGTGTCCGACCACCATGATGGTTTGATGGCGGTCAAAGACTCTCCAAGGTTGACCTCTCGCTCCATAGTTTTCAGGTGACGTCATGAGTCGTACGAGGAAGATCCTCCAAAGATCATGTTAACCGTATGTTGAGGCTCCTGGTACTCCATCTCTTCATCGCCATCTTTGTCCTTTTTAAAACTTACTTCCCCGAGCTCATGTATGGAGGGAAGTGAGCCTTTACCTGCATAATAATCTTCTAATTTCTTTTGCCCGGCTCGAGAGGTGCGCAAGTCATGCCCTGTCTGCTGGTGAAGTGGACACCACTTCTTGTTCTTTTGATATCCACTGGTCAGAATCTTTGCATTGCCTCGACCGGTAAAATCTTTCTTGCCTTTGGTGAACTTTGTCGGGGACCGCAAGGACTTCCTTATCCTGGGGCTTGCGGTGTTTCTTCTTCTTGAGAGTCTTTTTGTGCTTCTTCTCTGACTCTTCCAAGACAGGTCGAGGGGCTTTATCTTTTCGATCAATGGCCTCACTCCACTCAACCGCCTCGCTAGCGGCTGCGTATTTGTCAGCCATGTCGAAAAGTTCAACGGTTGTTCGTGGAGGATTCATAACGATATCCTCCGTAAACCGCCGATTCCTTAAACCTGCTTTGAAAGCTTGAATCACAGAAGACTCTGCAATCTCCGCTATTGAATTACGAACCTGGCTGAACCTTTTGATGTAATGACGAAGAGTCTCTTTTGGTTCTTGCCGGATCCGATGGAGGTCATCCTCCTTTCCAGGGCGATCGTACGTGCCCTGGAAGTTTACAATTAGGAGGTCGCATAGTTGCTCCCAAGTATAGATTAATCCGACCGGTTGGTTGAGCAACCATGACCGGGCGGACCCTTCAAGTACCGTAGGTAAGTAGTTAGCCATCACATTTTCATCACCACCTACTGCTCTGATGGCGGTGGTGTATATTTGGAGAAATTCTAATAGGTTCTGGGTCCCGTTGAATTTATCCATGTTGGCCGGTCGGAACCTGTTGGGCCAACGACGACTGAGCCCCTGCCAGAAAGCTCGACAGCCTGTGATTGATTCATGGCACCTCCTTTGGAACGTCGCCGGATTGTTGTCGGTCGGAGACCGATTTCTCAGGTTGGAATACCAGGGCTCCGCTGTTCCGACTTGGTCGTGGGCGTTAGGATGACGCCTCCGACCACTGCTTCGGCTTCGGAGCGATGCTAGAAGATCGTCAGGGCCAAGCGATTGATCCTCTCGACGAGGGGAAGGAGTGGCCGTCTGAAACAGCCTTCTGCCCTCATGACTCCTTGGTTGGAATCATCGAGAAGGTCTTGGCATCGGTTGATCCCCAAGTTGACCATGCTCCCCTCTACTGAGGGAGGAACGTTGGGATGAAGTCATAGTTTGACTTCGTGATATCCTTTGTTCCCGATATGCTTCCATGTGTTGCATGGTTTGCTGAAGGATCTCCGATACCTGTCCTACCAGTTGGACAAAACCTGGAGCACATGCTAGAGCTGGGTTAGTGTTATTTAAAATATTCTGAACACACTGCAGGTTCTGTAACGTTACCGAAGGTCTTGGAGGATTCACAGTAGTTGTAGGAATTCATGGATCTGAACTCCCCCCCCCCCTCGACGTTGCGCCTGGCCCTGTCCGGCCCATCATCCTTAGTGGGGTGGAACCAGGTGAATTAACTGACATACCTCTATCCGTTCTGTTACCTCTGGCTTCTGGTGCTTGATGGCCCGCACCATCTCCATCAATATGTGGTGGCGAGGTAGTGTATGCAGGACCGTACACGGCATTTTGATATGTATTTTCGATCGCATTGACCTCGTGCTTCCAGCAGCGATCTTCTGAAGAGCTTCCACTGTAACCAGTGGAGAGTCTTCCAGTGCTTCTACCAGATGCTTCCACGATGGAGACCAATCGGAGATAAGCACATCCTGAGGCCTTCGGGACGGACTCAGCCTGACCCGGCGGATTGCCGATCGTACGCTGAGCCTTATCATTCCCACTCGACCTATAGCCGGTGGGAGTTTCATCAACACCGTTACCAGATGTCGGTTGGCTCCTGAAATTTCCAGAAGCCGTTGGTGAGTACCTGTCAGCCATGATTGTATTGAGGGTGTATTGATTCTAAGATAGCGGGGCTGAAGTTTCGTCACCTTTTTCACCAATCGGAAGGACCGGGCTTGGAGAGGTTTTTGGACATTCCAAGCTGGTCGGAGTAATACGTCCCTCCGGAAGCACCACTTGTCGTAGTGGTATATCTTTACTCATCCGTTCGATTTCGCTGTTGTCAACGACATGCGAACCGGTGGAGGAGGAAGATGATGACATCCCGTTCTCTTGCATGGCGTGGATACATTCGTCCACATCGAGATGGGAGTAGTCATCCAAATCAAACCAGTTCTCCTCGTCCCAAGTTCCTGTCATAGTCGTACATACGATTATGAAGGACGGGCGATGATTTGCTTGAGCGAAGAACTTCTTTGGGAAATTTGCCTTCTTCCCCGAGACGGCGTCACCGTCGGCGATCAAATCACCGATCTTATGAATATATAAAAATAGAGGAAAATAGTGCGTATCTCCTGGAATAGAATGGGGTCACTCTTTATTGCTATGAACTGACTATTACAAAGAATGTCTGTGGTCAAACAAAAGGCTAATCCTAGTTACACTGGAGCGCAATGTTTGCTATAGTGTTGTAATCAAATCGATTGCTAATCTTCTCAATTGCCTTCAATCTAATCTCCCCCCTCCTCTCCTCCGCGATCCTCCTTAAGTAGTTGATGAAGTGGTGACAGTTATCCCTTAAAGAGACGCCTGTTGGGAAGTAACGCGTCTAGTCGGAGAGATGTGTCAGTTGACAATGTATCAACTGTTGTGCGGTTTATATGTCGGTGATACATTCAACCATAGTCCAGTGTCTTAGAATTATGTAACGTCGTGTGGTATGGAATATATAGTACATGTTCCATTCATCACACGGTAAGGATATACCTGGATTCAGGTCCAGATGATACCAGTTCATAGCTCTACGAGCAGTTAACTAGTCGGGGACTAGGTACAGAACCTTGTCCGACCAGGGTATTCATTATGTAACCCCTGGAATCCTCACGACCAGTGAGGTTGTTAGCCTTATGGGTTACGACCACGAAGATATATGATTTCTCTTTATGTATTAAAGTAATACATAGATGTTTTAATCCTTGTCACTACCCCTCCTCTTTTTTCTTGCAACTTCTACCTATGATTAATCCCACCCCTCCCCCTCATATGATTCTAGCCCTCACTAGCAATGAGTGGGGAGGGGGGCTCCTATCGGTGCTCTTCCTCCATTCTCTCGAGTTAGGGTCACGTTTGATACACATGAATTTTATAGAGATTTTGCTGAATTTCACTAAAAATATTTTTATTCCCGTGTTCCAAACAAGGCCTAGACCTAGATTTCCAAAAAAAAAACCTTCTAGAACCACCTTAGCAAAATCTAAGATAGGTGGCTTCTTCCTCGCCGCCGGTCGCCACCGTTGTTGCCAGCTACTGGTAAGGGCACCCCTGAGTGCGCAATAGCACGGGGAACAATCTGGTACCCTCCACCGCCGGCGAGTTGCCGCCGTTCGCCGGTGACCATCGGGTCCCGAGCGCCACCGCCGTTGTCGTCCGGCTCGGCGCCGGCGTCGGCCAGTCTTTGGTGTGGCGGCCGCGTGGTGCGGATCGCGCCGACACATGCGTGTGTGGCTCGGTCCACCGCGCCAGATCTCCCTCGGTTCGGTGCACTCGGTCCACCGTGAACCCCGAGACTGACATGTGGGGCCCACATGTCAGCTTTCTTTTTAAATCTATTTTCTTTTCCGGAAATTCTCGGCTGACGCAAGCATTGCGCAATAATCCGATTTTCCTTTATAAAAATAATTCGGGAAATTCAATAAAATCCAAATTAGGGTTTTATTTGATTTTCAAACTTCCAAAGCCCATATCTTTTGCATCCGAACTCCGATTGAGCCCATTCAAATTTGTAAATTCATATAAAATCAAGATCTATTTAATGGTGAATTTTATTTTATTTTTGGAGTTTGTTTTGCCTCTGTTATTTATTTATTTTTGTTTTTTTTGCATCGTTTGCGAGTAGACGTCGATACTTCGGGAAATTTTGCTGAAGAAGGAGCACCTCCTCAAGATCAAGACCAAGACCAATATCTAGATCTATTCCAAGGCAAGTTATACCTTTGATCATATTGAACCCAGTTTTCAAAATACTTTGTTTCAATGTATTGCATTCTATTTCAAGTATTTATTTAAATGCTTTTGGGATAGTTATTAATCCAATTTGTTATATCCACATTGTCTATTGTATGCCATGATCTTTTATCACCCTAGGTTGGTTCATTATTAGTTGGTATTATCGTAGCACCAACGTGGGTTGGTTAGATACGATTAGACTGCTTAGCCATGCCACGAGTCATCATTTCATGTGAGATGCAAATATAAACTTGACTAAGTGATTATGGGCTGTGTGATAAAGCGTGTGTCTTGTGTGTTGTTACTCGTTGATGGCATGAGTTGCACTTAATCAACAGGTGGGAAAAGATTTAGGCGAGGCAAGTGGTGGATCTATGTGAATGGTGGGTGTGTGATATAAACTTTGTGATTTGGTAAAAACTGGAAGTCTTGCCTTGGTCAATTAAGGACTTAACTTTGTGCGGCATTGAGCTGGGCCTTCTTGCATGCGACCACATGCCTAGTATGGGTGTGCCTAACTTAGTAAGTTATGGAGTCTTGACATTGACAACTCGGGTTGTATTTAAAGCGTGTGATGGGTGGAGGTGTGATATGTCACATCGCGAGACGTTCATTGCATCCTATCCAACGATGTGTGTCGTAACCAAGCGCTGTGTGTATCGGTTGGTGGCGGGAAAGCACATCGGGAGTGTCATTGTTTGAGATGAAGTCTCTGAAAGGTTTTGTTATGGTCAGTGCTGGCCCCACTGATTGTATCGTGTGGGTAAAGTGTACAACCTTTGCAGAGTGTTTAACCAATCTATTCGAATAGCCGCATCCTCGGTTATAGACATGCTCGGGAATTTCACAAGAGGGGTAGATTTTTATAAAACAATTGGGAAGGGTCAGCTGTGTGAGATAACTTGTCTTGGTGTGTGAATAACTTGATTAGACTGTGTGTCCTTTGTGAAATCAATTGTTAACTTATTATTGTCTATTTGTTTTGAATTATGCTTTCAATCTATTATTTGTATTCAATTGCAAATGTTGCATTTCTGCAAAAACAACCACAGAAACCATTCCTTTGGAATAAGCTACCATCTATAAATTGCATTCTGTGGTATGATTTGCGAGTACGGTGTGTACTCACTCTTACTAAACCAATCAACAGAAGTGGAGGAGTCGTCACCTGCTTTTGAAGAAGAGTTCTACGAAGGTTGATCGTTAGGGTCTTGATCGATTAGTTGCTGTGGTAAATTGATGGGAGCCCGCTGGAGTTTATCTCATTTCCGCTGCAGTTTATTTCTTTATTGTCAGCCTTGTATGGCTTAATAAATGTAAAACTCGACCGTAAGGTCCCAACAGTTATTTGTTATTCAAAGTACTCGTTTATTCTTATCTTCGTTGTATGGATGTGATATTTCATCAATGTTGACACTGTGTGCACTAGCGTGATCCTTGACTAGTGCAAAATACACAAAGGGTCCAGATTTACATATTTGGGTCCCGACAGGTGCGCACGGCAGTGCTCACCGAGCTGGGCCTGGGCGCTGCTGGGTGTTGGGCTTCCTTCAAGAACCATGAGGGGCGAGCTATGCAATGCACAAGCAGTGAAGCATGCAATGGTAAACAAGAAGGAAGGTAACTGGTGCCGCGTGAGGAAGAAAAGACAGCAGTCGGGCTCGGGCTCGGGCTCGGGCTCGGGCTCGCCTACCTGACTCGAAATCACGTGAGTTGGAGATCGTACGAGCATCGTATTGAAAAAGATCGTACGCGTAGCATTTTCCAACAGGAAAGGCTTCGATACCGGAGTAGTAGTCCATCAGTTGTGACAGACTGACTAATCATATGATCGAGTACTCGCAACTAATTAATAATTATTGTCAAACAAATGGCACGTCACAGCATTAGTGCATTGCCATGAGAAGAGGCAGTACCATCAAACTGAGCATTATTATATGGACACCAAATTCTCAGCACTAGATACGCATCAATCACGCGCTCCACTTGGCACACGATTTATTGAGCGCCGAACGCCATCCATCGCGAGTCGCGACGCAGCAGCATCCTGGCGTTGCCGGAACCACAGGTGTGGTCACGGTCACATCCCACAGCTAACATGCAACAATACTACTAGTAAACTATGGTTGCTAGCGTACCCGCAATTCCGCACTCGCAAATTGGGGCTCGAGGAGAAAGCCCTTCCGGTCTGCCCAAAAGCCAGCCGGCACAGCGATAGAGCGTGAGTAAAATCTAAAGAAGATCGAAGATCAAAACAAATTCAGAAACACATTATTTACTATTGGTTGTATGTCCTGTGCGGTATACAGACTTGGTTCTCCGGCTATCGATTGCATATCTGTCGTCATCGCCGGGCCCGCCCGCGGTAAGCCCACAACGCACCAGTGACCATGCCTCATATGCTGCTTCTGTGCTTCGCATCGCTAACTAGTATCGTAACTAGTAATGCATGATAACAATGGACCTTCTAGATGGACTTGATCTAACCAAATTAGGTCGGCTATGGACTGCATACATGTTGTTAATTTTTTTCCTTCTGAAATGCTGGGGGGCCACGACCCAAGGTTTTGCGAGGGCATCCTCCATCTCAGAGCTGACATATAAGGGAGCCTGCGTGAAAGCGTACTCCTTCCTTTGCACCGCCAATAATGCAAGGCTCCAAATATTCTTTAACGAAGGCATCATCCTGCCTAAATCATCGTATCATTTGTTTTTTTTAAATGAAATAACAAATCTAGTCTTTCGTGTTTGAAATGACAAAAATAACATCCCTATCACGCTCTCCGTGTACAGCACTCTTTCTACTGTGCACGACACCTCTCCTACCACTCCCCGTACGCAGAACCCCACCTACCGCGATCCCCGAGTGTGGCAGACCTGTGCACAGAAGGTGGCCTATCGCCACGCACAGGGATCACGGTAGGTGGGTTTTTCGTGTACATAGGGAGCGCAGGAAGAGTGATGTTACACATAGGGAACACGGTAGAGTACATATATCACCTGTCTAACCTGTGACGATGCTATTTTTATTATTTCGTTTAGAGGTTGAAGCTAGATTTGCTATTTCGTTTAAAAAAGTTTAAATATGCCAAAAACTTGTAACGCATCGTGGTGATGTTACATGTCAGTTGTCACGAAACAGCTACAGGTGCACAGTTGCTCGTGCAGCAATCCCTGTAGCTCGCATATAAAGAACATGAAAAGACACAGGACTACAGCTCGTTAGGCAAAAAGTATTCCTTTATGCAATCGTAAGTGCCACATGCATTAGTAGGGTGTCCAGCAGAATCCAGCATAAAAATTGAGTATACTAATGATTGCAAATCACAACGCCCATACATCGGATTCGCAGAAGTCAACAACATAATGATATAGAGTATGACTATGGGAATTTCAAGGATAATATTTATCGCATCAGAAAATCATGTTCGTGCTGATAATTTTCTGAGCTCGGCTAGTTTCCCCCTTTGGGTTACTAAAATGTGTAAACTATACACTAAAAGTGAATACCAAAATCTGGACTGGAAATGAGCAGAGATACAACAGTAGCTCCACCAATAACACCTGCTAGCTCTCATCCAGAAACCATGCGCGCCCGAGCTCTAATATACTGTTATCAGTAAAAACAAGTTCCCATGGCTCTTACCAACTGTCATCCTCAACAGGCAATTCAGTGACAGCTGTTTTCACCCCCTGCAAGCTTAGAGGCCTAACCTGCATAATGTCAAACCAAAGGTCAACACATTTTCGTAGGTACAAACGATTATACACAGCTTTGCATTGAAATGAATATAATGTGCATCTACAGGACAGTGGAAAATCTTACTAACTATTTCAAATCCAATGTACAACATCACATTCCATCAGGACGTCTGACTCCAGCAACTTTGTCCCACTCCTCTGGGGAGAGCATGTCAGCCATGTACTTCTCCTGGCCGCGCCAAAGGATCTGGCAAATCACACAAGCTCAAGAATTTACCATTTTGCACAGTGCAAGACTCAATATGCAGCCAATACATTTTAGTACACCACCATCTATGGACAATCCAAAAGGTTCATAATTATACATTGTGCAATCTGAAAAGTGTCCTTCCTTCTTTGGTTAAACAAAAGTGATCTCGATCAGTGATTTCATAGTTACACGGCTGTCTAAACAATAAATAGCAAGTATCCACTCAAACTCCAGATATACCAAGAACAGAGAAACAATCAAGGTTAGAAAACGATGGATAAAGAAACAAGAATACCTTGTCAATGACCCCAAACTCTTTAGCCTTCAAGGAATCCATATAAAATGGTCCTCTCATTACCTTGTCTATTTTCTCCGGTGGCTGATAAAATATAAGTTATGTTCCAACTGACAATAACATACATAGTATAAGAAATATATTACAAGTTGTACATACATTTCCTGTGTGCCTCGCTAAAAGTCTGACCAAGGTGTTCCTGTTGTGCACGACCTAGAAGGAGCAAATAAGGAGGTAAAAAAAACTAGGTCATGACTCATGGTGCACCACAAAACAACAACCTAAATACATATTTGCTTGAAATCCTTATTAGCCAGGAATTGTTAAATTGGTCAATAGGTAACACCGAAACTAGTCAACTGTCCTGGTGGATAAAATGGGTTCAAATTCCACAGATGAAAGACATAGACAATAACTGCATGGGCCACATCACCATTCACTGGATTCTTTTCAGAAACAATACTTTTGTTAAAGTTGATGCAATGGAAAGCGTGAAACACAAAAATGACTATATGTAACTCTAGCAACTGTACGCACACTTGCTTAGCATACATGATACATCAGAACAGGAAATAGATTTCGCGAGTAGGAGCTAATAAAACATGAAATCACAGCACATACCTCTTTCGCACGGATAACTACATCAGATGCTTGCATCATCCCATATGAAGGAATACGAGGTTGCTGAATCATAGCTGGCATGGAACTATGTTCTGTCATTAGCAGGAATCAACCAATGAAAGAAAGTGTGTGGATCTGAACATTACTACCTTTGGCATGAGGAAACATATAGCGTTTGCCTTTCTTTCCTGCTGCAAGGACAAGACAAGCATGACCTGCCGCAGCTCCTATACAAAGTGTGTGGATCTGCACAGCAAACGGTAGCTTCATCATGAGAACCAATGAACCATATATGCAGAAAAAAGTAATAGTCTCTATAAAATTCACAGAGTGCGACACACTCATGTTTCAGTTCTAAAAACGGCACATCCTAATCTTATGTTGATTGTTGATGATAAAGCCCAGTTCAAAACATCAGTCCTCAAATATGTGGTGAGTTTGACATTAGGACCATTTTCATGTTAAATAAATGCACAAAGAAATGAGAATAAGATCAGCTTATCTTTCATGTGCTCCATTCAGTTCAAACAAATGAACAAAGACTATGCAAGTATCCAACTATCCATTAATAATCTCCAGCCAAAATAAGCATAGGGCAACTTTGCTCCAGATTGCATGCATGGTAAAAAGTTTAACTATTTGTCTTTAGAAGACAATGGCCTTTTCTAAAATATCTTACTTCACAACAGTCAGTACCAAATGATTAATAATTTCATATAAACTATTGGAGTACAGATAGTAAATGTAAAATATGGCACCTCAGTTTTCATCCGCATCATTGCATCGTAGATAGCAAAACCTTCACTTTCCATCCCAACCTGACAAATTAAAAAACTACATTAAGAACAATTTGACTATCATGATGATTACCAAAAAGGCTACAAGACCTCATAGTTTATCACATTTAGCAGGGCATAAATAAGCTATATTCAATAGATACTTAATCAAGGCATTAGAGAACACAGTTGACCAGAAGTCATCAATTGAACAAGGTAAGCTTGCTTACTGGTTCACCATCATCACGAGCTGTTCCTGTTGAGTTGATGTATATATAAACAGGCTCTTTGCTATTCATCCATTCAAGGTACATCAACTGGGCAACTACAAGCTCAGTAACTGCTGGCACCAACTATTAGCAAGAAAAGACAATCTCATGAGGTTATGGGAGTTGCAAGAATAACCGGTCATATAGCATGCTGTACAAATAATAATACACTAAGAGTCTAAGATATATCTATGCCATTTTAAGTTTTAACTAGAGTAGATGTATACTGATAACAGAATTTGTCCAATCATCAAGTATTCAAGTCAACAGTATTAGCAATCTTTATGCATAATAAGCTATATTATTTTGAAATTGTTACAAAAGGCTTGACATGTTTATTAAATGTACAAGGGAATTAAGCCAACATTCACAAAGGACAAACTAAAGAGCAGTCTTTTCCCCAGTATAGAAGTGGAAGCACAGGCCCAACCTGAGCTACGTGCAAGAAATGTCACCTTGTAAGTTAGTGGAAATTATATGCAAGAAATATGCTACAAGCAATATGTACTCTGAGATCAAAAGTATCCACTTTAATGAATGGAAACACTGGTGAAACATCCTCTTTACTGCTGGCAGTGGTGAGTTCTTTATTGCATAGACTCCTTTACATATAGTGAGAGATATGGAGGTGTCAGATCCCAACCATTGCTCCGATCAAGTAATATGAATAACCCTTTTAAAAATGAAATATTTATTTGTAAATACTGAATGATGGCGATAGACACTAAGTCACTAGTGACCTGCTTTTGCCACTCGGAACTCATGGTGTTGCACTCAGCACTCTGCCTTATTTATTTTGTGAGTATGCAAGAAGATAAAATGCAAAACAGTGAAACACAAACTGTTATTGGCCAGTGTCCCGCGGTTTTAACGTTTGATAGCTCAGGTCTCAGGATCTAACATTTCATCAAATTCTTTATCCAGGCTAGTCGAGCTCATCAAACTTTCTTGTCACCATGGGCAAAAGCTTTCTTGCTGTTTGGATATGTGAAATCTGCTAACTGAAGTTCCGAAGGCACATACTGAAGAACAATAACTTGGTCTTGCACCTGCGATCGCATGTATGAAGCATCCACTCCAATGTGCTTGGTAAGCTCATGTTTCACGGGATCACGAGCAATGCTGATCGCACCAGTACTATCTGATAGAAGCGGAGTCGGTGCTGAAACAGAAACACCAAAATCTGCAAGGAGCCACCGAAGCCAGGTGATCTCAGCTGTCAACAGTGCCATGGCTCTCAACTCAGCCTCAGCGCTCGAACGAGAAACTGCAGTTTGCTTCTTAGTCTTCCAGGCAATCAAGGAGGAACCAAGGAAAACACAGTAGGCAGAAAGAGACCGGCGATCAGAATGATCGCTAGCCCACGTCGCATCAGAGTACGTCTCGAGTCAGAAAGCTGGAGCGAGAAAAGAAAAGACGTCGAGTGAGGGTTCCACGAAGATATCGAAGAACACGAAGAAGATGGCGTAGTGGGTGAGTAGGAGGCGAGACAAACCGACTCGGGATGTGGCTGGGTGAGAAATGTCAGGTCGAGTAATCCCAAGGTAGACGAGGCTCCCGACAATATGGCGATAGCGAGTGGGATCCTCAAGAGGCTCACCATCAGTAGGGCGAAGGTGAACACCTAACTCCATAGGAGTATCCACTCTGTACCGATCGGTGAGACAAGCACGAGTAAGTATATCTGAAGGTACTTCTCACGGGAGAGATAGTAGCCCTCGGCGTAGAAGTGATCTCAATCCCAAGGAAGTAACGAAGAGGCCCAAATCGGACATCAAGAAGCGCTTCATCGAGACACTCCTTCACAAAGGCAATGTCTTCGAGAGTCATCTCCGGTAATGATCATGTCATCCACATATAGAAGGAGAGGCGTCAGAGCCAGTGGAGAGGTGTGAACAAAGAGAGCGGTCGTGAGCAGCGGCGGAAGGCAAAGAAGTGACAACAGAGGAGAAGCGATCAAACCAAGCACGCGGGGCTTGTTTTAGCCCATAGAGAGAACAGCGAAGGCGACAAACCGGACCATCGAGACAGAATACCCGGTGGCGGTGCATGTAGACCTCCTCACGCAACTCGCCATTGAGAAAGGCATTCTTAACATCCAAGCGAGAGATGGGCCATTGGCGAGCAGAGGCCACAAACAAGGAGAGTACGAGCGGTGGTCATGTGAGCAACGGCGAAAGTCTCATCGTAGTCGCGACCATGCTCTGCTGAAAACCACGCGCTACAAGGCGAGCCTTGTAGCGCTCAAGAGAACCATCCGAGCGAGTCTTTATCTTGTACACCCATTTACACGTGATAGGAGTAACATGTGCAGGTAAGGGCACAAGATCCCAAGTGCTAGTGCGCTCCAAAGCGACAATCTCCTCGGACATCGCAAGTCGCCACTCGGGGTGGCGGCGACCTCACTGATAGGTCGTAGGCTCGGAAAGAAGCGTGGCGACAAAAACCATAAGCGCAGCGGCTGATAGTGTGACGATCACGAAGAGCATATCTGGAAGGAGAAGACGGAGCTGGACCCAACAATGATGGAGAGGAAGGAGGCCGGGGACGGCGAGAGTAGTGCAAGGGTAAAGATGGAGCCTCAACAAAGGAGCGAGAAGGAAGATCCGGTGGAGGCGGAATAGATGGGCCGGAGGGAGTAGATGGAGGATGAGGTGAAAGCGGTGGTGGAAAGGCGAGAGTCGGAAAAATCGAAAGGAGATCGACTCAAGAGAATCCGGGTGACGGTGGGGAATGAGGGTAGTAAGGGCGGGACTCGTCAAAGGTGACATCAGAAATCCTCATCCTACGAGCAACGAGGTCATAACAACGATAACCCTTATGCTCAAGGCGTAGCCAAGAAAAACACACTCAAGCGGTGAGCGATCGGCCAGTGCGCTCACGAGGTGGAAGGAGAAGCAAGCAGACCACCAAAGCTGCGAAGATGGTGTACTCGGAGCTCGACCAAAGAGGCGCTCAACGAGTAGAACCTCAAGAGCAGTAGAAGGTTGTAGGTTGATCGTAAAAGCGGCAGTAAAGCGACCTCGGCCAGTGAGGGAACAGAGGAGGCAAGCATGAGGCGAGCGGTCTCAAGCAAGTGACGATGTTTACGCTCGAGACACCATTCGGCGTGAGCACGGGACAAAGTCTCGAGGAAGAGTGCCTCGCTTTCGTGAGAAAACGACGTAAAGCGTGAGAGAGATACTACGCGTAGTCGGCCACGAAAAACACGAATGATGAATCAAGCGAGTCGCGAACCATGGTGGCGAACATCTGATAAATAGAAAGAACCTGGCTGCGCTCGGACATGAAGTAGATCCAAGTATAACGAGAATAATCATCAATAAAGATCACATAATAGCGATGACCCCCTTTCGAAACGAAGGGGCGGACCCCAAACATCGAGTGAACAAGATCAAAAGGACAAGTAGAAATAGAATCACTAGTGGGATAGGGGCTGCGGTGCTTGCCAAGCTTACAACCCATACAATGTAACGATGTGTCCCGAAGCGGACCCAAGAACACCACGACCAACTAAAGGCGATAGACGCGAGCCACGAGAGATGACCAGAGACGATGGTGCCGCGAGCAAAAGATGTAGTGGAGGATGCAAAGAAGCGCAGAGGTAGTGGTAGTGGCCGCCGTTTGGTGGAGTCGCGGAAGGAAGATGAAGCGGTCGAGCTCCCAAAGACGCCTGCGAATCACGGCAGGGCGATGCCAGCGAGTCCTGTGCGGCGGTCCGAACACAACAAGAGTCGGACTCAAGAATAACACGGCAGTTGTGATCGGTGATCGACCGGTAGACATAAGCCGCATAGTGGTGAGGAACATGAGAGACTGCAGGAACATGAAAAGAAGAAGTGGAAAGGATGCCTCGACTGTAGCGGGAAGAGGTACCATCTGCATCGAGCAGTGGAAGAAAAATCGGTGGACATACGAAATAAGGTGGGTAGAATCGGTGTCATGTGAAAAGAAGCACGAGTCCAAGATCCACGGAGACAAGATACACGACGAGGAGGAGGCGGAGGCGAGGAAGACTGGCGAGAAGCAAGAGCCGACAGTAACCCGAGGAGTCAGGATGGCCGACACCGGGCGCCAAGCGGATGAGAGAAGGCTGGCGTGTGGCATCACCAGAGGAGCCACGGCGAGAGGGCCATCCCCGAGGAGAGGAACCTCGAGCCCTTCGGGGCGTCGCCCGACGACTCGGTCCTCCTCCGCTTGTAACAATCCTCGATACTGTGGCGGCCACGCGTGACAAAGAGTCGCAGTGGAGACCCAGATGAAAGCAAAGACCACTGGAGGAGGTGGAGAAGGGTCCTGATCGGTCTTTGAAGAGGCGGCAAAGGAAGCGGATCTTTGAAGCGGACAAAGCGGTAGATCCCGAGCCATGCCACGGTGACGAGTCTCCTCAAGACGCCTGATCGTGAGGCCTCCACCAAGCTTCGGCGCGGGTGGCGAGTCGAGAGCCGAGCACGCATGCATCTCGAACTCGGTCGGAGACAGCGTCGGGAAGTCGTAGAGGCGGTGAGTCTCTGGTGGCGTGGCCGCACACAAGCGAGGACAGTCGGCGAGACATCCGGCCCTAAAGAGTCAAGCCGACGCCACACTCGACAACCTTCGTAGAAGTCATCAGCAGTGGCATCAAGTGCTTGAAGAGAATGTGCACGTGCACTGGCCCGAGAGATACATAGCATCGCCGTCACCGGTAGTGAGCTCGGGGCGCCCCACATAAGTTCGTGTCGTTGGCGGCTCGCCACATCCATAGAGATGGTCACGGGCATGCTACCCACTAGGATGGCGGTAGCACGAGCCTCGACCTCTGCCCGGCGCTCGTGGCGTGTACCTCGGGATCGGTAGAGCTCTAGCGCCTCCTCCAGCGCTGCATTGTTGACCTCCGAAGCCGCCCCGTCCGCACTAGCAGAGAGAGCTGGTAGTGCTGGCGGTGTAGAACGAGGCGACAGGTTGCTCACGATGAGATGACCCCAGACGCCGGGTGTTGAGGTGAATCTTGAGGTGAACAGCCCACTCCGGAAGTTCGTCCCATCAAAACGAATCGTGAGGAGCGGGATGGCGAAGGAGCCTCCGGTAGAAGCCATTTCTTTCTTTCTTTTTTTTTTTTTTTTTTTTTTTTTTTTTTTTTTTTTTTCTTCTATTTCTTTTCTTTGGCGTCGGCCCGGAAAAAAAGACTGAGAGGAACCTTAGGGTTCCTCCTGATCCTCCGCAGCGGCGGCGCGCCGCTTGGGCGGAAGCGGACAATGGCGGCCCAGCGCCGAGCTCGCGAGAGCGGCAGTGGCGCTCAGCGCTTGAGTAAGACAGCGGCGCTTCAGCGCGAAAGCGGCAGTGGCGCTTTCGCGCGAGAAGCGACGCGAGGCGGCAGTGGCGCTTCAGCGGCGGAAAGCGGCAGAGAGCGGCAGGCGCTTCAGCGCTGGCGGCAGCGGCGCTTCAGCGGAAGGCAGCGCTTCAGCGGAGCATGGCCTTCGGACGCCGAGCCGAAGTCCCGCCAATGGCCAGGCCTTCGACCCGAGAATGCAGGCGTCGGCGGCCATGAGCTTAAGCGTCGGCCGGCACCGCCGGAAGCGGGAGCAGAGACGGCAGCGGCGCGCTCTGAGGGAGCGGCGGCGGCTCTGATGGATGGCGGTGGTGGTAGCTAGGTAGGGTTTCAAAACCCTAGCTCTGATACCATGTTTGGATATGTCAATCTATGTATTCCAATGGGCCAAAGGCCAATATATAACATGTACAATGATGGGACAAATGCAAATAACACCCTACACAATATATATATCTAACACTTGCCACCATGGGCAAAAGCTTTCTTACTAAGAAACCTGGTGAAAATTCATACCGGCATGCCGATATAAACAATTCGGCCATGAAGAAGCAATGATGGCAAATCTGGAGGAGGCCTTCTAGGCCTGTGCTGGCTGTAAGAACTGCTAGAACGTTCCACCTGTCAATTACAAAAAAAAGGCGACATATCGTTAAGTTAAATACAGTTTGCAATATGCTTCTAGGTAGCAAAGATCAAGGTGCACCGTGCACATACAGAAGATTGAGCCGGGTAAAGTGCACTCAACCATTTCATAAGTGAAGAAAAATGGCATTATACACGTGAAAGCGTCAGTTCACAGATTGAAATCTCCATGCACAGCACGATAGATATTGTTGAATGGATAAGTTTGCAACATCCCAATCCCCAAATGGATACGCTTCATATATTGCTTCTAGAGGCTGTTTTAATCTTCAGTAGCACAGAACCTTTTAGAACTAGTAGTAATTAAACCTAGTTAAACGTATTAGCTGATGCTGAGCACAGCGTTGATGTGTTGAACTATGGAGAATTAGCAAAATGATAAACCAATTGCTATGTACTGGAAATAGCCAAATAAGCATCAGAGCCTCATATTTCAGCCTCTTTTGTGTGTTTGTGTGTGTGTGTGCGCGCGCGCGCGCGCTGAAACCAGCATCGTATCATATAATATAACCTCAGCTCCATTCCCGCCGCCCAGACAAGCGGGAAGCACGCAAGCACGGAAACCCTAATCACCTGCGCGGGCGAGGCCATGAGCTTGGCGTTCTGGAAGATCTCGAGGAACGGCAGGTGGTCTTCGCCCCGGCGCCCGCCATCCGCGGCGGCCGACAGCTCCTCCGGAGAGGCGGACGCGAGGGTGTATAGGAACGGGTCGGCCCTAGGGTTGAACAGAGGCGACGGAGCCCCCGCAGCGCCGGCCGCGCGCGCCACCAGCGCCGAGGACGCCGCGCCGCCCCTCGCCGGCCGGAGCAGAGGATGATGGAGGAAAGGAGGCGAGGCGGCGGGCGCCGGGGACGGGGACTGGGTGGGGATGCGTAGCGAGAGGAAGGCGGAGGCGGAGGCCATGGTAGTGTTCGTGCTGGTGCTCGGCCGCGGCGTGCGAGCTCGGGGAGTGGGAGGCCGGAGGCGGATGCGTGTGGATAATTTTTGGTCGTGAGATGACTGAGTGCCAGTGGTGCCGTTTGCTCGCCGTGGGCTTTGGAGTTTCGATAGAGGAGATGTTTCTCGTGGGCCTCATGGGCTGTGCATTATACTATGAAAATATTGGGGTAGTCATGTCATGGCTCAGGTTGGCGTGCATTATCCTCCGCCCCTGCTACGATGGAGCCAACCAAGAACCCCTTCATACCAAATAGTAATTTGTCTCGAGCTGAGTTGATGCACTACAGCCCATCTACAAGCGTAGAAGCCTTATGTGGCAATCATTCATGAATTTAAGAGAGCAAATCCTCGTGTATACACAAACCTCAATCCGCGTTGTTAGTAGTGGAGTAATAGGTGATTACAAATCAGTGATTAGATATGCTTACTATTTGTGTTTTTCACTTTATATGAGAGCATGGAAGCAGTGGAGCATTGCATCTGCAGAGAATTATCCTCAGCCACACGTACTTTACCAAACCTAGTAAAACACTTTACAAAACAATGATCCATCATCCATCGGGAAAGAGATCCTCTTAACGCAGAGGATCTACAACGCAACGGTATTAGAAGCGATTTCTACAATCCGACTGAAAATCAAATATCCAAATCAATCACTATAATGCTTTGCTACAATGAAATCCTTGTCGTACAGATCACGTTATTGCTACAGTATTTTGTTGTTGTTCACTGCAGAGTATTGTCCACCTCTACACAAAACATTGTTCAGACAGTGGACCTATGAAGTAACGCAGAGGATTCGGACCCCATCTATCAACCTATGAGAAGGTGTCGAGAGAGGTGGTATAGCCGTACAGGGCTGCAGCCGGCCCTAAGTGTGGTCAGTGTCCAAGGACGCCGACAAATCAACGAAAAATAAATAAAAGACGGGTACAACCCAACGTGGACCAATGCAGAGAAGCACAATGATGTGCATTAGGGATGCATACCCACCGTCGGATCTAAAGCCAACGATCTAGATCTGGCCGCTACAAGACCAACACAAACATTAAGTACAATACTTTGCCACAGTACCGTGCAATCGAGCACTGTAGCAAGCATTCAGTGCCCCCTCTACGTTACCGAGTGATTCGGTTCCGACTAGTGGTAACCAGATGGGCCACCTGTACCGGCACGACCTGATTAGGTCCGGGAGCTAATTGGATCGTGTTGTGCCGATCCAAGCACAGCATGTAGGCACTTTAAATTTGGGCGAACACGGTTGGCTAAGCGGTGCGTGCTCAAGACGCGTGGCAGTTGCTGGTTCAAAAATTCAAAAAAAGTAAAATGTGCAGAATTCATAAATACATATGAAAATTGTAAAAAAAATGAGACAAACGTATTAAAAATGTAACAAAGAGATTTATTAATGTTTAAATTGCTGACTCGTTAAAACATTTACTAAGTAAAAACTCAACATGAGAAAACATTGTCAAATAAAAAAATAGTACAACTTAAAGCTCTACATATATCCATATTCTACATGTCGTTGTTTAGGTATATATTTTTAAATAGCCCCGACAACTCTAGATTTTCTACAGTGTTGTGCTTGTGCAACAACTTGTTCCCAGTCCTTCACAATTATAGGTATCTCTGTCATCTCACTCATGACACATGTTCTTCTATCCTCCAATATTATTTCAAAAAGACTGAAAGTAGACTCGGAGGAAACCGTCGAGACATGAACAACTAACATATCAAGTGAAAATATGGGTAACATGGGATATGTTAACTTATGTGCATGCCACTATTGCAAAATTTCAAAACCTTCTAAGTTGAAATCTACCACATCGTTGTCCAGATAGACGGGTAGTTCTCCACTCATTAGGTGGGAGGTTGGTCTTGGTTGAGAAGGTGTCGGTGTAGAACCCTTGGACCTGGAGGAAGAACATCTACCCCAGATCTTGCCACATGAATTTGTCTTGTTACCTGAGGTGGGTGGTAGTGGAGGCTATTGCAAGCAAGCTCCCTTAAACTTATTTTCATACATTTGAAAAACATCGGTAAATCTAAAACGAACATCTACAAAATAGTTAGAATAGTCTAGGCATGTAGTATTACTAAGAAGATAAAGAATATAAGCAAATCCTTGAATTTTAGCTCAGGGTCTAAAATAAATGGAAATGCATATAGGTAAGGGATTTCTCACCAATATTTCAGGTATTTTGTTTTCATAGCAATAATAGCCTCTCGTAAAACTATGTTATTTTTATACATCTTCAAACTGAGTAACAATTTGCATAATACTATGCACAATTACAGGAGATGTCGGATAATACACAGCAAACAAAGCAACAGTGGCTTCATTTTTAAAAAAAAAACTGAAGTATCTTCTCAGCAACAAACCAATGTTGCCCAGTCAATAGTACACTAACGCCAGGGCTTTGATAGCGTGTTTGCATAAAAGCAGAAAAATGATATTATGTTGTAAAAGACTCTTAAGCATTAAGTAAGTAGATCTCCATCTTACCGACAATCATGTCAAAACCAAATTTTCTTAGACGTACACCTATTGCCCTACAGAAGTTCTTATATATTGCTATTCTTACGTTAGAATTATTCAAAAAAGATATCGCGACGCGGAAAGCTTTAATATACGAAGTCAACCTCTTCAAACCATATTTTACTATAAGGTTAATAATATAACAAGAGCATCGGTGATGTAACAAGAAGGAATTGGCGTATGTACTCAACATTAGAGTAGGTATATTCATTGCCCTAGAGTTTGAAGCAGCATTGTCTAAAATAATTGAGAATACTTTGTTTGTAAGATCAAAGTCTTCTACGACTTTGATAATACAGTCTGCAACATCCTCACCCATGTGTGCCACATCAATTAATTTGAAATCTAGAATTATTTTCTTTATTTCCAGTTGTCCTTAGCAAAAAGAGCAACTACACTAAGATAATCTACCCTACCCCGACCATTCCATATGTCCGAGGTCAGGGCCACCAAAAATGTGCACGTACTAAATATGTCCTTTAATTTATTATGACATTCGTTATAGTATTTAACTAGTCTATAGTTGTTGTCTATCTAGAAATGATATAAAATCTAGAATTATGTGCATTCCTTATGTAAGTTTCGAAAGTTGTGGACTCCCCAAAGCCTGAAGGTAAATCCCCATAAGCAATTAAACGACAAAGAGATTAACGGGCTACATCAAGACAGTAGTCCCAGCTACGACCGTACCGTGGGGGTTGTACTGCAACTGTGTCTGCCTCATCGCTAATCATTGCTTAACTTTACATCTTGCAGTATGTCTAAGCAAATGCCCCGTTTCACCTAAAGACTTTACAAACAATTCATGTTTACAAATTTTACAAACAACTCTTATTACCTGAACTCCTTGCGTGTCTTTTTTGGTTATCCTGTCGAAATCCTCCCAAATTTCTAATGTACTCGTCTTGGGTCTCTTTGCCCGGGTGGTTGCCGACGAAGATGCTGTCGTAGAGGCTGATGACGGTACTCGTCTTTGCCCTTTTGGTAATAACCCTGGTTGGTTTGAGGCGGTGACACTCTCGAAGGATGCAATATCCTCATATGAAAGTATGTAATCACCAAGAGCAAAGGAATCATAATTTTTCAAAACAAAAACTGTAAAATCGAAACGTACACTATTATTTCTTTCATCTTAGCATACCAAAATGGTACATCTTTTGCTAATTTGCAACTAGAATTTGTTTTTCCCCAAAAAAATTTAGCATTTTTTTTAATTTTTTTTTGCCAAAGTGTCATACAAGGAATCTAAATTTTCATAACAAAATCCGTAAGAGATTCAGGAATGGATATGTCTTGAATGAGAGGAGGGGGTATGCTGGCTATTTATAGGAACAAAACTCAAGTTTTTCTTTTTTTTCTTTTTTCTTTTTTGCTATTTTTGAAGCCCCCAACGGCCAAAAAATCTTTAGATTTTTGAAAAATCCAAACATTAGCCGTGCCAAACGAGCTAATCAGCCACATGATTCGTGGCACGGCATGACCCATTGCGCCAAACAGACCGCAATGGCTATTTTTGGGCCGTGCCGTGTCGAGCACAGCCTGACACGACTAAATGGGCTGCAACGGCTTTAATCGTGTCGGGCCGGTCTAGCCTCCGCTCGATCACCACGCCCCGCCTTTCTCCCTCGAGTCGCCTGCCCCCTTCCACCTCTGGCCGCACCCTCGCTCTCCCTACCCCGTGTCGTGCCTGCACCTGTAAGATCGAGGAGGTCGACTAGAGGGGGGTGAATATATGGTTTTAAAAATCTTTTGGCTAAAACCGATTTCTAATGCGGAAGAGTAAGTCAAATCGGTTTTGCACAAATAAGGCCTAAAACAACTAGTCTTACTAAGTGCACCAACAGTATAAGACTATATCAACGATAGCAAAATATACAAAGACATGTAAGTAATTTAATTCTAGGAATGTAAATTGCATAAAGTAAATCACTAGACAATAAACCACAATGACACAATGATGTTTTACCGTGGTATTCGAAGACTTGCCGGTCTCCCCTAATCCACGTTGAGGTAAGTCCAAGCTAATTAGACCGGCTCTACGAATTAAGCCAAATACCTCCAAGGTAAGTCCAACCACTTGGACCGACTCCAACATGAAGCAATACCTCGATCCACTCAGGGTTGCTCTTCCTCCACTCCGGAGATGGCGAGCACCAAACCACTCACAACCGCCCGGGTTTTCTCACAACCTTCTTTGAGAAGCTCACCGGCGCAACACCTCCAAACCGTCTAGGTGTCGGCAAACACCAAGAGTAATAAGCTATGCCCCTTGCTTGACTCTTACTACGTGCAACGAATGCACAAGCTCAAATAGATACAAAATCCAACTCTAGATGCAATACATGCAACTAGAGATCTCTCTACTTGCTAACAAGGTACAACACATGCACAATTGAGAGGAGAAGCTCACACTAGCTCAATAGAATAAAATGGAGCGCCAAATGTTATTTCACAACCGGTCGAGGGGATATTTATAGCCCCCACCACAAAAACTAGCCATGGGAACAAATATATTAAGAAAAATCAGGATTTTCGGTAATACCGCCGTTCAGGACCGGTACAATCGTAGTCGAGAATCAACGGTCGACTAATGTGCATTTAAAGCGTCTGATATGGCCATTACAAAAAGTTGTGGTACTACCGCCAACTACAAATCGGTATTACCGCACTGCGGTAATACCACTCGGCTATATCGGTATTACCAATTTCCAGAGGATCAAACAAACACAAGAAAAACACCCTCTCTAGAAAAGTCGTACCGCCAAGTAAAACTCAGTATTACCAACTTGTGGTAATACCGCTTAAGAGCTGCGGTCATACCGTTTTTCAGGGGATATCAAAACTCCCAAAAACACGTTATCTGTAATGATCATTACAGATAATAGTCTTAGGAGAGATATCTTTGGGATAATCCTTACTAAAATATCCCTTTTCCCGGCAATTGTAGCAAGTTGGGCTTTTGCTTTCCCTTCTTGTCTTATTATCTTGCTCATTGCTGGTTTGCCTAATTTTTTAATATCTTGACTTGACATCCATTTGATTTGGACACACCGAGACATAGTGGCCCTTATCATTGCATCTAAGATACTTTACATATTTCTTCGTATGTCTTGCATTGTGTCGTATGATGAGGACATCCTTTCCATACATACAACCAGGCCGACTCCACATCAAACTGAAACTATGATACAAGGACCAATGACTAAAGCGCGAGCACGTCAACTTAACCATCAGGTGAATGCGTTCCTAAGTTTGCATACAAATGTTTCAAAGAATGGAATACTACTTAATTCTTGTGATGATTTAATTGTCCTTAGGAACCATAGGGAAGAACCACATGAGCTCAAGTATAGAAGTGGAACCATCAAGCGCAAACCAAGTCCTGTTCACGACTTTGACTCGGATTCGGCCTTGTTGACAGCGTCTACTTCAAACGGCCATAACTTTTGATCCAGAAGGTTTCTCGGGGCCCGTGAGTACTCGTTGGAAAGCTCTTGAAGTCTACTTTCAGATGGATCCGACCTTACCTCCAAATTCCATCCGAGTTGGTCAGAAACTGCAAAGCAAGTCACATCACTTTTCCAGTCCGAGTCAATGTGGGCCTTGGGCCTTGTAATTCGAGTCCTTTTCGGCTTCCTTGTGTTTGGCCGACTCTCCACCTTCCGTGTCCCTTAAATAGGCAGCCGCACCCTCTTCTAGGGTTTGGGTTTTGTTTAGACTAAGTTAGCTTTTGCTACTTTGCCTTGTACTCGCGCGTGTCGGCTAGACCGCCCGAATACTTGTCTTCGGAACCCCATTGTTTTCTGTTTTCGATTGAATCTTACATCGTTATTTGCAATTGAGTTGATGTTCATCTTGTTCTTGCTTGTTCTTCGATTGCTTGCAGGAACAAGAACCCTCGTGGTTAGGTTGATCGCAGGCCGACAAGGTCACGAACAATCTCTGGAGTTGGTGTATCGATCGCTAAGGCGCAACGTCTTTGGATGGTTGTAGTCGGGTCGTCAACGTCATCCCCTTCCCCAATCGAATCTACCCCTCTCATCGAAAGATCGGGACCCCTAGTCCTATCAGTTGGTATCAGAGCACAAGGTTGATCGGTGAGAGATCTTATCTAGTCTTTGCAAATTTTTTACCTACAGTCCAGAAACCCAAAAAAAAATAGCAGATCAGATCTATTTCCCAAAATCCGAAAACAATTTGAGCCTTACGCTATTGCTGCATAGTCTTTGTTTGTTGAGTCTTCGGTTGCATCGTCGCGTCCCTTGCTGGTCTTAGTGTCTAGTTCCTTTAGAGTTTCGAGTTCTGTTCATGTTTTGGACTCACCATTGCAGTTAGATCCGAACTGTCATAGAAAGGTAGAAAAGAAGGAGGACTCGGTTGCTACGGAGACTTTGCCCTAATTGGTCTCGGAGTAGGACACGAATTCGGATTCAACTGCATCGCGTGTGAAAAAAAAAGAGAGAAAAAAAAGTGAGACAAGAAGGAACAGGCAGCCGCATCTAGAAGAGCCGCGGCATAAAAAAAGAAAGAGAGAAAAACCTAACTTTTGCATACGACCTCCGATTGAGGCGATTTTTGATTTTTGATCCGTTGGAAAGGAAATAGGAAAATAGAGCGAAAAAAAGAAGTCCGGGAAATCAGGAGATTTCAGATCCGCGTAAGCCACGTGCACACACGCGCAACCGACCCCAAAACGTCGTTTAGGGCCTCAAAACGGGCCCGCAAACCGAGAAAAAATCAAGTTTCTCAGAATTTGCTCAAAATTGACAGAGCCCTTCTGCACGTGATTCTAAGGTCCCCTGTGAAGATGGCACCTTTTTTTGAGCTCCAGAACTCCGTGTGCAACGCCATCTAGTTTCTTTCTGCACGGTGTGTCTTCGTTGGTGTTCTAGGCTCGCGTCTCTAGTACGGTCTAGCCTAGGACCAGCACGGTGTTGTCGTTGAGCGATTATTCAACTTGCTTTGACTAATGTGGTTCTAGTTATCCTTTGTTCACTCTCAGCCCACCCATAGCTCCACAGATTTGGCTACCACCTCACAGGGACTAGCGACCGAGGTAGCGATACACCCAATTCCAGGAGATATTGTCTTGTCTTGTCGACTGCAATCACCTCCGCTTCTTTGTGGTAAGAACTTGTAAGAGCTTGACAGAACAGGTTGAGAGTGTGCGACTTGATTTAACCACATCTCAGTAGTTGTGAGGGCATAACCTGCAGTTATTATTATTATTATTATTTTCTTCTCTTGGTTTGTTCTTGTCGTCTGTCTAACAATGTCAGGAGAACCAGAGGACCTGCGGGCAGCGCCACATTCCCCTCGGACTAGGGGCATCATACAACACTTTGAGCGCCAAATAAAGCTGCACACTGAGGGACTTGATGAGGATGTAAGGGTCACCAACGAACGCCTTGGCCAATTGGAGGCCGCGCAGATCGACACCAACACTACGCTTGCAACATTGGAGGCTTCCGTTGGCACCGTTAACGCTTCACTTGCTGAGATTCTGAGACGTCTTGATGCGAGGGGCAGTACATCTCCCGCTGCACCAACTCAGCGTACACGTTCCAATATTGGTGTCTTGGGCAGCAGGGTGGACGCAAATGGTGGAGACGAATATGCGGCTAACACTGAGATTGATGATGATGAGGACGCTCACCGTCATCGTCAACCACGCCGGAATGAGGTACGTGAGAATGATGAATCGCTTGGTAAGATTAAGTTCACTATGCCACCTTTTGATGGAAAATATAACCCTGATGCTTATATCACTTGGGAATTGGCTGTTGATCAGAAATTTTCTTGTCATGCATTCCCTGAAAACAAAAGGGTTAGGGCTGCTACTAGTGAGTTTACTGACTTTGCGTCATTTGGTGGAGTGAATATTGTAAGAAAAATCCTTTCACCATACCACAAACTTGGGATGCATTAAAAAGAATCATGCGAGCTAGATTTGTTCCCTCATATTATGCACGTGATTTGTTACATAAGTTGCAACAATTGAGGCAAGGTAGTAAAAGCGTAGAGGAATATTTTCAAGAATTACAAACAGGCATGCTGCGTTGTGACTTAGAGGAAACTGAGGAAGCCGCTATGGCTAGGTTTATGGGTGGTTTGAATCGGGAAATTCAGGATATCTTAGCTTACAAGGAATATAATTCTATGACTCGTTTATTTCATCATGCTTGTAAAGTCGACAGAGAAATCTGAGGACGACGCGCAAGCACTAGGACTAACGTTTCGCAGTCGTGGAAACATTTGGTCTCAACGTGCATCTGCCGCACCAACAAGCCAACCCCTGCACCTTCTTCCTCCAACGACAAGCCACGGTTTTCATCATCAAATTCGGCATCTCGGGCATCCGAAGCAACAAAGGGACAACCCAAGCACATGCGAAGAGCTCTTCGTCAGTTGCATCTTCGGACGAACGAGGATATCCAATGTCATCAATGCAAGGGTATGGCCATGTGAGGAGTGAGTGCCCAACCAAGCGTGTTACGATTGTGAGAGATGATGGTGAGTATTCTTCGATAGTGATTTGGATGAGGATATATATGCTATGCTTGCGGTGACGAGCGAGTGAGTAGTGGGAAGGAGCAAGAAGAAGAGCACATTAGTCGAGGATGCGAGCGCTATGAGAGCCTCATTGTGCGGCGTGTGTTGAGTGCACAAATGGAGAGGCGAAGCAAAATCGTGTGACATCCTTTTCCAAACAAAGTGTGTCGTGAAGGAACGCTCATGCGAGAGTGATAATTGATGGAGGAGCCGCAACAACTTGGTGAGCTCGATATGGTGGAGAAGCTTGCGTTGAACACCAAACCTCACCCACAACCTTACTACATTCAATGGTTCAATAACGGCAAGGTGAAGGTAATGGCGGGCGGCGCGCGCGTGGCGCCGCGCCAGTTTCACGGGCGCGAGCGAAGGCTGCGCGCGCGCGCTCAACAGGGTGACAGGCGGCTGGCGGCCAGCGTGGCTGTGGCGCGCGCGAGCAGCTTTGCGGCCCACGACCGCTGCGCTGGCGGCTTGCCGCCACTGCGCCCGCGTGGCAGCGTGGTGCACGGCGTGTGCGCCGACTGCGCCCATGACACTGCGTCAACCCATGCCCAGCGGCGAAGACGCCGCTGCGCGCTAGCCCGGCTAGTTTTGAAAATACGATCGCGCGCTGGTTAAAACCGCAAATACGGTATCAAAATCGGTCGTATCGGCCAAAAATTCGATCAATATACCAGTACAGCGGAAGACTAGTATTGAATCCAATCTAAACCCCGAAGCAAAACAACCAAAATCAACATGGGCTAAAATTCTAAGTGTTGGGCGATCCGACCTCTGTGTTAATGGCGGTCGGACCGGTCACCTAATGATCGACCTCGATCGATGAGCGATAAAAACAGCCCGAAAAACGAAGTTACAAATAGATGTAACTTTTGATCTACAACTCCAAACTTGATGAAACTTGGAACACACCTTCTCTAGGATGTCAGGAACCTATTCCAATCAAAGATAGTGAAGATCCTTGGAAAAGTTACGACCTTTTTTAGTTTGAGAGGTGGATGGTTCAAAATCGAGTCAAAACGAAAACTAGATCCAAAAACTTGCTCGTGGGTGATTGATGATCAAGATGATCCTAAATGTGTTCCCACATGTCACAGCAAGCTAGATCACGTGAAGAAATCAATCAAAAACTCACGAATCAAAGAAAGACTGAAAATCACCGAATAGAGAGAAGAAAGACAAAGAGACACATCTTTGAGCAAACTTTCTTTGGATTGATTTGATAGGGTTTGGGTTTACAGCCACTCCATCAATGGAGGACAAAGCTCAATCCAAGAGCACGAAATTAAATCAAAACTGTGGATATCATCGGGATATGCTCCAGATCTTATAATGATGTGACAATTGGCAATGACGTTAATGGTTTGTCGTTTCACGTGTTTTTAACAAAATTTCAGAACTGTCAGATGACAGGCGGTCTGACCGGCCATAGCATGGCGATCCGACCGGTCCCAAATCGGTCGGACCGACCATGAGCGGCGGTCGGACCGGCTATGACCAAATTTGTCAAAATGAGCTGGGCCAAAAATAGTGGGTGTAGACAAGAGAGGAGATTCTATTTGAAAGTATATATGAACTACACAAGTTTTATATACTCAATGGTATATTTGAAAGTAGAGATTTCAAATATATGTGGATAAAGAAATATGAATCAATACTCATGAAACCACAAAACATAGAGTGAACTCTCCCTAAATGTGTGCATACACGAATGTGTAATTAGAACATATGCACATATTCAAATGAGACTTTTGGTGGAGTTCAACCTGTATTTTGAATCCGAGGAGTGCAACAAGATATAAGAATATAATGTTAAATACATACATATTTGATTTTCACCTTTTCATCCAATTGAGACTAAATAATAGGTATAACAATCAAAGTGTTAGTATCACAAATGAATTTGTCATTAATCACTAAAATACTCCATTAACTCATAATGATGAATCTAAATTCTTCATCAACGCTGCACCCGCCTGCCGTCGTGCCAACGTCGTGCCCACCTCGCATCGTGCCGCCACCGCCATGCCACACTGGCACTGACGCTCTGCCCTGCCGCGCCGCACCCGTTGTGTGGGCCGCCGCGTGGTTCTCGGACCAGCCGTGTCGGTTCATCGTGCCTAGACGTGGACTCAAACACAATACAGACACTCGGCCCGTGCCGACCCAATTACAGCGTGTGTCGTGCTCTAAGAGTGCCTTGCGTCGGACGAGCCCGAGAGTTTAGTTCCGACTAAAACAGATCGGGTGACCCGCCAATGGCCGACACGAATCACGACGCAGGATGGTCGCGACTCCCAAGATTCTCCGCGTATCCACGACGCAACGCCGGCCGCACGTACATCTTTCACCACCAGATATTTCCACCACCAAACCCAGAAGAACCCCGCCGCATCGATCGGTTACCATGTTTCTTAGTTGCTATCATCCAATGAGATCGACAACCACATTGACAACGGAAGCAAATCACATGCAATCTTTCCGCCAATCACAGGCCTCTTCTTAGTTGATATGCATATGCATATCAAATCAGGCGTATTCATGAATTCAGATGAATCAAAGAGGCTGTTGACACTTGACACAGACCACAGAACCGCTTACCAACACAACATGATCGATGGCCAGAATTTCTGTCCCAGAAATGCCGGGTTCAAGACAGGACGAAACACAAACACCAATTGCGTTGCATTGCATTGCATTATCCAATGATTGCGACATGAAGCATCTTTACTCAGATGCAAGCAAGGGCAAACACCACACAAGTAGAACACGACCCATTCAGAAGTTCACTTCACGAGCGGTTCAGACGTGCCAAATCAGAGGACGGCAAACGATTTTCACGCTTCACCGAGTTCCCACCTCCGCGCTGCCCTCGCTGAAGAACTTGGCGATGAGCTTGGTCGGGATGGGCGGGAGGTACCGCGCCGCCGCGGAGCCGATCACCTTGTTGTACCTTTCGGCCCAGTGCGCGGCAGTGGGGAGGGCGATCTGCGCCACCTGCGGGAACAGCGGCAGCTTGTTCAGGGACCTCCAGGTGGAGACCGCGAGGTGCCCCGCCGCCGGCCCGTAGCGGAGGTAGAGGTCCCAGGCCACCAGCTCCATCTTCACGTACTCTGCGCGGCCGGCGCCGGTCACGCCGGACTTCTGTACTTCGGTGAGAAGCTCCCTTGCCACCTCCGGCGCGTCTCGCGCGACGCTGTAGGCTTGGGTGAGGCGGTCTTCAGCGTCGGTGGAAGTTTCCGGTCCAATTCTTGCGCAATGTCATCAACCTGTCATCATCGAAGGATCCATCCGATCAGCGTCGACAAATATCTTTGATCCAAACAACAAACATTCCTTCGATCCAGAGTTGCAAACATCCGGGGCTCAATGTCAATAACAATCACCAGATACCAGTATAGAATTTGGTCGCAGAAAATACACAATTTAACTAACAAAACAAGACAATGTATATCTAGAAGACATTTGATTTTGCTGATATCAGTTGATTGTGCTTTCAAAAGGTAAGAAGACGTTGATTTTTTTTTCTCTCAAAATAAACCATTTTTAATCGTTTTACAAAAAATAATTCAAGTTTTATTTTTTCACAGAAATAACCCACAGTGGCCTGTGGGCCAGTCGTCTAGGCCAACAAAAAAGAAGACAACTCAACGTGCTTGCTACTTCTAGTTCTATATAGCTATAGTCTCAGTTTGTAATCGAAGCTGGAACAAAGTAGCAGACTGTTTAGCTGCTTTTGGTGCTAGTCCGTGAGGTGTTGATTCCCAGTTTTGGCTGAATCAAGCCCCTGAGGTTGTACTAGACTTGGTTTCTGGTGATTTAGCTGGAACCTTAGTTTATTTTGAAGTATGTTTCCGTAAAAAAAAGGGGGGTTAAAAAGATTTGTAAAATCCAAAGAGGTCTACCAAATGTGGGCAATTCTATGTCAAACAAAGCCAACTGTGCAAGTTCCAAAACACTAGTAGTAACACCATTTCTCACCTCCGAACAGTGATCTACACAGCTAGCAATTCACCACAACCTCGGACTATCCGTCAGATGCAACTGGTAACATGCGCCCAAATCAAGGGAATCTATCGATCAAAACAACCATTGTACTACTCTATAATCGTAATTAAACCCAAGAAATCAATCCCACGTTCCTAGTAGCCAGATTTATGCATGGACAGAGACCCCGACCAAATCAACAACCACACGAGGCACGACCACGATCTCTAGAGGGGAAGAAGCGGGGGAGGTGCCGAAATGGGGTGTGCCGTGTGCGTACCTTGTGATCAAGGAAGGCGAGGAGCGCGAGGGGGGTCTCGCGGAATCGGTTGTGGACGGGGCTGACGGCGCGGGTTACCGCCGGCTCGGCGGCGTCGACGGCGGGCCGGCGCGGCTCTTGGCGAGGCCGTAGAGCCCCGCGAGGCACAGCACCGCCCGCGCTGCCGCCACCCGCGCGAACTCCAGCCGCCTCAGCCTCGGCGGCGCCTTTGCCTCCGCCTTATTCTCCTCGCGCGACGGCTCCTACATCCAACCAAGAAACCAAGATATCAACGCAAGATCACGCATGGTGGTACGCGCGCTCGCGGGATTCGATCGAGAGGAAGAGAAGCGTGATTCTCTCGCTTACGGGTTGCTGCTGCTGTTGCTGTGGCCGGTCGGCTTGGGGCTGGGGCTCCGATTCTGCCGCCATGGATCGGGATCGTCGTCGACGCGATCGGCCGGGCTTCCAACAACACGGGGGGTCGGCAGAGATTTCTCCTTGGATATTCCTTCTGCTCGAGAGACGAGAAGGGGAGATCGGTTGGGTTGTGTTTGTGTTATAGGAGGCGAGGGTGTCAGTACTGTCCGGAGCGAGCGTGGGGTGTGGACGCTGCTCCGCCAGCTCGTGTTGGTTGGGCTTTGCACTGCGCCGCAGCCCACCAGGCCGCGACGTGATGCGCGTTCGCTCACAACGCGCGCCGTGATCTTTTCGGATTTCAGTTGGGTCGAGCCTATTAACCGCTCACTCTTCAGTTCAGGGCGGCCGGCCTTGCCGCCGGCGGTCGTTCCGGCAGGATCCAGCCGCATCTTTACCAAGCCGAGCACTCGCTGACTGGATGGTGCCGACAGAAGAAAAGGAAGCAGAGTGAACCTGTGACTGGCCGTCGGCACAGCTATTTTCCCGGGGGCAGGTACAATGCTAATGCTACACGCTGGAGAGTAGCCTGAGCGTCCACGTGTTGGAGCCGAGCCCAAAGTGGAGGAGAGAGAGTAGGCGAGGCGGTGGTTCGTAGAGGTGCTAGAGCTGCTTTTGCAAGACACGATGGTTTTAACTCAGGACCACAAATGTACCTAGGCGGGCGTGGTGGCCGCTCGAGGTTGTTGGTGGAGGTAGCGAAGGGATGGCGAGGGTGACTGGGAAGACAGCGGAGGGGGCCGAGCAGGGGCGGCTGGAAGGACGATGGCGATGGCCCGATCTTGACGACAGCGAATGGCGATCAGGATCTTTTCGTGGTGATGACCTTCGAATCTGGAAGAAGACGATGGTCACCATGACTCCCGGGGAGACGAAGATGACAACTGGGACGGCCACGGCTATAGGATCCGGCTGGATCTGGAAGTCGGCGAACCTCCGATGGAGGCGGAAGACGACATGGAGGGCGATCAGAGGCGCGTGATGACAACGACGAGTGCAGGCTGTTGGAACGGCGGCGGTGGCGGCCTGGTCTTGGCGACGTCGATGGCGACCAGGATCTTTCATGGCGATGACCTTCGAATCTGGACGAAGACGACGGTCACCGTGACTCCCGGGGAAACGAAGACGACGACTGGGACGACCGCAGCGATCGGATCTGGCTGGATCTGGATGTCGACGAACCTCCCGATGGAGGCGGGCAATGACGTGGAGGGCGATCAGAGGCGCATGATGACAGCGACGAGTGCAGGCAGAGGTGAACGACGAGGAGGTGGGGCGTGGGGCGAGGCGGACGATGACGACGAGTGCGAGCGGAGGCGTGCGGTTGGCAGTCGTTTCCAGCCAAATCCGACCAGGGGCAGCGACGGCGATGATGCACGGACGAGAGAGAGGAGGGGATGAGGAAGTGTTTTGTTGGGAGAGAGAGAGAAGAGGGTGGGCCGGTGGGGAGAATAAAGTGTAAATGTATTTCTGACACGTGGGCTAGGGGAGATGTTTGCAATATATATTTTTTTGCTTTGAGGGTTTCACAAGTAAAATGTTCAATAAAAATATATTTAGAGGGTTGAAATAGAATTTTTTAAGTGCTAAAATGCAAATGTAATCGTGGACCTAATCAAACCACAACGCATTGGGAAGAGGAGTAGCGCAAGAACATGGATATCTAGGTGGCACTCTCTCTCATCAAACCACCACTTGGGGCTATTGTGCGTTGTACATGCTCTCATGGACTGAACACTTGCAGCCGTCGGAACTGAATGAATCTTTCTTCTTCTTTATCTTTTTCTTTTGTGGGCTAAGAGAACCAAAAGATGCGCACACAAAAAGGTCGGCCACGAGATGATCCTCAAGCCTTGAGCGATAGGATAGATATAAGTGCATTTGGTATGGCTATAGGTTTTACGGCGACTTAGGTTGAGTGCAAGGTTGAACGATTGAGCTGAAATTGTTTGGTGTTTGGCTCACTGACTTTTAGGTAGGCTGACTACAGCTTCTGATATAAGAAATGTCTGAAATGCCATTGAGGTAAATAATGGATTGTTTGATGTCGTTTAACAACAATTAACGATAACTAACGACAATTAACGACAACTAACACAATTGATGATAATTAGCACAATTAACGATAATTAGCACAATTAACGATAATTAACGCAATTGACTGCAATTAACGATGACTACCACAATTAACAACGATTAACGTAATTATCGTAATAAATAATTATTTTACAATAGAAAAGAAAAACAAAATTAAACAAGTAAAAAATAAACAACAGCTAGGGTTGCTATCGGCAACAACAGGAGGAGAGAGTTGAAGGAGGTGAGGAAAAGGGAGGAGGAGAGAGGGAGAGGTCGGAGTTGGAGGGGGAGTGGGAGGAGGCGCTCGGGCACAGTCAGGGCCGGAGGCAGGCGCAGGCGTCGAAGGAGGAGGAGAGGGAGGCGGCGCTCGAGCCCAATCGGTGACGGAGGAGGGAGGCAACGCACAGACGAGCGGAACCTTGGAGGAGGGAGGCGGCGCGAGGGAGGCGATCTGGTCGGGGTTGGAGTGGGTGGATGGCCGGGGTAGAAGATCCGCGGGGAGAGGAGGAGGAGGAGGAGGCGGCGTCGTGCTGAGCAAGAGCTAGTGGCCCCGCGCGCCACCCCCGCCCGCGTCCGCCGTGTGCCCGTGGACGGCGTGCCCCGCCGCCGCCGCCGTGGCAGAGGCGACGAGCGCGGCTACGAGGAGGAGCAGCGCGTATCGTTCCATGGTGAACGAGCAGGCGTGATAATAGAGGCTGCTGCGCTTTGAGATGTGTGTGGTGGTCGCGGGCCGGCGGAGCGGGTGGCGGTGGACGGTGGGCGGTGGAGGAACAGAGGGGAGGGGAGCTTTTTAAACGTGAGGCGGTGGGAGTTGGCTGCTGGTAGAGTGGGCCTGGACTTCTGTTAATATTACGGGGTTGTGCCACTTACGTTGAACTTGACTTAGTTTGTTGTTTTCTTCATGATTGAGGTTATTTATTTATTACTTTTTCAAGGACATTACAGGAGAACCGCACTGCAAGTATAAGTTAAGGTCTCATCTGGGTTTTGTGGAGACTAACTGTATTCAGGTAAAATTCATGCATTTCAAATGGGGCTTACGTTTTTTTGCTAGCTGCTATGCAAATGTGCAATAGACATGTATATTAGGCTGATTTCTCTAGAGAATGGTAAGCTTAACGGATGCATGCATGGGTACTTTGTAAAATGATTGTTTGAACACGGCTGTCATTTATAGGCGTTCATATGCTCAGATGATCCATCCTTTAACCTTCACCTTCTTTTTTCTCCTTGTCGTTTGCTTTTTCACTTTGTGTCTTTTGAGAAGGGAGTCGTTGATTTACATGTTTGACCAATGGTTTTGTTGATCATTTCGGGGTCTTGTTTAGTTGGTAATCACTAATTTGGTATGCATGGGTATGAAACTCTGGAGTATCTTGGACGGTTGGAATTCCAGAGTAGCTGTTCAAATCAATGGTCTATGGAGAACTAGCTCACGGGGTGAATATGGCCTCTGTACCTATACTTAAAACCCTTGGGATAGATAAGACTCATCATAAAATGACATGGTTTAAAGTCCTCGTTTCAAATGGAGATGGACTGAACCGTCTCCAAAACAACCCAAAAAATTCAAAATTTTAGAGTTTTGACTTGAATTTGAATTCTTTCCCAATTTGAAAATCCTCAAACCAAATCCACCTTGTCCTGTTGGCATGTCCGTTCTGTTGAAAGTGCATTCCTCAAAGCCACCACCACCTCATTCCCTCCATGCCCCGCGCCGCACCGGCACTCGCCGCGCCGCACTGATCATCTTCCTCGTGCCGCCCCCGCTCCCCACCGGTCATCTTCCACGCGCCGCCCCCGCTCTGCGCCAAACTCGCGCTAGTGGCCACCACCTCGCCATCAATGTGCGCGCCAGCTCCACCCGCCGCACACCCCCGCATGTGCCACACCCTAAGACCCCCAGCGCCACCTGCTCGTCGCTCTGTGCGCGCCGCGCCCTCGCGCCAGTGAAGCACCTTCACCATTGTGCCGCCGCCGTACCGCCACCTCCCCCTTGCGCGACACAAAATCCTCCTCGCCGCCCACCTCACCGCCACACGCCGTGCTCGCCCTGCTCGATTCCTGGCACCGCCGCCTTCATCGGCTATAAAAGCCATCCAACCCCAAGCCAAGAGCATCGCCAATGCCCATTGAACCTCACTTCCACCTCTCTTCCCCTCCAGCTCCGATCATCTTCCCCAATTTCGCCGCCGCCCCCTTTCTTCCCGGTGAGCCCAAACTCCAATCCACCACCACCAACTCGCCCTCTCCCTCCTAACCCCGTCACAACCACCGCCCCATCACCGTCAAACTTTTCCCCGCCTCCTTTGCCCCTATCCATGCCATCACCACCCTCCACCGCCGCCCCGCCCACGGCTCACATGGCTAGCCTGCCTCGATGCACCTAAGCCTCGCCGCCACCTTCCTCAAATCCTTCTTCACCCACTAGTGCTCATGTGTCGGCCAATTTGGCCGAAGCACCACCGGACCGCCACCTTCCCCTGCTCCGGTCGTGCGCCACCACCCCATTTTTGAGCCACCTTGACCTAAGCAAAACCCAAAAATGGGTTGCTTAGGCCACTGTGGTGCTCGCCGCACCACTCGGTGCCGCTACTCGCCGTCTTCCTCCTCCTCCCCGGCTCGGGTGCCATGGTGCGCACATCGGCTCAAAGCCGTGCGCAGCTCTGGCTGCAGTGGGCCTTTAAGGCCTGTAGCCCAACTAGGTGTTTGGCTTAGCTCAACACTATGCAAAAACACTGCTCCAGCCTAGCCCATCACTATTCACAAAAACCCAATAACCTACAATCCAAAATCCATTCTGTTCATTAAGATTATTACTGTTTGTAAACCCTAACCCGCAATGAACAGTATAAACCTGGAATTGTTCATCAGGCCCATTACTATTCATATAAACCCATTTTCAACATAATATGTCCATTTCAACCGTTTCGAGCTCATGAATTCTATTTTCAACTCCGTTTAACCAGATCAAGTACCAAATAAATTCTATTTGCCGCATCACCTTTCTCTTTTAATTCTTTTTTGAGTTTATTTTTACTTACATGTTGTTTCCAGTTCGTTCCTTGTTGAGCCCGGATATTTTATTTGGATTATTTTCTTCTGCGTTAGATTTCGACTTCGACGACCAAGCTCCAGAGAATGCCGGGCAAAACGCAGGAGAAGTAGAGAATTATGAGGACTTTGAGCAAGGAAGTAAGCTGCATTCGTTTGATCATTTTGAGCCTATATTCCATGTACTTATATTATTGATTTATTATTGTATTTAAGCTGATTACTTTGTTATTGCAATTATATTTTTGAATGTTATGATATTTAGATAAATCCTATCACCCACATACACCCACAACCTCCTATTCTTTGTAGACCATATTCACCTAGACAAGTTTAGGTTACATAAACTGATAGCAAATATTCGACATGATCATACAATGTGTTTGTAAATACTGATAAGGATATTGGCTATACGGCAATAGGTTTTGGTGGAGAGTTGAGGGTTGAGATCAGAAGGATGGACAACCCAATATACTTTATAAAAGTGAGTTAGAGGTGAGATCAAGAGGTGGACAACCACATGTTAGTAATTGGTCTATCGCCTCACTAGATGACAAGTAAGGACTAAAACCTTGTGTCAAATAACAGACACATAAACCGCTCAACCATGGGTTTGGTTTATCCAATTTGTCTTAGTACACTGCTCTTCTAATTAAATATATATAAGATGTCAACTGCTCTTGTTTGATAGTGTTGGACCGAAAAGGCGACTAGAGGGGGGGTTGTGAATAGGAGCACACTCACTTTTTCACAAATAAAGGATTCAAAATAAATTTCACTCCAGTAGCTATGGAAGCTATGAAGATCAGTATATCAGTACAGCGGAAGACTAATATTGAATCCAATATAAACCACTAAGCAAAAACGACAAAATCTACAAAGATTAATGCACTCACTACTGCGGTCGAGGACAGGTGTATTCTTGGAGGTCGGACCGATTTCCTACCGATCGGCCGGTGGCCGAGGCGGTCGACCGGCCTCGAGCAGATCAAAAGCAGATGCGAAGATACAAATAGATGAAAGTTTTGATCTACTAATCCAAACTTGATGAAACTTGGAGCACACCTTCTCTATGATATCAGGAACCTATTCCAATTGAAGATTACGATAATTCTTGGAAGAATAGCGATCCTTTTCGATTTGATTGAAGAGAGGTTAAAAACCGGCTCAAAATAAAAACTTGATCCAAGATCTTGCTCGTGGGTGATTGATGATCAAGATGATCCTAGATAGGTTCCCACATGTCACAGCAAGCTAAACCATGTGGAGAATTCAATAAAAAACTCACGGATAAAAGAAAGACTCAAAATCATCAATTTAGAGAAAGAACGCAATGAAACAAAACATTGATAAAACTTTCCTTTGATTGATTGATATGATATGGGCTTACAGCCTCTCCATCAATGAAGGACAATGCTTAATCCAAGAGCACAAAAATTACATCAAACTATCAAGAACCATAGCCTCCACAAAAACTCTCTCTAAGAAAATTAGGGTTTACAAAAATTGCAAAAGAGACGAAGAGGTGGTGCAGCCACCACCCTCTCCTATTTGTAGTGGAGGCTTAGACCTTCTAGAAGTTTGACTCAATTGGGCTCCCGTTAAGGCCCAAAACAAATGGGACACTTACGCACGTATTTTAATGCGCCGTCTTTAACACCCCTTGACCTAACTAGCTACGCCTAGCGCCATCTTGCACCTCGGATTAGCTAATAAGCCACCCTTGTCCATCTTGCACCACGCTTGAGTACATTCATTGACCTCACCCGGCATCGTCGATCGTTCTGGACCTCAGCTCTCCAAGCCTAGTCCCGATCATCCTCGCCGTTGACCGTCGTTGACCACCAAGCAACTTGCACAACAATAGATAAGTAAACCGAATCTGGTAATAAGTTTGACGAGGATCTGATAATCCTCATTTTATCTTTTATCTATAATTCTTATTATGGGTAAATATGATGTCACGTAGTCCCCAGAAGTACCCCTTATATTCATAAGGGGGAGGCCTATCAAGTGGTTGTAAGTTCTCCTACAATCACCCCCATAGTCGTAAGTCTTACTACGACTATGTCATGGTAAATAAGTCTTTCTCGACCACTATCCGTCGTAAGTCCTTCTCGACCATTACCCAGTCGTAAGTCCTTCTACGACCATTACCTAGTCGTAAGTCCTTCTACGACTATTATCCAGTCGTAAGCTCTGCTACGACTTGTACCCAGTTGTAAGTTCTGCTACGACCAAGTCAATCACGACCACCTTATAATCAAACCTACAAGAGAGTCGGTCCAATTGATTAAGGAATCCGGACGGTCCACATGCACTATTATTCCGTGTAGTAATAGTGCTTAAATACCATTACCTCGAAGATAAGCGCGAGACGGCGTGAAGAAGCCAATGCGCCGGTAATTACTGCCATCATGCGCCCATTACTGGATTAATTAGGCGCCTCTTCCGTAGGACAAAACGGCTACTCCTTCACGACTATATAAGGGCATCAATCAGAGGGACAAGGGAGGCGAGCAGAGCGAGTCAAGGAGAAACACAATCTTGTTCTTTGTAATAGTCTTAGTTTCTTGCTTGATTGTCAAGAATCTGATCAATACCATACACACACAAGAGTAGGGTTGTTATTCTCCCGGAGAAGGCCTGAACCTGTATAAAAATCCCGTGTCAATCGCTCTGCGTGATTTCATCTCTAGGAGACCCCCCCGAATCAAACAATCTTTACGTAAGATCGGTTCTAATACACCGATAAAGTTCTTCACAACTTGACCCATGTTAGTCAAAACATACATCATGCAACACATATGCCCTGAAACTCATGATTTTGACCTAACAATCGAATATCGCCGCCACAGCAGGCGGCGAACAAGTGAAAACGGTCGGACCGCCCACAGGGCGGTCGCCACCTTCTTGCGTCGACCGCGACTATTGGCGGTCGGATCGCGATAATGACTTATCTGATTTTCAACCTCTGAAAACCGAAACCTACTGGAAATTTCAAACTAATAGAACTTTTGACTGGAGACTCCAAAAATTGTGAGACCAAGTGCAATAGAATCCCCTCTGTTGCCTGCTACCTCTATTTTTGGCCCAGCTCAATCCAACACTTTCTGACGTTGGCCGGTCCGACCGCCGCTTATGGCGGTCAAGCCGATTTAGGACGATCGACCACCATACGCCGGTCGGGCCGGTTGAGACCTGACAGAACTGTACCTTTACCGAAAACACGTGAAACGACAAACCGTAAACGCCATTGCCAATTGTCACATGATTCTAAGATATGGAGCATATCCCCATGATATCCACAGATAGAGCAGTCGCAGATTGGGGGTGAGTCAAGAGTGGGCCAGTTAGGATACTCGCTGAACTACACAACGATATGGACCAGTCAGCATCGGACCACGCACTTCACCATTGGCCGGTGGTTTCCCGATAGCTGTATTGACCTTGAACTTACCAGGTGAGACTAGAAAGGTTGAGCAGTGAAAAGACTTTGTTATCTTAACTCAGTCACACGTTATCGTGTTGCGTGTATATAACTTGACAATATGAGTTTGAGGTATCTTGTGGGTAAAGTCGAGGAACTCTACAGAGTAAGAACAATGGTATTCAAATAGGTCGTGCTTCCAGTTAATGAAGCTGTGTTCATAAGTGAATCCAATATATAAGGTATAAGTAGAGTTTTGCAGATGTTAAGTTGATAATTGCAAATGTTGAAAACCTCTATTTTTATATTTATTATTGTTTTACTACTTTAAATATTAAACTGTTTTCAACTCAAGTTAATACATCCACATACACTTGTTATGGTAGAACCAATCCAATCACTTGTTTATCCCAGCAAGTAGTTAAATAGAATTTTTCATGCAACTTGCTGAATACTGTTGTGCTCATTCTTGCTAATCATCAACAAAAGAACTTTGGGAAGAAATAAATGATCTTTATAATCAGGAAGAGCCACTGACAACTATTGGTACTAGGTCTCAATCACACTCAGACGTGTCTGTTGTTCAAAAGTATCTTTTGTCCTATAAAGTATTATATTTGGGCTTGGATGCTCGTGCCTTTGTCCAAACTGGCTATTAAACCCTATCTGTTGTAATAAAAGTTTGCATCTTCTTGTAAGCATAAGTCTGCTTATGATGCTATTTCTTGCTTTACGACCGTACACCTTAGCGGTTGTGAAGAGTTTAACGATATCAGAAATGGGGTTGTTATAGTGACATAGAAAATTTATGGGTTCCAAACGGTGCCTAAGTTTCTTTTGGATAAGTCAAAGTCTAAGCAACTATTATTTCGCAATATTGTATGTACTACGTTTCCAAATATGTGCTCTGCGCAACTTATCCTCATAGGGTGGAAGAATCTTTAACGGCTGCGCATGTAAATTTAAGACGAAGCAGCGAGCAGGAAAGAGATGAAATGCTCATGTAAATCCTTTTCCTAGATTTGAGTGCCATGTCAGTAGAACTAGTTAACCCGAAGGAGGGCAACGTAAAAGGCATAAGAGCATCTACGATAGTCCATATCGCTTTTTACTAAAAGATTATTACATCATCATTTTGGTGATGTAGAGGAGAGAATGTAGGTTTGTTTCTAGATGAAACAAGCAAATTGTTGATACTAAGATATAAGAAATAACAAAATAGCTGTTAGAGACTTATTTGTTACTTAAAAAGTAGGAATTAAAGTCTTAGATGCAAGCTCAAAAAACAATTCATTGAAAAGCTTATTTCTTTTTGTTAGATTAAGTACACCGTCTATTCTTAGTAACAAACTAAGAAATAAATTATTGTAAATGCTCTAAGCAGCAGCACAGTGTGGCATGGGACGAGCATCTAGCAGTCATAGCCGCGATTGTAGCTGCATGTTGACCTAGAAATCTTCTCCTTAATTTTAATCTAAACACGCGTTGGATAGCGAGCATAGTTCGGAGGAAAAGCCGGTGCAATGCAATAATCTAGTGTAGCATGTGTTAATCCGAGTTCTGTAATTCTGTTCCAGCGAAGGCTCTCACGTTTAGCCCAATTTGCTTGCCGTTTGTTTCAATCAATAGTCAAGGCCCAACCTCAGACGCGGGAATCTCATAGGAATCTTGTAAGAATCGTTACGCCTTCAATAAATTTCCGGTGAAATTTGCGTCCAAACAGCACCTAGTTAACATAATTGCACTGGTCACATGTCCCCGTCGGAGGAGCCCCACGGTCAGTGGGATTTCAGGCTTTTATATCTGACAACGACCCGATCAGAAGCTTGTTTGGTTCTATACCGCAACTTGCCAACTAGTATTGGTAATGCCTAGGCATTTTGGCCTCCATTTGGTTGGTGGTCAAAATTTTACACGCTCTATAGATTTGGTAAGATTTTAGGGCAAGACATAGACGACAAAATTGGTGACAAAAATTTTGGTAACTTTCCTCTCTCGATGCCATGTGGGTCAAGCATGGGCTAGCCAAATTTTAGCTTGTCCCGGTTTTGGTAATTGTTTGATTTGCTACAAAATATTTTGATCATGCCGAAATTTAATATGATTTATTGGGGGTACAGAACCAAACATGCCTTCAGAGATCGTAAGGTACCAGGTAAGGTAGGTTGCTGCAAGACATTCTTTCTTGTGCTTGTGCACTTCCATCATGCATGCAATGCAGCATCCAGTGTCAACCGATCAATGCATCCTTTAAACAAACTATGCCAGTTGCCTCCTAACAACTAAAATCAATAATCATACTATAATAGTTGTTTTTATTCATGCCACACAGAAGAACACATAACCCTAAATCATTTAAAACCTGAGAAATAAGATCTATGTGATGCAACTCATCTTGTTAGGAACACAACCACCGCAAAATAAACTTCAGGTCATCTAAAGTAATCAGTTCTAATCTACTCTCTAATAGACATGTTCAGAGAATCTCAGCTGCATTTCCATTCGTCAGCTCCGTAGATGTAAGTCGAAACATCATACAGCTATGGCCTTGTGAGCCGCATCTCGGAAGAAGCTATGGCCTTGTGAGCTGCATCATGCAGGATACAGGATACTCGGAAGAAGCAAAGCCTCCATTAGTAAAAGGAAGCAATTTCCATGCCAGATCTCAGTTTCTTTTACCATCTTCCAATGCCAGGTAAAGTAAAAGCATCATGTTGTTAAATTACGTTGCTACAGGAACAGCAGTAAACAAACCAAAAGGCCATACATAGCAGAGCCTGGCAAGTTACAAGATAATGATAGGGAAAGCTAGGGCGGGTATTGTATAGTTGACAAGAGTATGGGAATATGGGAATAGAGTCAGTACAAAATTCATGATTCCTACACTTTGCAGCAATGCAATGATGGACCTTGCACAGGCGCACGCATGCTCGCATCCACATTCCACAGAGGAGGTTTATGATGAAGATGCACATGCGCCTGGTTGCACGCCCAAAAACGTTGGGAATATAGAGAAGTTCTATTTTTAAAAAAATGGGAACTATGTTGCTCATATTGATGCCAATGCACATGTTTTTCTTGCAAAAAAAGAATAAACATGGCACTTATGCGAAGCAGAACAACTCACATTCAGTATTCTCTAAGTTATGCAAAAATGCAATAGCCAAACTGAATGCAAACTAGTCACTGGGTTAAATAATTAGCAAATACTTGTTAACTCTAGGCCTACAGGAACTAAGCAAACAAAAAGCTCTTCAACTAATTTCTAGTACATCCGCTATGCACTTGGCTGAAATGTACCTTAGTCCACGTAGTGAGGTGTTGTTTGGACAAAAAGCTCCTCATCTTCGTCGTCATCATCGTCTTCATCAGCACCTACAATTGCTCGGGTGATGCTGTGAGCGAGGGTTATCACTGTCAATTTCTGCAACAAAAGAAAATCAAGTTTGTTAAACATTCAGTACCAATAAAAATGCGTCAGTAACTACTGATTTGGGAATGCAATATGTGTCTTATGTTACGATAATTAACCAGGAGGCTCTTCCAAGTGATCTGTTTGCATAGGCTGTACTCTGTAGTTCAAACTGTTAGAGATATATATGTTAGAGATATATGTGTTAGAGTAGAACTCTATATATTATTTGGTTTCCTTATCTGTAACCTCCCTGTGTATATATACTGGCCCATTGGCCTCATATTGGATACAAGTCGCTATTCCAACATGGTATCAGAGCGTACCTAGGGTTCGCTTCGCTTGTCGCCCGCGCCGCGCTCGGCGGCATCACCTCTTGTCGTCGCCCAAGCGACTCGGCATCGCCTCTTGTCGTTGTTCGACTACACCGCCTCGGATCCAGCGCCGAGCGCTCTTCGCGCCGCTCGCAGAGCCGACTCCCCGCCTCCGGTTCCCACGCCGCCGAAGGCGCGGCCTCACGCTCCGGCCGCCGCCTCAAAGGCCGACGCCATCGCCGTTGTCTCAAGCCCCAACCGCCGCATTGCCTCCGCCGCCCGCTGCTTGTGGTCGCCTCGCCGCCTCGCCGCCCGCCCGCTTGTGGTCGCCGACGCCGCGCGCCGACGCGCTTGCGATGCCGCCTACCGCCGCCGCCGCCGCCGTTCGATTCTAGCGAGGATTAGGGTTCCCTAATCCCTTGCGTGTCTTGCGCGAGGAGGTGGGCGGCTTTATTAAAAGCAAGCCGGTTGAGGAATGCGAAAAAACTTGGTCTAATCGCCGCGTGATCCGGTAGCCTATTAGACTACGTTACCTTGTCGCCGCGCCGTCGCGCGCCTACCAATGGGTGCTGTTTCTCTCCTCGCTTTGCCGGTGATCTTCGGCGGTGTTAACTACACCAAACCGTGTCTCACATGCGCATCCACATGCGTGGTCTTCGTCTCAGGGCATCCTCTGCGGCGATGTCACACGCGCCATGCCCTACTCCTCCGACGAAGCCTACGTGCATTGCGCTTCCCGACGGTGACAAAGGTCGCTATTAAAATTCTTGGCCTTCGATGATGAAGAGCGCCTCTGTCTACCAAGAGGCTTTGGATTTCTACATGGATCGCTTGACTACCTACACTCGGTGGTGCGGCGGCGGCGATCGGTGCTTCTTTGTCCTCATCGCTAGTGTCGACCTCGTTCTCTTACGAGATTGTAGGATTTTCTTGGTATCGGATGTGGACTCATCTTCGACGGCGCTCTGAACCCTCTGGAGATACCCTCTACATCGGTGAGTTCGCAGAGCACTCTCTTGGCGGGGTGATGCTCTGTTGGCGCCTTTACGCTCGAGTTACGCGATGCAGCGTCAAGCTGGATTCTCTTCGCCTTCTTGGTATCGTTCTGTTCGTCTTTGTCCATGCGTCTTGACTGGAGTTTTAAGCGCGTCTCACGAGTTCCTTACTCGCCTTGCCCTGAGTTCGGCGGGCGTGCTCGGCTACTTGCACGCTACCCTCGTGTCACTCTTACGGAGGCCCTTACCAAGATACGTGCGAGAGGAGACTCGCCCGAGTGGTCTTTGATGCGATGCCACTCCCCTCCGTGCTCGCCGCCCGTACATCTGCTACACCGACCGCTTCACGCCTCAGTACACTGCCTCCTCCAACGGCTGTCACAGGTGGTGGTGGTCGCCCTCCATCTGGCGGTGGCCGTCCTCGCTGCTCCTACTGCGACAAGGTCGGCCACATTGAGTCCCAGTGCTACATAAGAAGCAGCGGCATATTTCACGCCGTTTTCTCCTAGCACCGCACCGTCACTTCTACATCAACGTCTACATCGACTACTTCCGCGTTTTCTCTCGCTGGCGGAGATAGCCGGACCGGCCGCTTGCAGCCGAGTTCTACCTCGGCGGGTTCTGCAGATTCTGCGGCCCGACTCTTGAACGCGAGAAACCACCTCCTACGATCGGTACCTCCCGTGGATCCTTGATTCGGAGCATCCTTCCACATGACTTAGATTCTTCCACTCTGTCTTTTGTTACACCTCTTGATTCCCCGCCGGTGTACTTACTGCGATGGTACCTCTCTTTGTCTCGGTGAGGACCTCTTAGCAACTCATCTTTTCATATTCCTTACATTGCTCATGTTCCTCGCCTAACCATGCAGCTTCTTTCTGCGGACAGATTACTGACCTTGGTTATCGGGTCATTCTCGACTCTGACTCTTGTTGTGTTCAGGACCGCCACACAGGAGCTCTGGTTGGTTCTGGTCCTCGGCGCCTTGACTCACGGCGTCTCTGGGAGCTTGGTAGCTTCACCTTCCCATTGCCCCGTCGCCGTCGGTCTCTCGCTTGGCTACTCCGTCTCTGGCTCTTTTGTGATGGCATCACCGTCTTGGTCATCTGTGTGGATCTAAATCTGTCATCCTTAGTTCGTCGTGGTCTTCGGGATCTGTCTCGGGTGGCGTATCTTTAGATTGTCGGTGTAAGTTAGGCAAATGATTGACTTCCTTATCCTCATAGTGAGTCGGTGTCTCGGCGTCCTTTTGATCTTGTTCATTCGATGTTTGGGGTCAAGCTTCCTTCGTTTGAAAGGGGTCATCGATACTATATCATATTTATAGATGATTTTCTCGCCACAATTGGATATATTTCATGTCTTTCGTAGTGAGGTCTTGTCTATCTATAAGCATTTGCCACTATGGTTCGCATACGATTCTCCACTCCTATTCGTGTCTTCGTGATGACTCGGTGGCGAGTACCTCTCTCATCACTGCGCGGCTTCCTTGCTTTGGCGAGGCACTCTCGCTTCGATTCTCTTGTCACGGTGCTCATGCTCGAGAATGGTGTTCTTTGAGCATAAGCATCGTCACCTTCTTGAGTCGGCTCGTGCCACGATGATTGCCGCCTCTATTCCACTTTCACTTTTGGGCCGAAATCGTTTCCATTGCTACCTATCTCGTCAACATCCAACCTTCTTCGCTCTTGGTGCAATCCTGTTGGCGTCTCGTGGTCTCCTTCGACTACTCGCCCTTCGCTGCATTTGGTGCGTTTGCTACGTTCTCCTCGCCTCGAGAACGCACTAAACCGATCGCTCAATCTGTTGAGTGTGTCTTTACGGGATCTGATCTGCGAGCACAAGGGCTATCGGTCTTTGGGATCTGTTGGTCGACGGATGCGGATTTCTCGGGATGTGACTTTCGACGAGTATTGTCCCTTCTACCCACGTTCTGTCTCTCCTTCGGCTTCCTCTATGGAGTCTCTGTCTTTTTTGACTTTTCCAGATACACCTATCTCTGTCTTGCACTCGTCCACCCGTCCCACTGAGTCTCCACATATTTCTCCTGTGGCTTCTCCGCCATTGTCGCCGCCTGCTTCGTCTCCTGCGGCTCCTTAGGCTCCCCCCACTACACTTGTCTACACTCGTCGACCTCGTATTGAGGATCTTCTAGATGAGCCCTCTTCTACTGATGATTCATCTTCTTCTAATGCTTCATCTTCCCCTGATGGGTCGTCTTCTCCTCGCTACGCTCTCCGTGATCGCTAGTCGATTCGGCCCCCTGCCCGTTTTGCCTTTGCTGGCGTAGCTACTCGTGAGCCTGCCTCCTACCGGGATGCTGTTACTCATCCTGAGTGGCAGCATGCCATGGCCGAGAGATTCTTGCCTCGAGCGTCTTGGTACTTGGGATCTTGTTCCTTTTCCATCTCTCTCGTCCCATCACGTGTAAGTGGGTCTATAAGATTAAGACTCGCTCGATGGCTCTCTTGGCGCTATAAAGCGCGTCTTGTTGCTCGTGGCTTCTAGCGAGAGCATGGTCGTGACTCTGACGAGGCGTTTGCTCTTGTGGCCCACATGACCCTTTGTCCGCTCTTCTTTCGGTGGCGTCATTGCGGCGAGTGCATCTCTCGGCTTGATGTCAAGAATGTCTTTCTTAATGGCGAGTTGCGTGAGGAGGTCTACATGCATCCGCCACTGGGTATTCTGTCCCCGAGGGCATGGTGCATCGCCTTCGCTCTCTCTATGGCCTTAAGCAAGCCCCTCGTGCTTGGTTTGGCGCTTCTCCTCGTGGTCACTTTGCTGGCTTTTCAAATGAGTGATCATGATCCTGCGCTCTTTGTCCACACTTCGTCTCGTGGTCGGACTCTTCTTCTTACGTATGTTGATGATATGATCATTCACAGGAGATGACTCGAGTACATTGCTTTTGTCAAGGCTCGTCTTAGTGAGCGATTCCTTATGTCGGATCTTGGTTCTCTTCGTTACTTCCTTGGGATTGAGGTTACTTCCACTCCGGATGGTTTCTTTATGTCCCAAGAGAAGTATATTCGAGATCTTCTTGATCGTGCCTTCCTCATTGATCAACGTCTTGTTGAGACTCCCATGGAGCTCAATGTTCACCTCGACCCTCGATGGCGAGCCTCTTTACGATCCAGGCTCGCTATCGTCATCTTGTTGGGAGTCTTGTCTATCTTCTTTATTACTCGTCCAGGATATCACTTATCCGATACACATTACGAGTCGATTCGTTTCGCTCCCGCTCAGTCCACTCTGACCACCTTCTTGAGTTCTGCGATACCTTCGTGGGACTATCTCGCCGTCTCTTCTTTCCACGCTCCATTTCGTTCTGACTTCAAGCTTATTCGGATGCTACTTGGGTGTGATCCTCGATCGTCGGTCTATCTACGCTTCTTGTGTTTTTCTTGGTGGTTCGCTTATTGCACGGAAGGCGAAGAAAGCAATTGCGGTGTCCGTTCGAGTCAGGTGAGTTGCGAGCTATGGCTCTTTGATGCCAGAGATTACTTGGCTACGGTGGTTACTTGAGGATTTTGGTGTTTACATTACTACCGACTTCCTATTGATGAGCGATGCAGTGCTATCGATGTTGCGTGATCTGTGAAGCATGAGCTCACCAAGCATATTGGTGTTGATGCTTCCTTCATGAGGTCTTGTGTGCATGATCGGTGATCGCTCTTGATATGTGCCTTGAGCTTGGATAGCGGATTTCTTCACGAAGGCCCGGACTAGAACCGACCACAGTTTCTACCTTTTCAAACTCAGTGTTGTTGATCCACCATGAGTTTGAGGGGGGTGTTAGAGATATATATGTTAGAGATATATGTGTTAGAGTAGGACTCTAGATATTATTTGGTTTCCTTATCTGTAACCTCCCTGTGTATATATACTGGCCCATTGGCCTCATATTGGATACAAGTCGCAATTCCAACACAAACTAGTTAAGGGAACACATTTTTGGAAGCAGGAAAGCAGAAATAACTCAAGACCCAGATCTTATAGCTCCCCATTTATGATTAATAACAAATAGAAAGTCTGCATTAGCATAGAATATCTTGACATGATTCATCAATTACACACAGGAACAAATGGTGGGTATCTAGGACTTCATTTTAACAAATTCAGTGATGCAATTTTTATGGACTCAACACCTTATCTCAGAATGTCATCATTCATAAAATTCAGACACTATATATCAACATATCTCCTTCGACTAGACTAGCCAGTTCAAGTATACCATCAGTATGGTCGTAAGCTTACTCCTAAAACTTAAACTTGGCATTATCCTGAAAGGTGTTTCCTATGGTTTTAACTAGCTGAAATGCGGTAGATACCCATTTACTGCGAGGAAGATAGGTATGTGGAGACAGTATTTGTTCTGTTTAGTTATTCAACATATGGGGCAGAAAGATATCATGTTAAGGGTGTTAGATATATATATTGTGTAGGGTGTTATTTGCATTTGTTCCATCCTTGTACATGTATATATATTGGCCTTTGGCCCATTGGAATAGTCAAGTGGCTATATTCAAACATGGTATCAGAGCTAGGGTTTTGAAACCCTACCTCTTAGCCACCAGCCGCCGCCGCCGCCACTGTAGCCGCCGCCGCCGCTCCCGTAGCCGCCGCCGCCGCTGTCCCGCCGCTCCCGTAGCCGCGCCGCGCTCCGTAGGTATGTTGATAATCCCAAGTCAAAGCACATTTCATGTATACAGGCTTAATTAGTTAAAACAGAGAGAACAGAGAAGAGGAATTCTTTGAGCGTGGCCGCACAGAAAGACACAAGTCCAGAATTTGATGTGGTAGCAAGGTATATCATTGAGTATAAATTAGCAAGAACTGAAGCAATTTACAGGACACGTATAGTTTGCATTATCTGAGACCGGTGGCTTGCAGGGAGCGTTTACAACATTGGGCAGCGTTGATGTGTCATTCAGCACGCTAGCACTTGCATTTCTCTCCTGGGCATGTTCTTCTCTGTTAGCTTCAAAGCTTTTGGGAGTACTACCTGTTTAACAAAGCTTGCTTATCTTTAGCTAGCTTGATGGTACATCAACATGATAATGTTAGGATTCAGATATGAAAGAAGTTTTTCAGTCACCACCTAGTTTGATTACACCCAGACATGTGGCTGTCCATGCACTGTGGTCTGATACTGGTCCTATCAAAAGAGGTCACTATGTTCTGTACAGGCCCTTTGGCCCTGTCTCAGTTCTCATTAGATCACAATGGTACATAGTTTGACACAAGAAGGCATGCCTGAAGTGTGGCCATACCAATGGCTAACAATAACCTTTTGCCAGAAAGATACACACCTGAAAGCTCCGACCATATTTTAGTATGGTTTGAGACATTTTCAGGAATTGCTGATGGTGTAGCAGCATCCCTTGGTTCTTCTGCGTGCTGTGCCGAAGTAGCTGGTTGCTGGGCAACATTGCCATCAATTAGTTGTGATACAAGCATAGTGGCAAGAACTAGAGTTGCATTGAAATCAGAATTTGATCCAACATCCAATGCAAATTTAGGAACCAAAAGGACAGGCCTGCAATTCATACAAAGCCTCATGAGGACAAATCCAAAAGGATAGCAAAATTCAATAAGTATGGCAACTTACTCGCCAGCCTTCTCAAAGAACAGGAGAATATCAACCTCACATCCTTCACAAAATGTTAAAAAGCCTAGTTGAAAGGAGAAAAAAAAGGAAAACTGTCAAGCCTCATGCCATCAAAACACTTGACTAGAAAACAAAGCTATTGTTAGAATAGGAATTCTTTTGTATTTCCTTGCCTCTTCTATTTCCTTAAATGTGTATGACATATTCCCTTGTAATATCTCATTTGTACTCACTATATATATTGCTCATTGGACCATATGAATACATACATAATATTCATGTGTTGCGAAGCTATGAACATAGTTATCTTTCTAAACAATGTTAGAACATTTCCACAAAAAACAACAAATAGGATTCTGTATATATTACTAATTTGTTTATCAATAAGAGAAAATGCACATGAATAATAAGATCGGTACTATTACACAACTGCTGCGCCTCAACGCATTTCGGGGAGAACCAGCTAGCTCTGGGTTCGAGTGGCATTTCACCCCTAACCACAACTCATCCGCTGATTCTTCAACATCAGTCGGTTCAGACATCTGCTTAGTTTCATCCAAGCTTCATCCTGGTCATGGGTTGAGAGCGGGAGTTGAACTCTAGGAGGTTGAATCTCCCCTTGTTCCTCGATGAGCTCGGTGGTAGAGTGGTGGTCATTAGCCCGGTAGTCGAGGTTCGAATCCTACTTGGGGAGATTTGATTCATTCTTTAATGTAAGAATAAAGAATTGAATTAAAGGGCTTGCTTTGACCCTTAGGAGTAGGTAACCCGTTCGCTATCCTTGCTTGTTTCTATTGCATTCTATCTCATCGTATCACATTCTGTTCTACGATTCCACTTCGACAAAAGGAAAGAAAAGAGCATACCCAAGTTCAATAGCTTTACGTCCGCTATCCCGATCATGATTTTCCTACCCTCAGGGGGAAAGTAAAGGCCCTTCCCCCTTTGGAAGGCTGTGGGCGAGGAGGGATTCGAACCCCCGACACCGTGGTTCGTAGCCACGTGCTCTAATCCTCTGAGCTACAGGCCCACCCCGTCTCCACTGGATCTCTTCCCGGGGGTACCCCCCAAAAGGAACCTTCCTCTCCTCAGCCATTTCATTTCGGGTTAAGAAGATGGGAAAGCGCCTTTCTCTCTATAAGAACAGTGCGTCAAGCCCTGGTAAGGTTCTTCGCTTTGCATCGAATTAAACCACATGCTCCACCACTTGTGCGGGCCCCGGTCAATTCCTTTGAGTTTCATTCTTGCGAACGTACTCCCCAGGCGGGATACTTAACGCGTTAGCTACAACACTGCACGGGTCGAGTCGCACAGCACCTAGTATCCATTGTTTACGGCTAGGACTATTGGGGTCTCTAATCCCATTTGCTCCCCTAGCTTTCGTCTCTCAGTGTCAGTGTCGGCCCAGCAGAGTGCTTTAGCCGTTGGTGTTCTTTCCGATCTCAATGCATTTCACCGCTCCACCGGAAATTCCCTCTGCCCCTACCGTACTCCAGCTTGGTAGTTTCCACCGCCTGTCCAGGGTTGAGCCCTGGGATTTGACGGCGGACTTGAAAAGCCACCTACAGACGCTTTACGCCCAATCATTCTGGATAACGCTTGCATCCTCTGTCTTACCGCGGCTGCTGGCACAGAGTTAGTCGATGCTTATTCCTCAGATACCGTCATTGTTTCTTCTCCGAGAAAAGAAGTTGACGACCCGTAGGCCTTCCACCTCCACGCGGCATTGCTCCGCCAGGCTTTCGCCCATTGCGGAAAATGCCCCACTGCTGCCTCCTGTAGGAGTGTAGGCCGTGTCTCAGTCCCAGTGTGGCTGATCATCCTCTCGGACCAGCTACTGATAATCGCCTTGGTAAGCTATTGCCTCACCAATTAGCTAATCAGATGCGAGCCCCTCCTTGGGCGGATTTCTCCTTTTGCTCCTCAGCCTACGGGGTATTAGCAACTGTTTCCAGTTGTTGTTCCCCTCCCAAGGGAACCTAAGAAAGCTAACCTAAACCTATAATGTCACCAGCAATATACCTGCACATGTCCTAAACTGTAAATTTAAGGATTTGCCCCAACTGACAAGGAAAAAATGAACAAAAGAATGTACAAAATGAACAGCTAGAAGAGTATAGATCTAATGGCTCATCTAGCAGAGAAGCTGTTGCGACAGAGATAGATAACACACATGAATCAAGAATAGAGTAGATGGCTTCAGCTGTGTAGAACAATTTAATTATCTAAAAGAATAAACTACCCATAATGATCCATCTATAATGGAGGCCTTTTGATATAATAAGCTAAACAACAGGGATCTAATGCATCAAAATCCGCAAAACCTGGATAGGAGATGGCACGAAGCAAGAAAAGCAGGGAGTGGCCTCAAAATCTACATGTTCAACTTCACAGAGAAGTAAACATGAACATGCTATGATGTTACCATCAGTATATGTAGGATAAACAGTATCCACAAAAGAAAACTAAAACTATACGATGTGAGCACCTGAATAGGTAGGAGAAGGCGGTTGATTGGATGCTATAGCAGTAGTCAGTACAAAACCTCAAGGAAATTACTCTAGGCTCCGTTTTCCCTGGGGAAGCAGCAGATAAGATACATCAATACAACGCTAGCTATACCAACCAGGGATAAAGGACCAATGGAAGAAATTTTCAAAGAACTGAGTTCAGAAATTAATCAATACCTATCTAGCTAATGACAGCTGAAATAACAAAGCAAAAGACTGACGTGCAATCTCCCAGTAGTATTTGGTACAACGGCATAAATCATCTTGCTGCTCGAGTCCAGCAGAGCACTGTTGCCACTTCATGGACGACCTCACTCAAGTGAAAACCAAGAACTAAAACAAGTGAAAAGTAACAGAAGCGTCAGAAATGGATTAAACCAATGCAGCATCCCAATATGAGAAAACAACACAGCAGTGCCACCTTAGAAAGAAGTCATCATAGCACTAAAAAAATGTAGCCTATTCTATATGCAAGGCCAAACCGCATAGCCTTAAGAATAACGAAAAATAATGCCTGGGCTGAACTCGCACACACCATATGAAGAAGATGATCTGTTTTTACAAAGCAATCAAAGGAAATTGGCAATCAGATGGAAATAAAAGTTGCTTCCATTGTACAGATTAAACTAAATACACATAACCATAGAGAGAGAGAGAGAGAGAGAGAGAGAGAGACCTGCGATGGCTGAGGGGGATTGATGCGGCTCAGCTGGTGCGACCCTCAGCTCCAGTGGAGGGCGTGGATGCAGACGCACCCAGCGGTAGGAGCGGGCGGAGGTGAGCTTCGGGCTGGGGAGCTGGACGCAGACACGACCAACTATCGGTGCAGAGATTGGCAGGCGGTGATGGATACGACAAGCAAGGCGAGCGCCCCCATTGGCAACCTGCGGAGTCGCCGGTCGTATGCTATCACAGAACGGGTCACCCAAATCTATGCGCAGCCATACCCACTGTGATAACCAAAAAATTTAAACTAATTTAAACAACATTAATAGATAATTAATAGTAAATTAAAATACCCACAGTAAGAACCCAAAAAGATAAACTAATTTAAACAACGTTAATCGATAATTAACAGTAAATTGAAATTTTATAAACCAAGATCAAACATAATCTCAGATTAATATAAAACACATCACACAGCAGTTTAATACAGGTTCATAGCCGCAAGAGTCGCAATAAGGTTTCCAAAATCAAATTTTCATCCTCATTAAAACTCAAAGTCAGCTACAAGTAGACAAACAATAATGAATACAACCCCCGAGATAGAGTGCCATATGAATTTTTCGCAAGCGAAATTAAATCATTAATACAAACTCAGAAAGTAATACAATAATCCATCTCCAGATATTACAATATGAATTTTAAAAGTAATAAAACAACACTACTTCATTCTCAAATGAATTACAACAATTAATTACATCGGAACAGATTATAGTTTACAACCCTAAATACATTACAAAAGATTAAAATAAAAACTTGCATTGCATGTCGCCAAAGCCTTCCTTGAAATCTTCACCATCCATCGCCATCCAATCAAACCGTTTTCCTCAACTCAATCCGAAACATTATCCACAGCTCCATCGTCCGCCAACCAACCACAAAACAATTAGCAGTTCAAAAGCAATAAAGTAGAGTTAAAATAAAATGGATTGCCGCCAGATTTCCATAAGGATCATCGCGGTTCCCAGATCAACCTAAGTCAATCAGCCCCGTCTCAATCCAGTGGGTTTCATCACCCGACAATTCTATAATCAGCCTCGTCTCAATCCAATGGGTTTCATCACCCGATAATTTTATAAATACGACACCCACTTTTACCACCTTATCTCAACCGTAGAAAAATTCGACAATACCAAATGGACCATTCCATTTTCTTAGCCCAATACTCACTTTCCATTTTACCGACTTACCGTCCGCGGTAGATGATGAGGACATCCTTCTCATGGATACAACTGTGCCTACACACACAACTCATCCATAGCAAGTATTACAAGGACCATTTACTCGATCTCGTGCTCGCCAACTTAATTACCAGTGAATTCGTTCCTAGGTTTATATATTACTGAGAATAGACCGTTACCTAATGCAAGTGATTTAATTGTGCTTAGGAATATGGGAAAAGGACGAAGGAGAGGCATGTGGAGTTATGGACATGCATAGAAGGCATAATGGAGATCACCACGTCACTTTGGATCCAATTCAAGCAAGAGTTCGAGTTGGACTCGTTCTGGATTCGGATTCGGACTACCGCGACAGTACTAAGGGGGTGTTTGGTACAGCTTCTACTCTCAGATTCTCAATCGATTCTTGTGGAGCTATGCCAAACACCCAACTTCTCAAAACGACTAGATCCCGATTCTCGTGAGGAGCTGTCTAAAAAATAAACTAGCAACGAGGAGCAGCATTCCCGCAACTTCTCGTGAGAATCCAACATGCACAAATAAAAGTACCCTTTGAAATTTGAAGTTTTTACCCGCAAATGCCATCCAACTACCCCAAATCCCTGTTCCCCCGAAAACCTCGTAACCCTATTTTTCTTTGTTCGCTTGTTCTCGGCTCTCACGGCTTCTCCCCTCTCGAAGCGTCGCCTCCCCCCTCCCCAGGCGCTCCCCTCCGCCTCCCACTCGCGAAGCGCCGCCTCCCCCTCCCCTGGCGTCGCCTCTCCTCGCCCGCCTCCCCGTCGGAAGCGCCGCCTCCCTCCCCTCGCCTCGCCTCCCCCTCCCGGCGCCGCCTCCCCTCGCCTCTGCTTCCCCTCCCCCTCGCCTCCGGTCTGCACCGCCTCCGGTCCTCGACTACGCCGCCTCCGCTTCCCCCCTCCCCCTCGCCTCCGGTCCTCGACTATGCCGCCTCGCCTTCGCCTCCGCTTCCCTCATCCCCATCGCCTCCAGTCCTGCACCGCCTCCGGTCCTCGACTACGCCGCCGCAGGTAAGGACATCATCCATTGCACCCCCTTGCCCTTCTTACTCATCCATTTGTCCCCTTCCTGTGATGAATTTGTGATTGATGGTATCCAGCATGAGGCACATCTTCATTCAAAAGGTTGAGTATAATGTTGTGCTCATGATTTACTGATCTGTTATCGATGATGGTGATTGGTGGTATTCTGGTATCTGAATCTATCTATGAAGAAATTGCAAATTGTTCAGTGGGCTTTGTTGGCTTGCTCAATGATGATAATGGTCTAATTCTGAAATTAAACTGATAATCAATTCATACTTGAGCTCTAACCAGAATGCTAACTTCTATCTAATTGTTCTTTTGTAAGTCATTCGATTACTTTCAATTGTATTCGATTATGGTGGTGATCTGAATTCTATCCAAGAACTTACTAGTATCATGACTCTTTTAACAGAGTGTCTGGGCTTTCAGTTAATGCAAAAAAAAGTAAGATCTTCTTCAGTGGTATTTCCGAGTCTTTGAAACAAACTATTTTTGAGTGTGTCTTTAATGAAGGGATTTTACCAGTTAAATACTTATGTATTACCCTCCATTCATTTCATTTTCCTTCCAGGCTAGCTCCCTCAGTAGCCAGTGGTTGATGTAGATGAGTATAGGAATGTTAAACTTTTTTGGTTCTAATCCGGTGGAAGTGATCTTAGGTGCTGTCCATTCATCCATCTACATAAATATACAACCCAGGTCATTATCAAAATAGACAGTCTTGTTGGATAATTGTAGTATTGTTTATGGTTACATTTGATCTCCTGGATTAGCTGAAAGTTTATTGGGTGGTCTATTGGCTTTGATATCTTTAGACAGAATATTTAAGCATTATTTAGAGCTCAAATCTTGAATTTGTATTGTCTAGTTTAATTTATGAAGATTATAGACAATGGGGATGAGATGGCAAAGGCTAGTTCCTTTGCAACTCTCCTTCTGAGAGCACATTCGATATCAAATCATCTATGCAATATGTTGATTATTGATGATTTCATGCTATTAATGTTGAGCATAATGTTGTATTTAAGTGACTTAGAAGAATTTCATGAACACATGTTTTTATGGTCATTTGCTACAAGCTGGTATTATGCTTTATTGTTGATATTTAATGTTGGGTGCAAAAGACGAAGTATTCAGAGATACACTGCCCATCCTTGAATTTCGGAATCAACCGAAGATCAGACCCTAAATTGTACATGTTGTGACCCTTTGTGAACTGAAATTGAACATGTTTAGGTTCCATAGAGAATAAAGTGTAGGGGCACTGAAGTTGTACATGTTGTGACCCTTTGCGAACTGAAGTTGTAAATGTAAACAATAGTCTGTTTTTCTTTACTATTAGCTTTGTAATGAACAATGTACTGTGAATGCTTTTTTTGATGCATCTGTGAATGATTTTTTTTCATGCATGTCTTAGGATTCGTTGAACAAGTAGAGGCAGACAATTGTCAATTTTTCATGCACACCTGATAGAGGTTTTATTGGTTCATAACTTCATTGAATTGTCAATTTGATAAATAAAAAATATTGGCCAAATATGCAGATGGTGATGCTTATTTGAGTGGAGCAGCGAGAACACTAGGATAGTATGTGAATTGTTCGTTGACCAAGTAGAGGCAGGCAATCGTCCGAATACCCATTTGAACAACCCAGGGTACACTATTGTGATACAAAAATTTGCAGAGAAGACTGGGTTGCAATACAAAAAGATGCAATTGAAGAACAAATGGGATAAATTAAAGAACGATTACAATATTTGGAGAAAATTGAGGACAAAGGAGACATGCTTAGGTTGGGACCATGAAAAGAAAACAATAAAGGCCAGCGCCGAACGGTGAAAGATATTAAAAAAAGTAAGTCATGAATCATTTTCTATTTTTTAAATGCATTAATGTGCACTCCTAGCTCTATTATTAGTGAAGGTTTAACGTGTAAGACTTGGCATTGACAGGAATATAAAGGATGTTCCAAGTTTGAGAAGGCTGTACTTCAAAATGAGGAGTTGTTGTCCAAGATGTTTGACGACATTCGCAACACCGGTGAAGACCATTGGTCTCCTGCAATGGGAACATTGCCTCAAAGTCGTGTGCATGCATTGACAGCTATTGATATTGAAGAGCTTGAAGATGACTGCGATGATAAATATAATAGTGATTGTGAAGATGAATCATCAATTGGTAGGAAAGGAAGGAGAGCTTGCGGCCCTATCAATGATAAGGGGAAGAAACCAAAGAGTAGTTCTGTGGTCATGCAAGATCAACTCAGAATAATTCTTGAGTTGAATGAGAAGTCGCATGCATCTTTTGAAGCATTTGCACAGAAAAGAGAGGAAAACTCGGTGTGTAGCATCAAGGATGTAATGTAATCGGTTGAAGAGTGTGGTGCTATTAATGGGAGTAATGAGCACTTCATTGCATCTGAAATTTTCTTAAAGAAGGAGCAAAGGGAAATGTTTATGACCTTGCGCAATAATGAAGCACAATTTGAGTGGCTCAAAAGGAAGTACGATGCCAAGTATGGCAAATAGATAATTGATTGTAACGTTAGGGTGATTTTGTAGACGTTTCTAAAAGTAGTTTGTCTTGTATTTACCTTTATTATTGTTTATTTCTTTATTGACGGTAAGATCTTTTATGTATTGCAAGACATTTTTTCACTAGTTATATATTATCATTTGGATCTAATGCGTACTCAAGTATTTTTAAATTGCTATTTATGTTGTTGTGCTTTTTTATGTTAATGTACAGATGTCGTCTTCTGAAAGTAATTTTGAAGGGAGTAATATATCAGATGAGGAACATGAGTGTGACGTGCAGATGCTACATTTGTGGTAAGACATGTCAAGTCACCTCGCTGCTACTGCAATTATCGTGGAGAATTATCACTCAACCTACTTGGACAAGAATGAGCCTATGACTTCACGTCTTAGTGGAATGGGTTGGGTGAAAAAAACTTTGACCACTCCGGGAGAAAGCTACCACATGTTTCGTATGAATGCTTCAATCTTTTACAGTCTACATGATCTTTTGGTGAGTACATATGATTTGAAATCAACTACGCATACAAGTTCAATTGAAGCACTAGCTCTTTTTCTACACATATGTGGTGGCTATGAGTCTAACCGAAAAGCACAGAATCGGTTCAAGCATTCTGGTGAGACAATTAGTAGGAAGTTTGATGAGGTTTTGCAGTGTGTGGTCAGAATGTCGAAAGATTTTGTGAGGCCAAAGGATCCAAACTTCTCTACGGTTCACAGTAGAATTAGAAATGATCGAAGGATGTGGCCACATTTCAAAGACTGTATTGGAGCTATTGATGGTACACATATTCTTGCAACTGTTGCTCCAGAAGATTTAATTAGATATATTGGTAGATCAGGAAGTGCGACACATAATGTCATGGTGGTATGTGATTTTGACATGCGATTCACATACGCATCTATTGGACAACCAGGAGCTATGCACGATACTAGTGTGCTTTATCATGCATTGGATGTAGACAGGGAAGTCTTTCCACATCCTCCATAGGGTAATTATCTTTGTTTGGTATCATTAACAATTTTTTTACTTGTAATGTTCATGCATTGGATGTTAATATATATGAAATTTCCATCTTATGTTGCAGGTAAATATTATCTTGTCGATGCTGGTTATCTGAACAGGCCTGGGTACTTAGTGCCATACAAGGGCCAAAGGTATCATGTTCCAGAATTTCGGAGAGGTCTTGCTCCTAGTGGTGAGAAAGAGAAATACAACCATTTGCACTCAAGTGTTCGCAACGTAATTGAGAGGTCCTTTGGTGTGTGGAAGATGAAATGGAGAATTCTTCTTAAGATGCCGAGCTTTCTCATGTCCAAGCAAAAGATGATTGTTGCAGCAACTATGGGAATGCACAACTTCATACGTGAACATGCTTTGCCGGACATGCATTTTTGTAGGTTCGATCGAGATCCTAATTATGTGCCCACAATACCATCAAGATATGCCAAATATGTCATTTCTCAAGATGCATCGGATGCGTCAACGTCGCAAACAAGTGCTACATCCATGGATAATTTCCGTAATGACCTTGCAAGTGCAATTGCCCTTTCGGGATGATGGACACATTACTTGTGTTTTTTTGTGGTCTTTTGTTATGACTCATTTATCATTTCAATACTTGTTCGTAATATCATTTAATTATCATTTGAACACTTATACGATATGAATGCGATATCTCCAGCTTCATCTATCGCAGCGTGAATAGTATAAAATTTGCTTATACACAGTTGTAATCCATCATGAAGTGTAAATGCAATGTAACCTGGCATTGTATATAGATACAACGTATATACATTCACATGGTCTAAACAAATTTAGAGGAAAAAATTCTATAATTTGTTTACAAATACATAGGAGAAAGACACAAATACAATTGAAGTATTATAGCCAAGGGTAACATGGTCTATTTACCTCTAATCCTCCCTCATATGGTTTTTGGAGCCAACCTCCCAGCCAAACGCTTTCAACAGACAGCTCCAAATTCTCAGAGAATCAGGAGCAGAATCTGAAAAATAAGAATCTGGAGCTGTACCAAACAGGGCCTAAGTTGAAACGGTCGCAACTTCTTCATACGGACTCCGTTTGAGACGTTCTCAGACTTCATAGAAAGCTTATCAAGTCTACTTTCCAACGGATACAACCTCATCTTCAAATTCCATCCGATCCGGCCACAATCATCAAAACAGTATGCATCTGTTTCTGAGCCCGAGTCAAAAAGGTGATACGCCACCTCCACTTGGGCCCATGGGCCTTGTAACCCTAGGGGCGTGCGTCCACTTCCCTGACCGCCACCCCCGGTCGTCTCCCTATATAGGAGCCATCTCCTGCCTTTGCTAGAACATGGGATTTCGTTGGGTTTAGGTTTAGCCATTGTGCAAACTTCTGTTCTTCAGTTGTGTCGGACGACCACCTGTCAAGACAGCCTTCGGGATCCCACCTTTGTTTTTCAATACCATCTACACTAGAATCTTATTCGTAATATCAAATTGCCTACATCTTATTCTTGCTAGTTTTTCAATTACTTGCAGGGATTGAACTTCGTGTTCAAGTTGATCGCGCTTCCAACAAGGTCAATAACATCTCGGGGTTGATTCAATGATTTCTAAGGCTCAAGCGTTGTCGTACGGTTGTAGTCGGATCGTGAGTCACCTCCACCAAAATCGATAGATATCAATCTCATTGAAAGATCGGACACCTCGTCTGCATCAGTAGAAACACCAGTATACATTGCAGAGGGCTCCCCATGGACCAAAGATCTCTGAGCAAACAGTGAGTTGTGAGAGCCATAGAGATAAGCCCATGCACAGGGCAAAGATAAGGGCAGCCGAGTGCACCCCCCATAAGCCATCTCCCCCACATAAGCTACATTCATTCACTTCACAGCCAACACAAGAGAGCAAGCAGGCCTCACCATCATCCTTTCTCAAAGCACATAAGCCACATTCATTCACTTCACAGCCAACACAAGAGAGCAAGCAAGCCTCACCATCATCCTTTCTCAAAGCACAGCCAAGGGCAGCACCACAGAGAGCACAAAGCCAAGCCATCCAAAATATCAAGCACAGGAGGCCAAAATATCAATGCCAGTCAGATGCCACCCCATAGCCAGCCTCGCAAGTTCATTCCCCCCAATCACAAGCCATTCTGACAGGCATTTCACAAGCACAAAGGCCACCAACAAAGGCACAAGCTCCTCATTCCTTTCCTAGCCGCAAGCACCACCAGCAAGCAAAACCAACTCACAAGCCACCACAAAGCACAAGCAAGCCACTGCCACCACTAGCTAGCACAATCAAAGCAAGCTCAGCTTCACCATCATCGCAAGCGCCCACAGAGGAGGAGAAGGGGAGCACAAGGTGGAGGGGAAGATGAAGCACGAGGAGCAAGGACGACACCGGCAACGGCGTTGAACCATCGACGACCACCTCACGGCCAGAGGCACCTCCACTGCCAGTGACACGCTCAACCCGACCAAACAAGGTAGTCACCACACTCCATTCCTCCTGTTTTTCTACCCAAAACCGAACCCCCGTATGAGCCAAGCCATTCACAGAAGAAATATTTCACCACATACACATAGAGAGCCACCCATAGAAACATCATTCACCAGTATTCACCACATAGCTGCGACGCCCCGTGCCATTACCCCAGGGGTAATCACACTTAGTCATATGGATTACTATTCCCCAGTAGAACACCGCTCCGACAAATAGCAAGCCTTTTATCAGAGTTGCGTAGCAGAACAATAAGATAGAAATTGTATATTTTTATTACAACAGTAGCCACGCAAGACTATGATCTTTACAGATAGCAAACTACAGTTGATAAATGGGACTAAGTCCCCGCGCTTGCCGGCCAAGCTCTTCTGGTAGTCTACTCGCCCCACGCGTCGATCAAGTTGCCCATCTCGCCCTGGTTCTCGTAGTCTATTTAGAGAAATAAATAAATGTGTACACACTTAAATAAAATCGATTACACATATCTGCATGAATAAAATAATCTTAGTTGCATGCGAGTACAATTAGTATTATATTTCATACGATAAAACATAAGTTTAAACAACTAGCAATCCTAAAGCCGGTAGACCGTAGAACGACCGCAGTTGGGGAGTGCTAACCTAACCGGGGGTCAAAAAATGTTAATAAAATTAAAATCCGCTAACAAAAAGAATCATCTGACTATTGTACACCTAGTAGCATCCAATTGCCACTGAGTATTTACTTATTTATTATTTGCACCGTCGTATAAATTGCAGCAGACGAACTAACGCAGGCAGGAGTAGCTGATGCCGATTACGTCAACGATGATCTTTTCTGCAATTCTGAAGGCAAGCTTATCCCTTGAACATAAATATAGTTATATTAAATGTAAACTGTATATTATTGTATCATATATGTACATGCATCAAAACTATGTCTCAAAATCAAATCGGATTAAAGATGAAAATGAGAGGAATATAAGAAACGAGAATGAGATGAAGAAATAGTTAATATTGTGGCTGGTAAAAGGGACCCGAGGAGGGGAACACGACGATGAGGGAAGAGGTGAGACCCCTTTACATATGGTTAAAATATAAGGATCAATAAAACTCTCACCCAGATCAAGGGTCGTAAGTTATTGCTAACCATTTTCCGTTTCGGCGGGCATAAAATGCTGCCTTGTTACCCACACCTGGTAAGTAATTATGTAGGATCAAGATGGCGCTATATCGTTAAGTGGAGTGTTGGGTGAAAGTAAGTCCGGCCTAACCAACATTACTGAAACTCAGTGGATGACGAGATTAGCATCGTGACGAGGTCAACACCAACGGAAAGTAATAGGTGGAGGAATTAATCACATAATTTGAAAAACGTTCTGTATTCTGAACTAGCTCAGAGCGAACTCGGAATAACTATGGGTAAAGTGATACAAGCCTGCGCAGTGCTATACAAATCATGAATTCATGTTAGTCTCCTAGATTGAAGTTTACAAAAACCGCTAGGGGTCTTTGCTCTATTCGAGTGACTAGTAGTCTTTTCAGTATTAAAATATGTCACTGTAATACATGTCGTCTTCTCGCGTAACCTTCATGTAGAACCAGCTCTTCTTCCATAACGACCAAGAGGACTTCGAGTACATACGAATGTACTCGTCGGCCTTCAAGTCATGAAGCCTTAGGGTACATTCCCGGAGTCTTTGGTCGTTTTCTTCGTATTCGCCATCCGGTAGTAATACTTGAAGAGTTCCATCGTCGGTGGAATCCCCAAGTATGCTTCGCAGAGGTAGACGAAGATGCTTAGGTTTGCAATGGCGTTAGGAGCCAGGTTGATCAACTCAACCTCATAGAACTCCGACACTTGGGAGAGAAAGGAATGTCTTTGGAAGCTTAAGCCGCACTCAACATACGCGAGGAACAGGATTTCTCCTCCTCGCCGCTTAGGCGATGCTCCCCAAAAGCCGATCTCGGAGATCAACTCCTATCGGGTAGCAATCGATCTTCTCTAAACTCTCTAACTTTCTCCTTTCGGATCGGAGATTGACCGGTTTGTGATGAGATCCAGACATGGTGCTTATCTTTTGGGTGAAGAACTCGAGGAAGATTTTCTTGGAGATAAAGGCGTAAGGTTCAAAACACCCAGTAGAAGTCGTTTTATAGTCACTTTCATGTAAGGCCGAGAGAAGTCAACGGGCAAATCCCTTTCACTGGCGGACGAAAGGCTTTTGCTTTTCCAAAGTGGTTTCTCAACTTTAAAATGAATCTGAGACCGCCTCGAGCCTCACGGCATTTAATGAGAGTGCATCAGATATGATTGCATCGGAGAAGCGTGTCATACGACCAATATTCATTTAAAAGTTGGGGCTATTTGTTGGCGATTAAAATATTCATATATTATCTTAATATATGATAAAGATCATCGTCTTCGTGGTCGTAACTTCTAAGACCACCGACCTAACCGATCGTAGGTACTACGAAGTTATATAATAAATACCACAGTGTGGACAAAGTTCCAAACCTAGTCCACGACCGGTAAGTGCTAAATAAAGCTATGAGCAGGCGTGCAGGTCGAGTCCCGACCACGCCACTCACTATGTGATGAATGAACCACGTGTTTCATATTCGCATAATACAACACTATCGGTTGATGGTGTAACATTTCTTAAAACCATTAACGCAGAATAGTTGACATCTTCACCAAGCGCCTCTGTAGTTGGTGGGCGAATCAAACTACAGCCTCTTCCCGACAATTTGGCGCCGTCGTAGGGAAGATAGTGCAAAACTCTGAAGAGGTTCCTCGCTCAACTCGTCAGTTTTCTTCATATTTATAATTGTAAGTATGGCGGGAACATGGGATGAGGAGAATTGGTTCGACCGGATGACTACTCCAACCTTGACATGGAAGCTTTGCATCTAGGCCATGCAACATTCGGGTCTTCATCCTCTTCCATTGGTTCGCAAGTCGGCGACGGTGAATTTGGCGGATGGATGAAGACACTCCGTTGCGCTAAGAAGCGCTCACGAGGGCAGTCGTTCAGGCCGATTCGGAACATCGAATGTTTCTCAAGACCGGTTTCCCGGCCGGTGAAAAGGTGACAATGCTTGACCCCACAGCGAGGGTCAATATACCCTTAGCGTAACCATGGTGGCGGTATTCACCAGCGGCACGGAAATTCGAGGACCAGCCGACACTTGGTAGCGGTGTCGATGAAACCCTCATCGGTAATGGGCGAGTGGGGACGATAAAACTTCGATATCCGATCGGCAATCCGCCGAATCGGTGAGCCACCACGAAGACCTCGGGAGGTTCTCATCTCCGATCGGTCTCCGTCATGGGAGTCTCTGGTAGAAGCGAGAAGTTCTCCACTAGTTACGATGGAAGCTCCTCGAGAGGATCATTCTTTGAAGCATGAGGTCAAGCGATCGAAATCTCGATCGTAATGCCATGCGATCCTGCACACACTGCCTCGCCACCACTGGCGATGGAGATGGCGCGGGCAATCAAGCACCACTGCCGGAGGCAGAGGCGATGAGCGTCCATCGGTTAATTCGCGTGGTGCGGCCCACCAAGGATGACGGGCGAGACGGAGTTGGGCCCAAGGTCTAGAAGGAACCGGGTCTCGAACACCAACATCAACGATGAATCCCTAAGATCTTGATATGATTCGGAACTTGTGTCGTATTCAAGATATTCTCAATAATATTGACCCATTGCATTTGAAGCTCGGGCTTTACCCAATTGGTAGAGGCGGTATCGAAATCCTTCAACAAGCGTGCGGCGAAGCGTCACGAGGGCAAGGACATCACAAAGTCTAACGGTGACTTCGTCTCGGCGCTCCTCCCTCGATAGAGGCAGCATGGTTATCCACCGGTACCTAGACCTCCTTGGCGGTTTCGACTAGCAAGTCATGAAGGAAGAATGCTATTCAGAACAACGACATCTTCCTCGCCAGAGAGCACTGCTCGGCGGATGATCTCCGTCATCATGCGAGTCGTGCTAACGGTCAAAGGCGTCATAATAACGTCTACGGCCGGATCGGGACACCGGAGCCTCGGTATTCTAACTACGAAACCGATCTCCTATTGATCATAATCGGCGCCTCTCCCAAGAAGGCGCTACGAATCTGTCACGAGTTGTCGAGCCTTTCTGCGGGGCTCCAAGGCATGCGTTGGCCTAATAGGTTTCGACACGCCAACATGGATAAATTCGATGGATCTCAAAATCCATTAGAGTTTCTCGAGATATATACCCACGCCATCGAGGCTGCTGGTGGTGATGAGAGCGTGATGGCTAACTATTTGCCCACGGTTACGGAAGGATGCACTGGTCTTGGTTGCTTAACCAACGGTTGGATCTATCTACACTTGAACAACTCTGCGATCATTAATTGTGAATTTCGGGCACATATGATGCATACAGAAAGGAGGATGATCTCCATCGAACTTCGGCGGGAACCAAAAGAAACTCTCGTGATACATCAAAGGTTTAGCCAAGTTCAAAATTCCATTCGAGATCGCGAATCTTACGTGATTCGGGCATTCAAGGTAGGTCTAAGGAATCGCGGTTTACGGAGGATATCGCTATGAATCCCCACAAACAACCGCGAACTTTTGACATGGTGATAAATATCAATGCTAAGCGAAGCGATTGAATGGGCAAGCCATAGATCGAAAGAAAAATCCTCACTGGCTTAGAGAAGCCATAAAAGAATCCCAAGAAGATTTCAAAAAAAAAAAAGCACCGTAAGATGGGCACCAAAGAGGTCCTTGCGGTTCAAGATAAACTGTTCAAGGGCAAGAAGGACTATACATCGGGGCAAAGCCAAAGTTCGACTAATAGTCGAAGAAGAGTAAGTGGTGTCCACTTCACCGGCGAGCGTGGCATGATTTGCGCACTTTCGTGTTTGGCAAAAGAAGTCGGAGGATTACTATGCGGTAAAGGCCGCTTCCGCAATTCAAGAATAGGGGGAAACAAGTTCCAAGAAAGACAAAGATGGCGATGAAGAAATAGAGTATCAGGAACCTCAACGCACGGTCAACATGATCTTTGGAGGTTCTTCATCATACGATTCGCGCCGTCATCTGAAGGCCATGGAACGAGAAGTCAACTTAGAGAACCCGATCACCTCCGGTCATCAAGGTGGTGGGATCAGTAATCTCCTTGGCAAAGAAAGGCGCCCGTCCGTCAACTCAGCGGGTAGGTTCCCTATCATCGTAGAGCCTACTATTAATAACTGCAAAGTCAATCGGGTATTAATAGATGGTGGTAGTTCTTTAAATATTTTATTTTCGGGAGCTTTAGAAGACATGCAGGTTCTTAGAACAAAGGTGAAACCAGTAAAATATGCCTTTCATGGCATAGTTCCTTGCTCTACCGCCAAACCGATAGGACAAGTGTCTTTACGATTCGTTGGAAGTCGATAATTTCGAGCAGAAGGATTTCATTTGATGTGGTTGATTTTGAAACCGCGTACAATGGAATTCTTGGTCGTCCGGCATTAGCAAAATTCTTGATAGCCACGCACTACGGGTATCAAAGTTTGAAAATGCCAGGACCAAAAGGTGTGATCATGGTTTGTGGAGATCGCAAAATGGCATACGCATGTGATCGAAAGTCTTTAGAAGCGGTCGATGAGTGCCAGGCGAAATTCGACTCATCATGCATGCGGTCAAGCACTCCAGACCCAAGATAACACCCAAACCATCCGACCAGACCAAAGAGGTTCCACTCGACGAAGGCGCTCCTTCAAGAAAGCGCCATATCGAGCAATGATGGTGGATCCTTTCCAAAGTCTTGTCGGGCGGGACTCGATCCTAAATAGGAAGAGTCACTCGTCTCCTTCCTCCGAGCAAACCAGATGTATTCGCATGGCAAGCGTCCGACATGCGGAGTCCCGAGGAGGTGATCGAGCGCAGGCTAGCGCTCGGCGACAAAAATCCGGTCAAGCGAAGCTCGGACGTTTCGCACCGGCCGGAAGGGCGCCATCGATGCGAAGTTGACAAGCTCTTAAAGGTGGATTCATTCGTGAAGTACATCACCCTCAATGGCTCGCTAATCTGTAATGGTTAGGAAGAGTAATGGGAAATGGAGGATGTGTATAGACTTCACAGATCTTAATAAAGCTTGTCCAGAAGGATGATTTTCCCCTTCCTCGCATTGATCAACTTGTAGACTCTACCGGGTGCGAGTTATTAAGTTTTTAGATGCCTACTCGAGGTACCACCAGATTAGTATGAATAAAGAAGATGAAGAAAACTTCCTTCATCACTCCATTTGGCACTTCATTACGTAAAGATGCCCTTTGGTCTCAAAAGCTGGTGCAACTTTTCAAAGATTAATGCAGAAAACCTTGACCCACAAATATGTCGAAATTTGGAAGCCTCGTTGATGACTTGGTAGTGAAAAGTGTCAACTCCGTGACCATATACTTGACCTTAAAGAGACTTTCAATAACTTGAGAAGACATAACCTCAAGTTGAATCGAGAAATGTGTGTTCGGGTTTCATTTGGAAAATTGCTTGGTTTCCTAGTTTGGCTAGAGGTATTGAAGAAAACCCGCGAAGATATCGGCCATCCATCGGATCGCCCCGACCACGAAGAAGGAAGTCCGAAGCTAACCGGCTGTATGGCAGCGCTAAGTTGTTTCATAGCCAGGTTAGGGGAAAAAGGACTACCTTTTTTCAAACTCCTTCGGAAACACGGAAGTTTCGAGTGGACGACAGAAGCGAATGATGCCTTGGAAAAGCTCAAAGAGTACCTTACGAGCACCCCGGTCTTAGTTTCTCCAAGACCGGAAACATCGTTGATTTCGTGGTCGCAACACCACAAGTCGTCGATGTCTTGATCGTAGAACGTGAGCGATCCAACGACGATGTATTACGTGGCGAAGTCTTACATGGGCCAAAGGAAAGATACCCACAGGTACAAAAGTTGTTTTATAGTCTCCTTATGGCTTTAAGGAAACTAAGGCATTACTTTCAGGCCCACAAAGTGGTCGTGCCTACTGGATATCCCTTAGGTCAAGTCCTTGGAAATAGGGAATCGTCAGGACGAATAGCAAAATGGGCGGTGGAGCTAGGGATGTTCGACCTCCATTTCATCTCACGAACAGCCATAAAATCTCAGGAGATAGCATAATTCATTGCCGAGTGGACAAACCCGGGATCTAAGCAAGAACCGAGTCACGAGCACCACGACGAGTGGACAATGTACTTTGACGGTTCCTTAATGCTTAAAGGATCGGAAGTGAGTCGTCTTGATATCCCCTACCGGCGAACACATCAAGTATGCCGTCGGTTTAACTTTCCGCTACAAACAATGTGGCGAGTACGAAGGTTTCTTTGGCGGGACTCGAGCGACTCGTTAAGCTCGGGATTATAAATTGCTAGTGAAAGGCGATTCTCAACTAGTAGCGAATCAAGTAGGGAAAGAGTACCAATGCTCGAGTACCAAGATGTCTTCCTATCTGGCGAATACGAAATTCAAAAGCACTTCTTCGGTTTCGGATCCAACATATTCCTAGAAAGGAGAACTTTCTAGCGGATCGGTTAGCACGGATGGCCTCTACTAGGTCAACCGTCCCCGCCGTGAGTTTTCTCGAGCAACTCGATTCACCCTCGTGAGTCGAGCATTCGAGAACATCGATAGTTTACATCGGGTCAATCCTATTAACTCGATAACTTAGATGCTCCACGGATCGGTGGCGATCAAGGTAGAGCTGGATGACATCGATCTACAATTATCTTGACATGACCTAATTCACGAAGATGATGTAGAGGCCGATCGTATATACGAAAGGCCAAATCATACACTCTAATCGAACGTACCTTGTATAAACGAGGATCTCATGGAGTGTTGATGAGATGCATATCTCAATCGGCTGGCATTAGGTTGCTAACCGAAATTCATGAAGGAGTCTGTGGAGCACATCATTCCTACAGAACCTTGGTCGGTAAAGCCTTCAGGCAAGGATACTACTGGCCAACTGCCCTTCATGATGCAAAAGAGCTCGTGACGAAGTGCGTACAATGTCAGTTTCATAGCCGACAAGTACATCAGCCGGCACAAGCTTTGCAAACAATCCCTCTTTCTTGGCCTTTTGCAACCCGGGGACTAGACATTCTGGGACCATTCCCAAGAGCACCCGGGGGCTTCGAATTCCTGTTCGTCATGATTGACACGTTCACAAAATGGATTGAAGCGAGCGGTTGTAAAGTTACAACGAAGCGCTAAGAGGTTCATAACAAAAAGCGTGATTACGGTTTGGTGTACCCGATCGTATCATCACGGACAATGGTACCCGATTCTCAGCGGCAATTTCCGTGAATTGCGAAGAACTAGGAATCAAAATCCATTTCGCCGTGGCTCATCCACGAGCAATGGAGCGATGAGCGTGCCAATGGTATCCTAATATAGGGGATAAAGCCGAGTATTCGACCGATTAATAAAGCGGTCGAGGGCTTGGGTTCAAGAACTTCCTACATTTTATGGGCTGTCCGGACCACGACCAGTCATGCTACCGGTGAAACACCTTTCTTTTTAGTTTATGGGGTCGAAGCTATGCTTCCTCCAGAATTAAAAATTGGCTCCGCTCGCACTGATTGTTTTAACTTAAGCAATTAGGAAGAACATCGACTCGACGACATCAATTTCCTTGAAGAACGACGAAACCAAGCTTTGATACGTTCGGCAATCTACCAACAAGCCATGCGAAGGTACTACAATCGTAAGGTCCTTACACTGTGGTCGAAGTTACCCGACCAGGCTCAGTACGATTAGCCATGTCAGACGGCAGGGTTTTGTCAAACTCATGGAACATTGACCAATTGCGTAAGTTCTTTGTTTAATTTCTTCTTTTCATTTCATTTCGTTTCGTTTAATTCCTTTAAATTTGATAATTAAATTTAGAGTAGCGAGTGATGTTATTTATATGACGTTGCCCAATCCTGGTCGACTGCGGTTCATATGCTTAGGATTATAAAATGTATAATTTATGTTTCAAAATTCTATTCTACTCTTGTTTGGCTACTGGTCGGGACACGGAAAACCTCCTAGTCGAAGTCTCTCCTTTTTCGCACGTGGTTCCGCCCACTGGAAGGAGCTTCCTAGCGACGGTCTTTTTCCTACAATCCTCGCTGCCAGTCGGACTAAGAGCATGAGCACGTCTTGCGAAATATATTTTATACTTTTATTTCCTAGCTAGGTTCATTCCGACCAGTATTGAGCATCGCATAGAAATAAAACCACTTTCCTGCTTATAACATATGTTTTTTTATGTTTTTTCCTCTTATTAAGGAGAATTCTTTATTTTTCCGACCATATGTTGTCTTAGTAAAGTACTTGATCATTAAAAGCAGTTTACAACTAGTCGAAACCTACAGTTCGACCATAAAGGTTTCCTAGTATTACCACGATCAGTTTTTATCGATCAGTACATACTTACAAGTAATGGTTGAGATTTGAATTTATATTCTTGGCCTCAAGCAGTACTATTATATAGTAAATATTTTCTACTATATAACAGTCGGGGGCTAGGTAAGACATAAATTCACAAGTCGACCGGATAAATAAAAGAATTTTTTCCATTTTGATAAGAGAAAGGTAAGTCTTTACATTGTTTTCTCCTGCCTACATTTATAAACTACTAGAGAATGCCTAAGTTAACTACTGCTAGATGGAGATCCGATTTCCATCTCTTCTGTGACCTTTTCGCCTAGAGGTTTCATCTCTGCAAGGATCTGATTTGCCTCTGCGGGTAAGCAATTGAAATCATCTTCGATGGCTTGAAGGTTAGTTGATGGGTCGGAAGCTTTCAGTTTTGCCAAAGCAACACTGACTCCACAAGCAATAGACTCCTTAACGGAATGGGCATAATTCTCCCTAGTAGTCTTGAGCAAAACCTTGAGCTCTTCCAACAAAGAGCCTAGGTAGCTGACCTTCTCCATTGGGTCGCTCAAGGAGGGCAAGCTTGATCCCGCGCCCATATCAAAAAGCATTTTGTTTAGCGTGGTGATCTTCTCGTCCAGACTGAGCACGAGAGCTTCCCCCTTGTCTTGCTCAAATTCCAGAGCTTTTTTCGCTCTGGTCAATGCTTGTTTTTGTTATGTATAGACAAAGCAAGTATTAAGTAAAAATGATTGGAAGGCATATTGAGTCAAGACTACGACCAGTTACCTTCCTCTCTCTTTTTGGAATCATCCAAAAGCTTCTTATTGCTGGTCGTCAAGTCTTGATCGAGGTTCTTAACTGAAGTTCTCATTCAAGCTTTATCCTTCTGGCTTTTTCAGCCAAAGCCTCTTCTTTTATTTTCTCTAAATCTATCAAAAGTTTGATAAGGGAGAATAAATAAAAGGAAAGTCTTAAAAAGAAAAAAAGAAGAGGAACTCTTACTCTCTATTTTAGAGTGCTTTTCCTCTAATATCCTAATTCGCTCGGTTAGTCCTCCGACCGTAGCGAGGTTTTCGATCGTATGCTACACAAGTAGTATTTCTCCCATAAAATTTCTTGTAAACTTCAAGGAAAATTATGGAGAAGATTGAAGACACTTACCCGAATTACGGCATCATTGTAATCGGTAAATATTTTATCGGGCTCCGCCTGCGTTAGGCGATCCGATATTCTCTCCCGGTAATTCTCAAGCTCCTTGCTCACAGAATCGAGGAAAGAAAGGAACTTGTTATCTTGGGAGGAGGTACCTCGAGGAACTGTGGAAGTTCTGCAAGTTTCTACCTCTGCGATGGCATATCTACCATAAAAGATCTAGCTCGGGTTCGATGCAGAAGGTGGCTCGGGGCTTTCGACCATTTCCTCCTCGGGTTATTTCACGAGGAAAGCCTTGGTCGGAACTACCCTCGACCACTTTGTCTGCTGGGTTCGACTGGTCGGAAGCAATCGGAACTCCAGCAGATCTGGACAAGAGAAAGCAAAAAGGGGTTCAAATCCATCAGGGATTACGAGGTATGTTTTCATATGATTATTTATTTAAACATACCTGGTTGTCTTTTTTGTTTTAACCTTGTAGCGCGCCGGTTTGAAGTCCGTTGCGCTCGCTTTTCTTTTCTTTTCAACCGGTTTCACCAGTTCAGAACTGGTAGGTACGGTTGCAACCTCTACACTTCCCAGTAAGAATTCGGAAGAAATGTTCTCGACTATCTGGTCGAAAGCAAAGTCCCTGATCCCTGGATCATAAAGTGTAGTTTCACTAGTCTCTGGAACAGCTGCCTCGTGGACAACTATACGGGACTCAGTGATTGCCGCCTGGATTAACAAACAAAGTTAATCAGGTGAAGAATGTACTTCATCTTGCAGAAGTTATTTCTTTCAGTTACTTACCTCAGCGTGACCGCTGCCTTCAGCGATCGCAAGACTGGTCGAATCATCAATGGGCTCACACGTCTCTGTAGCCTCATTGATCTTGAGTCCGACCAACTACAAATAAAGAGGATTAGGACTGATCGAAAATAACCAGAAAGATGAAAAGAAGTTAATACACTTACCCTAAGTCTTTCAGCCCTCTCCTCAGCACTAGCAAGTGCTAGGATTTGAGGAAAGCTAGCCTTGTCGTCGGGTTCGCTAGCACAGATCATCTTGATCCTGTTTCTAACGTCCTCAGAAGACAAGACTGCAAATGCAAATGAAAGATCTTAGTTTTTGCGAAAATAATCAACTCGCAAAATAACTTTGGTGGGATTCTTTGAAAAATTACGAATCGAATCTTTGGTGACGCTATCGCCACCGATAAACCAGAGCATCGAGCGTGCCCTGGTCTTCAAGGGACTAATCCTCCGAATGGAAAAATCCCTTACGACATGCCAGGAGGTTAAACCCCTGACACTCAGGAGATGTATGGCCTCAATCCATCTCCCAACATTTCCTTCCTTCTTCGAGGAAGAACGCCAACGCGAGTTTTCGACCGCCTTCTTACCACTGTAATACAGGCCGTCTTCTCGCGTAACCTTCATGTAGAACCAGCTCTTCTTCCATGACGACCAAGAGGACTTCGAGTACATACGAATGTACTCGTCGGCCTTGCCGTCATGAAGCCTTAGGGTACATTCCCCAGGAGTGCTGGTCGTTTTCTTCGTATTCGCCATCCGGTAGTAATACTTGAAGAGTTCCATCGTCGGTGGAATCCCCAAGTATGCTTCGCGGTGTAGCGAAGATGCTCAGGTTTGCAATGGCGTTAGGAGCCAGGTTGATCAACTCAACCTCATAGAACTCCAGCACTTGGGAGAGAAAGGAATGTGCTGGAAGTTTAAGCCCGCACTCAACATACGCGAGGAACACCGGGATTTCTCCCTCCTCGCCGCTTGGGCAGTGCTCCCCAAAAGCCGATCTCCAGGAGATCAACTCCCTGTCGGGTAGCAATCCGATCTTCTCTAAACTCTCTAACTTTCTCCCTTCGGATCGGAGATCGACCAGTTTGTGATGAGATCCGACATGGTGCTTATCTTTTTGGGTGAAGAACTCAAGGAAGATTTTCTTAGAGATAAAGGCGTAAAGGTTCAAAACACCCAACCGAGGTCGTTTTATAGTCACTTTCATCAGAATCGACCCCGAGAGAAGTCCAACGGGCAAATCCCCTTTCACTGGCGGACAGAAAGGCTTTTTGCTTTTTCCAAAGTGGTTTCTCAACTTTAAAATGAATACAGACCGCCTCGAGCCTCACGGTATTTAATGAGAGGTCTGTCCGATATGATTGCATCGGAGAACGTGTCCGCACGACCAACATTCATTTAAAAGTTCGGGGGCTAGCTGTTGAGGATTAAAATATTCATATATTATCTTAATATATGATAAAGATCATACGTCTTCGTGGTCGTAACTTCTAAGACCACCGACCTAACCGGTCGTAGGTACTACAGAAGTTATATAATAAATACCCTGGTCGGACAAAGTTCCAAACCTAGTCCACGACCAGGTAAGTGCTCGTAAAGCTATGAACAGGCGTCTGGGTCGAGTCCCCGACCACGCCACTCACTATGTGATGAATGAACCACGTGTTTCATATTCCGCATAATACAACACTATCCCGGTTGATGGTGTAACGTTTCTTAAAACCATTAACCGCAGAATAGTTGACATCTTCACCAACTGCCTCTGTAGTTGGTGGAACCGTCAAACTACCGCCTCTTCCCGACCAGACGCGTCGCTCCCCAACGGATGTCTCTTCATGGGATAACTGTCACCGCTTCATCAAGTACTTAAGGAGGACCATAGAAGGCCGAAAGGGGGACACGAGGAGACGAGGACACGAGGACACAAAGAAACATAGACACACAAAGTGGAAGTTAGAACATCGCTGCAGAAACAACACCAAGCAAGGAATAGCTGGGCATTGTGTTCTTGTAGTGATTAGAAACTCTTAGTGTTTGTAACAGTAAGTTCATAGCAATAAAGAGCAAGTCCGTTCCACTCCCAGGAGATACGCACATTTTTCCTCTTTTTTCTTTATATAATCATAAGATCGGCGATTTGATCGTCGACAAGGCCATAGGAGGCGAGGGCGTCGACTACGAGGACCAAGGCGAGATGGGTAACTTGTTCGGCCATTGGAACAAGTAGGAGTCAAGTGGAGCAGAGCAGGCGAGTGAGGGGATCTAGTCCCATTTTGCAGCTGTAAATTACTATTTGTAATAAAGACCATAGCCTTACGTGGCTACTGCTGTAATAAAGATATACAGTTTCTATCTTATTGTTCTACTGCGTTAACTCTGGTTAAGGCTTGTCATTCATCGGAGCGGTGTTCTACTAGACAGACGAATAGTAATCTGCATGGCTAAGTGTAATTACACTTTGGGGTAATGACACGAGGCGCTGCACCCACCACTTGTGGCAATTGAGAAGAAATCGGGTCAAGCCGAGGCACAACACACAATGAGGGAGAAAGGTGGACTTAGGGTTAGGAGAAGAGGCTACCTGGTCGTGGAGGCCGGCGACGAGGGAGAGGGTCAACGTGGCCGCATTACATGGCGATGGATCTACACAGCCGCCGTGGCCTTGGGCCGCTACCATGGATCTGCGCCGTCGTGGATCTTCATCGCCACCTTGGACCGTGGATGTGCAGCGGCTAGGGTTGATAAGATGGTGAATGTTCGAGGAGATGGGAGATGAGGAGGTGAGGCGAGGGCAACTAGGGAAAAGGGCTGCGGTCGAGGGCCAGCGTTTGCAGCTCAGGCTCCGCGCTGCACGCGACCCAGTACGTTTTCCTCACCCTTGACAACACAGCACGCGAGAAGGCATCAAATGAATCAGACAATCTGCAACCTATCATACTCGAAAATTTGATGGGAAATTAGGAGGGAAAGGAGCACCCTCGAAAATGGCAAAAATTGGCGGGAACACAGAGAAAAAAGCCCGCAAGTAGCATGTAAATTCACAAAAATAGCGAAATTACGAGCATACAAATCTCCTAAATTAGCAAAACCCTAGAGGGAGGGGTCCGAGGGGCGATGGGCTAGGAAGCAGTCGCCTATGCACCGTTGAGGCTGTGGAGGGTGAGCTAGAGCTTGGGCGCGTCGAGGTGTGGGAGGGAGGCAGCGATGCGGTAGAGCGCGGCGGTCGGCGTGCGGAGGACGGAGAGTACGAACTTGAGGAGGACGCTGCACTGGAGCGGCGTGGACGACGGCGCCGCGGCGGTGGGCGTGCGGTGGACAGGTGGAAGTGATCGAAGAAGTCGAGCGCGATGGAGACGGGTGCGTACGTCGACCGCGAGCCGTTGAGTGTGTGCGACTCGGTGAAAAATCGAATACGCTTTTTTCAAAAAAATCGAACCGCCGACACAGCAGAAGACGAAAGCAAGACAAAATCGTGCGGTGGTTGGGAACGGGAGGAGGCGGCGGAGGTCGACCTTGGCGGGGTGGGGTGGGCCTAGAGGGCGAGTCGGAGCCGACGCGACGAGGCGGTGGACGCCGGGTGAAGCGTCCGGCAAGGCCACGATCATCGACAGCTCCATGGCAGCGTCGCTGCTTTGTCCCATTCCGGTCGCGATCCGGTTTAGTTCGGGCTCGGGGAAAAAGTGAGGTGGAGGTAGGGATGAAAACGGATCGGATAATTTCCGACCGATCCGGACGAAAACGGATTCGGATTGTCTCGGATCGGATTTTTCTCGGATAATTTTCGGATCGGATACGGATTCGGATTTTTTTGTCGGAAACGGAAACGAATACGGTAGGCATGCTATCCGGCGGATACGGATCTGGATACGGATTATCCGGATAAGACAAGTCCGGATATCCGGTTTCGCCCAATAAGAGGATTTCAGCCCAAAAGTAAAATAAGATTTTAATTGATTTTCGAATTTCAGAAAATACAACAAATCAAATAGCCTTTTCGAAAATAGAAAATAGAGTTAAAAAATTCTAGAAAAAATCACAAAAATTCCTTAAATTATTTTGAACTTAATAAAATTAATTCCAAGTTAAAGTTGGTTTTTATTTTTGGACATAAATTATTTTTAATTTCTGAAAAATATGAACAACCTTTTTAAAATCCAGAAAATTCAAGAAATTAATTATTATTTTTTCATTTTCACTTTAAATACAATAAAATCCCAGAAAAAATATGACTTTGTGAGTTATGATTTATAAGCTAAATATGTTAAACTAAGTGTTATGTTTATGATGAACTAGTTAATGCAACTTGCTAGTGTCAATGTTATGTGTGGTTGCTGAAAATATGAACAATTCATGAATGTTTGCATCAAATGAACTAGTTATATGTTCTCGTTAATTTCTGGCGTACAATTTAAGGGGTTTTCATGTTCCGAAAATAATCCGTGACCGTATTCGTTTCAATTCGTATTCGCTCCGTATTCGTATTCGATATTATTCGTATCTGTATTCATATTCGGAGTATCCGTATTCGTATCCGGATCCGAAAAAAATATGAAAACAAATATGATAGAGTCATTATCTGTCCGTATCTGATCCGTTTTTACCCCTAGGTGGAGGGAAAAGGGTAGGGGTTTGCGTTGCGTGGCGTTGGACTTTTGTTGTGTACTGGGCTATCTGGGCTCGTTTCGGATAGGCTATTGGGCCAGAACGCAAAGGACGGTACGAGGCCCAACCTGAGGAATATTAGGCTGGCTGGTGGGCCCAGAACCATATGCTAGGGTTTACGAACCCACCCTCCTATAAATAATTCCAACCCTCTCCTTCCCGACCCATACGCCGCCGCCACAGCAGCTCTATTCGGTCTCCCTCACAGCAGACTCCTCGAGAGATCAAGGTGCGTTCTCTCCTCCTCCCCACGAGCTCTCGTGATTCGGTGAGCTATCTATTGGTCTGGTACTCCTCCTTCTCGTGCTGCAACTCTGCGCGCGTGTGCGGCTCAAGTACGTAGCAAGGGTTGGTGGTTTTAGGATCTCTGGTTGGTGTTGTATACAATACATATCACATGCATGTTCAGTAGTACGATTTTGCCAAGTTTTGTGCCTGGAAGATGGAATTAGTAAATGTATGGGTGTGTGATTTCGCAGCTGTACGGCTCAATTCATTGCTAAGTAGAAGCGTGTTTTGTAGATCCGGTTAGTCTCGTATGTGACATAAGCGGATAGCACGCAATGCGTATGGTTTGTTAGTGGCAGTTGTACGCGAATGATTTGACGGTATTTCTTGCGTGGATGGGAATTACTATCATTATAAATACCACGAAATTAGTAAATGTTTGGATGTGTCATGTTGTAAATGTACGATTGAATTCACGCCCTAAGTAGAAGCCTGTTTTACAGATTTTCAGATGCGGTTAGTCTGCTACCTAAGGTAGCACGCAGCTTTGGTGGCAGTTACAGGCGGATGATTTGACATTGTTTCATGTGTCTATATGAATGACTAGTGTTGTCGCTAGTTTCATGGTCAATAGGGTTATAACAAAGCAAAACTGATATTCCGCAGTTGGTCTCCATCAAGTCTTCAGCAGTGTTCTTTTACCTGAATCTGTCTGATTGTTTTTCTTATGTACTTGGCAGTCGCTGTTGTGGTATTTCCCCAACCGCCACCATGCAGAACGAGGAGGGTCAGATGGTGGATCTGTACGTCCCCAGGAAGTGGTATGTCTATCGCACTCAGTGAAATTATGTCTCTTGCCTTGTTGTTTACGTATGCCAAGCCTGTATTTGTTCTTGCAGCTCGGCCACGAACAGGATCATCACTGCCAAGGATCATGCCTCGGTCCAAGTCAACATTGGGCACGTGGATGAGAATGGGCTGTACGATGGCCGCTTCACCACGTTTGCTCTCTCTGGATTCATCCGTGCTCAGGTAACCATCTGTGTTCTAGATTCCGCCTGGAGAAGTCATGTTTGTGAATCATCAGATTACTCTGTCTTATTCCCATAGAGGGTATATTTCCTACATGTTCATAAATTGTAAGTTTTGTCGTGGTGGCTGATATCTTGACATTGAATGGTACAATGAAAAGTGCAACAGGGGCTTACTAATACATTGACTCTCTGTAACTCACTGAGCTAGCATCACTTAGCTTACACTGATTTTACTGTTTATCTTTCTGTCCGCTTGGCTAATTGTTGTCACCCTAATAACTAAAGAATATCAAAACTGGATGGTTTACTGCATAAAGCTATCCTGTGCATGATTGTGGGAGCATGCATGCCTTTTTTCCTTTTTACATCAATGGGTTCTCATTTCCTTTTTGACAGGGTGATGCGGATAGTGCCTTGGACAGGCTGTGGCAGAAGAGGAAGGCTGAGATCAAGCAGCAGTAGATCTTAGTTGCGGTTTTGCCTAGAAAAACTTGTTTTGGTTTAATGCCCTATCTAGCTCTTGGGTACAATGCCGGTCATTTCACTTGGTACCATTAAAGCTAAGACTTGTTGTCACTTAGTTTCGTCTGAGCCTGTTGGAAGTTTAATATGTGCTGAATGATATTCATATGTTGCTACTTCTTGTTCCTGAGCTGGTTGTTTCTTATTAAGAGTAAATTTCGGAAAACTATAGGATTATTGTCAAAACTAGCACAAAACTACAGGTTAAAGCAATAATTTTGCAGAATTACAGATTTAAGGGCAGTTTTCAAGTCGAATGCTACAGTCTGGACACTTATCCACGTGCAAGTGTGTCAAATTAGTCTTGCGTGTGTATTTCCTTGTTGGGTCTCATATTTCACTGGTAGGTGTGCCTTGCTGTTATGCAATGAAATCCCAGAACTTTATTTCTGTGAAACGTTTGTTCCTTAGATCTGTAGTTATGTGAAATTGTTGTTTAAATCTGTAGTTTTGGCAATAAACATTGTCTTGCAAAATTATGATCAAACTCCTCCCAGAAATTGAGTAGACAACTGGGAACAGCTGTGCATCATGTTTCGTGATCTGCGACTTCCACCCAATGACCCAAATAATTTTTGTTATCCTAACAGTAAACATTTACCCAAACCGGTCTTTCCCGAGTTCATATATACTACGCTTCTTTTTAACTTTTTTACCTAGGTTCAAAACTATCTGAATTGGCTATATAAATATTATATTGTTAAAAATACTTTTATAATATTATAATATTATTAGAATATCTCAATGTAAAGTTACAGTTAAAAATACTTCTATAATTTTACTAAAATATCTTAATGTAAAGTTTTTTAATAAAAAAAAGTAACACTTAAAAGATGCATCTGGAGACCGTGAAAAGACAAACGTTAAATAAAAAAGAACGAACATACAATAATTGCAACATCTCAAGACCTTTAACATTACTTATTTCCAGGAATATCCATGCATTCATACCAATTAAAGTTGTTAAAACCATGACTTTATGATCCTACAACATAAGGACGATCCAAATCACACGTAAAGTCGCAACTAATAGAATCATATTATAATTACGTTTTTAGTCATAGAATCAGGTAGAATCATGTTATCTTAAATTATAAAAGATTTAGATATTTAGTTGTATCGTATCTCTCAATTCAAGTTGTATTATTAGTACTAAGTAATTAGTAGGTTAGACATTAAGATTTTGAAGTTTGGAATAATAAAAAAAATAATTATTTTATTTTTATGTAAAATATTCAGGTAATATCAAGGTTGTTAGAATCAATATTTTAATTATAGCTCTGAATGATATGGATTCTAAACTATGATTTAGATATTTATCAATCAAATTGGATATCAAATAACCAAATAAACACTCATATTACCCTTAGAGTACACAGCATAATGAAAAAAATTGTATTTTTTACAGAATCAAATATAGTCTTAGATTCTACTATCCGATTTAGAATCACGGGTCTACAACCTTGATACGAATTACGGAGCACCTCTAAACACCGTTACACATAGCAGGCACATAATCAATCAAAGAACTATTCATACGAGCGGGGCTATTCATATGATATTCGCTTGTACGCCTATCGTAACAACTTTGACCATCGTCCATAAAGCATTTCTCTATGCATACTAGTTACGATGATGTGATGCTACCAAAGGGTAGCTAGTTTTTGGCTCCAGCTGGCTTGCCTCCCGTTCTATGCATGAGAGCTATCCCTCCCGTTGGCGCCCTCCGGGAAGAAGCCGCCGGGCACGCGCTCTCTGCCGGTGAGGTACAGGATCCTGAGCAGCTCCGCCGGCGTCCGGCTGTAGCAAAGCGAGTCCCGGTCGGCGGAGAGTACGTTGGTGCAGATCCTGCCCTCCGTGCCTAGCTCCGGGGGCACGGTGAGCCCCTCGTCCTTCACCCCGCACTGCCCCAGCCGGTTCCGCAGCGCCGAGACGCCGTCGGTGAACTCGGCCACCGTGATGCAAGTTGTGAGCACTTAGGTCTAGGAAACCCGCCACCTGTATTCTGGATAGCCCTGCCAACAAATAAAGGGAAAATAAACTCGGTATTAATCCGCAGTTTAAAATGAGTGGTATATTATTATAAGTACATGTGAGCGGATCAAGTATGCATTTTCAGCTCCAACTTTCTGTGAGTACATTTTTTATTTGATGCTGGGCTTGATATTGGATTTCCATGGATTGCGCCCTAGCAACTTTCTTCAGCTTATTGTTGGATTATCCAAATGCAGGCTGCAGACGCTATTACTAGGTGGACAGTCAGTTTCTTCAGATCAGTCTGTCATACTGACTATCTTTCTATTTGAATGGTAGGGTGTCCAGAGAATTCAATATTTCCTTTTTTACAGTTTCCCAAGGGGATTGCCCTATCGTTTTTGGATTTATTCGGATATTTGTCAACCATGCCTGCAATTCCAGCCACATGCATATTATGAACCTTAGTTCATTGGGTAACTACCGTACGGAGGAGGGCCGGGTCGACACGGTTGAAGGAGAGGGGCTTTAGGAGAGGATGGATCATAGACTGGGATGATGAAATTTGAGGGAGGCTATATTATTTCTTCTTGGTTGCTTATCAATGGTGTGACCCACTCTTTATATAGATGAGGTTAGCCCTTAACAATATGGAAACTATCATGTCTAATGCAACCAATTAACTAAGGATAATATGAAAACTATCATATCTAATGCAGCCAATCAATTAACGATATCTAATGCAGCCAATCAACTAAGGATAATATGAAAACTATACTTTCTAAATATGAAAGTATAGATATAGGCATAAATTAATGTTCATGCGCACAAGTAGTACCCAAACGGATTATATTAATTGTTTCCTTCATATTAGGAATAGTTAGATGCATATCTTCATATTATGAATGATTAGATGGATATCTTCATATTATGAACGACTAGATGTGTAACATCACATTTAGAAAGTATAGATATTATCTTATCATTAGTTGATTGGTTGCATTAGATATGATAGTTTCCATATTGTTAGGGGTTAATCTCATCTATATAAAGAGAGGATCGCACCATTCATAAGAAAGCAAGAATAAATAATCTATAGACTCCCTCAAAGCTCATAATCCCAGTCTATAGTCCACCATTTCTCCTAAAGCCCCTCCCCTTCAGCCGTGCCGTCCTGGCACTCCTCTGTACGGTAGTTACCACGATGAACTAAGGTTCATAACATGCATCAGCTACCTCGCTGAAGGATCTAGACCCACCATTATGAGTTAATAGAGTATTTTGGTGATTAATGACAAATCTATTTGTGAGACTAATATTTTATTGTTATATCTAGTGTGTCGTCTCATTTGGATATAAAGGTGAAATTCAACAAGGTATGCATTCGACTTATACTCTTATATATTGCTGCATTCCTCGGATCCAAAATATACGTTGACAACACCATAAGTATAACTTGAATATGTGCATATGTTTCTATTTACACATTTGTGTGTGCACACATTTAGGGGGAGTTCACTCTATATTTTATGATTTCATTAGTATTGATCCATATTTCATTTTCCACATATATTTGGAATCTTTACTTCGAAACATATCATTTTGAGTATACAAAACTTGCATAGTTCTTATATACTCATGTTGTGAGTATATAGAACTTGTGTAGTACTTGTATACTCATGTTCGAGTATATATAACTTGTGTAGTTCATATATACTCATGTATGTTACTTTAAATTATCTACATTCAATTTATGTGCAATTGAAGTGGTTATCATCAATTACCAAAGAGGAAAAGATTGAAGTATCTTATCCCACCATTATGAGTTAATGTTAGGATGTGGTAATTAATGATAATCATATTGTGTAACTAACATTTTCCATGAGTTGGATGAATATGTTATGTTCCAGGGTAATGAAGACTTGGAATGACATCATGTGTTGATTGTCACCAAGTCAATGTGTTAGAAGAAGATGCATCATGTGTTGATGTATGTGAAGAGCTTAGAGAAAGAGAAATCATCGTGTGTCGATGATGCGTATCAAGAAGAGGAGATGATCATGAGTTGATCATCAAATCAAGAGAAGACCCATCATGAGTTGATGGAGGTCTAATGAAGGATGTATCATGCGTTAATGCATATCAAGACTTGAAGTAAAGGATGCATCATGTGTTGATGCACATCAAGTCAAGAGAAGACCCATCATGTGTTGATAGAGGTCAAGTGAAAGAATGTGTCATGTGTTGATGCATGTCAAGACTCGGGATGAAGAAATCATCATGTGTTGATGATGTTCAAGGCAAGATCCCGAAGTGAAGGAGATCATTATGTGTTGATGATTATGAAAGTCAATGACCCGGACTTGAAATGATGGTGTGTCATCAAACTTCAAGAATATGCAAGGCAAAGGTATGACTAGCTAGGGCTAAGTATGTGTTCCTAGTCTTTTATCGGTCTTAGTGTTTGGTTGGAAGACCGGATTGCTAGTATAGGTTGCCGTACTATTAAGAGGGGTCTTGACTAGTAGCATGAGTTACTCATGTGTTGATAGCTCATTGTGCTTGCTCTAGCTCATCTATGCATCGAGCTATTATTTGCGAATGTGTTTTGCAAATAGCCGATGCTCATGCATTTAATCCTTGTAGCATGGGACTATAATTTGCAAATGTGTTTTGCAAATGGTTGAAGTCCATGCACCTTAGTCTTGTGGCATGATGCTATTATTTGCGAATGTGTTTTGCAAATAGTTGATGCTCATGCTTGATTTCTTGTAGCATGTGACTTAAGTTTGCAAATGTGTTTTGCAAATGATTTGAGTCTATGTATCTTATTCCTTGTGGTATGATTCTAAAAGTTGGCAAATGTGTTTTGCAACTTGCTAGGAATCTTGCCTGTAATCCTTGTTGGCATGGCTTATCAATTAGCAAATGTGATTTGCAATTGGAGTTGTTGTGAAAGCCATTGCTATTTCTGTCAGGAAGATTGGTAGTTCCGGCGTTATAACTGCAGAACTAGAGCGGAATTACCGCAGGTCGGTTGGTCTGAAATCCGACGATACGTTTTTTCCAGAGAGACGCTTTTTTAAATTCTTTGCTCTCTTGGAAGTGCGGTAGTACCGGCGTGTTGGGCGCGGAACTACCGTAGCTCGGTATTTCTGGAAGTTGACGCGGTACGTTTTTTACAGAAGGTGTCATGTGTTGGAGCTGAGTGGAAGCGGTAGTACCGCCCATCAGAAACGGAACTACCGGAGTGCGGAACGACCGCGAGTTGAACGACGGTAGTACCGTATTTCACTTTTCAACGGCTAGTTTCTCGTCTGATATAGCTGTTACTGTGCTTGTCGTTTAGGTGCGGTAGTACCGGCCGTAGAACGGCGGTAGTTCCACATGTGCTAATTTTTCAGCAGATTCTCTTCCAACGGCTAGTTTTTGTGTGTGAGTTATATATGCCCACCTTGGCCGGTTGGGAAATGTTGTTGCTTGTGCCATATTCATTCCTTGAGCTAAGAGCAAGTCTCTCATCTCTTTTGTGCATGTGTTGCACTTAGTGAGTTTGGAGAGCAAACCCTAAGTGCATGTGTTGCCTTAGGTAGTGGAATGTGTATCCACTTGAGCTTAGACACTTAATTAATTCAAGTGAAAATTGAGTCTTGTTACTGTTGGTGTTTGCCGACACCTAGATGGCGTAGAGGCGACGTGACCGGTGATCTTCTCAAGAAGCTTGTGAGAAAGCCCGACGTGGTTGTGAGTTGTTTGGTGCTCACCATCTCCAGAGTGGAGGAAGAGCAACCCGAGTGGAGCGAGGTGTTGGTTCGTGTTGGAACTGGTCCAAGTGGTTGGACTTACCTCGGAGGTATTGGCTTAATTTGTGGAGCCGGTCCAATTTGTTTGGGCTTATCTCAACGTGGATTAGGGGAGACCGGCAAGTCTTCGAATACCACGGTAAAGCATAATTGTGTCATCTTGGTTTGTTCTTGTGCTTTACTTTGAGCAATTTACATTACTTGCTTTAATTGCTTATATATCTTTGTATGATTGCTCTTATTAAATTGTTGTATTCATATTGTTGGTATACTTAGTGGAGCCTAGTTGATTTATGTTTTAATTATGCAAAATTAAATGGTTATTAGCTTCCGCATTATAAATTAGTTTTAGCCAAAAATATTTTTAAAATCTTCTATTCAAACCCCCCTCTAGTCGGCCTCGTGGTCTTACACTCGCTGACTGAACTTGCACACAATACAATATTAACCAGCTGATTCATGTTATAGTTTCCAGCTGATTCATGTTATAGTTTAGTTTCGAGCTGTGCCGAAGGTTGCATCGCTGCCTTTTCTTTTCCACTGAACGGTTTTAAAAGATTGAATTGCTGTCTGAAATTATACGTCACGGAATTGGCCAGCAAGAATAAGGACATGCTCGTTTAGTCCCTGGAAACCTTGATTGTTGACGAGTACTTAGCAAACTACGGTATATGTACTTTTTGCGATAGTCCGCTTCTTCCAAAATTGCACATGACTAGATACATCAGATCCTAAATATTTCCTTATATGCCTGTACCATAAGAAAATATCAAAGCAAACTTTTGTACCATAAGAATTCTGAAGTATAATTTTGCCTAGCTTTCAAGTCTCTGTGCGAGCTAGAATATAACGGTAATCGAAAGCTTACCTCTATAGGCTCTATCGCATAAGTAGACCAAAAAACACCCAAAATGCTTGCTTACAGCTAGAAATTCCTAGGCTTATTGTCATTTGCCAATGCAAGGGCGGGGGAAGATCAGAAGATAGCAAGATCGAGTCCTACAAGAATATCTAAAGACCCACCACAGATCAAACTTTTCAAATGACATAACCTGAACAGAAAAACTACTCCAATAAACAGAAAGAAATACGATTCACATAAACTGAAGCCTGAACATTGCAAATTAAAAGCTTGTCGGTTTTCTACCTTAATGGTTGACGAACAAGTTTATCAATGCACAAGAACATATTCAGAACAGACTCTTTAAATATGTTTGTCTATGAAAATGAATCACAGATAAGAGTTTCCTTTCAATTTCAACTGAAAAAGGGAGATGAAATATTTTACATTTCAATCATTTGAAAGTGCTAATCAAATCAGATTTTTTTTCCTTTTACAATGTCATGAGCTGAGGACAACTTTGAATTTGCTGATTTTTTGTTTACTGAACCCCCAAGAAAACACTTAAAATTATATTATGCATGCACGCACCCTATCCAATCTTTAATAAAAAATAAGATTTTGTTGGCACGTGGGCATGCTAAGCTTCTATTTTCCTGCCTCAAATGCAATGGTGAGTTGGTGGCTATCACATTAATCAGCTAAGTTTCCACATTTCTCCCAGCTTAGCGCTACAATTTATCAGATCACATAATTGAACTAGAGGACTAGACTACCCACGTATCCAAAAAATGTGCCACATAATTTTCTTCTGATGATAATAGGAATAGAAAACTGAAAGCTGTATTGCACTTCGCTGCATAAGCTGATATGCACATGTACCCAATTCAAAACACATTCTTCTAAACCCTTGATCATATATTCATATTACGCTGCGCCGAATTATAATCACACCACTAATTAAACCAGAATCCATATGCAAACACTCCATAGGAAGCAATCTCAAGAGGAAACACCCGGGGTGGTAGGGCACTCACTTTCGCGCAGCGCGGGAGGCTCCGTTCCGGCATGTGGGGGGAACGCGGCGGCGACGAAGGGATGGTCTACGGGGAGTACGAGGGCGAAGCCGACCTCGACGCGTTCTTGAACCGGCGGGGGTCCACATCAAGGGGGGAGGAGGAGGAGGTGAGTTGCCGAAGTGGAGCTCGGACGTGGGGTGGTAGTACGGGCGCGGAGGGGGAGACGGACAAGGGCTCCCCACGTACACCGCCATTGCCGCCTGTGAGCGTGGTCGCCGGGAGCGGCGGCTGCCGTGGCAGTGTCACTCGCGATCCGCGCCCTAAGCAAATCCTGACTGTCCAATCTTAAATGAACGGTCCTGAACGCCGGCAAATCGGATCGCGAATCAAATCCGCGACCCAAAATGGATCGCGAATAAGATCCGCGATCGCATCCCGACCGCTCACCCAAAATATAGCGGTCGAAAGGCTACCCTGGTCCGTCGTCGTCCCCTTCTCGTGGCCCATACATGTCAGTCTCTGAGAGGAGAGGTCGAGAGGGAGGAGGGACCGGCACTGCCAGGTGGGGCCAGAAGCTACAGCCCAGCCCATGTTTCGTGTTGGGCCGAACCGGCATTTCAGTGAAGTTTTTTCAGCCCATATTTCCCAATTTTCGTAGCCGCTTTGATTAAGACGACTGGGCTATCCCCCCAAAACTGGGCTATTCGTGTACGTGATCAAAGAAACACCAAAAAGAAAGAAAGAAAATCTGTGATCTCTCGTTTGCCCTGGAAATCCCCATCTTCTAAGTGAGTAACGCAAAAGCGATCACAAAATTATTGAAAGTTTGATGCAACAGGCCACTTGACATAAATGCATGGAGCTGTAGAGCAAACGCATTTACATCAGATTGAAGACTAAGCCCTGAAAAAAAAATGGATACGTTTCACGCACGCATTTACACACAGCGATGTTTTCATCGATCTGTATGCTGGGCTGCAGAACAAAAGAACGCTTGATGTGCGTTCAATTCAGTGAGATCGATAGATGGATCGCTCTGCCATGGTCCTGAGAAATTTATGTCTGAATTATTGGAGAGGAGGAAATGCGGCGAAAAAGACGGTTCAAAACCGTGCATGACTTTCTTTCAAGGCTCTGATGAATGTATCTTAGTACCCATTCAAGATTTCTTTTAGCTGACATTACTTTGAATGTCTCCAGCACCAGCAATTAATCATCTAATCAGTGCCTTATCTTCTGGCATTAGTAACTGTCCACGACACTGAAATTCCCACTAGTGACAGTGTACCACTGCAATTGAGCAGTTAACTCTACCTCAGGTTTTAACTATAAGTAGACAGGTACAGAGGATGAGAGGATGCGTATGCAAGACTAGCGTACAGGTTTGGCATGCATGGCTTGCTGCATCAATAATTCCAAGAGCACCACGCTCTCGGTACATCATTGCATGGGAAATTCAGAGGAAAAAGTACCACCAGAAAGCAGGTGCTATATGGTCCACACACCGGAAAAGACATGATTCACCTCACAAGCAAAGCTAAGTTCAGTACAGACATGGCCAAAATGTGTACAAGAGGACCAAACGCTTGTTCTGCGGAGTGAAGTACTGAGATGGCCAGAAGCATGTACAAGATCAGAGCCAAACACTTGTACTGCACTGCCTGAATTCTTGTGCTGCCCTTGACCTGATGTCTGATGATTCAACAAACACACACACACACACCTGCAATGCAATGCAAGCATGCTATGCTCCCTGACAACAAGTACAAGCGTCACTTTCTCCACTTAATCTCCCATGATCAAGCCCTAACCCCACTAATAGTTCCCTGTCAAGTCTCAAATCCACTAGGGTGCTGCTGCTTCCAAGCACAAACTCCAATTGGCAATTGGATCCATCCATCCAGTGGTACACAATATTAGTACAAAATGGTGTGATCTAATCTGAATTTGGCTATATGCACATGACACTGATGCCAAGCTTAACATAATGCACTCCTGTTGATTCTGCTCCAAGAAACCTGACCCCCATTGGTGAAGTCTTGTTAACTACGTTATCTCCCCATTTCTTGATCCAAAGCACTGCAGTAAGATAATAATACGCTCTGGTGTGCTCATTGTTGGGCCCTAGAGTTTGACACGTACGTCAACGCCGCCGCCACCGGCTGCGGCGGCGACGGTTTAAGGCTGGAAAGGTCGCCGGTTTTTTGCCATCCGGGAAGCTTCTCTGTCTTGCCTGCCTCCAACTATGGTCCCTGATGTTAACATGTGCAGCATGTATAGATGGATGAAATGAGCCGTGCACGCAACAACGTGCCATCTCTCTCTCTCTCTCTCTATCATGAGCAACCGGGTTAATTTATATTTGCCTTGTAGGACCAAGATTGTTGTATCAAATAGCACCAGATGATCATCATTTTCGCTGCGAAAACCGGCTTTTATCTACGCGAAAATGGCAGCGTTGTTTTCGTCCCTGATCTTGCTTCTGAATTAAGACTCCTAAGACAGCTAGGAAGATCAGACTCAAAAACCGAGGGCTCTGAATGGCAAACCCCGGCAAAATCTCTTTCCAAAAGGGCCTTTTGCGAATTGTTAAGATAGGAAGCCAGAAAGAGGAGAGAGGAGAAAAATGGGCGTCTTGCTATCACTGCCTACACAGCTCCATGTCAGCCTTGCGGCTCTTTCCGGTGTAAAGTCGTTTCTTACACTTCTTGCTCTGGAATGTTCATGCCCATCCGTCTGATGATTCATCTCTGAAAGGATCTCTCCCTCCTACCAAAAGTTCCAGCCTGTGCTGAGCTTAAACTTTTTTCTTTTTTAGTTCATAAATTATATGTTACCTGCTGCTTGATCTCACTTTGTTAGGTAGACTGGGTACTAGTTTCAGAAATCTATGACATGGAAGTTCCAGCACTTTACTAGTTTCTTCAGAACATTTTCATGAACTGAGATAGCATTGCTTCCAACTAGGACTGTGTCCAGTCAAATTAAAACCAGATAGCCAGATACATACAGAAATATTTCGATCAGAACACAAAAATATATAGAAAATGTCAGCACTATCGATGGCTCAGAATCCCAACTCCTTCCAGGAAAAGTCACAGTTTCAGATATCTTCAGTAAAAATTACTTATGGAAACTTGAATTTCACTGCATCAGATGTTGTACTATTTACAATCTTAGTCAGCTGAATTTAAATCCCTCGAAAACGATACGCAGATTTGGACAGAAGACATAACCAGTGCAGTGAACATCTGTTGGAGTGTCAAACTACCAAATCACCAAAGAAAATTCAGCCCAACCGTTTCTGCAAACACTGAAACTCCTATCTTCCTCTTGAGCTCTAGTTTATTTCCTGAATGACATAAAATTCCCCGACAGGCATCGTGATCGCCTAATTGGCCCGACGTTACGCGCACTACCGATTGGTACGGTGTTCTCAACATCATGAACAATTCAGAAAGCAAAACTACGAAAAACTAGACCACAGGTTGGCAACTCATAATGTTGTAAATAATACATAGAAAAGAACAGGAGACACGAATTTTACGTGAAAAATCCTTTCGAGAAAAACCACGAAGTACGAAGACAATATTACTCTATAAGAAAATATTTACAATTAAGCTCTTACTCTTCCTTATGAACTACATAGATATATTATAGTAGTATATAAAAGACTCCGTGTAGAGTACAATTATAAGTTAAAGTAGAAAACGAAATTGATATCATACGCAAACTCAATTCGTATCGCATTCAAACTCAACAATCTCCACCTTTAGACGAATTCCTCATGTAGCAAAAAAAATAAGGTCTCATCAAAACATATTAGCATAAACACCTTGTGTGCCGAACGCCTATAGTACTATTGAATGATACCAACTAAGTCTAAGTAAAACTCAAACTAAATGGTAGGGACTAACTTTATCATCATATCAATTGAATTATTATAAGTATTTATCTTGTTGACTTTAATGTCACATTGAGCGACGCGCCTCTAATATAATAATATTTGATGTGAATGTGCATCGTTCTCTCATAAAATATCTGATCCTTTGTAAGGCAAATAGCGCTTTGACTATCATAGAATATTTTAGTGCTAGTCGTACTTCCACATAGCTTATTAAACAAACCTCTTAGTCAAGCGCCTTCTTTGCAAGCTTCAAACATAACCATATACTCGGCTTCTGTATTGAACAAGGCAACAATAGTTTTCAGGTTTGCTTTCCAACTAACGACACATCCTCCAATAGTGAACATATAACTAATAAGAGATATTCTCTTATCCAAATCTTTAGCAAAATCTGAGTCCACATAACCAACGATTCCATCGTTTGTCTTCCCAAATTGTAAACAAGCATCAAATGTGCCCCGTAAGTATTTGCAAATCCATTGAACTGCTTTCCAATACTCTTTGTCAGGATTAGTCATATATTTACTAACAGTACTCAATAATTAAGATAAATTTGGACGAGAACATATCATGGTATACATAAGTGAACCAATTGCATTAGCATATGGAACTCTAGACACGTACCCAACTTCATCATCTGGCTGTGGACATGATGCTTAAGAAAGTTTGAAATATGCAGATAACGGAGTATTCAACAGTTTAGCCTTTTGCATGTTGAAATGACGAAGAACTTTATCAATATACCATTTTGGGATTATGTATAATTTTTCAAACCGTCTATCTCTGGTAATTTTTATACCAATAATCTTCTTAGCTACACCGAGATCCTTCATCTCAAATTCACTGCTCAATTGTGCCCTCAACTTTGAAATTTATGCGTTGTCTTTTGCAGCAATCAACGTATCATCAACATATAGGAGCAAATAAATAGTTGAGCCATTAACAGTCTTCAAATAACACAGCTATCATAATCGGATCTTTTGAAATCCTAAGAGATCATAAAAGAGTCAAATATCTTGTATCACTATCTAGGTGATTGCCTCAAACCATAAAGAAATTTCTTCAAATTGCAAATATAATTCTACTTTCTAAAAAAAAATCTTATAGTTTCTTCATATAAATGTCTTCCTCCAATTCCTAATGTAATACGTAGTTTTCACGTCCAATTGTTCATGCTCATAATCCTGCAAAACTACTATGCTGAGTAAAGTACGAATAGAACTATGCTTCACAACTGGGAGAAATATATGTGAAATCAATACCAGGAATTTGGTTGCATACTTTAGCAACGAGCCTTGTCTTGTACATAACCTCTTCGATTTGTGAAATTATTTCTTTGTTCTTAATGATCTATTTGCATCAAATAGTCTTCTTATCAATTAACAACTTGACAAGCTACCAAGTGTCATTCTTCACAAGAGGTTGTCATTTTTACAAGAGATTGCATATCATCATGCATGACAACCATCCATTTCTTTGAGTCACCAAAAGATATAGCATCTGAATAAGTGGTAGATTCTACAGTACCTTTAATTTCTTATGCCACATTCAAAGCATAAGCAAAATACCCATTCTTGATCCTTCTTCAAAGTATAAGCATCGCGGTTCGTTCAAGGTCACCACCCGGTATTTTAGGTATTTTAGCGAAGATACCAAAATACCCCTTCTTGGTCCTTCTCCAATGACCGAATCCAATTGTCGTGAAGCAATCCCATGCTTCATCACATGTAGGTCCATCAATGGCTCTCTTCATGTCGGCAAGTCTATCTCATCCGGCTCTCACTAGAACCACCATGGCACTTGCACCAACCCCTAAGCCACTTGATGCAACCCGTCGCACCAAACTTCTCGTTAAGTCGTTCTTGTCCATCTTCCTACATGCTTAAGTCCAACCACTTCACCCGGCATCTTTTATCGTTTTAGACCTTAGCTCTCCTAGTATAGACCTGATCGTCTTCTCTGTTGACCGTCATTGACTCCAAACCACCTACACAACAATAGACTAAAAATTTATTCCGGCATAAATTCTTCACAACCTGACTCGCATTAACCCAAACATACATCATGCAACACCTATGCACTGAACCCCATGACCTTGGAAAATCCCACAAAATGAACCGCTTCTCGGCGCATGAACAACTCTGGCCAGTCAGACCACCATCCATAGCCAGCCTGACCGCCGCCTGGCCAGTCAAACCTCCCCACCGTCCTGACCGACAACCAATGGTCGATCAGACCGCTTGGGACTTAGAAAATTTTCCTAAGTCTCAGACTTGCACTCTCTCTGAAAATTTCAATCTCTATCTAATTTTCCTCGAAACTACAATTTTGATGAGACAAGGTGCAAACACGTCCTCTCACCTTCCTACATATGTGATTTTTGGACAATTCTATAAATACCACTATTCAAATTTGGTCGATCTGATCACCGCATGTGGCGGTCGATACCAGACCTCAAGAGGTCGACCGCCACCAAGGTCGGTCGATCGCTTGACTTGACAAAGAGCGTGAATTTTCAAAACGATGGTTTTTTCAAATGCCTTGATACTATTACCAATTATTCAACACACTAAGATTAGAATCATATACTCATGATCTCCATAATTTGATAGATGAAGATGAATATGAGATAAGGTCTTACGATCTTATCTTTGCTTCTCCTCAAGTGACCATGTAGCGGGCATCTTGTTGATCCCCAATAAATTGTCATCCAAATCGAGTTGTGCAAGAATAGCCCGCACCTTGATTTTCTATAGAGAAAACCATATATCTCGATTTAGCAGCGGAAGATCATACTTTAAAGTCGCTAGGCAGAATAAATCTTGAATTTATTAGTACAAATCTGTGTATATCAAGCAATAAATTGCGACTTCCTTGGTACACCTTCTGTGTACGCGAAGAAAAGAAAGCAAAAAAAAAAAATCTTCTGTGCTTGTACTAGTGCTTGTGTTCAGTGCTTGTGCGTCTACCTTGCTCACCTCGATTGATGCGTCTTGGCTTTGGCCGATAGCTCTGCTCAGGGCGTGTAGCTGGCTTTCCTCGCGTTCGATGTGTATGGTCTTTGAACCGGTGCTGCTACTTTATCTGACAACAGTATTGTTTCTGAGATGACTTCCAGGCACGAATAAGCTTCGGTTTGTTGTTCGCTTCAGATTCGACGACTGCAGCCAGAGACGCCGAAACGACAGATCTTGAGCCGATGCGAAATTTTTTTGCGATCAGATCTTCTGTGCTCTGATACCACTTGCTGTAAATATTGCATATAAAAAATAGGAATGAAAGACACAAATTTTACGTGAAAAATCCTTTTGGGAAAACCACAGAGGTACGAAGGCAATATCACTATATGAGAAGATGTTTACAATGAAGCTATTGATTTTCCTTTAGAATACAAAGACATATTTATAGTGGTATATAAAAAACTCTGTATAAAAGTAGAAATATAAGTTGAAGTAGAAAACTCAATTCGTATCACTCAAACTCAACACAAAATTATTCTCCGCATGCCAACAGCGGAGAAAATTGAGTTGTGTGCGATAGGAACGTCACGGTTTTTTTTAGGTCAGAGCGGATTGCGATATTTCGAGCTCGGAGAATTGCAGAATCGCTTTAGCTAGTATTAGAGCTCGTGCAGAAAGGTACATATGTACATTGTGAGGGACCAAAGTGGTCAAGTATATGGCAAATCATTCCGGCCAATGTCCCTACGCACTAATGTTATCTTCTTCTCCCTCTTGTTCTTCTCCTTGACAGCTAGTAGACTTAAACACATTCTAAAACTAGGTACTTTTCACGTTTGGTCAGCTGTAGCTGTTCATCCAATACTTATTTGACGTCATAGTTTGAGAATTCTTTGGTTCACAGGGGACCGGACTAAAATAACTCTAGCTCTATCTAGAAAATCATGAAAGGTGAAAGATTGTTCTACCTGTTGAAACTCATTTGCTCTAGGTATTATCATGTGATCCAGTGTACCCAGCTAGATCCACATATTGATTTCTCAGGGAAAAGGCGGGCGAGAAATTGAGGCTTTTTCTAGCCTCGCTACAAACTATAACTTGCTAGATTCCCTCTACCCTATTTTAATTTTTCGATTGGGCGGCCACGAGCTGCGAATCTGACTGTTATATAGGGAACCTGGCAGTTAGACCATGCCAAGCGGCTAATACCTCCGATGATGGCCAGCAGGTGCTGCATATTCTTCTCCTCCACCATCAACGGAAATAGAGGGAATGAGAGGTGCAAGGAATGACTCAAAAGCTACCTTTGCAGATGCAGCATGTGGTGGTTACCTGCTAAGCATCACCATCATGCAGGCCATGGAAGAGAAAAGAAGCCATTGCTAGTTCCAAAGGAACATCTCAGGCTCTCCGCCATTCCAGTAGGCTACTAGACTGCCATAGTAGATTGGTAGTTAGTTCACCAAAAGCTTCAAATCAGATCATAATTAAGCAAGTGTGCCTGGACCGTCACTGTTCATGACTGATTAGCATCTCTGCCACCCTCAAGCTCGAGTCGTACACAAAGATTTTTGGGTATCTGGGGCGAATTTGGCTCGAGCCGGACCTGTTTGGGGCCTCATGGGCAGCGCTGTTCATCCCCAGGAATCTGACGCCTCCTCCGGCGTCCACCAGCGAAAGCGATCGAGTGTTGCAGCGCCGCTCGAGGATCCTAGCCGATGGTTCCATGTCGGTGGTCCATGGAGACTCGGGTCGTCCGCATCATCGGGCATACCGCAGAGGATGAACAGTCTTCTGCATTAGGAGAGTTTCTTAACCGTTCTGTTCAAAACCTAATTGATCAGCTCAAGTGCTACAGCGTCTATGCTACCTACAAATTCTTTCTTACAGTAAAATCGAGTATTGTGCTACAGTAAACCGCATCTCTATACAGTACCGTAGACAATCTGGATCCGACTGCTCGGTGCTGGGAGTGGTAACTGTGTGAAGAGGAGAAGGGAAAATATAGAACATAATTGTCAAAGAAAGAAATAGAAATCGATAAACAATCGCATGATATATCCAACATCCATCGTGCCGAGCTATTGCACCAGCCATATCCTATCGCTTTCTTTATGCCCCCACTTCCTCTGCACCAAAATCAGGTTCGTTCAGCGCTAGCGACAACCAGAAATGCTGTCGCTCTTGGTGGTGAATTAGTGATGCGTACCCAATGTACGAAATCCCATGCTCAAAACATGGCCAAAGGGCACATACACAATGTCGAAATTTCAGGCTTCAATCTTCTAGGTGAATTGGTTGGTGTGACGTGGTTGGCAGTCGATGCTTTCGCTAAATGAATCGTCAGCTCGGCATTATGTAAGAGCTGTTGATTCCCAGTTTCCCACTGAAGGGAGTTTTCAGGTACAGTTATGACTTATATTCTTAAACAGCACAGGAGATCATCAACGCAACCAAATGCTGAACCAAAAAAAAAATGACTTCTCGATCCCTATACACTCATATGATACTCCTAAGAAATACTAGAACCACTTAAACTCCTACCAGTTAGAACAGACAACCACCGGTGTCTTGTGTTGACTTGGATATTAGTTACATGACCAGCATGCATAACCCAAAGGGACCAAAGCCAAGCCAGCATGCTTTTGAGTCATTGACACAAACCAACCAACAAACCAATGCTCTGATCTGATCTACCAAAAGCACATTCCTCCAGTGGAGAGTGCCCTACTTCCACCCATCGTCCTAACCTCCAATGGCCAATTAACAACTAAGCAGAGCATTAGTTTAGGATATTACTATCTAATTAATATCCAGTACAGTTGATCAAGGCCCACTAGCTTCCTTGCCCTACTGATTTGTCCCCCACTCTTCCATTATGCTCCTCAACCCACGATAATAGAATCAGATTAGATTAGTGAGGTTAGATCTATATATAATCATGGAGTTTTTTTCTTCTCGTCTGGTGTGTTTTGACAACGAAATAGCAAAATCTAAACTCTATCCAGGCGAAATGGCAAAAATAATACCGCGGATGGATACGCAGGCGACATGTGTCGCTTGCAGTGTTACTGGGCACTTTAGGTCCTGCGGTGACAAGATAGCGTGCGTGGCAGGCAGCGCGGTAAGTTCGCAGCAGGTCACCTGCGGCGGTCTCGATTCGCGACAGGTCACCTTCCATGGTGGTGGGGTGCTATTTTTTGTCATTTTGTTCGCACGAGGGCTAGTTTTCTTATTTTATTAAAAAAAATACTAAATGAGCCAAAAAAAAAACTATATGATTACGTGGCAACCAAGCCGAGCTGAGCATGCATGGATAAAATCATTGACATGTGCACGAACCCATTCCTTATATTCAAAAGCCTTCAAACAAACCGGCCAGCATGGCCTCACCTCACCCCAAGCTCCCGCTTAAAGTTTACCCGCTGAGCTATCACATTAAAAGTAATGATCATTATCGCGCTAACATCTTCATCGGCAAAAAGAAAAAAAGGATGATCAGGTAAATTATGGCCTAGAGTAATGTGTAGAGCAAATCTATGGGTCGGGTCCCATGTAATAGCTTAGCGCATAAGAGTTCAGAGCTACGACCTAGGTAAGAGTAACCACAATTGTGCGAGAGATCACATGTTCGACTTCCAAGCGGATTTTCGAGAGAAGGCTAGCTGTATCAGGGCATGTTTGAAACACATGAATTCGAATAAATTCTATACAATTTGTGCTGATTGCAGTAAAATTTCAATGTTTCAAATAGGCACAGCACTGCTCCACTGGCCTACTTCAAGATGCAGCAGTCAGAGCACGGTCTTGATATGTCACAAAAACGGGAAAAAAAGGAACAAGAATATTCTCTATAAAGGATAGAGCCTTTTCTTTGTAGAAAATTATTATTAGTTATATAATCTGTTATATATGTTTTAGCTCGTACAAAATGCTAGAAAAAGACGTAGTGAAAATTAGCTACAAGTAAAGGCGTGTCTCATTACAATTACATGCTCTAATTAGAACAGTAAAGAAAGAAAAGGTTCGGTCAAGGAGAGCTTTGACCTACAGCCAGAGAGGTCTCTATTACGAAGCCGCCTCCTCAACTCTCCTCCCGGAGACCAAGCCAATCACGGTGGCCGGCGGCTGGCGGCTGATGCCGTGGTGTCGGGCCGTGTCGTGTCGATCACATGATGCTGCAGGAGTTGGGGTTCTCGTCGTCGAAGATGCGGTACGAGTCCTGCAGCGGCGGCGGCGGCGGCGGTGAGGAGTGCGTCCCGGGCGGGCTGTAGTAGTCATGGTAGTAGGACTCCGGCGCCGTGTGCGGGTATGGCATGTACAGGTAGGACGGCGACCACTGCTGCATTGGCTGCGGCTGCTGCACGGAGTACGCCGGCTGCGATGGTTGCTGCTGCACGGAGAAAGCCGGCTCCGGCCGCGGCGCGTAATACGACACGCTCGAGCTCGGCTGCGCCATGTGGTAGCTCAGCACCTGCTGCGGCGCGTAGTACGGATAGTATTCCTCGTGCGCGTGCTGCGCCGCCGGAGACAGGGACCTCTCCGCCGCAGCAGCAGCAGGCTCCTTCTCGCCGGCATCCTCGGGCTTGTTCTTCTTCTTGTTTGCCTCGTCCTCGTCATTACCAGTCTCCTTTGCGGCGACGGCGGCGGCTTCTTTCGCGGACTCGGGCGCCTCGCTGTCCCCGCCGTCCTTCTTTGCCTCGTCGCTTGGCTTTGCCTCTTCTTTCTCGGCCTTCTTCTCTGACTCTGTTTCCTTCTCTGCCTCCGGCTTCTTCTCCGAGCCCGCCGCTTCCTTCTCCGAGCTCTCGGCCTGAGGCCCCTTCACTGGCTGCTCCTCCGGCTTCTTGTCCGCTGCAGCATCATCCTTGCCGCCGCCCCCGGCCTGAGTGTCCGGCAGGGCCTCAGGCGCAGCCTCGGGTGGATGCCACGGCATGGCCTGCTTGCCGGACTTGTACAGCCTCCTGACGAGCGTGTCGGCGTCCACGGTGCCCGTCACCGTCACCTTGTTCTGCGCGCCGTCCACCGCCACGTTGTGCACGCCTAAAACCAAAACGACCACCACTCCATTAAGCCAAAAAAAAACACACAAACACACCCCAAAATGCAACGCAAATCCGCGCAGGAAGAAGAATAAGGAGGCCACGAGCGAAGCAGAGACACACCTTCGACGCTCTTGAGCACCTTCCTGACCTTCTTCTTGCAGCCCAGGCAGTGGATGGACACCCTCAGCACGAAGGTCTGCAAATCAAGAGGGTCACATCAGTAGCTGAATTCGCGCCTCCTCCCTTGGAATTCAGGCCATTCGAATTCTCGAGGGCGAAATGGTGTACCTGCACGGCCGGGGCCGCGGGCGCCGCTTCTCCTGACGCCATGGAGAGCGCTTTGGAGATTGGTCACCGTCGTCTACCTGCTTGGGGAGCAGAGGGGCTGGAATCTGTGGCTTTCAGGGCGTTGGGAGGGGAGGCCGCATCTGGGGTGCTCTACTTATAGTGCGACGGGGAAGAGGCGGATACGGGGTTGGTGTAGATGTAGAGCTACATAGATGATAGGTCACTGACACCTGGCCTGGGTGTATCTCGCGGACTGCAGTAGTAGTTGGCACAGAGGCGGAGGCGGAGGCGGCGGCGGCGGCGGGTAGTATCCTTTCCTCGCCAACAGCCGTCGAGAAAGAAAAAAAATCTACGGCAGCTGGTGCGAAATAGGTAAAACACTAACGAGGGCCTCTTTGAACGCGGGAACCAGCCCATGAAATTCCTAGGAACTTCGTGAGACAAAACATCCACTTTAACAACAAAAAAAATCACTCATTCGCTTAGGATCGAGGTAGCTTCCTGCATTTTTCTTATGTTTTTCGATACTCTGTTTTGCACTTACATCTATGATCTATCATTAAAACAAAGGCAAAAGAAGTCACCGTATTTGCTTTCAAAGTCTCAAAATTACCATATTAATCGTTGAAAAGAAATCTACACCGTCGATTATGATACGTCCAGTGCAAATCGAGCAGACATATGTTAGAGCTATTACAGTTGCATAAGAAACAAAATTCAACTTTCAATTATAGAGTTGTATAACAAATACTACTCTATTTTCAAATAAAAGCATATGTATTGTAATACTAATATCTAGCTGAGTTCCTATCAAATTCATGTGTGCTTTCATTCCTACGTTTCAAAGGGCCTCTAAAACCCCATTTGTAAGGAACTTTGTAGCATTGAATTTCTATGGGAAATTTTCCTGCAAATCCCTTTTGGAACAAAGGAATGGCTCTAAAAACATTATATAGGAATATTCTCTTTCCTATATATTTAAGAGGAAAACAAAAATTTGCCCATACCTCATGGGAATTTTACTTTGAGAATTCCAAGACAATCTCTCTCTTTCGCTCCCTCCTCTTGTCTTCAATTGAAGTTTCCTCTAAAAATTCTTGTTTTTTTTTTTTTGTAAATCATCCCAATACATGTCCGTACTCATTCCTATATTCTCAATTCCTATAGGGTTTGATTGTCCATGTCATCTCATTCCCGTGTTGCAAACAGGCCTTACATTGAAAATAATAGACCTTGTGCCCGTTTTTGGATCTCGTGGATAATAATAATAAAAAAACTACTTTGGGTAAGATCAGTTTTAATCTAGTATCAGGAAAATCTTGTTTGGTACTCATAATTAAAACCCGTATAACAGAAACTAGTTGTCCATAAACTCATAATTTTGAGTTTTAACCAAAACAAGTGGGAGTAGTTTTTAACAAAACGAGGATATCTTATCCTCATTTTTGCCAATGTATTTTTGGGCCGCGCACAAGTTGTGCTTTGCCGTAGCCAAAATTATGTTGTTGCACGCATCGAATCCCAACGGCCACGTACACGACTCGTCTACTACTATGCTACCATGGTGCATGCATTATGTGAACTTAATTGTTGTTTCCATTTCTACATGATAAATATTTTATAAATATTGAAGACACTTTTAAAACAAATAAAATAGCAAGATACCCACTAACAATCTATAAAAATACAGAGTAACTAAATAGGGTATGTATAGCTTAATCAAAATAATCTCAACTTAATTTTGGTTTCTATTTATGCACGGTAAATATGTTGTTTAAATTACAAAAATAGCAAGACACATATAAAATTTTTCTAAGAAATTCAGAGTAGGCACATAGGGTATGTAGAGCTGAATTAAAATATTCTGAACCTAATTTTTGTTTCATTTGTACACGGTAAATATTTTATAAATATTAGAGATACTTTTTAAACAAGAAAAGTGGCAAGAAACCAAGTAAAAATCTATTTAAAAAAATGCAGATTATCTAAATAGGGTACATAGAGCTTAATTAAAATAATCTTAACTTAATTTTGGTTTTCATTTGTGCATGGTAAATATTCAGTTAATACCAAAAATACTTTTTAAATTAGAGAAATAGCAAGACACCTCTAAAATTTTTCTAAGAAATCTAGAGTAGGTACGTAGGGCATGTAGAGCTGAATTAAAATATTATGAACTTAATTTTTGTTTTCATTTGTACACTTTAAATATTTTATAAATGCTATAGACACTTCTTAAACAAGAAAAGTAACAAGATATCTACTAAAAATGTATAAAAAATGCACAGTAGCTAAATAGGGTATGTAGAGCTTAATCAAAATAATCTCAACTTAATTTTGGTTTTCATTTGTGTATAGTAAATATTATGTTAATGCTGAAAATATTTTTTAAATTAGAAAAATAGCAAGACATCTCTAAAAATTCTCTAAGAAATGTAGAGTATGTATATAGGGTATGTAGAGCTAAATTAAAATATTGTGAACTTAATTATTATTTCTATTTGTACATGATAAATATTTTATAAATGCTGGAGACACTTTTTAAATAAGGAAAGTAGTAATATACCTATTAAAAATCTATAAAAATTATAGAGCAGCTAAATAGGGTATGTATCCCAACTTAATTTTGGTTTCATTCGTGCATTGTAAATAATTTGCAAACAAGAAAAATAGAAAGGTACCTATAAAAATTCTATGAAAATTCCAGAGTAGCTAAATAGGAAATGTAGACGTTAATTAAAATATTATGAACTTAATTTTACTTTCCATCTGTACACGACAAGATACTTCTAAAAATTTATATGTCGATACAGTTGTGTGCATATCAATTTCCTATGTGACGCTAATCATGCAATAATTGAATTAATTAGATATGTCACTTTTTATTACTTTTGTATATGTTTCATAATATTTACAATGTATGCACTAAATTTTCAGGTATGGTGGACCAGGAGACGTTGCGAAGTGGCCGTATGAGTTACTTGACACGGTCATTGACGCGCATCACCTTAGCCGCCTCAGTACCATCCTCCCCTAGTATAGTGAAGCGGTGATTGAGCTTGGCATGTTGTGGCTGCGCACGCCATTAGAGCATGGAGGATGGACCCATGTTGGGTTCCGAGGTACATTTAGTTGTGACCTTCGTGTACTCAATTGTAGTCTGACTAATTTGGGTGGACTCACGTTTGTTCTTAATCCTTTCGACGCAAGTTGAGAGCGGCAGGTCTCCTTCCACTAGCGAGGATGGTGGAGGCGACGTGGAAGGACGACCAGGACCGTGCGGGCGGTGGTCTTACGTCGAGGCGCTTTCCGTACGACCGGTGCCTCCTAACGGCACTAGTTGACCAGTAGAGGCTGGAGACGCACAAGTTCCACCTCCCATGAGGGGAGATGGCGCCGACGCTTCAGGACATGACATTCCTGACCGGGTTGCCCTATGTGGGCTTTCCCCTAGCGACGCACGACATCCCAGCCACATGGCGCACGGAGTTCCTCGCGAGGTTCCAGGGGGTGCTACCGCCCAACACTGGCTACAGGGAGTTCAGCAGCACCCACATGCCGTCGCTAAAGTGGATCTACCAGTTCTATGTAAGTTTTTATAACTCTTGTCCTTCCACTTCAATTGCTTTGTGCAACTTAGTGATGTGTATCTGTCTTCTTACAACTGGAACGACAGAGGATGCACCCTGAGTACACGGTGAGGAGCCACTTCTATGGTTGTTCAGGTAGGTGATGTTCCTACAGTCCCACGGCGACAACGTCGACATGCACATGATTCGGTACGCACGCGATCTAGCGAACTTGGAGGTGAAGGTGATCCAGCCGTACGCCTAGTGCCCAACGGTGCTGTGCACGACGTACCGCGCCCTGTGCGACGCATCCCACTGGGATCGGGACAAGTCCATCCGCTCTAGTTGCTCGCTACTTCTTCAATTGTGGTCATTCGAGCGTTTCTAGATCAGACGACCATAGCTGGACATGGAAGCCTACACTGTCGTCATGTACGCCGACGTGTACCAGCCGACCATGGGTACATTGTGGTGTCGCCGACGGGTAAGTTTTCTGAATATTTATTCTTTTTGTAATGTAATTTTTTGTGCTAATTTTATATTGTTCTATTCCACGGGTCACCTTCACTCCGATTACTACGCACGAGTCCTACCCAGACTACGATGCGATATTCGATCAGTTGATGGATGATCGCATCATCTAGACACCGTACACTCCCGACTGAATGTATGCATGCGCACCCCGAGCCCTGTCGAGCCTATGCACGCAAGACCACGCATACTGGTACACATGGAGGAGCTTGGTGCACGACGTCTTCATGGAGGAGTACCAATTGCACCTAGTGATGCGCTAGTTCGGTCTGCGACAGGAGGTCCCAGTACCCTGGGGGCAGCGGTTGGCGTTAAATGTCTATGGGTAAGTTAACATTTTATTTCTGTCGTACCATTTGCCTTACGCACCTACGAAATAATTGTTTTGTCTTCCACATGTACACTAGGAAGGGAGTACCTGCTATGACTTCTTCGACGGATAGGATGCTCCATTGGGTTCAGGGCTGGCTCCACGCTTTGGTGGACGTCGTCCAGGAAAATGCTCCTTACAACCCTGGGAAGTACGAGGGGGATATCGGATGGTACTCCAGTCGGACGAGGGTTCGTTGCGTCAGGGTCGTGGGCAACCCACCATAGCACGAGGCCCCGACGTCCGACATGTACCCCATCCAGCCAGACTTCGCATTCCATCGCGTGGTACGTATTGAACGGTTCATACATCTGATTTGCTTCGCAAGTTTTGTTTCTAACATTTTAATTATGTGTACATGTCGATCTACAATGGGAGATGCACGAGTTGGCGACTTCCGTGCGTCGTATGATGCCCGGTGAACGCTTCAGTATGACGGCGCAGGAGATTAGAGAGGTCATGAACCAGTTTATCGAGAAGACAAGGTGAGGCATCCAGCTAGCAGTTTGTCTTAGTCCGAGGGAGCTGGTGGACCCGCCTATGCGTGGATGGAGGTGAGCCACGGTGTGTCACGCCCCATGGCTCCTCACCCGAATGTGGCTGGCGGGTGCTTGTGGAACCATGCACGATCTCGGGAGTAGTCCAATGGCTTTGTTGGTTTGCAAAATCTCGCGTTTTGGGTTTTTGCTTCATTCAGAGGTCGATGAAACACCTACGACCTAAATTTGGTTGTTTATTTCAAACTCCACTAGTTTCTAATGACAATTTTCTTTGGCGACAGTCGACCGAGTTGGGAGCTACCGTTGGATCAGCGGCGCGGATATCGGTGCGAGTCTGGGAGGTTCCGATGTGATTCGGACAAGAGAGGCTTGGCGCCGATGAGAACCGCCGATCAACCTACACGTGGTGAAGCAGCGATTGCTTCAAGAGTTAATGTGTGTGGGTCCCATGTAAGAGACCCAAAAGGAAACCCTAGCTCTCTAGTATAAATAGGAAGGGAGAGGTGGAAAACTAAGCAAGCATTCATTTAGCCCCCTTCTTCCTTTTTCTAGGGTTTGGAGGAGAGGAGAGTGAACTAGGGTTTGGAGTGTGCTCATTGTTGAGCTCTTGCCCTCCTTGGTGGAGAGGCTTTGTAAGCATCTATTGTGAATGAACAATCTTGTGATGCTTAATTGAAAGATCATTTGCTCCCTTTGTGTTCTTCTCTCTTTTGGATGTTTTTGGTGCTTCCTTGATTCAAAGGTTCATGCTTGGTCTCTCGGACTACTTTATCTTGCTTTGATGTGTGGGATTACTCCTAGAGTCATCTAGATCATCAAGCCCCCACAAGCAAGTCTTGAATCAAGTTTTTCTCATTTCTAGGGTTTGAACACTTCTTTGTTAAAATCTCGAGAGATCGATTCTGCGAAGTGGATCTGAAGGATCGTCCCTAGAAATAGGTCTCTAATATCATTAGGGAGGTGTACTAGAAATTTGGTCAAGTTTTATTGGTTAAATCAAAAGTTGGATCAAATTTCGTTTTGATTTGGGTGGAGTTTTTCAAGATCGACTCTACCGGTCCGACCCTTTCAACGGCGGTTCGACCGCCGTATTCGCATCACCGGTTTGGCGGGTCGAACCGCCCACCGGTCCGACCAGCTGGTTGGTTGCTTGGTCGATCATTGATGACCGTCGGTCCGACCGCCGTGGTAGCCGGTCCGACCGCCGTGTCCGATGAAGAACATTGAGTTCTTTTCTCCTTTTGTGTCGTGTGCTTGAGGGGTTTATCAAAGTCAACACAAGGCTTTTGCAGTGCACATCTGAACTTCTTAGCTTTCATAGCTAACGGAGTAAAGTTCGTGTTGGTTTTGATTTAGGCGAGAAAGTTTTGAAAGCGCCTATTCACCCCTAGTCGCCTTCCGGTCCTACAAGTGGTATCAGAGCCGGTTAGCTCTTTTCTATAGATCTTAACCGGTCTTTGGAGCCATGGCGACTGAGCGATATTCAATCAGGCCACATGTTTTTGATGGAGTTGATTTTGCATATTGGAAGGCCCGAATGGAGGCCTACATCGAGGCTCAAGGGCACGCGATTTGGCTTAAGGTGAAAAACCCTTATGTCGTGCCAGCCGATGACAATTTGATCACTCCAGATGTGGAGAACAACAGCAGGGCTCGGAATTTTTTGATTCAAGGCCTTAGTCGATCGGAGTTTGAGCGTGTCGCTCATTTGCTGTCTGCTCATGAGATCCGCGACTCTTTGTGATTATCATGAAGGGTCCACTGCGATCAAGGAAGTGAGACAGAACCAGCTTAAGAAAGCATACTCCAAGATCGAGCAAAGACCTGGTGAATCTTTAGATGAGCTGTGGGGGAGATTTTCTAAAATTCTTCATGATCTCCGCGCTGTTGATCTTGTATTTTCTGAGTCTGAAAATGCACGCCAACTGTTGGGTGCTTTGGATGTGAAGGTCTGGGGGATGAAGATCACTGCCATCAATGACAACACTGTCATGAGTGAGCTTACCATGGATAAGCTTTACTCGAGGTTGAAGACGTATGAGATTGATTTCATCTCACGTCTCCCCACGACAGAGCCGATGGCTTTAGTGGTTGACAACTCTAAGGGTAGATATGCTGATTCTTTTAATGTTAGCTCATCTGGATTTTCTTTGTCTGCTTTGCATTCCTTGAGCGATGAGCAACTTGAGAGACTACCCGAGGATGACTTAGCCCTCCTATCCACAAAATTCACGAGAGCCTACAATAATGTGAGGAGTAGGAGGAGAGGTGGACCTATCACATGCTTTGAATGTGGTGAGCCAAACCACATTCGCTCTAGATGCCCCAAGCTGAAGGGCAAGGAGGAGAAGGAGTCACAAAGGCATCCTCAAGCGAGGGATGCTAAGTCCAAGAAGACAAACTATCGCAAGTTTGTCAGCCGAGTCCTTGAAGCTCTAGAGGATGTGAGCATGGAAGATGTGGACTCGGAGTCGGAGGACGACAAGAGTGACTCCCGTGGCAAGAAGAAGGCACGTGACTTCACTGGCATGTGCTTTATGGCTAAGAACACCACGACAAATGACTTCTCCAACAAATGAGGATCCTTTTAGTGATCCCGATGAGGTATGCCCTTCACTTCGACATGAAAAGGGCTTTAGTGCTTGTTGAACAAAAATTGCATAAGCAAGCTAAAGTGATCAAGAAACATGATACTATGATTGATAATTTGAACCTAGAAGTGGTTAGGCTCAAATCCATTAATCCTGATGATTTCTGTGATTCATGCCCTAGCTTGCTTAATGAATTGTCTAGCTTAAATGATGCTCATTCCTCTGTTGAAAAACAATTGAAAAATGCTCTTGTCGAACTAGAAGCTCTCAAGTCTAGTTCTGGTTGCATGGATGCCATTCCGCTTGCTGTGACTGCTTTAGATGTTATTCCTTTAAATTGCTCTAACTGTGCTTTGCTAGAAGTGAAACTGGATAGCTCTTTAAAAGAATTGCAAAAATTTGATGCTAGTCACACTTGTTCTCATTGTAAGAATAATCGAATTAAAATGCAAGAGATGACTGAAATGGTTGTTTATTCTAGAATTGCCTCTTGTGAAAATTGCCCTAAGCTTACAATTGAGATTGAAGCTTTAAACAAGACTCTTGAAGAGAAAGCTAAAATTGAAAGATCCATGTCTCTTACTGCTTCCAAGAAAGTCATTGATTCTTCCTCTTGTATGTTGCATGCTGAAATTGAAGCTGCTATTGGTAAGATACAAGAGGCTTTTAGAGTCAAATTTAAGGAGCAGTTGAATAGGATTAGAGAGTCCTATTGTGTGTCTTGTGAGGCTCGAAGTGGAAGTGGATCTTCTTAAGAGCAAACATGTTGAGGCAATCGATTCTAAAAAGTGCTCCAATTGTGGAGTTTTGGCAAAAGAGAACGATTACCTCAAAATGACTCTTGAGAAGTTTTCTAGTGGGAAAAAGAAGCTCAACTTGATTCTAGATCAATCCAAGGTGAGTGTGAAAAACAGTGGCCTAGGTTTTAAGTCCCTAGAGCTTTCCAAGAATCTTCCACCAAAGATTGCTAGAGTTGTGAAAAGTGGTTTGGTTGAGCAAGAACCTTCTTTGACTTCAAGGTTGTTCCTAAAGTCAGAGGTTACGCTCAATTTCTTTCTAGCAAGAAAGGTGCTTCTGTCTCACCAAGACGGACCCTCAAAAGGTCAAGTACCATTGCACCTTCTCGCAAGAAAGAGGGCCACACTGTTGAGTTTTGCTTAGGAGAGCAAAGATTGAGAGGAAAGAGAAAATGAGCATTTTGAGATCCATTAGAGGAGTCTCTTCTTGTTTGTAGTCTCTAGAGCAGTGACCTATTCAAATGTACCACATATAGGCCTAGGTTTGTAGAGAATTTTGTTGACTCTTCTAGTGGGTCCAGCAAGCATTTGATCTTGGATATCGTGAGGATAGACCACTGGTAGCACCTAGGCAGGGGAGTGCTCGGTCTTTTGGTAGATCGTTTTGGAGAGGTCCAGTGGTGCTCATGGGCGATCTTATGATTTTGTGCCTAATCATTTTCTCTTTGCTTCTTTTGCTATTCCTGTGCCTCATCCATCTCAAGATCGACTCCTAGAACCTTTATCTCAAATCCCAAGATCGAGGCATGGATGTTTTGAGGAATTTGCTCTTTTGCATTCATTGTATCATAATGCATTTTTATTTCAAATGTCTTGCATTGCATAATAAAAATTGTGGAGCTTTGATTACTATCCTTGTATGACTTGATTTCATTCTCTCTACCTTGTCATATCAAGTGTTAGTCTGCTAGACTTCTTTTATGGCTCTTCGTGTTTTAGCTTAGCTTTCTCCTTGCTAGCTTTATATCTGTGAGCAATTTGAATCAAATCATGTCTTGTTGGATCTTGTGTCTAGTTTTGCTCTAGTGATCCTCTTATGATTCTTGCCATGTCTTACAAACTGAATTGAGTCTTGAACTTATTTTGAGATGAAAATGAGCTTTTATCTTCTTAAGTCAAGCAAATGAAAAAAGATTTTCTGTGCGAAAAATCGATCTCACCAATCCTTTCTCATGAGACGCTTGCCATTGCACTAGGCATGAACTCAGGGGGAGTTTTGGATGACCTAGACCACTCTTTTAAGCTTATCGCTTGAGATGGTCGCGGCAAGGCTTGAGATCTAGCACAGTAAAAAAAGGAAGAGAAAGAAAAAGAAAAAATTGCCCAAAAAGGGCTAAGTGCTTGAGCTTTGCTTCAAAAGAATTCTCTTAATGCTCAAAATGCCTCAATTCCTGTTTTGAGTCTCTTTTTGCTTATAGACATGGCTTGACTCATTTTTGGTTGCTTTTAGTGAATCTATGACATTGAGCAACCTTTCATGGTCTTAATTCTGTTAATCTCAGATTTCTGCTATCTTGGTGTTAGCTTTGCAGTATATGTTTTGCCATGATTGAATATAGCTTCTACTCTTTATATGGTTTGGTATATGTCTTGTACTGTCTACATAGATAATGGTCATGGCTCCTTTTGCTAAATTTTAAATAAAGTCATTTCTTCATGCTCGTTCTTCTCTCATGCATCTTGATGAATTCATTGTCAAAGGGGGAGAAGGATTGAAGAAAATGCTGCTTTGGAGCTTTTGGTTCACATAAGGTTTCATGCATAAAAGAACACACACACACACAAAAAATTTTCTGTGAACCTTTTGAAAATTTGTGATCATAGTGAGTTGAGTCTCTGGGTTTTATTGCCTTTTTCTGATTTGAATTGCAATTCAAGAAGACTCACAATGATCAAAGGTCAAATAGAACATGTTGTCTTTCATATGGACCTTAGTGAGATTTTTGGCCATCTTCTGGAATTTGAATCCTTTTGTGCGTTCATTGCCTTATCTCACTTGCACTGCATACTATTCGAAGCCACTTGGTCGGTTCCTAAGCTTTTCTTGCTTATGGACCAAGTTGTGCCTTTATGCGAAAACGGCGATTTTAATTTTCATTTGAAAAACAACATTTTCTTGAAATTGCCAATGTGTTCATCAAGGGGAGATTGTGGATATCGTGAGGATATGTGCACGATCTCGGGATGATGAGTCAATTGGCAATGGCTTTGTTGGTTTGCAAAATCTCGCGTTTTGGTTTGCTTCATCTTTGTCGCACCACAAAGCGTCGGCCGGTGGTGTGTGGGCGGTCGATCGCCTGTGGGACTGTCGGATCAAGATCGTGGCTTGGTCGGACCTACCGACCTAAATTTGGATTTTGGGGCTAATCTAAAAATAGGTTGTGTAGGCAAGTGAGGAGTCTCTGGATGTGGTCCCATCATTTTTGAGCTTCAATCAAAAGTTCTATTCGATTGAAATTTCGAGAAGGTTTCGAATTTCTCGCTTGAATTTTGGCTAAGTCTTTGGACCGGTCCGACCAGATTGTGGAGCGGTCCGATCAAGATGAATCGGTCGGGACCGCCCTGAAGCTGGTCGGGACCGCAATACTGGAGGTGAGCCAAGTGTTGCATTGAGTTTGTTACGAGTGTGTTATTCTATGAACTTCAATGCTTTATTGTTGTATATTGCATTGCGGAATCGACGTGGGTCAAGTTGTGAAGAACTTGTTCTAAACGGTTTGTTTGTCTATTCATTGCATGCGGTGGTTTGCGAGTCAACGACGTCAGCGGTGAGTGGATCGGGACTACGCTTGGAGAGCTGAGGTCCAGAACGATCAGGGATACCGGGTGAGGTTGTGTGACTCAAGCATGGTGCAGAATGGACAAGATGGATCGAACGGGTGGTTCGATACAGCTGGTTGGATCAGGCGGTGCGGATATCGGTGCGAGTCTCTGGGAGGTTCCGATGTGATTCGGACAAGAGAGGCTTGGCGTCGATGAGAACCGCTGATCAACCTACACGTGGTGAAGCAGGCGATTGCTTCAAGAGTTAATTGTGTGTGGGCCCCATGTGTAAGAGACCCAAAAAGGAAAACCCTAGCTCTCTAGTATAAATAGGAAGGGGAGAGGTGGAAAACTAAGCAAGCATTCATTTAGCCCCCTTCTTCCTTTTTCTAGGGTTTGGAGGAGAGGAGAGTGAACTAGGGTTTGGAGTGTGCTCATTGTTGAGCTCTTGCCCTCCTTGGTGGAGAGGCTTTGTAAGCATCTATTGTGAATGAACAATCTTGTGATGCTTAATTGAAAGATCATTTGCTCCCTTTGTGTTCTTCTCTCTTTTGGATGTTTTTGGTGCTTCCTTGATTCAAAGGTTCATGCTTGGTCTCTCGGACTACTTTATCTTGCTTTGATGTGTGGGATTACTCCTAGAGTCATCTAGATCATCAAGCCCCCACAAGCAAGTCTTGAATCAAGTTTTTCTCCCAGGCCCCTGAACTTCTTACATAGCTGAGTAGGAGTACGTGGAGCGGTCCGCTACCTTCGTGCGACGTGGTATGCCTATCTTGTTTGCATGCACAACATAATATTTTATCATTTTCACCATGTTTACATGCATAACATATGGTTTCACAGCTCGTACAACCCTTTGGGACGAGGAGGTGGTGTCGCACGAGGAGTCACGCTCTGGGACTTTGAGTTCGAGTAGGGTGGTGGTGGGCCTTTGCACGGCGAGAGGAGCCAGGTCTCCGTGGGGCTTCACAGTTGCACGGTGAGACTGGAGCGAGCCAGTCGACGCAACACCCTCTCGCGACACCCCCTCAGGCTACTATGTTGGTAGGGTGCCTTGGCCCACGTGAGCCTTTGACCTACTCGATCCAGCACCCGCAGCTACCCCGGATGAGGCCAGGAGCTACACGTGGGGTACGCCCCAAGATGGCCTGCGAGTAGATATTAGTTCTTGTAAATACCAGTCGTGTTATGTAAATATAAATTTATGTACAACTTACATTATGCTAGTATTGTATTTCAGTACTATTTGTTCTTGTGTGTACATGTAACCATATGACGGAGTTAGCATCACGACACCCCACCTTTTCAGAGCTTAAAGACCGCACCGGGTCACACCACACATTGCCACTGTTGCAGACCAAGATGATAACACGCTTCGATGCTACCTTTTCACATCAAAAAGACCACACTCTGCCACGCCCCCTTTTCAAACCAAAAAGACTGTACCCGGTTACGCCACACAATACCACTTTTACAGACCGAGATGATAACACACTACGATACTATCTTTTCACACCAAAAAGATCACACTCTACCAAGCCCCCTTTTCAGACCGAAAAGATTGCATTATGTCACGCCACACTCTGTCACTTTTACAGACCGAGTTGATAATACACTGCGATGCTACCTTTTCAGACCGAAAAGTCAACACTCTGCCACGCCATATTTTCAGACCGAAAATAATGTACCACGACACGCCACAGACTACCACTTTTGTAGACCGACATGACAACACACTACATCGATACATTTGCAGACCGAAAAGACCACACTAACTTTTCAGACCGAAAATACCTAATATAAAAGGAGGGAGAAGAGAACTGGAAGAGAACACCACACCACCACACCCAATACTTTGCCAAAGGTTGGTTCACACAACTGAGAGGAAGGAGATGTGAGACTCGTCGGTGAACTCTACGCGAAGATGCTGTGGAAGCGCAAGTGGCTTGCCGAGAGGGTTAAACCCTACTTGGATTGTTCTACGAAGGATGCGTTGGTACCACCAGAGTTCTCACGCGCGCAATGTGTGTGTGAAGATCTAACTAAGATCATCTAGTGCACACACTCGGCAATGATCGTCCAAGCATACTACACGTGCGGAAACGTCCTCGTAAGCGAATCTTGCCCACACATAGATTTTCCACATCTTACATTCTATTCCACAAAATCCCTAACTACATCCGCGCATAATGGCAGTCGGAGATGCGATGCAACTTCTTCCAATGGATCAACGGCCCTGACATGTACGATAGAGCATTCATCGAGCAGAGTACATGTTGAATTATGCGATGTGAGCTGAGACCTTCAAACACTGGAAAACCTTACACATCTGACCCTATTGAAAAGGCACCAGAGGAGCCTAATAAAGCAGGGTGGTGGTGGAGGACACCCGAACAGGAAGTTGAGTACGACCAGGGCGAGCGCGCGACGTGCACAGGGAAGACTCCTACTAATGAGACCGGCGGCCGTCCTAACGCTCCCTGTCCCCCGGGCGCAGTCCGGATCGAAGAGGTTAGTTATGTTCAGTTTGCATCTTGATTACTAATTTGGCACTACATTGTGCTATCCTAACATCATTTAATCATTCAACCCATCTGGCAGAATATGGCCAACTTCAAGGCTGGCCACCGCCACGTGCAGTCCAGAGACAAGGGGAAGGGACTAACGGGCTATCAGGACTAATCGATTTCGTTCCAATCAACCTTTTTCATATTCTAAAAAGACACACATGTATCGTACGAGTATTTCGATTTGTTGATTCATGCATGTTGGAGTTTTTAATGTATGTAACCAAACCCAACGCGCCATGTAATTTGCAATTAAATTATGAAGTCTTTCAAACTGAAATCGTCTTTTCCAGATATTTTGACTATTAAATATTACATAATCTTTTCCCGGAGGATTCGGTTCTATGAACAATACAATCTGGACAACAACGCGGATGGCAACCTTAAACCCAATTTTTTAAAAATTTCGCTTCGAAGGGGGCTATTTGTGTTATTACGCCTCCAAACTCGTGTTCCCAATTGCGCCGCTAATCTCACATTTCCTACTTCACATTTTGTTATCTTCTCCAATTTTGTATTCTGAACTATGCGGACACTTTAAAGTATAAAAAAAACTTTGTGAAATACACTAAATCTTTAGGCTGAATTATCTACACATGAATTAAAATAAATTAAATATATGACCATTTCGCTATTCTAATTGGAACAGCGATTGGAAAATTTCTTCATTCCAAATGATGAGAGTGTCCTATTTTTGTAAAATTTTTAACTATTTTTTATAATTATTTTTTAAATTAATAGTGTTTTTTAAAAGAAAACACGTTTATGTTTCGAAGACGTCGTGAAAACTCGTATGTAAAAAATCCATCACATGTTTGATGAATTAGATTTTAGTCTAACAAATCGCAGCATCCATAGTACAGCTTTCTATATTTTCCTCGCGGTAGAATTTTTTCCCCTTGCTTTGCTTTGCTTTGCTTGCACCCCAATTGTATTTATAGCAGTACTGGTACGTCAAAAATATGGGCCCACGCCCCACTAGCACAGTACCGTGGTTACGTCAGCGCCGGTGGGGACCCCTGGAGAAGGACGTGGGCCGGGCCCATGGTCCACATTTGGCAGGACGATGTACAAAATGCGACCGCTGGAGGAGATGATCACGATGACATGCTTTTTTTTTTGAAGAAAAGTTTTGTTAAATTTTTTTGGGCCCTGTGATTTCGACAAGGGTCAAGTACTATACTATAGAGTAGCAGTAGTAGACAGTAGTACAGTGCTGCCATCAGTGCAAGAGAAGAAAAAGCTAGACAGATAGCTCATCTTCTTTTGCCTTTTTCCGGCGATTGCAATCCAATTCAGCGACGACCGCACCAGCGGCTCCGCGAGTTTTCGAGGTCAGCCTGGGTCGAGACCCGAGAGGGCGTTTTCGGTTTTCACGGCCGAGTGCTCAAGTTGCTCGAGAGAAACGAATACCACGGGGACGGGGACGGGGACGGGGACGGGGACCTTGGTGTATGTATCTCCTTGATCGGATAAACTTGTGAGAACCTGAAAAGTCAGAATAATCTAAAACAACGTTAATTGCTGATTAGTAGCAAGTAAAATTTCATCTAAACAAAAATAAAATGCAATCTCAGAATTTATTGTAATAACTATTCACATAAGATCAATATAAAAATTTATTATTTAAGTACATTACAAAACAGAATAATAAAATTCTTGCATGCATGTCGCGAAGCCTTTTCTTGTCCCTATATCGCCAGCCATCGAACCCTTTCCTCGACCAAATCAAATACCCACATTTACTGATTTACTTGAACAGTAGAAAATCCGAATTACAGTAGTCGAAACACCCTTTAGACCAAGGGTCTTTGGCGCAACAGTCACATGAGAGGAGAATGGGGTTAAAGCCTTGCACAGGAGGAGGGAGTGGATAAAGACATGCACAGGAGAGGACAGAGAGCACAGCCGAGCCAACCCCCCTTGTACAAACTCGGCATTCCCCTCCTCTGTTCCTCAGAGCCATCTCATCTCACGAGCAACACAACCGACCATATCCAGAGCCTTCCCTCGCCTACATCCATTCCCCCTGCACAAGACCCACTCCATCGCATACACAAAGCTCTGCCCAGCTCACTTTCAACAGGAGCACGAAGGAGGAAAGGAGCCAGAGAGCCAGCAGAAGGAGGAAGACCGGAGAGCAAGAACGACGTCGGCACCAACATCAACCTTGAGCCTTCGACGACCACCCCAACTGCCGACAGCCTCATCTCAAACACCACCGGCCACCACTGCCGACCATCGACCCCAAAACCGACCCAATCCCAACACCTCAGGTAAACTACTCTTGCATATTGAACACCCCTCCGAGCCGGTCGAGCCGGGACCTAGCCGAGACGGCACTGACCATCTGGCTGCGCTGGGAGCAAAAGGAGGCGACAACGGGCGCGCAGGGGTGCCAAAGGCACTGATGGCGGTAGGGCCTGGTGGCAGCAGTGTAGGGATAGCGGGAAGGCTACGATAGCACAAAATAAAAAATTTCGCACAACCAAGGAACCTCCGCTAGTAATAGATTACGAGATTACCGCTAGACGCGTCGACTCACAGCGGAAGTAGAGTCGTTGTAGCGAGTTGATGCAGTCGTAGTCCTACTCATGACACACCTTCTCCTTCGAGTGATTGTACTCGCCGCGCGTCCTCACCTCCCGCTCCTGTGACCGTCACGAGTTACGGATCGCCCTAGTGCTGATGCTTCCCAGCAACACCTCCAAGGTATCCACACATACGGGGCTGGAACATCACGCGCTGGAGTGCTAGCACCGGCAACGCGATTGAGGAAGGCGTGGCTATTAGGGTTTCGGAAGTTCTTCCAAAGATCATCCTCTGCTCTCACCCTATGCCACCGCCCCTCTTTATATAGGCATCCATGATGCGTCTTGACCTTGAGGCCCATTGGGAACTCGTGGCCTATACGAATTCGGATCACCATCCAAAACAGATCCCAGCCCTTTAAGTGTGCGACCCCATAGGTTCCTATGTAATCGGTTGAGACTCGGAAATTCTTTTTCGACCGCTAGTCGTTAGCGGTACCTAGCAGCACATAACGATTCCCGCACACACATAGAATATATCAGATGAACGTTAATGTAATATGATCTATGACCAGGTCCTCATCACTTACGACCAGTTCATATCTCGATACGACCAGGTTGTATTTGGTCACGACCAGTTCGTAACTCCTAACGGCTAGGTTCTTACCATTCTGTGATTACGTTCGACCAATCTACGACCAGCCCGTATCTCCATACGACTAGTCCGTAACTGATCGAACTAAGCGACCTACTCATGCATTCTCCCTTTGCCTCACGATGTCTGGTTGAACTCCAGGTGAGATGTGTGTCATCCATGGACTGTTCAATACTTTCTCGATCGAGTGTCGGATAACTTCATGTGGTCGACACTTCGACCACTAGTAGCATGGGCATGCACTTTCTTTATCCGATTACCACAAGGGGCCCAGAGACATCTCTCCTGTTATGTTAGGAGGGGAAAATCTCATCTCGACCAGTCACATCCCTCCGCATGTTTCATAGCATACCCGAAAGTTACTTTTATAACTACCCTGTTACGAGTAGCGTTTGGCAACCCCTAAAAGTGCTATTATACATGTAGAAAACCATACTGATATCAGGTCTAAGGATTTATGCATCATCATTACTTGAGACCAACTAATGACACATAGATTCATAACAGTCTCAATAGTGTCTCAATGATGGGTCTATCCAGCCCCATGTTCTCTAACATGTGCTCACATTATTGATTTAATATCCCTATATCCATGACCGGTGAAACATGATCATCAATCAATACATGTGCTAGTCATAGAGTCACTGGTGTTCCGACCTGTGACCTCTGACCAGAGATACATTTAGAATGACATCATATAAGTTAAAGAGTTCCACCAACAAGTCACATACTTATTGATCTATAGCTGATGATTCATTCAAGGAATACAATAACATATCATAAAAAATATGAACATAATGAAATATCATCATCTCTGTGATTGCCTATAGGGCATATTTCCAACAAGCAGCAAGAAGGAGGCGTCGTCAGAGGGAGAAGTCAGCCGGAGGAGCGCCATGGGTTCGGGTTGGCGAGCGGCGATGGAGCCGGAGCCGGAAGGAACGAGGGTGAACCAGGAGACGACTGGGAGCCAGGCGGGCGCAAAGCTGGAGATGCTGGGCGCCGGATCGAGTGGAGCCGGAGGCAGCGGCAAGGCGGCCGACGGCGACGGTAGGCGAAAGGAAGGCGACGCCATGGGGAGAACTGGAGGGGGAGGAGTGAATTTGGGGGAGGATGAGAAAGAAGTGTGGAGAGACTGTGTGGGTGTCGGTCGGCATTGCTACAAAGGACGAACCAGCACCGACAGGAGTAACTGATCAAAGATTCGTCGACGCCGACCTTTCCTACAACTCGAAAGGTAAGCTATTCTATTGAACATAAACATAGTTATATTAAATGTAAACCGTATATTGTTGTATCATATACTTATTGCATCAAAACTATTTCTCAAAATCAAATTAAATAATTGAGATGGAGATAAAAGAAGAAAAGAAAAGAGATGAAAGAGAGGAAGAAATGAGAATTACTAGTTTAGTACAGGGGGCCTGGGCAGGGGAAATGCGACAATGATGATAATGAGGTAAGAGGTGGGACCCCTTTACATATGGTTAAAATATAAGGACCAACAAAACTCTTACTCGGCCAGAGGCCGTAAATTCAGTGCTAACCATTTTCTTGTTTCGGTGGGCAGAAAAGGTTACCATGTTACGTGATTATGTTATCCACAACGGGTCACACTGGAGTGTTGGGCACGGAAGTGAGCCGTCCCAAGGTGGAATATTGGGCACGGACGAGAGCCGCCCCAACCAACATTACTGGAACTTGATGGATGACGAGGTCAACACCATGACTAAATCAGCATCGACGGAAAGTAATGGGTGGAAAGTTAATCACGTAACTTGAAAAACATTCTGTGTTCTGAACTTGAACCCGCATCAAAGGAAATGCTGGGGACCTGGCTAATTTAGAGTTCAGAATAGCTATGGGTAAAATGGTACAAGCCCGCGCAGTGCTATAAAAATCATGAATTCATGTTAGCCTCCTGGATTGGAGTCTACGGGAACCGCCAGGGGTCTATCTTCTCTCCGAGTGACAAGTAGTGTTTTCAGTATTAAAATCTGCCACTTAATATTTTAACGAGTTGTTATTTTTTTTAAAAAAAGAGATGATATAGGAAATGTGATAATGAACAGAGATAAGCCATGCAGTGTATCTTTTGCTATTAATGCTTGTTGAGTACTTTTATACTCAACCTTGTTAGTATTTTCCTTTGTAGATCCTAGTCCGGCCGGGAATTATCCCGAGTGGGACGAGGGATATGCAGGTGTCGAAGAGGCTGTAGGAGGCGAAGACGCTGACTACAAAGACCAGGGTGAGATGAGCAACTTTTCAATGAATGGGGCGAGTAAAAGATTGACGAAGCAGGGAAGGCAAGCAAAAGGGTACTTGGTCACATTTTTGCCGTTGTAAATTACTATTTGTAAGAACTATAGTTTTGCGTGGTTAATTGGAATAAAAAGTACAATTTCTATTTTATTATTCTGCTGCGTGATAACACGGGGGCGTCCCAAAGCTGTCGACTTCTTGGTTTCTTGTCTCCTTGGAGTAGCTAGGCACGCATGATGAGTTGATGATCAGCTAGCCTGCGTAATTCAGATGTTTATTGGCTGTAAGTAGGAGTGTTACGCACTCATCGGCCTGTCTGTACGTACGGAGCTTGCACTTTTCATCGGCCTGCTTTCTCGTGGATTCCATGGGCGAGTACGTACGTGTGTGCAGGATATGTAGATATGGCTCGGTGTATGTTAATTGGACGAGTTATGTTTTGCGAGCCTAGGGTGGGTCACTGCTATCGCTATGCTACGAAGGGCAAGCCTGACTGCGAGCTGTGGAGGCACAGAATTCAGGCTTGTTTCGTAGCGGGCCGGAGACGGGAGAGACCGGCACGCCTCCCTCTCCCTGCATTCATTTACGAAGGACCAGCTGATGACAGGTCGTACTGGTGTGGTGCCACTATATACAAAGCAGTTCCAATCGAGGACGAACCTACTCAATCATGCGTGCACGGCGCGTCCCTCCGGATCGGGTTTATTGGGATTTCAGCTTATCGCTGGTTGTAATATGTGCCGGCCGTTGGAGTGTTGGGCCTGGCACGCCAGGTCAGAAATCAACGGTCACCGCGACACGGCGAGAGAAGTGGCGGGGGGCGGAGTCGGGAACATCTTTACTGTTATATCCATATCAACCGATCTAAGTTACTAGATTGGATCAGTAATAGATTCAATGTACTACTATCATATATTAAGTATATGCGACCGATCTAGATTAAAAATTACGTAAGATGGTTCTGATACCACTGAAGGGATAAGGGTAGGCTACACCAACTGAAAATTCAAAAATTATACAACATAAAATAGAATATCGTGCAAGCAAGAGATCATAGATCGTTACTACTAGACGCGCAGTGCAGCGGAAAAAGAGTTGGAGTAGCATGATCCAACGTAGAACATGTTCATGTAGTGGTCGTAGTCGACCGTCCAGCATCCTCGATGTCGATCGTCTCCAACAACAAACTTTGACCTTCCTCACGAAGATCGTGGAATGTCCTTGAGCACAATAGCAACCGCAGAAGCGCATCTACGGTATCCACACGTCTAGGGGTGGAACGCCGTACGCCCGTGTGTTAGCACCAACTCGCACGGCAGGGTCTCCGAGAAGATAACGGCTACGGTTTCGGTGGAGCAACTCATGTCCTATGTTCTTTTCCTCGTGCATTTCCTTATATAGAGCTTAAGACAGATCCTATTCGAACTCATTTGTTCCAACCTGTTAAGTGTGTGACCCTGTATGTTCATGCGTAATCGGTTGTGACTCAAAAACCTTTTTCAACCACGAGTCATTAGCGGTTCCTAACAGGACATAACGATTCCCGAACATACATAAATTATATCGGATGAACCTTAATACAATATGATCAACGACCGGGTCCTAATTACTTACGACCAGCTCGTATATCTATACGACTAGTTCATATTTACTCAAGACCGGTTCGTAACTCCTTACGACCAGTTAGTGATTATGTTCGACCAATTTACGGCTAACTCGTATATCTATACGACCAGTCAGTATCTAATCGAACCAAACGACCTACTCGTGTATTCTCCCTTTGCCTCACGATATATGGTTGAACTCAAAGTGAAATATTTTGTCATCCATGTATTGTTCAGTACTTTCTCGATCAAGTGATGGATAACTTCATGAAACGTACGTACAGACAGGCCGATGAGTGCGTAACACTCCTATTTGTAGCCAATAAACATCTGAATTATGCAGGCAAGTGGCATGACCATACACTTTCTTTAACCGACCATATCGAGGGCCCCGGAGATATCTCTCCTGTTATGTTAGGAGTGATAAATCCTATATCTGACCAGTCACATCCTCCGCATATTTCATAGCATATCCAAAAGCTACCTTTATAGCTACTCAGTTACAGAGTAGTGTTTGGCAACCCCTAAATACACTAGTACGCATATTGGAAACCAAGTTGATTTCAGGTCTAAGGATTATACATCATCATTGCTTGAGACCAATTGATAACACATGAAATTATAACAATCTCAATAGTGTCTCGAGGTGGGGGTTAATCCAACACCATGTTCTCTAACATGTGTTCACATTATTGATTCGATATCCATATATCCATGACCGTGAAACACGGTCATCAATCGATACATGTGTTGGTCGATAAGTCACTAGTGTTCCGACTAGCAGTGATATCCGACCAAGGATACATTTAGAATGACATCACATAAGATAAATAGCTTCACTAATAAGTCACATACTTGTTGATCTTTGTAACTGATAATTCAATAAAGGAACATAATAACATTTATTGTATAACTCATAAACATAGGCGTGATATAATTATATCTACGATTGTCTCTATGGCATATCATTAACAATACCTTATATATATTGATTTTCTAATTTTTCATATATATATATATATATATATATATATATATATATATATATATATGATTTATGATAAGATTTTAAGTTGTCTCGGCTAATCACAGAAAAGAAGAAAGAGAGCTGGTTAGCCTTGCCCTCGATCGATCGCTATCGGCATTGTTTCACCACGTCGGATGGGGGCTCCACGTCGTGTCCCACTCGTGTACCCGCCACGTGGAAAGGCAGGCAAGCAGCGACGGTTTTGGCGGCAAGGCCCACGCACTCGTCCTAACTAAGGATCCGTGCTATTTTCAGGGAGTAGATAGATCGAACACGCAACCACCTGTCGTCCTTGCTCTTTTTTCTCAAAATAAATAAATAAATAAATAATCCTTGCTCTTACCATCTGCATCTCAAAAATGCTAATCACCTGCTGCCTTAAGAAACCAAGCCATGAAGACGCACGCCCATGTGCAAGCCTCGGCGAAACCCGGGCATGCATAAAGGAAAACTTCCCTAGTGGCGCGTGCTAAGGAGGCGTACTGCGGCCCAATACCTGAATTGTTCTTTCTATATCTACGCGAGGTTGGTTCACCTAGCCGACCTTTGCACTTAGAAAACCGCCGAATTTGAAGAAGAGAGCGCAGGATAACATTAACAAGTCGATCGGGATGCGACACGTAGCGGAAGACGCCGAAAGGCGGCGGCGATCGAGGCTGGCAGCGCAGACGTACGTACTCGCGTCAAGTGTTGCGTACGTGCAGGCGGCTAAAGCTGTTCCTCGACTCAAGCTTTGTCCGTCCGATACGGCCCCGGCCGATTATTTTTCTGTCCTACGTACAGGAATTCCGTTGCCGCCGACGACTTTGTGCATGGTTTCGGTTCGTGCATGGCGACACTGCGTATGTCATCTGACTGCTTTCTGAGCTTTGTAGGTATTGCCGTGTCAAAGCCACATCATCGCCATACATGTACAGCGGCGCAGCATGGGCGGCACTGATCACCTCTCACTACTAAAAAAAAAGTATATCACAGACGATCCAAAACCGTTATCAATAACAGTTTTTGAATTGTCTGTATTTTAAGTTAATGATAATAGTTAGTTATCACAGACGATTTTTGAACCGCCTATGGTAAGGCTCAACACATACGGTTTTTAATTGAAATCATCTGTGAAGACTACTATCACAAACGGTTTAAACCAAGAACCGTCTGTGATACGTAGTATACCACATACCATTCTATTTACTAACCGTCTGTGATATCCTACGTATTACAGACGGTTGATATGAAGATATCACAGACGGTTAGTAAATAGAACAGTCTGTGGTATACTACGTATCACAGACTGTTTTTGGTTGAAACCGTCTGTGATAGTGGCCCTTCACATACAGTTTTTTGTTGAAATCGTTCCCAGACAATTCCAAAAAAAAAATTGTCTACGATAATATTTTTATACCTAATTTTTTTTTTGATTTTTGGCTAACCTCAGGACTTGCTAGCCATGCCCTCTGAAAATTACTAAGCAGAAAACAGATACATCACAGATGAATCAATTGTTGACAACTCAAAGTGATCGTTTAAAACTTAAAATCAATTATAAAAGATTATGTTTAAGTATTGTCGCTAGATTTACAATTGAATTACAACTACTCAAAGTAATCAATTACAATTGAATCAATAGTTTCAAAGTCGTTCAGCGGTGTCGACGGAGTGAAACTCTCCGTCCGCGTTAACGATCTCCGTCTAGCTTGATGAAGATGCAGAGCGCCCCTCGAACCTCCGAGACCTCTTTCATAATGAGTGCATCTAAATCTATGTTCAAGCCCTGTCGCTGGAAGGAGTAAAGTAGTAAGCATATATATATTTACATTTATAATTAGAAAATAATTATTACGAGATTGACAAACCTCATGATCTTTCATCTTAGCACTCATCATTTGCCGCATATGATGGCAAACGTAGAATGCACATAGGTGATCTTGTTTTTACTAGCGGCATTGCAAAAAATAGAATTACATATATAGATATAGTCAGTTCGAGAAGTATTATTACAAAGTATGATATATGATTATTGTATTGTAGCGTGTACCGAAAATCGCATCCTGTATTGCAGCGTGGTGTTCGATCCGTTGTACGGCCATCCCTCGACAACATAGGTGATGAACAACCCGCATGATTCCAAAAAGTTATCCTTAACCATTTGAAAAGAAGGAAGACTACAATAGAGTTATGTACGGAGGAAATGAGCATACCTGTCGAGTATTCCTTTCACAAGGGTAAAGTCGTAGTTTTTGTTGAGTAGGGAATCAAGGTATATTACCTTGTTCCTCTTGGTATAATGACTAAAATAATCCAGTGGTAACCTACACATGTATGCGCTATAGTCATAAACCTAAGTTCGTGATGCGTATAAAGTACAAATGAAATTTGTATAGCAAGTAGTAAAGCACTTACTTCTGGTTGTAGGGTACCATTATGTAGTACTTGTCGTGCTGAGCAAGCAATCCCATCGTTATGTATTTCACGACGTAGGATGCGTCTTGGTTGATGGTTTGCTCAGAGATCACATGTGGGTCGAGGAAACCCATCGATTCTTTCCATCGACGGACATTTTTCATCATGTATCTATACATAAGCAATGAGTTGTGATATTTATCAGTATTATGTGAGTGTAGAACTTGATTGTACACACCTACAGTGTCCAGCATCGTAGAAGTGAGGCATCGAGAGCAGTGAGGTTGAATAGGTCGAATAAGTCATCGAAGCCCACGACGAAGTGGCCCGGCTCGTGGAAGAAATGCTCCTTCGTGTTTTTGACGGTGATTCCAGTATCGTACCCCATCTCTTGGATCTTCCACATGTACAAGACATGTAAGGATTGACAAGCTACTCCAGCACGGGCTAGCACCGTGTCGGGGTCCAACAGACTTCCGAGGGGGTAATTCCCGGGCTTAGGAGTTTGTAAGATCGAGGTGACCGACTAGAGGGGGTGAACAGGCGGTTTTAAAAATCTTTAGCTCTAAAACCAATATATAATGTGGAAGCTAATAAAAAATTAGTTTTGCGCAATTAAAACCTAAATCAACTAGGCTTACATAAGTGCACCAACAATATGAACACAATACAATGAGAGCAATCATACAATGATATATAAGCAATTAAAGCATTTAATGTAAATTGCTCAAAGTAAAGTACAAGACAAACCAAGATGACACAATTATGTTTTACCGTGGTGTTCGGAGACTTGCCGGTCTCCCCTAATCCACGTTGAGGTAAGCCCAAACAAATTGGACCGGCCCCACAAATCACCAGGCACGACGCCTCCATGCCGTCTAGGTGTCGGCAAACACCAAGAGTAACAAGACTCAACTTTCACTTGAACTAATCAAGTGTCTATGCTCAGTGGATACACAATCCACTACCTAAGGCAACACATGCACTTATGGTTTGCTCTCAAATCTCACTAAGTGCAACACATGTACAAAAGAGAAGAAAATATTGCTCCTAGCTTAAAGGGCTGAGTATAGCACTCACAATAAAACCAGCAACCATCCTCAACCGGCAAGGTGAGTATTTATAGCCCACACTCAAAAACTAGCTGTTGGGGGAAAGATTCTCTCGAATCTGTGCAGAGCCGGTCTGACCACCAACTAATGGCCGGTCGGACCGCCCATGCCCCAACGGCTATAAAACTAGCCGTTGGGCCTTCGGCCGGTCGGACCGTCGACCGCCAACTAATGGCCGGTCTGACCGCCGCTAAATCGGTCAGAACGCCAAGGCTGGCCGGTCCGACCGCCCGAGGCAAATCACCCCGCACCAAAATGGTGCTTCTCTGGAATAAACGTACTGCAAACGCACCGGTACTTCCACACACCGGTAGTTCCGTTTATCAACGGCGGAACTACCGCACAGAGAATCAACTCAAAGGTAAATCGATCCGACCGCCCAACACATGGCGGTTCGACCGTTTTGGCACCGGTCAGACCGGTGACCACTGGCGGTCTGACCGCCAGACCACAGAGGCCAAACACATTGGCTTCGTTTCAAATGGCAAAACACATTCGCCCATTTGAGTGCATTTCCTACAAGGTTTCAAAGATGATATTCTCAGCAGGTTACAAAACACATTTGCTAACCTTTAGAATACTCATCACAAGGAATAAGGTACATGGACTTACACCATTGCAAAACACATTTGCAAACTTAAGTCACATGCTACAAGAAATCAAACATGAGCATCAACTATTTACAAAATACATTCGCAAATAACAGCAACATACCACAAGGCTAAGGTGCATGGACTTCAACCATTTGCAAACTATAGTCCCATACTACAAAGATTAAATGCATGAGCATCAATTATTTATAAAACACATTTGCAAATAATAACTCCATGCATAGATGAGCTAGAGCAAACATAATGAGCTATCAACACATGACTAACTCATGCTACTAGTTAAGACCCCTCTTAATAGTACGGCAATCCTATACTAGCAATCCGGTCTACCAACCAAACACCAAGACCGGTAAAAGACTAGGAACACATCCTTACCCCTAACTAGTCATACCTTTGCCTTGCATCTTCTTGAAGCTTGATGACGCACATCAACACTCTAAGTCCGAGTCCTTGACTTTGATAATCATCAACACATGATGATTTTCTTCACTTCGGGATCTTGTCTTGAACATCATCAATACATGATAATTTCTTCATCCCGAGTCTTGACATGCATCAACAAATGAAACATACATTCACTTGACCTCCATCAACACACGATGGGTCTTCTCTTTGAACATCATCGACACACGATGATTTTCTTTTTCTTCAAACTCTTCATATGCATCAACACATGATGCATTCTTTACTTGAATCTTGACTTGATGATCAACTCATGATCATCCTAAGTCTTCATCATCCTGGAACATAACCTATACATCCAAGTCATAGAAAATGTTAGTTCCACAATATGATTATCATTAATTACCACATCATAACATTAACTCATAATGTCTGGACAAGATACTTCAATCTTTCCCTCTTTGGTAATTGATGATAACAATTTCAATTGCACATAAATTGAATTGATAAAAATAACATGATATGAGTATATATTAACTGCACAAGTTATATATACTCAAACATGAGTATGTGAGAACTACACAAATTCTACATACTCAAAACATGAGTATACGCGAACTACACAAGTTCTATATACTCAAAACATAAGTATACAAAAACTACACAAGTTTTGTATACTCAAATGGATATGCTTCAAAGTAAAGATCCCAAATATATGTGAAAATAGAATATGGATCAATACTAATGAAACCACAAAATATAGCATGAACTTCCCGAAATGTGTGCATACACAAATATGTAAAGAAAACATATGCACATATTCAAGATATACTTATGGTGGAGTTCAACCTATATTTTGGATCCGAGGAATGCAACATTATATAAGAGTGTGTGGATATCATGGAGATATGCTCCAGATCTTAGGATGATGTGACAATTGGCAAAAAAGTGAGCGTGCTTCTATTCACCCCCATCTAGTCGCCTTTTCGGTCCAACAGAGTGTAAGTCGAATGCATACCTCGTTGAATTTCACCTTTATATCCAAATGAGACTACCACTAGATATATCAATAGAAATGTTAGTCCCACAATTAGATTTGTCATTAATCACCAAAACACTCGATTAACTCATAATGACGGGTCTAGATTCTTCAGAGGTGCCTCAATGTTCTTCATTCGCACAAAGGCGTCCCATATATCCCGCGATAAGAATTGATACTTCGTGAAGGGCGTTCGACCCGTGTTCACGTACTTCGTGACAAGCGTGCTCTTAAAGTCCTCCACGCGTGTCTCATGGTGAGCAATGCCTGCCATTGCACGTGTGTCTGGTCTACTTCTGGGATAATGAACGGGCCCAAAATTTCAGTCCACGACTGGCCTCTCTCTACATCCGTCATAGACTTCCAAATTGGTGTGTTGATGGGGACCTGTTCCCTTCCAAGTACCCCGCAGATGGTCCGGAATCTCGCCGCTACTTTCTTGAGACTCAGAGGAATCCCAACATTACTGACCTCCGTGATAGCCATTTGGCCCGCGGACAATTTCAATATTCCTCTGCCATCTCGCTTACGTGCCACTTTGATCGGATATCCAAACGCATTCGGTGACATCGATTACGGCGGCGAAGACGGTGCCTCTACATCTCGCTTACTTGCTATCTATATAAGCTACCAACGCAATGAACTAAAATTTCATGGATTGCAAGTTGATATTTTATACAGAAAAAAAGAAGTTACCCAACCAATTAACTAAAATTGCCTTGTAAACACATTAATTACATAAACAAATAGAAGTTACCCATTGAACTTAAATATAGGATATGTAGTAAAGGAAATATATGACATTGCACAAAAAGCTCCAAAGGAACCGTTTATGATGAGGCGTCTTCTATAACATGTTTTGTAGTATTACCGGTATGTTTGTCTTTGTTGGTTCATACATGCTGAGATTTCTGGTCACGGGTTGTCTCTGGCCATGATAAATATGGCACGACTATATCTATACATTGCAAGTCCTTAAAGTAATCAATATAGCTTAATAATGAGCATGGATATGATATGCTCAGTATTTATCCACATGAACCTGGTGAACCTGGTGACAAGTCCATGTCCATAACACAACTCCAAATCATTTGATTGAAAATTCATTTGACTTCAAAAATTCATATCTAATGCAACTCAACTCTAAATCAAGTGAAACCAATTTTGATACTCCACATTACAATGAAGTCCACATTGTCATCAATACCAGAGATGACAAGTACATAACACATGATAATTCCACGTTGATATCAAATTACAATGGAATAAATTCTTAATTAAAATATAGTCCTTCGTGATGATCAACACGCATATAGCTAGCTTCTTCACTTGGTTCTTCCTCGAGCCTGATGTCGTCTTCGAAAGAAGGCAACTCGTCAAATTGGTTATACTCTTCCTCATCCACGACATTCTCAACTCCGACAATCCTTATTTTTCCATGAAGAACTACGTGGCGGTTTTTATTTACCGGGTCCGTTACATAAAAGACTTGAACAACTTGCTTATCGAGTACGAATGGATCGTCCTTGTATCCAGCACATTTGAGGTCCACAGTAGTGACGCCGTACTTGTCGACCTTCACGCCCTGAGGAAGTTTAACCTAATGGCATCGAAACAGGGGGATCTTGAAAAGTACGTAATCGAGCTCCCAAATCTCCTCTACGAACACATAGTAGTAGTTCAACCCACGTGCCCTGGTGGTATTGAACTGCTCGTGAAACGCATCTATGTGGACACCGCTGTTCTGGACTGTGCTCTTCCGATCCTGAGCTGTCGTATAAAATGTGTACCCATTTATGTCGTATCATTGCCATGTCACAACTGTAAATTTTGGCCCTTTTGCCAACCATAGCAGCGTATCATCACTTGATAACCTTCCAGTGAATCGCACCTTTAACCATTCGTTGAACCGACGGTTGTGCTTTCTTGTGATCCAAACCTCTGACTGGTCTAGATTCTGTTGGCGTATCATGTCTTTGTGCTTGTCGATGTGCGGGGACACTTGGGTCATGTGTTGTAAGACCGTCAAATGGGCTTACGTGTACGTATCTAGATCGGCAGTGATTGCTTTCCTTCCGATGGTTTCGATACACTCCAGTCTCCCCACATGAAGAGATAGAGGCACACATATCGGTTCCACCCGAGCCATGTAGTCGATGCAGAACTCAATGACCTCTTCGGTTGCATAACCTTCGATGATGCTGCCCTCCGATTGAGATCGATTCCATACGTAGGACTTGAGAATTCCCATGTATCTCTCGAACGGGTACATATAACGTAGGAACACAGGGCCACATATCTTTATCTCTTTCACAAGGTGAACAATGAGATGGACCATGATATCGAAAAACAACGGAGGGAAATACATTTCAAGATGACATAGAGTCATCACCACCTCGTCCTGAGCAATTGAGTTAAAGAAATAACACAACCTAAAGATTGCCACTCGGATCTTGTTCGGCAAGATACTCCTAATTACAACAGGAAGCATTTGTGTCATCAGCACATGACAATCATGAGACTTCATACCAATTAATTTCAAATCTTCTATGGAAACAAGTTTATTAATAGTGGCAGAGTAACGGACGGAACTTTCACACCATGCAAGCTTTGGCACAATTCATTTCTCTCGACCTTGGACAAAGTGTAGCAAGCTGGGGGAAGGTACGTTCGTCCTTTATCGGTCTCTTTTGGTGCTAACTCGGTCATTTTGTTCATATCAACCAAGTCACGCCGTGCGTTAACACCATCCTTTATTTTGCCACTAATGTTCAGTAAGAGACCAATCAAGTTATCACATACATTCTTCTCCACGTACATGACGTCGATGAGTGACGAACTTGTAGGTGCTCCCAATAAGGCAAGTTCTAAAAAATTGACCGCTTCTTCCAGATGTTTTTCTGACGGGTCCTTAATTTACGCCCCTTCCCAATTACAACATCGATATCCTTAACCATATCATAGACCTCTTTCCCTCTAAAAGCCATTGGAGCTGAACCGTCCTCCTTATTACCATCGAATTGTTCCTTCATCTTGCGGTATCTCCTGGGAAGGAACCTGTGGTGACGTATATACACATTTTTGTGTAAGTTGTTCAGCCATACACTCTCGGTACCATCTAAGCAGTGTGGACAGGCTTTGGCTCCTTTTGTACTGAACCCGACAAGTTACCAAGGGCATGAAAATTATTGATGGTGCAAAATAACATTACGCGTAAAGTGAAATTCTCTCGTTTGTACGCATCCCATACTTGTACCCCTTCGTTCCACAGTGTCACAAGATCTTCCAGCAATGGTGCTAGGTACACATCAATATCCTTCCTTTGTTGCTTTGGCCCTTGGATAAGTAGTGACATCAAAATGTATTTCCGCTTCATACAAAGCCAACGAGGAAGGCTGTACATACGTAGATTTACCGGTCAGGTGCTATGTTAGTTGCTCATGTTACCGAAAGGATTCATTCCATCTGCACTCAACCCTAACCTTATATTCCTCGGTTCCGCACCGAACTCTTCGAAGCTTCGATTGAAGTTTCTACACTGGGCAGAATCAACAGGGTGTCTTAGTTTCCCATCTTTTTTACGCTCCTCTGAGTGCCAATGCATCAGTCTTGCCTCCTTTCGGATCATAAATAAATGCTTCAAATGTGGGATCACAGGCAGATACCACAACATTTTAGCAAGAGGTGCTTGTTTCACCTTAGCAGTATTCTTACGCTTGTATCGAGATGCTTTGCACACACGACATACATGTATGTCTGCATACTCTTTACGGTAGAGGATACAATCGTTCGGACATGCATGTATTCTTTCTACTTCCATTCCCAATGGACAAAGAACCTTCTTGGCTTGGTAGGTAGTGCTGGGCAATACGTTTCCCTCCGGAAGGATGTCCTCTAGAAGACCTAACAACGTCGTGAAACTCTTGTCGGACCGACCATTGTTTGCCTTCAATTTCAGCAGTTCAATCACAGTTGACAACCTTGTGTATTTTGGCTTGCAGAGGTTTTCCCGAGTCCTCCATTAAGCCATCGAATTTACAAAAATCTCTCTCACTGTAGTTCTCTTCCGCATCATGTAGCATCTGATCCAGATTGTCATCATGCGACCTATCCTCATCAAAAGCACAGTCCACATCCGGCATATCGTTCACTTCCTCAGCGATGTCGTCATCATTAACTTCATGTATAATATGCTATTCACCGTGATTGGTTCAACACGTATACCCTTTTTTGAAACCCCTTCGAATCAAGTGAGCTTCGATCTGCGCCGGGTTGTTAAACATTTTCAGATTACCGCAATCATTGCATGGATAGTACATAAATCTTATCCCCTTCTTCAACATATCCTACTGACGGCTCTTCTAAAAGCAAACACGCCATTAATATACTCTTCACTCACACTGTTCTTAACGTACATCCAATTTCAGTATATGCACACTACGCACGTAACAAATTAGTATTAAATTATATTAATAAACCACAAATACTGTTCCTATTAACCAAATATACTAAAATTTATTACTGATTAACCTAGAGCAAATATAAATGGTTTCATATCATTACCCTCGGAGCTCACGACGAATATCCCAAATTAATATCCCGCGAGAGCCCCCTCCCTTTCTTCCTCCTCTCCTCCCTTCATTCTTTATTTAGATTCCTCCTTTCCTTTTCCTCTCTGCCTCCTTCCCTCCCTTCCTTCTCCTCTCTAAGATGGCGCAGTGGGAGAGGAGGCAGTAGGGGTGGCGTAATGGGGGAGGAGGCAGTAAGAGTGTCGGCTCAAGTAGGAATGGGCAGGGGGTCTGTCGAGATCAGGTATTTATAATACCTGCATATCACAGATGGTTCTTATTACGAACTGTCTATGATATGGACCTATGGCAGACGGTTTCTAAGTACTCTCAGTTATCACAGACGATTCTTGTTCTGAGATACGCTGATCACCTCTTTGGTTGAATCTGGCGTCTCTTTCGAGCTCTGCTTTAATCTGCTTTGGACTTTGCGCAATGTCATCTTTTCTGATAAGACTTTAAACCAACAATAACAGTAGTCAATAATAATGCAAGCTAGTACCTGCTTTTCAGTATACATTTTGGGACTTCACCTGAGCATTGGATCCGAAAACCGGCGGTCCAGATCGCGCGCAATCCATCGGATTCAGGTCGTCCTCCATCAATCATGCCCATGATTTATATACGTCTCCCAAATTCGGAGGAACTGATAGCCATGAACCATCTGTAAGCACAGCCACTGTCATGCGCAGCAAATTAACCGCCCATTGTCGCTGAAGCTTTAAGCTCGTACGCAGCTTGCAGTAACGGCGGCAACTTGTGCACCAACACCATCGATCCTACTCTAACCGGCGATCTAACCCGAGAGATAGATCGATCGATCGATCGATCGACGAAGAGTGAAGACAAATATGTCTGTATCGACATTATTGCTGAAACGATCGCCTAACTGTTTTGCCTTCCACGGCGACGTCAGAGCAACAAAACGCTGCGCTCTAGCGTGATTACTAGCACCTACAACGCTACAAAAGAGAAGATTGCTCACCACAATCTGCGGCCTTGACGCTAGTGCTCGCGTCTCGCAACCACAGCTTGCTCATCATTACCTTAATTCCGTTTCGACACAGGACAATTTAGCTGATGGTAAAAAATTTATACTCCTCTCTTAGTGCTTTTAAAAAAGCAGGAAGAGACGTTGGACGTGGCAAAGACCCTTGCCGCGGAGACAGGTCACGAGGTCAGATCCCGGAAAACTACAAGCAAATTAACTCCTCCTACAGTACCCAATCACGGCATTTACCTAGGTAATCTACGTGTAGTATGAGCGATGGATGGCATTTACCTAGATAATCTACCTGTAGTATGAGCGATGGTTAGATTGCCAACCAGTTGGCTAACTCCTGGTCTTTCTTTTCGAGCCGGTGTTTCTGAAGAGTTTGGCGAAAAGGGCCGGCAGTTGACTGCGATCGGGATTTGACCTCCCCATTTGTGTCTGCCGTCTGCTTTTGCGACAACATGTATCTTATGGTATCACAGGATAAGTTCTTAGGCGTGGTAATGGCGTGCCTTGATGGCTAGCCTAGGCTTTGGAGAGGGAAAAGAAGTTGGATGGGTGAGAGATCAGGTCCAGTCGCGAGATCTGAAGATCGCCTGTTCTGTAGCTCCGTCAGGTATTCTCCGATGTGGCCCTCTGACGACTGAGTTGATGGCCTAGCTAATCTGCTAGCTTAGTTAGCCCGCCTATTGCGAGGCTGTTTTTCTTCATCCAGATAGTATATACGTCTCATCCGAGCCACCTCCTGATCTGAGATAGGTTGTAATTTTCATTAGAGATGACAAAAAATGCAGAGGATTAATTATCATCCCAAGTGCAACCAAGCACTCGTGAACTGCATTTCCTAGTAAAATTTGATTTGGCGTTCGGACTTATATTAGCACACACGACCGAATTAAACCATACATGTTTGGAACTGAGATGCACAGAATAAATCGAGACAGGACCATGAATACGATGCAGGTAAATATCATGCATGTGCGGTGCTTCTCCACGGCAGATGATCCAATCACACGCGGGCGAAATGCCTGCGCCTAATTTTAACCAACGGGCTGTCGACCATGTCTCCGTCCCGCGCACCGCTCGATATTCCGCGTGTTTTTGGTTCACCACACCACATGCCCCCCTTTCGCCGGTGCGGCTCCGGGTTTTTTTTCTTCTCGGAGAAAGGCGAGGGGGGGAGAAAGACGTGCACCTAAAACCATGTCCATGCGTGTGCCGGCCTGGGAGTGACGTCGCTGTTTGTTCGTGCTTCGCAGTTGACAACTCGAGCTGTGTAAAACTTGGTGGTTTAATTCTGCATTTCACACCCGGAAAGACCGTGCTGTGTGCGTGAAACGTTCGTTGATTTGAGCTTCCTGAAGGCGACACCCAAGCTGTAGTTGCAGCTCAATAGCTCGTCACAGCCCAGTCTCGGAAAGGCCGTCCGAGCCGGACGCCCCCCACAAAGCCCAAGAGTGCGCACTGCGTTCCGGTTGCCCGGCGCCACCCCAACTGGAACGGCCCGTCGTGGGCCGCGCGGTCGTGTGGGCGATCGTCCAGGCGCACGTCCAAGACGAACGCACGCACGGAACACGCGTTGCTTGCCGGTTCGCGCGCGGGGCCCGGGAATCCTAAGCCTCACTGGGATTAGATATATCGATCGATGAAGCAAGCGGAAGCGCCCAGAGCCTCTATTAAATGACACACTGTAACTACTTAACCTCTTTCAAAATATTTAAGTAGGGATAAAGAGTAAAAAAAATTATAATAACTACACTCTATATTATTTCAACGGACAAATATACGGAAATTGATACTCTTGGGGTAATAGACAAATATAGCGAAATGAGAGAGTAGTATAAACAAAAGGGTCGGGGTGTAGCTGTATATATATGCGGAGTGTGTTGTTTCGCTCACCATCTTAACTAATACGGGTCTAAGATGTAACAGCCCCAAATTCCGAGGCTGTTAAAACTCTTCACAACCGCCCAGGATGTGCAGTTACGAAGTAAGCAATGTCTCAAATAAGCTTTCGATTACAACAAAAACCAAGCTTTTATTACATAAGATTACGGTTTAACAACCAATTTTGACGCAGACACGGGCTTCCAAGCTCAAAGCTAATATAATACAAGACAAAAGAAAAACACACCACAGGCACGCCTGAGCATGATCGAGACCTAAGAACAGTAGTCACTGCCTTCTGGGGCCCACCAAAATCTTGCTCATTGGGGTTCTCAGCAATTTTCCAATCTTCTTCTGTGGAGGGGTTGCAAATTTTACAAGAATGAGTACTACTACCGTACTCAACAAGCCACATGGAAAAGCTAAATAATTACATGCAAGAAGTTCAATGGATGGTTAGGGTTTTACCTTAACAGGCATCTGTGGATGCATTTTGCAGTTTAAAGCAGTTTAAAATTAAAACGATAATACATAATAACAACATGAGTTTCTCAGCAAACACACAAACCAGATTCACATCTCAAAAACTCTACTTATGCCTCATGTATTGGAATCACCCATGAACACAACTCCATTAACCGGAAGCACGACGTATTCGAATACCATTTGATACACTATGCAGAGTTGCTCAACTTTACCCACAAGATACCTCATGCTCATACTATCAAGCTATATACACACAACAAGTTAGTGTGCGACTGAGCTGAGATAACAAAGTTTTTTCACTGCTTAACCTTTCTAGTCTCTACCTGGTAGGTTTTATCTCATGACCATCGGAGACAACCCACGGCCGCTATGGATCTTTTTTCGATGAGACCATACCGTTGTTTAGACCATCGAGTGTCCCTTCAGGCCCACTCCTGTCCAACCCTAGCCCACGCTGCTCTACCACGCAAGAGCACACGCCTTTCCATATAGATATTCGATTGGAAAAGCAGTGTACTAAGCCAGGGAGTAATGGCCACGCATGTGGTTGAGCGGTTTTCTGTGTCTGTTACTTTGGCACAAGGTTCTTGTCCTTACTAGTCTCATAGTGAAGCGATAGACCAACACCAACACGTGGATGTCTATCCTCCGAGCCTCACTTGCGACTCACTTTTTCCAACACAAGTCTATTGGGTTGCCCAACTTCTGAGAACAACCCTCAACTTCAAACCAAAACCATTGGCGAACCGCCAACACTCACTTTTGATTGATAGCCACAAATTTGGTGATAAAGCTATTTGCATAGATAATATCTTATGTGGACTTGTCAAGGTGAATATGGCTTACAAGAAATCTTAACCTGTCAAGGTGAATATGGCCTACAAGTGTTAGGTGGGTTTGTATGTGGGGTAATAGGAAATATCTATTCATCATGGCATTCCAAAAATATTATTTCAATATCTGAAATAATTGGCACAAATACTAATAAAAGTAATATTAAATATATAAACTGTAGGTTCAAAATGATCAAAGAATGTGGCTTGACTTCTTGCACTAAGTCCTGTAGATCCTGGTCTTGACTGACGTCTTCTGCAGCTTGGTTGGCAAGATCGTGACCTAACGAGAAGCAAAATAACAAAACAAACCAAGTAAAATCCGGCTCGACAAGGAATGAGCTGTGAACAACATGCAAGTAAAAACAAATGAAAAAGAAACACAAAGAAGGTGGTGCGGGAGGGTGGGAATTTATCTGGGGTTTAGTTGGACTAAACGGAGTGGAGAAATGAGTTTCTGGGCTCAAAACGAACAAAATGAATATAAAATGCTGAATTAGGGTTTTCTGGAAGAATAGTGCCGGATAATGAATAGTAACTTTACTATTCATAGATGAAAATATGGTGGCGAACAACATCGAAAATAATGTTTATGGTAATGAACAGTAAAAATCAGATTTTTTTTTTTGGATAAATAGTGATTTTCATGTGGATGAACAGTAAAAACAATATCGCAGGCAAAGGAATAAAGAAAGGCTTGGCCTTTTTCTTCAGGCCCAAGGCCTGACTCGGCCGGGCCGAACCGCCACCTTGGCCAGCATGAATGGCCCACTGTCTGCGTGCTCGCTCGAGCATGGCCGAAAAGATCAAAACACATTACCGAGCCAGCGGTGATTGGCGATCATGTGCGCGGTGGCATGTGGCGGGGAAAGGCATTGGGAGCACCACCGGCGAGGTGGTTCCATTTTGGGAGTTGTGGGGCGGAGGGGGTGCGAAAATGGGGTGGCGACGTGTCGGGACCCAAATATGCAAATCTGGACCTCTGTGTATTCTCGCACTAGTCCAGATCACGCTAGTGCACACAAGATCAACATTGATGAAATATCACATCCATACAACGAATATAAGAATAAACGAGTACATTTAAATAACAAATAATCTGTTGGGACCTTATGGTCGAGTATTACATTTATTAAGCCATGCAAGGTCGATAATAAAGAAATAAACTACAGTGAAACGAAATAAACTCGGTGGCTTCCATCAATTTACCACAGCAACCGATCGATCAAGACCCTAACGCTTAACCTTCAGAGAACTCTTCTTCAAAAGCAAAGATTTACTCCTCCACTTCATTGATTTGTTTAGCAAGAGTGAGTACACACCGTACTGCAAGTCATACCACGTAATGCATTTATACATGATGGCTTATTCCAAAGGAATGGCTTCGTGGTTATTTTGCGTAAATGCAAAATTTGCAATTGAATACAAATAATAGATTGAAAGCGTAATTCAAAACAAATAGACAATAATAAGTTAACAATTGATTTCACAAAGGACACACAGTCTAATCAAGTTCTTTCACACAGTGAACAAGTTATCTCACACACGGTGACCCTTCCCAATTGTTTTATGAAAATCTACCCTCGTGTGAAATTCGAGCATGTCCATAACCGAGGACGCGCTATTCAATAGATTGGTTTAAACACTCTGCAGAGGTTGTACACTTTACCCACACGATGAAACCAACCGGATCGAGTTGATCACAACAAAACCTTTCGAGACTTCATCTCAAACAATGACACTCTGGTGTGCTTTATCGTCAGTCAATTTGTACACACACTCTTGGAACGACACACACCATTGGACAGGATGCAAATAACCGTCCCGCGATGTGACATATCACACCTCCAAACTTCATCACATAGCTTAAATACAACCCGAGTTGTCAATGTCAAGACTCCATAACTTACTAAGTCAGCCCACCCATACTAGGCATGTGGTCGCACAAAGAAGGCCCAGCTCAATGGCGCACAAAGTTAAGTCCTTAATTGACTAAGGCAAGACTTCCGCTTAACCCAAATCACAAAGTTTAATAAGCACACACCCACCATTCACACGTAATCCACCACTTGCCTCGGCCTAAATCTTTTCCCACCCCGTTGATTAAGTGCAACTCATGCCATCAACGAGTAATAACACACAAAGACACACAGATTCATCACACGTTCCATAATCACTTAGTCAAATTTATAATTGCAATTCTCACATGAAATGATGACTCGTGGCATGGCTAAGGCCTAATCGTATCTAACCAACCCACGTTGGTGCTACGATAATACCAACTAATTATTAACCAACCTAGGGTGACAAAAGATCATGGCATACAATAGACAAGGTGGTATAACAATTTGGATTAATAACTACACCCAAAAGCATTTAAATAAATACTTGAAATAGAATGCAATACATTGAAACAAAGTATTTTGAAAACTGGTTCAAAATGATCAAAGGTATAACTTGCCTTGGAATAGATCTAGATATTGGTCTTGGTCTTGAGGTGCTCCTTCTTCCGCAAAATTCCCAAGTATCGACGCCTACTGCAAAACGAGACAAAAGAAACAAAACAAATAAATAACAGAGGCAAAACAAACTCCAAAAATCAAATAAAATTCACCATTAAATAGATCTGAATTTTATATAAATTTACAAATTTGAATGGGCTCAATTGGACTTCTGATGCAAAAGATATGGGCTTTGGAAGATTGGAAAATCAATTAAACCCTAAATTGGATTTTCTCGAATTTCCAATTAATTTTATAAAGGAAAACGAATTATTGCGCAATGCTTGCGCCACCGAGAATTTCCGGAAAAGAATTATATTTAAATTAAAATCGACAGTGGGACCCATCGTCACAGACTACCACGCGACTAAGTCCACCAACCGAGGGAGATCCGGGCGCGGTGGATCGCCACGCACGCGTGTCTTTGGCGATCCGCGCCACGCTGCCGCCACACCAAAGATCGTCGACGCCGGCGCCGAGTCGGGCGCATAACGGCGCGGTGGCGCCGGGACCGATGGTCACGGCGAACAGCGGCTCTTCGCGGTGGTGAGTGGTACCAACGTAGAGGAGGTTAATGCGCACACATGGGCACGGGTTTGAGCACCGGGTTGACGGAGATGGCGGCGTGGCGAGGAAGAAGCGGCGAGAGAGCTCGGGTTTTGTTTGACGGCGCTCGGCGATGCTCGGCGACGAGAAGGTGCGCACGAGGTAGCTCGAGACTTGCCGATCACAATGGTGCGCGGTGGAGCAAGGGCGACGACGATTTACGGCAAGAATCCACCGGAGAAGAAGCTCGCCGAAACCCTAAAACTTGGAATGCGGCGGCGCTAGGGCGATCGGGGCGGCGAGTGGCGCTTAGGGTTGCGGAGGTCCGGCGGTGCTAGGGGAGTATTTATAGGCTCTGAGACGCCGAGATTTGAAACCCCAAATCGGGTCCAAACGGCCGGTTTTTGAATTCAAAGATTTTCGGAGATTGAAACCGATTCGAGGTTTGATTTGGTTTGGAACGGATAAGGAATAACAGGAGACATGATTTGGTGGGTCGGCACGAAGAATCAGAACGAACACGATTTGTCGGACGCGGCCGAGCTCCAAAGAATGGCGCGGAAGGCGCGGGCGCGAGGAAGAAGAAAGCAGCACGGAGACGACGACTCGGTCGCGGTCCCACCTGGCAGCGGCAGCGAGGCGCGGGCGAGAGCGAGCGTGCGATGGCGATCCAACGGCGCAGAGCGAGCGCGGCGAGCGAACGAGCGAGATCAATCAGCGAAGCCACGCGGCGACAATCCAACGGGCAAGGCGTAAAACGCGCAGGCGAGCTAAGCGAAGCGGCGATGTTGATCCAACTACCGGGATTGAGCGGCCGAATAGTCCGGGAGCCGCCCCGATCGTTCAAGGATTTAAAATAGGTTTTCTTTTAAATAAATCCAGAAAATGCAAATAGCAATTAGAAAATAGCAAATGACTTTGGAAAAATTCGTAAAATTCTATAAAATATATCCAAGCATATAGAATCCAAATAAAATAGTTTTGACAATTGTTGATGTTGGGATTAAGCACAATAAATCAATTTGTCCTTAAAGTCCATATTAAGCTTTTAAATTAATATTCAAATAAATCCAAATGATGAATTTTCTTGCTACCAATATTTAAAAGATTTTAAAGCTCAAATTTGGGATGTTACAAACCTCCCCCTTAAACGAATCTCGCCCCGAGATTAGGCTAGCTAGAGAAAAGGCTAGGAACTCGATTTCAACTCTTCTTCACGCTCCCACGTTGCTTCTCCTTCCGAGTGGTTACTCCTTTGGACTTTCGTAAACGAACGGTCTTGCTTCAGTGCGGCGCTGCGATATCCAAAATCCGAACAGGCTGTTCCTTGTACGTGAGATCTTCCTTTAGTTCAATTGACTCCAACGGGGTCTGCTCTTCTGGCACACGAAGACACTTCTTCATCTGAGAGACATGAAAGACATCATGCACTCCTGTTAACGACTGTGGTAGCTCCAACTGGTAAGCAACTTCTCCTCGGCGTTCCAAAATCTTGAATGGACCCACATACCTTGGAGCAAGCTTCCCTTTGGTGTGTAATCTCTTAACACCTCTGAGCGGAGTAACTCGCAGATACACAAAATCTTCTGGTTCAAAGCTAAGGTCACGACGACGATTATCGGCATAACTCTTTTGCCTGGACTAGGCTATCTTTAACCTCTCTCTGATCATAGCAACTTGTTCTTCGGCTTCCTGAATAATATCTGGCCCGAACACTACACGCTCAAATTGCCTCTCGACCAATTCAACGGAGTTCTGCAGTACGACCGCATAAAGCTTCAAATGGTGACATCGCAACCGGCTTGATAATCTGTTGTTGTACGAGAATTTCGTGATACGCAAACTTTTATCCCAAGCGGTAGCATTAGCTAAGGCACATGCTCTTAACATATCTTCTAATATCGATTAACTCTTTCACCGTCCATCCATGCGTGGATGATAAGCAAGATCTTGAAATTCGATGAGTTCTGTGGCTTCATGTAGACTACGCGTAAACGAGAGGTGAATTGAGATCCTCGATCCGACACTATCTTCTTAGGCACACCGTGCGATCGACGATTTTTGACATATACAATTCCGCCAAGCGGTCTCCTCGAGTAAGTGGTTTTGGTGGCAAGAAATGGGCAACTTTAGTCAAACGATCCACTATTACCCAAATCGAATCATAACTTTGATTGAGTCTTGGGTAATCCGGTAATAAAATCCATACCGATCTCTTCCCACTTCCATTCGGTATCTTCACGGTTGTAGCAATCCTCGCCGGTCTCCGATGTTCGGCTTTACTTTTCGACACACGTCGCATAAAGCAACGAACTCGCGACGTCTCGCTTTAAGTTTGGCCACCAAAACTTATTCTTAACATCCTGATACATCTTAGTGCTTCGTGGTGAATTGAATACTTTGAGTCATGGGCTTCCTTCGTAATCGGTTGTCTTAATCCTTCCATATCCTACTGACGATACGTCCATTGATCCACAAGATATCCCGATCATCTATAGTGAAGTCTTTAAATTTTCCTTCGCCATCTTCTTCTTGAGATCGGCAAACTCGTAATCCTTAGGTTGAGCTTCACGAACTGCTTCTCGAGTAGATTGTACTTCCAAATTGGCCACAAATCCTTAGGAACAACTTCTAGTGTAGCTTCCGAATTCCTCCCAAGTTCGAACACAACTCTTTTGCTTCCGAGCATTGCGGTAGCTCTTACGACTCGGTGCATCTCGCAACTACATTGGCCTTACGGGATGGTAATGGATTCCAAGATTATAATCCTTTATTAATTCCAACCATCTTCTCTGTCTCATGTTCAAATCGGTGAGTGAATATGTACTTGTGCTCTTATGATCATGTAGACTTCACGGCGATTACCGATGAGATAATGGCGCCAAATCTTCAAAGCATGCACTACTGACTAATTCCAAATCATGGGTAGGATAATTCTCTTCATGAGGCCTTAATTGCCTTGACGCATAAGCGACGCCTCTTCCTTCTTGCATAAGGACACATCCTAATCCTTGACGCCAAGCATCACAAGAAATATCAAAATCCTTACTAATATCAAGCAAAACTAGCATCAATGAAGTCAAACGCTTCTTCAATTCTTGAAAACTTTCTTCACAAGTGGGGTCCAAATAAACTTCTTCTCTTTCTTCAATAATTGCGTAAGAGGCTTAGCAATCGTTGAGAATCCTTCAATGAAACGACGATAGTATCCCCGCCATTCCCAAGAAACTACGAATTTGAGTAACCGCCTTGGTCGCTCCCAATTCATTCTGACTTTAACCTTTCCGGTCAATTGCTACTCCTTGGTGTCATTACATGACCGAGAAAATCAACTTTCTTCTTCCAAAAGTCACACTTGCTAAACTTGGCATACAGCTGATGCTCTCTGAGCTTCTCTAGGACTAATCTCAAATGGTCTGCATGCTCTTCCTCTGACTTTGAGTATACCAAAATATCATCAATGAATACTACCACAAACTTATCCAAATATTCCATGAATACTTTGTTCATCATGTTCATGAAATAGGCAGGGGCATTAGTCAATCCAAAAGACATGACTAAAAATTCATAATGTCCATACCGGTTGAGAAAGCGGTCTTTGGTACATCCTTAGGACAAATCTTCAACTGATGATAACCTGATCGCAGATCGATCTTGGAGAATACTCCGGCTCCTTTCATCTGGTCGAACAAATCATCTATTCTGGGTAATGGGTACTTGTTCTTGATGGTGACTTCGTTGAGAGAACGATAATCGATACACATTCTCATACTTCCATCTTTCTTCTTGACGAACAAAGCGGTGCTCCCCATGGCGCATTTAACTAGGTCTTACAAAACCTTTCTCCGAAGAGTTCTTCTATCGCTTCTTCATTTCCACAAGTTCATCGATTGGCATCCGATAGGGTCTCTTGAAATTGGTCTTTGTTCTCGGCACTAGATCGATGACAAACTCAATGTCACGGTCGGTGGCATTCACTCGTAATTCTTCCGAAATACATTTGGGTAATCTTTGACTACAGGTACGTCTTCCAAAGAAACCGTCTTGCATCGTTGACTACCAAATGTCCATCACGTCTCGAGGTGGCTAGAAATTCTACTTTCTTTCTGTGGTATCCTCAATTGTCACGGCTCTTGACCACAATCTAGCATCGCTTTATGTTTGGATAACCAATCCATGCCAAGGATGACATCTATGGTCTGAGTGTCTAGAACTATTAGGTTGGCTAGAAACTCAACTCCAGCTATGAGTAGCCTAGCTCCTAAACATCCAACTTTAGAACTTAGCTCTGCTCCAGGCGACTGGACTAACAGAGTATGCTTAAGATGTATAACTTCCAATTTGTTCTTAGTTGCAAAATTCCGAAACAAACGAATGCGAAGCTCGAATCAAAGTAATCGATGCAGTAATCGAATTTACTAGGAACTTACCCAGTACAACGTCGGGTGCTTCTTGGGCTCCTTCTAGAGTGACGTGGTTGACACGGCCTCTGACCACTGATGGCGGTGCTCCTCCGGATTGACCGGTAGCTTGAGAAGTTCCTTGATGGTTGCCTTGTACTGGTGTCTTGGCTGGTGTGTTCCCAAGGTTGAAGCGTCTTTCGAGTGATAGTCCCATTCTGCGGACATCGGTTGGCGAAATGCCCTAGCCGACGGCTGTAAAGCAAACTCGTTGTATTCGTGGGTTGCTTCTTTGGATTGGGGTTGGTAGTGCAGAGTTGCGGAAGTTCGAGCAAGCTGGCGAGGTTGAAGTTGGTGCGGTGGTCCGCGAGTCGTGGTGGAAAACGGCTAAACTGCGGTGGAATCATTCTTGCCCTCAGCTGGGGTTGGTGACTTCCTTGCTGAGCCATTCTGCGCTTACGATGATCTTCCAATTCCTTGCGCTTATCCTCTAGAATCAAAGCCTTGTTGATCAACTCTTGAAAATCAGGAAAGGTGTGGGCGATCAAGTTGACTTGAAGTCCGATGTTCAATCCTTTGTAAAACGACTCGACGAGCCTTGTCGGTGGCGACATCTTCTGCAAAGATATCGAGCAAGTTGAGAGAATTTGTTGAGGTAGTCGATCATCGACATTCCTCCTTGCTTGAGAGCACGAATTCATCCTTCTTCGATCCATGATTCCTTACGTACATGATATGGCGGCGATTGTGAACTCTTCCCAAGTAATATCTTGCGGCGTTCCATGCATTTGCACAAAAGTTTTCCCACCATTGGCGGCAATGCCTTCCATCCGATGAGAGGCGCATGTAACTTTTTCATGATCGCTGCATTGAGTGATCAGCAGTTTTCTCTCAATAACACGAAGCCAATCATCAGCTTCTACTGGTGAGACATGTCCAGAAAAGGTTGGTGGACGGGTCCTCATAAACTCCGCCAACTTGGATGATCCATTGTGACCATGAGCAACTGGGGCTCCATTGTGATGCTGATTGTTGTTGTTCTGATTATTCATAGCCTGCATCGATTCATCATGGTGTACATCACCGGTCCGAGTGTCATGAATGCTCCAAAATTTCGCAGATCGATCAAGGTGCTTGTGGTGGAACCGCCTGCGGGATTTGTTCTCGCCCTTCCGACACGAGTATCGGAACCACTTGCAGCAGCTTGACGAGTCTGAACCATCTAGTGAATCTCCAAGGGTTAGATAAGGTAGCAAGCACGAGATAAGTTGTAGAACTAAGCGGGGTAGGTAAAACCCAACATATTTTAAGAAAGCTCAACTGAAACTCTTATATTGATTAAGATAATAAATGGCTTGCAACAAATGCCTAAGGGCCTTTGCGTACTCATACTTGCACACAAAAAATAAGGACGAACTTAAGCACACCAAACTACCGCCTAAAGGGCGACTCAAGACTTAAATCGCTAAGCTCAAACAACGCGAACAGACTACTCAATCAAATAGCCTCGCAGACCTTGACGGTGCTCCCTTTCTTGAGACACGAAAGTGAGTGGCATCCGCAAACCGATCTCGATGTCCCGGATGGTACAACAGGAGCAGTGTCCACCGTGCAAAGTCTTCTTTGGTGCTTCGCTCTGCTTGCCTCTGCGCTCTTCCGGTTCAAATAGGTCCATCGCCTTCTTACGGGTCTTCCTCTTGATGTCTTCTTCGTGTCGCCCATAAAGAGTTTCTTCTAATATGGCGATCCTTTCTTCACTCTCGAAGAGTCTCATAGGTACACTCCGGCTCTGTGGCGGCTAACTCCAACGATTCCTCCCGAGCAATGCGAATCGGGCGAGATGCACAACGGTGGCGTTGTCTTCTCCCTCCAGACGGAAAACGTGCGCAAGATCCACGTCGGAAGTGCGGGGATGATAACGGAAAAGCGTGTCACGAAGCTCTCGAGAGTAGATGTTGCGATCCTCGGGATGGCAAGGCGTGAAGACTCGGATTGCTTCAATCCAAATACTCCTTCGAAATGAGATGTTCAAGGGTTTGCTTGCCTTGGTGTTCTCTGGCGTAGATGGTCAAATGGCGAGATCACTCCACGATCTCTACTGTTCACAATCCAAGCACCGCCACGGTACAATGGACGATCGAACCCTCCAAGTACTTGTAGCAACTTCCAAAGCTCTGGCAAGTCCTCCCTTGCGCCTCCATAACTCAAGACGAGGCATCTGCCAAGATGGACAAGGATATGAAAACAACTTTAAAACAATGGGAGAGAAAGAATTTCAGCAATAGTTGAGTCAAGAGAGACATGAGATGAGTTAAAGAGTTCAATTAATCTTGCAAGTTAATATTTGCTTTAGAAAATAGTTTTGGACTCACTAAGAACGCCAATCTAACTAGGGTCAAGACCTACAGTCAAGTATGGCTCGATACCACCTCTGTCGGGACCCAAATATGCAAATCTGGACCCTCTGTATTTTGCACTAGTCCAGGATCACGCTAGTGCACACAGTGATCAACATTGATGAAATATCACATCCATACAACGAATATAAGAATAAACGAGTACATTTAAATAACAAATAATCTGTTGGGACCTTATGGTCGAGTATTACATTTATTAAGCCATGCAAGGTCGACAATAAAGAAATAAATCTGCAATGAAGCGAAATAAACTCGGTGGCTCCCATCAATTTACCACAGCAACCGATGGGATCAAGACCCTAACGTTCAACCTTCGAGAACTCTTCTTCAAAAGCAAAGCACGACTCCTCCACTTCATTGATTTGTTTAGCAAGAGTGAGTACACACCGTACTCGCAAGTCATACCACGTAATGCATTTATACATGATGGCTTATTCCAAAGGAATGGCTTCGTGGTTATTTTGCGTAAATGCAACATTTGCAATTGAATACAAATAATAGATTGAAAGCGTAATTCAAAACAAATAGACAATAATAAGTTAACAATTGATTTCACAAAGGACACACAGTCTAATCAAGTTCTTTCACACGGTGAACAAGTTATCTCACACGGTGACCCTTCCCAATTGTTTTATGAAAATCTACCTCGTGTGAAATTTCGAGCATGTCCATAACCGAGGACGCGGCTATTCGAATAGATTGGTTTAAACACTCTGCAGAGGTTGTACACTTTACCCACACGATGAAACCAACCGGATCGAGTTGATCACAACAAAACCTTTCGTGAGACTTCATCTCAAACAATGACACTCTGGTGTGCTTTATCTGCCGTCAATTTGTACACACCCTTGGAGCGACACACACCATTGGACGAGGGATGCGTGAACCGTCTCGCGATGTGACATATCACACCTCCCACCCATCACATAGCTTAAATACAACTTTGAGTTGTCAATGTCAAGACTCCATAACTTACTAAGTCAGCCCAACCCATACTAGGCATGTGGTCGCATAAAGAAGGCCCAGATTCAATGGCGCACAAAGTTAAGTCCTTAATTGACTAAGGCAAGACTTCCATTTAACCCAAATCACAAAGTTTAATAAGCACACAGCTCCACCATTCACACAGAATCCACCACTTGCCTCAGTCTAAATCTTTTCCCACCTGCTGATTAAGTGCAACACATGCCATCAACGAGTAATAACACACAAGACACACAGATTCATCACACGGTTCCATAATCTCTTAGTCAAATTTATAATTGCAACTCTCACATGAAATGATGACTCGTGGCATGGCTAAGCAGTCTAATCGTATCTAACCAACCCACGTTGGTGCTACGATAATACCAACTAATTATTAACCAACCTAGGGTGACAAAAGATCATGGCATACAATAGACAAGGTGGTATAACAATTTGGATTAATAACTACACCCAAAAGCATTTAAATAAATACTTGAAATAGAATGCAATACATTGAAACAAAGTATTTTGAAAACTGGGTTCAAAATGATCAAAGGTATAACTTGCCTTGGAATAGATCTAGATATTGGTCTTGGTCTTGAGGTGCTCCTTCTTACGCAAAATTCTCAAGTATCGGCGTCTACTCACAAAGCGAGACAAAAGAAACAAAACAAATAAATAACAGAGGCAAAACAAACTCCAAAAATCAAATAAAATTCACCATTAAATAGATCTGAATTTTATATAAATTTACAAATTTGAATGGGCTCAATTGGACTTCGGATGCAAAAGATATGGGCTTTGGAAGATTGGAAAATCAATTAAACCCTAAATTGGATTTTCTCGAATTTCCCGAATTAATTTTATAAAGGAAAATCGAATTATTGCGCAATGCTTGCGTCAGCCGAGAATTTTTGGAAAAAGAATTATATTTAAATTAAAAATCGACAGTGGGACCCATCGCCGCTGGCACGGCCACGCTGGACTAAGTCCACCGAACCGAGGAGATCCGTGGCGCGGTGGACAAGCCACGCACGCTGTGTCTTGGCGCCGATCTGGCGCCACGCGTACGCCACACCAAGACCGGCCGACGCCATTGGCGCCGAGTCGGGCGGCTAACGGCGGCGTGATGTGGCGCTCGGGACCGATGGTCACCGTGACAGCGGCTCTTCGCCGTGGTGAGTGGTACCAACGTAGAGGAGGTTAATGCGCACACATGGGCACGGGTTTGAGCACTGGGTTGACGGAGATGGCCGGCGAGGAAGAAGCGCGAGAGAGCTCGGGTTTTGTCGGACGAGGCGCTCGGCGATGCTCGGCGGACGAGAAGGTGCGCGACGAGGTAGCACGAGACTTGCCGATCACAATGGTGCGGTCGGTGGAGCAAGGGCGACGACGACGACGGCAAGAATCCACCGGAGAAGAAGCTCGGCCGAAAACCCTAAAACTTGGAATGCGGGCGCTTAGGGCGATCGGGCGACGAGTGGCGGCTTAGGGTTGCGGAGGTCGAGCGGTGCTAGGGAGTATTTATAGGCTCTGAGACGCCGAGATTTGGAAACCCCAAATCGGGTCCGAAACGGTAGGTTTTTGAATTCAAAGATTTTCGGAGATTGAAACCGATTCGAGGTTTGATTTGGTTTGGAACGGATAAGGAATAACAGGAGACATGATTTGGTGGGGTCGGCACGAAGAATCGCAACGAATCGCACGATTTGTCGGACGCGGCCGAGCTCCAAAGAATGGCGAAGCGGCGCGGCGCGAGGAAGAAGAAAGCAGCATGGAGCGGACGACTTCGGTCGCGGTCCCACTGGCGGCGGCGAGGCGCGAGGCGAGCGAGCGTCGCGATGGCGATCCAACAGCAGAGCGAAGCGCGGCGAGCGAACGAGCGAGATCATCGGCGGCCACGGCGACAATCCAGCGGGGCAAGGCGGGCGAGCAGCAGGCGGCGGAAGCCGGCGATGTTGATCCAACTTTGGGATTGAGCGGGCTGGAATAGTCTTTGGGCTTCGCCCAAGATCGTTCAAGGATTTAAAATAGGTTTTTCTTTTAAATAAATCCAGAAAATGCAAATAGCAATTAGAAAATAGCAAATGACTTTGGAAAAATTCCAGAAAATTCTATAAAATATATCCAAGCATATAGAATCTAAATAAAATAGTTTTGACAATTGTTGATGTTGGGATTAAGCACAATAAATCAATTTGTCCTTAAAGTCCATATTAAGCTTTTTAAATTAATATTCAAATAAATCCAAATGATGAATTTTCTTGCTACCAATATTTAAAAGATTTTTAAAGCTCTGAAATTTGGGATGTTACAAACCTCCCCCCCTTAAACGAATCTCGTCCCCGAGATTCCGGCTAGCTAGAGAAAAGGCTAGGGAACTCGGATTTCAACTCTTCTTCACGTTCCCACGTTGCTTCTCCTTCTGAGTGGTTACTCCACTGGACTTTACAGAAACGAACGGTCTTGCTTCTGGTGCGGCGTTCTGCGATATCCAAAATCCGAACAGGCTGTTCCTTGTACGTGAGATCTTCCTTTAGTTCAATTGACTCCAACGGGAGTGCTTCTTCCGCACACGAAGACACTTCTTCATCCGAGAGACATGAAAGACATCATGCACTCCTAACGATCGTGGTAGCTCCAACTGGTAAGCAACTTCTCCTCGGCGTTCCAAAATCTTGAATGGACCCACATACCTTGGAGCAAGCTTCCCTTTGGTGTGTAATCTCTTAACACCTCGGCGGAGTAACTCAAGATACACAAAATCTTACGGTTCAAAGCTAAGGTCACGGCGGCGATTATCGGCATAACTCTTTTGCTCGGACTAGGCTATCTTTAACCTCTCTCGATCATAGCAACTTGTTCTTGGCTTCTGAATAATATCCGCCCGAACACTACACGTTCAAATTGTCTCGACCAATTCAACGGAGTTCGCAGTAACGACCGCATAAAGCTTCAAATGGTGACATCTGCAAAGCGGCTTGATAAGCGTTGTTGTACGAGAATTCTGCATACGGCAAACTTTTATCCCAACTGGTAGCATTAGCTAAGGCACGGGCTCTTAACATATCTTCTAATATCTGATTAACTCTTTGATCCGTCCATCCATGCGTGGATGATAAGCGATCGAAATTCGATGAGTTCCGTGGCTTCATGTAGACTCTGCCAGAAACGAGAGGTGAATTGAGATCCTCGATCCGACACTATCTTCTTAGGCACACCGTGCAGACTGACGATTTTTGACATATACAATTCCAAGCGGTCTCTCGAGTAAGTGGTTTTGGTGGCAAGAAATGGGCAACTTTAGTCAAACGATCCACTATTACCCAAATCGAATCGTAACCTGATTGAGTCTTGGGTAATCCGGTAATAAAATCCATACCGATCTCTTCCCACTTCCATTCCGGTATCTTCAGCGGTTGTAGCAATCCTGCTGGTCTCTGATGTTCGGCCTTTACTTTCTGACACACGTCGCATAAAGCAACGAACTCTGCGACGTCTCGCTTTAAGTTTGGCCACCAAAACTTATTCTTAACATCCTGATACATCTTAGTGCTTCCAGGGTGAATTGAATACTTTGAGTCATGGGCTTCCTTCAGAATCAGTTGTCTTAATCCTTCCATATCCGGTACACAGATACGTCCATTGATCCACAGTATATCCTGATCATCTATAGTGAAGTCTTTAAATTTTCCTTCTGCCATCTTCTTCTTGAGGTCGGCAAACTCAGAATCCTTGGGTTGAGCTTCACGAATCTGTTTCTCCAGAGTAGACTGTACTTCCAAATTGGCCACAAATCCTTAGGAACAACTTCTAGTTGTAGCTTCGGAATTCCTCTGAAGTTCTCGAACACAACTCTTTTACTTCGAGCATTGCGGTAGCTCTTACGACTCAAAGGCATCTGCAACTACATTGGCCTTACCAGGATGGTAATGGATTCCAAGATTATAATCCTTTATTAATTCCAACCATCTTCTCTGTCTCATGTTCAAATCAGACTGAGTGAATATGTACTTCAGGCTCTTATGATCTGTGTAGACTTCACAAATGACACGATGAGATAATGACGCCAAATCTTCAAAGCATGCACTACGGACTAATTCCAAATCATGGGTAGGATAATTCTCTTCATGAGGCCTTAATTGCCTTGACGCATAAGCGACGCCTCTTCCTTCTTGCATAAGGACACATCCTAATCCTTGGCCAAGCATCACAAGAATATCAAAATCCTTACTAATATCCGGCAAAACTAGCACTGGGGCTGAAGTCAAACGTTTCTTCAATTCTTGAAAACTTTCTTCACAAGCTGGGGTCCAAATAAACTTCTTCTCTTTCTTCAATAATTGCGTAAGAGGCTTAGCAATCGTTGAGAATCCTTCAATGAAACGACGATAGTATCCTGCCATTCCCAAGAAACTACGAATTTGAGTAACCGTCTTGGTCTGCTCCCAATTCATTCTGACTTTAACCTTTCCGGTCAATTGCTACTCCTTGGTGTCATTACATGACCGAGAAAATCAACTTTCTTCTTCCAAAAGTCACACTTGCTAAACTTGGCATACAGCTGATGCTCTCTGAGCTTCTCTAGGACTAATCTCAAATGGTCTGCATGCTCTTCCTCTGACTTTGAGTATACCAAAATATCATCAATGAATACTACCACAAACTTATCCAAATATTCCATGAATACTTTGTTCATCATGTTCATGAAATAGGCGGGGCATTAGTCAATCCAAAAGACATGACTAAAAATTCATAATGTCCATACCGGGTTGAAAGCGGTCTTTGGTACATCCTTAGGACAAATCTTCAATCGATGATAACCGATCGCAGATCGATCTTGGAGAATACTCGGCTCCTTTCATCCGGGTCGAACAAATCATCTATTACGGGCAATGGGTACTTGTTCTTGATGGTGACTTCGTTGAGAGAACGATAATCGATACACATTCTCATACTTCCATCTTTCTTCTTGACGAACAAAGCGGTGCTCCCCATGGCGATTGAACTAGGTCTTACAAAACCTTTCTCCGATGGTTCTTCTATCCGCTTCTTCATTTCCACAAGTTCATCGACCGCATCCGATAGGGTCTCTTGGAAATTGGTGCTGTTCCTGGCACTAGATCGATGACAAACTCAATGTCACAGTCCGGTGGCATTCCTGGTAATTCTTCTGGAAATACATTTGGGTAATCTTTGACTACAGGTACGTCTTCCAAAGCGTCTTGATCGTTGACTACCAAATGTCCATCACGTCTTGAGGTGGCTAGAAATTCTACTTTCTTTCCTGTGGTATCCTCAATTGTCACGGCTCTTCGGCCACAATCTAGCACTGCTTTATGTTTGGATAACCAATCCATGCCAAGGATGACATCTATGGTCTGAGTGTCTAGAACTATTAGGTTGGCTAGAAACTCAACTCCAGCTATGAGTAGCCTAGCTCCTAAACATCCAACTTTAGAACTTAGCTCTGCTCAAAGCATTGGACTAAAGAGTATGCTTAAGATGTATAACTTCCAATTTGTTCTTAGTTGCAAAATTTTAAACAAGCGAATGCGAAGCTCCGTAATCAAGCAGAATCATGTGTATCGAATTTACTAGGAACTTACCAAAGACAACGTCGGTGCTTCTTGGGCTCCTTCTAGAGTGGCGTGGTTGACACGGCCTCGACCACCGATGGCGGTGCTCCTCCGGATTGACCGGTAGCTTGAGAAGTTCCTTGATGGTTGCCTTGTCTTCGTGTCTTGGGCCGGTGTTCCCAAGGTTGAAGCGTCATCGAGTGATAGTCCCATTCTGCGGACATCGGTTGGCGAAATGCCCTAGCTGACGACAGGTAAAGCAAACTCTGGTTGTATTCTGTGGGTTGCTTACTGGATTGGGGTTGGTAGTGCGAGTTGCGGAAGTTCTCGAGCAATCGGGCGAGTCTTTGAAGTTGGTGCGGGTGGTGCCGCGTAATGCGTGGTGGAAAGCGGCTAAAGCTGCGGTGGAATCATTCTTGCCCTCGGTGGGGTTGGTGACTTCCTTGTTGAGCCATTCTGCGCTACGATGATCTTCCATTCCTTGCGCTTATCCTCTAGAATCAAAGCCTTGTTGATCAACTCTTGAAAATCGGGAAAGGTGTGGGCGATCAAGTTGACTTGAAGTCCGATGTTCAATCCTTTGTAAAACGACTCGACGAGCCTTGTCGGTGGCGACATCTTCGCAAACATATCGAGCAAGTTGAGAGAATTTGTTGAGGTAGTCGATCAGCGACATTCCTCCTTGCTTGAGAGCACGAAATTCATCCTTCTTGAGATCCATGATTCCTTCGGTACATGATCGGGCGTAAAAGATTGTGAACTCTTCCCAAGTAATATCTTGCGGCGTTCCATGCATTGCACAAAAGTTTTCCCACCATTCGGCGGCAATGCCTTCCATCGATGAGAGGCGCAGAACTTTTTCATGATCACGCATTGAGTGATCGCAGTTTTCTCTCAATAACACGAAGCCAATCATCGGCTTCTCTTGGTGAGACATGTCGAAAAGGTTGGTGGGCGGGTCCTCATAAACTCCGCCAACTTGGATGATCCATTGTGACCATGAGCAATCGGGGCTCCATTGTGATCTCGATTGTTGTTGTTCGATTATTCATAGCTTGATCCGATTCATCATGGTGTACATCACCGGTCTCGAGTGTCATGAATGCTCCAAAATTCGCAGACCGATGAAGGTGCTTGTGGTGGAACCGCTTCTGGGATTTGTTCTCGTCCTTACGATCACGGAGTATCGGAACCACTTGCGCAGACTTGACGAGTCCGAACCATCTGGTGAATCTCAAGGGTTAGATAAGGTAGCAAGCACGAGATAAGTTGTAGAACTAAGCGGGGTAGGTAAAACCCAACATATTTTAAGAAAGCTCAATGAAACTCTTATATTGATTAAGATAATAAATGGCTTGCAACAAATGCCTAAGGGCCTTTGCAGCTCATACTTGCACACAAGAAAATAAGGACGAATTTAAGCACACCAAACTACCGCCTAAAGGGCGACTCAAGACTTAATACTGGCTAAGCACAAACAACGCGAACAGACTACTCAATCAAATAGCCTCCGCACCTTGGCGGTGCTCCCTTTCTTGAGACGAAAGTGAGTGGCATCCTCATAAACCGATCCCGATGTCCGGGGATGGTGCAACAGAGCAGTGTCCTCGTGCAGTCTGCTTTGGTGCTTACAGCTCTCTTGCCTCTCTGGCGCTCTTCCGTTCACCGGTCCATCGACTTCTTCGGTCTTCCTCTTGATGTCTTCTTCGTGTCGTCCATAAAGAGTTTCTTCTAATATGGCGATCCTTTCTTGACTCTCTGAAGAGTCTCATAGGTACACTCCACTTCGGGCGGCTAACTCCAACGATTCTCCTGACAGTGGCTGAATCGGGCGAGATGCACAACGGTGGCGTTGTCTTCTCCCTCCGTAGACGGAAAACGTGCGGCAAGATCCACGTCGAAGTGCGGGGATGATAACGGAAAAGCGTGTCACGAAGCTCGAGAGTAGATGTTGCAGATCCTCGGGATGGCAAGGCGTGAAGACTCTGGATTGCTTCAATCCAAATACTCCTTCGAGTGAGATGTTCAATGGTTTGCTTGCCTTGGTGTTACACTGGCGTAGATGGTCAAATGGCGATCACTCCACGATCTCGGCGTTCACAATCCAAGCATCGCCACGGTACAATGGACGATCGAACCCTCCAAGTACTTGTAGCAACTTCCAAAGCTCTCGGCAAGTCCTCCCTTGCGCTCTCCATAACTCAAGACGAGGCATCTGTCAAGATGGACAAGGATATGAAAACAACTTTAAAGCAATGGGGAGAGAAAGAATTTGACAATAGTTGAGTCAAGAGAGACATGAGATGAGTTAAAGAGTTCAATTAATCTTGCAAGTTAATATTTGCTTTAGAAAATAGTTTTGGACTCACTAAGAACGGCCAATCTAACTAGGGTCAAGACCTACAGTCAACCTGGCTCTGATACCACCTCTGTCGGGACCCAAATATGCAAATCTGGACCCTCTGTGTATTTTGCACTAGTCCAGGATCACGCTAGTGCACACAGTATCAACATTGATGAAATATCACATCCATACAACGAATATAAGAATAAACGAGTACATTTAAATAACAAATAACTGTTGGGACCTTATGGTCGAGTATTACATTTATTAAGCCATGCAAGGCTGACAATAAAGAAATAAAGCTGCGTGAAACGAAATAAACTCCGGTGGCTCCCATCAATTTACCACAGGCAACCGACTGGGATCAAGACCCTAACGTTTAACCTTCGTAGAACTCTTCTTCAAAAGCAGGCGACGACTCCTCCACTTCTGTTGATTTGTTTAGCAAGAGTGAGTATACACCGTACTCGCAAGTCATACCACAGAATGCATTTATACATGAGGGCTTATTCCAAAGGAATGGCTTCTGTGGTTATTTTGCAGAAATGCAAAATTTGCAATTGAATACAAATAATAGATTGAAAGCGTAATTCAAAACAAATAGACAATAATAAGTTAACAATTGATTTCACAAAGGACACACAGTCTAATCAAGTTCTTTCACTGGTGAACAAGTTATCTCACACAGCTGACCCTTCCCAATTGTTTTATTAAAATCTACCCCTCGTGTGAAATTCCCGAGCATGTCCATAACCGAGGACGCGGCTATTCGAATAGATTGGTTTAAACACTCTGCAGAGGTTGTACACTTTACCCACACGATGAAACCAACCGGATCAGAGTTGATCACAACAAAACCTTTCAGAGACTTCATCTCAAACAATGACACTCCTGGTGTGCTTTATCGTCAGTCAATTTGTACACACACCCTTGGAGCGACACACACCATTGGACGAGGATGCAATGAACTGTCCCGCGATGTGACATATCACACCTCCAAATTTCATCACATAGCTTAAATACAACCTGAGTTGTCAATGTCAAGACTCCATAACTTACTAAGTCAGGCCCAGCCCATACAAGGCATGTGGTCGTACAGTAAGGCCCAGTTCAATGGCGCACAAAGTTAAGTCCTTAATTGACTAAGGCAAGACTTCCAGTTTAACCCAAATCACAAAGTTTAATAAGCACACAGCTCCACCATTCACACAGAATCCACCACTTGCCTCAGTCTAAATCTTTTCCCACCCTGTTGATTAAGTGCAACTCATACCATCAACGAGTAATAGCACACGGCACACACAGATTCATCACACAGTTCCATAATCACTTAGTCAAATTTATAATTGCAATTCTCACATGAAATGATGACTCGTGGCATGGCTAAGCAGTCTAATCGTATCTAACCAACCCACATTGGTGCTACGATAATACCAACTAATTATTAACCAACCTAGGGTGACAAAAGATCATGGCATACAATAGACAAGGTGGTATAACAATTTGGATTAATAACTACACCCAAAAATATTTAAATAAATACTTGAAATAGAATGCAATACATTGAAACAAAGTATTTTGAAAACTGGGTTCAAAATGATCCAAGGTATAACTTGCCTTGGAATAGATCTAGATATTGGTCTTGGTCTTGAGGTGCTCCTTCTTACGCAAAATTCCCTCAAGTATCGACGTCTACATGAAAACGAGACAAAAGAAACAAAACAAATAAATAACAGAGGCAAAACAAACTCCAAAAATCAAATAAAATTCACCATTAAATAGATCTGAATTTTATATAAATTTACAAATTTGAATGGGCTCAATTGGACTTCGGATGCAAAAGATATGGGCTTTGGAAGATTGGAAAAATCAATTAAACCCTAAATTGGATTTTCTCGAATTTCCCGAATTAATTTTATAAAGGAAAAACGAATTATTGCGCAATGCTTGCGTCAGCCGAGAATTTCCGGAAAAAGAATTATATTTAAATTAAAAACTGACAGGTGGGACCCACTGTCAGTGGCACGGCTCACGGTGGACTAAGTCCACCGAACCGAGGGAGATCTGGCGCGGTGGGCCAAGCACCCACGCTGCAGCGTGTCTTGGCCGATCTGGCGCCACGCTGGCCGCCACACCAAAGACCGGCCGACGACCGGCGCTGAGTCGGTGCGACAACGGCGGCGGTGGCGCTTCGGGACCGATGGTCGCCGGCGACAGCGGCTCTTGGCCGTGATGAGTGGTACCAGCGTGTAGAGGAGGTTAATGCGCACACATGGGCACGGGTTTGAGCACTGGGTTGTGGAGATGGCGTGGCGAGGAAGAAGCGGCGGAGAAGCTCGGGTTTTGTCGGACGGCGCTCGGCGATGCTCGGCGGCGAAGGTGCGCCGCGAGGTAGCTGAGACTTCTTGATCACAATGGTGCGATCGGTGGAGCAAGGGCGGCGACGGCGGCGCAATCCACCGGAGAAGAAGCTCTCGGCGAAAACCCTAAAACTTGGAATGCGGCGGCGCTAGAGCGTCGAGGCGGAGAGTGGCGGCTTAGGGTTGCGGTGGTCCAGCGGTGCTAGGGGAGTATTTATAGGCTCGGAGACGCCGAGATTTGAAACCCCAAATCGGGTCCGAAGCGGCCGGGTTTTGAATTCAAAGATTTTCGGAGATTGAAACCGATTCGAGGTTTGATTTGGTTTGGAACGGATAAGGAATAGCAGGAGACATGATTTGGTGGGGTGCACGAAGAATCGAGAACGAATACGCATTTGTCGGACGCGGCTTCGAGCCAAAGAATGGCGGAAGCGCGCGGCGCGAGGAAGAAGAAAGCGGAGAGCGGCGACTTCGGTCGCGGTCCCACTGGCGGCAGCGAGGCGCGGCGAGCGAGCGGCGATGGCGATGGCGATCAACGGCAGAGCGAAGCGAGCGAGTGAGCAGCGAGATCAGCGAGCGAAGCCACGCGGCGACAATCCAACGGGCAAGGCGCGTAAAACGCGAGGCGGCGGAAGCGGGCGATGTTGATCCAACTACGGGATTGAGCGGTGGAATAGTCTTGGCTTCGCCCCCGATCGTTATTCGAGATTTAAAATAGGTTTTTCTTTTAAATAAATCCGAGAAAATGCAAATAGCAATTAGAAAATAGCAAATGACTTTGGAAAAATTCCAGAAAATTCTATAAAATATATCCAAGCATATAGAATCCAAATAAAATAGTTTTGACAATTGTTGATGTTGGGATTAAGCACAATAAATCAATTTGTCCTTAAAGTCCATATTAAGCTTTTTAAATTAATATTCAAATAAATCCAAATGATGAATTTTCTTGCTACCAATATTTAAAAGATTTTTAAAGCTCTGAAATTTGGGATGTTACACGACGGCGACCGAGAGGTGGCGGCGGAGGAGCTTCGGTGCCGGCGAGTTCCGGCGAGGGGAAAGGTGGGGCGAGGTGGGGGAAAGGATCGCCGGGGCAAGAGGTGATAAGGCTTGGGCGACGCTGAGACAGAGAGGTGGCGGTCGCGATGGGGCCAGGTGGAGGCGGCGAAGGCAGTGGAAGGCTCCGGAGGGGAGAGCAAGAATGATCGCCGGGGCAAGAGGTGATAGTTCTTGAACAACTTGTTTGTTTATTCATCTAAAAACAAGCTTATCTTCTCTCCACATCACCAAAATACTAATACGATAATCGCTTAGTAACAAGTGATATAAGCTATTATAGATGCTCTAAAGCAACTCTAGATACCGGAGAAAGTAATGGTATATTTAAGCTTTCCACCGTGGGTTGCCAAACTTAAAAGCGAGCGACCAAAACGATCATGAAGCGAATCCGAGGCAAAGGCGAGAGAATAATTGTTCAAGAATTGCAAAAGACCAGACCAGATCGACTTTACTGCCATTGGACTGAAAAGAGCGAGCAATGATATCCCCATTTTTCGTACTTAGGCAATAAAAACGGCACGAAAATTCCTCGTGAATTTAAACCTCTTATACCATTTATCTTCTTTCATCCAAAATTCAAGCCTGCTATAAATACATTGGTGGCCAAAGTTTATGACACTGTTTGTCTACAGAATATGCATTTAAAAACGACCCTTCCGTGCTAGATGAACGGAGCACAGAGGTTAGAATTATTGTCGATGGTTATTTGTGAACGGCCGACGCATGGTACTCCTTTAGTGTTTTTTTTTCGTACAGCCAACAATATTTCTATTGAAATTCAAAAATTTTATGCCGATAATGTTTCTATTATAATTCAAAATTTTAGTGACGGTGAGGATGACTCACCGACATTATATAAAACCTGCCAACAAAGTGATCATAGCTAACAAGACGATGGGTACTTAAAAAAAAAAGCATTACAAAAGAGGTGACTATTAACCGTCCTTGAAGTGAAAGGGGGGATAAAAATGTTCCAAACGGCATAACAAATGTAACAAAAAGCCAAATCACTGCTTAATTAGCACATTACATGACCTTTCGTGCACATATGCGAAGCAGGACAGCAACATGTCACCATCACCCTTCAGGCCCACTAACCACACACACGGTACGGAGTGCTACAATAAAACACAATGCATGCGTATTACACGTACGTACGCTTGCTAATTAAATTAGTTTTACATATGGTGTACGTACGTGGTACTGGTGGGCCAGAACACTCGAACTAGCTAGCATAAATGATTAGAGATGCTGATCGATCGCACTTAATTTGGGAGGTCGACGACCTTGAAGTGGTCGCGGTTCTTGAGTACGACGTCGTACATGTGGGTGGAGCGGAAGCCGGCGAAGTCGCGGGGCAGCGAGATGAGGTCGACGCCGCCGTCGCGGCGGTGGAGCTGCACGATGGCGCGGTTCTCGTAGTAGCGCTCCCAGCCGAGCCCCGCCAGCCGCCGCTCCAGCGCCTCGAGGGACGCCATCGTCTCGTTCGCCGGCACGTACACCAGCGCCTTCCGGCTCGCCGCCGGCTGCTCCGCCTGCATCACACCGTTCCGGAACACCCACACGCCCGCGCCGCCCGACATGACTAATATATTATGTATGATCACTAGCTACAATAAATTTGCACCAGCCGCGCGTCCCTCTCTCAAGATCTGTACTATATAACACGTGAGCGCTACGCTAGTGTTCTACCGGCGCACGCACAGGTTCCTACGTATGATTGAGCTGTGCTGTCCGGGTGGTGCTTATATAGGCGCGCGGAAGGGACGGTTAAATTCGTTAGAGATTCGGATTCACCGTTGGGCTGTTTGGTTTACGATCTCAATGAACTAGCTAAAACTTGAACAAAGCCAAGAATTAATGAAAAAAATATTATTTAGATTGCAGTCAAGCCAAAATTCACCGCACACGCGCGGCATGGAGATGTGGATGGAGTCTAGGCTGAGCATGACCGTTGTCACCGCCGCGCAGGGGTGGGAAAAAAACTTGTTAGCGAGGCTCGTTGATTCGGTTCAAAATTGCTCTAATTACACTTGTTAATTGGTTAAATATTGAAATGAATTAATTTCGAATAAATTTGAATGTCGCTCTGACTTGACTCAGCTCGGCTCATTAGATCGGTTCAAAAAATACTTTTAAACTATAGATAACATAATATTAAATCAAACTATGTCAATTTTGAAGGGGAAAAAAAAAACTAAGTAAGACAACTTGTCGCTGGATATCCAACCCTACCGTCGCTTCATGATTTTCAGTGGAGAAAACACAATTATAATCGATATGACACCAATGGATCAGCCATCCCCCATTCCCAACCTGTGCGCGCGCGCATGCCTAGCTTTGCCTGGACCGTCCTACAATGCAGCGGCACGCATGGAGCTAAGCTAGGTAAGCTAGGCGCTAGCTGAAAAACCTCTTCGACCCATGCGCAGCTGCCGCCTCGTGTCGTGCTGCATACGTTGGGCTGGGTTGGATGCATCGTGCATGCGCGTTTCAGCGACAGGTTCTCTGCACTGCACCGACAGGCGACAGAGATAGGCCGAACAGCACGTTCACTCAACAGTTTTGGAGCAGATCGATCAACTGAATAAGTAAGTATTCATGTCTTTTTTATTCTTCTTCGTCAAATGTCAGAATGGTAAATCGAAATACGCTGCTTCGACGGGCCTGACGCATTAGTCAACGAGTAAAAACAGGCTCCCACTTTGCTGCGACTCACATGTATTAGGGGACCGTTTGGCACATCGGAACCTAAAAACACAGTGGCAAAAAAAGTCGCGGTCCCATTTTATCCAAGGCAAAAAAAATGAAGGAATTTTGTGAAAGTACTGTAGTAAACATTACGAATCTTCCAGAATTCCTTTGAACTTCTTCTGCTTCAAACGTGATGACTGAAACATCCTCAAAATCCGAAAATTTCAAATTTTTTGAATCTTTTGAATGAAATTTTAAAACTTTCCTTTTTCAGAAACTCCAACTCAAAAGTGCACTTTCCTATTTCGGAAATCCCGCTTTCTCCATCCGGAAGCGGATTTTCTTCCCCGAGCGCCTTCGGTCTTCTTCTTCCTTCTCCTTTCTTCTTCCCGGTCGTCACTTGCCCGACGCCATCACTGCCAGAGCCGACAAATGTGTCACTCGCCCGACGCCATCACCGCCAGCGCCGCCTTCGTTAGTTGTCACGTCCCGTGCCACCGCACAGCCTCCAGCGCCTTCCACCGCCTTTGCCGCGCCACCTCACCCCACCACCTCGCCTCTCACGGCGCAACCCAAACGCGCGCAGCCAACCACGTCGTCGCCACTACTGCAACTCGTCGCTGCTCCTATCACCATCCCCAGGCTATAAAAAGCCACCCCGGGCGAGCTTGCTTCATCACCTTTCACTTCCCCACCTCCCCTTGCCCCTTTTCCTTCATCGCTGGCTGAATTTGGAAGTTCCGTCGTCGTCTCCATTTCTTCCCGACGAGCTCCCAGGTAAATTCGCCGCAGCCCTTCCTCCTCCCTCCTACCTCCGGCTCTAGCTTCCTCTCGCCACCGCAAGTCTTTCCCCAAACCTCCCCACCCTCCTTCCTCACCGGAGCACGCCGGCGATGAGCTCCTCCTCCGCGCTGCCCACGGCTCTCATGGACAGGCCGCCTTAGACTACCTCAAGCCACCTCACCACCTCCGTTGAACTTCCCTCACATCATTCACCCCCGCCGGAGCGCCGCCGCCTACTTCCCCTGCTCCGGCCGTGCGCCTCCACTGCCGTCGCCCCACCTCCTCCGCCTCTAAATCCCCAAAATGGGTTCCCCTTTCTTCCGTGATGCTCGCCGCACCTTTCCCTGCCACCACCATCGTCAGAGCACCGCCTTCTTGCTCCCTCCCAGCTCAAGCAAGCGCGCTGGTACTTTGGCCACGTGGCTCAAGCTGCTGGAGTTGGGCCAAAATGGCCTGGCTATTAGGCCATGGGCGCACAGTAATCTGGGGCCGCCCATTTACTGTTCACTTCTTTTCGGTAATTACTATTTACAATACAGTAAAGCTAATCATTGTTCATCACATAAAGCCAATTACTGCCCACCACACAGCAAGTAATCATTGTTCATAAACCAAACAACAACCCTAATTACTGTTCACTATATGTTTTCATTCATGAATAGTAAAAGCAATACTATTCATCATTCAACACTATTCATCTCCAAAACCCTAATTCGGCATTATATATCCATTTCGTTTGTTTCGAGCCCAAATCCATTTCTCCACTCTGTTCAGTCCAATCAAGCACCAGATAAATTTCTACTCTCCCACACCACCTTCCTTTGTGTTCTTTTCCGATTTTCTTTTACTTTCATGTTGTTCCCAGCTCATTCCTTGTCGAGCTGGATTTTATTTAGTTTGTTTTGTTTTATTTTGCGCTAGGTCACGACTTCGACGACCAAGCTCCAGAAGACGCCAGAGAAGATCGCTACTAGAAGAATTTATGCAAGGAGGCAAGTCGCATTTCTTGATCATTTTGAACTAATATTTTATGTATTTATATTATTATCTTCATTACTGTATTTATGCTAAATACTTTAAATATTGAAATAATACTTTTGAATGCCATAATGGTTAGAATAATCTTATCACCCCACATACCAGCCCACCTACTCTTGTAGGCCATGTCCACCTTGATAAGTTTAGGTTACATAAAATAATGACTAGATATTTAGCTTTGTCACAAAAAATATGTTGATAAATCCTGAAAAGCAGTATTGGCTATTCACCAATGGTTTTGGAGGAAAGTTAAGGGTTGAGACCAGGATATTGGACAACCCAATAGACTTGTTGAAAAGTAAGTCGAAGGTGAGGCTAAGAAAGTGGTCAACCACAAGTTGGTGTTGGTCCATTTCCTCACTGGAGACAAGTAAGGACAAGAACATTGTACCAAAGTAACAGACACATAAAACCGCTCAACAACAGGTGTGGTCATTCCTCCCTGGCATAGTACACCGCTCATCCAATTGAATATCTACATAATCAGGAGTGGGACATGAGTGGGCCTGAAGGGACACTCGCTGGTCTACACAACGGTAGGCCCATCAGCATTGGGTCAATATTTACACCATTGGCCGGTGGTCCCCCGAGGGCTGTATGGTCCAAGAACCTCTGGGTAGAAGATAGAAATGTCGAGTAGTGAAAAGGATTTGTTATCTCAGTTCAGTCACACGCTAACATGTTACATGTATATTGCATGACAGTATGAGCTTGATGTATCTTGTGGGTAAAGTTAAGCAACTCTACAGAGTGTAACAAATGGTATTCGAATACGCCATGCTTCCTGGTTAATGAAGCCGTGTTCATGGGTGATTCCAATACATGAAGCATAAGTAGAGTTTTTGATATGTTAAGTTGGTAATTGCAAGTGTTGAGAAACCCCCTGTTGTTATTATTTGTTATTGTTTTACTGTTTTAAATTTAAACTGATTTAAATAAATGCATCCACATATGCCTGCTATGGTAAAACTGTACTATTCCTTTGATAATCCTAGCAGGTAATTAATTAGGATTTCCATGTGGCTTGTTGAGTATGGTAGTAATACTCATTCTTGCAAAATCTACAAACCATCTACAGAGAAAGTTTGAGAAAATGCTGAGAATCTCAATGAGCAGGATTTTGGTGGACCCCAAATGACAATGACTACTGTTATTAGGTATCGATCGCGCTCAAGTGTGTCTGTGGTTAGAAGTTCTTTTGTCTTGTATTATATTAACTTTGGGCTTGGAAGCCCGCGTCATTGTTAAAACTGGCTGTTAAGCCATAATCTGATGTAATAAAAGTTTGATTTTGTTGTAATCGAGAGCTTGCTTGAGATACTGCTTACTTCACAACTGCACATTTTAGACGATTGTGAAGAGTTTAACAACCCAAAAAAATAGAGATGTTACAATGACTAAGTACAAGAATAAGGTTAAGGCACTTTTAGGCCAATCTTACATGAGTGCTAGGAAATTCTCGACCTCAACTACGATCTTCACGAGCATGCACGATTGAAATCAAATATGATCCATATACGTTTGCTTGAGAAATATTGGATGTGGATTTAGCATGGCCACTAGCCACTTGAATTCTATACCAACTTTATGATGTCGTTTCGGAAAAGGATCGAAATGGCTCAACAACTTGTCTCTTTAAAGGCCTTCTTCCTCATCGACAAGAGCATCAGCATATAACCTTTTGTTTTGGGAAAAAAATTATATGCACTCCAAATGTTCTGGATGTCTAATCTATCGTTGCAAAGCACATCTTCCTTATATCTTCCTTCACTACAAAATTAAGACCTTGCCTCTTTATACCATTGTTGATCGGCCAAGCCATGAAGTGATTGTGCAAATACTATTTTGTCCATGCATTGTCTTCTTCCTCCGACGGCAAGAGGCAGGGCTGGGCAGCCAGGAGGTTGTCGGCACTCAAGGAGTGGGTCCAGCGGCAGACAGATCCATCGGGTGTGGGAGGAGGAGAGCGAGTAGGGGTGGTCGGGGTGGGATCTGTTGTGGAGGAGGGTGTCGCCGTCAGCTCGATTCTCACTATTGTCGGCCTTCCTCCATGGACACCGCTGTTAGCCTTCCTCGAAGTCGGTGGCATCCAGTGGAGTCTAGGAGATGCACCGCTGCCGCTGAGCTCCTCCTTAACTCCATGACCACCGTCGCCGGCCTTCCTCGTCGCAACTCAAACCAAATTGTGGAGGAGGAGGAAGCCACCGAGACGAGGTCGTCGTGGTGAAGGCAGGAGCCAAAGAAGGTCGACAGCCTTGGCCACACCGGCGGCGGAGGGGGCAAAGGAGCGGAGGGGGAGGCCTTTGGTGAGGTGGCGGCGCTTGTGGCAAGGGGGAGAGAAGGGGGAAAAAAGGGAAGAGAGAGTAGAGGGGCGGCGACAACGCTTACAACGAGGAGGGAGAGGGTGGGAAGCCGGGGGGTTTGCGGCGAGAAGGGAGAGAAGAGAGAGGGGCGAGAGGGTGGGAAGCCAAGGGGGCGGCGGCGGCGGTGCTTACATCGAGAAGGGAGAGAAGGGGAGAGAGGCGGGGCCATGGCCTAGAGGGAGAGAAGAGGGGGGAGAGAGAGGATGGTGAGGGTGGAGGAAGAAGATGAGGGTAATATGAGCATTTGAAAAGAAAAATTAACGGTAAAAATCTAACGGGGCTGGCAACAGTAACATAACAGGCAATGTCTCAATTTTGTAGTGGCATGCAAGGGAGTGGTAACTTCACAATAACATATAAGGGATCCGGAACATTTAAAGTGTCATATAAAAAAATCTTTTGTTTTTGTAAGGCGGAACATAGCGCCTATCACATCTATCTTTACTCGATTTCGGCTATAATAGACCACTTACTACGTTAGTACTACCCACGTCCATGTCAAGAAATGAATCGAATTCATCATTACATTATTTGTTCAGTTTGAGCAAACCTTTCATCTTTACCCAGAGATTTAGATCCCCACCCTAACCCGAGGCGCTCCACCCCAACCCGGCCGTGACCTTCCCTGCCTCTTTACTTGGTAGGTGATGAGCGGACATGGGTCGAAGGAAGCCCCGCCCCACTCCACCTGTATCATATAAAATTGCTATTTTATATGCATTGGTTGATTCTCTAAGTTATAAAGTAATTATGAACTTTCAACAAGTGTTTGCCCTAAAACTCTTTATTATTATGTTAAAAAGCTTGTCTCTTATCATTATATGTTTAACGATAATAACTCCATCAAACTTGAGTCGGGAAAATATTCCCTGGATACAAAAATACATTAAATTTAAAACCCACCCTAACCCAATGGGGTACCGTTGACTAGTCAACCCTGCCCCCGCCTTGACCCAACAAGAGCTAGGGCGAATGTGGGTCAAGCAAGAACCCACCCCACCCCATGTAGACCTCTATCTTTGTTACAATGAGGAACCAAAGGACTCACCTAGATGATGACAAAAACACCTAAGTTGGAGATTGTCACCGGGGTGAGGTGGGTGCAAATAAGTATCCTCTTGTTTCTTTCGACAAACAAAGCCCGTATCAACGCGTAGATCCTACATATTCATGGTGATCCTTGACAATCTTCTTATTCATGTTGCCGTGATCGTCGACGGTCATGTTGTTGGCACAAGATCTGACTAGGTGGTAATAGATTGTTCACCTAAGATTTACAATGCGAAAGATGGTATTTATGTACTCAAACTATAAGGCCTACGATTATGCAATCTTGATTCAAAATATAAGACATACATGCATATTTAATGACATCTTCTCTATTTTATTCTTATTTACCCCCCCCCCCCTCCTTCAGCATTTACATGTAAACACACACGCACATACTAACTATTCTATCTTATTCCACAGACATTAGCATCATGGATAGGATGATCATTTCTCTCTTCTATTCTCTTGGTTTCCTAACCTCCTTAATCCTTGTGTTTGATTCGATCATGTAAAGCCAAGGGAAAAAAATGAGAACATCACTTGAGGAAAAATAGCAAAAGAGAATAAAAAGAATGGGAAATAGGTGAAAATGGCATTTTACAAAGAGAAAAACTAGCGGAACGCTATACCGTTTGAACGAATTAGCTTCATTAGTTCACCTCCCTCCCCACCCCCCCTCTCTCTCTCTCTCTCTCTCTCCTTCTCTCTCTTACTCGCTCGCGATCACCATAGAACGATGACAACAGAGGTCTGGTGACAGTCGACGGGTTCACCACCCCTCGGGTTGTAGAGGGAGGCCGAAGAGGCGATGGCTCGACGGTGGGCGGCGGCGCACTAAATATTAGGTTGGGCAGAGTGGGGTGGCGGAGGAGGGGGAGACGGCGGCACGACGAGGCGGCGAGGTCACTAGTCGGCCACGGGTGTTGGACGAGGGGGGGGAGGTGGAAGAGGAGCGCGGAGCTACGGCCAGCGCCTAGGAAGAAGTCAAGGAGTGTGATGCGCGCAGAGAAGAGAGAGGAAGGGAGGGTGCGGCGGTGGAGCCTGGTGGAGCTATCATGTTGCTACGGGATATCATTGTCTAGCTTCGTCCTTTTACAAAACAACAAGAAAACGAGTATCATATTTCTAATATTAAGAAACTGAGTGGCATTCTCTCAATTGTCATGTTTTGAAGTGATATAACTTTGCCCTAAACTTACTATATATATTTTTTGCAGGGATTAACTTGTGTTATTAATATAAACCAGACGAGCCCTACGAGGAAAAAAAACCTTTCGATTAAGCAAGAATAACATATGCTAGTGCTCGATCACGCATGACGGGATAACGAATAACGTGACGTCGCATGCCTCAATTATATCGCCTTGATCGCCCAATGTAACACGCATACGGGATGTGCTCAAACGGTATGTGGAAGGAGAGGTCGATCTACTTTAATAAAGTGCCCCCGAGACATGTTCCAATCGAATTAATTCAAGGCTTAGAGGAACCTAAAGCCGCCGCCGTCGCACGATGGGCGTCACGTGGACGCGCGCGCTTTTCATATCCGAAAAGATTACGTTCACGTACGCTGCATATGCCCCAAGTTGCGCCCGATCTGACTACATCGCCCATGGAAGGTGATGCCCGGCCGTCCCAGATAGCAGTACTTACACTCTAGAATTGAAGATGGGCCCACCTCCACCTGCATGAAGTCCGAGTAAACAGCAAGAAGTGGCCTACGATATCAGGAATTTTCATTTTGAAGTCGTTTATTTGTTCACGGTTGATCACTTCTACTCTGTTCTTGCTGATCTAGTGCGATTTAATCACATTATCAAACTCGTTTTACTGCATGAAAGACATCGTGTTACTACACTAGTGCAGGAGTGTTACAGCACGAAAGATATCGTGTTACTACACGACCGTATGAATGCTACTGTACTTTTGCTGTTGTTCCGCCGCGAAAGATCGAGCAACCTATATGATTTAATCCCATCTCAATATCCGATCCACGTCATTTGGTATCAAAGCTTCGACAGGAGTTTCAATCCTCATCGTACCTTCGCTGCGATCAACTTGGTGTGCATGGATGAAAGGTTGATCATGTGCAAACAACGAAGCAATCAGTTATCAAGAGCTCACAATTCGTTTCTGTCTATGCTCTCTGTTCCCAGGTAGATGTTGTTTCAGACATCTCTACCGTCTTCGATAAACACCACTTTGATAATTACTTTATCTAATTATATAGTTAGCAACCATTGTTTCCCAGGCAGATGTTGTTCCAGACATCTCTACGGTCTTCGATAAACACCACTTTGATAATTACTTTCTCTAATTATATGTTAGCAACTATTTTTAAAAGATAATGGCGTGGACTTACTCTTGATGGGAAATCCATTTTGTGCTGACCTAGCCAGTGGTGAAGCCACAATAAAAATGGAGGGGCTCGTAGGCCAAGGCTTCTCTAGCTGCCCGTGTCGACACCGTAGATCGATACATACATGGTCCACATCGTCACAGCTCATGTCAATACATGCCAAGCAATGGCATTGCAAAAAGTCGATTTATGCATCGTCGGCCTCGCAAAGCGAGACAAGCTCATGGTCAATACATGCCGGCAATGGCAAACATATGACAAACTTTTATCCGAGACAAGCATAAATATGGCTAATTCATTGCAAAAAAGTCGATTTATGCATCACCCATACGCTGTGTCGGGTCGTGCATGGTCAAGGACGCCTCGAGGTGGAGAACCTTCCAATCCCCACCACCGCACACCCAACACAAACACAAGAACACAAAGTTTCACATAACACACACACAAAAGCGACTTGAGATAACACACAAAGTACTAAGTCAAGAGGGTCCCATATATCCTCATGTGGTTAGTACGCAATAGTGCTTGGTTTAGTGTAACAAGATGTTCGGTCCTTGATGAGCACCATTCCGATCACACCCAAAAACACCACACCAACATACCATTATGCCCAAGTCCAAACAGATTTGCAAATTAACAAAGCACCAAGTGTCGGACATAATGGAAAATAATAATTTTAGGTGATAGTTTTATACTAAAATCAATCCTGAAATTAGACAGACAAAGGAAGCAAATTCATTCTCTCAATTCGACTCACTGTCAATTTCTTAGTCCGATAGTCCCTCACTCAGACATTCATCCTAGAATAATAAAATTTAGTATATAGAGATATCATTTTGCAACCAAAATTGACATACAAAATTGCACAATGTCATTATCTCAAATTAACATATAACTCTCTCTCTCTCTCTAGAACAACCGATTTTGAGGGACCATTTAAGGTATCAAGCAAGCTCCAAAACTTACGAGATTTTAACAGAGATTGCCGACAACCGGAGGAACATCTCATAAAATTTTCGAGAGGTTCTCACATTGAATCCCCTTCGTAAATTTCGTAAGAGGAGGAATATGGTTTGACCGAATTCGACTTGCCTCCAAGAATTACCAAATAATTTCTAACAATCATGAGATAATTCGAGGTGTTGCCAAGCCTCCCTAGAACTCGTGAAAATACCTCCAAGGGTTTGGTATGAGATCTACGCCAAGGAGGTTTTTGGTTGAAGTACAGAACAACTGACAAAATATCACCTCGCACATGAGATCGAAATTAGAACTGTAGGGACTAGCCAGCTGTAATAAAGTGAAATCGCAATTCGGGAGACCTAAAGCAGCGCGTGAAGAAGCTTTTTTTTTCATCGAATCTGTTCGCGAGCTAAGACGGCAATTCGGTTAACGACTTAACATCTGTGCTGTTGGCGTCGTCGATTTCGCGGTAAGTCAAGGCCACAGACAAATGCTTTCTGCTGTACAATTTGGTTTGATGGCTTCTAATTCTCACCTTGGTCTCCTAATGATTGTAGTTAATAGCAACTGATGCGTCCTTCGAGGAAGCACAAGAGGAAGCAGGTCTACAAACAGTGATAGAAGATGATGATTTTATCATTGAGGAGATGGAAGATGAACCTGACGACCAAGCGGCAGGGGAAGTACCGCTTATCTTCTCTTACACTTGAGCGTAATCATGGTTTAAGTCCCAAGATACAGCAAGGTTTCTTGGATGTCACAAGACTAGAGTTATGCACTAATAGGCGTAAACGGGTGCCAGCTTATTGTGTGAAAGATTATCTTTTGGCTTGGAATGTCTAGCACACGTAGAAGTGAAAGTTCTGAATGCTTTCTTTGATGTATATGTCAATTCCAGAATAACACTAAGGCTGTTAGAATTGTGTCCATGAGTGTTAACGCACGTTCATTCCAAAAATTTCAAAGCATATACGGTTTAATCTCATATTATCTGACTAAGTGGCGGGAGAGTAATTTATAAAGTGGAGTTCTTGCCACCCCTTGAATCATGTAAGACATAGCATAGTGTGATATGAGAAAGACAATAGCTAAAGTTCACACACACACGCGTACGCACGCACATGCTTATTCCCGTAGCAATTGCGTGACTTGTACCTTACGACACACGATCGTGAACCAATTCCACTTTCTTTTGCTAACCGTGCATTTCTATCTCTCTCTATTCACTTATCAGAGGTTTGGTCGAATTACACTGGTTGAAGTTGATGACCAGTGTGGTCGGAATACTATGATCGAAGCTAAAGACCAGTGTGGTCGAAATGCAGTGGTCGAAGTCATAGACCAGTGTGATCGAAAAACACTAGTCAGAGCCTTAGACCAGGGTGTAGCCAGGAGCTGTGTCGGACCGGATTTTCTTAATCCAGAATCCTATGTGAAAATCCTGCGCTACTCGATGGATCAGTAGGTAGCGCTCACAGTGTACATCGCTGAATCATTTCATATATATCGTAGACCAAACTAAACATAATATTACAACCATCAGAGTTAAATAGATCGCGTCGGGTCGAGTTTACATAAGAGGGCCAAACATGCCAAATGAGTTCATTACAGAAACAAGCGCGGAAGCAAAAGGGGCAACATGACTCCCCACAGGCAAGCGACTGTGGCGCTTTGTGTACAACCAATATTAACCAAGGACTTGGAGAATATTGGCTGTACGCAAGTACCAACAGAGCCAGCTAATCTGTGGCGAGCCCTAGCATACGAAACTAACTACTCCTCGCCTTGGTCTTGGTTGTCGAATCATTGGTCCTCGTAGTAGGCATAGTCGTCCAGATCAATGGAATTTGGGAGTTTGGGGAAAGAGCGAGGGTGAGAACAACTACCGTGCTCGCGAGACAACACAACGGATGCAATAATAATTATGCAAGGCTAAATAATGATGGCTCGAGTTCTTTTATTTGCGCAAAGCAACATTTATAAATACTCATATTAGAAAGTCCTATCACTTAGCATTTTGACTAAATCATGATTTCTTAAAAGAGAATAATTGTGTAATATTAATATCAGGGAAGGTTACTTCCACCTCATGCTTATTTTTATTGATGGTTACATCCACCTATTATCAGCACTGGGTAAGACTACATAGGAAAAATCCAACACACGGGCTAGATGAGCCCGCCACATCTTTCAACCCACCCACAAAGGTTTTTGAAAATAGAACTAACTCTTGTAAGTTCTCGTGTCCGCCCGTGACCGTGTGCACGGTTGTTCGAACAGTTTATTTCTCTGCAAAGATTGTACACTTTGCCCACAAGAGATAATCAGCTTGAAATAATCACACGTTTCCTTGGACATGTGAATAAAGGGGAGATTACCACAAGGCCTTTACAATGCATCGCTCAGTACTTGTTACACCTGCTGAGGTTTCACTTGAGGTGGGTTATGCTCTCACACCTGCATCAACCCTTGCCCTAGACCCCCCTTGCGCCATCAAACGACATTCGCCGTGCACTCCAACCCTTCGCCACGAAGGCTTACGATATCGCGAGTCATCTATCTGGTACAACTTGTATTAACGGATACAAATTATTTGGCCAGGTCGACACCATTATAGACTTGTGGTTGTACTATTTTACAATAGGAGGTCATCACAGATTAAGTCCTTAAAGTTATCTGGGTGGTTCATACTACATACCAAACACATACCAACATATCTTGGGCTACATTAGTACCCAACCACATACCCTCCAACATACCATCCACTCAGATGGGATATTAGCAAGTTTTTAGGGTTTTGAGAAGAGTAAAACAAATTAACTCATCCATTTCAGTCATTTACCCCAATGACTGCCCAAAACAATCTTTAAGCTTAAAGGATGATTGGGGTGGTTAATACCCTAGTACTCAAGCAAGGCTAGCATGTCGCTTGAGTACAGACTAAAACTAGTAGGTTACTGTATAATTACTAGGGTGACAAGAATCAGGGAATTCAATTATCAAGGATAATGTATAATAATTACTTAATAATCAAGTTGGCATTTAACTACCCTAAGATCATTTAACATACATTGGCATAAAAATTAAAGCATGCAGTTTTCTATTTTAAAAGAACATAATTTGCATAAAATATAGGTACAACATGATCAAAGTGTTGACTCGCTTGGGTCAAAGGCTAGGGGGTCTTGGAAGTCTTGAGCTTGGTCGAAGTGGGGATCTCCGGCTTCTTCGAACTCTACTCGGACGATCGCACCGGAAACTAGAAGACAATCAAATAAAACAAATAAATACAAAATCCATAATAAACGAACTCCAAAATTAACTAAATGAGTATCAAAATGTAGGTTTTGAAATTATAAATTTTTGGGTATAAAATTCATAATTTTTGGAGTTATAATGAAAAAGGTGTGAATTTTTGAAGATTTATAAAGAATATGTAGTTAAATAGAAAATCAGAAAAACAGGAAAAACCACGCGTTGACACGTGGCCTCCACTGCACGAAACAGTGCGTGGACCGAGTCCACGTATGGGCGCGCGCGTCCACGGTATAGTACCCGTGAGGGGCCCACCTGTCAGTCACAGAGGCAAAACCAGATTAATTAAAGGACCAACACTGTTCACTGGGCCCACCCGTCATCGGCACATGCGAAAGGTTAACACGTCATTAGATCTGGCTAAACACAGTTTAGCCCTTAAGCGCTACAGTACCAACGGCAAATGACGCCGCTACAGTGATCTTTCCCCGACCAAAATAGAGCCGAGGGAGGGGCGCGGCGCCGCGGTGTGTCACCGGTGGGGGAAGGAGCGGCGGCGATGGGGAAGAGCTGAAATGGGATGCCCTCCCCGAGGCGGAGCCGATGGCGGCGGCGGCGGAGATGGCGGAGACTCGCCGGAGCGACGACGCGACAGAGGCAAGCGACGGCGGCGGTGGCACGACCATGGCGAACAAGGTGGCCCGACGGCGTTCCGTGCTGGGGAAGGCGAGCATGAGCACCGGAGGAAGCCCGGGAACTCACCGGAGGCGGCCGAAGGGGGGCTGGCGACGGTGACCCTGTTGGAAATATGCCCTAGAGGCAATCATAGAGATGATGATATTTCATTATGTTCATATTTTTGATAATATGTTATCATGTTCCTTGAATGAATCATTTGTTATAGATCAATAAGTATGTGACTTATTGGTAGAACTCTTTAACTTATATGATATCATTCTAAATGTATCCCTGGTCGGAGGTCACTGATCGGAACACCAGTGACTCTATGACTAGCACATATATTGATTGATGACCTAGTTTCACCGGTCATGGATATAGGGATATCGAATCAATAATGTGAGCACATGTTAGAGAACATGGGGTTGGATAGACAGACACTATTGAGATTGTTATGAATCTTTGTGTCATTAGTTGGTCTCAAGTAATGATGATGTATAATCCTTAGACCTGAGATCAGCATGGTTCCCTACATGTGTAATAGCACTCTTAAGGGTTGCCAAACGCTACTCGTAACTGGGTAGTGATAAAGGTAGCTTTCGGGTATGCTATGAAACATGCGGAGGGATGTGACTGGTCGAGATAGGATTTGCCCCTCCTAACATAACAGGAGAGATGTCTTTGGACCCCTCGTGGTGATCAGATAAAGAAAGTGCATGGTCATACCACTAGTGGTCGAAGTGTCCACCACACGATGTTATCCAACACTCGATCGAGAAAGTATTGAACAGTCCATGGATGACACATCATCTCACCTGGAGTTCAACCAGACATCGTGAGGCAAAGGGAGAATGCATGAGTAGGTCGCTTAGTTCGATCAGTTACGGACCAGTCGTATGGAGATACATGCTGGTCGTAGACTAGTCGAACGTAATCACAGAATGGTAAGTACCTGGTCGTAAGGAGTTACGAACTAGTCGTGACCAAATACAACCTGGTCGTATAGAGATATGAACTGGTCGTAAGTGATGAGGACCTGATCATAGATTATATTACATCAAGGTTCGTCCAATATATTCTATGTGTCTTTGGGAATCGTTATGTGCTGCTAGGTACCGCTAACGGCTAGTGGTCGGAAAAGAGTTTCGATTCATAACCGATTACACATGAACCTGTGGGGTCGCACACTTAAAGGGCCAGGATCTGTTTTGGATGGTGATCCGAATTCGTATAGGCCTCGAGTTCCTAATGGGCCTCCAGGTCGAGACCCATCATGGATGCCTATATAAAGAGGGGCGATGGCATGCGGTGAAGGAGAGGATGATCTTTGGAAGAACTCCCGAAACCATAATAGCCACACCTTCTCAACCACGCTACCGGTGCTAGCACTCCAGTGAGTGGTGATCCTGCCCCGTACGTGTGGATACCTCGGAGGTGTTGTTGCGAAGCATCAGCACTGGGACGATCGCAACTCGTGACACTAACCGGAGTCGGAGGAGAAGTCACGCGACGAGTACGACCACTCGGAGGAGCAGACATGCGACGAGTATGACCACTCGAAGGAGGAGACGTGTCGTGAGTACGACTACGACTGCATCAACTCGCTGCAACGACTCTACTTCCGCTACGAGTCGGCGCGTCTAGTGGTAATCTCGTGATCTATTACTTGCGGTGGTTCCTTGGTTGCGTGGTAAATTTTTTGTTTGTGCTATCGTAGCCTTGCCGCGTTACCCTTCAGACCCGAGGCGACGGTGGAGGCTCGCCGGAGAGGAGGAAGGAAGCCGGAGAGGTGGGGGACGACTTCGGGGTGTCCGGCCGGTACTCCCGGTGGCGGCAATTGGATGGAGAGGCGCCGGGGGGAAGATGGTGGCGACGGCACTGGGGCCTTTGGCTGGCGTAGAGTGGCAGAGAAGAGGTGGGAGGGGAAGGAGGGGGGAAGGGAAGGGGCAGAGGGGGAGGGGAGAGCTCGGCTTTATAGGCGGGGAGAGAGAGGGCACCGGCTGGGCGGTGGAAAAGCGGGGAGGGGACCGGGCAGGCGGCGCGGACGACAGGCGGGAGTGGATCCGGGGGAAAGGGGGAGGAAACCTGGCGCGTAGGTGGGAGCGGATCCGGGGGAGGTGGAACGGGGCATCTCGAAGTAGGCAGAAAAACCGGGACCAAGCGACACGCTGACGGGAGCGGAAAGAGAGAGGAGAGGGGAGGAGGGAGAACCGGGGAAAGAGGGCCGACCAGGAGAGGAGGGAAGTGGAGAGAGGGGGAGAGAGAGGTGGTTTTTTTGGAAAAGTTTTGCCAAAATTTTGATATTTGGAATCGAGGCAAAATCTGAGTTTTAAAATTTGAGGCTCGAGGTTTAAATTTTTGGGAAGCTTTTGAAATTTAAAACTAAATTTTGAAATTACTTCTCATTTTACCAAAAACAGATGTTACAAGCTGACAAACACTGCCTAATTATAAATTAATTGATTTTAAATTAGTAGTTACCATTAATTGGTTGTGATTAACTTTATTAGGTAGTTACTAAAGAGTAATTGTCTCGACCTTAAAAGTATCTGGAGACGCCCATACCTGACATCAATCGATTTTCTCCCATTCTTATGTTTCCTCTCTGGTCAACTGTGCTAGTGTGTTGTGCTATCGAACTGAGCTGTTCCTTCTCCTCGGCGTGCACCGGGAAGGAGGGTGAGCAGGTATCTCCGAACTATTATCGCAGAGTTTACCTGCGCAGGGCGGCAATAAGGTTCCTGGGCAGTGCATCTGCACAACCACTCGTTGCTCTCCTTCATTTACGTTCTGCACTGCATCGTGCCTGCAAGGCTTTCTGTTCTTCATCAAGCCCGCACGACTTTTGTTCTTCATCAAGTCCGAGTGTAATTTGTTTGTGCTACCAAGCGATAAACCTATCTCTATGTATGATTAGAAGTACAATGTATTGCATGCTATTAGTATAGCTTTATACTTCTCTAATTATCTGTGATATTTGTTTTGTAATAAAATCTGTAATTAAAATATTATCCATATTTTTCCAACAAAAGCAATTTGCTGACCAATATGGTAATGCATTAAGAGACAAGGTTGAGAAAGAAAACAAGGCTGATGCTATGTCTTTCCAAGAGTTGATACCATGCATCATTCATTATAATATTGACCAACGGTTCCAAGCAGCATATACGAACGAGAAATTCAAAGAGTTTCAGGAGCACTAAGATTCCAAGCAGCATATACGAACGAGAAATTCAAAGAGTTTCAGGAGCACTAAGAGATAAAATCTACTGGTACCCAATCTTTTCCATCTATATAAAAGGAGGCTCACTTGAAGCCCAACCAGGGTGGCCACGTTGTTTTTTTAGGTGCCGTCGGATTGCACTCGGCTGTGTCCGCGTCCGTCCGATGGGATCCGACTTGCTCGACGCGCACGGGCTAGGCTCGCGACGCTTGGGCACGACGTGGCGGTCGAATTTTGGACATACTTAGCCCCGTTAGACCATCGAAATTCCAAAAGTAGCCCCTATAGCGTCAAAATTACAAAATAGCCCCCTCACCACGCCTGCTGCCGTGTGGGACGGCAGTAGCTGAGGTGCTGCCGTCCCCACGGCAGCCGCAAAAAAATTTAAAAATATATTCTCTAATTTCTGCTATTAATTCATGCACAAGTTTCAGTTCCACGTTACCTCTTTGCATTTTGGTTTTGGCCATTAAAGTGCAATGCTTGACCTGTATTTATGTTGTTTATTTAATTATTATGGTTGCTTTACAGAACTTGTGATATTTACCTTTTTGAGTAGCCATTATAGTTGTACATACTATCTTGGTTTAGTTAGGGGCACTATTACAAAATAAGCTATACTAGACGCCTCATCACAGACGGTTTCTGGAACCGTCTGTGTTGTTGTTATCACAGATGGTTCTTAACCATCTGTGATACAGAATTATTACAGACGGTTTGTAAATAGAACCGTCTGTGATAATCACTTCGGTAGGATTTGGGCACACAATTCTCAGCCATGGCACACAATCATCTGCCGTGGCACATAATCCTCTACCGTGGTAGCCAATCCTCTACCGTGGCACATAATCCTCTGTCGTGGTAGCTAATCCTCTATCGTAGCACATAATCCTATGCCGTGGTAGTTAATCCTCTACCGCGACACACAATCCTCTACCGCAGAGGATTGTGTGCACAAATCCTACAGCGACAGATGATTGTGTGCGCAAATCCTACCGCGGCAGAGGATTGTGTGCCCAAATTCTACCGCAGCAGAAGATTGGCTACGCAAATCCTACCACAGCAGAGGATTGTGTGCCATGGTAAAGTCACAGACGGTTCTTAATACAAACCGTGATCGTATGTGATGAGATGCTTATCACAGACGGTTCAGATCATGAACCGTCTGTGATATGTTATCACAAACGGTTTTTGTATGAAACTGTCTGTGATTCGCAGCGCGGAAGATCGAAAAATTTTGAACGCGTGCACGGGAGGCAAAATATTTTGGCGCTGTCCTTATAAATAATAGCCGAGTGTTATATGATGACCATTTTGTTCTAGGATATTTCTCTTGACATGTGTTGCTTACGTTCCGACCGCTAGCGTCGTACGGTCCGAGCGCAACATCGTGTTATGCTAGATGCAACAAAATTCAGAATGTGCGTAACATATTAAAAATTTATATGCATCATTTCAAAAAACATCACCGTAAGCATTAACATCATCTCAAAGAACATCACTGTGAACATCATTTAAGCTCAGAGTCAAAATAAAGCATCTAGAAAAAAAATGGGTTGAAAAATCTTGCAACATCACCGTGAACAGTATGCAATTTTTTTTTCTACAGATGCAATTTTTTTCTACAAATGCAATATTTTTTCCTACGGGTTACAATATCTCAAAGAACAGTATGCAACATTCTTTTCAACGGGTCGCAATATTTTTTTCAACGGGTTGCAACATCAGAACAATTCAACCAGTTTACAACCAAAATCCGAAAAAAGAAGGGGAAACAGAATCAAGTTGCACACAAAGCTTCCAGAGCGGGTGGAGGCTTCCAGTTCGGGTGACGAGCGGCTCCAGCAAGTACTGGCCGAGCTGTTCCAGCGGCGGAGGCGGTGGCAGTGTCTTGCGGCTACGCGGGAGCAGCAACCGGGTCGATGAGGGTGCCCTCGGTGCCGGCGACTTCCCCCGTGACCACCTTGAACGACCCACCTCGAACACCACCTACTTCCACAGCTCCATCTCACCTTGAACGACCGGCTCTGCATCAGGTGGCTCATGTCCACCAAGCAGAACAGCTTGACGTTGCTCTCCGGGCAGCCAATGTCGATCTCCTTGAGGCCCTCCACTAGCTGGTCGTGTCACTCCTTGATCCGCCTCTTGTTCTCGGCGACATACCTGCGGGTGAAGTCCTTGTCGCCCAGGAGCATGGCAAGGGGGTACTGCATTTGGGAGAGCAACAATTGAGTTGTGTGTTTGGCTCAGGAAGAAAAGAAGAGAGAGAGAGAGAGAGAGAGAGAGAGTGGAAGGAGGAGGTATTCGCGAGGAGTCGGAGAAGTGGATGGATGAGGATTGAGTGGGTGAGAAGGGAAGAGATAAGGTTTATGAACGAATGTGTGGCTGTGAATAGCATGTGGAAAAAGTGAGGAAAGAGAGTGAAGTATGCGTCCGTTGGAATGAGCGATTAGACACGTATCGTCTCTCATATTATATTAAGCGGACTTGAAGAGGAAGCACACTTTTATTAAATGTTGATATGGTGATACGGTCGATACACCAATTGCAAGACGTTTAGATGAGATAGATGGTCAGGCGCGCTACGTTGTGCCTGTCCGTTCAATACATGATGTGTGGTAATTGTTCGCATGCTATCTGGTGCGGCACAATGTAATATGATATGTGGAATTTTAACATTTTTTTGTGTTAGGTTGTCCAAAAAAAATAGCTCTATGCACTTACAGTTTGACATCCTTTTTTAGCCTCAGCTGGCGATGGATACATCAGAGTAAAGGCATGTGGACAACACATAGTAACAATAAATACCTATAATAGCATAGCGCGCTTTGAGATGGGATAACTGAGCGATGATGGCTTTTGTAGCTGTTTCGTTCCTCGGACTTTGATAAACTCATGTAATCCTACGATGTATGCCGCCAAAGCTAATAATAACATGAAAGGAGATGTAATAAGCATGCTTTTTTTTGGTATGCAATAGTAAATAGCGGTACATGAGCATACCTGGTCTAAAGCACAGTAATGTTTAGTATAGGACCATTAGGATACGATTGGCAAATTATACTTCATTGAAACGATAACTTTCCTAATAATAATGAAAGAACCAAAATGGTACGAGTAAAAATGTTAGGAAGTACAATTACACCTAGGTGGCAGGAAATCGAGAGATGTAATTTATACATAAACAGCCATAACTCAAACGTCATATAGGCCAACCGTGAGGCAAATGAAAAGGACAACAACATGTTAAAATGTTTTCATCCTGAATTCACAATTAGACCTTTAAATAAGAAAACATTACAGTAAAGGCATACCGACAACACAGAGTATCAACAAATACATACTCCTCTCCAAACTTCGGATTCAATTGACTGATTGGTTCAGGCCTATGCTCTCGCGTTGGGAATGACTCTCTCGAAGCATGTTGATCACCTCTCCTTTTAATCTAAGTCAGTGAGTTCATGAAAAATGTCTTGTAAGTCGTAACAGGCCAAGTAAGTCAGATTTATCGAGAATTTGTTAGAGCATAGAGGATACTAGAAGGAAAATTTCTGGGAAAGAGATTACTCCTTCATGTCTAACGATAACAGTCAATTGACACAGCGCGCACACATACCATTTATGACATTGTTATGTGAATTGGTTGGATGAGAACGGCCAAATCCAAACTTCGACAAACCAGTACAAACTCGAAAACACAATAGTATGGTGTATAAATCGTTTGTGGAGGTAAACTAATTCACTACTACCAGATTTCAGGAAATTAAATCCGTTACTAAACAAATGTAATTTTTAAATGGGTGCAGTCAAACTATCTAAACTTTGACTACTAATATATGCAAAAAATATATATTTATATTGGTCACATAAAAATATCATTAGTGGATTTGTTACTGTAAGTATTTGCTTTCAAATGAAAACTAACAGTCCAGCATCTACAATAGAGCCTGTGTCAATGTCCAGACTGACAACTATTTTGTAACAGGGGGCATTTATCAGGATATGAACCCATAAACTTAAGATAAGTGAAAAGAATACAACAGACAATAGTGTAGTATAAATATCTTAACTAACGAAGTTAGATTCTAAGTTTATCTTTCAGCCGGATACGTAATCTGCTTGTTCTGGTGCCTCGGAAAACCTATGTTAAGCAGGAAAGCGCATTCAGAAAGCTTAGGAACCATGGCAACCTAGATCAGAAAAATATGCTGAAGTACGCAGCAGGAAACAACCAAAGAATGCAGTATTTGCCAACCTAGTTGGGTTAAGAGGGCGGGAAGAATCAACATACCAGCGACAGTTATGAAGGAATTTTAGTGACTGGATTACTGGTGTAGTAAAACCTCTGATGACCCATGACCATACTGCCTAAACAGTTGCTGATAGGCCTAAGGTCCATGCCAGAATCCAGGATCTGAGTGGCTACAATTCTACAGCCAAGAGAACCATGGCAATGACTGAGTTCATCGCTTTGTAAATCTGAAATTCGAACCTCAGAAGAGGCTAGACACATTGAGTAAATCACATCTCTAGTTTGGAAAGCTTTCATTGCATCCTTCACCTAAAACAGGAAGAAAATGGTCAAAAGAACACAATCCAAAGAAAAAGCAGCTGTCATCATGGAGAAGGCAGACATGCTATGAACAAATAGCAAGCACTTCTCTCTAGAAAAAATTAAGGCACCTCCAGTTGTAAGAGCCACTTCTCACATCTACTAATACATTCATCCGACTACCTCGCCAAGTACCTTGTCGTGAAGCACTCATCATAGATCGGGTGGGGAGGAAGGCGAGGCCTCAGCAGAACGAGGGGTAGAGCTATTGAAAAATGGGACCCCGGAGGCGGCGACGGCTGGGAGGAGGCGGCGACGGCGAAGACAACAAGGGTGAGTGCGATGGGGCAGCGGGAGGGCGATCGAGAGACGGGAAGGGGATTAGGCGGCGACCGCTGGGAGGTTCGAAAGGGCAACACTATGGCAGTCAATACGGACGCATCCAGTCCATCTATGCAAGAAACCTCGATCCGACGGCTTCGCACCCGCCCGATCTGAACCATGTGATGGCTATCCGGCGGTTGAGAAGTGCCGAAACAGGAAAGAGATTTCACAAACTACTGGGTGCTTTCCGCAAAAAAACAACAATGTGGAGGGCTTCCTGGGGCAGGGATTCCTTGACGTATAGATCAAAGAGAGATTATGCATGTTTTTCTACGAAGTTGTAGAAAATGGAGCAGAGTCAGCTGCATTGTTCGACTTGGTGATGAATGGCATTCAGGAACTACAAATAAGGACAATTGATGCAAAGCACAATATCCATCAAATTAAAAAATCTAATCCTTTGGAGCATCAAGATCGAGCATATGTCAAACCAAAGCAATGTAGCACTCAGTCGGCCAGCCATGTACTGACGGCTCTACTTCTATATAATACAAAATCTATACAATTCTACATACTAACATATAATCTAACACGTATTATATATATTTACATACAATATATATAACATATATTTTCATAATTTTTTTAAGGGTACGGTGTACACCATGCTCATATGCTGGACCCGCCACTGATACATCTTAAAATGGTCAGAAAAAGGACATAAAACTTTATGTTGCACCTCTGTGGTATTATTCATGATCTACCAGTGTTCCCGTTCTTTTCAAATCCTACACACGCACAGAATCATTTCTCCCCTTCACTGATCTTGGTAAGCTACACATAAGTGTTCTTTCCTTAGCTACATGGTTTATCTTGCTATAGTTTGGCGCTAATTTTCGCATGATACTGGTCCAGGCACGTCGGGCATTTCGTGCATTGAAAGGAATCATAAGACTTGAGGCGCTGATTCATGGGCATATTGTAAGGAGGCAAGTTGTTTCAACACTTCGCGCAACATGGTTGATTTTGAAGTTTCAAGCTCTTTTTCGTGGTACAAATGTCAGACTTTCTAGCAATGCCATTCAAGTCAGTTGGAAGCTTGCCCACCCAAAGGCTGGGGTAATTGTCTTGCTCGATCTAGTTCATTCAGTACCTAATATATTTCATCATGATAGTGCTTCTTTTTTAGTTGTTTCTTACTACTATAATCTTATTGAATAGACACACTCCTCATGATTGCATCAGTATGTTATTTTGAGAAATGCGAATGAAATCAAGGTAAAACCAGAAAAGCACAGGTTGATCGATTTTCTTGGTCTTCATTAAGGTTGTTCAAACCAAATAAGGTTGCTTGAGTACTTATTTGAAAAAATTGCATCAACTCCTTCAAGAGTCATATGGAAGAATTTCTATGGAGGTTTGGTATTGATGTGCAACTACAATCGTGAATTTCACCTTAATGTTAAAAATGCAAAATCCACTGCATTTTACATTACATATTTCGAAGCAAATGTTCTACCACGCTTGATGGTTGTGTGTGAGGCCTCCTAATGGAGGAGAAACAAATCCATATCACAGCCCAACCCACAACATAAGTTCCACTTCCTCTGTGGATATCGTGAGGATATGTGCACGATCTCAGGATGATGAGTCAATTGGCAATGGCTTTGTTGGTTTGCAAAATCTCACGTGGGTTTGAGTGCTGCGCTTCTTCTTTGTCGGACTCGACCGGTGGTGTGGAATGGCCGACCGCCCATGGACTGATCGGATCGGCGGTGGTGGCAGTTGGACCTACCGACCTAAAGTTGGATTTTGGAGCTAATCCAAAAATAGGTTGTGTAGGTAGGTGAGGGGAGTCTCCTGGATGTGGTTTCATCATTTTTGGAGCTCCCAGTCAAAAGTTCTATTGAGTTGAAAATTCCAGAAGGTTTCGGATTTTCAAGCTGGAATTTTGGCTAAGTCCTTTGGGGCGGTCCGACCGCCGTTGTGGGAGCGGTCCGACCGGCCTGATATCGGTCGGACCGGCCTTGTGGGGCGGTCAGACCGCTGATGACTTGGAGGTGAGCCAAGTTTGCATTGATGTGGTTTCAATGTGGTTTATGTTTGATTATCAATGCTTTATTGATGTATATTGCATTGCGGAGCTAACGTGGGTCAAGTTGTGAAGAACTTGTTCCCGGAAACGGTTTGTTTGTTTATTGCTATGCAGGTGGCTTGCAGGTCAACGACGTCAACGGTGAGTGGATCGGGACTACGCTTGGAGAGCCGAGGTCCAGAACGATCAAGGAGGCCGGGTGAGGTCGTGTGACTCAAGCATGGTGCAGGATGGGCAAGATGGATCGAACGGGTGGTTCGGTGCGGTACCGGTTGGATCAAAGCGTGCGGATATCGGTGCAAGTCTCTGGGAGGTTCCGATGGGATTCGGACAAGAGAGGCTTGGCGTCGATGAGAACCGCTGATCAACCTACACGTGGTGAAGCAGGCGATTGCTTCAACAGATTAGTGTGTGGTTCCCATGTGTGTGTGGGTCCCAAAAAGTGGAACCCTAGTCCTCTCCTATAAATAGAAGGGGGGAGATGTAAAACCCCCTTGGAGGCATTCATTTGGTTCCCCCCTTGCCTTTTCTAGGGTTAGGGTTTGGAGAGGAAGAGAGGGAGAGATTGTACGCTCCTTGGGTGAGCTCTTGTCCTCCTTGTTGGAGTGGCTTTGTAAGCATCTTGTGAGATCAATCAATCTTGTGATGCTTGCTTGTGAGATCATTTGTCTCCCCTTTTGTGTTCTTCTCTCATTTGAATGAATTTTGTGCTTCCTTGATTCAAGTGTTTAAACTTGGTCTTTTGACCCTTTGTGTCTTGCTTTGATGTGTGAGAGTACTCCTAGGATCATCTAGACCATCAACCCCCACAAGCAAGTCTTGAATCAAAGTTTTTCATATTTCTAGGGTTTGTGCACTTCTTTGTTTAATCCTTGAGAGATTGTTTCTGAAGTGGATCCAAGGATCGTCGCTAGAAATAGGTCTCCAATATCATTAGGGAGGTGTGCTCAAATTTGGTCAAGTTTCATTGGTCGAATCAAAAGTTGGATCAAATTTCGTTTTGGATTTGGGTAGGATTTTTCAAGATCGACTCTACCGGTCCGGCCGGTGTTTCAACGCTGGTCCGACCGCCAGATATTCGCATCATTGCTCACGGTGAAAGCATCTAGGCCCCTAAAAATTGTATTTTGGTAATTAATGACATTATGTGAATATGGGACTAACATGTTTGTTGAAGTGATTACAAGGCATAGTCCCAAATGACAAAGTGAAAGCAAGGAGTCGCATGTCAAAGAATGTTGAGATGATGGAATTGATCTCCAAGACAAGGTACAAATAGACTAGGACCCTTTGAATTTTACGGTCTTTGGAGTATGGAGGAAGACCGGATTATAGGATAAATATCGTACTATTAAGGGGGAGCTTGTCTAGTAGCTTGAAAGCATCTCATTATGCCTTTGGATCAACTTAGGATCATGCATGTTCTTTTGGTTTGGTTTAAAAAGAAAATTCTTTTTCTCTCGACACAATCGGAAGTTCGGCATGTGTATCATGAACTTTCATTTGTCGGTTCCTCAAAAGATCGCGGCTTGATTTTTCCAGAGCATCCATTTCGGGACTTAGCTGATTTCTCGAAGCGCGGAAGTTCCGCAATGATACGAGCGAAGTTCCGATTATCGGTTGTTCAAATATGTGCGGTCGAATTTTTCCAGAGCATCCGTTTGGGACTTAGCCGATTTTCGGCGCGGAAGTTCCGCAATGATACGAGCGGAAGTTCCGATTATCGGTTGCTCAAATATGTGCGGTCGGTTTTTTCCAGAGAGCACCCTTTTTGGGGACTTAGCCGTTTTCGCGAGTGCGGTAGTTCCGCTGTGGAAAAAGCGGATCTTCCGATTAATCGGAAGAACCGAAATCTAGTTGGCGGAAGTTTCGCACATAAATCCAACGGCTAGTCGAGCATTTAATGCTCACCGTAATGACCGCATAAAGGCACTCGAGTGAAGGCGGAAGTTCCGCACATTGCACATGAAGTTCCGATTTCCGAGTTTTGCCCGATTTTACGTGATAACGGTCATATTTGGTTGTGGGGGGTATAAATACACCCCCACCAGCTCAAGGACGTGTTGTTGAGCATTCATTCAATTCATTTGAGCCTTGAGCACTCCTCTCACTCCTCATTTACTCTCTTTGCACACTTTTGTGAGGTAGTGAGCAAGAACAAGAGCATTGCATTATTAGTTGATCCTTTGGCTCTTGATTGCCGTCAAGTGAAAGGTCAAGTTCTATTCTCTTGGTGCTTGTCGGCACCTAGACGACTTAGCGGAGGTTGCTCGCTGATCTCTTCAAGAAGCTTGTGAAGAGACGTTGCTGTTGCCAGGATTGGTCGGTGTTCACCAACTCCGAGAGGAGGAAGAACAACCAAGTGATCGAGGGTAGGCTTAATTTGTGGAGCCGGCTTGAGTGGATCAAGCTTCCTCAACGTGGACTAGTGAAGATCGACAAATCTTCGATACCACGGGAAAAATCCCCTTGTCCTTGTGTGATTAATTCTTGTCTTTACTTATTGCACTTATTTTGTAGCTCATATATTGTGATAAATATCTTTGATTAGAGTATCTTGCTAATTTGGGTAATTTGATTAAGAAAATTTAGAAACCTCCTATTCACCCCCCTCTAGTCGGTTATCCTTGATCCTACAAGTGGTATCAGAGCTTGGTCTCTCTAATTTTAGACTTAACCGTCTAGGAGAGAAAGGATGGCTAGTGAGGGAATGTCTATAGGCAAGGCTCCTCTATTTGACGGATCAAATTATTCTTATTGGAAAATTAGAATGTCAATTTATTTAAAGGCCATGAGCCCAAGCGTATGGAGAATTGTAAGTGAAGGTTTCGTTATGCCACTTGATCCCACACACCCCACAGATCAAGACGAACGAAACTCTCACCTCAATGCTCAAGCAATGAATGCTCTCTTTGGAGCTTTAAACGCGGATGAGTTCAATCGCGTGAGCAACCTTGAAACTGCTCACGAGATATGGATCACGCTCTCTGAAATTCATGAGGGCACATCCACAGTTAAAGAAGCCAAATTGCATAGGCTTAGGATCAAATATGAGACATTTACAATGTTGCCTCAAGAGAGTATCACCGAAATGTACTCTAGACTCAACAACATTGTAAATGAGCTCAAGGGTCTTGGTACTAATTTGCTTGACATTGATGTTGTGCGTAAGATGCTTAGGGCTCTTCCCGACAAGTACGAAATGTTGGTGACATTGTTTCTCAACTCTCCCGAGTTGCCAAGAATAACACCAACCGGGCTTTTGGGAAATCTCATCACAAATGAGCTCTACAAGAAAGACAAAGAAGAGCTCATGGAGTCCACTTCTTCAAGAAAGAAAGTTACCGCTTTTAAGGCAAAAGCGAATCAAGCGATGAAGAAGATGAGGATGAAGACTCCGAGGAAGAGTTTGCCCTCCTTGTGAGGAGGATGAAGAAGTTCATGAGGAGACGTCCTCATCGAAGCTTCAATTTCGATAAGATTGCAAAAGGGCAATCATCCAATGAGAAGAAACGCTATAGCAACATTCGTTGCTATGAGTGTGATGAGAAGGGCCACATTGCCTCTCATTGCCCAACCAAGAAGGATGACAAGGGTAAGTCATCAAAGAAGAAAGAATTCAATGGTAAGAAGAAGCTTTTCAAGAAGCTTCACAAGGATGGCAAGAATGAAGCTCATATCGGAGAATGGGACTCCGACAAGGAGTTTTCGGATTCCGACTCCGACTCCGATATTGAGGGGTCCTCCAAGAAGAGATGACTTGTCGGTATTGCCATCAAGGAGGCTCCATCGCTATTTTCTACTCCCACTTGTCTCATGGCAAAAGGAGAAAAGGTAAAATCTCTTGATAATGAAGAACCCTCCTATGATGAGCTCATGGATATGCTTGAAGAATTAAATGAATATCTTGGAAAGGTAAAAGCTAAATTTAGAGTCCTAAAGAAAGAGCATATATCTTTAAAGAACTCTTATGATGAATTAAAAGAAACTCATGATTTGCTTGTCCAATAAGTCTTACACTAGCATTGGTATTGCTTGCGATATTCAAGAAAAAATGCCTAGTGTAAACATTGCTAGAACTAGCATATCCACTTCTTGCGATGATTTGCTTGCTATACCATGTAGCTCAAGTGTTGATTCAAAAATTGAAAATGCTAAATCTTGTGATAAGCTATTTGTAGAGAATAGTGAGCTAAAGGAGCAAGTCACCAAGCTAGGTAAGAGCTTGGAAAGATGTTTCAAGGGTAAAGCTACTCTTGACAAGCTTTTGAGTGAGCAAAGGTGCTCATTCAATAAGGAAGGACTTGGGTACGTGCCCAAGAAAGGTAAGAAACCGGTAAACAAGCCCGTGAGGTTTGTTAATCAAAATGGCAAGTTTTGCCAAAAATGCCGGGAAATAGGACATGTTCAACAAAAGTGTCCTATTGGTAAGGTTTCATCAATTGGCTTGTTTGATTCTTGTTATATGCTCAAAAAGGTCAAAGATGGAAAAGTGATTGCTAGGTTTGTTGGCACCTCAATTTTAGGTGTTAAGAAGAATGCTATTTGGGTGCCCAAATCTTTAAAAACTAACTTCCAAGGACCCAAACAAATATGGGTACCTAAAAGAACTTGATTTCTTTTGTAGGTGAACTACAAGACCGGTGGAAGGCATTGGGTGCTTGATAGTGGTTGCACTCAACATATGACCGGAGACCGGAAAATGTTCACCTCATTTGAGAATGAGAGCGGAAATGAAAATATCATATTTGGTGACAATAGCAAAGGAAAGGTAATTGGCTTAGGTAAAATTGCTATCTCAAATGACATTTCTATTTCAAATGTATCTTTAGTGGAAACATTGAATTTCAATTTGCTATCCGTTGCTCAATTATGTGATCTTGAATTAACTTGCTCTTTCTCTAAAAAGGAGGTTACTATTTTTAAAGAAAAAGAAAATAAAATAATTTTTAAAGGTTTTATATTTGGCAATCTTTATTTGGTTGATTTCTCCTCAAATGAATCTTGTTTGAAAACTTGTTTGATTGCAAAAACTTCAATGGGTTGGTTATGGCATAGAAGATTAGGTCATGTGGGAATGATTCAACTTAAAAAGCTTTTTAAACATGACTTAGTGGTTGGCTTGAAGGATGTGAAGTTTGAGAAAAATAGACTTTGCAGTGCTTGCCAAGCCGGAAAGCAAGTGGCTAACTCTCATCCTTCCAAAAGTATCATGTCAACTTCTAGACCATTAGAGCTCCTACATATGGATTTGTTCGGGCCAACAACCTATAAGAGCATTGGGGGCAATAGCTATTGTTTAGTCGTTGTAGATGATTACTCTAGATATACATGGGTATTCTTCTTATATGACAAAGGTGAAGCCTCCAAGATTTTTAAAAGTTTTGCAAAAAGGGCTCAAAATGAATTTGATTTCAAACTAAAGAAAAGTCAGAGTGATAATGGTTAGAGTTCAAAACACTAATATTGAAGATTATTGTGATGAACTTGGAATAAAGCATGAGTTTTGCACTACCTACACTCCGGAGCAAAATGGAGTTGTAGAGAGGAAAAATCGTACATTGATAGAAATGGCTAGGACAATGCTTGATGAGTATAATACTTCCGATCGCTTTTGGGTGGAAGCCATTAATACCGATTGTCATGCCATAAACCGTCTTTATTTGCATAGGCTTTTGAAAAAGACTTCCTATGAACTCCTTATTGGAAGAAAACCGAACATCTCTTACTTTAGAGTATTTGGTTGCAAATGCTACATCTTAAGAAAGGGTGTTCGACTTTCTAAATTTGCAAGTCGGTGTGATGTTGGTTTTCTACTAGGTTATTCTTCAAATAGGAAAGCATATCGTGTCTTTAACAAAACTAGTGTTATTGTTGAAGAAAGACACGATGTACAATTTGATGAAACTAACGGCTCTCAAGAAGAGCAAGAAGATTTTGATGATGTAGGTAATGGACCTCTTATGGAAGCAATGAAGAATATGCAAATTGGGGACATTAAGCCTAAAGAAGATCAAAATGAACCATCATCATCCATGAGAGTCGAGCCGCCTACCTCTTCCATGACAAATGAAATTAATCAAAATCAAGAAGATGTCAAGGAAGATGATCAATCATTGAATCTACCTCAAAGAATCCACAACGCAATAGCTAAAGACCATCCAATAGACCAAATATTGGGTGAAGTAAGCAAAGGTGTCCAAACTCGCTCGATTGCTTCTTTTTGTGAACATTACTCTTTTGTTTCCTCTTTGGAACCAAAGCGTATAGATGAAGCACTAGAAGATCCGGATTGGGTGAATGCTATGCATGAGGAGCTAAATAACTTCGCCCGAAATGATGTTTGGACAATGGTGGAAAGACCCAAGGAGCATAATGTCATTGGCACAAAATGGGTCTTTCGAAATAAACAAGATGAAAATGGAGTTGTGGTAAGAAACAAGGCAAGGTTAGTTGCTCAAGGATATACTCAAGTTGAGGGTTTAGATTATGATGAAACATTTGCACCCGTAGCAAGACTTGATCTAATCCGTATTTTACTTGCTTTTGCATCATGCTTTGATATTAAATTATTTCAAATGGATGTTAAAAGTGCTTTCTTAAATGGCAAAATATCTGAACTTGTTTTTGTTGAACAACCTCCGGGTTTTGAAGATCCCAAAAATCCTAATCATGTGTATAAACTCTCAAAGGCGCTATATGGTTTAAAGCAAGCTCCTAGAGTATGGTATGAGCGCCTTCGAGATTTTCTACTCTCTAAGAGATTCAAAATCGGAAAGGTTGATACAACGTTGTTTACTAAAATTATTGATGGTGATTTCTTTGTTTGTTAAATTTATGTTGATGATATAATTTTTGGTTCCACTAATCAAGATTTTTGCAAAGAATTTGGTGATATGATGTCTAGGGAGTTTGAGATGTCAATGATAGGAGAACTCAGTTTCTTCCTTGGACTTCAAATCAAACAACTCAATGATGGGGTCTTCATAAGTCAATCCAAGTATGTGAAGGATTTACTCAAAAGATTTAGCATGGATGACGCAAAGCCCATCAAGACTCCCATGGCTACAAATGGACATCTTGATCTAAACGAAGGAGGTAAATCTGTTGATTTAAAGCTTTATAGGTCTATGATTGGTAGTTTGCTTTATCTTACCGCATCTAGGCCCGATATTATGTTTAGCATTTGCATGTGTGCACGTTTTCAATCGGCTCCAAAAGAATGTCATTTAATGGCTGTCAAAAGAATATTAAGATATTTAAAGCATTCCTCAAGTATTGGCCTTTGGTATCCAAAAGGTGCTAAATTTGATTTGATTGGATATTCGGATTCGGATTATGCGGGTTGTAAAGTGGATAGAAAAAGCACCTCAGGGAGTTGTCAATTCTTAGGTAGATCCTTAGTGTCATGGTCTTCTAAGAAACAAAACTCTGTTGCCCTTTCCATCGCCGAAGCCGAATATGTTTCGCAGTAGTTGTTGTGCACAATTGCTTTGGATGAGGCAAACATTGATGGACTATGGAATAACATTTGATAAAATGCCTCTTTTGTGTGATAATGATAGTGCAGTGAAAATAGCCAACAACCCTATCCAACATTCAAGAACCAAGCATATAGATATCCGCCATCATTTCCTTAGAGATCATGTGTGCAAGGGAGATATTGAAATTAGCCACATTTGCATCAAAATCAATTAGCGTATATCTTTACCAAACCTTTAGATGAAGGCCGCTTTTGCCTATTGAGGAATGAGTTAAATGTCATTGACTATTCAAATGTCGCTTGAACTCTTGTCACATGCACTTTGGGTCTTAGTTGCATTTTTGTCTATTTTAAGATGCTTTTACTCAAATTTTCGCTCCAAATGTGATATACTAGTAAAAATTACTCTCTTATATAGACATTAGTCTTTTCATTGCATAATAATCCTGAATGATACTTGGTTGAGTGCAAAAACTAAGGATTATTTACAAAATCTTCAAATTCAACTCCTCCTTCCGTAGTGTCAGATAATCGAACTTCCGCCTCGGTAGCGGAACTTCCGCTTTCGAACTTCATTGTTGAGTTGCGAGCTTCCGTTTTCGGCTCTCTTGAAGCGCCGGGATAATCGAACGACCGCCCTCCAGCGCGAACTTCGATGTCCGAACTTCCACGTTGAAGTGCTGGAACTTCCGCTTTTCCAGTCGAGAAGCATTTATTGCTCGCGTCCCTCCGCTTCTTATCTCTCTACCACCACGGCTATTTCCTCCCGACTGCTTCTCTTCTCCAAAAACCCCACCAAAAAACCTTGCTTGTTCTTCGGTGATTTCTTCAATCTCGACCGATATCTCGCATCCCCAGGGTTCAATCACTCCTTTGCTCAAGGTATTCTCAATCCCTTTTGGATTTATGCCTCTCATGAACCCTAGGTTTGAGTTTTGGGAAAATGAAAATGTGGATGAAATCTGTGGTTGATTCTTGGGCAAATCACTTTATTCAGTGTTGTATGATGTTTATGCATCGATTCCATGGACTCAATCCATCAAAATACTGAAAAATCCAAAATATTTATTGCCCTAGAGTCGGCCAGATATCGAACTTCCGCCGTTGAAAAGCGCGGAACTTCCGCTAGCGGTAGTTCCGGCGTTCAACTTGCGGAGCTTCCGATTATCCTGATAGAACCAGAATTTTTCATTTCCTTTTGAATCATCATTTGACACTTCATCCATTATTGTTTTTGAAGATGCCTAGGATGAAGGTTTCTGTCCCGAAGAGCTATTCAGATGCCGGCGCATCTTCTTCAAGAAATAAGGAAGAATTGAAAGAAATTGAGGATCAAAGAGAGTCATCTGAAAATTCAGAATCAGAAGAAAGTGCATCAGGTGAAGGGTCTGAATCTGAGTCTGATGAGGAGTTAGGAGAACCGAAAGAGCCTGAAATTGATCTTAAGGCACTCACAGCAGACGATTACGCTCTTCTTCGGATTAAAGATCAATATTCACTTCCTGGAAATTGTGATGACCCTCGGTTTCATACAAAGTTTCAGAGGCAAGTCTATGATCTTTTCTATGGACCAAACAAACCCTTTGCTGATCACAAGTACATTAATTGGTCCTACCTCAACGGGCTTGATAAATATGAGGGTACCTACAGCTCTTTCAATGAAGCCGATTCATAACTTTGTGGCAATAAAATGCAACTACAAGAATGAACTCATTCGACGCTTTATGCCACAAAGTGTGCATTCCCCGACTTTTCTCACTCACTTGGATGATGTGGACAAGTGAGATATTCTTGCTCATAACGTGCCTTTGAACGTGCATTGATATCGAGTCAAGCGATATGAGCAAATCTATGATAGAACAGTTCTCCTCTTTCGACTTGGATCAATTCTATGACACTACGAGATTTATCCTCGTAAGATAACAGACTTCTTCCTATTCCCAGCTTGGTAAATAGGATCATTAATCATACCATGTTACCAAAGAGCGGGAATTATGATGCAATTAGAGGACATGTTTGGAATATTTTGGAATGCATCATGCATGGAAGAAAGTTTGATGTAGTGGATGTCATCATAAGGGAGATAGCAGGCACAAAGAATGATCGAATCAAACGGATAAACTTTGCACCTTATATTATGGCTTTGATCATTCGTCAGACTGGTTATAATGGAGCTACACCTTCAGCGCATAAAGCCTATAAACCAAGAGAAGGTCCTCCAATTCGCCAATCTTCGCGTGCTCAGCGAGAAGAACTCGAAGTCGCACCGCCGCCGCTTCCGCCGCCGCTCCTCCACAAGGTCAAGCCACTATGGATCAAATTTATGCTACCTTGTTGGAAATGAAGGCGTCTCAGGAGACCTTTCAGGCGGCGACCACTTCCAGATTTGATGCTTTTGAGGCAGCCACCACTTCCAGGCTCGACGCCCACACTGCCAGTCTTGGCGCGCCACCAGATTCGCAGAGCGCTTCCTCCACTGCTCGTTTTGGACGGCGCCGCCTTCGCTCCTCCTCTGGTGGTCCTCCCGCCGATCCTCCCGTCGCTCCTCCGGTGATCTTCCTGTTGTTCCTCTGCTGATCCTCCACAAGATCCTCCCATGAGTGACCCTTTGGCCCTTGATGACAAAGGGGAGAGGAGAGTGTGTTAGTGAGAGAGCTTGTGGTGTTTAAAGGGAAAACCTATCTATTATAATATTGTAATATATAGCTGTCATTTTGACTATGGCTTGTAATGACTTTGTTTGTCAACTTGATGCTTATGATGATATATTGTGTTATCTTATATTTTTGTTGTTCTTGGATCTTTGATTAATGATGAATGACCATGTGATGTGAATGCTCTATCTTTATTGTCATTTGTTCTCTTCCAAGTAACAACGCTCTACGTAAACTCATTGAAATTTCCTGAAAATTCAAACATGTGCTTTACATTATCTTCTACTCAATATACACATGTTAAGGGGGAGCTTTCTGTTTCAAACCAACTATCTCTCACAACTTTATTGTGTTGTCATCAATTACCAAAAAAGGGGAGATTGAAAGCATCTAGGCCCCTAAAAATTGTATTTTGGTAATTAATGACATTATGTGAATATGGGACTAACATGTTTGTTGAAGTGATTACAAGGCATAGTCCCAAATGACAAAGTGAAACCAAGGAGCTGCATGTCAAAGAATGTTGAGATGATGGAATTGATCTCCAAGACAAGGTACAAATAGACTAGGACCCCTTTGAATTTTACCGGTCTTTGGAGTATGGAGGAAGACCGGATTATAGGATAAATGTCGGACTATTAAGGGAGAGCTTGTCTAGTAGCTTGAAAGCATCTCATTATGCCTTTGGATCAACTTAGGATCATGCATGTTCTTTTGGTTTGGTTTAAAAGAAAATTTTTTTCTGGACACAATCGGAAGTTCCAGATGTGTATCATGGAACTTCATTGTCGCGGTTCCTCCGAAAAGACTGCGGCTTGATTTTTCCAGAGAGCATCCATTTTCGGGACTTAGCCGATTTCTCGAAGTGCGGAAGTTCCGCAATGATACGAGCGGAAGTTCCGATTATCGGTTGTTCAAATATGTGCGGTCGAATTTTTCCGAGAGCATCCGTTTTGGGACTTAGCCGATTTTCGGCGCGGAAGTTCCGCAATGATATGAGCGGAAGTTCCGATTATCGGTTGCTCCGAAATATGTGCGGTCGGTTTTTTCCAGAGAGCACCCTTTTTGGGGACTTAGCCGTTTTCGCGAGTGCGGTAGTTCCGCTGTGGAAAAAGCGGATCTTCCGATTAATCGGAAGAACCGAAATCTAGTTGGCGGAAGTTCCGCACATAAATCCAACGGCTAGTTCAGAGCATTTAATGCTCACTGTAATGACCGTTCAGTGCACTCGAGTGAAGGCGGAAGTTCCGCACATCAGACCGCGGAAGTTCCGATTTCCGAGTTTTGCCTCGATTTTACGATAACGGTCATATTTGGTTGTGGGGGGTATAAATACACCCCCACCAGCTCAAGGACATGTTGTTGAGCATTCATTCAATTCATTTGAGCCTTGAGCACTCCTCTCACTCCTCATTTACTCTCTTTGCACACTTTTGTGAGGTAGTGAGCAAGAACAAGAGCATTGCATTATTAGTTGATCCTTTGGCTCTTGATGGCCGTCAAGTGAAAGGTCAAGTTCTATTCTCTTGGTGCTTGTCGGCACCTAGACGACTTGGCGGAGGTTGCTCGGTGATCTCTTCAAGAAGCTTGTGAAGTGACCCGCTGTCGCCAGGATTGGTCGGTGTTCACCAACTCCGGAGAGGAGGAAGAACAACCAAGTGATCGAGGGTAGGCTTAATTTGTGGAGCCGGCTTGAGTGGATCAAGCTTCCTCAACGTGGACTAGTGAAGATCGACAAATCTTCGATACCACGGGAAAAACCACCTTGTCCTTGTGTGGTTAATTCTTGTCTTTACTTATTGCACTTATTTTTTAGCTCATAGATTGCGATAAATATCTTTGATTAGAGTATCTTGCTAATTTGGGTAATTTGATTAAGAAAATTTAGAAACCTCCTATTCACCCCCCCTCTAGTCGGTTATCCTTGATCCTACAATGGTCGATCGTTGTTCACCGTCCGACCGCTTGATTAGTTCTTTCGGATCATTGGTTGAACGTCGGTCAGACCGCCCTTGGTAGCCGGTCAGACCGCCTGTGCTCAGATCAACCCTTTGAGATTAAATCTTCACTTTTGTGTCGTGTGGTTGTCGGGGTTTGTCAAATTCAGCACAAGGCTTCCGCTGTGTGCTTACTGATCTTCTTAGCTTCCATAGCTAAAGAAGTAAAGTTCGTGTTGAATTTGTTTTAGGCGAGAAAGTTGTGAAAGCGCCTATTCACCCCCCCCCCTCAGTCGCCTTTCCGGTCCTACATCCTCAACCCAAACCAGTCCATTTCTCATCCCCTAGGATCCAACCCACATGATACTTCAACCCAACCCAACCCAAACCATTTCTCTAAAATGGTCTCAACCCATTTTGGCAACCCGTTTCAATCCACCTGCAGCCCACACAGACACACATCACCTACCCATTCCCCACCAGTCGCTATACATGAACAAGGTGAAAGGCTATGGGTAGGCTACACTAGTGCAAATTAATAAAAATTCTACCCGTAAACCAAGATCACTGCAGTTATAGATCACGGTCTTACCACTAGACGCCAGCAGTGCGAAACCGATGCAAAGACGTCGTCGAGGCGAGTAGTCGTACTAAGTTGATGCAAAGACGTCGGGCGAGTAGTCGTACTACTTCCTCGTCCTCGTCGCGTTGTCCCACGTCTGACTCCGCTCTTGCGGTTCGTCCAAACGCTACTGATCACGGCGCCTCAAAGGTATCCACACGTACGGGAGGAAGCGACGCACGCCGGACTGCTAGATCCGCGCGAGCGACTAGGGCGTGGGAGAGTTGGCGGCCAGGGTTTGAGGATGTCACGAAAAACTTCACCATCATCCTGTGCGCCCTTGCCCTCCTTTTATAGACGTCCTTACAATGGGCTTCTACTAATAGAGGCCCATTAGGACTCAATGCCCAGTCTAATTCGGATCTAATCCGAATTAAGCTTCAACCCCTTAAGTGTGTGACCCTCTAGGTTCACGTATGTTTAGACATGACACGAGTATACATACTTGGTCAATAGTTGGTAGCGGCCTCTAGCAAGACGTCCCAACTCCTAAACGTACACAAAGATCATATCGGACGAACCAACACAACGCTATGTACATGCCAATCCCTTTGCCTCACGATATTCGGTCGAGCTCCAAGCTGACCACTCTTTCTCGATCTTGTGATCCGGAATCCCTTACTAGGTTAACTCTTAACCTTTAGTAGCATGGCCATGCATTTCTGGATCCGATCACTCGAGGGGCCCAGAGATATCTCTCTCAGGTAGAGAGGGGCAAATCCCATCTTGATCGACCATGCCTCGCAAAGATGCTTCATAACAAACCGAAAACTACCTTTATAACTACCCGCCATTTGAGTAGCGTTTGATAGCCCCTAAGTAGGTCGATTCACATCTCAAGTACATACGACAATCTTAGGTCTAAGGACAAGGCGTACACATTGTGTAGAGAGAACCATAAGTATGATTGTTATGTCTCATGTTGGGTCGGTTCAACCCCATGTTCTAAACATGTGTCCACATTATTGGTTTAACATCTCCATGTCTATGACCTGTGAAACATAGTCATCAACCGATACATGTGCTAATCCACTATTCACGTGTGTCCTCACATGAACTCCGACTAGGGACAACTTTAGAATAACCATACAAGTAAAGAGTTTCACAAACAAGTCACATACTTGTTAATCAACACAAAGGCAATATTCAAGGAACATTTATTAAATCATGGATACAACGAAATATCATCATCTCTATGATTGCCTCTAGGGCATATTTCCAACACAAGGGGCAATAAGAAAACCAAGGTCGGCAGTGTTACAGGGTTTATTGCAGACTCTCTTTCTCATCACATAATATAGATTCTTTACACTGTCTATTATCCGTTTCTGAAATGCAAAATCCTTTGCTTTTGAGTTGAAAAGTTTATGTACCTTGGCAGGTTTTGTTAGAAAAAATACGGCAAAAGCGAGACACGAATTTTTACATGGAAAACACTTGCGGGAAAAAACCACGACGCCAATCGGCGATGATCACTATATGTGAAGGGTTTACAAATCGCTCGGGATTACAATGAAACGGCTCATCTTCTCGTACGGCATACAAGAGGTATATATAGAGGGGGGAGGACGTAGAGTCCAAGTAGGACACTTGTCCGCTAATATGGAAACTGATTCGGACTCTTCCAAATTAGAGAATTCGGATCATAATTTCAACAATCTCCACCTTGAGACGAATTTCCTCTTGTAGCAATAATGAAGAATCTTCAATCACCATAATATCTCCACAATAAGATAAAGAATCACCGTGCACCAATTAGTCTCTAGGACTAAACTGTAATACCAACTAAGCTTGAGCAAAGCTCAAACTTAGAAATATGAACTAGCTTCGTCATCATATCAGCTGGATTATTATGAGTACTTATCTTGCACACCTTGACATCATCTTGAGCAATGACACCTCGAATAAAGTGATATCTCACATCAATGTGCTTTGTTCTCTCATGGAACATCTGATCCTTTGTAAGGCATATAGCACTCTAACTATCACAAAATATGGTAATGCAAGAATTTTCTTCACAAAGCTCAGTGTACAAACCTCTCAACCAAATGGCTTCTTTACAAGCTTCAGAAATAGCCATATATTACGCTTGATGGTAGATAAGGCAACGAAGAGCTTGCAAACTTGCCTTCCAAACTAACAAAGACAACCACCAATAGTGAAAGCATAACCTGTGAGAGATCTCCTTTTGTCCAAATCGCCAGCATAATCAGAGTCAACATACCCAACAAGTTTATCTCTAGAATTTCCAAACTGCAAACGAGCATTAGAAGTACCACGCAAATATCTGAAAATCCATTGAACTGCTTTCCAATGCTCTTTTTCAGGATTAGCCATGTATCTACTGACAACACTCAATGCATGAGATAAATCAGACGAGAGCAAACTATGGCATACATAAGAGAGCCAATCGTGACCGAATATGGAACTCTAGACATGTACTCAATGTCATAATCTAACTCAGGACATAAAGCTGAAGATAATCTGAAATGTGAAGCTAATGGAGTACTCACTGGTTTTGCATCATGCATATTAAAGCGACGAAGAACTTTCTCAATATAACCTTGTCGACTAAGGTATAACTTGCCGATTTCCTCTCTCTAATAATCTTCATGCCAAGAATTTTCCTTCGTTGCACCTAAGTCTTTCATCTCAAATTCCTTACTCAACTGTGCTTTCAGTTTTGCTATTTCCGACTTATCTTTTGCAGCAATCAACATATCATCAACATAGAGAAGCAAATAAATAGCTGAACCATTGACAGTTTTTAAATAAACACAGCTATCATAATCAGATCGCTTAAAATTATGAGAGATCATAAAAGAGTCAAATCTCTTATACCATTGCCTAGGAAATTGCTTCAAGCCATAAAGAGATTTCTTTAACCTACAAACAAGGTGTTCTTTTCCAGGAATAACAAAATCCTCAGGTTGGTCCATATAAATGTCTTCTTCCAACTCCCCATGTAAGAATGCAGTTTTAACATCCAATTGCTCAAGTTCATAATCACGCATAGCAACAATACTGAGTAAAGTGTGAATAGAACTATGCTTCACAACTGGGGAAAAGACATCATTAAAGTCAATACCTGGAATCTGGCTATAGCCTTTAGCAACCAACCTTGCTTTATACCTTGCTGGTTCAGTGGGAGAAATACCTTCTTTTCTTTTGAAAATCCACTTGCAATGAACAGGCTTCTTCTCCTTTGGCAATTTCACTGGTTCCCAAGTGTCATTCTTTTCAAGTAACTCCATCTCATCATGCATAGCGGTTATCCACTTATTACAATCAGTGGAATCAATAGCCTCAGAGTATGATGAAGGTTACGATTACCTTCAATTTCTTACGCCATACTCAAAGCATAAGCAACAATATTAGCTTCTTCAATTAATCTCTTGGGTGGATTAATCTCCCTCCTAGGTCTGTCAACTGCAATGGACCGTTGTGGTGACTGCTCACAAATAGGAGGATTCTCAACAATAGGTGCATCATGAACAACAATATTTTCCTTATCTGATGTGTTATCTGAACCAATAAGATGATCCACCTGAACACTTGAATTCTGCTTACTCTCAACAGGAACATTAGTAGGCAGTTTATCATGAAGCATAGCAGATTCATTAAAGACAATGTTTCTGCTAATCACAACCTTACGTGTTACAGGATTCCACAACTTGTATCCTTTGACACCAGATTTATAACCAAGAAAGATGCACTTAACAGCTCTAGGCTCTAATTTTTCATTATCAATATGAGCATAAGCAGTACAACCAAATACTTTCAATTCTAAATAATTTACTGGTGAACCAGACCATACCTCAATTGGAGTCTTTTTTTCAATTGTAATATTGGGAGACCGATTAATAAGATAACAAGCAGTGGAAGCGGCTTCAGCCCAAAAACGCCTATGCAAACCTGCATTAGACAACATGCAACGGGCTTTGAAAATAATGGTCCTGTTCATACGTTCAGCTACACCGTTTTGTTGAGGAGTACCAGGAACGGTGTAATGCCTAACAATGCCTTCAGTCTTACAATATGATTCAAATTCATCAGAACAGAATTCTATACCATTATCAGTGCGAAGTTTCTTTACCTTCTTTTCTGTTTGTCTTTCAACCATAGTCTTCCACTCTTTAAATGCTGAAAATACTTGTGATTTATACTTCAAGAAATAAGGCCACACTCTTCTAGAGTAATCATCAATAATTGTCAACATATAATTAGCACCCGCCTAGCGATGTCTTGCGAGATGGAGTATGAATCAAGTATTAAATCTCACCCTCTTGTGTTTACCAAACACACAATGCTCCAAAATTTCAACTTGCGATGCTATGTCCATAAAGTCCTCTCTTGCTCAATCTGCATATATCCAAGCAATCGGATAATGAACTTGAGATTGCAGCAACATTACGGATATTGTAGTACCTCGCGGATGGTGCAGTTAGCGATTTAATATCGACTTTCATCACAACAAGAGAGCCTTTGATACCTTTAAAACTCCACCTTCACTGAATACTTGTACCCTTTAGTATCAAGAGTACTCAAAGAGATGAGGTTCTTTTTTCGGAATGTGCATCACATCTGTCAAAGTTCTGACAATACCATCAAACATCTTGATCTGAACTGAACCAATTCCTGCAACCTTACAAGATGAGTTATCACCTATCAGCACAGAAGCAACTTCAATAGATTCATAGGTGGCAAACCAATCCCTATTAGGACACATATGAAAAGTGCGAGCGTAATCAAGAATCCATTCATCATTGGTCTCAAAGACATCCAAAGAAAGGCAACAAGAATTTCTCCATTAGGACTATCATCGGCAACAAGAGAGGCTTTACCTTCATCATCTGGTTTACCTTTTGGCTTATAGTAGCCAGCTCTCTTTTCTTTATTTTGCAGCTTCCAGCATTCAGAGATGTCGTGCCCACTTTTCTTCCAATATTTGCACGACTTGTATTTACCTCTTGATTTTGGCCGGCTCTTATAGCCGTTCGGACTTTTACCTCGAGATCCATTGTTTGAGTTCTTCTCCTTTTGCCTGTCACGAATAAACAAGCCTGCTCCTTGCGAGCTTGAATTTTCAGAAGGTACCATATGTTTCATCTTCTCCTTTGCATGCAAAGCTTCATAAACTTCATTAAGAGTGAGAGTATCTCTACTATATAATATGGTATCTCTGAAATTTGAAAAAGAACTAGGCAGTGAACACAAAAGAATAAGACCCAAATCCTCATCATCATATTTTACCTCCATCGACTCTAGGTCGGTAACGATCTCCTTAAACACCGAAAGATGATCAAGCACAGATCCCCCTTCTTGCAATTTATGGGAGTACAATTTCTGTTTGAGATGCATCTTACTGGTGAGATCCTTTGTCATGCAGATTTGTTCAAGCTTCAGCCATAATGCAGCAGATGTCTTCTGCTTCAAAACATCCTGTAAAATATCATTTGATAGATGTAGGTGAATTTGAGATAAAGCCTTACGGTCTTTGTGCTTCTCATATGCGGTCCATTCGATAGGTTGTTTATCAAAACCTTCTAATGCATCATCCAAATCCATCTGTGTCAACACAACCCTCATCTTGACTTGCCACAGCGAGAATCTTGTGTCTCGACTCAGGAGAAGAAGATCATACTTCAAAGTCGCCATGAGGAATAAAACCTGAAATTTGCTAGTACTGATCTGTGTAAATTTAGCAAAAAATCACGACTGATGTGGTACACCTTCTGTGTACGCGAAATAAAGAATCTTCAAACCCCTGGTACTTCTTGTGTAAACTTAGCAAAGATCACAAAAAATCAGATCTGAACTTGCTCCGATGGAAAGAACTTGTGAATTATTTCTCTTGCTTTCGGTTTGGTGGTTGATTAAAGAAAGCAAAAACCAAAAAGTAACAGAATCTCACGAGAATTCACCTGAAGTGTTGCATGGTGATTAAAATAAATAAAAGTATTTGATGTGACCTTTGCTTTTACTCCCGTGATGATGCACTTGGTTTTGGACTTGAAGACAGCTGACAGCAGCCGCACGGTTGTAAGATCGAGGTGGCCGACTAGAGGGGGGTGAATAGGCGGTTTTAAAATCTTTCGCGCTAAACCAATATATAAATGTGGAAGCTAATAGCAAATTGGTTTTAAATAATTAAAACCTAAATCAACTAGGCTCAACTAAGTACACCAACAATATGAACACAATACAATATGAGCAATCATACAAGATATATAAGCAATTAAAGTAAGAATGTAAATTGCTTAAAGTAAAGCACAAGTAAAAACAAGATGACACAATTATGTTTTACCGTGGTGTTCGGAGACTTGCCGGTCTCCCCTAATCCACGTTGAGGTTAGCCCAAACAAATTGGACCGGCTCCACTAATTAAGCCAATACCTCCGAGGTAAGTCCAAACACTTGGACCGGTTCCTAACCGAACCAACACCTCACTCAACTATGGTTGCTCTTCCTCCACTCCAGAGATGTTGAGCACCAAACCACTCACAAACCGCCGGGTCTTCTCACAAGTTTCTTGAGAAGATCACCGCGCACGACGCCTCCACACCGTCTAGGTGTCGGCAAACACCAAGAGTAACAAGTCCAAACTTTCACTTGAACTAATCAAGTGTCAACGCTCACGTGGATACACAATCCACTACCTAAGGCAACACATGCACTTAGGGTTTACTCTTTAATCTCACCAAGTGCAACACATGCACAAAAGAGAATAGAGGCTTGCTCTTAGCTCAAAGAATGAGTATATCACTTAACAATAGCACCAGCAACCTCTCCCAACCGGCCAAGGTGGCTATATATAGCCCACACACAAAAACTAGCCGTTGGGAGATAAACCCCTGAAAAATCAGGGAAATCGGAAGTTCCGCCATGTAGAGGCCGGAACTACCGCACCTCAGAGAAAAGCACAGCAACAGCTATGTCAGACGAGAAAACTAGCCGTTTGATTTTTAGTGCGGAACTACCGCCAACCAAGTTGTGGAAGTTCCGATGTTCGGAAGTTCCGCACAACACATAGCGGAACTACCGCACATCCAAATTTTGGCTAAGTTCCAAAATGGTGCTTCTCTGGAAAAAACGAACCGCAAGAATTTCGAAGCAACCGATAATCGGAACTTCCGCTCGTATCACAGCGGAACTTCCGCACTTAGAGAAATCGGCTAAGTCCCTAAACCGGATGCTCTCTGGAAAAATGTACCGCCGAAAATCGGACCGTCCGGCCTGCGGAACTTCATGATTATACAACCGAACTTCCGATTATCGATGAGAAAACAAACAATGGCTTTTCAACAACTTCAATTTGCAAAACACATTTGCTAATTAACAAGCCATGCCAACAAGGATCAATAGCAAGATTCCTAGCAAGTTGCAAAACACATTTGCAAACTTTTAGAATCATGCCACAAGGAAAAAAGTACATGGACTTACACCATTTGCAAACTTAAGTCACATGCTACAAGAAATCAAACATGAGCATCAACTTTTTACAAAACACATTCGCAAATAACAGCATCATGCTACAAGGCTAAGGCGCATGGACTTCATCTATTTGCAAAACACATTTGCAAAGAATAGTCCCATGCTACAAAGATTAAATGCATGAGCCTCGGCTATTTGCAAAACACATTCGCAAATAATAGCTCCATGCATAGATGAGCTAGAGCAAACACAATGAGCTATCAACACATGACTAACTCATGCTACTAGTCAAGACCCCTCTTAATAGTACGGCAATCCTATACTAGCAATCCGGTCTATCAACCAAACACCTAGACCGGTAAAAGACTAGGAACACATCCTTAGCCCTAGCTAGTCATACCTTTGCCTTGCATCTTCTTGAAGCTTGATGACGCACATCAACACTTCAAATCCGGGTCCTTGACTTTGACAATCATCAACACATGATGATTTCTTTACTTCAGGATCTTGTCTTGAACATCATCAACACATGATGATTTCTTCACTTCAAGTCTTCACATGCATCAACGCATGATGCATTCCTTCACTTGACCTCCATCAACACATGATGGGTCTTCTCTTGTCTTGATGTGCATCAACACATGATGCATCCTTCGCTTGAATCTCGACTTGATGATCAACTCATGATCATCCCAAGTCTTCATCCTCCTGGAACATAACCTATATATCCAACTCATGGAAAATGTTAGTTCCACAATATGATTATCATTAATTACCACACCATACCATTAACTCATAATGGTGGGACAAGATACCTCAATCTTTCCCTCTTTGGTAATTGATGATAACCACTTAATTACTCATAAATTGAATGTTGATAAATGAGAGAACAAATTGAGTATATATCAACTACACAAGTTATATATATACTCCAACTTGAGTATACAAGAACTACACAAGTTCTATATACTCATAACATGAGTATGCAAGTACTACGCAAGTTTTGTATACTCAAACGGATTTGTTTCAAAGTAAAGATCCCAAATATTTGTGGAGAAGGGAATATGGATCAATACTAATGAAACCACAAAATATAGAATAAAACTCCCCCTAAATGTGTGCATACACAAATGTGTAATAAGATCATATGCACATATTCAAGTTCAACTTATGGTTGAGTTCAATCCTATATTTTGGATCCGAGGAATGCAACAATATATAAGATTGAGATGTCGATTGCATACCTCGTTGTATTTCACCTTTATATCCAAATGAGACTACACAAAGATAATACTTGACAAGCGAGTTAGTCTCATATTTGGATTTGTCATTAATCACCAAAACAATCCATTAACTCATAATGGCGGGTCTAGATCTTTCAACGGTCCGGTAGGAGCTGCTGTGGTTGACGCTTACGAAAAAAATGATGCTGGATTTCCCTTCGCGTGATCTGTGCCGGTTAGTAGACTCGCGTCACGCGTGTTGTTTCCGTTGGCTGCCGCTGGCTTCACGCGTACACAAGGATTGATCGGACCGAGGCGAGCCGATGCTGGTGGATGATCGCTTGGCGAGACGACCGAGGCGTGGAGGTGCGCTGCTTCCGTGCGCTTGGACCAAGGCGACGGGAAGAAGCGGCGCTGGGTGAGCGGCCGACGGCTTAATCGATCGCGACTTCGCGTTAAGACGATGGGCGGATGAAACGTCGCGGCGAGACGCAGCGGCGTCGGCGGCCGAAATCAATCTGCTCTATTTTTTTCTTCGTATCTCTTGAACCCTGATTTCTTGCACTCTGATACCACTTGTTAGAAAAAATAGGGCAAAAGCGAGACACGAATTTTTATGTGAAAAACCCTTGCGGGAAAAAACCACGAGCGCCAACTGGCGATGATCACTATATGTGGAGGGTTTACAAATCGCTCGAGATTACAATGAAACGGCTCATCTTCTCGTACGGCATACAAGAGGTATATATAGGGGGGAGGACGTAGAGTCCAAGTAGGACACTTGTCCGCTAATATGGAAACTGATTCGGACTCTTCCAAATTAGAGAATTCGGATCATAATTTCAACAGGTTTGGCAGTGGAAAGTTCAATCTCATACTCAACCATCCTAGCATACGCTTGCATTGAGATCTCTGGGTCATATAGCAACGAATTCCAATGATCTTGTAGTTCTTGAAGAGTGAATTTACGGGAAAAACATACATCTCCTTTCACTAAGGACTCTAGCGAGGCACCAGTCTGCAAGTATCATAATTAGCCATTAGCAATATTTAAGAATTTCAAATAAAATTTTTGTGATTAACAGCTTATTATACAACATGATTAATTCAAAATGAGAGTTTCAAATGTTAGAGCAGCTTCTCCCACTTAGTGGATAGGTACAAATAAGCTTCATAAGCCCGCTTATTAGGATTACAAGGTCAATTACATAAGCTGTCTTGAATTAGATATAATTATAAAACAAACATGTGAAAGTTCAAGATATAATCTCTATATATTTCCGTGACAAGTTGTAATTGTACAAACAACATCAAAAGTTGGTAGAAGATAGCCGCAGGACCAAAAGATGTATGAATGAATTTTTTTTTGAGTAAATCACGCAAAGCAACCATTTCTAATTATATCAGGCTGCCAATTCAGTCCGTGTGACCCAGGTAGTTCAGAGCATCACCCCTTTAAAAACAAAAGTCAGAGCATTGGCTATTAACACCAGTGTCCAATAATTTTCTATGTAAATGATCAATAATGGAAAAACAAATTCACAGCTACAATACCAGAAGAGTTAATCCATCGTAGTTCGATGCATAAAGTGAGTTTAGCAAACCATGCACCAAACCCACCCAATCTAAGCCTCATTGCTAAATTACTAGGAAAAATAAATAATTTATTTTTCAAGATTTTGATTCCCCAACATAGCACCACAGTACGAGAATTATAATCCCTCTGAACGAAGCAATGCACAAAGAAATTCAGGACTCTGGAAAAAGAAACACCCCAATGGCTAAAACTACAATCTTGCACATCAAGTAACCATTGATTATAGCTCGGCGATTTTCTAAGGCTAGAGGATTAAATCCTAACAAGCGGGTACACCCAAAAACCCTGGCTCCATCGTGCGCCAGCATCAATAACCCAAGAACAACAATTGGGCACTTCAATCGAAGTGAACCAAACCAATGCATCGACATGAACTGCTTTTGAGTCATTCCAATTGCTATCTGGAGTAAGGAGGGGTAGGGGTGTTGGTTACCTCGACAACGTTCTTGAGGAGGTTGTCATCCTCGACGAGCCAGTTCACTGATGACGTCGACACCGCGAGGGCACCCATGCTGCCGCCACCGAATTTGCCGCTTCGGGAGGGAAGGGGAAAGGGGGCCGAGTTTGGGAGTCCCTCGTGGAAGCTTCACCCATTCCACCCCGCCCACAGTCAGACCATGGGTCGAAACCATTCAAACACAAAAATTCTTAACCCAAACCAAACCAAACCAACCCATTAGCTATCCCAATTCATTTCCATCCATCGGAAGCCAACCCGAAGTGAAAACCAAGCCGTTTAGCTCGTTCCAATCCAACCCATTACTAGGCCTACGTGTGATGCATTGTTGTGGATGCTCATGTGGCATAGAGAAGAAAGCAGTGGAGTAACATCCAACTAGCTCTCCCATGTTAGAATATTTAGCACTTTAGTGATTATATAATTCCACAAATAAATTATGGCTACAGAAATAGTATGAGTAGTAAACATGTCTAAAAGATGAATTAGGATGATAAGCAATACTAACAACATAACATATATATTCGTACTGACAATTAGAAGTAAGTGCGGAGTACTACATGTTACCGATGTAGACGATGCAGGGAACGTTGAGCAGTCAGGAGTCGCTTCCCAAAAACGTAATTCGCCCTCTCCCATACAAGATCGCAAGGACGAAGGTTCCCGATACCTACTCTCCCTACCACCGATGCACGCCAGCTGCAAGAACGGAGTTGCTCTGAACAACACAGCGCTCGAGAACAGTTCAACTTGCACTGATGTGTTTCGTATGCGAATGAGAAGACAGGTATGGTTTCACGATTTAAAGACCGCATAAGGAAACAACAATCAGATTTTTCAGAAACAGAATGCTCATTAGCAATTAAAGTGACGTAATCAGAGCGTTTCTTTCCATCCTGACAGGATTTCATGGCAAAATAAAATTGTAAAAGAAAGCTGCATCGGAACCATGGCCAAACCCGGAACGACCGCACCATTCACGCGCCCGCGAAGCCTGGCGTGGCGTGGCGAGGCGAGCGAGCACGTGTGTAGTTCTTCTTTCTCTTGCTTTACCAAGGCTAGACATGCTCCACCTTATAAGATAGTGTCTCTCCACCTTGGTTAGCAATATGAGACTAAAATATCCCACATGCCACCATACATGAGTGGGCCTTTGGTATTTTTCTATGAATTATTGATAAAGGAGTGGGCCAAAGCCCTATTAATTCCAACAATCCCCCACCAGATCCCAGAGGCTCACAAAGTTTGTCTGTTGTTCCAAAGCACTATTAATATACCAGTTTTTTCAGTGGAGACCTGTTAGGGTTGAACATCTACCTAGAGCTTTAAGTTATATTCATTCACAACTACACAATGAACTAAGCCTTGAATTGACAGTTTTACGTGAATGAGTTTCACCTAAAACTTTGACTGATACTAGGTTGCCAATAGGCTACCCCTCGGGTGGAGCATATAAGTCATACTCTGGTGTCTCTTCATGAGCTTCTTAGAGAGTACCTATTTCTCACAAACTGTGACTAGTAGTCGGGCTCACATAGGTGTGTTCTTTCAAGAATGCTCTGTAGGATAATATCTTGCCAATTTAAAGCCATAGAGCACATTAAAACAAAGTCATCCTACCATACAGATTTAAGAGTATGAAATCTTCAGTGGAGTGGGTTATAGAATGGACTTTCACCCTACACACAAAAATTAGCCGTTGGAGGAAAGATTCCATTGAATCAGAGACAAGCCAGTCTGACCGCCAACCAATGGTCGGTCGGACCGTCCAAGAGCCAACAGCTATAAAACTAACCGTTGGACTCACTGCCGGTCGAACTGCCAACTAATGGCCGGTCGGACCGCTTCATCCCGGTCCGACCGCCAAAGGGGAGGTGGTCTGACCGCTCACAGAAACGAAACAGCATTTCCAAAAAGTGTCTTCTCTAAAAAAACATACCGCAAAACACTCCGGTACTTCTGCTCTCCGGTAGTACCGTTTATTTAACGGTGGTACTACCGCACAAAGAATCGACTCCAGAAGCAATCGGTCCGACTGCCCAACACATGGCAGTTCGACCGATATACCACCGGTCAGATCGGTCAACACTGGCGGTCAGACCGCTGGACAATAGAGAGCCTTTGCACTTTGCTTAACTCAACTTGCAAAACATATTTGCCAATTTGAGTGCAATTCAAACAGGAGTTTTATGTGAGATTCTCAACAAGTTACAAAATACATTTGCCAACTTTTAGAATCAACACCACAAGGAATAAGATACATGGACTAAACCATTTGCAAAACACATTTGCAAACTAAAGTCACATACTACAAGGATCATACATGAGCATCGACTATTTGCAAAATACATTCGTAAATAATAGCATCATGCATGGATGAACTAGAGCAAGTACAATGAGCTATCAACACATGACTAACTCATGATGCTAGTCAAGACCCCTCTTAATAGTACGGTAACCTATACTAGCAATCCGATCTTTCAACCAAACACCAGGACCGGTAAAAGACCAGGAACACATCATTAGCCCTAGCTAGTTATACCTTTGCCTTGCATCTTCTTGAAGCTTGATGGCGCACATCATCACTTCAAGTTCGGGTCATTGACTTGATAATCATCAACACATGATGATCTTCTTTACTTCGGGATCTTGCCTTGAACATCATCAACACATGATGATTTCTTCATCCCGAGTCTTGACATGCATCAACACATGATGATCTTCTTTACTTCGGGATCTTGCCCTGAACATCATCAACACATGATGATTTCTTCATCCCGAGTCTTGACATGCATCAACACATGATGCATTCTTTCACTTGACCTCCATCAACACATGATGGGTCTTCTCTTGACTTGATGTGCATCAACACATTGATGCATCATTTACTCTAAGTCTTGATATGCATCAACGCATGATGCATCCTTCATTAAACCTCCATCAACACATGATGTGTCTTCTTTTGACTTGATGATCAACTAATGATCATCTCAAGTCTTCGTCACCCTAGAACATAACCTGTTTATCCAACTCATGAAAATGTTAGTCCCACAATATGATTATCATTAATTACCACACTATACCATTAACTCATAATGGTGGGATAAGATACTTCAATCTTTCCCTCTTTGGTAATTGATGATAACCACTTTAATTACAAACCAATTGAATGTAGATAAATTGAATGTAACACAACATGAGTATATATGAATTACACAAGTTATATATACTCCAACATGAGTATACAAGAACCACATGAGTTCTATATACTAACAACATGAGTATACACGAACTACACAAGTTTTGCATACTCAAAAGGATATGTTTCAAAATAAAGATCCCAAATATATGTGGAAAACAGAATATGGATCAATACTAATGAAATCACAAAATATAGAGTGGACTCCCCCTAAATTTGTGCATACACAAATGTGTAATGGGAACATATGCACATATTCAAGTTAAACTTATGGTTGAGTTCAACCTATATTTTGAATCCGAGGAATGCAACAATGTATAAGAAATATGATGTCGAATGCATACCTCGTTGAATTTCACATTTATATCCAAATGAGACTACGCACTAATATAACAATAGAAATGTTAGTCTTACAAATAAATTTATCATTAATTACTAAAATATTCTATTAGCTTATAATAGCGAGTCTAGATCCTTCAAGATCCAAAAAAATGAGCTTGTGAAGAAACAGAAATATGTATGACATGCACGACACATTATTAACAGACAATGGTAGATGCTATTGTGCTACTTCTTGCGCACATGGAGTTATGTACTGTATATAGTGTATTAAAGATAGCAGGGGTGACATTGACTTTCGTTTTCTATTCCTGTCAGATTTAGCAGCCTATGCTCCGAGCTACCCAGCATGTGCTTGTTAATATTTTGAACTTAATTCTTACGGGCTCAAAAGATGAGAATAGTCAAGGATAAGTGGTCACATGAAATTCATCACTCCACAGCTCGGTTTAATTTATCTATGTTGATCATATTGATTAAATGTGAATTCGAGTGTTGTGCATCATATTTTCTCAACTCGGTTTAATTTGTCTCTTTTTTCAAAAACAAATATCTGCAGAGAGACCAATCAAAGCTGAGTGCAGACGTTGAAGAGGCAATGAATTGAAGGCCAAATCCTCCATTTGAGTAGCTCAACATTCGGGTGGATGATGTCTGCACTTTGCTCCAATTGTTTTGCTTCTCATGTAAAAATGTTCTCTCATCCGTGAAAATGGACCAGCAACTGAAGTTGTTTCCGGTTTGCCGGCAACATGTATGTCTGCACTGCACGCCCCTTGAAGCAAACACAAAGGATATAAAAATTGTCTTCGACGGAATCTAGGGTCCAAATGAACTGCAACGGAGCAACCGCTTACTCACGCCACGAAATCTAACTAAATGAGAAAATTGCATCGTAGATTTGTAAACTTGTAAGGTTGTGTTACTTAATTCTCTAAATTTATATTTAACTTTTTCAGTTCTCTGAACTTGTAAGGTTGTGCCACTTAGCTCTCTGAACCTGCGTTGAAGTGAAGTTCATCGGATGCGATGCCGACGACTTCGTCTCCTCCGAGTCCGGTGGACTTGTCGCCACTCCGTTCCAGTCGTGTTCATCGCCCCGTCACCTCATGCCCGATAAAAACGGATTCTTTAGGCCCACGAACACACTGTGCTCGTGTCTTCGCCGGAGCTTCACCCCCGCAGCTTGACGTCGTCCTCGCGCCTTGTCTCCTCTGAGTCGGCCGTGAGAGATAGATAAGTATATTTTCAGTGCCAGAGCAGGGGTACAATACTTCTCTCTCTCTCACGGTGATTCATCAGCTTAGCATTTTCTGTTAGCAAACAGCCAAATGAACTTCGTGGTGGGTGAGTAGTTTCTGCTCTGGCACTGAGAATGTATTTCTCTCTCACGATCGACTTAGATGAGGCAAGGCGAGGGTGAGGTGACGACAAGCTGCTATGGTGGGACTCCGACGAAGACGGAGCATTCTCGGGTCCGAAGAATCCGTTTTTGTCGATATGAGATGATGGGGACAATGAATACAGCCGAAACGGGACGACGACGAGTCCACCGAACTCGAAGGGGACAAAGTCACGGTATTGTATCCGATGAATTTTGCTTCAACACAAGTTCAGAGAACTAAGTGACACAACATCACGAGTTCAGAGGGTCAAGAAAGTAATATGTAAGTTCAGAAAGTTAAGTGATACAACCTCGTAAGTTCAGAGAGGCTAAGAAAATAAAATATAAATTTTAAGAGTTAAGTGATACAATATCACAAATTTAAATATCTACGGTACAATTTTCTCTATGTAAATCATAACCATCTCTCCGGTCTGGACGTCCTCCCAGCACGCTCAGCGGAGCAGGGAAACGGGGTGAAATGGGTTCAACCCGCAAAAAGTAAGTGAGTTGGGTTGAGTTCAAATGATATTCGACTTGGGTTCTGAGGATGATTAAGGAGTTGAGTTGAAATAGTGTAGTTTGTCCGAAAATGGGTTGGGTTTTAACCCATTAGCACCCCTAGCCGCTAGGCCGCTGGCAGCTAGCAAAATCCCCAGTCTACCCCTACCGGTCCAGCGACCCACAGGCAGGGCCAGGGGCGAACCAGTAACTCCCCTAGCTCTCTTTCCCCGCTCCCCTTCCCTGCCCACACACGCAGACACGCTCGCTCTTCCACCCCCTGGCACACGCAGGACGCAGGGCAGGCACCGATTTGGAAGGGAAGTTACTCCGCGACCAGCCTAGCCTAGCAACAGCGCAGCAGCAACAAGACCATTGAGAGATGGATGGAGACTTGCATTTGCAGCGCAGCCCACCGCAAGGCTCCAAATTACAACAGCCAGCCCAACGACCACCTCCACCGCTACGCTTTCCCCCCCTTTCCCCCAGCCCCCGATCTCCCCAAACCCTAGCTAGCCCCCCCCGATCCGCGCATGGTGGCGGTGGCGATCCGCGACTGACGGCGACGCGGGGATGGAGGCCGTGCCGGAGGAGCTGCGCTGCAAGCGCTCCGACGGCAAGCAGTGGCGCTGCAGCGCGCCCTCCATGCCCGACAAGACCGTCTGCGAGAAGCACTACGTCCAGGCCAAGAAGCGCGCCGCCTCCTCCGCGCTCCGCGCCACGCTCCGCAGGTCCTCCTCCTCCTCCTCCTCCTATGCCGCCGCCGCCGCCGCCGCGCGCTGTGGAGTCGTCGTCGTCGGCGGCGGCACCGATTCCGATGCCGACGCGGAGCCGCCCGGGCCGATGGCGGTCGCGAGGCCCCTCTACAGCAGGGTCCCTGGGGAGCCGGTCTACGTGGCGGAGCCCGCCGCGCGGAGGGTGGTGTATGGGCTGCCTCTGGGCAATGCTGCCGGCGCGCGCACCGCGGCGGTGAGTTGGGTTTTTGGGGCTACACTCTGTTTTTGGGTTATATTCCTGTTGAATTGGGTTGTTGTGCTATTGTGCTCATTCTGATTCGTGTCGGTGATGGCAGGAGCTGGTCGGGAGAGTCTCGGTGGGGTTGGCTGGCGGCGGTGCGGCGGGGATGCCGAGTTGCCACCATTGCCGGAGGGGTGGGAATGTCGTTTGGTGTACCAGCTGTGACAGGAGGGGGTACTGCAGCGACTGCCTCTCGACATGGTATGTTGCAAACTTGCAATATGGGTTGCATTATTAGAAAGTATTTTCAACTACTGTTAGAGAATTGCAGCGCTATCCATTTAATGTGCGGCTCGATCTCTATGATCATACCAAAATAAATATTTTCCTCGTAAAGTTGCCATTGCCAGACAATTGGTGTTGGACATCACATTGCAATATTCAATCAGAATGCCCAAATTACCACCTTATAGAAAACACTTGTCTATAGAAATGGCCAAATCATAGGAACTGCTTTAGAATATTCTTGTTTTAACATGTGGCCGAAGCATAAGGATATTTTAGCTATCTAGTGTCCAATTAATTTGGGAAGCAAAGCCTCTGCCTTGACCTCTTTTAAAGGCAAAGTTGGCCATTACCAGGACGATCCCAATTCCCAAGAACTACTTTCATAGTGCTATTTTGCTTCACAGTTTAGGCCAACTGTTTTATTCTCCTAAGTCCCTTCTGCGCTATTTAGTTTGTCTTTGTTTGAATGTTGGGGTTATACATCCTCCAATAGGTACAGGTTGCATCAATAGTTGCATGTTTGGATTGGATATATGTTGTATGCTACTTCCGAGCACACAGCTAATGCTTGAAGCTCGTTGAGCTGGCTAAATTACATTGTTTGTGTACAGTAGAATACCGTTGTGACCTTACCTAATGTATGCTAGCAATCTGCATATTATAGCTGATATCTGCAATTACAGGTGTGCAATGGAATAAATTTATTGTTGTGCTTGAAATTTAAGGTTCTATGTTTTGCTCTTGACTAGGAGACCTATACTCCCTCAGTCACAAAAAAGTGTCACCAAGGAACCGTTCAGTCAAACCATTTGAATTTTGACCAACAACATCTATGTAACTATTTAGATTGGACGTATGAAAACGATAAGAGTGGATTTATCTCGAAAAATACTTTCATAATATTAGAAATTTACTTGGTTTTACATATATTGCAGTAGAAAGCAATGATCAAAGTTGCACTTTGGAAACCGTTCCAATGTCCAAGATGGCACCTCCTTTTTGTGACCAGGGATTAAGCTTGAGATCTACAAATTATACATATGTTAGCTCCTTAATATTACATTGTATGTATTTAGCCGTTTAGACATTTAAATCAATACATATTTTATTTTTTTATGCTTTTCTAATAGAATATGTAATGTAGGTACTCTGACATTCCAATAGATGATATTCGAAAGGTTTGTCCAGCATGTCGTGGCATTTGTAACTGCGGAGCTTGCTTACAAGGAGACAACTTAATTAAGGTATGCATGCTCTACTGAGATTTTTTCTTCCTTTGCTTTTACCATATATTTGACTTTTATGCTGTACTGAATTTTCTTAAATGTGGCTTTTTTTTGTTCTTTGAAGGCAAGGGTGCAAGAAATATCTGTTGTGGATAAGTTGAGGTATCTTCATAGCATTTTGGTGTATGTTCTTCCAGTACTAAAGCAGATTTATTCCGACCAATGCTTTGAAATTGGTGTTGAGACAAGAGCTTATGGTACTTCAATTTCCCTCTTACCTTCTTATGTGTCATTTTCATCTGAAAATTCACATGTTTCTGACACTGCCATAACATATTCTATGCGATAGGAACCAAGACGGATATCCTCAGGGCGAAGATAAATTCTGATGAGCAAATGTGCTGGTACTGCTTTTGTATTCTTTTGGCTGTTGCTTCTTATTTCATCACTAGAATTTTCTTGTTCCTACTATATAATTTAAGGCTTGTACTGATACCTTAAGAATTATCCTTATTTTGTAGTGACTTCTGCAAAGTGCCAGTGTTTGATTATCACCGACACTGCCCAAGATGTTTGTACGACTTATGCCTTGACTGTTGTCGAGACATAAGGCGATCTCGGACAAATGTCACAAGAGGAGAATTTGCTGAAAGTCATGTGGTAGAGATAAGTAAAGATATTTTGAGTAAAAGAGCAAGATTGGAACCGTCTGCAGAAAGTGCAAGTGATAAGTTGGCCCCACAGCCAATAGATGTAAATAATATTGACATTAGATCTCTATTCCCTACATGGAGGGTCAAAAATGATGGCAGCATCACTTGTGGGCCTCAGGAGGCTGGTGGTTGTGGCTCCTCAAAGTTGGTGTTAAGGCGAATATTCAAAATAAACTGGATTGGTAAGCTTGTAAAAAGTTCTGAAGAAATGGTCAATGGTTGCAAAGTACATGACCTGGAGAATGGATGCTCGTCCTGCAATGATAGCAGAAGATTGGAGTTAACTCTCTCAAAATGTTCAAACAGTGATGGTATTGATGGGAACCGTGTATACTCTCCTGTATTGGAGGACTTAAAATATAAAGGTATTATCCATTTTCGTAAACACTGGATAAAGGGGGAGCCTGTAATTATCAGGAATGCATTTGAGCCTTCTCTGTCATCAAGCTGGGACCCATTAAATATTTGGCGAGGGATCCAGGAGATCATGGATGAAAAATTGGATGAAGATGTCATAGTCAAAGCTGTGGACTGCTCAAACCAATCAGAGGTAAGCAGGGAGTGTTAGTTGTTAGTTTGCCTATTTGAACAAAAGTTGCTTTCTTTCTATTTGAAATCACCGTGACTTATGTTTATAGACTCCAAAGTGTCATTGCCGTGCACAGGAATTACTGTTCATACACGCGAGTAGCACCCTCACTTACTGTAGCATCAGCGCACTGTTTGTGTCGGTCTCGCGGGTGCATTAGTAATTGGGAAATAGATATAAGAATAGTTAGTTTCCTTATTAGTTGGATTTACCTCCTTGGAAATATATTTCAACTATTAGAGATGTTTTCTTAGAAATAGATATTGTTTCTTATGGCTCAAGTTGAGTTATCTCTATAAAAGGGGAAACATATATGCATTATCAGTCAAGCAAAAAGATAAATTAATCTAGTCTCCCTCCCAAAGTTCTATCATCTCAGCCTATAGTCTAATTCCTCATCCTACCAAGCTGACGCCGTCCGGCCTTCTTTCCGGCTGTGTTTACCCTGTTATGAATTAACTTTTCAGCCATCCATGACCAATTGCAAGTGTGAAGAAGTGTAAAAATTAAGGAAGTGGAGGATTGAAAAACTTTTGTAGGTACTAAGCATTTGTACTCTGTACTATGGCCATCCCTAACATAGATATCATGTGTTGCTAAATTTGTTCAGTTGGATATTGAGCTCAACCAATTTATCAAAGGTTATTCAGACGGACACAAGGGGGAAGATGGCCAGTTAATGATGCTGAAATTGAAAGAGTGGCCCCCGCCCAGTGTATTAGAGGAGTTTCTGTCGTGGCAAAGACCAGAATTTATTGTCAATTTTCCGTTGGTTGATTTTATTCATTCTAGGTGGGGTTTCCTAAATCTTGCTGCTAAGTTACCCCCAGATGCCCTACAGCCTGAAGTAGGCCTGAAGCTGCTAGTTGCGTATGGAAGGCCTCAAGAACTTGGTAAAGGTGATTCAGTGACAAATCTGATGATTAACATGGGTGATGTGGTAAGTTGGCTTTTGCTATATTTACATTTCAAATTTCTTGTCATTTCATTGAAAATGAGCATTTGTTTTACCAGGGAATGTTGGCTTATAGAACAACTTGAGTTTTTCACCTGTTCCCTGGCAACTTACAAATGAAAAAAGAAGTTAAAAGCATCAGATGGCTAATGCTACCTGTTTCCGCTTGTAGGTACATATGTTAATGCATACAGCTGAAGTGCATAACCTATGTCCCAAGAGACTACAACCTGAACGATCTGAAAGGATTGCTAATGGTACGACAGTGCATGTAAATTCTCACACACCTGTTCAAAATTTGAATCTGGATATGGGGGAACAATCACCTGAATACACATTTTGTAAGCCCTATGAAAGAGGGCATGTTTCAACGTTAAGAATACAAGAGAAGTTTTCAGATGCTAAAGTTTATAGTGGTTCTGAAGGTTCTTCCGCTGGGTTATCTACTCCATCACATTCAGAGAAACCAAAAACTAATGGTTCAGAAAGATCTCAGCCTGGTGCTCTTTGGGATGTGTTCCGCAGGCAGGATCTTCCAAAGCTCAATGAATATTTAGCTGCTAACTGGGAAGAACTTACAGCCAATAGTCAGGCAGTGCTCTCTGTAATGACTTCTCACTTCTCTATGTCAAATTTTGTTGAAATATCTTTGTCAAAGCTGTTTCAGGATACTATATTTTTGTTGCAGGTTAAGCATCCTATCTATGACCAAGCTGTATATCTCAACAAGTATCATAAAAGGATACTGAAGGATCAATATGGTAAGTACAAGAGATAATGATAATTTGTCACTTGTCATTACTGATGCGCCATAGCATCTTATTTCATGTAGTTACTTTGCCAGCTTCTCAGACTCGGCCTCCATAATTCTTTGTTGCTGTCCAAATTCCACAGCAAGCAGATGATATGCTGTCCAGATTCCCAGTGAATCAATAAGAAAATCCACCTATTCTTTGCTCGAAGAGAGCAACTTGCTTGCTAGGACTTGCTTCTTGGGAAGGCCCAACCTGACACTTGCACGCTACATGCTTTTGGTGAAGCATGCAGCATGTTAGTAATCTCTCTTAGTAGAGAGACTAATGAATTTTACCTACATCTTATTTATGTGGTTTTAAGTTGCCTTATGGGAAATTCCATTTTGGATGTTCTTACAGGAATTGAACCTTGGACATTCCAACAACATATTGGCGAGGCTGTTTTTGTTCCAGCTGGTTGTCCTTTTCAAGTGAAAAATCTCCAGGTAATGCTTCCTTTCCTCCTATTTACCCTTTTTGCTGAACTGATATATTATCTTATATGTTGCTGTGATTTTGTACTGGTTCATTATTTGCAAATATAGTTTACATTATCTTCTGTTCTGTTAAAAATGTTTCAGTCCACGGTTCAATTGGCTCTTGATTTTTTGTCACCGGAGAATTTGCGGGAGTCAGCTCGAATGGCCCAAGAGATTCGCTGCCTGCCAAATCATCATGATGCAAAACTGAAGATGCTCGAGGTAACTCACAACAGTTCCGGTGTTTAGTTATTTCATTCCTACCCTATTTACCATTTGGAAGAAGAGAACCTTATGAGTTTTGTCATCAACCATACAGGTTGGAAAGATATCTTTATATGCAGCAAGTTCTGCAGTCAGAGAAATTCAGAGAATAACCCTCGACCCCAAGTAGGTGCACTAATGCCTGTTCTTGTATTCTTATACATTGTCTGCCAGCGTTGAGTTGAATTATTTCTCAAGCATTATCATTGTATTATTCTTAAATTTTACTCAATAGTATTACATACGACTTTAGTTTATCCATGCAGCTCATAATCAGTATCCTGTGCATTTTCCCAGGTTTAATCTTGATGTTAGATTTGAGGATCAGAATCTAACCCGGGTGGTTTCGGAGAACTTGGCTAGAGCTACTAAACAACGGAGGGTATCTTGCAGTTAGAGTTTCTACCAGCCTTCGGGGAACTCTGATGCGGCGTTTCAGATTGAAGCCCGTGTGAAGTAGATATAGCGAATTGTACATGTATTATATGGTATCATATGAAAGGAACACATTTGACACATTATAATTCTTGTCAGATAGGCAGATAGCATTGACCTCACAGGTATACTGTGGATTAGTAGATTAGTACTAACAGCTGAGCTTGTAAACAAAATAAAGCATTAGTTAATGTGGAACAATTAAAGCATTAGAACGAGGGTTACTGTACCAAATTTTATATCCTATGAGACCGGTTCACCCATAGTATGCTAATTGCTCGTCCGCTATTTCCGGGGAACATTTCAGGTTTGATAAAAGAATTTTGTCAATAAGTTTGAATTGAATTTCGCTTGAACAATCTGGAGATTGGCTGTTTTGCTCCAGTTAAAGCGCAATTCTTTAAAAATTCAGGTTTTCTTTGGCAGATAATGAATCTGAAATTTTAGCCTGAAATTCGAAAACCAATGTAGGCAAATCATAATTCCAAATAGCGATAGAGATCCTATAAGTTTTTATCGTCATTCAAAATGGTGACAGAGACCCTTTACAAGAGACCTATAAAATTCGGATAAAATTCAATTTTATTCTGAAAAAGGAGAAAGATAGGGAGGAAATGGAGAGAAGTAAAAGGGAGGAGGAGCTAGCAAAGCGCTGTTTGTCCAGTCGTCTATCTTGTAGGTAATTTTTTTTATTTGAATGGATTAGATAGCTTAGATATATGATTATGTAGTGTAGTATATTGTAGTACATAATTTTAGGTGTGTAGTTTAGTTTTAGATACATGATTAATTGTGTAAATCTTGTTTATGGTGCATCAAAGAAGCCCATTTGGTCCGTAAAACTAGTGGAATTGTAGACAAATGTGAGATCTAAGCACTAGTCGAAAGAATGGCTATCGAAGACCGGGACTACGGGGCGTTGTTGGAAGATCAAGGTTCTGATGATAAGCATGGTGGGGAACAGCAGGCGGTTCCATTTGAGTGAAATATACATCAATTTGACAACCACGTCGTGGACAAAGGATCCTGTATACTGTGGAAGTACCACCAGAACAAGGTCACGCAAGGAGCCTTGTACAAATGCAAAGAAGCGGTGCATGAAGCTATGAGATTCTGGGTCTTGTCGCAGCGGCACACATTCACGGTAGTGAAGTCTAACCCACGGTGCTACGACGTGAAGTACGAGATAGCAGGATGCCCTTGGCGAGTGCGCACATTCCAGCCTAAGTGGGACACCTACTGAAAATACTATATAGTAATCCCTCACACATTTGTAGTCACTGAATCAATGCAATCCCACAAGAACCTATCATCGGGCTTTATTGTGAATGTCATGTACAGCGAGATTGTGGATAACCAGGATTTCAAGACACGATCTATCATTCGGGTAATAGAGTCAATGTTCCAGTACACAATAAGTTATTCTAAGGCGTGAAGGGCAAAGTAGAATGCATTGGAAGTAAGGTTCGGTACGTTCGAGGATTTGTACCACAACCTACCAGGACAACACAGAGTCATATAGGACAAGAATCCCGGTACTCATGTCACCATTGAAGATTCCACACATCCAAAATTCACCAGGAAGAGGGTACTGAAGTGAGCATTCTTCGCCTTCAGTGCATGCATCAATGCGTGGATGACACGTTTCTAACTAGGAAGTGCAAGGGGTATATACTTACTGCAATTGCGATGGACGGGAACAACCAGATTATTCCTATGGCGTTTGCTTTTGTCGAAAGCGAAATACCAACAATTGGTTGTGATTTTTTAGGAACGTGAAGATTTATATTGTACAAGGTCATACTAATGTATGCCTCATATATGACCGGCATGTAGGCATGTTGAGTGTAATAACTCAGCTACAACAAGAGCAACACAAGCCACTTCTATGGATGGATCTGCAGAGTAGGTGGTGTATGAGGCACATGTGTGCAAACTTTTAAAGCAGTTTCACAATAAGGACTTCATGAACATTTTCAAACGACTATGCAACTAGAACTAGCAAAGGAAGTTTGACGCACTATGGAAAACTCTGGATGAGTGGACGAGGATGCACAGAAGGGAGGCAGCGAAGAAGCCCGCCACAAGCGCTGAAAATCTCCCCGGGTCAATGCCTGAGTTACCCACAAATTGTCCCAATTTGACAAGGAAGGCTGTCAGGCGGGTGAAATGCTTTTCGTACTGGATCGAGCATGAGTCTAAGGTGAAATGATCATTCTAACATGACAAGGATAGTGCTCGGTATGGTGTCATGCCAATAAATCTAGATGAGATGTACAATTGGGTCATGCGAAGTGCCAGGTGCCTCCCTCTGCTTATAATTGTGGAGTCAATTTTGTGCAGTATCACAAAATACTCTGTTGACCGAAGCAACATCGCGTCACTCTCCATGCCAAATGATAGAGTACTGTATTCCGCCATGATCACCAAGTACATAGAGCAGAAGAGCAAGAAGGGTGAGATGCACAAGACATTCAAGATGGGCACAAGGGAGTTTCGCTTCGAGATACTCTGCAGGGAGAAAGGATGCCGCGGAGCAAACCATGAGAGGATCATCCACAGGTGCACGCTTGGTCGTGCTTGTTGCATATGCACTTGCAACAAGCCACTTCTTCTGCTAGGCTATGCACACATATGATGGATGCATGTTCGATAGTGGCGCAACATCTTGGCCAATACATGTATGAATATTTCACCAAGCAAGAGGTGATGCTAACCTAGAGTGCATAGATGTATGGTTATGGTGTGATTGACTATTTCATCGGCAATCCTACCTGGGAGGAGCTTATCTGGAACAACAACATTGATAGGCTAAAGGGAACGGTTGGTTGGCGACAGAGACGATGTATCATGAACGACATGGACAAAGCAGAAGTCGGACGTCATACGAAGAAGTGTTCTATTTACAAGGAGTTCGGGCATACCTTCAAGTATTGCCATGCGAGAATGAACAACATTAACGAGAGGTCGACAGTCTAGACGGCGCCGCGGGGAGCTCATCAGACTGCCCCACTCGAGGCGGACATCGTGGAGGTCGACATGGTGGACATGAAGATGGCGGCCATGGGAATAGTTTATCCTTTTTAAGTATGTTGCACTGAATATTATGCTTACTATCATTGTGATTAATCGAACAACTCTGTGAGTTGTGTTGCTTGACGTACTAATGTTATGTCGTGCGTCGAATTATTATTTATAACATATGTACTATAACTAATATTGTTTTTGTTTTTGTTTTTTATATGAACAATGTAACTACCTATTTTTTGTCTTATGTTTACCATTGTTTTTAACTTTCTTTGGAAAAAAATTCCAAGTAATGTCGCCATTTGAATTGGCGACAGAATCTTATCGCCAATTCAAATGACAACTTAAATCCTTGTCACCGTTTGGAATAGCAGCAGAGACATTTCACACTGTTCTCATGGCGACAGGGCTCCTTTCGCCAATCCAAGTGGCAGCATGGTCATTTTCCATTTAAAATGGCGACATAAGCTCATTTTTCTAATTTTATTAAACAAACATTTATTTCTATAATTCTATTAAAAGAATGTATTATTTAAAAAAAATTCTATGAATTAGCCCAATACCAAAGGAAGGAGAGAGAGAGGGTATAGAAACGACACCACACATTGAAAGCACACGGTGCTAAGAAAAAGATAAAATTTACTCGAACCGGCACCTCATCTAGTAACAAAATCATGGCAATAAGCCCACCTGTCAGCATCGCTGCATGCTGCACACCACCGCGCCTCGACACCATCTTCCTCCATTGCCGCTGCGTGCCATCATCGAATCTCCCTCCTTCGTCATCGGCTGCGCACCATCGCCGGATCTTGGGTGGAGCATGCCGCACCACTACCGCTAGATCTAGGCGGAACACCACGCCACTGCCACCAGATCTAGGCAAAGCATGATATGCTGTCGCTTGGCTGAGGTCGAGGAAGCTAGATCTAATGATGGAGCGGCGATAGAGGTCATCAGAGCCGACGGAAACGGCGGCGTCAGTGGTGAGGTTGGTGCGAGAGAGTGCGGGAGAGGTGAGGGGAATGGTAGTGGCTTTGGCTGGGGAGGGGTGGCTGCACCAAGATGGGGACAGGGGAGGCAGGGGCGGTGGGCATAGGCGATGGTGCCGGTGAGGACTTGGGAGGCCGGCGGTGAGAAAATCGTGAGAAGAGGGGGAGAGGAGGAGAGAGGAGGCCTAAGGAATGTGATTTTACTTTTTCATTGTTCTGTGAGTCCCACCTAGAGATACTTTTTGTGTTTCGTGGACCCACCTTGATACTCTGCGGGTACTCCACGTTGTGATTATACCTAAGCATTGGGCTGGTCATCGGCCTGGCACGGCCCAAAGCACAGCACGACACAAAAGGGGGAGGACTGGGTCGGCACGGAAGACAGAGCCGTGGTGGGCCTGCCGATCAGGCATGATGGGAAGCATGACACACTTGTTTGGGCCGTGCTCGGGCCAACACGGTACGAAACAAACATGTTCGGCCCAAAGACGGCACAACCCGCAGTAGGGGCGCATGAATCACAACATAGGGGAGGCTGCCACCATCACTGTTGTCGTCGCTGGTGCCGCCGGCCCGGCATGCGGAGACTAGAGAGTAAAAGAGGGAGAGGACATCGACGTGTGCTCTATCCTCGGCTCCTCACCACCCACGCCACTAGTGCGCTTGCTGTCCTCATTGCAACGCCACTGCGTTCCCACCGTGCCGATCACATGTACACGCCAACCCCAGCATGCACCATCGTGCCAACATGGCCACGACGCACGCGATGAGTCCTGGTCCTCCATGCTCGTCGACTGCGCCGAGCCCGACGCCCTGCCTCCATGCTCACCAATCACACCAGCGATGCTGCAGACACGACACTAACGATGCTCCCACGCGAGCTACTCTACATGCTCAGCGTGCGCGCCCCGACGCTAAGTGAGCACGCTAACCGTGACAACCTCATCGCTGCGCGTACGTTGTCCTCACCACCGAGCGCCTCTCCACACATATCTGGAGGTCGACATCACCGCCCGTGTCTCTGCCTCCACCCTCACAGTCCACTCGTCGTCGCCGCCTCCACTCTCCCACCTGTGCACATATTTGGAGCGGTGGGAGGCTGGGAGTGGTGGGTGTAGTTGGGGAGGGAGAGAGGCTAAGCGGTAGGGTGGACCGTCTAGGTGGTGGAGCTCTACATCGTCGCCTCCTCGGTTGCCTTACGCACCACCACGTCGGCACCCACGCGGTAGCATCCACACTCCCGCCCGAGCGGCGGCCCGCTCACAGATCTAGAGCGGTGGGAGTCCGAGAGTGGTAGGGGTAGTGGGGAGGGAGAGAGGTCAAGCGGTGGGGAAGGTGGGGAGAGGGAGAGGTCGAGCGGTGCGGCGGTGGCACAATGGGAGAGGCGCCAGCCGGCGGCAGAGGCGGAGAGGCAGATGGAGTGGGAGTGGGTGTAGGAGTAGGAGTGTGGGAGTGGCAGAGAGGGAGAAGGAGTGGGAGTGGCGGTGTCGGCTACTATGCTGTGGTAGTAGAGGCAACGGTCGCCTAACTAGTTACTATGCTACGGCAAGCTCCAGGCATTTGCATTGACATGGCAGATGAGCAGAGGAGCGTGGGTGAGGTAGAGAGGCAACGGGTAGCCCGGGTAGGCAGCTTTTGCAACGGGCAAGTTCACCACCTCCATTACTATAAAATTCCTTCCTCTCCTCATTTCTTCACCACACAACCAAGCTTTCTCTTCTCTCCTTGCTCTCTAATTTCTAGTTTTCTACTAGTACTACTCACTAGTCTCTCAATATATTTGGCAAGAAGAAATGAGGAGGGGGAAGCAGGAGAGCACATCCTCGCACTCCTAGTCCTCCTCCCCAAGACGAAGTGCAAGAGCTAGATATCGATCCTCGCCAACTCTCCCCTGGCATGGGACACTGTAGCATGGATGACCTTCATATGGATGGAATGGATGGCTTTTAGGATGCCCACTTGTCCACCCCGAAGGCTGCCCACTTGTTCACCCAAGAGGTCGGGGTTAGTGCATCGGTGCAAGCAGCAAGTGGAGGATCCGGCGGCCGACATGCATGGTGCTGGCAGCATATGGAGTACAACAAAGAAATGGAGGATGAGCATTGGTATCATATGCCACTTGGAAATATTGCCATGCTAAATTATCTGCATTCTTAGGTAGAGGAACAGGTCATCTCAAGCGCCACACAGAGGCATGTTTGAAGAAGAGAGTAGCTGGGTAGACGGAAGGGGAGAATGTACAAACCCAGCTTAACTTTGGGGTTGATGGTTCGGTGAGTACATGGATGTACAACCCTTAGGTAGCTAGATATGAAATTTTTAGATATATAGTTACTGGGGATCTTCCCATTAAGATGGGCGAAAGCTTTAGTTTCGAGAGAATGATCCAACACTGTTTTCACTCACAATACCGACACATTAGTAGGAGAACAATTATGCATGACATAGCATAACTCTACCAACGTAAACTATCAAGTTTGAAAGAGAAATTCTTGAAAGTTATCTTTTCTTTTGCTTTAACCTCAAATATATGGACTTCATCCCACCAAAATGAAGTCTATCTTAGTGTTGTTGCACATTACTTGGATGTTAATTACAACTTGAACGAGCGAGTCATAGAGTTTAGGCCAATCGATGAGGCACACACAGGAGAGATCATCGCACAATCGTATTAGAGGTTATTCAGGATTTTAAAATACAGAACAAAATTACGCAATGCATGTGCCACATCCTTAATATCATCGTGCAGGCATGTTTAAAGGTAGTGAAACCTAGTATAGACAATATACGCAATGCTATCTAGTTCATTACATCTTTGGCCCCAAGATACGCCCAATTCGCATACTACTGGGGGCCAACAATTAGATACCAAGAAGATTCAATCTTGACACGAAGGTGAGGAGGAACTCCATGTATACTATATTGGAGCGAGGCGTGAAGTATGAGTACATCATCATTCTCTTCGTCGGTACTAATTCTGTTAGGTAGTTGGTTATTGAAGGGGATTGGATAGTTGGTGGTCATTTTTGAGAATTTTTAAAAGTTTACAATGAAACCACAAGTCATCTAGTGTCTTTGGACTATTGCTAATGCTTTCAAGGAAAACAAAAATAATGCCCTTTTAAAACCTATTATTGAACCAATGGAGAGTAAAATTTTAAAATATTTCCAAGCTATTCAACGTCTCTACTATTTTGGATCCTCATAGAAAATTAGAAGATCTGAAGGGGGCTTATGAGAGAATTGGAGAAGCATTTGTAAGATCGAGGTGGCCGACTAGAGGGGGGTGAATAGGCGGTTTTAAAAATCTTTCGCGCTAAACCAATATATAAATGCGGAAGCTAATAGCGAATTGGTTTTGCACAATTAAAACCTTAATCAACTAGGCTCAACTAAGTTCACCGACAATACAAGAGAGCAATCATACAATGATATATAAGCAATTAAAGCATGTAATGTAAATTGCTCAAAGTAAAGCACAAGTAAAAACAAGATGGACACAATTATGTTTTATCGTGGTGTTCGGAGACTTGCCGGTCTCTCCTAATCCACGTTGAGGTAAGCCCAACCACGTTGGACCGGCTCCACTAATTAAGCCAACACCTCCGAGGTAAGTCCAACACTTGGACCGGTTCCAAACCGAACCAACACCTTGCTCCACTAGGGTTGCTCTTCCTCCACTCCGGAGATGGCGAGCACCAAACCACTCACAACACGCCGGGCCTTCTCACAAGCTTCTTGAGAAGATCACCGGACACGACGCCTCCACGCCGTCTAGGTGTCGGCAAACACCAAGAGTAACAAGACTCGATGTTCACTTGAACTAATCAAGTGCCAATGCTCAAGTGGATACACAATCCACTACCTAAGGCAACACATGCACTTAGGGTTTACTCTCCAAGCTCACCAAGTGCAACACATGCACATAAGAGAGGAGAGGCTTGCTCTTAGCTCAAAGGATTGAGTATATCACTCACAAGAACACCAGCAACCCCTCCCAACCAGCCAAGGTGGCTATATATAGCCCACACACAAAAACTAGCCGTTGGGAGACAAACCCTTGAAAAATCAGGGAAATCGGAAGTTCCGTCGTTCAAAGTCCGGAACTTCCGCACCTCAGCGACATGCACAATAACGGCTATATCAGACGAGAAACTAGCCGTTGGAAATTGAGAGCGGAACTTCCGCCAACCAAAATACGGAAGTTCCTATTATCGGAAGTTCCTCACATATCATTGCGGAACTTCCGCAACTCCAGAAATTTGGCTAAGTCCCAAAAGGGTGCTTCTCTAGAAAAAACGTTCCGCCAAATTTTCGGAACTACCTATAATAGGAAGTTCCGCCCATAACATTGAGGAACTTCCGATAATAGGAAGTTCCGCCCATAACACTGCGGAACTTCCGATTATCTTGACAAACACAGCAATGGCTTTTTCAACAACTTCAATTGCAAAACACATTTACCAATTGATAAGCCATGCCGACAAGGATCAACAGCAAGATTCCTAGCAAGTTGCAAAATACATTTGCGAACTTTTAGAATCATACCACAAGGAAAAAGGTACATGGATTTACACCATTTGCAAAACACATTTGCAAACTTAAGTCACATGCTACAAGAAATCAAACATTAGCATCAACTATTTGTAAAACACATTCGCAAATAATAGCATCATGCTACAAGGCTAAGGTGCATGGACTTCAACCATTTTGCAAAACACATTTGCAAAATATAGTCCTATGCTACAAAGATTAAATGCATGAGCCTCGGCTATTTGCAAAACACATTCGCAAATAATAGCTCCATGCATAGATGAGCTAGAGCAAACATAATGAGCTATCAACACATGACTAACTCATGCTACTAGTCAAGACCCCTCTTAATAGTACGGCAATCCTATACTAGCAATCCGGTCTATCAACCAAACACCGAGACCGGTAATAGACTAGGAACACATCCTTAGCCCTAGCTAGTCATACCTTTGCATTGCATCTTCTTGAAGCTTGATGATGCACATCAACACTTCAAGTTCGGATTCTTGACTTTGATAATCATCAACATATGATGATCTCTTAACTTCGGGATCTTGCCTTGAACATCGTCAACACATGATGATTTCTTCATCCCGAGTCTTCACATGCATCAACACATGATGCATTCCTTCACTTGACCTCCATCAACACATGATGGGTCTTCTCTTGACTTGATGTGCATCAACACATGATGCATCCTTCACTTGAATCTCGACTTAATGATCAACTCATGATCATCCCAAGTCTTCATCCTCCTGGAACATAACCTATATATCCAACTCATGGAAACTGTTAGTTCCACAATATGATTATCATTAATTACCACACCATACCATTAACTCATAATGGTGGGACAAGATACTCAATCTTTCCCTCTTTGGTAATTGATGATAACCATTTCAATTGCACATAAATGAATGTAGATAATTGAAGTAACAAATGAGTATATATGAACTACACAAGTTATATATACTCTAACATGAGTATACAAGAACTACACAAGTTCTATATACTCATAACATGAGTATATACGAACTACACAAGTTTGTATACTCAAATATTTTGTTTCAAAGTAAAGATCCTTAGTATATGTGGAGAATGGAATATGAATCAATACTAATGAAACCACAAAATATAGAATAAAACTCCCCCTAGATGTGTGCATACACAAATGTGTAATAAGATCATATGCACATATTCAAGTTTAACTTATGGTTGAGTTCAATCCTATATTTTGGATCCGAGGAATTGCAACAATATATAAGATTAAGATGTTGATTGCATACCTCGTTGAATTTCACCATTATATCCAAATGAGACTATACAAGATAATACTAGACAAGAGAGTTAGTCTCATAACTGGATTTGTCATTAATCACCAAAATATTTCATTAACTCATAATGGCGGGTCTAGATCCTTCAGCATTTGATCTTAATTTTTCTGAGACTTACACTCACATTCATGACGAGCTTTCTTAAGTTTTCGATTTGTATTATGAAAAGTTTGGCAGCACAAGTCAATCGAGAACAAGTGCTTCAACAACGCAACAAGAACAATGCAGTTTGAGCGCTTTCAACGTGTGGAAGAAGCTGAAAGGCTCGTCATCGAGTCCGTCCTCTCATGCACCGAGAAAGTCGCAATGGAATCCAAGAGTATAGATCAACCACTACCCCGACACATCTTTTGCATTTACCGAACTTGACCTCGAGGAGGGCAATGATGTCAACCTCCTGTTTTTGAGGAAGAACCACCAGCATATTTATCCCGTGCTGTCACATTTTACACGGGATGTACTTGTGGTCCCGGTGTTGACTGTCTCATCGGAAGCTACTTTCAGTACGATTGGGAGGATACTCGATCCAGGATATTTTCTTTCACACCTGATATGTTTGAGGCACTGTAAGATCGAAGTGACCGACTAGAGGGGAGATAATATGTAGTTTTAACATTTTCTTTGGCTAAAACCGAGTTTATGTGCGGAAGAGTAAATCAAATTGGCTTTGCACAATTAAGGCATAAATCCTAGGAAGTCTCACTAAGTGCACCAACACTAAGTGTATGTCAAGGTTTGCAATCCTAGGATGACAAGCAATCAATTTAATTCTAAAAATGTAAAAAGCTTTAATATAAATTGATCAACATAAGAAAGCATATCACAATGACAAGGTTTCTTTTTACCGTGGTGTTTAGAGGCTTGCCAGTCTCCCCTAGTCCACGTTGAGGTAAACCCAAACAAATTGGACCAGCTCCACGAATTAGCCAAATATCTCAATTTCACTAGTGGTAGCTCTTTCTCGCTCTGGATAGGTGAGCTCCAACCTTCACAACACACCGGACATCTTCACAATCTTCTCTGAAGAGATCATCGGGCAGGACGCCTCCAACGCTGTCTAGGAATTAGCAACCTCCAAGAGTAATAAGTCAAGCCCCTTGCTTGACTCTCATTATGTGCAACTAATACACAAGCTCAAGTGGATATGAAATCCACCTTTAGATGCAACATATGCAACTAGAAACCTCTCTCCTTACTCATAAGGTGCAAAATATGCACAAATGAGAGAAGAAGCGCACACTAGCTTAGGAGAATGAAGTGGAGTGCCAAGAGATCCTCTCTCAACCAGCTAAGGGGGTATTTATAGCCTTCACCACAAAAACTAGCTGTTGGGAGTAGAAATATCCAAAATTATGTATTTGCTGTAGTACTGCTGTACAAATCCGGTACTACCAATTTTACTATTCAGTAATTGGAACTGGTGCATTAAATGCACAAAAAATGATCTTTAAAGTGCTAGTGCGGTACTACCACACTGTAGTACTACCGCTTCTCAGATGCGGTCATACCGTTTTTCACTTGACTTTTTCTAGATGCAATTGTAAATGCAATGCATGACTCTTAGTTGATCAAAATGGCACATAAAAAATTCTCAAACTACTAGCCACGATCCCTCTATTGTCTTTGCATTGCTATTTCCATGTTGTCATCCATAATCTGGGACTAACCCTTTAAAAATATCTTAGCACACACATTAGTCCCATAACACAATTGCAAATAATTGGACATAAAGCAATATGAGTATATATGAACTACACAAGTTTTATATACTCAAACGATATGTTTCAAAGTAGAGATCCCCAATATAAGTGGATAAGGAACAAGGATCAATAGTAATGAAACATCAAAATATAGAGTGAACCCCCCCTAAATGTGTGCATACATGAATGTGTAATAAAAAACATATGCACATATAAGTTAAACTTTTAGTGGGGTTCAACCTATATTTTGGATCCGATGAATGCAACAAGATATAAGAATATGATGTGAAATGCATACCTCCATGATTTTCACATTTTCATCCAAATGAGACTAAATAATATCATAGTCAACAAATATGTTAGTCTCATATATAGATTTATCATTAATCACCAAAACTAAACTAATGGAGCTTGAACTTACAAGCACACATTCCTCAACTACTAGGAGAGCGTAGATGAACGGAAGCAACATCAGCTCGAGGATCCAGAGATCGCGGAGGCGATAGCCGACCTAGAGAATCTTGACGCCAACTAGTCAACTAGTCTTTGTATGGCAGTATGTGCATGTAGTTAATGTACTATTTTCCTTACCGGGGGTACCCCACACTGGGGTGTAAGGTTTTTACAAGGCAATAACTTTGTATTTGTACCCAACAATTAATAAAGTGTAGTTCCTTTCTCCCAAATATTTGTGTCTAATGTCCATTGCAATTATACACAATTAATTTCATTTTCATTTTCATTTTCATTTTCTGCACCATCATTTATTTTATCATTTTTTCACATTTTACATTTTTACCTTTTCCCTACTCCTCCGGGGATAAAAAACCGCCAAGAATGCTTGCGGTTCTGCCGTGAGAACAGGTTTATTCGGTCGAACCGTAAAAAAATACCTACTAAATTTTTAAATTTTGAATTTGAATTTTTGACTCTATAATGTCCTTCCCTAGTTGGTTTAGGCATTCTTATGCTAGATTATGTATTGAAACATTAGTTTTTAGTATATTTAGCACTATTAAAACATAAATGAGGACTTTTTATATACAACTTGAAACACTTTCTCATTAATTGGATTGCATGCAACCATGAGAGAATTGGATTGCATCATTATTTGCTCAGGATTGGATTGATTATTTAATCCTATACTTTCAAATCGTTTAGTGACGCGATATGATTAATAAGAGATACGAAAAAGTATTTACTAATAGTTTGTTCAGCGACACAGGTTTCATATATATGATTACTAGTATCAATATACTGGCATTTGTTTGGCCAGGACTGGCCGACGAAGTCCAACTTTCATATTTCTGCTAAAAATACTAGCTCCTAAGGGGCTCATGTAACTAGAAAGTTATCCTTTTAGGAGGTGGAGTCATGTAACCAGAAAGTCATCCTTGGAAAATCATGCTTTTTATGTACAACTTGAAACACTTTCTCATTAATATTTGCATTATTCCAAGTTTAAATTTGCTAATTACCATTTTCCTCATTTTCCGGTTTTCCCGGTTTTTAAGCCGGTTTTTCCGATTATCGATACCAAGATTTCAATCCCTGCCCCCTCCACTTCTTTCATTTTTTTTCCTCCAGATTTTCCCCTTCCCCCGCTTCTTTCTTTTCCCTCTCTACATTTTTAGCTTTTTCCCCTCATTCCCTTTCTGTTTCAGCGTCGGGCCTAGGAGGGAGGAGTAGAGGACAAAGCGTGCGTCGAAGTGGCTCCCCGCCTTTGCAGCGTCGCTCGGGGCTAAGCCGGATCCGGCGATCGCCTCAGTGCCGCCACCGTCGCTAGGGACAACAGCCTATGCGAATGTGGGAGGGGTTCCGAGGACACGGTCCAACGCCGATCGCCGGAGCTCGCCCCCATAGGCCACGTGCTACCCCTCCCGGGCGAGGTCGTAAACATAATATATTATTTTGCAGTTCAGTGTGCATGAAGGCTCACCCTTTTAGTTTTTATGTTATTGCTTGACGATGATGATTCTGCTTATTTAACTTGCATCATACTGGAACTAGTAGATGCAGCTGTGGATCCGTCGTTTCTAGGACCAATCAAGGAAGCAATTTTGAAGGCTGATGGTGTAAAGGTAGAATATTGGTTACATCCTGAAGTTTAATTTCTTCTGCATCAGTATGATTTTGTATATTTTCCATAACAACGGAACTTCTTGACATAATGCTAGGGATGCCTTCGGTTGAGGGGAAGGAAAGCTGGGACATCCTTATATCTTGATGTGCATATTGAGGTACACAACAGTGTGGTTTATTTTGTTGCTGTGAGATTTTTTAATGTCAAATTAGAGCCATGATGATTTTGCAGGGCACTTAGGTGCACACTACCAGAAGCAGATATACTTTGGTAGCCTTTTTTAAGCTGATCATGGCACTTATCGTATTATAGGTATATCCTTTCTTGAGTGCCAATGCAGCACATGATATCGGGGAAACTGTCCGTCATCATATACAAAAGGCACATAATCAAGTTGCTGAGGTTTTCATACACATAGGCAGTCTCCAACCATTAAAACTGAATGCTCTCTATACTGCGCCCAAGAAGGGCACTGGCGATGCTTCGAGCTGCCTCAACTCCGGTAGGGGAGAGCTTGAGGCCACACAAGTTGACGCCGATGAAGCAGAGGTCAGGGTTGGCAAGGAAGGCTGCCAGGGCCATGGGGATTCGGTCGGCGTGGAGGAGCTGGAAGATGAAGCAGCAACGGCCGACGCGGAGCTACAGAGGCGCTAGGCTAGAAGAAAGCCAACCCCAAGGGCGAAAATCGGTCCTCCCGGGGGCAGCTACAATGGAGGACGAGCAAAGGCTAGGCAGAAGCGGCTATAGTAAACCCTAACCTTGGCTCTGATACCATGTTATGAATATTGTGTGTGTATATATTCAGAGGCCTAATGAGCAATATATGTAGTGTATACAAAGGGTGTATGCTATATACAGATAAGAAAATACAAAAAGTATATAAAAATATATAAAAGAGTTCCTATTATAACACATTTCAAACAACTTGAATGAGACTTTGACAACTGATTTGGTTGATACAATCTAGCTACAAGATATGAAGATATGTAAATGCTCTGAAGTTTTATTTCACTGATTACAGTTTACTGGGACTGCCAATTTATTAACAACAGGAACATCGTGTCTATTTAGGAAAGTTTTCTTTTTCCAATATGATAATGATATGTATGACTCATACCATGGTTTGATCCAGAAAATGTCCCTTGAATACCTAATGCTGCATTACTTGCAAGGATGAGTGTTGCTTCAGGTCCAAGTTTCAACGTCTCCCGAAATTTTGATTCGGTAATTAACCCTTCCCCTCCAACCCAAAGCTGCAGTTTATATGCATCTAACCCTGTGTCCATCTCCAATTACTAAACTTGGAAGGGATGCAATGGACATTGCAAAGCAAGCTGAAGAGGAGATACTGAAGGCTGATGCCAGCATTAGCCAAGTCAGCGTTCAGGTAAGTTTGGGCCAACAAATTCAGCAACTTCAGCTGGCAGCGAGCCAAAATGGAGTGCGCAATCTGCAAGCAGAAACGCAGTAGTATCAGGAGCGCATATCCTGTGCTGGCTCGGTCAGCTAGGATGATCTTTTTGCTAATTTTTCTGACACACATCAACTGCATTTTAGGCTAGGACAGCCTGTGCACACTGTAATCATGTTCTGTTCAGAGATATCCAGATTCCGGACGAAAAAATTGGAATAATGTAGAGCGCAACCTTGCTTAGAAATGACCACTGGAAAGAATCTACGGTTGGGTCTGATTTACAAACTTTCAATGCAAACTGCATGATACAAGTACCTCGCTGATTGAAATGTAATAACCTAAAACCTTCCATCAAGTGGAAGATAAATAAACCTCCTTTTTCTAACCCCCGGAACATTTTTCATTCAATAGGGAAAAGAAGATGGAAAATATCTTATATGCGACCATGAGTATGCGAACTGTTGGTTCTCCATCCAAGCCGTGTATTGCTGCATTCAAATCCAAATACACTTTCACTATCCAATTCCCCAGACAAGTCCAGATGGTCAACGGTGGAAATTAGACCAAAATACCTTTGTTCTATGCCACTAATGAAAGTCCAATCAACACAACCAGTGGGCGTATTTAGGATAGTGAAGGTGGCATAGAACAAGGGTATTTTGGTTAAGTCTTTTTCCCCACCCTTGACTCTTGAAAGTGTCATATGTTTCCGTTAGCAAATACAACAATAGGCAAAGTCGGATGGTAGTTTCAAGGTTTTGCAAACCCGGGGCAACAAATAAGATATTTTTGTGAGGGGTATCACCGTGTCACTCCGAGTGGCGATCGCATCGAGCTCGCCAGAGGTTGACGAGCACCGCGCTGTCCATCTCGGCAGTGACCCAGTCATGTCCACTTCAAGCCGGACCCCGTCTCTACAGGCAAATGCTTGGGCAGTTGAGTATCTGGGAGCAGCCTATACTAACCAGTGTGCCGCGCGTGCCATGGAACGTCCCGATCATCTCCGGTTATCGGCCAAAACGAGACGATGAGACAGCAAAAATAGCCAATTCTTCGTTTTTGTGAGCGAATTTATAAAAATAGCACTGGTTTAGCACGCCCACCTTGCGGTAGACCACGTGACGGCCTCCCATTGCCCAGATCCCCACGTTGCGCTCCCAACGTGCGACAGGTAGCCCACCTTGCGGTAGACCACGTGGCGGCCTTCCATTGCCCAAATCCCCCATGTTGCGCTCGCAGCGGTGGGGGCGCAACAAGTAGGGATTCGGGTGGTGGAGGCATAGCAGGGAGATCCAGGTGATGGAGGCGCGGCAGGGTACGTGTTGCCTGCTGATATAGCGCGCGACAAATGGCCTGCCACGCGGTGAGGCGCGACAGGTGAGGATCCAGGCGATGAAGGCACGACAAGGGGATCCAAGCAGTCGAGGTACGGTAGGGGACACATGCCGCCTACTGTCAATGCGTGGGGTGGGGACGGGACACAATAAGCGAGGATCTAGGCAGTTAGGGTGCGAAGGGAGCGCGCTGCCTGCTAGCACGACACATGATAGGTGGCCTACCACACGGTGGCGGTGGGACACAGTAGGTGGGGATCAGGGCAGTGGAGGCACGGAAGGGGGCATCCCGGCGGTCGGACACAGCAGGTGACATATATCCAAAGTGATATTTTTGCCAGTTTATTTGTGAGGAACTATTTTTGCTCTTTCATTGTGAAACAGTACCAATTAAAACAAAAACTCCTCCCAAGCACAGCTCAGGAAGCAACAGCATGCAAAACGCCGTCTTGTTTCTTTCTTTCTTTTTTTTTTTTTGGGAGTACGAGGTGCTTTGATATGCATTGTTAAAAATGCCCATCAATCTATAAGCAGAGACAATTAACTCACCTAGGGATTCCTGACACGTCGGGTCGCTTAAGTAGTAGAGTAGTACAAACTTTCTACCCATATGCATGAAATGCTATAGCACTGGCAGAAGAAATGTAGCAGAAGAAGCAAAAGCTTTGCCAGACAAGGCATGAATGCCTCACAAGGACATGTGCAACCATTGCACAATCTTGCATGGTAAAATGGAGCCAATAGCTTGTTGCTACTATATATCAGCCGAAAGCATGGATGAAACTAAGATGCAAATAGATCCAATTCGGCCTTGGAAGATCGACCAGTGCACAAAAACATCCTGTTAAGCACATAATGAATTGGCCAATATTATGCCTCTCTGTCCTCTCCAGTACAAGTTGCTTTTGCAAGCCTTCACAGCTCTAAAATCTAAACAGAAAAACGATAGGTCACCAACTCACCGTTGCGTCTGTAAAAACCATCGCCTCCAATGCCTGCATGGTAAATATTAAGCGATGGCAAGGCCGCTGCAGACAACTTTAGTTGAAGACCTCATATTGTCACCTGATATTTGTCACCCGTAATGTAGACAATGGTGACGTTGTTTATACACGCCAGCAAATGCGTGACGATCGGCTCATCGTTGCGGTTCAGCCTCCATGCTGGACTTGTCTGTGTCACTACTGGTAGACGTAGAAACCAAGTCTTTAGTGGATTTGCGAGCTCGCTGAGGAGGCCTGCTTGTCCCAGGGCTTTTGGGTTCACCCTTGCGCTTTCCACCTCCAATAAGTCCAAAAGCAACTGCTTCCAGAGCTCTTGCGGTGGGAGGCCTGTTTCTGGTTCCATGCCTCCGAGAATTCACCTGCGAAGCCAGATCAGGTTGTGGGCTAACAGGTCCTCCTGTTGCCTCCGAAACATCATGATCCATCTCGCTATTCGAAATGGAGGGAGCTTCGTCAGCCTTCATGCAGCCATGCTTGTCTGATGAAGTGATGCATACGCCCGTGATTGTCTTAACATCTGGTTGTGTCTCCAGTTTAATCTGATCAACCAAAATAGTAACCTGAGCCCCTTCTTTGGCAAATTTTGTCTCATCAGCGGTGTTCTTTGAATGAACTTCAGCCACTGCATCTACCTTACACTCAAATGACATGTCCTCATTTAAGTTCGCCGCATTCATCTTCTCATTTGACCTGTCATTGGTAAGAAAGTTTGATGCATCTATCTTCTGCTCACATGGCATCTCCTTTGTGGAACAGCTCGCAATTGTTTTTGTTTGAAAAGTACCACCAACAGCAACAACAGTTGGCTTTGATGAAGTCAACAATGGCTTGATTTTCTCTTTCTCTAAACCACCACCGTTTGAGAAAGAAATGCTGCATCTGCTGGTCTGGTCATTGCTACAGCTAGATAATCTTCTGCGCTTGGACACTGGGGATAAATATTTGCGCCTTTCAGTTTTTGTTTTGAGGCCAAAGAAGTTTGTCAAGTCAATTTTGTCACTATTGCCATTAGAAGAATGACCATTAACTGGAAAAACTGAGCATGTCGCAGTCACCATGCTGTGCAGCGAATCCACCTGGTTTTCTTTGCCTGTATTGTATGCTGAAACCATTTCAATGTTATTCGCATCAGCTGTAACTCGTCCACAATCTTCCTGGTCATTTGATGATCTATCATCCGGATCTTGCTCCTCTAAAGAACTGGCACTCACCATATTATTTGAACGAGGGGCAAAACTAATATTTGCATCAGCAGGTAAATTCCTCAGCTCCCTTATTTTGAAGGGTTCTTCCCCTTGGACCAAAGTAGTATCAATTATTGTAAACTTTGGAAGCTCCTGATAACTATCCAAAGGACTATCTTGGTTCAGTTTCATATCCGTGGCACAGCCATTTTTCTCAGCAGTAACACCATTGTCCATTCCATCAACCTCTAGCTCAAGAAGAACAGGATCTGCTGCCACTCTTTTAAGGACATCGCTGATAGAATCAAAATAATGAGTGCCTTTAGTAAGATCACTTCTTGAGAATTTTTTGATACCCGGCACAAGAAACACAAGGCAATTCCTACTTGTGCTGACATCTTTTGGCTGCTCTGAATGCCACCCTCTTGCAAGCAAACGGGGCCAGACAGCTTCCCAAAAAAGATCATTTGATCTTGTCTTGCTTCTTCTGAAATCACCCGTTAAGAACTTAATTATATCTTCCGAAGCTAGTGAGGAACAATCTTTGCCTGTAGGCATGTCAGGGTGAACAGAAAGAACTTGGTTTGGTTTAGACGGATCCAGAACAAATCCAGTCAAATCATGCTTCCTTTACCAATCCCAACAGCCTCCACAAAAGCTTCTGTTCCAGCAGTGGATTTCAGAGCAAAGACAAAATCCTCTAAAGAAGTTTGGTCATCACTGAAAGATTTAAAAGCCTGCAACAAGTGAAAACAATACAATTCATATGGCAATGGATGATAGAAGACAAAGAACATCCTTTGTTAACTTTGACAGCACTTGGTGCGTAAGAAAAGTTGACATCCATGAATTATGTTGAGAAATATTTGGTGCATGAAATTAATGGTTCTTCCGTGAAATTAAACTAGGCAAAATACTTGTCATTGGGTCATCACAAATTTGACTCTTGTGTACTAATCCTGGGAGCAATAGCTTAAACAATGCAAAGTACTTTTAACAAACAAACAAACAAACAAAAAAAGATCAAAGAACAGAAAATCACAATACCAAGATGCAGTAGTACAGCTTCAATGGCTTCAGTTTTCAGGTCTAACCGTTTAAGGTTTGTATTCTTAACTGGAAACCTCACCATAGTAGTTAGATATACTGATATACAAGACCAACCAAAACATATGTAATGATAATTGGACAACCCTCCAAATGATTAAGTGAGTCAATCCAACTTTGATCATTCTATGACATATGATGTGAAATTGTGAATAATTATTTAAATAGCTAAACAGATTTAACTCAGTTGACTGAACATTGGAGGAATATAAAATGAAGGAAAAAAAAAAGAAGCTCAAAAGTGTTGCTTTGAACAATGCAAGTGGTTGCCATAATGAACTGTGGCAGTGCCTAGGGTGTCATATAACAAGAAATACTATAAAAAAATTGTTAGTACTAAAACCGAGGTTCAGAATAATAGAACCTCAGCTGATCATGAGGATAATTTCATATTGAGCCATTTCAATATCTAAATAATCAGCATTCAGCAAACTATAATTAAAAGGCAAAAGAGATCAAAATTCTTGCTAATTGCAACATACCTCGACCAATGAATCATGAGCTTCTTTGAGGATTTTAGATTTCAGGCGAGATATAAGCTCCTGCTGTCGCCAACCTGTAAAAATGCGTTCCCCAAGAATGCATCTCCTAGTTCTTGCTTTTCTGCAGTCCGACCATCTTTTATACGCATCTCTTTTGTAGAACTTTCCATAGTAGTAGGAAAGCACATCCCCAACAGTTTTACTACCAAGAAACCTGCTCAACAGACTGAGATTTTTGCCAAAAATGTAAAGCCCAAGAAGGAAACATTCTGCTTCAAGATCACTCCAAAGGGAAGAGGATGAATCAGGCAGTGGAGTAAATTGTTCAATTTCCCCTTGCTGTATTGTTGGCTTATTAGTGGAGTTGAGGCCCTCTCGAGTAGAACATAGAGCCAATATTTCACCATGTGCTTGATTACTGTCAGATTCTATCTGATCTACAGGTACCACTGGATGTGGATCCTTAAATGTTGAATCACATTCACTTGTGTTATTGCTGGTGGGACAAATTGAGGTCACCTGACTTTCCTCGTCCCTGCTGCTGGCTCTTGCTTCGGTTTCTAAAGAATGCTGCCTTTGTAATTCCTCCTCCTCCTTATTGACTTCACTTGGTGGTGCCCACAAAATTGGAATAGCTAACCCAACCACAATAGGGTAATCATAACCAAGTACCATGCAACTATCAAGTGAGCCGGTCAAGAGCTGACAGCGCTCATCCTCTGTGGCCAGATTGGGGATTTCTGCCTGGTGCTCACTTCCAATGCATGGACATACTGGTGAGTCATCGTATATCACATCTGAAGCAAGAGAAGCTTCTAAAGATGCTTGGTGTTCACCATTGTCTTCAAGTTCAAGTGACTCCATCTATCAAAATTAGAACAATCAAATGTAATTTGTTAACAGATATCACATTGATACAAGAACATGTACATCATCAACACAAACAACTAAGTTGGCTATGTAGTATCTGAAATAGTGAAATATACTATATGCAACAGGAAAGTAACCAACAGTACTAGTCCACTATCTTCACAGTGAGTAGCTGGAGTAGAAATACAGCCTACATGGCATGAATAATACAACTACACCGAATTGTACCCTATAGTTCTACTTAAGGCCCCTGAAGTAACCCACATTTCATGAAATCTCTCTCATATAGAATTGAGGGGAAACAAAAATTTAAGAAAATGGGTTAACTTTTCCCAGGTACACCAAATCATTTGCAAAAGGTTTGTTAATGGCATAATTTCCAGCCATGCAAGCATCGATAATAGAGATCAAACGCCACGACAGCAAGGACCATCAGGTTGATACCTTTCAAGTTCCAACAGTTAATGAAACCTAGTGTGTGCATTGCATCGCGCACAGAAACACAACCACTTACAAGCAGCAAATGGAGGCAATGCCTATCATGTATAACCACTTGCTGAGGACGGGCCATCGTTGGACATAACCCACAAGTGTAAAATGTTTCACAAAATAAACAAAGCTACCGTCATGACAGATTGAATCACTGGATATCAATACCAATTCTTATTGACATACCTATCATCAACCTAGTGGCTAAGACGCTGCCGAACTCTCAATCGCTCGCAGCCTCGACGCGAGGCTACAACACACGAAGCTGGGCCACCAAACAGAGCAAAATCGAGCCATTTCCTAGGCTACAGCACACGAATCTGCACCACCACCCCGACCCACACAATCCAACTCACGACGGTGCATCCCGTAAAGCGCCACCGACACCAAGCCAGTTACGGGAAACCCCGACATGGAACAACCAAGCCGAGCCGCTCAGCCAACCGAATCCATGCCCGAGTGGCCGAGCCTGCTCCAAGAAGGCGCGCGCGCGCGCACGAGCACGCACGAATACAAACCTAGAAATCTCGGACTGGATGGCGTGATCACGGAAGGAACCACCACGTCGGCACAGGCAAACCAAACCAAGAATAATCCCACCGGCAGGCACCCACCGCAACAAGAACGCGAGACGCGCCACCAAACAACAGCAGCATCCTAAGCAGGAAAAAATGAAAGATTGGAGGAGTGAGCAGAGCAACCAAGAAACCTTAGCCTCCATGCACGCGAGCCGCCGCCCTCCACGCGAAGCCTCCCGGTTCCGAGCACCCGATTCTCTTCACGCAAAGACAAGGACCAAGAAACGGACTCCGTCTCCGGACAAACGACAGAATCTGGGCCCCCAGAAGAGCAGCGAGATTCGGCGGCGGCCGCGGGAGCCGAGAGCACGAGAAGCACAGACCAGCACGCCGCGAGGAGAATACGGTGAAGCTCTCGCCTCTCGGCGCGGTGGTGGTTCGGACTTCGGAGTGGAGGCGGAGACGGGGAAGAGGGAGAGAAGGGTCAGGCTTTAAAGACAAGAACAAGAGAAGAGAGGAAGAGAGAACGGTGACAACGAGAGAGAGATTGGTGGTGGGTCAGGGTAGACCAGCAAAGCCACGGGCCGGGCCGGGATCACAATGGGCCGCCTAATTTGGGTTTGTCATGCACTCAAGTGCTCTTCTTATCGAGTTTTTGTAAAATTGATACAGTTTAATTTAATATTATTTTATTTATAGTTTAGAAGTATTTTTAGAACCGAACTAATGAGTCAAGTCGAGCCAATCGAAATCCAATTTCATTCGAAATCGACTCATTTAAATGTTTAACCAATTAACGAGTGTAATTATAGTAATTTTGAACTGATCTAATGAGTCCACTAACGAGTTTTTTTTCACACCTACCCTCTACCAATGTTATGAGCTTCTGTTACACTTTTTCATTAAAAAGTGCCTATCAAAAGTAAAGTGTCATGTTTTTCCTTAAAAGATTATAATACCCCTCCTTTTCATGTGTATCTCCTCCTCTCCCCTTGTCTCCTACTTGACCCCTGTAGCCTTTCCCTCCCTCTGTTGTCCGATGTCGCCTCCTTCACCCTTCACCGTTGTTCCCCCTCTCCTTTTGTTGAACTCGTTCCTCTCGTTGGATTGAGCTGCTAGCGAACTCATTCACTACTACCGCTAAGATCTTCTCGAAACCTCCAACAAAAGTCTCATTGATATGCTACCACCATGGCATTCTCAACGTGTTAGGCTGCCCTTAATGCAGACCTGCTCAGTCATCGCGACACGCCTAGCTCTGGTAAGCCAATCCGGTTGTTGGATATTTCATACCACTGCTCGAATTTAGTGTGCGACGCAGGCAACAATGGTGCCATCCGTCCGTCTCCTCCATCGCTACATCTCAATAGCGTCATCGGCTTTGTCATCGTCTGTGGTAGCGGATCCGTAGTTGGCTAATAGCGACCCTACATGGAGCGTCGACAAGCAAATCGGTACGGTGGCGGTGCTTTGCAGGGAAACGGATCCTAATGCGCTAATGCAGAGGAGCACAGTAACATATATTAGGGTATTGTTTACCATCGTACGATCTAAAATAAACAGTATAGATCGAGCGCTCAAGAACCGAAGGCCATAGTAAAAGTCACTATTGTTTTTTCGCTACAACAAAGGATCATTGTTTCTACAATGTTTTTGGTGTAATACTGTTGCTGAGTACTGTTTGCAAAGACTAAAAACATTGTTCTGCGGTAACATTAGAGAATTCTGATCCGCTCTGCAGCGTGTGTGTGTGTGTGTGTGTGGTAGAGAAGATAGTTTTTTTTTTTTCCCAATTGTATCTAGGGGGCAGTGGTGTCTTTTTAGCTGATCAAATGGTCAAATTAGACAAAGCTGCCTATACGTCGCGTCCTAGTGTTGGCTGTCCAAATGCATTTCTCACTATCCGAGTGCATGGGGCAGTTAGCCTTTTTCCAGTTGTGAATCTGCAAATCTACATGTATTAAGCAAGTAGTCCCTCGTTAACTATAATCAATGCTATTTCCTCTTTCTCTTATGAGTCACATCCCCGTATTATTCACAAACTTTAGATAAAAATTAAGTGTGATAGATGTTCTCTCGTTTACATTGTTTTTTAATTCTTTTAGGCTCTATCATATTCCACTTTGATTTGTTCAAACGTTAAATAGTCCTTTGCGCGAGAGAGCAATCACAGTGACACATAAGATACACGAGAATTTATTTACGAGGTACGGTAAAACATACGTCCTTAGGGACCGAATCGAGGCGACTCGGCCCGTACGAGGAGTTTCTTTTTTTCTGATTAGGATTATAAGAGGTCAACGATATATATTTATACCTTGATTATATGTTTGATTTGGACTCATAATCCGTACTGTAGGGGCTTCGCCCCCCGCACCCTTAAGCCCATAATATTTGGTAACCCCACGCAACTACATCTCCATGTAGGGTTGTGTTCGAAAAACGTATTTATCGGATATAACTCATTCCTTTCACCTTGTTATATACGAGTCATACACAATACGTTACAACCAACAAATTGATTACTATAAATTCCCGCTGCAACGCGCGAAGTTTCCTTCTAGTTAAAAAAACATCAGTGCCACAATCTCTCATGTAAATATACAGTACTCCATTTTGGTTGCCATAACGCCCTGTGCAGAGCCATCTAGTAGCTTCTTCTGGTCTTTTTTTGTTAATGGTCGTGTAACCAATCCATATCTCAAGTTTATTGTTGGTCTAAGCCGAACTTTTAGTCAAGTGTAGTATAGCTATTGACAAGGAAATCCGAACCAAATGTTCCAAACCTAGCTTGATCTAATTTGACTCGATACAAGGCAAGCTTTGCGGTGAAAGATGCCTAGCTAAACGCCCTAACCTTCCCATCCAAGCCCAAGCTGCAGGTTATATCTAGCTAGCTTGCTTGCTTTCAGAAATTTCTGACCTTGAACTTTCTGAACCTTGAATATAAATAAGGCTTGAAATACACAAAGGGATGGTATGGAAATTGCAAATTTAGCAAGCTGAGCAGGAGATACCAAATTTTGCTACCAAAAGAACTGCATTGTAATCACATGCAGTAGCTAGGGTTTTCCTGACCACGAACTATCTAGTTTCTATGCATATGAAATATAATATCTACCAAAGGAAGACATTATATTGTATGAATGACGCAGGCACTGAGGTTGGTCAGACAAGGCGCTAAAAAATAGTCATTCACGTGAAGGTCCTATCAAACCAAAGCTAATATATAGATGAAGGCGTTCTTGCAAACAGTTCTTGGTGTTCATCCTGCACAAAAGATTTATGATGTTAATGTAGCAGGGATCGTTGGCTCGGTTCAAACTTGCCCCAATTAAACTCGTTAATTGGTTTTGTTCTGACCTGATTCCAAAGATACTTCCAAAATATAAATAAAATAATATTAAATCAAACCATATCAATCTCGGAAAAGATGGATAAGATGAGGATATGGCTCGATATCCACCCCAATGTCTCTCTTTCTTCTCCAGTAGAAGTTGGGCTTTGCACACATTGACAGACATACAAAACTCTTGTAAACTAAACAGAAACAAAAGGTAAATTCTTTTCTCGCGCATTAGTTCGGCATGCATCTGAGTTCCCAAAAAGACAAAAAAAAAAAAAAGCAGTCACCATGCATCTGTAGAGCCATCATCTCCAACGCCTGCATGGTAACCATTAAGCAATGGTGAGGTCCTCCACAAGAGAGGGATTGAGGATTGTTTGAGATGACTGATGTTGAGGACCTCTCATTGTGAAATCCATCACCCACAACGTCGACAAGGTGCCATTGTTTACACTTCACACATGCCGAGTCACGCAACACGATCTGCTCATTGTTGCGCTTCAGCCTCCAATTAGCTGGATTTCTGTCACTACCGGTAGATGTAGAAACTTAGTCTTTGTTTTTGCGAGCCCGCTGAGGAGGCCTGCTTGTCGTCAAACTTGTTGGGTCACCTTTGCGCTTTGCACCTCCAACTCCAAGAAGCCCAAGAGCAACGGCTTCCAGAGCTCTTGCAGTAGGAGGCCTGTTTCTGGTTCCATGCCTCCGAGGACTCATCTGGAAAGTCGGATCAGGTTTTCCTGCAGCCTCCAAAACATCAGGGACAACGTCGCTGTTCGAAATGGAAGGAGCTCCATCTTCATCCGCCTGCAAGCAACCATGATTGTCAGATGAAGTCATGCATGTCCTCATGCTAGTCTGATCACCTGGTGGTGTGTCCAGTCTATTCAGATCAATCAAACTACTGACCTGAGTCCCTTCTCTCGCAATTTTTGTCCCATTCATGTTAATCTTTGAATGTACTTCGGCCATTGTATCAACCTTCCCCTCAAATGGCTTATCCTCATTTATACTCGCCACATTCCTCTTCTCAAGTGATCCGCCGTTGGTAGGAGGCTTCACTACCGTTGTTATCTGCTCACATGGCTTCTCCTTTTTGGGGCACTTTGACAATGAGGTTTGGAAAATACCACCAACATCAACAACAGTTGGTTTTGATGAAGTGGATAAAGGATTGATTTTGTTTTTCTTTAAACCATCATCATTTGAGAAAGAAAAGCTGTGTTGGCTGGTCTGGTCATTGCTATATCTAGCAAAGTTTCTACGCTTTGACACTGGAGATAAGTACACACGCCTCCCAGTTTTTGTTCCAAGGTCAGAGAAGCGTGTCAAGTCTATTTTGTCACCATTGCCATTGGAAATGTCTGAGTGCTGATCATCAGAAGAATGTCCATTAACTGGAAAGACTAAGCATGGTGCAGTCCCCATGTTTTTCAACAAATCCGCATGGGATTCCTTGCCTGTATTGTAAACTGAAACCATTTCAATGTCATTCACACGAGCTGTCACTCGTCCACGAACTTCCTGGTCATCTGACAAGCTATCGTCACCGTCTTGCTCCTGAGAGGAACTGTCACTCAACATATTATCTGAATGACGTGAAGGTCCAAAACTAATATTTGCATCAGCAGGTAAGCTCCTCAATTCCCTCACTTTGAAGGGCTCTTCCCCTTGGACCAAGCTAGTATCAATTACTGTAAACTTTGGAAGCTCCTGATCACCATCCAAAGGAGAATCTTGGTCTATTGCCTGACCATTTTTATGAACAGTGGCACCATTGTCTATTCCATCAACTTCTAGCTCAAGAAGAATGGGATCCGCTGCCACTTTTTTAAGGACGTCGCTGACAGAATCGAAATAGTGAGTGCCTTTAGTGAGATTCCTTCTTGAGAATTTTTTGATACCAGGCACTAGAAATACAAGGCAATTCTTAGTTGTGCGGACGTCTTTTGGCTGCTCTGAATGCCACCCTCTCGCAAGCAAACGGGGCCAGACAGCTTCCCAAAAAAGATCATTTGATTTTGCCTTACTTCTCCTGAAATCACCAGTCAAGAACTTGACTATGTCTTCTGAAACAAGTGAGGAACAATTTTGGCCTGTAGGCATGTCGGCATGAACAGATAGAACTTGGTTTGTTTTGGATGTGTCCTGAACAAACCCAGTCAAGTCATGCCTCCCTTTACCAATCCCAACCACCTCCACAAAAGCTTCTGTTCCAATAGTGGATTTCAGGGTGAAGACACATTCCTCTAAAGATGTCAGGCCATCACTGAAAGACTTGAAAACCTGCAATATGTGAAAGCAATACAACTCATATAGCAGCAATTAATGTAAGAAAAACAAGATCCTCAGTTAATTTTGGCAATACTTGGTCTGCGAGACAGGCTGATAGTATAAGTATAATCCATGAATGATGCTGATAAATTAGTGAAGCATGAAATTTAAATTTAATGGTTCTCTTGTGATATTACACTAGGCAACATAATTGTGCCTCAATCATCAAAGATTTGACTCTGGTGTGCTTCTAATCCAGAGTAACACAGGTTAAGCAACGCCAAATACCTTTTCACAAAAATTAGATAAAACACACAAAACCACAATATCCATGCAATGGCTTCAGTTTCAGATTTAAGGCTCACAATCATCATCACAGAAGTTCTTGTTGTTAGAGATATATGTATAGTTGTATTATTCTCCACTGTTATGAGGGGTTATTTGCATATTTACCTCATGTACTTGTCTATATATACTGGCCTATTGGCTCTCTGAGAATACAAATTGCTATTCCTAACATGGTATCAGAGCCCATTAGGGTTACCTCCGGACGTGCAACTTGTCCTCCTCAGTGCTCTAGCCGCCGCCGCCGCTGCTAGGCCGTCATTGCCACGGTCGACTCCAGGCCGCCGTTGCTGCCGTCGTCGCCGCTTCCTCTCACGCTAGGTCGTTGCCGCTTGTGGCCGCCTCAGTCGTCGCCCCTTGCCTTTGCTGCTGCCGAGATCCGGCGCTAGGTGAGATGCCGCCGCCGCCTGCTCCGTCGACTGCCTCCTCTTCCTGCAAGGGCCTCCGCTGCGCCGGACGACGCGGATCCGCCGTTGCCGCCTCCAGGTTGTCGCCCCTTGTCGCTGCTGGTATCAACTGGTTTCCTTCTCTCGGCCGACGCAGAGGAGATCCAGCGCTAGGTGAGGTGCCGCCGCCGATTGCTCCGTCGGCCACCTCCTCTTCTCATAAGGGCCTCCACTGCGCCGGACGACGCGGATCCAGCCTGCTGCTCCACCTCTCCGAACCCAAGACCGTCGGCGGAATCTCCGACCTCGACACCATCGCTGAACCGTCGTGCCGCTCGGGTCTGTCTCTGACTTCTCCCTCCAAGCGACGCAGATCCGGTGACGCCACCGCTGCCGTCGAGGGAGATCCGGAGCAGTCACCGCCTTCTTCGGGTGAGTTGGTATCGAAGCCGCTTGGGCCGAATAAGCCGAATGGGTTCAGCCCTTTAAGCCGACAGTTGGACTGAAGGTCGAAAAAAAACCGTCGTTCTAACCGCCGCGCAGTCCAGCGCCGCCTGTTAGACTTCGTTGCCTTGGTCGCCGCGCCGTCCAGCGCCGCCTACCAATGGGCACCGTTTCCCTCCCTCGCTGCCCGGTGATCTTCAATGGTGTTAATTACACCGACTTCGTGTCTCACATGCGCATCCACATGCGTGGTCTTCGTCTCTGGGGCGTCCTCTCTGGCGATGTCACATGCCCGCCTTGCCCTACTCCTACAGAGCCTACGTCTGTTGCGCTGCCCCCCACAGCCGACAAGGCTGCTGGTCTTGCTGATGAGAAGGCTGCCTCTGTCTACCAAGAGGCTCTGGATTCCTACATGGATCGATTGACCGCCTACACTCAGTGGTGGAAGACGACGGCGCTTCGGTGCCGCCGTCTTCATCGCTAGTGTCCGGCCCATTCTCTTTTCGAGATTGTGGGACTCCTTGGTACCGCCCGGATGTGGACTCACCTTCGCGGCCTTCACGAACCTCTATAGATGCCCTCTACCTGTCCGTGGTTCGCAAGGAGCACTCTCTTCAGCAGGGTGATGGTACTGTTGACGCTTTCTATGCTCAGAGTTCTGCATGCGGCGTCACCGACTCTCTTCGCCGCCTTGGTTGTCGCTCCTGCTCGTCTTTGCTGGTTATGCGTCTTGACACGAGTTTCAGCGTGTCTACGAGTTCCTTACTCGCATTCGTCCTGAGTTCGAGCAGAGGCGTACTCAGCTTCTTGCACGCCACTCTCGTGTCACTCTTCTGGAGACTCTTACCGAGATACGTGCAGAGGAGACTCGTCTGAGTGGTGCTGGTCTGATGCCACTCCCCTCCGTGCTGCTGCTCGTCCACCTGCTACACCGACTGCTCCACGCTTCAGTACACTACCTTCGCCAGCGGCTGACACAGGTGGTGGTGGCTGCCCTCCATCTGGTGATGGTCGTCCTCGCTGCTCCTACTGCGACAAGGTCGGCCACATTGAGTTCCAGTGCAATAAGAAGCAACGGCATCTTTCACGCTGTTCTTCTCCTAGCACTGGCACCGGTGCTTCTACATCGACATCTGCATCGACTCCTTGGCGAGCAGCTCTCACTAAGGTGAGATAGCGGACTTTGGCGTCGCTTGCCGCCTGAGTTCTCCTCGACAAGTTATGCGAGTTACGCTCATCGACTCTTCTGCAATGAGAAACCACCTCCTACACAGTCAAGTACCTCCCCATGGATTCTTGATTCTGGAGCATCATTTCACATGACTTCTGATTCTTCCACTCTGTCTTACATTACACCTGTTGATTCCCCTGTCAGTGTTCTTACTGCTGATGATACCTCTCTTTCTGTCTCTGGTCGAGGACCACTTAACAACTCATCCTTCCATGTTCCTTTTGTTGCTCATGTTCCTCGCCTAACCATGCAGCTTCTTTCTGCTGGGGCAGATTACTGACCTTGGTTGTCGGGTCATTCTTGACTCTGACTCTTGTTGTGTTCAGGACCGCCACACGGGGGCTCTTGTTGGTTCTGGCAGTCGGCGCCTTGACTCACAGCGTCTTTGGAGTTTGACTGGCTTCACCTTCCTTCCACTATCATCGTCGCCGCCAGTCTCTCCGCTTCTACCACTCCGTTTACCAGCTCTTTCCAGCAGTGGCATCACCGTTTTGGTCATCTGTGTGGATCTCGTCTGTCATCTTTAGTTCGTCGTGGTCTTCTGGGGTCTGTCCCAGGAGATATGTCTTTAGATTGTCAGGACTGTAAGTCAGGGAAACAGATTCAGCTTCCCTATTCTCATAGTGAGTCAGTGTCTCAGCGTCCTTTTGATCTTGTTCATTCAGATGTTTGGGGTCCGGCTCCCTTCCTTTCGAAAGGGGGCCATCGATATTATATCATTTTTATAGATGACATCTCTCGCCACACTTGGATATATTTTATGTCTTCTCGTAGTGAGGCCTTGTCTATCTATAAACAATTTGCCACTATGGTTCACACACAGTTTTCCACTCCTATTCGTGTCTTTCGTGCTGACTCTGCTGACGAGTACCTCTCTCGTTACCTACGCAGCTTCCTTGCTGAGCAGGGCACCTTTGCTCAGTTCTCTTGTCCTGGTGCTCATGCTCAGAATGGTGTCGCTGAGCGCAAGCATCGTCACCTCCTTGAGACGGCTCGTACCCTGATGATTGCCGCCTCTATTCCACCTCATTTTTGGGCCGAGGCCGTTTCCACTGCCACCTATCTCGTCAACATTCAGCTCTCTTCTGCTCTTCAAGGTGAGATCCATGTTGAGCGTCTATGTGGTCTTCTTCCCGACTACTCTGCCCTTCGTTTGTTTGGCTGCATTTGCTACGTTCTCCTCGCACCTCGAGAACGCACCAAACTGACTGCTCAGTCTGTTGAGTGTGTTTTTCGGGATCTGAGGTCGAGCACAAGGGCTATCGGTGCTGGGACCCTGTTGGTCGACGGATGCGGATTTCTCAGGATGTGACTTTCGACGAGTCTCGTCTCTTCTACCCACGTCCTGCCTCTCCTTCGTTTTCCTCTGTAGAGTCCCTGTCTTTTTTGACTTTTTCAAATACACACATCTTGTCTTGCCATCGTCCACCCGTCTCACTGATTCTCCACATATACCTCCTGAGGCCTCTCTGCCGTTGTCGCCGCCTGCTTCGTCTCCTGCGGCACCTCAGGCTCCTCCCACTCTCTTTTACACTCGTCGACCTCGTATTGAGGTTCTTCCAGATGAGCAATTTTCACCTGATGCTCCATCTTCCCCTGATGGGTCATCATCTCCTCACTACGGTCTTCGTGATCGTCAGTCGATTCGGCCTCCTGCCCGTTTTGGTTTTGCTGGTGCAGCTACCCATGAGCATGTCTCCTACCGGGATGCTGTTACTCACCCTGAGTGGCAGCATGCCATGGCCGAGGAGATTGCTGCTCTCGAGCGTACAGGTACTTGGGATCTTGTTCCTTTCCCATCTCACTCTCGTCCCATCATGTGTAAGTGGGTCTATAAGATTAAGACTCGCTCTGATGGCTCTCTTGAGCGCTATAAGGCACGTCTTGTTGCTCATGGCTTCCAGCAGGAGTATGGTCGTGACTACGACGAGACTTTTGCTCATGTGGCCCACATGACCACTGTCCGCACTCTTCTTTCGGTGGCGTCTGTTCGTCATTGGTCCGTTTCTCAGCTTGATGTCAAGAATGCTTTTCTTAATGGCGAGTTGCGTGAGGAGGTCTACATGCATCCGCCACCTGGGTATTCTGTTCCTGAGGGCATGGTCTGTCGTCTTCGTCGCTCTCTCTATGGCCTTAAACAAGCTCCTCGTGCTTGGTTTGAGCGCTTCTCCTCTGTGGTCACTGATGCTGGCTTCTCAGTTAGTGATCATGATCCTGCTCTTTTTGTCCACACTTCGTCTCGTGGTCGGACTCTTCTTCTATATGTTGATGATATGATCATCACCGGAGATGACTCTGAGTACATTGCCTTTGTCAAGGCTCGTCTGAGTGAGCAATTCCTTATGTCGGATCTTGGTCCTCTTCGTTACTTCCTTAGGATTGAGGTTACTTCCACTCCAGATGGTTCCTTTATGTCCCAAGAGAAGTATATTCAGGATCTTCTTGATCGCGCTTCTCTCACTGATCAGCGTACTGTTGAGACTCCCATGGAGCTCAATGTTCATCTCCGGCCCTCTGATGGCGAGCCTCTTTCTGATCCGACTCGCTGCCGTCATCTTGTTGGGTGTCTTGTCTACCTTGCTGTTACTCGTCCGGATATCACTTATCCAGTCTACATTCTGAGTCAGTTCGTCTCTGCTCCCACTCAGGTCAACTACAGCCACCTTCTTCGAGTTCTGCGATACCTTCGTGGGACTATCTCTTGTCGTCTCTTCTTTCCACACTCCAGTTCGTTACAGCTTCAGGCTTATTCGGATGCTACTTGGGCCAGCGATCCATCTGAACGCCGGTCTATCTCTGCTTACTGTGTTTTTCTTGGTGGTTCTCTCATTGCCTGGAAGACGAAGAAAGCAGATCGCAGATTCGCTCGAGTGCAGAGGTGAGTTACGAGCTATGGCTCTCTTGATGCAGAGATTACAGCTACGGTGGTTACTTAAGGATTTTGGTGTTTCTGTTACATTACACCAACTCCTCTCTTGTCGACAAGACAGTGCTATCAAGATCGCCTGCGTGACCCTGTGAAGCGTGAGCTCACCAAGCATATCGGTGTTGATGCTTCCTTCATGAGGTTTTGCGTGCATGATCAGGTGATTGCTTTTCAGTATGTGCCTTCCGAGTTTCAGATAGCAGATTTCTTCACAAAGGCCCAGACTCGAGCACAACACGGCTTCTACCTCTCCAAACTCAGTGTTGTTGATCCACCATGAGTTTAACCTCTCCAAACTCAGTGTTGTTGATCCACCATGAGTTTAAGGGGGTGTGTTAGAGATATATGTATAGTTGTGTTATTCCCCATTGATATGAGGGGTTATTTGCATATTTACCTCCTGTACTTATCTATATTTACTGGCCCATTGGCCCTCTGAGAATACAAGTTGCTATTCCTAACACTTGTAAGTATATTAAATGCATTAAAAGCTCGTCTAAAAAATGCATTAATAACAAGTTAGATACAAACAATATGAAGACTAGCCAAAACTTACAAAAAAATGCCTAGGAAACCTTAGCAGGTGGTAATTGTATCAATCCAACCTTTTGCAATCTGATAGCATATGATTTGAATGATCAATATTTAAATAGCTAAACAAATCTACTCATTTCACTGAACATTGGAGGAATATAAAATGGAGAAAACCAAGCATGCAAGTGTTACTCTGAATTATTATGAATATTGTGTGTATATTGAATAGGTCCAATGGGCAATATATATAGGGTACAAAGGGATATACCCTATACAGATAAGGGAATACAAAAGGCAAATTCTATCTCTAATATATCTCTAACACCCCCCCCCTCCAATGTAAGGCGTATGCAATAGCATTGCATTTCAAAAAGGTTGACACTAAACTAGGGAAAATCCAAAGTCCGAGTCTTGGTAATGTCGTCATAGCATGCAGCTCTTGGAAAATATGTCGACAAAATATCTATCATCCGATGTCGTGCGACAGCACGTAAAGCACAAGGTGCCGGCGCAAAGTCGACCACAGCAACATGACGAAGAAGATGGTGAGCTGACAAAAATAGATAAAACTATCAAATCAAGCTGAATAGGAATAGATATAAGCATGACAGCGCAGATCGAAGCCCACGACGGCGGCAGCGCAGTGCACAAAAAAGCGCAACAGAGGTGCGGTGCACAAGAAGCATGGCGGCCTTAAAAACTCGGGGCGGCGGCTAAGAGAGAGCGGCGGCATCATAATGACGATCTGCAGCAGCTCGAAGAAAAGAACGACGGCTGCTGCTATGCAAAAGAGAATTCCTATACTTCTATGACTGACAATAAATTTGTGGATTCACATGGCTTAGACGAACTCACAGATAAAGAGTTACGGACTTGGATTGACGCAACGGAAGAAACGACACAAATAATAGCTAGCAGTAGCAGAAGACTCATCTCCTCGTTCAACCAGCAAGCACCAGTTTGAAACAACACCATCAGCAGAAACATGGTGACGAGGCGCAACAGAGATGACCAAACTCCATCCCAATTCCAATCTCCACCGACAGCTTCAGCACACATTAGCATAAATTCAAATGAAAAGGCCATAGTGAAAAGGCCCCAGCAACGCAAGGAGCATCAAAACCTCAACCATTAATGCATCTGCACCTTCTCCCCACTTGAGGCATTCGAAACCTTTTCTTGGAAATACTTGACGATATTCTTGCAAACCTCTTTGTGCTTCTCTAGATTGACTGCATGCCCAGCCTTGCTGAAAACCCCAAAAGGGCCCAAGAGCTGAAGAGACCCAAACAACATAACCACCATTTTCTGGGAACACTGTGCCCATCTCAGCAGTGATTAAAGCTTCTAGAATGCTCCATGTGAGCGCAAACAACAAAAAAACCCACAATTGCTAGGAGTGGCTCGACAGCCTTAACACTATCCTCAATCCCAAAGGGACCCCCAGAAACTTCGTAGAATATGAGGAAGATGAGGGGGACAATGGAAACCTTTGGGATGCCATGCCCTCCCTTACGCTCTTCTCCCTCATTGACAAAGTCGTACTTGATACCAACACAATCCCCCATAAGAAGACAGGCTGAATTTGCTCGTGTTATTGCTGTGTTCCTCAATTTCATCTACCGCGCAGAGTTGGGGAACACCCTGAGGAGGCACGAGCGCGACGAAGACCGCGGCGACGAGGCAGCGGCCGAGGAGCCGCGCGGGGAGGACGTTGCCGGATGGATCCAGGACGAGAGGCTACCCCCGGGAGTAAAGATCGGTCCTCCCGGGGGCAGCGGCAGCGGAGAACAACGAGAGCCTAGAGGCGGCGGCGATTAGGGTAAACCCTAAACCTAACTCGGCTCTGATACCATGTTATGAATATTGTGTGTATATTGAAGAGACCCAATAAGCAATATATTTAGGGTACAAAGGGATATACCCTATACAGATAAGGAAATACAAAAGACAAATTCTATCTCTAATATATCTATAACATGAACAATCCATAGCAACACCTATGATGCCATATGACAATAAATACTATCAAAATTGGTGTTCAAACTCAGGGTCAGACTAATAGAACCTAATCAAATCATGAAGATACTTTCATTTTGAGCCACCTCAATACCAAAACTAAATTAAGTGGGAAAAGATATTGAAATCCTCATTGTATCACATTGTGCATACCTCAAGTAGCGAATCATGAGCTTGTTTGGGGATTTTAGATTTTAGACGAGATATAAGCTCCTGCAGTCGCCGACCTGTGAAAATGCGTCCCCCAAGAATGCATCTACTAGTTCTTGTCTTTCTACAGTGCGACCATCTTTTATATGCATCTCTGTTGTAGAACCTTCCATAATAGTAGGAAAGCACATCCGCGACAGTTTTACTCCCTATAAACTTGCTCAACAGACTGAGATTTTTACCAAAAATGTAGAGCCCAAGAAGAAAATACTCTTCCTCTAGATCATTCCAAAGGGAGCCGGACGAACCAGGCAATGGAGCAAATTGTTTGTTTTCTCTTTGCTGCATCATTGGCCTATCAGTGAGGTTGAGGCATTCTCGAGTGAAACATGGAGCCAATTTTTCATCACACACTTGATTGCTCTCATAATCAATTTGATCTACTGGTAGCACAGCATGTGGATATGTCGAATTGCATTCACTTATATTATTGCAGTTTGAACAAATTGAGGTCAACTGGCTTTCCATATATCTGTTACTGGCGGTTGATTCAGTTTCTAAAGAATGTGGTGCTTGTAATTTCTCTTCCTTCTTGTTGACTTCACTCGGTGGATGGCTTTCCCACATGATCGGTATAGCTAATCCAATCACACTAGGGTAATCATACCCATGTAACTTGCAACTATAGAGTGAGCTGGCCATGAGCCAACAACGTTCATCCTCTGTGGCTAGATTGGGGATTTCTGCCTGGTGCTCACTTCCTATGCATGGGCCTATTGGTGGGTCGTCATGGATCACATCCGAAGCATGAGAAGCTTCTAAAGATAGTTGGTGTTCAGCGTTGCCTTCTAGCTGAAATGACTCCATCTATCAAAAATGGAACAAAAAAGATAAGTTGTTAAGAAACATCAAATTGATACAAGAACAAGTACACCATGAGTTTCATCATGAACACAAAAATAAGTTGGCTATGTATTTGTGAGCATGAAACAAAAGGGTGCATCATCAGCATATCTCCTTAAGAATTTTGATCAGAGAAAACAGCTCTGTAAAAAAAGTGAACATGTGAGAATTTTCTTCCTTTTCAGGCCTAAATGTCATCTCTTGGAATTATTATGAACTCACATTCATCTCTAGATGCATGATCTCTGTAGCATCTAAAACATATTATATGCAATGCGCAATGGTAGAATAAATGACATCACTAGTCTATTACCTCCTATAGCAAGCAGCTGAAGTAGAAAATAAATACTGCAGCTAGGACTAACTGCATTATACAGTCCTGAAGTAACCTACATTTCATGAATTCTCTCTCGCATAAGACTGATTAAAAAGAAGAAGAGCTTTCAAAAAGGGGTTATTTTTTCCAAGCTGCATCAAATCATTTTCAAAAGACTTGTTAATAGCCATGACAAGAACAACAAAGGAGGATCCAACACCGTGGCAACTACTATCGACTACATACAGATACAGCCGGTGGTGTTCATGATTTATCCATGTAGAACCTCTTCTGAAGAGGAGCTATCACTAAGCATAACTCACTAATGAAAAACTTAAATGCTTTATAATGAAGCAAAACTCTGTCATGACAGATTGAATCTCTCAAGATCAACACCAATCACTTCTTGCCATTAACAGTGCACCTTGACTAGAACATATCAACCTGACGATCAATACACTGTCCAATTCACAACCACTAGCCGCCTCTGTGCAACCCTACAATCGCACAAATCTGAACCACCAAACCAAGCAAATAGAGTCATTTCCTAGAGTTCAAACCAACCAATTGCATCCTGCAAATCTCGGTCACCACCCTGACCCACCCAATCCAATTCACGGCCGCGCATCCCATCGAGCACGATGACAGGTACCGAGCAAGACACGGACAGCCCCAACATGGAGCAGCCAAGGCACGCATCCAAGAACACGGCCGCACAAACCAAGCCCCGTGCCCTCCGGAGCAAGCACCAAGAACATGCATAGCGTTCGCTGGCGCAAAGGCACAAACACCATCCTGAAATCTTGAGGTGACGTGATCACGGAGGAAACCACCACGGCCAAACCAAGAACACGCCCGCCGCAACCGCACGGCGCAACCGGGACCGCGACACGCATCGCCAATACAACACCACCCGCAAGCAAAACAAATGTAACATCGGGGGAAAGGAGAGGAGAGCCAAGAAACCAACCTTAGCTTCCATGCACGCGAGCCGCCGCCGCCTTACCCGACGAAGCTTGCCGCGCTTGGAGCCGCCGATTCTCCCTGGAAAAGGAAACAAGAAACCGCGAGAGCCGGCGAGGAAGAGAATCTGGACGGAGAGGAGGCGGGATTCAGAGGCGGACGCAGGGGCCGGGAGCGCGAGAAGCGAAGGACGGCATGCGTGCGCGCCGGGTGGAGGAGGATGGCGTGAGGCTTCTGGGAGGTGGTTTGCAGTGGCGAGTAGGAGGAGGGGAGGTGGCGGAGACGGAGGGGAGAGAGAGAGAGAGAGAGGCGTCGGGCTTTAGAGACGAGAAGGGCAGAGGGAAAAATTGGTGGTGTGGTGAGGGAGATTGGCGAGCCAACGCTCGCTCTCACGACGTCGTCGTGGTGGTGGCCGCGGCCTGCAGTGCGTAGTCGTGTGAAATTGGTCGGCTGGGTGGGTTGGGTTTCGAACTTTGGATCCCTGCCGTAGTCTGGAGTAACTGTGTGCGCGTCCAGGCCGTTGGATCGGAAATCAGCTCTTCAGATTAGCCATGGCCATGGTGAGAAATAAGAGGGTGGTTTTCGCCGGGCCCAGAGAAATGGAACACGAGTTACTCGGTGAGTCAAACGTATAACAAGGTGTCATTTGTTGTGTCAAAATCGGGGTTTTAGATTAACCATAGCGAGAAATAAGGTGTAGTTTTTGGTCGAGTCTATAGATACAGATCATCAATTGCTTGATCGAATAGCTCAAAGCATATAATCTCTCGTTTCTTGGATAAGAAATCAGTGTTCTAGACTAAAACATAGTGGAAAATAAAGGTGATTTTCATCGGCCTATAGATACAGATCATCAATTGCTTGATCAGATAGTCAAAAATGTATAATGTATCGTCGTGGTTAGATTTCCCAAGACTGATTTTTTTTTCATTAGTGGATCTAACTAGATTTGCATTTCCTTCTCGCTTTGCATCCAAACCGGGATCGTCATCTATGCTCTTAGTTGTATCTACACTAGCACAAAATCCGTGCCAAGATAGTATGTTGTATGAATATGCGATTCCTATAAGGGTTTACTTGACAGAAAGATTTGTTTACTTGTAAAAATATAGCATACTTTGTTTGATATGGGTGCATTGCACATGTCCTCGGTCGCTACCATAAGATTGGTCCATTGCCCACTATACATGGTTTGTATGGGTCATATGAGTAATATGGTATGAATGAGTGGCGATCTTTACGTTTCAGTGTTGCTTGTATTAAAGGTGTACATATTTTGCATGTGGGTGTCAATTACATTTTTGTAAGTATATTTAGTTCACACTTATCTGTTATGTAACATATATTCACCTAGACAACATCAATTATGTAGTTTTCATTTATCTACGAAGGCACTAAATCTATGTCAAGATAATCTATCAAGGCACTTAACCTATGTCAAGATAATCTAGCATATGAAGATAAGATTTTGAAGGACTTCTTTTTGTAAAGGATTAAATTGTCACAAAGATTTGTGACAATTTAATTATGATGTGACGTGTTTTGATTATGTGTGAATCATATATCTACTTTGCATGTGGACATCAATTGAATTATTATAAAAGTTGGGTTGGTTAATCAATTTACACATATATACTCAAGTAATTGTTTCTTCTCTCTTTGCATCCAAATTGGGTACTTCTTTTATACCGTTTGTTTGTATCTATGCTAGCACCACATTTGTGCCAAAATAGTTTGTTGTATGAAGATGTTATTGTAAATGTCTTCTTATAAGGGTTTACTTGCTAGAAATATTTGTTTGCTCATAGGCTATGTTAACATTTATTTGATTATAAGTGCATCACATGTCTCCTTAGTTGATGGCAGATGGTTAGTTCACCACTCATGCGTCGAGATGGTCTTCATTTTTTCACTAACTACTTACTCCCTCTAGTTTAAAAAAAATAGTTTTTGAATGTGTGCAGTCAAACTTTAGGAACTTTTGCTATCGATATCTTTTTAAATATTTAGATTAGATACATGAAAATCATATGTGTAGATTTGTCTCAAAAAATACTTTTATAATATTATAATTTTATTAGGTTTTACAAATATATTAAATAGTAATTAGTGGCAAATATGTATTTTGGAAACTATGTCGATGTCCAAAACAACATATTTTTGTGAACTGGAGGAAGTACATTGCATGCATTTTTATTATCTCCTCGAATAAAAAAATGATTCATCACTTTGCAACATTTGATTTTACCAATGTCAGCACCAAATCAGTGCAAAGTTACTTTGCTATATATGAAGCAGTGGTGGAAATAGGACCAAGGTAGCCTCGGCCAATCTTGAGAACGCCTATGTATAGCCTATTAAGCTACAATGATCTCCTATCTCCTATCTATATTACAACATAGTTTAAAAGAGATCTCGATTGTTTCTTATAAGATGAGCTCCCACGTCGTCGATTTCTAGTTCGACCTCTATCGCGGATATGGTTTCTAAGCAGAATCTTCTTCTTTTGTTGTTCTATTGAGCGAGAGAAGAAAATGCGAGCCTATATTAAGGGCATGTTTGGTTTGTCTCTGCTTTAAGTTTTTATAGCTCCAACTTCAGCTTCACTCTTGGATCCACTTCTATGAGAAGTTGGAGTAGTTCGAGGAGGTGTTTGGTTAGAAAGTTGGTTCCAGCTCTAGGAATGAGAATGATGTTTGTGAAAAGACCGCACTACTCTCGTTTTGTGACTTGTAATCTTTTTGTATTGCATAACATAACAATTTAGTAAGTTGATTTCAGTCATATTGTGCTTTTATTTTTATTTATTTTTATTTTTGGTCATGTTGTGCCATCATTTTTGCCCACAATCAAAACTTTTACTCGAATATAAATAAATAAAACATATATAAACATATGAAGTTCATAACAATGGTGCCCTAGTCCCAAATTTTATTGAAACTAAGTTTAAATTGTTTGTAGCTCGATACATTTGCATTACATGCTCATATCTCATCTCCTGATTACTTTTTCAGAAAAACAAACTGAATAGCATTCATCCATTACATTTCCTTTCTCAAAGAACCCCTAATTCATGTCCCATTTGGTAATTCATGTCCCATTTGGTCTTTCATGCTTTCCAGCTTCTTTCTCTCCAACTTCCATCTCTCCCATCTTCATTCTCTGCATCGCATTGAACTAGTTTCCCTCCCAAGTCAAGCGCCTTCATTTGTATGTCAACCTCTGAGGCTCCGCTATCACCTTCTCCAAATATGTACAGCAGAGATCCATATGTGATATTGTATCATGGAGAATTGGCCTCCATCTTCTCAACATTGTCAGTATTCTTTTCCATAGTTCTTTCATATTGAGTCAAGGTTTGTGCTGAAAAACAACATTATTGTGACATTTCCATAAGCTCCATAAAGATGCAGTAGTAATTGAGTTCGAGATACCATGTTTTTAATTGCTAATCTAAAATCTAGCCACGGATTCATAGTCGTCACAAATATTAACTTGAAACAAAGCAGGCAGCTCTGCCCAAACACATTTTGCTATTACACAACCAAAAAATAAATGGTGTATTGTTCCATCCTCATTACAAAATGCACAATTAAGTTTATTTGAAGTACTCTTTATCCTTCAAATGACAGAAAAATTGTAACAAATGTATATGTTTGTTCAATATGTTGTATCCATATCGTTGACTAGTTAAGTTTGTATATGGTAGGAAATTTGAGTGATTCTAAACAGAGCATTCAGTGATTAATTTGAAGAACAATGAAAGAAAATTTGTAACAAAATTTGAAGAATGCACTGCAAGCATATGGCTCATATGAATAAACATCCAGTAATTTCTACCACCAATTTCTACCTCCAACATCACATATCAACAATTCTCTAAGACACATCCTTATACACTAACAGATCTACCAAAAAAACGAAGGGATGAGGTACTAGGAATTAGGAATTAACCTTCTCGACGAGGCTGAGGAAGGACCTATATACATCCATACTACATTTGTACCTTACATCCATACTACGTATATACAACATCATCTGCACGCATGCTCCACCATAGTTCCTCTGAATAGCATTCGCCCTAAAATTCGAAACCAATGATAAATTAACATCATCCAAGTTATCTCACCATGCGAACATTCAAAGCCACATAAGGAAAACAAAAGCATTATTTAGAACTATAATGATTTGTGAAGACCCTGAGTTTGGTTTTACTCTATTATACTCAACCCCTATTGTAATACCCCGACCTACTCATAGTGCGGTCTATGTATCCTATGAGGAGTTGTGTGGTGGGATTAATCCCATATTGCTTGTCTAAAGTAAGTTGTAGTAGTATATAATATATGTTGAATCCAAACTTAACACCTCCGGGCTAACCTTTTTACACGAAGACAAAAGTGTAAGTAGTATTATGTGTAAGCAAGTCCGCCCCATGGCGTGTTGAGCATTGAGCAGATTTTGAGCTGGTATTGGATCAAGGATAATCGACTAGAGGGGGTGAATATGAGGTTTTTTAAACTAATTAACAATTTTAGGTTTTAAGCAAGATAGTTCTAATCAAAGCTTTCTTGCCACAATAAAGGAGATAAACCTATTATGCTACTAGAGACAAAAGAGCTAAAATTAAAACTAAGTACTCTCCTAGCTAAGCTTAAACAAGTACACTAGAAAAGTAAATGCAAGATAGCAAAGACAAGAATTAACCACAATGAAGACAAGGAAGTTTCTCCGTGGTATCGAAGACTTGTCGGTCTTCACTAATCCACGTTGAGAAAGCTTGAGCTAATCAAGCCGGCTCCACAAATTAAATCTTCCCTCGATTTCCCTAGTGGTTGTTCTTTCTCCACTACGGAGATGGTGAACACCGAACCAATCACAATTTTGATGTCGAGCCTCTTCATAATCTTTTGAAGAGATCGCCGCGCAAACTTCTGCCAAGCCGTCTAGGTGTTGATAAACACCAAGAGTAATAGATTGTGATCTTCGCTTGACAGTAATCAAGTGCTAAGAATCAATCTAAAATGAATGCACTTGAATTTTGATCAACCACCTCACAATGAATGCAATGAGAGTGTATGAGGTGTGGAGTGAATGCTCTACGCTCAAAAGATGTTAAATGAATTCTATCATTCTGTCCTTGAGCAAGTGGGGGAGTATTTATAGCCCCCACAACCAAATACGACTGTTGGAGGCAAATTACATATTTTTTTAGCAATTACGGGAGTACCGCTGTTATATGCCCGGTAGTACCGCTCGACTAGAAATGCACGACAACGGCTAGTACAGAGGCATTAAACGCTTCTGAAAGATCCGTTGGGAAATTTAGTGCGGTACTACCACTATTGATCAAACGGTAGTTCCGCTTAACGGTCATACCGGAGTACAGGGGTGGTACTACCACTTCACTTTGCGGTCCAAAACAGATGCTTTGTGGAAAACACGTACCATTGTCTAATCTTCGGTATATCCGGGTTGCGGTAGTTCGCTCAACATGCAGTCATACCGCGATGGGTTGTCCGCCAAGAAAACTTCAAAACTACCGTTCACCGGGTAATCAAAAGGTGTCGTTCTATAAAAAATGTATCGCCAACAAGATTTAGGTACGACCGGGTTGTGGTAGTACCGCACCACTATCTCGGTCATACCGTAGTGCGGTAGTACCGCCAACAAAATGTCAGTACTACTGATTTTTCTGGGAAAAGTATTTTTGGCTTTCAAAACTGTTGGACCGAAAAGGTGACTAGAGGGGGGTGAATAGGAGCACGCTCACTTTTTCACAAATAATGGATTCAACACAAATTTCACTCCAGTAGCTATGGAAGCTATGAAGATCAGTATATCAGTACAGCGGAAGACTAATATTGAATCCAATAAAAACCCCTAAGCAATACTACAAAAGATCAAACACAAGATAACAAATCACAAGCAGACCGCCGATCGAATCATTGGCTCAAGGGCGGTCGACCGATTGCCCGCCACCCCGATCTTTGATGTCAAGGCCCGATCACGGACTCGAACAGATCAATAGCCCGATGACGAAGTTGCAAATAGATTAAACTTTTTATCTACAACTCCAAACTTGATAAAACTTGGAACACACTGATACGGGGTGCCCGATCTTCTCGACGTAGAACCTCTCGATAACTTGTGTATCCTGACGAACCACCAGCTGATCCCCCGCGCCAATGCACGGACTTGCAACTCTATGAAAAATTCGCCCAAACACACACTTGATTGGATCCTCGCTGACCACAAGCGAAGATCGTCGAACCCTCAATTCTCAGCGAAAAAGCAAGAACGACCCCTTGTTCTCAACGCCCAATTCCCTCTGTATTGGCTATAAGCACAACAGGAGAATCAAGCAAAACCTTTGAAAATATATTAAACGTGGTCTGAGGTTACAATAGGGGTCTACCCCTCAATATATAGTGCTCCTACTCCTCCTCAGGCCTGGCCAAGAGGCCCTACTCCTATTCTAATTCGGAATTAAACTCCTACTCCAATTCCGACTCAATCTAAAACAAAAAAAAAGGAAACTCTAATTTTACAACTATCATATTGTTTCGGTCATATCTTTTGATACAGGACGAATTTCAGAGTAAGGGAGGATCTGTTGGATCGGGCTTGAAGTTAGCTTTCCAACAAGCCCAAAAACACTCAAATCCGACTTCGTATGAGAAAGTTATGACCTTTTTACTCCGGACTGTCCTGCTGATTCCGAATTCGAATTTGAGGCTGATTCCGAATCCGAATTGAATTCTGAGTTGATTCCGAATTTGAATTTGGTTGGGCTTGTGGAAGTTTCGAATTTGACTTGGATTCTTGGGCTTCTCTCCCCTTGCTTGTCTCCCACGAGCTTCTCCTCCATTGTGACGGTCTTTCTTCAAGAACAGCCTCATATCCTTCATCTCCGTTCATTATTGAATCTTCCAATCTGAGCACAAGCAAAATACTAGTTTTAGGTAGTATGAAATTCTCAACTAATTTAAAAGTAAATTCAAGTGAATGATTCACTGTTGGATAAGCTTATCTTGTTTTTCAACTCTCTTAGTAAGCTCATGTTGTTCTGAGGTATTTAATGAATTGAAAACATTATATGAAACAACGTAGCTAAGGATGTCCGCATCACACACCTTCTCTATGATATCAGGAAGCTATTCCAATCGAAGATTGTGATAATTCTTGGAGGAATAAAGATCATTTTCCGTTTGATTGAAAAAGGGCTCAAAACCTGGTCAAAACGAAAACTTGATCCAAGATCTTGTTCGTTGGTGATTGATGATCAAGATGATCCTAGATAGATTCCCACACGTCATAGCAAGCTAGATCACATGAAGAATTCAATCAAAAACTCGCTGATCAAAGAAAGACTCAAAATCATCAAATATAGAGAAAGAACGCAATGAGACAAAATATTGATCAAACTTTCCTTTGATTGATATGATATGGGCTTACAACCTCTCCATCAATGGAGGACAATGCTCAATCCAAGAGCACGAAAATTACATCAAACTATCAAGAACCCTAGCCTCCACAAAAGCTCTCCCTAAGAAAATTAGGATTTACAAAAATAGCAAAAGAGACGAAGAGGATGTGCAACCACCCCCCTCTCCTATTTATAGTGCAGGGTTAGACCTTCTAGAAGTTTGACTCAATTGGGCTCCCGTTAAGGCCCAAAACAAACGGGACACTTACGCACGCATTTTAATGCGTCGTCTTTATCTCCCCTTGACCTAACTAGCTACACCTTGCGCCATCTTGCGCCTCGGATTAGCCAATAGATCACCCTTGTCCATCTTGCACCACGCTTGAGTACATTGACCTCACCCGGCATCGTCGATCGTTCTAAACCTCAGCTTTCCAAGCCTAGTCCCGATCATCCTCGTTGTTGACCATCGTTGACCACCAAGCAACCTGCACAACAATAGACAAGTAAACCGAATTTGGAAACAAGTTCTTCACAACTTGACCCATATTAGTCAAAACATGCATCATGCAACATATATGCCCTGAAACTCATGACTTTGACCTAACAAATGAATATCGTCGCCACGACGGGCGACGATCCAAGTGAAAACCGGTCTGACCGCCACCTATTGGCCGGTCTGACCGCTAGTAAAGACTTAGCCGAATTTCCTCTCTGGAAAACCGAAACCTACTGGAATTTTCAATCCGATAGAACTTTTGACTGGAAACTCCAAAAATTATGAGACCAAGTACAATAGAATCCCCTCTGTTGCCTGCTACCTCTATTTTTGGCCCAGCTCAAAATACCACTTTCTGACATTACCGGTCCGACCGCCGCTTAGGCCGGTTGGACCGATCTTAGGCCGGTCTGACCGCCGCCTGAAGCCTAACAGCACTGTTTCTTTGCCGAAAACTCGTGAAACGACAAACCATTAACGCTATTGCCAATTGTCACATCATCCTAAGATCTGGAGCATATCCCCATGATATCCACAGTCTCCCCCTTGATGAACACGTTGGCAATAATCCAGAAAATGTAATTTGGAGGTTTGAAATGTAAATTACTTTGTTTTCGCACAATGGCACAACTTGGTCTATAAGCAAGTGAAGGCAATGGAAATGACCAAGCTGGCATCAGAATCGCATATGCAAGTGAGATAAGGCAAAAGAAAGCATAAAAACTTTGATTTCCAGAAAAGAGTCAAAAATCTCACTTAAGGTCCATATGAAAGAACAATTGTTCAATTGACCTATGATCATTGTGAGGATAAATAATTGCAATTCAAGTTCGGAAAAGTCAATAAGACAATAAGTATGCAATTCAAAAACACCCCCACACTATGATCCACATATTTCAGAAAATTTTAAATTCTCCTATTTCTCCCCCTTTTTACACAAAGCGAATACGAAAGTGTAAGTGTGGTGCTATGTGTGTGTGAGTCCGCTCCACGGTGGGCTGGGCATTAAGCGAATTTTGGGCCAGGGTGTCACACCTACCACAAGAACTCACTAAGTCCATGAAAGGAGTAAGAACCAATCACTACCCTTGACACATGTTACTACAATTACAGGACTGGAGGTGAACTTATGATCAATACGCCTTTAACATCCCGAGATACGAAAGTTCCATCTCCAAGGCCACGAGCATGGTTTCTAAGGCGTCCATAAGGCTTCTCCTAGGTGGTAAGGCGTGGGTGTGGGTCAAGGCATCGGCTCGCCTTGCCGTGCGCACGTATGGCGTTCGTGTTAGGCCTTAGGCGTCCTTAAGGCGTCTCCAAGGTGGGATATGGCGTCGAGAAGGCTCAAGGCGACGCCTTGGCAGAGGAGCGCGCGGTGCAACTAAAAGGCAGCCTAGAACCTCAACGTGACTAAACCAGAGAGAGAAGCTGGAACCCGTGGCGAAGAGCCGAAGAACGACTCACCTGGAAGTTGGAACCCACGGCGGCGGCGCCTCCATCTCGCTGCTCCCATCTCGGCGTCCTCTACAGCTAGCCGCTATTGTCTCAGTGTCGCCCTCTCCCCATCGCCTGTCACCCAGCAAGGCAGCAAGGTAGACCCCTCCTCTCTGCTTGCTCTGCTCTCTCCTCCGCTTGGCCTCCCCCTCCCTCCTTTTCCCGACGGCGACCCGGACTCCCCTCCTCCCTTCTCCTGGCGCCGACTCGGACTCCCCCTCCCTCCCTTCTCCCGGCGCGACCCAGACTCCCCCTCCCTCCCCCCTCGGACATATGGATGGAAGGCCAGGAGGGAGGGGGAGGCGGGGAGGCCGAGATGCGGGGAGAAGACAGAGAGGGAGGGGGATGCCTGACGCGGGGAGAAGGCCGAGTCCCCGTGAATCAAAGAGTAGCACAGAGGCGGAGTGAACCAAGCTGCTTGCTTAAAGAACTGCTACTGTGTAAATGATTGAAGGCAGCGAGCCAACAATTGCTTTATGCGCTCTCTCCGCTATTGTGTTGCTCATTATTGCTTTACTTAATTACTTCTCTGTAATGTAGATGGCAAGTGCAAGTGCAAGTATTGCATGCTCTGAGACCGTGTATGATCCAAAGACCAATCCAAAACGGAAGACAAAGTCAAATGACCCAGGATGAAAGTATGGCTATTGGCCAAAAATTGGCAACCGAGATAAGGTGATGTGTATCCTTTGTAACACCCCTAGTTCAGGAGGGATTAAAAGGTTGAAGGAGCATCTTGCGGGTGGCTACTCAGATATGGTAATGTGTCCCAATACTATCACAAAAATAAGGAAAGAGATGGGAGATTATTTGAAAAAAAAAGTGGAGTAGACCAATCTTCCTAGATGATGAGGATGAAGGGGGAGGTCAGGATGTGGAGGTGGTAGCACATGACATCGAGTCCTAAGACTCCACTGTGAAGCCAAGTTCAGGGACAGCCGCTGTGGATATCGTGAGGATATGTGCACGATCTTAGAATGATGAGTCAATTGGCAATGGCTTTGTTGGTTTGCAAAATCTCGCGTTTTCGGTTTTGCTTTAGGTCTGTCAGACCACAGGCGGTTTGACCGGTGGCAGGGGCGGTTGTAAGATCGAGGTGGCCGACTAGAGGGGGGTGAATAGGCGGTTTTAAAAACTTTATCGGGCTAAACCAATAAATAAATGCGGAAGCTAATAGCGAATTGGTTTTGCACAATTAAAACCTAAATCAACTAGGCTCAACTAAGTGCACCGACAATATGAACACAATACAATATGAGCAATCATACAAGGTATATAAGCAATTAAAGCAAGAATGTAAATTGCTCAAAGTAAGGCACAAGTAAACACAAGATGACACGATTATGTTTTACCGTGGTGTTCGGAGACTTGCCGGTCTCCCCTAATCCACGTTGAGGTAAGCCCAACCCGCGCTGGACCGGATCCTCAAATGAGCACACACCGAGGTAAGTCCAACACTTGGACCGGTTCCAAACCGAACCAACACTCGCTCAACTATGGTTGCTCTTCCTCCACTCCGAGATGGCGAGCACCAAACCACTCACAACCGTCTGCCTTCTCACAAGCTTCTTGAGAAGGTCACCGAGCACGACGCCCACGCCGCTCAGGTGTCGGCAAACACCAAGAGTAACAAACCGAACTTTCACTTGAACTAATCAAGTGTCAACGCCACGTGGATACACAATCCACTACCTAAGGCAACACATGCACTTAGGGTTTGCTCTCTAATCTCACCAAGTGCAACACATGCACAAAAGAGAATAGAGACTTGCTCTTAGCACAAAGAATGAGTGTATCACTTAACAATAGCATTACAGACCTCTCCCAACCGGCCAAGGTGGCTATATATAGCCCACACACAAAAACTAGCCGTTGGGAGACAAACCCCTAAAAATCAGGGCAATCTAAGTTCCGCCTGCAAAGGCCGGAACTACCGCAGAGAGAGAAAAGGCACCGCAACGGCTATGTCGACAAGAAACTAGCCGCTTGATTTTTAGTCTTGGAACTACCGCCAACTAAATATCGGAAGTTCGATTCTTCTAAGTTCCGCTCAACACATAGCGGAACTACCGCACATTGAATTTTGGCTAAGTCCCCAAAATGGTGCTTCTCGAAAAAACCAACCGCCGGTTTTGAGCAATCGATTAATCGGAAGTTCCGCTAGTTACACTCGGAACTTCCGCACTTGGAAAATCGGCTAAGTCCCTAAACCGCCGCTCTGGAAAAATCAAGCGCGGAAAATCGGACGGTCCGGTGCGGAACTTCCGCCGTTAAACCGCCGGAACTTCCGATTTTCCTGACAGAAATCAGAAATGGCTTTTTCAACAACTTCAATTGCAAAACACATTTGCTAATTGACAAGCCATGCCAACAAGGGTCACAAGCAAGATTCCTAACAAGTTGCAAAACACATTTGCCAACTTTTGGAATCATACCACAAGGAAAAAGGTACATGGACTTACACCATTTGCAAAACGATTTGCAAACTTAAGTCACATGCTACAAGGGTTGAATGCATGAGCATCGGCTATTTGCAAAACACATTCGCAAATAATAGCTCCATGCATAGATGAGCTAGAGCAAATATAATGAGCTATCAACACATGACTAACTCAAACTACTAGTCAAGATCCTCTTAATAGTACGGCAAACCTATACTAGCAATCCGGTCTATCAACCAAACACCGAGACCGTAAAAGACTAGGAACACATCCTTAGCCCTAGCTAGTCATACCTTTGTTTTGCATCTCCTTGAAGATTGATGACGACATCAACACTTCAAGTCCGGGTCCTGACTTTGACAATCATCAACTCATGATGATTTCTTCACTTCGGGATCTTGTCTTGAACATCATCAACACATGATGATTTCTCCATCCCGAAGTCTTCACATGCATCAACACATGATGCAATCCTTCACTTGACCTCCATCAACACATGATGGGTCTTCTCTTGTCTTGATGATCAACTCATGATCATCTCTTCTTGATAAGCATCAACTCATGATGCATCGCTTACACCTAAGCTCTTGACTTGATGATCAACTCATGATCATCCCAAGTCTTCATCATCCCGAACATAACCTCGTATATCCAACTCATGGAAAATGTTAGTTCCATAATGTGATCATCATTAATTACCACACCATACCATTAACTCATAATGGTGGGACAAGATACCTCAATCTTTCCCTCTTTGGTAATTGATGATAACCACTTAAATTCTCATAAATTTAATGATGATAAATGAGAGAACAAATGAGTATATATAAACTACACAAGTTATATATACTCTGACATGAGTATACGAGAACTACACAAGTTCTATATACTCATAACATGAGTATATACGAACTACACAAGTTTTGTATACTCAAAGGTTTTGTTTCAACGTAAAGATCCTTAGTATATGTGGAAAATGGCATATGGATCAATACTAATGAAACCACAAAGTATAGGATAAAACTCCCCCTAAATGTGTGCATACACAAATGTGTAATAAGATCATATGCACATATTCAAGTTTGACTTATGGTTGAGTTCAATCCTATATTTTGGATCCGAGAAATGCAACATAATATAAATTGAGATGTCAATTGCATACCTCGTTGTGTTTCACCTTTATATCCAAATGAGACTACACAAAGATAATACTTGATAAAAGAGTTAGTCTCATATTTGGATTTGTCATTAATCACTAAAACAATCCATTAACTCATAATGGCGGGTCTAGATCTTTCAATCTCCCCCTTTTTGGTGATTGATGACAAATCCATTATCAATAACAACATTTGGATATTCATAGACATAAGATAAGAATTTAAACTAATGAACTATGTCTATGCATCATATGAGGTGAAACATAAAGCATTAAACAAAATGCATATGAAAACATTTTCCCCCTTACACAGCTAATGCATCTATTTTCCCTCTTTGGCATGTCTAAACAAATCAAACATCCAAATGAGCAGGTATCGGAAATTCTTCAACGAATGCGCAAATGCACTAAGCGCAGGGGCAAAGGATGTCACAAAGTCTAATGGTGACTTCATCTCGGCGCTCCTCCCTCAAGAGAGGGCGCATGGTCACCACCGGCACCTAGACCTCCTCGGCGATTCCGACCAAGAGGTCATGAAGGAAGAAGGTTGTTTCAACAACGACCTCTTCCCCAGCCAAGGAGAGCACCGCTGGCCCAGATGATCTCCGTCATCATCCGAACCATGCTAATGGTCAAAGCGCCATGATAACGTCTGCGATCGGATCGGACGATTTGAGCCTCATCGCTCAAATAGAATAAACCGGTCTCCCATCGATCATAATCGCACCTTTTCCAAGAAGGCGCTATGAATCAGTTACATGTTGTCGAGCCTTTTCTGCAGGGCTCCAAGCTGTACGTTGGCCTAATAGGTTCCGACCTGCCAACATGGATAAATTCGATGGATCTCAAAATCCATTAGAGTTTCTCCAGATATATACCACTGCCATCGAGTCAGCCGGTGGTGATGAAAACGTGATGGCTAATTATTTGCCCAGTTGCTCGAAGGATCTCGCTCGGTCTTAGTTGCTTAACCAACCGGTCGGATCTATTTATACTTGGGAACGACTCGCGATCTATTGATTGTGAATTTTGTGGTACGACGATCGCCTCGAAAGGAGGATGATCTCCATCGAACTCGGCAGGAACCAAAGGAAACTCTCCGTCAGTATATCAAGAGGTTTAGCTAGGTTCAAAATTCTATTCCAGAGATTGTAGAATCTTCTTTGATTCAGGCATTCAAAGCAGGTCTAAGGAATCGGCGGTTTACGGAGGACATCGCTATGAACCCTCCACTAACAACCGCCGAACTCTTTGACATGGCTGATAAGTATGCGGCCGCTAGTGAGGCGGTTGAATGGAATGAAGCCATTGATTGAAAAGATAAAATCCTCAACCCGCCTTGAGAAGTCGTAAAAGAATCCCAAGAAGGTTTCAAGAAGAAGAAGCACCGCAAAATGGGCACCAAGGAAGTCCTAGCGGTTCCGATAAACCGCTCAAGGGTAAGAAGGACTATACTGGTCGGGCAAAGCCAAAGTTCGACCGATAGCCATAATAAAGGTAAGAAGTGGTGTCCACTTCACCAACAAAGTGTGGCATGACTTGCACCTGTCGTGTTTGGCAAAAGAAGTCGGAGGATTTCTATGCGGTAAAGGCCCACTTCCCGCAATTCAGAGTTGGGAGAAACAAGTTCCAAAAGGACAAGGATGGCGGCGAAGAGATGGAGTACCGTGAGCCTCAACAAGCACGGTCAATATGATCTTTGGAGGTTCTTCTTCATACGACTCACGCCGACATTTGAAAGCTATGGAGCGAGAGGTCAACCTATCGGAACCTTCGATCATCACCAAACCATCAAGGTGGTCTGACACCGTGATCTCCTCCAAAGAAAGAAGATTGCCTCGCCTCATCAACTCGACCGTAGGTTCCCTATTATCGAGAGCCTACTATTAATAATTGCAAAGTCAATCGAGTTTTGATAGACGGTGGTAGCTCTTTAAATATCTTATTTTCGGGAGCTTTAGAAGATATGCAGGTTCCTAGATCAAAGGTAAAACCAGTGAAATACACCTTTCATGGCATAGTTCCTGGTTCTACCGCCAAACCGATAGGACAAGTATCCTTCTTTGTTACGCTCGAAGCCCCGATAACTTCCGAACTAAAAGATTTCATTTGACGTGGTTGATTTCAAACCGCATATAATGGAATTCTTGGTCGTCCGCCTTAGCAAAATTCTTGATAGCCACGCACTACGTATCAAAGTTTGAAAATACCAGACCAAAAGGTGTGATCATGGTTCGTGGAGATCGCAAAATGGCATACGCATGTGATCGGTTGTCTTTAGAATCGGTCGATGAGCTACCGACCGTAAATTTTGACTCATCATCCATGCGGTGTCAAGCACCTGCACTCCAACATAACGCCCAAACCGTCCGACTGCACTAAAGAGGTTCCACTCGACAAAGGCGCCCTTCAGAAACGCCATGTCAAGCAATGATGGTGGATCCTCACCAAAGGTGCCGACGGAGCAGACTCAATCCTAAATAGGAAGAGTCGCTCATCTCCTTCCTCCGAGCAAACAAGGATGTATTCGCATGGCAAGCGTCCGACATGTCCGGAGTCCCCAGGGAGGTGATCGAGCAGAGGCTAGCACTCCAGCCTGATAAAAATCCGGTCAAGCAGAAGCTCAGACGTTTCGCACCCGACCGGAAGGACGCCATCCAGTCTGAGATTGACAAGCTCTTAAAGGCTGGATTCATTCGTGAAGTACATCACCCTCAATGGCTCGCTAATCCTGTAATGGTTAGGAAGAGTAATGGGAAATGGAGGATGTGTATAGACTTCACAGATCTTAATAAAGCTTGTCCAAAGGATGATTTTCTCCTTCCTCGCATTGATCAACTTGTAGACTCTACCTCCGGGTGCGAGTTATTAAGTTTTTTAGATGCTTACTCAGGGTACCACCAGATTAATATGAGTAAAGAAGATGAAGAGAAAACTTCCTTCATCACTCCATTTGGCACTTACTGTTATGTAAAAATGCCCTTTGGTCTCAAAAACGCTGGTGCAACTTTTCAAAGATTAATGCAGAAAACCTTCAGCCCACAAATAGGTCGAAATTTGGAAGCCTACGTTGATGACTTGGTAGTGAAAAGTGTCAACTCCGGCGACCATATGCTTGACCTTAAAGAGACTTTCAATAACTTGAGAAGACATAACCTCAAGTTGAATCCGGAGAAGTGTGTGTTCGGGGTTTCACTGAAAGTCGCTTCGGTTTCCTAGTTTCGCTAGACGTATCGAAGCAAACCCGCGAAGATATCGGCCATCCATCGATCGCGCCGACCACGAAGAAGGAAGTCCGAAGCTAACCGGTTGTATGGCGCGCTAAGTCGTTTATAGCGTGTTAGGGAAAAGGTACTACCTTTCTTCAAACTTTTCTAAACATGGAAGTTTCGAGTGGACGACTGGCTTAATGATGCCTTTGAAAAGCTCAAAGAGTACCTTATTGAGTACCCCGGCCTTAGTTTCTCCAAGACCGGAAACATCGTTGATTTACGTGGTCGCAACGCCACAAGTCGTCAATGTGTAATCGTCGAGAACATGAAAACGCCCAACGACCGGTTTATTACGTAGTTTAAGTCTTACATGGGCCAAAGGAAAGATACCCACAGTACGAAGTTGCTTTATAGTCTCCTTATGGCTTCAAGGAAACTAAGGCATTACTTTCGTGCCCACAAAGTGGTCGTGCCTCATCGGATATCCCTTAGGTCAAGTCCTTGAAATAGGGAATCGTCAGGACGAATAGCAAAATGGGCGGTGGAACTAGGGACGTTCGACCTCCATTTCATCTCACGAACAGCCATAAAGTCTCAGGCAATAGCAGAATTCATTGCCGAGTGGACAAACCCGGAATCTAAGTAAGGACCAGAGTACGAGCACCACAATGAGTGAACAATGTACTTTGACGGTTCCTTAATGCTTAAAGGATCGGGGGCTGGAGTCGTCTTGATATCCCATACCGACGAACACATCAAGTATGCCGTCCAGTTTAATTTTCCCGCTACAAACAATGTGGCGGAGTACGAAGGTTTGCTTGCAGGACTTCGAGCAGCTCGTTCGCTCGGGATTCGCAAATTGCTAGTGAAAGGCGATTCTCAACTAGTAGCGAATCAAGTAGGGAAAGAGTACCAATGCTCGAGTACCAAGATGTCTTCCAATCTGGCGGAAGTACAGAAATTCGAAAAGCACTTCTTCGGTTTCCAGATCCAACATATTCCTAGAAAGGAGAACTTTCTAGCAGATCAGTTGGCACGGATGGTCTCTACTAGGTCAACCGTCCACGGAGTTTTTCTCGAGCAACTCGATTCACCCTCAGAGTCGAGCATTCCGAGAACATCGATAGTTTACATCAGTCAATCCTATTGACTCGATAACTTAGATGCTCCACATAGATCGGTGACGATCAAGGTAGAGACCGGATGACATCGATCTACAATTATCTTCAAGATGACCTAATTCTCAAGATGATGTCGAGGCCGATCAGATAGCACGAAGGCCAAATCATACACTCTAATCGAACGTACCTTGTATAAACGAGGATCTCATGGAGTGTTGATGAGATGCATATCTCAATCGGCTGGCATTAGGTTGCTAACCGAAATTCATGAAGGAGTCTGTGGAGCACATTATTCCTACAGAACCTTGGTCGGTAAAGCCTTCAGCAAGGATACTATCGCCAACCGCCTTCATGATGCAAAAGAGCTCGTGACGGCGCGCACAATGTCGGTTTATAGCCGATAAGTACATCACCAAGCACAAGCTTTGCAAACAATCCTCTTTCTTGGCCTTTTGCAACCTGGGACTAGACATTCGGGACCATTCCCAAGAGCACCCGGGCTTCAATTCGTCGTCATGATTGACACGCTTACAAAATGGATTGAGTTTGAGGTTGTAAAGTTACAAGCCAAGCCGCTAAGAGGTTCATAACAAAAATATGATTACACGATTTAGTGTACCCAACAGATCATCATCGATAATGGTACCCAGTTTTCAAGCAGCAATTTCCAGGAATTCTGCGAAGAACTAGGAATCAAGATTCATTTCGCTTCTGTGGATCATCCACATAGCAATGGAGCAGTCGAGCGTGCCAATGGTATCCTAATACAGGATAAACGCCGAGTATTCACCGATTAATAAAACGGTCGGGGCTTGGGTTCAAGAACTTCCTTCGCTTTATGGGTCGTCAGGACCACGACCGATCGTGCGACCGTGAAACACCTTTCTTTTTAGTTTATGGGGCCGAAGGTATGCTTCCTCCAGAATTAAAAATTGGCTCTACTCGCACTGATTGTTTCAACCTAAGCAATCAGGAAGAACATCGACTCGACGACATCAATTTCCTTGAAGAACGACGAAACCAAGCTTTGATACGTTCGGTAATCTACCAACAAGCCATGCGAAGGTACTACAATCGTAAGGTGCAACCTCGCAACCTAGCCGTAGGTGATCCGTTCTCGTAAAAATTCGTGAGCTGCTGTAGGCGCAATAAACTCTCCCTAAATGGGAAGGTCCTAACACGTGGTCGGGTTACCCGACTGTGCTCAAGACGATTAGCCATGTCGACGCAGGTTTTGTCAATTCATGGAACATTGACCAATTGCGTAAGTTCTTTGTTTAATTTCTTTCATTTCATTTCGTTTCATTTCGTTTCAATTCTTTTAAACATGATAATTAAATTTGGTGTAGCGAGTGATGTTATTTATATGACGTTGCCTAATCCTGGTCGACTGCGGTTCGTATGCTCTGGATTATAAAGTGTATAGTTTATGTTTCAAAATTCATTCTACTCTTGTTTGGCTCTTGGTCGGGACACGGAAAACCTCCTAGTCGAAGTCTCTCCTTTTCGCGACGTGGTTCCGCCATCGGAAGGAGCTTCCTAGCGACGGTCTTTTTCCTACGATCCTCGCTACAATCGGACTAAGAGCATGAGCACGCCTTGCGTAAATATATTTTATACCTTTATTTCCTAGCTAGGTTCATTCCGACCAGTATTGAGCATCGCATAGAAGTAAAACCACTTGTCTGCTTTTAACATATGTTTTTCATGTTTTTTCCTCTTATCAAGGAGAATTCTTTATTTTTCCGACCATATGTTGTCTTAGTAAAGTACTTCGATCATTAAAAACAGATTTACAACTAGCCAAAACCTACACGGTTCTGACCATAAAGGTTTCCTAGTATTACCACGATCAGTTTTTTACCAATCAGTACATACTTACAAGTAATGGTTGAGATTTGAATTTATATTCTTGGCCTCAGGTAGTACTATTATATAGTAAAGATCTTCTACTATATAACAGTCGGGGGCTAGGTAAGACATAAATTCACAAGTCGACCGGATGAATAAAAGAATTTTTTCCATTTTGATAAGAGAAAGGTAAGTCTTTACATTGTTTGCATTGTTTTCTCCTACAGCTAAACTACTAGAGAATGCCTAAGCTAACTACTGCTAGATGGAGATCCGACTTCCATCTCTTCTGCGACCTTTTCGCCTAGAGGTTTCATCTCTGCGAGGATCTGATTTGCCTCTGCGGGTATGCAGTTGAAATCCTCTTCGATGGCTTGAAGGTTAGTTGATGGGTCGGAAGCTTTCAGCTTTGCCAAAGCAAGACTGACTCTACAGGCAATAGACTCCTTAATGGAGTGGGCATAGTTCTCCCTAGTAGTCTTGAGCAAAACCTTGAGCTCTTCCAACAAAGAGCCTAGGAAGTTGACCTTCTCTATTGGGTCACTCAAGGAGGGCAAGCTTGATCTCGCGCCCATATCAAAGAGCATTTTGTTTAGCGAGGTGATTTTCTCGTCCAAACTAAGCACGAGAGCTGCCCCCTTGTCCTGCTCAAATTCCAGAGCTTTCTTCACTCTGGTCAATGCTTGTTTTTGTTCTGCATAGACAAAGCAAGTATTAAGTAAAAAGATTGGAAGACATACTAAGTCATGACTACGACCAGTTACCTTCCTCTCTCTTCCTCGAATCATCCAGAAGCTTTTTATTGCTGGTCGTCAAGACTTCGATCGACCGGTTCTTAGCCTAAAGTTCTTCTTCAAGCTTTATTCTTCTGGTCTTTTCAGCCAAAGCATCTTCTTTTATTTTCTCTAAATCTATCAAAAGAATTTTTGATAAGGGAGAATAAATAAAAGGAAAGCCTTAATGAGGAAAAAAGAAGAGGAACTCTTACTCTCTATCTCAGAGTGTTTTTCTTCTAATATCCTAACTCGCTCGGTTAGTCCTCCGACCGTAACGAGGTTTTCGATCATATGCTGCATAAGTAGCATTTCTTCCATAAACCTTATTGAAAACTTCAAGAAAGGTTATGGAGAAGATTGAAGACACTTACCCGAATTACGACATCATTGTAATCGGTACAAATTTTATGGGGCTTCGCCTGCGTTAGGCGATCCGATATTCTCCCCCAATAATCATCAAGTTCCTTAGTCGCGGCAAATCGAGTTGAGAAAGGAAACTTGTTTGTTTTGGAGGGATGACCTTCAGGTACTGGAACCTGTGGAAGATCTGCAGTGGTCTCTACCTCCGCTTGCGAGATAGTGACTACTACGGATCTAGCTCGGTTCCGAGTCGGTTGGCTCGAGGGCTCCTCCGACCACGTCATCCTCAAGATGTCCTACCTGAGGAAGACAATGGCCAGGACCACCTCCGATCGCCTGACCTGTTGAATGCGACTGGTCGGAAGTGACCAGGGATTCAGCAGATCTGCACAAGAGAAACAGAAAGTTCAATTCTACTTGGAATATACGAGGTATGTTTTTCATATAAAAATTGTACATACCTGGTTGTTTTCTTAGTCTTGATCTCATAGCGCGCTGGTTTAAAATCCGTTGCGCCTGTTTTTCTTTTCTTTCCAATTGTTCCCACCAGTTCCGAACTGGTAGGTTCAATTGTATTTTCTACACTCCCGATCAGGAGATCAGAAGCAATGTTCTCGACCATCTAGTCGAGAGCAAGATCCCTGACTCCTGGGTCAGAAAGTGTAGTTTCACTGGTCTCAGGAACAGCTGTCTCATAGACAACTAGACGAGACTCAGTGATTGCCGCCTGGATTAACAAACAAATTTAATCTGGTGAAGAATATACTTTATCTTGCAAAAGTTATTTCTTTCAGTTGCTTACCTCAGCGTGACTGCTGCCCTCAGCGATCACAAGGCTGGTCGGATAATCAATAGGCTCACATGTTTCTGTAGCCTCGTTGATCTTAAGTCCGACCAACTACACATAAAGAGGATTAAAACTGATCAAAAATAACTGGAAAGGTGAAAAGAAGTTAATACGCTTACCCTAAGTCTTTCGGTCCTCTCTCTCGGCAAAGAAGTGCTAGGATTAAGGAAAGCTAGCCTTGTCATCGTTCGCCAAAGACATATCATTTTGATCCTATTTCTGACGTCCTCAGAAGACAAGACTACGATTACAAATGAAAGATCTTAGTTTTACAAAAATAATCAACTCTCAAAATAACTGCCTGAATTTTTCAAAAATTACCTGGATCAGAATCATTGGTAGCATCATCGCCACCGATGAACCAGAGCATCGAACGTGCCATGGTCTTTAAAGGACTAATCCTCCTAATGGAAAAGTCCCTTACAACGTGCCAGGAGGTTAAACCTCTGACACTCAAGAGATGGATTGCCTCAACCCATCTCCCAACTTCTCCCTCCTTCTTCGAGGAGGAACGCCAACGTGAGTTCTCGACCGCCTTCTTACCGCTGTAATACAGGCCGTCTTCTCGCGTAATCTTCATGTAGAACCAGCTTTTCTTCCATGACGACCAAGAAGACTTGAATACATACGAATGTACTCGCCACCTTGCCGCCATGAAGCCTTAGGGTACATTCCCTGTGGGTGCCGGTCGCTTTCTTCGTGTTCGCCATCCGATAGTAGTACTTGAAGAGTTCCATCGACGGTGGAATCCCCAAGTATGCTTCGCAGAGGTAGACGAAGATGCTTAGGTTTGCAATGGCGTTGGGAGCAAGGTTGATCAACTCAACCTCATAGAACTCCAAAGACTTGAGAAAGAAAAGGATGTTTGGAAGCTTGAACCCGCACTCAACGACGCGAGGAACACCGGATTTCTCCTCCTCGCCGCTGGGTAGTGTTTCCAAAAGCCGATCTCCAAGAGATCAAACTCTGTCTGTAGCAACCCAACCCTCTCCAAACTCTCCAATTTTCTCTCGCCGGATCGAGATCGACCGCCATGGATGAGGTCCGACATGATGCTTTCCTTTTTGGGTGAAGAACTCAAGGAAGATTTTCTTGGAGATAGAGGCGTAAAGGTTTAAAGCACTCACCGGGTCGCTTTATAGGCATTTCATCAGAATCGACTGCAAGAAGTCCAACGGCAAATACCTTTTCACTGGCGCGATGTAAAGGATTTTTCCTTTTTCCAAAGCAGCTCAACTTTAAAATGAATACAGATCGCCTCGAGTCCCACGGCATTTAATGAGAGGTCTGCTCGATATGATTACATCGGAGAACGTGTCCACACGACCAACATTCATTTAAAAGTTCGGGGCTAGCCGTTGAGGATTAAAATATTCATATATTATCTTAATATATGATAAAGACCATACGCTCGTGGTCGTAATTCTAAGACCACCGACCTAATCGGTCGTAGGTATTACGAAGTTATATAATAAATACCTGCCTGACAAAGTTCCAAACCTAGTCCACGCACTGTAAGTGCTCGTAAAGCTATGAACAGCGCTCAGGTCGATTCCCCGACCACGCCACTCACTATGTGATGAATGAACCACGTGTTTGATATTCCGCATAATACAACACTATCACGATTGATGATTTAACGTCTCCTAAATCATTAACCGCAGAACAGTTGACGTTTTCACCAACCGCCTTTGCAGTTAGTGGAACCGTCAAACTGACGTCTCTTCCCGACCAGACGCGTTGCTCCCCAACGGATGTCTCTTCATGGGATAACTGCCACCGCTTCATCAAGTACTTAAGGAGGATCATGGAAGGCCGGAGAGACAGAGGACACGGGGTACAGAACAACAGCAAAAGCAGAAGACATCAAGCAAGACATAGCAAAGTGCTGTGTTTTTAGATACTCCCAGTGTTTGTAATTGTGGGTTCATAGCAATAAAGAGCAAGTCAGATCCACTCCCAGGAGTCACGCATATTTTTTCTCTTTTCATTTATATATTCATAAGATCGGCGATTTGATCGTCGATAAGGGGGTTATCGAATTCAGCACAAGGCTTCCTCTGTGCACTTACTGATCTTCTTAGCTTTCATAGTTAAATGAGTAAAGTTCGTGTTGAATTTGATTAAGGCGAAGAATTCGAGAAAGCGCCTATTCACCCCCTAGTCGCCTTTACGGTCCAACAAGTGGTATCAGAGCCGGTTAGCTCTTTTCATAGATCTTAACCGGTCTTTGGAGCCATGGCGACTGACAGGTATACAATCAGGCCACATGTTTTTGATGGAGTTGATTTTGCTTATTGGAAGGCCCGAATGTAGGCCTACATCGAGGCTCAAGGGCACGCAATTTGGCTTAAGGTGAAAAACCCTTATGTCGTGCCAGCCGATGACAATTTGATCACTCCAAATGTGGAGGCTAACTGCAAGGCTCAGAATTTTTTGATTCAAGGTCTTAGTCGATCTGAGTTTGAGCGTGTTGCTCATTTGTCGTCGCTTCATGAGATCCGCGACTCTTTGTGATTATCACGAGGGGTCCACTGCGATCAAGGAAGTGAGACAGAACCAGCTGGAGAAAGCATATTCTAAGATCGAGCAAAGGCCTGGTGAGTCTTTAGATGAGTTGTGGGGAAGATTTTCCAAGATTCTTCATGATCTCCGCGCTGTTGATCTTATTTTCACTGAGTCTGAAAATGCACGCCAGCTGTTGGGTGCACTTGATGTGAAGGTCTGGGGGATGAAGATCACTGACATCAATGACAACACTGTCATGAGTGAGCTTACCATGGATAAGCTTTACTCGAGGTTGAAGACGCACAAGATTGATTTTATCTCGCGTCTCCCTAAGACAGAGCCGATGGCTTTAGTGGTCGACCAATCTAAGGGTAGATATTCTGATTCTTTTGATGTTAGCTCATCTGGTTTTTCTTTGTCTGCTTTGCATTCTTTGAGCGATGAGCAACTTGAGAGACTACCTGAAGATGATTTAGCCCTCCTATCCACAAAATTCACGAGAGCTTACAACAATGTGAGGAGTAGGAGGAGAGGTGGACCTATCACATACTTCGAATGTGGTGAGCCAAACCACATTCGCTCCAGGTGCCCCAAGCTGAAGGGCAAGGAGGAGATGGAGTCACAAAGGCATCCTCAAGCGAGGGATGCTAAATCCAAGAAGACAAACTATCGCAAGTTTGTCAGCCGGGTCCTTTAAGCTCTAGAGGATGTGAGCATGAGCGATGTGGACTCGGAGGTGGAGGACGACAAGAGTGACTCCCGTGGCAAGAAGAAGGCTCGTGATTTTACGGGCATGTGTTTCATGGCCAAGAACAGCCACGACAGCGACTCCTCCAACAACGAGGATCTTTTTAGTGATCCCGATGAGGTATGCTCTTCACTTCGACATGAAAAGGGCTTTGGTGCTTCTTGAACAAAGCGCATAAGCAAGCTAAATTGATTAAGAAACATGATACTATGATTGATAATTTGAACCTAGAAGTTGTTAGGCTCAAATCCATTAATCCTGATGATTTCTGTGATTCTTGCTCTAGCTTGCTTAATGAATTGTCAAGCTTAAATAATGCTCATTGCTCTGTTGAAAATCAATTGAAAGATGCTCTTGTTGAACTAGAATCTCTCAAGTCTAGTTCTGTTTGCATGGATGCCATTCCGCTGGATGTGACTGCTTTAGACGCTATTTCTTTAACTTGCTCAAATTGTGCATTGATATAATTAAAGCTGGATAGCTCTTTGAAAGAATTGCAAAAATTTGATGCTAGTCACACTTGCTCTCATTGTAAGAATAATCGGATTAAAATGCAAGAGATGACTGAAATTGTTGTTTATTCTAGAGCTGCCTCTTGTGAAAATTGCCCTAAGTTGGGTCAATGGCGGTTTGACCGGTGACCTTGGGCGGTCTGACCACTGGCCTTCAGAACAGATCAAAACAGCCCGATGACGAAGTTGCAAATAGATAAAACTTTTGATCTACAACTCTAAACTTGATGAAACTTGGATCACACCTTGTCTATGATGTCAGGAACCTATTCCAATCGAAGATTGTGATAATTCTTAGAAGAATAACGATCATTTTCCGTTTGATTGAAGAAGGGTTCAAAACCGGGTCAAAATGAAAACTTGATCCAAAATCTTGCTCGTGGGTGATTGATGATCAAGATGATCCTAGATAGGTTCCCACACATCACAGCAAGCTAGATCACGTGAAGAATTCAATCAAAAACTCGCGGATCAAATAAAGACTCAAAATCATCAAATATAGAGAAATAATGCAATGATACAAAACATTGATCAATCTTTCCTTTGATTGATTTGATATGATATGAGCTTACATCCACTCCATCAATGGAGGACAATGCTCAATCCAAGAGCACAAAAATCACATCAAAATCTCTAGAACCCTAGCCTCCACAAAAGCTCTACCTAAGAAAATTAGGGTTTCTAAAATAGCAAAAAATACGAAGCGGAGGTGCAGTTACCTCCCTCCCCTATTATAGTGGAGGCTTAGACCTTCTAGAAGTTTGACTCAATTGGGCTCCCGTTAAGGCTCAAAATAAACGAGTCACATACGCACGTATTTTAATGCGCCGTTTTAACACCTCTTGACCTAATTAGCTACACCTTGCGCCATCTTGCGCCTCGAATGAGCCAATATATCACCATTGTCCATCTTGCACCACGCTTGAGTACATTGACCTCACCCGGCATCATCGATCGTTCTGGACCTCAGCTCTCCAAGCCTAGTTCCGATCATCCACGCCGTTGACCGTCGTTGACAACCAAGCAACCCGCACAACAATAGACAAGTAAACCAAATTTGGGAACAAGTTCTTCACAACTTGACCCATGTTAGTCAAAACATGCATCATGCAATACATATGCCCTGAAACTTATGACTTTGACCTAACAACTGAACATCGCCGCCACGAAAGCCGACGATCAGTGAAACTGGCCGACCGCCTCTAGGGCGGTCTCGATCACACCCCCGGCCGGCTCGACCACCACCTATTGATCGGTCAGACCGCCAGTTGGGACTTAGCCGAATTTCCTATCTGGTAAACCAAAATCTACTGGAATTTTCAAACCAATAGAACTTTTGACTGGAGACTCCAAAAATTATGGGACCAAGTGCAATAGAATCCCCCCTCTTGCCTACACCCTCTATTTTTGGCCCAGCTCAAAACCTCACTTTTGAGGTTAGCCGGTCCGACCGCCGCTATGGCCGGTCGGACTGCCCTTAGGCCGGTCTGACCGCCGCTTAGGTCGGTCAGATCGCCTGAAGCCTGACAGCACTGTTTTTTTGCTGAAAACACGCAAAACGACAAACCGTTAACGCAATTGCCAATTGTCACATCATCATAAGATCTGGAGCATATCACCATGATATCCACAGAAGCAGATGGTTGTTGTCGCTGAGGATGACGCAGAAGGAGCAATGTAGATGTTGGTGAAGAGGAAGCGGGAAGGTGGCCGAGGTAGTCGCCCGAGGGGAAGAAGATCGTCGGAGTTGTAGACGATGAGCAACAGTTGTCGTTGTAGCCGACGAACACACAACAATGGTGGTGGAGTGCCATGTTTGGGATCTGGGGAGTGGAGGTGGAGTTTGGTGGGAAAGGCGGTGGCTAGAAGTAGTGGGCTTGGATCAGTGGGGGAGGAAGGGGGGGGGAGGGGAGAGGTAGTGGCCGGAGAAGGTGGAGAGAGGACGCCGAGGCCGGGAAAGGAAACGCAGAGGCTGAAGATGATGAAGCCAGGAAGAAGGCAACGAGGCCGGGGCCAGGGCTGGGATCGGGGAGAGGACAAGGACACCGGGGAGGAAGACGTCGTCACTATCGCTGCCCTGGTCACTGTTCTATAGGGTTTTCTATGGGGAGAGGAAGATTTGGGAATTGGGATGGGGGATGAGGTGCGAATGACTGTGTGAATGACTGTGCGGCTGTGCGAGGGGAAGGGGTGCGAAAGCAAAAGGGGTAGTCCAGTGGTATATTGCCGGTATTTTCTCTCAATTTCTATGAGTATTTCGATTTGTTGGCCCGTAGCTCTCCACTTGGAGTAAGATTCTACCTGCTCCAAAAAATTGCACTACTGGCTGCCCGTTCCTGGTTGCTTCAACTCCGAAAATTTTGTGAGGCAACCCCGTTCGGCACAACTCCACCGACTATGATGGCGATTGCTCAAGCTCAATGATATACATACCTACACATCGAGATTCTAAACACTACCACAAGGTTAATGCTAAACATAATGTCCACGATTATACTTTGTTGGAAAGGCTTTGCTTGTGTGAGTGTAGGTATTATGGACGCCCTAAAAATAGTGCAGGTTAGAGGGAGGAGAGGGAGGCAGACCCAAGAGAGAAGAAAAGGAGAGCACAAGACGATGCCAAACCCCTTAGCCAGCAAGGAGAAAGCAAGCCTAAGGGAGCCCATGCGACAACCCAGCCAAGGAGAGGGGAGTCCTATGCGGCCAAACCAAGAAGGGATGGAGGCCCATGCGGCCACCTAAGCCCACCCCACCTCTCCCGTGTCCAAATGGAGTCCCACACCAAGCCCATGAGGCCATAAATCAAGAATCCAAGTCCAACTTCTCCAATTGGCCTAAAAGAGCTAAAAATGTTAAATTGAGCATTCTAGCCCGATTGAAGACTTAGCATGAGTTTAATTGATGAGATTGCATGCCATATGACTTGAGAAGTTATAAATGGGCCATGTATCTATTTTAGAAATATTTTTTATATTCTAAAATAATTTAGTTTCAGATTAGGCTTAAAAGCCAATTTGGCTACTTGAGTCAAATAAAGTTAGTTTGGGCTTAGCCCATGCATGAGAGGGAGTGTCCCGCACATCCTTAGTACCCTAGTGAGGGACGCCACACTATAGCATCACGAAAATTGATGAAATTTTGTATTGTTGTTTGCATCATTTTAGGGTTTTGTGCAAGCTGATTGCTGCCCCCTTGGAATTGCGCTATCATCCATTGATTTTTGTACTTGTTCACGATTGAATTATAGGGACATCATCTCCACTTTGGTCGTGGTCAAATGGAGCTATTATAACGTGTGGTTCAACGAGTTCGTTCATCGTAGGTCATTGCATTAGCATCGATTGACCTCATTAATTCGTTGGGTTTCACGGTTTATTCAAGATTATAAGTCGTTAAGATCGAGCACCCTTTATCACACTCCAACTACTAAGTTAGGAGTTGGAGCTATACCAAATATGCCCTAACACTCCTAACATTGGCATCACAAAATCTTTACCGTTCAACACTAGGCCCCCTTGCCATCACCTTCCTTGCCAAACCAAGACCAATCGTGTCTCTGCTTAGTGGGTGCCACACCCAGTGACTCGTAACAAGCAGCGCGCGGGTCCCCCGCTCGTACCGGGACCAAACCCTAAGACCCCCATAAGTCAGCAAACCAGAGCCGCACCTGACCCGGATGGTCCCGAGTCGCTCGCGTCGCCTCACGTCCTGTTAGTGATGTTTGGATGGGCCGTGTTAGTCAGGCTGTCCTGAGGCACGCCACTTTGGCCCGACCCAAGTATTTGCATTGACTTTCGTCGTACCGTACTTGGGCTGCAATCCTGACACGGTGAGTTGACTCGGTATAGCATGAATAGTATTAGGCCATGTCAGGTACGACACAAATGCCGACACAATCCATCTGGCCAGCGTGCAGGGGCGTCCGAGGTGGCAAGCCGGTGGGACACATGGGCGCGGTGACGAGGGAGGGAGGGTAGGAGAGGAGAGGAGAGGAGAGAGAGGAGGAGGCGGGGAGGGACGACACCAAGACGGAGGAGGAGAAGGCGATGCCGGCCACGGGGAGGAGGAGAAGAAGTGGCAACAAGAAGATGTTCGGGGGCGCATGTGTGGCGACGAGGAAGGGGAGGAAAGGAGGAGGAGGAGGGAGGGGCGGCGCTGACGATCGCCATGGAGGGAGGAGAAGGCGGCGTCAGCGCTTGGGACGGGAGGGAGAAGAAGCCGAGAAGGCAAGGCGACGCTCGGGATGGACGGAGGGAGCCAGGGAGGCAGGGAGTGAGGGAGATAGGAGAAGGTGGGGGGTAGGGGGAGGCGGTGTGTCGGGCCAAGTGGGCCGTGTCGACACGATGAGCCATGCCTGACACGACATAGCACGACCCGGGGAGAAATAGCCATTGTGGTAACGTGTTAACTGTTCCTGTCTCGACGATTTCTCTCGAGTTTGCTTTTAGTCTTCCTGGTAGAATATTGGAGGAGAGAAGAACACGTCTCGCGAGTGAGATGGTGGAGATACTTCTAACCGCGAAAGACTGGAAACAAACTGATTCATGAATACAACACTCTGGAAAATACAGAGTTGTCGGACGCGTTCGAAAATCTGTACATCGACAATAACACTTAAAAAAGGTGTATTTAGAGCTATATGTTGTACTATTTTTCCTTTGCTAAATTTTCTCATGTTAAGTTTTTACTTGAGGAATATTTTAACGAGACAACCACTTCAATATTGAAATATTTTAATAAGATAATTATTTCAATATTAATAAAACTATTTGTTATTTTTTAAAATAATTATCTTACTTTTTATAACTTTTATATGCACACAACCCGACAATCAAACTGACTCGTACCGGCGCAACACAGCCCGACCGCCCTTTAGGCCATGCCCGAGGCGTCACAGGCACGTGGCTCGGCCATCATGCCACGATTCTTCTACGGACCCGTGCCTGTGTTTGACCAGCCGTCCATTTGGCCACTTCTGCGTCCTGTGCTGCGTCCTGTGCTCGCGTCGCACTCTCATCACACCAAGCCGATCCGCAACCAAACCCCCGCGCCCCCGAAGCAAAACCTCCAACCGATCGAGTCGCCTCCCTCGCCTGTCCCCTCCACCCGCACCCGACACCTCTCTCCCCTCTCCTCGCCGCCGCCGACGCCATGAGCACGGGCTGGAGGACGCTGCTACTGCGTATCGGCGACAGGTGCCCCGAGTACGGGGGCTCCGCCGACCACAAGGAGCACATCGTAAGCGCCCGTCTCTCCTCCCCACTCGCTGTTTTTGCCCCCGGCGCCTTCCCTCTCTGAACCCTAGGTTATGGGCCTGCGGATTTTGTTCGAAATGGCGTTGGTTTATGCCTGGGTCGCGTTGCGTCGTGTTTGGTTGTCTGCGCTTTTGGTGGGAGTGGGTGGCGGTCGAGGTGGGGAGCTCAAAACCCTAGCCGTCGGTCTCGTACGAGCTTCTGAGCTCTTGGTATTGGGTGCGTGGAGTGGAACAGCGGCTGTTTTATTTGGATACAGTGCTCAGGAGTCAGGCCCAATGTGCCAATTCGGCTGAGAGCCAGCGGAGAGTGACCCCAGGAAGAGCACGCAACACGGAGTGGTATATCTGAGGATAGGTCAAATTGTAATTGTTTAACCATAGTTGTCGGAAGGTTAATTAGAATTGTCTGCCTACACTTGATGAACCGAGCCTTTGCTTTTGTTAATTTGTCTCTCTCTATTTAGTATCGTGGCTCTTCCTAGTTGGATTTGTTCGATATGCGGTTTGATCTGCTTAGATTTTGTAATTTAAATATAGGAAGTTAGGAACGTGTTTTTATGTGAATGGTTCGAGGCAGAGAGATCAAAACTAGGATACAAACTTGTGCCTTAGGAACTTCTCCAGCTGAAGTATTGCACAGCTGTTGTCACAAGGTAATACACGGTTAACCGTTGGAAGCTGTAGTCACAAGGCAATACATGGTTAACCATTGGAAACACATCAATCTATATTGTGGAATTACAAATTTGTGTCCTAATCATCCCGTGATAGTTTCGGGGCTGCTATTACGTTAGGAACAACAGATGTGGTTTATCCTGCTTCTAGTTGAATATGCCGATCTTGTATGATAGTATGGTACGATGAAGGTCAAGTTATGTCGGTGAAATCCCTTTCTTGTTACAAAATGCAGTTTTAGTTAAATGATTCTACAACTAACATGGTGTAATCAGGGTGCCAGTTAAAGGGGTATAGCAAGTTCCCACACAATTGGTACGTTGTTCCTATTGTTGTTCGTTACATGTTTACACCATCATATGATATATTTTCATATTGTTCTGACGCTTGGACAGTGGTCTGAAGAGAATGATATATTTTCAGCTATTATTTTATGTTTCTTTCACACTTGTTCTGACCAAGCATTTGCTTCATAGGAAACTTGTTACGGTGTGCTTTGTCGAGAATATGAGCACTCGAAAGATGCTATGTTTGAGGTCGGTACCCAACATTCTATCATGTGCTTGTTCACACATTGTTGTAGTTTCACAATTCAAATCTGGCTATTTTTTTGTAGTAATCTATATTATTTTAGTTCTATGAAGAAATATCAATACCTAATTGGTTTCTTCGCAAGTGTAGTGCAGTGGACAAGTCAATTTAGTATTTGTTAAAGAACTTTAAAGGCAAGATGATGATGATAACTAACTCCTATAGACCTGCCTAATGTCACTGTCAACTACTATTTTCTGCCATTGAAGCCTGAATGCAGCAAGGAAAATAAAAATGCAGAGAGACTAGATTTTACATGTTGCATCTTGTAGCATTTTCTTTAATCTTTTAATGCCTGGTAGAAATACTCTTATTTTATGTCTGAATTAATTTGAGGTGCTAACTGAATGTACTTTTTCGAGCAGTTTCTCCTTCAGTGTGCAGAACAATTGCCTCACAAGATTCCTTTCTTTGGAGTTTTGGTATGCAGCTATTTACTTTGAAGCTTATAGTATTTTACTATTTTATGGTTTCTTGTCTTTTTCTTAATATTATTTGTGAAACATTTTAAGTTTTATACAATCTCAATACAGTTTGACTTGTTATTGTGCTTTTAATTCCCTTGTTATCTCCAAAAGGTGGAGAGACAATAGATAATACCAGCATTATTAAAAAAATACTAGGATGCATGTTTTTCCCTTTTGAATTTCTGAAGTCTTAGGGATGTTAGATTTATGAAATTACACCTCTGTACATTGTATACAATTTGGTCACAAGCCACAATTACTCTGCATAATTTTGATCTAAAATGCTGATTAACATGATTGCTGATGGAACATTGTGACAGGACTTTAAAGTTCACATATTTTTTGGTCCATATTCTGTTGCGCTAGGTCTTATCATGCTTGCACATGACGTGCATGATGCTGTTTCATTTATGGATAGTTTTTTTAGTTTTTATCTGCTGCTTATGTATGATTGTTCATTATATATCTCCTCTCCTCTGTGGAGCTTGCAATGTCAATGCCAAACATATTTTCTTTACATTCTTTCCTCGTGTACTGTTGGACAAGCAAATATTCCAGTCGTATGTGTATCTGCATCTGTGCATGTACATACACAGGGATCAATCGTGCATGTCCTGATCTCCTTTTATACAGTGTACGCTGGATGATGATATTGAGATGCTTGGTTAAATGAGTATGGCAATGCTTTTATGATGTGTTATAATTTCTGTTTTGTGACACAAACTGTGGTGCTGATTTTTGGGTCCATATTTTCATGAGGGGAGGAAGCTATGTTTGTTGACTTGGACCATCGAATAACGATAAACAAGTTTGATGCACAGTACTTTATTGTACCTAAGCTGTTTTGTTCCCTAACGAAACTGGCATTTTGTCTAGGACGATGGGGTTTTCAAAACACCTTTTGTACCTAACATTACCAATCTCAGTCACATAAGTTTATTTTTGCGCTACATTGGTGTAAGAACAAGATGTAACAATATAATTGTTTTTATTTAATTGAGCCAACTCTCTGTGATGTTTCTGTTTTTTTTATTGTCAGATAGGTTTATTAAACTTAGAAAATGAAGATTTCGCCAAGGGTATTGTGGATACCACACAGGCCAACTTACAGGTTTGCATCTTTGTTTTTACCTTTTATATTACAACAAAACATAGCAGTATCTGTTAACCTATTCTCCCCCTTGTTCTACCGGACACAAGTCCCCTATGATAATATTCCAGCAATATTATGTCACTGTAGATGTTTTCTTTTGGCAAATACTGAATACTTAGTCCATTCATGATTGGAAAACCAACTTTTGGTTCCTCTTTTTAAGATCACCCTAGCTTTAACTAATGACTCTGTCGTAATTGCAGGATGCCTTGCATAATGAAAATCGTGATAGAATCAGGATATTGCTGCGATTTCTCAGTGGCCTGGTAAGTTATGTAGTTGTTTTGGTTTGATTTTGTTGCTGTTACCATCCTTGTGCTCGCTGCTTTTCTGTGTGCTTACTTGTGATGCTTGAAGTTTGTATATCTGACATACTGATATATTTATACGGTTGGATGTATATTACACCCTATTTCGCTTGCCTTTGGCTTCTCCAGCCCAGAAACTGACACCATACAGCTCTAGAGTTTTTTATATAAATTATTAGATATGTTCGCAGCTCTTAGTGAACATTGTTTTATTTGTCATAAGATATATGGTATATCACTGTATGATTTATGATTGCAAAATTTGCATTTGGTCAGCAGATTGTTTAGCGTAATACCATCTTTACATTAGGCTCTGATAGTCTAATATCTCCTATTGCTACATTGTATTGAGTTTATATCAAGTTAAAACAGTCAATGCTTTGACTCTCCTCCAAAAGAGTGGAGGGATTTCTTTCCACCCTCTTTATTTCATGGTAGAAATATTTTTTCCAGTATTGTCCACCATATTGGTACGATTGATTGAGCAATTTGTGGTATTTCTGTTGTTCTTTTTCCTCATCTCGTAACTGTAGATTTTATGTTTGCCCTGTAGATGTGCAGCAAAGTTGTCCTGCCAAATTGTATTATTGAGACATATGAGACACTATTATCAGCTGCTGCAACAATATTAGATGAGGAAACTGGAAATCCTTCTTGGCAACCCCTTGCTGATTTTTATGTTTATTGTATTTTGGCTTCTCTTCCGTGGGGTGGTCCAGAATTGTTTGAGGTAACTTTGTTGAACCATTGTGATTTACTGCTTAACCTTCATCACATTTTGTGTCCACTGTCCAATATAAGTTATTCAGTCATACTCATGGTTCTAGACTTCTAGGTATGAATCTTCACCACCTTTGTTGAACTATTGCGATTTACTTTCCTATTTGGGAGTACGTGCAGTTCAATTGTACTGTCTCTAAATGACCTGTGCTGGCACTGCTATTTTTGCATATATAAGTATGTAACTGTTCCTTCACCTGTTTAGTTTAGTTTTAGATCTCTTGATTGGTCAGCTAGAGGGAAAGTTAAAATGGCAATACTTTGTTTAAACGTGTAAAATTGTATGAAAATATATTATTTCTCCAGTTCTCCACTTGAACAGGGTATCTTTTTGTTCAATTATTGTTTTACCATGTCAATCCATAACATGCTGTCGCTTGTTTTAAAGCCACAATGTAAGCATCTCAATTTATTCTTTCAAGAAGTGCCCCCTGTAGTAAGAAGTGCGAGATGTGTATGATGATCCAATACTTACCCCAAAATTTCATGGTTGTAGATGTGTACTACATGTAATGTGATGCACATAAACAAAATTTCAAGAGTATGTATAATCTATGATGCACGGACACGGATACGTCGACACGACACCACACTGACATGGGGATTCACCATATTCCCCAAAATGCCGATACGACGACATGGCTATATATATTCCCCCCTCACCGCTGCCCGCCGGTCTCCGCTGGTCGCTGCCGCTCGCCGCTGTTCTCCGCTGGTTGCCTGTCGCTCGCCGCTGCCGGTTGCTGGTCGCCGGAGAGAGGGGGCGCGAGGTGGCGCGTGGGGATCGATCTAGCCATCTAGGGTATGTGGCTAGGGTTATGCCTGAGCCGATTTGGGCTGGGCCGTGTCGCACATGTGTCAGATACGTGTCGAAGCTGTATTAGACATGTGTCGGAAATTTTTAAAATTATTTTCGCTGTTTAATTGTTCGACACGCCGCCGATACTTGTCCACGGCATGTCCGTGTCTGTCTGTGTTGGACATGGTGTCCGACACGGATGCGGCAACAGAGTGGTGCCCGTGCTTTAGAGTGTAATAGTGTATAATACTGACCTTGAAATTTTGCTTGTGTGCATAGATAACATGAACATCATCCATGATGTTTTTTTAGAATTTTTGGGACAATGCATCATGCGCAATTTGCACTTTTGACTAAAAGGGGGTGGACCCACAAAATTAGCGCTCTAATAAAAAAGTTTTACTCTCCTATGGCTATAATTCCATTATGAAATTGCGTACTAGAGAATTCCGCAGGCAGGATTTCAGTGGTAGAATACACTGATGAATTCTAAAATGCAGCAACTTCCGGATGAATTTGGGCGAGTTCTGGTTGGAATACAGTCTTACATAAGCATCAGAAGGCATTTTGATGATATTGCTTTCTCAGTCTTTGAGACGGATGAAGGCAACTCTCCCAATAAAAAGGTATTGCTGATTTCTTCAATATGTGAACCTGATACTGGTTTATTTCCTGATTCATTTCAACACCTTTTATGATATGTAGACCAGGACTATAAAAGCTAATCCTTGCAGGATTTCATGGAAGATCTATGGGAGTGTATTCAAGTTCTTTCCCGTAATGGATGGAAGGTTAAAAGTGGTATGGAATATATAATCCACACGATTTATTACTGGAAATAATGTTATTGGTTTTCAGTTGCTGTTGCATTTGGTATTGTGAGAACTATTATCAAGTCATTTCAGAATCCGTTTCAACTCTCAATAAACTCTGTATGCAAAAAATAGTTAAATCTTGAGATAACCTTTTCTTTTTCTATATCAGGTCTTAAACACGCTCGTGCCTAATTTGTTTTTGCATTCTATTTAACTACTCCCTTGGCAGTTCCCCAACCTCACTTGTCGTTTGAAGCTCAGTTGGTAGCTGGAAAATCTCACCGTTTCCCCCCAATTAGTTGTCCCCCGCCTACTCTCTTGCAATCATCTTCTGAAATATTAAAAGGGCAAGAGAAGCATGAAGCCGATCTAAAGTATCCTCAAAGACTTCGTAGGCTTCATATATTTCCAACAAATAAAGCTGAGGTAATTTGCAAGTTTATGTTTTAGTCCATGGCTCACTGTTACTTTTCATGTTTTGTTTGCTGTATTTTCTGTAATTTATTTATGTAAACAAACAATGAATTTGCTACCACTTGGTTTTACATTACAAACTTCACCTGTTTATATGCTTCAAATAACAGTTTTTTTGTGATATTTTCCTCCACGCTGTGGCCTCAATTGGTTGCCAACTGGCTTGCTATTGCTTCATGCTAGCCTGGTATGATGCCATCAGCTGCCGTCTGCTCAGTACTGAGCTAGAAGTTGAAGTTAAATTTTAATATATAGAGACACATGTACCGAGATAAGTTGTCAGCAGAAGATATTATCTAACATTTACCCAATCTGTTCCTTTGGTACCTGATTTTTACCACTAAATGTGTAGTAAAATAAAGTGACCTTGTTAATGAGTTGATGTGTCATTAATTTTATCATGTAGTTTGGCCCAACAAAAGTATTCCTACTTGATACATAAGTCATAACATCGTATAAATTAACCTGAGTTGCTTCTTCATCCCTGGAAACCCTTAAGGTACTTTGGAAATTATATTTTGTAATTGCATTTCTGTGCCTTCATTTGTCTACACAAGTAACTTCTGTGGTCTGGACATCAAAGGGGCACGATTAGCTGGATGCAGTTCCGCTAGAAACCAATTTATGCATATTGACTTAAGTTGTATAACTATGAAATTTAAACTTCTTTTTATTTCCGTCTTGATTTGATCTATTTATTGTAGGTATGTTTTGCCAATAAGCTACTGTAGCTGTATATATCTGCGTATGGCAACTGTACTCCATGTATTGCATGTCTAATCAGCTCTTGTTGGTTTACAGAGTATGCAACCTGTAGATCGTTTTGTTGTTGAAGAGTGCATATTGGATGTGCTTCTTTTCTTCAATGGATGGTTAGTTATTAACTTATTATCTTCATTGTTCCAGTATTATTAATACTTTTGGTACTTATAAAAAAGCCGAGATGGGAGGATATCACACATCTGCATGGCATGGCCGATGGCTGATGCCATCTAGTCACTAAATTTGCTTGTCAGCCTTTATGTATAAAGTATAAACCATGGTTATTAAGGGGATAAGGCGAGGCGACCCCACCCCCTCACACCTTTTAAGTGCTAAGCGCGAGGCGAGGCGACACCTTACACACATCCTAAGGCGCTATGGGGTTTACCTCTTAGGTTCACGAACCCAGCATTTCTGGTTTGCAATATGTCAATATACAATAAAATAATAAGCAAAAAATGTAGGGATCCATGGTCTTGCAGCATAGCCACAGAAGATCCTAGCTTTATAACATAAAAGAAAAAAAAAGAGGATGGGGCCATGGGCGTTAGGTCAGCCCAACCAGCCCAGATCTCTCCCACACCCTGTACCCTAATGCCTCCCAAGTCCCAACTCAGTTCCCCATCCCATCACCACAGCTCCCCGACACCGTCGCCTCCCAATTCCTCTCCATCCACCACCTCCTTGCTCCTTGCTACCCCCCAGCCCACCGCTCCCCCGATGCGCCGCTGGCCTCCCCCGCTCCCCTCTTGCCTGGCTCCGGCTCCCCGACGTCGCCCCAAGCTCTCCCGCCCGGATTCGGCCCGGATCTTTGCTCGCGGCGTCGCCCGAGCTGTTCCGAGGTCTCTCCCACCCGGATCCGGCGCATGGGGCCTCCTATGCTCCGCCTCCGGCCCGGATCTAGCTCTCCAACACCGCACGGGCTCCGGGTGACGGGTGATGGCAAGGCGGGGGCGACGCCTTGACCCACAACAGCGCCTTACCACTTAGGCGATGCCTAAGCGACACCTTAATAACCATGGTATAAACATGCCTTAGTGGTTTCTATTGCTGTCCCTTTACTACAAAAGCTGGTTGTATTTCACCCCCTTGCTTTTGTCCATCATCTGTTAAGTCCTAGAGTTTAGCTCAGTTTTAGCCAATCAACCTTACTCCCAGAGTAAGCTGTGGTGGGCTTGTATGTTCAACTCTGCAGTTCTTTTCGTGCTGACCCTGTTGGGGTTTGGCGTACTATTTGTTCATTTATTGAGCATTGTTGCTAGAACTAGTTTTTTTCTTTAGCTTTGCTGGTAGCAAAAGAGAATAGTAGTTTTTAATTCAATAGTTATGGTTGACAGCATTTAGTATGCTCATTTCGGGAACTTCCGTCTTGTGTTAATAATTTTCTTCTGAACAGTAAAATTTCAGCTTGCTTACTGATTCTATCTTGGTTATATTTTTCTTTGAAAGATAGTCGCAAAGAATGTGCATTTTATCTAGTTAGCCTGCCTGTGCCTTTTCGCTATGAATACCTGATGGCTGAGACCATATTTTCACAGGTATTTCTCAATCATCTCTATATTTACTTATTTAGATGCTATTACCAGTTTCTGCATGCCTGCCTTCATGTTAAGTGAACTGTATTACTTAGTTGTTGCAGTATTGATCTATTATGTTCTTGCATTCTGAATTTCTGATATGGGTATCATTTAGATAAACCATGATGAAATGGACGGTAAACATTGCTTTTCAGATTTCCTGCAAGGGTTGAATAAAAACCAAGTGTGTGAAACTACTGATTTTAGCTGATTTTGGAGTAGTTTGTAGAGAAAACTCGTTCTATGCAAAACAGATTGTTATGGGCTAATTTTTACCAGGTTCAACATAGGTTTTGCTATTTTGGTTTAGAAGCTCTAATTAGCTTGTGACTGATAGGAATCTGTTGTGGACTCATATTGGGGAAGACCCTATCAAAGACGAAGTCATCCAAACACATCAGCTGCTGCTTTGGACAACGCCCCTGGAACCAGCGAAGCAGTATCCGAATAGAACTCTGTAGCTTATATGGCAACACGATTGGAAAACAACAGAGCTCTTATTACTTTCCAAGTATGTAATACCTTACAGTTTGTATACAAATCGGATTAGCATATTTAGCCTTTAAATATCGCTAGCGATCCTGTAATCAAGGGTGTGGAATAATTAATCTATTATCTTCCAATTGCTATCCTTGCACCTCTAAATATTCTCTTGTATTTTCTCCTGTTATCCTCGCTACTTCATCACGGCACCGATCGCCGAACGCCTCGGCCTTGGCGGCCAAAGAAACCATCCATATCACTGCGTAGTAGAAAGGGATACATCATTTGTATCGAGCCATCTAAGGTGGAGACAATGCCAGATCCGAAGAAGCGGAGGAAGTAACCATGGCATGCTCTTACAATCTCTCCGAAGATCACAAAGCGACTCGATGGTATGAATCAACAGATGGGGATGTCGCTCTCCGCCTCACGGTAGTGGAAAAAAATTGCGTCCAATTGCCGGGTTCATCGCGATCGCCACCGTGGCTCGCACCGCCGGCCCGCCGATACACATGGGGCATCCGGCCAGTGGTCGGGCCAGACGGACCCATCTTCGCGCCGATCCTCAAGCAACCATCCAATGCGGTTCCCATATGGTATGACTACAAACTCAACATCTACACTACCATATCACCACCGAGGATAGCCGCTCCACAAATATCGCAGCAGCTCACCGCGACACTACGGCGGGAGTTCCACGTTATCACAAACTCGACTTCCCAACCTATGACGGCAAAGATGATCCTCTCGGGTGGTTGAATCGTCGCGAGCGCTTTTTTGAAGGCAAAGACCGAGGAAGGATACAAAGTTTGGCTAGCGGCATATCACATGGTAGGAGCAAGACAACACCGGTACATTCAATTGAAAGGGACGAAGGCACGCCGCATTGGCCTCGCTTTTAAAGAACGTGCAATCTTCGCTTTCGGTCCTCCAATCCGCTCCAACCTCTTGGGAGATAGCAAGGCTGCGAATGACGAGTACTGTCGCCGATTACCAAGAACGGTTTTTGGCATTACTCTGTCGTGCTGGACCACTGTCAAGCGAGCAACAAGTGCGACTTTTACCTCGGGTTGATCGAGCTTTTGCGCATTGACGCCGAAGTTGCGTAACTTACGACTTACGTGTCGCGATGAGCTTCGCAAGAGCATATGAGCAAGGGCGGCGGTTGCGGCAAAGATCGCCGACTCAACGTCCCGGTCGCTGCATTTAATCGCCAAGCAGCGGAGTTAATGGGACCGGCCGAGGGCGCCACCACCGCACCTCTAGCCGGAGGCGGTCGGGAACACGGCATGGGGGACGGCAATTTCGCCGCTTAACAAAGAAATGAGATGGCGAACAGCGTGAGAAAGGATTGTGCTTTAATTGTGATGAGAAATTCATGAGGGACATCGTGGTGTCTCATCGCTCGGAGGTCGCTCAGATGAAGAACAGGAGGTTGCCGAGGAACCACCGGCGGAGGAGGACCCTCATGTCTCGTTACATGCCCTCACGGGTTTTTGTGCCAGCCAAACTATGCAAGTACGTGTTCACCGGGCACAATCAATTGATAGCTCTCATTGACTCGTGATCAACCCACAACTTCATACGGATAAGGTGGTTGACCAACTAGATCTCGTGTTGCATCCCCGGCGCGAATTGAAGGTACTCGTGGCCAACGGCGAAAAAATCTTCAGCAAAGGGGTGATCCGGGGACTTTCCATCAATATTTGTAATGAAAACTTCAAGGCCGATTTTTATGATCTGCAATTGGATGGCTTTGACATGGTACTGGGAGTTCAATGGCTTCGAGGGCTCGGTCCAATCATGTGGGATTTCGACTTACTGACAATGGCTTTCTGGCATAATGACCACCAAGTATTATGGCATGGGATACGAGCACACGGCCGATCTGCAAGTTCAGAGTTGCGAGGCAAGGAGTCTGCTGGCTACCTTGCTTACTTGAGTTCGGACCCTTTTATGGAGCCAAAAGGATCGCCACCTCTCGCCCATGTGATCACCGTATCCATTTATTGCCAGATACACCTCCGGTAGTAGTACGCCCATATCGGTACCCGATGCTGCAAAAAGAAGAACTTGAACAACAATGCTACCAATGCTTACACAAGGATCATTCACGCAAAGACTTCTAAGATATTCCTCTCCCGTGTTATTAGTAAAGAAACAAGATAAATCGTGGCGGTTTTGTGTCGACTACCGAGCGCTCAACTCGAAGACTGTTAAAGATAAGTTTCCAATCCCTGTTATCGATGAACTCCTTGATGAACTTAAGGAGCTCACTTTTTCTAAATTGATCTTCGATCGGGTTATCATCAAGTTCGTATGCATGGAGCGGATATTGAAAAAACAACTTTTCGTACACATGAAGGTCTTTTGAGTTCCTCGTTATGCCGCTCGGTTTGACAAATGCGCCACCACATTTCAAGCATTGATGAACGAGGTACTACGATCGTATCTCCGTAAATTTGTCTTTGGTATTTTTGACGACATATTGATCTATAGCCGGCCTTGGCCTGAGCACCTCAAACATGTGCGGCGATTCTCCGCTTATTGCGCGATAATCGCCTACATCCAAACAATCCAAGTGTTTGTTTGGCCAAGAATCCATCTCCTACTTAGGCCATGTGATCTCGGCAAAGGGGTTGCCATGGATACCAAAAAGTGCAATCGGTGATGGATTGGCCTACTCCACGCTCGGCGCGTGCCTTACGCGGATTTCGGGTTGGCGGGATATTACCGAAAATTTATCCAAAACTATGGTATTATTGCCGCACCACCACTCGGCTCTTGAGGAAACATGCATTTTCTTGGTCACTTGAAACCACTCTGCATTCGATACACTCAAACAAGCTCTTGCGGTTAGTCCCAGATTACAATCGCCGATTTTTCGCAACCCTTTACGGCTGGTCGTGATGCATCCCAAGACATGAGTTTTGGGGCGATCTTGCACTGTATGAAGCGACCCATCGCGTTCTTCATCGACGAGTTGGCACAACGTCATGCCAAGTTAGCGATATGAAAGAGAGCTTATTGGGTTGGTCAAGGCGAAGACATTGGAGACCTTATCTTTGGGGTCGCCAATTTGTTATTCGTGACGACCATTATAGTTTGAAATTCTGTTGGATCAACGCTATCCACGATTCCGCAAAGATCAATGGGTAAGCAAATTGTTTGGGTTTGACTTCCGTGGAATACCGGCCAGGAAGCAAAACCGTGTTGCGATGCTCTCTCACGACGGAGGAAGAGACGGTCACTATGTGCGCACTTTCGGTCCTCGGTTTCAATCGCTTGATGATATTCGCATTGTAATTACAGGAGGACCATGAGTTGATCACCTTACAGCAACAGATATCGGCAGGTCAGTTAGGACCGCCTTGGGCAGTCGTTGATGGAATGATCACCAAGGAGGCGATTATATCCCGCTTCTCAAGATAGTCCGTAAGATACTCGAAGCCATTCATGGTATGGGTCATGAAGGAACGCAAAAGACATTACACCGTCTTCGAGCAAATTTCTCCATTGCAGGTGATCGCAAATTGGTAGCCGATTGGGTTCGAAGTTGTGCAGTATGTCAACGTAATAAAACCGAACATTTGCACCCAGCAGGGCTTCTTCAACCTTTGAGATTCGGGCAAGATTTGGTCTGATATATCAATGGATTTTATCGAAGGTCTTCCAAAAATTGGAGGGAAATCGGTCATTTTATCGGTGGTGGATAGGTTTTCAAAATACGCCCACTTTATCACATTATCTCATCCGTATACAGCCAGTTCGGTTGCTCATACTTTCTTTGCGGAAATTGTTCGACTCCATGGATTGCCATCTTCCATCGTGAGTGATCGCGATCCTGCATTTACAAGCCAATTTTGGAAAGAACTTTTTCGTTTTTCAGGAGTTCAACTCAATTTCAGTTCGGCATTTCATCCGCAATCTGATGGTCAAACCGAAGTTATTAATCGCATAATTGTCATGTATCTTCGGTGCTTAGTAGGTGATCGTCCACGTGATTGGGTAAAGTGGTTACCGTGGGCCGAGTACTGTTATAATACAAGTTTCCAACGGGTGATCAAGACTAGTCCTTTTAGAGTGGTTTATGGCAGGGAGCCCCCAACTATACTGTCTTATGAGCCTGGGCTAGCTCAAGTAGCAGCAGTGGATCAATCATTGCTTGATCGAGATGAGTTCTTATTGGAAATTAAGGAGAGGTTACACCTTGCACAGCAGACTATGAAAGATCAAAGACAATGCCCACCATCGAGATCTCACGCTTCAAGCTAATGATCGGTCCGTTGCGCTTACAACATCGACAAGCTATTTCTATTCTTTGAAAAACAATAAACTCGCCCACGGCACTATGGTCCATTTCGATTATTGATCGATTGGTGATGTGGCCTACCGCTTGAAATTGCCACCAGTGCACGAATTCACGATGTTTTTCATGTCGGGTTGCTCAAGAAATTCCATGGTGATCCCCACCGGCAATCCCCGCCCTACCTCCTATTATGCATGGTAGGGTAATTCCCATTCCGTAAAAATTCGCAATCCTGCCTCCGCTGTGATATCCGGGAAGTGCTTGTCCAATGGAGGGTTTGGCGTAAAATGAAGCTACATGGGAGTTTTTGGATCAATTCAAACAGTTGTATCCCGAATTTCAGCTCGAGGACGAGCTGTGTGTCGAGGGGGGAGAAATGTTGTGGACTCATATTGGGGAAGACCCTATCAAAGACGAAGTCATCCAAACACATCAGCTGTTGCTTTGGACAACGCCCCTGGAACCAGCGAAGCAGTATCCGAATAGAACTCTGTAGCTTATATGGCAACACGATTGGAAAACAACAGAGCTCTTATTACTTTCCAAGTATGTAATACCTTACAGTTTGTATACAAATCGGATTAGCATATTTAGCCTTTAAATACTGCTAGCAGTCCTGTAATCAAGGGTGTGGAATAATTAATCTATTATCTTCCAATTGCTATCCTTGCACCCTCTAAATATTCTCTTGTATTTTCTCCTGTTATCCTGCTACTTCATCACGGCGCCTGATCGTCGAACGCCTCGGCCTTGGCGGCCAGCAAACCATCCATATCACCTGCGTAGTAGAAGCAGGATACATCAGAATCAGCTAGGAACTAGTCAGGGCTGATATCGTTAGTTTTAACATAAGTGCTCATAGAGACAGTTAAATGGGTTTTGGAACTTTTGATGTATCAAATCCGGTCAACACTCAACACGATTAATTTTAGCATAAAATGCTTATAGAGCACTTTATATGCACATCATTTGCTTGAATTTGTTGCATCAATCAAAATGTACCTCCTTTCACTAATACTTATCAAAGCCTGACCTTTTGTTTGCAGTTGAACATTTTCAATTTTGATCATCAATATATTTAAAAGTGTCCACAACGGTCACATGAAAACGGTGCTATTACAATTGCCATCAATTGTTCTATCAAGGTACTATACTTCATTTGGCTGTTCATGATGCTCTGGAATGTATTGATGGTCAACTTGGAAAAGTTTTGACTGGAAAACTTCAACCTGCTACAATTATTTCTAAACAAAGGTACATACACAATAGTTTCACTAGAGTTGAGTGTACCATATGACGTTAATAAAGGACTAGTAATCAGTGTTAAAGGGTATTTCTGATTTTCTGGTATTGTACTTGTAGTCTAGGGTTTGGGTGTGTCCCTGAGTCGTGTACTATATATACCCTTTGGGCTTGCAATAAAACTAACTCAAGACATTCATTTCTCCATTTGTCATCTTCATCTAACATGGTATCAGAGCCTAGATCCAAAATCTAGGCTTAATCCTCTAACGTTGCCGCTGCCCCCGGGAGGAGCAATCTCCTCTCGGTGGCGGCACCTCTTAGTTGTAGTTTAGTGTCTAGCAGCAACATCGTCGTCCTCAGCAGCGAGTAGCAGCGAGCAAGCCTCCCGACGAGCTTCTTCACCGCTGACCTCAGATCCCGGGAGGATCTATCATCTCCACTACCAGCGGAGGTCGATCCCGATAGCTCATCATCGTTTTAGGCTGGATCTCTCGTCGGTGAGGTCGATCCAGGCTGGATTTGTCGCTGCCGTGCCTTCTTCGTTGCCAGATCCGTTGTCGCCGCTTCTTCGCCATCTTTGGCTTGATCCGTCCGCCGACGCGACGGATCCGGTGGATCAAGCCCGGATCCATCGCCGCCGTTGATGTCCTACTCGCTCGATGCGGAGCTCTCCTCATCGCCGAGCTCCCAAGCCATTGTCTTCATGGCCGCCGCCTCGCCTTTCTCTCAAGAGCGCCATCGTTGCAGGTGGTCAAATCCGCTAACAGCTTGATTCCGGCCGCTCTACCGAGCCGTCGCCGGATGTCAGGCCCTCGATCTCGCTCGATCTCGCCTCTACTTGACATGCTCGAGCTAGCTGCTCGTGGGGCCTCTAGAGCTCGCCGCCAAGTAGGTCTTAGCCACTGTGGAAAAAATCCCACTGTTACCGCCGCCATCGGATTTCCGGTGCCAACCGTAAACAAGAATCAATCGAAAAATTTCAATTTCAATTTTGATTTTTTAACTTCTCTCATCACTTTCTAGGTTGGCTTAGGCTTATTTTGTGCTAGATTACGTATTGTATGAGCTAAATATGCTTGAATTATTGTTTTTGGCTGGTTTGCACTTCATATGAACTAAATATGTTAGATTACGTATTGTATGAGCTAAATATGTTAGATTATGTATTGTATGTGCTAAATATGCTAGATTATGTATTGTATGAGCTAAATATGCACTTCATTAAACACTTTATAACTCAAAATTTGTCAATTCAAAATTCTATCGGTTTTTCGCTTTTTTTCGGTTTTTGATTGTTTTTTTGATTCAAATTTTTTTGAGAATCGGTTTTTTTTGGGATTTTTGAATCCACTTGCTATCACATTTTGACGACCGGATTTCAACCGGTTCCGGTTTTTCAATCCTTGTTAGCCACCATTGCAGCTTCTTCGTGTCACCATCCACGAGCTCCTTTGTTCGAGCTGGTCTTAGCCACCATTGCAGCTTTCCGTGTCACCATCCACGAGCTCCTCTTCTTTGCCTTCTACAGTGCTGGTTGTGCTCTACTGCAAGCTCTATTTCTGCTCTTTCAATTGCAGCTATGCTTGTTCTTTGCCATTGATGGGCCATGCTGGGCTGTACATGTGGGCTGAAGTGCTTGCTGTTGGTGTGCATTTCTGCGAGTATCTTGGCTGCTAGTTGGGCTGGCTATGCTTTTGTGTTTGTTCATTGCCGCTGCAAGTATCCTGCTGCTAATATCTTCCGCTAGTATTCTAGTATTTTATTTAGTCTTTGCTTATGTCGCGTCCATCCAAGCCCGCAGCATCTATCTTTGATTTCGTTTAAGCCGCGCGAATCCACAAATTCTTTATCAGTCAGTCGATTGCTTTTAAAACCACAGTGGGTCCTTCGGATCCAGTGTTGCCCACTCTTTCCCTTTCGCATGGCAGCAGCCGCCGTTCTTCTCTCTGAGCCGATGCAAATCGTAGAAGTCGTTATGATGCCGCCGCTTCTTCTGAGCCGCCGCCCCGAGCTTCTAAGGATGTCGTGCTTCTTCAGTATTGCGCCTCCGTTACGCTTCTTGTGCACTGCGCCGCTGCCGCTCGAGCTTTGATTTGCGCCGCCATGCTTTTATCTATTACTCTTCGGCTTGATTTGAGCTCTCTCCATTCCTATCGGTTTCATCTTCTTCGTCATGTTGTTGCGGTCGACTTCACTCCCGTTTGCCTCCGCTTTCTCAGCTGTAGGATCAAGGATAACTGGCTAGGAGGGGGGGTTGAATAGGCGGTTTCTAAAACTTGTGGCTAAAAACCTAATTTTTAGAAAATAGAGAAATGTAATTCGATTTCACAATTCAAGGCCTAAATAATCTAAGTCTTTCTAAGTGCACTAAACATTCTAGACTAAGCTAAACAACCTAATCAAGAGACAAAACTTGCTATATAAGTAAATGCACTAAGAGAAGAGTAAAAGAGATAAACCACAATATGAAGAAAAACAATGTTTTGTTTTCCTGTGGTTTCAAAGACTTGCCGATCTCCTCTAATCTACGTTGAGGAAACTTGAACGAACCAAGTCGGCTCTACACGCACACACCCCTTGATCACTAGTGGTAGCTCTTCTCCACTCCGAAAAGGCAAGCTCTAACCTTCACAATCAACCGGGTTTTCTCACAAGCATCTTGAGAAGATCACCGATTCACCTTCTTCAAGACGTCTAGGAGGCGGCAATCTCTAAAAGTAATAAACCAACAACGCTTCGCTTGAAGATGCTCAAGTGCCACAAAAATCAAATTCAACTCAATGCACTTGGAGAAACCTCCACGACCTTTGCAAGATGGAACTTTAGCTCTCAAGGAGTAGAAGAAGAGGCAAGGGCCCAACAATGTTCAATAGAGGTTCTAAAGAGTCCTTTGCTGCAGGAGATGTATTTATAGCCTCAATCCTCTCCACTAGCCGTTGGCACACGAGACTGCAAAATCGGTACGGCCGGTCAAACCGTATACATAGGGCTGGTCAGATCGGACTACAGTATAACGGTAAACTCTGCAGTAATCATTACTACTTAATATATCCGTTACGCCAGGTCCGGCCAGTCCGCCCACACATGGTTCGGTTAGACCGGGTTCAAAAGTTTCCCAAAATAGAAAAGAATCGCTACTGGAAAAAGCTGACCGCGCCGGTCAATCCGGGGTTCCGATCTGATCGGTGAAAGCACCGCGGTTAGTCCGGTCCGGTGAAGAATTTCAGTAGCAAGTCGCAAAATCACTCTTCTCTGGAAAAAGCTGACCACATCAAGGAACCGGAGGTCCGGTCAATCTGGACCTCCTACTGCGGTCAATCCGGATAACAGAGTAGAGAAGGAATGACACCAAAAAGAGTCTCGCTGGAAATAGCTGACTGTTTGACTCAGACCGGGGGTCCGGTCAGTCCGTGATTTTCCTTGCGGTCAGTCCCGCCAGTAAAATTGCAAAAAGAGCTCTTCTGGAAAAAGCTGACTACTTCGACGATCCGGATATCCGGTCAATAAGGGACATAAAATTTTGTGGCCGTGAGATCACTGAGAACTCGAAGATGCAACCAAGTGAGTTTGAGCATTGTGGCACACTTTGCTTATCAAGCCATAGTTGTTTATCCCTCCTTATAGTACGGCTACCTACACTAGTAATCCGGTCTTTTAACCTTCAAACTCCTAGACCGGTAAAACCATGGAAATATCCTATTCAACTAGATACCTTTGCCTTGAGCAAGATGATCTTGATATCCAATATTTGAGTGCCTTTAGTGCTCTTTATCTTTATCCAGAACTAATCCTTTTAATCACTTAAACATGTTAGTTCACAAATGACAGTTGTTGTTAATTACCAAAACAATAAAATGGGCCTAGATTCTTCATCAAGACCTTGTGCTTTATGGGCTGTCGCATGACCTTGGATTGGGGATTATTTGATCATCGACTCATTTTCCAAGAGCTACATGTTGCGACAACTACTTCAAGATTAGTACGTTGGATTTTCCCTATTTTAGTGTCAACCCCTTCAAATACAATGATATTGTATAGGCCTTGCATGGGGGTTTAAAGGTTATTTTTGGTATTGTACTTGTAGTCAGGATTTGGGTGTCCCTGAGTCTTGTACTATATATATACCCTTTGGGCAGCGGCGCAGTCGGAGAAGCCAGAGGAAGACGGCGTAGGGGCGGCGACCTTGAAGAAGACGACGGCTTGGGAGCTCAACGACGAGGTGGGCTCCACATCGGGCGAGGAGGATGTCGGCGGTGGTGATGGATCCGGGCTCGATTGGTGTTAAAGGGTATTTAGGGTATTGTACCTGTAGTCTATGGTTTGAGTGTGTCCCCGAGTCTTGTACTATATATATACCCTTTGGGCTTGCAATACAATTAACTCCGACATTCATCATCTTCATCTAATGATCTAACAACTAGCATGCAACATATATAGTCAATTTTGATTTTTGAGTACTAATTTAGGGACTAAATTGAGTTTCTTACTCTTTTAAGTTTTTTTTTTGACTTTTGTGAATAGTTGCCAGTTTGCCACTAATGTTATCATATTGTTCATGCAATTTGACACATTATTTCACAATATTTGAAACAAAAAGATAGTAAATTTTAATATTTGTGGGGTCAACTGAATTTGGTTATAATTTGTAGTTTTTTCAACTGTTTTCTGCCTAGTAGCTGGATTCCAAGATTCCTTAGAACAGCGCCTCGATCGGTACCGCGTTGGCTATTGCTCCCATCTGCCTCATAGTCACAGGGATAGCGAGTCAATGCCGCGTCCCACGATCCCGGATTGAGGGTCGCTGGCGATCTTGGTTCGCGAACGAGTCACGAATCGAGGGGAAGAGGGATGAGAGGAGGGGGAGAGGGAGAGCTAACCTTAGTTGCCCCCGTTAGTTCTCGTTGTCGCCATCGCCGCCGCCGCTGCTACTCGTCATCGCTGCTCGCTGAAGCCGCTGCCAGTGCTCGCCGAAGCTGTCGCCATCGCAGCTTGAAGACTCATCGAACACAAGAGGGGAGGGAAAGAGAGGCAGTGGGAAGGGGAAGCGAGAGAGGACGAGGGTGAGATGCTGCGGCAGTGTGGCGTTGCTAGGATTGAGGGAGCTCTGTGAGATTGAGAGAGAGAGGGGGAGGGGAGGAGAGGTGACGGCTGGGCTGCTTGGTGGGCTTGGCTGGCAGCTGGTTCACTCTCTTCTCCTTCAGCCTTTTCTTTTCTTTATCCTCCCAATTCTTTCTAAAATAGATATTTGAATTATATTAATAAATACTTATAGAATTGGGTCATCGACCTAGATTCATTGGGGTCACGACCCACGTCCCGAAGAACACTTCTACCCCCTTCGACCCACATTTTTAGCCACCTGCGACCCCCGTCCCACGACACCGTTCCTTGACCCGGTCGACCCTGGTTTCTGGTGACTATGATCAGCTTATTGGTTTTGGGCTTCTTGCTACCAATCTGTATCCTGTCTGTTATGGATTATACTCTTAACAGTAGACTATTATTTCATAATAGGTATAGCTAGGATACCTACTGCAATATTGTGCATGTTGTGTTGCATTTTGAGGTTCTCCTTTTTCCTATTATAGTGAGTATACCTGTCAAACAAAAATTAATCTTATTTTATTTATGAATTCAATCGTTTTGTATTGATATTTGCAGCTACTATTGTTGCCGAATCCACCTTTCAGACCAATCTACTATACCGTGGTTATCATCGACCTTTGCAAGGTAGTTCTTTCATGCTCCGAGACTTCTTGTCTAATATCGTTTGTATGTATTGTACAGTCAGGAGCCAATATAGTGCTGAGACCGCTGTGGAATGTGGGATTTTAGAATATGTCAGTCTTAATAAACCACCTATTGCTGACTTAAATAGCATTGAATTTAATTGTGCCAAGCAATTTCTTTTGGTGCCTGGTGTGAATCATCACTAACTACTGTTTACTCTTTGTGCTTGAAAGAGTTCAATTTTTAAGGTGATAAGGTGTATACCAGATTATTCTATAGCTGCTTACGCTTTCATTTAGACCACTATGCTTTTATTTTTGGTAAACTATTGATGTTATAACTTAAAACTTTTTTTTTTGTGGAAATGTGAATGTCAATATGCCTAAATCTCTGAACAATATAGTTTAATAACAGATGTGTATGTGAGATTGGGTGGCACTGGTACCCTTAAAATTTACAAGTGTGATGTATTTACCTATATGCAAGTAGGCTTCAATGAGCTATGGTTATCAGGAAGTAATCAACTTTTTGTTTGGCTGCAAAGCAACTTTTAGTCCTAGTCAAATTTTATGAGCTGCCTATCAATCAGGCTTCTATTTAAACAACTTAAGATATGGATGTGTTGTTTGTTGTATGAGATCATGCTTCAATGTGATGTAATGTGCAAGTACAACACGCCATTACCAATTATTATGGATGTCCTTGTGCAATGGGTAGAGAATAAACAACATATCGTTCATGTATCCTGTAAAAATTTGCCAGTGGTAGTTTTGTTTTCTTGGATGACTGGAATGAGGCTAATTATCTAAAGATCTCTTCCAGGCATTGCCAGCTGCATTTCCTGCAGTTGTGGTAGGAGCAGTACATGCTCTTTTTGACAGAATTAGTAACATGGATATGGAGTGCCGCACCAGACTTATCCTATGGTTTTCACACCACTTGTAAGTTCATTGCCGTTGTTATTTGTTTTATTCATTTGGGTTTGTGCTTATATTTGGCCTACTATACAATTTTTACGGAATTGTTTCCTGCGGCCCATTGCTTGATACATTCTTGTAGATGTTCAAAACCCTAATGATGATCACCTCTGCTACTGCTTAAAAATAATAATAGAACACTATATACATTGTTAGTACATTTTTGAGGCAAATGGTTGCAGAACTTAACTGATCTCCTATTAAGTTTGTTTCGCTTATTGCACTCAAAATAATGTACTGCTAAATTGTAATGTATTGTTCTGCTTATGCAGGTCAAATTTTCAATTCATTTGGCCTTGGCAGGAGTGGGCCTATGTTAAGGGCCTCCCAAAATGGGCTCCACAACGTGTTTTTGTCCAAGAAGTATTAGAAAGGGAAATTCGGTTGTCTTACTTTGACAAAATCAAGCAGGTTAGTGATGTGCTATGAGCCATTACTTTTTAAATGAGGAAACCTATTCTTTTTGGTTATTTACTTTTTTGGTTAGGATTTTGTCTTGCTATTTTGCTATTCCATGCTTCTAGCTAATGGTCTCTGTTGATGGAGCAGCTGTTATTTTAATTGAATTTTGCCTTATCTCTTTTGCAGAGTATTGAGGATGCTGCTGAGTTGGAAGGACTGTTACCCCCAAAAGCTGGGCCTAACTTCAGATATCATAGTGATGAAAGCAAGGAAAGCACTGAAGGCCACAGGCTATCTAAGGAACTTGTTGGCATGGTTAGAGGACGGAAGACTACACGTGATATTATTTCGTGGGTTGAAGAACAAATAGTTCCTGCAAATGGCACCAAATTCGCACTTGATGTTGTTAGTCAGACTCTTCTTGACACCGGTTCAAAAAGTTTCACCCATCTTATCGCCGTTTTGGAGAGATATGGTCAAATAATCTCTAAACTATGTCCAGATGAGGAAATGCAGTTATTGTTGATGGATGAAGTCAGTGCTTATTGGAAGAACAGCACCCAGATGACTGCTATAGCTATTGATAGAGTGATGGGTTATCGCTTGGTTTCCAATTTGGCTATAGTCAAATGGGTTTTTTCTCCTGCTAATGTTGATCAATTTCATGTTTCTGATCGTCCATGGGAGGTGATTTGTTTATCCTTACATTTATCCACTCTAAATTTACATGTCCAAGAAATGGTAATAAATATCAACCAGATCAGAACTATATTTTAATCAAACCTACAAGTTTTGTTATGCTTGTGAAATCAATGCTACATACAAAAAGGTTTCTGCTTTATGCATGCATGTTTGGTGATATACTCATGCTATCAGGCCTTTCTTCTGCTCAATGCATCCCCCAATTCATTTGCTATAACTTAGCTCTCCATGTTTTTGTTGAATCTGTCTGATTGACATGTCCTCCTTACAGATTCTTAGAAATGCTGTTAGTAAAACATACAATCGGATCAGTGACCTTCGGAAGGAAATTCAAACACTCAGGAAAAGTCTTCAAGTTGCTAAAGAGGTTAGCGCAAAAGCCATCAAAGAGTTGGAGGAGGCTAAATCAATACTTGAGATTGTAGAGGGCCAACCTGTGCCATCTGAAAAACCCGGTAGGCTAAGACGACTTCAAGGATATGCTGACAAATCAAAAGAAGCAGAAGTAACTACTGAAGAATCATTAGAAGCAAAGGAGGCCCTCCTTGCTCGGGGGCTTGACGAAAGCAAGGTACACTATTTGCTTTTGTTATTGTCTTTATTGTTTATTTGATTTTTGTGTGCCCTTGTGTGTGTGTGTGTGTGTATATATATATATTTCAATATTTCATGGTACTTGTTTTGCTACCATAGAGTTCAGCATCCTTTCACACCAACTTTACCCATTATCTCGCCATGTGGTTTTACAGGAATTGCTTAGGTTACTATTTAAGAGCTTTGTTGATGTGCTCACTGAACGTTTGCCACCTGTTTCTGCTGATGGAGAGGTCCCTAATTTACGTGCTGGAGATCCGAATGTAAATTTTGCAGCCGGTGATCCTGAAGTGACAACTATGGAGATAGACAATGGAGCAGATAACAATAGGTCAGTTTGTCATCCAGTTTGCAGTAGTGTTATCAGATAACTGCTTTTGCAAGTTTGGACCGACATTTTAAAGAACCATCTGGTTTATGGTTTAGGCCCTTGGGTTTCCACGGAGATTCATTTTACTTGGGTCTTGTTATGTATAATTTGTGTAAACTCTCGTGGAGTTTTGTGCTAGTCACTTAGTCTTGCAAAATTCATTCGTTGAAATAATGGAGCAAAATTCATAGTCAATAGAGATTGCTGGAGACCAGTCAAAACACACTTCTTTTCAACTGGTTCCTAGATGAATAAACACCTGCTGATCAGGATCTTGCAACAGCTTATTTGCCTACAGTGATATGCAAGGAACCATTATTTACTACCCAGTGATATACTGCTTGTAGCCTGGTACTAATTTTGGGAGCTCTAGCTGTCATTCTCTCATTCTGGACCACCTTTTTTTATGTTTTGACAGTGAACTGAATGGTCAAAATACGAAAGTTGGTTACAGTGTTGGAGAGCTTGAGCAATGGTGTCTTTGCACATTGGGCCATCTCAAGTCATTTTCTCGACAATATGCTACTGAGGTAAGTATTGCTGTTGGAGCCATTCTTTTAATAGCTTGTTCCCTGTGCTGACGATTCCCTTAATCTGTGGGAAATTATCATGCTTTAATATGGATACCATGTTGGCCCAAATACTTGTTTTAAAAAAAGTTGGTCCAAATTGGATTTGTCCAGTTTTTGGAAACTGTCTGGTATTCGGTTGTAACTTGTAACCACCGCGTCCTATATCTCCTGGCAAACAGTAACAGCCAGGGTAAGGTGTACTAGAGCCAAAATAACATAGGTTGCATATTGAAATTGTTCTTTTATAAGAAAAATACGTTACTTAGAAATGTCTGCTTTTTTTGTACAGTACAGTATCCATTGCTTCCACTGATAAGATGTACTTGATGTTTTGCAGATTTGGTCTCACATTGCAATGTTGGATGGGGAGATTTTCGTTGGGGATGTTCACCCTCTTATCCAGAAAGCTGCTTTCTCTGGTTTGTGTAGATCAACTAGTGAAGGGTCTCACCTTTGATTTTTGACCCTTACCTTCCAAAACGACTCTTGAAATTCAACTGTATCACACACAAGACAAGTTTTAACCATGCTTCACTGATTGGACGTGTCCCGAAATACTTAGTTAATGCGTACTCATGAATTTCCTTGCTTTTCTTTGTCTCATTTCTGGCCCTGAGGAACACACCTTGGGGGAAGCTTCTAGCTTTGTTAGGTAATTAAATTGTCGGTCACTTTGGTTACTTAACTTGGGAGTTATGTTTGAAAATACATATTTTTTCAATGGTCGTAGTTTTGGGTGACTAATCCTGACTTGATTTAGCTTTCCCAACTCAGCTTCTTTGTGACTGCAAGACTTGTGGTATAGGTTCTACTTACCACCGAAAATAGTATGCCGCAACTTGCTACAAGCCTACAATCGAATTACAAGCAGCAGACACACCTATATGATGTTGCTACAGAATTGGGTGCGAGTCAGCAGTCAGTTGCCGACGAAGTCTTGTCTGTGCCTTCAGAGTGGCTTCCAACCAAGGATTCTAAAACCAAGTACGTTACAAATACCGGACCTGGGCGGTGCTGGTTGCCACTGGTAACCGATTTTCCACCGGACCTTTTTGGATCGATTTTTTTTACTGGTCCCAATATTTTAATCCTTGCTTCCAACAGCATCGTTGGCAACCAAATTATAGTATCCACTCAAACCAGCTTTCACCTGACCTCTGTAGAATTGTACTATGTTTGGCTGACATAGCCACGTAGGTAGGGATGAAAATGGATCGGATAGTTTCCGACCGATCCGAACGGAAATAGATTCGGATTATCTTGGGTCAGATTGGATCGGACGGAAACAGATTCGGATTATCTTGGGTCAGATTTTTCTCGGATAATTTTCGAATCGGAAACGAATTTTGATTTTTTTTGTCGGAAACAGAAACAAATATGGTAGCTATGTTATTCGGCGGATACGGATACAAATACGGATTGTTCGGATAAGATCAAGTCTGGATATCCGGATTTTAGCCCAAAAGAAGAGGATTTTGACCCAAAAGAGAAAACGAGATTTTAATTGACTTTTGAATTTCAGAAAATGCAACAAATCAAATAGCCGTTTATAAAATAGCAAATAGAGTTAAAAAATTCTAGAAAAATCATAAAAATTCATTGAATTATTTTGAACTTAATAAAATTAATTCCAAGTTAAAGTTGGTTTTTATTTTTGCACATAAATTATTTTTAATTTTTGAAAAATAGGAAAAACCTTTTTAAATCCAAAAATCAAGATTTTTTTTTTCATTTTCACTTTAAATCCAATAAAATCCCAGAAATCTCAATAAATTTTATTTTTGACATTGAAAACTAGGAAATTAAATAATTAACTTTATTTTATTCTTTTTAACCAAGAAAACTCTTTTAAATCTCGAAAAATCCAATAAAAATAATAGCTTTATTAATTTTATTTTTGGTAACATATTTTGGGATGTTACAGTCATTTGTGTATAGATAAACCATCCAGCCTGATCAATGTTAGTGTGAACTAAGTTTTATATATGTGATGAGCTAAGTATGAATGTGTGATGACTTGCTTTGTGAGTTCTTATGAGCTAAATATGGTAAACTAAGTGTTATGTTTATGATGAATTAGTTAATGCAGCTTGTTAGTGCCAATGTTATGTGTGGTTGCTGAAAATATGAACAATTCATGAATGTTTGCATCAAATAAACTAGTTATATGTTTTCATTAATTTCTAGCATACAATTTAAGGGGTTTTCATGTTTCAGAAAATATCCGCGACCGTATTCGTTTCAATTCGCATTCGATATTATTCGTATTTGTATTTGTATTCGTATCTGGATCCGGAAAATAATACGAAAACAAATATAGCAGAGCCATTATCTGTCTGTATCCGATTCGTTTTCACCCCTACACGTAGGTATATTGTAATGCCTTTTCACTGGCATTGAGAACAATCAAAGTGATAATAATTGGGATAAAAGTGTTTTGTTGTTAGAATCCTTCGGCTTTAGAAATGTCGAATAAATTATCGCTTACTGAGGTTCCCAGACCGTCTGTGGTCGGTCGGTACCTCTCACTTATGTAGGCATCATCATTCGGCAATAAAAGCCATCAAATAATGTCATTTTTTACCCACAAGCTTTTAGCCATAAGGTAAAACCTCATTTTTCACCAAGCCAATAGAAGCCACAGACAAGGGAAGGAATACGACCAACCCACCAGCACAGCCGAAGCTTCCCCACATAAAACCCATTTCACAGCCAAGCTTCACAAACACCATTAGAGAAGCCACCACAGAGCCAACAACAAGCCAATCGAAGGCACCCATAGCTAAGGCAAAAGGCAAAGCCAAGAGAGCTGCTGAGCCATGGCAACCACGGAGGGGAAGCGAGGAAGAGAGGTGGAGGAGGAGAAGCACCCACCAAGAGAAGCAAAGACACGACCATGCCACGAGCATCGTCATCGCCACTTTCCACTCCAAAGCTGGCAAACCAAGTAGGTTACCCTATCCCTCCATTCTATCCATCACAATTGAGCAAGTAGGACACAACACTAGGATGCATAAAGAAGGGGGTGAGAGTAGATCGTCCTTGGTTCGAGATTGTAGGAGGTGGCCTTGTGACCTAGGGACCGGCCGAGCGCCTTGCCGTGCCTCAGGAGGAGATGCGGGCGAGCGCAGGGGTGCGCTGGGGTGGGGGTCAACCACGGGGAGCCGAGAGAAAACAGGTCGAGCCACAAGGCTAGCGCATGGCGGCCGGAGGCTGAGCTGGGCGCGGGTGGTCTAGGCGCGGCCGAGCCAAGTCGGTATAGGCCAACCAGGGTGCTTGGGCAGGCCAAGGCGAACAAGCATATGGGCTGGGGCGTAGGGGAGGTCGAGTTGGAGGCGCAGCCGAGCGGGCTCGAGCCGGGAGGCGGCGGCGGTGCCAGCAGCCACGTCGGGCCAAACCAGATGGGAGCCAGAGGGAGGAGAGCCGTAGGGGCAAGCTCCAGGAAGAAGGAAGAAAGGGGGGTGTGGAGGAGGTGAAGGGATAAGGCCAGTTGGAGGTGGCTTCGGCCAGGAGATAGGAAAAAGAAGGAAAAAAGAGAAAAGGGGGAAAGAAAGAAAAGAAATGGGGAAAAGAGGAGAAAGAAATTAGGGGTTTGCGAATAAATTTTATTCGTGAGGTTAGACGACGCGATCCATAGCTTATTATTATTTTGGGCACTGGGTCAACAGGGTAGTGTTGGTGAGAGGGGTTTGTTCATGTCGGGTTGCGTGTGGGAGCAATGACACGTGTGTGTGCATTATTGCTATAATGTATTAAGTCTGGTTGAATGCTTGTTTAGGTGGAGGTTCTGGAACGACACCATCCGCACGTTATTCCGCTCCGCTTGGTTAATAGGCAAGTGCACGGTAGAGCGGTATCATGCAAATGGTATGAAATATACGATGTTTTTGTGTTATGGTGTTGGCAACGATGATGGGACGTGGTGAGCAATATGGCTACCCTGTTAATGATGACAATGGACATATGCATTCTGCATCATGGTAAGAATGCACGAGTCAGGTCTGAGAGAGTCATGTAACTATTCCGGTGAGGTCGGTGAGAAAGATACATGACTAATCCGGAGTGCTCTAGATATCGTGAGGCAAAAGAAGAATACACAAGCAGGTCATTCCGTCCAACTAGATACGAACTAGTCGCATGGAGATACAGACTGGTTGTGAGCTGGTCGTACATGATCACTACCTGGTCAGCGAGCTAGTCATAAGTTCTTATGAACTGGTCGTGACTAAATATACGAGTTGGTAGTGAGTGATAAAGACATGGTCGCAGATCATATTGCATAAAGTTCGTCCGATATAATATTTATGTATATTCGAGAATCGTTACGTCTTGCTAGGAACCGCTAACGACTTGTAGTTGGAAAGGAGTTTCAAGTCACATCCGATTACATATGAACCTACATGTCATACACTTAACGGGTTGGAACAAACGAGTTCAGATGAGATATGTTATGGGCTCCATATAAGGGGTGAATGGGCTTGTTGGTACGTAAGATAGTTGCACCATCATAACCCTAGCCGCTATCTCCCCGAAGGCTCTACCGTGCGCACTGGTGCTAGACACCGGCATACGGTGTTCCATCCATGGACGTGTGGATACCGTAGAGACGCTACTGCAATTGTTGTGCCGCTGATCGAGGACAATCCATGACCTACACAAGGAACATGATTGGTTGCTAGAGGAGACGATCGGTGTCAAGGACGTTGGACGATCGACTACGACCACTACATCAACGTGCTCGACGTTGGGCCAGGCTACTCCAACTCTTCTTCCGATGCACTGCGCCTCTAGCGGTAATGATATATGATATCTTACTTGCATGGTTTCCGAGTTTACGTGCTAGGTTTTTAAAATTGTGTGCTAATGCAGCCTATCCGTATCCCATAAAAACATCATTCTATAGAGTGGCAAATACCGAATGATCCCACAGAGAGGGATGTGCCAGTTTGTTGGAACGTGCGACGCGTTTGCATGCATTTAGTGATTTCATATTGTAACACCCTGGCCCAATAAGGAGTCCGAAATGCCACTAAACTACACTAATTAACAATTTTAACAACAATTAATAATAAATTACAGCAAGCATCTCAACAATAAAACCTGCCCAAGGGTCACATTAAAGGTGTGTTTGGTTCGGTGAATCAGGGCATACATGTACGAGATGGTCCTAAATATGCCCCCATCCTTGTGTTTGGTTGAATGAACCGATCCAATTCGTCCTAGATGGGGTCATACATATTCTCAGAACGGCTCCATAAAAATGGGCAAACAACGCGGTACAGGGATGAGCACGTCCCCTCTGTTGCCCCTCTCCCTTTTATGTACACGTCACTAACCGGTGGACCATGCCAATTAGTGGCACTACTACATAAAAGATCATCACAGACGGCTCGGAACCGTCATCATAGACGGTTTTTGAACCATCTGTGAAAAAGCTATCACAGACGGTTCTTGTTTAGAACCGTGTGAAAAAAAGCTATCACAGACGGTTCTGAATAAGAACCGTATGTGATAGCTTTTTCTATTGGAAAAAAAACAAAAACGGGTGCTAAAACTTCGGAGGCTGTTTTGAGGCCCTAAATGACCTTTTTTTTTGGGGTTTTCACTTCATCTAGAGCCTCCCGAGCCTCGCGAATGAATATGATAAATTATGGATTTTCGGATTGAACTTTTCGTTAGCTTTCCAACGAACCAAAGAACGTCGCAATCCGAGTTCGTATGCAAAAGTTATGGTGGTTTTACTGGACAGTGCACAACCTACCATCTATATTTTTGCCGAAACCAAACAACTTAGCATGAACTACACATGCATAGAGAGCTTCCCACAATAGCCACAACACCACCCATATCACAGTAGCATCAACTCAATCCATTCACAGAGCACTAACACTAGCTCTTAGTAATCCACATCACAGAGCAAAAGGGGGGAGTAGAGAGAGTGAGGTCGTGGGAGACCGGCGATGACGAGCTCGGGGGAGGACGGGGCGACGAAGTGGAGGAGGCCGGAGGCGACGAGGTCGTGGGAGGTCGGCGACGACGAGCTCGGTGGAGGATGGGGCGTCGAAGTGGAGGAGGCCGGAGGTGACGAGGTCGTGGGAGGCCGGCGATGATGAGGTTGGGCGAGATGGAGGAGGCCGCGGACGACGAGCTCGGAGGAGGCCAGGCGCAAGGTCAGGGCGAGACGGCGACACTCGGTTAGAGGAGAAATGGCAGAGGAGATGGAGGTGTGAGGAGACTCTGTTAATATAAAGGTCCTGTTTGGTACAACTTCCACTCCCAGCTTCTCAATCGATTCTCGTGGAGCCGTACCAAACACCTTGATTATCAAAATCACTAGATTCTGCTTCTCACGAGGAGCTGTCTCGAAAATGAACTAGCAACGAGAAGCAACCTTCTAGCAGATTCTCGTGAGAATCCAACCAACGAAAACACCAGTTGAAGTTGAAGGTTTTTACCCGCAAATACCACTGAGTTACACAAATACAAATGAAGTATTACACCTAGGGGTGATATGGTCTATTTACCTCTAATCCCCCTCATATGGTTTTTGGAGCCAACCTACCAGCCAAACGGTTTCAACAGACAGCTCTAGATTCTCAGAGAATCAGGAGCAGAATATGAAAAATAAGAATATGAAGCTGTACCATACAGGACCAAAGCGAGTTTCCGCAGCCCACCCATTAAGTCCAAATTTTTGTTTTCCGCCCAACAAAACAAAAGTATCATTGACGGTTTTATCTACAAAATCGTCTATGGTATATTACAATCACAGGCGGTTCGTGAATAGAACCGTCTGTGATAATTTACAGACGGTTCTTAAGAAGAGCCTTCTGTGATGTCTCAATTATCACAGACAGTTCTTCTTAAGAACCGTTTGTGAATTATCACATACGGTTCTATTCACGAGCCGTCTGTGATACGTAACTATCACAGACGGTTGGGGCGTCTAGTATAGCATGTTTTGTAGTTGTGTGGATAGTTAAAATAATTAATTTAGTTAAATACTCCTTTTGTAATGGAACCATCTGTGATACGTAACTATTACATGCGGTTCCTGTGATGGGGCGTCTAGTATATCATGTTTTGTAGTAGTGTGGATAGTTAAAATAATTAATTTAGTTAAATACTCTTTTTGTAATTAAGGTAAATTTAATAATTATGCTAATGTTTTAATAATTAATCGTGTTAATACTCCTTTGTGTATACAACTCATTCAACTTCATTCCCTCAAACCAAACACCATCTTGAACCATTCGGTACCAATTATCTCATCCCACTAACTAAACACATAAGTTGTACCATACCAACCAGGAGCATCCCATCCATACTGTAACATTCCATCTCATTCACCCTGGTTCACCTAACAAAACAAACCATAAAACAAGTATGATGATATGACAATCATAAATATTTAATCCATATGAAGCATAGCAAGAATAATAATCCAACATCAACGCAAAACCAATCGAATAAAGTCTATTGAATGAATAATCAGCTCCAACATATCATCTAAAGCTATTCAATGCTATCAAGTCCTAAAGATAGATCATCACACTAATAAAGTTTCACATGTGTCCAATGAATCAAGTATCTGATTATATGTTGTGGTTCCAAGTGCGTTAGCTCTTCCCAAGTGAAACATCGTCAATGGTTACCTAAAAACAACAATAGAGTAAGAGCAAGTCCACGACTTAGCAAGCATAATAACAGACAATTAACAAAGATTAATAAACCATAAACAAAATCATCATCAACATCAACTATTTACTCCTCTTTCTTCTCATACACAATTATCAATTTTCCTTTTCATTAAATGCAATATATCTCTACACTATATGTCCATATGCTCATTTAATCGCATATACCGGTATAGCATGAGTGAACACTTGTGACAATGTTCACCATTTCATCAAGCCTGTCCTCAAAGGATCAGGGACCTCTCCACTCCGTGGAGTCTCTACCAATGAGGTAGATATGTGATCATTATGATCACCTTCTCTTCATGCAATGATGCTAATTATGAATGCATAATTTAAATATGAATGCATAATTTAACATAAGTTCATCAATAATTCTATTATCCAATATCTATGACTTCAACAACACGAGTAATATCATATCCATTCACATTGTTTGCAATTAAACAAGATAAAAGCATAAACACATAATGGTAATGAGTGATAAGGAATACAACAATCAACCATCGATCACTGTCTACCATGCACTTACCTCTTTATCCCTTTGAAGCCGGATAGCGAGGTAGCGGTAAGGCACTAGAGGCCACGCTTACTGAATAAACAATTTTAAAAAAATATCAAAATCACATCATCACAATACCAAAATTTTACACTAATCGCCTCGCATGTCTATGCTATGATGACACAATTAACCCAATTCTACTGGATGCACTACCCGCTGTCCCAGTAGTAAAAATAGTCTAATTTATTCACCCAAAGTCAAAATATATCAAACCAATACTTTTTGAAACCCTCACAAAATTGCCTACAACTTCCTAGTTGTGACGAAATTTTGATTCTTCCGTTTTCTTCCCCGTTTTCTTCCCTGAAGACTGTCCCAGAATCTGTCAGGACATACCATTCACAATTTTGTATCTTTATTTATAAAACTTGAAAAAATATTAACTATACCAGTTCCGGAAACTGATCAAAATTTTCTACTTTACTCAAGTTTTCACTAAAATTTAATTCTTTCATCTGCTAGGTGAAAACAACCCATCTACACGATCTCTGCTAACAACATTTGATTTCTGGTCAGCTACCTTCCCAAATACATAACTTTTTCTCGCTACTCCGAATCTAGGTATTTGACCTTTATGAAAATCTAACAAAATTATCTATATATTTTCTAATTGGATGAAATTCTAAATACGAGCCTAAATACCTCTAATTGTCCCTACAAGGTTCTGCGTCGAAACTCGACGAACTAGGGCATGCTGAAAACTAATCTTCTCTTGGGCAAAATGATCTACAAAACATATAATGACTAATCCAAGGTAATTATAGGGATTATCAGAAGTTACCCTCGAAGAACACAAAGGATCACGAAAATCCCATGAATTTCCTCTCTTCCTCCCTTCTTCCTCTTTGTTGGCCTCTTCCTGGTCTTCGCAGCACAGCAGCAGCAGGGGCGTGCAAGGGAAGGCAGACGGCTAGGGCCGGTCGGCGCTAAGCAGGGGTGAGGTGGCGCTATGATGGCGGGCAGGGCGGCGTACGTACAAGGCTAGAGCCAACTTGCCCTCTCGCCTTGCCTTTATAGGCTCGGCGCCGTGACCGAATCGGCCAGGAGTTGGGCTGGCCCAACTTGTTTAACTGGGCTTACGTACTCAAGTTAAAGTTAGGGTGTGTTTGGTTGCTTGTACCAAGTGGTACATATATGAGTTGGTTCAAAAAAGAAGTCATCGATATGTTTTGAGTGCCTGAATGGAACCATCACTTCCTAGATGGTGTGATACAAATTTATAGAATATTCTCGAAACGCTGAATCATCTCATTCACTAAAAACAATAGAACTATATGGTACAAGATCATCCCATTCCACTAACCAAACACACCCTTAATATATGCATGTCATATATCCTTTAATTAGCTAGCTAAAATGAAAGATCAACGAGGTACATGAGGTACGTAGCTAGCAACCAACCCCGCCCTCCCCACCCCCACCAAAAAAAGATGTTCTTGTCATGCACGTGTTGAACTAAACGGGATATCACGCGTACAAGGTTATACAATTATGAGTTGGTTCAAGAAAGAAGTCATCCGTATGTTTGATTACTTGAATGAAACCATCCCTTCGTTCATGGTGTGATACAAATTTGTGAAATATTCTCTAAATGCTGAATCATCTCGTTCACCAAAAAACAATGTAACCATATGGTATAAGACTATCCCATCCCACCAACAAACACACCCTTAATATATGCATGGCATAAGTCCTTTAATTAGCTAGCTAGAAACGAAAGATCAACCTGAGGTACGTAGCTAGCTGCCTTATTCCGAAAAAAAAAAAAAAACGTTCTTGTCATGCACGTGTTGAACTAAACGGGATATCACACGTATAGGGTTATACAATTATTATCATAAGAACAACGCGCGCGCCACTAGGTTGCTTATCACCTATCGCGATCCTAGCTCTAGCTAATTAAGTAGGATTATCAAGAGTTAGTAGAACAGACGTATCAAATCAAGATGCATGTCCGACTTCAATCCCACCTTGGTTCTGCCTAACGTACGTACGTGTATGGTGCTGACACCTGTTTAATGTTGTCCTCAATCTCTGATCGAAATTACCTAGCTCTGAAATCCTTTTCTTTTGTTTGTTTTTTCCCATCTTTTTAGCTGCATGAGATAAAGAGCCTATGCTTACGTATGCTAACTATTTTCTACTTTTCCTGAAACTTGCTATCCATATGGCTCTGAAGTCCCAAGTCAATAAAGAATTGAGTTCTTGTGATAATCTCTCATGTAAAAACAGTACAATCATAAGTCTATAATAGGTACAACCTTGCTAACTAATTTGTTCGCCTCGGTGTGGCTTCACCATTGGTGGGGTGTGACATGGGTATGGGTAGAAGCCACAGGAAAACCACACGGCGCAAGAGGGGGCCTCCTGGGAGCGTGGCTCCGGGCGGTGGAAACCTTAGCGGGCGGGGTTGCATTTGTTGAAAATGAGGTCAATATTTTAATTCCAGTTTAAATAGAATACAGATATTGCAAAAGACTAATGATGTACAAAACAATACTAATAGCAGAAAACTCATTGTACTTCACAATATAAGCAAAAACAGAATGTAAACATGTCAATCAGTCACATGAAATACTTACAGATGAGTTCGATGAAGAACAGGAAGCAGCGCAGACTTGATGCAGCGCAGAAACGTAGATGAATCAGTGAAATGAGCGGTCACGCAGAGGTGCGCTGCCCAGAAACCTTATTGCCGCCCCCGTGCAGGTCTTCACGGCAGCAACGACTTATAGATACCGCTCCCCTTCTTCAAGGTGAACGCGAGAAGAAGAGTCGACGAGGTTCAGACGACGCAATACAACAACATAGGTTTGCAGAAGGAAGAAAAGAAGGAATAGAGGCAGTTGTTCTACGCACTATGCTCTGGACGCATTACGCACAATACAACAACACATATTGGTTCAGAAATGATGGAAAGTTTAGAAGTTTGATTATTATCACTTTCAATATTTTAAGTTTGACCATTTTCGGTTCGTGAAGTACTGCCTGCAGTTCTCATAGGAAAATAATCCTCAACGAATGAAGCATATCTAGACTCCATTATTGTGTTAGTAATAATATCAGGAGTTTCTGATTTAAGTACTAAAAATCTATAGGCCGTGTTATTTTGAGCATATCCTAGAAAAATATCGACCGTTTTAGGTCCAAACTCTCTTTTTCTGCAATAGTATATTGACCTTTGCCAAACACCTCCAAGTTCGTAGAAAATTAACATTCGTTTTCTCCCCTTCCATCCCTCATATAGAGTAATCTCACTCTTTTTAGTGATTACTTTGTTTAGGACAGAAGTTGTTGTCAATATAGCTTCCCTCCACCATGCCTTAGGCATAGCAGCACTCTCTAACATGGCATTAACCAAGTCTGTTAGTGTTCGGTTTTCCTCTCAGCTACCCCATTTGATTGGGGTGAATATGGTGGTGTAAATTCATGGACTATTCCATGCTCAGAACAGAATTAGGAAAATTCATGAAAGATGTACTCTCCTCCACGATCAGACCTTAGTCTTTTTATTTTCTTCTCTAGTTGGTTCTCAACCTCGGCCTTATAAGTCTTAAAGAAGTTTAAAGCTTCATCCTTAGTTTTTAGCAAAAACACATAGCAATAGCGTGTTGCATCACCAATAAAAGTTTAAAATATATTTTACCTCCTTTTATCAACAATCCATTCATTTTTCACAAATTTGAATGGGCAAGATCTAATGGTGCCAAGTTCTTTTCGTCCTGTAATCCCTTAAAGGGTTTGCGAGGTTGTTTTACTTGCACACATGATTGACACTTTGATCCTTTGACAATTTCACATTTTAGAATTAAATCTAATCTGGACATTCTAGCAATACTATCAAAACCAATATGATAGAAACGAGAATGCCAAATATTTACCTCACATTTATTTAAACCAGTTGCAACATTCAGATTATAACAAGACTCTAAAGTACTTAGGCGGAACAATCCTCCGCTCTCATAGCCTTTACCAATTAAATTCCCGAACTTAGACATTACAATTTTATTTGACTCAAAGACTAGCTTATAACCGTCCCTGCATAGTATAAAAACACTAACATGGTTCTTGTTTATTGTAGGAGCATGCTGCACGTTCTTCCAGTGGACAATCTTCCCAGAAGTAAGCTTCAGATCCACCATGCCAACACCAAGAACAGAAGCATGCGACCCATTTTCTATTAGGACGGAGGAAGCCCCTGCTGCCTGGTAAGAGGAAAATAAGAAAATATCAGAACATACATGAACATTAGCACCAGTATCAACCCACCAATCAGTGGATTGATATGCTGAGAAAACAACAGGAGATTTACTATACCCTCTTGAAGTCGAGGCCTCGCTTGTGAGCACGTTGACAACCTTCTTCTTTGGCTGTTCACCATCTCTGCTCTTGCAGAAATGACAGTCTTTCACCATATGACCGTTTTTCGCACACACAAAGCAGGTGATGTTCCTCATATCCTTCTTCTCAGTTTTCTTCTTAAAGCTAGTTGTTTTGTTTGGTTTGTTGGATTTGTACTTCTTTGCAATAGTTTTTTTCTCTATGAAATTTGCATTGTTCTGACGAGAAGTGCTGGGTGCATCTTTTGCTCTTGCCTTTTCTTCCACATTGAGGGCATCAATGAGATCTTCAACGAAAATATCTTCCCTCTTGTGTTTCAAGCTAGTGGCAAAATCCCGCTAAGAAACAGTAAGTTTAACGACAATACCCGCAGCCACAAACTTAGGAGGCAACACATAACCCAGATGCGCAATCTCACCAACCAATAGCTGGAGATCATGAGCTTGTCCAACTATGGAGTTAGCCTCATCCATGCTAAAGTCAAAGAATTGCTGACACATGTAGAGCCCGCGACCTGCTTCTGCCTCTGCATATTTGTGCTCTAGTGCACCCCACAACTCTGTGGTGGACTTATAGTCCATATACACATCGTAGAGTTGATATGTCAGAATGGTCAGAATACAGCCAAGAGCAGTGTTGTTTGCATTATCAAACTGCATATACTAGTCAATTGTAAATGGATAATGCGGGTGGATTACCCACCATAGCCCCAAAGACATGAGCCAGAACTTGGCTCTAGTCTGCCATCTACGAAACTTCGTCTAGAAAACCTCTCAGGTTTCATAGCATCAGAAGCTCCAGCCATAGTTGTTTTGCAACAAAGTTTACAATAAGGTTTCTGGAGTGTTGAAAATGAGGGCAATATTTTAATTCCAGATTTAAATAGAAGACAGATATTGCAAAAGACTAATGATGTACAAAACAATACTAACAAAAGGAAACTCATTGTACTTCACAATATAAGCAAAAACAGAATGTAAACATGTCAATCAGTCACACGAAAGACTTACAAATGAGTTCGATGAACAATATAAGCAAAAGAGAATGTAAACATGTCCATGCACCACACGAAAGACTTAGATCAATCGATGAAGAATGAAGCGGTCGACTTCGAGGTGCGCTACCCAGAAACCTTATTGCTGCCCCCCCCGTGCAGGTCTTCACGGCAGCAACGGCTCGGAGATACCGCTCCCCTTCTTCAAGGTGCACGTTGAGAAGAAGAGTCGACGAGGTTCAGACGGCACAATACAACAACACAGGTTTGCAGAAGGAAGAAAAGAAGGAATGGAGGCAGTTGTTCTACATAGTATGCTCTGGACGTCTCTAGGCATATATATATATATATATATATAGATGTAGACTGTGAATTGACTGATTAAATATTCATTTACCCACTGGTAACTGACACACTTAACCATCCATTTACCCACTGGTAACTGCCTGTCATCATCACCCAATAAAGCCTCAAATTCAAACATTTGAATCTCATTCAGAGAGAGAGAGAGAGAGAGATGCGTGGTTCAGTAAAAATAAGGTGGACTTGATCTGCCAAGTGGCATGCCACGTCACGGCACGGTCACAAGTCACAAGTCATAAGTCACACGATTTTTCATGCGAAATTACACAAATGCGCGCACGCGCGCGTGTGTGTTTAGCCAAAGTCCTCCTCGTGCCACCCTCATCCACGTGTCACATGTTTCAGAGAGTGGCAAGGAGTACCTTATATGTAAGTCACCTCCACCTTTCCTTTTAATATGGTACTAAACCATACATGCTTTAGAATTATAGAAAATGAGCCTGACTCATATGGGCCAATTTCCAACATCATTGAGGTTGAGCATTGTAAAGGCATTGTGGTAATCTCCCTTGATTCACATGTCTAAGGAAACATGTGTAGATATCAAGATGATTATCTCTTGTGGGTAAAGTGTACAAACTCTGCAGAGTAAAAAAACTATCTAGATAGTCGTGCTCATGGTCAAGAGCGGTGCTGGGAACTCACTTGAAGTAGCTTTTATTTTTATAAAACCATTTGTGTGTGGTCGTGGAATGAAAAACTGGGGTGGAACCCTAGGGATTTGTGAAGGCCTGGTCGGGGACCAGTGGTAATTACAGGTTAGCCCGAGCATCGAGTGGATGGAGCCACTCGATGGTATAGGAGATATGATCTCCACTATTACCTTACAAATGAAATTCAGTTTATAAAACATGTTCTAAAAAATGCTAGGTCACAGGGTGTTCTACTACTTGATCTAATTCAAACTTGGCTTTATGCAAATAAAAGAACTCTGAGCCTTCCCTTGACTAGCCTTGTATCTATGATAATTTGCATTGTGTGTTGGCTCGCGAGTATGGTTGTGTACTCAGATTCATCCAATATAATCTTTCAGAGCCGCTCGACCAGGACCCTACGACTGCTCCTTGGCAGCCGAGCCAGTTGGTGGCGATGATGATGAAGCTTAGGTTGGGACCCCAGTCGCTTGCCTGTGGGCCGAGTGAATGGATCCACCACTACTTTTGCTTTCGCACTTACCCGTTACTCTGTACTCTGAACTTGTGGTGGCCTTTGTGCCCTTTTGTAAAATAATGGGTCGTACGGCCGGTTATGTAATATATTTGGCTGTGAATATGATGTATATGATTGATCCAATAATGTACATGTATGTGCTATGTATTGATCTAGTGAATGACACAGATTGACATAGTGGATTACAAATTACAAATTTGGGGTCCGACTAAGTGATACATGTATGAGTTGGTTCAAGAAAGAAGTCATCCATATGTTTGATTGCTTGAATGAAACCATCCCTTCGTACATGGTGTGATACAAATTTGTAAAATATTTTCTAGATGCTGGATCATCTCATTCACCAAAAACAATGTAACCACATGGTACAAGACTATCCCATCCCACCAACAAACAAGACTATCCCATCCCACCAACAAACACACCCCTAATATATGCATGGCATAAGTCCTTTAGTTAGCTAGCTAAGAGGTACGTACGTAGCTAGCTGCCTTATTCCGAAACCCAAAAAAAAAAACGTTCTTGTCATGCACGTGTTGAACTAAACGGGATATCACATGTATAGGGTTATACAGTTATTATCATAAGAATATCTTGTTGTAATGGAAACCTACGAATATGCGTGATATCCACAAGACCACAAGCGAACATCGATCAGAAAGCTTGAAGTTACCAACGCGCGCGCCACTAGGTTGCTTATCACTTATCGCGATCCTAGCTCTAGCTAAGCAGGATTAATTATCAAGAGTTGGACAAACAGACGTATCAAATTAAGATGCATGTCCGACTTCAATCCCACCTCGGTTCTGCCTAACGTACGTACGGGTATGGTGCTGATACCTGTTTAATCTTGTCCTCAATCTCTGATCGAAATTATCTGGCTCTGAATTCCTTTTTCTTTTGTTTGTTTTTTGCCATCTTTTTAGTTGCATGAGATAAAGAGCCTATGCTCTGCGTATGTTAACTATTTTCTACTTTCCCTGAAACTTGCTATACATATGCGCTATTCACATCAGAGATTGTTTTGTGTCCCTGAGCTGATCTTTTATTTATTTATTTATTTATCCTAGACTACAACTATTACTACTACTACTACTACGTAATGCCTTTTCTTTTCACTAGCTAATTAAGGGATGCTTCCGGATGTCTGTCTGTCATGCCATTGCGGCGATGCCCCGATTAACCAAATGAAAAGGCAGATACCGATCCAATCAACACGTAATTTAGTAATCACCCGTTCTCTTTAGATGTCGTTTTAGAACGTGTCCAATCAACCTTTTAAATTTGTTTTATACGAATAATAGTTAAAATTGTGTACTAGAGACCGTCGATATCCAAAATGACAACCAAAACGATAAGTAAAATAAACTTCGGACCACTGTGGACAATCTAATCGCCAACAAAATATAGTCTACTGCTAACAGATCGACACTGAAGAGTAAACAGCAAAAAATACATGGGCTTTATTGATTGGAGAGTAAACTAATGCCACCGTGCATCTCTAAGCTACTATAGGCGTTACATACATACAGCAGAACATGCATCCGATTTCTCCAATCATGCATCGATCAGCAGATAGCTAGTCCACACTCGCTAATCCTACCAACCAACGACACGAATTAACACGAACTTAATTTAAAGAACACCCAACACGCGTACACGACGCCGTACACCACACGTACGAGACATACATATGGTCAGCTGATTAAATGCAGTGCATTATAGCTAGGCGTGCATTCAGCTGGAGGATGTGTCTCCTGCAGTACCGTGATGCCACGCGGTACAGATACGTACATAGTACTACCAATTAACCGATCGGTCGAGCAGCAGCAGCAGCAGCAGCTAATTAGGTCAGTCTCTCATGTGCACGGTAGATAGAGATTGCCCTTCCTTTCACGCTACCTCCACGGCCGTCCTCATCTCGGTCGGTGGCGCCGTCTCCTCGGGTGGCAGCGTGATGTCGATGACGACGCTCTTGCCGACGTCGTTGCTCACTACCTCCCCGTCGGCGTCCATGGTCGCCGCGACGTGCCCCGCCGCCTGCTGCAGCTGGTGGCCCTTCTCGTCCTTGACCTGGATCTCCGACACCGCGCCGTTCTTGGGGTTCTTGTAGACGAAGTAGAGCACCATCTGGGCCAGACCGAACAGCAAGCCCAGCACGTTCGGCATCTGCACAGTTTTACCATTAATTTGTTGTTAGCTAGCTAGCTAGTAGTGGACGAGTTATGCTTAATTTACATATGGCAATATTGCCGGGTTTTAAATTAGCCTTCAAAATATATAATAAGCATCTGCATGCGATTAATCTTTAACCGGCCTTTTGGTACGTATCACTTTGCTTTTGCAAAGGCTGTGTATATGTAGTGTATGTAGCTTATGGTGGAGTAGTATCATCTTTTTGTTAGGTTGTAGCCAGAAAACAGCTGGCGCGTGGGTGGTGACACAAGCGAAACACACTTGTTTCACTATGCATGATTACGTAAAAAGTTCGTATATAAAACGAATTAACCGCACCTTAAGGTGGCGAGCTAGCTTGCAGCGCGTGCCTGCTTGAAAAGATAGAAAAATTGCGAGACTGAAAATAGAAGAAGAAGAAAGGGAACATACCGCGACGAAGATATCTTTCATGAGGAAGCCGTAGAAGAACCAGACGATGGCGCTGATGGTCAGGAAGAAGGAGAGCCAGAACGGCATGAACTCAACGCTCTTGGTCCTGATCACTTGCCTCTGCAAAATAGAAGAGCATACACACACACACATATATACAGTTTATCAAAACTAGTAATGCACATGCATATGTTCTTAATAATTAGCTAGTCAATAGCTAAGTAAGCTAGTGACGTCTGGTGTCATGATTCTGAGTTAAACAGAGCAGCTAGCTAGAGTAGCACTTACGATGATGGTGAGAGGGGCGACGAACACGGCGAGGGCGAAGGAGGCGCCGATGCCGCCGGCGATGGCCACGCGGCGCTCGCCCTTCATGTAGAGCTGCAGGAAGGCGACCATGGCCCCGTAGAGCGCCACGTTCATCGTGGACACCAATTTCACGGTGAAAGCCTGGCAAAAAACGATGCGCAGAAATCCGCATCAGTGTGCCTGCTGGCTAGCCCTGCTACTGCGAATGCTCAAGGCCTGCAATTTATTTTGCAGACAACAAAATTGCTAAATAAATCTGCATTAATCAGTAGTATTACCATGGCTTGTTTTGGCGCGTAGACGAGGTAGATGGCGAGGTAGATGGACTCGATGACGCATCCGATCGCGTTGATGGAGAGGAGGAGGGCGTCCATGGTGAGCAGCGCGTAGTAGAGCCACAGCATTGCGCTGAGGAGCGCCACCACGTACGGCACCGACTGGAACGACTCCGTCGACTTCTTCTTGCACACCCGGTAAAATGTCGGCCTATATATATATACACACATACACGCACGTATTAGCACCGATATTAGCACGCATGCAGCATGTACATATCACGAGAAGAGAAATTAAGCCGTGCACTGTTCACTACTCACACTGGTGCAAGGATGACCAGGAATGACAAGATGTTGCCTGGAAAAGCACAAGAAGATCAAGTTAGTTGATGTGGTAGCTACTACCCTTTGCAGCTAATAAGCATGTCTCCATGCATGCATATGCACACACACTGGTTGTGGAGAACAGTACTGACACTGCCTGCATGCTGCTTCCTATGGTATATTGTGAAATATTTGATTTGTGACCATGCATGCATGTAGTACATGTGGTATACCTAGGATTCCCACAGCAAATACCAACGGGTGCTCAACTGTCGTAGCCATCTTGGAGCTAGCTAGGGTACTTAATCTGAGATTGATCCCCTGCTCTATAAACAAAGACTGCCTAGCTAGAGCAAGGAGATATATATCCCTCTTGGTCTTGGGAGCTAAACCTGTGTTGCTTCTGGTCGCTACCACTTGACACCCCTTGGTATTTATAGGGCTGGGAAAAGGAGGCAAAGCCCCTGGTAAATTATTACTCGGATCAACCGAAGAAGAGAAGAGGAGAGTTCATTGCCTGCTGAGCACCTTTGCTGCCTTGTGTATACGTGTGGCCCGGCGCACTTGAACCCCCTAATCCTATTCGTGTCCTTGGCTAGCTTATGTGTCATCCATCCATGACTTGTCGCGTTAAGGAAGACAGTTCGATTGACACATGGATATTTACCTATTTACATGTGTCGATAATCTCATCCCGCGCATGGTATTAAGTACGTATTGAGCTAGCTAGCTACCTGGTTGACATGAGTGTGCTGGTCTCTTATGAATCGATCTAAACATCTCACGTTTCAATTTTGAGATAATTTTATATGAGAAACATGACTTTACATGTAGAATAATCAGGGTTTTTTTAATCGGCCGATTATCGGTAATACCGGCTCTGCCGGACCCCCCCCCCCAGATTGAGAATCAAATCAGTTCTGAAATTTAAGATTCGAATGAATTTTGTCCATTTTTTTTAAAAAATTTGCTTGAATTTTATTCAGTTGATGAATGTGTGAAGTAATACAAGTCCATCTGAATCTTGCTACCATGCTAACTAGCCCAGGTGATAATTTTTGTTCGAATTTGATTTTTTTTTATTTAAAAAATTCAAATCCTTTTTTTTTGAAAATTTTGGCCGAAAATGGCCGAAAATTTCCGGTTTTCTGTTCTACCGGCCATATCGGGACCCCCGGTAATTTTTTTTTCCCCGAAACGAAAAACCTGGAGAATAAGTACCTAGTGAACTGCATGTTTTGCTCCAATATTGCCCAATTTCGTAGTATAGGTATAGTATTGAATCTTTTTATGTATGTAGCAACTAGACAATAATACTGCCACTGATAAACCCTTAACCAACAAAGTAGTATTCTTACCGCCCAATTAGCAGCTACGCATATACCTTTATGTCTTTTTTTGACGAACTAATTAATTACTACTAGTAAGTAAGGTTCTAAAATCAAATCCCAGTAATAGTTTAATTATGACCAAGGAATCCAGTCTTCCATCCATTTATCTGTCGCACTTGCTGCAAACATATCATGTTTACAAAAAGTGCTTTCATTTTCTGTAAGAACACTATTGCGACCAAAAGTTTAAGGGTTTGGCATGCATCCACAGACGATGCATGCAAATCCCATATCTAAACGTTGGAAGCTCTCATTGGCGGAAAATCGGTTTGGAAAGCGGCTATAAGTTGTAGACAAAGATGCAATCATGCAGGTAAAATAACCAACTAATCCTTCGACTTTTTTATATTACCAAAGCGTAGTGTAAAATCCGTACCTGCAACTACCTGTAGTGGTGTTGCTTTGGACCATTTGTGAAAGCTAGTGTGCTACGTACGACCATGCAATGCAAGATAAGCTAGGTCGCCGTCAAAAAACGCGGCAAGCAAGCGCGGGAGCATGCAAGGCGGTAACGCGTCGATCGTTAGGCCGCGCGCGATCGGTGCCGTCCACTTGGGTAGCCTATATTAGGCTTGGGACGATCTCCGCCGTAGACGTGCACACCTTCACTCAGGTTAATTATGTTGTCATCTTATAGTAACATCTGTAATAAAGAGAGAGAGAGAGAGAGAGAGAGAGTGATCGATGGACAGGACGGTCCCGGTCCCCTTCGATTAAAAAACAGTAGTGTGTATATATATACACCCAAAGCGAGTTCTACGAAATTTTTTATTATTAAAAACCATCCTTTTATAGTAAAATTTGTGTACAAACATCTTTTATATATGAAAATGTTATATAACACAAAAAAGACTCCAATGGAATTTTTTTAAAGCAAGTCACATCGGAGTATAATATTATGATTGGTATTTAAGTATACTAGAAGTGATAAAGAAGTATAATATCTTCGTTTAAGTGGTATAATATAAATATGAGTACGAAATGGGTATATATATATGTGTGTGTGTGTGTTTGTATGAGACGATATTTGTGACAATATAAATAGAGTAAATGGGTATATATATATATATATATATATATATATATATATATATATATATATATATATATATATGTGTGTGTGTGTGTGTGTGTGTGTGTGTGTTTGTATGAGACGATATTTGTGACCATGACCAAGCTAATTAAACTAAGCTGGCTAGTGATCTCGACACTTTGCATGAGAAGGGCAAGCCATTGGTTGGTTAAAGTTTTTAACGAGATATGAACATGACGTTGGCAAAGTGTCTCACTGGGTATTTTTGAAGAAGTTTTTAATGATGCATGGGCATGCCATTGGCAAAGTGTCCAAGGAGGAGTGTTACATGTTGACCCGTTTTTGAGACCCGATTATGTGTGAATACTTTACCTAAACAAACGTCCATTAGGGGGTTGTGGGTCCACAAGACCTATTAGTTAGTTATTTAGTCCAATATTGCTTATTTATGTTTGAAGGGAGACCCCCTCCTCTTATATAAAGGGGGACATGGGGCTCTCATTGTACACACAAGAATACAGATAAAGAAATCAATAAAGAGAGAAAACAAACTATATCTTTGTGTTCTTATCTATTGTTTACTATTTGATAGTTAAGAGGTTCCTTCGTTGGCAACACGAAGTCGAATATACAACATATATGAGATATTTGTGACCATGACTAAGCTAATTAAGCTAAGTTGGCTAGTGCTCCCACACATGGATTAATCGATGACCATGTTTCACTGGTCATAGATATGGGGATATCAAATTAATAATATGAGCATATGTTAGAGAACATAGTATTGGATTGACCCACCATGTGACACAATTGAGATTGTTATGATTTATGTGTCATCAGTTGATCTCAAGCAATGATGATGTATAATATTTGGACTTGAGATCAACATGGTTTTCGTACATGTGTAATAATCACTTAGGGGTTGCCAAACGCTACTCCGTAATTGGGTAGTTATAAAGGTTGCTTTCGGGTATGCTATAAAATATATGGAGGGATATGACTGGTCAGATATGTGATTTGCCTCACCTAACATAATTGGAGAGATATCTCTGGGCCATTCGATATGGTGGGACAAAGAAAGTGCATGAACATGCCACTGGTGGTCGAGGAGTCGACCACACAAAGTTATCCGTCGCTAGATCGAGAAAGTATTGAACAATCCATGGATGACAAATATCACACTTGAAGTTCAACTAGATATCGTGAGGCAAAAGGAGAATACGAAAGCAGATCATTTTGTCCGACTAGATACGAACATGTCATATGGAGATACAGACTGGTTGTGAGCTGGTCGTACATGATCACTAACTAGTCAGCGAACTGGTTGTAAGTTGTTACGAACTGGTCGTGACTAAATATGAACTGATCATAGGAGATACGAGCTGGCAGTGAGTGATAAGGACCTGGTTGCAGATCATATTGCATAAAGTTCGTCCGATATAATATTTATGTGTATTCGAAAATCGTTATGTCCTGCTAGGAACCACTAACGACTTGTAGTTGGAAAGAAGTTTTAGAGTCTCAACCGATTACGCATGAACCTACATGTCACACACTTAACGGGTTGGAACAAATGAGTTCAGATGGGATCCGTCCGTTATGGGCTCTTTATAAGGGGTGCATGGCCCTGTTGGGACGTAAGAGAGTCGCACCATCATAACCCTAGCCACCATATCCCCGAAGGCACTATCGTGAGCGCTAGTGCTAGCACACCAGCGTACAACATTCCATCCCTGGACACGTGGATACTGTAGAGACGCTACTGTAATTGTTGTTGCGCTGACCAAGGACGCTCCACGACCTACACAAGGAACATGATTGGTTGCTGGAGCAGACGATCGGTGTCAAGGACGTTGGAGGATTCAATACAACTACTACATCGACGTGTTCGACGTTGGACTAGGCTGCTCCAACTCTTCTTTTGCTGCACTGCGCGTCTAGTGCTAACCATCTATGATATCATACTTGCATGGCTTCCTGATTTACGTGCAAGATTTTTGAAATTGTGTGCTAATGCAGCCAACCTGTATCCCTTAAAAACATCATTCTATAGAGTGGCAAATACCGAATGGTCCCACAGAGAGGGATTTGTCCGTTTGTCGGAACGTGTGACACGTTTGCATGCAGTTAGCGATTTTGTATTGTAACACCCCGGCTCAACACGGAGCCTGGAATGCCACTAAACTACACTAACTAACAATTTTAACAACAATTAACAATAAATTACAGCAACATCTCAACGATAAAACCCCCCACGAGTCACATTAAAGGTGTGTTTGGTTCAGTGAATCAGGACATACATGTACGGGATGAACCTGAATATGCCCCATCCCTGTGTTTGGTTGAGTGAACCGAACCAACTCGTCCTGGATAGGGTCATACAGATTCTCAGAATGGTTTCATAAAAATGGGCAAACCATGCGGTACAAGGATGAGCGTGTCCCCTCTGTTACCTCTCTCCCTCTGTGTATACATCACTGGCCGGTGGGCCATGTCAATTAGTGTATAGTTAAAATAATTAATTTAGTTAAATACACATTTTGTAATCAAGGTAAATTTAATAAATGTGCTAACATTTTAATAATTAATTGTGCTAATACTCCTTTGTGTGTACAACTCATTCAACTTCATCCCCTCAAACCAAACACCATCTGGTTCCGTCCCATTCATGCAACCAGACAAAGTCTTGAATTATCTCATCCCTCTAACCAAACACACAAGCTGTAACATACCATCCATGATCATCCCTTCCATCCTCTACCATTCCATCTCATTCACCCTAGTTCACCCAACGAATTGAAACACACCCTAAAACAAGCATGGTGATATGGCAATCATAGATAATTAATCTGTAGGAAGCATAGCAAGAAGAATAATCCAAGATCAATGCAAAACCAATCAAATTAAGTATATTGAATGAATAATCAACTCCATCCTATCATCTAAAGCTATTCAATGCTATCAAGTCCTAAAGATAGATCTTCACACCATAATAAAGTTTCACATGTCCATGAATCAAGTATCTGAGTGTATGTTGTGGTTTCAAGTGCACTAGCCCTTCCCAAGTGAAACGTCGTCAGTGGTCACTAAAAATAATAGTAGAGCAAGAGTGAGTTCACAACTCAGCAAGCACAATAATAAACAATGATTAATCAACCATAAACAAAATCATCATCAATTTCAACTATTTACTCCTCTTTCTTCTCATACACAATTATCAATTTTCCTTTTCATTAAATGCAATATATCTCTACACTACATGTCCATATGCTCATTTCATCGCGTATACCGGTATAGCATGAGTGCATACTCGCGACAATGTTCACTCTTTCATCAAGCCCATACTCAAAGGATCGGGGACCTCTCTACTCCCGTGGAGACTCTACCAATGATGTAGATATGTGATCACCATGATCACCTTCTCTTTATGTAATGATGCCTATGAATGCGCGCACTATTTAACATAAGTTCATCAATATTTCCATTATCCAACATTTATGACTTCAACAACACGAGTAATATCATATCCATTCACATTGCTTGCAATTAAACAAGATAAAAGCATAAATATATAATGGTAATGAGTGATAAAGAATACAACGATCAACCATTGATCACTGTCTGCTATGCACTTGTCTCTTTATCCCCTTAGAGCTGGATAGCGAGGTGGCGGTAAGGCACTAGAGGCCACACTCCCTGAACAAATAATTTTAAAAAATCTCAAAATCACATCATCACAGTACCAAAATATTACACTAATCGCCATCACATGTCTATGCCAAGATGACACAACTAACTCAATTCTACCGGATGCACTACCTGCTGTCCTAGAAGTAAAAAGGCTCTAATTTATTCACCCGAACTCAAAATCTATCAAACCAATACTTTCTGGAACCCTGATGAAATTGCATAAAACCTCCTAGTAATGAAAAATTCTGATTCTACCATTTTCTTCCTCGTTTCCTTCATCGAAGATTGCTAGAATCTGATAGGACAGACAATTCACAAATTCATATCTTTATTTAAAAAACTTGAAAAAGATATGAACGATAACAGTTCTGGAAACTGTTCAAAATTTTCTAGATTATTCAAGTTATCACCAAAATTTAATTATTTCATTTACTAGGTCAAAACAGCCCATCTACACGATCTCTACCAACGACGTCTGATTTTTGGTGAGCTACCTTCCCAAAGTCGAAACGTTTTGCTCACTACTCATATTCTAATGATCTGACCTTTATGGAAATATAACAAAATTATCTACATCTTTTATAACTGGATGAAACTCTAAATACAAGCCTAAATACTTCTAATTACCCCTACAAGATTCTGCGTCGAAACTCGATGAACTAGGGCATGCTGAATACTAATCTTCTCTTGGACAAAATGATCTACGAAATGTACAACGACTTATCCAAGGTAATTCTAGGGATGTTAGAAGTTAGCCTCGAAGAATACGAAGGATCACAAAAACCCCATGAATTTTCCTTTCTTCCTCCTTGTTGGCCACTTCCTGGTCTTTGCAGCACAACAATAGCAGGGGCGTGAAAGGGAAGGCAGATGGCCAGGGCACCAAGGGCTGGCCGATGCTAGGTAGGGGTGAGGCGATGCTGTGATGGCAGGGTAGGGGTGGCGTACATACAAGGCTAGAGCCAACTTGCCTTCTCGGCTTGCCTTTATAGGCTCAACACCGTGACCGAATCGGCCAAAAGTTGGGCTGGCCCAACTTGTTTAATTGGGCTTACGTACTCATGTTAAAGTTATGGTGTGTTTAGTTGCTTGTACCAAGTGGTACATGTAAGAGTTGGTTCAAGAAAGAACTCATCCATATGTTTGATTGCTTGAATGGAACCATCCCTTCGTACATGGTGTGATACAAATTTATGGAATATTCTCTAGATGCTGAACCATCTCATTCACCAAAAACAATGAGACCACATAATACAAGACCATCTCATCCCACCAACCAAACACACCCTTAACATTTGCATGGCATAGGTCCTTTAATTAGCTAGCTAAAAACGAAAGATCAACATGAGGTATGTAGCTAGTGATTTTTTTAAATAATAATATTTTTAAAAACTTACAAAACTAAATAGTTACCCCCAAAATTACAAAACTAGGTCCCTATCGCCAGTTCATTTGGTGACAGGCTCCTATCGCCGGCTCAACTGGTGACAGGCTCCAACTCACTGTCTCCAGCTCAACTGGCAATAGAAAGTGAACAGTGTTCCTATCATCGGTTGAACTGGCGATAGGAAATCGCGTGATCCTATCACCGGATGAACTGGTGATAGGGATCCATCTATAAAAACCCCAAAAAATCAGTACAAATGTCATTTTAATTCCAAAAAAATAGAAGAGAGAGAATGAGAGGGAGAGAAGAAATGCAACGAAGCCCTGCCAGTTCGTGGCGGTGGAAAGAGAGACTGAGCATATGATCGAGTGGGCCATCTTATAGGTACAAGTTTTTGCAACTTTGTACATTATGTCAAAACCTTGTCGGTTAGTAAACAAAAATAGCGACATAAAATTCAATAGATTAGATGATTTTAGTCAAATTATGTAGTACATCATTTGAGCTGTGTATAGTCTAGTTCATCGTGCACATATTATGAATGTTCCAGCACTCAAACTGTAACACCCTGACTATAAGGAAGTCAAGATGTCACCTACAATCACTAGTCTTTAGGAAATTCACAACAATAAGTATTACTAGAATTGGCGTACCACAAGGATATACGTGAACAAGAAATCATCAACAGTTTAATCAACGGATTGGAAATAAACATTTCAAGGAGAGATGGTAAATACGGCCATGATGGCTTATTACAATTCAACGCAGGGTATAAACAGAAGACAATAGTAAGTTCTCAAATGTTTTGAATTATAGTAGTGAGTGCATCGTGTTGATCTACCCTCCATGAAACCGTTCTTCCTTGTCATTTACCTAAATAAAACAACAAAGCAAGAATGAGCCAAAGACTCAACAAGTACTTGAAAGTAACAATCAACATCCAATGAACCATATACATTATCACAGTTGAACATTTATTGGATACAATTCTTATGACTCTACCAGATGTAGATATGTGATCACCATGATCACCTTCTCTTTATGTAATGATGCATGAATGCGCACTATTTAACATAAGTTCATCAATATTTCCATTATCAACATTTATGACTTCAACAACACGAGTAATATCATACCCATTCACATTGCTTGCAATTAAACAAGATAAAGCATAAATATATAATGGTAATGAGTGATAAAGAATACAACGATCAACCATTGATCATGCGCTATGCACTTGTCTCTTTATCCTTAGAACGGATAGCGAGGTGGCGTAAGGCACTAGAGGCCACATCTAACAAATAATTTTAAAAATCTCAAAATCACATCATCACGTGCAAAATATTACACTAATCGCCATCACATGTCTATGCCAAGATGACACAACTAACTCAATTCCTAGGATACTACTTGTCCCAGAAGTAAAAGGCTCTAATTTATTCAAGAACTCAAAATCTATCAAACCAATACTTTGAACCCAGTGAAATTGCATAAAACCTCCTAGTAATGAAAACTCGATTCTACCATTTTCCCTCGTTCCTTCATGAAGATTGCTAGAATCGATGATGACAATTCACAAATTCATATCTTTATTTAAAAACTTGAAAAAGATATGACGATACTGATTCGAGCTGTCAAAATTTTCTAGATTATTCAAGTTATCACAAAATTTAATTATTTCATTTACTAGGTCAAAACACCATCTACGATCTCTACCACGACGTGATTTTGGTGAGCTACCTTCCCAAAGTCGAAACGTTTTGCTCTACTCATATTCTAATGATCGACCTTTATGGAAATATAACAAAATTATCTACATCTTTTATACTGGATGAAACTCTAAATACAAGCCTAAATACTTCTAATTACCCTACAAGATTCGTAAACTCGATGAACTAGGGCATCTTGAATACTAATCTTCTCTTGGACAAAATGATCTTGAAATGTACAACGACTTATCCAAGGTAATTCTAGGGATGTTAGAGTTAGCCTCGAAGAATCTGAAGGATCACAAAACCCCATGAATTTTCCTTTCTTCCTCCTTGTTGGCCACTTCACGGTCTTTGCGGACAACAATAGCGAGGGCATGAAAGGGAAGGCGATGGCCAGGCACCAAGGGTGCGATGCTAGGTAGGGGTGAGGCGATCTTTGTGATGGCAGTAGGGTGGCGTACATACAAGGCTAGAGCCAACTTGCCTTCCGCTTGCCTTTATAGGCTCAACACGTGACCAGAATCGCCAAAGTTGGGTGGCAATTGTTTAATTAGCTACGACTCATGTTAAAGTTATGGTGTGTTTAGTTGCTTGTACCAAGTGGTACATGTAAGAGTTAGTTCAAGAAAGAACTCATCCATATGTTTGATTGCTTGAATGGAACCATCCTTCTACATGGTGTGATACAAATTTATGGAATATTCTCTAGATTGTGAACCATCTCATTCACCAAAAACAATGAGACCACATAATACAAGACCATCTCATCCACCAACCAAACACACAAAGCGATTTAGGATAAATCTGCAGAAATAGGAAGACGCCTATTACAAATCTGTAAAAAATGTAGAGTAGCTAAGTAGGGTAGGTAGAGTATAATCAAAATAATCTCAGCTTTATTTAGCTTCCCATTTATGCGCGGTAATTATATTGTTAATACCAAATATTAATTTTAAACTAGAAAAATAGCATGACACATAGGAATATAGGGTACGTATAACTGAACGATAAAATTATGAACTTTGTTTATTGTTTTTATTTGCACACGGTTAATATTTTAAAATATGTTGAATTGGAAGACCCTATTCACTACACCATGGCATAGTATTAAGGGCAATAATCTGCCGGGAAAGAATTGGATGAGAGGCAAATTATGTGCCGGAAATGTTGAAAATATTACAGGTCCTATTATCTGCCGGCAATAACTATTATGTAGAACAACTTATCTGCCGGGTATATTTTTATTTTAGCTACAACATATCTGCCCTAGAAAAAGTAAACTAGGTCAACATAACTGCCGGGAAAAATATTGGGCACGAGGTGAAAAAAGTAGTTATGTAAACTAGGTCAACATAACCGTTGGGAAAAATATCTGAACAAAATAGTAGCGCCAAATAAAAACGTATCTGACGTTGGCTAAATGAAAAAAGCAGCGTCAAATGAAATGTATCTACTGGCAAACGAAAAAAACAGAGCCAAATGAAAAGTATCTGCCGGCAAACCCCTAATCTCTCTCTCTCTCTCTCTCTCTCTCTCTCTCTCTCTCTTCTTACCCACTCGGCGCCGCCTCTCTCCCTTATCCTCTCCCTCGCCTCCCCCTCTCCTGGCGACTCCTTCGCGCCTCTACCTCTCCCTCCGAGATCTCCGCCGCCATCGCCTCCAGCCGCTGCTCCGCCTCCGGCTCCGCTCCCAGCGCCTCCTCCGCCACTCCGCCGACCTATTCCCCGCCTCCTTCTTCACCCGACGCGGCCGAAGGCCAGGCACCGCCTGCGTCACCTCTGCTGCCTCAGTCGGTCGCTCCGCTCCCCGGATTCGGATCCAGTGCCTCCTCCCGCTCCGACCTCTCTCCGCTCCACTCGGTGCGGCCCGCTACTATCCCTGGTGTCATGGGCTGCTCCTCCCGGCTCGCCGCCGCCTCTGCCCTCGGCTTGGCCCGGTCCGGCCCGGATCTGGTCTTCCCTCGGTGGATCCGGTACCTTACCCCGGCTCGGCCCAAAGCTCAGTACGCCGCCTCCTGGCTCGGCTCCCTACGCCGCCGCCGGCCGTTCTTGCTCGTGCGGCCGAATGGCCTGTGCGTTGCCTCCACCGACTCGGCCCGGCTCACCCCAGCGCCTCCTCCCTTCGGTCGGCCCTCACGGCGCCACCGGTCCGCCGCGCTCTCCTCCCTCACCCTAGACCCTACTGAAGCTATACCTCTTCCCCCACCCCTCATCCCATCAAGAGGTAATCCCAGCTACACCTCAGTATGCACTACACGTATACACATCATTCACACATATCACCAGATCTCAGTAGAATCAACAGGTAGCCCTTAATACTATGCACACCATGCACATCACCCACACAACCACCAGATCGCAATAGCTTCAGTAGGTATCCCTCAATTCATTCCATTCCAGAGCAGTAGGGTTAGGGAGTAGTATCCGACAAACCAATCCATCCCTAGGATGATGTTCACAGTTTGGGATTCTAGCACTAGGAGGTTTGCTAGGAATATAAAATTTTCCAAAGTAATCTCTACTTTGGGACTCACTGAGGTAGCAAATAAGGATCCCCTTGGGAACTAAATACCACGGGTTTCTTTAACTTATAGGTTGGTATCTTAAGTCTTTCAACAAACTTTCTTGAAACAAGATAACGCGAAGCTCCAGAATCGAACAAAACTTATGCGGGTACTGAATTAACAGAGAACATACCCATTAGCACTCCGGTGGCTACCTGAGCTTCCTCGGCTGTGACAAGGTTCACACAGCCGTGGTTTGGTGTCAGGGTAGACCTTGATGCCTGCGAATTCTGACGACTCTTGCTTTGATTTGGCACTTGGCCTTGAGTTGGTGGAGCTCATGGGTTGAACTTGCGCGGGGTTCTGGCATTGAGGGCACCGGTTGGCGAAGTGTCTCTTCTCTCTGCAGTGAAAGCAGTGAAGATGAGCTATCGGGTTCACCACTGCAGGCTGTCCGGCGGGGTGAATTGTGTGGAATCCATTCCCATTGGGATGCGGGGCTGGAGGTGAATTGTACAGACGATCTGAACGATGAGCTGCAATGGAAGGTTGCCTTCTGGGGAAAGTTACCTTGTGGCTTCTAGAATGACATCTTCCTTTTGCGGCTAGCTTCGGTCGTCCGCTTCTCATTCTTCAATATAAGGGCTTTGTTGACGAGCTGGTGAAAGCTTGGGAAATCCTGAATGATCAGCTGACCTCTCATGTCCTCACGCATCCCTTCCAGGAAGTGGTCGATCTTTTCCTCTTCATCGGTGACATCACTAGGAGTGTAGTGGGCGAGCTGGTTGAACTTAATGAGGTACTCATTAACTAACATGTATCTCTGCTTGAAAGCTCTGAATTCATTCTTTTTCAACCTCATGGTACCAGCGAGCAGAAAGTTGGTTCTGAATGCAGTCTTGAATTCAGCCCAAGGAATTGACTGCCTCATAGGTGCAATCTCGTCTAGCTACACCTCGGCAATTTCTTCTGTGACGACGGGGTCTTGCTGATTCTCAGCCTCAAGTGCTACTGCTTCTTCCTCTTCTTCTGCTGATTCTTCATCGGCTACAGGGCTTTCACCACCTCGAGCAATGAGGTAGTTCTCTTACCAAGCAGCGGCGGATCCTTTCAGTTGATGGGTGGCAAAGTCCACCTTATCTTCCTCTGAGCATCGGGCGAGATGAAGCTTCTTCTCAGTATCTCTGAGCCAATCCTCAGCTTCCAGTGGTTCATTTGCTGCAGCGAAGGTGGGGTGTCTTGTCCTGAGGAAGTCTGCCAACTTCGAATGGTGGTCGACCGGTCTTGATTGCTGACTGGCAAGCAAGGCTTGGAGGATCTACGTCAGCTAAAACATGACTTGCACCATTGATGGGTTTGCTGGCGGTAGGGGAGGTAGATCTTGACCACGACCACGGCCAAGGCCACAGCCTCTTCCTCGGCCTGCTGCAAAGGCACCACGTATTGGGGCGGCTGCTCACTTTGGTCCCATCTGAAGAAACAACTCAGCTTAGAACAAGAGGAGATATATGAAGGTTTACTAGCCCTCTAGAGCACACAGAGAAGAACTTGAACCAAATGAGGAAAAACAAAATAAGTACAATACAAAGCCTAAGATGGCTACATTAGATTAAGGGGGTTGGGCGTTACATGGCTTACAAGCATAACATATAGGCTATGCTAAGCCACGACACAGAATACAAACCACAATGCCAACAAAAGAAAGAAAACGGGGAGTGCTTGCAACCAAAAAGACTGCCTAGCAAGCACTTCTAACTAACCTAGTATAGCTTGATTACCTCCATCGGGTGTTGACCACCACAAGCGGTGCAGTTGCCCGGGGAGTGGGAGCGAGAACGACTGCGATTGAGAGAGAAAGTCCCACAGTCCAGACGATGGGGTAGCCATCTACAGATTTTGAAACAAGAGAAGGTCGGTAAACTCAATAAAAGTAAAGGTAAGTTTAGAACTAAGAGTGATGAGTAAAAGCAAATAAGTACGCTATATTTTGGGCAAAGCTTTTCTTAGTGTTTGCAAATAAGACTCAAGTCCTTAGGCACGCCTAGTCTAACTAAGACTCCTACAGTCGTATGCTCTGATACCAGCGCTGTCAGATCCGGATTTCATAAATCCAAATCCTCTATGAAAATAATGTGCTATTCCCTGGATCAGTAGATAGCACTCATAGATACATTACTAGGTACAACGACCTAGGAAAAATCCACACCATGGGCTAGGTGAGTCCGACACAACAATCATCCCACCCACAAAGTTTTATAAATAGAACTAACTCTTGTAAGTTCCCATGCCTGCCTTTGACCGTGGGCACAGCTGTTCGAATAGTTTATACTCTGCATAGGTTGTACATCTTTACCTATAAGAGGTAATCGTCTTAATATGTACACACGTTTCCTTAGACATGTGAATCAAGAGGAGATTACCACAGTACCTTTACAATGCCTCCCCCAGTATTGGTTACATCAGCTAAGGTTTCACTTGAGAAGGGTTACACCTCCACACTTGTGTCAACCCTTAACCAGACCCCTCTTGCGCCTTCACGACTTATGCCCACACAGATCCGTAAGTTGTGCACCCCCACCCGTAACCACGAAGGTCCACGGTGTAGCAGGTCATCTACCTAGTGCAACCCGTACTAAGGGATACAAATTATTTAATCAGGTCAACACCATTATAGACTTGTGGTTGTACTATTTTACATTGAGGTCATCATAGGATTAAGTCCTTATGGTTATCTGGGCGGTTCATACCACATACCTCATTTCACATACCAACATTCCTTGGGCTACATCAGCACCGCCTCCATCATACCATCCACCCAGATGTAGTAATAGCAAGTTATTTAGGGTTTTTGTGAAACACACAAATTAAATTGCCTCAACGTTCTAGTCATTTACCCACAATGACTGCCCAAAACAAGTTTATAATTTTAAAAATGATGGTTGGGGTAACTAAATACCCCGGTATTTAAGCAAGACTAACATATCGTTAAGTACAACCTATAGCTAGTATAGTTACCACATAATTACTAGGGTGACAAGGATAAGTATTTCAATTGCCACTACTACAAAACAGGCCATAGAAGACGCCTCATCACAGACGGTTCTTTGAAATCGTCTATGATAAAATAATCACAGACGGTTCCAAGACGAACCGTCTGTGATATGTAACTATCACAGACGGTTCTAGAGAACCGTCTGTGATATGTAGATATCACAGACGGTTCGTGGTTAGAACCGTCTGTGAAGTATCACAGACGGTTCTAACCACGATCCATCTATGATACCGAGAATATCACAGACGGTTCATGGTTAGAACCATCTGTGATACTTCACAGACGGTTCTAATCACGAACCGTTTGTGATACTGAGAATATCACAGAGGATTGGCTGCCGCGGCAGAGGATTGGCTACCCAAACCCTACCACGGTAGAGCATTGGCTGCCCAAACCCTACCACGGCAGAGGATTGGCTGCTCAAACCCTACCATGACAGAGTATTGGTTGCCATGGTAAATCAGAGAGTAAGGAAAATTCCAAACCATGGTAAATTCGAAGAGTAAGGAAAATTCCAAACCATGGTAAAACCCTAAAATCACAGACGGTTTTATACAAAAATCGTATGTGATGAGATGGTAAAACCCTAAAATCACAGACGATTTTATACAAAAACCGTCTGTGATGAGTCTCTCATCACAGACAGTTTTTGTATAAAACCGTCTGTGATACTTGGACGGGAAAACGAAAATTTGCACTTAATGGGTGGGCTGCCGAAAATCTCTCTATATTAACAGAGTCCTCCATCTCCTCCTTTGCCATCTCCATCTCCTCCTCTGTCATCTTCGTCTCGCCCTGACCTTGCGCTCCGGCCTCCCCCGAGCTCGTCACCCGCGGCCTCCTCCACCTCGCGCCAGCCTCGTCATCGCCGGCCTCCCACGACCTCGTCAACCCCGGCCTCCTCTACTTCGTCTCCCCGTCCTCCCCTGAGTTCGCCGTCCGCGGCCTCCTCCACCTCGCCCTGGCCTCATCGTCGCCGGCCTCCCATGACCTCGTCACCCCAGCCTCCCACGACTTCACTCTCTCTACTCCCCCCTTTGGCTCTGTGATGTGGATTACTACTGTGATGTGTTAGTGCTATGTGAATGGATTGAGTTGATGCTACTGTGATGTGGGTGATGCATGTCGTGTTGTTTTTAGTACTCTGTGAATGGATTGAGTTGATGCTACTGTGATGCTGTGGCTATTGTGGGAAAGCTAGCGAAAAGTTCAATCCTAAAATCCATATCAGATTCATTCGCGAGGCTCGGGAGGCTCCAGACGAAGTGAAAATCCGTTTTTTTTTGCCATAGAAAAAACTATCACAGACGGTTCTATTCACGAACCGTCTGTGAAAATAGACTATCACAGACGGTTCTATTCACGAACCGTCTGTGATAGTCGCTATCCTGCACGGTTCGTGAATAGAACCGTGCGTGATAGCCTTTTCATGCGGTTCAAAAACCGTTTGTGATGACCTCGTGTCATCACAGACACAAAAATTCAGACGGTTCAAAAACCGTCTGTGATGATGGTTTAGAACCGTCTGTGATGAGCTTTTGTGTAGTAGTGTGCCAAGGATGGTGTAATACTATTTAATTATCAAGTTGGTATTTAAGTACCTTACGACCCTTTAATATACATTTGCATACGGAAATTAAAGCGTGCAATTTGATGTTTTAAAAGGAATGCAATTTGCATATAATGTAGGTGCAATATGATCAAAGTATTGACTCACCTGGAGTGAAGGGGAGAGAGGCTTCAAAGTCTTGTGTTTGATCAAATTGGAGATCTCCCGCTTTTTCGAACTCTATTCGGACGAACGCACTAAAAAAGAATAAACAGGCAAAGAGAACAAATACACAGGAAATAGTAAATGAACTCCAATTTAAATAAGACCAGTGCCATTAGCAAGGTATTGAATTTAGATAAATTTAGAAATAAAAATCACTAGAATCAGAGTTATAACAGAGGAGAACGGAGCTTCTGAAGTTTTGGCTTCGAGTACTCCTGGTTCCGAGTACTGTTCATTTTGAGTACTATTCATTTCAAGTACTGTTTATTTTGAGTACCATTTGGATTCGAGTAATCGCTTTTTTTTAGTAATTGTTCGTTTGAGTATTGTTGGCCGAGAACCTATCGTTTGATCTCGATCACTTCGATTGACGCGGTCGGAAGGAGGTTCGACTACATGATATAGTCAGAAGAAGTTTCGACTACACGACGTAGTCGGTAGGGGTATCGACTACATGTGGTCAGAAAGGGTAACGACTACGTGGTTGAAAGGGGTTTCGACTACAAGTGGTCAGAAAGGGTATTGACTACAAGTGGTCGGATGGGCTATCGACAACGCGCCGTGGTCGAAAGGAGTTCGACAACGCGGTGTGGTTTGAAGGACAAGGGGGAGAACATGGCACAGAGAAGGGGGCTTACCAAGACCGAGACGGAGGTCGGTAGATGGCGAACGATGGTGGGGGAGGTCGCGGTCGAAGGCGAAGGAGGACGACGTTGAAGGGGTCGACCGAGACTAAAGGAGAAGAGGCAATGTGGAGGCTCATGCGACATAAAACTGAAATCGAGTGAGGGATTGCTTCAAGGAGCTCTGGGCACAAATCGTCGTGGGTAGAAGAGGGGGCTGCACTGGTTCTTCTCTGGTAGCACTTACCAAAAGCGAAGGTAAGACGAGGGGAGGCAAGACGAGGCTCGGAGCTCCTTTTATAGCCGGTGGGAGGGCAAAGGAGTCGTCGAGGAGCTCAGGGTGGCACACGGTCCCGAGGAGTTGGCGGCATGGGCGCTCTGCTTGATGACGACTTGGGATCCCAGCGGTGGGAATGGAAGGCGGCGACAAAGCGACAAGGCTGGCGGCGTGTGCACCAAAGCCAAAGACGCGGTGTTGACACGCACGGGCCGCAAAGCGACGGGGTGGGGAACAGGTGCGGCGGCCATGGCGTGCTGGCGTCATGGTGCGGTAGAGCGGTCATGGCTGGAGCAGGTGGGCGGTCCGGGCGACGAGATGGGACGAGGCTGGGGAGGGCGTCAGAGTCAAGGCAGGTGAGAGCGATGCTGGCGATGGGATGGGACGGAGGAAGGCGTCGAAGTCAAAGAGGGGCAGGTGCGGTGGCAGGGCGCTGGACGCTGCACAGGGCGTGCTCGGGGGCTGAGCCGGGAGGGAAGAAGGGGGTAGGGGGACGAGCTGGGCCAGGCTGGGCCGGAAAGGGGAGGGAGGTGGGCCGGGGGAGAAGGCCAAGAGGGGGTAGGCTACGCCCACGAGGAAGGATGGGTCGGCCCAAGGGGGAGAGAAAGTGAGCTGAGCCCAAGGAGAGGGGTTTGAATTTGAGGTAGAAGTTTGAGATTTTGAAAATACAACTTAAGTTGAAATAAGTTTTTGAAGCCAACTGACAAAAGTAATTACTGTTCACAAACCAAAAAAGGAGATGTTATAGCAAAGAAATCAATAAAGAGATAAAGGCTAAGATTATATCATTTTGTTATGTCTATTGTTTATTATTTGTGAGTTAAGAGCTTCGATCGTTGGCAAGACGAAGTCGAATATACAACATATATGAGATATTTGTGACCATGACTAAGCTAATTAAGCTAAGTTGGCTAGTGATCTCGGACACTTTGCATGAGAAGGGCGCGGCATTGGTTGGTCTTGACCCAATATATAACCCCGTGTTATCGTAAGCATGCATCAATGGAAGCCTAGTCCCCCTTAATTCGCTTTCTATCTCACCATGTATGACCAATATATAACCGCGTGTTATCGTAAGCATGCATCAATGGAAGCCTAGTCCCCTTAATTCGCTTTCTATCTCACCATGTATCTCTCCTCTTAGCCCACCCAAATGTCAGGAGGCTATTGGGATCCAAGAGATAGAGAGCCTATCTCATTGCTCATTAGCAGCTTAATTATTTCTATATATATACATTGCTGCATAGTTGGCAGGCTAGAGAGCACTAGCTAGCCATGCGGGGGCTGAACCATTTATGGAATGTGGCTAATAACACTGCAGGTTTAATTATAATATGGTATGATAGTGCTAGCATGTAATAGTAACATATATAGGCGATCAGATCACGTTAGCTTGCATATCCACCAAACAATATAGAAATGGGGTTTAGTTCTGGGTGGTACATGTGGCGGCAAAGCTGCCGGTCTCGGCCGCGCTAAGGCGTCGCAATTCGTTTCTAAGATGGAAAGGCGAGATGATTCGCATGCGCGCCGCTAGTGGTCGGCACTGTAGCATCCGACGGTATGAAGACAAGCATGCATGCGATACTATTGGCCCTGAGCTGTTAGGTCGTCGGCACTTTTATGATTAGTTTAATTTTTAAAACAATAATAGATGTGATGTAATAACACCATATATACTAGGTATATTTGGAACTATAAACAATATCATGATCATCAATTTAAATATTTCTATCTCATATATATACGATAACAAGGTAAAACGTAGAACAAGTACACTACTAACAAAAGTAGGCATCAACATCATCACATGATTTATTTATAGGAAGTAAGGCCTAGCCATATCAAAAGATATCACCGTGACTTACAGAGAATCGCTCCGATGAAGGTCGCGGTAGAGTCTGATGCAAGAAGACGATGCGAAGCAGATGATGGAGAAGGAGGAAGTCGTGAGTAGTCGCGCGAACGCTTACCAAACACCTGATTCGTCCCAACCCATGCAGGATCACGAGGGACGTTGGTTTCGGAGACACTGGTCTCCCCACGTTAGTGCACACGAAGAAAGGATGGAGTAACCGAGGTTGCGTAGCACATAGGAATAGGGCTTTCTTTCCAGGTACTGATCTCTCTCTCTCTCTCTCTCTCTCTTATGCGGGAATAGTCATCTCTCTCGTATAGAACCAGCAGTAAGCAAAACAAACTGCACTTATTACTTTGTTTTAAACTCAGTTAAAGCGCGTCATAAAAGCCCCATTGAATTAGTGTATACTATTTCCAGTTTCTAATTTGTATACATGGTTTTGGGGTGCAAAAAGAAACTGTAGCTCCACATCTAACTGAACACAAAATCGCCAAACCATTCACGCGCATATTGCGCGATGGCGACCGAGCGAGTGCGCGTGTATTCTTCTTTTGCTTGCTTCAACTAGGTAATACTAACTCCACTTTATATATTGATCTCCTCCCACCTAGACTAATAATATGATACTAAACTTCCACTTTTTACTATGCATAAGTGAACCTTTAGAATTTTTCTAAAATTTAATTAAAATATTGAATGAGTAAAGCCGAAACTCTAACAATCCCCTACCAAACCCTAAAAGCACTACGAATACGAGGGCTTATTTTAGCCGAGTTTGCTAGCCTGTGCGTGCTAGATAGCCCTCGATCCGCCTAGTGCCGTCCTATTTTAGCTCCTAGCTAGCCAAGAATTGAGATAACTGGTAAAATAATTAACCAAATGTATATAAGCGTATTTCAGATGTCTTGGAACATGCATGGCGAAAACGTTATTAATTTACAAGCTAGGTTACAAATTGAATGATACGTCAGGCCTGATGAAAAGACTAGATCTGGCAAATTGTCTCGGTAATTAAGGTGCAAGATTTATAATGTGTGGTAAAACAAAAGCATATATATAATGGCTTATTGTAAGGAATGGATCATGGAGTACCCGCTTTTGGCTTTTGTCGATTAGAAATGCCGGCCTTTCCTCCTAACCGAGGAACGTGGATTTCGTGATCTGAGTGGCATGGCATGGGTGCGATCTCTGAACTAGAGAATTGAAGAACATAAAGTGCACAACTAGCTAACTTTGTAAACCAATTCTCGTCGTGCACTGATCATTAGTATAATGTACGAGCTTCTGATGACCTAACTACCAAATAATTAGTAAAAGGTTTCAAAAGGGGCGGAAATAAAGGGTATATATTGTACTTTTCTTTGTACAAATTAGATACAGCTAGCCAGATCTTCAAATAACTAAAAAGCTCCAGATAGCCCACGCACTGTTTATGTATTAAGTTTCCGGGATGGGTACTGTCGGACTGGATTTGCACGTAGCCCTACTTGTATACTGATAAAATTTAAAAATAAAAGAAAAAAGAAATATATATAAAAAAAAAAAAATGTTTTAATAATGTTTAATGACCACGCTTTCAAACAAAAAATATTTAGGGCCTCTGGGCCCAAGGTTTTTTAAAAGGGGAAAAAAAAACTTTTTAAGGGCTGGCCCCGGAAAACAAAAATTTCGGAAAATCCGCCCCATCCACTTCCCCCGGGCCCCCCCATGGCCCGCCCCCGTGGGGCCCCCCCCCGCCGGGCCCCCGGGGCCCGCCCCGCCAAAGGGGGCCCCCCGGCCCCCCCCGGGGCCCGGGGCCCCCCGTGGGTGCCCCGGGCCCCCCCCGGGCCCCCCCCCCCCCCCGGGGGGCCCCCCCCCCCAAAGCCCCCCCCCGCCCCGGGGCCCTTTTTTAAACCCATCCCCCCCTAAATGGGGGCCGTCTTTGCCCTTTTAAAACTCATTAAAATAATGCCAACATTTGGATTATTTCTTTCCCAATTTAATCATTTAGGTATAAGGGTTTACCTTGAACAAATTTTAATAGGGGGCGCTTGCAATTTAGATTAAAGGAACGGAAAACAAACATCAAAATTGCATGATTATACTTAGTCGTTTGATTATGCCTTTTTTGATTCAAATTAAATATTTCATTCAAGGCAACAATTTTCAAACAACAATTAAATTAACACAATTCTTAGTCGATATTCATTGTGGCTTGACTTCAAGGAATTAAACTGAATTTTGCGTTATCAATGCCATGTTAATCACTCTTTAAAAGTTTCCCCTTAAATTTAACACTTTATCGATGGAATAAATTGGATTTTTATTTAAACACATTAGCAAAAATTAAATTTGGTGCTATGGTTATCTATTTGTTGAATAATAATAGGGAAAATATTATAACTAGAAACTTTCTTAGGGATTAAAAAGTTATTAGTAATACATTTGTCCCCAAAAAAGGGGTTTATTAATTGGTGCCTTTTTATTACAACAAAATACAATTAATTGAGGAAAACACTCCTCCATATGGATGCCTACTAAATTGGAAAAATAAAAAATGCAAAACCAATTTTAAGAATTTCCATCCTTATTAAAATTTAAATTTTTCCATCAAAATTTTCACCGTATAGCATTTACAAACTCAATTTTTTTTGAAATTAAAAAAATTATCGGGAAAACCAAAGACAATGAAATTGGCAATTTGTCTTAGAAAAGGGGTCTTAATTTACAAGAAAATTTTAAAACAGGGGGTTAATTAATTCCAAAAGAAACGTCTTATACCACTAATAACTTGCATATAATATATAACATTTTTGCGGTTTTTTTTAAAACAGCAGAATACTAGCATATGCTTAAATATGACATTATTAACTAACGAAGCTAAGGCAAAAAGGGCACGAGGTTTTTAGGTGGCCTTTTGGAAAAAATTTAAAAAAACCAATTTAAGCCAATACCTCATCTTTGGGCCAATGTTCAGAATTGAACTACCCAAGAATTGATTTTGTCCCATTAACTCCAAGAATTTTTCTTTCTTTTAAAAATTAAAAAGGTTTAGTAATGTTATAAATTAATTTTAAGGGAAAGGGTTGGTTAGATTTAAATTTTGGCCCTTCTTTGCGGGTACTTAAAAAAATCACAAAGGTAAGATTGCCTATGTTTTCCTTCCCTTTTAATATGATTCCACCAAATGTCATTAAAGATGAAAACCATTAATTTTTGAGCAAATATTAAATTTATTTGTAAATTTTTTTATTTTTTTACCCATAGCAATTCAACTATCTTAAGAATTTGAATGGAAAAAGATAATTGAAATGCCCAATCTCATTTGAAAAGGTTATTGTTTTAGTTAAAATTACACCAAGGGCCTTTTATCAAAGGGGGAAGTGATTTTTCCCCCAAAGGGTTTGATTTTTCCTTAACCAATTCACCACTTTGCAGAAAATAAACACCCCCTTTGGGGTTACTCTTTTTAAAAAAACCCCAGAAACCAAACTCGTAAGTAAATTTGTTCGGTTGCATTTTGACAGAATTTCGGGGAAACATTAAGGGAAAAAGGGGTTAAATTTCAAGTGGGCCTTTGCAAAAGAATGGAAAATCCCTGGGCCAACCCTTTCGAATTGCCAGGCCCAAATTTTGTTTAGAACGAGACACGCTTTCAATCAAGGTTTCTTGCAAGAATTTTGGAACCATTAAATTTATTAAATAAACAATAAATGTTATATGATGAATTAAAGTGGGAAAAATTGGGAAAGGCAAGGAGGTTAAGATATGATGAAAAACAAGGATTGTTGGGAAACTAAAATGCCCACCAAAGGAAAATTAGTTTTGTTTCCCCTTTTTAAAGAAGTTACGGGCCCCCAATTATCTGTCAAGGAATTAGGAAAAAACCAAATTAAATGGTTGGGGTTATTGAGCAAACTTAGTGTGAACAATTTGATGAAGATTGGTTTATTAATGAAATATTTTACGTTATCACAAACGGAAGAAGATTTTGAGAAAGAAAGAAATATTTTGGAAAGACAATTTCCCTTTTGAGGTTATAAAAATTAGGGATTGGTTGAAAATTTTTGAACAAACAAAATTTGCCTTTTTTGGGGGGGGACCAGGGCTCGGAGGACCCCTTGCGGGTCCTTAACCCGGCCCCTCCCCGGCGATTTGCCCATCCCGTTCCCAATAGGAAAAAACCCTTTTTTGTGTACCTCGTAACGAAAGCTCCGTGAAAGTCGTTAGGTTCGGATCGCAATCTCGGCCTTCTTTGGAGTCCTTTTGGACAGTCGGTCGGATGGGTTTTTCCTTTGGGCCCCGGGGGGGTTCGGACCCCCTTTGCTGGAACCACTTTTGCGGGGCGGATACGGTCTTTTTAAAAGAAAGGCGGAACCAAAGGCCTTCCCGGGAAATGGAAGGACCTTCCCAATTAAATTAGGAAAGGAGTCAATTGACAAACCGGAGTAAATTTAAAGGATAGGACCTCTAGCGGTAAACTCTCGTAAATGGGTAAGGGATGTTTCGAAACTGCTTTGGCCCCAGGGGGGACACTCGTTTGGGTGGGAAAAGGAAAAGAAAGGGGGAAACCAGGGTGCACTTTTTCAATGGTTTCCCGGGGTTTAATCCCATTGAACACATACGGAGGTGGGAAGGGTCGGATTTTGATAATCGGGGGCCCCTGATGGGCCCCACCCTCGCGGGGGGCTGAAAAATGGGGAAACCCAAAGGATTCCAAAATGTTCCGCAAAACCCCTTAAAAATTTTTTTTTGGTGCGGTTGGGCCCTAATGGGGTTGAAAGGGGAAAAGGTCAGAACGTAAGTTGGGCTTTTCCCATGCTTAAGGGAATTTTAACAACAAGGGGACCCCTTGCAAACGAACAAATACGTTTGTCGAAGTGCTCCTATTTAGGAAAGAAACAGGGCCAAATTCTTTGGAAACCCCCAAAACTTTTTCCCGGTTAATCCCAAGGCCGGACCCCTTTTCCGGGATCCAGGGATTCATATCGGAAAGTGTCTACTTTTTCTTCACGGAGGGGTATTCGGACCGCCTCAGACGGGGGTTTTGTTTGCCTTTGGAAACCCAGGTTCCTTCCCCGACATTGATTTCCCCTTCAAGAGTTTGGGGCCCCGGGGCTTGGTGCTACAATCGAAGGAGTTAAAATTTAAAAATGCAAATAAAGAAAATTGGGTTATTGCAAGGCATCCTTGGGAGGATAAACTTCCAAGGCAATACTACAAGCAACCTTCCTCGGATAATTCCCTTTACAATTTTGGGAAAATGAATGACCCTGGCCTTTTAAGAACCTCGGGGTCAAGTTAATGGTTTGGGAAATAAATGGGCCATTCATGTAATGTTTGTAACCTTGATGCGGGTTACAAAAGCCAACGAACGTTTCAACGGCCCCTTTATTGAAACCCCTTTTTGTTGGGGGGTTTGTTAAGGGCAAATCAAGGGACCTCCCCAGCAAGAACCCTTGTTTCGGGTGCGGGGCGAGGAGGCCTGACCAGCAAACGGAAGCAAAGGTCGCGATGGCGGAAAAAACGACAAGCCCCGCGAGGGGGGCGCCGGGGCGAGGAAGCAGCGGGGGGGCGAGGGTGAAGCAAGGAGGGGACGGAACGCTTCCACCAAACAAATTCGGCTTTTCAAAAACCCAAAAGGGATTTTGGGGCAGGTATACTTAGAGTTAAAACTATAATTATTTTGGAACAAACCCTTAAATTCTTTCAAATGCCCTTTGGTTTTCCTCGACACGGGCGAACCCTCCTTGGGTGTCGAATTGAAAGGATTTCCTTTGGAAAAGAGCAAGGGCTCAACGGGTCGGGTGTAATACCTCCCAACAAGCGAGGACTTAAGGGGGGTTTGTCGGACCAAGGAAAAACCCCCCAACATTGTTAAATTAATAAAAATATGATCTTTATCGAAATTAAGGCCGGAAAGCTTAGGCAATGAAAGGGTGCAAGTGGTTGAGGGGCGATGGAATTGGGGAAAGCCCAAAATGCTTCGGGATTCCTCAAGCTAGAGACAAATAGAACCAAGGTTTGATTTGGCAATTTTCTATATGAACCTTGATAATTAAATTTTCCTTAATGTAATACTATGTTTTTTAGTGTTTTTTTTTTTGAATCTATTTCAATAAAGCTTATTATCTTGCATTTTTTAGCTGTTGAACAAAGAGGGCCGAAATCCCGGGCAGCCCTCTTTCAGGCCCCCCCTTGGGGGGGTTTTCGGGGGGTCTATGGGGAGGCCGGGGCCCCACCCCCCTTTCCCTCGCCAGGTCAGGGAGGAGGGGGCCGGGGCCCTTCCCCAGGGGAGGAACGCCCGGGCGGGGGGCCCGGGACCCCCAAAGGGGCCCCTAGGAAGGGGCGGGCGGGGAGGGGAAGGGGTCGAGCAAATACGCCCGGACTCTGGGGAGGGGAGCCCCCGGTCCCCCAGCCTGTCCCATGGCTTCTTAAGTTATCCCAAAGAAGTTTCATAAAAGCGAAAATTTTCTTAATCACGGCAGGGTGGGTGGTTTTCACCCCCAACCCAACACCTTTGTTTTGGAAATGGAGGATTTGGGGCCCGAAAAGGGGGGGGCCCTCAAGCCCAGGGCGCTTCGTCAGGAACATTAGAAATCGGGGCGGGTATTGGAGTTTTGGGTAAGTTTTTCCCCAACATTGTTAAACTCCTTCATTTTAAATTTTTATTGAAATAAGAATAGAAATCTTTTTTGTTTTCAAGGGAAGGGCTTGGGGGGAATGGGCGTCGCGCTTGTGGAAATCGCCCGGCCCCCCTGGGGTAACCCCCTGCCAAGGGTCAAATCCCTAAGCCTAAAAGGGTATTTAGGGGATCCTTAGGTCAAAACTTCTTGACTTTTAATTAATGGTTCTTTCTTCTTCTTTATGTCAAATACCGAGACGGGTGATTCCCCTTTCCCACGCCTCTTTGGGTAGAGTGGCAAGTGGTTTGGGGCTTTTTGAAAGGGGGGGAGGGGTAGATGGGCGGTCAACTCCCATAAAAGGGGGGTGGATAAAAAAGATGTAATGATTTCTTTATGTGATGGTTGATATATATATGAAATGCTTGTGTCGATGGAATGCAAAAACAAAAAAATTAAAATTTCGCCTCTTTGCGAGGGCAATGACCAAGGCCCTCGGCAAAGACTCATTGAAAAATTCGGAACCCAGGTTCTTGCCGAGGGCCATGGGAGGCCCTCGGCAAAGACTTTCAAAAAAAAAAGAAAAAGCTGGTCCTATTAGTAGCCAAGTTTACATAGCATAATATCGATAAATATTATATTCATACACACGAACAAAAAGATAATAAATAAGTGTAAATAGACCATATGGTCGAAGTCTTACATCATGGGCCGAGAATGCCATGCAGCGGAACATATAAATAGTTGTGGTAACCCTCAAGATATACCCATAAGCAATCGATTGGAGTAAGTGACCTAGTACTTGACGTCATCCTGGACTCCCGATGCAGAGGGGTAACTGTTCACTAGTTAATATCTTCGAACACTGAATCCACATATATGAAAGTACAAAAGTATTCAACAAGTCCTTGCACCAAATGTAATTATATAGATTTTTGGCTTGCCAAAGGAGGGATACGTTGTATGGTTATTTTAGCACAAAGTAGGGTTTTCTCAAATATTGTAATTATTTTCCAAGCTTTTGACCTAGCCATTTTAACTTCAAACCAAGTGTGGTTTATAAGCAAGTTTCATCATGTAGCAAAGTTCCATCCTCATATTACTACTCATTAGGTTCCATTCACCTATCTCCAGATCATTGCTACAACCATTTTTATGTTAACATGTCATCATTCCAAATTTTATTAAAACTAACCAAGTGTGGCTTTCCGCACAATGCTCATGATGGAGGGCACGACTATTCGAATAGATTATACATCCTGCAGAAGTTGTATAACTTTATCTACAAGATATGATAAGCTCATAATATCGACCATGATGCGTTTCCTTATACGTCTGACGGAGACAATCAAAACAACGTTTTTCCAATACCTAGTCCCAACACTCAACCTGCTCTGGTGGAGAACCACTGAACACTGGGACAGTGACTGTTACGGGTCACCCCCAGAATGCTTCGTTACAGGATGCATTTTCAACGAGAGATACTCCGTTGTTAAGGAGTATACTACCCTTCTTGATTATATAAATCGTATTTTAAAAATCTCCACGATAGAAATCATATAGAGATCCACCTACTACTATACACACGGTTCATACCATAAACTAAGCAAAGTAATTGGCCAGGTCTATCTTGTACTAGACTTTTGGTTTCACGGTTTATTAGTTTAGAAACTTGGCACATGATTCGATCTTTAATCGACTCAGGCGAGACAATCCACAAACCCAACTCTCGTGCGTACCTCTGCACCATTCTCATACCACCCACTTGCCCAAGTCTTCACTATTTTATATAATACTTTTCTATTTCTAGTGGTAACCCACGTTACCACACTATGATTCAAATTATATCCCAAGTATTATTATGGCAATGTTTGTGTTATATTCAATTTAACCGCTAAAAAGTGTCTAAGCACACCCAATAGTTATTATTGATTAACCAAGGGCAATTTATTAATGTAATAATTAGCCTAGGGTGACAAGGAAATATGGTTTATCAACAATCAAGGAAGTGAATAGTATATAACACATGTAATAGCTAGGTATCATCATTTAACATAGTATTTCATAAATAATAATAATAAGCATACAAGTAATACGTTAAAGCAAAGTAATTTGCATTTGAAAAGTAGGTTCAACACGATTAATTGTAAGGAATTTGCTTGCTCAACAGTGGATATTACTTGGTCTTGATCTTGCCTTCAAGCAGTGGCAAAGTCTTCGACGACGTTGGAATCTATTTAAGTATAAACGATGACTTCGAATAAATATACATGAACTCAAATAAATTAAAATGAAAATCAAATTAACTCAAATGATTATGATTTTGGTAATATTGGAAAGGACATGAATTGATAAAGAAAAATCAAATCATTTTCATTTAAAGCGAGGGAGAACAGTCTCTCCAAATTTTGACGTGAGAGGAAATTCCTAAAAAATTGAAATCCCAGACAGGTCGGCCCGGTTGGATTTTATTTTCTTTTTAATTAAATTTCCTAAGAAAATTCTCTATGACTAACAGGTGGGGTCCACCTAGGTTTTTAATTTCTTTTCCAAATTTTTTTCTTAAGGAAAATCATTTGTAGCTGATAGGTGGATCCAGCTGGATTTTTAATTTCTTTTCTAAATATTTTTATTCGTGAAAACCCAAGAGACTGACAGGAATTTGACGAGGATATCAATATTCATGCTTAAGATAGATACTAATAGTCCATCTTGATCCACCTGTCAGATCTCAATATTCATTCTAATTTATTTTCTAAATATTTAATTAATTGAGGATTCTTTTATATGTGTCTTTTTCTGTGTGATCTAACTTAAGAAAAGTTTCCAATATTCATTCATAAGATAGATACTAAACTATCGACATTTGGCGTCGTCCGTGGGGATCTTTCGGTTTTTCCTTTTCAGCAAATTATCTTTATTTTTTCAACTATGATGCTTTCATGGTAGGAGAGTGGAATGAGGAGAATTCATTCGATTTGGCAAACTACGCAGAACTAGACATGAATGTCTACTACGAGTACGAGCAGAGCATCATTTCATCCGATGGCAACGTCATTTGTAAGAATCTTTCACCAGACCCAGGAGACCATTCTGCAGAGAAGGTTGATGAGGGATCTTTCTCCCCCACAACATTACGCGCCCAGATGAGGACCCAACTCCTCAAAGGGCAAGGGTCCATTCAACTAGGGTCTGGATTGCGCCATGGTGAGTACAGAGCACAGCGAGGGTTCCCCCTCCAAATGTTAAAACCCATCTAAGGCCATCCGATATAGCGTAGCAAGTCCTTGAATGCATCCGGGACTCAACCAACACGTGATAACAGTCACCCTTCGGTTATGTAATACTCTGAAAAATAATATTAATATTAATAATCACGTATTAAGGGTCGGAGCGTAATTAATCGAATAGTATTCATAAAAACGTCTTAAGGGCTTGTGCGTAATTAAATAAAAGGAATTTGTGAAAATAGAATATTTCAGAATATTTTTTAAGAGCTATATAAATGAGTTGTGGATTTTCTAGAAAACCCTAGCCAATTCTTTTTCTTTCCAAGCCGCGCGATTTCTTTTAGCACCATTTTTTCTGCTAGTCGCGCGCCCGCTTATTTTCCCCGCCACTCGCGTAGTCTGCGCGCCCGACAATTACGCTCTCTGACTGCGTTCTTCGCTTTCCGCCGACCGCGCGCGTGGCCGCTGGATCCTGCGCGCCGATTCCCCTGTGCGTGGCTGCTGCCGAGACTTGCTGCGCGTGGACGCCTGCTACCGCTTGGCGTCTTCGCTATTGTATCTTGCTTCGCTTTGCCGAGATATATTCTTGATCCTGCTATTGCGGTGTCTTATTCTTTGGTTGATCATTGCGTTGTTCTTGCGCTGCCGCCCATTGCCGATCGCGACCGAATCATCGAGGCTGCTGCTGCCGATTTCGTGGTCGCATCGCTTGCTTGGGTGGATCGCTGTTGCCGCCGAGTGCTTCTCCGAAGCATAGTTGGAGATTTAAATCAAGGACTAATCTAGAGAGAGAAGGGCGGAAAAATTTAGTGTTTTTGGCATTCTTCTACAGGTAATGATCTATTTTTTTTTATCTCTGTTTTGCTGATTTAATTAGAGAGGTTTTAGAATTTTCTAATCAAGGGGACGACTAATAGATTTGTTTAGCCTGCTGTTTTGTTGTACGATTTATTCGGGTACCTTAATGACAAATTTTGAAAATATCATATACTAGTTAATTGTAGATAATTTCGATATCTTTCTATAGCATATTTTATCATGTCAATCGGACAAGTATAATTCGAGTTATGATTTTCGGAAGACTGCTGTCTTTACGGTTGTCGCCTTTCGGCGCTGTTTTGGTAGACTGTAGATTAAAAATAGTAAATAGACTAATTAGAGTTTTTGATCTACATGAAAGTTGTAGATAATTGTCCAATGGTTCTGTAGAATCTGAGAACGCGAATTTTGGTTGGATAAAACAAAAGTTATGAATTTAGAAAGACTGCTGTTCCGAAGCGGACAGATCGGCTTTCTGGGCTAAATACGGAGGGTTAGATGATTTAATTAGAAGACTTTGTAATCTAAGAAAATGTGGAGAATTTTATAAAGAATCCAGAATGGGGTGGTTTGTGGTGATCGGACTTTCGAGTCAAAAGTTACGTTCGTTTTAGTACTAAATCAGCTACGGGTAACTATTCGGTACCGGCGTAACGTGGTATATTTGGGGACGTGTAGGAGCGATGTCGATTGATTGTGGTTCTTATGATGCTGTAGCTTGTATTGAGATTTGTGTATTTAATGTAGGAGAGGCGTCGTACTTGTTGCCATCTGCTAGCCAAATTGTGCGTCGCAACTAGTAAAGGCAAGTGCATGGTAGACAGCGATCAATGATCGATCACTGTTTTCTTTATCTTCTATTACCATTATTGTTGTGCTTTTATTTTATTTAATTGCAAACAATGAATTGGTATGTTTATATCTTTGTTGATAAGCATGATGAAAAGTTGGATATGATGTGTATGATGGAGTTTGCATGTTTGCATTCATAAGCATCATTGCATATGAGCAGGTGATCATGAATGATCACAACTCCACGGGAGTGGAGGAGGTCCCCGATCCTTATGGAGGAACGGGCTTGAGAGTGAATGTTGTCGCGAGCATTCATTCATGCTATACCGGTATACGTGAAAGAAGTGCATGTGGACATATAGATTAGAGTTGCATTGATATTTGAGTTTAATGGATGTGATTCAAAGAGAAGATAACTGCATGAGAATGTTAGTAGAAGTACCTGTGATGATAATGAAGTTATTGATTGCTGTTGATTTATTATTGTTCGTTGTTTATGGATGTGTTTACTGAGTCGTGGACTCACCCTTGCTCTATTGTTGTCTTTAGGTGATCTTCGAGGATGCCGTAACTGAGAGCGATTAGAGCACATGGACAATACATGATCATTCGCCATAATAATCTTTTCATTCAATATTGGATTATACTTGGACATGTTAGAGGTTGAATAAAGTTTAGGACATCGTTTGGACTAGACTATTTACTTTATTAATTTGGATTCATTGGTTGATGCTATTTTGGATTATTTATCTGGTTATAATTCCCATTGCTTATTTATTGTCGCTTGAGCCATAATTATGCATGTTTTATTTGTGGTCCATTGATATGATTATCATTGTTTTCTTGTTGTAATTTTATAGTGTGTCGATAATTATTAGTTGGAAGAGTAGTGTGGTGGCATTCTGGGCTCAGTGTTGGGCTGGGGTGTTACAGGTTACCCCCATGAGGTGCATTGTTGAGCCCACTTCACCTGCGGATTCGATCACACCAATGCAGGGTTCACCTACAGTTGGAGATGGTTATAACCCGGAATTCCCCTTCCTGGAGGGGATTGCTCCATGTCATGAGGCGTTGTCTTTTAACTACTCCTTGAGTTAGGAGGTGACGCAGGTGGCGCCTGGCCTTCGGCCGCGCCGGGTGAAGAAGGAAACGGGGAGTAGGTCGGCGGAGCGGCGGAGGAGGCGCTGGGAGTGGAGCCGGAGGTAGAGCAGCGGCTGGAGGAGATGGCGGCGGAGATCTCCGAGGGAGAGGGAGAGGCGCGAAGGAGTCGGCAGGAGAGGGGGAGGCGAGAGTTTCGGCGGGGGGAGGCGTGAAGGCAGAGAGGGAGAGGATATGGGAGAGAGATAGCGAGAGGGGTTAGATTGGGGGGGTGGTTTGGTTTGCCGGTAGATACGGGTTAGATTAGGGGGGGGGGTTGGTTTGCCGACATATACTTTTCATTTGGTGCTGTTTTTTTGTTTGCCGGTAGATACGTTTTATTTGGCGCTGCTTTTTTCATTTAGCCAATGTCAGATACGTTTTTATTTGGCGTTACTATTTTGTCCAGATATTTTTCCCAACAGTTATGTTGACCTAGTTTACATAACTACTTTTTTCATCTCCTGCCCAATATTTTTCCCGGCAGTTATGTTGACCTAGTTTACTTTTTCTAGGGCAGATATGTTGTAGCTAAAATAAAAATATACTCGGCAGATAAGTTGTTCTACATAATAGTTATTGCAGGCAGATAATAGGACCTGTAATATTTTCAACATTGCCGGCACATAATTTGCCTCTCATCCAATTCTTTCTCAGCAGATTATTACCCTTAATACTATATCATGGTGTAGTGCTTCTTCATTATACGAAGAATTTTCTAAGTGGGTTAAGCTTTCATAGTTTGTTCGACTACTCTTAATACGCTCGATTTGATTAACTTAGTCGGAGGAAGTAACACCACTGTAACATCCCAATTTTCAGAACTTTAAAAATCTTTAAATAGTGGTAGAGAGAAAATTCACCATTTGGATTTATTTGAATATTAAATTAAAAAGCTTAATACGGACTTTAAGGGCAAACTAATTTAATATGATTAATCCCAACATCAACAATTATCAAAACTATTTTATTTAGCTTCTACATGCTTGGATATATTTTATAGAATTTTCTGGAATTTTTCCAAAGTCATTTGCTATTTTCTATTGGCTACTTGTATTTTCTGGATTTATTTAAAAGAAAAATCAAAAGAAAATCCTTCGGAACAGTGCTGGGCCGAAGCCCAACACTATTCCAGTAGCGCGCAGCCCATCTCGCCCCGGCCGCGCTCTCGTCCGTTGGATGCTTGACGCGTGCCCTCGTTTCCGATCGGACGCACGCGCTCAACCCCGCCTTCGTCCGTTGGATGTTCGCCGCGTGGCTTCCGTGATCTCGCACGATTCGCGCGCCGCGCAAGGCCGCTTCGGCCGTTGATTTCCATCGCATGGCGCCTGCATCGCCCTCTCGCCGCAGTGGGACCGCCACCGAGTCGTCGTCTCCGCGGAGCCGTCTTCTTAGTCGCGTCCGCGCTTCGCCCGCCATTGCCGCTGTTCGAAGCTTCGTCCGACAAAACCGATTCGGTTGCTGATTCTTCGTGCCGACCCCACCAAATCGTAGCTCGGTTGATTTCTTATCCGTTCCAAACCGAATCACCGAATCAAACCCCGGATCGGTTTCAATCTCCCCGAATCTCGGAAATTCAAATAGCGGCCGTTTCGAACCCGATTTGGGGGTTTCCAAATCTCGGCGTCTCCGGGCCGATAAATACCTCCTCAGCACCGCCCGGACCTCTGCAACCCAAAGCCGCCACCCTCGTCGCCCCGATTGCTCTAGCGCGCGCATTTCGAGTTTTAGGGTTTTCGGCCGAGCTTCTTCTCCGGTAAATTGCGCCGCCATCTTCGCCGCCGTTGCCTCGCCGACTCCACCACCGTGATCAGCAAGTCCCCGGCTACCTCAGGCGCACCTCCTCATCGCCGGAGCATCGCCGGAGCACCCTCCCGACAAAACCCGAGCCTTCACCGCCGCTTCTTCCTCGCCGCCGGTCGCCACGGTAGTTGACAGCTACCGGTAAGGGCACCCCTGAGTGCGCAATAGCATGGGGAACAATCTGGTACCCTCCACTACCGGCGAGTCACCGCCGTTCGCTGGTGACCATCGGGTCCCGAGCGCCACCGCCACCGTTGTCGTCCAGCTCAGCGCCAGCGTCAGCTTCGGTGCTGGTGTGGCAGCCGCGTGGCGCCAGCTCAGCGCCAGCACACGCGTGCGTGGCTCGGTCCACCGCGCCAGATCTCTCTCGGTTCGGTGCACTCGGTCCACCGTGAACCCCGAGACTGACATGTGATTCTATTTTAAATCTGCCATTTGACCGTCTACGCCAGGAAGAACACCAAGGCAAGCAAACCACTGAACATCTCAGCTCGAAGGAGTGTTTGGATTGAAGCAATCCAGGAGTCTTCACGCCTTGCCATCCTGAGGATCTGCAACATCTACTCTCGAGAGCTTTGTGACACAGTTTTCCGTTACCATCCCCGCACTTCCGACGTGGATCTTGCTGCACGTTTTCCGTCTACAGAGGGAGAACGCAACGCCACCGTTGTGCATCTCGCCCAGTTTGCCGCTGCTCAAGAGGAGTCGTTGGAGTTAGCCGCCACAGAGCTGGAGTGTGCCTACGAGACTCTTCAGAGAGCTGAAGAAAGGATCGCCATACTGGAAGAAACTCTTTATGGACGGCACGATCACAAAGAAGACACTGAAGAGGAAGACCCAGAAGAAGCTGATGGACCGACTGAACCAGAAGAGCCAGCAGAGGCAGCAGAGCCGGAGGAACCAGCCGCACCTGCACCAGAGACACCTGCTCCTGTTGCACCAACTCCGGGACATCAAGACCAGTTTGCAAGGATGCCATCTCACTTTCAGGTCTACAGCAGACGGGAGCACCGTCAAGGCTATGGAGGCTATTTAATCGAGTAGTCTGTTCATGTTGTTTCAGGCTTAGCCAGTATTAAGTCTTGAGTCGCCCTTTAGGCGGTAGTTTTGTGTGCTTAGGTTCGTCCTTATTTTCTTGTGTGCAAGTATGAGCTGCAGAGGCCCTTAGGCATTTGTTGCAAGCCATACTATTATCTTAATTAATATAAGAAGTTTCAGTTGAGTTTTCTTAAAACATGTTGTTGGGTTTTACCTACCCCGCTTAGTTCTACAACTCATCTTGTGCTTGCTACCTTATCTAACCCCTGGAGATTCACCAGATGGTTCAGACTCGTCAAGCTGCTGCAAGTGGTTCCGATACTCCACTATCAGAAGGACAGGAACAGACCCCCGTAGAAGCAGTTCCACCGCAAGCACCTTCGATTGATCTGCAGAATTTTGGAGCATTCATGGCAGCTCAGTCCCAGCTGATGTACACCATGATGAACCAGATGCAAGCTATGAACAACCAGAACAACAACAATCAGCATCACAATGGAGCACCAGTTGCTCATGGTCACAATGGATCATCCAAGTTGGCCGAGTTTATGAGAACCCGTCCACCAACTTTTTCTGGACATGTCTCACCAGTAGAAGCTGATGATTGGCTTCGTGTCATTGAGAGGAAGCTGCTGATCACTCAATGCAGCGATCATGAGAAAGTTCTGTACGCCACTCACCAGATGGAAGGCATTGCTGCCGAATGGTGGGAAAACTTTTGTGCAGCGCATGGAACGCCGCAAGACATTACTTGGGAAGAGTTCACAACCGCCGCCCAAGATCATGTGCCAGAAGGAATCATGGATTTGAAGAAGGATGAATTCCGTGCTCTCAAGCAAGGAGGAATGTCAGTGACCGACTACCTCAACAAATTCTCTCAACTTGCTCGATATGCTGCAGAAGATGTCGCCACCGACAAGGCTCGTCAGAGTCGTTTTCTGAAAGGATTAAACACTGGACTTCAAGTCAACTTGATCGCCCACACCTTTCCCGATTTCCAAGAGATGATCAACAAGGCTTTGATTCTTGAGGATAAGCGCAAGGAATTGGAAGATCACCGTAAGCGCAGAATGGCTCAACAAGGAAGTCACCAACCCCAGCTGAAGGCAAGAATGATTCCACCGCAGCTTTAGCCGCTTTCCACCACGCACTCGCGCACCACCGCACCAACTTCAACACCTCGCCCGCTTGCTCGTAACTTCCGCAACCCCGCACGACCAACCCCAATCCAGTAAGCAACCCACAGAATGTACCCAGAGTTTGCTTTACCTGTCGTCAGCCAGGGCATTTCGCCAACCGATGTCCGCAGAATGGGACTATCACTCCAGTACGTTTCAACCTTAGAAACACACCAGCCAAGACGCAGTACAAGGCAACCATCAAGGAACTTCTCAAACTACCGGTCAATCCGGAGGAGCACCGCAATCAGTGGTCAGAGGCCGTGTCAACCACGTCACTCTGGAAGGAGCTCAAGAAGCACCCGACGTTGTACTGGGTAAGTTTCTAGTAAATTCAGTACCTGCATCAGTTCTGTTTGATTCTGGAGCTTCGCATTCGTTTGTTTCTGGAGTTTTTGCAACTAAGAATAAATTAGAAGTTATGCATCTTAAGCATACTCTGTTAGTCCAGTCGCCTAGAGCAGAGCTAAGTTCTAAAGTTGGATGTTTAGGAGCTAGGCTACTCATAGCTGGAGTTGAGTTTCTAGCCAACCTAATAGTTCTAGACACTCAGACCATAGATGTCATCCTTGGTATGGATTGGTTATCCAAACATAAAGCAGTGTTAGATTGTGGCCGAAGAGCCGTAACAATGGAGGATACCACAGGAAAGAAAGTGGAATTTCTAGACACCTCAGTACGTGATGGACATTTGGTAGTCAACAGTCTGAAGATAGTTTCTTTGGAAGATGTACCTGTAGTCAGGAATTACCCGGACGTATTTCCAGAAGAATTACCAGGAATGCCACCGGACCGTGACATTGAGTTTGTCATCGATCTAGTGCTAGGAACAGCACCAATTTCCAAGAGACTCTATCGGATGCCAGTCGATGAACTTGTGGAAATGAAGAAGCAGATAGAAGAACTACTGGAGAAAGGTTTTGTAAGACCTAGTTCGTCGCCATGGGGAGCGCCAGTTTTGTTCGTCAAGAAGAAAGATGGAAGCATGAGGATGTGCATCGATTATCGTTCTCTTAATGAAGTCACCATCAAGAACAAATACCCTTTGCCCAGAATTGATGATTTGTTTGACCAGATGAAAGGAGCCGGAGTATTCTCTAAGATCGATCTACGATCAGGTTACCATCAGTTGAAGATTTGTCCTAAGGATGTACCAAAGACCGCTTTCTCAACCCGGTACGGACATTATGAGTTTTTAGTCATGTCGTTTGGTCTGACTAATGCCCCTGCCTATTTCATGAACATGATGAACAAAGTATTCATGGAATATTTTGATAAGTTCGTAGTAGTGTTCATTGATGATATTTTGGTATACTCCAAGTCAGAAGAAGAGCATGCTGAACACCTAAGATTAATCCTAGAGAAGCTCAGAGAACATCAGTTGTATGCCAAGTTCAGCAAGTGTGACTTTTGGAAGAAGAAAGTTGATTTCCTCGGTCATGTGATGACAGCCGAAGGAGTAGCAGTTGACCTCGAAAGGTTAAAGTCAGAATGAATTGGGAGCAGCCCAAGACGGTTACTCAAATTCGTAGTTTCTTGGGAATGGCGGGATACTATCGTCGTTTCATTGAAGGATTCTCAACGATTGCTAAGCCTCTTACGCAATTGTTGAAGAAAGAGAAGAAATTCATTTGGACCCCAACCCGTGAAGAGAGTTTTCAAGAATTGAAGAAACGTTTGACTTCAGCCCCAGTGCTAGTTTTGCCGGATATCAGCAAGGATTTTGATATCTACTATGATACTTCGCGTCAAGGATTAGGATGTGTCCTTATGCAAGAAGGAAGAGCTGTCGCTTATGCGTCAAGGCAATTAAGGCCTCATGAAGAGAATTATCCCACTCATGATTTGGAATTAGCTGCCGTAGTGCATGCTTTGAAGATTTGGCGTCATTATCTCATCGGTAATCGTTGTGAAGTCTACACCGATCATAAGAGCCTGAAGTACATATTCACTCAGTCTGACCTGAATATGAGGCAAAGAAGATGGCTGGAATTAATAAAGGATTATAATCTTGGAATCCATTACCATCCTGGTAAGGCCAATGTAGTTGCAGATGCACTGAGTCGTAAGAGCTACTGCAATGCTCTGGAAGTAAAAGAGTTGTGTTCAGAACTTCAGGAGGAATTCCAGAAGCTACAACTAGAAGTTGTTCCGGAAGGATTTGTGGCCAGTCTAGAAGTGTAGTCTACTCTGGAGAAACAGATTCGTGAAGCCCAACCCAAGGATTCTGAGTTTGCCGACCTCAAGAAGAAGATGGCAGAAGGAAAATTTAAAGACTTCACTGTAACACCCTGACCCAAAATTGGCTCAATGCCCAGCCCACCGTGGGGCGGACCCGCCCACACATAGCACCTCACTTACACTTTTCGTCCTCGCTTCATGTCAAAGGGTTAACCCGGAGGTGCTACGTTTGGATCCAACAGGCATTATATACTACTACAACTCACTTGAGACCAGCAATGTGGGACTAATCCCACCACACAACTCCTCATGGGCCACATGGGCCACGCTACAAGCAGGCCGGGGTATTACATTCACCATGGATGATAAGGATATATTGTGGATCAATGGACGTATCTGTGTACCAGATATTGATGGATTAAGACAACTGATTCTGAAGGAAGCCCATGACTCAAAGTATTCAATTCACCCTGGAAGTACTAAGATGTATCAGGATGTTAAGAATAAGTTTTGGTGGCCAAACTTAAAGCGAGACGTCGCAGAGTTCGTTGCCTTATGCGACGTGTGTCAGAAAGTAAAGGCAGAGCATCAGAGACCAGCAGGTTTGCTACAACCGCTGAAGATACCAGAATGGAAGTGGGAAGAGATCGGTATGGATTTTATTACCGGTTTACCCAAGACTCAATCAGGTTATGATTCGATTTGGGTAATAGTGGATCGTTTGACTAAGGTTGCCCATTTCTTGCCAATCGAAACCACTTATTCAGGAGACCGCTTGGCGGAATTGTATATATCAAAAATCGCGACCGCATGGTGTGCCTAAGAAGATAGTGTCGATCGAGGATCTCGTTCACCTCTCGCTTCGCAAAGTCTACATGAAGCCACGAACTCATCCAACTTCAAGATCGCTTATCATCCATGCATGATGGACAAACTGAAAGAGTAAACCAGATATTGAAAGATATGTTGAGAGCCTGTGCCTAAGCAAATGCTACCAGTTGGGATAAGAGTTTGCCGTATGCAGAATTCTCGTACAACAACAGTTATCAAGCCAGTCTGCAGATGTCACCATTTGAAGCTTTGTATGGTCGTGCCTGCAGAACTCCATTAAATTGGTCATAGACAGCTGAACGTGTAGTGTTCGGGCCAGATATTATTGAGGAAGCCGAAGAACAAGTTGCTATGATCAGAGAAAGACTAAAGATAGCCCAGTCCAGGCAAAAGAGTTATGCCGATAACCGTCGTCGTGACCTCAGCTTTGAACCAGAGGATTTTGTGTATCTTCGAGTTACTCCACTCAGAGGTGTTAAGAGATTCCACACCAAAGGGAAGCTTGCCCCAAGGTATGTGGGTCCGTTCAAGATTTTGGAACGCCGAGGAGAAGTTGCGTACCAGTTGGAGCTACCGCACTCGTTAGCAGGAGTGCATGATGTCTTTCATGTCTCTCAGCTGAAGAAGTGTCTTCGTGTGCCAGAAGAGCAGACCCCGTTGTAGTCAATTGAACTGAAGGAGGATCTCACGTACAAAGAACAACCTGTCAGGATTTTGGATGTCGCAGAGCGCCGCACCAGAAGCAAGACCGTTCGTTTCTGCAAAGTCCAATGGAGTAACCACTCAGAAGGAGAAGCAACGCGGGAACGTGAAGAAGAGTTGAAAGCCGAGTTCCCCAGCCTTTTCTCCAGCTAGCCGGAATCTCGGGGTCGAGATTCGTTTAAGGGGGGAGGTTTGTAGCATCCCAATTTTCAGAACTTTAAAAATCTTTAAATAGTGGTAGAGAGAAAATTCACCATTTGGATTTATTTGAATATTAAATTAAAAAGCTTAATATGGACTTTAAGGGCAAACTAATTTAATATGATTAATGCCAACATCAACAATTGTCAAAACTATTTTATTTAGATTCTACATGCTTGGATATATTTTATAGAATTTTTTGGAATTTTTCCAAAGTCATTTGCTATTTTCTATTGGCTAGTTGTATTTTCTGGATTTATTTAAAAGAAAAATCAAAAGAAAATCCTTGAACGATCTTTGGGCCAAGCCCAACACTATTCGAGCGCAGCGACCATCTCGCCCGGCCGCGCTCGTCCGTTGGATGCTTGACGCGTGCCCTCGCTTTCCGACGGACGACGCGCGCCAACCCCGCCTTCGTCCGTTGGATGTTCGCCGCATGGCTTCGTCCGCTGATCTTGCTCGCTCGCTCGCCCGCGCTCGCCTCCAGCCGTTGGATTTCTATCGCACGGCGCTGCAACCGCTCGCCCTCGCTCTCGCTGCCAGGTGGGACCGCCACCGAGTCGTCGTCTCCGCGGAGCCTTCTTCTTCCTCGCGCCCGCGCTTCGCCCGCCATTGCCGCTATTCGAAGCTTCGTCCGACAAAACCGATTTGGTTGCTGATTCTTCGCGTTGACCCCACCAAATCGTAGCTCGGTTGATTTCTTATCCATTCCAAACCGAATCAAACCCCGGATCGGTTTCAATCTCCCCGAATCTCAGAAATTCAAATCGCGGCCGTTTCGGACCCGATTTGGGGGTTTCCAAATGTCGGCGTCTCCGGGCCTATAAATACCCTCAAGACCGCCGGACCTCCGCAACCCAAAGCCACCACCTCGCCGCCCGATCGCTCTAGCGCCGCCGATTTCGAGTTTTAGGGTTTCGGCCGAGCTTCTTCTCCGTGAATTGCGCGCCATCTTCGCCGCCTTGCCTCGCCGACTCCACCACCATGATCAAGCAAGTCCCGTGCTACCTCAGCGCACCTCCTCGCCGCCGAGCATCGTCGAGCACCCTCCCGACAAAACCCGAGCCTTCACGCGCTTCTTCCTCATGCCGGCCGCCACCGTCGCTGCGACTACGGTAAGGGCACCCCGAGCGCGCAATAGCACGGGAACAACTGGTACCCTCCATCGCCGGCGAAGTCGCCGCTGTCACGGTGACCATTGGGTCCCGAGCGCCACCGCCGCCGTTGTCGTCGGCTCGGCGCCGGCGTCGCGCCCCGGTCTTGGTGTGGCGGCCGCGTGGCGCCAGTCGCCAAGAAGACGCGGCGCGTGGCTCGGTCCACCGCGCCAGATCTCTCTCGGTTCGGTCCACTCGGTCCACCGTGAACCCCGAGACTGACATGTGGGGCCCACATGTCAGATTCTATTTTAAATCTATTTATTTTTCTGGAAATTCTCGGCTGACACAAGCATTGTGCAATAATTCGATTTTCCTTTGTAAAAATAATTCAGGAAATTCAATGAAATCCAAATTAGGGTTTTATTTGATTTTCAAACTTCCAAAGCCCATATCTTTTTTGCATCCGACCTCCGATTGAGCCCATTCAAATTTGTAAATTCATATAAAATTTAGATCTATTTAATGGTGAATTTTATTTGAATTTTTGGAGTTGTTTTTCCTCTGTTATTTATTTATTTCTGTTTCTTTTGTCTCGTTTACGAGTAGACGTCGATACTTCGGGGAATTTTTCAGAAGAAGGAGCACCTAAAGACCAAGACCAATATCTAGACCTATTCCAAGGCAAGTTATACCTTTGATCATATTGAACTCAGTTTTCAAAATACTTTATTTCAATGTATTGCATTCTATTTCAAGTATTTATTTAAATGCTTTTGGGTGTAGTTATTAATCCAATTTGTTATACCACCTTGTCTATTGTATGCCATGATCTCTTGTCACCCTAGGTTGGTTAATTATTAGTTGGTATTATCGTAGCACCAACCTGGGTTGGTTAGATACGATTAGACTGCTTAGCCATGCCACGAGTCATCATTTCATGTGAGTTGCAATTATAAACTTGACTAAGTGATTATGGAACTGTGTGATAAAACTGTGTGTGATGTGTGCTGTTACTCGTGATGGCATGTGTTGCACTTAATCAACAGGGTGGGAAAAGATTTGGACTGAGGCAAGTGGTGGATCTTTGTGAATGGTGGAACTGTGTGCATTAAACTTTGTGATTTGGGTTAAAACTGGAAGTCTTGCCTTGGTCAATTAAGGACTTAACTTTGTGCGCCATTGAACTGGGCCTTACTGTACGACCACATGCCTAGTATGGGCTGGGCCTGACTTAGTAAGTTATGGAGTCTTGACATTGACAACTCAGTTGGATTTAAAGCGTGTGATGGCTTTGGAGGTGTGATATGTCACATCGCGGATTCGTTCACGCATCCCCATCCAACGGTGTGTGTCGTTCCAAGGGCTGTGTGTACAAATTGGACGGCAGGAAAGCACATCGGGAGTGTCATTGTTTGAGATGAAGTCTCTGAAAGGTTTTGTTATGGTCAGTGCTGGCTCCACTGATTGTATCGTGTGGGTAAAGTGTACAACCTCTGCAGAGTGTTAAACCAATCTATTCGAATAGCGCGCCTCTGCTATGGACATGCTCGGGAATTTCACACGAGGGGTAGATTTTCATAAAACAATTGGGAAGAGTCAGCTGTGTGAGATAACTTATGCAGCTGTGTGAATAACTTGATTAGACTGTGTGTCCTTTGTGAAATCAATTGTTAATTTATTATTGTCTATTTGTTTTGAATTATGCTTTCAATCTATTATTTGTATTCAATTGCAAATGTTGCATTTCTGCAAAATAACCACAGAAGCCATTCCTTTTGGAATAAGCTATCATCTATAAATTGCATTCTGTGGTATGACTTGCGAGTACGATGTGTACTCACTCTTGCTAAACAAATCAACAGAAGTGGAGGAGTCGTCGCCTGCTTTTGAAGAAGTTCTTGATCCCAGTCAGTTGCATGTGGTAAATTGATGGGAGCCACTGGAGTTTACTTCGTTTCCGCTGCAATTTATTTCTTTATTGTCAGCCTTGCATGGCTTAATAAATGTAAAACTCGACCGTAAGGTCCCAACAGTTATTTGTTATTTAAAGGTACTCGTTTATTCTTATATTCGTTGTATGGATGTGATATTTCATCGATGTTGACACTGTGTGCACTAGCGTGATCCTGTACTAGTGCAGAATACACAGAGGGTCCAGATTTACATATTTGGGTCCCGACAACCACCCCGTCGACTTTGTCCCACCATATTCTTTGATGATGCTCGTCGTCAAAGATTTGTCCCCTGTTTGGAATATCCTTAGGGTGTGGGACTCAGTCATGAGATCTAAATGAAGAGGACCCGACAGTCGGTGGTCCAATGAATTCAAAGAAGAGGTCAAAAGAGTCTTCTTCTTCATTGTTGGTAGACGACTCTGCCTTGAGGACCTGGAGGAACATCCTCTACAACCTCCTTCCCAGCACAACAGTTGGAGCTCCCTGATCCATCTTGACCAGCTGCACCTGGTGATTGTAGGACCAAGTCCCTTGTCTGATTATTGAGATTCTCAATAATATACTCGATCACTAGAGCGTCTAGATCTTCCCCCATCTTTGCCTCCTCCTCTATAACCACCTCGGTGGTCGTGGCTACCTCGGCGGTAGTAACCTCCTCCATCACCACATTAGAGATGGTAGTCGAATCTTTGACCACCTCTGCAGCTTTCTCTACGACTGCAGGAGAAACCAATACTCCTACGGCTATAGGCAAAACAACGACGGGCCTCTCAACAAAAGCTTCCCCGGGGCCTGGATAAGCAAGACTAAAACAACAAGAAAAGAGGAAGACATGTCAAACTGTGAAATTAAAAGGTAAATACAATTACTAAACTTTTAAATTTACATACCTTGGCTTCCTAGATATAATCTTGAATCCATAAGAAACCTTTCTCAAGGAAGACTTCTTTTTCTTCTTCTTCTCTTCTTTGGCCACCTTAATTTTTGTAACACCTTCAGCCTCTACAAGGCTTCCATTGTCACGAGCTTGAGAGGCCATGACTTCCTCGACCACGTCTGGTTGAATATCTTAATGAAGGGTTAGGACCACGATGACCACGTCTAGTCATAGGTCTCGAGCGAGAGCTAAAGCTCCCTGAGCTACTTGCCCCTCTTGATGGTCAGAACTCGCTTTGACCACTTGAGGGACAGTGCTTGCCTCTATCATAGGCTCTGCTGTTGCCGAGGTAGCCTTCACAAAAGACGTAAAACTTTTCTAGTGCTCTTTTTCTATTTGGTTGCAAAGCCATAAGAAGTAGAAACTGAAAATGGTTTTTGTCGTAATAGAAGGGTACCTTGGTCTTGGAGGCTCTATGCTTAAGTTCTTCAACCACACCTCTTTTCTCTATAGCAATTATGTCTACAAAGAACTGCCTAATGGGGGTGGTTGAAAGAAGGGATGAACTCAAACTTTCATCGTTCTTCTTCTCGGCGGCCTTCACAAGGCGACGACTTTTGGTTAAAGGAACCCTGTCTTCCTCTAACTCATCATCGACAGCCTTCAATTTGAACTCTTAGTCATCTTGACGATCTGCCATGCTAACTTTCTGCAAAAGTCAGAAAACAAATATTGTTAAGAGGTTAAATTTTACAACTACTAAACTCTAAAGAAGAAATCAACTTTTGATTACCTTTAGGCATTCATTGCTGTCTTCTTCGATTATGAACACTAAGAATTGAGGAGTTCCTTTCATGGTTGTAAGAGAAATCACACAAATGAACTTGATACGAGCGTCAATTTAGGGGACTAATGCGGCGCGTGATGAAGTCTCTCACCACGTGTCATCTAGTCAGCCCCCTTCCCTCAAATCCTTGATAGCTTGGATGTATGGGGTGATCCGGTCGAGGTCGCTTGGAGTCGAGTCCCAAGATGAATTCTTCTTTGTGGTCTTCCCCATGAAGAAAAGGCTATCGTCCCTAGACACGGTTCAATAGCACCCCTTCATCTTCCACCATGACCACGATGACCGGCTGAACAATTAAATTTACTCCCTTGACTTCCCATTGTAGAGCTTCAAACCACAGCTGCCTACTGTGCTTGCTCATCCTGTAGTAGTACCGAAAGAGATCCAAATCTGGAAGAATTCCCAGATAGGCTTCACATAGGTAAACAAATACACTCAATACTGTGATAGAAATGGGAACCAAGTTCACTAATTCCACCCCAAAATGCTGGAGTACAACCATCAGAAAAGGGTGAACAAGCAATCAAAAACCACATATATAGTACGCATGGAATACTGGAATGGTGTCCTCACCCAACGATCAATGCTGACCCTCAGCGTTGGTCCACTTCACCAAAGCACGCCTTGGAATCTTCTCTGCTACGATCAAAGCAGTCATCTTGTCCACATCCATCTCAGATTTATGCCACTTGAAAATAGTCTCGGTCATTTCTTCTAAGTGAGTTTGATTTGGATTTGAAAGAATTTGGAGAAGTATTGCAAACTTGGAAACAAGAGCTTAAGAGCAGTTGAAGCAAATGGAGAAAGTAAAAACCCTAAGTCACGCCCTTGGTAGATTTTTATAGCCGTGGGTCTAAGTTAAAGACCGTGGGAACTCGATAGTTACCACCACTTCGGGAACCACTCCTGATGGACAGATCTGTGAGAGTCGATTTGCATTATTTAATATGTTAGTTCATGAAAAGCAATTTTATCTTTTAAACTCAAGTAAAATTATCTTCTTGACCAAGCCAATTTATAGTCACGGTCAAATACTAGTCGGAAAGACTCTGCTTTCGACCACTATTCTACGACCTTCTTTCCAAGTAAGTTATTTTCACTTAAAGTTGGAGGGCAAGATGACGAGGATCTAATAATCCTATATTAATTAAATTATTTATTTGTAATTGTTATTATAGATAGCAACATCTTCATTTTATTCGTAAGGATACCCCTTATCATTAGTAAGGGAGAAGCTTAGCCGAGTAGTCGTAAACCATTTTACGACCACCCTATGTGGTCGTAAGTGCTTCCACGACTGCCTAGTGGTTGTAAGTACTTCTACGACTACCTAGTATAAGATTTTCTACGATCACCCTATGATCATAAGCCTAAATCACTTCATGGTCGTAAACTTTACTATGATCAGGTCAACTACAATCATCATATAGTTAACAAAGTCTACAGACATCTGGGTCTAATCAACTAGGGACAGTTATACATTGTGTTTAATACACACAATAATTAATATGCGCCATTATTCTTTGGGATAACTGCACATATTAAGCCTCTATCTATGACATAACTGCAAGGCGACGTGAGAGGATTAGTCTCTAATAATAACTGTAATAGAATGTGCGCATTTCATCAAACGGTAAGACGTCTCTTGATACGAGACAACTGCCACCCTATCACGTGTTATATAAGGAGTAAATCCGGTGGACAGAGTAGAGATCAAGCAGATCAAGCAAAGCAAAGCAATAACAAAAGAGACAGGATCAACAGACAGAAGTCATTAAGCCCTAGTCCTAGTGATTTCTTCCATGTTATAAAGCATAGTCAATACAACAACACGGGAGTAGGGTTATTATTATCTCAGGAGAAGGCCCGAACCTATACAAAATTCTTGTGTCTTTTTCTGTGCGGTCTAACTCAGGGAAAGTTCCCAGTATTTATTCGTAAGATCGATAATAAACCATGATAGACTTCGTCTACCCGATGGTTCACAGGGCCAAGTGCCCACACGTCAGTGGCTACGGTCTACGAACCAAGTATATATGGAGAGTTTTAAGTAGTGGGCCAGCAATTCATACTCTCATACTTTAATCTAACCTTTAATTAGATTTTCTAATCACATCGGGCCCACATGTCATACTAACATTATCACTAATTAAATCGGATTTAACTTAATCCTAATCTTCCAAGTTGGGCACACTTGTCAGCGTCTCTATAGTCACCATCTTCATCAAAACAGAGGAGCGGGGAAGGAAGCCATGGCCGGTCTCGGGGTGAGCTTGGTGCCAGCGGAGACGGCTCCGGCGACCACCCACAACCCCCAAAATGGGTTGCACGGTCCAAAGCGATCCTAACAGTGGCAATGGCGCAACGTGAGATACACTATGGCAGTGGCGGAATGACAAGGGCAGTAGTGGCGCGACGACAACGGTGGCAACTACAAAACTCTAGGGCATCTTCAAAATTGGACGGGGCTTGAATATCTACATGATTAGATGATCCTATTGGTGCCAACGGTGCTTGAGCTCATGTTGTGTGTTGGTCTTTCCACGATAGCCCATGACAGGATCCAACACGACGGTGCGACTACGATCAACTCTACGCCCGACTGACTAGCCTACCAAGCTACACTACTACACAAAGGGTCATCACAAACGGTTCTAAATTATCATCACAGACAATTTTTGAACTGTCTGATTTTATGTGTAGGTGATAACCGGTGGTTATCACAGACGGTTTTTTATAGAAACCATATGTGAAGGCCTACTATCATAGACGATTATATGTAATGATCGTCTGTGATATGTGGGATATCACATATGATTCTTTTTGCTAACCTTTTGTGATTGAAGACATATCACAGATAGTTAGTAAAAAAACGTCTGTGATATCCCACATCACATATGATTTTTGTGGTAGCCGTCTGTGATAGTAGGCCTTCACAGACGATTTATACTGCAAAATGTTTGTGATATGTAGGCCATCACATACAGATATATATACCAACCGTCTATGATATCCAACATATCACAGATGGTTAGTAAAAAGAACTGTATGTGATATCCGACATATCATAGACGGTTTATACCACAAAATCTTTTGTGATAGTTCGTTCTATGCCTACATATTTTTTTCTATTTTTTGGCTGGCCTTAGAAAATGATAGCCACAACCTCTGAAAACAAGTAAGCAGTAAGCAGATAAATCACAATTAATTTTATATAGAACAACTCAAAGTGATTGAAAACTCAAAATCAATTACAAAAGCATGTTCATGTATTATCGCTAGAGTTACAATTGAATTACAACTCAAAGTGAATCGGTGTCGCCGAAGTGAAACTCTCCGTTCGGGTTAATGATCTCCGACTTGATGAAGGTGTAGAGCCGTCCTTGAACGTCCGAGAGTTTGTCCCGGCCGAATGTAGTTTATTCGATCGTCATGCGCTGTCGCTAGGTGTAAAGTAGTAATCATATATATTTAAATTGATAATTAGGAAATAATTGTTGTAAGATTTATGAACCTCTGGATCCTTCGGCTTAGCACCTATGATTTCCTACATATGACGGCAAAAGTAGAATGCACATACGTTGCCTTGTTGTTGCTGATGGCACTGAAAAAATAGAATTACATATATAGGTATAGTCAGTTTGCGTGGCCAGGTTACGAAGTGTGATATAGGATTATTGTGTTGTAGTGGGTACTTGAAATCCCATCCTATGTCGCAGTGTGGCGCTCGGTTCATTTTGTTTCCCTCCCCCGGCAACATAGGCGTTGAACGCTCTTCGTGATTCCAAAAAGTTATCCTCGCCCATTTCAAACGAAGGAATACTAACAATAGAGTTATGTATGGAGGAAATGAGCATACATGTCAAGTAATTTTTGCACAAGGGTAAAGTCATGGTTCTTATTGACTGGTGAATCAAGGTATATTACCTTGTTCCCCTTTGGTACAATGACTAAAAGGATGCAGTGTTACCTACTCATGTATGTCGCTATAGTCATTAAACATAAGTTCATGTCGCGTATAATGTGCAAATAAAATTTGTATAACAAGTAGTGAAGTATTTACCCCTGGTTGTAGGGCACCAGTACGTAGTCCTTACCGCTATGAGCTAGGAACCCACTCATTATGTATTTCTCAATGTTGGATGCATTTTCGTTGATGCATTGCTCAGAGATCAACTGTGGGTTGAGGAAACCCACCAGTTGTCACAATCGCTGGGCTTCTTGCTGTTGGGATACGCGGCAATGCTACGATAGCACAAACAAAAATTTACCGCGCAACCAAGGAACCACCGCAAGTAATAGATCATGAGATTACCGCTTGACACGCCGACTCGCAGCGGAAGTTGAGTCGTTGTAGCGAGTTAATGCAGTCGTAGTCGTACTCGCGACGCGTCTCCTCCTTCGAGTAGTCGTACTCTACGCGCGTCGCTTCTTCAAGTGGTCGTACCCACCACGCGACTTCTTCTCCGTCTCCGGTGATCAACACAAGTCGCGAATCGTCCTAGTGCTGATGCTTCGCAACAACACCTCCGAGGTATCCAAACGTACGGGGCAAGATCACCACGCACTGGAGTGCTAGCACTGGCAGCGTGGTTGAGAAGGCGTGGCTATTAGGGTTTCAGAAGTTCTTCCAAAGATCATCCTCTTCACCCTTGCACCCCATGCCACCGCCCCTCTTTATATAGGCATCCATGATGGGTATCGACATCAAGGCCCATTAGGAACTCAAGGCCTATACGAATTCGGATCACCATCCAAAACAAATCCTTGCCCTTTAAGTGTGCGACCCACAGGTTCATGTGTAATCGGTTATGACTCGGAAACCCTTTTCCGACCACTAGTCGTCAGCGGTACCTAGCAGCACATAACGATTCCCAAAGACACATAGAATAAATCGGACGAACCTTGATGTAATATGATCTATGATCAGGTCCTTATTACTTACGATTAGTTCAGATTCTATACGACTGTGTTGTAATTGGTCACGACCATTCAGAACTCCTTACGACTGTGTTCTTACCATTTCAGGATTACGCTTGACCGCCTACGACTAGCACATATCTCCATACGACTAGTCCGTAACTGATCAAACTAAGCGACCTGCTCATGCATTCTCCTTTTGCCTCATGATGTCTGGTTGAACTCCAGGTGAGATAATGTGTCATCCATGGACTGTTCAATTCTTTCTCGATCGAGTGTCGGATAACATCATGGGGTCGACACTTCGACCACTAGTGGCATGGCCATGCACTTTCTTTATCCGATCACCACGAGGGGCCCAGAGATATCTCTCCTATTATGTTAGGAGGGGCAAGTCTCATCTCGACCAGTCACATTCCTCCGCATGTTTCATAGCATACCCGAAAGCTACCTTTATAATTACCTAGTTACGGAGTGCGTTTGGCAACCCCTAAGAGTGCTATTACACATGTAGGAAACCATGCTGATATCAGGTCTAAGGATTATACATCATCATTACTTGATACCAACTAATGACACAAAGATTCATTACAATCTCAATAGTGTCTCAATGATGGGTCTATCCAACACCATGTTCTCTAACATGTGCTTCACATTATTGATTCGATATCCCTATATTTATGACCGGTGAAACCAGGTCATCAATCAATACATGTGCTAGTCATAGAGTGGTGTTCCGACCAGTGACCTCCGACCAGGGATATATATAGAATGACATCATATGAGTTAAAGAGTTCCACCAACAAGTCACATACTTATTGATCTATAACAAATGATTCATTTAAGGAACATGATAATATATTATCAAAAACATGAATATAATGAAATATCATCATCTCTATGATTGCCACTAGGGCATATTTCCAACACTTGCATCATGTATCTATACATAATCAATGAGTTATGACGTTTATCGGTATTACGTGAATGCAGAACTAGATTGTACACACTTACAGTGTCCAACATCGTAGAAGTGAGGCGTCAAGGTTGAATAGTTTGAATAAGTCTTGGAAGCCCACGACAAATTAGCCCGCCTTGTGGAGGAAATGGTTCTCTGTGTAACTAACGATGAATCCAATAGCATCTGTCGTCATCTCGGTGTGCCGCATGTACCAGTCATGCAAACTCACACAATCCAATCCAAGGTGGGGTAATTGTGTGTGGGGACCAACGGTCTTCCGAGGCAGAACTTCCCGGGCTCGCAAGGCGCCTTAATGATCTTCGATTTTGCCTTAGTGCCTTACCTATCACATGTTACTTGTATCTTCGGCACTACAGGCGGCTTAATCTTCTTCGATTTGTCCTTAGCACCTCACCTGCCATGCGTCTTCGCGGGAGACGATTCAATGTGCTTTTCTTGTATCTTCGGCGTCGTCTCCACAAGAGCCGATGCGGCGGCCTTCTGAAGTGGAGATTGAGGTGGAGTCATCGAGAGTTCTGTTGGAGAAGCATGGTCATGTTCCCCTCGTGGCACTGCTGGGTGCAGAGCAATGTCCCTCTTGGGCCACTGGATAAAAGTGTGCAATGTATCCCCTAGAGTTATGATATCTTCGCTCGGGGGCTTCTCTACTAGGACGACCATGAAATTATCATGTACCATGTCCAAATAGACCTTGGCATAACCCTGTGCCAGCTGGACACCATGCAGTACTATCCCTTCATGGCATGGAAACACCATCCCCCGCCCAGCCTCATTATAAATGGACTCGCCAAGCCACACTTGGAGGTTGCAGGGCGTGGGCTCCTACAAAATGATACACAGTTACCTAAGGCGTCCTACAGGTCAATCTTTGGAGCATTATAGAGATGTACAATACTTGGATGCCGTCGATAGGTAATTGGACGTCGCCACATTTAGAAAGTGGCATGGACCCGCAGCTACTCCGAAGTTGAGGGGGCTGGCTCCCAAAATAACAGGGGTGGCTTGCAACTATTTGAGGGCTCGATTCATTTGTGCCATTTCTTCCAGCAATGACATTATTTGTACTCAGAATTCTACACTAATCTCTGCACGAATCTCCTATTTCATCTGTTCGTCGCGCTTGGCCTTGGATCTCATCTAACTCCTATACACCTCGGAGTCTTGTGGGAATCCTGATGAGGACATCACTTCTACTGATATGAACACTCCTCTTCCTATTACTTTGAATGATGTGCAAGGTCCAATTACTCGGACACGTGCTCGTCAACTTATTTATCAGGTAAATTCGTTTCTAGGGCTGAGTGTATTATTTGAGAACTCTATGATGCTACCTAACGGAGATGATTTACTTGTACTTAGGAATCTAGGACTACGACCAGTTCAAGAAGGTCTACGACCAGTTCCGCGGGGTCTACGACCAGTTTCACCAGTACTCAGCGAGCCAAACACTCGTTGGACACAATCTACGACCAGAGATAGCTTGGACTCCTCAAGACCACCCCAGACTGGGCCCTACGATCGGTCTTCACCGCAGATACGCGACCTGAATAGTGAATAAGGTGTTGCGTCACCGTTTTGGCCTAATAGGGTCTTGTAAGCGTGTCGAGGTCGGAGTCCAGGTTGTGTACGCCTCTTCCTATGACCGCACAACCCTAGGTCGACCTCCTCACGTCCCCCTATATATATACAATAGCCGTCATAGTTTAACGTGGGTTTTTTATTTGAGATTATTCTGCTTAGCAGTCTCGCCGCACGTTCGGTTGAGGAACCCCACATTGTGTGCTTCATCTATATTCACAATACAATATCAGATTGCATTTTCTACTTTATTGCTTGTGTTCTCGATTCGCATGCAGGAAATAGACTTCTTGGCGAGGTCAACCGCGTTCGGCATGGTTGATAACCATCGGAGCAGTGGTGCAGTGATTACGAGGGGTTTGATCTGTTCTGGTCGGAGCCTTCGGATCATCAATGTTGAGTTCTCCACAATCGACTTATCAGTACCTTTCGGAAGATCGGGCCACCGACACATCAAATCCCTACCTCCAAGGTATGTAAACCCCAAGGCTTCGCGTCCGACCCGGGTGCTCCTTGTTTCACAGGTCCGTGGATAGCATATCCCTATCCCCGACTGCTTTGAAGGATCCTTGGGAAGATTCGATACTCAATGTTTGCTGCAATAGACCATCATGTTATTTTAGACCCTATGGAGTTATGGACTTATTAACAACTAGGCAGTTCGGTATATCTTACCAGATGTTGGGACACTACCTCGTCTGCCGGGTTTGTGAAAGAGATGATGCCCAAAGACGTGGTTGATGACCTCGCTCTTAGCCAGTTTCGGGCATGCTCGTTTGTGATCCCGGCAAATGCCAGGGAGGCCACCCACCGGTTTACCTCCTCGTTCTCCCACGTCCATTGCGGGATTTCCCCGCATGCTCAGCGGTGCCGAGTCTGTGGGGTGAGTATTTTTTATCTAGAGGGCTTTGTGCGCCTCACTTTGATGCTGAAATTTTGCCGTCATCTTCATTCGCACAAAGGCATTCCATATATCCGCCGACATGAATCGATACTCCGTGAAGGACGTCCGATCCTTGTTCACGTACTCTGTGACAAGCAGGCTCTTGAAGGACAACCACACCTTTTCAATTGCGGGCAACACCTACCATTGTACGAGCCCCTTGACTTCAGTCCACAACTGCTCTTTCTGTACGTCTGTTAGATACTTCCAGCTTGGTGTCGTGATGGGGACCCGTTCCCTTCCAACTATCCTGCAGGTGGTCTGGCCTTTTCGATATTTCTCTGCCATCTTGCTTAGGTACCCCTTTCTTTGGAGCCCCAGACGCATTCGGCGATGGCGACGCACAGTCCATCGGAGGCCCAGACGCATTAGACGACGACAACGAAGACTGCAGGGACGCCATCTCTGAAGATAGACACCAAAAGAACTAAATTTGTAGAATTCCAATGACTAAAATTTTAGTTTGTATTTTCATGGAGAATTTCTCCTTGGTAACATATTAAATATAGAAAAATATATATAAGTTACACACGGATATGTGTTCTGAATTGTTGTAAATAAAGCAGCTTTAGGAAACATTCAAAATTAATTCTAACGTAATTAATAATAATTAAAGCATACAATTGACAAAAATAATATACAAAAATGTAATTTCTGCATGTCAATTAAACCGGAGAATATGCTTGAAAGATAAGACATGAAAGCATACAAAATTAGCATATTGCGCAGATTTGGAATGTTTTAAGTTTGCTCTCAGATGTAGAGTTGCACAAGATACAATCTTGACCTTTCTCAATACTTTTGTCAAGATTCTTCACTAACTAAAAATGATAACAATGGATCATACTATGAGCTCAGAATTTAATGCTCTACTGGTTATGTCAAGAATTATATCAAATAACAAAGTTACCTTCAGTCAACAGAAGGTTATACAGTTAACAGTGCACATGAATCACTTGATTCAGCAGATTAAGGATTAATCACTTGATAGAATAAACATATCACTAATTTCAACAACGTGAGCCACTCGGCTAACAGGAGAGCCAATTGACTAACAGAGGAGCAACAGGATCAGAATGACAGTAAGCAATCATAGCAGCTCAAGTATGATTTGTTATCAATTTAATTTAACAATATGACAAAAACCAGCACTGTACAATGCAATATCTCCCAGTACTAGAATTAATCCAAATTCAGATTTAGACTAGCACAACACATATATGCAAAGTAAAGCACTCATGTAAACAGAAACAACTCACAAAGCAAATGACAATCGAAGCCACCTAGTAGAACCGGACAAGGCACGGTTGTCTCAGAAAACCAAGCACCGAGTACTAGCAATAACCGTGCAGTAAACCATGAGGTACAAGGAAATACCTACATGCATGGAGGGCATCTAGGAGCAGCCGGGCGGCGTCGGGAAGCAGCAGTGACCGATAGATACGGAAAGAAGGGCGGCGTTGGCGTTGGGGTCAGGGAGAAGGTGCAGCGTCGGCGTCAGGGTCAGGGAAGGGGCAGCGTCAGCGTCCGCGTCAGGGAGAAGGGGAAGGGGCGGCAAGTGAGGAGTTAAGGGCGCTGGGGAGGGGGACGGGCGAGTGAGGAGTAAGGGCGAAAACCCTAGCTGGGTCCTACTAATAAAGGGATATAAAATATCACAGACTTTTCCATAATAGAACTGTCTATGATATGGTCGAATATCATAGACGGTTCCATAATATAACTGTCCATGATATGGTTGCATATTAGAGACGGTTTCATAATAGAACCGCATGTGATTGTTCCTCTATAGCTAAAAAATATTCTATTTTTCGGCTAGCCTCAGGAAATGCTAGCCACGCCCTGTGAAAACAAAAAAATACATACAATCACATATAGAATAATTTCTTAATTTATGAATCAATTACAATGAAATAATTTCTTAATACATGCCGAGTTTCTTAATTACAATTGAATAATTCCGCTTGGCTATTTCCTTTAAAAAATAGCCCATCATGATGATTGACCCGCATATAGCTAGCTTCCTCACTGGATTCTTCCTTGCGCCTGATGCCGTCTCCGAAAGGAGGCAACACGTCAAATTGATTGTACTCTTCCTCATCCACGACATTTTCAACTCCGAAAATCCTTCTTTTTTCCATGAAGAACTATGTGGCGGTTCTTATTCCGTGTCCTTTACATAAAAAATATGAACAACTTGCTTAGCAAGTACGTATGGTTCGTCCTTGCATCCGACACGTACGAGGTCCACAGTAGTGAAGTCGTACTTGTCGACCTTCACACTCTGTGGAAGTTTGACCCAATAGCACCGAAACATGGGGGGTCTTGAAAAGTACGTATATATATATATATATATATATATATATATATATATATATATATATAATATAATATAATGTCCGTTTCGTACTCCCAGGAGTACATACTCTCACTTCGATTATACTACTTAAACGAATATATTATACTTGTTTATTATTTTCAGTATACTTAAATATCAATTATAAGATACTCCAATATGACTTAATTGAAAAATTTTCATTGGAGCCATTTATTTTTGCTATAAAAGATGGATTTTAATTAAAAAATTTATGAAATTTATTTTAGAGTATCTTATAATTATTATTGAAATATACTCAAATTGATAAATAAAAATCATCATATGATTTTGGTGAAAGTACGTCACCCTGAGTATACCTGCCATTTTCCTGGAGTACTCTCGCTTCTCCGTCGACACCACGCAGGCTGCATCAAAATGGAAGGCCTAGTGGCTCGTACGCTTTTTATGGTTTCCCAGTGGGGCAGTACGGCCCTTGCATTTAGTAGCCCTGCTCGTCCTAAAGAAACATAAGGTTGCATATAACCCAACTGAGAGATCGTACATTGTATATACGTACACTCAACTCACAGGATGCGACAAAAAGTAAGGCAAAGTTGCCAAGATGGTCACGATCCTGCATGCGATCCATCCTTACATCTCCACGGCTGCATGCACACCCATTAATTGCACCGTGTTGACCCTATATATATATATATATATATATATATATATATATATATATATGAAAATGGTTTGCGGGAGTATGCATGCATGTCGAATGATAATACCTCTTTATCTATTTGAGTATACTCCAATGATGATTATAAGATACTCCAAAGTGAGTTCTATGAAAAAATTCATGAAAGTCCACTTTTTATAGAAAATTTGTGTGTACATAGCTACTAGTGTACATGTCAAAGGTCGTCTTAAGTCGCAACATATATAACACAGCTAATCGATCACAGCACAAAGAGGAATATTAGGCATGACATGGACTGATAGATCGATCTATCATAGGTGTACAGAATTCAGCCACCTACTGTTGAATGTATCAGCGACGACAAGAGGGGTGAATAGGAACTCACATTTTTCATTATGGAGTTATACTTCTTTTCACTCTAATAACTATGTGAAACTACGAAGGTTAATGTCTCGTAATCATAACAGAAGAATTGAACTTAAACCAAGAATCTCAAGCAACAATGCATGTCGGCCGGTCTGACCGTCAAAAAGTGGATGGTCAGACCACTCGGCCAATCTGACCGCTCCCAGGGCCTGTTTAACCACTCCATCAGGCTGACAGAAAATTCAACACGAATTTTGATCCACAAAAGATCTAACTTTTGATTTACAAGTTCAAATCACTAACGATTTCGGATACAACTCAACAAGAAGGTTATGAATCTATTCTAATCGAAGCTCGACACAATCATAGTTAACATTCTATGAATTTATTGTTCGAGTGCAAGATGGCTCAAAACCGGGTGAAAGCAAAAACTTGATCCAAAGATTTGCTTGTGGATTAGACATGATCAAGATGACCTTAGATCAACTTCCACAAGTACTAGCAAAATAGATTACAGTAAAAGACCAAGACAAACCCCTGGAACGCAAGAACCCAAAATCTCAAGAAAGAGAGCAAGAACAAGAGACAAATCATCTTTACACAAATTTGATTGGACTGATATTGAGGAATTGAAGATTTACCACTCCACCATGGAGGAAAAGAAAACTCACTCATGAGCACTCAATCCCATAAATTTTCTCTCAATACATCTCTCAAACCCTAGCCAGGGGCAGATCTATAATATTCTAGCAGAGTGCACAGGGCACCGGGTCCAAAAATTATTTTTCTTTGGATATAACCATGTATATATAGTATGGACACCCTAAGCCCAACATGAGAGGACACCCCAAGCCATAGCCCAGCCGAACGTGACACATCTTGCCTCAGGGACCCCCAATCATTTTCGTTCTGGATCCACCACTGACCCTAGCCTCTATTCTCTCCACTTTCGCCCAAATCTTAAAGTAGGGTCGTGGGCTTGGTTTTTATGCCAAATCCTGCACCACCCCTTTTATAACGGAGACTAAGTCAAGAGAGAAACCCAACGGGAACCCATTTAGCCCACAACCAAATAGGTTTCTCACTCACATGCTTCTCAAAGCATATGCCGATCCGGAGCTCCTAAATTCGTCTCTTAATGATTTTGTTCTCCTCATGACCTAAATCGCTTCTCCTTTATGACATCATGCGTCGTGGTTTCTCCAAGGTCACTAACCCAATATTTTGGTGAAGATACCAAAATACATATGCACCAAATTCATGACCATATATAGGTGAATTCCCAAATTCTCAACACTGCTCACTGTGCACTGAAATCACCATAGTCGGTCAGACCGCTTCTACCAGGCTAGTTTTACCGCTAGCCACTGGCCGGCGGTCTGATCATGCCCCCTGGTAACAGTGGACCGGTCTGATCGCCATGTAGTGGCCTGTCAGACCGCTTTTCAAAACAAGAAAACACACATATCTGGACTTTTCAGTTAATCTCTATCTAGTTTTGCGTCCAACTTCTAGTTTCAATGGCACCTGCTTCAAACACATTTTCAAACACTCACACATAAGTGTTTTGGTGCCTATTATGCATAACTTTGCACCGCGCGCCGGTCTTACCACCTCCATAGCTGGTCAGACCGCCCGAGCATGACCGGTCAGACAGCCTACATCCTGACAACATGTCAACTTTTGCAAAACCAAGAGTTCACTTCTCATATTCCTCAACAACGATACCAATTATTCATAACGTAGACCAGGATCAAACCACATTGTCCCTGTAAGTACGGATATCGCAACAACACATACGTGGAAACAGATACATCAGTACATAGCTCATCACGGCATGTACGTGCAACAACACGTCGGTAATGTCCAGTTTTAATCTGTATGTACGTGTTACAGCCATAAAGTCGCGTGATACTGTACGTACTTACGTGTTTAGACGTGTCGACGGCATGCGTTTTCCTCTCGATCGGCGATCGACCGAAATGGTATGACATGCAGATCCAAAGCTTCTTTTTCTTTCTTTCTTCTTTCCAAAAGGCTAGGCGACTAGCCGAGCAGATAATAAATACTCAAGATAGAATTGTCTCCCATTCTCTAGCTCCACTGTCACGTCGTGTTGATGTCGCGTGCCGTACGTGTAGCCATCGGTTTGACGGGAACCAAAGCGGAGAGAAATTAAGCTTAATTTGTGCGCTAGCCTTTCTGGTGTTACTGCGAGGCGACCGAAACCACATGCATGTATGTACAAGCAGGCTAGATGCATGTATAAAGCTAGAGGAGGTGATTACTGCATGCATATATGCTTTACAGTGATGTGATGTGATGAAAACTACCGATTATAATTAATTGATCGTCTGCTAGCTAGCTAGCTAGCTAGCTAGCCACTTGTAGTTTTCATCTGCGTTTTGACCGCGCGCGATCGAGTCCTACCACCACTTCAGTCAGGAGCTAGAGCTAGAGCTAGCCCTGGGAAGAAGGGAGGATAAGAAAGAGCGGATATATATTGGAATTGGAAATAAAATTTTCATTAGTCTTCTCGATCTCTTCTTCGTTGGTCTGAAAATAGTATTTTGTTTATTGATCTCACCGTCAGTGTGAGTCTACATCAGTTGACGCACATGTACACGGTGTGTACTCTAGAAGCTTGGAGGTGTCAGGTTGACGCAAGGAAGCTGGCATTACGAGCGTAACTACAATTATTGCCCGCGCGTGGCGCGCGTCACTCTAGTATATAATATACTATGTGCTAATAGAGTTAAGCTTGTTCGTACACGCTATTGTCGTATGATACGCGTGGCGTGACTCTACTAATTCGGATATAAATATGATTTAGATATTTAAATGTGAGTATATGATCATGCCAAAATATCATGTGAAAATGCGAATTTGGTGAAACATATTTTCACCTAATTTAGAAGCTTCTAAAATTCTCAAAAGAATTTTTTTTAAAAAAAAAAGAGCATGGGATGGTATGTTTATATCTCTGTAAAAGTTCAAGATCTAACTCAAGCGCATGTCCTATATACAAAAAAATTACAAATACTTGATCAAAATAATCAAACATTATTTCAACAAAGATTTGTATTTTTCGTATCTCACAAATGCAGTTCAGTTTGATCTTGAAATTTTTAGATATATAGAACATTCCCTCTCTTACATATCATAATGGTTTGAGAATTTTTGAAGCTTTTAAGTTTTATTTCCACCGATTTGCATTTTTACCGGATGTGTCACAGGAAACACTATTTTGTTTTGAAAAAAAAAATCAGAGGGGGTGGGGGATCACTGAAATTTCTGTTCAAAATTTTGGCGGATTTTCAAACTGGACTAAATTTGACCAAAATTTGGACCAAATTCAAATTTATGATGTAATTTGTCCTATTCAAATATTTTCAATTTTTTTAAACGAATCATAAAAAATTCGAAGGGGCCCCGAAATTATTTTCTATGTGTGCCACTGATGATTATAGCGTCATGAACGGTGGAGCCTCAACCGAGCTCCTCATGCACGCCTTCATGCGAAAGAAACCTCTGAGACTTCACTAGTACAACAGTGTCATCACAGATGGTTCGAAGCCGTAATCATAGACGGTTTGTGAACCGTATGAATTTGTGTGTCTGTGATAACAAGCGGTTATCACTGATGATTTTTGAATCGTCTGTGGTAAGGCAAAACACAAACAATTTTTGTTGAAACCGTCTGTGAAAGTATACTATCACAGATGGTTTCAACAAAAAACCGTCTGTGATACGCAGGATATCACAGACAATTCTATTAACAATCCATCTGTGATTAGAGGTATATCACAGAGCAGTTTGTAAATAGAACCGTCTGTGATATCCTACGTATCACAGATGATTTTTTGTTGAAGCCGTCTGTGATAGTTCTTTAACCTAACTAATTTTTTTGTGATTTTCGACTAGCCCCAGGAATTGCTAGTCATGCCCTCTCTAAAGAAGCAAGCAGAAAACAGTTACATCACACATGAATCAATTGTTGACAACTCAAAGTGCTAATTTACAACTCAAAATCAATTACAAAAGATTATGTTCATGTATTGCCGCTAGAGTTACAATTGAATTACAACTACTCAAAGTGAATTACAATTGAATCAATTGTTTGAAGGTTGCTCACTGGTGTTAACAATCTCCGTCTTAATAAAGCCACATAGCTTCCCTCGAATCTCCGAGATCTCTTTCATAACGAGTACATCTAAATCTATGTTCAAGCCCTGTCGCTGGCAGGAGTAAAGTAGCAAGCATATATATTTAAATTTATAATTAGAAAATAATTATTACAAAATTGATAAACCTCAGGATACTTCATCTTAGCACTCATGATTTGTTGTATATGATGGCAAACGTAGAATGCACATAGGTGATCTTATATTTGCTGGCGGCACTGCAAAAATAGAATTACATATATAGGTATAGTCAGTTCGAGACGCATTATTACGAAGTATGATATATGATTATTGTGTTGTAGCGCGTACTGAAAATCGCGTCCTGTGTTGTAGTGTAGCGCTCAATCCCTTGAATGGCCCTCCCTCAGCAACATAGGCGATGAATGACCTACATGATTCCAAAAAGTTATCCTCGGCCATTTCAAACGAAGGAAGACTATAATGAGTTATGTATGGAGAAAATGAGCATACATGTTGAGTATTCCTTCTAAACGGATGAAGTTGTGGGTTTTATTGAGTAGGGAATCAAGATATATTACCTTGTTCCTCTTTGGTATAATGACTAAAAGGATTTAGTGGTACCTACTCATGTATGTCGCTATAGTCATTAAACCTAAGTTCATGCTGCGTATAAAGTACAAATGAAATTTGTATAGAAAGTAGTGAAGCACTTACTTCTGGTTGTAGGGCACCATTATGTAGTCATTGTCGTCCTGGGCAAGCAATCTCGTTGTTATGTATTTCACAACGTAGGATGCGTCTTCATTGAAGGTTTGCTTAGAGACCACGTGTGGGTCAAGAAAACCCACCGGTTCGCTCCATCCCCGGGCATTTTTCATCATATATCTATACATAAGCAATGAGTTGTGATATTTATCGATATTACGTGAATGTAGAACTTGATTGTACACACTTATAGTGTCCAACATCGTAGAAGTGAGGCGTCGAGGGCAGTGAGGTTGAATAGGTCAAATAAGTCATCGAAGCCCATGACAAAGTGGCCCACTCGTGGAGAAAATGCTCCTTCGTGTATCTGATGGTGATTCTAGTACCGCACCCTTCCTCTTTGGTCTTTCGCGTGTACCAGATATGCAAAGACTAGCAACCTAATCCAGCACGAGCTAATACTGTGTCGGGGGCCAACGGACTTCCGATGGAGCATTTTTCGGGATTGAGCGCATCTTAATGTTCTTTGATTTTGATTTGGCCTAAACGACTCGCCCGCTGCACGTATTTCTGTGAGACGACTCAGAAACGCCGATACGCCGATACGCTTTTCTTGTTCCTTCGGCATCTTCTCCACGGGAACAGATGAGGCGGCCTTTTGAAGTGAAGGCTGAGGTGGAGTCATCGACGGTCCTATTGGAGAGGCATGGTTGTGTCGAGATCGCGAAACTGCAGGATCCAAGGCATTGTCCTTCTTGGTTCCACGGATAAAAGTGTACATGGCATCCCCTAGTGTTTTGATATCTTCGTTCAGGTGAATCTCCAGCGGGACGACCATGAAATTGTAATGTACCATGTCCACCTGAACCTAGCGTAACCCTGCGCCAGTTGGGCACCGTGCTGCACTATCCTTTCCTTGTATGGATACACCATTCCTCCCCAACCTCAATAGAAATGGACCTAACCATCCTCACTTGGAGCTTGCAGGGTGTCGGCTCCTACAAAATGATACGCAATTAGCTACACAATTAGCTAAGGCATCCTATAGGTCTATCTTTGGAGCATTCCAGAGATGTACATTACCTTGATGTCGCCGATAGGTAATTGCACATCGTCATGTTCAGAATTTGGCATGGACGCGGCGCTACTCCGATGTTGAGGAGGACTGGCTGCAAAATAACATGGGCGGCTTACGACTAGTTGAGGAGTTGATTTATTTGATCCTGCAATCTTGTTATATGTCTGACGAGGATCTGATGATCCTCATTTTATCTTTTATCTATAATTCTTATTATGGGTAAATATGATATCACGTAGTCCTCAGAAGTACCCCTTATATTCATAAGGGGGAGGCCTACCAAGTGATTGTAAGTTCTCCTACAATCACCCCCATAGTCGTAAGTCTTACTACGACTATGTCATGGTCGTAAGTCCTTCTACGACCACTACCTGGTCGTAAACCCTTCCACGACCATTACCCAGTCGTAAGTCCTTCTACGACTATTATCCAGTCGTAAGCTCTGCTACGACTTGTACCCAGTCGTAAGTTCTACTACGACCAAGTCAACCACGACCACCTTATAATCAAACCTACAAGCAAGTGGGTCCAATTGATTAAGGAATCCGGACGGTCCACATACACTATTATTCTGTGCAGTAATAGTGCTTAAATACCCCATTACCTCTGAAAGATAACTGCCATACGGCGTGAAGAAGCCAATGCGCCGGTAATCACTGCTATCATGCGCCCATTACTGGATTAATTAGGCGCCTCTTCTGCAGGACAAAACGGCTACTCCTTCACGGCTATATAGAGACATCAATCAGAGGGTGAAAGGGAGAGGGCGAAACAGAGCGAGTCAAGGAGAAACACAAGTACTGTTCTCTGTAATAGACTTAGTTTCGAGCTTGATTGTTGAGAATACAGTCAATACCATACACACACAGGAGTAGGGTTGTTATTCTCCCCGGAGAAGGCCTGAACCTGTATAAAAATCCCGTGTCAATCTCTCTGCGTGATTTCATCTCTAGGAGACCCCCCGAATCAAACAATCTTTACGTAAGATCGGTTCTAATACACCGACAATGTCCTTCAAACTTTACAGTGGGCACCTGTTCCAACTGGGCGTCGTGCTCAGCATTGGACCTCTTCCTACTCCTATACGTGTCAGAATCCATCCCTCCAAGGTACGTAAACCCCAACGCCTTGTGTTCGACCCGTGTGCTCCTTGTTTTCCAAGGCCGTAGTTAGTAGATACGTCTCCCTGTCATCTTCGAAGGAGCCTTAGGAACATGCGGAAGTCAATGATTGCTGCAAGAGGTCATCAGGTTATCATAGACACTATGAAGTTATGTACTTATTAACAACTATCACTACTACAGAACACGTCATCACAGACGGTTCGGAACCGTCATCACACACGGTTTCAACCGCCTATATTTATACGCCTGTGATAACACAGCGATTACCACGCACGGTTCAAAACCGTCAGGATAACACTTATCACGAGCGGTTTTTAACGTAAACCGCCTCGTGATAGTGATGATCACGCACGGTTTACGTTAAAAACCGTCAGGATAATCACTTATCACGCACGGTTTACTTTAAAACCGCTCGTGATAGTGGTTATCACGCACGGTTTTAAAGAAAACCGTCTGTGATATGTCTAGTATCACAGACGGTTTCTTTAAAATCGTCGGAAGGTTATTACCACGCACGGTTTTATGTTGAAACCGCGTGGTAATAGCCTTCACGCACGGTTTTAACATAAAATCGCTCGTGGTACCGAGCGACCCTAGCTACATTGTTTGTCGTTTTTGGCCAGCCTCAGGAATTGCTAGCCATGCCCTCTGAAAACAAGCATGTACAAAAAACAGATACATCGCAGAGAATCAATTGTTGACAACTCAAATTTACCATTACTCAAAATAAATTAATAAAGATCGAATTTGTTGAAGTATTTTTGCTATAGTTGTACAATTGGATTACAATTAAATCAATTGTTTGCGTGAATCTCTGGGTCGGCGATGGAGTGAAACTCTCCTTTGTTAACTATTTCGTCATGATAAAGGTGCATAGGCGCCTCGAACTTCCACGAGCTCTTGCGCAACGAGTCCATATAAATCAATTATCAAACCCCGCCGCTAGGTCAAGAAAAATGGTAAGGATATATATTTGAATTTACAATTACAAAAAATTATTTCGAGATTGACAAACCTCCTGATTCTTCATCTTAGCACTAATGATTTGTCGCATATGATGGCAACGAGAATGCACATAGCTCATCATTTTTTTGTCAAGCAAGACCGCAAAAATAGAATTACATATGTACGATAGTCATTGAAGACAAATTTTATGAAGTATGATATATATAGGATTATTGTGTTGTAGCTGCATCGAAATTTCTCCTGTGTGTTAGTTGGGCGTGAATCCATCAGATCTTCCTTGTTGGCTAACATAGGAGATGAACGAACTACATAATTGAAAAAGTTATCCTCGGGCATTTCAAACGAAGGAAGACTACAATAGAGTTATGTATGGAGGAAATGATCATACTTGTCGAGTATTCCTTGAGAACGTCAAGTCGTGATCGCTTTCGACTAGGAATCAAGATATATCACGTTGTTCCTCTTGGGTATAATGACTAAAAGGATCCAGTGGTACCTACTCATGTATGTCGCTATAACTATTAAACCTAAGTACAAATGAAATTTGAATAGCAAATAGTGAAGCACTTACCCCGGTTGTAGGGCACCAAAGATGTAGTCCTTGCGATTCGAAGAAGCAATGACGTCGTTATATAGTTCTCGGTTAAGGTCGCGTCGCTGGATGGTTTGCATAGATACCACGTGTGGGTCGAGGAAACCCATCGTTCTCGCCCTTCCCGCATTTTTCATCATGTATCTATACATAAGCAATGAGTTGCGATATTTATCGGTATTACATGAATGTAGAACTTGATTGTACACACTTACAAGATGTCCAACATCGTAGAAGCGAGGCGCCGAGGGCTTCGAGATTGAATAGGTTGAATAAGTCGTTGAACCCCACCACGGTTGCCCTACCGCTGAAGAAATGCTCATCCTTGTATGCGACGGTGATTCCGAAGATCGCACCCTTCTTTGCGGTATTCGCAAGTACCGTGCATGCAAAGCCCGACAAGCAAATCCAGTGGGCTAATTGTGCGTTAGAGCACAACGGTTTTCCGATGGAGTACTTCCGTGCTTCGGGACTTGGGAGGCGGCTTAATGTTCGCCGATTTCGATTTGGCCTTAACGATTGGCGCGTCTTCCCGCGAGACGACTCGGAACCGATACGGTAGCACGCTTTTGTTGTTCCTTGGCGCCTTCTCCACGGAACCGGCGAGGTGGCCTTCGAGGCGAAATATGAGGTGGAGTCATGGAGGGTTCCGTTGGAGAGGAATGGTCTGCCGAGATTGCGGCGATCGCTGGTCCAGGACGATGTCCGCCTTGGGCCATCGGATAAAAGCGTGCACGGCATCCCCTAGTGTTGTGATCTCTTCGTTCGGGCGAATGTCGGTGGGACGGCCATGAAATGTTGATGTACCATGTCCACCTCCACCCTTGCGTAACCATGCGCCACCGACACCGTCGTCGCATCGCTTCCTTCCGGTATGGATGCACCATCCCCGCTTGACCTCAATAGGAATGGACCCAACTAACCTCGCTTGAGCTTGCAGCCGTCGGCTCCTACAAAACGATACGCAATTAGCTAAGGCGCCCTATAGGTCTATCTTTGGTGCATTCCATAGATGTACATTACCTTGATGCGGTCTATCGGTAATTGGTCGTCGCCATGTTCAAAATTATGCGTGGACGCGACACTACTCGGATGTCGAGGACTTGTTCCCGCAATAATGTGGGCGGCTTATGCATCGTTGCGGAGTACTTGATTCAATTGATCCCGCAAACTTGCTATCCGCCCTGAAATTTCGCCTTAAGCGGTTCCAACCGATTGTCGATTTCGGCCTTGGATCTCTTCCTACTTCTATACATGAAGTAGTCGTCATGAATCCATGTACCCAAGGTACGTTAACCCCTTGCCTCGCGTGCGACCCGGTGCTCCTTGTTTCCTAGGGCCGTAGATAGTATATCCTTCTCCTCGTGTTCTTGGAAGGAGCCTTGGAAGTTTGGGCAATCAATTCACGCGCCGCAAGAGGTCATCATGTTATTATAGTCACTATGAAGTTATGGACTTATAAACAAGTAGGTAGTTCGATATATTTACCACACGCTGGGACACTTCACGTCCGCCGGTTTGGGAAAGTGACGCGCCATCGACGAGACTTTGCCCTCGCTTAACCGTGCACGGAACGCGGGTGTGTGATATCAGAAATAGATTCTCCTCCTCCGCCTCCCATTGCGCGGATTTAGCCGCGCACCAGTGATGCCGAGTCCGTGGGGGTGAGTGTTTCGTGCTCGATTGCTTTGTGCGCCGCACTTTGCTCCTTAAATTCATCCGTCGCCTTCATAGCCACAAAGGCGCTCCATGTTTCCGCGCCAAGAATGGAAACTTCGTGAAGGGCGCCTCACTCTTGTTCACGCATCGCGTGACAAGAACGCTCTTGAAGGTCCTCCACACGTGACACATGGAGAGCAAGGCATGCCGCTCGACGCGCTTCATGTCCTGCTTCGGGATAGTGAACACCTTGAAAGGTCTTCCCACAAAGACGCGCCTCTCGATCTTTTGTCGAGACTTCCACTTTGGTATGGTGATAGGACCTTTTCCTTGCAAGTATCCCGCAGATGGTCCGAATCCGCCACGATGCCGGGGACTCATAGGGACCCTAACGCCACCGACCTCCGTGATGGTCGATCGGCCAACAGCAATTTTGATATTCCTCTACCATCTCTCTTATGTATCTCGCGGCGCCGGTGACGGAGGCGAAGACGGCGCCTCGCTATGTCCTGCGGTGACGTCGGCGAAGACGGTGCCTCTCGCCATCTCGCTTACTTCCTATCTATATAAGTTACGACGCAATTATTACATAGTATATAATATATGGGAAATTGCACAAAATCAATGCGAGATGGTTTTGCACACAAAATACATATAATTTCTTAGCAAACTATGCACTAAGGATATCTTGAACCCCTTGCAAATAGAATCAACACCTAGCTCCCAAAATGGGAATTTATCACAAGATGTGGCTTTCCATTCCTATCATCATAAATAATACAAAATGTCAACATGCATAACCACAAAAAGCTTAAACAAACTAAGCACACATAAAGATAGTTCAGACAGACCTAACACGCATTTGCCCAAAGGAACCGTCTCGTGATGGGCCGTCCGCTATAGCCTCTTTTGTAGTAGTGGTTTTAGCTAGGTTGGTTCATTTAGTACCTTCTAATGGATTTTAATTTGGTCCTTCTATTCCTTATAGATTGATTTAGAACTTTTACTTGCATTGCTATGTCACAATATAATTGTTTTACCAACAAATTCCTTGAAAAGGTTGTATTACAACCTCGTCTCACAATCTCTTTTGTGTTTTTAGCTCTATTTGATTTTTGGAGTGGCAAATAGTTGATGTTCATCCATAGACACACAAAAAGTTTTCCCTCCTTTAAGTGTCATATTTTTTACAAGTGTAGGAATATAAGCATAAATAAGAATGCATTGTGGTGATTGTGCAAAATGCTGAAATAACTCGATCTACTAATTGTTCACAAGTTTGTATAACCACCAATGAAGTACTACTTGACTTAGTGATTTAGTTGTCTCTTTCCTTCTTTTAGGTTTTGATTTCCTAACTTTTTATCACTCAGAGGTTTCGCACATGTTCATTCCAAATATTGATGTACATGTGATCGCTTTGTTGAGCAATTTGAGTGCCTGTGGTATTTAATTACATTGGCAAGGTACTTGACTTTTTTTCTTTTTTAATGCTTGCTTAGTTGTGATCAATTGCACTTATCATTTCTTTTGGAGATGAATTGGACACTTAGGCAACACCTTTGAACGCATCCCAAAACTTAAATTCAATATTTGTTTGATGGTGAGTTTTATTGAGATGTAAGATTATGGTACTACCTCTAAAGAAAATTACATATTGTAGCCTTATGAAGAGCAATATGGTCCCCTTTCTTTATTTTCTTTGTATATTACCTCTTCTTGAAATTGTTTTGTTCTTGAATGTCCAGTAGCTAGATGTACCACAATTTTTTATATGTTGGGATGAAAATTCATTTCTCTTATAAATATTGCCGTAAACGAATATGGATTAATTGTTTTATTACTTTGATTCTGTTGTGTGAGATGGATCCAAATTGAATCACGTACATGTCTTATCATATACATGGTAATTTGCTTTACAAAGTTGAGAATAAGATTGGTAGATAATAGCATATTAATGAAAAGGAAATTGCAAAATCTTAGACATTATTATTGTAAATGGTATTATGCTAATCCGAGAAATCGGTTTTGTCTTCACCGCTTACTCACTTTGGAAAAGATGATGAGTCCAAGTTTTTGTTGTGCTAGCTATGATGGATCCAAATTGAATCACGTCCGTGTCTTATCATATACATGGTAATTTACAAAGTCAAGGTTAAGATTGGTAGATAATAGCGCATTGAAAGAAAATGGCAAAATCTTAAACAATGCAATTACTTAACCGTCTGTGGCGGTGGCGGAGGTGGCTGGCTCGGAGGCGCCGGCTCTGGGAGGAGGGGCGCTGGTCGGGAGGCGCCGGGTCGGGGGAGGAGGGGCGCGGCTTGGGAGGCGCCGGGGTCGGGAGGAGGGGCGCCGGGTCTGGGAGGCGTCGAGACGAGGCGGCCGGGCTCGGGAGGCGCCGGTCGGGAGGAGGGCGCCGGGTCGGGGGAGGAGGCGCCGGGTCGGGAGGCGGCAGAGGACGCTCGAGAGACGATAGGGTTAGATCAAAACCCTATCGCCTCTCAACCATACCATATATAGGCAACACGCATCACGGAGCGGTTTTAGAGGGAACCGCTCAGGATGCGCAAACATCACAGACGGTTAGAACTGGCTCGTGATGTGTCCACATCATGCATTTGCCTCTAGAACCGCCTCATGATGTTTACGCATCACGCATTTGTTCTAGAGGAACCGCCCGTGATGTGGAAACATCACGACGCATGTCAATTTTCCTAAGATCATTATACAAAAATCATCAAATTAAGATTCGATGGTTCCAAGTTGGAGCTACCAAAGTTATGCCAATGTTATATGTATATGCAGCTTTTGGATGAACTTCCAAGATGGCGCAGCTTTTGGATGAACTTCCAAGATGGTGTTTTTAGCATTAGTTAATTATAATGTAAAGCCCAAAAGTTTAGCAAGATTTAAAGCATGCTAGGCAAAAAAAAGGAAAAGGAACAGATAACAAGAATTCCAAAAGCTACACTAATATCTCAACGGAAAAGTTATTGGCATATCGTGCAATAGTATGTTCAAAATGACTCCAAGAGAGAACCTACCCAATGAAGTGAAGTCGTAGAAGGGTCAGATCCTAAGGAAGATAGACCTATCTCGTAACTCTTTGACGTGCAATTCCTCCTAAAATAGACTCCTTACCAATCTAGAATATTTGGACCTTGCCAAGAATAACCGTCGTGATATCCCCACAACAAAGATGTATGAACTGTTGGATAAGCGAGATGATGACAAGTTTGAGTTCAAAAGTTCATATCTAATTCAACTCAACATTACCATGAATATCCACATTGACATCAATATTAAAGATCACAAGTCCATAACACAACACATGACAATGGAATAAATAAATTAATTACAATGGAGTAATTAAATTCTTAATTAAAATACTGACCCTTCATGATGATCGACGCGCATATAGCTAGCTTCCTCACCGGGTTCTTCCTCGAGCCTCGATGCCGCCTCCAAAGGTGGCAACTCGTCAAATTGATTGTATTCTTCCTCGCCCACTACATTCTCAACTCCGACAATCCTCCTTTTTCCATGAAGAACTACGTGGCGCTTCTTATTTGCCGGTCGGTTACATAGAAGACTTGAACAACTTGGTTAGCCAAGACGAATGGTTCGCCTTTGTATCCGACACGCTCGAGGTCCACGGTAGTGACGCCGCATTTGTCGACCTTCACCTGTGGAGATGGACCCAACGGCACCAAATAGGGGATCTTGAAAAGCACGAGTCGATCTCCCATATCTCCTCTATTTGCCCATAGTACGAGCTCCTCAAACCCATCGGCATCGAATGCATCTATGCGACACCGCTGCTCGTGACCGTGCTCTTCCTATCCAGAGCCGTATAAAATGTGTACCCATTTATGTCGATCCTTGCCATGTGACAATTGTAAAATGTGGCCCTCTTGCCAACCATAGCAACAGATCATCACTTGATGACCTCCGAGTGATTCGCACCTTTAACCATTCGCTGAACCGACGGTTGTGTTTCTCGTGATCCAAACCTCCGACCGTCCGGATTCATTGGCATGCCATGTCTTTGTGCTCGCCGATGTATGGGGACACTTGGGTCATGTGTTGCAAGACCGTGAAATGGGCTTGAGCGCACGATCCAGATCGGGAGTGATTGATTTCTTCCGATGGTCCCGATACCATCCATTTCCCCTCATGACGAGATAGAGGCACACCAATCGGATCCACTGAGCCATGTAGTCGACGCAGAACTCAATGACCTCTTCCGCTGCATAACCTTCGATGATGTCGCCCCGGTACGAGATCGATTCCGCACGTAGGACTTGAGAATTCCATGTACCTCTCGAACGGGTACATATGATGTAGAAACACAGGTCGCATATCTTTATCTCTTTCACAAGGTGAACAATGAGATGGACCATGATATTGAAAATGACGGAGGGAAATACATCTCAAGATGACACGAGTCGTCACTACCTCTACCGCAGAGCATCTAGTCCTTGGGGATCGATGACCTTCTCGAGCAATTGAGTTGAAGAAATAACACGCCTCAAGATTGCCACTGACCTTGTTCGGCAAGATACTCCTAATTGCAACAGAAGCATTTGTGTCAAAGACACGACAATCATGCGACTTCATACCAATTAATTTCAAATCTTGCATAGAAACAAGTTTCTTAATGTTAGCGAGTAACCAGACGGACTTTCACACCGCAAGCTCGCACATTTCATTTCTCTGCCTTGGACAGAGTGTAGCAAGTCGGGGAAGGTACGCTCGTCTCCAGATCGGTCTCTTTCGTGCTAACTCGGTCCTTATGTTCATATCGACCAAGTCATGCCGCATGCGTTAACACCATCCTTTGTTTTGCCACTAATGTTCAAAGAAGAGACCAATCAAGCTATCACATACATTCTTCTCTACGTGCATAACGCCGATGCGATGGTGAACTTCTAAGTACTCCCAATAAGGCAAGTCCCAAAAATTGACCGCTTCTTCCGATGTTCTTCTCACGGGTTCTTAATTTACGCCCCTTCCCAAGCACAACATCGATATCCTTAACCATATCATAGACCTCTTTCCCACTAAAAGCCCTTGAAGTCGAACCGCCTTCCTTATTTCCGTCGAATTGTTTCTTCATCTTGCGGTATGGGTGACTCTCGGAAGGAACCTACGGTGACGATATATACGATTTTGCGAGTTGTTCAACCATACACTCTCCGTAGCATCTAAGCAAAGGCGGAATGAGCTTTGACTCCTTTTGTATCAAGCCCGACACAGTTACCAAGGGCGGGAAAATCATTGATGGTGCGAACAACATGGGCGTAAAGTGAAGTTCTCTCGCTTGTACGCATCCCATACCTGCACTCTTCGCTCCACAAAGGTCACAAGATCTTCCAAAGAATGGTGCTAGGTACACATCAATATCATTCCTGTGTTGCTTCGCCCTTGGATAAGTAGTGACATCAAAATGTACTTCCGCTTCATACAGAGCCAAGGAGGAAGGTTGTACATACATAGATTCACTGCCAGTGCTATGTCGGCCGCTCATGTTACCTAAAGGATTCATTCCATCCGTACTCAACCCTAACCTTATGTTCCTCTGCTCCGCACCAACTCTTCAAGCTCCGATCAAGTTTCTCCACCGCGTAATCGCAGGTGTCTTAGCTTTCCATCTCTCTTACGCTCCTCGAGTGCCAACGCAGCAATCTTGCCTCCTTTGGGTTCGCAAATAAACGCTTCAAACGTGGAATTATAGGTAGATACCACAACATCTTAGCAGGAGGTCCTTGCTTCACCTTAGCGAGATTTTGACGCTTGTATCGGGATGCTTTGCACACGGACAATAATGCATGTCCGCATACTCTTTACGGTAGAGGATACAATCGCTCGGACATGCATGTATTCTTTCTACTTCCATTCCCAATGGGCAAATAACCTTCTTTGCTTGATAGGTGGTGCCGGGCAACACGCTTCTCCGGAAGGATGTCCGCTAGAGACCTAACAACGCCGTGAAACTCTTATCTGACCAACTATTGCTTGCCTTCAATTTCAGTAGCTCAAGCACGGTTGACAACCTTGTGTATTCCGCTTGCGGCCAGGAACAAAGGTCTCACCGAGTCCTCCCTTAAGCCCTCGAATTTACAAAACTCTCTCTCACTTGTAGTTCTCTTCGCATCGCGTAGCATCCGATCCAGCATTGTCATCGTGCCCCTATCCTCATCAAAAGCACATCCACATCCGCAAATCGCTGACTTCCTCAACGATGTCGCCATTATTAACTTCGTATAATCGCTCTTCACCGTGGATCGGTCCAACATGTATACCCTTTTTGAAACCCTTCAATCAAGTGCGCTCGATCCGCGCGCGTTGTTAAACATCTTCAGATTACCGCAATCAATGCACCTGACAAGACATAAAATTTATCCCTTCTTCAACATATCCCGCCAATGCTCTTCTAAAAGCAACCACGCCATTAATGTAATCTTGACTCACACGGTTCACACCGTACATCCAGTTTCGATCCATCTACAATACGCATGTAACAAATTAGTGTCAAATTGATTAGCGATTAATTTATAGCAAACGAAAATGTGCAATATAAACTCATTCTCCAACATTTGTATCTAAGGTTATTGAAAGAAAACTCTTCACTAGTTATGTACCACACGCGGTGGCATAGCGTAGCCATGCCTACGGCCACAACCATGATCCCTACCTCTCGACACCGATATCTATCTCAATTGAACAATCATGCAACCCAAATATAGGCATCACCTCATACAACACTTATTAACCTAAAATACCGGAACCGTAAATGCAATATTGCTTGACCCAAACCCCACCGCATCGTGAACCTGTGTAAATTTTATTTTTAAGCCAATTAATTATCCTAACTAAAATTTTAGTGATTATTAGACCTAATTCAATTTTATAAAGTTACCACTCCTAAGTCAAATTTTAGTTCATTAGTTATAAGGTTTCAAAACTAAGATTTGCGGTGGCTAATATTATTTATTCCAACATTGACGGTGCAAGATCATGTGCTCATACCAGTATTAGAGGAGGAGCCGCAGGGTGGAGGAGCCGCAGGGTGGAGGAGCTAGGGCAGGGAAGTGGCGCCTGGAGCGGTAGACACAGCGCAGTGAGGAGCTAGGGCAGGGAAGTGGCGCAGGTTGGAGGAGCTAGGGTGGAAGTGGCACTGAGCGGTAGACACAGCGCAGTGAGGAGCTAGGGCAGGGAAGTGGCGCAGGTTGGAGGAGCTAGGGCAGGGAAGTGGCGCCTGGAGCGGTATACACAGCGCAGTGAGGAGCTAGGGCAGGGAAGGGAAGTGGTAGACACAGCGCAGGCGCGAGAGGGATGTCTCGCTCAATTTATATGAAGACAGAATCGCTGCACGTTCTATTTCGTAACCGCTCGTGATGGGCAATATCACGACGGCTCAAATATAACCGTCAGGATGTTGCTACGCACGTTATATTTCGTAACCGCTCAGGTATCACAGACGGTTCTGAAAATAGAACCGTCAGGTAACATCACGCACGGTTATATTTCCGTAATCGTCAGGATATCACGCATTTGTTCTCAAATAGAACCGTCGTAACATCGCTGCACGGTTCTATTTGAGAACCGTCAGTGATATTGTTTCATCGCGCACGGTTCTATTTCGTAACCGCTCGTGATGGGCTCACGCGCCAAAGATAGTTTCCAGACAGATTTAATACGACGGTGCCCAAAGGAACCGCTCGTGATGGGCCGCTCGCTATAGCCTCTTTTGTAGTAGTGTATGTAGTTTGACATATTTACCAAATGTTGGGACACTGCCTCGTCTGCTGGGTTTGTGAAAGAGATGCCGCCCGAAGACGTGGCTGATGCCCTCGCTCTTAACCAAGTTCGAGCGCAAATGGTCTGGTTGTGTTCTCGTCCTCCTCCACCCATTCCGTGGTTTTACCCGCGTACCCAGCGGTGCCGAGTTTGTGGAGGTGAGTATTTTGTGCCTGGAGAGCTTTGTGTGTTGCACTTTGCTCCTGAAATTCGGCCGTTGTCTTCATCCACACAAAGACATCCCATATATCCTGCGACAAGAATTTATACTTCGTAAAGGTCGTTCGACCCGTGTTCACGTACTTCGTGACAAGCGTGCTCTTGAAGATCCTCCACGCGTGTCCCATCGTGAGCAATGCCTACCGTTACACGCGTGCCTGGTCTGCTTCTGGGATAGTGAACTAGACTGAAATTTTAGTTCATAGCTGGCCTCTCTGTACATCTGTCAGAGACTTCCAGCTTGGTGTGGTGATGGGGACCCGTTCCCTTCCAAGTATCCCGCAGATGGTCCGGAATCTCGACGCTACTTTCTTGAGACTCAGAGGGGATCCCAACGTCACTGACAACCGTGATAGTCATTCAGCCCGTGGGCAATTTTGATATTCCTCTACCATCTGAATACGTACCACTTTGCTCAGAGATCCAAACGAATTCGGTGACGTTGATGACAGCGGCGAAGATAGTGCCTCTACCATCTCGTTTACTTGCTATCTATATAAGTTACATACGCAATGAACTAGAATTTCATGGATTGCAAGTTGATATATCCACTAGGTATTTTTGAAGATAATTTCTCTTGAAAACATATTTTATACAGAAAAAATAAAAGTTACCCAACCAATTAACTGAAATTGCCTTGTAAACACATTAATTATATAAACAAATAGAAGTTACCAATTGAACTTAAATATAGAATACATAGAAAAGAAAATTGAAAACTGAAAAGGTACTCATGGGATACTGAGCACACAATCAAGAGAATAGATAAAAACACTAACTGTAACTTTCCCAAAAATATACGTAAGGAGTATGATTAGGACTTAATAACAAAAATTATGCACGAAGCACATGACTAAGGCACAAAATTCATTAATATTAAAGAATTTGCACATAATACGGATACGTCATAAAAATTCCATAAGGGTAGTAAAATAACCTACATATAATACCAATAATTGGCATACGAATAATAGTAATATGGATCAACCCAGATATGAAAACTAAATATACAAAGAATAACAAAATCACTAGCCAACCAAATGGATCAGATAACCATATTGCCATGACATCTAGAAACCAACCCATTTACCCTTCAAGCCATCATAAAAACAAAAATATCTAGTAGCCTGAGCAACATTATACTAATTAGCAGTTAGCTTTCCTAGATGGGAGATAATTTGAATATGGAATCTGATAGGCACTACACATGTGCAGGATCAGCTTAACCCCGAAACATGTCTAAGATAAATTGTTAATCCAATAAACACATAAACATTTAAAGACCTTAAAATAGAAAATAACATTATAGCTTCTTTTTCATTACTTCTGCCCTCTCCTGCACGCACATGCACAAATACATATCATAAACAATTGAGGACTAATAAAGGCTCAACACAATAGAGCAACAACAATATAAAAATATGGTACTCGATATTAGACTGGAGCTTGAATTGTGCATCTGTAAATGAACATAATGAAAATTTGTTAGTAACTTAGTGCTTAATTAAAGGTACCAAGTAGTTATTTTCAATCAACAACACCTAAGAATGAACAAGTCTGTTAGTGACTTAGTGTATTGTTCTATCAGTTTTAGTTGCGCTTCATAGATTCGTATTTGCTTAATACAGTAGTACATAGAAATCCACTGCAAGTTGTAAACCCCCAGTGAACATAGGTTCTATTGCTACACAATAATAGTACTAATTCACCAATCCACTGACCACTCACCGGGAGGTACCGACCGCTTGCGCCTTCTTTCCCCCACTCACCCGGACCCAAACTTCTTCAACTAGATCTGAGAGAACTGAGAAGAGAAGGGAAATGCACCGTCAGCCGCTGGAGAGGAGGGAAGCTGGAGGACCGGAGGAGGTGCGAGGAGCAGAGATGTACCTTGGGAGGTGGCTTCAGTTGGCGGTGGGGGAGGAAGGGGGGAGGCGGAGCGGCGTCGAGGTCGAGGAGGTGTCTTCAGAGGTGTCGGGCAGGAGGCTTCGGGCGGCGTAGAGGTCAGGGACGGTGGCGTCAAGGTCAGGCGTGGCGGCGTCGAGGTCGGAGATGAATGAGCGTGTCGAGGAAGAGGCTTCGGGTGGCGGCGTTGAGGTCGGAGGCGAACGAGCGAGAGCAAGGGGCTAAGGCGCTGGGGAGGTGAACGGGTGAGAGTAAGGGTGAGTGACGAGTAAGGGCGTACAAACCCTAGTGGTTCCCTCCTAATAAAGGGATATCACAGACGGTTCTAGTTATAAATCGTTTGCGATAGTGCAACATCACAGACGGTTTATCACAAACCGATTCTAGTTATAAACCGTCTGTGATAGTTAAGTATCACAGACGGTTCCAAAGGAATCGTTTGTGATAAGTACAACATGACGGTTCCTTTAAACCGTCTGATGAGGCGTCCACTATAGTATGTTTTGTAGTAGCGCTTCTGAGTCACATGTTATCCCGTGCCATTCTCCGAGTAGCACATGAGTCTCCTAGGAAATAACAATGTGCACATAAAGCATTGTAACGAACCTGCTGGTTATTTGGGATAATCGGGCAATTGAGAAGGAGATTTGGGACGAGGAAAGAAGAGCTTGGGAAGGAACACTACTATAAAAATGTTAATACTAAACGTCTCATCACTGACAATTGACCAAAAATATTTGTATAAAATACAATCACAGACGGTTTTGGTTTAGCGACCGTGTGTTACTGTATGCGCTAAAACCCATCTATAAAGAAATAATATCACAGATAGTTCGCATTGAAAACTATCTATGAAGTATCACATATGGTTCTGAACAAGAACCGTATGTGATATCACATAAATATCATAGGCGGTTCTTGTTCAGAACTGTCTGTGATACTTCGCAGACGGTTTTCAATATGAACCGTTTGTGACTTTCCGTATCACAGACAGTTTTCAATATGAACCGTTTGTGACTTTCCGTCCTCATCACTAACACTCTAATTTTACTATAGCTTGAAATCACTAACTCTCTGATTTATGCATTTCAAACCATGGTAAAATCACAGAGTTAGGCATTTCAAGTCATACAGTGAGGTAAAATCGGGAGATACTTATCAAAGATGGTTTTTAATATAAACCACCTGTGTATTAGCTCATCACAGACGATTTTTGTTTGAACCCGTTTGTGATTGGTGGAAATCCTCTAATTTTACTATAGCTTGAAATCCCTAACTCTCTGATTTATGCATTTCAAACCATGGTAAAATCACAGAGTTAGGCATTTCAAGTCATACAGTGAGGTAAAATCGGGAGATACTTATCAAAGATGGTTTTTAATATAAACCACCTGTGTATTAGCTCATCACAGACGATTTTTGTTTGAACCCGTTTGTGATTGGTGGAAATTTGTAAACGCTTGCGTGGGAGGTAAAATATTTTGGCGCTGCCCTTATATATTATACTCACCCCTGCATTGTCTTCCATCAGTCTCTCGCTCTCCCCTCCCCACACTGAGCTCTGGCGACCGCCCTCGATTCCCCGATGCGGTTCAGCAAGGAGACGAGCCGACGAGTAGGAGGAGGGATCACAGGAGCTTCATGTCTGCCGCAGGAGGTAGACTGCCGGAAGGTATGTGAATATCCTGAAAACATACATAATTTATTGGTTGTTTGATGGTTCTTATTTTATTTCTAGTTAATGTTGGAGCACTACTGGAGATTTTCGGTCATCTCTCCTTTTCCTTGCCGACGAGTTTGAGTCGAATTCGAACGACAGACAAGAATAGTTTATGATATGCTGGTAAGGTACATACAGGAGCTCACAAGGAAAATCCAAGAAGTCGATGAGTTCTTCAGGAGCTTGGAGGCACGGATGGTTTCTAGCTAGTTTAACTTTGAATTTTTTTATTTTTCCCCATTCGGAGGGGACGTTGTGAAACCTTTTGGTTTCCCTTTTGCTAGATCGGTCTTGCCATCAAAATTTTAATTGAATTCTAGTGATCATGCTAGAGGTTCCATATAGAAACTACTGTCCAACAATTGATTGGTTTGGCTCAAAATTTGATTTTTCTGCAATAGAAAAAACTATCACAGACGGTTCTGAAAAAGAACTGTCTATGACAATTACTTATCACAGACGGTTCTTGTTCAGAACCGTCTGTAAAAATCGACTATCACAGACAGTTCTGAATAGGAACCATATGTGATAAGTAATTATAACAAATAGTTCCTGTTCAAAACCGTATATGATAGCTTTGATGACATGATGTTATTACTGACTCATAAACTCAGACGGCTCACGAAACCGTCTGTGATGACGTTTTTGAACCATTTGTGAAGACATTTTCTGTAGTAGTGGAAGGAGAAGAATTGAGGATTAGGGATTGGATCATTCTGTTCACTTCACCCAATGCATCCCGTGTTGGATTAATTTCCTATTATGTGGACCTAGCTAGACGAGTTTAATACATATCAGCTATCTATTCTTTGGTTGGCTCAAATATATAAAATGATCAAATAAAGTATTTATTAAAACCCCGAGTATCTATTAAGGATAACATGGACTTGAATTTAAATATATGTAGAGACTGTTTGTAATCTATCTATAATTATAGGATAGGATATGATTCTATATTAAAGATGGGTGAGGTCCTCTCAGCAGGGGAACAACTCATGTCATACCACCTATCCTCATCTGTAGTTGGAGAATTTGACTTACCTCTTGCTGGGAAAGACCAAACCTAGGTAGATTGAACACGTGTTCATCTACTGCTACAGATCGCATCTACAAATCACAATGGTATCTTCATCAGGTATGCTTCCGCGTGTACAGATCCTTTGGGTGTTGCAATTACCACATATGAGATCATGTTTCTTTTCGTTTTGATCATCCGTATAGATCGGAGTTTTATCTAACAATTGGTATCAGAGCATATGTATGTGTGTGTTTTGCAACCAGTTGTGTTTTTTGGATCTGTTTTCCCCGGTAGCTTCAGTTTAGATCGGTTCTTGCCTTTTGATCTTTTCGCATCATCTAGTGAGTTCGGTCTTTTTTTGCATCTGGCGAATTCATCCATCTGTGATTGCTTTTGAAGCTATGCATCTTTTTTTCCCTAGCTAGATCGATTTCATCTAATTTGTTATTGCTTTGCTAGTGCGTGTCTTCCCCAGCAGGATGCTTGGGTGTCCCGAGGATGCCTCCACGAGCGTAGCCCCTCTGGATTCCGCTACCGCACGCTGCCCCCTCTGGTCTTCCGTTGCCTCCCTGTGCCGCTGAGCGCCCTTCGGTCGCCGCATGCCCTCTAGTTTTACTGGACTCCGCGACACCGCATCGCCGATCTTCCTCTGGCCTCTGTTGCCTCCGTGTGCCGTGCGTCCTTCGGCTGATGTTGCCAGCGGTACATGCACCTGCCCACTGCCTCTTTGCGCTGCCGTAGTAGCAGAAGCAGGCTGCGGCCCCTGATGCAGCAGGCAACCGTGTTGCAGTCCATGAACGAGCCAATGCCGCTGTCGCACCACCCAACTCCTCGCCACCGCGTGGCCCCAGCAGTGGTTCAGGAGAAGGCATGACCAGTAATTTGGGCCTGTTTGCTGCTTGGAATGCAGTAAAGGATGGTGTTTTTAGTGATATCGAGGAGATTTACGCAAAATTGAGGTCCTCTGGCGGTGTTTCGTGCATGCTTGGTGAAAGAGTGGCCTAATTTACTTTTTTTGGAGTCGTTTGCGCGTCTTTATTTTTGGGTGAAAGGAGTAGCCTTGAGTGATCTTAAGGTGCCTACAAGCGCCGATGCTCTGACATCAGTATTGAGTAATTATGGCATAATTAGGCTTCTGCAGTAGGTGAATTTACAGTTAAGTTTTTTATTACAGATTATGACATGCAACTTCAGTTTATATAGTATGTTGTTTCTGATCAGTCTATCGGTTAATTTGCATCGTCAGATAATTAGTCCATATGCTGGTTCTGGTATTAATCATTTAAATGCAATTATGTTCTATGTTGCCAAAGCAACATCTGTTATGTAGGTTAATTTATTCAGAACAACTAGGCAATCTCTTTCTGTATGTATAATCCATGCATCTATTGATCGGTCCAAATGAAAGTCAATATTGGACGGGATTATATATGCAACTGTGGCAACAAATGTGTAATAGTTATCAAGTTTTCATGTGAACAATAAGTCGGACCAAAGTAAGGCATATTGTTTGACATGATTTACTATTAGTATTTGATTGCTACATCAAGGTTATCACTTACAAATTAATATTTCTGTCCAAGGACTAAATATTAATGTAACGCTAGGTACCTTGTGTGATGGTATATATCAAATTCTGAATCAAACCTTAAGTATTTTTATTCATGTCATGATGTGAGCAGTTATTCATTCTTTTATTTCAGCTACAAATCCTGCTTCTAATATTTCTGCTAGCATCAATTCTATACCTATGCTTACTTGTGCAAACTTTAAAGAATGGAAAGAGAACATTTTGATCGTTGTTGGGGTAATGGATCTGGACCTTGCACTTCGTAAAGAACAACTCGTTGCTCTTGTGGCTAACAGCTCCATTGAGGATAAGATAGAGTCTGAGAAGTGGGATCGTTCAAATCGCATGAGTCTAATGATCATGAGGCATGCTGTTTCGAAAGTTTTTTGAGATAGCACATCAAAACATGTCACTACAGCTAAGGGTTTTCGTGACAGGCTTGAGCAAAGGTTTGCCAAAAAACGAAAAGGTAAAACAAGTACGCTTTTGGCAAAGCTTATCTCAATGAAGTATATAGGTAAAGGAATCATAAGGGGGTACATTATGGAAATTAATATCTCATCTCGTTTCAAAATTATAAGCACTCAAGTTAGAGCTATCAGAGGATTTGCTCATGCATTTAATTATGATATCCCTTCCTGCATACTTTAATCAGTTCAAGGTGAGCTATAACTGTCAAATAGACAAATGGTCTCTTAATGAGCTCATCTCCTATTGTGTACAAGACGAGGATAGATGGAAACAAGATAGAGTAGAAAGTGCTCATTCGGCTATGACCTCCTAAAGTCAAGAATAACAAGAGGAAGTGCAAAGAAGCCGCAAGTGTACCATCCATAAAGAAGAAACATAATAAACAAGAACATGAATTGGCTTGTTTCTTTTGTAAGAAGGATGGTCACGTAAAGAAGGATTGTACCAAATATCACGCTTAGCGTGCAAAGAATGGTACATTTTTTGCTATGGTTAGCTCTGAAGTTAACTTCTATACCTGAACACACTTGGTGGTTAGACTCCGGTGCAACATCTAACATCAGTGTGTCAATGAAGGGTTGCATGAACTGCCGAAAGCCAAGTGATGCTGAAAGATTCATATATGTGGCATAACCATTTAGGTCATGTCTCCATGTAGAGAATTAAGAAGCTTGTGTCAGAAGGAATTTTAGATCCCCAGAATTTCACTAATTTGAACATTTGTGTTAATTGTATTAAGGGGAAACAGACAAACATGAGGAAGTTAAGTGCTAAAAGAACTTCAGATGTCTTAGAACTGATACATACGGATATCTGCGATCTATTCCCCAGGGCTTCTTGGTGGAGAATGCTATGGCAGAAATGACTGATCATGTGAACAACCTCCAGGGCCTTTCTCTAAATTCCTAGAGGAATACGAGATCGTCCCTCAGTATACCATGCGGGATCTCATAGCATGAACGGTGTTGTTGAGTGGAGAAACATGACTCTTAAGGATATGGTGAGGAGTATGATTAGTCATTCTACCTTGCTAAAGTCTCTCCGGGGAGAAGCGTTGAAAATTGTAGTTTATATACTCAACAGAGTACCAACTAAAGCGACTAACAAAACCTTGTACGAACAATGGATAGGCAAAAAGCCTAGCATCAGATATGTACGTACATGGGGATATCCATATGAGGCAAGGCCGTACATGCCTAATGAGAAAAAATTAGACTCAAGAACTGTTAGTGGCTATTTTGTTGGTTATTCTGAAACATCTAGAGGTTACAGATTTTATGATTCCACTACTAAGACAAATTTTGAAACGGAAAATGCCCGGTTTTTTTGAGGATGTTGAGTTTGAAGGGGGAGATATGGTTAGGAACATTAATTTTGAAGAAGTTTTTGAAGGGGATTTATTTTCTCTTCCCTTGGTTATTCCTAATAATGATTGGGATCATGTTATTTTACCCAGTATTATTGAGGAGAAAGCAAATTAAAAAATGTCCATTAGGTTCCTCCTCAAAATGATGTTCTTGTAGAAGAATAAACTCACCAACCTTATGAACCAGTGCCATTAAGGAGATCCACTGGAGAAAGAAGAAGTGCAATATCTGATGATTACATTATCTTTCTTCAAGAGACTGAGGCTTGTAGTGAAATTTTGGGAGAAGACCATATCAATCACCAAAAAGCCCTGCAAAGCCCAAATTATGTTAATTAGATCAATGCCATGAATGAAGAGTTAAAATCCATAAAGGACAATAACGTTTGGGATCTTGTCCCATTGCCAGAAATAAAGAAACTCATTGGTTACAAATGGTTATTTAAGACCAAACGAGATTCAAAAGGCAATGTAGAAAGATATAAGGTTTGTCTTGTTACTAAAGGATATACTTAAAAAGAAGGCATGGACTATAAAGAGACTTTCTCTCCAGTTTCTTTGAAAGACTCTTTTAGGGTCATTATGGCACATGTGGCACATTTTGATCTTGAGCTTCATCAGATGGATGTAAAAACAGTGTTCCTAAATGGAAATATTGATGAGATGATTTGTATGGAGCAACCAGAAAATTCTGTGATCGGTGACCCAAAGCAAATGGTATGCAAATTAAAGAAATCCATCTATGGGCTCAAACAGTCTTCCTGGCAATGGTACCACAAATTTCATGAGGTCATTATCTCTTTTGGTTTTAAGGTAAATACAGTTAAAGATTGTGCGTATCATAAATTCAATGGGAATAAGTTTATATTTTTGGTTATGTATGTTGATGATATTTTACTTGCATGTAACGATATAGGCTTGTTACATTAAACTAGGAGATTGCTCGCTGAAAATTTTGAGATGGAGGATCTTGGTGATACTTCCTTTGTATTAGGAATTCAAATATACCGAGATCGCTCTCTAGGTATACTTGGATTATCACAAAAACTATATCAATAAGGTATTGTAAAGATTTGGCATGCAGAACTATAAACCTTTAGATACCTCTATGGCCAAAGGTGAAAAATTCAGTCTTAGCCAATGTCCTAAAAATGATTTTGAGGCTAAGAAAATGCAGAACATCCCCTATTTATTTTTGATAGGGAGATTGATGTATTCTCAAGTTTGAACTAGGCCAGATATAGTATATATAGTTGGAATGCTAAGCAAGGTACTTAAGCAATCCAGGATTGGATCATTGGGTCGCAGCAAAATGGGTGTTGCAGTATTTGCAAAAGACAAAGTATTTCATGCTCACATACAAGAAATTGGATCAGTTGGAGATTATTGGGTATTCTGATTCTGATTTTGCTGGTTGCCAAGACACACACAAATCTACTTCAGGTTACCTTTATCTGGTTGGTAGAGGTGTGTTTTTGGAAAAGTGTTAAGCCGTCACTCGTTGCCCCGTCCACAATATCAGCTGAGTATGTTGCTTGCTATGAGGCTTCAAATCATGGTATATGGTTGCAAAACTTTATCACAGGGCTGCGAATTTTATATAGATCAACAGACCACTAAAGTTATATTATGACAACAAGTATGTAGTTATGTATTCTAATAACAATAGGAGCTCGTCTAAATCTAAGCATATAGACATCAAGTTCCTAGTTGTGAAAGAAAGAATTCAGAGTGGTAAATTGTCAATTAAGCATGTAGGTACAAACTCCATGATTGCAAATCCGTTCACTAAAGGTTTGACACCTAAAGTGTTCTATGAGCACGTTGCTCATATGGGCATGGTTTCACTTGAGGAATTCAGTTCTAGTGGGAGTTTGTAATTTTTTATGCTGATGTGACAATACCAGTTTAGTGTAAAGACCTTTGGTTATATTCTTTAGAGAAATAAAATTTATGTTCTTTCACTCTGAACTCTTATCATCTCATTTGATTCTATGAAGATGCTTTAATCTCATAAGGAATAAAGTTGAACTAGTTAGAAATAGACATGTTATGATCACATCTCATGTAATTTCCATGCTACACATCCATATTTGATCCATGTCGTTCTTTTATGTTGATATATGTGACCATTGATGGGTCAAGTTACGCTTTAAAGTGACGAAGACCGCTTTGATCCTTTGTTAGTATAATTGATAGATCGGATTGGTTTAAAGATGCTCATGACATAGATAGTATTTTTGGAGCTCATAAAGTTTTTGATATGTATATACTCATTAGTCCAAGTGGGAGATTGTTGGATTAATTTTCTATTATGTGGACCTACATGAGTTTAATACATATTATCTATTTATTCTTTGGTTGACTCAAATATAGAAATTGATCAAATAAAGTATTTATTAAGAGCCCGAGTATCTATTAAGAAACATATGGACTTGTATTTAAATATTTGTAGAGACTTGTTTCGAATCTATCTTTAATTATGGGACGAGATAGGATTCTATACTAAATACTATAAATAAGGGCCAGGTCCTCTCAGCAGGGGAACAACTCATACCATACCACATATTCTCATCTGTAGTTGGAGAATTTGGCTTACCTTTTGTTGGGAAAGACAAAACCTAGGTAGATTGAGCACGTGTTCATCTACCGCTACATATCACATCTACAAAGCACAATGGCATCTTCATTAGGTATGCTTCCGCGTTTACAGATCCAATAGGTGTTGCAATTACCACATATAAGATCATATTTCTTTTCGTTATTATCATCTGGTATACATTGGAGTTTTATCTAACATCCCTCCTGCTTGGTTTATATAGTTCCAAGTCCTCAACACACGCAACACCTCTCACCAAAACGCGCCTAGGCTGAACGCTACACGATACTCTATTCGATTATCGTTATAGGGGCCACACGGCCCGACCTTATGCCTTCAATTAGCTTCATTAGTCATCAACCCGTGCATCCGCATGGACATGACACTTTTTAAATATTATTTTCAGGGCTAAAATTTTTTGTAACTTTTAGCTCCTAACTAATATGAATTTGACATAGTTTTTTAGTTTGAAATTATCTCTCAAAATTCTAACATTTTTAAATTTATTTCTAGCCTTTTTATTTTTATCCGATTAATGTGGGAATTTCTACCTTTTTATAAATTGGATGGTTAAGGTTTTTCCCTTTTTCTCTAATTAATGTGGGAATTTCTAGCCTTTTTATTTTTCTCCAATTAATGTGGGAATTTCTACCTTTTTACATCTTAGGATTAATATGGGGGCTTTTAGGAGAGCCTCCAATTAGTGTGTGTCTATATATATATATATATATATATGTTTTTATATTAAGTGACAAATATATATATTTTTGCCTTCGATATAGATTTAACGTTAACCTTAAGATCTCGTGTAGAAATCCGGCCATATTAATTTCTCACGTGTTCGGATGTCATTATTTAGTAAGTACCCGCATCCTACACGGTTATTTCCTGAAGCTATATGTGTTCAAATTGGATGGTTATGATTTTCCTTTTCTCTGATTAATGTGGGAATTTGTAGCCTTTTTCTTTTCTCCGAACTTTTTATAAATTGGATGGTTATGATTTTCCTTTTCTCTAATTAATGTGGGAATTTCTAGACTTTTTTATTTTTCTCCGATTAATGTAGAAATTTCTACCATTTTACATCCTATGATTAATATGGGGTCTTCTAGGAGAGCCTCCCATTAGTGTGTGTGTGTCTATATAGGGAACGTATCTAGTGCTAATGGGTAGGGTGCTAATACCAATCTAGTGCTAATGAACAACCAAGATTCCACCTCTAAACCATTTAATGCTAATACTCCCACCTTCCATGCGCCTTCATTCATTGATATAGGTTGGTATATATATATATATATATATATATATATATATATATATATATATATGGGATGGTTCCTTTTCTCTGATCAATATTGGAATTTCTAGCCTTTTTTCTTTTTCTCCGATTAATGTGGGAATTTCTATCTTTTATCTCCTAGGATTAATATGGGAGCTTCTAGGAGAGCCTCCAATTAGTATAAATATAGATAGATAGATTTCTACCTTTTTACATCCTAGGATTAATATGGGGGCTTCTAGGAAAGCCTTTAATTAGTATAGATATAGATAGATAGATTGGATGGTTAGAATTTTCTCATTTTCTCTGATTAATGTGGAAATTTATAGCTTTTTTTTCTTTTCTCCGATTAATGTGGGAATTTCTATCTTTTATCTCCTAAAATTAATATGAGAGTTTCTAAGAGAGCTTCTAATTAGTATATATATACATAGATAGATGGATGTCCCGACGCCTGATCGTGACAAGCACGCCAGTAGTTAAGGAGAACTAGTTTGCTACTATTTGTTTTTTAATTAAAAAAAGCAATGCCCTGAAGCTTGGCATGCACGCACACCATATAGGGATGGAGCCAAAAAAAAAATAACGAGTTGATCAATTAGTAACATTTTTGTATTGAAAGGGGCTAAATAGAACTTTACTGTTATTTTTTTCCTAGTATATTCATGTGTGCACAAGGATTGTATGGAGCATAGGGGTGGCTAGGGCTACCTCTAGCATCCCCATGTCTCCGGTCCCTGACACCGTGTAGAGGTGGAACCGTATATTACATAGATCAAAATGATGTTATTTAGATTAGCTTGACTTTCCAATACAAAATAGAAAGATGACCAATTAATGTATTGGAAGAAATTAGCAAGGAATAGTTTGATCAAAATATAGCCATGCACATTCAACATAAGTCGGTGGATGGCGAAGAGACTTTAGAACTTACAGGTAACATGTACATGCAAAGTGATTTCAAGTAGAGTATTAGGGCTTATTTGGAACGCATGAATTTATTTTTTAGAAAACAGTTTAATTCCAACAAGGATCCTACAAGATTCATGCATTCTGGCTTGAGTTTAAAGGTACCATAAATGCACACACACAAATTATTGGAACAAACGCACTAGAAGTTGCAGACTAATTCGACATCAGGCTACAAGAAGCAAACATGTTTGGCTATCAAAGTTGAGCTAATATTAGGGGGAAATAAGTAGATCACGATATTATTTGGAAAAAGGAGAGCTAAGAAACAGAGTGAGAGGAGAGAATTAGTTTTTCTTTATGTTTATCGTTTATTTTTTTATATGAGCAAGGGATGGAAAGCCCACGGCTTATTTGTTTTTAGGGAGTGTCTATGTTTCAGGTGATTGAAATTTCTTTATCTATCAATCACATTTTCTCACCGTTCGATCAACATTCTATGGGCCAGATTGTCTCTTCCTAAAATAGACAAAAGTAAATGTAGGTGAACCCTGCAAATACAAAAAAAAAACAAATATAATTAAAAGTTACAATAACGTTGTGCTAAAATTGAACATCACATGGTGCTGTAATTTTAGATTTAATACTGTGTAATTGTAAGTAACTGATGGATAAAAAATTTCAGAGAACTAAAAATTAACAAATATGTTGTTTTTATGTTTATCAATGGCCTGATCAGCGTCTAGACCGATTAAAAGTTATTATACAAACTGCTCAGGATCAATATCGACATAATAGGGTGTGAACCAAGCTATTTTTCCGTGAAGCCCTATTAGTCTCAAATTGATTCCCCGCCCCCCAATCAATTATGTTCATTCAATTTCATTTCCTCGTGTTTTGGCTTCAAAGTTTTTTACTATGGTTTCAAATGTTCATATTAAAAAAGACCTATATATCGCAAATACTATCGCGGGCCACATTGCTAGTTTCTAGGTATGTCATAGTAATCTATAGCATACCTTGAAGATTCGATAAATCTAATAGAAGAAGTGTAGATTATGAACAAAAACATAGGAAATTTTATTTCTGTTTGTGAGAATTTGTCCTACTTTGAGAACGGAGCTGGGGCTCAGTGGTGCGCGCTACTGGGATGCAGCCCACCCACCCGCGTTCGAGCCTGGGGTTGGCATGTGCGTCTCACCGGGGGAATTTTGAGGACCGAGTTGAGACTCAGTTAGCACAGGGGAGGTTCGAACTCCCAACTAGTCACGGTTCGAGCTTTAGCCCTCGTGTACAGCTCGTGAGGTAAGATATTTGTAGGAAAAATCCCGGACATAAAAAGAAAATATCCTACTTTTTGGGCGGAAAGAAGCCGACCGACCTTTTCTGTATCTTACACAGTTACAGCACCAGAAGTAAACACACCCAAAGGCTTGACCGAAACACTGTGCACATCGATACACCTCTCGAAATCATCCATACATGGACTGCATGCTATTGTGCGTTCGTCATTTTTATCAACAGATTCCCATGCAATCCCCACAAAAATTGGGAAGAAAAGAGTAGCGCTGATCGAACCATATACCCGATATGCTCGATCGACCATGAAGTATTATCACCTGCTATGCACACACGAACGTACAAGAATCCACTCATCGACCAACTCGATCAGGACCATCGGTGGTCGGTCAGGAGATGGAGTGTCGGCGGCGGCGCTGGAAGAGCACCTTGGCGTCGGCGGTGGCCTTGGCGCCGAGCTGCTGCAACCCCGGCTCCGCGGCGGGGCGCATCCGGAAGAGCGCGTTGAGCCGGCCGAGGCTGCGCGCGAAGCTCCGGAGCAGGCGGTTGGCCGGGTTGACGCGCACCAGCTCCCGCTTCATGCTTACGTGGTCCTTCTCCAGGTCCGTGAGCCGCATCCGCATGCGCGCCACCTCCAGCTTCAGCTCCCGGTTCTCCCGGCGCACCGACGCGTAGTTGTCCCGCGGCGACATCGCGCCGCTCCCGACCCCGCTCCCGGACCGCATGTTGCCGCCCTGCGCCGTCGCCGCGGCCGCGGCGGCGCACCCGAAGAAGAGCGCCGCGTCGTGCCCGCCGCCGGCCCCAGACTGGATAGCGCTCCGCAGGCGGAGCTGTTCGAAGTAGAGCACCTGCACCGCCATCTGCACCGGCAGCCGCTCGTTCTGCGCCGCGTGGCTACACGCGTCCGGTGTCAGCCGCTGGCAGTCGATCGCCTTGCACAGCCGGTACCTCTCCGCCTCCTTGATGTTCGGGTGCACCTGCACGTTTCGGTTCGATGTGAGCGCGCGTATCGTTGGACAAGAGATTAAAAGCATGGGAAATGCAGACAAGTGCGTGCCTTGAGGAAGATGTCGACGGCGCGGTAGAGGCCGTCGGTGACGAGGCGGGCGTGGTCGGTGAGGAGCTCGGCGAGCGAGATGAACTTGGAGGGGAGGAGGTTTGAGTCGAGCGCGATCTCGGCGAGGTAGCTGTCCAGGAGCTTGGAGGCCTTCACCAGGAGGCTCTGCTTCGGGGACCGCGGGCTGTCGTAGTCGAACCCGCACCCACCGCCGTCCTCCTCGTTGTCGTCGTCGAGGTTGAGGAACACCGAGAAGATCCTCGCCACCACGTCCGTGTCGTACAGCGTGTGGTGCTGCCCGGCTGCCGCCGCCACCGCTGCCGGCGAGGTCGCGCCCGACCCGGCGGCGATCAGGATGTCCTCCAGGATGGCCTGGTCAAGCTGCATGCCGATCCGCTTCTCGAGGTCGGTCTTGCATATGTTGGACGCGGACACCACCATGGCCGTCTTGAGGAGCCCCGAGAGGAAAGCCATCGGCACGGGGCTCTTCTTGGACTGCGCCGGTAGCAGCCCGACGATGGTCTCGACGACGGCGCGCTGTTTCTTGACGGCGTCCGTGTCCGTGACGCCGCCGCATTTGGCCGCGGCCTGCATATCCCTGGCCATGAGCCCGTGGAGCGAGTTCTGGGCGTAGTTGATGAGGATCCGGGTCACCGTCTCCTGCTTGAGGCCCTTGGACTTGACGGCGGAGAGCAGCCGCTGGAAGAAGTCGAGGCCGAGGCCGGCGACCGACTTGCCCCACCAGTCCCCCGGTGAGTCGAGCTCGATGACCACCGCCGGCTTGAGCTGCGTGCTCTGGTCCAGCTTGGACAGCCCGGACGTGAGCTGCTCCTTGCACACGTTGTTGGCGATGCTGGCGATGAGCCGGCCGACGAGGTTGACGTCCTCGGCGGCGGGGAGCAGCGCCTCGCAGCTGCGGAGCACGGCGACGGAGCTGGCGATGCTGGGGTGCACGGCGTCGCGGAGGAAGGCCTCGGCACGGAGCTCGAGGTTCTTGTCGGAGAAGTCCTCGGTCATCTGCAGGTAGTGCGCGGCGCACCGCAGCATTGCGACGTTGGCGACCGTGACGTCGACGTGGACGCCGTAGCAGAACTTGGCGGCCAGCTCGAACGCCGGCGCGCCCCCCGGCGTGCCGTGGAGGCTGAGGCGCGCAAGTTTGGCGTCCTTGGCCTCCGCGATGAGCCGCCTGATCTTGCCGCTCCGGGAGACCAGCGGGAACTGCACGAGCAGCTATGCCATCGGCATTAGCACTTCGTTTTCGCTTCGCATTTGAAACCTTTTTATTTTTTGCAGTTTCAGATATGATGAGTTCTCTCACCTTGTGGAGGGCGAAGCTGGACGTGCCGACATCGACGGCAAGGTCGCTGGAGACATCGGTCGGAGGCCTACAAGATGAAGAAGGGACGAGTAGGATTCTCACATCAGATGATTTTTTGTTTGGGATCATCAGATTGCTTTAAAAATGTTGAATTCAATCAATACTTGGTGAAGAATAACTGAATAAGGTTAGTTGTGATAGGGACAAGTGGAAAATTGACCATCTAAGAAGATATCATGACTTCAAAGGGAATACCATGCATTTCTGATAGTTGAAATTCCATAGTACAGGATAAATTTTTTGCAACTGATTTGCAGCTACTCTTAGTGGACAGTTTCAGATTGCTTTAGAATTTCATAATTCCGATCATCTTAGTGCACATTATGTGTTCTCATGTTCCTTGGTGGCATGTCAACAAATGTAAATATGTAATTTGTGTACTATCAGAATTTACACTCCACATACTCTTGAATCATAAAATTCATCACAAGCTGACAACAACATTCGAAAGTGTAAACCTAGCAATAATTCCCAGAAAAACTTTCCAAGATGCTCAGAGTAGAACAACAACAGTAAGAAATGTTCGTCTCTAACCGCGATTAATCATCATCATATATATGTTACGATGATATATAACCTGAAGATACGAGTGAAGCTAGACAGCCAGAGCAGAATTTAATTACCATTCATTGGCGTGCCGGCTGCTCAGGCTCGTCCGGAACGTCCTCTTCCCGGAGATGCTCTGCTTCAGCTCTGTCACCGTCGCCACGCCCTCTCTCTCTCTCTCTAACAACAAACAATGAAGTAACAGGAAGTGCAAACACCGCAAAGGGATGTACTATATATGTTTGTCTCTTAGCTATGTGTTTGTGCTCTGAATTTCTGGTTCAGTGTGCTGCGTCGTGCACTTCGGTGTCAAGGATATGATATGGGGTGAAGCCTCGTAGCCTTGTAGGGAGAGACTCATAGAGTGAAGTGAAGTGAGGTGAGCTCTTTTAAGGCTAGGTGGCGAGTGTGTGGTGTGGGAGTGCGTGTAGAAAGCTATCAGTACTAGCCGTGAGTGACTGAATATCTGATGGGCTGTTAAAAAGTTCTTTCTACTGCTAGCACCAGATCAATAGATCATAGATGCCAGTTTGATGATGATGATGCAGAAACTGCAAAGCCATTTTGGCTGCCTGGGATGAGTCATGAGTTACAGTGTGAGAAAAGAAAAGGGGGTGAGCATCATATAGCCTTTTTTCTTGAGATGTTATCATGCATATAGGCTTTTACATTTGGTTCTTTCTCCTAATGACCACTCTTATGATGTAGGGCAGAAATGCTGGGAGGAAAATGGGAGCTGTAATCATGTGGTTCATGCCAATGTGTTGAGATAAGAATTTAGGTGTCTTTCTTACAGTAGGGGAGACTGATAGACAGATGGATAGATAGACCATCTATTTTGAGGATATATACATATGGTTTAGTCTTTATTTGACAATAAACTTTAGTTTTTCTTTTTGAACAAGAGTGTTTTCCATGCTTGTGCTGGGTATCGAACCCAGATCAGGAACTACACACTCCCATGTTTCCATCACTGGGACAGTGAATTTCAGTTAATATGGTATTTTCCCTACGGGCCTAAAACGTTGCAGAATTCTTTTCTCCCTGAATGATAAAACGCGGTGCTGTTCCTTAAAACTCTATGCTTACTCACATGATGGCACCTGATCTTGAAATGGTTAAATCTAACTCTGATCTGCTGTGCTCACCAGATCGCTGGCCTCTGGATTATCTCCCGATTTCGAGTATTCGTGGGGATCCCTATGCAAACAGCCTTTAGCCATAAAAATCGCATGAGCAGACTGTGGATAGTGCTTTCTGTTATTCCTTTGATCGAAAAGCTGGTCTGGCTGAATTGGTGCCTTGTGAGGTGCAAATCATTTGTGGCAGTGACTGTGTGCCAATGTGGTGCACTTCATGTAGGGCCTGTAAATATGCCCCAAGCAAATGTAAATAAAAGCACCAAGACATGAAAGATGGTAATGTACATTTGGACCTCCTGTCCTTTTCTTACTTGAGTTTAGTTATCTTGGATTGAATGGCATGATCAGTGTTACAAGAAGAGGGATTGCTGATCTCCCAACCCGTATTGGCATGAGCACTTTGGTTTACCTCGATGCCATTATCTGTTTACAAAGGTTTACTTGGTGACAAATATGTGTTCAGATGACAACACTCTTTTTATCAGGAACAAATATCACATTTAACCGGATGTTGAGACTACACAAAACAATGAAAGCAAAGTACTCTGAAAAAAGTTATAGAAAAGATTCAATGAAACACAAAAGAACCAAATGAATGGTCCACGCAGAAGATGATGATGTTCATTTTCTTTTAAAAAAGAATGCATATGATCAGTTTCCATTACTGTCACAAAAAATCTTGATTCCACTTTGGGAGGTAGCCAGTTTCATAAGGAAGGAAAATAATATTATTTAATAGGTGATTGATATCTTAGTTTTTTTTAGACAAGATTGATGTCTTAGTTGTTGTAGGCAATTACTCGCTGGATTCCCATGGACCAGCAATGGCGTTTATAAGAAAGAATTGAAAACTCCGTGATGGTGCATGACTAAGCTCTGGGTTTAAATAAGGGAAAGTAGGGATCAAAAGGGGGGCTTAAGGCAAAAGAGAAGGAAAAGCAAAGGCAGGCTTAGTTATACAAAAGGAGATTTGGTATTCTTTGACAGCCAAATTGCCTGGAAAGCTTAGCATGGCAGCATTGGCTCTGCCTGTTGGCCATGCATCTAAATGTGCCAGTCTATGTAGGTTCTCACCAACCAGTTATTTAACTACCTAATGCATGCATCTTGGCGATTCCATTTCATGGTGTGTAACCCTTACGATACGGGTAGGCTACATCAGTGCAATATAAAAATTTCTATTGTAACATCCTAAATTTTAAATTTTAGTTGAAAATAAAATTTAAATTATTTTTGTGAATTTTTTTAAAATTTTAAAAGCTTTTCCTTAATTATTTCAAAGACAAAATAATTTATTTGCAAAATCCATTACCAACTTTAATTTGAAAATATTTTATTTAAATCCAAAATACCCCAGAGAATTTCTGTGAATTTTCTCATAATGTTTAGAATTTATTTGCTATTTTCTAAAGCCTTTTTAATTACTCGAATTATTTTAATTGATAAATGAATTTTATATCGCCAGCACAGTGTTGGGCCGAATCTCAGCCGACCTGTTTCCTTTTCCATCGCACCTCGGCCCACGTGTGTCAGTGCTGCAGCCCGCTCGGCCAAACTCTGCGCGCCCCGCTCTCTCTCGCCCTCTCCGCATCACCGACAGGTGGGGCCGCCCAGAGCCGAGTAATCGTCGTCTCCCTCCCCTTCTTCCTCCCGCATCCCTGCGCTTCGTCCGCCATTTGGGCCCGCTCGGAGCTCCTCAACCCTGTGTTTCTCTCCCGGATTCTTCGTAATTTAGTGCTCATTGAAGCTCATGATTCTCGCCTCTTCCGTTTCCAGCCGTTTCCCCCTCCTTTACTCCTTAATTCATCGCTGCCATTAATGCCGGCAAGAAACGGACACCGCGACCTCGCGCGCACGATCTCCTCCTCCCGGCCTCCCCTCGACCTATAAAAAGAGCACCGGGTGCGCACTTCCCCACTCAACCCAGCGCCCCAAACCCCCTCCACCCCCCTCTCAATCGCCAGAATTTTGAGTTTCTACGTCGGCACTCGAAGCTCGGATCTTCCTCGTTTCCAGCACCGTCCAAGCCACATCGACGCCATCGGCTACCTCTACGACATCGCCGCAACTCCATCGACCAGATGCGTGCACTCACTCGAGCCAAGGACCGCCGGAGCTCCATCGCCGCCGTCGACCGAACTGCGCCACAACCAATCATCGTCGCTAACGACCTTTCCGCCGCGCCCTTCTGCCGCTAGGTAGCGCACCAGATTCCTTATCGCCCCCTCATTCTTTTGCGCATGTTTGCAGAGCTTGCCGTGGCGCGTAGCGCTAGTGAGCTCGACACCGAGCCACCACCGGAATCGGACCGACGTGGCTCAGCCACATCGACACCACCTCAGCGCCAACTCAGCCCTAGGCGCTACGTGGACGCCTACGTGGCTGCCTATGTGGCGCTGGCGCCAGTACACTCGCACGGCCGCACTGTTTCGTAAGCTGAGTCCACCATGGACTCGTGACCTTTCGTGGACCTGGTCTTTGACTGTGGGGCCCACATGTGAGTGAGTCGGAGGTCTTCCTTTAGAAAAATAATTCGACCGAAATTCAATTTCCATACGTTGACGTCATCATGTGCAATAAGTCGAATTTCCTTTAGAAAAATAATTCAGGAAAATAAGGAAAATCTGAATTTAGTTTTTATTTAGATTTAAAACTTTGAGGAGCTTGTATTTCTTCATACAAACTCCGATTTAGGTGATCAAAATTTTAAATTTGTATAAATTCAAGATCTAGCTAACTAAACTAAAATTATTTCATTTGGAGTTAATTTGAGTGTACACTTGAATTTATTTGTGTAGTATTTGAATTTATTTGAATTTGGCTTATTTTCGCGTATATATTTTGATGACTCCGGAGAGCTCGATCCATCTGAAGAGTTAGATTACCAGGACTTCGAGCAAGGCAAGTTATACCATTGATCATATTGATCCCAGTATTTTAAATTTATTTAATTCTATTTTTAAATTGCTATTGCATGCATAATTTTATTCAGTTAATTTAAATTCCTGTTTTAAATTCCCAGTTATTCCAGTTCCTTTGTATAGCCAATGTTGTTCATTAAATCATCATTACCTTGTCACCTTAGTCAAATAAAAATTTGAAAATAAAGATATGCTTAGATATTGCTTAGATAAAAAATATTTGATTTGGAAAATTAGCTAAATGACCAACTATTGTTCAAAAGCCCATGACATTGTTTTGTCACGGAAGAATTCTGCAAATATATTTTAAAAAAAGAAAATAGAAAAATTGGTTTGTACTTGAGCGAAATGGATAGCTGGTGGGTGCGGGTTTATGCACGGGCTCAATCCAGGTAGGATTGAGGCTCGGGTTATTTTGGAAGTCGCCCAAGTTAATTAAGGACCGGTCATAGAGCCGCATCTTGCAAAGCTCTATCGTACTACCACATGTCCTGTATGGGAAGGACTAGGCTTATTAATTTGTAATACATCATTGTCTTACGTGTCATTTTGTTGAGTGGGTGTTAGTTAAACAGTATTCCCACATAGCGCAAGAGGGGGTTCCAGCAGGTGGTTAACCTAAAGGAAGCGAAACCTTAGCGGGCGTGTTAGCCTTGAGGTAGAGCATTGGAAAAGCTTTTTGATAATTGCTAAGTCACACACCTCAGGAAGCGTGTATTTGCCGACATAAAGAGAAAATTATCTCTTGTGGGTAAAGTTGTACCCCCTCTGCAGAGTGTAAAACTATTCAAATAGCTGTGTCCACGGTCATGGACATGCTGAGCAAAGCCACTTTAAGTTAGACTTTGTTTTAGTTTTAAAATGATTTTAGTGAAATGATTTTAGGATGGTGAATCCTTGTGGTAAATCAGGCGGTTAGCCATGTGATAGGAGAGTATCCATCACCATATTTCATTTGGAGGTTATCCACTATAAAACTGTCAATTTAAAATCTGATTTTAGTTCTAGATTAAAAACCGCCCTGAAACTTAGTATGAATATTTAAAACTAAAAATATTGCTTTACGCAAATAAACCCTATCAGCCTCACTTCTTTACTTATGCATGCATCATATTTCTTTATTGGGTGTAACTTGCAAGCACGGAAGTTATGCTTACTCTTGCTGAATAATATTTATTCATGAGAAGACTTCTATCCAAACAGTGAGGATCCAGACGTTTAGGCCTACGCCTAGGAAGATTGCCTGTGGCGCATCGTGTGGTCTACTACTTATTTGTTTTTCGCTGTGTTATTTTATTTGGCCTTAGGCCCCATTTTGTAATAGACTCTGATTCATATTAAATAAATGTGTGATATGATTATGATGACACTTTTTGTTTCTATCCGAACGTTTCATTCTAGCTCATTGAGTGTGTGACCCTGTAGGTTCATATGCACTTGACTGCGAGCCAAAAACTCCTTTCCGATCACAAGTCGGCAGCAGTTCCTAGTAGGATATAATGACCCCAAATACACACAAAGATCATATCTGATGAACCTATATCATGCTCATGTGTTGATCCTTTTGGCTCACGATATCAGATCGAACTTAAGGCAAGATATGTACCATCATATGATAGATCGATCCTTCACTTGATTTTGTGGTGGATTTAAACTCGTGGTTGACTCTTCAACCATATTCGGCACATCCATGTACTTCTCTGATCCAACCATATCGAGGGGTCTAGAGATATCTCTCATGTTAAAGATGAGGAGCAAATCTATTCTTGATCGCTCACATTTCTTCGCATGTTTCGTAGTAAACTTGAAAGCTACCTTTATGACTACCTAGTTATGGAGTAGTGTTTGTCAACCACTAAATAAACTATTGCACATGTAGAAAACAATGACGATCTCAGGTCTAAGGATTCCACATATACTATGTATGAGACCAACTGATAACATATTAAAATATAACAATTCCCATAGTATCTCAAGGTGGGTCGATCCAATATTGTATTCTCCAATATATGCCCACATTATTAATTTGAAATCTTATATCCATGATCCGTGAAACATGGTCATCAGTGATGAACTATAAATCATAAGTGTCCCATATAATGATATAAGACCTGGGATATTTAGAATAACAATATAACATGATGAAAGAGCTTCACGAACAAGTCACACACTTTGTTGGTGATCTAATACCGATCTTACATATACTTTTTTATTTCAGGGGAACTCCTGGAAAATAAAACCATACAAAGAATATCAAGGGGATTTTATACAAGTTCATGACATCTCCGGGGAGAATAATAACCCTACTCCTATGTGGCTATATTGAGTGTGTTGATTACATCCAAGAGAAAGGCTACAGCCTAATGTCTTGTACTTCTGATCGCCTTATGCTCTTATCGATGTCCCCTGTCGTCTACTGGCTTCAACCTTTATATAGCACATAAAGGGGTGGCAGATTCTCCAGACCAAGAGGTGCCTCACTGTTTCGGATGATAAAATGGTTAATGGAAGTTATTGTCATAGAGACAACACCCCCATGTCGCTAGGCAGTTGTTGTCAGAGATAGAGAAAGGGACGTGCATTTATCCTAGAGAATTATCGCATATGTTAACTGCTCTGAGTGTTTAACTGTTGGACCGAAAAGGCGACTAGAGGGGGGTGATTAGGAGCACGCTCACTTTTTTACAATTAATTGATTCAATAAGATTTTACTTCAGTAGCTATGGAAGCTATGAAGATCAATATATCAGTACAGCGGAAGACTAGTATTGAATCCAATTGAACCCCCTAAGCAATACGACGAAAATCAACACAATCTAAAACAAGACTCGGTGTTGGCGGTCGATCATTGGTCATTGGCGGTCGACTCATCGATCTCTGGCGATCGACCGGGGCCTGGCGGTCTAACCGCTACCAAGAACAGATCAAACCAGCCCGACGAGCGAAGTTGCAAATAGATGTAACTTTTGATCAACAACTCCAAACTCGATGAAACTTGGAACACACATTCTCTATGATGTCAGGAACATATTCCAATCGAAGATTGTGGAAATTCTAGGAAGAATTACGATCCTTTTCCGTTTGAGAGGAGGATGGTTCAAAACCAAGTCAAAATAAAAACTAGATTCAAAATCTTGCTCGTGGGTGATTGATGATCAAGATGATCCTAGATATGTTCCCACATGTCACATCAAGCTAGATCACGTGAAGAAATCAATCAAAAACTCACGGATCGAAGAAAGACTCAAATCATCAAAAAGAGAGATGGAAAGCAATGAGACAAAACATTGATCAAACTTTCATTGGATTGATTTTATATGATTTGGGTTTACAGCCACTCCATCAACGGAGGACAATGCTCAATCCAAGAGCACGAAAATCACATCAAAACTCTCTATAACCCTAGCCTCTACAAAACCTCTCCCTAAGCAAATTAGGGTTTCAACCAATGAAAAGAGACGAGAGAGAGGGGGCAGCCACCACCCTCATCTATTTATAGTGGAGGTTTAGACCTTCTAAAAGTTTGACTCAATTGGGCTCCCGTTAAGGCCCAAAACGAACGGGTCACGCAAGCACATATTTTAATGCGCCGTCTTTATTGCCTCTTGACCTAATTAGCTACACCTTGCGCCATCTTGCGCCGCGGATTAGCCAATAGGTCACCTTGTTCATCTTGCACCATGCTTGAGTTCATTGACCTCACCCGGCATCGTCGATCGTTCTGGACCTCAGCTCTCTAAGCCTAGTCCCGATCATCCTCGCCGTTGACCATCGTTGACCATCAAGCAACCTGCACAACAACAGACAAGTAAACCGAATCTGGGAACAAGTTCTTCACAACTTGACCCATGTTAGTCAAAATATGTATCATGCAATACATATGCACTGAAACTCGTGACTTTGACCTAACAACCGAACATCACCGCCGCGAAGGACGACGATCCAAGTTAAAACCGGTCAGACCACAGCCATGGCCGTTCTGACCGCCCACCCTGGCCGGTTAGACCGCCACCTGTTGGCCGATCTGACCGCCAGCTGGGACTTAGCCAATTTCAGCCCCTGAAATTCTGAAACCTACTGGAATTCTCAAACCAATAGAACTTTTGACTAGAGACTCCAAAAATTATGAGACCAAGTGCAATAGAATCTCCTCTCTTGCCTACACCCTCTATTTTTGGCACAGCCCTAAAAACCACTTTTAGAAATTGGCCGGTCCAACCGCTGCTATGGCCGGTCGGACTGCCACATCATGGCCGGTCGAACCGCCTTTAGGCCGGTCAGACCGCCTGAGGCCTGATAGCCCAGATTCTTTGCCGAAAACACGAGAAATGATAAATCTTTAACGCCATTGCCAATTGTCACATCATCCTAAGATCTGGAACATATCCCCATGATATACACAATCTCTCCCTTGATGAACACATTGGCAATAATGCAGAAAATATAATTTGGAGGTTTGAAAAGTAAAATACTTTCGTTTTCGCATAAAAGCACAACTTGGTACATAAGCAAGAGAAAGCAATGAAAATGATCAAGCTGGCATCAGAATAGCATAGGCAAGTGAGATAAGGCAAAAGAAAGCATAAAAGCTTTAAATTCCAGAAAGAAGTCAAAAATCTCACTTAAGGTCCATATGAAAGAACAATTGTTCAATTGACCTTTGATCATCGTGAGCATTAAGAAATGCAATTCAAGTTCAGAAAAAGGCAATAGGACGATAAGAATGCAATTCAAAAGCTCCCCCTCACTATCACCCACAGATTTCAGAAAATTTTAAATTCTTCAATTTTGTCCTCCTTTGTACAACAATTAAATATCTTCTCCCCTAACATTGAAATATCTTCTCCCCTTTGACAATGGAGTAATCAAAGAATCACGCCTTCCTCTCATCTAGAGATAACAAATACAGAATGAAGAAAGAAGCATAAGAAGGAGTATGCATAAAGTGCAATGGAGTGGCTTCATTTTTGTATTTTTCAATTTTTTGATTACAAGAAGCTTTGGAGATTACCCAAAAGAACAAGCTAGCATTTCTAATATTGCACAAACAACATATCAAGCCTAATAGCGCTAGCAAGATCATGATAAGACATATATATCAAAACTAAGCTCGAAGGCTCAAAATAAAGCCAATAGATTTCATCAATTTAAGCAAAGCTTCAAATTTAGCAAGTTCATCAACAGGGATCCTAAAATGAAACTAGCCATGTCAAAATGTCAAAGTGAGATAAAAACTAACAATGACCACATTAAGAGATAACCAGGTCCTGTATTGAATCATTTTGCTCAAATTTCTCAAACGCTCATTTTTCAACAGTTTTTCATTTGCACTGAATATGGAAGTTGACAAATGGCCTAACTTAGTGACAAGATCCTGGACTAGGAGCCATCCACAAACTCATCCTAAGCTTTGACCAGAAGTTGATTAAAGGTATATCTTAGTGAAGAAGATCCTAGACTAGGAGCCATCCACAAACTCTTCCTAAGCTTCTACCAGGGTGACAAATCTTGAGGTTCATGTCAGTCCTGACAAGCAGTCCCCATGAGATCGTCTGCATCATCAAACTATCTCCAAGTTCATGTCTTTGACATGCAGTCTCGTAAGAGTAGTTTGGCACAGTTTTAAAGCATAAGACAATCTTGAAATTTGATTTTTCATGTTTCACAAGAGCAGTTTTAGATTCTCAAGAACACAAGAAGCTCAAGTAATGGTCAATTTTAGATTTAAGAACTAACAAAGCAATTCTGACATGGCCAGTGTCACAAAAGGAGTACTAATTGCTCAACTAGCTAAAACATCAACAAATTACAGTTTTTAGTTCGAGTTGTTTTAGAGTTCTAACTCATACAGCAAAGACTTATCTGTATATGTGAAAGCATGATAATTCTAGCAAGTCAAAGAACTAGACATGGCATTCAGCAAGAATTGAAATACTAAAGCTCCAAAGGGTAAATGGCAAAGCTTCATCAATTTTAAAAGATAAGCAGAAAAACTTATATTACAATGCATCTTTTTGGTCACCACTTGTTGGATTTTTCATATGAATGCAATATGATACAATGAGATACAATAAAAGCCTAAAAACCTAAAAAGTTCAAAAAGATCAATAAATTCAGAAAAGAACAAGAAAAGATCAAAAGAACAAGGTAAGATCAGAAAAGATCGAACTCCCCCTCAAACCAACCCATATGGATAAATTACCCCTAACTCGCTTCTCAAGGTGGCAAAGCTAGTTGGGTCTAAAGGCTTGGTGAGGATATCTACCAGTTGAGCCTCGGACTCTACAAAGTGTAGCACAATATCACCTTTCTCGACATGGTCTCTAAGGAAGTGATAGCGAATGTCTATGTGCTTGGTCCTAGAGTGTTGCATAGGGTTCTTAGCAATATTAATGGCAGAAGTGTTATCACAGAAAAGAGGAACACTAGCAAAATTTAACCCATAGTCCTTAAGAGTGGTTACCATCCACAAAATCTAACTACAGCAACTAGCAGCGGCTACATATTCAGCTTCAGCAGTGGATTGTGCAACAGAAGACTGCTTCCTAGAAGACCAAGAAACAAGAGAAGTACCTAGGAAGTGGAAGCCCCAAACAAGAATTGAGCTCTCCCATCATACTCATCTCAAATTCCCTGGACATAGTCTCAGAAAAGCTGGAAACAAGAGCATTAGAAGAACCACCAAAGATAATATCATCAACGTAAATTTGAGCAAGCAGGAAGTCATTACCACGCTTAAGAATGAACAAAGTCTTGTCTACCTTGCCTATCTCAAAGTCATTCTTGAGAAAGAAGGTCTTAAGTCTATCATATCAGGCTCTAGGGCTTGCTTAAGACCACACAAAGCTTTGGACAGCTTGAACACATGATTTGGGTTCTTGGGATTCTCAAAGCCTAGGGGTTGCCTAACATACACTTCCTCCTCTATGAAACCATTTAAAAAGGCACTTTTAACATACATCTGATATAATCTAAAGCCCTTAGATGTAGCAAAGCAAGCAGAATGCGAATGACTTCTAGTCTAGCAACAGGAGCAAATGTCTCATCAAAATCTAACCCATCAACTTGGATAAAGCCCTGAGCTACCAACCTAGCCTTGTTTCTAATCACAGAACCATCCTCATTTTGTTTATATTTTAAGACCCAGCGGGTTCCTTTAACATTATGGCCACTAGGAGGTTCTACTAGGTTCCAAACCTTATTTCTCTCAAAATTCTCTAACTCCTCATAAAGAATAAACTGCAGTGGAAACGAAATAAACTCCAGTGGGCTCCCATCAATTTACCACAATTAACTAACTGGGATCAAGACCCTAACGATCAACCTTCGTAGAACTTTTCTTCAAAAGCAGGCGATGACTCCTCCACTTCTGTTGATTTAGTTAGCAAGAGTGAGTACACACCGTACTCGCAAGTCATACCACATAATGCATTTATACATGATGGCTTATTCCAAAGGAATGGCTTCTGTGGTTATTTTGAAGAAATGCAACATTTGCAATTGAATACAAATAATAGATTGAAAACAATTAAAGAATATTAATTTAACAATTGGTTTCACAAAGGACACACACAGTCTAAACAAGTTATTCACACAAACACTCTGCAGAGGTTGTACACTTTACCCACACGATACAATCAGTGTAGCTAGCACTGACCATAACAAAACATTTCATAGACTTCATCTCAAACAATGACACTCCCGATATGCTTTCCTGCCGGCCAACCGATACACACAGCATTTGGTTACGACACACATCGTTGGACAGGGATGCAGCGAACCGTCCCGCGATGTGACATATCACACCTCCAGCCCATCACACAGTTTAAATACAACCTGAGTTAGGCCCAGCCCATACTAGGCATGTGGACGTACAGTAAGGCCCAGTTCAATGGCGCACAAAGTTAAGTCCTTAATTGACCAAGGCAAGACTTCCAGTTTTACCCAAATCACAAAGTTTATAACACACAGCTCCACCAATCACACAGATCCACCACTTGCCTCAGTCTAAATCTTTTCCCACCCTGTTGATTAAGTGCAACACATGCCATCAACGAGTAACAGCACACAGCACACACAGTTTCATCACACAGTTCCATAATCACTTAGTCAAGTTTATAATTGCAACTCACATGAAATGATGACTCGTGGCATGGCTAAGCAATCTACTCGTATCTAACCAACCCACGTTGGTACTACGATAATACCAACTAATAATGAACCAACCTAGGGTGACAAAAGATCATGGCATACAATAGACAATGTGGATATAACAAATTGGATTAATAACTATCCCAAAAGTATTTAAATAAATACTTGAAATAGAATGCAATACATTGAAACAAAGTATTTTGAAAACTGGGTTCAATATGATCAAAGGCATAACTTGCCTTAGAATAGATCTAGATATTGGTCTTGGTCTTGATGTGCTCCTTCTTCTGCAAAATTCCTCGAAGTATCGACGTCTACTCGCAAACGAGACAAAAGAAACAAAAATAAATAAATAACATAGGCAAAAAAAACTCCAAAAATCAAATAAAATTCACCATTAAATATATCTTGATTTTATATGAATTTACAAATTTGAATGGGCGCAATCGGAGTTCGGATGCAAAAGATATGGGCTTTGGAAGTTTGAAATCAAATAAAACCCTAATTTGGATTTTATTGAATTTCTCAAATTATTTTTATAAAGGAAAATTGGATTATTGCGCAATGCTTGCGTCAGCCGAGAATTTCCGACAAAGAAAATAGATTTAAAAAGAAATCTGACATGTGGGCCCCACATGTCAGTGACACGGCTCACGGTGGACCAAGTCCACCGAGCCTCTGGATCTGGGTCGGGGCTGAGGTGGCGTACTCGCGTGCATGTGGCACTTACGCGGTGCCTACATGGCTGACACGCACGCACACGGGTTGAGGTGGACGCTGACGCGGGCTGGCACATCATATCGACGGCGACGACGGCTCGGAAACCAATGGCAACGGCGAACGGTGGCTCCTCGCCGGCGGTGAGTGGTACCAGCGTGTAGAGGGGATTATTGCGCACATGTGGGCACCGGTTTGAGCACCTGAGGTCGTCGAAGATGGCCGGCGGCGAGCTTGAGGCGGCGAGGTGGCCTTTGGTTTGTCAGACGGGTGCTCCGGTGACGCTCCGGCGATGAGGAGGTGCGCCCGAGGTAGAGGTGGCAACGACGGACTCAATGGTGTGCTCGACAAAGGTGCGCCAGCAGAGATGGCGGTGCAATTCGGCGAGGAAGCTCACGGCGGCGCCGAGGTTCGAGCTCCGCTTCCGGCGAAACGGCGGCGAGCTAGTGTTGGCGGCTGTAGGGAAAGGCGGCGGGGTGGATGTGATCCTCGTGACACGGTGCGGCTTTAAATAGGGTCGAAACCCTAGAACCCATGTCGAGGATTTACCAGTAGCGCGCGGAGAATCAAACGAAGTCCCGACGGAGACGATGAAGAGTGCCGGTGGGACCCACTTGTTAGCGGCGGCGGCTCGGACGAAGGTGTGTGGCAAAAGGCGACGCCTCGGCGGTCCTACTTGCGAGAGAGACGAAACGGCGCGGTGCGGCGGGCGAGATCAGCGGAGCCACGCGCGCCAATCCAACGGGCAAGGCGAGGCGAGCTCATGCAAGCGTCCGATCGAAGGAGGGGCACGCGTCAAGCATCCAACTGACGAGGCGCCACGGGCGAGATGGTCAAATGCGGCCGAATAGTGTTGGGCTTCGCCCAATATCGCATTCGAGGAATTTAAATAGATTTTTCTTTTTATTAAATCCAGAAAATGCAAATAGCAAATAGAAAATAGCAAATGATCTTGGAAAAATTCTAGAAAATTCTATAAAATATATCAAAGCATGTAGAATCTAAATAAAATAGTTTTGACAATTGTTGATGTTGGAATTAATCATATTAAATCATTTTGTCCTTAAAGTCCATATTAAGCTTTTAATTTAATATTCAAATAAATCCAAATGGTGAATTTTCTCTCTACCACTATTTAAAGGATTTTTTAAAGCTCTGAAAATTGGGATGTTACAATCTTGCTCTATAAATATACTCTCCGTCACCTGTGTATCACCTGAAATATCTGATCCAGCTCTAGGGCTAATCTCATCAAAAGTGATATTGCATGTCTCCTGAACAAGGTTACTTTCAGCATTAAAAACCCGAAAACCCCTCGAATGCGTAGGATAACCCAAAAATAAACTATCAAAAGTTCTTGACTCAAATTTATCTAGGTTTTCTGTCTTGAGAATAAAGCACTTGGATCCAAAAGACTCGAAAGTGCGAGACAGAGGGTTTTCTACAAATTCGAAGCTCACAAGGAGTCTTGCCCAAAGACGGTCTAAAAAAGACTCGATTTGCAATATGGCAAGTAGTAGCAATAGCTTTGGCCCAAAACCTCCTCGGTGTGCTATACTCATCTAGCATCGTCCTAGCCATCTCGACTAAGGTCCTGTTCTTCCTTTCCACAACGCCATTTTGTTGAGAGACGTGTGGAGAAGAGAACTGATACTCAATTCCACACTCAGCACAAAAGGAAGCAAAAGAGGTATTCTTGAACTCCGTGCTATTGTCACTGCGGATCGCTCTTAAGGCACCCGGAAGTTCAGAAGCCAAACGAAGAACAAGATCATGATAATGATCAAAAGCTTCATCCTTCGAAGCAAGAAAGAACACCCAAGTGTATCTAGAAAAATCATCGACTATGACAAGAATGTACCATTTTCCACCAACTGATCGAACCCTAGCAAGACCAACAGTATCCATATGAAACAACTGTCCCGGTCCGTCAGTCATGACCATAGTCACTGAAGGGTGTGAGGTGGCAACTTGCTTGCCATGCCTACAGGGCACACATACATCATCTTTGACGGCTTTGAGTTTGGGCAAACCTCTCATGGGCTTAAGATTGCTAACTCACGTCAGATGATCAAAACCAATGTGCCCCAAACGACGATGCCAAAGCCAGAACTCAGAAGAAGAAGATGATATCAAGCATTTGAGAGAACCAGTAAGAGATTTAGAAAAATCAGCTCCAAAGATCCTAGCAACTCTAATAATCCCAAAACAAGCTCACCATTTGAATCAAGCACCCGACAAGCATTTTTCTTAAATATAGTCTCATAGCCATCATCAAGAAGTTGAGAGACAGAATGCAAATTAAACCTTAGATTGTCCACAAGGGCAACGTCCTTGAGGATGAAATTGTTGTTCACCCTGATCGATCTCGTTCCTTCAATCCGCCTTGTTTATCATCTCCAAAAGTGATGAAGTCATCACCTGTCGGCCGCGTGAAGGAGGTGAACCATCTTGAGTCTCCGGTCATGTGGTGTGAACAGCCGGAGTCGACGAAACACGTGTCCTTCCTCTTTCCGCGGTAATCCTGAAAATCAAGGAACAAAAAAACGATGTGTCTCAATACTGGGGTTAGTTCAACAAGACTTAGAAACCCAGTACTGAGACACACGTCTGCGAGTAGTATGCAAAGCAGAAGTGATATCCTTGATTTTATTTGAAGTTCTGTTATGATCAATGGTTAAACTAACATGAGAGTTATCCTATCTACGAACATGATGATGAGCATGTGACACAAATCCTAAACCAGGTTTCTTCTTTTCTATGTTACCATATCTCATAAAAGCTCTAGGTTAATTGGATGAAATTCTAGTAAAAAATTTCTTATCATTTTTCAACCTACGCCAACAGAACTCAACCAAATGTCCATCCTTTTTGCAATAGGTGCAATGGTACTTGATACCACTAGGAGAATCACCCTTTGACTTAACAGATGGTTGGGCAAAACCTGCCGATTTAAAGATAGTTTTTGCAGGTTGAGTTTTGAATTCAACTAACCCATTTTTCAAGACTTGAGTAACTTTTGGCTTAGAATTATCTTGGACATAATTGTATCTTAGTCCTTACTTCTTATAAGGAGTTTTAGACTTTTCCAGAATCATGTTTTATTGTTTCTTACCTTTAGAGAATTTTTCTAAGGTATCCTTAAGGTAAGCATTTTCTTCTTCAAGACTAACCCATTCTTCAAGTTTAAGAGCTGGACATGAAGCACATGTAGCAGACTCAATATTATCTTTAAGCTTGGCATATTTAGCTCTAGCTGCTTCTAAGATATCTTTAAGTTCATGTTCGCGTTCTAAGTAGAAAGTGCAAAGGCTAGAATCAACTACACCAGAAGCAAACAATTTGCTAGAGTCTAAGCATTTTTCACAATGAGCAGATTTAACCTCAACTAGCTCAGTCCTAGCATTTTCAAGTTGTTGCAAAGCAATATCATGAGTAGATTGCAGTTTAGCAAATTTTGAGTGCAGAGCATGGCAGGATGAACATTCATCAGATTCAAGAGTCTTAGCATTTGTAAGTTCTAATGTCAAACTATCTAATTGTGACTCTAAGTCCTTGTTCTTGGCCATGATAAATTATAAAGCCTTATCCTGACTCATGAGTTACTCAAACATAGTTTCACATCTATAAGAAAGAACATCATAGGAGGGGGGCACCTCATTGTTGTCGTCGTCAACGGAGTCGGCCATGAAGCACAAGCCGGTGAAGTCCTTGGCCTTCCCCTTCTTCTTGTTTTGAGGGATCTCCTCCTCCTTGTCCTCCTTGCTCCCGGAGTCAACATCGCTTATAGATTGTTCCTCAAAAGTGGCAAGAACCCGGTGAGCGGCCTTCGTCAGCTTGGTAGCATCATACCTTGATTTGTTCAATTGAGGCTTCTTCCAAGCTGGCTTTCCCTCCTTATGGTTGCTCTTACCTTTCAGCTTGGGGCAATTTTCCCGGATATGATTAAGCTCACCACACTCATAGCAAGTCACGAGACCTCCTCTATTTCTGTTTCTCATATTGTTATAGGCTCGTGTGACCTTTTTAACTATGAGGGCCAATTCAGCCTCAGGGAAACTCTCAAACTCCTCTTCATGCATTGCAGATAAATCAGCAAGCGAAAATCCAGAAGAAGACCCAGAAGACACATCAGAAGCTCTCTTGAGCGGGACTGCTACCAAAGCCATATTTTCCTTCTTGGGATGATCAATCCTCTTGATCTCATGAGTCTTGAGCTTGCTATAGAGCAGCTCCAAAGTCAGATCAGAGAGGTTGACGTTCTTCTAAATGGCAGTAGCCTTTATCTTCTACTCCTTGGTGTTGATTGCAGCCAAGAGGTGGGTGGCATTTTCAGACTGAGAATATTCAATACCAACAGCTTTCATCTGATTAATCACTTTATTAAAGCGACTGAAAATATCATCGATGTTCTCTCCAGGACGCATCTCGAATTTGTTATATTCACGCTTATAGACTACTTGGCGTACTTTCTTGATTTGGGACGAACCCTCATGGTAGGTTTCGAGGGTGTTCCAAATCTCATGCGCAGTCTCAAGATTGCAAATCCGATCATACTCCTGTCTACCAAGCCCACCATATAGGAGATTTTTTTTGCCTTATTGTTGCTAGCCAAGAGGGCCGCTGAAGCCGGTGTAGCAACTTCGGGAATAACGAGCGGAGCTCGAACAACCTCCCATATAGCTTGTCCTTCGCTCTCAAGGAAGACTCGCATGCGATTCTTCCAATAGGCATAGTCGTGCCCATCGAAGATATGCGGATTGGTGGAGTATTTATCCATCGCCAAGTTCAGTGACCGGTTAAGATCAAGATTGAACTAATCGGGCTCTGATGCCACTTGTTAGACCAAAAAGGTGACTAGAGGGGGGTGAATAGGAGCACACTCACTTTTTCACAATTAATCGATTCAATAAGATTTTACTTAGTAGCTATGGAAGCTATGAAGATCAATATATCAGTACGGCGGAAGACTAGTATTGCATCCAATTTAACCCCCTAAGCAATACGATGAAAATCAACACAATCTAAAACAAGACTCAGTGCTGGCGGTTTGACCGCTGATCCCAGGCGGTCTGACTGGTGGCCCTGGCGGTCTGACCGCCGGCCTGAAGAACAGATCAAACCAGCCCGACGAGCGAAGTTGCAAATAGATATAAATTTTGATCTACAACTCCAAACTCGATGAAACTTGGAACACACTTTCTCTATGATGTCAGGAACCTATTCCAATCGAAGATTGTGAAAATTCTTTGAAGAATTACGATCCTTTTCTGTTTGAAAGGAGGATGGTTCAAAACCGAGTCAAAACGAAAACTAGATCCAAAAACTTGCTCGTGGGTGATTGATGATCAAGATGATCCTAGATATGTTCCCACATATCACAACAAGCTAGATCACGTGAAGAAATCAATCAAAAACTCACGGATCGAAGAAAGACTCAAATCATCAAAAAGAGAGATGGAAAGCAATGAGATAAAACATTGATCAAACTTTCATTGGATTGATTTCATATGATTTGGGTTTACAGCCACTCCATCAATGGAGGACAATGTTCAATCCAAGAGCACGAAAATCACACAATCCAAGAGCACGAAAATCACATCAAAACTCTCTAAAACCCTAGCCTCCACAAAACCTCTCCCTAAGCAAATTAGGGTTTCAACCAATGAAAAGAGACGAGAGAGAGGGGCAGCCACCACCCTCATCTATTTATAGTGGAGGCTTAGACCTTCTAGAAGTTTGACTCACACGCACATATTTTAATGCACCGTCTTTATCGCCTCTTGACCTAATTAGCTACACCTTGCGCCATCTTGCACCGTGGATTAGCCAATAGGTCACCCTTGTCCATCTTGCACCACGCTTGAGTTCATTGACCTCACCCGGCATCGGCGATCGTTCTGGACCTCAGCTCTCCAAGCCTAGTCCCGATCATCCTCGTCGTTGACCACCAAGCAATCTCCAAAACAATAGACAAGTAAACCGAATACGGGAACAAGTTCTTCACAACTTGACCCATGTTAGTCAAAACATGCATCATGCAATACAAATACACTGAAACTCATGACTTTGACCTAACAACCGAACATCGCCGCCGTGAAAACCGGTCAGACCGCCGCCATGGCCGGTCAGACCGCCCACCCTGGATGGTCAGACCGCCACCTATTGGCCGGTCTGACCGCCAGCTGGGACTTAGCCAATTTCAGCCCCTGAAATTCTGAAACCTACTGGAATTTTCAAACCAATAGAACTTTTGGCTGAAGACTCCAAAAATTACGAGACCAAGTGCAATAGAATCTCCTCTCTTTCCTACACCCTCTATTTTTGGCCCAGCCCTAAAAACCACTTTTAGAAATTGGTCGGTCCGACCGCCGCTATGGTCGGTTCGACCACCAGGGGTGGCCGGTCGGACCGCCCTTAGGCCGGTCTGACTGCCTGAGGCCTGACAGCCCTGATTCTTTGCCAAAAATACGAGAAACGATGAATCTTTAATGTCGTTGCCAATTGTCACATCATCCTAAGATCTGGAGGATATCCCCATGATATCCACATTAACACATCGCATAAGATTATCTGATCGACTAGGCTCACAAGTCTGCAGACTTCATCAATCATATGGTTGTCATAACCAAGCTGGTCGTAGGAGGTTCTAGACTACAAGGCAGTCATAAGAGGACTTATGACTTTATCATGGTCGTAGAAAAGCTTACGACCATGGCGTGATCGTAGAAAGGCTTACGAACATGGGAAGATCGTAGAAATGGATATACTCGTGGACAACATAAATATATTGTTATCTATAATAAGAATTACAGATAAATAATAAAATTAGGATTATTATATCCTCATCATCTAGCCGCCCAACTTCAAGTGAAAATGACTTTCTTGGAAAAGAGGTTGTAGAATAGAGACAGTCAAAAGCAAAGCATTTTCGACTGGTATTTCATTCGACCAGAAACAAACTTGGTCAAGAAGGTAATTTCACTTGAGTTGTAAAGATATGTTCGATTATCTCGAACAGACCAATTTAAGAATTCCAATCGACCCTCGCAGATATGTTCGTCAGAGACGTTCCCGAAGAGGTAGTAACTATTGAGATCCCATAATTCCTAACTCGAGTGTGCGGCTATAAAATCTTACCGAGGGTTCTTACTTTTCCCCATTCGTTTCAACTGTTCCTCGAGCCCTTGCTCTCTCCGCCGCCAACCAAATCGTCTTCTTCCTTTAAGCTTTCCCAAATCCAAATCCACCTTACTTAGAGAAGAAATGGTCAGAACCTCTTCTAAGTGGGCGGTGTCTGAGATGGATAATGCAAAGATGAGGGCTTTAGTCGCTGCCGAGAAGATCCCAAAGAAGGAATACATGAAGTGGTTTGAAGCTACTGGAGAACATTGATCGTCAGGAGAGATTGGCCAAATCCGTATTCCAAGTGTACTGTGAGTGTGGCCTTCGATTGCCTGCTCACCCTTTCCTCACACTCGTACACGAGCACTTTGTGTGGAATTGCCAACGCTATATAAAGGTTGAAGCCAGTAGACGAAGATGCTCCCCTCGAGAAGCCCGCTGTTACCTCTTCTGCAATAGAAGAGATAACAGTAAAGGTGGTCGAGGCATCGACCATTGTCTCTGTGGTGGAGGAAGGCACTGTCGCTGAAGCAACTACGATCACTGAGGTGATCGTGGAGGCAGAGGCGAAGACAACGAGTGATGCGACTGCCATGGTGACTGAACCTGATATTGAAGATATCAATAACAGGACAAGGGACTCGGTCCTTCGGTCACCTGAAGCTTCCATCCAAGATGGTGGAGGAGCCTTCGACCACCGTGCTGGGAAAGAAGTCGCCGAGGTCGTTCTTCCCAGTCCTAAAGGAGGAATTGTTGATGCTAGCAACGAAGAAAAAGAAGCGGACTTCTTTGACCATCACTCCGGGTTCTTGGGCCTGCCAACTATTGTGGGATTTTCTTCGTTTAGGTCTCTTGACCGAGTCCCACATCCCAACTATATCCCTAATAGGGGGAATATTTTCGATGAAGAATGCCTTTAGAAAATATGGTGGGACCAAGTCGAAGAGATCGACGAACTAAAAGATTCCCAAAGGGTGTATGTCAATTTCACTCGAACAACCATTAATGTAAGTACCTGAGGCCAAATATTTACATGTCTGCTTTTTTATTGATTCTCACTGTTTTTATCCATTCGTAAAGTTTTGGAACAAGTTGTTACAGTTAGTGAATACCAATGACAACTTGTGCTGTTAAGACAGAAAAAAGCTGAACACTACGAGCAGGCAGAGAGATGGTAAGTTACTATATGTGGGATCCCAAAATTGAATCTGTTTTAAGTCAAGTGATTGCACAGAAAGCACAACCTTAAACCTGAAACGAAACCATTTCTAGATTCCCGGATATGGGTCTCATGTTAGCTCGCAAGGATCAGTTAATAACATGAACATATCCAAACCAACATTGATCACAACCATAGTCAAATATGCAAAAAAAAATATTATAAGCAATATTACAATTTTGACAAATAGGACCTTATGGCCCGATTAAATCTAATCAGGATTAAATAAATCACAGTGGAAGATAAACTTGGAAATAAAAGGAGAATACCAGGTTGGCATGCCCATACCCACAAGCAACCAACTGGAGCTAAAGACGTTGCACCTGCCATAATCATCCTCACTTGAACAAGAAGATATCCGGATTGAGTACAAAAGGTACTCGCAAGCCTTACACAAGCTAATAAAAAAAATTGAATGATAGACACTATCCAAAGGAGAAGAAATTATATATGCTAAAGGTTAACCAAAGGAGAGGCTTTATTGGCTTAAGTTTTGCCTAAAACGCATAAGTTTTCATCATACTAATTTGTAAATGCCAATTATCAAACACAATTTTGACAAAAGAATTTTAAATGAGAATGATATAAACATAGATCAACAATACCACTTTGATAAACTAAACTAGATGACATACCTGTCATGTCGATACCAAGTTGTTCCCATGTCCAGTTTTAGCTTAGAGTCTAACAATGATGCCAGTCAAGACCCAAGTGTTGTCTGTAACCGTAGACACGGCTATTCGAATAGTTTATAACCCTGTAGGGAAGTACATCTTTACCCACACGACTTGATCAGCCTGTAATCTTCCAGATAATGACACACTTCCTTTGGTATGCCGGCCGGCTGGGGAAATCAAGACTCGGTACTTTTCAGCAAGAAAATCATATTGAATTGAATCACCCATGCACGATGAAATCCTGCTTAGTGCTAGCTATACCACTTGCTAACTAACCAAGCATGCATGTTGTGTTGGAGTGGCCAATGTAAGAAGTTAGCATGTGGGTCCCAACATCAAAATAAAACAACGCTCACTTGCCCATTATATTCTTACATTGGGTTCCTACGAAACACAGAATTTCACGGTCCCATTCCCGCACACCACCTGTGTTTCAAATCAATACAAACTTCCCCTTACTTAACCAAGCGGCGCCCATACACCGCGTATGGTAGTACGAGTGATACTTGGAGTGACAGCCCAAAGTTCGGTCCTTAATTATCCAGACAAGTATTTCCACTGAACCCAATTCTTGTGCACGAAAGCACCCACACGACTAGCCACTTGTCTAGACCAAAATTAGTTTTAATTAAACAAACTTTATACTCAAAAAACCAGATTCGAAGATCTAGACCAAAAGCATAAAAGTAAAACTTGTTCAGTATTTCCCACGATTGACGAGATAATCCTGTGAACCAAAACTACTGAATCTACTAACTTGCATGGCTAAGTATTCATATAATTGATAAATATTATCACACGATAGCTAACTTAAGCATAGCTGTATGAATTTATCAAGAATAACATGCAAGAGTTAGGACATAGCTAACTAGACTCACAAATTATCGATATAACTGTAACATCCCAAATTTCTGAGCTCTAAAAATCTTTTCAATATTTACTTGTTGGAAAATACAATATTGATTTTCTATTAATTTTTATTATATTTATTTAAAGCTTAATATAAACATTCATGTCAAAATGATTTGATGTGATTAATCCGAACATCAACAATTGCCAAAACTATTTTATTTCGATTCTATGTGTTTAGATATATTTTCTAAAATTTTCTGGAATTTTTTCAAGTTTATTTGCTATTTTATAGTTGCTATTTGGATTTTTGGTATTTTCTAAAAAAATAAAATCAATTTAAAACCCTATGAGCAGTCTTTGGTCGAGTTAATCAGCATGCGGCCCAAATTTCCAGCCTTGACCCCGCTTCACCCGCGATCCCGCCTGGCCCGTTGGATTTCTGTCGCGTGGCCTCTCCCGTCAATCTCGCTCGCTCGCTAGCTCGCGCCCTCGCTGCCGCTTCAGGTGGGGCCACCGAGTGGTCGTCGTCCTCGACCAGCTTCCTCCTCGTGCCCAACCAGATTTCCTCCCCACGTCGACCGGTCGTGCCGCCATTGCCAGAGCTCGACTCGATTACGACAACGGCGATTTCAAACCGAAAGCTCTGGGATTTCCGCACCAAATCACAGTCTTATCTCTACCGCACCCATCCCCAGCCAAATCAAACTCCAATTCGGTTCCTATGTCCAAGAATCCAGGATTTCTTGATCGTAACCAAATCGGACTCGATTTGGGGCTTTCCGATCTCGTGCCTCCCCAACCCTATAAATAGCTCCCTAGGGTTCGCCTTTGCCTCCTCGTCCCAGAACCCTAGCCGGTTGAACCTCAATTGCTCCAGTGCTACCGCAATTGCCGATTCCTCTTTTGTCACCACCGTTGGTATTATTCTGGTCGCGCCGCCGCCGTTGCCGCCCTATCGCCTCCGACCACACCATCATGATCAGAGCTGCCGGAGCTATCTCAGGCGCCCCTCCTCATCGCTGGAGCACCGCCGAAGCGCCCGTCCAACAAAAGCCGAGCCATCACCGCCGCTCCAACTTCGCTGCCATCCACTCCAGCTGCTCGCAAGTTCACCATCAGGTTCGTAAAAGCATTTGCTATCTGTTGGTACCCTTCGTTGCCAGTGAAGCGTCGCCAATCGCAGACGACCATCGGGCCCCGAGCGCCGCCCTCGCCGCCGTGTTCCCGTCAGCGCCACCTCAGCCGCCGCGTCAGCCGCTGTGCTTGTGTGTCATCTGCGTGGCGCCCGATCATCGCCGCGTGTGCGCCGCGTGGCCCAATCCACCGTTTTAGCTCTCCCTCAGCTCGGTGAACTAAGTTTACCGTGAGCCGAGAGGCGACATGAGGGGCCCACATGTCAGAATTTCTTTTAATTATTTATTTTCTCAGAAATTTTTCGCTGATACAAGCATTACGCAATAATCCAATTTCGTTTATAAAAATAATTCAGAAATTCTGGAAAATCCAATTTATGGTATTTTCTTTAGATTCAATCTACCAAAGCCCATATCATTTGCATCCGAACTCTGATTGAGCCCATACAAATTTCTAAATTTATATAAATTCAAGCTCTAGTTAATGGTGAATTTTATTTGATTTTTGGAGTTTGTTTTGCCTCTATTATTTTTTTATTTCTTTTGCCTCGTTTGCGAGTAGACGTCGATACTTGTGGAAATTTTGGAGAAGAAGGAGCACCTCAAGATCAATACCAGTACCTAGACTTATTTCAAGGCAAGTTATACCTTTGATCATATTGAACCCAGTTTTTAAAATACTTTGTTTCAATGTATTGCATTATATTTCAAGTATTTATTTAAATGCTTTTGGGTTTAGTTATTATTCCAAATTGTTATATCCACCTTGTCTATTATATGCCATGATCTTTTGTCACCCTAGGTTGGTTCATTACTAGTTGGTATTATCATAGCACCAACGTGGGTTGGTTAGACACGAGTAGATTGCTTAGCCATGCCACGAGTCATTGTTTTGTGAGAGTTGCAAATATAAACTTGACTAAGTAATTATGGAACTGTGTGTGCTGTGTGCTGTTACTCGTGATGGCATGTGTTGCACTTAATCAACCGGGTGGGAAAAGATTTAGACTGAGGCAAGTGGTGGATTCTGTGCGATTGGTGGAACTATGTGCTGGGATTGATAAACTGTACGACTTAGTTAGAAATTGGAAGTCTTGCCTTGGTCAATTAAGGACTTAACTTTGTGTGCAATTGAACTGAGCCTTACTGTACAACCACATGCTTGGTATGGGACGGGTCTGACTTAATAGGTTATGGAATCTTGCCATTGACAACTCAGGTTGTAGGTTAAGCTGTGTGATGGGCTGGAGGTGTGTTTATCACATCGCGGGATGGTTCACCGCATCCCTGTCCAACGGTGTGTGTCGTACGCAAACGCTGTGTGTATCGGTTGGACAGCAGGAAATCACATCGGGAGTGTTAATGTTTGAGATGAAGTTTCTGAAAGGTTTTTTTATGGTCAGTGTTGGCCACACTGATTGTATCTTGTGGGTAAAGTGTGCAACCTCTACAGAGTGTTTAATCAATCTATTCGAATAGCCGCGTCCACGGTCATGGACATGCTCGGGGATTTCACACGAGGGGTAGATTTTTATAAAACAATGGGGAAGGGTCAGCTGTGTGAGATAACTTGTACAACTGTGTGAATAACTTGTTAGACTTTGTGTCCTTTGTGAAATCAAATGGTAACTTATTATTGTTTATTTGTTTTGAATTGTGCTTTCAATCTATTATTTGTATTCAATTGCAAATGTTGCATTTCTGCAAAATAACCACAGAAGTCATTCCTTTGGAATAAGCCATCATCTATTCTGTAGTATGACTTGCGAGTACGGTTGTGTACTCATCCTTGCTATAATCAATCAACGGAAGTGGAGGAGTCATCGCCTACTTTTGAAGAGGAGTTCTACGAAGGTTGATCGTTAGGGTCTCGATCCTAGTCAGTTGCCTGTGGTGAATTGATGGGATTCCGCTAGAGTTTACTTTGTTTTCGCTGCGGTTTATTTCTCTATTGTCAGCCATGTGTGGCTTAATAATTGTAAAATCCGACTTTAAGGTCATAACAATTATTTGTTATTCAAATTACTTGTTTATTTAATATTTCGTTTGTATGGAATTGATATTTCATCGATGTTGCCACTGTGTGCACTAGCATGGTCCTGGACTAGTGCAATATGCACAGAGGGTCCAGATTTGCATATTTGAGTCCCGACAATAACAAAATAGCATGCAAGCATTATAATTGCAATTAAAAATACTAGATTATTAAAATTTGCGATCAACATGATGCAAGAGGATGCTTGTCTTGTTAGAAGTCCACTTGTTCACTCTCAGAGGCGTAATTGTCCACTTCATGCAATTCAAAATCTAGAGAGAAAACACGATAGATAATAAACACTGATAAATTCAAAAAAAAATCCTAAGTGCTCGAAAATGTATGACATTTACATATTAGTGAGATTATGATTTTAGATGCATTTATGTGACAATTTTAGTTCAATTGGAGTTCATTTCAGTTAGTTATGAATTTTTGAAATTGAAACTAGAGCATAAGGTTTACTGTTATTTGACAAACATATAACTTAACTCTTGCCTTCTAAATACTTTACTCCTTTAGACTAAAACTAATGGCTAATTAAAATGAGCTATTGATCATGCACTCTTTTCTGCATTTTGTTCTCTGCCACTTTCTTGCTATTTATTGGACTTTTGTGTTCTAGATTCTGGTTCCTCTGAAGTGGTTGAAACTATTACTAAGCAAGAAGAACCTGAACAAGAGGTTTATTATTATCAAGGCAAGCATCCTCTTTACACCATGTTGATCCCAATTTTTGTACTGTAGATTTCTAAAAACAGTGACACTGTTGCATGCTAGTTTTCTAAAAATTTATTTGTGATATGTCAATAGTTAGTTACCACCTAACACTTGAGACTTACCTTTAACCAGATCATAAACTCAAACTTAAGGTAGTGTTTCTATACTAAACTATTTATGCCAGGGATTACTTAGCCATGCATCTGTAGTGTTGTCAAGTTTATTTTGCCAAACTTGGAAACATTAAATGAATTTCATTTATTCTGATTCTTTGTTCAGTCTATGTAAATCTGAAATGAAAGTAAATTTTGTTTACACTGATTTAAATCTGGACAAGTGGATGCTAGTGATGGTGCTTTCGTGCACGAGACTGGGAAATGTGGTTGTCTTGTTTGGATTGATTAAGGACTGAACATTGACTGAACAATTCAAGCCCCAACGTACTTCCATACGCAGTGTATGGGCGCTGTTTGGTTAAGTAAAAGGTTAATGCTATTGAGTTGGAAAATAGGGAAGTAAGGACATATGTATTTGATCTCATATCTGTATCATATGTTCTTAAGAGGGTGAGGACGTACATGTGTTCCATCACATGTACGTACCTTAAGGGCTCCGATTGCGAATTAATATGTGCAGCTAGCACAGCTCTACTTTCTGTCATTTAATTTTTGTTCTTCGAATCGGCATTCCCGGCACAACATGTGGGCCCCTGATTGGCAGGTTCTATTAGTAACTTGAACTAAGCGGGATCAGTCACACATGGGTATTCCAGATCAATAGTGTTAACTTGTTGAAAAACACCAAATCTTAGTTTACCCGGTCGGCATACTGTCGGGACCCAAATATGCAAATCTGGACCCTCTATGTATTCTGCACTAGTCCAGGATCACGCTAGTGCACACAGTGTCAACATTGATGAAATATCAACTCCATACAACGAAATATTAAGTAAACGAGTAATTTGAATAACAAATAACTGTTGTGACCTTAAGGTCGAGTTTTACAATTATTAAGCCATGCAAGGCTGACAATATTGAAATAAACTGCAGCGGAAACAAGGTAAACTCCAGCGGGCTCCCATCAATTTACCACATGCAACTGACTGGGATCACGACCCTAACGATCAACCTTTGTAGAACTCCTCTTCAAAAGCTGGCGACGACTCCTCCACTTCTGTTGATTTATTTAGCAAGAGTGAGTACACACCGTACTCGCAAGTCATACCACATAATGCAATTATACATGATGGCTTATTCCAAAAGAATGGCTTCTGTGGTTAATTTGCAGAAATCCAACATTTGCAATTGAATACGAATAATAGATTGAAAACATAATTCAAAACAAATAAACAATAATAATTTATCATTTGATTTCACAAAGACACATAGTCTAAACAGGTATTTCACACAGCTGCACAAGTTACCTCATACAGCTGACCCTTCCCAATTGTTTTATGAAAATCTACCCCTCGTGTGAAATTCTCGAGCATGTCCATATCCGAGGACGCGGCTATTCGAATAGATTGGTTTAACACTCTGCAGAGGTTGCACACTTTACCCACACGATGAAATCAACCGGATCAGATTTGATCACAACAAAACCTTTCAGAGACTTCATCTCAAGCAATGACACTCCTGATGTGCTTTCCGGCCGGCCAACCGATACACATAGCGTTTGGTTACGACACACATCGTTGGATAGGGATGTAGCGAATCGTCCCACAATGTGACATATCACACCTCCAGCCCATCACACAGCTTAAAATACAACCTGAGTTGTCAAAGTCAAGACTCCATAACTTACTAAGTCAGGCCCAGCCCATACTAGGCATGTGGTCGTACAATAAGGCCCAGTTTAATGGCGCACAGAGTTAAGTCCTTAATTGACCAAGACAAGACTTACAGTTTTGCCCAAATCACAAAGTTTAATAAGCACACAGATCCACCACTTGCCTTAGTCTAAATCTTTTCCCACCCTGTTGATTAAGTGCAACACATGCCATCAACGAGTAATAGCAAACAGCACACAGTTTTATCACACAGTTCCATATTCCATTAGTCAAATTCATAATTGCGACTCACGTGAAATGATGACTCGTGGCATGGCTAAGCAGTCTACTCGTATCTAACCAACCCACGTTAGTGCTACGATAATACCAACTAATAATGAACCAATCTAGGGTGACAAAAAATCATGGCATACAATAGACAAGGTGGATATAACAAATTGGATTAATAACTATCCCAAAAGCATTTAAATAAATACTTGAAATAGAATGCAATACATTGAAACAAAGTATTTTGAAAACTGGGTTCAATATGATCAAAGGTATAACTTGCCTTGGAATAGGTCTAGGTACTGGTCTTGATCTTGAGGTGCTCCTTCTTCTCTAAATTTTTTTGAAGTATCGACGTCTACTCGCAAACAAGACAAAAGAAACAAAAACAAATTAATAATAGAGGCAAAACAAACTCCAAAAATCAAATAATTTATATAAATTTACAAATTTGAATGGGCTCAATCGGAGGTCGGATGCAAAAGTTATGGGCTTTGGAAGATTGAAAAATAATTAAAACCCTAATTTTGATTTTAATTTGATTTCCCAAATTATTTTTATAAAGGAAAATCAAATTATTGCGCAATGCTTGCGTCAGCCGAGAATTTCCGGAAAAAGAACTAGATTTAAAAGAAATCTGACATGTGGGACCCACATGTCAGTCTCTGGCTCACGGTGGACTGAGTGCACCGAGCCTCGGGAGAGTTAACGCGGTGGACTGGCCACGCACACGTGTGCTGACGCTGATTTGGCGCCACGTGGCTTCCACACCAGCACCGAGGCTGATGCTGGCGCTGAGCTGGACGACGACGGTGGCGGCGGCGCTCGGGACCCAATGGTCACTGGCGTTTGGCGGCGAGTCATCGGCGGCGGAGGGTACCAGATTGTTCCCCGTGCTATTGCGCACTCAGGGGTGCCCTTACCAGTAGATGGCAACCACGGTGGCGACCGGCGGCGAGGAAGAAGCGGCGGTGGAGCTTCGGGTTTTGTCGGAAGTGCGCTCCGGCGATGCTCCGGCGACGAGGAGGGGCGCACGAGGTAGCTGGGACCTTGCTGATCACGGTGGTGCCGTCGGTGGGGCAAGGGCGACAACGACGGCGGTGTAATTCACCGGAGAAGAAGCTCGGCCGAAAACCCTAAATCTTGGATTGCGGCGGCGCTAGAACGATCGGGGAGACGAGGGTGGCGGCTCTGGGTTGCGGCGGACTGGGCGATCTTAAGGGGGGTATTTACAGGCCCGGGTGACGCCGGAATTGAAAACCCCCCAATTCGAGTCCGAAATGGCCGGGATTTTGGAATCCTTGTTTCTCAGATATTGAGAGAGATTCAAAATTTGATTCGGTTGGGAATAGATAAGGTAGAGAGAAGGCCGAGATTTGGTAGGGTCGGCGCGAAGAATTAGCAACAGAATCACGTTTGTCGGACAAAGCTTGAAGCTTCGGCAATGGCGGGCGAAGGTGCGGGCGCGAGGAAGAAGAAAGGCGCGAAGACGACGACCCTGTGGTGGTCCCACCTGGCAATGGTAGCGAGGCGCGGGCGAGGTCACGCGGCGAACATCCAACAGAGGAAGGCGGGGTTGAGCGCGGGCGTCCGATCGAAACGAGGGCACACGTCGCACATCCAAATGACGAGGGCGGGCGCGGGAGATGGGCTAGCGCGCGAGAATAGTGTTGGGCTTTCGGCCCAACACTGTTCCGAAGAATTAAAATTGATTTTTCTTTTTAGAAACTCCGAAAATGCAAATAGCAAATAGAAAATAGCAAATGATCTTGGAAAAATTCTATAAAATTCTATAAAATATATCCAAGCATATAGAATCTGAATAAAATAGTTTTGACAATTGTTGATGTTGGGATTAATCATATTAAATCATTTTGTCCTTAAAGTCCATATTAAGCTTTTAATATAAATTCAAATAAAATGCAGATGATGAGATTTTCAACTAGCAAATAAATAAAAGATTTTGAAAGGCTCAAAAGTTGGGATGTTACACATACCAAAGGCAGTGTACTATTATTCTAGATGGCTTACGGGCTAGCTAAGTCGTGTGGGTAAAGATGTACACCCCTGCAGGGTTCAAAACTGTACGTATAGCCGCGTCCACGGTTACGGACGACGCTTGAGTTGAATAGATCTTTGTATAGACTTTGAAATGAAACTTTGTATCTATGCTATTTCGGTATGGGACATATTTATACAGTGTTTTTGTGATTAATGGACAGCCACTTAAATGTGGTTATTGTTTATGATTATGCTCTCTTTTACTTACTGTTTTAGTCCAAATTGGTTTATCAAAATTGCTTTCTCAAAACTTAGCATGTGTAGGCTTAAGATGTACTACTTTACGCAAAAATTGAAACCATTGTAACCTTCCTGTGTTAACCTTATGCATATACAAATTCTAATCCTTTGTATAGGATCTCTCAAAAACTTTCTTTTAAATAGTTTGTGTAAGTCTTGCGAGTACCTTCTATACTCAGGTTTTATAACCTCTTGTTGCAGGTGAGGATGGTTATTTGTATGAGATGCTCGTTAGCGCCGATCTGGGTGACGCTAACGAGTGAAGCTAGTTCTAATCTCCACTCAATAGCCTGAGGGTGATGCGGCCATTGGTGGTCTTTTGCTGTTTAATTCTGTCTTCCGCTGTTAACTTTTGTAATGACCCAAGGTCACTTGATATTGTATAACCAAACTGAGTTGTAATATACCGTATAATTATGTAATGTATGCCTTGTATGTGTGATGCAATGTTGTATAAGGATGTATGTGCAATAGTCACTGATTCTGGGAACTATTGCGTGACATATATCCGGGAACCTGAATATTGGATTTGTACCTTGTTAAGAATCATGCTTCTAGTATAATTTTTAATTCAGAATCGGTTGTTCTTGATTAAGAATTATGCTTTTGGTATGATTGTTAATTCGGTATAAACCTCTAATATTCGGGGTCCTCACAAAAAGTAATCCAACAAATTTTGAAAATACACTCCACTTGGAGAATTATTCAAAATGAATGAAAAAATATACTAAGTTGAATAGACCTTGCTTCAAATTATTTCAACCAGAATTTGTTGAACCCAGATTTTTTGTGTTGGCGGCAAAAGTTAGGAATGAAAAAATAGACTAAGTTGAATACACTCCTTCTAGTGGGCAAAACCACGTGTAGAGAGGAAAGACTTTGACTAGGTGATGTTAACCTTCTTCGACCATTGTAAAGAAAACCAAGTATGAAAACATGATCAAAAAATCATCAAAACATTTGCTCAAGACCTGACAATAAACATTGAATAAAATTGAAGCTTTATTGAGATGTAGGATTACATATAAAATTTGTGTAGCTGGTTGATGTTCCAAGAGTTTGAAAGGATCCGGCCATCTTCCATTGCAAGTCGTACCGAACTTGGTCGCATAACTTCGACCACCGTGTAAGTATCTTCCCACTTAGGGGAAAGTTTATTCTGGTTAGACTGGGATTGAATTTTCTTCAACACCAAGTCACCTACAGCAAGGCAGTGAGGTTGGACCTTACGATCATACTATTTGCGTAGGGCTTATTGGTAGACCGCTGAACAGATTAAGGCATGATTCCTCCTCTCTTCGAGTAGGTTGATGTCATCCGCTTGAATTTGTTCTTGGCTAGGGTCGCTAAAAATTTTTACCCTCAACGACCAAATATTTTGTTCTGGAGGAAGCATGGCCTGATATGATCACGCTATCAAGCAAGATGTTACAACCTCCAAATCAAGCTACACCAACTCAAGTCTCACCTACATCGACACCAGCCCAAGTCATTGATGGACCGATTACACGTAGTCGAGCAAAGAAGCTACAACAAGAGGTGAACGCGCTACTTTGTGAGAATCATTTTAACATCAATGAGAATTATATACTGCCTAAGTCGTGTACATTGCTATTGCTTAGGTTCACCAAGAAGGATGACAGGAACATACAAAGAGATGACTACAGAGAAGGACCACACTCGAACTGACCAGTCCAGCGAGCAGTTCGAAAGAAACAGTCATAACTTTTGATTTCCAAAGGCTATGGAGGTCCATGAGGACATTTTGGAAAGCTTATTAAGTCTAGTTTTCAATGCCACCAGAGCCGAGCTGTTTGGAATTTCCATTTTGAGAGCCGACCAGCTTTAGTGAAGATTGGTCGAGAAGGTCAACGATCTGCGGTCGTTCAACTTCCCATGCAAAACTGTACCATTCTACATTATTTTGTGGTGCATGCTGCACATGGTGTGAAAGCTTATCAAGTTAACTTTCCAACGCAACTGACGGCACATCTTTTGGACTTCCCAAGGTGGAGTTATTGACAAAACACGAAGACTGCGAGAATTCCAACAGCCACGAGGCCCTTTCACATAGTCTATATTATCTTTTTCATTTCGTGTTTACACCTATCTAGGAGGGATGTTCCTAGTATAAATACCTCATTTCCTCATAGAAACGATGACTTTGATAAAAAAATACAGAACCCTTTGTTGGTGTGTGCTAACAAACCTTTGAGAGTTGATCTCTACCCCTTTGCTCTTGTGATTTCCTTGGCGGGATTACAAAGTGAGGGCTTCATCCGCTCCCAATTGGTGCTCCTACTCCCTCGAGGTTTCTCGATTGATTGTAGGTCTGTGTTGGTTGGTTCCTTGAGAGTGTGGTTGGGCGAATCCTCGATTGAGTTGCGGTTAAAGGCGGTGGTTGGCTTGAGTTTTATTTGTCGAGTTGCACTAGTTATATTTGCTTGCGGCAAGTTATCTTAGCTTCTTTGAAGCTAGTTATTTAGTGATCATCCTACATCGTGAAGATCGGGACCCGTGACGTATCATCCGTATCGAGCTTTCGTTACCACGGTAGGATTCTTTACCTTTAGCAACATATATATTTGTTTAGTCCTATCCACCAAAAAGCCTATAAAAAATTATTGTAGCCCTTTGTTTCAATCTGTTATTTCAAATGAGTTTTGTTAAGTTTCATCCATTAGAGTCTTTGTTTTAGTTCTTGATCATTTTCCTTTGCGTGTCCTTTGAGCCTCTTTTATATATCTGAAAATCCCCACAAAAAAAAATCTATAGCCTATATCATCCTTTGCGTTAACTTTGATCCTATCAAACTATAGTCTTTGGTTGTGTTTTTGTTCTATCATAAGTGTGCTAGTGTTATCTCAGTCGTTGTAATAAGTTCTATTAAAAAAAGTGTGTCAAAAAAAAGAAGAAGAAGAAAGGAAAGTGTTAAAAAAAAAGAGTTGAGAAAAATTGAGAAAGAAAGGTTGAAGATCAGTAGTTAAAGTGCACAAGTGCTGAAAGTTTGTCACGCCAAGTGGAGCAACCAGTTTGCTATTTGTGTTTGGTGCAAAATTTTGGTGGGATCGATCGCAACACTTGCATTCCAATCATACTCCTTGTTTACATCAACTCTGAAATTTCTTTGCGTGTGTGTGTGATTGATTTATATCTCCCATATCTTGTGATCGGCACTAGCGTGGAACTTCTAGTTTGGATTGTTATTTAACTTTACAACAACTAGAATTCAGATTGCATTTCTTGTGTATCACTCCCCACCAAGCTCCACATAAAAATCCATCGTAATCGGTACTCTGGTCTTGTTTTCGCCTCACCATCACTTTCTTATTACCACCACACATTTGTTTCTCTGTAATCCATGACAAGGAATTCATAAGAGCTTCGGTTGGTAAGAGAGGTGAGTTGTGAGAGCCACCAAATTTTTTTTATATTCCACAAATACCTATTGTTCGTATTTAGCTAACCTTACAGGAAGATGGGTGGAGTGGAGCTAGAAGATTGTGTTACTATGGCACAATTCAATGAATCAAGCGAAGCTTGGAAGATAAGCAAGATCGGTTGGCGCAAGATCTTGTGCCTTTATGGCTGAAATCGAGGATGTCGCCAACCTCATGACGGTGCAAGCAACCATGGTGAAGATGGAGGAGATAGTGATGGAAGAGTTGCTGCAAGAAGAGCAAGAGAACAAGAAAGGAGGAACCAAGGTGCTGCACATGGTAGAGGAAGAGCTCGAGGTCGAAGAAATGAAGACAATGATGAATTTGAAGATGAGGATGATGACAATCATTCTCAATATCGTTTTGGTCGCCGAAATCGTAGAGGAGACAACCATGAGGAGAGGTTTGGAAAACTGAAGTTTACCATGCCAAAATTTGATGGAGGGTCTGATCCTGAAGCTTATTTCACTTGGGAGTTGAAGGTAGACAAGATCTTTCGCCTGCATAATTATGCAGAAGAAAAGAAGTTGGCAATGGCATCTCTGGAGTTTGAAGGATATGCTCTGATTTGGTGGGAGCAACTTCTCCATGATCGTGAAGAAGATGGAGAAAATCCTATTGCCACTTGGGAAGAAATGAAGAGAGAAATGAGAACTCGTTTTGTGCCGAAGCACTATCGCCGTGATCTTTTCGATAAACTGCAGAATCTGAAGCAAGGAATTTTCTCTGTTGAGGAGTATTATAAGGAGATGGAGAAGGCTATGATTAGAGCCAATGTGTATGAAGATGAAGAGCAAACTATTGCACGTTTATGGCTGGGTTACATCGCAATATCCAAGTGCATTGTTGAGTTTCACTGTCAGTCATCTTATTGATTTGGTACATCAAGCAACCAAAGCTGAACGCCAACTACAGTAAGATGCCAAGAGTAGCAAGTTCTTGTCATATGGTACGAGTACTGCATCTAAAGGAAGCAAGTCAATCTCTAAGTTTTCTGCTGCACCCTCAATGGCAAAGAGCTCAAGTGGAGGCCTCCGTTCTAATGTTCAAGGTGTTTATAGTGGGAAGAACACTGCTGCCCCAAGCATGAGTTCTAAACCAGCAGCATCCACCACTACTTCAGTGGGTTCTACATCCAAGAGTAGTGGGATTCAATGCTTCAAATGTGGAGGCTGTGGGCATGTAATCAAGGAGTGTCCAAATAATCGTGTGATCATTGTGAATGACAATGGAGAATATGATTGACTAGTGAAGAGGAAGTTGAGGAAGAGTATGTTGATGAAGCCCATGAAGATGAGAAACATCTTGGATGTGAATTTGAGCAGTCTTTGCTCTTGTAGTAGCTCAAATCTTGAGTGTTCGGATGAAAGAAGCTGAAATTGGGCAATGACATAATCTTTTTCAAACCAGAGCCAAGGTGCAAGATAAAGTGGTGAAGGTGATCATTGATGGCGGAGCTGCCATAATCTTGCTAGTCGTGAGATGGTTGACAAGCTTGGTTTGAAACTACAATGACATCCTCATCCATATCATGTCCAATGGCTGAATGATTCAGGAGATATTAAGATTGGATATAAGGTGAAAGTTTCATTCAAGATTAGTGAATATGTTGACACCGTTGAGTGCGATGTGGCACCTATGTCTGTGTGTCACATGTTACTTGGAAGGCCTTGGCGATATGATCGATATACTCGGCATTGTGGGAGAACAAATCAAGACACACTAGATTTGAAAGGGAAGAAGTTTGTACTCAAGCCTATGACACCCCAACAAATCATGGCTGAGCACTTACAAAAGAAATCTGAAATTGGTCCAGTGATTATAGGAGGAGCAGAGCAAAAGAAAATGAGTGTCATCCACAACTCGGTGAGTGAGAGCCACAAGCCAAATTTGAGATAAAAAAAAAGAGGAGAGGGAGAGCATCTAGTTATGCTAGCCACAAAATCTGAGGCCGAGAGAAGTAAGGAACAACCTAGATCAAGTGCTCTTTGTACTTGTGTGCAAAGACGTTTTAATTTCACCTAACGATATCACCTCTCTTCCTAGTGTTGTGTCTCATCTTTTACAGGACTATGAAGATGTTTTTCCAAAAGAAACACCAGTCGGACTACCTCCAATTCGTGGGATTGAGCATCAAATTGATCTCATTCCAGGGGCTGCACTCCCTAACCGTCCACCATACCGAACCAATCCAGAAGAAACCAAGGAGATACAAAGGCAAGTACAAGAACTTCTTGACAAAGGTTTTGTTCGTGAAAGCTTAAGTCCTTGTGTTGTTCTGTGATCTTAGTACCTAAGAAAGATAGTTCTTGGAGGATGTGTGTTGACTGTAGAGCTATAAATAATATCACTGTTCGCTATCGTCATCCTATTCCACGGTTAGATGACATGCTTGATGAATTGAGTGGTTCATTGAGTGGTTCTATAATTTTTACTAAAATTGATTTGAGAAGTGGTTACCATCAAATAAGAATGAAAACGGGGGATGAATGGAAAACTGCATTTAAAACAAAATTTGGGTTGTATGAATGGTTAGTTATGCCATTTGGTTTGACTAATGCTCCTAGTACTTTCATGAGATTAATGAACCATGTCTTGAGAGCTTTCATTGGAAAATTTGTTGTTGTCTACTTTGATGATATCTTAATTTCTGACAAGTCTTTTGATGAGCATGTGAATCACATTCGTCAAGTTTTGGATGAGCTTGAAAGGAGAAATTATTTGCTAATCTTGAGAAGTGCAGTTTTATATGAGACCACGTTGTGTTTCTTGGTTTTGTTGTTTCAGAAAAGGAATCAAGTGGATGAAACCAAGGTGAAAGCCATCAAGGATTGGCCAACTCCAACGAATGTAAGTCAAGTAAGAAGTTTTCATGGCCTTCTGGTTTTTATAGAAGGTTTGTGAGAGATTTGATACCATTATTTGCTCCTTTGAATGAATTGACCAAGAAGGGGTTGATTTTAAGTGGGAAACTCACGGAAAATGCTTTTCAAGAATTAAAGAAACGTTTGGTGAAGCACCGTACTTGTTCTTCTGATTTCACTAAAACTTTTGAAGTAGAATGTGATGCTAGTGGAATTGGGTTAGGAGGAGTTTTAATGCAACAAGGAAAACCAGTAGCATATTTTAGTGAAAAGCGGGAGGTGCTCAATTGAATTATTCGTGTATGACAAAGAATTGTATGCTTTAGTGCGTGTGCTTGAAACACAGCGGCACTATTTATGGCCAAAAGAGTTTGTTATTCATTACGATCATGAAGCTTTGAAGTACTTGAAAGGTCAAGCTAAAGTGAACCGTCGCCATGCCAAATGGGTTGAGTTCATGAAACATTTCCATACATTGTGAAATATAAGAAAGGTAAGGACAATGTTGTTGCCGATGCTTTGTCTCGAAAGAGTGTGTTGTTGAACCAACTCGAGGTAAAGGTTTTGGGTCTTGAAAGTTTGAAAGGTATGTATAATAATGATCCCGAATTTTCGAACCATATAATCATTGTAAATATGGAAAAGGTTGGGAAAAATATCACATACATGATGGATTTCATTTAGAAAACAAGCTTTGTGTTCCAAATTCTTGGTTGGATTGCTTTTATTACAGAATCACATGGAGGTGGACTAACAGGTCACTTTGGACAAAAGAAAACTTACGAACTGTTAGGTGATCATTTCTATTGGCCCAAGATGAGGAGAGATGTCATCCGATTTGTGGAGCGATGCGTCACCTGTCACATAGCTAAGTCAAAACTGAACCCTCATGGCTTATACACTCCTTTACTGTTTCTAATATCCCTTGGGAAGACATAAGCATGGACTTTATTTTGGGATTAGCTAGAACTCAGAAAGGAAAGGATTCTATTTTTGTTGTGGTTGATAGATTTTCAAAGATGGCTCATTTTGTCCCTTGCAACAAGACCGACGATGCTTCACATATTGCTAATTTATTTTTTAGGGAAATTATGAGGCTACATGGGATGCCCAGACAATTGTGTCCGATCGAGATGTCAAGTTAGTGAGCTATTTTTGGAAAACATTATGGGCCAAACTTGGAACCAAGCTCTATTCTCCACCACTTGTCACCCTCAAACCGATGGACAAGTGAAGTGGTGAATCGAACATTATCAATGTTCTTTGCGAACAATGGTGAAAAAGAACTTGAAGATTTGGGAGGAATGCTTACCACATGTGGAGTTTACTTATAACAGGCGTTACACTCTACCACTAACTTATGTCCTTTTGAAATTGTATATGGTTTCAAACCTATTGCTCAGATAGATTTGTTGCCCCTTCCATTGCGAGGAGAGGACCAACATGGAAGCTTCAAGCGTCTTTGCATATGTAAAGAAGATACATGAAAAGACCAAGGAAGTAATTGAACTCAAGGCAAGGCGCAAAGTCGCAAGTATGAACAAACATAGGAAGGAAGTGTTATTCGAGCCGGGGAGTTGGTGTGGATACACTTGCGCAAGGATCGCTTCCCTCATCGCGCAAATCAAAATTGTTGCCACGAGGAGATGGTCCATTTCGTGTTCTCGAGAAGATCAATGATAATGCATACAAGATAGATCTTCCGACAAGTTATGGTGTGAGCAACACCTTCAATGTTCTTGACCTCTTACCATTCACAAGTGAAGACACTTGAGTCGAGGGCGACTCCTTTTCAAGGGGAGGATGATATGACCACGCTATCAAGCAAGATGTTACAACCTCCAAATCAAGCTACACCAACTCAAGTCTCACCTACATCGACACCACCCAAGTCATTGATGGACCGATTACACGAGTCGAGCTAAGAAGCTACAACAAGAGGTGAGCAGCTACTTTGTGAGAATCATTTTAACATCAATGAGAATTATATCTTGCCTAAGTCGTGTACATTGCTATTCCTTAGGTTCACCAAGAAGGATGACAGAACATACAAAAGATGACTACAGAGAAGGACCACACTCGAACCAGACAGTCCAGTGAGCGAGTTCGAAAGAAGCAGTCATAACTTTTGATTTCCAAAGGCTACGGAGGTCCATGAGGACATTTTGGAAAGCTTATTAAGTCTAGTTTTCAATGCCACCAGAGCCGAGCTGTTTGGAATTTCCATTTTGAGAGCCGACCAGCTTTAGTGAAGACTGGTCGGAAGGTCAACGATCGCGGTCGTTCAACTTCCCATGCAAAATTGTACCATTCTACATTATTTCGTGGTTCATGCTGCACATGGTGTGAAAGCTTATCAAGTTAACTTTCCAACGAATGACGGCACATCTTTTGGACTTCCCAAGGTGGAGTTATTGACAAAACACAAGGCTGCGAGAATTCCAACAGCCACGAGGCCCTTTCACATAGTCTATATTATCTTTTTCATTTCGTGTTTACACCTATCTAGGAGGGATGTTCCTAGTATAAATACCTCATTGCCTCATAGAAACGACAGACTTTGATAAAAAAATACAGAACCCTTTGTTCAGCTGTGTGCTAACAAACCTTTGAGAGTTGATCTCTACCCTTTGCTCTTGTGATTTCCTTGGCGGGATTCTGGCGTGGCGGCTTCATCCGCTCCCAATTGGTGCTCCTACTCCCTTCGAGGTTTCTCGATTGATTTTAGGCTGTGTTGGTTGGTTCCTTGAGAGTGTGGTTGGGCGAATCCTCGATTCAGGTTGTCGGTTAAAGACGGTGGTTGGCTTCGAGTTTTATTTGCCAGGTTGCACTAGTTATCGCTGCTTGCAGCAAGTTATCTTGGCTTCTTTGAAGCTAGTTATTTGGTGATCATCCTACATCGTGAAGATCGGGACCCAGTGACGTATCATGGCCTCAACCCCGTAAACTAGGAAAAATAGAGTTTCACCTATTGCTCGACTAGTAGTCGTGCGAACTGCCCATAGTATTGAGGGTAAGTCTTGGACCCAAGCCCTCCAGCGCTTTACAAGCTGGTCGAACACACGAGTTTTGCTCCCCTGCAAAATTTGGTTATTCGCACTTTCGACTGCCCCATTACTTTGTGGGTGAGCGACAGAAGCATAACATAGATTGGTACTAATTCTTTGCAAAATTCTTAAAATTTTGCATTAGAAAATTGCTTACCATTGTCTGTAATTATTCGACTTCGGACACCAAATCAGGTAATCACGCTTCTCATCATGATCCTCTTAGCGACTTCTGTTGTTATCCCAGTTACAGGTTTGGCTTTAATCCATTTTGTGAATGTATCAAAAGCCACAAAATAGAACTCGAAGCCCCCTGGTGCTTTCGGGAACAGCCCTAGGATATCAAGCCCCTAGGTTGCAAAAGGCCAAGGTAAAGGTATAGTTTGTAATGCCTAAGATGGTTGGTGTATTTGTCTGCTATAAAACTAGCATTGTACACACTTTAGAACCAATTAATTAGCATCGTGGAGGGTTGTTGGTTAGTAGAAACCTTATCGAAAAGCTTTACCGACCAACGTTCTGTAAGAAGCATGAGTTTCACAAATGCCCCCATGTATGTCGTTGTGGATATCATGGGGATATGCTCATGATCTTAGGATGATGTGACAATTGGCAATGGCGTTGAAGGTTTATCGTTTCACGTGTTTTTAACAAAGAACCAGTGTTGTCAGGCCTTTGGCGGTCAGACAGGCCGAAGCGGCGGTCAGACGGCCAGAGGGCGGTCCGACCGGCCACCCCTGGCGGTCGGACCGGCCAGTGGCAGTCCGATCGGCCATAGCGGCGGTCGGACCGGCCAAATACAAAATGTGGTTTTTAGGGCTGGGCCAAAAATAGAGGTTGTAGGCAAGAGAGGGGATACTATTGCACTTGGTCTCATAATTTTTAGAGTCTCCAGTCAAAAGTTATATTCGTTTGAAAATTCCAGTAGGTTTCGGATTTTTAGGGGCTGAATTTGGCTAAGTCCCAGCTGGCAGTCAGACCGGCCAACAGGTGGCGGTCAGACCGGTTTTCACTTGTATCGTCGTTCTTCATGGCGGCGATATTTGGTTGTTAGGTCAAAGTCATGAGTTTCAGTGCATATGTGTTGCATGATGCTTGTTTTTACTAACATGGGTCAAGTTGTGAAGAACTTGTTCCCGGATTCGACTTGCTTGCCTATTGGGGTGCAGGTTGCTTGGTGGTCAACGACGGTCAACGGTGAGGATGATCGGGACTAGGCTTGGAGAGCTGAGGTCCAGAACGATCGACGATGCCGGGCGAGGTCAATGAACTCAAGCGTGGTGCAGAATGGACAAGGGTGACCTTTTGCCAAATCCGCGACGCAAGATGGCGCAAAGTGGAGCTGATTAGGTCAAGAGGCGATAAAAACGACGCTTCAAAATACGTGCGTGTGTGACCCATTTGTGATGGGCCTTAACGGGAGCCCAATTGAGTCAAACTTCTAGAACGTCTAAGCCTCTACTATAAATAGAGGGGGGAGGTGGCTGCCCCCCTCCTCAACCCTTTTATTGTTTGAAACCCTAATTTGCTTAGGGAGAGGATTTGTGGAGGTTAGGGTTCTAGACAGTTTTGATTTGATTTCGTGCTCATAGATTGAGCTTTGTCCTCCATTGATGGAGTGGATGTAAACCTAAATCATATCGAATCAAACTAAGGAAAGTTTGATCAAAGTTTTGTCTCTTTGCTTTCCTTCTCTCTATTTGATGATTTAGAGTCTTTCTTTGATTCGTGAGTTTTTGCTTGATTTCTTCACGTGATCTAGCTTGCTGTGATATGTGGGAACGTATCTAGGATCATCTTGATCATCAATTACCCACGAGAAAGATTTTGGATCTAGTTTTCGTTTTGACTCGGTTTTGAACCATTTGTTCCAAGTTTCATCGAGTTTGGAGTTGTAGATCAAAAGTTACATCTATTTACAACTTTATTTTTCGGGTTGTTTGATATGTTCATCAGGCCGGCGGTCAGACCACCCAAGGTCACCGGTCCAACTGCCAGGGGTGAGCGGTCCGACCGCCATTGACCTAGCGGTCAGACTGCCCAACACTTAGTTTTTAGCTTGTGTTGATTTTCGTTGTTTTGCTTCGGGGGTTGAATTGGATTCAATACTAGTCTTCCGTTGTACTGGTATATTGATCTTCATAACTTCCATAGCTATTGGATTTAAATCTTATTGAATCTATTTTTTGTGAAAAAATGAGCGTGCTCCTATTCACCCCCTCTAGTCGCCTTTTCTGTCCAACAGTCGTGAAGGACATTTAATCCTTCTTTCCGTGATATACATCGCATAAGAACCCCTTGAGTATCTCTCTTATAGAGGACTCCTTCGATCAAAGTATACATTTTGACCTTGCAAGATAAACGATCTGCCTCGAGATCGTCATCGGACACTGTACCCTTGTGAAGTTACGCGTAGATGAGATTTATCTAGGTATCCTCATATTCTAGAGAGACTGTCTCAATAGGAGATGTTTCTGGTGTTTTTACAAGAGATGGCTTATGGAGCTGTTCCAAGAAGACTCCTTTTGGTACTGGTGATTGGGAAGAAGCCATTCAAGCTAACTGGTCCATGAGAAAATTATCCTTTCGAGGGATATATTGTACCTCGAAACCGAAAAAATGCTTTTCAAACTTTCTAACTTCCGATAAGTACCGAGACATGGTTGGAGTAGAGCACTAGTACTCTTTTCCAACCTAATTCGCGACTAGTTGAGAGTTTCCTCTCATGAGTAGTCGTCGAATCCTGAGCACTTTCACTGCTCATATGCCAGCCAGCAAACCTTCGTATTCTGTCACATTGTTAGTGGTAAGAAAGTTTAATTGAATAGCATATTTTAAGGTCTCTCTTATAGAAGATTCTAGGATCACCCCAGCCCCCGAGCCACTAAGCACAAGTGACCCGCCAAAGTACATCGTCCACTTGTCATGGGAATTGTACTGGGGATCCCAAACGGGTTTAGGACTTGTCCATTCGGCGACAAAGTCTGCTAAGATATGAGATTTAATGGTCATTCGGAACACGAAATGGAAGTCGAACTCTCCAAGTTCAACCGACTATTTTGCCATATGTCCCGCTGCTTCCCTGTTTTAGAGGACCTCTCCTAAGGGAAACTTAGACAACAGAATTATCTCGTTTGCCTGAAAATAATGCCTCGGTTTCCTCGAAGACATGATGAGGGCATATAAAAGTTTCTGAACCTGAAGGTACCGCTCCTTAGCCCCGTATAAAACTTCGCTTACGTAGTAAACTGGTCGTTGGACATTTTCACGTTCTGCGACTAGTATTGCGCTCACTACCTGTGGCAAGGCAGCAGAGCGTCTCTTCTGATTTCAGAGAAACCAGAACAGGAGCATACGTATGATACCTCTTAACATCTTTGAAGGAGTTGTTTGCCTCCTCTGACCACTCGAAACCCTTGTGTTTCCTTAGAACTTTGAAAAAAGGGAGTCCTTTTTCTCCCAATCGTGCAATGAAACGACTTAAAGCCGCCATGCACCCTGAGTTTCTGGATCTCTTTCCTTGTGGTTAGAATGCACATTTGTTCAATGGTCTTTATCTTTTAAGGTTTGCTTTGATACCTCATGCAAAGACAAGGAATCCAAGTAATTTTCCTAAAGAGACTCCGAATACACACTTCTCATGATTGAGTTTCAAATGGTATTTTTTGAGATTGTCAAATGTTTCTTGCGGATCTGAAATATGATTAAGTCGCTTGATACTTTTTGCGACTAGATCGTTAACATAGGCCTTCAAATTTTGGCCTAGTTGAGGTGAAAAAGTCAACTGCATCAAGCGTTGAAAAGAAACACCATCATTTTTTAGATAAATGGCATTTTACCATAGCAAAATGTTCCAACTGGTGTAATAAATATGGTATTTTCTTCATCTTCTAAACACATACTAATCCGATGATAACCAAAGTATGTATCTAGAAAACTTAACACTTCACAACTAGCAGTAGAGTCAACCAAATGATCGATACGAGGTAGAGGAAAATCATCTTTTGGAAAAGTTTTATTAAGATCAGTAAAGTCTACACACATATGCCACTTACCATTATAATTTCTAACCAGTACAGGGTTAGCCAACCACTCTGGGTGGTCGACTTCTCTTATAAAGTCTGCTTCGAGTAGCTTGTCCAATTATGACCTAATGGCATCTCGTCGATCAGGTGCACATCTCTATAATTTTATTTTATGGGTTTCTTATTAGGCCGTAGAGCTAGCATGTGCTCGATCACCTCCCTAGTGACTTCGGGCATGTCAGATGCGTACTATGCGAAGAGATCTGTGTTAGCTTGGAGGAAGGTGACGAGGGCATCTTCCTATTTAGGTTCAGAAGTAACCCCAATGCGAATAGTCTTCGAAGGCTCCTCTGGATTCAGGGGAACTTCTTTGACTTGATCATTCGGCTTCAGTGCAGCATTAGGCTTCGACTGCTTGATCGAAGGCTGCGCCTTACTTGCTTCTTGAGTAGGTATCTGACCAACCATCTCGAGAGATCGACGGTCACATGTAAGCGACATCATTTTATCACAACGGGTTGTGATTACTCCTTTGGGACCTGGCATCTTAAGACATTCATAACCATAATGAGAGGCCATTAGGAATCTTGAGAGAGTTGGTCGTCCGAATATGACGTTATATGCCGTATTGAAATCAGCCACATAAAAAGAGATTTTTTTTCTATCCTGAAATTGCTTGAAGAACCACATGTTACAGGGAGAGAAACTTGGCCAATTGGTTTGCCCGAAGACCCCGGTACGATCCCATGGAATGAGTATCATATGGATTTTATTTTGTTCCGAGGTTCTTGCATCTCATCCAGGGCACTTGTAAATAGAATATTTTATGAAATGCCTCCATCAACTAACACTCGATTTACTCGACAGTTGTTGATAGTGAGCTCCACCACGATCGGGAACCAACCTGGTCAAGTAGAATGGATTGGGCAATCATCCTTCTCGAAAGAGATGGTGACTTCCAACCACTTCGGTAATTTGTTGACAAGAGGAGGGTCAATAGAGTTTACCTCATGTTCGACAACCTTAAGCTATCGCTTTGACTCATATGCCGAAGATCCTCCATAGAAGTGGTCGATGGTAAGCTTTGGTTCTTGGAATGACATCTCCTCCTCATCATTCGACTGCTTTTGGCCACTTGTTTATCCTACCTCTTCGAGTGTAGGAAGAGGTCCTTTGCCGGTGTAGTAGTCCTCGAGTTTCTGTTCGAAAACTCAGCAATTACAAAGGTCGTGTCCTTCCTTTTTATGGAAGAGACACCACCTAGGCTTGTCGTTCTTCTGTTCAGGGCGTTTTTTCCTTGCCCCGATCGGAGTACAGTTTGGAACTTCGCGACTCCTTATCGCTTACGGCCAAAAATTCCTTCAAACTATTGGCCTAAGGCTTTTGGCCTTTGGTCCAGTTTTTGGATTTCTTGATCTTCTTGTCCTTCCTTTTGCTACTTTCATCCGCTTCTTGAGGAATTTTATCAAGTCGATCGATAGTTTTGTTCCATTCGATTGCTTCAGCGGCATTCGAATATCGATCAGCCATCTCAAAGAGCTCAGCAACAGTAGCCAGAGAATTTAAAGCAATATCCTCTGTGATCCTTCTACTGCGGACAACCTGTTTAAATGCTCGAATAACAGAAGAATCAGAAACTTCATGTATGGAATTACGAACCTGACTGAAACGCCTGATGAATTAGCGCAGGGTCTCATGGTTGTTCCGTCGCATCCTGTGTAGGTTGTCCTCCTTTAGAAGACGATGGTACGTGCCCTGGAAATTAGCCACTAGAAGGTCGCAAAGGTATTGCCACGAATAGATCGAGCAGATCCTTTGAGCACAGTAGGAAGGTAATTTGCCATGACATGTGTGACACCCTTGCTATTCGGAAGCCAAAATGTTACCTAAAGGATCTAACATACGACCATAATTCAGAAGTATTTTAAACAATAACTCATCTAAAGGCATAAAGGGATCAACATACAATAGAACAAATGCATGAATAAAGACTAAATCCAAATGATTATACTAAGGGGCTGATCAAGGACCACAAGAAGTAATTAAGTAAACATGTCATGGAGAGAAATATCAACCACTTCTAACTTTATTTATTACAGTTCATCGATTGACGAATGGAAAACTTATTCATATTTTAAAAGACACTTATTCATATTTTAAAAGACAACTAGACAGTTCATTCTCGTCAGGCAATCAGGACAGCAGGGAAAGATTAAATCATAACTTTTGAACCGTAAGTCAGAATCTTGTGTTCTTGGTGGCTATGGAAATCTCAAATTCAGCCTTTAAGGACCCGAAACTGACCACACAACCCACTGGATAGAACCGACCTAATACAGACATATTTCCATCCAAACAGTTCTAATCGAATTCGCATCTACCACTTAATCAAACAGCGGGGAAATCACCTCGTTACCCTTGTAGAACCTTAGGGAGATGCTGGTTGATCCCACCAGAAGAAGATCCCTCGTCTTCTCCTCCTTTCTCCTCCTTTGGTCGGCCTTCCAATGCCCTCCTCCCAAAAGGGGCAGCAGTAAGAGCATCGCCGGGGAAGATGAAACGCTACTGGAGGTGCACAAGGGGCAGGGAGCGACGCAAGAAGCAAGGGAGGTGGCTACCAAGGGAGATAGGAGGAGTGGGGGAAGTGGGGGAGGTGGAGGTGGCGACTTGGAAAGGGGAGTAGGGGAGAGAGAGGTGAGGCTAGGGTTAGGGGGGCCTCAAGGGCCCCTCCTGGACTGCGGTCCAGGCCCAGGTTGCCGGAAATACACTGAAAACCCTCCGATGAAAAGGATTATTCTGGATTTTTGTTTCACTCCTCTCCCGAGACTCCTTAGGAAAAGCCGATTCACTTTCGGGATATTACGTTCTACCCCCCCTTAACAGAATTCCACCCTGAATTCTCACCGACGAAAAGAACACAAGAACGAATTGCCACGGAATTGAAATCAACGAATTTAACACGTACCAGAAGCAAACAGGTCTGGATACTGCTCGTGCATGCGAGACTTCAATTTCCAAGTGGCCTCACTCTCGGACTGATTAGACCACAACAAAAGGACGTACTACTACGTCTGACCTAATACTCAACCCAGCAATTTCAGGTACAATCATCAGAAAAGAATCGAAGGTAAGACCCTACTCGATGGTCAACGTCTTTAACGAAATTCCAAACTTGGAATTGCTCAGTTACTCACTTAACACCCGAACACACCAAACGATGCGTACTTCGTATATGGACCCAAGACGGTCAAAGCGATATGCCAACTTCCTATTTTGGTACAAAAGCACACAAAATGCTCAGAATCGAACTCTTCATCTAACAAGGAGCACCTCCTTTAAACAAGAATGCACAACAGAACTCGTTCTTAAACAGCTATTTTGCAAAGAGAATCTAACTAAAATTAAAGAGTTCTCATCGCAACCACGTAATGATAACTCTCCACCAAAAGGGTCAAATCCAAAATTGACAACTCACCATGAAAGCAATTCCACTTCTAATTTGGCAATTTGCGAATGAACACCACGAAAGCTAAAGGAGAAATTCACTCGAATGCCTGAATCAAATATTTCATTTACTCCGTCTGAACTGGAAAGAATCATACATGACAAAACAGCGCCAAACCAAAATTGTGGAAGACATTAGTCAACAACACAAAGATCAAGCGTGAATAATGAAAACGCTTCACTACCTAAGAAAACATATTTTTTCTCAATTTCTCCTTTAGGAATAAAATTTCTCTCAAACCTTGGAATTCGAATTCATCGCATACCACACGAGCTTAAACCTCTTAATTAAACATCTTCAAATTATGCTCAAACTGAAATACATCATCCACACCATTGTGGAGAGGCTTTATTGAACCCACCGAACACTCTAGGCAACTTATTCTACTGACAAATTTAATTGGATAGAAGGCACCCAAAGCACCACAAAATAGATCCCACACAATCACATTACCTCTAATTTTCAAGAACAACTCAAAATCCTCAGTAAACACACTCATGTACTACATCAGAAGGGTTATATCAGTGATCATTCCATTACTCAAGAAACACCATTATTCTACTTTTTCTACACATAATCATTGTGTGACCAAAGGTCTAGCATAGAAATACAACCGATAGAGAAATCATCATATTAAATTTCTAACATCCCCACAGTTTTGACATACTTACTCAATAACATCATCAGAAATCACCCACACAATCTCGCAATACTATCCAATTACGTTACTCTATAAAATTGATCAAGGTTTCCAAACCTTCGATAATCCCTAACATTTCAACATGAACTAAAGTTCTGGAATTTCACTATACCATATGTTCTACTCAGTCTTAACACTATTCAGATTTACTTCGAAACCAAACATTCTATGTGAATCAAATTTCCTCCAAGATGTACGGATCAAAACTAATTCATCTTTTACTACTCCTCCCATAGCTTGGTAGCAAAATCTAACCACTACAATTTCTTATCCCCCACCAATAGTTGCCAAAATTACACTTTGTAAAAACTTTGCAATACAAAACTGTTGATCCTTTTTCAGAAGAAAGAGGCGAACAAGGACAAGTTTCCTCACACAGAAAAACGTTGCTCCTCACAGCGAGCACGAAACCAAAAGAAATATCCTGATAATGGTGATCTTGAAAAATGATAGTTGAGTTCATAGTTGAGGGTACACATCCCTCAAAATGGAAAAGCAAAATAACGGTCGAAAAGAAAAGACATTGCGAATGAAACGCGACATCTCTTGAGCGAAAAGAGCACAAAGTTTAGGAACGATTCAAATAACCACAAGTTACAAAACTTGACTCAATTTCTCAAATACTCCTACTGCACTATTTCCTTTAACACTAAAATTAATCCTTTGACTAAAAACACTTTGCAACAACGAACCAGACATGGTCTTAGTCCAAACCAAAAGATCTAATTAAAAATCAATAAAATTCTTCAACACGTCATATTTGCTCAGAACAGTTCAACTACACAAGAAACATAAGATCCAAATGATGTCAACCACCAAACTCGAAACATTTTCATTCACGAGTTTTCACAAAAAGCAAGCAGATTATTCTACTCTTAAAGGAACCAACATAATTTTCTTTGATTGCAACCTCACGTTGCCATCTCAGACCAAAGAGCCTTTAGGATTACAATCACACGAACCTCTTAAGAAGCAAGAGGACAATCCCATACCTCAATTTATTCAAAATGATTTCAGTTACCAGATGATTCATGAGTACCAAAATATCACGAAAGCTAAACTTGTAATATTCTCATTTGAATGATATCACCAAAGGCGATCAAATTACTTCAAGTATTAACATCAATCTCACAACAACAATTAGAAAACACATCGAAAGACCCATGTGAAAAGAATGGGTTGATTCTTTCTCAAAAGAAGAGGCAAATGGAAACGATTTTCACCAACTAAAAAAAATCATTTGCCATTAGCAGTGGACACAGGACTCAGGGGAAAATCAATTAAGCAATGAACTCATAGAACATAAGTAGAGTCCACAGTTGAAAGTATAGGCCTCACAAGAAGAGAATATCAGACATTAACAGATAAGAACAAACGAGCATTCAAGATCAAACCACTCGCATCACTGAAGAACCATTATAACTTTGCAACATATCGCTTTACTCGACAAACTTCATTTACCACATAAAGCTTGAACCCCCAAAAGATCATGAACACAAAACTTGAAATTTGATCATTTTAAAAATATCATGAAAGGCGATCAAATTTTTTCTCTATAACAGAATCAACATTATCCTTAGATTACTGAACATTTCATTAAGACCAACAACATACATTCCTGGTAATAATCAATTTACCTTACTATCACATCAATAAACCTTCTAAAGGAAACATGACAAATCGTGTCATAGAAATATCCAACATCAAATGGGATTGTAATAACAACTTATTCTATAAAAGAAACCTAGTGCGAAAACCACAAAGCTGAAATAAGCCTCTTTTTAACAAGCTCACTCTAGTACAATACAAACTCATTAAACACACCAGATTAAATCACTTATTAGATTTCGCTCATTTACCCTTACTAATGCTCAATGCCAGTATAGCACACGCTAATAGCACTCTAACCATTAATACTAACAATCGATGATTATCTAATCATGGAAGCATTCATAGTCCTACCTTTTTCAGCAATGGAATATTTATAAGACGAGGTTTTGGAAGTCAATACAACCACCCTGATCCATTACTTCATACATATAACAACAATTTAGCATGGCAAAATCAGGTGAATCTAGCATTTGTACAAATTCTTTAGGTATCCAAATAGAAGACATATTTAAGGTTAATATTTATCAAGGCAAAATTAACTTCACTTTTGAAGACATTAACTAAGAGTCATTGGTTTGCACCAATATATTAACCTAACCTGATAACTCCTACCATACCAAATAATTCTTTTAAATAAAATCCCTTAGATAAAGTATGACAACACATCACTAAAGGGTTTTAACATTCTCCTTCTCATAAGAAAGGCATAAAACTTCAACTCTTAAATTAACCCAAAAGAAATATGCAAGGTCAATGCACACACTTAACAAAGAACTTGCGAAAGAAATCTTCCGCTACCCGAAATTCTAAGCGAACAAATGAGTTACATTTTCCAACAGGGGTAAAATAGAACTTCTATGCAAAGATAAATCTTGCAATTTAACTACGCTCACGTGGAGCAGAAATATCACAATAATCGAAAGAACAATAATTATTTCAAAGAACGATTAGAGACCTATTGGAGCTTGCCCACTTCATTATAACCCCCATTCAAAAGAAATTCATCAACTGCAAGAACTACAACCAGGAAACCAGATACAAGCTCGAGAAAGACAACAACTTCATCAAAGAACTCATGCTCAACACATAACTATAGAACGGGGGTAAGTACTTCTCTATTTTCATACCACAAACAGTGGTGTAGCCTGGCAAAATCCAGGACAACAACCACGATCTCAACTTCTCAACGTCCATTACCAATACGCATAATTAATATAATCAATTATGAATATAAGGTCATCTCATAGTAATCATATAGTAAATTCATATATATAGAAGATCATAGACTAACCAAAAAAAGTGATAGTACATAAACAATTTAAGAACAGTTCAACGTGATGAAACATACCACTAGAAAGGCGGATGCAATAGATTACTCAAACCCCACCTGCTGTGCACAGTGTGTCATTTTAATAACTTAATTTTCACGGACCTAAAGCCCACTCTGATACCAACTGTAACACCCTGGATATTCGGAAGCCAAAATGTTACCTAAATGATCTAACATAAAACCATAATTCAGAAGTATTTTAAACAATAACTCATCTAAAGGCATAAAGGGATCAACATACAATAGAACAAATGCAAGAATAAAGACTAAATCCAAATGATTATACTAAGGGGGTGATCAAGGACCACAAGCAGTACTTAAGTAAACATGTTATGGAGAGAAATATCAACCACTTCTAACTTTATTAATTACAGTTCATCGATTGACGAATGGAAAACATAACCAAGACTTATTATTGAAAACAAAATATCGTGAAATGAATGAATAGTGTGTGTCTACTCCCTTCCCATAGAGTCATCATCAACGTTCACCTAAAATAAACAAACAAAGCAAAAAATGAGTCCAAGACTCAGCAAGTACAGTAAATAATTGAACAAGATAACAACAGTTACGGAGTGTGAACATAACACTGAATGTACAAATTAATGAATGGAATGTATGAATGTATTGAAGGGAATGGACTGCACACATGCTCATACCGGTATAGCTAGTGACACACCAGTCGGTGTTCACTTAAGCCCGCATTTAACAAAATACGGGAATCCAAATCCTGTATGAAGAACATTTCATACGGGTGTCCAACTCTGCCCACATTGGAATGGTGGGTCTTACGTGCCCATACTAGAATTAATGGGTCTTTATAGTCCACTCCCGTGGATGGAACATGACAAGAGATGCATGTTATGAATTATGAATAATGAATGAGAACATCTCTAATCATGGAAGTAACACACTTGAAAGGAACAAAACATGAAATGTAATCATGATACATACAAATAACAGTATAAACACCAACACTCATCATTCAACCATAAAGGATTACAAAGTACTTGCCTTCCGCGTTGTGACGCGCTAGGAGGCAACGAAGGTGCTCCTAAATTCGACGCCTCGCCACCTACACAAGTATGTACTTGAAATAAGAATGATATGGTATAAAATACTACCGAATATGCTCTACAACACATTCCCGAACCCTAGAGTTAACTAGTAGTCTTAATCTGAAAACGGAACTAGTAGTCTTAATCTGAAAACGGGCAACTCAATCGCGGAACGATTCTGGACAGCAGCACGAAAAAATCATATTTATTAATCTGGGACTCGGAACGAGGTGAGGCCAGATCCTATGGAAGCTTAATGAACATATATGCAAAATTATAGTTGATAAGATCACCCAATTAAGCTAAAGTAAATTGCTATCCAGTGGATGAAAATACAAGACGGATTCTGTCTAGATGAAAGGAACAGCAGTAAAGAATATAACACAACTTTTAATCTACAGCTCTGATTATGGTGTTCTTTATCAATTTGGAAAGTTTATATAATTTTCTACAGTAACCTAGTTGGGTGAAAACCGTGAATCTGCCATTAACTTATTCATATTTTAAAAGACAACTAGACAGTTCATTCTCGTCAAGCAATCAGGACAGCAGGGAAAGATTAAATCATAACTTTTGAACCGTAAGTCAGAATCTTGTGTTCTTAGCGGCTATGGAAATCTAAGAATAGTGGCTATAAATCTCTAGGAGGTAGAAATCTCAAATTCGACTTCTAAGAACTCGAAACTGACCACGCAACCCACTAGACAGAACCAACCTAATATATACAGATTTCCATCCAAACAGTTCTAATCGAATTCGCATCTACCACTTAATCAAACAGTGGGGAAATCACCTTGTTACCCTTGTAGAACCTTAGGGAGACGCTGGTTGATCCCACCAGAAGAAGATCCCTCGTCTTCTCCTCCTTTGGCCGGCCTTCCAATGCCTTCCTCCCAAAGGGGCAGCAGCAAGAGCGTCGCCGAGAAAGATGAAACGCTGCTGGAGGTGCACAAGGGGCAGGGGGCGGCGTAAGAAGTAGGGGAGGTGGCTGCCAAGGGAGATGGGAGAAGTGGGGGAGTGGGGGAGGTGGCGGTAGCGGCTTGGAAAGGGGAGTGGGGGAGAGAGAGGTGAGGCTAGGGTTAGGGGAGGGAAAGCCCCCCCCCTCATGGGCCCCTCTTGGGCTGCGGTCCCAGCCCATGTTGCTAGAAATACGCTGAAAACCCCCCGATGAAAAGGATTATTTCGAATTTTTGTTTCACTCCTCTCCCGAGACTCCTTCCGAAAAGCCGATTCACTTTTGGGATATTACAACATGCTCTCCTCCTGCTGCTGCTCGGACAGCGGTCGTGTAGATCTGGAGAAATTCGATGGGATTTTGTGACCCATCGAACTTTTCCATGTTCACTAGTCAAAACCGTGTCGGCCAGCAAACTACTCGGAGATCAGGTGAAAATGTCCGATATCCGGTAATAACTTCATGACGCCTTCTTTGCAAGAAAGAAGGGTTTCGTCTCCAGGTGATCATACACGATGATACCTAGTTGTTGGTGGACTCGATCTATGATATGTCTCAGTCCTACGAGGGTAATAATCCTCGTATTCCATCAGTTGTTGTAGATTTCTGGGTTAGAGTGGTGATCGATCACCTCCCCTGAGAGCATTTCAATCATCAGACATTCAGATAACTCTTCTCCGACTGGAGTTATGGTTAGGAGAGCAATGTGACCTGTTGTCGTGCCGATCTCCATGAGGTGAGTTATTTGAACGACTAGCGTTCGATGGAGTCGTCCTAGTACGACTTCTAGAATAGTGTCGACGAGGTCTACTCGAGTCTGGCTATCGTGCTTCGAATTCTTCGTATGATCTCCTCTGCAAAGAGGTCGTAACCTGGCAATCGACCAAGTTCTTGAGTTGAGTTCTCGAGCAGGTCACTTATACGATGAAGTTGTCGAGCCTCCACGAATTGATATTGGACGTGCTCAGGCACATTTCTCTAGGCTACCATCCTTCTCCTCTGGATAGTCTTAAGATCTTCCACGTCTGAGGTTGCTTGAGTTCACCTTAATGGAGAGTGTTCATTTCTAGGATTTCTCCCACGCTCGTCAAAGTGTTGATCTTGTTCATCGCTGGAGGCCTCCTCGCCATTTCCACTAGAGATGACAGTGTGTGATTGGTGGGGAGCATCCTCAATCCTGCCTCTAGGAGACTGACTAGGATCTGAGGGGAGGACGAAGACCTCCTGGACATGATCCCCACTTGAGCCTAAGGTCTCCTGGCTTGAGGAGTAGTCGAACGACACCGTCTAGCAACTTGGAGCAAGCCCCTCCAAGAAGGAATTCTAGGGTAGTGAGCCCCTACGAATTCTGAAAAAGCGTGCTCAACTATATCCTCCGCTGGGGTAACCAAAAAGAGACGACCACCAGATGTTGATGGAGTCCCAGAATGATAACTTCTTAGACTAGCCGCGCCAAGTCGGATGGCCTTTGACGGACTCGAACATTTAGAGGGAGAACCCTCGCCATGTTCTGTGTCTGCCTCGGTGTAGCCATGATTGCGGTTGGATGGACCCTTGCTCTCTAAGGAATCTGGTCACTCATTTGGGCGCAACGTGGTGGGGGAAAGTGTGGATTTCATGGGGATATGTTCCAGATCTTAGGATGATGTGACAATTCTTCTTTTTGGAGGCGGTCCGACCGGTCCTTACTCCGTGATCCGACCGGTCCCAAATCGGTCGGACCGCCATATGGGGCGGTCGGACCGGCGGTGACCAAAGTGGTCTGAGCCAAAATAGGTGTTGAAGTGAGGGGAAGTAGTTTGAATTTCGACCGCCAAGGGCGGTCCGACCGCTCACTGGAGCGGTCGGACCGACACCGCCAACCGTGGCGATGTTGTTTTGTTAGTCAAAGTCATTGGTTTCATGGCATATGATTTGCATGATGCATGTTTTGACTAACATGGGTCAAGTTGTGAAGAACTTGTTCCGAATCGTGTTTGCTTGTCTAGTGCAGTTGCTTGGTGGAATCAACGGCGAGGAAGATCGGGACTAGAGAGTTGATAACGATTGACGATGCGGGTGAGGTCAACGATGACACAAGATGGACAAGGGTGACCTATTGGCAAATCCATGACGCCGGTTTAGGTCAAAAGGTTACGGCGCTTTGAGCGTGCGTGTGTGACCCGCTTGTTAGTGGGCCTTCGGAGCCCAATGGAGTCAAACCCTAGGAGTCTAGGCCTCCACTATAAATAGGGAGGTGGTGGCTGCACCAAAGCTTTTGTTGCAAAACCCTAATTGGCTTAGGGAGTTGAGGTGGAACTTTATGGTTTGAGGAGAATTTCGTGATCTTGGATTGACCATGATCCATGATGGGTAATCCAAACGAAGTTCTTAATCAATGCAAGGTTTGCTTGAGATAAGTCTCTTTTCGTTCTTGCTTTCATTTCGTGATTTTGTTGATCCACGAGTTTTTGATTGATTCTTTCACGTGGATTAGCTTGCTGTGATGGGAACCCATCTAGGATCAATTTGATCATCAATAGATCTAGTTTTCACTTTTGCGGTTTTGCACCCTTCTTCAATCAGATCGTAAAAGATATTTGTTCGCCAAGAATTATCATAATTGTTGATTGGAATGGCTTAATATCATAGAGAAGGTGTTGCAAAGTTTCGTGAAGTTTGGAGTTGAGAATCAAAAGTTAGACCTAATTGCAACCGTCAACATTTCGACCGAGGAGAACCGATTTTGGTCGCCATGTTCTGTTAAGATTTGATTCTTGTGATTTTTGTCGCATTGCTTAGGGTTTAATTGGATTCAATACTAGTCTTCATTGTCTGATATATTGATCTTCATAGCTTCATCATAGCTATTGGAGTGAAATTGTGTTGAATTCATATTTTGTGAAAAAGTGAGCGTGCTCCTATTCACCCCCCTAGTGCTTTTCGGTCAAGTGGTATCGAGCCGGTTAGTTCACTCTTGATCTTGGAACTTTGGCGATGGATAGATTCACTACAAAACCGCATATGTTCAATGGACAAGACTATGCCTATTGGAAGAATCGTATGCGAGTATTCCTTGAGAGCGAGGACAAGCTATATGGGGCGTTGTTCGATCTCCGCTCATTATTCCTGAGGTTGAAACTCCTGCTACGTGGTTCTTTTGGCTAACAACAACAAGGCCAAGAATCTTTTATATGGTGCGCTTGGTAGACAAGAATATGATAGGATTTGCAATTTTGCGACTGCGCACGAGATTTGGAGCACTCTCGAAACATATCATGAGGGTTCGTCCCAAATTAAGAAAGTGCGCCAAACAATCTATAAGCGTGATTATAACAAATTTGAGATGCGTCCTGGAGAGAGCATCGATGACATTTTCAGTCGTTTTAATAAAGTGATTAATCAAATGAAAGCTGTTGATATTGAATATTCTCAATCTGAAAATGCCACCCACCTCTTGGCTGCAATCAACACCAAGGAGTGGGAGATGAAGGCTACTGCTATAGAAGAGAATGTTGATCTTTCGAGTCTTACTTTAGAATTGCTTTATAGTAAACTCAAGACTCATGAAATTAAAAGAGTTGATCATCCCAAGAAAGATAATTTAGCTTTGGTAGCAGATCCTCACAAAAGGCTTTTGATGACTCTTTTGAATCTTCTTACGGATTTTCATTTGCTTGCTTATCTGCGATTTACGAGGAGGAGCTTGAAAATATTCCGAGACAGAGTTAGCCCTTTTAGCTAAAAAATTCACAGGCTTACAACAATGTGAGAAATAAAAGAGAGGTGGTCTGTTACTTGCTATGAGTGTGGAGAGCTTTACCACATCCAGCCAATTGCCCCAAGCTAAAAGGTAAGGGTAAGCACAGGGAGGAGAAGACGACTTGGAAGAAGCCTCATGATAACAACTCGAGTATGATGTTGTCAAGCTCATAAAGGCCGCCACAGGGTCCTTGCCGCTTTGGAGAGCAATCCATTAGTGATGTGGACTCGGGAGCGAAGAGGAAAAGAAAGGGAAGGCCAAAGACTTTCTTGGCATGTGCTTCATGGTCGACAAGCGACATTGATAATGATGAGGTATCTTTTTCTTATGATGAGCTTTCTGCTAAATATAATTCTATAGTTGAGCAAGTGCTTAGTCAAGATGAAGCGCTAGAATTTGTCATGACTAAAAATAAGAAACTAGAGTCAAAAATTGGTAAACTAAAACTAGAACTTGCAAATGTTAAGACTCTTGAACCTGATGAATGTTTATCTTGTCATGATATGCACTCAGAATTGGCTAAACTGCAATCTGCTCACAATATTGCTTTACAACAACTTGAAAATGCTAGAACTGAGCTAATTGAAATTAAATCTGCTCCTTGTGAAAAATGCTTAGAGTCTAGCAAGTTGATTGCTTCTGATGTGATTGATTCTAGTCCTTGCACTTCATGCTTAGAAAAAGAACGTGAAATCAAAGATATCTTAGAAGCTGCTAGAGTCAAATATGCTAAACTTAAGGACAATATTGAAAATACTACTTGTGCTTCATGTTCCGCTCTTAAGCTTGAAATTGCTTTGTATAAGGAGAAATCAATGGATAAAACTTGTCATGCTTGTGTTAACTTGAGAAAAGAAAATGCTTACCTTCATGATACATTAGAGAAATTTTCTAAAGGTAAGAAACAATTAAACATGATTCTTGACAAGTCTAAAAATCCTTATAAGAAGGAAGGTTTAGGATTCAATTCTTTTCAAGACAATTCAAACCCAAAAGTCATTCAAGTCTTGGAAAAAGGTTTAATTGAATTCAAAACTCAACCTGCAAAAACATCTTTTAAATCTGCAGGTTTTGCCCAACCTTGTATCAATTCAAATGGTGCTTCTTCTAGTGGTACCAAGTACCATTGCACTTATTGCAAGAAAAGTGGGCATTTGATTGAATTCTGTTGGCGAGGTTGAAAAATGATAGGAAAAATCTTGATAGAATTTCATTCATGCAACCTAGAGCTATTATGAGACATGGTAACACTTGAAAGGAATAAACACGGATTAGGATTTTCTCACATGCTAATCATTATGTTTCTACATATCCTAATTCTCATGTTCTTGAGATCACGGTCGACACTGGTGCTCACCGGTCGACCGATATGGTCGCGGCCCGATCACTTGACAACGCCGGCCGACCGCCGATGATTTAATTCCCATGTTAACTTAAACATTGCTCATAATGAATTTTAGATGAAATCAAGGATAACACTACGCTTTGCATACTACTCGCAGACGTGTGTCTCGATCTTCGGGTTCCCAAGTCTTGTTTAACTAACTTGATGTCGAGACACATCGTTCTTCATGCCTTGATTTTTCGGGATTACCGCGAAAGAGGAAGGGCACGTGCTTTGCCGACTCCGATTGTTCACATCATATTGCCGAGACTCAAGATGGTTCACCTCCTTCACGCGATCGACGGGTCTCAAGCATCTCCGAGAACTTCCCATCGCCCAGCCGCTAAGCTCTTATTCGTGTACTTACACTCTACTCTCTTTGTATGGCATTTGATATTCCTATTCTTTATCCTTGTTCATTCGGGGTTTTTCTTATCCTAATTGTGCGGTTGTCGGCTAGATAGGAAGAGTACCTCAGCGCTTGTCACCCACTAGATTCTTCTCTTGTATCTTGTTTTTATCCCCACCAAATCTTTAGACCCAACTAGGTTTGCCACCTTGAGAAGCGAGTTAGGGTTATTTATCCTTATGGGTTGGTTTGAGGGGAGTTCGATCTTTCGATCTTTCCTTGTTCTTTTGATCTTTTATTGTTCTTTTTACGAACTTAGTGATCTTTTGAACTTTTTAAGTTTTTAGGCTTTTTATTTGCATCTCATTGTATCATATTACATTCATATGAAAAATCCAACAAGTGGTAACAACAAGTGGTTACAGCAAGTGGTATGAAAAATCCAAAAAGATGCATTATAATATAAGTTTTTCTGCTTATCTTTTAAAATTGATGGAGCTTTGCCTATTACCCTTTGGAGCTTTTGTATTTCAATTCTTGCTCAATGTCATGTCTAGTTCTTTGACTTGCTAGAATTATCATGCTTTTACATGTGTAGCTAAGTCTTTGCCATATGAGCTAGAACCTTTTAAACAACTCAAATTAAGAAATTGCAATTTGTGGATGTTTTAGCGAGTTGTGTAATTAGTGCTCCTCTTGTGACATTGGCCTGTCAGAATTGCTTTGTTAGCTCTTTGATCTAAAATTGACCATTACTTGAGCTTTTGTGTTCTTGAGATTCTAAAAATGCTCTTGTGAAAAATGAAAATCAAGATTGTCTTATGCTTAAATTGTGCCAAACTATTCTTACGAGACTGCTTGTCAAATGACATGAACTTGGAGATAGTTTGATGAACCAGACGATCTCATGGGGACTGCTTGTCAGAAATGACATGAACCTCAAGATTTGTCGCCTGTAGAAGCTTAGAAAGAGTTTGTGGATGGCTCCTAGTCCGGGATCTTCTTTACTAAGATATACCTTTAATCAACTTTTGGTCGAAGCTTAGGATGAGTTTGTGGATGGCTCCTAGTCCAGGATCTTGTCACTAAGTTAGATCATTAGTCAACCTCAATATTCAATGCAAATGAGAAAAATGTTGACAAATGGGCGTTTACAAAATATTGAGCAAAATGATTCAATACGGGACTTGATTGACTCTTAATGTGGTCTTTGTTAGATTTTTGATCTCACTTTGACATTTTGACATGGCCAATTTCACTTTAGGATCCTGTTGATGAACTTCTTTGAATTTGAAGCGTTGCTTAAATTGATCAAATCTCGCTTTACTTTTGAGCCTTTGTGCTTAGCTTTGATATATATGTTTTACCATGATCTTGCTAAGTACTGTCGGGCTGATATCTTTTTGTGCAATATTAGAGATACTAGCTTGTTCTTTTGGGTAATCTCCAAAGCTTCTTGTAATCAAAAATTGAAAAATACAAAAATTGAAGCCACTCCATTGCACTTCATGCATGCTCCTGTTTATGCTTCTTTTATTTCTGCTTCTTTCTTTATCATCTATTGGTTATCTCTGGATGAGAGGAAGGCGTGATTCCTTGATGAATCCATTGTCAAAGGGGGAGAAGATGTGTTAATTAATGAGAAGATATTTCTTTGGGAGAAGATGTGTTATATTTCTTTGCTATTTTTATTTGAAGAAGATGTGTTAATGAGAAGATATTTCTTTGTTGGGGGAGAAGATTAAACAAAGGGGAGATGGCGAAAAGTTGAAAGTTTTTGAAAATCGAGGATCATAGTGAGGGAGTTCTTGAGTTGCATTCTTATTGTTTTATTGAATATTCTGAACTTGAATTGCATTCTTTTATCCTCACAATGATCATAGGTCAATTGAAAAATTGTTCTTTCATATGGACCTCATGTGAGAATTTTGACCCTTTTCTGGAAATCAAAGTTTTTATGCTTTCTTTTGTCTTGTCTCACATGCCTATACTATTCTGATGCAAGCTTGGTCATTTTCATTGCTTTTTCTTGCTTATGGACCAAGTTGTGCCTTTGTGCGAAAACTGCGAGTAAACTCGTTTTCAAACCTCTTCCTTACATTTTCGGATAATTGCCAATGTGTTCATCAAGGGGAGATTGTGGATTTCATGGGGATATGTTCGGATCTTAGGATGATGTGACAATTGGCAATGGCGTTTACGGTTTGTCGTTTCACGCGTTTTCGACAAAGTGTCGCTTATCGATTAGGCGGTCCGACCGGTCCTTACACGCGGTCCGACGGTCCCAAATCGGTCGGACCGGCCATATGGGGCGATCGGACCGGCGGTGACCAAAGTGGTCAAAATAAGTTGAGCCAAAAATAGGTGTTGTAGGCAAGTGAGGATCCCAATGCACTTGGTCTCATAATTTTGGAGACTCAAAGAAGAAGTTCTATTCGTTTGTATTTTCCGGAAGGTTTGAATTTGGGGCTTGAATTTGGCTAAGTCCCAAGGCGGTCCGACCGCTCACTGGAGCGGTCGGACCGGTTTTACTTGAACGTCGGCCAACCGTGAGCGATGTTGTTTTGTTAGGTCAAAGTCATTGGTTTCATGGCATATGATTTGCATGATGCATGTTTTGACTAACATGGGTCAAGTTGTGAAGAACTTGTTCCGAATCGTGTTTGCTTGTCTATGGTTGTGCAAAGTTGCTTGGTGGTCAACGACGGTCAGCGGCGAGGAAGATCGGGACTAGACTTGGAGAGTTGAGGTCCGAGCGATTGGCGATGCGGGTGAGGTCAACGACTCAAGCGTGACACAAGATGGACAAGGGTGACCTATTGGCAAATCCATGGCGCATGGTGAAGCGGTTTAGGTCAAAAGGTTAAAGACGGCGCTGCGAGCGTGCGTGTGTGACCCGCTTGTTAGTGGGCCTTAACGGAGCCCAATGGAGTCAAACCCTAGGAGTCTAGGCCTCCACTATAAATAGGGGAGGTGGTGGCGCACCACCAAGCTCTCTCTCTCTCGCCTCTTTTGTTGCAAAACCCTAATTGGCTTAGGGAGTTGAGGTGGAGGCTAGGGCTCTTTATGGTTTGAGGAGAATTTCGTGATCTTGGATTGACCAGCGATCCATGATGGCGTGGGTGTAATCCAATGACGATCACGTTCTTAATCAATGCAAGGTTTGCTTGAGATAAGTCTCTTTTCGTTCTTGCTTTCAATTTCGTGATTTTAGGGCTTTCTTTGATCCACGAGTTTTTGATTGATTCTTTCACGTGGATTAGCTTGCTGTGATGTGTAGGAACCCATCTAGGATCAATTTGATCATCAATCACCCACGAGCAAGCGATTGGATCTAGTTTTCACTTTTGCGCTTTTGCACCCTTCTTCAATCAGATCGTAAAAGATATTTGTTCGTCCAAGAATTATCATAATTGTTGATTGGAATAGGTTCTTAATATCATAGAGAAGTGTGTGCAAAGTTTCGTGAAGTTTGGAGTTGAGAATCAAAAGTTAGACCTAATTGCAACCGTCATCGGTACATTTTTTGTTCGCTCGAGCTGCCGGTCGGACCGCCCCACACCAGAGGTCAGACCGATTTTGGTGCCGGTCCGACCGCCCCACACCAGAGGTCAGACCGATTTTGGTGCGGTCGGACCGCCGTATATAATGATGGGTCGACCGCCACCTGTTAAGATTTGATTCTTGCTGATTTTTGTCGCATTGCTTAGGGGTTTAATTGGATTCAATACTAGTCTTCCGCTGTACTGATATATTGATCTTCATAGCTTCATCATAGCTATTGGAGTGAAATTGTGTTGAATTCATATTTTGTGAAAAAGTGAGCGTGCTCCTATTCACCCCCCCCCCCCCTCTAGTCGCCTTTTCGGTCCAACAGAAAGGATTCCTCCTCGGTCTTCTGGATCTGGTGAAAGATCTCTAGAGGTGAAGAATCTAGGCTCGTCATTATAAGTTAATGGAGTATTTTGGTACTTAATGATAATCGTCATGTGGACTAACATTTTTCATGAGTTGATAGTCATAAAGTTAAGGTTTAAGAAGATGATATCATCATGTGTAGATAAGCATCAAGACAAGATCTTGAAGTGAAGAAAATCATCATGTGTTGATTATCAAGTTAAGAACCTAGACTTGAAGTGGAGATGTACGCCATCAAGCATCAAGAGGATGCTCAAGGAAAAGGTATGACTAGATAGGGCTAAGGATGTGTTCTTAGTCTTTTACTGGTCTTGGTGTTTGGTTGGAGACCGGATTGCTAGTGTAGGTTGTCGTACTATTAAGAGGTATCTTGACTAGTAGCTTGAGTATGTCATGTGTTGATAGCTCATCTTGCTTGCTCTAGCTCTCGTTAGCATGTTGCCAATATTTGTGAATGTGTTTTGTAAATAGTTGAGACTCATGTATAATCCTTGTAGCATGTGACTTTAGTTTGTGAATGTATTTTACAAATAGTTTAAATCTATGTACCTTATTCCTTGAGGTGTGATTCTAAAAGTTGGCAAATGTATTTTGCAACTTGTTGAGAATCTTGCCTTTATCCCTTGTTTGCATCACGCATCAATTGGCAAATGTGTTTTGCAAATTGAGTTGAAGTGGAATGCAAAAATATATGTTTTCTAGTCTCTAGCGGTCTGACCGCAAGCCTTTGGGCGGTCTGACTGGCCCTTGAGAGGTGACCGGGTTGTTTGCCAGTTCCTTGTTCTGGCAGTCTGCCACCATGTTGAACGGTTTGACCGGTGGGATCCCAGTCTGACCGCCATGTGTTGGCCGGTCTAACCAGACTTCCAGGTTAAGTGACCCAATCAGCTTTTTTCAAAAGTTGTATTTTTTCTAGCTTTGGGTGGCTCCTATGTGGAGCGGTTTGACCGCCATGTGTTGGCTGGTCTAACCGAACCCCCGAGTCATGTGACCCGGTTAGCTTTTTTCAAAGAATGTGTTTTCTGGATTTTGTTAGATCCTTTGTGTAGCGGTCTGACCGCACCCTTGGTGGTCTGACCGAGGGAGTGGTCTGACCGGTGTCTGACCGGCTATGGGTTGGTGGTCAGTCCAGCTGTGTGTCCAACAGCTAGTTTTATAGTAGTTGTAGCATGGGCAGTCTGACCAGACATTGGTTGGCGGTCAGACTGGGTTTCTCTATTTTTCAGCAAATTCTCTTCCAAATGGCTAGTTTTTATGTGTGGGCTATAAATACCCACTTTGGCTGGTTGTGGGAGAGGTTGCATGTGTTATTCCCATTTCCTTGAGCAAAGAGCAAGCCCTCTCATCTCTTTTGTGCATGTGTTGCACTTAGTGAGCTTAGATAGCAAACCCTAAGTGCATGTGTTGCATTAGGTAGTGAATTTTGTATCCATTGAGCTTAGACACTTGATTCATTCAAGTAAGCATCTCTGACTTGCTACTCTTGATGTTTGCCAACACCTAGACGGCATGGAGGAGTTGCGCCGATGATCTTCTCAACAAGGTTGTGAGAAGGCCCGGGCGGTTGTGAGTAGTTTGGTGCTCGCCATCTCCGGAGTAGAGGAAGAGTAACCCCAAATAGATTTGGTGTTGGTTCGTGTTGGAGCCGGTCCAAGTGGTTGGACTTACCTCGGAAGTGTTGGCTCAATTGTGGAGGCAGTCTAATTTGGTTGGGCTTACCTCAACGTGGATTAGAGGGGATCGGCAAGTCTCCGAACACCACGGTAAAACATCCTTGTGTCATTGTAGTTTGTCTTCTTGTGCTTTACTCTATTATAATTTACATTCCTGGAATCAAATTGCTTACATGTCTTTGTATGTTTGCTATCATTATCAATAGTCTTATATTATTGGTGCACTTAGTCAAGACTAGTTGATTTAGGTTTTAATTGAGTAAAACCTAATTGATTTATAATTTCGCATAAAACTCAATTTTAGCCCAAAGAATTTTAAAACCGCCTATTCACCCCCCCCCTCTAGTCGGACTCCTCGATCTTACAGGAGGCGGCGTTGCCATCGGATGAAATAATACTCTGCTCGTAGTCGTAGCAGGCATCCATGTCGAGTTTTGTATGGTCGGCCAGGTAGAACCAATTCTCCTCGTTCCACTCTCCTACCACGGAAGCATCAGAAAGAAGAGAATTTATCGACGAGGAATTACCGGAGAGTGTCCCCACAGTCGGCACCAGCTTTCGGTGATCTAATACCAATCTTACGTATGATTGTTTGTTTCGGGGGAACTCCTGGAAATTAATACCATACAGAGAATAACAAGGGGATTTTATACAGGTTCATGCCTTCTCCAGAGATAATAATAACCCTACTCATATGTAGTTATATTGAGTATGTTAATTACAACCAAGAGGAAGGCTAAAGCCTAATGTCTTGTGTTGCTGATCGCCCTATCCTCTTATCGATGTCCCCTATCGTCTACTGACTTCAACCTTTCTATAGCACATAAAGGGGTGGCAGTTTCTCCAGACCAAGAGGTGCCTCACCGTTTCGGGTGATAAAATGGTTAATGGAAGTTACTATCATAGAGACAGCACCCCCACGTCACTAGGCAGTTGCCGTCAGAGATGGAGAAAGAGATGTGCAATTATTCTAGAGAATAACCACATATGTTAACTGCTCTGAGTGTTTAACACATCGTATAAGACTATCTGATCAACTAGGCTCGTAAGTCTGCAGGCTTTATCAATTAGAGGGTTGTCGTAACCAAGCTGGTCGTAAGAGGTTCTACGACTACAATGCAGTCGTAGGAGGACTTACAACTTCATCATGGTCGTAGAAAGGCTTACGACCATAGGATGATCGTAGAAAGGCTTACGACCATGGAGTGATTCTAGAAAGGCTTACGACCTCATAACTAAGTTTCTCCCTTATGAACATTTATAGGGTATACTCATGGACAACATAAAGATATTGTTATCTATAATAAGAATTACAGATAAATAATAAAATGAGGATTGTTATATCCTCGTCACACTTGTTAACCGATATAAATGATAGTTTCATTCAAGGGAGAAAATAATATATTATTCAATAGTTCATAAATATAAAAGCGATACAATCATGTTCATGATTACTTCTAGGATATATCACTAACAGTAACCATAAAGTATTTGTCTGAGTGATGGCAAAGTGCACAAGCATCTTGTTGTTACTTGACAAATGACAGACAACGCAGATGCTTGCCCTATTCGCTTGTTTTTATATTTTTTTCAGAAAGGTGGTCCTATTCATATTATCCTCATCCTAGTGCTGCTATTGCTTGCACTATTAATGCTTAGTTACCAAACAGGCTAAGCAATGCATAATATATGCAGATAAAAAGTAGTATTCCTACCACTCTTAGGTGACTTTGGCTCACTGGCAAAGATTGCTGAAATCTAAAGTCTTCTCTTAAGAACAGAAATAGTATTCCTACCACTCTTAGGTGACTTTGGCTCACTGGCAAAGATTGCTGAAATCTAAAGTCTTCTCTTGAGAACAGAAATTTGCATGCTAGGCAAGTAAATGCCTCACATACTAAAGAGAAGCCTCTACACTATCTGCCCTAATTGTAGAACCCTTTTCAGTGTCGTGCATTCACGGATGCTCCAGAACTGTATGATCAAAAGTGCTATGACATGATCGAGCTGACTGGACTAACATTTGTCGGGTTCTCTAATGCCCGAGACAGAGACAGAGACAGAGACAGCCTATGAGTACCCAAATGCTGGATTGCCCCATGACCGGCAGATACCTGTAATTTGGGAGCAGATAAAAGTTAACTGACATGACTGAACAAGAAAGAAGAACGAACACATGACAAATTAAATCAGTGGTTTGAGAGTTAGAGTTGCACACGAAAATCTGCGTCTTTCCACTGCAGCGCATCGATGGGAGACTGGCGCTTGGAATCATCAAGGCGTAGGCCGGCCAAGTGGCCCTCGTCATGGCAGACCAAATGGAAGGCACCTCATCATCTTTGCTTGGACTCGCAGACCTCGCCTCACTAGCTAATATGATAATCATCCTCCTAACTTAACGTGGTTGATCATTGTTCATTAAGGCTAGGCTGTATTCTCTTGCCATCAGTTAGTTAATCTGATCATGAGCTGTACTGCGAGGATCAAACCATTAGTATCAAGCATATTAGTACTAAGTCAATGCTTGCGGATCCGCTTACTAAAGGCTTACCACCCAATATATTTCGTGATCATGTTGCGGCATGGGTTTATTGGAAAGCCTCTGATTCTGGATAAAGGACCTTAAAACAAACCAACTCCCATTAAGTATTATGAATATCCATTTCAAAGATGAGATAGTACACTATAGGCACTGAGGTCGTATGACACTTTATTGGTCATGCGACACACTACCTTGGTATGCTATTTCATTTGAGGATGGACTTATGATGTTAGCCTTACGATCAAAGGGGAGAATGTTGGATTGATCTCGGCTAACTGCCGAGACCGATTCTAACGGGCTTTGCCCTGGCATACGATCGGGGCGCAACCAACAGATTGGTTACGGTCCCGTTCTCCCAGCGCTACATAAAAAGGGAGGTTGGACTCGGCAAAGCCAACGGTGACGCCTAAGGCTAGCAAAAAGTTCCAACTACAATCCGATCTGTTAAGGAGCGCTGAAGAGGGCGAAGATCGTACCCCGGACCGACGGCCACTGGACCATCGCCGTCACTTCGACTTACCGCGACTCAAACCGACGGCCACTGAACCGCCGCCACTACGACATCACGCTCCCTCAGGTCTAAGCGTCGCCGTCATCTTCTACACCGATCCCGACCGACGCTAAGATCTAATGGCTTCTTCCTCCTCGGGTATGTCTCACACTTCCGCATCTAATGTTTTGTTGTGGTGTTCAACGTTTGAGTTAGGATTCATGTTATTATCTAAGCTATCACTAACATATAGAAGCAGGAAATCTTTCCAGGATTATGTGCAAAGTGCATGTTTATTCTGATTGGGCTAAAGTGCTGCTGCTTGTACTTGTCCCATAATTGTGTTAAGTCCAAATGTTGTGTTAATTGTTGAGGAGCTGTTCTGTTTTCTGTAACGTTTCTATGAAATTCATACGTTCCAAACCAAATGAGCCTGACAACATTAGGACGATCGAAAGGCAGTAGAGCAGTAGCAGTAGCCAGTAGGCGATCCTCTTTATTTTTTTCTATTTGCTTCGTATATCTGTTCGCATGGTTATATAATTTTCAGCTTTCTACACTAATCATGGTGAGGTGCACACGCATACGTGAAGACTGTTATGAATAGCGTTTGTCTTCATCGTAAGGCTAATGAGCCATATATATATAAGTACAGGTATAGCGTATATGCAAATAACGCTTATACAACAGGGAAAATATATAGGTAATAATACACATCTAATACAGGATCAACAACATCAAGTTTGGAGAGATAGAAGCTCTCAGGTGTAGAAATAACTTCAACCCTAGGAAAGTAGCGAAGAGGATCAAGATCAGACATGAGAAATTGCTCACTAAAACGCTCCTTCACAAAAGTAATGTACTGAGAATCATCTCCAGTAATGATCATATCATCAACATATAAAAGGAGAAGTGTCCGACCATGAGACGAAGTGTGAATAAAAAGAGTAGGATCATGAGCACTGGCAGAGAAACCAGCTGTAGTGACAACAGAAGAGAAACGATCAAACCAGGTACGAGAAGCTTGCTTGAGGTCATAAAGAGATCGGTGAAGGTGACAAACCATACCCTCATGAACAGAATACCCCAGTGGTGGCTGCATATAAATCTACTCACACAGTTCACCATTAAGAAAGACATTCTTGACATCAAGTTAAGAGATGGACCATGCCCAAACAAACGCCACAGCAAGAAGAGTGTGAACAGTGATCATATGAGCCACAGGAGCAAAAGTCTCATCATAATTATGACCATGTTCATGTTGAAACCCACGTGCCACGAGACGAGTCTTGTAGCGCTCAAGAGAACCATCAGAGCTGGTCTTAACCTTGTAGATCTACTTGCATGTGATAGGAGTAACATGCGCGGGAAGAGGGACAAGATCCCACGTTCCAGTATACTCAATGGCAGAAATCTCCTCTGCCATCGTATGCTGCCACTCCTGATGAACAACAGCATCATGATAAGAGGTCGGTTCAGCAAGAGTAGCTAAACAAAAAGCGTGCAGGAGGTCGAATAGACTAGCGATCACGAAAAGCATGTTGAGGAGGAGAGACTGAAGAAGATAACCCATCAAAAGAAGATGGTGCATCAGAAGAATCTTCAACTCGCGGACGACGAGTGTAGTAGAGATGATAAGTAGGAACAAGGCCAGGAGGAGCCTCTAGAGAGGGTGTCGGTGGCGAAGGAGGCATCAGCGGTGAAAGAGATGTCGACAGTGAAGGAGGCACCAGAAAGACCAAAGGCTGTAGTAGAGGTGTGGTGACTATGGGGGTGGCAGAAAAAGTCAGGAAAGAAAGGGGCTCGACAAGAGATGCGGGAGTGGTGGAAGGAGAAGAATGAGGGTAGAAAGGACGAGACTCATCAAAAGTGGGTTCCCGAGAAACCAGCATCTGTCGGCCAACAGGATTCCAACAATGATATCTCTTACGCTCAGCGCTATAGCCCAGAAAAACGCACTCCACAGACTAAGCGGTCAACTTGGTACGCTCACAAGGTGCAAGAAGAACATAGCACACACACCCAAAGAGATGAAGACTACAATAATCAAGAGTCTTGCCACGGAGATACTCAACTGGGATCTCACCCTAAAGAGCAGAAGAAGGCTGAATATTATTCAGAAAGTGGTAGTAGAAACAACCTCAGCCCAGAAGTGTGGTAAAACAACCGAAGCAAGTATAAGAGCACGAGCTGCTTCAAGAAGATGACGATGCTTTAGTTCAGCTGCACCATTCTGGGCATGAGCACTAGGACAAGAAAACTGAGAGACAGTGCCGTGCTCAGCAAGAAAACCACGAAGGACTCCTGACAAGTACTTCCCAGTGGAATTATCCTGAAAAACACGAGTAGGAGAGTCAAACTGAGTACGAATCATGGTGAAAAAATTCTTGTAGATGGATAGAATCTCACTATAAAATGACATAAAGTATATCCATGTATGTCAAGAAAAGTCATCAATAAAAATGGTATAATATCGATGACCTCCTTTCGAAATGAAAAGAGTCGGACCCCATACATCAGAATGAAAAAGATCAAAAGGACGTTGGGGCACTAACTCACTGGAAGGATAGGGGAGTCGAATCGGTTTGCCAAGCTTGCAACCCTGATAATTTAGAGAAGCGTCACCAGATACAGACCCAAAACACCACAACATACCAAAGAAGATAGACGCGACCCACAAAGATATCCCAAACGATGATGCCATTGAGCAAAAGATGTAGTGGAAGATGCACGAAGCAAAGGCGATACAACAAATACACTATTTCATAACATTGCAACATTCTATCTCAGAATGCAACAACAAAACTATCGGTGCAACAAAAAAAAGGCTTGTGCAGCAAATGCAACACCAACGGTCTGAGATAGCCAAACAAAAATATACAGCTATGCAACAAAACAAACCCTCCAATGCAACAAAACATTTCAGAAGATTCGATTAAAGCTCCGGAAGGTGTAGAAAACTTACGCAAAATCCAAAAGTTCCAAGGAAATTTATGACAAGTATTTGAAAATTTAAACTTCAAGATGTTACAAACAAAACCTTTCCCTTGAAAATTTTGAGGACATTACATAAAATAACCGCAACAAGTGACCAAGACACATCATGCAACAAATAAAAAGCGCTCGTGCAACAATTCACGACAACCACTGCAACAAGCAAGTAGCTTAGGCTCAAGAAATTAATAGATCTTTGCAATAAGTAAATTCTTATTGCAACAAATCAAAAGATCAATTGCAACAATGAAAACCTATTACTCCAACGTCACCGACCTGGCTGCACCGCTACTCGCCAAGAGCAATTTTCAACTAGTACCTTGTGCACCCGTCCGCAGATCAAGCAGGGTTGTCCAACTTATCGTTGTTTCTCCGCCCACCCTCTCCTCTTCATCAAGGCGTTGCTCCCATCTAAGCCGTTGGCTCGGTGCGCAGGCTTCTCGCACTCTCCTCCTTCCCCGAGATGAATAACGACATCTGCATATGCCTCAAGGATGCCATGGCATGCAGCGCTCGTCCTGCTCACCTTCCACAGTAGCAAAGCCTTGACGGGGCCATGGACACTAGTCAGTTCTGTTTATGAGGGCGAAGAACACAGCAACGCGAGCCACCAACATTGGTCAAAGCACCTACGCTTGCGATCTACCAGTGGCGGCTGCGGAGAATTGATTGGCGACATGGTAGAACACCCTTGGCACGGCGTGCCCCATGCACTCGCACTTCAGCCATAACTCCAGCCCAGAACTGTGCAGCATACTCCCTGACTCCAAGAATAAAGGCCAGGAGCTCAGCAGGTTCCTGATGGTGTCGGCGTGGTTGGAGTCGCCCCAAAAGAAGGGCCACTTGCTGTCCAGGCACCGCCACGCTGCGTCGGCCGTGAAGAGATTTGAACGTGTAGTGTGTCAAGTAAATCCACCCATTTTTATCTAGAGCACTTAGTGGTCCATCGGCCGTTGCTACTCTAGTTTAACAAAATTGAGCTGGGGGAGAGAGGAGTAAGGAATGGGAAAAGGAGAAAGGGAGAGCATGGAATTTTTGCCAAGCAAGGTGTTACAAGAATTGATTTTTCTGATTGTTCCATCCAAGCAAAGTATTATAAAAGGGAGCGACTAGTGCCCGGATATACGATGAGAGGTTTTCCATCGTACACTCCTCTCCATCGTCGAATCTAACTTGAAATGTTCGATCTTAGCTATCCGATTGGGCACAATAAAAATCAGTGAGACACAACAATTATTTAGTAAGCATGCAATAAATCCCAATTCGATACAACAAATATACTATTTCATAACGCTACAACATTCTTTCTCAGAATGCAACAACAAAACTGTCAGTGCAACAAAAAAAAAGGCTTGTGCAGCAAATGCAACACCAACGGTCCGAGATAGTCGAACAAAAATATACAGCTACGCAACAAAACAAACCCTCTGATGCAACAAAACATTTCAGAAGATTCAATTAAAGCTCCAGAAGGTGTAGAAAACCTACAAAAAAATCCAAAAGTTCCAAGGAAATTTAAGAAAAGTATTTGAAAGTTTAAATTTCAAGATGTTACAAACAAAATCTTTCCCTTGAAAATTTTGAGGATGTTACATAAAATAACCGCAACAAGTGACCAAGACACATGATGCAACAAATAAAAAGCACTCGTGCAACAATTCACGACAACCAGTGCAACAAGCATGTAGCTTAGGCTCAAAAAATTAATAGATCTTCGCAACAAGTAAATTCTTATTACAACAAATGAAATGGTCTATTGCAACAATGAAAACCTATTGCTCCAACGTCACCGACCTGGCTGCACTGCTGCTCGCCAAGAGCAATTTTCAACTGGTGCCTTGTGCACCCATCCGCAAATCAAGCAGAGGCGAGGCTAGCTCACGTCGTCGCCTCCTTCCCAGCTATCCACCGATCCTCCGAGAAGGGTGTCACCAGGGGGAGGAGGAGGTTGGGGAACAATGTGGTGGAAAACAACGACGGTTTGCGGTGGTGGTGGTCAAGTGTGGTGGAGCGTGGAGGGGAGCTTCACAATGACATGACAGCACCTATGTTTCTTATCAGAGCGAGCATTTGAGTAGCTGCAACCAACGCAGTCGCTTGACACTCAGTGGCTCAATGGCGGTGTGGCTAGGTGGAACTCGCTAGTGGCTAGATACGTGGAGCTCACCGGAGTAGATGGCGAGGATGCTCGGCAACTTACTTGAGGAAGCAGCAGTAGAGGAAGTTTTGGGGACATGAGCGATGTAACGGGGCATGAGCTTGCAAGTGGACTTTGGTCAGATAAAATTTCGTGTCCACTACAGCCTATTGTGAATGAATGTGTGCAGTGGCCAGTGGATGACTGTCTGAGGCGTAACGTGTCCTATCGGACGTTAGGCCTATAGTATTACCGATTATAAAAACTCGTGCTATCTGAAAAACGACTTAAAAACTGGTTTTCCTTAAATATATAGATAAACAACTTTTTTTTATATGAAAACTGATTCTTATTCTGAGATCTAAGCAACCACAGTCGCACACGAAAATCTGTGTCGTTCCACTGCGCATCGATGGGAGATTGGCACTCGGAATCATTAGCCCAGCCTAGTAGCCCTCGTCATGGCAGACCAAAAGGAAGGCCCACATCATCATCTTTGCTTGGACTCACAAACCTCGCCTTTACTAGCTAATCTGGTAAAATCGTTCTCTTAACTTAATGTGGTCGATCATTGTTCATCAAGGCCAGGCTACATTCTAATGCCATTAGCTAGTTAATTAATCTGATCATGAGCTGTACTGCTACTCTAACACAGAGAAGCAGGAGATCTTTCCAGGATCATGTGCAAAGTGTATGCATTCTCTTAATTAGAACAAGAGAAGAACCAGGATGCTGCATCGGCTTCGACATTTCTTGTAAGATTCATGGGTTCCAAACGAGCCTTACAAAGGTGTGGCAGTGGGAGTTGGTGATCTTTTTTCTTCTTCTCTATTCGCTTTGTATTTCTCTGTGTATATGTTATATAAATTTCAGCTTTCTACGCTCATCATGGGGTGCTAGCTGATACTCCTATGCTTGCTTGCTTGCTAGAGCAAAAGGGGAGGGACGCTTTGGGGGGAGAACGTGGTCTGCGCGAAACAATTTGGGCTTTATCCCCGGTCGAGTTAATCATCGTCGCGGCTGTGTCTGCACATGAATGATCGATGCAACTTTTTTTTTTATAGAGAGAGAGAGAGAGAGAGAGTCGATGCAACTTTTGGCTGCCCTGTAGCATGGCCTAACTTCCTTTTCACTTTTCCACGTGCAAGTAAGATCATCATATATCTTTACTATTATGATGAGTCTGTTATCTATCTCTTTTTTGAGTTTGTAGAATCTTTTGTACATAAATATATGCATATATCTATAAAATACTTAAAAGATCTCTGGTAGATAATAAGAGTATCTGTGTTTATAGTTTGTGATAAGATTCTACGTGATTTATGTATGCAACTTTTATTTGTAGGTACAATTGCCTTGTATATATTAGTTTTCTAAGTTTATAATTTATATTATGTTTTATTCGAAAATCATGTACACACGGACACTTAGCTAGTGTATATATATTCTCGAGAAAGATGTTCTGAGTCGATGAAACTTTTTTGTCTTCTCGCTGGGCTCCGGATCTTGCACAAGTGTAACGGTCGCTGTAGCAGTAGAGAAGGGTTCTTCGAGGCTTCACACACACTGCCGGTCCGACATTGCATCGGCAAGAAACTCTTTTGAGAACCTATGATAGGTACAAGACCACTGGATCCATGCAAGCGCATACCACCACGGCGCATACAGCAACTCTATTCCCCATCTGACGGCGGGCTGACCCACGGTATCAGCTATATTTCCAAACTCTCCTGCCTGCTGCGGTCCCTCCGTCCGATGCACCGAAAAGGCCGGCCTCGATGAAGCCCACGCACGGCCCCAACCCACCACGCGCCCAAAAACACGCAGGATTGAGGCGCTCTGGCCAACGGCCCACGCACGCCCGCGCCACCAATCCTACCGCCCAGCGGGAGCAGGCTCCCAGCCCACTCAGCCGAACCGACCGGTCGACGGGAGTTTTTTTTCCTTCTAAAATAGCGCGGTTTCACCGCCAAATAACAAAAATAACCTTCTCACGTAATCAAAGGTAAAAATAGTATCTTGTCCGTAGTACTACAGAGGACTGAAGCTACCGTGCAAGCGACACATGGCCTTGTCCGCATCCCTGGAGCCGGATTCCCCTTGTCTCAACCCCTAGGGGCTAGGGCCAGATTCCCCTCGTTCTAACCCCTCGGGCAAGGTATTTCCCTCGTCCGGTTCCCAGTGGCGCGGTATTTCCCTCGTCCGGCCTCCAGGGGTGCGTTAGCCCTTATCCCTTTGTTATTTTAACTAAAATCTTGCTTTCAGTGTCCTCATATTTTTTTAAAACTAAAATCTTGTGTTTAAAACTATGTCATATTTTTTTAAAACTAAAATCTTGTGTTTAAAACTATGTAGTGGTAGTTAATTGGTCGTAATAAATTAGTCGCAACCTATTTATCCTAATTTTTTATAGTAATTAATTAGACTGCCCCCCCATGCGCGAAAATAGTATTGGTATCCGAAGTCGACTGGGACGTAAAGGAAATCGTACTCCGACTTCACGGAAATATTCCAATACATTTTTTATGGATGTAAAAAAAGAAGTAAATATTATCACATGTACCAAAATTTTCATTCCATAAAAAATTTCACGTCGTCAGCCGCCCACCCCTACTGATCAAATCAAACTTTTGTTGTCGCGGGAGAGGTATTATCACATGTGACGAAATCATATCAAACAATATTTTTCAGATGAAATCACCTAATTTCATTCAAAAAAAATGTATTATCACATGTACCATTTTTTTTTGCCTCGTCTTAACCCCTAGGGCGTGGTATTTCCCTCGTCTGGCCCCTAGGGGCGCGGTATTTCCCTTGGCTGGCCCCAGGGGTGAGCTATCCCCCTCCCTTTGATTTTTTTGTTTTTTTAAAACTAAAATCTTGCTTTTGGCCTCCTCATATTTTTAAAAATTAAAATATATTTTTTAAAACTATGTAGTAGTAGTTAATTGATCGTAATAAATTAGTCACAATTTATTTGTCATAAATTTTTAACTATAATTAATTAGGATACATTAAATACTATTAATTATTTAGTCATATTAACCAAGCTTAATTAAGAAGTTGTAGTTAGTTATCTTAATTAAAATACTTGTAATTAAAAAACCATAATTAATTACTAACTAATTGCAACTAATTATGTGGTGGATCGTTATTAATTAATCACAATTTATTTAGCCCAATTAATTAACCATAATCAGCTAGTCGTTATTCACACATACCTAATTAAATTACTGTAATTAAATAATCCTAATTAATTAGGCTTTGTTAAATGCTATTAATTAATTAGTTGTAATTAATTAATTTTGGTTAGGTCGTGTTGTGAAATGTAGACTACGTAGTACGACATGTTTGTTATAATGTGTACGGTGAATTCTGTGAAGGATTTTCCTAACAGGCATGGCTTGTTTAGGCTTCATTATGTATCGTAATTAATTATATTGTTTGCATGTTAGGACCCTCATTTTATGTAAACAGGTAGTGTTGTCATACTTGCGCCTTTGTGTACGCTATTTTTTCTTAACGGGTATGTACTTTGTCATTTTATTTGTTTCTAACTGACTCACTACCCTTGTTCTATTAGAAATGCACATGAGTCGAATGCTATGGTACGATATTATATGATCTGCATGTAAAATATTTCCTTTAGTTGGTTCATGAAGAAGCTTATCTAGTATGTGAAATAATACAATATTAAAGAATATCATCCACATTAAATCGACAAATTAACAAAAAATATCCTATTTGATCCGGGTACATGTGATAATACCCCCTCCCCCCATTGTGTTGCGTCGTGATTTCATATGTAAAAATTTGTGAACTCTTTTTGGTACATGTGATAATACATTTTTGGAATGAAATTAGGTCATTTGAAAATATTGTTTGATATGATTTTGTCACATTTGAAAACATAACATGAAAAATCATACCGATGCCTGTTTTGATTAGTACTTTTCTTTTACAGATTAATGGCACTTCATTTTGTACAAGTTTCTTTACCTGGACGGTAATACAACTCTAATTTGAGGACTAATGGTAATCAGTCTCCTTTTTGCTTATTGCAGGCTGGGGCACTTGCTGCCTATTATAAACTGCCACTTGATCGTGTCCTAGTGGTAAGCATTTGTTTTCTAATCTTCGCTAGTGCTATATTATATGGCAATCTGACTTCTCTGATGTGTGAGTTTCAGGCATTTGATGACATGGACCTGCCATGTGGAGTTCTTTGTTTACAGCCTAAAGGCAATGGGTTGGTAGACTTTATTTTATATGTGCTTCGTGAAAGTTATCTGTATATGTCAAAAGTAATTTGTCCTTCAAAAGGGGAAACAATATATTGCTATGTTGAAGTGCATAAATCAATACTTGTTGCTCAGTCAGGTCTCTGCAGTTTATCAGTTTAAAATGTCAGCCCATTGTCCTAGTCCTCTAATCTAACCTATCTCAGTGACCTGATAAACAGTATGCTACTTACCTTCAATAAGCAGATATGGCAGACTTCTCTTTCCAAGTTCTGCAGTTAATTACTATTCTTGGTTGTTGTGGTATTCGTGCATGGTTCTTTTAGTCTGCTTCGCTTATTTCTACTTTGGCATCTAGTCACTTCTCGAATAAGGTCTTCCGTATGTAAGCACTCTTTAATCAGTGTGTTAGCAAGCTCCCATATTTCAACTTTGGTGTTTTTTTTTTTGTGTGTGTTCTTGTTGTCGAAAAGAGACCATTAGATATGTGAATCTATTTGATGCCTGCAGATAAGGGCTTTATTTGATATTGACAGGAAATATTTACCTTTTTAGTTTATCAGGGTGAAGAGTGTGATCTACCATTTTCGTAGGAACCGAGAATTTGGTCGATTAAGGATTGGTAGGTTCGACAACTGCAGCGTTCAGATTTCTTTTTCTTTTTCTGGGCCAAAATTCATAGTTTGGCTTATTTAGGAATTGGAAGAACGCCTGGTCAGATGGATCCCAAAGCTTTTGTGCTGCAGAAATTTAACAGGATTGGTCGTGAACGGGTAAATATCTCTATTGCTGATACTCTGCAGTTCTAGTTTCGCGGTATGCTACTTTTATTATGTTATTTGAATTGTGCTGTGGTTCTTAATGAATGATTTTCAAAATATCCACATTAGTTCTTTGGTCCCGGTTAAAAAAAACATTAGTTCTATGGTTGAACGATCTTGTGCATTTCTACGACAGATATGACCAAAAAGTATAAGTTCCAACAGCCTTGATTGCATTCTATAAATTGAACTACTTGAGAAAATTTTAGTTCAACGCTGCTTGTCAGTGTTGTTGCATGGATGGACAGGTTATGGCAGTCTCAAACGGCGGTACACACTCGCTTTGGTGATTGATGGTGACGCCAACTTAACAGATTTGAATTTACGATTTTATAACCACGATATTTAGTATTCCACAAGGATATGCAGACTCTAAAGATATCTTTTGAGGACTATTTAAGAGTTCCATACTGGTTAAAATACAGTAGTTAAGATACTGTCTTTGCTCGTTGTTCTGCAACAACCAGAATGTCATGGTTACATGTTTTGTTTAAATCTAGATTGATTCAGCCATAAAAGAGGGTGTTGAGATTCTGAAGATGGTCACCAAGGGTTTGACAGAGGCGGCAAGATTGACAAATGCGGATCAGAAGTATAAGCAGGTGAGATAACATGACCTGCAAATGTAAAGACGATTAGAAAATTAGTTCTCCGGGGACGTCTGATGTGCTTGCTCGTCCAGTTGTTTTTGCTTGTTGAATGTCCGATGGGAGAACCTGGTAGGCTGGTACCATGTCCACTGCATGACAACTTTCTGTAACACCCTGACCCAAAATCGGCTCAATGCCCAGCCCACCGTGGGGCGGACCCGCACACACATAGCACCTCACTTACACTTTCGTCCTCGCTTCGTGTAAAAGAGTTAACCCGGAGGTGCTACGTTTGGATCCAACAGGCATTATATACTACTACAACTCACTTGAGACAAGCAATGTAGGACTAATCCCACCACACAACTCCTCATGGGCCACATGGGCCACACTACGAGCAGGCCGGGGTATTACATTCACCCCTCAAGGGCCGACGCTCGACGAAGATATCGCATACGCTGCAAATGCCTGTAACCACCCCTCGACATCGTCCGTGCGTCGGTCTGGCACATATGCCATGCCATGTGTCCACTCCGGGCCCACATGTGTCATGCGCCATATGCCGCGCCTCATCATCCAGCGCGCTGCGGCAACAAGGTTGATGCTCGATACCATTTGTAACACCACGACCCAAATTCGGCTCAATGCCCACCCACGTGGGCGGACTAAGACACACATAGCACCTCACTTACACTTTCGTCCTCGCTTCGTGTAAAAGGGTTAACCCGGAGGTGCTACGTTTGGATCCAACAGGCATTATATACTACTACAACTCACACATAGTTGCATTCATAAATGAGATTAATGACTGAGAATGTTAATGAGAGTGCCTGTGATGATAATGAAGCTATTGATTGCAGTTGATTTATTATTGTTCGTTGTTTATGGATGTATTTGCTGAGTCGTGGACTCACCCTTGCTCTATTGTTGTTTTTAGGTGATCTTCGAGGATGCCGTAATTGAGAGCGAGTAGAGCACATGGACATCACATGATCATTCGCCATGATAATCATTCATTCAATATTGGTTTACACTTGGACATGTTAGTTATTGAATAAAGTTTAGGACATCATTTGGGCTAGACTGTTTGCTTTATTAATTTGGAATTCAATGGTTGATGCTATTTTGGATTATATACCTGGTTATTCTTTTCCTTGCGTATTCATTATCGTTTGGTCCATAATTATGCATGTTCTTTTGTGGTCCATGGATTTGATTATCTTTGTTTTCTTGCTGTATTTATATAGTGTGTCAATAATTATTAATTGGAAGGTAGTTTAGTGGCATTCCGTGCTCGGTGTTAAATTTGGGGTGTTACAGTTGGTATCAGAGCGGGCTTTAGGTCCGTGGTGAATAGATTAACAACTTAGGCAAACTAAAATTGTTAAAATTTGTTTTAGTATTAGAAAATCAACTAAAATTTGCTAATGGTTAACTAACCTAAAATTTGACACACTAGTGCACAGTAGGTTAGAGAGAGGTACGAATATAGTTTTTACGCTTCCGTTATGTTGTTCATTGATGGATGAGTTTATTTTGAGCTTTGAGCTCATTTTGTATTGTTGATTGTGGTTGATAGCTATGCCGAGGGGTAGAGGGCGTGGTCGTGGTGGCCGATCGTGGAGGTCGTGGCTGGCGAGGCGAGGTTCCGTGGAGCCACCTCCTATGTGATTGAGTCGGAGGCGAGGGGTTCTTGTTGACCCGCCTCGATTGGGGCCCAAGATGAGACCCCGCTTTCTTTGAGAGAGTTGGTGGGAGAGATCCGTGCTCTTCGTCAACAGCGGATATTTGGTGGGAGGTCGTGTTGTCTTCGAGGACCGCCACTCAAGGTCCGATCACTTGGGAGGATTTTGTAGATCAGTTCAAGGAAGTTCTACCCCTATTCTTTTGTTGAGAAGATGGAGGTTGCCTTGACGACCTTTGCTCGGGAAGAGATCTATTCTTTGAGTATGAGGTGAGTTCAACAACTTGGTTCGCTTTGTCCCTTGAGAGCGAACGATGATCTTCGTAAAGCCAAGGGGTTCCGTCGGGTCTCAATTGAAAAGTGCAAGGCATGTGTTGGGAGCTACTCCACTCGTGATTACAGCTCTGTTGTGGAGCAAGCTAGGGGCATGGAGTTGGAGATCACGACTCACAAAGGCGACAAGCCTCTGGTGGATGGTAGCTTCGGTGGTGACGGAAGAGGAGCTCTAGTGAGGAAGTGGGTCTATTCAATGACCCGCTTTCAAGAAATTCAAGGAGGACCGCATCTTTCAGTGTCTAGCGATCGGCCGTTCTCTTCTTGGCGCCTCGTCCTTTTGCAGTACTCGGCTCTTCGTCTGCCCGAGGCGGGGCATGCTTTGTTTTAAGTGCGGTGATGGACACTGCTGGCTGCCGAGTGCACTTGGACGGGTGATTGCCGTCGGTGTGGCGAACGGGTCACAAGGAGCGGGTGTGTCGCGAGAACCCGCTAAGCGTGATCAAGTGGGAGCTCGTGCCATCGTCTTCTTCTTGATGGGTCCGCCGAGGATCTTTCCGGATGATGATCGCTCCTCAGCGATGCCATTTCCTTGACTTAGGCGCCTCAAAGAGGTACTATCGGCCGCCACCTTCGAGACCGCATCGGGTTGCACGACCGGCTTTACCTGCACCGCCACGCCAGATTGTTGGGGCTCTCGCCGCCCGCGTCGTCTTCCTTCGCCATGGCGCCACAGAGTGTACGCCATGCCTCTGCGCAGAGTCCGCGGTCGTCCCGACGTGGTGACAGTACTTTGCTTGTGGATTCGTTTGATGCTTTAGTCCTTTTGATTCCGAGCTACCTTTTCGTTTGTCTCGTCGGCGTTTGCTAGGAGAGCGAACTTGAGTATCTGATGGATTTCTCGATCGGTGTTGGTTAGTTCTCACGGGGTATTATTGCTAGTTCTACTGTTTGTCCTGGGTGTAATTAAATAAAAAGAATTCATGAAAAAAATAGTATTTTCGGAATTTTTATGAGCTATAAATAGATTTGTGGAGTTTTCAGGAAAACCCTAGTTTCTTTTCTCTTGTTTTTTCCAATCCGCCGCTTCGGTTTTCTTCCAAGCCGCTGCCGCGATCTGTTTTTTTTCGACCTGCGCTCTACGCCGCAATTGATTTTTCCTCGCGTGGACGCCGTCTTTGTCGCGCGCTCGATTACTTTTCCTGCTGGCGCCGCTGCATGCGCGTGCTGCCGCATCTTGTGCCGAGCGATTGCCTGCTGCCGGCAGCCTCTGCGTCTTTGCGATTTCAGTAGAAAAGAAAGACCAAGAGACTGCGCGCGCGCTAAGCCGAGCCCTATTCTTATTGTCTTGTGCGTTGTCGGCCGAGAGATCGCAGATCTTTGTCGCCGTGTGCTGCTGATCCACGCTGAGCCGACCAAAGCCGCTTTCGGTACATTTTGCAAACCCCGAGCGTGGAGAGGCGTCGTGCTTGTTGCCGTCTTCTAATCAAATCGTGCGTCGCAACTAGTAAAGGCAAGTGCATGGTAGACAGCGATCAATGATCGATCACTGTTTTCTTTATCTTCTATTACCATTATTGTTGTGCTTTTATTTTGTTTAATTGCAAGCAATGGAATGGTATGGATTTATATTGTTAATGGACATGATGAAAAGTTGGATATGATGTTTATGATGGAGTTTGCATGTTTGCATTCATAAGCATTTTTGCATAAGAGAAGGTGATCATGATTGATCACAACTCCACGGGAGTGGAGGAGGTCCCCGATCCTTGAGGAGGAGCGGGCTTGAGAGTGAATGTTGTCGCGAGCATTCACTCACGCTATACCGATATCGCTGAAAGAAGTGCATGTGGACATGTAGAATAGAGTTGCATTCATAAATGAGATTAATGGTGAGAATGTTAATGAGAGTGCTGTGATGATAATGAAGCTATTGATTGCGGTTGATTTATTATTGTTCGTTGTTTATGGATGTATTTATTTGAGTCGTGGACTCACCTTGCTCTATTGTTGTTTTTAGGTGATCTTCGAGGATGCCGTAATTGAGAGCGAGTAGAGCACATGGACATCACATGATCATTCGCCATGATAATCATTCATTCAATATTGGTTTACACTTGGACATGTTAGTTATTGAATAAAGTTTAGGACATCATTTGGGCTAGACTGTTTGCTTTATTAATTTGGAATTCAATGGTTGATGCTATTTTGGATTATATACCTGGTTATTCTTTTCCTTGCGTATTCATTATCGTTTGGTCCATAATTATGCATGTTCTTTTGTGGTCCATGGATTTGATTATCTTTGTTTTCTTGCTGTATTTATATAGTGTGTCAATAATTATTAATTGGAAGGTAGTTTAGTGGCATTCCAGGCTCAGTGTTGGGCTGGGGTGTTACACTTTCTGCAAGATGTTTTTTTTGGGGCAATGTTTTCATATGGTTATGTACAATTTGACTCGATGGTGATCAATATATGAAGGTTGATAGTCATACATGTTATGCCACCTTATCTTTTACGTTCTTGTTTTAAAATGTGACCCGGTGCCGCTGTATTATGATATGTAGCAGCTGCCGACTTATCGTCGGCTTTTGCCCCATGGTAGTAGAACAGAGGCATGCAGTTACATAATTCATGTATATACACGATGGAGATGAAGACTGATTAAATTTCTAATAATATCAATAATTTATTATGCTCAATGGTTTTTTTTCATCAAAACTCATACTTTAATTATATTTCTCAAATTGTATTTTTCTTCAAGTTTTTATTATGATTTTTACTTTTTTAATATCTTAAAAATCTAAATAACCTACAAAATATGTAAACATATATTAAATTATTTGATTATATAAACTTTAAAATAAATTTATCCACGTACATACACTATTCACCGTGCTAGTTGCAATATGTATATGGTCTTACATTGTTCCAAAGTAAATTCAAAGGCCACTCAAGAGTGGATGCCCATTGGCTCTTCCCCTTCAAAACCTATCTTAATGTGTGTCCTGCTCGGCTCGATTTAACACGGAATCAAACCTTGTCAGTGCATCCCATACAGCGGACAAGGACAATTACATCAAACTGGTCATAGTACAACAATAATGCAATCTAGTCATAGTACAACAATAATTAATAAAAGTTAATTAATAAAAAAAAATTCATATGTACTATATGGTCTTACATTGTTCGAAAGTAAATTCAGAGGCCATTCAAGAGTGGAGGGCTCTTTCCCCCTCAAAACTTATCTTGATGTATCACCTGCTCGGCTCGATTTAACACGGAATCAAAACCTTGTCAGTGCGTCCCATACAGGGGACAAGGACAATTACATCAAACTGGTCATAGTACAACAATAATGCAATCTAGTCTTAGTACAACAATAATGGATCCGTGTAATTCACGGATGAGGCTCACGAGGGCGCGATTCAAATGGAACGTGTATACCACTTAAATTGTATGATGGTGTCTTTTATCTATTTAAGCGGAATCCAATAATAATTACAAGATATTCTAAAGTGAGTCCAATGAAAAAATTTATGAAAGCCAATGGAATTTTTTATGAAAGTCTATTTTTTATAGCAAAATTACACAATTAAGTCCACTATGTAAGGAGCCTGCAAATTTTTTTTCATAATATTTGGATCTCATTTTCTATATTAAAGAATTCATACCAACAGTATACTTAAATGAATTTTCGATAAAAAAACAAAACAGATAAAATTTTAAAAAATTACACAAGCAAGTGCACTATATTGGGAGGATCCACAAAAATTTCAGAATTATTTGAGCTCATTTTCTATATTTAGAAATTCCTACAAAAAAATATACTTAAATAGATTTTCGATATAAAAAATTGCTACAGTGCCATAGTGCCCGACTTGCTGCGTTAGTTTGCTCCTACGGTATAGGGCCGCAACAGGCGGGTTACTGCGGTCCGGTGGCGCAGTAGACGGACCGATGGGGCTAAAAATGAAATTTTGGAGGTAAGAATGCTATATTTAAAATTGTGGTGGTCTAGGAGCCAATAATGTCCAAAATTCCAACAATAATGCAATCTAGTCCTAGTACAACAACAATGGATCCGTGTAATTCACGGATGAGGCTGTGATTGAAATGGAACCTCACGCACAGCTCCTGCGACAGATATAAGCTATCATTAATGTGGATAAGTGCTCTTAATTAACTACAAACAGTTATCGGATATAATCTATACACATCATAGAAGAAAATCAACCGAACACAAATCATGAATCCTCTTTAACCTCTATATAAATCTTTTTTTTTCAACGAGTTGATTCTCACGTACGCACACTGTCTTTTTTCTTTCTTTCTTTCGCCCTTGGAATTTACAGTACATAAATTTAACTCTCCGGTGAATTTATTTTCATAGCCTCGTTCCTCTAAGTCCTTTTGATGGTCCAATAAGTGGTTTTTCCGCTGAAACTAGAAAAGAAAAACAACCCAACCTACACTGAAGATAAGAACACATGTCAAAACCTCCAAATTATATATGAGAATTGTGTGCAGTCAAGAGCACTAATCCACATTATAAAGGCAGCTAGGAGTAAGAGACCATATATTCGGAGCCAGCCAGAAGCCCAAAGCGCTGGCACCCAGAGGCCATAGAGTATACATATCCTACGCACCTGTCAGATGTAAAATTTTCCTTAAGGCTTTATTTGAACTAAAATTCCGGCCTATCCATAAAGATAGATCGGAAATTTAGAATTCCCAAATAAGGCCTTAGAGGACTTTAATTTCAGCCTTCTGTTGTGGGTCCTAAATGTGGATAAGGGCTCCTGACTTTTGAGTGCAAACAATTCCACTAGCTAATTGCTTCCTGTTGTCTTTATAAAGCCCGGTATCATTTGCCATGTACATCTCACTGGCTAATTGCTTCCTGTTGTCTATATAATTTCCTCTTATCAAGAAAAAATATTTTTTCTTCCGACCATACATTGTATTAGTAAGTACTGCGATTATGAAAAATAGATTTACAACTAGTCGAAACCTAACACTGGTTCCGACCAAAAAGGTTTCATAGTATTATCACGATCAGTTTTTTCAACAATCAGTAAATACTTTCAAACAATAGTTGATACTTAAGTTCATATTCCTGGCCTACTGCTTATATAGTAAAGGTCTTCTACTATAGAACAGACGGAGGCTAGGTAATATATAAATTCCATAAGTCGACCGGATGAACAAAAGATTTCATTGATAAGAGAAAGGTAAGTTTTTACACATTTTTGCACACACACACACTCTCTCTCTCTCTCTTTTGCAGGGTTTTTTACTACTAGAGATTGCCCTCCATTAGTTACTGCTGGATGGAGATCCGACCTCCATTTCTTCTGCAACCTTGTCTCCAAGAGGTTTAGCTTCCTTGAGAAACTTGGTCGCCTCCTCAGACAAGCAGTTAAAATCCTCTTCAATAGCCTGAAGATTGGTAGAGGGGTCGGACGCCTTCAGTTTTGCCAAAGCAAGACTAACTCCACTAGCAATGGATTCCTTTACGGATTGGGCGTAATTATCTCTTGTAGTTTTGAGCAAGCCCTTAAGGTCCTCCAAAAGATGGCCAAAATAATTTACCTTTTCCATTGGATCACTTAAGGAAGGCAACGATGATCCTGACCCCATATCAAAGATCATTTTGTTGAGTGCAGTAATCTTTAAGTCAAGATTAAGCATAACTGCTGCCCCTTTTTCTTGCTCGAATTCTAAAGCTTTTTGTGCTCTGCTTAATGCTTGATTTTGTTCTGTATAAACAAAGCAAACATTAAGCAAGAAGGATTAGAAGAAGATACTAAATCAAGTTTACGACTAAGTTACCTTCGGCCTTCTTCCTGGTTTTTTCGGTATTTTTCATGCTTGGTCGTCAAGTTTTCGATCGACCGGTTTTTTGCTTGAATTTCCTCTTCAAGCTTTATTCTTCTGGTTTTTTCAGCCAAAGCTTCTTCTTTTATTTTTTCCAAATCTATCAAATTTGATAAGAGAGAATAGTTAAAGGAAGAAAGGAAAGTATTAAAAAAACACAAATTAAGAAGAAAGTTCTTACTTTCTAGTTCGGAGTGTTTTTGCTCTAGATTCTTAATTCAATCGGTTAGTCCTCCGATCGCAGCAAAATTTTCAACCATATGCTGCATGGATAGCATTTTTTATTTAAAGTTTCTTATGAGCTTCAAGAAAAACTATAAGAATGGTTGATGACACTTACTTGAATTGCCACATAATTATAATCGGTAAAAATCTTATCAGGATTCGCCTTTGCAAGGCGATCTGATACTCTCCTCCAAGCATCATCAAACTCCTTATCCTCGATAAATTGAGGAGAGAAAGGGAACTTGTTAGCCTGTGAGGAGTTCCTTTCAGAAGTTGGAATCTCCTGTGAGTCTGCAGAGATGTCTATATCTGCTGACGGAGTAACAATCACCACATGATTCAAATCGGATTCCAACACTGAAGTAGGCTCGGGGGCTTCCCCAACCACTTCCTCCTCAGGATTTCTTGCCTGAGGAAAGCCCTGGTCGGAGGTGTCCTCGATCACCTGTCCTGCTGGAGTAACCTGATCGGGAGCGACTGGGACTCCAACAGGTTTGCGCAAAGAAAAAGAAGTTCAGAATTCAATTTCACTAAGGATATAAAAGGTATGCGTTCACATGATAATTTTATTTACAACATAACCTGTTATCTTTTTTATCTTGACTCTGAAGCGCGCTGGCTTTTCTTTTCTTTTCAACCAATTTTTCCAATCTTGAACTGGTATGGTTGGTTATACCCTCTACATCCTTCAATAAACGAACAGATGTAATACTTTCAACCAACTAGTCGAGAGTAGAATCTCTGATCATTAGATCGAAAGGTGTAGGTTCATTGGTCACCAAAGTAGTTGTTTTAACGGCCCTTGGCAAATCTTGAGCAACTGTATGAGACTCAATGACTACCGCCTGATTCAACAAACAAAGTTAGTCGGGTGATGAACATATCTTTTTCATCTATGCAAAAAGTATTTCCTTCGGTTACCTACCTCTACACGATCACTAGTGATCGTAAGGTTGGTCGGTTCGTCAATTGACTCACAGGTCTCCGTGGCCTCATCAATTCTTAGACCAACCGACTACATATCAAAGAGGATTTTTAGGTAAACACCGATCGGAAAAGATTGTAAAGATGAAAAATAATAATCATACTTACCCAAAGTCTCTCAGCCCTCTCTTCAGCAGTAGTCACTGCTAAGATCAAAGGGAAACCTGTCTTCTCATTAGGCTCTCCAGCATAGATCATTCTGACCCGGCTTCTGATTTCATCAGAAGACAAGGTAACAACAAAAAAAGAGGTCTTAGGATTATAAAAGCATTTAACCAGAAAAATATGTGGCGATTCTTACTGGAACTTACCTTCCCTAGAGTCCTTGGTCGCATCATCACGACCAATATACCAGAGCATCGAATGAGCTCTGGCCTTCAAAGGGCTGATTCTCCGCATGGAGAAGTCCATCACCACGTGCTGGGAGGTTAAACCCCTGATACTCAGGAGATGGATAGCTTCAACCCATCTCCCAATTTTCACTTCCTTCTTCGAGGAGGAACACCATAGCGGGTTCTTGATAGCCTTCTTACCACTGTAATAAAGGCCATTGCCCTGCGTAATCTTCATGTAAAACCAACTCTTCTTCCATGACGACCACGAAGACTTGGAGTACATTGGAATGTACTCCTCAGCCTTCCCGTCGTGGAGACGTAAGGTACACTCTCCGGGTGTACTGGTCGTCTTCTTCGCATTCACCAATCTGTAGTAGTACCTGAAGAGATCTAGGGTTGCTGGAATTCCCAGGTAAGCTTCGCAGAGGTAGACGAAAATGCTGACGTTGGCTATGGCGTTGGGGGCTAGATTGATCAGTTCAACTCCATAATACTCCAAAACTTGAGGAAGAAAGGAGTGAACTGGAAGTCTGAAGCCGCATTCGATATATGCGAGAAAAACTGGAATTTCTCCATCCTCACCACTTGGAGAATGTTCCCCAAATGCTGATCTCCATAAGATCAGATTCCTGTCAGGTAATAGCCCAACTTTTCCAAACTTTCAAGTTTCTTCTCACTCAGATCGGAGATTGACCAGTTGGTGATAAGATCCGACATGGTGATTTCTTTCGGGTGAAGAATTCAAAGGTGATCGGAGATGGTTTCTGGATCTAGCGCCAGACATATTCCCTACCGTGTGAAGAATGGAACATGTGTTGTATATTCCATACCACACGACGATACGTATCTCTAAGACACGTGAATACAGTTAATGGCTCACTGACATATAACCGTACGGTAGTTGACATATTATCAACTGACGCTTCTCTTCGATCAGACGCGTTGCTTCCCGAACAGACATCTCTTCCAGTGACAACTGCCAACTCTTCATCAACTACGTAAGGAGGACTGCGGACTGAAGTGAAGGGAGCCGGAACAGTGAAGATCATTTGGGAAGCACTCTCGGAGGAGTATTGTATACCTGAAATAGTCTTTAGTCTAGGTTATATACACTCATTGTAATAGCCAGTTCATAGCAATAAAGAGCAGCCTCATTACTTTACAGAAGATACGCACTATTTTCCTCTTTCTTTTCATATATTCATAAGATCGGCGATTTGATCATCGACAGTATGGATTTTCTTTTTTTATTCCAAATTTTTAATTATTTTTTGTCAGAATTCTTGTACAAATCTTATTTCTATTTTTCTTTGATTTATATTCCAAATTACAATTATTTAGGGATTTAATTTGGAATTAATATCAATATCAAATTGCTATTTTTTATTTTTTCTGAATTATAATTATTTAAGGATTTACTTAGGAATTTCCCAACATGTAGGCCACCAGTCATATCGGACTGCGGATGTACGCCCCTTGTGTATTTGCACCAGCATGTGCTCCTCGTGGGACCCGAATGCTCTGCGTTGCCGTAGCAACTAGTTATGGCAGAGATGCACGATACACGATACACGTGCATTCAACCTCATCCGGGCGGTCCAATCGTTAGCGAATGGTTAGATCAACAGTGTACAGTAGTATGCTACAATAACAAACTGTAAAATCACTACAATATTTTCTGCTTATAGTGAAATTGACACTTTTTCTAAAGTATTCTCTACCGCAGAGCACTACAATAGGCTAATATTATTGTTGCTACGCTACTTGCTGCAGTACGGTGGAGTCTGGGCTTTGGCAGCTGTATGCGTCGGTGCACGACATTTGCGGTGTGTAGTTGATGCACATGGATGGACGGATCAGTGGGATCCAGTCTCTGGCCCTATTTTGGAGCACTCGCATGTGCGTTGGACTGCGTATGCGCGCGCCTTGCGTGTTTGCAGCAGCATACTCTCCCCGCGGGCCATGGTAGCTCTATGCGTCGGTGCAAGGCATTGGTGGCATGGGTGATTTACCTTAAATTCGTCTTCCTTCACACCCTAGTTGCTTTACCAAACTATGTGTCATCTATCTCTTCTCGTCATCACATATTTTCTGCTTCAACATCCAATAACAAGCCAAATTTTTGATCGATCTCTCTTGGTTACTATCCTTCCAATGCAATACATTGCCACATTGTTATCTTCTGATTCTCTCCAGTTATTACTTAATGATGACCATCGCTTAATTCAAGTTATTTACGGATTTTTACTTTAGAATTCGTATGGATTTTCTTTTCTCTTTTTTATTCTGAATTTTTTTATATTTTTTTCTTAGAATTCTTGTACAAATCCTATTTCTTTGATTTATATTCTGAATTACAGCTATTTATAGATTTTGCTTTGGAATTAATATTAAAATTAAATTGTTAATTTTATTTTATTTTTTATTTCGAATTATAATTATTCAAGAATTTTACTTAATAATTCACGTGAAAATCAAGTTGGCCCACTCCGAACATGTAGGCCGTCAGTCATGTCAGACTACGTATGTGCGTCGACCCTTGCGTATTTGCACCAGCATGCGGTCCTCGTTGGACATGAATCCTCTGCCTTAGCAACTAGTTACGGCAGAGGTGTACAGTACACACGCATTCAGTCTCATCCGGGTCGTCCAATCGTCAGGGCAACAGTGAACAGTAGTGTGCTACGGTAACACCCTGTAAAATTGCTACAAAATCATCTGCTCGCGGTGAAACTGACACTTTTTCTAGAGTATTCTCTACCGTGTCACTGTAGAGCACTGCAGTACGCTAACATTATTTTTGCTACAGTCGTTGCAGTACCGGGGAGTCTGGGGCCTTGGCAGATGTATGCGTCGGCCGGTGCATGGCATTGGCGGCATGCAGTTGATGCACATGGATGGACGGATCAGTTGGACCCCAGCACTCCGATGCATGTCCAATCCCGTGGGAACTTGTCAATTCAAGATCCATCGTACAATCCAATCTTGTGGCACACGGCAAACAGATGTATGAAGCTCGCAGGCCCAAGCTAATGCTACCATCCCCTGGAAATTGAACTGTGCTTGAGTAAAAGAAAATTCAACGCTAGCTAGCTGCTTGTCAGTGTTGTTGCATGGAAGGACGGGTTATGACCATCTCTTACCGCGGTACGCACTCGCTTAATTTGGCGATTGATGGTCGTGGACTCATTCTAGTGACGCCATTGTGTAAAAAAAGCTTAACAGATTTGAATGTATGATTGTATAACCACAATATTTAGTATTCCGCAGGGATATGTAGAGAGTAGTAGAGATATGTTTTGAGGGCTATTTAAGAGTTCCATGCATACTGGTAAAAGTACAGCAGTAGTTCCCTTTGTTTGCAACAACCAGAATGTCATGGTTACATGTTCCCTTTGTTTAAACCTGGATTGATTCAGACATAAAAGAGGGTGTTGAGATTCTGAAGATGGTGGTTACCAAGGGTTCGCCACAAAATATACACAGAGAACATGAAGCAAGCAGAAGTATTTGATGGAGTCTTCTTCTACCATGGCAGTCGAGTTAAATCATTTGATGGAGTGGAGGGGAATATACCACGTAGGTTTTTAAGGTTATTCCACATTAGTGAGACCACACATAGATAGTATGCAAGAGAATGCATGCAATACCCTGATCCTTGAGTGTGGTGGCTCATGTGGGGTTGTGGTGTGATTAGTCATATATTACTTGTCTAAAGTAAGTTATAGTAATATATAATGAACCGATCGACCAACCCAAATGCCCAATGCAAACCGATCCACGACCGGGTGAATGACACGACATGTGATCAAAAAAGGTGAAGTCGACGGAGGAGCGCTATCTCGCCACGCACTGCTTGTAACGAAAATGAGTCGAAGACAATGAGCGAGAACGATAACGAGAATAATACGACGCCGGCGATGACTAATTTTTTCTGGAATAGATCCGAACTTTTATTTCTGAATACAAAGTACCCTAACGGCACCCGTCAAACCCTAGCACGAAAACTCCAAAAGTTTTATGCCGAAAGCCATCTCGCCAATCTTCAATTAAATTTTAACCTCTCACTCCTTTTATATTCTAGAGCCCTAAACCGTGTCCTCATCAACACGGACACAAAATCCTATCTGCTTCGAAAATCAAGAGACACAAAACCCTTCCAAACACGGGTTTTTAAAAATCTCTAAACCTTCCAGTTATGAACACCTTCTCACGCATCAAAGCCTTTAGGACCGCACCCTCCGTAGCTTCTCCATGCATCATGCATCCACCTTTGATCTCCACATACCCCAGCGTAAGTCCGATCACCTCGTGACATCCTCAACCACCAGAACCTTGGATTTCACCATCCTAGTCTCGATCCTCCTCGTCATCGACCATGAACGTCTCCACGCCCAACCTGCAAATGCAAAGATAAAAAAATTTCGCACAAGTTATCCAACTTGACCAATATCAGTCCACACACGCATATCACATCCTCATCTATCAATAAACACGAACCAGATCATCCACGATCTTATTTTCCAAACTTTCAGAAACAACCCGAGACCATTCTGAAAAACCGGTCACAAGCCGGTCAGATCGCTGGCCGCTGTGCACAAGCCGGTCAGATCGTTGGCCGATCAGACACGAGTACTCGAGGTACTCGAAGATTACAAGAATTGAAGCACTCGAAGCCTACAACTACCTACCGTGAAGCTTACGGTAACCGATCGCAAAGCCTACGACTACCGATCGCAAAGTCTAAGATAACCGATCATGAAGTCTAAGACAATCGATCGCGACGCCTACGGTTACCGATCGCAAAGCCTATGACAACCAATCACCGACCAGACACTGTAGCTTTTGATCATCGACCATGCACTGTAGCTTTCGACCATCAACCATGCACTGTAGCTTTCGACCATCGACCATGAAATATAGCTTCGATCATCAATCATGCATTGTAGTTTTCAACCATCGACCATGCACTTGAAGAATCTAGACCCACCATTATGAGTTAATGGAGTTTTTTGGTGATTAATAATAAATCCATTTTTGAAAGTAAAACTTTGATTGTTATACCTATTGTTTAGTCTCAATTGGATGAAAAGGTGAAAATCACGGAGGTATGCATTTGACATCATATTCTTATATCATGTTGCATTCCTTGGATCCAAAATATAGGTTGAACTCTACCAAAAGTATAACTTGAATACGTGCATATGTTCTTATTACACATTCGTGTATGCACACATTTAGGGGGGGTCCACTCTATATGTTTTGTAGTTTCATGAGTATTAATCCATATTTCCTTATCCATATATGTTTGGGATCTCTACTTTGAAACATACCCTTGAGTATATAAAACTTGTGTAGTTCATATATAGTCACATTGCTTAATATTCAATTATTTGTAATTGTGATGGTTGTCATCAATTACCTAAGAAGGAGTGATTGAAGTATCTTGAACCACCATTATGAGTGAATGGTATATTGTGGTAATTAATGACAATCACATTGTGGACTAACATTTTCCATGGGTTGGTGAAATAGATTGAGTCCCACGATGATAGCGACTTTGGATGACATCATGAGTTGATGGTATCAAGTCAAAGTTTAAAAGCGGATGCATCATGTGTTGATGCATATCAAGATCATGAAGAGGAGATGATCATGACTTGATCATCAAGTCAAGTGAAGATGATCATCATGTGTAGATGATATTTAAGTCAAGATTCAGGATGAAGGATGTCATCATGTGTTGATAAGCATCAAGATATGATCCCGAAGCGAAGGAATCCATCATGTGTTGATGGAAGGCTCATGAAGAATACATCATGAGTTGATGCATATCCAAGTCAAGAACTTGGAGTAAAGAAAACCATCATGTGTTGATGGAAGTCAAGTGAAGGATGCATCATGGGTTGATGCATATCAAGTCAAGGACCCGGACTTGAAGTGAAGATGTACGTTATCAAGCTTCAAGTGAGTGTGCAAGGCAAATGTATGATTAGCTAGGCTAAGGATGTGTTCCAAGTCTTTTACCGGTCTTAGTGCTTTGTTGGAGACCAGATTGCTAGTATAGATTATCGTACTATTAAGAGGGGTCTTGTCTAGTAGCTTGAATCTCATCATGTGTTAATAACTCAATCTCGCTTGCTCTAGCTCACTGTGGCATGATACTATTATTTGCAAATGTGTTTTACAAAGAGTCGAGGCTCATGCGTCTAATCCTTGTAGCATGTGACTATACTTTGCAAATGGTTAAAGTCCATGTACCTACTTGTTGCATGATCTAAGTTTGTAAATGTGTTTTGTTATTTGTTAGGGTTCATGTATTGTGTTTGTTCTTACCTCTCGAAAAATGTTCAGAAAATCAGGTATGACTGCAAGTATTGAACGGTATTATCGCAGGTAGGTAATACCGAAGTTTACATGGCGGTATGAAGTTTCCAAAGAGGTAGTTTTTTTTGGAAGTTTTCTTGAAATCCAAAAATCAGTATGACCGCATTTGATGAGCGGTATTACCGCAAGTCGGTAGTACCGAAATCTAGTTAGCAGTATTTTTTTTTCCAGAGAACATGTCTTTTGAATGTTTTGAATCTCTTTGACAATCGGTACAACCGCATTTGAACGGCAGTACTACTGCAGGTCGGTAGTACCGAAATCTAGATGACAGTACGTAAATTACAAAGAACATATTTTTGTGAGTTTTGATCTCCCCTGAGAATCGGTATGACCACAGCTCTTGAGCGGAGAAGAAAAAGGGGGAGGGAGATGGGGAGGGAGAAGGGGAGCTTGGGCGAGAGCGGCGGCGGGCGGCGGCCGGAGGGGGGGGGAAGGAGTGAGTGCGAGGTTGCGGCCGGAGGTGGGGACCGGAGGCGGAGCCGAGGCAACTCGGGAGTGGGCGAATCGGCGGGCGGCGGCGATAGAGGTGGAGGAGGAAGAGGCGCCGGGGGTGGGGAAGAAGAGGGGTGCCTCCTCGGCTCCCGGCGACACCTCGAGCAGTGGCGGCGGTGGCGAAGCCGAAGCGGCCGAAGAGGAGGAGGCGTCGGCGCACTCGGGCTCGGCGACGATTCGGTGGGGAGGACAAGGAGCAAGGTGGGGAAGGCAAGGGGAGGTGCCGGCTTTTATAGTCGCCCCGGGGGGGGGGGAGGATTGGCGAGGATGGCGGGGAGGGGACGGGGCGGGGAGGAGTGCTGTGGCTGGTGGCAGGGGGCAGTGGGGCGGTTGGAGAGGAGGGGCGGTGACGGGACTGGGCGGGGGAGGAGGAGTGCTGTAGCCGACGGTCGTAGGGGGTTGGCAGAGGGGGAAACCAGTGGTTGGCAAGGAGAGGCGGTTGCGTGCGCGGAAGAGGCGGAGGGAGCGGCGCCCTGGGCCGGGTTGGGCCCCCAACCCGAGGTAAGAACGAAGAACTTTAAAGATCTTTGAATTTTTTTAAATTTTGTAAATTTTTGACAACCGAGGATGTTACACTTTCGCAGTCCGATGTAATATAGACGTAACTTTCATTTGTAACAACAACAACAAAAAAAATGCGTCACGCGCGCACCGGGCTCTAGTACGAAGATAAGATAGTAGAATTCTACCGTCTAGGACGCGCATCGCAAATGAGTATTATTTCAGGAAAAATCTGTACCTCCTCTTGTTTTAAAGTATCTACTCTTTTTATCTTGCAAATAGTGTTGTTTTGGAATGTGTGGATGTGGACTCTATAAACATTGACACCAAAATTAATATGCATAAAAGTATTTAGATTGGCTGCATGAAAATAGTATAATAGATTTATCGATAAAAGTACTTCCATAATATTTTTTTATTGTTTGCTAATATATCTGTACTCACTCAATACCACTCTTCACACCTTGGCCCGGCACATTTGATCTGAATCGTCCATTCTTCCTCAATTTCATTTGAATTGAATGTCATTTGGAGGATAATACTACTCTGACACACTTTTGAAGCCACATATACTCATTAATGGTGAGTAACAAGTATTTAGTTGACAGCCATTTTTATATCTGGTTTACTAAATAAATAAATTTGTAATCGCTACAAATAGAATTATTTCCTTATTTTTCTAGAGCCGCGAATTTCACATGTACACCGACTAGTTGATACAAAAACTATGCAGTTACTTAGGGACAAAGGGAGTAAACAGTTAGTAATTTCTGTGGAGGATTGACTGAAACACGAATTAATGGAAAGTGAAGATCTTCGGATCATTTTAATTTGATTCAACTACGTGCTTCCTATCGTAGGCAGCGGTGTAGCTTAACCAAAATTTGAGTCAGAGAATTACTGAATAATGGGGGGTAGTTCTCTAGCTTCATGGGAATATGTTTGCCTCCCCAAAACTCAGGGAGGTCTGGGTATACAAATTACTGAATGGATCATGCACAGCCGGTGAAGCGATCATATATATAATTGGATTTGTAAGTGCTCGTGCATGATGAAACACAAAGCAATCGGTTGGCTTCTATTCAAGGACAAGCCTAGTACCAAAAACATCCTGAGGAAGATTTTATTTTATTTTCATTCAGATCATTATCATTGTGTCATCTGATATCATGGTATGGAAGAAACTATATATTGCGCATATATTCTTTGAATGCCCGTTCAGTCAAACATGTTGGAACTTTGTGAGGCTGTATTGGAATACAAATCTGCCACTGCTGATGTGGAAGGAACAGGCCCAGCAGTTTTGTCATGGACATCTTTATTCTGGGTGCTTGGAACTAAGGAATAGAAAAGTAGTACTGCATATTGTGCAGCCAAATTTTGAAGATTGGAAGAGAAAATTTCCTATTGGATGTGGCCATGGTTATCCATGGAGCCAAGAAAATATGTAAGGCAATGCTAGGAGAGTGGTTGTCTTGTTTTAATTAATTTGATTTTTGAACATTGTTTTCTCTGCTGGTACATATTAAACTTTTTCCTTATTATTTACAATATACTATGTACAGCAGGAGCAGGGAACCAGAGGCCTTCCCTGCTGTTTTTTTGCCCGAAATAACACTACTCCCTTCTGGAGTTCCAAATAAAAAGGGCGGGCCACTCGCATGAGCAAATGAAGCTACACTTATCATTCTAGGGTATCTGTTCCATAGTATTTTTTTCTTAGGAGAATGTTATATGTATGACATCCGGAGGAACGACGCCCCACTCCACTCCCATATCTGACTTCTCTATTATGTCCCCCAATCTTTTCAATCCAACCCCATTTCTTACCTCCAAATACACCAATCAAATACCAAATTAACTCATGCATATATGATTTTTGGATTCCCTATCCTTCGATCTACTCAAGCATCCACTCAATTTAGACATGCATGATCATCTGAGGAGTTTCGAATTGGGGAAGAGAAGAGGAAATGGGGTGGTTGAGGACCTATGCTTCTGATCCCCATGTTCTACCCAATCTGGTCCCTTCCGCCTACACCAAAAGCAGAAGACTAGCCACCACTACTTCTTCTGGTCTCGACTCCTTGCCATCACCACGGCCATTCTTCATACGTACGGTAGGTTGTTACAATTGTTTTCTTCATTTGTGTTCTTAATTGTTGCAAAAAAAAAAAAGTATTTCTCTTTGTTGCAGTGTGTTCTCTAAGTGTTGTAATAAGTTATTTTTATGTTGTAATCGAGTCGATGATTTGTTGCACTTTAGCCTCTCTCTTTTTTTTTGTTGCAACATGAATTACATTTTGTTACAGCATGTTGATGCCATAGACTGTTGCGGTGTATTCTCTCGAAATGTTGTAGTAAGTTATTTTTATGTGTGCATCCTATTATGACCCCAAATCCAAGAAAGGATGGAGCCCATTGCGGCTCATGTATTTGTATGCTAGTGTATGAGTGCGAGTTCGGTTCCGCGCGCTTTGGTTGCTAGGAGAGGTGAGCGGCCATTGGCATGTGCCAAATGCGATTCAACCCTCGGGCTAGCTGTTCGACGACGCAAAGCAAGGACGTCAGCGTAAGCGGGGTTAACAAGCCAATGCTGACAGAACAGAAGCACTTAATTCATCTGGAATGATAAACTGTGTCATTTGGACTAGCTGTGAGCAATCGGAGGAGCATGTCGTTCAGGCCGGCACAGTCGGCGATCCCAGCGCGGCGGAGAAGAACTGCCTGCTGCTATCTGATCTGACAATCAGACAACTCCCACTGGACATCGATCACAGAAGCACATTTGCTGGCTCGACATCCTAACGACTCTGGCCTTTCGTCCACTCTCCTCCGGCTCCGTTAGATTGCTGAGCTAGTGCGAGATACATATGCTGCAGCAGCTATATATACACAGTTCATCTCAATCTGTGTCTGACAGGAGGACTCTAGCTAGGCATGAAAAATATATATCCTGTCAGGATGCGTTAATTATAATGTTCTTGACTTCATTGGTGCATAGTCTACTGGATTATATTTTACTATTACAAACAAGCACTTACTTAATAGCGTACAATAGCTGTCTGATGTACTGTCGCTCACATCCAAATATACATATGTATCTTTATCATTGCCATCGTTCGCTGATACTTTGGACGGTGTGGTCCAAAAGTATTTCCTGCAGCGCCAGTATCTAGCTAGAGGGGAACAGGATTGACGAAATGGATATCCATCGTCTCCTTGAAGTCCTTGCTGTATGTGTATGCATCCCTCTTGTCCAGGAACAAGAGCGTCATGCTCTTTGCTAGGTTGGTGACCCGATCTACGACTGGCAGCAGTGCACGATGCTCAAAGCGTGCTTGATTTATAGTCTTCCATGCATCCTCAACCAAACAGCTTAGCTTGGCCAGAGCAACCTCACTTGTAACGCTGTACTCCTTGATGTAGCACTCCACGGAGCTCGCTACATCCTTCTGGTTCCTTCCATTCTACGAACAAGATCTTCTTAATTAATTAATACGCTCATGGATAATTTTTTTGTGGTTGTTGCTGTTAAAATGGCACGTTTTTAAAGTGGAATTTCACAAAATATCTTCCTCGATCTACGAATAAAATGGTAAAAATAACACATCTAACGTACAAAAAGTTACAAACATTCAATCTAGAACTAGAACTGCTTACTCATACCTTAAATGCAGACATGTCATCCATGAAACGTGCCACTTCTCCACAAGCCCGCACAGCATCGGTGCTACCAATGGCCCACTCAAGTGCTTCCTTGGTTGCCAAGTCACCCATGCCGACAAGCAGCCCGACAGTTAGGGCTTGAGCGCCCGCAGACAAGACGGACACATTTACTTGATCTTTAAAGCCTGGTATATAATTTCCATGGAACCATTCTGCTTCCTGAAGATAATATCCAGATAACATTTGAAACTGCATGGTCAGGAAAGAAGATACAGTAAGTTTTCAATGAATTAGAATATTAATTGACAACAGGTGCAAATATTACTCGATCGACTGAAAATTAATCGATCGAAGTGTATGACTGATGTTTGTGATGTTCGCTCCCCTTGATAGGATTGCAATCTTTTTTAGACAGGATTATTTTTTTGATGGTCGGAAATCATCAATGTTTTAGATAGCAGTAGCGTGGAGGCAGTATGTTTTTGTAGCGGATAGCGGCGATATAGCGGGCACAACAAGCTCAGCTATATATATTTGCATAAATATGTAGTTACATCAATCAATTTTGAAGTAAAATGACCTATCTCGTATTAGGATTAGTTGTTTATAGGCACACCTCAAGTCTTGGTATAGTAATTATTCAAGATGGAAATTAAGTACTGCAAGAATAAATGTACAACATCCGGATCATCTCAAATGTATGTGTACTAAAGCACTGCTACACACCGTAAGATTAATTTGAGGAAAACAATGCTATTTATAACATCATTAAGATTAATTTGAGGAAAACGGAGAATCAAATCTAAAAGGGAGATGCTAGCGTTGTACCGCTTTCTTATTGTAAGCATTGCGGAACTTCTCATGTGGTTCCAGTAGGTTCTCAAACTCCCCGAAGTTGCTTATCACCTTGAGAAAGAATTTCTTCAGGTACTCCGGAAGAGCAGAAACAACACTCTCATCCCAGCTGCACGGTCAATTAATTCTTCTCTTACGAATGAACTAACGCACCTTACTATTTATATGCACGTTGTTTAAGCAAAGAAAATAAATAAACCCAACCTTTGTATAGCCTCATTGAGCTTTCGACATTCCTCCAAAGTTGCATGAACATCGTAAGTGTCATCTAACAGTGACGCTAGCATGAATAACCTGGCAAGGATCATCCGTGCACGTGTATACTCTTGCTCGTAGTACACGGTATAAGACCAAAAGTAACACTCGACCACACGATCCCTCACGTAGTCGAGCCCAACGTCCCTTGAAAGATCATTCCACCACCTGGAATTAAATGTGTGCATGTGTGTTCATTTACCTAGAAGTGAGATTAAGAATGCATGTTTTCTCATAATGTGCGCAAAATTTTATATATATATGAAGTTACTAGTAATGGAAGCCTAAGCTATATTAGGAGATTTGAAGTTATTCAATGGTATATATATAACGAATTATCCTTGTCTTGTGGTCAATATTAGTCTTTGACATATTGAGAGAAGACCTACCGAGTAATAGCCTTGAGCTCCTCTTGGTGAAGACGTTGTAGAAGGTTGAAATCTAGCTTGGCAAACTCCAGTATGGAGGGGTTGTATGTTTTCTCCTGTATGTACTCCGGGATGTAAGATAGTGCCTCTACTCTCTTCAAGGTTCTTGGCAATGGTATTTGAAGGGCGCGTGCAACTTGTTCAGCTAGTGGAGACTTGAGGCTGCTTCTCATTAGTTCCAAATGACGCCTTGCAAATAAGATAGCTTCTTCAAGTGACCCCTCATTGTGAGCTACAAGATTAGCTGCGTTGTACAGGCTTAGCAGACCCTTTGGGTCATTAGTTATGTCAGTGATAAAGCCCCCATCTTCACATCTGAACTTGTTGAATTCATCTGCAAAGTGCACACATCTTACAATCAAACAATTTGTAATGTCGATCGTTTGTGCTGCACATATATTAATCTGTATGTTTATGACCAGATCAACTAGTTAGTTAAAGAGTGGCGTCAGGATTTTGTGTTTTCACTGCATATATACCTACCTGGAGAAACCCAAAACCCTTGCTGCCTAAGCAAGCGAAACCGAAGGGCGACTTCATGGAGGCTAGGGCTGTTGAGTTCAGCACTCTGGATTCTGCTTAAGGTGGTGATAATCTTATCCTCAAAATGATGATCTATTCCCAAACGTTGGAGCGCGTCAACTAGATTCAGTTTTTCCACCACATCCTCGCAAGCATCGAATAGCCCACCTGCCTCCTCTTTTAACTGTTTGGACCTCTCACTACTGGAAACCCATTCTTTGCCGAGGGCTTCTGGGTTTGCCGAAGGCTATATTTCGGGCCCTCGGCAAAATAAATCTTTGCCGAGGGCCCAGCCCTCGGCAAATTGGCCCACGGCAAATATGGCCGAATGGGTCACAGGCCCTTGGCGTCGATCTTTGCTTAGAGTGCTGCGTCAGCACTCGGCAAATATTTTTATTTTTTTTTATAAATTTTCTTTGCCGAGGGCCATTGGCCAAGCCTCGGCAAAGATCCCTTCTTAGAGGCAGGCTAGGCCCTCGGCAAAGAATTTTTTGGTGGTTTTGAACTCGGTTTTTGTGGTGCTATAATACATTATTTAAAATTCAATTTTAAAATTTGGGCTAATTTTGACTTTTTTTGATATATATCCCTAATTTATTTCTTTTCGTTGATTTTTTCGAATATTTCAAATTTGAACTGCAGGTGGATGGAATAATGCAATTTAGTGATTCGAAAAATGTTATTCATGGTATTTGGTGTATGTTGAGTCCCTATCGACGAACTCGCATCAAATTTCGGGCATCTTCTTCATGTAACATGACGAGGAACTTGTCGGAAAAGTGTTTTTAAATTATATAAAATCCATACGAAGTCCGAAAATCACGAAACTTGTCGAGGTGTCATGTTATCGCATGTGTAGGCTGTGGTAAAAAATTGAGAAGATTTCGAGCAAGTTGTGATGTCGGATGCCTAAAACCCAGACATCTCCACATGTGATCCATACGAAGTTGTAACATGATCATGGATCGCATGCAGAGATGTCTGAGTTTTAGGCATCCGACGTCACAACTTGCAACTAGATCTCAATTTTTACCACACCACACATGCGATAACATGACACCTCGACAAGTTTCGTGATTTTCTGACTCGTATGGATTTTATATAATTTAAAACACTTTTCCGACAAGTTCTCGTCATGTTACGTGAAGAAGATGCCCAAATTTGATGCAGTTCGTGGATAGGGACTCAACATACACAAAATACCATGAATAATATTTTTCAATCACTAAATTGCATTATTCCATCCACCGCAGCTAAAATTTGAAATATTCAAAAAATCAACGAAAAGAAATAAATTAGGATATATATCACAAAAAGTCAAAATTAGCCCAAATTTTAAAATTGAGTTTTAAATAATGTATTATAGCACAAAAAGCGGCTCAAAAACCAAAAAAAATTTCTTTTCGAGGGCCTGGCACGGCCCCTCAAAGGGATCTTGCCGAGGGCTTGCCAATGGCCCTCGAAAGAAAATTTTTTAAAAAATAAAAATCTTGCCGAGGGCCCGGATCCGGGCCTCGGCAAAGGCCCAACCCTAAATCGGGCCGGCCCAGATCCCCTTCTGAGAGGGCGTGCTAGGCCCTCGGCAAAGAAAATTAAAAAAAAAAAAAATCTTTGCCGAGGCCTGGATCTGGGGCCTCGGCAGGGCCCAACCCTAAATAGACCAACCGCCCGCGCCCGCGCCCGCCTAAATTTCGCCAGTCGCCCATGCCGCATGCGACGCTGACATCGCGCCGCCTCCAAACTCAGTGAGCCGTCGGTCCCGCCCGCCGCCGCCGCCGCGCCGCGCCGCCGCCCAACACACGCGACCTCGCGCGCGCCTCAAACTCCAGTGGCCGTCGGTCCCGCCGCCGCGCCTGCGCCCGCGCGCCGCTGCGCGCACATGCGCACCTCGACCCTGCCGCCGCCTCCAAACTCAGTGGCCGTCGGTCCCGCCGCCCAGCGCCCGCCCGCCTCAAACTCAGGTGACCTCGCCGCCGCCGCGCCCGCGCCCCGCCTCCAAACTCCAGGTGACCTCGCCGCCGCCGCCTCCAAACTCCAGGTGAGCCGTCAGTCCCCTCCAAATTCCTTTGTGGTCTCTGTTTTTGAAATAAGCATGGTTAATGGTATGTGATGTGATGTAGTACATGATTGAAAATCTCATATTGAGGAAAGGAAATTGCTCAACCCACCGATTCCACCAGTGCTAACAAAACCCTCTCCAAAGATATGCTCATAACATAAGATTCCTTGGTTTTGTATCGCACACTATCCAAGAATCTTTGAAATTCGCTGTCTTTTGTTGACTTAATCTTTTCCCATAACCAGCATATCTATGAAGCATACGATTTCGTCAGTAACTTCGCTTGCATAGCACCGATGCAAGAGTGTATGTGCACCCGAGGAAAGGAGAATACCTGATTTTGTTTTTTCCTGTCTTCCACATAAGCTTCAATGCACTTGCAAGTTACTAGAGAGAGCTCAAAAGAATTTCCATCTTGGTCATATGAATGATACTCTCTAAATACCTATTTGTAAATAAAGTAAAGGGGAAAAAATTGAGTAGGACATTTTAACCTTAGTATAAAACCTTGGTTCCCGATAGTGTGTTGGATTCACTTTCCTTTTGGAATCTCAGTTGGTGAACACATGATTCCCAAAGAATATATGGCCTCCAACCTTTAACCACTTTACAATTCTTCCTACTAGCCGTGACCTACAATACAAGATATCGATTCTGACCCTTAGAAAAATGCATAAGATAAAGTCAAGTATTACATTCAGATCTTTTTTGCATTGAAGTTGTTTCCTCATCCGAAAGGTTTATTAGTAGCCAGTTTGAAAATATAAGATAAATGCAGTTATCTTCAATTTTCAGTTCCGGAGAAGTTACATCAGCACATATAAAGGTAATGTTCTTGTGATGCCCATTCTACAAGAAGTGAAAGTAGTGAAAACTCATGGAACTAAGCATAACTTATCACATTCCGGTGCCAAACATGAAATTTTCAAATGAAAAATTCACCTTCTTAATCACACTTTCAATGAAATCCGGTGCTAGAACATGATCGACTTCTTTTGCAGTTCTCAAGTAAAGTTTCCTATTCCAAACACCAAGCTCTAGTCTTGATTTCCCTTTGTAAGATGGGAGTAAAGAGCAGGACTGCAGATCAATAGTGTAAATTAGTCGGTGTGAAAAATATAATTACTCAGTTCAAAAGGAGAGCTCCAAGTAAAATTTTAGATGAACCAAGCTGGAAGGAAGCGATGTGCAGTAACAATATGATACAAATGATTTTATCTGCCTGTATTTTATACTACCTAGATAGAAGCAAGATTGTCATTGGTTTTGTTCATGTAGACAAACAAGGGAGAGATCATTTTGTAGAACAAAATTAATTAGGTGCTGCCGAAATTTTGAACAAATAATAACCTATTGCCTTTTTATGCAGGAGAAGAGCACGTCGGAGGGGACCCGGAGGACCCCGATCGTCTTCGTCGGCGTCGCGCTGTTACTGCACAGATGCGTCGCCTTCACGCTTGCCCTTAGCTTTGACTTCACCGACACCCTAGGTATAAATAACCTCTTTTTCCGCATATGCCGCCGAGCCGCGCGTAACCCAGTTAGGCTTCTCCCGTCCGAAAGAGATACGGTCGTAGGTATGCGGATCTTTGCATATCTGCGACCGTATCTGTTTCGGATTGTCCACGTTTTTTGGACAGCCCGCGGATGCGTAGATGGGTTAGTTTCCATGGTCGCTCACGTCCGAGGCGGAGTTTCGACATCACCTCCTGTTGTTCTCCGGATACACTCTCCCTTGCGGGGCGTGTATCGGAGAACAATGGGAAATCTTCAAATTTGTCTCGAGAAGAGCGAGCACAAACCGACCTCATCTACGCATCCGTGCGGGATTAGGACCTATCCTCACCTAGACATTAGGAACACGCGTAGATGCAATTGATGGTCACAATACTCGTGATGTAAATGTTAAAGGATGGAGGACCGTCGGTGGATGTACACGGTGGAGAAGCGGGAGTGACTACGACTATGAATGGGTGAAGGGGACGGATCGTTTCTTGAAACAAGCATTTGGCCCGAGAGCGGGAGGACATTCTCTAGTTTGGTGTCCTGCAGCAAATGTGACAACAGGAGAAAGGTAGACGAGAAGACCATGGGTAGACATCTTGTGTTCAATGGTTATACGCCTGGCTACCAGCAGTGGATCTACCATGGTGAAGCAGATCGTATAAGAGCGGAGGTGGTGAGAGCACGCCTCGAGGCTTTTGATGATGATGCTTGGGGTAGCGGACATGCTAGATGGCGCCACCAAGCTCACATTGAGCGACGTGAGAAGGAGGAGATGGAGGAATCCGCAAAGGACTTCTACAAAATGTTGCACTCGGCACAGAAACCCCTTCACGAGCGTACAACGATTTCTCAGCTGGATGCGGTTGGACGCGTAATGGGGTTGAAGGCCGAGTTAAACCTGAGTCGAGAAGGCTTCGATAAGATGTTGGCGTGTTTGGCACCATGCTACGGAGAAGCACACTTTGCCGAGCGAACTTGTACGAGGCGAGAAACTCCTTCGTATGCTTAAGATGCCGTATGACAAGATACATGTTTGTCAGAAGGGTGCGTCCTATTTAGGAAACAACACAAGGGCGCAAATTCTTGTCTGAAGTGTAAATCCTCCGGTACACGGAGGTAGACTCGTGATGGTCGAAAAGCGACTTAGATCCCCGCGAGAGTGCTACGGCACCTTCCTTTCTGCCGAGGATCCAACGGCTATTCATGATCGAGGAATCCGCGAAGCAGATGACATGGCACAAAGATGGCAAGCGGTACAACCACGGGAAGATGGTACATCCGTCGATGTGAAGCATGGGCGTACTTCAATGACAAACATCGTGACAAAGCGGTGAGGCCGTAATGTACGCGTGTCGCTACCGGCAGCGAGATGGGTTCAATCCTTATGGAATGATGGCGCCCCATACACTTGGCCCATTTTTGTTATCCCCTCAATCTCCCTCCGGCATCTCCTTTCAGCGGCATAACGTATTCTTGTCGTTGATAATTCCCGACACACCGGGAGTAATATGGGTGTGTTCATGGAGCCTGTGATTGATGAATTGATCCACGCTTGGGAGAAGGGGTATGGACATACGACCAGAGCTACAAAGACAAGCTTCAAAATGCATCGTTTGGTACCACTACTCCTGCATGACTTCTGGCGTATGGGTTATTTGCCGCTGGTGTGTTCACGGAAGTTCCATGCCCAATATGCAAGGAAGGCGTGAGGTTCATTTGGTTGAAGAAGGGTGGCAAGTATTCGCGTTCGACCCGCATCGTCAATTCCTCCTCTAGACCATGAATTCGGAGAAGACATCAAGAGCTTTACGAAAGGTGTCAAAGTGATGGACCCTAAACCGCACTTGAGGATCGGTGCCGAGGTTCGTGCTCACATAGATGCTCTCGTGCCCAATGAAGAAGGTGGTTTTGTGGGATATGGTGAGGAACATATGTGGACTCATAAGTCCTGACGAGGCGATGACCTTCTTACGCCACATAATATTGATGTAATAGCCTGAAAAGAATATCGCCGAGGCACTTTGGGAACTCTCATGGACACGACAAGTCTAAGGACAACGTTAAGGCTTTAAGCGATCGACCTCCTAGTTGGAAAAGGCCTAAGGTCAACAAATCGATCAAAGGAGGAAGTACTAAAATGGATCGAGACGTTAATGTTCCCGGATGGATATGCGTGAATCTTAGCGGGGAGTGAACTTAGGCACTCTGCGAGTCAGCGGGATGAAGAGTCATGACTACCACATATGGATTGGCGGCTTCTTCCGGCGATGGTCCGAGGCTATGTCCCCGAGCATGTTTGGCTAGTCTTTGGCGAGTTGAGCTTTTTCTTCCTTGACTTTGTGCCAAGGAGATATCTCGGACCGTCGCTCGGGACTTGGAAAAAGCGGCACTGTGTTGCTCGTGGTGGAGAAGATCTTTCCACCGCTTCTTCTTGCCGATGCGTCTGACATCGATTGTGCACCTCCGTCAGAGGCACGTTTGGGGGCCCGTGCAGGCCGTTGGTGCTATCAATCGAGAGATGTCTAAAGACTCTTCGCAAAAATGTACAAATAAAGCCGAATTGAGGCTTCCATTGCGAGGCATGCCTTCGGGAGGAGGTGGCAAACTTCACAACGCAATACTACAAGCGAACCTTCCTAGCAATCATAATCCACTCCTCGTTACAATCTTTGGCGAAAATGAATCGACCCTCGGCCTTTTCCAAGGCCAACTCGGCGGTGCAAGTGGATCAACCCGAAGCTATTGGGAAATGAAGAGTGGCGCGATATCATGCTATATGTGTTGAATAACCTTACCGAGGTGCGACCGTTCATCAAGTAAGTTCTCAACGAACTTGTTTCAATCTGCCGTCACTATTTCGCATCCAACCCCATTGATTCTCGTTCGGACAGGAATTTGTTCGTGAATTCGGCATCAATCAAGGGATCCTACCTCGCATGAACAAGACACCCTTGTTTGGCGAGTGCGGGGGAGCGGGGGCGATTTCATTTCTTGGTTCAAACAAAAGGTAATGTCAATTTAGCTCGTGCGTTCGATCGTCGTTTGATTAATATAACGATCTATCATGCTTCACCTTGCGAGGCCCGGACCGGTTCGTCCATGAGTGACGAGTTGAAACAAAGTTACAAGCGGTACGTGACGTTAGGGTGAAGTCATTTACCGGCTATGGCGTGAGCGGATATCGCTTCCACACAACAAATTACGAGCGATTCGCCCAAACGAAAAACCACAAATAGCGGAGTTTATGCGCCCGACCGATGGCCTCGACTATCATGGTAGAGTTGAGAAATCTATGAACTCTCATTTCATGGAGACAAACCTCTTAAACCTATCATCTTCAAATGCCTTTGGTTTAATCCTCGATCAACGAGACGAACCCTCATCTTGGGCTAGTCGAGATTCGAGAAGATTCCATCTATCTGGAAAAGATGTCTACATTGTGGCTCAACAGCCGTGCGGTGTATTATACTCGTCGCCAACCAAGACAAAGATGATCTTAAGGGTTGGGCTATTGTGCACTGTATCTCCACATGGTAAACTACACGCCCCAAGCGATGATGATTACAACTTCAACGCAAACACATATGATGGGCAGTTCTATCAAGAAGATGGGCTCACAGGCACGTTTGAGATAGTCTTACGAAGCAATCGAAATGGAAGTAGACAACGAAATGGTTGATGGCGAGGTCGATGGAGATGTGGTGGTAAATGCCAAGGACATAGCAATGCTTGAGCGATTACTTCTAGGCAATGACTACGATGACAACATAGAACCTTCGGATAGTGTTGCCCATTTGGACAATTTTGCGGTGATGATGAGACCTATGATCCCAATCATGAAGATTATTCCTAATACATGTAATACTATGTTTTTTTATTTGTGTTTTGTTTATATATTTTGAATCTATTTCTAATAAATGTCTTGATTAGTCTTGTTCATTCTTTGTGATTGCGGTGATTGAACAAAGATGGCGGCAGACGTCCACGCCGTGACACGCCCTCGGTTCTGGGAGAGACCGCCCTCTCCTTCGAGGTGAGGGTCGTCGTCCGGCGGCGTCCGTAGGAGGTGACGAGAGGAGGACCAGGCGGCAGCCGCGAGGCGGCGGTCTCCTCCTCGCCACGTGACGAGGTGCTAGAGGAGGAGCACGTGGCCGGCCACGGCCACGTCCTCGTCGGAGGACGAGAGGGTCGCAGATGGGCGAGGAGGCGAGGCGCTCGAGGCGAGGAGGCGAGGGCTCGAGGCGAGGGAGGGTACCGCTACCGGACTCCCTACGGCGAGGTCCCGCGAGCCTCCTCCGGTTCCGCTTCCTCACAACCGCCAGTGATTGGCCTATGGCAAAGAGGTAAGTAACTATAGATGTTATCACAACTACTTCATAAGATATGTTGGAAATCATAAGAGAAACTGATAAATTTTCTTAATCACTTGTGCAGGCACTGGTTGGTTTTGTCGGTACTCAAAGACGCACTTCATGAGCATCCTTGGTGTTTTGTGCGGAAATGGTACCCGGCATTGTGCAAGCTGTCCAAGAGCGGTGGTGGAGCCGGCCTCAAGCGGGACAGTCTGCTGCAGTCACGGATGACACTTACCGCAACATGCAGGGAGCGGGTATTGGCGGAGTTTTGGGTAAGTTTCTCTCGCACAACATTGCTTAATACATCTCATTCATTGGTTAAATGTTTTATTGAAATAATGAATAGATACATCGGTTTTGTATGCAGAAATTTTTCAAGGCCGAAGAAGGACTTGAGGCCCAGGCGAATCGGCGGTGCTGCGGCTTGTAGGAAATACGTCACCGACATGCACCACCATGGGCGTCCAAGCCCACATAGACTACTCTGTGTCGGTACTTAGCGGTCCCTCCCAAGCCTCAAGCAAGGCTGATTTGTTGACCGGGACCGATACCTTGAGGTAGGCGAATAACATTCATAATGATTCGCTTTGATATTAAGTAGGTTCAATTTCATCTTCTTATATGTCAAATACTCGATGACTTGTAGGTGATTCCCTGGTGGTGCCGATCGTATCCCGAGTGCTGGGCTATGATCGTGGACAAGTGGTTATCACAGGGCTTTGTTGACACGCACGAGAGGCGGAGGAGCGTTCGATGAGGCAAGGTCCAACTCACCATCAAAGCACCATGACCTCCCGGATACAAACAAGCATACGTAAGTGATTTCTTTCATTTATTTTAATGCTCAATTCGCTTGATTTCTCACCATCTTCCCGTCTTTCGCGGGAGGCTGCGCGGCGAGGAGGTCTCGAGTTCTCTGCGTGGGCTATGTCCCACATGGGCGGCGTCGTCCTCTGTCTCCTTCGACCCGGTGCCCGCCCTGTGTACTCCGACCGAGCGTGTACACTAAAGTCCAAGAGTACACGTCCTCGGTAAGGAGATCTATGGGAAGATTACGATGCTTTTCGGCCCATTGGCAGAGGCGATCATGAGGCTCGGAGGAGGCAAGAAGCAGGCGGTGTGGATTGCAGACGGCGCCATCGACTCCACCACTGTTCCCTCCTCGGCGCTATCCGAGCACGAGCACGAGCTCCATCCAACCCATACGCACACGGCCTTCTCAAAGATCGCAGCGAGTCCATGCACTCGGGTAATTCTGTTTTACTCGTCGACGTTGATATTTACACACCTAAATTAGATTTGCATTCGATACATTGGGTGAAATATTGCGGGCCGAGCTGCAAGAAACAAAAGGCAAAGTCAAGAGCGAGCAGGCCGGCCGCACAGTGCAGCCCAGTCGCGTTCGACGCCGCTGTGAAGCGATATAGCGGAGATGATGGTGATCATGCAAAGTCTTGGGCAAGCATCGGGTGTACTGGTTTTTTCGGCTACTCCACCTCCTACTCCTGCAGCTACTCCTGTAAGTATGAAAGTTCACTTTTAAGCTTGTGCTTTGCATGTATGTCGGCCTTCGTGCGTTGTGGATGTCGGCGTTAGTGCCGTTGTAGATGTCGGCGTTAGTGCCGTTGTTTCTTGCAGTTTTGAAACCTCCCGTGCGGGAAGTCTTGTCGAAATTTTCAATTGAGTCTAATCTTTTTGTATTTCTAGATTACTAGATGCAATCTCTAAGTTCCAAAACTGTTTTCCGGATTACTCACACATGCAATCTGCTCCTTTGTGCGACCTCCGTCCATGGGTTCCAATCATCCGGTAGTGCGCCACGGGTGATCCCGCCTTTCCTTCACCACCGTCTCATAGGCTACCTTGATTAGGACTAGTGCTAGGCGATGTGGTTGGATTTTATTGTAATATTTGTGGTTTATGGTTCTGACTTGTGCTTGGATTTCATGAACTTGTCGTAATAAACATGTGAATTGTGGTTGTAATATATTTGTGAATGATGATGAACATATGACTTGTCGTTGTAATATATTGTGATTTGTGGTTCACAATTATGGTTGTGATATATTGTGAGAAAATGGGTTCTGTGTGATATATATATGTGATGGTTGATATATATATGAAATGCTTGTGTCGATGGAATGCAAAAAACAAAAAAATTAAAATTTACGCCTCTTTGCGAGGCAATGACCAAGGCCCTCGGCAAAGACTCATTGAAAAAATTCGGAACCAGTTCTTTTTGAGGGCCATGGGAGGCCCTCGGCAAAGACTTTTAAAAAATAAATAAAATTTCTTTGCCGAGGGCCATGGGAGGCCCTCGGCAAAGATTTTCAAAAAAAAAAAAAAATTCTTTGCCGAGGGCCATGGTTGGAGGCCCTCGGCAAGATTATTTCAAAAAAAGAAAAATTCTTTGCCGAGGGCCATGGTTGGAGGCCCTCGGCAAAGATTTTTTTAAAAAATTAATAATTCTTTGCCGAGGGCCATGGTTGTAGGCCCTCGCAAAGATTTTTCAAAAAAAAATTCTTTGCCGAGGGCCCGGAGGCGGCCCTCGGCAAGACTCCGTCCGCCGCGGCCGTGGCGTGGCACGCTTTTCTTTGCCGAGTGCCGGTATAGCCCTCGGCAAAGGCTTTGCCGAGTGCCCGATAAAGGGCCCTCGGCAAAGACCCTCTTCGCCGACTCAAAATTCCCCGAGAGCTCTTTGCCGAGGGCGGCCCTCGGCAAAGCCTTTGCCGAGGGTTAATGGGCCTTTGCCTAGGGCTTGAGGCCCTCGGCAAAGAGGCGGTCTCCAGTAGTGTCTCTCTCATCCATTCCTCTGGCCGCTGCTAGCATAGATTATATATACGTTAGGTAGAATTAAGTTGAAAGGGCAAGCAATAAATATTACATTGTTTAACCTCTTGGTACATATAAAAACAAAAGGATCATAGGAAGGACCAACTTAAAATGTTAAAAATCCACTTGTAGATAGGAAATTTGGAGAAAATCTTAACAAATGTTTGACCTATGTATTTTTTGGCTGGTATGTCTAATTTCAATGTGATCCATATTGGACTGATACTCATTCGGTTAAGGACGAATTTCGAATTCAAACAAGTGTTTTTTTTTCTCTAGTAAAAGAAATGTAGACGAGCATGCATGCCTGCGATGGCTGTGGGTGGTAGTTGATAAAGAAATCACCCCACACGGTGGGGTGGAACACAGGTGCCGTCTTAGGAGCTGCCGCGCTGCCGGACGCCATGTGTGTGTGTATCTGCTTGTCTACTGTTCAACCACAGCGACTCGTTTTGTGCATGCAGAAGAAGAGGCACTCTGCACCGGGTTTTATACAGGTAGGATAAGGTGGTGGCTAGGGGTGGATAACAAGTTAATCGGTTCGGTTCGGTAAAGCTCATTAAGAAAACGAGCTCAGCTCGACTCGACTCGTTAAGATAACGAGCAGAATATCAGGCTCGGCTCGTTAAAAAACTCAAACTCGACTCGTTATGCTCGTTATCCATAAACATAGTGAAAATCTTAAAATATTCTGAAATTTTTAGAAAGCACATGTAAAGAACAAATCATCCATGTATATCACAAATAAACAATTATATCATTGCAGATCCATGCATATGCAGACATACCATATCAATAAACATCCATAGCATTCTAGTCTTTCAGATCCATACATGCAGATCCATGCAGTCCAGACTACAGATCAATAAACATCCATATCAAGTAATAAACATGCATACAGATCCATGAACCTAAAACATTCACGTAAAGCATTCCAGATCCAGATGACCTGATCCATCAACCATGCAGTCCACTGCAGATACATAAACATGCATTGCATACGGTCCAGATACATGCAGTCCACTACAGATCAATAAACATGCATGCAAAGCAATAAACATCCATACAGATAATTAAACATCCATGCAGTCCATATCAATAAACGAGTTAACGGACAACTCGCGAGCCAGCTCGACCCAACTCGTTAAGCAAACAAGCTAAATTGTCGGCTCGTCTCGGCTCGGCTCGTTAAGGAACCGAGTTCGAGCCGAGTCGAGCCCTTAACGAGTTGAGCTGGTTCACAAGTTTTGAGTTTTTTTTTTCACCCTTAATGGTAGCTGAGCCAAAACAGTGACATATATTCTTTTGGTCGTTTTCAATCAAACGTTGGAGACAAGGGAGGGCTAATGTCACCCGCTTCCACGAGAAGAACGAGATCCCACAGCTGTTCCGTATGACAAGTTAAAATAATACACGTGGCACATGGCCATGCTCACTTCGTGGAGATTCCAAGACTAAGTTTAACTATGTGTATGGGCACACACTGCAGCAAGTTCGGCCACAGGGACCATGAGTGGCCGATCTGAACGCACGTGAGCAATGGTTCAGGGGGAGATTTTCTGCACTCTATGTGCTTTAGGGTCTAAAATGCCTACGGAAACAAGTGGTTCATGGTTGATTTAGGAGGAGAAATTGAACAGTGTGCGATCATAAATCCAGGATTAATTGCTTTAACACTCGTTTCTGAAAAGTAATTAATTGCTTAAACACTTGTTGCAACCAAGATCACCTTATTTATTTATGTACCTTCGATGATGAGAATGGTATTTCTGCACCTACAGGCAGGTGCACCCAAGATACGCACTACTAGTTCCATTCTAGGGATTTGTGCCTCCATTCTTTTGATTGAAATACAACATCTATACATCTCCAAATACATGTGTGGGTCCCACCAGCACTCGTTCTCTCCACACTCCCCTTTCTCTCATGTCTCCCTCTCCCCAGTAGTGACAGGTGGAATCCACATGATAACTCACCGAAGCTAGAGAAGAAGTGAGTCACTGAGACCATATAGTGGTGTGGGCTAGGATTTAGGACTGTTCGTTCGATATTTTTGGTATATACGATTCGGTAAATACGGTATGCTCGATAAATATTGTATTGTTAGTTCGATAAATACGGTATTTTAAGAATATATTTTGGTATCGGTAAATACCAATCTTTTTCGGTATGGTATCGGTAAATACTATATTTACCAAAGTTAACGCGAATTGCAAACGATGCGGTGAGTCAATGACTTTTGGGTCACACATTTTTACACTTGACAAGTTGGCAGCCGGCCTAACTGCTCTATAGTTGGTTGTGTTTTTCTTTGCTTTTGTAGTGCATGCTAGGAATCGACAAGAATAAGCCTACTCAACCTCCATCTGCCTCTTTATATGCTAAGATTCTACTAATTGCCACCCAAAGCCATCGATAAAAACAGTAGTTGAATGAGGCATTCAGGCTGCAATGCAACCACCTGTCCAAGCTAAATTGAATTTCACCATCCAGGACCTAAGGCCCAATAGGAGTGGACAACCCTTGGTGTGTGGCTCACGAATACATTTTCAGTCGAGCCAACGCCGGCGGCCAGCGTTGTTTCGAGTGAGTCTGGACTCCTGTTTAGTCCCACACCGCTCGTCTTGGCAGAAGTGGTCTAGGGAAGAACGGTGTAGGACACGTGAGAACGATGGCACGTCCGTGCTAACATTTTTGCCAACACCATGTGAGAGCGCTAAGTTTGCAAAAAAAAAAACTCAACAGCGTTATTTAGGCCAAAAATCGCTTGTAAACAACCTCGCCACAAACTGATGTGGCACATTCAGCATGTCGTTGAAGTACGGAGATGATGTACCCAAAGCATATAAAGTTCTGTTATTATTTTTTCATCGTTTTTTCTTCAAATGGTCGTATCTTTTAAATTGGTTGTTCGAATAACAAGACATATTCTAATACTTGTGGAGACATATTGATAAAATTATTTCTCAGCTAGCGACTCTAGGTGTCCACTACTAGCAACTCTAGGTGCTAGCAGTTTGCAATTCTCCACTAGCAACTATAGGTTGTCATTAGCTAGGAGATGATAATTAGCAACTTTAGGTATCGGTAACTAAAAACTATAGGGTGCTGGCAGGTAGCAAATCTTCTCTACTCGCAATTATAAATTTCACTACTTAGCTAGCAACTAGCAACTCTTGTTGGACCGGTAACTATCAAACTTCACATTAGTTGCTGGCTCTATATATTATTTACTACATTAGTTGCTAGCTATATATGTTTCTTGCTACATTAGTTGCTAGTTGACAGCCCTATATGTTGGTTACTACATACGTTGCTAGCTTCCATCAACTATAAATGACGGCTACTAGTGACTATGAAATTCAGAGTTGACAATTAAAGGAGTTGTGAACCGTAAGAAAATATCGAAAGCACTTACAAGTTTAACCAAAAATATTATTGTGGCGACTAGCAAAATTGGTTGGTTGAACCGGCAGGTTGATAGGCAATTAGCAAAAGTTTTTGGCAACTAGCAGTTATGAGGTTGCTGACTCATCATTTATCAGGCTGCTAGTTGCAATAATTGTACGGGGTTCCTAGTTGGGTGTGGCAACTTGTTGCTGACCGGTTCAGTGTAGCACCTGGCAACTCTAGATACTAGCACTAGCAAAAAAATCTAATCTATCGGTAATTACACCGTTGCCATTAATTGCAGTGGTCCGAATGCAACAATACAAACTAAGCAAATCTCCTTGAAAAGAGGGGGAAAAAAAATCAAATTTCTTGTCACCATCATTGATTATGACGAGGGAACAACTTTTCGATGGGGAGACTTTTCTATGCACGAGTACAATGTTATAAGAGGTGGAGTGGACAACCCTTGGTGTGTGACTCACGAATACGTTTTCGGTCGAGCCAACGCCGGCGGTCAGCGTTGTTCCGAGTGAGTTTGGACTCCTGTTTAGTCCCACACCGTTCGTCTTGGCAGAAGTGGTCTCTAGCAACTCATGCGTGGGACCTGGCCTGAGGGTTGTTCCTATTTTTTCAGAAAAAGGGCCTAATATGTGTGTAGTATGTATATTTTTATTCATGTGTGTATCCTCTGATAGGTGAGTATAGGGGTGGCCAAAAAGCTTGCGGCTCGCGAGCCGACTCGAGCTCGGTTTTTTTCGAGCCGAGCCGAGCCAGGCTTCGAGCTCGGTGAAGATTCGAGCCGAGCTCGAGCCAGCTCGCGAGCCAAACGAGCCGAGCGCAACTCCATATAATTAAGATGATTGGATTTTGAATTGATGATAAATGACTTATATAATTATTTTATTCTACCTTTATTTTTGGGATTAGGAAACCCTGACTCGAACGAGCTTTTTCGAGCCGGCTCGAGCTTTTTTCGAGTCGAACCGAGCCGGCTCTCGAGCTCGTTTCCAGCCCTAGGTGAGTACCACCCACAAATTAATGGAGTATTTAAACCGTTGCCATTAATTGCAGTGGTCCGAATGCAAGAATATAAACTAAGCAAATCTCCTTGAAAAGAGGGGGAAAAAAATCAAATTTCTTGTCACCATCATTGATTATGACGAGGGAACAACTTTTCGATGGGTAGACTTTTCTATGCACGAGTACAATGTTATAAGAGGTGGACTGATACTCTTCCACGTGATCCATACAGATTTATGGCTTTTGCCTCTAAATGCTTATTTCTTATGCTCTCTTATACTCTTTCTCCCAACCTCTTATATTGGTCAGTTTCACGTAGATTTTTTTCTACGTGATGCAGTGAAGGAGGAACGGGGAGGTGAGGTGAGGAGGAGGAAGAGGCAAAGGTAGATTTTTTTTTTTTGGATAAGAATTGATTTGGTCAACCTTGTCAGTGTGTGGTGTTTGGAGAAGAAAATTTGAAAACTAGTGCATATTCTCGATTAGTTGTTTTCCTATGTTATTTTGTGTGTGTGGTGCTGTCTTCATTTGGCACTAGCTTGTCCGATGCTAGCTGCTTTCACAATATGTGATTCACCAATGGCATTTGCGAGAATCGACAACATTATCATCATATGATCAGAGTGCTCATCAACCACCAAAGAATCCTATTGCCCTGCTTCTGACCCACAGTATAACCGCACAATGTTTCAAACTATAAGGTATAATGAGGTACTGTTTAGTAGTAGGCATCTCCAGTGCTCCAACTTCGCAGGTGCTTAGAGGTATTTATTTTGCCGCATGGGAGAGAGAGAGAGAGAGGTCTCAAAATGTAAGCTTGATGCTTAGTTAAGAATTGTTTCCTGTATGGTTGTTTGTGAACTTGTGGAAAAATGTAACCACCTACAAGAACTGGAGCCTGCATTGGAGGGTTGAGTTCGTAAGTAGGTGCTTGATGATGCGTCATATTCTAGAACTTCTAAGGACATATTTAAGATTATCTTACATTGGAGTTGGCCTAAGACAAGAGTTGATTTGGATATTATGTCTCTACATGACATAGGCACCAGAGAGACAAGGTGGGTCTAGGCCTAGGGCTGCTATGGCTTCAGCCCTAGACCTGGGACTAAAAAGCCCATGGAACGCCCCTTGAGAAATTAAAAACATTCAGAGAGAGAGATGGAGAGAGAGGGCTCAGCCTAGGAAGAGTTGTCATCAATGGCAACACACATGCAACTTACAGGCTGACGAAAGAGGTAACATCAAATCAAGATCTTGTGCACTTGCCATTCATACACTCGCCCAAGTCCAAAACAAATTTTAGTTTTCATTTGATAACCAAAATTACATAGGTACCTCCTCTTGTAATGTCTACAGGTGGTTCCCATAATTGATCATTTTATCAGCTTGTTCCAACCAATCAAAACTAGTATTGATATGCATGGCAAAGCATCAGCTATTTCGCTTCATCTACAATCTCCACAATATACCAACAGTAGATAGCAATACTAGGGTGACAATAGTGAGGATATCAATTAATCAAGGAAGGATCAATGCAACAATTGGGTATAACTACTATCCTTACTAACATAGAGATTTTTACCGAAATTACACGCATGTATAATAGTTTTGCAACACAACATGCATAACAGTGAAAATATGGGATTAATATTGTCAAATGATGGTGCTTGCCTTGCTTGTTGAACTCTTGGACTTGCCCGGGGTCGATTTAGGAGATTTTCAGAATGTCGGTATCTAATCGGTAAAAGCCAAGCAACACAAATAAGGGCCAAATAAATTCAAACAGAGATAAAACTCAAATATTTTTTAAGATCATGAAATTCCTTAATTTTATAAAAAATGTAAATAAGTTTCACTCAATTTGGAGTTCAAATGCAAAAGTTATAAGCATTTGAAGTTGGTTCGGTTGGGGAAATACAGAAAAAGGGAAAACATTGTGCAGGGATTTTCTTATTAATTTCTATTTTATTTCTAAAGGAAAATCTGGATTTTTTTTGCGACATTAGACTCACAGGTTGGGTCAGGCGCACGGTGAAATGAGTTCACGGGCGAGTCTATGAGCTGGTGGGTCCCGCGTGTTAGTAACTCAGATTTTAAAACTGGTTTAAATTAAAATCTAATCAATGAAGCTTTGTGCACTTAGATGATCAACGTTTGACCACTCCGTGGCTACAGAAGGTCATGACTAAATTGTTGGGACTTAAGTACCGACTGGTACAATAAAGGGGTGGAAAACCGAGCGGCTGATGCTCTTTCCAGAGTTGATTTTCAGAGGGGTGGGGAACTGCTAGCTATGTCTACCTGTGTTCCAGCTTGGTTAGCTAACCTTGCGGCAGGATACAAAGAGAATGTTCAGACCACCCGATCACTAGCTGAGTTGAGTGTGGCAGTACTAAGCATCTGAAATTCACTCTCGGGGATGGCATCCTGCGTTATAATGGGCGCATTTGGATTGGCAGTACTAATACAACAGTGCAGCAACGATTCATTCAGTCAATGCATTCGTGTGCAATCGGTGGACATTCAGGATTTCAAGTTACTTATCATAAAATAAGAAAATTGTTTGCATGACCTGGAATGAAGAAGGACATTCAGTTGTTTGTGGGGGCTTGTGATGTTTGTAAACAAGCAAAAATCGAACATGTCAAATATCCAGGGCTCCTGCAACCTCTTCCAGTTCCTGAACAAGCATGACAAATGATATCTCTTGACTTCATGGAAGGTCTTCCAAGGTCTGCAACTTATAACGCTATCATGGTAGTGGTTGATAAGTTCTACAAATATGCACACTTTGTGTCATTGGCCCACCCTTTCACACCATTGCAAGTAGCTCAGGCTTTCATCAATAATATCTTTAAACTCCACAGTATGCCGCAGTCAATTATCTGAGATCGAGATCGGATAGTCACTAGCACTCTTTGGAGAGAATTATTTAGACTTGTGAACACTCAACTGAGGATGAGTTCGGCTTATCACCCGTAGACGGACGGACGGACAGACGGAATGCGTCAATCAATGTTTAGAAACTGCGTCCGAACATATGGTCTGATTGGCTGGTGTTGGCAGAATTATGGTATAATACCTCCTATAACACCACTCTGCGGAAGTCGCCTTTTGTGGTACTCTATGGCCACTGTTCGCGACACTTTGGGGTGACAGACTCTTCTTCGTGTGCTTCTGTTGATTTAGCCGTTTGGTCGCAAAACAGAGTATTGGTGACTAATTTGTTGCGAGAGCATCTTAATCGAGCCGATCAGCGCATGAAACCACAAGCAGATACCAAGCGATCAGAGCAGAAATTTCCTTCCTTTGGATTGGGTGTACTTGAAATTACAACCTTAAGTTCAATATTCGGTTTTTTTTTTCTGATTCTATTGAGGGCATGAAAGATGTAATAGCAGAACACACTATTCTGTACCCTTCCTCTAGTTCTTCTACTTCCCCATCCTGTTCTCTTCCCAGTCCCGATCTTCTCTCTGTAATTCCCCAAACTTTCGATGATAATCCAAGCCATATTTGAGAGGATTGTAACATTGGGGAGGATGCTATGGTCGGTGTGAGGAGAGTTATCAACTAAAATGGTACTGTTGCGAGACGAAATAACCAAAATAACTACCTCTCTTCATGAGCGAATTGACAAAAATAACACAACGGATGTACGGTAAGCGATGCGTGCTTCGTTCGCGCTTACACCGCACGGAATCACCGCTACAGTGCTCATCCGTGGGTCAATGCACGGAGTCGGCAAAAAAATTATGCTATAGTGTTCATCTACACAGTGAGCGTGCGGACTCGGTATAAACAGTGCATGCTGAAGCACATAAACAGTGACCGTCCGCATGGTGGCCGAGCGAACCGACATGAACAATGCATACTACAGTGCATAAATAGTATCATCCACTCGGTAGCGATCGGACTCATCATGAACATTCATGCTACAGTGAGTGGACAACGCTCGTCCCACATGGTAGGCACGCGGACTCGACAAAAAAACATTTTTCCGGGGTTTTGCAACTGCCGTGCGGACGAGCGTTATAGTGGCGATTCCGTGTGTTGGGAGTGTGGATGAGGGCACATGTCGCCTACCGACAAATCCGTGATGTCATTTTTGTCTTTTCCCTCAAAAGGAATTAGAATTGTTATTTCGACGTCAAATGAGCAGGAAAAAAAAAAAACACACACACACAAAAACTCATGTGCGGGTTCCATCTCACCTACATCCGGGCCTTCGAGGGCAGATCAGGCGGATGAGCTGGCGTGTCACACTGGTTCCACAGTACCCTCTGTTTTACCTTATATGTTGCCCTTTATATCATAATAAAAAACAGTAAACTACATTGGTCATGTGATAATAAAACAACCATCAAGTACAGAACCGCACGTGTTAGTGTAAAAATGCCTTAAAAATTTATAAAAACCATCAAAATTATCTCTGCAAATGGGAATGATATGGAGCACAATAACCTAGAGTAAGTGCAAAATTTCATGGCATGTATCAATTGAGAGAGAGAAAAGATTTTGGTGAATATATATAGCCTTTGTCTTTCCTTTCCCATTTTTATCTTTTTAACTAGCTTCACTGTGACCAGTATTTTTCTATTTTTTTTTCTCCTTTCATAGATCGATCTAGTCTCTTTGTTTCTCTTGAAATTATACACATGTATCGGATTATTTTCACGTGAACTCCGTGAAGTTTAATTTCGATGGTTTTGTAATATCAACACACACAGTGTCACTCTTGTCCTCCGAGGCTGCTCCTGCAGCTACGGAGCGCGGCGGCAGGGCAGAGCAGGTGAGGCGCAGAGCCGGCTTCGGGCCCTCGCGCTGGCCCGGCTCGGCGGAGAAGGAGCCGCGTTCCCCAGAACGGCGAGGCGGCGGACGGCCGTCAACATCGGCATCCGGTAAATCCTTTACCTCAGATGAAACGCCGTAGTTGCTGCGCTCGTTGGATCTGAATCCTGTTGTAAATATTGATAATATTTTAATTTTATATATTATTATGAGATAAAAATCAAGTACAACTAGAGTCGTATAAAGCAAAAATAACAACACATAACTCATTGTATTTCTAAACATACGCAATAATAAGATTATAATAGAATAGTTCGGTGACACAACCAACTCACAGTCGGGTCACAATAAAAATCAACGTAGACTCGAAACAGTGCAGAACGTAGATGAAGCAGCGCGGCACAGCGGTTGCGCAGATGCGCTGTCGAAACCTTATTGCTGCCTCGTGCATGTAAACTCTGCGACAATAGTTCGGAGATACCCGCTCATCGTCTTTGCTGGTGCACACCAAAGAGAATGAACAGTTTGATTTGACAGCACAACTCTCGAGCACAGTAGAACAGAGAGGAAGAAGAAGAAAATAAAAGTGTATCCAATCGTATCAGGTCTGGATGTCTCTAGATCTTTTTTAAGGTCGAGACAATTACTCTCTAATAATTGCATAACAAATCACATAATAAACTACTGGTAATTGCTAATTCAAAACCAATTATTGGTAATTAAGCAGTGTCTATCATATCCTAATTACACATTGGTCTACTATTTCGACCAAGGTATTTTGATCATATTGGTCTATGGATCCGACCACTATTTTCGATCACTTTATTTCGACCACACTGGTATATGGCTTCGGCCACTTTATTTCGACCATTGTGTTTCGACCACGGTATTTTGACCACACTAGTCTATGGCTCCGACCAAATTATTTCGACCACATTATTTCAACCACGATGTTTCAACCATTTTATTTTGACTAGTATAAAATGAGAGGGAGAAATGCACGGTTAGCAAAAGAAAGGTGGACTATATTCACGATCACAAGTTACATGATTGCCACACGAATTTACGCGCGCGCATGCATACGTGCGTGTGTGTGAGTTTTGTTGTAGTCCTCATGTCACTCCATGTCATGTGTTACATGTTTCAAGGAGTGACAAGGACCTCACTTTATAAATTGCTCTCCCACTGTGTGACATCCCGTTTTCGGACAGCGATTAGTGCCTCCGTTTTGTTTTCGGTTTTCGTCCGTTTGCCGTTTTGTCGTTTAAATTCGAAAACTCCGAGCTTCCCTTAAACTCGGGTTTGTGTTTCAAAATCCACCTTCAATTCCGAATTCAAAATTCAAATCAAAATTCACCCTTTTCAGATTTTGGAACCCCTCTCAAAATCTTACCCCTTATTTTTGGGCCAACCTTTTTAATTTCGGCCCACTCATTTTTCCCCTCCCCATCTCCTTTTTCTCTCTCCCGGGCCGAATCCATTACCTTGGCCCAGCCTTTTCCTCATTTTCTATTTCCCGGCCCAACTCCTCCCGGGCGATTTTATCTCACCGGCCTGGCCTTTTCCCCTCCTTTTCTTTTTTCAATGGCCCGGCCCGACTCGCCCAGACGCGCCGACACTCCCATCTCTCTCTCTCATCACCGCCTCTCCCCTCTCCCTTATCCCGTCCTCGCCTGCGTCACTTCTTCCCCGGCTCTCTCTCGGCCGCTTCCTCTTCGCCCCTTTTTCTCCACGCGAGTGCGCCTCTCCACCGGCCTCGTCTTGTCCCGATCTCCTGTCCTCAGCTCCGCCTGGCCCCCATCTTCTCCGCCCGGCCCGGCCTCGCCGTTTCCCCCCGGCCCTCTCGCGCTCGGCCCATCTTCTCCCAGATGCGCTGCCCCCACCTTTGCAGTGCCGCCCCCACTCCCCACCTTCCCCGGTCAGCGTCGCCTCCACCCGCTTCTCAATAGGATTTTTTTGCTAAACAATATCAAATCTCGATTTCCCCGGCCAGTATACCTTAGGAAGTGTGTCATTAACCGGAGGCATCGGAGGGTTACGGGCTGGTCGAGTCAATGTGGGTAAAGTAGTACTCCCTTGCAGGGTGTAAATCTATTCGAATAGCCATGTCCACGGTTACGGACGACCGCTTGAATTTGGGAGTCATTATTGTTAGACTTAAAATTAAATTTGATATGGTTACAACTTGGTTTTCGACATGAACGGGTTTTTATGCATGTTAGTTTATCAAAGCGGGCTGCCACTTTGGTATTTGTTTGATCTATTTGTTTATCATGTTTTACTTTTCCTTTAAATCTGTTTTCTAAATGGCAATTGAAAAACTAGCATGTCTAGGATAAAAATTGTTGTGTTTTCTGCAAAACTAAGCCACTAATGCTGTAACACCCTGACTATAAGGAAGTCAAGATGTCACCTACAACCACTACTCTTCAATTGAATAACATCAAAACGCATGATAAGGTGAAGCAAGTATTAAGATTATACGGAAACAAGTATTCATCATCAAGTTTAATCACCGGAATGGAAGTAAACAATTCAGAAAGATATGGTAAACAAGGCCATGATGGCTTATTACAATGCAACACAAATCATAATTAAAGACAGTAAAAGTCCTCAAATTGTTTGATTTATGGTAGTGAGTGCATCGTGATGAACTACCCTCCACATGATCATTCTTCCTTGTCATTTACCTAAATAAGACAATAAAGCAAGAATGAGCCAAAGACTCAGCAAGCAACTGTATGTAACAATCAAACCTACTATGAGCAATGTATCACAATCATAATTTGAACATTTACTGGAAACGAATTTATGAATGGATGAAGTGGAATGGTGCATTGAAGGAAATGGACATATTAAAGATATACGCAGATAGCGAGTGAATCACCCGTCTTGTTCACTTAAAGTAATCGTATGAAGAACGTTTCATACGATCGTCAACGTGGCCCACATTGAATGGTGGACTCACGTAACGTGGCCCACATTGGAATGGTGGACTCACGTACCCATCCTGGAATTGATGGGATTTTCAAGTGCCCATACTGGAATTGATGGGTCTTACAAAAGTAATGTATGCATGTCATGATGTGATCCCATGTCAATATTGAATAGTACTCATAAATGAAAAGAAACACATGGCATTCATCTACAAATACGAACAACTATAATCATTCATTCACACATCATACATTGCATCAATAATAGAATACAAATTACTTGCCTGCCGCGCTGCAACGGGTTGGGAGGTAATTGAGATACCCCTCCACTCACCGCTTCACCGCCTACAATATAAAATAATCGAAATGAGGGCAAACGAATATGGCAATGTTACATGCGTCCTCCCTCATTCTCTACCCAAACTAACCAAACAAAAGTTCAATTTGATCAATTTACCCAACATTCCAAATATCCCTAATCTGGCAGTTTTACTAGAAAATTCACCAATAAAAAACCGTAAGTCCAAAAGACCTGAAACCAGTGCTCAAATTTTCTTAACTTAACTGGCTACAAAACTCTAGTTGATGGTAAACTCTAATTCGGCCAAAACAGAGGTCTAACCATCCAATGAAAAACTATAACTGCAGTCTGTCCAGAATTCAGAACATCCCTAAAGAAAAAGCTCTAACTTTTAAACCACTGATCCAAATGAAGTGATCTTTATCATCCTGGAAACATGGTGAAATTATCTTCATAAACCTAGTTGGGTGGCCGACCTTATTCTGTCTCTAACTAGATCAAAACCTAGGTGCAACCGACTAAACCCAGAATTTCTGACAGACAGAGCAGTACGTGGTAAAACAGTCATAACTTTTAAACTACTGGGTGAAAATTCGTGATCCAGGTGCCAAAAGAAAGCTAATTAAATAAGGAACAAAACTCCAGAAGGCGAAGACATTCAATTCTGCCTCTAAGACACCCAAAACCGAGTTACAACATTCTGTACCGAATCAATCTACTAACAGAGATTAAACGATACTACCAAAATCATTGAATCGACAACTCTAACGCAATCAAACAGCGATGGGGTCTCTCGTTACCCTTGTATAACCGAAGAATGACGAGGATCAACTTCCCGAAGGCTTCTCCTCTCCTTCTTTGGCCGGCCCCAACTCCACGAACCCGAGTGGAGTGCAAACGCCCGGCGGAGGAAGAACCGAAGGTGTACGTGTGGAAGACCGGGTGTGCAACTCCGGGGGATCACCAATGGCAGCCACCAATGGAGGAGGAGGCGGCCAAGGGGGAGAGGAGGAGGCGGCCAAGGGGGAGAGTGTCGGACCCCCGGGGATTACACAACCCCGAGGCCCTCTGTGCATACCAAGCTAGTCCCATGATCAGTAGCTAGCTCGCACAGTTGCAACAATGATGTAATCATAACCATTCAACAACGAACTAATGAAGCAGACAAAGTAATATTAATTAAAACAGCAAAGACCTCATGGTCAAGGTTCTTACAAAAGTCGCCACACAGGGCTTAGCAACAACAGAGTATCTGGCAGCGGAAATCTCAAAATACGTGGAGCCCAATCGACATGCCCACAGACAATCGAGTGGAGGACGTGACCTAGTTCGCGAAGTCTTCAAAGTAGCCTTCCTCATAGTACTCAATATTTCCTGATCCTTCTGCTGGGACTGATCAACAAAGGGCATAAAGCCGTGAGTACATAAAGTACTCAGCAAGTCGTAGAGAAATGTATGCACATAGTATTCATGCCAGGCTTAAACAAAGATGGCTTTATGATTAATTTTGCAGAAAGCAAGCTTAACAGTAAATACAATAATTAGATTGCAAAGCAGGATTTTAAAAGAATAATACATAGGTAACCAGTTCTTTTGAATCAAACAGTGAACATCCCGTTCACTTCCCAACCATTCCAACCAAACGTTTCTATCGAACCAAACCACATTTTTGAAAATACTACCCCTTGCGCGAAATCACTGTGCATGTCCGTGAATCGGGACACGGCTATTCGAATAGGTTTTTAACACTCTGCAGAGGTTGTACAGCTTTACCCACAAGAGATAAATCACTTGTAATGTCCGTCTGACACACTTCCGAGGGTGTGCGACTAAGTGATTACCACAAGGCCTTTACAAAGTTCCATTTTACCTCGGTTCTGCCCGCTAAGGTTTCGCCATCACAGCCCCCTCTTGCGCCAATAAACAGCCACAACAGAACCGACTCAAAACTTTCCTAATTAATTGGCCAGGTCCGTCCCATACCGGACTTGTGGTTGCACGAGGTGACCCAGATCAATGACTTGCAAAGTTAAGTCCTTAGTTGGCTGCTCAGACAAGTCTACCACAACCCAATGTGCATTACGCACCCACTCTAGCTCCCTACCTCAAGCCCGAGCATAAATCATTTTTGTTCATTCCCGACCAAATGGCAATCCCTGCCATGGCACAACATCTTTTAATAAAAGTGGCCTCACACCACTGTTCCATAGTTCCATTAGTCAAATTTCATTAATCATTGAACATGTGATCGAAAGTACCGCGGGTAACTAGAGCATGTCTAAGCAATAATACGCTCTCAAGTTGGTATACAATTATGTCCAACTAGTATTAACCATCCTAAGGTGTCCAAGGATATATGCCATTCAAGGAGACATTTCATTTTCAATTCATCAAGGAGGCATAATGGCAATTTGGTAATTATCTACTCCCAAAACCATTTTTAATAAAACTACCCATGCATGATAATTTAATACAATATACATTTGTAAAATGGATTCAACATGGTCAAAGGCCTACGACTTGCCTTCGTTGACGAGGAGCGGGTCTTTGGTCGTCGGGTCGAAGAATTCTTCCAAGACTCTGGAATCTACACGCGCGAAAAGAGCCAAATAAATACAATAAATCCAATAAAATCTAAAAATTACCAAATTAGTAGCGAACAAAAGGGGCTAAATTTAGATGAATTTAGAGCCAAGAATCGATGGAATCGGATTTCAAATGAACGAGAACGAATGCCTGGAAGTTTTATTCACATAAAATATAGAAATCCTCAGACATGAATAGTGCAGACTGAGTTAAAAATGATGTCGTCGGCGAGGGAAAGGGAGGGGTGGCCGGCGAACTAGCAAAATGGAATCCCGGGAGCGAGGCGGACCCAATGGTGGTGGTCGCGTCGCCGACGGAGGTCCGATGTGGCGGCGGCGCGCAAAACAATGCATAGGGAATAGTGACGCCGATGACCCGATGATGTTTTGGAGTAAAGAAAGGTAGCACAACATAGAGCATCGCGAGACGAAGCTAACGGCAGTGACGATATCACCGGGGGATCAAAGACGACGCCGGAAACGACGACAGAAGGCGGTTCGGCCGCCGGCGGAACATTTTTAGTCGCGGCAAAAAGAGAGCGGCGAAACCCAGGGATTGGAAGAGGAGGCCGAGGAGCACGCGGCGACGCAGTCGGTGCGGAGAATGGGCGACCGGAGTGAGAGAACCGAGGGAGAGAACGTGCTGCACTAGTATGTGAGTTTGCATGTACGTATGCATGAGTCCCATGCATGCATTATCTATTGGACTTGCTGGAGCTACATCATGCATGGTCCACGGAATGCTCCAGGTTTTGGAGAGAGGGGGAGGAAGCAGCAAGAAAACTCGACAGTAGGGAGACGGGGAGGAGAGAGCAGTAGGGGAGCAAGGTCTGCAGTCTTGGCTTGGTTTGCACCGAGGGTAGCAGAAGTGGGGGCTTTACCGGGCAAGAGTGAAGAAGGGAGCAAGACCGCCGGCAAGAAGGGAATGGAGGTGGGGAGCTCTGGTCGGCCGGAGCCGCACGGCTAAGGGTCAGTGGAGACGCAGCAGCCAGGACCGCAGAAGAAGGGGCGACGGAGCCGGGCAGAGCGGGGCGCCGGTTGCAGCGCCGGCCGGGCCAGGAGCGGCTCCAGATACTGGGACGGCCAAGGGGAATGCTGCGCCATGGAGTTGAGCCAAAACCGGAGGAGGAGGCGCCATGGAAGCACCGAGGTCGGCCGCAGAAGTGGAGAAGAGGAGAGAGGAGGAGCTGGAGGAAGAAGCACTAGGAGGGAGGAGCATGAGGGGAAACCGGTCTGGCCGCCGCCTTTGTAGGAGATGAAGGAGAGAGGTGGCCGGAGCACTGGAGCTCACGGGAGGAACTTTGGCTCAGGCTTGCTCTGGTGGGGGAGGAAGAGAGATGGAAGGAGCTGCTATGCTTGCTGTTGGCGGAGCTTCGGCGGGGAGGGAGAGGTGCCGTCTTCTTGCTTTGGAGTGGAAGGGAGAAGGAGCAAAGACAAGGGAGAGCTCTGCAGAGGAGAAGGCAAGGGAGAGCAAGACTAGAGGGAGGAGCAACGCAGAGGGAAGATAGGAGCTGGGGGAGGAAGGGAGTCACGGGAGAGAAGACCCGGGCTCAAGACTGCAGCGACTGTGGCATGGGGCTCACGGCCGAGGCAAGAATGGATGGGACGGGAGGCAGGCAGGCACAAGGCTCAAGGCGGGAGAAGAAAATGCACGGAGGAAAGCACATTGAGAAGAAAACAGTAAAGGGGGAGCAGACAGAAAGGAAAAAAAGAAAGTCCGAAAAAAATCCAAAATTTCAAAATTTCAAGAAATTTTTAGAAAATACTTTGGAACGTGAATGGACCAAATAAAATAGTTTTGCATTTTTTTGAAAATTATTTTAGCCATTTAAAATATTTTTCCTTCTGAAATTCAATTTAAGCTTTAAATTAAACCGAGAAAATCCAAATGGTCATTTTTATTTTTAAAGCTTCAAAATAGACCACCAATTTAAATTAAATACTTTAAATTAAATTTTACAACAAATAAAATATTTTTTGGGTTGATAGAAAAGAAATAAAACAGACCAGGTTGCAAGAAACAACGCCGACAAGAATAAAATCCAAAAACACGGAAAATCCAATAAACTCATTTTGAATTTGAGTAAGGTTTGATTTAATCATTTAAAATGCTTTTGCTTTGGAAATTAAATTTTAAGCTCCACATTTAATCAAGGAAATGAAAATAGTTTATTTTGTTTTAAAAGCTTTAAAATAACTCAAACAAAAGCAAATTGAAAAGGAATAAAAGAACTCCACGTGAAAATAACCAAACGAAGGGAAAAACAAATACTAGATAAAATTAGAAAATCAAATCAGATAATTTTTATTTATTTAAGTTTGATTAATTCAAATTGAACTAGTTTTTTTTTAAGTCCCAATTAAGATTTTAGCAACAAAAACAAATGGTTATTTTTGAAATTGAAAATTTTTCAAAAACTCTCAAAAATTGGGATGTTACAGAGAGGAGGGAGGTAGGGGCGGCTAGGGTTTTGGGGGAGTGGCGCCTTTTGGCCGGCCCTACATGGGCCTACGCCCCTCTGGGCCACTCGGGCCGACCTACTACCAAAGTTGACGACAATAACAAATACCCATTGCTTGGAAAATCCGACGAAAGATGTTTCTTTTACTCCCTCCGACTTTTTTCTTTTTACCGCTTCGATTCCGGAAAGTTGTAAATCTCAATTTCGAATAAAATTTCCAGACAATTGAAACAATACAACCTAGCTGGATAAATGAGGTATTACAAATGCCATCCTTTGAATATGCTCTAGCATATATACTTTTAATATGTGTAAAACTTGTAAGTACATTTTTACTTAACCTGTTGTTGCTTTCAGGTGAGGATGACCTTACGCTTCATACGTTCGTTAGTACCGATTTTTGGCGACGCTAACAAATAGTGCTCTTTCAAGCTCCCAGTCGGTTGCATTGGGTTACGGGGCACACTTGCTGGACTTTTTGGTTTATTTATATTGCTTCCACTGCTACTTGATGTAATATTTTCAATTTGGCTATCGGCCATTTCGTAATAGTTGTAGACTTGAACTGCTATGTCTATATCACTTGATATATCATGTATGACTTGTGTATAACTGTGATTGACGTTGAATGAGTGTATGTGCGTGTTGGTTTCTGATCTTGGGAGCCAACACGAGACACATACCCGCTGTTTTGACATGCTATTTAATTCCTTTAAGTGTGTACTTGGATTATTGGAGAACCGGTCACCATGTAGAACTCGTAGAGGAGTAGTTTTACAGGGTCATCGTCGCTCTAACTTAGTCGAGTACTTTGACTTGAATGGAATTAAATTGGATTTCATTTCCTTGGTGCCTAGAGTTATTTCCGTAAGACCGGGAAGGCCCCGGTCTTACAGAAATAACTCGAGTGTCCTCATAGGTTGAGCAATAGCTCTTAATGAATTCGATACCTATATGGCATCGGGAATCATCCGACAGGATTCCCTAAAAAATTCACCTACTTTAGTATGATCGTGAGGTCGAAATCAAAGGAAGATAATGGTATACTTTCTTAAGTACTCATGAGCTAGATACAGAGACATGAACGTAACATCCCAACCCGAGAGGGAAAATGTGGATATCGTGAGGATATGTGCACGATCTCAGGATGACGAGTCAATTGGCAATGGCGTTGTTGGTTTGCAAAATCTCGCGCTGGTTTGCTCAAAAGGTCGCGCACCACAGCGGTCTCGATCGGTTGTGTCAGGCGGTCGATCGCCATGGAGGAGTCTGACCGGCCATGGTGGCCGGTCCGACCGCCATATTAAAAATTGATTTTTGGAGCTAAGTCAAAAATAGGTTGTGTAGGCAAGTGAGGGGAGTCACCTGGATATTGTCCCATCATTTTTGGAGCTCCCAGTCAAAAGTTCTATTGAGTTGAAAATTCCAGAAGGTTTCGGATTTTCACGTTGGAATTTTGGCTAAGTCTTTTTGACCGGTCTGACCGCCGTTGTGGGAGCGGTCCGACCGGCCTGAAATCGGTCGGACCGGCCTTGTGGGGCGGTCAGACCGGCATTGACTTGGAGTTTAGCCAAGTTTGCATTGATGTGATTTGATTGTGTTTATTATATGAACTTCGATGCTTTATTGTTGTATATTGCATTGCGGAGCTAACGTGGGTCAAGTTGTGAAGAACTTGTTCTCGGAAACGGTTTGTTTGTCTATTGCTGTGCAGGTGGCTTGCAGGTCAACGACGTCAACGGTGAGTGGATCGGGACTACGCTTGGAGAGCTGAGGTCCAGAACGATCATGGATACCGGGTGAGGTCGTGTGACTCAAGCATGGTGCAGGATGGGCAAGATGGATCGAACGGGTGGTTCGGTACAACTGGTTGGATCAGGCGGTGCGGATATCGGTGCGAGTCTCTGGGAGGTTCCGATGGGATTCGGACAAGAGAGGCTTGGCGACGCGATGAGAACCGCTGATCAACCTACACATGGTGAAGCAAGCGATTGCTTCAACAGATGTTGTGTGTGGGTCCCATGTGTAAGTGGTCCCAAAAGTGAAACCCTAGCCCTCTAGTATAAATAGAAAGGGGGGAGATGGAAAACCCTCTTAAGCATTCATTTGGCCCCTTCTTCCTTTTTCTAGGGTTTGGAGGAGAGGAGAGGAGAACTAGGGTTTGGAGAGATTGAGAGTGTGCTCTTTGTGTGAGCTCTTGTCCTCCTTTGTGGAGAGGCTTTGTAAGCATCTAGTGTGATGAAACAATCTTGTGATGCTTAATTGAAAGATCAATTGTTCCCTTTGTGTTCTTCTCTCTTTTAGATGATTTTGGTGCTTCCTTGATTCAAAGGTTTATGCTTGGTCTCTTGGCCTACTTTATCTTGCTTTGATGTGTGGGAATACTCCTAGAGACATCTAGATCATAAACCCCCCACAAGCAAGTCTTGAATCAAGATTTTCATATTTCTAGGGTTTGTGCACTTCTTTGTTAAATCCTTGAGAGATCGATTCTCAAGTGGATCTCAAGGATCGTCGCTGGAAATAGGTCTCTAATATCATTAGGGAGGTGTGCTCGAAATTTGGTCAAGTTTTATTGGTTGAATCAAAAGTTGGATCAAATTTCGTTTTGGATTTGGGTTGAGTTTTTCAGTTCTGGACTGAACCGGTCAGACCGGTGTTGCAACGGCGGTCCGACCGCCCGTGTTTTCAGACCGCTGTACTGCCGGGTCGAACCGCTGTCCACCGGTCCGACCGGTCGTTAGTTGCCGGTCAGACCGCTGGTTGACCGTCGGTCGACCGCCCGTGGTAGCTTGGCCGGACCGCTGTGCTCAGATCGCCCTTTGAGATTAAGTCTCCACTTTTGTGTCGTGTGGTCATCGGGTTATCGAATTCAAAGACAAGGCTTCCATCGCGGCGCTATCGATCTTCTTAGCTTTCATAGCTAAAGAAGTAAAGTTCGTGTTGAATTTGATTTAGGCGAGAAAGTTGAGAAAGCGCCTATTCACCCCCCTAGTCGCCTTTCCGGTCCTACAAGTGGTATCAGAGCCGGTTAGCTCTTCTCATAGATCTTAACCGGTCTTTGGAGCCATGGCGATCGACAAGTACTCAACCAAGCCACACATTTTGAGGAGTTGACTTTGCATCTTGGAAGGCTCGTATGCAAGCATATATCGAGGCTCAAGGGCACGCTATTTGCCTTAAGGTGAAAAACCGTTATGTCGTGCCAACCGATGACGATATGATCACTCCGATGTGGAGGCCAACAAAGAAGGCTCGAATTACTTGATCCAAGGCCTTAGTCGATCCGAGTTTGAGCGTGTTGCTCACTTGTGGTCCGCTCATGAGATCCGCGACACTTTGTGACTATCACGAAGGGTCCATCGCGATCAAGGAAGTGAGATGTAACCAGCTCAAAAGGTTTACTCTAAGATCGAGCAAACGCTCGGTGAGTCTTTGGATGAGTGTGGGAAGATTCTCTAAGATTCTTCATGATCTCCATATTTGTTGACTTGGTATTTTCGAGTCGAAAATGCACGCCGCCACGGGTGCTCTTGATGTGAAGGTCTGGGAATGAAGATCACTTCCATCAATGACAACATCACATGAGTGAGCTTACCATGGATAAGCTTTACTCGAGGTTGAAGACGCATGAGATTGATTTTATCTCGCGTCTCCCCAAGACAGAGTCGATAGCATTAGTGGTCGACAAATCCAAGGGTTGTTCTTCTGATTCTCTTGATTGTAGCTCATTTGGTTTTTCATTATCTGCTTTACATTCTTTAAGCGATGAGCAACTTGAGAAATTGCCCGAGAATGACTTAGCCCTCCTATCCACCAAATTCACAAGAGCGTACAACAAGGTGAGGAATAGGAGGAGAAGTGGACCTATCACGTGCTTCGAATGTGGTGAGCCAAACCACATTCGCTCCAGGTGCCCCAAGCTAAAGGGCAAGGAGGAGAAGGAGACACGAAGACATCCCCAGGAGAGAGATGCTAAACCCAAGAAGACAAACTATCGCAAGTTTGTCAGTCGGGTCCTTGCCGCTCTAGAGAATGTAAATCTGAGCGATGTGGACTCGGAAACGGAGGACGACGAGAGTGACACCCGTGGCAAGAAGAAGGCTCATGACTTCACAGGCATGTGCTTCATGGCCAATAACAGCCACGACAGCGACTCCTCCAACGATGAGGATCCCTTTAGTGATCCTGATGAGGTATGCCCTTCTATTGCTGACATGAAAAGAGCTTTGGTGCTTGCTGAACAGAAATTGTATAAGCAAGTAAAAATGATTAAGAAGCAGGACATTATGATTGATAATTTGAACCTAGAAGTTGTTAGGCTTAAATCTATTAATCCTGATGATATTTGTGATTCCTGCACCAGCTTGCTTAAAGATTTGACAAGCTTGAAATCTGCTCATTCCTCTGTTACTAATCAACTAAAAGATGCTCTTGATGAACTAGAATCTCTCAAGTCTAGTTCTGCTTGCTTAGATGCTATTTCTCTTGATGTGACTGCCATGGAAGCTATCCCTTTGACTTGCTCAAATTGTGCTTTGCTAGAATTAAAACTGGATAGCTCTTTAAAAGAATTGTAAAAATTTGATGCTAGTCACACATGCTCTCATTGTAAGAATAATAGGATTAAGATGCAAGAGATGACAGAAATGCTGATTTACTCTAGAGTTGCATCTTGTGAAAATTGTCCCAAGCTTACAATTGAGATTGAAGCCTTAAATAAGACTCTCGAAGAAAAGGCTAAAATTGAAAGATCCATGTCTTTTACTGCTTCCAAGAAAGTCATTGATTCTAACTCTTGTGTTTTGAATGCTGAAGTTGAAAACATGATTAATCAGATTCAAGAGGCATTTAGAGTCAAATTTAAGGAGCAGTTGAATAGGATTAAGGAATCCTATTGTGTGTCTTGTGAGGCCTTCAAAGTGGAAGTGGCCCTTCTTAAGAGTAAGCGTAATGAGGTAATCAAGTCTAGCAAGTGCACTAGATGTGAATGTTTAATTAAAGAGAATGATTACCTCAAGGTGACTCTTGAGAAGTTTTCAAGTGGGAAAAAGAAACTCAACATGATTCTTGATCAATCCAAAGTGAGCGTGAAAAATAGTGGTCTAGGTTTCAATCCCCTAGAGCATTCCAACAAAAACCCACCTAGGATTGCTAGAGTTGTGGAGAATGGTCTGCATTTGAGCTAGAACCTCCTAAGCCATCCGGTTGTTTTCAAATCATTGGTTTTGCTCAAACTCTTCTCGCAAGAAAGGTGCTTTCACTCATTCTGCATGCAGACCTCTCAAAAGGTCCAAGACCATTGCACCTTCTCGCAAGAAAGAAGGCCATCTTGTTGAGTTCTCGCTCCGGAGAGCAAAACTTGAGAGAAAATAGAGGATGAGCGTCCTGAAATCCATTAGAGGAGCCCCTTCTCCAGCTGTAGTCTCTAGAGCTAGGCAGCCTGTTTATCGCAACACATATAGACCTAGATTTGTAGAGAACTTTGTAGACTCTTTTGGTGGATCTAGGCAGCATGTTGGATTAGGACATCGTGAGGAGAGACACCGGGTAGCACCTAGACAGGGGGAGTATCGATCTTTTGGTAGATCGTTTCGGAGAGGTCTAGGTGGTTCTCATGTGCATCCTTATGATTTTATTTCTGATCATGTTTCTGCTATTTCTACTGCTGCTCCCAGACATCGTGCTTTTTCTGATTGTGCTTTTTAGGTCCGTCGTGCGAGGAAGGAGGACATATGGCTTGTGGACTCCGGGTGTTCTCGACATATGACCGGAGATTCTAGATGGTTCTCCTCCCTCACACGTGCATCCGGCAACGAATTGATTACCTTTGGGGATGCTTCTACCGGGACCGTGACTGCAAAGGGCACTGTGCGTCAACGACAAGTTCATGCTTAAAGACGTCGCTTTGGTAAGTAAGCTGAGGTATAATCTTCTATCTGCTTCTCAGCTGCTTGATGAGGGTCTAGAAGTGAGGTTTAAAAGTGGAGAGTGTAGTGTTCTAGATTCCCGGGTGAGCTTGTTTTTAAGATCTCCATTTGAGAAGATCTTTTGTGCTAATTTCAAGAGCTCTTCCATTTCCACCCTAGGTGTCTTGTAGCCTCCGATTCTCATGACCTTGTTTTGTGGCATCGTAGACTTGGGCATATAGGTTTTGATCATTTGTCTAGAGTCGGTTGCAAGGACTTGATTAGAGGTTTGCCTAGGTCAAGGTCATTAGAAATCTTGTGTGCTCACCTCTGTAGATATGGTAAGATGGTGTTTGCTTCCCACCCACCTCTTACTTTGGTAATGACTGATGGACTGGACTGACTTCTTCACTTAGATACGCTTGGTCCTTCTAGAGTTCAACAATTTGGTGGGAAATGGTATGTCTTTGGTGGTTGTGGATGATTACTCCGGTATTCATGGGTTTATTTTCTTGCTTCTAAGGACGAAGCATTTGGATTCTTTAGAGATTTGGTCCTTAGAATTCTTTGTTGATATACGGAGCTTTGAGAGCCATTAGGAGTGACAATGGGATGAATTCAAGAATTCTTCTTTTCTACCTTCAGACCGATAGGGAATTGAGCATCGTTTTCTTCTCCTAGAGTTCCCAAACAGAATGGTGTGGTAGAAAGGAAGAACAGAACCCTTGTAGAGATGACTCGGACCATGCTAGATGAGCATTCTACTCCTAGGAGATTTTAATGAGGCGATCTCGACTGCTTGTTATATCTCCAATAGGGTTTTCTTGAGATCTGTGGTTGGGAAGACCTCTTATGAACTTAGATTTGGTCATTCTCCCAAAGTCTCTCATTTCAAGATTTTTGGTTGCAAGTGCTTCATTCTTAAACATGGCAACCTTGATAAATTTGAGTCTAGATGCTTTGATGGCATATTTCTTGGATATCTGCTCATTCTCGTGGCTATCGTGTTTTTAATGTTGATACTAACAAAATTGTTGAGACTTACGAAGTCACTTTTGATGAGGCTAGTCCAGTACTAGACCCGATGCTTGTGTACAGTGTTCCTCGAAATTCAAGGAAGCATCTTCGTCGATGATGACTCGAGGATGAAGAACCAAACCATCCTCCAGCTACCTCTGAGAGGGGTGGAGAGCCTGCTACTACTACTTCAGTGTTAGCTGAGCAGCCTCCTCCTAACCCCACCGACGATCTGAGTGGCTCTGTTCCTACCTCCACAACTCATGGGGTAGAGGCCATACGCACCAGAGCACCTCTTCAGATTCGCGACAACATCCACTGAGCGGATGATTGGGGATCTTCAAGAGCGAGTCACTCGCCTGTGTTTATTTCTCCTGATTCTCATGCACATTCTGCTTTTGTCGCTTCTTTTGAACCCCGAGATATTACCCATGCTTTATCTGATACCTCTTGGGTCAATGCCATGCATGAAGAGCTTGAGAATTTTAAAAGAAACAAAGTCTGGACTTTAGTTGAGCGACCTTCTGATTCTCATGTTATTGGAACAAAATGGGTTTTTAAAATAAGCAAAGTGAGGATGGATTGGTTGTTCGCAATAAGGCTAGACTTGTAGCTCAAGGTTTTTCCTGTAGAGGGCTTAGACTTTGAAGAGACCTTTGCTCCAAAGAGCTAGATTGGAGGCCATTCGCATTCTTTTAGCATTTGCAACATCCAAGGGTTTCAAGCTTTTTCAAATGGATGTTAAAAGTGCTTTCTTGAATGGCTTCATAGAAGAAGAGGCCTTTGTCAAGCAACCTCCTGGTTTTGAAAATCAAAAATTCCCAAACCATGTTTTAAAACTCTCTAAAGCCCTCAGATGGATTGAAACAAGCTCCTAGAGCTTGGTATGACAGCTTAAGAGTTTCTTGCTTGAAAATAATTTCAAAATGGGAATGGTTGATAAAACCTTGTTCACTCTCGTGCATGGCGATGATTTCTTGTTGGTTCGATTTACGTGGATGATATTATTTTGGTGGTTCTTCTCATGCTTTGGTGTCCAGTTTTCAGATTCGATGAGCGTAAGTTTGAGATGAGCATGATGGGAGAGCCGACATTCTTCCTTGGCCTACAAATCAAGCAACCGAAAGAAGGCACCTTCGCTCACCGAGTAAGTATACAAAGGACCTTCTTGGCGCTTCAATATGGGAAGCGAGAGGCCAATGTCTACTCCCATTGCTACAACCACCGTCTTTGGACCTCGATGAGGATGGAGAGTCCGTGGACCGGAAGAGTACCGCAGATGATTGGCTCCTCCTCTATCTTACAACGTCGAGGCCGGACATACAATTCGCCGTATGTCCGTGGCGCCGCTTCGTGTTTCCTCGTGCTTCTCATCGTCAAGCGAGACGTCGATATTCGTGTACCTTCAAGATACGCTTGACTTTGGACTCGTATTCTTCTGCTTCTGCTCTCTCAATTCGAGCATTTTCGATCTCGACTTTGCGGGGTGTAGAGTGGATAGGAAGAGTACTTCCGGCACTTGTCATTTCTTGGGCACATCTCTTGTTTCTTGGTCTTCTAGAAAAGCAGTCTTGCATTTACCCATCCACCGAGGCCGAGTATGTAGTTACGCTTGATGGTCGCTCTCGTGTTCTCTGGATTTTATCCACGCTGCGAGACTATGGGTTATCCTTGAGAAGTGTTCCTCTTTTCTGTGACAACACTTCTGCAATTAATATTGCCAAAAACCCAGTGCAACATTCCAAGACTAAACACATTGATATTCGATTTCATTTTCTGAGAGACCATGTTGAGAAAGGTGATGTTGTGCTTCACTTTGTAGAGTCTGAGCAACAGCTTGCAGATATTTTCACTAAAGCTCTTGATTCTTCTCGCTTTTCTTTGCGTTATGGGAGAGTTAGGGTTATTAGTCCTATTGGGCTGTTTTGAGGGGGAAGTTGTTCTTTTTTGCATTCATTGTATCATAATGCATGTTTCAATTCATTTGTCTTGCATTGTATAATAAAATTAGTGGAGCTTTGATCATTATCCTTGTATGACTTGATTTCATATTCTATACCTTGTCATATCAAGTAATAGTCTGCTAGACTTCTTTTATGGCTCTTCTTGTTTAGCTTAGCTTTTGCCTTGCTAGCTTTATATCTGTGAGTAAATTCGAATCAAATCATGTCTTGTTGGATCTTGTGACTAGTTTTGCTCTAGTGATCCTCTTATGATTCTTGCCATGTCAAATAGGTTGAATTGAGTCTTGAACTTTTTTTGAGATGAAAAATGAGCTTTTATCTTCTTAAGTCAAGCAAATGAAAATGAGATTTTTCTGCGAAAAACCGATCTCACCAATCCTTTCTCATGAGACGGCTTGCCATTGCACTAGGCATGAACCCAGGGGGAGTTTTGGATGACCTAGATCATTCTTTTAAGCTTATCGCTTGAGATGGTCGCGGCAAGGCTTGAGATCTAGCACAGTGAAAAAAAAATTCTTTTTGGAAAATGCTCAAAAAGGCTAAGTGCTTGAGTTTTGCTTCAAAAAATGTACTCTTAATGCTCAAAATGCCTCAGTTCTTATTTTGAGTCTCTTTTTTACTTATAGACATGGCTTGACTCATTTGTAGTTGCTGTTTGTGAAACTATGATATTGAGCAACCTTTCATGGTTTTAATTCTGTTAATCTCAGACAACTGCTATCTTGGTTCTAGCTTTGCAGTACATAATTTGCCATGATTGAATATAGCGCCAACTCTTTTTATGGCTTGGTATAATACTTGTACTGTCTACATGTATAATGGTTATGGCTCCTTTTTACTAAAGTTCAAAAATAAAGTCATTCCTTCATGCTCTTTCTTTTCCCATGCATCTTGATGAATTCATTGTCAAAGGGGGAGAAAGACTGTGAAGAAAATGTTGTTTGGAGCTTTTGGTTTCATACTTAAGGTTTAATATAAAAGAACTTCATAAAATAAAAAAATTGAACCTTTTGAAAATTTGTGATCATAGTGAGTTAAGTCCTGTGGTTCTATTGCATTTTCCTGATTTCATTTACAATTGAAGAAGACTCACAATGATCAAAGGTCAAATAGAAAATTGTCTTTCATTTGGACCTAAGTGAGATTTTTAGCTACTTTCTGGAATTTGAATCCTCTTGTGCTTTCCTTGCCTTATCTCACTTGCTTATACTATTCTGAAGCCAGCTTGGTCGGTTCCTAGGCTTTTGCTTGCTTATGGATCAAGTTGTGCCTTTATGCGAAAACAGCAAAGTTTTTACTTTTCATTTCGAAAAACCACATTTTCTTGATAATTGCCAATGTGTTCATCAAGGGGGAGATTGTGGATATCGTGAGGATATGTGCACGATCTCAGGATGATGAGTCAATTGGCAATGGCGTTGTTGGTTTGCAAAATCTCGCGTTTTCGGGTTTGCTCCAAGGCTGTCAGACCACAGGCGGTCTGACCGGTTGTGTCGGGCGGTCAGACCGCCCGTGGAGGAGTTCGACCGGCCATGGTGGCCGGTCCGACCGCCATATTAAAAATTGGTTTTTGGAGCTAAGCCAAAAATAGGTTGTGTAGGCAAGTGAGGGGAGTCTCCTGGATGTGGTCCCATCATTTTTGGAGCTCCCAGTCAAAAGTTCTATTGAGTTGAAAATTCCAGAAGGTTTCGGATTTTCACGCTGGAATTTTGGCTAAGTCTTTTTGACCGGTCTGACCGCCGTTGTGGGAGCGGTCCGACCGGCCTGAAATCGGTCGGACCGGCCTTGTGGGGCGGTCAGACCGGCATTGACTTGGAGTTTAGCCAAGTTTGCATTGATGTGATTTGATTGTGTTTATTATATGAACTTCGATGCTTTATTGTTGTATATTGCATTGCGGAGCTAACGTGGGTCAAGTTGTGAAGAACTTGTTCCTAAACGGTTTGTTTGTCTATTGTCATGCGGTGGCTTGCGTGTCAACGACGTCAACGGTGAGTGGATCGACTACGCTTGGAGAGCCGAGGTCCGAACGATCATGGATACCGGGAGGTCGTGTGACTCAAGCATGGTGCGAGATGGGCAAGATGGATCGAACGGTGGTTCGGGCGGTGGTTGGATCGGTGGTGCGGATATCGGTGCGAGTCTCTGGGAGGTTCCGATGGGATTCGGACAAGAGAGGCTTGGCGACGCGATGAGAATCGCTGATCAACCTACACGTGGTGAAGCAGGCGATTGCTTCAACAGATGTTGTGTGTGGGTCCCATGTGTAAGTGGTCCCAAAAGTGAAACCCTAGCCTCTAGTATAAATAGAAAGGGGAGATGGAAAACCCTCTTAAGCATTCATTTGGCCCTTCTTCCTTTTCTAGGGTTTGGAGGAGAGGAGAGGAGAACTAGGGTTTGGAGAGATTGAGAGTGTGCTCTTTGTGTGAGCTCTTGTCCTCCTTTGTGGAGAGGCTTTGTAAGCATCTAGTGTGATGAAACAATCTTGTGATGCTTAATTGAAAGATCAATTGTTCCTTTGTGTTCTTCTCTTTGGATGATTTTGGTGCTTCCTTGATTCAAAGGTTTATGCTTGGTCTCTTGGCCTACTTTATCTTGCTTTGATGTGTGGAATACTCCTAGAGACATCTAGATCATCAACCCCACAAGCAAGTCTTGAATCAAGATTTTCATATTTCTAGGGTTTGTGCACTTCTTTGTTAAATCCTTGAGAGATCGATTCTGCAAGTGGATCGAAGGATCGTCGCTAGAAATAGGTCTCTAATATCATTAGGGAGGTGTGCTCGAAATTTGATCAAGTTTCATTGGTTGAATCAAAAGTTGGATCAAATTTCGTTTTGGATTTGGGTTGAGTTTTTCGATTCGATGAACCGGTCGATCGGTGTTGCAACGGCGGTCCGACCGCCGTGTTTTCAGATCATTGATCGCGGGTCGAACGCATCCACCGGTCCGACCGGTCGTTAGTTGCTTGGTCCGATCATTGGTTGACCGTCGGTCCGACCGCCGTGGTAGCCGGCCGATCATGGTTGACCGTCGGTCGATCACCGTGGTAGCCGGTCGGACCGCTTTGCTTCTAGATCTTCCATTTGAGATTAAGTCTCCACTTTTGTGTCGTGTGGTCATCGGGTTATCGAATTCAAGACAAGGCTTCCATCGCGGCGCTATCGATCTTCTTAACTTTCATAGCTAAAGAAGTAAAGTTCGTGTTGAATTTGATTTAGGCGAGAAAGTTGAGAAAGTGCTTATTCACCCCCCTAGTCGCCTTTCCGGTCCTACGGAAAATGGCAAGTCGCTCAATACAGAATGTAACTTGGGTGAAAACTCTCACCAAGGCATGGGATCAAGGCGAAGTCCTCCTCTGTCTGTGCAGAGTTGTAGTCCTTATTGCTAGGCTTTGGGCTGAAACCCACAAGGTACCCATAAATTGGTGGGGACTATTGGATTTGAGGGCTATTTAGTCATTTCTCATTTTGAGAAAAGAAAAATAAAAGAGATGGGGCCCACCTGTCATTGAGTTAAGGGGAGGGATAAGGTTGGAGACAAAAAGGGCTATTTAGACTTTGTCATTGCGAGGCACAGGGCTTCGGTGCCTTTGTTGGTGGCGGCGTGCGAAGCGAGACTCGGGCGCAAGGTGCGCCGGTCATTGGAGCGGCATCCCGGGGCCTCCTCCTCCCTTCCTCTCCTTCTTCAAGAGGGGCCTCCTCTCCTCTTCCGAGTCGACCTGAAAAAATCAGTGAGCTTTTCCCCTTTTCGAGTTTTTCTTCTTCTCCTTCGATTGGGATTCAGTTTTGGCCTTTGGAGCTGGTGCTTCGCCATGGTGGCTCGACGCCGTCGGTGGTGAGGTCTGTACTCTCGGTCTTGCACATCCCGCTGGTTCCCCTTCTTGCGCTCTACCATCTGTTGGTTGGTCGGTGTGGAACTTGGCACTTGCACAACTTGGAAGATTGGTCCAGTCGGCTCTGGTTGATCTTGATCTGGAATAAGCATTCGGTTTTTCTGGTGTTTGGTGCTCCTTGGTGCATCTCGTTGGTGATTCTTGTGCGACATTATTCTCGGTACCTCGACTTCACGTTTAGTGCGTCCCGAATTGTGAAGATCAACATTGTATCTCCGACGACCACAGCCTCTCACCGCGGCACAGTGGGGCGATTGGTTTTCTGAGTTAGCGCATTCGCGTGCCTTGCCTGGTTACTTCTCGGTGGCTTTGAGTGCCATCCGCTCAGTGAGTTGGCATTTTCAGTTTGATCGCTTTACTTTGCAAAGTGTGTCGTGCTAGTATATTTCATATTATACTGTCTTTATGCATATCTAGCACAGGGTGACTTTGCATGGTAGCTTTTGTGGGATTGTGAATTGCTCGATGAAGATTTTGTTCCTAGTGAGATTAGATTTACAATTGATATTATAAATCAGACTTGAGCTTGTTAATTGTGTACCGTTGTCAAGTTGTTAAGTGTTGTTATTGCGACTTGTGAGATAATTTGACTTATGTTTTTGTCATCTTAGTAAGGCATTTAGTTCAGCTTAGGGTCTGATTTATTTCTTAAAAATTATCTTATCTAATTAGTGAAAAGACTAGACAAAAGTGGAGAGAAGGCCAAGAATTATTTCTTGGGCGGCTCTCGAATATTATCATGTTTAATTGACATGAGAAGTTTACATGCTAAACTCATTGGTTGTATGATATTTCTGCCATTTAAATGATGCTGGAAATATACTTTTATATTCATAATTGTTGCTGAAATTATTTATGAATATTTGCTAAAACTGCTAATTCAGAAAACCAATAATAGAAGAAATGGCTTCCTTTTATTTTATTTCCTCCTGCTTTATCAATATTACAACAAAAAAATTACCGAATAATACAAATACTTATTTAGATGCATAGGATTTTTTCCCACCAATATAATAATCAAGCCCAAGTAGAGTAGATTGGATGCGTCTCCGTCCATGCTTATTAGCGGTGGCGTAGCTGACACCTCAGTTGGCGAATAATATCAACAACGGCCGTGTACTGCAGCACCGGCCATTGTCTAGACGGGGATAGGGTCGACAAATAGGCGTTTAATTACCCCTTCAAGGCTGTTGCTGAATGTAAATGCATCCTTGTTATCATCATACATGAACGGCATGCTGATCGTTATGTTGGCAACTCGCTGCACCGCTGGAAGTAGCTCAGTACGGAGCTCAAAGCGTGCCTGATTTGTAGTTTTCCATGCACCTTCAATCAGAGAACCTATCTCGGCAGAGGCGACCTCACCTGAGACGCTGTGCTCACTAATGTAACATTCGACGGAGCTGGCCACATCGTTTTTGTTCTTTCCACGCTGTGAACAACACGTACTTAATTAGTAAGGTGCATCATATAGTACGTACGTACGTAATGGAAGGAACAAACTGTTAAATGTAATTTATACATACCTTAAATGAAGCAAGGTCGTTCATGAAACGTGTCACCTCTGCACAAGCCTTGACAGCATCTGTGCACCCGATTGCCCATTCAAGTGCCCCCTTGGTTGCGACATCACCCATACCAACTAGTAACCCAACACATACAAATGGTGCTCCCGAGCACATGATGGATATGCTCACTTGATCTTTAAATCTTGGCTTATAATTACCATGGAACCACTCGGCTTCTTGGAGATAGTTACTTGATAATATTTGATACTGCAAACGAGAAAGTAAAATGTAAGTTTGGGTGAAAGGATATATATGGATATGAATGTAGACAATTAATCTTTGATACATTAATCATTTCAGTATTACAATATGGAAGCAGATATGCTACTCTACTGGGTAGATATCCTAGGAAGGCGGCAATGTCAATAGTGAATTCCTTAGGGTAAAATTTGTACCTCATATTGAGATATATAGTTATATATCCAAGCAGTGTTAAATTTATGTGGGGAGGCATATCTAGTATAAAGTTTTGTAAGTCGGATATCAACTCAATGTTAAAAAGTCCTGAATTCATAGAGATATATAGCTCTTGATGCAATCACCACTGCATAAAATTTCTGTTAAATCGTAAAGAAAAGAAAATGGAAAACGAGGAAAGCAAAATGGTACTATCCGCAAGGAAATGACACTAGCCATGATTGTGCTTCATCTTTGACATGTGAAGACACGTGTCCTAGAGCACTGATAATACAGATAAGCAAGAAAAGAAAAACAGTCATCTTGTGATAGTGAGATGATAGTGTTGTACCGCTTTTCTACTAAAAGAAACACGGTACTTCTCATCCGGTTTCAACTCGTTCTCAAACTCTTTAAAGGTGCTTATCAGCTTGAGGTAGAATTTCTTCAGGTACTCTGGTAGAAGAGAAGTAGCACTCTCCTCCCATCTGCATACAAATTAATTAGTTACACCATTGAATGCAATTATATATGAATTCATGCATTGGTCTCTCAAATTAAGGAGATTAAGCAGGACAAGTCCAACCTTTGTATAGCTTCGTTTAATCTTTGACACTCCTCCAAAGTAGCGCGGACGTCATAGGTGTCATCTGTCATTATTATTATTGTGATAATCTTGGCAAGGATCATCCTTGCACGCGTGTACTCTTGCTCATAGTATGCCGTATAGGACCATAAGTAGCACTCAACCACACGATCCCGTGAGTAGGTTAGTCCCACTTCTCTATAAAGATCTTTCCACCATCTGAAATTAACTTTGTTGTTAGTGTTGTGTAAAAGAAATTATAGCTAGGTTCATTTTATGAGAAGTATGAGCTGAAATGATGTCTTAAAAGTTTTTAGACGAAAATAGTAGCAGATGAACAAAACTTGCATCAGAACTTACAAGTAGTAAATTATAGGTATGTGTAGCTAGCATATTTAAGTTCTGCTTGGGAGAGTTTAGCTTCTCCAATCAATTTGCATAATTGAGCTTATCCAAGAAATCACTCTAATACAGTCTCTTTCAGGTTTAAGCATAAGGCGTTTATTTAAATCGTAAGATCATGATATATATTCTTATTTCTTTAAAAGACTGGTTGTGAGACTACGAGGATGCCATAGGTGAAGATGCCTTGAAATACATTGTGCCCACATTTTTGACTAATTTAATGGTTGAACCTAGATACGGTAGAAGTTTTGTACTTGGATGTTTCAGTTGTGAATGTTGAAGGCTCCTGTGGGTGGATTAGGATTTAGGACCCTAATATCACGGAATTCAACTTTTCATCTCTTCTTTTAATGCAGATATAGAATTATAGATCGTACCTAGAAAGAGCCTTGAGCTCCTTCAAGTGGAGACGTTGCAAAAGGTCAAAATCCAGCTTGGCGAGCTCCAGAATGGAGGAGTTATGCATCGGCTCTTCTTTGTACTCTGACATATAATGTAGCGCCTCTACTCTCTTTAAGGTCCTTGGCAGTGGTAGGTGAAGGGCACGCTTGACTTGCTCAGCCAATGGGTACACAAGGTTACTTTTCATCGATCGAAGATGCTGCCTTGCAAACAAGATACTTTCTTCAAGTGCTGTCTCCCCATGAGTAAAGAGGTATGCCGCGTTGTATAAGCTTAGTAATCCCCTTGGGTCATTAGTTATGTCAACATTGAAGCCCCCATCTTCATCTTTAAATTTGTTGAATTCATCTGCATGCAACAGATACATGATACATCTTATGACCATGTTAGTATTCGGTGATCCTGTCCATGCATTGGCTGCGTATGTTTTTGTAGTTTTTGAAGAGAGTAGTAAGTAACACATGGATATTCCAGGCAAGATTGCTTTGTGTGCCATGCTGTGAATTGCGATGTCTGTTTCAGCACTAGTTAGCAGGTGCCTGATGTACTAGTAGATTAAGGAACTTCTACAGATAATACCAAATGTACTATTTTGGGAGGTTTGGTTTTTAGTATATACCTGGAGATACCCAAAACCCATGCTGCCTCAGTAGGCGGAATCGAAGTGCGACATCATGGAGGCTAGAGCTATTGAATTCACCACCATGGATGCTACTTAACGTGGAGGCAATTTGTTCATCGAAATGATGATCTATACTTAGATGTTGGAGCGTGTCCACAAGGTTTATTTGCTCAACTGTAGTATTGCAAGCCTCAAACAACCCAATTACTTCCTCCTTCAGTTGATTGACCCTCTCTGTCATCCACTCTTCTGACCTCTACATGCACACAAAAATCTAAGTTATGCAGAGTTAACTAAAAAAATAGTGTGTGATGACATGTATTTGACCACATGGTAGGTACAGGGGAGAAACAAAACATTAGTAGTGTTGGTATGCACATGGATCTCGATTAAATGCGGCAGTCATTTACTTTTTTACAAATCTTGGTAACTATATATTCTGAAAACAGGCAATATAACATGCCATGTTTAAACATATCTTGGAACTGCAAAGGAAAACAAAAAAAAACTGGTATGATAGTCCCAATTTACTCCTAACATCAAACAGATTTCTGATAGTGTCGTTACTGCTATTTATAAAGGAGGCTAATCATAGTGCTAGCACCAACATGACCTTTTATAACGGTAAGTACTCCAGTTACAAAGTAAGAGATGATTTAGCCATGTTCACAGAGATTAAGAAATGTCATAATACTACTATTACACTATATTAAAATTGTGAAGTGTCTCATTAGGAGGGAAGGAGGGAGGGCGTCATGTCCTGATTTTTCAGCTGTTTTGGAGCAAAATTAAGAGATAATTATCATGCGTTTTCCATGTGTACTAATCTCAATTTTGGGTGCATTATAACTATTATTGCCACATAAAACAGAAAGAAGACATGCACAAATTGGAATGTAATATTGCTGTGTGTGTGTGTGTATATATATATATATATATATATAGGCATGCCTGTAATGGTTCTGGACTGTAGTTCATGAAGAAGTCACCCCATACTGTAGGGTGGAAGTGAGATGCCATTTCTGGAGCAGTAGCATTGCAGGACGCCATGTGATGTGTATGTATCTATCCACTACTTGATCTCAAGTTCTCAGCATATACTGGTGATGTATGCTTGAAGAAAATGGCAGCGGGGGATGGCCTTATATAGGCAGCACGGCTGCACGGGGAATTAATCCAGAGTTAACTTGTGGCTCCTCACTACTTTTGAGTGGATAAGGACTGCTGACTGTTGAGTGCAAACAATTCCTAGAGATAATTCATAGTTTGGCTTATTCAGGAATTGGAAGACCGCCTGGTCAGATGGATCCCAAAGCTTTTGTGCTGCAGAAATTTAACAGGGTTGGTCGTGAACGGGTAAATATCTCTATTGCTGATACTCTGCAGTTCTAGTTTCGCGCTATGCTACTTTTTATTATGTTATTTGAAATGTGCTGTAGTTCTTAATGAATGATTAGTAAATTGTGTGCTCATATTATCCATTCAAACATATGTGCAATGTTTTACATACATATTAAATTTTTCAAAATTACTGACATATACCGCCAAAATGCAAAATCTATACCACTACATGCCTCAGGACCAGCGTACAGATTTTCCCCATAATGTTAACAAAGTTAGTATTGCTATTAACTGAAGAACATAATTATCATTTACACATTTAGATTAACCCTACCGCAGCTAGCCAATCAACACAAGCTCTTGCACCCTCCTCGCGTAACTCAAAAGAGGACGCCTGAAGGCCTGAATGAAACGGAAGAACTGGAAAACAAAGATCAGTTAGCTTACCGGGAACGGAAGTACGGGCAGGATCGATCCGGCAGCCATTGGCGACTCCAAACTGACAATGACCAGTTTTTTTTTTTTTTTTCAGCTCCAACAAAGATCAGTTAGCTTACCGGGAACGGAAGTATGGGCAGGAACTCTCGGCGTGGTTACTAGTCCAATTTGCCGCTAGGAGCTAACTAGTAGAGTAGCACTGCTACTCTTCAGCAGGCTCGAGCGACGTCTAGTACTAGGCTGCTAGCACAGCAAATTGGACCTGGCCATGGATTGAACCTCGTGGTGAGATGGCGTGTGAACGCCTTTATCTTCTCCCATATGGTATAACATGGCTCGTCTCCTTCCGTGTCTTTTTGGATATTGTCCTACCATCTTCAAACTTACCAGCAAAGGTTCTTTTCGTAATTATCAACTTCATGATAAAAGAGAAAATACGATCCTCGAATAATTGCTTCATTGCTTCCTCCCAGATGACGTAATCTTCTGAAGTGGCTCTTGTTGCTAGCTTCGGTTTTATCGGTGGTAACGTCTCTAAGAACTTTGCATTGGTTAAGGCACCCGGCACAAATCCACCGTGAGCAACCATCGCTCTTATACGAGCTGACGTGAATCGAACCTCGTGGTGAGATCGATCACCGTAAAGTGGCTTAATCTTTCATGGTGAACAAACAGCGGTAGATAAATAACTCCTGATTTACTAGATGCAAAACAAGAACGGGGATAACTAGTGCTAATTGTTACGAGGATTGTATGTATATTGATGAGGCCCAGTAGGCAATATACATACAAGGGGTGTATGCTATATACATATAAGGAAATACAAAAGAGTTCTTATTCTAACACTCCCTCTCCAATGCAAGGCGTATGCAATAGCATTGCATTTGAAAGGTTGAAACCAAAATATAATAAATCCAAAGTCTGAGTCTTGGTAATGTCGTCGTAATGTGTAGCGCTTGAAAAATATGTCAAGTATCAAAAGATCTCCTCTCATCCGGGTCGTATGACAACACATAAAGCACAAGGTGCAGGGGCTGAGAAAGTAGAGGCAAGCGGGAGCAATGTCGATCGCAACAACACGAAGAAGAAGATGATGGAACCGATATGAATAGAGAAAACTATCAAATCAAGCCGAAACGGGATAGATAGAAGCATGGAGGAGCAGATCGAAACCCAAGACGACGGCGACGCATTGCACAAGATGTGCAACAGAGGCGTAGTGTGGAAAACGCGCGGCGGCCTTAGAAGCTCAAGGCGGGGGCTAAGAGAGAAGCGGCAGCATTATAACAACTTCTATGATCTGCAGCGGCTCGAAGAGAAGAGCGGCGGCGGCTATGCAAAAGGGAATTCATATGCTTCTATAATTGACAATAAATTTATGGACTCATAAGGTTTAGACGAACTCATAGATAGAGTGATACGGACTTCGATAGACACAACGGAAGAAAAAAAAGGACTTAAAGGGTAGCTAGAGTAGCACTCTTAAACAGCGGAAGAAGCAACAAGAAGCTGGAGTTGGAGAAGCCAAAAGAAACTGCGGCTTGCGCCTACAGGAGGAGCAATCTCCACTCCCGGGGACGGCCTCATCCTAGTTACTAGCAAGTAGCAGCAAGTCCATATTCCTTCCGGGACGAGTTCCCCTGCATGTCTCCGCCACCCCCAATTGCCCCACGCCACCGCCATGGCCACCCCCTTCGCCGTCGCCTCGTCGCCCACGCCAAAGCAGCCTTCGCCGCGCAAGGCGGTGCATGAGGTAGTGAAGGGGCGGGTGGAGGGGATGGACTTCTGTGACTGGACGGCAGAGACGGCAAAGTCGCTCGGCCTCGCCGGCTGGATCTACAACCACCACGACGGGATCGTGGAGGCCCTCCTCTCCGGAGACCCCGCCCAGGTCGACAAGATGTCGCGCGATATTGGATGGTGGCGTACGCGGCGTGGGCGAGGAAGGTGCCGCCGAGGACGCCAACCACGTAGCCGATCCCCATGGGGAGGCGAGGCGGATTGCTTCTCCGGTCTACTCCTTGTGTTTCTGCTTCCACTGTGGCTGATCCCTCGATCCTGAATTCGCTTCACTTGAATCGATTCGATGGGGATGAGGATAGACGAGGAGGGGAACAGGTGGTCGATCTTGTTTATGAGCTACTTCAGCTTCACCGGCTCCAGCTCCTCCCATCTTAGGCTCCGGTTCCCGTAGTTTCTGCTTTGGCTTCTCCAACTTCGACTTCTTGCTGGCAATTAGGACAAGGCCACCCTTGGGAGTGGAGATTGCTCCCGAGGCAGTGGGCAGCGAAGAGACGAAGGTTAGGCTATCACGAGGGAAACCCTAACCCTAGCTCTGATACCATGTTATGAGGATTGTGTGTATATTGATGTGGCCCAATGGACAATATATAGATAAGGAAATAAAAAAGAGTTCATATTCTAACACATATTCTAACACTAATCACAATCTGAACGAGTAGATCCAACAAGCACACAAAAGCTTCACCATTCAATCTAGGTAGATTGAACTGCGAAGATGAGCATGACCGCTCGACGCAAAACCAAAGAACTAGGTTGTTCTTCAACATAGTTCACACACCCAAACACAGGTCGAATTTCATGTGGAACACACAGAGAGATTTACCTCCAAAGACACGCAAGACCTCAATTCATAATCAATACGAGGCTGAGCACGACATGGAGGGAGAGCAGGGAAAACGCATCGTTGCCCGCACCGGCGCCGGAGGCGAAGGAGGATGGGGAGAATAAGGCAACGACGAGGCGGAGGGCGAAGTCAGTCTACTAGGCGATGGAGAGACAGCAATCATCATGAAGGGACGCAATGATTGGCTTAAAGAGACACGACCATTGATGTGAAGAGGCGCGACTGGAATCAACTACCAACGCTTGTAGAACTATAAAAGTATGGCCTATGTGCCATTGTAAAGATAGATCCTGATCCAAACCTTAATCTACGTGTATTCATAGTTATTTTCCCTGTAATCAGAGCATACCCTTTGCAATATACATCACCACTTGTCCTTTGGCGAATAGATAGTAATCTCCATTTCCTTTTTATAATTTTGTTTGTCTGTTCTGTGACGAGAATTCCAGACGTCGACAATATTTATTACAACCCAAAGTAATTTACAAAACAATAATAAAATCTTTGCATTGCATATCGCCGAAACCCTCCTTGTATCCTTGTCCAATAATCATCGGCCCATCAAACCTGTTGGTTTTCTCCGTCATCCGATACCTATGCACATACCACTTGCCACTGGTACCCATAAATAGTAGCAAACATAGTATTATTAACGGAAGGATTGGAAGAAAAGGAAGATTGCTGTCAGATTTCACAAAGGTCACTGAACTAAGGTAGTGGCACAATCTCACCTCCCGTGGGTCTCATCGTCCAGCAATGTTAAAACCCGATACCTACATTTTACCAACTTACCTCAATCCGAATAAATATCTGAAAACAGTCTCGAAACCCACCATTGGAGCAATGGTTCGAGCCAGCCCTCGTAAATTCATCCCTCCTGGTCAAGACATGTTCACCAAGCCGTCCGAAACTATCAAGCACGGGAGGCCAACCCGATGCCCACCCCACGGCCAGCCATCATAAGTTCATTCCCCCTTTATCACAACCCCCGCAAGCCACGTTCCTTCACAAGCCAACCGAAACCCCTTGCTTCACAAGAAGCAAGCCAAGGCCAAGACCACCAGAGAAGCCACCGCCATGCCATCAACCAAGAACCACCACCCACACCAGTAAACCCAAGCCAGCACCCTCACCACCACAAGGGGCCACTGGTGGAGAAGAGCAGGGAGACAGGGAAGACAACCGGAAGCAAGGACGACATCTACGGCCACTTCAAACCAACATCGACCACAAATTCGGACAACAAACCGATAGCGGGGACCATCAGCACGAAGGAAGAACCAACCGAACCATCGTCATCAACCCTCTGCCCTTGCCATTTCCAAACCGAACCAAACAAAGGTAGCCCACTTTTGTAGCCATCCCCATCCTTGGCCTAAGCCGAACCCACTGTAATATCACTAGTTCTAGCATCAGAGAGCAAACGGGGGAGTAGAGAGAGGGAGGACGAGTAGTAGTAGTTACATCAGTGCATTGGCGGCAAAACACCACCACTGATAGTAGTACAACCCCACTCCATCACCATTATTCATGCATCAAGCAACAGAAAATGGTAAAGAAATCAACTTAAAAGCAAAAGCCGATTTAACAGAAGAAGAATTGGGGGAACAAGGGGAACCCGAGGGAGCCGAGTGGGCTGGGTCGAGGCGGTCGGCGGCCCGAGGCCGAGCCGGCCGACACACGGCCGCAGGGCGAGGTCGAACGCAAGCCGGGACCGAGCCGCGCGGGGAGACAGGGGTGCGCGTGGTGGCGGGCGCAAGAGGCGGCATGGCGGTGGCGGCGCTAGTAGGGCCGGCCGGAGGCGGCGGTAGCCTAGCCAGGGAGCGGCCGGGCGGCGCCGTGGCTCCATTTGGCGCAAGAGCAAAAAGCTCCAGAGAAATGAGTTGGGGAGAGAGAGAGATTGGGGAAAAATGAAGTGAAGAGAAGGCACGGAAGAAGATGCCCGGGTGGTGTCGGCCGAGAAAGTAAATGGATAAGGAGAGAGAAGATGAGAAAAGAAAATGAAGAACACGAAGAATATGTAGAAATATATTATAAAAATAAAAATAAAGAGAGGGAGCGCATACCTAGCAGCAAGTTTCGATCAAATCGTCAGAAGTATATATTTTTAAACTATGTGAAAATATTTAACAGTAAATTGACTAGTGGAAAAATTAAAAGCGGGGAAAACAAGGTAAAACAAATCTAATAAAATTTTCACTGCGTTAAATGAATAGTTTGACGGGTTACCTACGAGTTTCTGACATATCGCTAGAAAAATAGATTTTTAAATCACGTACCCATGGATACCCATGGATAACAGTATACAGACCGATAGAAAAAAAAAGAAATTTAGGTAAAAATATATCTAAAACTTTATAAATTAATTAATCACTAGCAGAACCAAATATAATTAAACAAATAAGCTATTGTGTTAGAAATAATTTAATCATAGTAGAATAGTTAAAATAAACAACCGCGAGTCTATTTAGAAAAATAAATAAATGCGTATGCACCTGTTGAGGATTAAAATATTCATATATTATCTTAATATATGATAAAACTATACGTCTTCGTGGTCGTAACTTCTAAGACCACCGACCTAACTGGTCGTAGGTACTACAGAAGTTATATAATAAATACCCTGGTCGGACAAAGTTCCAAACCTAGTCCACGACCAGGTAAGTGCTCATAAAGCTATGAACAGGCGTCTGGGTCGAGTCCCCGACCACGCCACTCACTATGTGATGAATGAACCACGTGTTTCATATTCCGCATAATACAACACTATCACGGTTGATGATTTAACGTCTCCTAAATCATTAACCGCATAGCGGTTGACACCTTCACCAAACCGCCCTTGCGGTTGGTGAAATGGTCAAACTGCCACCTCTTTCCGACCAGACGCGTCGCTCCCCAACAGGTGTCTCTTCATGGGATAACTGTCACCGCTTCATCAAGTACTTAAGTAGGACCGTAGAAGGCCGGAGGAGGGGCACACGACACACAGACGAACAAGAATACGGGAAGACAAGAAGACACGACACAATACATCAGCAACAGTCCTATAGAAGCACATCAAGCGAGATATAGCAAAGTGTTGTGTTTTTAGATACTCTCAGTGTTTGTAATCGTGAGTTCATAGCAATAAAGAGCAAGTCATATCCACTCCCAGGAAATACGCACATTTTTCCTCTTTTCATTTATATATTCATAAGATCGGCGATTTGATCGTCGACAGCTAGCGCCGTCCGTGGGGAAGATAGTGCAAAACTTCTGAAGAGGTTCTTTGCTCAACTCATCCGTTTTCTTCATATTCGTAATTGCAAGTATGGCAGGAACATGGGATGAGGAGAACTGGTTCGACCTGGATGACTACTCCAACCTTGACATGGAAGCCTGCATCCAGGCCATGCAACATGGGGAATCTTCATCCTCCTCCGATGGTTCGTAAGTCGCTGACGATAGCGAACTTGAGCGGATGGATGAAGATACACCGCTGCGCCAAGAGGCGCTCTCGAGGACAGTCGTTCAGGCCGGCCGAACGTCGAATATTTTTCCAAGCCCGGTTTCCCCGACCGGCGAAAAAGGTGACAACACCTCAGCCCCACAACCCGAGGGTCAATATACCCTTGATACAATCATGGCTGACAGGTATTCACCAACGGCCTCTGGAAATTCCAGGGACCAACCGACACCAGTAAGCGGTGTCGATGAGACCTCACCGTAATGGGCCGAGTGGGGACGATAAAACTCAGTATCCGATCGGCAATCCGCCGAATCAGGCTGAGCCCGCCACGAAGACCTCAGGAGGTTCTCATCTCCGATCGGTCTCCATCGTGGGAGTCTCTGGTAGAAGCACTGAGAAGTTCTCCACTAGTTCTGATGGAAGCTCCTCGAGGATCATTCTTTGGAAGCATGAGGTCAACGCGATCGAAAATATCGATCGTGATGCCACGCACGATCCCCGCACACCTGCCGCCACCACTGGCGATGGAGATGGCGCGGGCAATCAAGCACCACCTACCAGAGGCAACGGAGCTGATGGACGTCCATCAGTTAATACGCGTGGTGTAGCCCCACCAAGGATGACAGGCCTGACGGAGTTAGGCCAAAGGTCCAGAGGAACTTCGGGTCTCCGAACGCCAACATCTTCGATGAATCCTCTGAGACCTTCGTAGCGGTTCGTAACTTGTGTCGTATTCAAGATATTCTAATAATATCGACCTGTTCGGGTGAAGCTCGGGCTTTACCCAATTGGTGGAGCAGGTATCGAAAATTCTTCAACGAACTGTGCAGCGCATGGAAGCGTGTAGGGGGCAAAGGATGTCACAAAGTCTAACGGTGACTTCATCTCAGCGCTCCTCCCTCAGTAGAGGGCAGCATGGTTACCCACCGGTACCTAGACCTCCTCGGCGATTTCGACCAGTAGGTCATGAAGGAAGAAGATTGTTTCAAACAACGACCTCTTCCCCTAGCCTAGGAGAGCACTCGCTTGCCCGGATGATCTCCGTCATCATCGAACCATGCTAATGGTCAAAGACGTCATGATAACGTCTGCGACCGGATCGGACGACGAGCCTCGGCGTTCAAATCGAAGAAACCGATCTCCTACTGATCATAATTCGGCACCTTTTCCAAGAAGGCGCTATGAATCGATCCACAGGTTGTCGAGCCTTTTCTGCAGGGCTCCAAGCTGTACGTTGGCCTAATAGGTTTCGACCTGCCAACATAGATAAATTTGATGGATCTCAAAATCCGTTAGAGTTTCTCCAGATATATACCATTGCCATCAGAGCTGCTGGTGGTGATGAAAACGTGATGGCTAATTATTTGCCCACGGTTCTGGAAGGATCTGCCCGGTCTTGGTTGCTTAACCAGCGGTCGGATCTATTTATACTTGGGAACACTCTGCGATCTATTGATTGTGAATTTTGAGTGCACGACGATCGCCTCGAAAGGAGGATGATCTCCATCGAACTCGGCAGAACCAAAGGAAACTCTCGTCAATACATCAAAAGGTTTAGCTGAGTTGAAATTCTATTCCGAGATTGCGAATCTTACGTAATTCGAGCATTCAAAGCGAGTCTAAGGAATCGGCGGTTTACGGAGGATATCGCTATGAATCCTCCACGAACAACCACCGAACTTTTTGACATGGTGATAAATATGCGCCGCTAGTGAGGCGGTTGAATGGAATGAAGCCATTGATCGAAAAGATAAAATCCTCAACCTAGCCTTGAGAAGTCGTAAAAGAATCCCAAGAAGGTTTCCAAGAAGAAGAAGCACCGCAAAATGGGCACCAAGGAAGTCCTAGCGGTTCGGATAAACCGTTCAAGGGTAAGAAGGACTATACTGCGGTCAGGCAAAACCAAAGTTCAACCGATAGCCATAATAAAGGTAAGAAGTGGTGTCTACTTCACCATGAAAGAGTGGCATGACTTGCGCACCTATCGTGTTTGGCAAAAGAAGTGGAGGATTACTATGCAAGTAAAGGCCGCTTCCTCGCAATTCAGAGTTGGAAACAAGTTCCAAAAGGACAAGGATGGCGACGAAGAGATGGAGTAACAGAGCCTCGGCAAGACGGTCAATATGATCTTTGGAGGTTCTTCTTCATACGACTCGCGTAGTCATCCGAAAGCCATGGAGCGAGAGGTCAACCTATCGGAACCTTCGATCATCACCAAACCATTAAGGTGGTCGGACACAGTAATCTCCTTCGCTCGTCTCAACTCGAGGGTAGGTTCCCTATTATCGTAGAGCCTACTATTAATAATTGCAAGGTCAATCGAGTTTTAATAGACGGTGGTAGTTCTTTAAATATTTTATTTTCGGGAGCTTTAGAAGATATGCAGGTTCCTAGAACAAAGGTAAAATCGGTGAAATACGCCTTTCATGGCATAGTTCCTGGTTCTACCGCCAAACCGATAGGACAAGTATCCTTCTAGGTCACGTTCGGAAGCCACGATAACTTCCGAGCTAAAAGATTTCATTTGACGTGGTTGATTTCGAAACCACATATAATGGAATTCTTGGTCGTCCGGCATTAGCAAAATTCTTGATAGCCACGCACTACGGGTATCAAAGTTTGAAAATGTCAGGACCAAAAGGTGTGATCATGGTTCGTGGAGATCGCAAAATGGCATACGCATGTGATCGAAGGTCTTTAGAACTGGTCGATGAGCTGCCGACCAGAAATTCTGACTCATCATCTGTGCAGGTCAAGCACTCCAGACCCAAGATAACACCCAAACCGTCCGACCAAACCAAAGAGGTTCCACTCGACGAAGGCGCTCCTTCAAGAAACGCCATGTCAGGCAATGATGGTGGATCCTTTCCAAAGGTACTGATCGGAGCGGGCTCGATCCTAAATAGAAAGAGTCTCAACTAGTAGCGAATCAAGTAGGGAAAGAGTACCAATGCTCGAGTACCAAGATGTCTTCCTATCTGGCGGAAGTACGGAAATTCAAAAAGCACTTCTTCGGTTTCGGATCAACATATTCCTAGAAAGGAGAACTTTCTAGCGGATCGGTTGGCACGGATGGCCTCTACTAGGTCAACCGTCCGTAGGGAGTTTTCTCGAGCAACTCGATTCACCCTCGGTAGTCGAGCATTCCGAAAACATCGATAGTTTACATCAGGTCAATCCTATTGACTCTAATAACTTAGATGCTCCACAGATCGATGACGATCAAGGTAGAGACTGGATGACATCGATCTACAATTATCTTCAGCATGACCTAATTCCTGAAGATGATGTAGAGGCTGATCGTATAGCACGAAAGGCCAAATCATACACTCTAATCGAACATACCTTGTATAAACGAGGATCTCATGGAGTGTTGATGAGATGCATATCTCAATCGGCTGGCATTAGGTTGCTAACCGAAATTCATGAAGGAGTCTGTGGAGCACATCATTCCTACAAAACCTTGGTCGGTAAAGCCTTCAGGCAAGGATACTACTGGCCAACTGCCCTTCATGATGCAAAAGAGCTCGTGACGAAGTGCGTACAATGTCAGTTTCATAGCCGACAAGTACATCAGCCAGCACAAGCTTTGCAAACAATCCCTCTTTCTTGGCCTTTTGCAACCTGGGGACTAGACATTCTGGGACCATTCCCAAGAGCGCCCGGGGGCTTCGAATTCCTGTTCGTCATGATTAACACGTTTACAAAATGGATTGAAGTCGAGCCAGTTGTAAAAGTTACAACTGAAGCCGCTAAGAGGTTCATAACAAAAAACGTGATTACACGATTTGGAGTACCCAGTCGTATCATCACGGACAATGGCACCCGATTCTCAGCGGCAATTTCCGTGAGTGCGAAGAACTAGGAACCAAGATCCATTTCGCCGATGGCTCATCCACAGAGCAATGGAGCGGTCGAGCGTGCCAATGGTATCCTAATACAGGGGATAAAACGCCGAGTATTCGACCAGTTAATAAAACGGTCAGGGGCTTGCGTTCAAAAACTTCCTTCTGTTTTATGGGCTGTCCGGACCACGACCAGTCGTGCGACCGGTGAAACATCTTTCTTTTTAGTTTATGGGGCCGAAGCTATGCTTCCTCCAGAATTAAAAATTGGCTCTGCTCGCACTGATTGTTTTAACTTAAGCAATCAGGAAGAACATCGACTCGACGACATCAATTTCCTTGAAGAACGACGGAACCAAGCTTTGATACGTTTGGCAATCTACCAACAAGCCATGTGATGGTACTACAATCGTAAGGTGCAACCTCGCAACCTAGCTGTAGGTGATCTGGTTCTCAGAAAAATTCATAGCCAAGCAGGGCGCAATAAACTTTCCCCTAAATGGGAAGGTCCTTACACTGTGGTCGAAGTTACCCGACCAGGCTCAGTACGATTAGCCATGTCAGACGGCAGGGTTTTGTCAAATTCATGGAACATTGACCAATTGCGTAAGTTCTTTGTTTAATTTCTTTTCTTTTCATTTCATTTCGTTTAAATTCCTTTAAATTTGATAATTAAATTTCGAGTAGCGAGTGATGTTATTTATATGACGTTGCCCAATCCTGGTCGACTGCGGTTCATATGCTCAGGATTATAAAGTGTATAATTTATGTTTCAAAATTCTGTTCTACTCTTGTTTGGCTACTGGTCGGGACACGGAAAACCTCCTAGTCGAAGTCTCTCCTTTTTCGCACGTGGTTCCGCCCACTGGAAGGAGCTTCCTAGTGACGGTCTTTTTCCTACGATCCTCGCTGCCAGTTGGACTAAGAGCATGAGCACGTCTTGCGAAATATATTTTATGCCTTTATTTCCTAGCTAGGTTCATTCCGACCAGTATTGAGCATCGCATAGAAATAAAACCACTTTCCTGCTTATAACATGTGTTTTTTATGTTTCTCCCTCTTATCAAGGAGAATTCTTTATTTTTTCGACCATATGTTGTCTTAGTAAAGTACTTCGATCATTAAAAACAGATTTACAACTAGCCGAAACCTACACGGTTCCGACCATAAAGGTTTCCTAGTATTACCACGATCAGTTTTTTATCGATCAGTACATACTTACAAGTAATGGTTGAGATTTGAATTTATATTCTTGGTCTCAAGCAGTACTATTATATAGTAAAGATCTTCTACTATATAACAGTCGGGGGCTAGGTAAGACATAAATTCACAAGTCGACCGGATGAATAAAAGAATTTTTTCCATTTTGATAAGAGAAAGGTAAGTCTTTACATTGTATGCATGTTTTCTCACCTTACATTTATAAACTACTAGAGAATGCCTCGATTAACTCTTCACTGGATGGAGATCCGACTTCCATCTCTTCTGCGACCTTCTCGCCTAGAGGTTTCATCTCTGCGAGGATCCGATTTGCCTCTGCGGGTAGCGATTGAAATCCTTTTCGATGGCTTGAAGGTTAGTTGATGGGTGGAAGCTTTCACTTTGCCAAAGCAAGGACCGACACCACAAGCAATAGACTCCTTAACGGAGTGGGCATAGTTCTCCCTAGTAGTCCTAAGCAAAACTTTGAGCTCTTCCAACAAAGAGCCTAGGTAGTTGACCTTCTCTATTGGATCGCTCAAAGAGGGCAAGCTTGATCCCGCGCCCATATCAAAAAGCATTTTGTTTAGCGAGGTGATTTTCTCGTCCAAACTAAGCACCAGAGTCGCCCCTTGTCTTGCTCAAATTCGAGCTTTTTTCACTCTGGTCAATGCTTGTTTTGTTCGCATAGACAAAGCAAGTATTAAGTAAAAAGATTGGAAGACATATTGAGTCATGGCTCGACGAGTTACCTTCTTCTCTCTCTTCTTGGAATCATCCAAAAGCTTTTTATTCTTTGGTCGTCAAGACTTGATCGACCGGTTCTTAGCACAAGTTCTTCTTCAAGCTTTATTCTTACGCCTTTTCAAAGCCAAAAGCATCTTCTTTTATTTTCTCTAAATCTATCAAAAGAATTTTGATAAGGGAGAATAAATAAAGGAAAGTCTTAAAGAGGAAAAAGAAGAGGAACTCTTACTCTCTATTTGAGTATTTTTCTTCTAATATCGACTCGCTCGGTTAGTCCTCCGACCGTAGCGAGGTTTTCGATTATATGTCGCACAAGTAGCATTTCTTTCATAAATCTTCTTGTAAACTTCAAGAAAGGTTATGGAGAAGATTGAAGACACTTACGAATTACGGCATCATTGTAATCGGTAAAAATTTATCGGGCCGCTGCGTTAAGCGATCAGATATCCTCCCCAATAATCATCAAGTTCCTTACTCGCGATTTAATCGAGTTGAGAAAGGAAACTTGTTAGTTTTGGAGGATGACCTTGATCTTGGAACACGTGGAAGATGCGTAGTGGTCTCTACCTCCGTTCTTAGGCATAGTGACTACTATGGGATCTAGCTCGATTCCGGTGCGAAGTTGGCTCGGGGCTCCTCCAACCACGTCATCCTCAAGATGTCCTACGAGGAAGACAATGGCGGGATCACTTCGATCGCTGACTGTTGAATGCGATTGGCCTAAGCGACGAGGATTCAGCAGATCTGCACAAGAGAAACAAAAGTTCAATTCTACTTGGAATATACGAGGTATGTTTTCATATAAAATTGTACATACCTAGTTGTTTTCTTAGTCTTGATCTTATAGCGCGCTGGTTTAAAATCCGTTGCTTTGTCTTTCTCTTCTTTCCAATTGTTCCCACGATTCAGGCTGGTAGGTTCAATTGTATTCTCTACATTCCGATCGAGAGATCGAAGCAATGTTCTCGACCATCCGGTCGAGAGCAAGGTCCCTAATCCTGGATCGAAAGTGTGGTTTCACGGTCTCGTAAGCAAGTGTCTCATGGACAACTATACGAGACTCAGTGATTGCCACCTGGATTAATAAACAAAATTAATCAGGTGAAGAATATACTTCATCTTGCAGAAGTTATTTCTTTCGATTACTTACCTCAGCGACACGCGCGCCAACGATCACAAGGTGGTCGGATAATCAATAGGCTCACACGTCTCGTAGCCTCGTTGATCTTAAGTCAGACCAACTACACATAAAGAGGATTAAAGCGATCGAAAATAACAGGAAGGTGAAAAGAAGTTAATACACTTACCCTAAGTCTTTCAACCCTCTCCTCAGCACTAGCAAGTGCTAGGATTAGGGGAAAACTAGCCTTGTCATCAGGTTCGCCAGCACAGATCGTTTTGATCCTATTTACGGCGTCCTCGGAAGACAAGACTATGAATACAAATGAAAGGTCTTAGTTTTGCGAAAATAATCAACTCGCAAAATAACTGCCGGGATTTTACGAAAAATTACGGATCGAATCCTTGGTAGCATCATCGCCACCGATGAACAGTATCGAGCGTGTCCGGTCTTTAAAGGACTAATCCTCCTAATAGAAATGTCCCTTACAAGCGTGCGGGAGGTTAAACCCTCGACACTCGGAGATGGATGGCCTCCACCCATCTCCCTTTCCAAAAGTAGCCAAAAATCTCACTAAGGTCCATATGAAAGACAAATTGTTCTATTTGACCTTTGATCATTGTGAGTCTTCTTGAATTGCAAATCAGATCAGAAAAAGACAATAAAACCCAGAGACTCAACTCACTACGATCACAAATTTTCAAAAGGTTCACATTTTTTTTTGTATGTTCTTTATATGAAACCTTGTGTATTACCAAAAGCTCCAAACTCCAAACATTTTCTTCACAATCTTTCTCCCCTTTTGACAATGAATTCATCAAGATGCATGAAAAAGAAAGAGCATGAAGGAATGACTTTATTTTTGAACTTTAGTGAAAAGGAGCCATGACCATTATACATGTAGACAGTACAAGAATTATACCAAGCCATATAAAGAGAAGACGCTATATTCAATCATGGCAAAACATGTACTGCAAAGCTAAAACCAAGATAGCAGCAATCTGAGATTAACAGAATTAAAATCATGAAAGGTTGCTCAAAATCATAGATTCACTCAAAGCAACCAAAAATGAATCAAGCCATGTCTATAAGGAAAAAAGAGACTCAAAACAAGAATTGAGGCATTTTGAGCATTGAGAAAATTCTTTTGAATCAAAGCTCAAGCACTTAGCCCTTTTTGGGCAATTTTTCTTTTTCTTTCTTCCCTTTTTTTGCTGTGCTAGATCTCAAGCCTTGCCGCGACCATCTCAAGCGATAAGCTTAAAAGAATGATCTAGGTCATCCAAAACTCCCCGAGTTCATGCCTAGTGCAATGGCAAGCCGTCTCATGAGAAAGGATTGGTGAGATCGGCTTTTTCGCACGAGAAAATCTCATTTTCATTTGCTTGACTTAATTAAGATAAAAGCTCATTTTTCAACTCGAGAATAAGTTCAAGACTCAATTCAACCTGTAAGACATGGCGAGAATCATAAGAGGATCACTAGAGCAAAACTAGTCACAAGATCCAACAAGACATGATTTGATTCAAATTGCTCACAGATATAAAGCTAGCAAGGCAAAAGCTAAGCCAAACACGAAGAGCCATAAAAGGAGTCTAGCAGACTATCACTTGATATAACAAGGTATAGAAGATGAAGTCAAGTCATACAAGGATAATAATCAAAGCTCCACTAATTTTATTATACAATGCAAGACAAGTGAATTGAAACATGCATTATGATACAATGAATGCAAAAAGAGAAACTTCCCCTCAAAACAGCCCAATAGGACTAATAACCCTAACTCTCCTCGCAGCAAGCGACAAACGCGAAGAGTCAAGAGCCTTAGTGAAAATATCTGCAAGCTGTTGCTCAGACTCTACAAAGTGAAGCACAACATCACCTTTCTCAACATGGTCTCTCAGAAAATGAAATCGAATGTCAATGTGTTTAGTCCTGGAATGTTGCACTGGGTTTTTGGCAATATTAATTGCAGAAGTGTTGTCACAGAAAAGAGGAACACTTCCCAAAGATAACCCATAGTCTCGCAGCGTGGACAAAATCCAGAGAACACGAGAGCGACCAGCGCAGCCTACATACTCGGCCTCACCAGATCAGGCAATGTAATTTTGCTAGAAGACCAAGAAACAAGAGATGTGCCCAAGAAATGACAAGTGCCAGAAGTACTCTTCCTATCAACTCTACACCCGGCGAAATCAGCATCAGAAAATGCTCGAATTGAAAGAGCCGAAGAAGAAGAATACCAGAGTCCAAAATCAAGCGTATCTTGAAGATACCTGAAGATGCGCGTCTGACTTGACGATGAGAAGCACGAGGAAGCTCGAAATCGAGCGCATGGACATACGGCGAATTGTATGTCGGCCTCGTATTTGTAAGATAGAGGAGGAGCCAATCATCTCGCGGTACTCTTCGGTCCACGGACTCTCCATCCTCATCGTGGTCCAAAGACGGTGGTCGTAGCAATGGGAGTAGACATTGGCCTCTCGCTTCCCATATTGAAGCTAGAAGAAGGTCCTTTGTATACTTACATGGTGAGCGAAGGTGCCTTCTTTCGATTGCTTGATTTGAAGACCAAGGAAGAATGTCAATTCTCCCATCATGCTCATCTCAAATTCCTTGCTCATAGAATCAAAATCTAGACACCAAAGCATGAGAAGAACCACCAAAATAATATCATCCACATATATTTGAACCAACAAGAAATCACCGCCATGCACGAGGTGAACAAGGTTTTATCAACCATTCCCATTTTGAAATCATTTTCAAGCAAGAAACTCTTAAGCTGTCATACCAAGCTCTAGGAGCTTGTTTGATCCATCTGAGCTTTAGAGAGTTTAAAACATGGTTTGGGAATTTTTGATTTTCAAACCCAGGAGGTTGCTTGACAAAGACCTCTTCTTCTATGAAGCCATTCAAGAAAGCACTTTTAACATCCATTTGAAAAAGCTTGAAACCCTTGGATGTTGCAAATGCTAAAAGAATGCGAATGGCCTCCAATCTAGCTCTTTGGAGCAAAAGTCTCCTCAAAGTCTAAGCCTCTACAGGAATAACCTTGAGCAACAAGTCTAGCCTTATTGCGAACAACCAATCCATCCTCACTTTGCTTATTTTTAAAACCCATTTTGTTCCAATAACATGAGAATCAGAAGGTCGCTCAACTAAAAACCAGACTTTGTTTCTTTCAAAATTTTCAAGCTCTTCATGCATGGCATTGACCCAAGAGGCATCAGATAAAGCATGGGTGATATCTCGGGGTTCAAAAGAAGCGACAAAAGCGAGAATGTGCATGGGAATCGGGAGAAATAAACACGAGCGAGTAACTCGCTCTTGAAGATCCCCAATCATCTTCGGGAGGATGTTGTCATTTGAATGCGAAGAGGTGCTCTGGTGCGAAGTGGCCTCTACCCCATGAGTTGTGGAGGTAGGAGCAGAACCACTCGGATCGTCGGTGGGGATAGGAGGCGTGCTCGGTGACACTTGAAGTAGTAGTAGCGGGCTCTCCACCCTCTCGGAGGTAGCGGGGAGGATGGTTTGAGTCTTCATCCTCGAGAATCATCATCGACGAATATGCTTTCTTGAGTTTGAAAACGTGTACACAAGCATCGGGTCTAGTACCGGGACTAGCCTCATCAAAAGTGACTTGCAAGTCTCAACAATTTTGTTAGTATCAACATTAAAACACGATAGCCACGAGAATGAGCAGGATATCCAAGAAATATGCCATCAAAACATCTAGACTCAAATTTATCAAGATTGCCATGTTTAAGAATGAAGCACTTGCAACCAAAATCTTGAAATGAGAGACCTTGGGAGAATGACCAAATCTAAGCTCATAAGAAGTCTTCCCAACCACGGATCTCAAGAAAACCCTATTGGAGATATAACAAGGAGTAGAGATAGCCTCACCAAAATCTCCTAGGAGTAGAATGCTCATCTAGCATGGTCCGAGCCATCTCTACAAGGGTTACATTCTTCCTTTCTACAACACCATTCTCTTGAGGAACTCTAGGAGAAGAAAGCGATGCTCAATTCCCTATCACAGAGAAGGTAGAAAAGAAGAATTCTTGAACTCGTCCCATTATCACTCCTAATGGCTCTCAAAGCTCGGGTATATCAACAAGAATTCTAAGGACCAAATCTTTAAAAATCCAAATGCTTCGTCCTTAGAAGCAAGAAAATAAACCCATGAATACGGAGTAATCATCCACAACCACCAAGACATACCATTTCCCACCGGTGATTGAACTCTAGAAGGACCAAGCGTATCTAAGTGAAGAAGTTGTCCTAGTCCATCATCATTACCAAAGTAAGAGGTGGGGGGAAGCGGACACCATCTTACCATGTCTACAAAGTAAGCTGTCTCATGGACAACTATACGAGACTCAGTGATTGCCACCTGGATTAATAAACAAAATTAATCAGGTGAAGAATATACTTCATCTTGCAGAAGTTATTTCTTTCAGTTACTTACCTCAGCGTGACCGCTGCCTTCAGCGATCACAAGGCTGGTCGGATAATCAATAGGCTCACACGTCTCCGTAGCCTCGTTGATCTTAAGTCCGACCAACTACACATAAAGAGGATTAAAACTGATCGAAAATAACCGGAAAGGTGAAAAGAAGTTAATACACTTACCCTAAGTCTTTCAGCCCTCTCCTCAGCACTAGCAAGTGCTAGGATTAGGGGAAAACTAGCCTTGTCATCAGGTTCGCCAGCACAGATCATTTTGATCCTATTTCTGACGTCCTCAGAAGACAAGACTATGAATACAAATGAAAGGTCTTAGTTTTTGCGAAAATAATCAACTCGCAAAATAATCTGGTCGGGATTTTCTGAAAAATTACCTGGATCAGAATCCTTGGTAGCATCATCGCCACCGATGAACCAGAGTATCGAACGTGCCCTGGTCTTTAAAGGACTAATCCTCCTAATGGAAAAGTCCCTTACAACGTGCCAGGAGGTTAAACCCCTGACACTCAGGAGATGGATGGCCTCCACCCATCTCCCAACTTTCCCTCCTTCTTCGAGGAGGAACGCCAACACGAGTTCTCGACCGCCTTATTACCGCTGTAATACAGGCCGTCTTCTCGCGTAACCTTCATGTAGAACCAGCTTTTCTTCCATGACGACCAAGAGGACTTCGAGTACATACGAATGTACTCGTCGGCCTTGCCGTCATGAAGCCTTAGGGTACATTCCCCAGGGGTGCTGGTCGTTTTCTTCGTGTTCGCCATCCGGTAGTAATACTTGAAGAGTTCCATCGTCGGTGGAATCCCCAAGTATGCTTCGCAGAGGTAGACGAAGATGCTCAGGTTTGCAATGGCGTTGGGAGCAAGGTTGATCAACTCAACCTCATAAAACTCCAGCACTTGGGAGAGGAAAGAATGTGCTGGAAGCTTGAGCCCGCACTCAACATACGCGAGGAACACCGGATTTCTCCTCCTCGCCGCTTGGGCAGTGAGTGCTCTCCAAAAGCCGATCTCCAAGAGATCAAACTCCTGTCGGGTAGCAACCTAACCCTCTCCAAACTCTCCAATTTTCTCTCACTCAGATCGGAGATCGACCAGTTTGCGATGAGGTCCGACATGATGCTTTCCTTTTTTGGGTGAAAAACTCAAGGAAGATTTTCTTGGAGATAGAGGCGTAAAGGTTTAAAGCACTCAGCCGGGGGCGTTTTATAGGCATTTCACTGTAACCGACCCTGCGAGAAGTCCAACGGGCAAATACCTTTTCGCTGGCGGATGAGAAAGGCTTTTTCCTTTTTCCAGCGGTTTCTCAACTTTAAAAATGAATACAGATCGCCTCGAGTCCCACGGCATTTAATGAGAGGTCCGTCAGATATGATTGCATCGGAGAACGTGTCCGCACGACCAACATTCATTTAAAAGTTCGGGGCTAGCTGTTGAGGATTAAAATATTCATATATTATCTTAATATATGATAAAGACCATACGTCTTCGTGGTCGTAACTTCTAAGACCACCGACCTAACTGGTCGTAGGTACTACAGAAGTTATATAATAAATACCCTGGTCGAACAAAGTTCCAAACCTAGTCCACGACCAGGTAAGTGCTCATAAAGCTATGAACATGCGTCTGGGTCAAGTCCCCGACCACGCCACTCACTATGTGATGAATGAACCACGTGTTTCATATTCCGCATAATACAACACTATCACGGTTGATGATTTAACGTCTCCTAAATCATTAACCGCATAGCGGTTGACACCTTCACCAAACCGCCCTTGCGGTTGGTGAAATGGTCAAACTGCCACCTCTTTCCGACCAGACGTGTCGCTCCCCAACAGGTGTCTCTTCATGGGATAACTGCCACCGCTTCATCAAGTACTTAAGGAGGACCATAGAAGGCCGGAGGAGGGGCACACGACACACCGACGAACAAGAATACGGGAAGACAAGAAGACACGACACAATACATCAGCAACAGTCCTATAGAAGCACATCAAGCGAGATATAGCAAAGTGTTGTGTTTTTAGATACTCTCAGTGTTTGTAATCGTGAGTTCATAGCAATAAAGAGCAAGTTAGATCCACTCCCAGGAGATACGCACATTTTTCCTCTTTTCATTTATATATTCATAAGATTGGCGATTTGATCGTCGACAGCACCTCAATAAGACCAGTTAGGCATATTGCATGCGTAAAAATTAAATAAACATAGTTGCATGCGAGTGCAGGTAGTATTTTATTTTCATACGGTAAAAAGCGAGTTTCAGCAACCTTGATTCGAGAGCCATTAGACCGTAGAACCACCACAGTTGGGGAGGGCTAACATATCGAGGATCCGCAAAATGTTATTAAATTAAAATCTGATAACTAAAAGAGCCAACTGACCCATATACTTATACTAGCATAAAAAGCAGCTAAGTATTTATCTACGTATTATGTGTATCTACCGTATAATTGCAGAGGCTAATCCGATGTAGGCAGGATTCATCGATCCGGAGTACCTTGACGCCACTTTTTACTACATCGACGAAGGCAAGCTTACTTTTGAGCATAAATATAGTTATATTAAATGTACACCGTATATTGTTGTACCATATATGTTGTCGGGACCAGATTTATGAATCCGAACCCTCTGTGTATTTCTGCACCAGTCCCAGATCAATAGCAAGTGCACACAGTGGAAATATTGTTGATAACTAGTTCGAATCACGAAATATCATTAATAAATAACTGAGTACCGGCCTTATGGCCGCTTATTACAAAAGAGGTCAAAAGACCTTAAGTCTTACAGCAGCGGAAACAACAAAAAGAGTAAACTTCGAGTGGTGACCCATCAAATTGCCCACCGGCATTCGACTGGGGAAACGCAGCCTAGTACTCCGGGAAGCCTTTGTCAAAGCCACGGGCGAAGTAATCGTAGTCGTTCTCGGCATCTTCGTGGACTTCTGAGATTTGTTGAGTGTAGCATGTGAGTACATAAATTGTGAGTCTTGGGAAATGATGCATATGCATAGCTTTAACAATTGGGCATATAGGGTTCATTTGCACAAATCAATATTTTAAATTTAAACATCTTTTAAAAAGCTTATTTGACAAAAGATGATTAAAAAGATAAAGTAAATTAAATTAAACTCTAATGTAGGTTCCAACTACCATACATTAGTAAAAAGGCTCTAACCGTCAGGTTTTCAAGAATTGAGCTCTACCTGCTCAACTGGCTCTAACTGCTAGAACCACAATCCAAGAGTTCCAACTACTCCCAGATTCCCAAAATAAATCTTTTAAAACCAAAGCTGAAATCTACCATGTGTATACGCACCTTGCCTGCCCTTGACCGTGGGCACGGCTATTCGAATAGTTTTTAACACTCTGTAGATGTTGTACAGCTTGACCCACACGAGACAATCAACTTATACTGTCCGCTTACACACTTTCGAAGGTGTGCGACTAAGCGATTGTCACATAGCTTTTACAATACTTTATCCTAACACTAGCTTGCCCGATGGGCTTAACCCCAAGTCATGGACTCATTTACCATCGACCCGGAGCTCACCGTTGTGAGGGATAACCTGCCCGGACTTGGACGTCTTTTACCAACGTCCAGCGCAAGCCTTGACAGACATGGACGTCAATTACCATCGTCTGCACTACCAGGTAAAACCTACCATCTACAGCATACGGGCGTAATGCTAGAACATAGTAAATTATTCAGCCATGTCCTTCCCATTTAGGACATGTGGTTTTACGGTAATGCTTGATTTGAATAAACACAAGAGTCGGTCCTTAATCGACCAGGGTGAGACAAACCAGACTCATGCCACTCACCCTAGTCTAAAATATTTTCCACCATTTTTATTTTGTTTCCAAAAATTGATATTACCTAATGTCAAATATTTTTCAAAATTTAAAGCATGATAAATAATAAAGATTTTTCTCCCCCAAAGGTTAAACATGAACAAAGCACGTCTAAGCAATTCTACCGTATCAAACTATTCTTCAACATTGTATTCAATAATGCAGACTTTCCTACACGAGGGTTACAAAGATGTAGGATATCACATATCAAGGATGATAATAGCAAACTTTAGGTTTTTAACTAACAACCTACAATTTAACTTATCATTTAAATAAATTAGCAATACATAATAATTTAAAACTGAAAATATGATTTACAAATCATAGGTTCAAAGTCATCAAAGGAGACTCACCTTCAACGTAGGTTGTGCTTGCCACGTCCGGTTGGTCCAAACTGGTGTCGACGGCGTCGGATTCTATACACGCGAAACAATACAAATAAATAACAGAAAATCAGATAAATTACAAAATAAATACTGAAAGAAAGAGAATGAATTTATATGAATTTAGGATCAAGAATCGACGAATTTGGAGTTCGTACGAAGGAGAACGGACAACTGGAAGATTGATTAACACGAGAAATGATAAAAAGAAAAGAAAAACACTATGCTGAAATCACTGTTCACAGTGAAATCCGGGAAAAAAAATGGTGTGGAAATTTGGCCCACTGGGGTTCGAACCTGGAACCTCAAGGCAGTGCAAGGTACCACCCGCCTCCTCTAATCAACCGATCCATGTGCACTTGTGACAAAGAAACAAGGCACAACTATGTGAAGCAAAGCACTGATATTTTGCATCCTCCAGGGAACCGAACGGAGCAGGAGCTCCAGCACAGCAATGGCGTCTCAAGACTCGGCTTTGCCGACGAGGGCGGCAAGGGGCATGGCCAACTAGCAAAATGAGTCGAGGGATCCTCGAGAAAGGCATGCGAAGCGACGGCTCGGCCGGGAAGCCATGGCAGCGGCGACGCGACATGGAACGGCGGTGGCGATAGGGTTGTGCACGGCGACGGTGGCACTCGACGTGAATTTGAACAAACGGAGGTAAGCACTAGGTAGAGCGGATGATGGAGATCAAGCAGTAATGAGGAATTGAATTTTGGCTCACCGGAGGCGACGAATTCGACGATTTGGGTGAAACGATCGTCGTTCGGAAAAATGAAAATTTGATGCCGTCGGTGCTCCGGAGGTTATGAGACTTGGAGGGGATGCAAAGGGGTCAAAGAAGAGCTATCATGCCAATTTATAGCTTCTTTCATAAAACGAATCACCGGAACGAGGAATTAAAGGACGACAGTTTCAGTTCGCTTACAGAAACCGAAAGAAACGATAAATTGATTGATGAGCTACGGTTTAAGGGCCTTTGAATGCACGAGGATAATGGTGTGGTGATTACAGGGTCGCAATGCTTCAAACGGTTTTCAAATTGATGAACCGAGTGAAGAGAATGGGAAGGAAAAGTAAAACTGGAATTTTCGGGCAAAGAACAGAAAGCTTGACTTGGTATGGAGGAAGAAGATGAAAGGATGCAAGATATAAAAGGAAGTAAGAGTTACACTAATTAGTTGAAACCGAATGGGCTTGCTGGTAGTGCGTGCAATTGGAACTCCAGGTTAAGCGAGTCATTCGCGAGAGTAATTCCTGGATGTGACCTGACGGGAACTACTCCAATTTTTTTTATTTTTTTAAAAGAAAAAGAAAGAAGGACAAAATAGATAAATAAATAGTTAGTTTGGGTCAAGAGATTAGAATGAATATATATTTTTTTAGAGATTTGAATTTGAATTTTCAGAATTTAGATAGGACAAACAATTTTGAAATTTGAGATTTCCTTCCAGCATTACACAAAAAAAATACAAATAAGATCCAAATAAATTCCAGATAATTTTAAATAATTAATTTGAAATTAAATTTTAGAGAAAGGAAATTTGGGATGTTATATATGTATTGCATCGAAAACTATGTCTCAAAATTAAATCGGTTAAAGAAAACAAGAAGAAAAGATAAGAAGAAAGTAAGAGCCATACAACTAGAGGAGAGTCATTGTACTGGAAGAAAGTTAATAAGGTTGGTAAAAGGGATCCTGGGCAAGGAAAGAGAAGAGGCAAGAGGCGGGATCATTTTACATATGGTTATAATATAAGGACAAACAAAACACTTACTCGGATAAGGAGTCGTAAATAAGTGCCAACCATTTTTCCGTTTTCGGCGGGTGGAAAAGGTTATCTTGTTACGCAATTATGTAAGTGTATGGTGGAGTGTTGGGAACTAGAGAGAAAGCCAACCTAACCAACATTTCTGGAACTCGGTGGAGGTAAGCCACTCACGGAAAGTAATAGGTGGAGACATAAATACGTAACCTGAAAAATATTATGTATTCTGGTCTCGAAACCGCATCAAAGGAAATGCGGGAGGCCGAGAGTCATTAGAGCTCAGAGTAGCTATGGGTAAAGTGGTACAAGCCTACGCAGTTATATACAAAATCATGAATTCATGCATATCAGGTACAAGTAGTCTTTTCAGAAGTAAAAATGCAACCTAAATTTTGATGATTATTTTTAAAGCAAGAGAAGAGGTAGGAATATGATAAGGACAAGAGGTAGAGTCATCAGGTGCATTTTGTTATTACATGTTTGCTGAGTATACTAGTACTCACTCTTGCTATCTCCCCCCTTTATTAGATCCTAGTCCGGCTGGGAATTATCCCAAGTGGGATGAGGGATTTGCATATATCGAGGAGGCCACTGGTGACGAGGACGTTAGTTACGAGGAGCAGGGCGAGGTGGACACCCTATTCAACTCGTGGGACGAGTAGACTGCTGGAGGGACCTGGCAGGCAAACGTGGGGAAGGTATCCCCCTTTGTAAATAAATATCTGCATTCAGAACTTTAGCCTTGTGTGGCTACTGTTGTAATAAAGAATATTTTCTATATTATTGTTTTGTTGTGCCAACTCTGGTAAAAATTTACTATTCATTAGAGCAGTGTTCTACTGAGTAAACGAATATTAATCTGTGTACCTAAGTGTGATTACCCCTGAGGTAATGACACGGGCGCCACAGATGAGTAGGGATGGCAATTGTGCCGATTACCCACGTGCCCGCGGGCGAATACCCTAATGGAGGCGGGTATGGCGTCTTTCTTTGCCCACGGGCATGAAAACAGGCACAATTCCTTACCCATCGGGTAAACGGTCATGGGCATTGGTAAACTCTACTCATACCCGCTTCACCCGATTACCCGTAATAAACCCACATGTGTAAGAAACTGTGTTAATTTGTATTTGTATTTTATTTGTTGAACTTGATTAGTTGTCTTGTCGAACATGATATGTGAATTGTGATGAACTTTATTAGTTGTTAAATATGTGATGCACCATTGATGTGTGAATTATGATGAACTTGATGTATGCATTGCTCGCGGGTAACTAGCATGTCCACGGGCGATGGGTACCCACAGGCGGCGATGTATTATTCGCGGGTAAACATGCATGCCCGCGGGCGACGGGTATGGGCGAGGTTTTTCACCGTCGTCCTTCGCGGGTATGCCCGTGGGGGAAATTCAGGGTAGCGGGTATGGGTATAGGCGAGCACTATCCGTACCCGCCGCGCCCGATTACCATCCCTACCGATGAGACACTAAATAGTTGTTTCGTACATCACATGCGATATTTAGTAGCACAATTACTCGGGTGCTTATTTAGACGTTTAGACGTCCAATTTTCATGATGATAGTACTCCCTCCACTTTATAAAAATAAGTTGTTTTGGAATGTGTGCGGTTAAACTTTTAAAAATTATCTATTGGCATCTTTTAAAATATTTAGATTTGATACATGGAAAATCATAAGTGTAGATTCATCTCGAAAAGCATTTTTATGCTATTATAATTTTGTTGGACTTTATAAATATATTAGAATAGTAATTAATAGCAAAAGTTGTATTTTAAAGATCATGTCAATGTCTAAAATAATTTGTTTATGTGAACTGGATGGAGCAGTAACCAAGCACAAAATAATCGACTAGCTTGGATGCGTCTCACATATATGCATCCATGCATCTTCAATTAGTTGTTGCTAGCGGTGCTAGGTAACACGTACTTAATTTGGTCGGTCCAGCCAAATCGTCCAGCACTGGTAATGTCTTCAAGAGGTAGGATTGACAAACACGCGGTGAATCCCCTGAACGGACGCGGATGAAACCACGGTAGAGGTGCACAGTACAATTACTAAATAACTAAAGTATTTTCTGCTTACAGTAAAACCAGTGTTGTTTTCTATTTAAAAAAAATTGTGCAGTACTATTGTAGAGTATTGTAGCAGCATATTCGAAATACTCTACCTACAGTGCTACCCGTATCCGCCGCTGAGCATAAACACATCTTATATATGAAGAGCATGCTCGGTGTTATAGAAATTTGAACATATTTAGCCCCGTTAGACTATCAAAATTTTAAAAGTAGCCTTTGTAGCGTCAAAATTTTAAAAGTAGCCCTCTCACGCGCTCTTTGCCGTGTGGGACGGTAGCACCTTGCTGCTGCCGTCGGGGATGGCAGCAGCCCCGATGACAGCAGCTGCCAAAAAATATTGAAAAAATTGTATTAAAAATAAAATAAATAAATTTAATTGAACATTATTTTATTTATTTAAATTATTTTAATTTTCTGAAATTTCCAATTAAATTCTAATTAATCCAATAAAATACATATGGTTTAAAATACAAACGGGAAAACTGAAAAGAAATAATATCTTGATCGCTACGGTTCTTGATCATATTACTTCTGTATGGTGGAGTTAAAGCAAACTACTTTGTGAAGTTTGTACATAATGCAATTGAAGAGGTTGAGAACGCTCGTTGTGATTATGAAGATGCCCTAAAACACGGAGGAATCGTTGTCGGTGTGAATAGTTATTTCTTGGATTCCACTAGAAGAGACATACTTGCAATATAGGCTTGCTTTGATAGCTCAGGGGAAGCACGGAACAGAATTATATTAGAGTTCGCGGACAGAAACACGTTACACATGGTTCACATGGCGGGCAGTGCGCCTGGTCACATGGTGGTGCCTCTTCTAGTGGAATTTCAGAAATAATCATTCGTACCGACAACGATTCCTCCATGTTTTAGGCATCTTCATAATCACAACGAGTGTTCTCAGCCCCTTCAATTGCATTATGTACAAACTTCACAAAGTAGTTTGCTTTAACTCCACCATACAGAAGTAATGTGACCAAGAACCAGAGCGACCAAGATATTATTTCTTTTCAGTTTTCTTGTTTGTATTTTAAACCATTTGTATTTTATTAGATTAATTACAGTTTAATTGGAATTTTTAGAAAATTAAAATAATTTAAATGAATAAAATAATGTTCAATTAAATTTATTTATTTATTTACAAAATTTTACCTTTTTTACATTTTTTTGGCGTGATTCTTTGTCGTTGAGGGACGGACACCTCATTTCTTCTGCCGTCCCACACAAAGAAGACGCAGCGTGAGGAAGCTATTTTTGGAATTTTGACGCTACGAGGGCTACTTTTGGAATTTCCGTGGTCTAACGGGGCTAAATATGTCCAAAATTCAGTTGTTAGGTTGACAACTCGATGTACCACCGGAAGTAGTGCATCTTCATACTTCAGCCATGGAGCTTATATTGGCAATGGCTACGTCACTTGTAACATTGTGCTCTCTAATGTAACACTCCACGCAGCTTTCAACATCCTTTTTGTTCTTCCCTCGCTGTTGGCAACATATATTTAGTTAATGGAATGAATGTAATAATATATAAAAACAACATTTTTTTGAATAGACAAAAGGATTGCCTATTTCATTAATATAGAGGGTAGCACAAACAGCCCAAAACAGACAAGTTTAGCAAGAAAAATTAATTACACGGTATGAAAAGCTCCAAACTCTTGGCTCCCGCGAGGGTCCAAGCTCTACCTTCTTCCTTTATCGTTGCAACCAGATCCACGGGGAGGTTGTCCTGTTATGAAATATTATGTTATTGTGTTCCTTCTAGACTTCACAGGTGATTAGGATGACTACCGTGGTCGTGGCCTTTCTTGAGAGACCTCACATACTATTAATCTTTGTCCACCAATCTTCAATATTACAGCTAGCTGCCCAACATGATGGCTTAAGAGGTGCCCATCCTAGCCAATTGGCCATCAAATTCCAAACTCATCGTGGGTATCTACATGCGTAAAAAATGTAAGGCCATTTCCAATGTTTGTCTGCAGAGGGGACATGTGTGCTGGTTCGGCCAACCACTCATTTACAATCTGTCCGAGGTTCGGATATGGTTTTGGATGGCTACCCACGCGAAGAACTTGTATTTTGGGGGGAGGGGGCAAGGTTTTCCAGCTAGCCTTTTTGTAGTTTGGTGTTATTGAACCGAGGAACTGCAACACATAAGCAGATTTCATTGTACGTATCTGCCCTCTGGTGTTATCTTTCCACGTGATCTCATCCAGGATGCTTGGGTTGAGATTTATAAGCCTTATTCTCCTCTAGAGGTCTAGGAATTCCGGTATGTGCTGAGTTGTTATCCCCCCCCCAAATGTTGATGTCCTGGATCCATCAACCATCTTGTAGGGTCGCACTCGCTATTAAGTTCTTCATTCTGGATATTTGGAATATCTTTGGAGCCAGATCTTTGGGAATTGTACCATCTAGCCATGCTTCGTTCTAGAAACTAGTTTTGTTCCCATCGCTCAAGATGATTGTTGTGATCGCTGCAAAGAGACGTCAGCCGGCTCTGTTGCACAGAACGTCCATTCCTACCCAGGTTTTGTGGTCATCCTTCCATTCTTGCCATAGCCAGCGTAGTCTTAGGGCTATTGCGATTTTTTTGGAGGATTAGAATGCCGAGTCCTCCGAGTTGTGTTGTCTCATTTAACTTTGCATTTTCCTCCCGAAATTGCGTCTATATAAGCCCATAGGAAGTGTTGTCTAATGCAGTCCATGTCACAAAGGATGCCTTTTGGGGGTTTTAGGACTGTGATGTAGTAGGTCGGGATCGAGGTGAGCACTGATTTGACTAGGGTCATCCAGCCGGCTGGTGTTAGTAGACTACCCTACCATCCTACCAATCTTGTCCCTACTTTATCTAGTAGAGGCTGGAAGTGCACCTTCTGCGGTCTTTTGAAGTCAAGCGGCAGCTCTATGTACTTGATGGGGAAGGTTGATTCGATAGCTAGGAAATGTAGCAGGACCGCATCGAGGTCTGCCTTATCACAACTTATAGGCACTACCGTACTTTTTTGGAAGTTCGTATGGAGTTCCAAGACGTTTCCAAAACTCTGGAGTACCTAGCGCGTGGTTGTGACATCACGCTCTGAGGGGGATATAAAAATAATTGCATCACAAGCATACAAGGATGTCCTGAGCCTGGCAAATCGGTCTCTTGGACACTCTAGGTGACCCATCTCTGTTGCTATCTCTAGCAGCCGCTACAGGGTGTCGATTGCCAAAATGAAGAGAAAAAGGGAAAGCGGGTCTCCCTATCATAGGCCCCTCCTATGATTAATTCTAGTGCCAGTGACGCTGTTAAGGAGCACTCTGGAGAAAGCAGTTGAGAGGATGGTCGAGATACAGGCTGTCCATCTATTTGGTAGTCCTCTTTTTTATAGCAACTCTAGCAGGTAGTCTCATCGGACGGTATCAAATGCTTTTGCAATGTCTAGCTTGAGGAAGAGTGTCGGGGTTTTAGTCCTATGGAGTCTTCTTATTAAGTTCCTCAGATATCCATTTTGCAATCCCATGAATGAGGCTTATCGGTCTGTAGTCAACAACTTTATCAGCTCCTTCCTTCTTCGATATCAGCATAATGTTAGTCGTGCTTAGGAGGCATAGGTTCGTCGTGCGGAGGCTATGGTCCAGCATGAATGGGGCTTTGTCTCCTGGCATCTGTTCAAGAGTGTCTACGATCTCCTACTCCGAGAAAGTCCCCTCGATCTCTGGCAGGTTTTGAATGATGAGGTCCAAGGCCCTGCCCAGTTGAGGCCAACAATTTTGTTGGTCGGCGGATACATCATGCCCTAAAAATGTTGTTACAGTATGTCTTGTTTGTCGTCATGTGAGATAGCCCAATCCTGTTCCTTTTGTAGTCTTTGAATGTGGTTCTCGCGCCTCCTGGAATTGACTTTGAGGTGGAAAAACTTAGTGTTAGCATCACCCTCTCTCATATTTGTGAGGCGGGAATTTTGCCTCTTTCGGGAGCGTTCGAGCACTACGAGCCCCATGACTATTTTCTTTAGGCCAGTCCTAAGGTTCCGCTCCTGCGGCGATAGTTCCATATGTTCCTCAACTATATCTAGCCGCAAGATCACTTCCAAAGCCATATGTAACAAAAGTTTTGTCTGGGAGGGAAGAGACGTTTGCTTCAAGTCCTAAGGGCCCTAGTTGTGTTGGCGAGCTTGTGGTTGAGATGATGAAATGGCTTGGTGTGCTCATTGTTCGCTTGGCAAGCATTTAGGACCACCTCCTTGAAACCTGGTACCTTTATCCAGAAGTTTTCAAAGCGAAAGGTTTTAGGTCTTCTAGGGCCACTACTATTCAAAAGAAGAAGGGGCAGTGGTCTGAGAGCGAAGTGGATAGTGCGTGCAGGACATGATTTTCGAAGTGAATGTCCCAAACCTCATTGTAGAAAAATTTGTCCAGCCTGACCAGTGTTGGGTTTTGGCGCTCATTACTCCACATGGACTTCCTATTTTGGAGATGGATTTCCTTGAGTTCGCAGTCGTTATATTACGCTAAATGAATCCATATTACGCTAAATCAACTTGTATGTTATATGTACACTTTAATTAAAGATTCATTCTTGCTTTCCTATATTACGCTAAATTAATCCATTGTCGGTTCCATAGAGGTTATGCATGTCTTCACAAATAATATAAATACAAACATGTACCTTTTTTAGAGAGAAGGGTAAGGACTTTATACATTCTCAACATTCCGAGTTACATTGTAATAACACGAATTACACTAGTGTTGTTGGGCCTATTGGGCCAAGTGTGGCAGCAAGCAAGCTCATTTCGAACCCAAATCAGAGCCCGGCTCGCAAGGAGAGAGGGAGCCATGCAAACCCTAAACATCTATCTATCCTCTCATGTGATTTTGGGCCTATTCGAGACGGCTTTGACTTTTTGCTCGGAAAAGCCAGAAGCCGTCCCAGATGGGCGGGTTCTAGTAGACGCTTTAAGAAAATTCGGCAGTTGTATTCAACGTAGGGAAGTGAGAAGCAGGAGGCCAACCTGGGGCAGCTTCCCACGGCTTCGGTGGGATAGGGTTCCAAGTTTGCCCAAGGAGTTTGAGAAATTTACCCCCCCTCCAACCACATATATATTCTTGAATCCCACCCCCTCAATCCCCATTCCCCACAGGCCATCGCAGAACCCTAGTGTCGCCTCCGCCCGCCCTGCCCCTGCTCCCACCAGCTCCCTCCTCCTCCGCCCCGGACGGCCTGACTCCCTCTCTGAACGACACCGCCCCCGACTGGCTCCCTCCGCCTCCGACTGTGTAACACCCCAAAAAACACTTTCAATTCAAATGGGTAAAGAAGGTGAAATATTTAAAAGTTTTTTTCATCTTGTTGATATTTGATTTTCTTTGGATTTTAATTAAAACACTATCAAGGTTTGAATTTCCAAGAAAACCATTTACTAAATTCAAACCTAACTCAAGACAATGAAAGCCCCAAAATCCGATCTGGGCCAAAATCCACCTGGCCCTGCCCTTCTCCTTCTTTTCTGTTTTTCCTTCCCTGGGGTCTCGCCCAGCCGCACGACCCACCTCTTCCACCCAACCCCCTTCCCCTATTCCCTCCCGATCCAGCATCGTGCTGCACCCAAACCCACACACCAGCGCTTTGGCCTTCCTTCTCCCGACCACTACCCCTCCTCACACTTGCTCTCGCCAACGCCCGACACACACACGAACGCCATGTCGTCTACGTACCAGCCACCTGCTCCTACGCATGCCCTCGTTACACCTTACGCCAGCCTCCCTTCTCCCTTTTCACCTCTGTATTGCCCCAATCGTGCTACCGGTCGCCACGCGCCGCTCTCCCGCTCCGTCTCGCCGCTCCCACGTCACGCCCATACCACACCGCTACCAATTTGCATGTCAGTGCCCCTCTGTTGCTCACCTCAAATGCTGCATGAGGTCACGTTCTCGACACACCCACGTTGTTCACCTAACGCATGCGCCACACCACCCCTATGCGCTGCGCTACACCGCTCTGATTCGCGCACGTAGGGCTGGAAAAATAACTTGAGGCTCGTGAGCCGGCTCGGCTTGGAATGAGCTCGAGACGGCTCAAGCTCAGGAATTTTCCAGTCGAGCCAAGCTCACTGCCCATCTCAGAAAAAATTTGAGCTGAGCTCTAGCCGGCTAGCGAGCTGGTTTGGCTTGTTCGGCCCACGAAGGCCCAATCCACTCGCCCGACTCAGGCCTTGCCATTTTGCCAATTCCAATTGACAGGAGTAGACTCCGGGATGCAGCCACCCCGTCCTAGCCTAACCGTTACCACAATCCTCCTGAAGTCATGATCCCCTTCCTCCCCCCGTGCTATGTGTTGCAGCTCATCCACCCCGCCCCCTCTCCACCCCGTCCTGTGCTCCCCCCTTCCTCTATGTCGCCACTTGGTCCTCCTTGGCCACCCTCTACTCCATTCGCGGTGTCGTCCACCCCGCCGCCTCTCCTGATCATGTTGGAAACGAGCTGAGCCGACTCGAGCCGACTTTCCACATGAGCTTGATCGAACCTGGCTCAAGATGGCTTGGCTTGGGCTTGTTTCCTTCCCTACGCGCACGGCAGCCATGTGTGCCCGCATGCCCGCACCTACTCCTATCACTCGACCACAGCCATGTTAGGTATATGTGCACTTTTATGATTAGTTTAATTCTTAAAACAATAATCGATGCAACAGTAGCATATATAACACAATTAAAGTGTGCCATAAAAGCCTCATTGGAACAATGTATTCAATTTTTAGTTTCTAATTCGTATGCTTGGTTTTGATGTGCATAAAGAAGTTGCGACTCACAGCGATCAGACGAAATCATCGGGTTATTCACACGCGTCGCCAAAGTGGTCAAGGCGATGGGATGGTGTTGCGAGGCAAGGTGTGGCGTGGCGAGCGAGGCGTGTGTGTGTTCTTGTTTCTCTTGCTTCAACTAGGTAAGATCAACTCCACCTTATATATTGGTCTTCTCCTACCTAAACTAGAAACATAGTACTAAACTTCACACCTTCCACTATGCTTGAGTGGGCCTTTGGGATTTTTCTAGGATTTAATTAGAATATTGAATGGGATAAGCCCAAAAACTCCAACAATCCCCCGCTAGATCCCAAAAGTACCACAAATTTGCCCATAATTCCAAAGTGTTGTTGATATACCAGTTTTTTTGTGGAGACCGGTTAAGGTCGAACATCCACCTTGAACCTCAAGCTACACTCACCCACAACTACACAATGGACTAAGCCTTGAATTGGCAGTTTTGTGCGAACAAGTTTTACCTAAAGTCTTTGTTGATACTTAGCCGCCGATAAGCTACTCCTCGGGTGGAGCAGATAGGTCATACTCATGTGTCTCTTCATGAGCTTCTTAGATATCACACACATCTCATGGACTGCGACCAACAGTTGGACTCATATAGGTGTGTTCTTCCTCGAATACCCTATATGACGGTATTTTGTTGTTAAGCCTCATAACACATTAAGACAAAGTCGTCCTGCCTTACAGTAAATAGAGTATTGCATCTCCAACAGAGTGAGATATAAAGTAAGAATGTATTGTACTGTTACCCAAACAGTTTGTTTTTTTTTTCCAAAGCCTATTTCACAGGATCTCCGATCACATAGGTTTGGGTTACTACTGTGTGTAACTCATGTGGGTCTCATTCACATCTCCTTCAATGTCATTTCAATCACATTCCTTGATAGTCCCTTTTTAAAGGGATCTGCAAGATTTTTAGCTGTTTGGATATAATCCACATCTATCACTCTGGAATTTCTCAATTTTCTGACAGACTTCAAATGCCTTTTCACATGTCTTGAGGATTTCATATTATCCTTGGCACTTGTCACCTTTATGATAACTGTTTGGTTATCACAGTACATAAGGATAGCTGGAATTGGTTTTTCAACCACAGGTAAATCCATCAATAGTTCTTGCAGCCATTCTGCATCAATAGTGACTGTGTCTAATACTGTGAGTTCTGCCTCTATGGTTGACCTTGTCAGTATGGTCTATTTGCAAGATCTCCATGAGACGGTAGCACCGCCTAGAGTGAATACATATACACTCATAGCATTTATCTCATCATCATCAGAAATCCAATTGGAATCGCTATATCCCTCAAGTACACCAGGATACCCAGTATAGTGAATTTGGTAACTCATTGTACCTTTCAAATAGCGTATAACCTACGCACAAATGATCATATTCCGGATTAGCGGTAAACTGGCTCAATTTGCTTACAGCAAAAGAGATGTCAAGACGGGTAGCACTAGGCAAATACATGAGTGAACCAATAATCTGAGAGTACCTCAATTAATCCTTTCCTAGTCTTCGATTCTTTCAAAGTATTAGACTATGATTATAGGGTGTTGGAGAGGGCTACCTTTCCATATAGCCAAAACAGCTCAAGACTTTTTCCACATAATGAGATTGCAACAAGGTAATCACATTCTCATCCTTGCTCAACTTAATGTTTAAAATAACATCAGCCTCTCTCAGATCTTTCATGTCAAAATTTTGTGATAAAAATAACTTACTCTCATTAATCACATCAATGTTTGTCCCAAAGATAAGTATGTCATCAACATACAAACATAATATTGCTCCTTTACCCCTATCATAGCTGTAGTATACACATTTATCGGTTTCATTTACCGTAAACCTGGCAGATGTCAAAGTTCTATCGAACTTCTTATGCCATTGATTAGGTGCATGTTTGAGGTCGTAAAAGATTTTAATGACTTACATACATTGTCCTCTTGTTTATGTACTATAAATCCATCAGGCCGATCCATGTAAATTTTCTCATCGAACTCTCCATTTAGGAAAGTTGTCTTTACGTCCATTTGATAGACAATAAGATCATGTGAGGCAGTCAAAGATAATAGTACTCGAATAGTGGTTAATTTGGCAACAGGTGAGTAAGTATCAAAGAAATCTCCACCTTGTTGTTTAGACTAACCTTTAGCCACAAGCCGAGTTTTGTACTTTTCGATTGTACCATCAGGCCTAAGTTTCTTCTTAAACACCTGCTTGCATCCAACTGGCTTGCAACCAAATGGACGATCGGTGACTTTCCAAGTTCCGTTAGCGATAATGGAATCCATTTCACTATGAACCGTGTCCTTCCAATACTCTACATCAGGAGATGCATATGCATCTGAAATAGATTTGGGAACATCATCCACAAGGTACATAGTTAAGTCATGACCAAAAGATTTGTAATTCTTTGTCTCTTGCTCCTTCGAGGAGCTACAACACTGTCATCCTCCTCACATATGTGTTCGTGTGTGTTCAATATACTCAATTGGTGTGGTAGGTCCAGGAGTTAAATCATTTTCTTGACTAGAAGAGCTATGTGAATTATTCATATTAAGTATATTTTCAAAGAAAATAGCATCTCGGGATTCTATTATCATATTGATTGGCATGTTGGATATCTCAGATTGAAATACTAGAAACCTATAGCATGTACTATGATGAATATATCCTAAACAGATACAGTCTACTGTTTTAGGTACAAGTTTGCGCTTTTTAGTTATTGGAACATTGACTTTCGCCAAGCACCCCCAAGTGTGCAAATACGAGAGTGATGGTTTTTTTTCTTTTTCAACCTTCATACGGAATTACCCCACTATTTTTAGTGGTGGCTCTATTCAGGACATGATACACAGTCAACACAGCCTCCCCCCACCATGCCTTAGACATACCCGCAATATCTAACTTGGCATTCCCCTAGTCAATCAAGGTGTGGTTCTTTCTTTTAGCAACCACATTGATTGGGGTGAATAGGGAGGTGTCCTTTCATGGATAATTCCATGTTCCACATAAAATTGATTGAACTCATTAGAAAAATACTTTCCACCATGATCAGACATATTTCTTTTAATGTTTATGTCTAATTGATTCTCAAACTAGCTTTATAAGTTTTAAAGTAGTCTAACGCCTCATCCTTTGTTTTCAATAAATACACATGGCAGTATCTAATAGTATCATCAATTAAAGTCATGAAATATATTTTTCCTCATTTTGTCAATATATCATTCATCTCACACAAGTCTGAATATATGAGTTCTATTTTTTCAAATTTCTTTCCTCCACATCCTTGTGAGACTTTCGAGGTTGCTTCGCTTGTGCACAAATTTGACATTTCGAACATTTGACTATAGGAAAGTTTGGAATTAAATTTAAATTGGAAAGCTGAGACATACAACCACAGTTTATATGACATAAATGTGAGTGCCACACATTGGCCTCACCACCATTCATTGAGTCAAAAAAATATGGTTCACAACCTTATTACAAAAATCTAAAAGGGAAAACGAAACAAGCCTTCGCACTCATAGCATTTTCCAATAAAGAGTCCAAATTTTGACACGATTACTTTATTCGACTCGAAGGCCAACTTGAACTCATCTCGACATAGAAGGGAACCACTGACGAGATTCTTATTTATTGTAGGGGCATGTTGCACGTTCTTCAAGCACACGATATATCCCGAAGTGAACTTCATATCTACCGTGCCAACACCAAGAACAGAAGCATGTGACCCATTCCCCATTAGGAAGGAAGAACCTCGTGCAACCTGGTAAGAAGAAAACATAGATGCCCCTGTCAATCCATCAATCACTAGATTGACATGTTGAAAAGACACTAGGTAGAGTATCATACCCAGATGGTTCGGCCTCGCCAATAATCACATTAGCAGACTTCTTCTGCACTTGATGATTTTTTTGCCCATCTATTTGGGGTATTTCTTGGCCCAATGACCAGTCTCACCATAACAAAGCAACAAAGCAAGTAATATCCTTCATGTTCACTTTCTTCTTTCTGTTGTTGGTCCTTTTGAAGTTGGTGGTCAAAACAACCTTGCCTTTCCCTTTGTCAATATACTACATGATGTTCGCTCTAGACTGTCCTTCTTGCACCATTGGTGTCACATCCTTTGCTCGAGTCTTCTCTTCAACATCAAGACTAGCAACTAAATCCTCGATTGAAATATTTTGCCTCTTGTGTTTCAGAAATGTGGCAAAATTCCTCCAAGTTGGAGGCAATTTGGCAATAATACTCACATCCACAATTTGTTAACAATTGACAACCAAGGTGGGTAGGTTCCCTTACAACGAATTATAATTCACGAACCTGCTCAACTATAGAATGGTTATCAACCATTCTGTAATCATAGTATTGCTCCATAACATACAATTCATGTTCAGCATATGAGGCAGCGAACTTTTGTTCGAGTGCATGCCACAGATCCGCAGTGTTCTTCATGTGCATATACACATCACAAAGCTAGTCAGACGACATGCTTAGAATACACCTGATAAATATTGTTGTAGTCGTGTTGTACTCTGTTTGTTATGCAGCAGTACGAGGTCCTGCTGGACCTGGTATCACGACCCAAAATACATTCAGGGCCGAGAGCCACAATTGGACCGCTATCTGCTATCTCTTAAAATTCACACCAGTTAATTTCTACGATTTCATTGCCTCGTCAAAACCAGCCATCACAAAGTGCCTATCAGGTTTTTAGATTGTTAGGTATATGCGCACTTTCATGATTAGTTTAATTTCTAAAACAATAATCGATGAGACATCAGCATATAGCAGTATATATACTAAGCATATTTGAAACTATGAACAGTAGTATGATCATCAATTTAAATATTTCTATCTCATATATATATACGCTAACAAGACAAAGCCTAGAACAAGAATACTACTAACAGAAATAGGCATCAACATTATCACATGATTTATTTCTAGTAAGCAAGATCTAGCTATATCAAAAGATATCACCACGACTTACAGAGAATCGTTCCGATGAAGGTCGTGGTAGAGTATTATGCGTAGAAGATGACGAGAAGTAGATGATGGAGAAGGGGGAAGTCATGAGTAGTCGCACGAACACTTTTCAAATACCTGATTTGCCCTAATCCATGCAGGAGAGACGTAGGCTTCGGAGACACGGTGCAGTATCATGTTACTCATGTATGGTGGTGAAGCATTCCATCGCAGCTGGCACGCTGTCATATGTGATTGAATCTTTATGTGCGTAAGTAGTACATAGTACATCGTTTTTCCTTGCCCTTTTTTGAGTATGGGTTGAAGCTACCTTGGCTCTGGGTCAGTGAGTTTTCTTTCTGCAGCCAATAAGTTTTGACACCAACGGCTTGCTAATTATCTGTTTGCGACGATTGCTATCGTGGGAGTGGAGCTCAACCTCCCAAGGGAGCAACATCGTTTTAGTTATCTTCTTTTTTGTTAGTTGTAATCTAAATACTTGCCACATCAGTTAGAGACAGCTTGAATCGGTGTTAAACTTCGAATATTGGAGATGTTTTGTATCTAAAGCCAATCGAAGATACAGCTTGAAGATACAAGGGGCTAGAGACGTTCTTAGACGCATAACGTGTAAGCTTACATGAAAAGGGGTTGAAGCTGGAGTGCTGGACCGTTTATGTGTACATCAAATGATAATAGTAATTTGGCAGCTTGAGTTTCACGAGCAGGGCATTTGGTCTAGTGGTATGATTCTCGCTTTGGGTGCGAGAGGTCCCGAGTTCGATTCTCGGAATGCCCCCCGGCCGTTATTCGTTTTTGCTTTTTTTGTTTCTCTTGTACGCTCATCTCATCTGGACGGCGTAAACGACAGGTCGGCGCATCAGAGAGCAGTTTGTAATGAATGGCGCCCAATAAAAATCAGGTTGTATGAAAAAAAAAGTCTGTTCTGACTTTACGTGGACTAAGAATACCGAGTATTTTTTCTTCTTCTATATCTCGGCGATTGGCCTCTTTATATCCGTTTTCTTCTTATTTCATATAGCCAACAAATATTGACTATTTTTTCTTTTAATATCTCAGCGATGGGTCTCTTCGTATTATTCTAACTTCATTTAGACAGAAAATACATAGTATTTTTCTTTCGATATCTTAACGATTAGTCTCTTTGTATTTGCTCTAATTGCACTCCTACTACCCAATATACTATATGTAGGGATGCAAAAGAAGTGGATAATTTTCATCCAACCAACCGAAAGCTCGCCGAGTGAATATGAAACGAGGAAATAGGTTTACAACACTATCCATGACCAACTTCGACTATGAGAAAAAAACAAAATAAATATAGAACTGGCAATATCCGTACATATCCGCTTATATTGCACTCTACCAGTGTCCAGGGCTGTTCCTAAAGGAGGGCCAAGGCGACCGCCCAGGGCCCACCAGAGTCAAAGACCCCTTATCCTGATATATCATACTACATATACGTATATATATAATTATACATCCTGTATATGCTCTATTGCTTGCATGGTTTTAAAACTAATAACTATATTGAGACACTGAGCTAGCCAGGAGCCAAGGACATAAGTCTAAATTATTTAATCGGCAACTAAGGCGCACCCAATTAGTATCAATAACTTTGCATCTAAAAATGTTAGAAGAAATTATTTTCTATGAGTAGTTTGCATCTTTTTTTATGTATTAAATAGATTTGCAGTTGATGTAAAAAAGTAACATTATATATTTATGTTAGAATAAAGAATGATCCATTTTATCTCACCACCTCGAGAGTGCCAGGAACGGCCCTGCCAGTATCCAGGCGGGCCGGGCCCATGGCCACACCGCAACTCAACAAACGCTGCGCTGTGCAGGCCGCCTTCCTCAGCCTCGGTTTGGCACGGCCGCGCAGGCAGTGTAAACCTAACGCACAGCAAGCTGAGACGGTGCAACAAACGCACAGCGGAAGAAGCGATTCCGCAACGACACATCATACATGCATACATAGAGAACATAGGGAACACAGTTCATCGGGGTACTACTGATGTCAGTGACAAATACACCGATCATACGTAGATCAGGTGCTTATTTCAAAAGTAGCCACTCAATACGGCGGAACAAGCTAAGCTCAAGAGTGTTCAGTTCAGATCTTGCTGTCTCAACCCTGGAGTCCAATGATCCCTGAACGAAACAAGGAAGTGAGAAACCCATCAGGTGTGACACACAACAGGGGGCTGACTGCCTGACTCGACTCAGAGCAATGCTATGGAAACCGTCCAACAAGCAAGCTTACCGCACGCAACACGGCCACCAGCATTTCCGGTGGTCTTGCTGAGCTCGTGCCCACCTGAAGGCAAAAAACAACAACAATTGTTAACCTTACTGTTTGATCTGGGCTACTCAATGGGATAGTTCTGAATAAAACTGACAATTACTGAAACTTCAGTTTAGAAATTCAGGAAAAGAGAATGCATGCATCGTGATGAAAGTGCACAACATTGGCATTTAAGTTGAGGAAAACTTCACCCGTAACCTCACAGATTATTGATTTGCCGAAATGGCTGTGAATAAAACCAACACATTCAGAGATTTCAGCTTTGAAATCCATGATAACACATTATGACAAAGTGCACAGAAAAGATGCTTAAGTTTAACATTGGACATTGTGCAGTAAATTTCCTATGAACCATTACGGCAGATCTAAATTTCAATTTTGATATTTCTTTCAAAACACGCATTCACACCATGATAAAATAGATCGATGCAGATAGATCGATCAATCCACAAGGAAACATCAATGCTGATGAGGGCAATGTTTTAATGTACATGAGCTAATACAAGATGGAACAATGCAGAGGCAAAGTTTCTCTTTCTGCAAGGTGAAGATAAGAAGACAGGCCAGACCAATAGAGATCTCAGCTAAAAACAATATAGCATACGTGATGCACTATTCTAGAGTTTGCCTCATAAAGAGCTCAAACATCCTCTATCCTGATTCTTGATTGAGAAATGCCTACACATCCTTTATCCCAAAAGAGAAATGCCCAGTTGCCTAAAGCACTAGGGCCTGGGGAATCACAGGACAGTACATCAACACCTCGAATTTAAGTAAACAAAATGTATACACCATGCGTAACCTATTACCGACATTTCTTCCGTGCTTCTTCAAGCAGTTCATAAACAGGTACTCAGAAATAAATGACTCCTACATGGACTAATTCCATTATTTTTATCATTCATTAACACAAATGTATAATCATTATAGGTCTATCAGAATTCAAATCAGCTCTAGTAATAGATAGATCCTTCCTTAGCTCAAAAGGGAAAAAAGAGCAAACAGGCACACAAGAAAACCCAACCATAAATAGTGATGTGCAGCATTACCCTTTCCAAGATCATCTGGGTCAGCATGAACAACAACAGCTCTGCCAATGATTGAATTTGGCCCAGTGAGTGGGATCTGCCATGAACAATTGTTACCCATGTTAAACGAAAAGGCTAGCGTAACATAGGAATTATAGCTTATAAGGAGCCATGTAGTATTGGTTGCATAAAATATGCATGCCGAATAAATGTTTGATTACCTGGCTGTCAACAACATTGACATTAGCAACACCTGGCAGCAAAGAAAATTCTTAGTGACAAGAATCATACAGTATAGTTACAACATGAGAAATTAAGTTATGAACTGTTGAGAACACAGAATTAACTCATCATCCAAACGACAAGTATCATCCACATGGGTGTGGAACATAACATGCAATGAAGGGCAAAAGAACATTACCATCCGGTCCAGCTGTCACATTTCCAAGATCACCAGCATGGCGGGTCTCATCTTCTGGTGCCCCATGTTCCTTACCAGCAGGATTGAAATGTGGTCCTACATTAGAAACAAGTGCAACAGTAAGTAGACAGTTCAATATATGACAACTTAGAATCATCCTGATCATATATATAGGCAAGCCAAAAGAAACAAAAATACCAGTTGACATGCAGCCATTTGTAGTGTCACCAAGTGCATGCACATGGAACCCATGGAGACAAGGCTTGAGGCCAGAGACGCTTCCGGTCACAGTGGTCGGACCTAAGAATCAGACAGACAGGTAAATGTCAATAATGTAGACACTACAAATCCAATTCAAGAATAAAAATCATGGAGCAGGTGATGACTTACCATCTCCCTCTTGGACAAAGTAGATGGTGCCCTTAACACCCTCGCTGCTAGCAAGCACAGCAACAGCCTTCACCATTGTTTATGTGTTCTGTAAACAACTCCACAAGGAAAAAAAGACATTTCAGTATCGGGTAGAAGAAGCCTTAACTATAATCAAGTTGTAAACCATATCTTTAGATTTTGGTGATTACCCCTAGAGAACATATTGCAACTACATATTTCATTCTCCTAGTGAAACACTGAAAAATGTTAAAGCGACAAACAGGAGATATATCTTCATTAGTGATATCACAATAGTATGGCGCAACCATCCAATTTATTTATAAAGCATGTAAACCAAGAGGCTCCATGATGCACCATGGACCAAGTGCCTATGCCAACATACGAAAGAACCACAGAAACTCAGTGCATTCATTCAAGGCAAACAAACTTGCTTATATGCCTGTATACAAGAAACATTACAACAGGTAGACTCGAACCTTACACTGGTGAGTGGAAATGAGGATTCCACCAGTACACACAGCATCCAAATTCGTAGTGAAGCTACATGTGAATTCTGATGGCCATCTGGCTAGTCCAAAAATCCCCAAATCTACAGCCACCCCTACCCCAGAGGTCGAGCTCCTAGAGTCAGCAGCCTAGTACCATGGTATCTAAACTTTTTATATGACAAGATTCAGTTTTTTTAATAAGGATTTTGATGCCAGGACACGATTTAAACACTACTATCTGACGATTAAAATCGTTCCCTCAGCTGCATCGTCATCGCTGAGCAAGTATAGCGCATCTAACGCTTTGAAAGCACTTAAAACCTTTGGTCAATCACCGAATAAGGGAGCAAACTGAGCCTCGCTCGTAACACCAAGTTGGGATCGATCACACTAGCAATACTGACATCGAACATGAGACGACTCAACTCAACGATCGAAAACCGGAACAAAAACAAAGGGAAAAAAAGAAACCGCACACGCCCGATCTAAGATCCAAATATAACCCGGTCTCTGCAGAATCGGGAAGAGAAGCGAAGCGAAGCGATCGAAGCCCTAGATTTTGGGGGATTTGGGTAGGTAGCAGCAATAATGATACCTCAGGCGACCCGTGCGACGAGGGGGAGGAGAGGAGAAAGCGATGACTATGGAATCTTGCGCTTCTGGGTGTGCTGTGCGGATGCGGGACTGAAGTGCTGCTGTATTTACAGTGCAGTTGCTGCCAAGGCGTCACCGGTGGCAAGCAAAGTAGTCAGCATTTCCCTTAATTTTTTATTTATTTTATTGAAACTTGACCTAGATCTCTGGCAACAATCGAACCCGCTGGGCGAGGGCACGCCACGTCTCAATGAAGATTTTTTAATAATGTTATTTTTAATAAAGAATTACAAAAATAAATAGTTAATTTTTTAAAATACAAAAATGGTTGTTGTTGCTATTCCAGATGACGAAACGGGTTTGTCGTTATTTGGAACGACGACAGGATCCCTATCGCTTGAAGTCGTCATTTCAAATAGCGATAGAGGCTTCATTCGTGATACGGATCAACATGTATTGATACGTAATGTGGTTCAATCTTTCATAGTACTTGTATTTTAATCTTGGCTGAAGCAAAAGCCCAGCTTTCCTCTTCTTTGATTCGGCAAAAAGGAAGAACAAGTATATCTCCAAAGCAAGTGATGATACTTGGTTGATTTTGAATCAATCCGAAGAGAGAAACAAAATTAATTCTCAAGAACAACACCAAACCGTGAGCAATTGAGGATGCTACGAATTGGTGAGATGATCCTCAAGAAATCACGGATCTTGAAAGATAAACCTCCCTCCAATATTCACGCAATCACAAAACCCTAGATGGGAATTTCCAAAACGCGTGTACTCATTACGCGTCACATAAACATATGACTTTTCTGTATTTTCTTCAACTCTGACTTTCTTACAATGGGGGGTCTACTCTTAAATATATAGTTCTGATGAACAGTACAAGCTAGTGAACAGTAATCCAAGTTGGCTACAGTAATTTGAGTCAGAATAGTGTGCGTGAACAGTAGTCCGAACCTGCTCCTATTGCAAACTCCTATATTAATTCAAAATTTAAACTACTCTAATTACTGAAAATAAATTAAAATATCATATTATAAGCAATTTCAGAATTAATCTCTTTTAAAGAAAGATCCAAATTGGAATTGCTCTAATCCAAATTCATTTCGAATTCTTAGGCTGAAAATGCATTAATTTCATATGAGTTTGAATTTGACTCTTTTGTCTTTTCTTGGCCGAATTCTCTTGCAAACTTTTCAACATGCAAAGCCCTCGGTCCTTGTGTCTTTCCATATCAGCTCAAGCTCCCCCTTCGGCCTACCTAGTTCTTGTTTCTTTTCCCTTTGATGCAAAATAGGCTCAACTTAAAGTTTAGTACAAACTTGTAATTTAGTGATATTAACACCGTAGTAGATGCATCTAGGCCTCATCACCCTCCCCTTCTTGAAGCAAAACTGTCCTTAGTTTTAGTGTAGTTTTCATGGCCTTTTTTTTTCTAACCACCACCAAGTTACTCATGATTTCTTCATCGATCTTGGACAACAAAGCATGGAACTCACCCTTATGTATAAAAGTATATCAGTTGGACCTTCCTTGATGTGTAGCATTCAAATCAAATTACCATCGATATCCCCTTATCAACATAGCCATCAATAGTAAGTGGCACTCTCGCTTTGTCTGTGATCTTGACCTTACCGATGTTGTTGAGCCATTGGATGTAATATAGTTTAGAATGTCTTCATGTGGACAATGAGAGTGATTCCGCCACATCCTTTCCAATCATGTTGCTCGAACTCTCGTTATCAGTAATCAGCTTACATACATTCTCCTTGATCTTGCAATCAGTTTGAAAGATATGATGTCGTTGTCCCTTCCGCACAATAACGATGTTATCACACTGCACCGTTTGATCCATCAAGCTAACACCTTGTTCCAGATCGTTTGATCCATCAAGCTAACACCTTGTTCCAGATAACAAATGATTGGCTCTAGCTTCATCGAAGGGTTGATTCATCGTTGTCGCTCTCCGTTACATAGCCGTCATGTGTAAGCATTACGTCTTCATGTTTGGGTAATCCTTCTTCATATGATCTCGGCCTTTGCACTTGAAGCATTCAATATTGCTAGTTCTAGCCGTAGAGAATGCAATAAAATCAGCATATGAGACTTCTTTGCCCGCGACACTTATAGGCTTCGAAGCTTCCTTGAATGTACTCCGAATTATTGTAGTGGATGCAACTGATTTAGGAGTTAATCCCGCATTTCTGTCATGCGAAGTTGCACACCTCCAAGTGCTATGAGTGGTTTGACCACCCCTTACTTGAGTGTCTATAGACCAAATTGACTTTCCGACCATCTAAATTGAAGTAGTCGATAGATCATCAATTGATTTTGTTTTTTCTATGTACGGTGGTCGAAAAGTCAATTTGTTCTATGAATTTTGTCTTACTAGCTAGCTAGAAGGGTGGGGATCGAGATGAGAACTTTAAGAAAAAATGGAAGTAAAAAAAGATAGAAAGTTTGTGAGTGTTTTTTTCTTAGTTCTGTGTGCTAGCTAGCTAGAAGGGTGGGGATCGAGATGAGAACTTTAAGAAGAAATGGAAGTAAAAAAAGATAAAAAGTTTGTGAGTGGTTTTTTCTTAGTTTTGTGTGTGCACCCTTTTGATGGTTCTTTATAGGTTTAACAATTTGTGACAAGATTAAATTAACGAATAAAGACGGAAGTCCGACGGATATGATTTATTAGAATCTGCTCCTAATAAATCGTTGGTAACCAAAGCATCACCATCTTTTCGGGAATTATTTTTCATAAATACGGTTGATACTCCTTTTCCTATATTTACAACTGAAGCTGGAGAGCTCATCGCATATGGTTTTTAATAAGAACCGTCTGTGATTACATACTTCACAGTGGCATCATGTATCGTAACCAATCTTGCTGATACATGATGTCACTGCCCAGTCGGAGTACCCGCGCGTCCACGTTATTTTCTGAACATAGCGACGTTCAATTACTTATCAACGATATCCAGGTAATTTGATGTCCACGTGCTCTCCTGAGAGCCATGCTTCTTGAAGTTGTCCGTGGCTGTTGTTTCATCCTCCTCATGATGTCACTGCTCGAAGACTTTATAGAGAATAGTCATCACAGATGATTTCATCTACAAACCGTTTATGATAGTTCAGCCATCACAGACAGTTTGTAGATGAAACCGTATGTGATATAGCTATATAGCTATCACATACGGTTTCATCTACAAACCGTCTGTGATAGTCAGCTATCACAGATAGTTCTGAGTCAATAACCGTCTGTGATAGTCTGCATCACAGGCGGTTCAAAAATCGCATGTGATGACCTCATGCCATTACTGACTTATAAACTCAGACGGCTCACGAAACCGTATGGTGACGTTTTTAACCGTCTGTGAAGACTTGTCGACGATCAAATCGCCGATCTTATGAATATATAAATGAAAAGAGGAAAAATATGCGTATCTCCTGGGAGTGGATCTGACTTGCTCTTTATTGCTATGAACTCACGATTACAAATACTGAGAATATCTAAAAACACAACACTTTGCTATATCTCGCTTGATGTGCTTCTATAGGACTGTTGCTGATGTCTCGTGTCTTCGTCTTTCGTCTCTTCGTGTTTATGTGCCTCCACGTGCCTCCCTTCCGGCCTTCTATGGTCCTCCTTAAGTACTTGATGAAGCGGTGGCAGTTATCCCATGAAGAGACATCCGTTGGGGAGCGACGCGTCTGGTCGGGAAGAGGCGGCAGTTTGACGGTTCTACCAACTGCAGAGGCAGTTGGTGAAGATGTCAACTGTTATGCGGTTAATGGTTTTAAGAAACGTTACACCATTAACAGGGATAGTGTTGTATTATGTGGAATATGAAACACGTGGTTCATTCATTACATAGTGAGTGGCGTGGTCGGGGACTCGACCCAGACGCATGTTCATAGCTTTACGAGCACTTACGTGGTCGTGGACTAGGTTTGGAACTTTTGTCCGACCAGGGTATTTATTATATAACTTCTGTAGTACCTACGACCAGTTAGGTCGGTGGTCTTAGAAGTTACGACCATGAAGACGTATGGTCTTTATCATATATTAAGATAATATATGAATATTTTAATCCTCAACAGCTAGCCCCGAACTTTTAAATGAATGTTGGTCGTGCGGACACGTTCTCCGATGAAATCATATCGGACATACCTCTCATTAAATGCCGTGGGACTCGAGGCGGTCTGTATTCATTTTTAAAGTTGAGAAACCGCTTTGGAAAAAGGTAAAAGCCTTTCTGTCCGCCAGGCGAAAAGGTATTTGCCCGTTGGACTTCTCGCAGGGTCGGTTATAGTGAAGTGCCTATAAAACGACCTCGGCTGAGTGTTTTAAACCTTTACGCCTCTATCTCCAAGAAAATCTTCCTTGAGTTCTTCATCCAAAAAAGGAAAACATCATGTCGGACCTCATCTCAAACTGGTTGATCTCCGATCTGAGTGAGAGAAAATTGGAGAGTTTGGAGAGGGTTGGGTTGCTACCCGACAGGAGTTTGATCTCTTGGAGATCGGCTTTTGGAGAGCACTGCCCAAGCGGCGAGGAGGGAGAAATCCCGGTGTTCCTCGCGTATGTTGAGTGCGGGATCAAGCTTCCAGCACATTCTTTTCTCTCCCAAGTGCTGGAGTTCTATGAGGTTGAGTTGATCAACCTGGCTCCTAACGCCATTGCAAACCTGAGCATCTTCGTCTACCTCTGCGAAGGATACTTGGGGATTCCACCGACGATGGAACTCTTCAAGTATTACTACCGGATGGCGAATACGAAGAAAACGACCAGCACCCCTGGGGAATGTACCCTAAGGCTTCATGACGGCAAGGCTAACGAGTACATTCGTATGTACTAGAAGTCCTCTTGGTCGTCATGGAAGAAAAAGCTGGTTCTATATGAAGGTTACGCGAGAAGACTACCAGACATACGGTAAGAAGGCGGTCGAGAACTCAGCACATGTTCCTCCTCGAAGAAGGAGGGAAAAGTTGGGAGATGGATTGAGGCCATCCATCTTCTGAGTGTCAGGGGTTTAACCTCCTGGCATGTCGTAAGGGACTTTTCCATTAGGAGGATTAGTCCTTTAAAGACCAGGGCACGTTCGATGCTCTGGTTCATCGGTGGCGATGATGCTACCAAGGATTCTGATCCAGGTAATTTTTCAGAAAATCCCGACCAGATTATTTTGCGAGTTGATTATTTTTACAAAACTAAGATCTTTCATTTGCACTTCGAGACTTGTCTTCTGAGGATGTCAGAAATAGGATCAAAATGATCTGTGCTGGCGAACCTGATGACAAGGCTAGCTTTTCTCAAATCCTAGCACTTGCTAGTGTTGAAGAGAGGGCTGAAAGACTTAGGGTAAGTGTATTAACTTCTTTTCACCTTTCCGGTTATTTTTGATCAGTTCTAATCCTCTTTATGTGTAGTTGGTCGGACTTAAGATCCACGAGGCTACGGAGACGTGTGAGCCTATTGATTATCCGACCAGCCTTGTGATCGCTGAAGATATCGGTCACACTGAGGTAAGTAACTGAAAGAAGTAACTTCTATAAGATGAAGTATATTCTTCACCTGATTAACTTTGTTTATTAATCCAGGTGGCAATCACTGAGTCTCGTATAGTTGTTCATGAGACAGTTGTTCCTGAGACCAGTGAAACTACACTTTCTGATCCAGGGATTAGGGACCTTGCTCTCGACCAGATGGTCGAGAATATTGCTTCTGATCTCCTGATCGGGAGTGTAGAGAATACATTGAACATACCGATTCGGAATCGTGGAACAATTGGAAAGAAGAGAAAAACAGGCGCAACGGATTTTAAACCAGCGCGCTATAAGATCAAGACTAAGAAAACAACCAGGTATGTACAATTTTTATATGAAAAAACATACCTCGTATATTCCAAGTAGAATTGAACTTTTTGTTTCTCTTGTGCAGATCTGCTGAATCCCTGGTCGCTTCCGACCAATCGCATTAACAGGTCAGGCGATCGGAAGTGGTCCTGGCCATTGTCTTCCTCGGGTAGGACATCTTGAGGATGACGTGGTTGGAGGAGCCCCCGAGCCAACTTCGGCACCGAAACTGAGCTAGATCCCATAGTAGTCACTATGCCGGCAACGGAGGTAGAGACCACTGCAGATCTTCCACAGGTTCCAGTACCTGAAGGTCATCCCTCTAAAACTAACAAGTTTCATTTCTCAACTCGATTTGTCGCGAGTAAGGAACTTGATGATTATTGGGGGAGGATATCGGATCGCCTAACGCAGGCGAAGCCCGATAAAATTTTTACCGATTACAATGATGCCGTAATTCGGGTAAGTGTCTTCAATCTTCTCCATAATTTTCCTTGAAGTTTACAAGAAATTTTATGGGAGAAATGCTACTTGTGCAGCATATGATCGAAAACCTCGCTACGGTCGGAGGACTAACCGAGCAAGTTAGGATATTAGAAGAAAAGCACTCTGAAATAGAGAGTAAGAGTTTTTCTTCTTTTTTTCTCTTTAAGACTTTCCTTTTATTTATTCTCCCTTATCAAAAATTCTTTTGATAGATTTAGAGAAAATAAAAGAAGATGCTTTGGCTGAAAAGGCCAGAAGAATAAAGCTTGAAGAAGAACTTCAGGCTAAGAACTGGTCGATCGAAGTCTTGACGACCAGCAATAAAAAGCTTTTGGATGATTCCAAAAAGAGAGAGGAAGGTAACTGGTCGTAGCCATGACTCAATATGTCTTCTAATCTTTTTACTTAATACTTGCTTTGTCTATGCAGAACAAAAACAAGCATTGACCAGAGTGAAGAAAGCTCTAGAATTTGAGCAAGACAAGGGGGTAGCTCTCGTGCTTAGTTTGGACGAGAAAATCACCTCGCTAAATAAAATGCTTTTTGATATGGGCGCGGGATCAAGCTTGCCCTCTTTGAGCGATCCAATAGAGAAGGTCAACTACCTAGGCTCTTTGTTGGAAGAGCTCAAAGTTTTGCTCAGGACTACTAGGGAGAACTATGCTCACTCCGTTAAGGAGTCTATTGCTTGTGGTGTCAGTCTTGTTTTGGCAAAGCTGAAAGCTTCCGACCCATCAACTAACCTTCAAGCCATCGAAGAGGATTTCAACTGCTTACCCGCAGAGGCAAATCAGATCCTCGCAGAGATGAAACCTCTAGGCGAGAAGGTCGCAGAAGAGATGGAAATCGGATCTCCATCCAGCAGTAGTTAACTGAGGCATTCTCTAGTAGTTTATAAATGTAAAGACTTACATTTCTCTTATCAAAATGAAAAAAATTCTTTTATTTATCCGGTCGATCTGTGAATTTATGTCTTACCTAGCCCCCGACTGTTATATAGTAGAAAATCTTTACTATATAATAGTACTGCTTGAGGCCAAGAATATAAATTCAAATCTCAACCATTACTTGTAAGTATGTACTGATCGATAAAAACTGATCGTGGTAATACTAGGAAACCTTTATGGTCGGAACCGTGTAGGTTTCGACTAGTTGTAAATCCGTTTTTAATGATCGAAGTACTTTACTAAGACAACATATGGTCGGAAAAATAAAGAATTCTCCTTGATAAGAGGAAAAAACATAAAAAAAACATATGTTATAAGCAGGAAAGTGGTTTTATTTCTATGCGATGCTCAATACTGGTCGGAATGAACCTAGCTAGGAAATAAAGGTATAAAATATATTTCACAAGACGTGCTCATGCTCTTAGTCCGACTGGCAGCGAGGATCGTAGGAAAAAGACCGTCGCTAGGAAGCTCCTTCCAGTGGGCGGAACCACGTGCGAAAAAGGAGAGACTTCGACTAGGAGGTTTTCCGTGTCCCGACCAGTAGCCAAACAAGAGTAGAACAGAATTTTGAAACATAAATTATACACTTTATAATCCTAAGCATATGAACCGCAGTCGACCAGGATTGGGCAACGTCATATAAATAACATCACTTGCTACTTTAAATTTAATTATCAAATTTAAAGGAATTAAATGAAATGAAATGAAGAAATTAAACAAAGAACTTACGCAATTGGTCAATGTTCCATGAATTTGACAAAACCCTGCCGTCTGACATGGCTAATCGTACTGAGCCTGGTCGGGTAACTTCGACCACAGTGTAAGGACCTTCCCATTTAGGGGAAAGTTTATTGCGCCCTGCTTGGCTCTGAATTTTTCGAGAACGGATCACCTCTGACTAGGTTGCGAGGTTGCACCTTACTATTGTAGTACCTTCGCATGGCTTGTTGATAGATTGCGAACGTATCAAAGCTTGGTTTCGCTGCGTTCTTCAAGGAAATTGATGTCGTCAGTCGATGTTCTTCCGATTGCTTAAGTTAAAACAATCGGTCTGAGCAGAGCCAATTTTAATTTCGAGGAAGCATAGCTTCGCCCCATAAACTAAAAAGAAAGGTGTTTCACGGTCGCACGATCGTCGTGGTCCAGGACGACCCATAAAATGAAGGAAGTTCTTGAACCCAAGCCTCGACCGTTTTATTAATCGGTCGAATACTCGGCGTTTTATCCTCGTATTAGGATACCATTGGCACTCGATCGCTCCATTGCTCGTGGATGAGCCATGAAGTGAAATGGATCTTGGTTCCTAGTTCTTCGCAATTCACGGAATTGCCGCTGAGAGCTGGTACCATTGTCCGTGATGATACGTTGGGTACACCAAATCGTGTAATCACGTTTTTTGTTATGAACCTCTTAGCGGCTTCAGCTGTAACTTTTACAACTGGCTCGGCTTCAATCCATTTTGTAAATGTGTCAATCATGACGAACAGGAATTCGAAGCCCCCGGGTGCTCTTGGGAATGGTCCCAGAATGTCTAGTCCCCTGGTTGCAAAAGGCCAAGAAAGAGGGATTGTTTGCAAAGCTTGTGCCGGCTGATGTACTTGTCGGCTATGAAATTGACATTATACGCGCCGTCACGAGCTCTTTTGCATCATGAAAGGCGGTTGGCGAGAGTATCCTTGCTCAAGGCTTTACTGACCAAGGTTACAGAGGAATGATGTGCTCCACAGACTCCTTCATGAATTTCGGTTAGCAACCTAATGCCAGCCGATTGAGATATGCATCTCATCAACACTCCATGAGATCCTCGTTTATACAAGGTACATTCGATTAGAGTGTATGATTTGGCCTTTCGTGCTATACGATCAGCCTCTACATCATCTTCAGGAATTAGGTCATGCTGAAGATAATTGCAGATCGATGTCATCCAGTCTCTACCTTGATCGTCACCGATCTGTGGAGCATCTAAGTTATCAGAGTCAATAGGATTGACCTGATGTAAACTATCGATGTTCTCGGAATGCTCGACTACCGAGGGTGAATCGAGTTGCTCGAGAAAAACTCCCGGCGGGATGGTTGACCTAGTAGAGGCCATCCATGCTAACGGATCTGCTAGAAAGTTCTCCTTTCTAGGAATATGTTGGATCTGGAAACCGAAGAAGTGCTTTTCGAATTTCCGTACTTCTGCCAGATAGGAAGACATCTTGGTACTCGAGCATTGGTACTCTTTCCCTACTTGATTCGCTACTAGTTGAGAATCGCCTTTGACTAGTGATTTGCAAATCCGAGCGAGCGAGTGCTCAAGTCCCGCCAAACAAACCTTCAGACTCGCCACATTGTTTGTAGCGGAAAGTTAAATCGACGGCATACTTGATGTGTTCGTCGGTAGGGGATATCAAGACGACTCCATCCCCCGATCCTTTAAGCATTAAGGAACCGTCAAAGTACATTGTCCACTCGTCGTGGTGCTCGTACTCGGGTTCTTGCTTAGATTCCAGGTTTGTCCATTCGGCAATGAATTCTGCTATCGCCTGAGACTTTATGGCTGTTCGTGAGATGAAATGGAGGTCGAACGTCCCTAGTTCCACCGCCCATTTTGCTATTCGTCCTGACCATTCCCTATTTCTAAGGACTTAACCTAAGGGATATCCAGTAGGCACGACCACTTTGTGGGTCTGAAAGTAATGCCTTAGTTTCCTTGAAGCCATAAGGAGACTATAAAGCAACTTTTGTACCTGTGGGTATCTTTCCTTTGGCCCATGTAAGACTTCGCTTACGTAATACACTGGTCGTTGGACGTTCTCACGTTCTGCGACTAGTACACTTCTGACAGCTTGTGGTGTTGCATCCACGTAAATCAACAGTGTTTCCCCTGGTCTTGGAGAAACTAAGACCGGGCGCCAGAAGGTACTCTTTGAGCTTTTCAAAGGCATCATTCGCACGTCGTCCACTCGAAACTTCCATGTTTCAGAAGGAGTTTGAAAAAAGGTAGTCCTTTTTCCCCTAACCTGGCTATGAAACGACTTAGCGCTGCCATACAGCCGGTTAGCTTCGACTTCCTTCTTCGTGGTCGGGGCGATCGATGGATGGCGATATCTTCACGGGTTTGCTTCGATACCTCTAGCGAAACTAGGAAACCAAGCAATTTTCCAGCGGAAACCCCGAACACACATTTCTTCGGATTCAACTTGAGGTTATGTCTTCTCAAGTTATTGAAAGTCTCTTTAAGGTCAAGCATATGATCACCGGAGTTGACACTTTTCACTACCAAGTCATCAACGTAGGCTTTCAAATTTTGACCTATTTGTGGGCTGAAGGTTTTCGCATTAATCTTTGAAAAGTTGCACCGGCGTTTTTGAGACCAAAGGGCATCTTTACATAACAGTAAGTGCCAAATGGAGTGATGAAGGAAGTTTCTCTTCATCTTCTTTACTCATACTAATCTGGTGGTACCGAGTAGGCATCTAAAAACTTAATAACTCGCACCTTTTGAGGTAGAGTCTACAAGTTGATCAATGCGAGGAAGGGAAAATCATCCTTCGGACAAGCTTTATTAAGATCGTGAAGTCTATACACATCCTCCATTTCCCATTACTCTTCCTAACCATTACAGGATTAGCGAGCCATTGAGGGTGATGTACTTCACGAATGAATCCAGCCTTTAAGAGCTTGTCAATTTCAGACTAGATGGCGTCCTTTCGGTTGGGTGCGAAACGTATGAGCTTCTGCTTGACCGGAATTTTGTCAGGCTGGAGCGCTAGCCTGTGCTCGATCACCTCCCTGGGGACTCCGGGCATGTCGGACGCTTGCCATGCGAATACATCCTGGTTTGCTCGGAGGAAGGAGACGAGCGACTCTTCCTATTTAGGATCGAGTCCTGCTCCGATCAGTACCTTTGGAAAGGATCCACCATCATTGCCTGACATGGCGTTTCTTGAAGGAGCCTTGCCGAGTGGAACCTCTTTGGTGCAGTCGGACGGTTTGGGTGTTATCTTGGAGTGCAGGTGCTTGATCCGCATGGATGATGAGTCGAAATTTCGGCCTGCACTCATCGACCAGTTCTAAAGACCTTCGATCACATGCGTATACCATTTTGTGATCTCCACGAACCATGATCACACCTTTTGGTCGTGGTATTTTCAAACTTTGATACCCGTAGTGCGTGGCTATCAAGAATTTTGCTAATGCCGGACGACCAAGAATTCCATTGTACGCGGTTTCAAAATCAACCACATCAAATGAAATCCTTTCTGTTCGGAAATTATCAGGACTTCCGAACGTAACCGGTAAAGACGCTTGTCCTATCGGTTTGGCGGTAGAGCCAGGAACTATGCCATGAAAGGCATATTTTACTGGCTTCACCTTTGTTCTAGGAACCTGCATGTCTTCTAAAGCTCCCGAAAATAAAATATTTAAAGAACTACCACCGTCTATTAATACCCGATTGACTTTGCAGTTATTAATAGTAGGCTCTACGATGATAGGGAACCTACCCGGTTGAGTTGACGGGACGGGGCAGTCTTCTTTGCCGAAGGAGATTACGGTATCCGACCACCTTGATGACTGGGCGGTGATCGAAGGTTATGCTAAGTTGACTTCTCGTTCCATGGCCTTCAGATGACGGCGCGAATCGTATGATGAAGAACCTCCAAAGATCATGTTGACCGTGCGTTGAGGTTCCTGGTACTCCATTTCTTCATCGCCATCTTTGTCTTTCTTGGAACTTGTTTCCCCCAATTCTTGAATTGCGGGAAGCGGGCCTTTACCTGCATAGTAATCCTCCAGCTTCTTTTGCCAAACACGGCAGGTGCGCAAATCATGCCCTGCCTGTCGGTGAAGTGGACACCACTTCTTATTCTTACCGGGACTATCAGTCGGAACTTTGGCTTTGCCCCACCTATCTTGAACCGCAAGAACCTCTTTGGTGTCCATTTTACGGTGCTTCTTTTTCTTGGAAATCTTCTTGGGATTCTTTTCCGGCTTCTCTAAGCCAGGCTGAGGGGTTTTGTCTTTTTGATCTATGGCTTCGTTCCATTCAACCGCTTCGCTAGCGGCTGCATATTTATCAGCCATGTTAAAAAGTTCGGCGGTTGTTCGAGGGGGATTCATAGCGATATCCTCCGTAAACCGCCGATTCCTTAGACCTGCCTTGAATGCCTGAATCACAGAAGATTCTGCGATCTCTAGAATGGAATTTCGAACTTGGCTAAACCTTTTGATGTACTGCCGGAGAGTTTCTTTTGGTTCCTGCCGAGTTCGATGGAGATCATCCTCCTTTCCAGGGCGATCATATGTACCCTGGAAATTCACAATTAACGGATCGCGAGTTGTTCCCAAGTGTAGATAGATCCAACCAGGTTGGTTAAGCAACCAAGACCGGCAGATCCTTCCAGAACTGTGGGCAAATAGTTAGCCATCACGTTCTCATCACCACCAGCAGCTCTGATGGCAGTGGTATATATCTGGAGAAACTCTAATGGATTTTGAGATCCATCGAATTTATCCATGTTGGCGTGTCAAAACCTATTAGGCCAACGCATGACTTGGAGCCTGCGAGAAAGGCTCGACAACCGTGATGATTCGTAGCGCCTTCTTGGGAGAGGCGCCGATTATGATCAATAGGAGATCGGTTTCGTAGTTAGAATACCGAGGCTCGGTGTCCGATCCGGTCAGAGACGTTATTATGACGTCTTTGACCGTTAGCACGACTCAGATGATGACGGAGATCATCTAGGCCGAGCAGGTGTTCTCCTGGGTGAGGGGAAGAGGTCGTTGTTTGAAACAACCTTCTTCCTTCATGACCTACTGGTCGAAATCGCCGAGGAGGTCTAGGTACCGGTGGGTAACCATGCGCCCTCTCTCGAGGAGGAGCGCCGAGATGAAGTCACCGTTAGACTTTGTGACATCCTTTGCCCCTGACGCTTCGAAGCGCCGCACGCGATTCGTTGAAGAATTTCCGATACCGCTCCACCAATTGGGTAAAGCTCGAGCTTCACCTGCGAGCAGGTCGATGATATTGAGAATATCTTGAATACAACACAAGTTACGAGGGGATTCATCGTTGATGTTGGTGTTCGAAGTTCCTCTAGACCTTGGGCCCGACTCTTCGCCCGTCATCCTTGGTGAAATTTGCACCACGCGTATTAACTGATGGACGTCCATCAGTTCCGTTGCCTCTGGTAGGTGGTGCTTGATTGCCCGCGCCATCTCCATTAGCAGGTGGTGGCGATGCAGGGTGTGCAGGACTGTGCATGGCATTACGATCAGTATTTCCGATCGCGTTGACCTCATGCTTCCAGCAATGATCCTCTGAGGATCTTCCACTGTAACTAGTGGAGAACTTCTCAGTGCTTCTATCAGAGACTCCCATGATGGAGACCGATCGGAGATGAGAACCTCCTGAGGTCTTCGTGGTGGGCTCAGCCTGATTCGGCGGATTGCCGATCGGATACTGAGTTTTATCGTCCCCACTCGGCCCATTACCGATGAGGGTTTCATCGACACCGTTACCAAGTGTTGGTTGGTCCCTGGAATTTTCAGAAACCATTGGTGAATACTTGTCAGCCATGGTTACGTCAAGGGTATATTGACCCTCGGGTTGTGGGGCTGAAGCATTGTCACCTTTTTCGCCGGTTGGGGAAACCGGGCTTGGAAAAATATTCGGACGTTCCGAACTAGTCGGAACGACCTGTCCCTCAGAGAGCGCCTCTTGGCGCAACGGTGTATCTTCATCCATCCGCTCAAGTTCGCTGTCGTCAGCGACTTGCGAACCATCGGAGGAGGATGAAGATTCCCCATGTTGCATGGTCTGGATGCAGGCTTCCATGTCAAGGTTGGAGTAGTCATCCAGGTCGAACCAGTTCTCCTCATCCCATATTCCTGCCATACTTGCAATTACGAATATGAAGAAAACGGATGAGTTGAGCAAAGAACCTCTTGAAGTTTTGCAATTATCTTCCCACTGACGGCGCCCGGTATCGGCGATCAAATCGCCGATCTTATGAATATATAAATGAAAAGAGGAAAAATATGTGTATCTCCTGGGAGTGGATTTGACTTGCTCTTTATTGCTATGAACTCACGATTACAAACACTGAGAGTATCTAAAAACACAACACTTTGCTATATCTCGCTTGATGTGCTTCTATAGGACTGTTGCTGATGTCTCGTGTCTTCGTCTTTCATCTCTTCATGTTTATGTGCCTCCACGTGCCTCCCTTCCGGTCTTCTATGGTCCTCCTTAAGTACTTGATCAAGCGGTGGCAGTTATCCCATGAAGAGATATCCGTTGGGGAGCGGCAGCGTGTCAGTCGGGAAGAGGCGGCGCTTTGGCGGTTCTACCAACTGCAGAGGCAGTTGGTGAAGATGTCAACTGTTCTGCGGTTAATGGTTTTAAGAAACGTTACACCATTAACCGGGATAATGTTGTATTATGCGGAATATGAAACACGTGGTTCATTCATCACATAGTGAGTGGCGTGGTCGGGGACTCGACCCAGACGACTAGGTTTGGAACTTTTGTCCGACCAGGGTATTTATTATATAATTTCTGTAGTACCTACGACCAGTTAGGTCGGTGGTCTTAGAAGTTACGACCATGAAGACGTATGGTCTTTATCATATATTAAGATAATATATGAATATTTTAATCCTCAACAAGACTTTTTCTGTAGTAGTGTCTGATACGATTTATCTGTAGAAACATGTATCTGGCTGTGTCTCGACAATTTTCATGTTTAGATTACATGCCTAAGTACCAGTATTTGATCGATTAAATTAACTTGGTCTGCTCGATTTGAGCTTATCACCAACAGCATTGATCTATGAATTTTCTCAGATTTGCACACGTGCTCGTGATCGCCATGTTATATTGTGTTACGATCTGTAACTCTATTGTGTACCTTGGTCTTAGTTCTACTGTGGAGCACTATGTTAAATTCTCGCGTGTTGAAAGTTGCTACCGTTGTATATCTCTCGTTGTGGAGTATCTTTGTGCTTGTTAAATTACAGTGGTGTAAGATCAATACTACACAGCTCAGGCACTTTCCATGCAAACATAATATGTGTAGTGGTGATCATTTACTAATGTTTCCATGATGTCCTGGTCTCAGTTGTAGTTTTTATTTAACATGTACCAATGTACCTTTACCTTGTACTGTAGATCGATAGGTAGGATTATTTAGACGGTGTACTGATGTCTATTTAAGTCTAGCAATTGTCATGTCAACTAAGTTATGGTCATGTTGGGTTGATCTCGGCTAACGAATACCGAGATTCTAGGAGGTAACGGATCCACGCACCCTGATCGGGGGCACAGCCAACTAATTTGGTTCTCCGTCCCGTTCATCCAGCGCTACATTAAAAAGGGATAGACTCGGCAGGCTAGCTCAACGTGTGTGGTTCTGGCTTACGCGAATCCAAACAGAAACCCGATCTTATCAGCACGCTGTGGTGAGCGAAGATCTTAAACCGCCGTCGTCACCGCGATTCCCTCACGCATCTTCTTCGCCTCAGGCCGTCGCACTCGCTCACGCCTCCTCTCCGCTTTCGACAGATCTTCCATTCCAAGATGTCGTCTTCAGGTTCGGGTAAGAGATTTTGCTTCCGCTCTAATGTTCATTAAGGGTGTTCATTTATGCGCTAGGGTTAATCATGTTTAGATCAAGGTTTTACCCTCAGTCTACATTCTACATTTGGTATCAGAGCATTACTAGCTCAATTTGAACTCTATTAGTCCTGATAAGATTTTGCCCACGCATGGATCTAAAGCTCAGCGGCTCGGTTTAGCACTCAGAAGGAGGGGATTTAAAATCCTTAAGTGAAACCCTAACAAAAATGCAATACCGAACCCCCAAACCCTCAAACTCATATCGGTGCGCAAAAGGGGCGGCGAATACTTACTTTTTTTTGGATCTAGAGCCTTCTCCGGTCTCAGGCGCCACCGTAGCTCCACTCGGCGGCTGCGCGTGCGACCTCAGTCGCACGCACGCGCCGGTGAGGAGAGCTGCGGGGCGCCGCCTCTTGATGTGTCGCCTTACGCCGCCGCCTCTGCTCGCTCGCTCTCCTGTGCGCCATCGGCGAAGGAGCCGCTCCTCGCCCGCGCACCTCACGCCCTCGCTCGCTCGAAGTTTTCAGGAGAGGAAGAAGAAATTATTTAGGGTTAGGGTTTTCCGCCGATCGGCTGGCTTTTATATCACGCGATTTTGTCTCTCGGTCGTTCGATTGCATCCGACGGCTCGTGTCCGATTGGATCCGGCGGAGTGTGATTGGGGCGGTTGTTCTCGGCTGTCCGATCAAATCCAACGGCTCGCATCGCTCGTTCAGTCGACGGAGTGACGACGCGTAAACGTTTTGACCGTTCGATCGAATCCGGCGGTCACCATTTAAATCGCTGGCCGCGGATGGGCCGGCGATCGCGGATCGGCCGGCCGAGCGCAGTCGGAAGTTTAAAGCGTGCTCGAAGCCGCATGAGAGTTTTCCTTTTGTAAAGTGCTTTTATGATTAAGTTTTTTTTAATTATTTTATTTTGTGCACTGTTTTAATTAATACTAATTGCCCAATAACGGTGTATCATTGTCTCTAAATAAAATTGAACTAACGAGATATTTTAATTAGAGATTTTTTATGATTTATTTTGGTATTATGTATGCACATGATTACATACCGACCAACGTTGTTTATAATCGTATATCGCCATATTAATTGTTGAAGTTCTTTTTTATTTTCTGCCCAACGTTGATATGAATTAGAACAGTAGTTTTGCATGTTATTAATCAGACCAACATAGAGTTAATCACATGCAATACATCTTTATGGTATTTCTAATTTTTCTGTATTTTAATGTTCAGCAATAAATGCTTCGAATATTGCCGCTACAATTGACAACATTGAGCAGCTTATGGGGGGCAACTTTCCCACTTGGAAAGAAAGAATTCATGTCGTTCTTAGAGTTTTGGACCTTGACTATGCGTTAAGGGTAAGCGCTCTCGTTCTCCCCCACCGACGGTGAGGATAATTATGATGAGAAAAAGAAAACTTATGATGCTAATGTTGAAAAATAGGAGCGGTCCAACCGCCTGTCACTAATGATCATGAAGACCTTTATTTCAGTTGGGATCAGCGGAGCAATCCCTGATTCTGAAAACGCTAAGGAATACTTGGCTTCAGTTGAGGAGAAATTCAAAGACTCCACTAAAATTTATGCCAGTACTTTAATTAAGAGGCTATTATCCGCTAAGAATGATGGGTCCAGCAGCATAAGAGAACATATCATGATGATGACCGATATAGCTGGAAAGCTCAAGGGCATGGACATGGAAATATCCGATGGTTTTCTAGTCCATTTTATTATGACTTCTCTTCCTTCTGAGTACACTGCCTTTAAGATAAATTACATTACTCAGAAAGAAAAATAGAGCATGAGCGATTTAATTGACATGTGTGTCCAGGAGGAAGAGAGGATAAGAACCGAAAAGAAAGATTTTGTGCATCAAGTTAGTGGGTCCAACAAACGAAAGTTCCAAGGGAATTTCAAATCCAAGAAAAAGCTGCAATTTCCCCAAATTCAGATAAGTCAGGGCGTAAGGCACAAAATACACCTAAGCCCTATGTTGCTCCTACTACAACACTGTAACATCCCAACTTTTGGTCTTTGAAAATCTTCTAACTAGTTTCTAGTTGAAAGTCTCACCATTTGCATTTTATTTGAATTTAAATTTAAAAGCTTATTATAGACTTTCATGCCAAAATAGTTTATTGGGGTTAATCCCAACATCAACAATTGCCAAAATTATTTTATTTGGATTCTATGTGCTTGGATATATTTTCTAGAATTTTCTGGAATAGTTCATTTGCTATTTTCTATTTTGCTAATTGCATTATCTGCATTTTCTAAAAAGAGAAATTATTTTAAAATCCCCAAAACAGTGTTGGGCCACACACTGTGCAGCCCAACACCGCTCCTCAACCCAGCCCGCGCTCGCCCGCCTAACCCCGTTGGATGCGCGACGTGTGCCCCTCGTTTCGATCGGACGCCCGCGCTTAAGCCCGCATTCCTCCGTTGGATAGTCGCCGCGTGGCCTCGCCCGCTGATCTCGCTCGCTTGCTCGCCTGTGCCTCGCTGCCGCTGCCAGGTGGGGCCGCCACCGAGTCGTCGTCTCCGCGGACCCTTCTTCCTCCTCGCGCTCGCGCCTTCGTCCGCCATTGCCGCTCTTCAAGCTTCGTCCGACAAACGCGTATCTGTTGCGGATTCTTCGCGCCGACTTTACCAAAACAAACCCCCGGTTATCCCGTATATATTCCCAACCGAATCAAACTCCGAATCGGCTTCAATCTCCTAAAATCAGGGAATTCCTGATTGCGTTTGTTTCGGATGCGATTTGGGGGTTTCCAATTCCGACGTCCCCGAGCCTATAAATACCCCCCTAGGATCGCCCAGTCCTCCGCAACCTAGAGCCGCCACCCTCATCTCCCCGATCGCTCTAGCGCCGCCGCAATCCAAGCTTTAGGGTTTTCAACCGAGCTTCTTCTCCAGTGAATTGCGTCGTCATTGTTGTCGCCCTTGCCACACCGACTGCACCATCGTGATCAGCAACGTCCGAGCTACCTTGTGCGCCCCTCCTCGTCACCGGAGCACCGCCGGAGTACCCGTCCGACAAAACCCGAAGCTCCACCACCGCTTCTTCCTCGCCGCCGGTCGCCACCGTCGTTGCCAGCCACTGGTAAGGGCACCAACAGGTGCGCAATAGCGCCAGCAACCCACTGGTACCCTCCACCGCCGGTGACTCGCCACCAATCGCCGGCGACCATCGGGTCTCGAGCGCCGCCCTCGCCGCCGTGGTTTCGTCAGCGCCACCGCAACCGCCGCGTCAGCCTCTTTGCTTGTGTGGCATCCACGTGGAGCCCAATCAGCGCCAGCACACGTGCACGTGGCCCAGTCCACCGCACAAGATCTTCCATGGCTCGGTGAACGCAGTTCACCGTGAGCCCAGTCACTAACAAGTGGGGCCCACATGTCAGATTTCTTTTAAATCTATTTCTTTTTCATAAATTCTCGGCTGACGTAAGCATTGCACAATAATCCGATTTTCCTTTATAAAAATAATTCTGGAAATTCATTAAAAATCCAAATTAGGGTTTTATTTGATTTTCAATCTTCTAAAGCCCATAACTTTTGCATCCGACCTCCGATTGAGCCCATTCAAATTTGTAAATTCATATAAAATCAAGATCTATTTAATGGTGAATTTTATTTGATTTTTGGAGTTTGTTTTGTCTCTGTTATTTATTTATTTTTATTTCATTTGTCTCGTTTACGAGTAGACGTCAATACTTCGGGAAATTTTGGAGAAGGAGCACCTCAAGATCAAGATCAGTACATATTCCTATTCCAAGGCAAGTTATACCTTTGATCATATTGAACCCAGTTTTCAAACTATTTTGTTTCAATGTATTGCATTTTATTTCAAGTATTTATTTAAATGCTTTTAGAATAGTTATTAATCCAACTTGGTTATATCCACCTTGTCTATTGTTATGCCATGATCTTTTGTCACCCTAGGTTGATTCAGTACTAGTTGGTATTATCGTAGCACCAACGTGGGTTGGTTAAATACGAGTAGATTGCTTAGCAATGCCACGAGTCATCATTTCATGTGAGTCGCAATTATAAACTTGACTGAGTGATTATGGGCTGTGTGATGGCTGTATGTCTTTGTGTGCTATTACTCGTTGATGGCATGTGTTGCACTTAATCAACAGGGTGAGAAAAGATTTAGACTGAGGCAAGTGGTGGATCTATGTGAATGGTGGAGCTGTGTGCTTTATAAACTTTGTGATTTGGGTTAAAACTGGAAGTCTTGCCTTGGTCAATTAAGGACTTAACTTTGTGCGTCATTGAACTGGGCCTTACTGTACAACCACATACCTAGTATGGGCTGGGCCTAACTTAGTAAGTTATGGTGTCTTGACATTGACAACTCAGATTGTATTTAAGCTGTGTGATGGGCTGGAGGTGTGATATATCACATCGTGGGACGATTCGTTGCATCTCTGTCCAACGATGTGTGTCGTAACCAAATGATGTGTGTATCGGTTGGCCGGCAGGAAAGCACATCGGGAGTGATGAGGACATCCCTCCTTCGGATACACGCACGACACAAGACCCTCCAGATCTGGATGCTGAACTACACGGTCCTATAACAAGAGCTAGAGCACGTCACTTAATAGATCAGGTAAAGTCGTTTCTAGGGCTGAGTGTATTATTTGAGAACTCTATGATGCTGCCTAATGGAGATGATTTACTTGTACTCAGGAATCTAGGACTACGAACAGTTCAAGAAGGTCTACGACCACTGCAAGAAGACCTACGACTAGTTGATTCGATTGGAGCAATCACGACCCGGCGAGCGAGCACGATGACTCGTTGGACACAATCTACGACCAAAGATAGCATGGACTCCTCAAGACCACCCTAGGACCGATCCTACGACCAAATCTTCGACCGGAATACGCAACACAAGGTCTTTGCGTCACCGTTTAAACTAATAAGACTTTGTAAGCGTACGAGGTCGGAGTCCGGGTTGTGTACGCTTCATCCCACGGCCGCACAACCCTAGGTCGACCTCCTCACGTTCCCCTATATATATCTGTGAGCGCCATAGTTTAGGCGGGTTTTCTTAGATTATTCGCCAATTGCGGTTTCGCCGATTATCGGTTTGAGAACCCCACTTGTAAACTTCATCCATATCCGCAATACAATTGATTGCATCTACCTTGTTCTTGTGAGTTGCTTGATTGCTTGCAGGAACAATAACCTTCGTGGTAAGGTCGATCGCGTGCAAGCGTGGTCGATAACGACAGGCGTGCGGGTGTAGCGAATTGCGAGGTGACGATCTGTTGGTCGGAAGCCTCAAAGCGTCAACGTCCTCACGACAAACCAAATCGAACCTATCGAAAGATCGGGCCGCCGTGACTCATCAAGTGGTATCAGAGCAAAGGTTGCCCGTTAGGTAATTTTGTTTATCCCCTTTTGTTAGTTGTGTTCCCTCACCTAGAGTCCAGAAAAACTGCCCTACAAAAAGTTTTAGATCGTAATTATTCATTGTCCAAACCACTTTGTGCCTTTCGCAATTTTGTTTCGGTTTTCGCATTGTTGAGTTCGAGTCCATCGTCGGTGTCTTTGTTGTTGATTTAGAGTAGCATTCTTGGTCTCTAGTCGATCTGATCGTCGCCGCCGTGCCACCATCCATCTGGACGCCACGACCTCCTTTTCGGCGACACCCATTCGACCACCGCTCGGGATTTACCATCCGGTGGAATCGAACACCCACTCGGATCCGACCACCTCTTGAGCAATACCCATTCTACCACCCACTCAGAAACTACCACAGTGGATTCGATCCCTAGTCGGATTCAGTAGCGCAATGAGAACTAGTCCAAGTTCAGAGAGAGAGAGAGAGAGAGAGAGAGAGAGAGTATCTTTTAATTACCTTTTTACCCCTGCTCTCCGAAAAAAGTTTGTGACCCAATCACCTCATCGGACCCAGAAAGGGTAACAGAAGAATTTTGGGCTTGGGTCACGTTTGCAAAAAAAGGAAGCAAAAAGTGCAAAAGAAAAGAAAAGAAGCAAAAAGTGCACAAGAAAAGAAAAGAAGCAAAAAAAAGTGCAAAATAAAATAAGAAGCAATTGACCAACCCTAGTTGGTCTACGACCAGTTCCAGCCTTGCATCCTTTGGACTCCTTTGTATCGAGTCCTTGTTTCGATCAGTATTGTGCTATGGCTAGGAGCACTTTTAGACCGACAAGCGTGTGGCAGTCTTGTGGGATTTGGTTCAGCTTTGCTAATCTGATTTCATTATTGCTATTCCTTGCTACTAAACATTGCCTGTCCGAGCTCCACATACTTTCGACCCTCAGATTGGATACTCGCATTCGCCTCCACCGTGATCGTACATCTCACCTTCGCCGATTAGACCACCTGCTGCAATTTGGTAAGAAACTCATAAGAGCTTGGTAAGACGCTTGAGAGTGTGTGATTCCACCCTCCGACCACCTAGTAGTGATAGGGATAATACATTTGTGTTGTCTTTTGTCTCCTACTAACCATGTCAGGTGAAGGATTGGATGCGCAAGAGTGTGTTTTGAGGGAAGAGGTCATGACGGTATTGGATGAACAACGCACTACCGTTAATGAGGACATCGACAGGAAGCTTCAAGCTACCACGATCACATTACAACGCTCAATCAACGATAGTATTGCGGCGCTCACTACGCCTCGAAGAATGGTGAACCGACCACCAAGCGTTGGTCGTGTGGAACCTCATGGTGCGACTTATGACCATGAGTTTGATAATGATAATGAGATTCACGACCACGGCGCCTTTGATGCGACAACGGGAACAAGCCGAACTTCAACCGTCAAGGTATGAGAGGTAATAATGTTCGACAACATAATGCGTGTTAATGATGATCCATATGCTAAAGTTAAGTTCTCTATACCATCTTTTGCGGGTGCTTATGATCTGAAATATATCTAGATTGGGAGATGACGGTAGAACGAAATTGAATGCTCACTTAGTTCGAAGTGCATAGAGTTAGGCAAGCCACAAGTGACTTTAAAAACTTTGCCATCATTTGGTGGAATAGGGTATGCATCGAATGATTAGCGCCTACTCGTGGGATGGTTTAAAGGTTGCTATCGTAACATATTTGTCCACCTTCTTTTAAGCGAGATTTGCGTAATAAATTGCAGCACTTAAACCAAGGTAATAGATCCGTAGAAGAATATTATCGGGAGCTACAAATTAGCATGTTGCGTTGTGATATTATTGAGGATGAAGAAGCTGCAATAGTATGTTTTTATAGAGGATTAAGACGTGAAATTCAGGACATAGTGGATTACAAAGAATACGATGGCGTCCTAGATTGTTCCAACTTGCATGTTTGGCGAGAAAAGGTGCGGGGCGACAACAGAGGCCAAGGAACAACTTTGGGAGTATGTCTACACCACGACCGGTCTTAGGGCAAGCCAAAACAGCCCCACCTTGACTACGGTCTGCTGCCCCTCCACGAGTAGAGGCGCGTTCGGCGACACCTCGGCGCATCACATGCACCGAGGTAAGTAAAGTTACTAGTGTGCGAGCACCGGCCAAGAGTTCTTCGTCGGTTGCTTCCTTGGTCGTACCACTGGGATTGTGTGCCCGTTGCAAGGGAATGGGGCACGTCATGAGGATTGGTCGGCGAGCATACCTTGCCACCAAGGGCGGTGGTTATGTAAGTACTAGTGATATTGAGGATGAATATGTACTTGCAACTAACATTGCAGTGGAGGAGATGAGATGAGCGGTGATCTTGATGATGTAGAGGAACAAGTAGCTCTTTGTTGACACCGAGTATCATGAGAGCCTTGTTGCGCAATGAGTCTTTGGCGCACAAGTGGAAGGCGGAGCAAAACCAACGACACAACTTGTTTGGACCAGATTTCTCGAAGGGCCGAGCCCGCAGAGTCATTATTGATGGAGGGAGCTGCAACAACCTTGCAAGCTCGAGATGGTCGAAGCTTGGCTTGACCACACAACCACACCCGTCCCTACTACATCCAATGGTTCAATTCGTGTGGTAAATTAAAGGTACACAAAGTTGTGAAAATGCAATTTTTAGCAGGTAATTACAAAGATAGTGCTGACTTTGATATCGTGCATATGCAAGCATGCTCTTTGTTGCTCGGTAGGCCTTGGATATATGACAATGATGTTTTGCACCATGGTAGAGCTAATACCTACTCATTTTCACATAAGGGTAAGAAGATTAAGTTGTTACCTTTGACACCAGCTGAGATTCTGAAAGATGAAGAAGAGCGCGCTAAAAATGAAAGAAACATTGATAAGCATGATTCTGAAAATCAGCAAGTAGCAAAACATGTTTTCCCACCCAAAAGAGAGAAAGTGGCGTCTAGTCCTAAGTCCGAGGGAATTAAATTGAAGGGATGTGTTATGATTGCCACTAAATCTGAACTTGCTGAAATCTGTAATAATAAGCTGCCATGCTATGCTTTGATATGCAAAAATGCCTTATATTCGCTTGAGGACATAGCTAGCTCTTTGCCTCCTATTTGTTGCTAACCTTTTGCGAGGAATATGTGGATGTATTTCCAAGCGAGGTACCCGGGATTACCACCTATTCGAGGAATTGAGCATCAAATTGATTTGATCGGGGCGACTTTGCCAAACCGTCTGCGTATAGGACCAATCGAGAGGAGACTAAGGAAATTCAGCGACAGGTCCAAGATCTTTTGGACCGTGGAGTGCGTGAAAGCCTTAGTCCTTGTCTTTGTTCGATTCTTTTGGTTCCTAAGAAAGGCGGTAGTTAGGCGTATGTGTGTTGATTGCGAGCCATTAATAACATTACTATAAGGTATCGTCATCCTATCCCAAGGCTAGGCGACATTTTGAACCGGGAGCGAAGGATCCGAATTCTCTGTGTTCATAAACTAGTCGGGATTTCCGTGTACACGATCACAAAAATGTTATCACAAACATATCCGGCGTGTTTATTAATAAGCATAGAGTTTATTACGACTTGGGCGGAGGCCAAATAAAACGATAGCGGAAGCAAAATATAATGGTAAGCCACACGATCGCCACGAGCAGATAAATGCGGGAGTCATTGCCTAATCATCCTGCTCCTCACCTTAGGATAGAAGTCTTCTCACGAATAATAATATTGACAGAGTGAGCACTACTGTTTGTGCTCTAAATTACACCAATATAAATTTAGAATGCATGCATAAGTTATTCAAAGGAAGGTTATAGGGTTTATTTGCGTAAATCGGCCTTTTGGTTTAAATATTTATACTAAGTTTCAAGGCATATTTTTATTTCATAGCTAAAATCAGATTTAAAATTTATCATTTTATAGTAGATAACCTCCATATGAAACATGGTGAAGGATACCCTCCTATCACAAGGCTACACCCAATTTTACCACAAGGATTAACCATCCTCAAATCATGTCCAAAGTTATTTTAAAACCAAAAACAAATCTAACTTAGAGTGGCTTTGCTCGGCATGTCCATAGCAGTGGACACGGCTATTCGAATAGATTTACACTCTGCGAGAGGGTACAACTTTACCCCACGAGATAATTTGCAGTTATGTCGGCCAATACACGCTTCCTTAGGCGTGTGGTGGGCAATTATCACAGGCGTTTCAATGCACTACCTCAATACCAATATGCCGCTAAGGTTTCACTTCCATTAGGCTAACCACTGCGGAAGCCCCTCTTCGCGTAAGTGGGAATAAAGTCTAGCAAACACCCACACAACAAAATGGCATAAACAATAATGAGGTAAGACAAATTATTAAGCACAGTTACGCCCATCTGAGAACATGTGGTAGTCTGGTGGAGCTTTTGCAAGATCGTCTCAAAGGCCAGGTCCTTAACCTACTTGGGCAACTTTCAATAAAAACCACAGGTCTCGGTCAGAACAGACGAACAGTGCATAAACTGCACCCACCAGCGGTCCATTTTACCCAAGTACAAACCATTTTCTCTTATTTTTTATAATTTTCAAAGACATTTGCAAAAGTCCACCATGACATAACAATGTCATAGGCTTTTATCAAATTTTGAAGTCTTGGTTTGAATTCTCCCAAAATCAAATATTTTACGGTCTAAGCATTTGCTAAGCATATATTTATTTTAAATTTATTTGACTAAGGTGACAAGGAATTGGTAATACAACATTCAAATGTGGCTATCTGAGAGGAATTGGAATATAAGTATTTAAAGCAGAATTTAAAATAATTAAATACAAATATGCATGCAATAATAATTTAAAAGCAAATTAAATAATTTTAAATATTGGGGCAAAATGGTCAATGGTGTAACTTGCCTTGTTCAAAATCTTGGTATTCTACTTCTTCAATAGGGTCAAGCTCTAGAGTCGTCAAAATCTATCTGTGAGAATAATCCAAATTCAAGCGAATTCAAAGAACTCAAATAAATTCAAATGAAAATACAAATTAACTCCAAATTAAATAATTTTGGTTTAGTTAGCTAGATCTTGATTTTATACAAATTTAGAAATTTGAATCACCTAAATCGGAGTTTGTATGAAGAAATCGAGCTCTGGAAGTTTAAAACCTAAATTAAATCCTAAAATCAAATTTCCGAATTTCCGAATTAAATTTCTAAAGGAAATTATCTTTATTGCATAAGCATACATCAGCAACCTTTGTTGAAGAAAGGTGACAAGTGGGCCACACAGTCATGGGTGAGTCCACAGCGCTTTCAGTCCACGGCGGACTCGGCGCGCATGCTGATGTGAAAGGCGAGCTTGTTGGCCTTGTATTCTTGTTGGCAGCCACGTGACTCGACTTAGCTGCCACGCGCGAAAACAATGAGGTGGGCGGGTGGCGAGCCACGTTAGTCCGGAAGGAGGCGCTCGAGGCAGAAGTCTTGGCGCTGTGTGTGGCGAGTTCGGCGGTGCAAATTGATCGAGGTGATCTTGAGTGTGATCGCTACCTAGCGGCGGAGGTGGTGAAGGCTTGCCGGCGCGGAATCGGGAAAACGAAGCTTCGCCGCGAGAGGAAACTCAATTGTCGATGATTGAGGCGGCGAGGTTACGGGAGGTGGGGAATGAGTTGCGGGAAAGAATGGGCGTAGGGTCGCCTTTTATAGGGAGGAGGAGATCGGGAGGAGAGAAGCGCTCACGACATTAATGGCGGGAGGCCCGGTCGCCAGGCGTTCAGGGGTTAGAGGGGTAATGGCGGGAATGAGCGGTGGAAGCTGGCGTCGTTAGCAGCGCATGATGGCGAGTGAAGAGGGAGGAATCGCGGACTTGATGGCGGCGGTGAAGAAGCGGTAATGGCGGCGTCGCGGGGAAGAAGGAGGCGAGGAGGAAGGCGGCTGGTGGGGCCCACAGTCGGCGAGACGAGAGAGAGGGAGAGAGGCGCGGGATGGATTGATGTCGTGCGTCAGATTCCGTCGGACGACTGCATCACTCGTGTCTGCGAGGAGGTGGGCGGTCTTGAAGAGCGATCTTTGGTGCGACCCGATCTTGTTGCAATGGATTTTAAATCTTTTTCAATTGATTTAATTCCAGAAATTCAAATAGGCATTAGAAAATAGTAAATAAAGTCCAAAATTTTTGAGAAAATTCACAGAAATTCTATGAGGCATTCTGGACTTAAATAAAATAATTCCAAATTTTAGTTGATAATAGATTTTGCACATAAATTATTTTAGCTTTAAAATACTTAAAGAAAAGCTTTTAAAATTTCCAGAAAATCCACAAAAATAATTAAAGTCTTATTTTCAACTGAAATTGAAATTTTGGGCTGTTACAAACCTACCCCTCTTAAAGGGAATCTCGACCAGAGATTGGACTTGGTCGACAAAAGGTGGGGATACTCGGCTCTCAAAACTTCTTCGCTCCCGGGTAGCTTCTTCTTAGAATGATTGCTCCTTGAACCTTACAGAGCGAATGACTTTGCTTACGGTGACACGTTACGCCACATCGAGAATCTTGATTGGTTGCTCCACATAGGTGAGATCTTCTGAAGATCGATATTTTGGCGGTGTTTCTTACGTTGGTACCACGAGACATTTCTTTAAGCGGGATACATGGAAGACATTGTGAGCAGTGACGAGAGATCTTTGGTAGTTCAAGCGATAAGCAACCGCCTCTCTTTGCCAAAATCTTATAGGGTCAAACAAATCAGGTGCGAGTTTTCCTTTAGTCGAAATCTCTTCACTCCTCGGAGTGGAGTTACCCTGAGATAGACAAAATCTCCCATCTCGAAGGATAGTTCTCTCCGAAGATTATCGGCATAACTCTTTTGTCGGGTTTGAGCTACTTTGAGACGTTCTCTTATTGTTTTACCTTACTTTGACTTCTTTTATCAATTACGGTCCGAAGAATTGGTGTTCTCCTACTTGATGCCAAAGGAGAGGGGTTCTACACTTTCTTCCATACAATGCTTCAAATGGCGACTAAGAGACCATGTGAGAGGTCCTCCATTCTGAGTGATGAGTATTTGACATCGTGTTGAATAGGTTGAGAGTTGAGTGTTTAGGTTTGGTTTTTTTTGTCTTTGAATCGGGAAATCGGAACTACATTGTGTATAAGCGGAAGTTAGATAATCAAACTCTGGCGTTGGAAATAGGAACTTCAGATTAACACAGGTTTTGAGTTCGGTTGAAGAAAATCGGAACTTCCGCACATGGGGTAGCGGAGTGTCAGAATATCTTGGTGTTAAGGTTCCTCCGAGATGAAAATCGGTTTTGAAAATCTGGGTTTCGGATGTTAGAAGATCGGAAGTTCATGATGGTAAGCGGAACTTCCGATAATCTGACAAATGCGGATGTTAGAAATCGGAACTTCGGCGTGGTAAGTGCGGAACTTCGATTATATCGAGCTGTCGAGAGAAGGTTAATTTGTGATTTTGATTTTGTATGAGTTTGAGTCTTATACAAATGTTGATGCTATGATTTTGTGCAATGCTATGTGATGTGTTTTTGCTTGTGATGAGTGCGGGGCATCGAGATGGAGTCGTGGCGAGACACGTGGACCGGACTAAGCGCGAGGCGTTGAGGTCGAAGCGGTCGGGATGTGTCGAAGGCGGCGTAAATCTTGAAGCGGTTGCGAGTCGTGCACAAGAAGGAAGACGGAGGCTTCGGAGAAGTGCGCAAAAGGCGAAGCGGTCTTTTCGCAAGCGGCACGAAGTGGAGGCGGTTCCGTTCGGGTGTAGCGGGCTTAATGGGTTGGAGGCCCATTAGCCAAGGGCTATAAATAGACATGAACCCCTGGTGCTAGGGTTAGACCTTAAGAGAGGAAATTAGGGTTAGCTCCACCAAAAGGTTTTGTTTTGCTTTTGAGAGTTTGTTGGTTTTGAGAGAATGGTAGAAAATACTTGTAATCATTCCTCTGTGTTTCCTCTGTGATTTCTTGACTTCTATCAATGAAACTCGAGTCTTTGATTACATGTTTATGCCTCTCTTTATTCCCTCTCTGTTCATGTTGAATATCTAGGGTTTTGGCATATCTTTTGATTCGTCTTATGAAATAGCATGAAACTTGATATCTAGAGTCGTTTTGATATTGCTATTACATCCTCAAAGTTTCATGAGCTAAGAATCGAGAATCGAGTCTATTTTGTTTTTGGTCTTTCTTGCCCTTCTTCAAGAAATCCGATTTTGGCTTGATTGTTGAATCTTTGTTTGCGATTCTTCTCAATATGGTCAAGATGTTGTTTAGGATGATGTCTGTGAAACTTGACTAGAGAAGAACCACAGATCAAAAGTAGTTTGGATTTTGGGCAAAAACCGGCGTTACGTTCTTGATCGGGATAATCGGAGCTTAGATTTTACAATGGAAGTACATAAGCGGAACTTCGCGCATATACAATGGAACTTCCGCACCTTCTTGGCCGGAGCTTCCGATTTCGGAAGAAACGGCCCAAGGCTTGTTTTTGTTATTTGATCTTGCTTCATTTACTTCTCGTAGATCTCCGAGAGATCTTTGTAGGCTTGTTTAAATACGATAAAGGGAGTATTAATTTTTAGGCACCATTCACCCCCTCTGTTGCCATTTCGGTCCTTCAATTGGTATCGAGCGGTTAGCTCTTCTTTATAGATCTTAACCGGTCGTTTGAGCCATAACAGCGGACAAGTATTCCACCAAGCCTCCAGTCTTTGATGGTGCGGATTACCCTTACGGAAGAGCAGAATGGAAACTTACATCCGAGGCTCGGGGTATGCCATCGGAGAAAGGTGAAGGTTAGATTTCTTTATTCTGCCGATGAAAACATCAATGTGGAAACATGCCCGATGTTGAGGCAAATGCTAAGGCAAGGAACATTATCATTCAGGGTTTGAGTAGAAGTGAGTTTGATCGTATTTCTCATTTGACTTACGCTACGACATCCAGGTGACCCTCGATGCATACCATGAGGCACCACCAGATTAAGGCAGTTCGACAAGACCAGTTCAAGCGTGAATCTGATAAATTTGAGATGCTTCTGGTGAATCTCTTGGCGAGTGCTTTTGGCGTTTCACAAGATTTTGAGCAACCTCGGCGGTCGGTCTTACATACCCGACTCGGATAACGCTCGACAGATGCTTTCTACACTTGATCTTCGTGTTTGGGAGATGAAAGTGACTACCATCAAAGATAGCACGGACCTCTCGACCTTGACTCTTGATGCGCTTTACTCGCGTCTCAAGACTCACGAGATTGACATTGTCTCTCGAAGGTCGAAGTCACGATCGATGGCTTTAGTCAGATCCCACTGGATCTTCTTCGAAGTCGTCTGTGGGTTCTCCCTAGTTGCTCTCGTGACATAGCGATGATCGGTTAGGCGACTTGAGGATGAACAGCTAGCCCTCCTAGCTCGGAAGTTTTCCCATGCTTACAAGAGGAGGAGGGATGGAAAAGAGGAGGTCTGTGATTTGTTTGAGTGTGGTGGCCCCAACCACATCGAGCAAACTGTCCCAAGCTTGGGAAGGGCAAAGGTGACTATGGCGGTCCGAGCAAAACGACTACATCGACAAGAACCGCAACACGAAGCCCTCGGCGACTGACCAAGGCAAGAAGAAGTTCCGCAACTTTGGGAAGGCAAAGAAGGCATTCCATCGCGTCCTCACCGCCCTCGTGAGGCTGGACACCAGCGAGGTGGAGGGTGGAGTAACGATGATGGGAAGGATGATCATGATCCCAAGGGCGACGGCAACTTCTCGGCATGTGCTTCATGGCCCTCGGGGGTGGCCGAGCGACAATGAGTGTACTCCGACTCCGATGAGGTTAGTCCACTTATGACCAGCTTAATGATGCTTTTCTTAAGCTAGGTAGATTTCATGCTAAGTCTAGGACTAAGTGTCTTTGAGTTGGAAAAGGAAGTAGCTAGACTATCACGGAGCTTTCTTTACTTACATCTGCTCCCTCCCGTGATGATTGTGACACATGCTGTGCTTTGCTTGATGACATGGAAAAACTAAGGACCTTGCATGATAGTGTGTCCTCTGAACTTGACATGATTAAAGTAGAGAACATTAGCCTTCTTGCTGAATTAGAGATGAGTAGAGTAGCACCTCCTTCATCTACTCTTTGTTGAGGCTCTTGCTTGCACCTCATGTGAGGTTAAGGACAATTCATTTAGAGGTCTTTATACCATGTTGCTCGATCTGCCTGAGACTTGTGAAAATTGTAATAAACTCAAGATGAACCTGTAGGACCGGAAAGGCGACTGAGGGGGGGGGGTGAATAGGCGCTTTCACAACTTTCTCGCCTAAAGCAAATTCAACACGAACTTTACTCCTTTAGCTATGAAAGCTAAGAAGATCAGTAAGCACACAGCGGAAGCCTTGTCTTGAATTCGACAAACCCGACAACCACACGACACAAATGTGGAGACTTAAAACTCAAAGGGTTGATCTGGGCACGGCGGTCGGGCCAGGCTACCACAGGCGGTCGGACCGGCGTTCTACAATGATCGACCGACAACTAAGCGGCGGTCGGACGGTGGGCAACGGTTCGACCGGCGGGACAGCGATGCGAATATCTGGTGATCGGACCGCCGTTCAAATACCGGTCGGACCGGTTCGGTCGAAGCGAAAAAGAACCCAAATCAAAACGAAATTTGATCCAACATTTGATTCAACCAATGAAACTTGACCAAATTTGAGCACACCTCCCTAATGATATTGGAGACCTATTTCTAGCGGCGATCCTTGGATCCACTTGCAGAATCGATCTCTCAAGGATTTAACCAAGAAGTGCACAAACCCTAGAAATATGAAAAACTTTGATTCAAGACTTGCTTGTGGGGATTGATGGTCTAGATGATTCTAAGAGTATTCCCACACATCAAAGCAAGACAAAATGGGTCAAGAGACCAAGCATAAACCCTTGAATCAAAGAAGCACCAAATCCATTCAAATGAGAGAAGAACACAAAGAGGAGACAAAAGATCTCTCAAGCAAGCATCACTAGATTGATTGATCTCACAAGATGCTTACAAAGCCACTCCAACTAGGAGGACAAGAGCTCACCCAAGGAGCATACAATCTCTCCCTCTCTTCCTCTCCAAACCCTAACCCTAGAAAAGCAAGGGAAGAAACCAAATGAATGCCTCCACTTCGGTTTTCCACCTCTCCCCTTCCTATTTATACTAGAGAGCTAGGGTTTCCCTTTTTGGGTCTCTTACACATGGGACCCACACACAAATAACTCTTGAAGCAATCGCCTGCTTCACCACGTGTAGGTTGATCAGCGGTTCCCATCGGCGCCAAGCCTCTCTTGTCCAGAATCCCATCGGAACCTCCCGAGACTTCGCCGATATCCGCGCGCGCTGATCCAACAAATTGTTTGAACCACCCGTTCGATCCATCTTGTCCATCTCGCACTGCTTGAGTCACACGACCTCACCGGTATCCCCGATCGTTACGGACCTCGGCTCTCCAAGCGTAGTCGATCCACTCACCGATTAGCGTCGTTGACACGCAAGCCCACACTGACAATAGACAAACAAACCGTTTAGGGAACAAGTTCTTCACAACTTGACCCACGTCGATTCCGCAATGCAATATACATCAATAAAGCATTGAAGTTCATAGAATAACACACTCAGAACAAACTCAATGCAACACTTGGCTCACCTCAAGTGATCTGCGGTCAGCCAGCCTACAGGCGGTCCGGCCGATTCATCTTGATCGGACCGCTCCCACAACGGTCGGACGGTCCAAACAGCCAAAATTCAAGCGAAATTCGAAACCTTCGGAAATTTCAATCGAATAGAACTTTGGTTGGGAGCTCCAAAATGATGGGACCACATCCGGAGACTCCTCACTTGCCTACACAACCTATTTTTGGATTAGCTCCAAAATCCAATTTTTAGGTCGAGCCGGTCCGACCGCCACTGCCGCCGTCCGGCCAGTCCCACTGGCGATCGACCGCCCACACCTGCCGGTCGGGACAGCTTGTGGTGACAAAGGCGAAACAAACCCAAAAGCGAGATTTTGCAAACCAACAAAGCCATTGCCAATTGACTCATCATCACGGGATCGTGCACATATCCTCACGATATCCACAATCTCCCCCTTGATGAACACATTGGCAATTTCCAAGAAAATGTGGTTTTTCGAAATGAAAAATAAAAATCGCCGTTTTCGTATAAAGGCACAACTTGGTCCATAAGCAAGAAAAAGCTTAGGAACCGATCAAGCTGGCTTCAGAATAGTATAGGCAAGTGAGATAAGGCAATGAAAACACCAAAGGATTCAATTTCCAGAAAGTAGCCAAAAATCTCACTTAGGTCCAAATGAAAAGCAATTTTTCTATTTGACCTTTGATCATTGTGAGTCTTCTTGAATTGCAATTCAAATCAGAAAAAGGCAATAAAACCCAGAGACTCAACTCACTATGATCACAAATTTTCAAAGGGTTCACAAAAAAAAATTTGTGTGTGTGTGTGTTCTTTTATGCATGAAACCTTATGTGAACCAAAAGCTCCAAAGCAGCATTTTCTTCAATCCTTCTCCCCCTTTGACAATGAATTCATCAAGATGCATGAGAGAAGAACGAGCATGAAGAAATGACTTTATTTGAAATTTAGCAAAAGGAGCCATGACCATTATCTATGTAGACAGTACAAGACATATACCAAGCCATATAAAGAGTAGAAGCTATATTCAATCATGGCAAAACATGTACTGCAAAGCTAACACCAAGATAGCAGAAATCTGAGATTAACATAATTAAAACCATGAAAGGTTGCTCAATGTCAAAGTTTCACTAAAGGTAACCAATAATGAGTCAAGCCATGTCTATAGGTAGAAAGAGACTCAAAACAAGAACTGAGGTATTTTGAGCATCAAGAGTATTCTTTTGAAGCAAAACTCAAGCACTTAGCATTTTGAGCATTTTCCTAAAAGGATTTTTTTCAGCTGTGCTAGATCTCAAGCCTTGCGCGACCATCTCAAGCGATAAGCTTAAAAGAGTGGTCTAGGTCATCCAAAACTCCCCCGAGTTCATGCCTAGTGCAATGGCAAGCCGTCTCATGAGAAAGGATTGGTGAGATCGGTTTTTCGCATGAGAAAATCTCATTTTCATTTGCTTGACTTAAGAAGATAAAAAGCTCATTTTTCCATCTCAAAATAAGTTCAAGACTCAAATCAGCCTATTTGACATGGCAAGAATCATAAAAGGATCACTAGAGCAAAACTAGACACAAGATCCAACAAGACATGATTCAATTCAATTTGCTCACAGATATAAAGCTAGCAAGGCAAAAGCTGAGCTAAACAAGAAGAGCCATAAAAGAAGTCTAGCAAACTATCACTTGATATGACAAGGTACAGAGTATGAACTCAAGCCATACAAGGATAATAATCAAAGCTCCACAGATTTTATTATGCAATGCAAGATATTTGAAATAAACATGCATTATGATACAATGAATGCAAAAAGAGCAAATTCCCTCAAAACATCCATGCCTCAGTACTGGGATTTGAGATAAAGGTTCTAGGAGTCGATCTTGAGATGGATGAGGCACAGGAATAGCAAAAGAAGCAGCAGAAAAATGATTAGGCACAAAATCATAAGAATGCCCATGAGCACCACCTGGACCTCTCCAAAACGATCTACCAAAAGACCGATACTCCCCCTGTCTAGGTGCTACCCGTGGTCTATCCTCACGATATCCAAGACCAAGCTTTGCTGGACCCACCAAAAGAGTCAACAAAGTTCTCTACGAACCTAGGCCGATATGTGAGTACATTGAATAGGTTTGCTGGCTCTAGAGACTACAGTGAAGAAGAGACTCCTCTAATGGATCTCAAAGTGCTCATTCTCTCTTTCCTCTCAATTTTGCTCTCGGAAGCAAAACTCAGCAGTGTGGCCCTCTTTCTTCTTGAAGGTGCAATTGTACTTGACCTTTTGAGTGGTCCGTCTTGGTGAGACAAGCACCTTTCTTGCTAGAAGGAGATTGAGCAGAACCTACAGATTTAGGAACAACCTTTGAAGTCAAAGAAAGTTCTTGCTCAGCCACACCACTTTTCACAACTCTAGCAATCTTTGGTGAGAGATTCTTGGAAAGCTCTAGGGACTTAAAACCTAGGCCACTGTTTTTCACACTCACCTTGGATTGGTCTAGAATCAAGTTGAGTTTCTTTTTCCCACTAGAAAACTTCTCAAGAGTCATTTTGAGGTAATCGTTCTCTTTTGCCAAAACTCCACAATTGGAGCACTTTTTAGAATCGATTGCCTCAACATGTTTGCTCTTAAGAAGGTCCACTTCCACTTTAAGAGCCTCACAAGACACACAATAGGACTCGCCAATCCTATTCAACTGCTCCTTAAATTTGACTCTAAAAGACTTTTGTATCTTACCAATAGCAGTTTCAATTTCAGCATGCAACATACAAGAGGAAGAATCAATAACTTTCTTTGAAGCAGTAAGAGACATGGATCTTTCAATTTTAGCTTTCTCTTCAAGAGTCTTGTTTAAAGCTTCAATCTCAATTGTAAGCTTAGGGCAATTTTCACAAGAGGCAATTCTAGAATAAGCAACCATTTAGTCATCTCTTGCATTTTAATTGATTATTCTTACAATGAGAACAAGTGTGACTAGCATCAAATTTTTCCAATTCTTTTAAAGAGCTATCCGGTTTAATTCTAGCAAAGCACAGTTTGAGCAAGTTAACGGAATAGCATCTAAAGCAGTCACATCAAGCGGAATGGCATTCATGCAAACAGAACTAGACTTGAGAGATTCTAGTTCAGAAAGAGTATTTTCAATTGTTCTTCAACGGAGGAATGAGCATTATTCAAGCTTGACAATTCATTAAGCAAGCTAGAGCATGAATCACAGAAATCATCAGGATTAATGGATTTGAGCCTAACCACTTCTAGGTTCAAATTATCAATCATTGTATCATGTTTCTTGATCACTTTAGCTTGCTTATGCAATTTTTGTTCAGCAAGCACTAAAGCCCTTTTCATGTCGGGAAGTGAAGGGCATACCTCATCGGGATCACTGAAAGGATCCTCATTTGTTGGAGGAGTAGTGTCGTGGTTGTTCTTAGCCATAAAGCACATGCCGTGAAATCACGTGCCTTCTTCTTGCCACGGAGTCACTCTTGTCGTCCTCAGACTTGAGTCCACATCTTCCATGCTCACATCCTCTAGAGCTTCAAGGACTCGGCTGACAAACTTGCGATAGTTTGTCTCCTTGGACTTAGCATCCCTCGCTTGAGGATGCCTTTGTGACTCCTCCTCCTTGCCCTTCAGCTTGGGGCATCTAGGCGAATGTGGTTTGGCTCACCACATTCAAAGCATGTGATAGGTCCACCTCTCCTCCTACTCCTCACATTATTGTAGGCTCGTGAATTTTGTGGATAGGAGGGCTAAGTCATCCTCGGGTAGTCTCTCAAGTTGCTCATCGCTCAAAGAATGCAAAGGGACAAAGAAAATCGGATGAGCTAACATTAAAAGAATCAAACATATCTACCCTTAGAGTTGTCAACCACTAAAGCTATCGGCTGCTGCGTGGGAGAGGCGAGATGAAATCAATCTCATGCGTCTTCAACCTCGAGTAAAGCTTATCCATGGTAAGCTCACTCATGTGATGTTGTCATTGATGGCGATGATCTTCATCCCCAGACCTTCACATCCAAAGCACCCAACGGTTGGCGTGCATTTTGATTCGAGAAAATACAAGATCAACGGCGCGGAGATCATGAAGAATTTTAGAAAATCTCCCCACGGCTCATCTAAAGATTCACGTGTCTTTGCTCGATCTTGGAGTATGCTTTCTTAAGTCGGGTTCTGTCTCACTTCCTTGATCATGATGGACCCTTCATGATAATCACAAAGAGTCGCCAGATCTCATGAGCAGACGACAAATGAGCGACACGCTCAAACTCCGATCGACTAAGGCCTTGAATCAAAAATTCCGAGCCTGCTTTGTTGTTCTCCACATCGGAGTGATCAAATTGTCATCGGTGCACGACATAAGGGTTTTTCACCTTAAGCCAAATCGCGTGCCCTTGAGCCTCGATGTAGGCCTCCATTCGGCCTTCAATATGCAAAATCAACTCCATCGAAAACATGTGGCTCGATTGAATATCGCTCGATCGCCATGGCTCCTGAGGCCAGGTTAAGATCTATGAGAAGAGCTAACGGCTCGATACCACTTATAGGACCGGAAAAGCGTGAGGGGGTGAATAGGCGCTTTCACAACTTTCTCGCCTAAAGCAAATTCAACACGAACTTTACTCCTTTAGCTATGAAAGCTAAGAAGATCGATAAGCACACAGTGAAGCCTTGTCTTTGAATTCGACAAACCCGACAACCACACGACACAAATGTGGAGACTTAAAACTCAAAGGGTTGATCAGGCACAAAGCGGTCGATTCGGCTACCACAGGCGGTCGGACCGGCGTTCTACCAGTGATCGACCGGCAACTAAGCGGCGGTCGGACGGTGGGCAATGATTCGACCGGCGGGGCGGCGATGCGAATATCTGGCGGTCGGACCGCCGTTCAAATACCTGGTCGGGACGGTTCGGTCGAAGCGAAAAAGAACCCAAATCAAAGCGAAATTTGATCCAACATTTGATTCAACCAATGAAACTTGACCAAATTTGAGCACACCTCCCTAATGATATTGGAGACCTATTTCTAGCGGCGATCCTTGGATCCACTTGCAGAATCGATCTCTCAAGGATTTAACCAAGAAGTGCACAAACCCTAGAAATATGAAAAACTTTGATTCAAGACTTGCTTGTGGGGATTGATGGTCTAGATGATTCTAAGAGTATTCCCACACATCAAAGCAAGACAAAATGGGTCAAGAGACCAAGCATAAACCCTTGAATCAAGGAAGCACCAAATCCATTCAAATGAGAGAAGAACACAAAGAGGAGACAAAAGATCTCTCAAGCAAGCATCACTAGATTGATTGATCTCACAAGATGCTTACAAAGTCACTCCAACTAGGAGGACAAGAGCTCACCCAAGGAGCATACAATCTCTCCCTCTCTTACTCTCCAAACCCTAACCCTAGAAAAGCAAGGGAAGAAACCAAATGAATGCCTCCACTTGGTTTCCACCTCTCCCTTCCTATTTATACTAGAGAGCTAGGGTTTCCCTTTTTGGGTCTCTTACACATGGGACCCACACACAAATAACTCTTGAAGCAATCGCCTGCTTCACCACGTGTAGGTTGATCAGCGGTTCCCATCGACGCCAAGCCTCTCTTGTCCGAATCCCATCGGAACCTCCCAGAGACTCGCACCGATATCCGCACCGCCTGATCCAACCAGCTGTTTCGAACCACCCGTTCGATCCATCTTGTCCATCTTGCACTGCTTGAGTCACACGACCTCACCGGTATCCACGATCGTTACGGACCTCGGCTCTCCAGCGTAGTCGATCCACTCACCGTTAGCGTCGTTGACACGCAAGCCACCGCATGCAATAGACAAACAAACCGTTTAGGAACAAGTTCTTCACAACTTGACCCACGTCGAGTTCCATAATGCAATATACATCAATAAAGCATTGAAGTTCATAGAATAACACACTCAGAACAAACTCAATGCAACACTTGGCTCACCTCAAGTGATTGCGGTCTGACCGCCCAGGGCGGTCAGGCCGATTCATGCGTCGGACCGCTCCCACAACGGCGGTCGGACGGTCAAACAGCCAAAATTCAAGCGAGAAATTCGAAACCTTACGAAAATTTCAATCGAATAGAACTTTTGACTGGGAGCTCCAAAAATGATGGGACCACATCCAGGAGACTCCCCTCACTTGCCTACACAACCTATTTTTGGATTAGCTCCAAAATCCAATTTTAGGTCAGACCGGTCCGGCCAAGCCACCTGCTGCCGGTCCGGCAGTCCCACAAGCGATCGACCGCCCCACACCACCTGGTCAAACCGCTTGTGGTGCGACGGCATGAAGCAAACCCCAAACGCGAGATTTTGCAAACCAACAAAGCCACTGCCAATTGACTCATCATCCTGGGATCGTGCACATATCCTCACGATATCCACAATCTCCCCCTTGATGAACACATTGGCAATTTCCAAGAAAATGTTTGGATTGTAGACTCCGAGTGTTCTCGTCATATGACCGGAGACTCTCGTTGGTTTTCTTCCCTAGCAGTGCTCGAGGTGATGAGGCGATCACCTTCGAGATGCTTCTTTAGGCGCGTCATCGCTAAAGTCTTGTGAGCATTAATGATTCTTTTATTTTAAAAGATGTTGCCTTAGTAAGTAAGCTGCGGTATAATGCGCTTTCGGTCTCTCGACTTCACCGATGGCGGTTTGAGGTGAGCTTTAAGAAAAACAATTGCAAAATTCTTGATTCTTGGGTAGCCTAGTTTGCGGGATTTCTCGATATGGGAGGATCTTTCGTGCTGATTTTTCCGAGTCTTCGGTGATCCTCTCGGTGTTTAATTGCTACGAATCCGTGATTTGACCTTACGGCATAGGAGACTAGGTCATATAGGTTTTGATCATTTGACACGAGTCGTGACCCACGATCTCATTAGTGGTTTGCTAAAACTCAAGATGGTCAAGGATGCGGTTTGCTCTCCATGCCGACACGGCAAGATGGTTGCCGCTTCTCACTCTCCGATCCACGGTGACAATGACTAGTGCACGGGACAAGCGCTCCATATGGATACAGATTGGTCGGCTCGATCTTGATCGGCAGGAGGGAAGTGGTATATTCTTGTAGTGGTCGATGACTTCTCGAGGTACTCTTGGGTGTTTTTCTTAGCCTCGAAGGATGAGGCGTTTACTCTTTTCGTGGTCTTTTAGTAGGCTTTCTGTTGAGCTCCGGGTGCATTACGAGCAAGACGCGATAATGGCACCGAGTTCAAGAATTCCTACTTTGAGAGTTATTGTGGTGAGGCAGTGTAGAGCACGGTTCTCGTCTCCATCGTCCCCAACAAAATGGCGTGGTGGAGAGGAAGAACCGTACCTTGGTCGAGATGGCGAGGCGATGCTTGATGAGTACTCTACACCTAGGAAGTTTTGGGTGAGGCAATTGCTCTGCTTGTCATGTTTCTATGAGTTTTCTTGGGCACTCTTGCATCGCACTTCTTATGAGTTGAGATATGGCGAAAACCAGTCTCGCATTTTCGTGTGTTTGGTTGCAAGTGTTTTATTCAAGTGCAGGAACCTAGATAAGTTCGAGTCACGATCTTGTGATGGGATCTTTACGGGTTACTCGACTTCTTCTCGTGCCTATAGAGTGCAGGCTGAGTCTAGTAAAATGGTAGAAACACGTGAAGTGACCTTCGATGAGGCGGTCAGGGACTAGGCACGATATCTCGAGTTCTCTAGAGCGATCGAGTCCATCTTTGTGGGCGAAGAGGAAGACGGAGATGAGGTTGTCTACGATCCAGTTCTTCCTCCTCCTCTTGAGGTGCCTTCTTCCACTTGCACCTCGAGGAGATCGCCCTTACCTTCGCTTCTTACGAAGCTAGTGGCTCTGTCCTATCTCATCTCGCTAATGAGGTAGAGGCCACTTCTTCATCTCACCTGGACCTCCAAGACACATTCAAAGGACCATCCTTGAGCGGATCATTGGAGACCTCTTGAGCGTGTCACACGTTCCAAGGGCGGCTTGTCTCTTTTCGTCTCCATTCGCGCTTGTCGCCTCATTTGAGCCAGAAAGGCGTTTGTCATGCTCTATCGGCGAGTCTTGGACAAGCGCTATGCATGAGGAGTTGGAAAACTTTGAAAGAAACAAGGTCCGGTCCCTTGTTGAGCCCCTCAAGGTCACAATATCATTGGGACCAAATGGGTGTTCAAAACAAACAAAGTGAAGATGGGTTAGTCATTGAAACAAGGCTATTTGGTAGCTCGGGGTATTCTCAAGTTGAGGGTCTAGATTTGAAGAGACCTTTGCCCCAGTAGCTAGACTTGAAGCTATTAGAATCTCGCTTGCCTTTGCGACCTCTAAAGGTTTCAAGCTTTACGGATGGATGTCAAGAGTGCCTTCCTCAATGGCCTTATTGAGGAAGAAGTCTATGTCGATGACCTCTGGTTTCGAGAACCCCAAATACCCTAATCATGTCTCTGAGCTTTCCAAAGCTTTGTATGGACTCAAGCGAGCTCCCTGAGCTTGGTATGAGAGGCTTAAGTCCTATCTTTGAGTCATGGTTTTGAGATGGGTAAAATTGACAAGACCTTGTTCATCCGCCGTCTTGGCACTGATCTTTTGCTCGTCTGGATCTATGTGGATGACATCATCTTTGGCGGCTCCTCACATACTCTCGTGTCTCAGTTTTCTGATGTTATGAGCTCGGAATTCGAGATGAGCATGATGGGCGAGTTGAGCTTCTTCCTTGGCTTCCAAATCAAACAGACTCGGGAGGGTACTTTTCTTCATCAAGGCAAATACACTCGAGACCTCCCAAGCGCTTCGACATGAATGATGGAAAGCCGTATCAACTCCGATGGCATCTCTGGTGCTCTGGATCCGGATGAAGGCGGCGAACTGTTGACCAAAAGGAGTTCAGGAGCATGATAGGCTCTCTCTTGTACCTCACAGCCTCGAGACCAGACATACATTTCTCTGTGTGTCTTTGTGCTCGGTTTCAGGCTTCTCCTCGCGTATCTCACCGTCAGGCGGTGAAGCGCATCTTCGGTACCTTGAGCTACCATTGACTATAGTATCTGGTACTCTTCCTCTTCTTGTCTATCTCTTAGAGCCTTCTCCGATGCGATTTATTTGGTGTAGGATAGATAGGAAGAGCACCACGCACTTGCCAATTCATTGGCACTTCTCTTGTCTCTGGTCGTCAAGGAAGCAATCCGGTGTTCGTGATCCGCTGCAGAGGCGAGCACGTTCTTTGCGACCGATTCTTTGTAGCCAAGTGCTGGATGGTCTCAACCTGCGGGATTTTGGTTTATCTATCATTGCGTTCCACTCTTTTGTGATAATACATCGCAATTTGCATTGCCAAGAACCCAGTGCAACATTCTCGGACCAAGCATATTGATATCAGATATCACTTTCTTCGAGACCATGTAGAGAAGGGTGACATTGTGCTCCAGTTTGTGGAGAGTGAGCACCAGTTGGCTGATATCTTCACTAAGCCTTTGGATAGCTCTAGGTTTTCAGCTCTGCGGGGAGAGCTTGGGGTGGTTTGTCCTTAACGGTTTGTTGTGAGGGGAGCTATGTGCTACTCTTGTATTATATTATATTTATACTATTACTCCTTTACAGTTGCATTTCTTTTTATATTTTGGGTCGAAGTCCTTCCAGCATAGGTTAGAGTGGTTCTCTTGCCAAATTGCTTTGACTGCTATTTCTTATCTTGTGCTTCTAGGATGCTGCTTATTAGCTGTCTCTTCTTTCTCTAAGTCTGACTTACTCACTTCTTATAGGTTCTAGCAGGGGTCGGGCCACCCTTGGGTAGACAGGGACAGTGTTTGCTCCTTAGTGTATGAGTTGATCAGCTGATAGTCCTAGAATCATATGGGGTAGATAAGAACACTGTATGAGCGATAGTTTTCTCTATATCTTTTCTATGCTCTAAAGGACTGCCTTTTCTGTTTCTCTTATCAGATTCTCGTTTTTATTCCTTTGGTTCAGGGGGAGTTCTTCTTGGTAATCCTAGTTCTTAAATTTGTCATAACTCAACCTGAATTAAAATATGCATCTCATTCGAAGGGAATCGGTTTTTCTGCATTTCATCTGCATTGCATTATAATCAAATGGAGCCTTGTTTATTATCCTTTATGATCTGTTTCACTTGGTTTACATCCTGCCATGATTTATGCTAAAGCGCTAGATCTATCATGACTTTTTTTTGTGTAGTTTAGCCTTTGCCATACTAAAGTGATTAAAAATGCTAAACTTGAATTAAAATCTTGTCATGATAGCTCTTGAGACTAGTCTGGTTGAAGCTATTCTTTTATGATTTTCGCCATGTCAAGTAGGCTGAGTTGAGTCTGTAATCTCCATTGAACTTTTGAGTAAGCTATGTCGGTTTGTTAAGAAACTTGATTTTCTTTAATCATTTGGTCTAAAATTTCAAAAGCAAAAATAATCTCTTTTGTGCGAAAAGCCGATCTCACCAAATCTTTCTCATGAGGCGCTTGCCATTGCACTAGGCATGAACTCGGGGAGCCTTGGATGACCTAAGATCACCTCCTTAAGTCATTGCTTGGAGTGGTCGCATAAGGCTTGGGATCTAGCACATGGTTACAATTTGAAAAATGGTTGAAGCTCGGGAGGCGATTGTGGATGGCACCTAGTCGAGCTTGCTTTCTTGAGATAAAACCATAAAAAGCCTTTAAAAAATATGCTAAAATTGCTTATCATTTAAAAGACCAAGTTCTGGATAAAATGAGTCTTTCTTCAATGGTAGCACTCTAAAGCATTCGATATGAGTCTTCTTGGTTCAACTTAGATTATTTGACATGGCTTGTATCATCCTTGGATACCTTTAGCTAGACGCAATCTTGGTTTAATTGACTTGCTAAAGAATTGGATCATTAATCGATTATTGATTTTCTGTCTTAGCTATTCTATACATCAATTGTCATGATCTTGATAGCATTCTTACGTGTTATGGCTTGGTGTAATTCTCTAATAGTCATTTTGGATAATCTACATGGCTCTTAATGCTTAAAATGAACATCATATAGCCTTTTCCTCCCTTTTCTACATCTTGATGATTTTATTGCCAAAGGGAGAATTTTGGAGAAAAAGCCTTACGGAGAAAAGCCTTGAGAGTTTTATGCGAAAATTGCTCTTTCATATTGCTCTTTCATCTCATCTCAAGTCTTTCTCTTTTGTCAACTTGGTCGTGAGCTTATCTACTCTTGTTTAGACCTTGGTTGATTTTAAACTCAAACTCATCTTATGCTTTTTGGTGATTGTCAATATACTCATCAAGGGGAGATTGAGAGACCATGTGAGAGGCCTCCATTACGAGTGATGAGTATTTGACATCGTGTTGAATAGGTTGAGAGTTGAGTGTTTAGGTTTGGACTGTTTCTGTGTTGAATCAGGGAAATCGGAACTACCGCTGTGTATAGAGCGGAAGTTCCGATAATCGAAACTACCGGCGTTGGAAATAGGAACTTCCGATTAACCTGGGTTTTGAGTTCGGTTGAAGAAAATCGGAACTTCCGCATGGGGTAGCGGAGTGTCCGATATCTTGGTGTTAAGGTTCCTCTGAGATGAAAATCGGTTTTGAAAATGCAGGTTTCTGGATGTTAGAAGATCGGAAGTTCCGCAATGGTAAAGCGGAACTTCCGATAATCTGACAAATGCGGATGTTCGGAAATCGGAACTTCATTTGTGGTAAGTCGCGGAACTTCCGATTATGTCGAGCTGTGCGAGAGAAGGTTAATTTGTGATTTTGATTTTGTATGAGTTTGAGTCTTATACAAATGTTGATGCTATGATTTTGTGCAATGCTATGTGATGTGTTTTGCTTGTGATGACTGCGGGGCATCGAGATGGAGTCGTGGCGAGACACGTGGACCGGACTAAGCGCGGAGGCGTTGAGGTCGAAGCGGTCGAGATGTGTCGAAGGCGGCGTGAATCTTGAAGCGGTTGCGAGTCGTGCACAAGAAGGAAGACGGAGGCTTCGGAGGTGCGCAAAGGCGAAACGGTCTTTTTCGCAAAGCGGCACGAAGTGGAGGCGGTTCCGTTCGGGTGTAGCGGGCTTAATGGGTTGGAGGCCCATTAGCCAAGGGCTATAAATAGACATGAACCCCTGGTGCTAGGGTTAGACCTTAAGAGAGGAAATTAGGGTTAGCTCCACCAAAAGGTTTTGTTTTGCTTTTTGAGAGTTTGTTGGTTTTGAGAGAATGAATCGAAAATACTTGTAATCATTCCTCTGTGTTTCCTCTGTGATTTCTTGACTTCTATCAATGAAACTCTGAGTCTTTGATTACATGTTTATGCCTCTCTTTATTCCTCTCTGTTCATGTTGAATATCTAGGGTTTTGGCATATCTTTTGATTCGTCTTATGAAATAGCATGAAACTTGATATCTAGAGTCGTTTTGATATTGCTATTACATCCTCAAAGTTTCATGAGCTAAGAATCGAGAATCGAGTCTATTTGGTTTTGGTCTTTCTTGCCCTTCTTCAAGAAATCCGATTTTGGTTTGATTGTTGAATCTTTGTTTGCGATTCTTCTCAATATGGTCAAGATGTTGTTTAGGATGATGTCTGTGAAACTTGACGAGAGAAGAACCACAGATCAAAAGTAGTTTGGATTTTGGGCAAAACCCGGCGTTACGTTCTTGGTCGGGATAATCGGAGCTTCGATTTTACACAGTGGAAGTACCGCAGCGGAACTTCTGCGCCATACACACGGAACTACATAGCGGAACTTCCGCACCTTCTTGGCCGAGCTTCGATTTCGGAAAAACGGCCCAAGGCTTGTTTTGTTATTTGATCTTGCTTCATTTACTTCTGTAGATCTCAGAGATCTTTGTAGGCTTGTTTAAATACTGATAAAGGGAGTATTAATTTTAGGCACCATTCACCCCCTCTGTTGCCATTTGGTCCTTGATGACATCGTAGGCTAGCTTGAAAGTTGTTGTTGTAGGAAAATTACGCATAGGAAAATTCTTATCCCGACTTCTTAGTAATCTATAGCACAAGCTCGAAGCATGTCTTCTAAGACCTGATTTACACGTTCGGTCTGGCCATCTGTTTGGGGATGATATGCTGTGCTGAAGTTGAGTCTGGTTCCCAAAGCTTCATGTAGACTCTGCCAAAATCTTGATGTGAACTGGGAACCTCTGTCAGACACAATTTTCTTGGGTATACCATGTAGACAGACGATCCTGGCCATGTACAATTGTGCTAACTTATTGCTTCTGTAAGTGGTCTTGACTGGAATAAAATGAGCCACTTTGGTTAATCGGTCAATTATCACCCAAATGGAATCACAACCTGATTGGGTCCTAGGTAGTCCGGTGATAAAATCCATACCAATCTCCTCCCATTTCCACTCGGGAATTGGTAATGGTTGTAACAATCCGGCAGGTCTCTGATGCTCTGCCTTAACACGTTGACATACATCACTGGCGTGCAACAAACTCAGCGATCTCTCGCTCATCGACCACCAATACTTTTCCTTGAGATCTGGTACATCTTGGTACTCCGGGATGGATAGAGTAAGGTGATTCATGAGCTTCTTTCTGAATCAGTTGTCTGGTTTCATGATGATTAGGTACACAAGATGCGGTTGCCAAACCATCTGTGCCTTGCTCGTCTTCAGAAAATCCTGGGGCTTTGCCTCTTCTCATGTTCTTCATGATTTCTTTGATGTCTTCGTCTTCTAATTGTTTCTCTCGATCGACCTTGTATGGTTGGTTGGACTTCCTTTGTGTTGATCTGACCTTGGTGACAATTTCGAGTTCGGATGCTTGATTCTTCATACAATTACGGTTGATTTTCTTGAACTAACACCGTGTTGCAGTATGCCTTCCTACTCGAGCATCGCTACCACGTTAGCTTTACCGGGTGATAATGAATTCGAGGTCATAATCCTTTATCGGCTCAACCATCTTCTTTGCACGAGATTAAGTTACATTGGGTGAAGATATATTTGGACTCTTATGATGCGTGAAAATCTCACAGTGTTACCAATGAGATAATGCCGCGATTTTCAAAGCATGCACAATGCCGCTAACTCTAGATCATGAGTTGGATAATTTCCTTCATGTGGTCTTAAGCGGCGAGATGCATAAGCCACGACCTTTCCTTCTGCATCGGTACACATCCTAGCCCTGGCGGGATCGTCCTGAAAACTTCAAAATCCTTACGTAAATCTGGTAAGACTAGCACTGGTGCAGAGACTAGTCTTTTCTTCAGCTCTTGAAAACTATGTTCACATGCACTTGTCCATTCAAATTTCTTTTCCTTCTTGAAGTTGAGTCATGGGTTTGGCGATCTTGGAGAAACTTTCAATGAATCTGCGGTAATACCCACTAATCAGAAAACTTCTCACTACATGTGGACTTGGGTTGCTTCAATCCATTCTGACTTCAACCTTTGAGGGTCTCTGCAACTCCTCCTGCTGACACAATGTGTCCAAGAAAAGCCACTTGAGTGAGCCAAAATTCACTTTTGCTAAATTTAGTATAAAGTTGGTGTTCTCGGAGTTTGTCCAAAATAATTCTGAGATGTTTTTCATGCTCTTCCACATCTCTTGAGTAGATGAGAATATCATCTATGAATACCACCACAAACTTATCCAAGAATTCCATGAACACTTTGTTCATCATATTCATGAAATAAGCGAGGGCATTTGTTAGTCCAAATGACATCACTTTGTGAACTCGTCTGATCCATATCGGTGGTGAAGGTGTCTTGAATATCTTACAGTCGATTTTTAGCGATGGTAGCGACCTTAAATCAATCTTGGAGAAAATCTGGCTCCTTTAAGTTGATCAAGCAGATCATCTATCCTAGGTAACGGGTACTTGTTTTTGATTGTTACCTCGTTGAGTGATTTATAGTCCACACACATTCTCATACTATTGTCTTTCTTTTTGACAAATAGTCTGGAGCTCCCAAAGCGATGAACTTGGTTGAATGTAACCTTTACTCAAGTTCTTCAATCGCTTCTTCAACTCTGCTAGATCTTTTTAGGCATTGCAGTAGGGTCGCTTGAAATTGGAGCGATCCACAGGACTAAGTCAATTAAGAACATTATGTCGGTCGGTGGCATACTGTAAGTCCTCCGGAAAAACATCGGATATTCTTGTACCACGGGTATATCTTCGATTTTACTTCCTTTAAACTGGTCAAGATAGGACTTCTTCCCGTAGAAGTCTTGGGTCGGAACTCTACTGAAATCCCTTGTTCATTGGTGAGGTTGATAGATCTACTAGCACAATCTATCATGCCTTGATTTTTGGCAAGCCAGTCCATTCCAAGAATTACGTCCAATCCTTGCGAACGCAAGACTATTAAGTTTGCCGAGAAAGTTACTCCAGAGATTTCCAAGGTAAGGTTTGGACAAAAGAAACTAGCTCTCATTTCTGAGCCCGGGGAATGAATTACCATGGGCTTAACTAAGGGAGAGGTAGATAACCCATACTTTTCCACAAACTTATTTGACACAAAAGAATGCGAAGCTCCAGAATCAAATAAAACTGATGCTGATACTGAGTTGACAAGGAACATACCAAGAACAACATCTGGTGCTGCATAGGCTTCCTCTGCGGTGACGTGATTCACACATCCCTTCATGAACTGCCCAGCTGGTCTTGAGGGACCGCCGGAGACTGAAGCTCCGGGAGTTGGCTTGACGGGGGTGGCAGTCTGCTGCTTCTTGGGACACTTATTGGCATAGTGACCCAACTCATTGCAGTGAAAGCAAGTGATTACTGCTGTGGAAATAGCTGGCTTCTGCTGGAACTGTCCTCCAGGTGAACTATTACGGAATCCGGGAGTATTTGGGCGCGGACCTGGAACTGGAACTCTTGGTGTAGTAGACTGGAATCTTCCACGCTGAGGTGGCTGAGACTGAGTGAAACGAGGCTTGGGCGATCCTCTGAGTTAAACTTCGGCGGCCATCCTCCGCTTACGGTTCTCCATTTCTTGATGTTTGCCTTCTGGCGTATGGCCTTATTTACTAAGCTCTTTGAAAGTCGGTGAAATCCTGAGAAATCAAACGAACAGAGAGTTCGTCGTTCAACCCTTCCAGAAATCGCTCTTGCCTGTCTTCATCTCTGGCTACATCTTCGGGGGCATAGCGAGCAAGTTGGTTGAACTTACGCAGATACTCGCCGACTGAACGGTTTCCTTGACGAAGAGAGCGAAACTCCTTCTTCTTTAGTGTAATCATGCCAGATGGAATGTGAGATCGGCGGAAAGCTTGCATGAACCCATCCCAAGTGATTTCTTGTGCATTAGCATGGGATATGCTGAAGTTATCCCACCATTCTGATGCGGGACCAATCAATTGATGAGAGGCAAATAAAACTCTCTCACGATCTGTGCACTGAGCAATATCCAGCTTCTTACTAATAGCCCTGAGCCAATCATCTGCGTCCATGGGTTCCGTGCTACTAGAAAACGTTGGCGGACGCACCCTCATGAACTCTGACAAGGTTACTCTTGCGGGAGGTGGAGGAGCATGATAAGCTGCTGACGCTGGAGTATTCTGGTTGCTGTGGAGAGACTGGGCTAACAATTCAATCAGATGAGTCTGATTGGCCATCATTTGGCGCCAGTCGGGGGCTTCAGTTGGAGGAGGTGGTGGCTGTTGAACTGGGTTTTCTTGATAATCAGTATTCTCATTTCCTTGCCCTCTGGCACTGACACTTCCAGTGCGGGTGGTCACCATCTGATGGACTCTTCACAGATTAGACAAGAGAGACAGGAATTTCTAAGGGTATAGGTCTAAAATAGCCCAAAATCAACAAATGCAAGGCAAGAACATTTCGGCAAAATAATTTATTTTATTTTATTAATTCATTATGGCTACCACAAAGGTATTGTAGCTCATAATTCGCAACTAAAGGAAAATTTAAGGACAAATCTATGGTGTTACTGGGGTATAATCTGGCTCACTAGAACTAGCCTCGCCTTCCTTGTAGTAGGCCAGTTCCTTTTCTGCAGTCTTCAACTTTTCTTCTGCGTCTTGTAATTTCCCTTGTATGAGAGACAGCTCATCTAGTGTATTCCCGTAGGCATAATCCATGGCTCTAGCCAGATCCACCTGATGAGTGAGATCGGGACAGTCTTCATCTCTAGTTGAGCAGAAGGTACTGTCATGCCGGGTTGGAATGTGCATCGGGTAATAGTGGAACCCAGTGCCGTTGAGGCGGTGATTGTAGATGTAGCGAAGTCGGCGGGTTGCTTCCCTGGCTGCATCCTGGATGCCTTCCGCGAAGGTTTCTCGTCGCATTGGGGCATCGAAGATATGGAAGTCTGTGTTCGGCGATAGATTGGAGTAGAGGATCACTTCTACCCACCACCGATCCTGATTTCCCACCTTATACTTGTATCCTTGATACGTCGGTCTTTCTTCAAAGTCCAAGTGCTGCATGATCTTCCAGAGAACTGCGGCCCAATGATCAGCAAAAACACCATGGGAAATAGCATTCGGAACCTCAGCCATCTACAATTTTTGAAAAGGAGATGAGTTAATAAATATTTTTCAAGAGAAAAGTTGAGAAATGACTCCAGAAGACCAAGTTATTTAATTTTCAAAATAAATCCTTAAGGGTTTGATTTCCTTCTAGGTCACAACCTACAATCAATATGGCTCTGATACCACTTTTGTCGAACCCGGGAACGAAGGATCCCGAATTCTCTGTGTTCATACACTAGTCCAGGATTTCCAGTGTACACAGTCACAAAAATGTTATCACAAACATATCCGGCGTGTTTATTAATAAGCATAGAGTTTATTACAGCTTGGTCTAGAGGCCAAATAAAACATTAAGCGGAAGCAAAATATAATGGTAAGCCACACGATACGCCACAGTAATGCGGAGGTCATTGCCTAATCGCCTGCTCCTCACCTTAGGATAGAAGTCTTCTCTGAATAATAATATTCAACAAGAGTGAGCACTACAACTGTGCTCGCAAATTACACTCAATATAGAATTTAGAATGCATGCATAAGTTATTCAAAGGAAGGTTATAGGGTTTATTTGCGTAAATCAGCCTTTTTGGTTTAAATATTTATACTAAGTTTCAAGGCATATTTTTATTTCATAGCTAAAATCAGATTTAAAATTTATCATTTTATAGTAGATAACCTTCATATGAAACATGGTGAAGGATACCCTCCTATCACAAGGCTACCCGCCCAATTTTACCACAAGGATTAACCATCCTCAAATCATGTCCAAAGTTATTTTAAAACCAAAACAAATCTAACTTAGAGTGGCTTTGCTCGGCATGTCCATAACAGTGGACACGGCTATTCGAATAGATTTACACTCTGAGAGGGTACAACTTTACCCACACGAGATAATTTGCAGTTATGTCGGCCAATACACGCTTCCTTAGGCGTGTGGTGGGCAATTATCACAAGGCGTTTCAATGCACTACCTCAATACCAATATGCCCGCTAAGGTTTCACTTCCATTAGGCTAACCACTGTAGGAAGCCCCTCTTGCGCCAAGTGGGAATAAAGTCTAACCGACACCCACACAACAAAAATGGCATAAACAATAATGAGGTAAGACAAATTATTAAGCCCGGTTACGCCCATACATGAACATGTGGTAGTACTGGTGGAGCTTTTGCAAGATGCGTCTCAAAGACCGGTCCTTAACCTACTTGGGCAACTTTCAATAAAAACCCTGGGTCTCAGTCCGAACCAGACGAACCCGTGCATAAACCTGCACCCACCAACGGTCCATTTTTACCCAAGTACAAACCATTTTCTCTTATTTTTTTATAATTTTCAAAGACATTTGCAAAAGTCCACCATGACATAACAATGTCATAGGCTTTTTATCAAATTTTGAAGTCTTGGCTGAATTCTCCCAAAATCAAATATTTTCTGGTCTAAGCATTTGCTAAGCATATATTTATTTTTAAATTTATTTGACTAAGGTGACAAGGAATTGGTAATACAACATTCAAATGTGGCTATACAAAGGAATTGGAATAATTAAGTATTTAAAACAGGAATTTAAAATAATTAAATACAAATATGCATGCAATAATAATTTAAAACAGAATTAAATAATTTTAAATATTGGGGCAAAATGGTCAATGGTGTAACTTGCCTTGTTCAAAATCTTGGTATTCTACTTCTTCAATAGGGTCAAGCTCTAGAGTCGTCAAAATCTATCTGTGAGAATAATCCAAATTCAAAATGTAATTCAAAAGAACTCAAATAAATTCAAATGAAAATACAAATTAACTCCAAATTAAATAATTTTGGTTTAGTTAGCTAGATCTTGATTTTATACAAATTTAGAAATTTGAATCACCTAAATCGGAGTTTGTATGAAGAAATACGAGCTCTGGAAGTTTAAAACCTAAATTAAATCCTAAAATCAAATTTCCGAATTTCCCGAATTAAATTTCTAAAGGAAATTATCTTTATTGCATAAGCATGCATCATGACCGACTTGTTCACAGAGGTGACAAGTGGGCCCGCAGTCATGGGTCGAGTCCACAGCGCTTCCGAGTCCACGGCGGACTCGGCGCCGTAATAAATGTGAAGGGGGTGCTTGTTGGCCTTGTATTCTTACCGGGCGTACCACGCTGGCTCGACTTGGCTGCCACGCACGCAACGATGAGGTGGCGCCGAGGTGGCGAGCCACGTTGGCGCCGGATGGGAGGCGCTTCGAGGCAAAGTCTTGGCGCCTGTGGCCTTGGCGCGAGTTCCGACGAGGGTCGCAAATTGATCAGGAGGTGATGCTGAGTGTGATGCGCTACCTGGCGACGGCGGAGGGTGGCCAGAAGGCTTGCCGGCGCCGGAATCGTGGAAGACGAAGCTTCGGCCGCCGAGAGGGAAACTCCAATTGTCGATGATTGAGAGCGAGCGAGGTTACGGGAGGCGGGGGAATGAGTTGCGGGAAAGAATGGGCAGCCGGGGGCGCCTTTTATAGGGGAGGAGGAGATCGGGAGGAGGAGAACGCTCACGGCGTTAATGGCGGAGGCGCCGGTCGCACGGGCGTTACCGGGGGTTAAGAGGGGGGTAATGGCGAGAATGAACGCGGTGGAAGCTGGCGTCGTTAACGCGCATGATGGCGAGTGAAGAGGGGGAGGGAATCGCGGACTTGATGGCGGCAGTGAAGAGCGGTAATGGCGGCGTCGCGCGGGGAAGAAGGAGGCGAGGAGGAAGACGACGCTGGTGGGGCCCACCTGTCGGCGAGACAGAGAGAGGGAGAGAGGGCGCGGGATGGATTGATGTCGGCCGTCCGATTCCGATCGGACAGCCTGCATCACTCGTGTGCGAGGGAGGTGGGCGGTCTTGGGAAACGATCTTTGGGCTGCGGCCCAAGATCTTGTTGCAATGGATTTTTAAATCTTTTTCAATTGATTTAATTGCAGAAATTCAAATAGGCATTAGAAAATAGTAAATAAAGTCCAAAATTTTTGAGAAAATTCACAGAAATTCTATGAGGCATTCTGGACTTAAATAAAATAATTCCAACTTTTAGTTGATAATAGATTTTGCACATAAATTATTTTAGCTTTAAAATACTTAGAGAAAAGCTTTTAAAATTTCCAGAAAATCCACAAAAATAATTAAAGTCTTATTTTCAACTGAAATTGAAATTTTGGGCTGTTACAGACATGCTAGATGAATTGAGTGGTTCTATTATTTTCACAAAGATTGACTTGCGGAGTGGTTACCACCAGATTAGAATGAAATTAGGAGATGAATGGAAAACTGCTTTTAAAACTAAGTTCGGATTATATGAGTGGTTAGTGATGCCTTTCGGTCTAACTAATGCACCTAGTACTTTTATGCGTTTGATGAACGAGGTTTTACGTCCTTTCATTGGAAAATTTGTGGTGGTTTACTTTGATGATATCTTGATTTATAGCAAGTCACATGAGCAACACATAAATCATATACGTGCTGTTTTTATTGCTTTGAGAAACGCACGTTTGTTTGGTAACCTCGAGAAGTGCACCTTTTGCACCGATCGAGTTGCATTTCTTGGTTATGTTGTGACACCACAGGGCATTGAGGTGGATGAGAAAAGATTGTAGCCATCCAAAAGTGGCCGCGCCTACTCTTGTGTCACAAGTGCGGAGCTTCCATGGCCTTCTTTGGATTCTATCGGCGCTTTGTGCGGGATTTGACACCATTGCCGCACCATTGAATGAATTGACAAAGAAAGGAGTGCTTTTCCAATGGAGACTGCACAAGAGAAGGCATTCAACTTGTTGAAAAGAAGCTCACCCAAGCACCCCTACTCCAACTCCCCGATTTTGGTAAGACTTTTGAAATTGAATGTGATGCCGTGGGATTGGGATAGGTGGTGTATTGATTCAAGAAGGTAAACCGATTGCATATTTCAAGCGAAAAACTAAATGGGCCTAGTTTGAATTATTCCACCTATGATAAGGAATTGTATGCTTTAGTTCGAGTGCTTCAAACTTGGCAAGATTATCTATGGCCCAAAGAATTTGTTATACATTCGGATCATGAATCGCTAAAACATATCGAAGTCAAGCTAAACTGAATAAGCGACATGCTAAGCGGGTAGAATTTATTGAGTCATTCCCATATGTTATAAAGCATAAGAAAGGTAAGGATAATGTGATTCTTGATGCGCTCTCTAGGCGTTATACCATGTTATCTCAACTTGACCATAAGATTTTTGGTTTGGAGGCCATCAAGAGTTTATATGTCACCGATTTGGACTTTAAGGAAGTGCTTGAACATTGTAAAGGAGGGAAGACATGGAATAACTATGTCTTTGAATGATGGTTTGGTCTATCGTGCTAACAAGCTATGCGTTCGGCTAGCTTTGTTCGTCTTTGTTGTTACAGAGGCACATAGAGGAGGTTTGATGGCGCATTATGGAGCAAAGAAGGAGAAGATGTGCTGGCCACCCACTTCTTTTGGCCAAAGATGAGGCGTGATGTCGAAGCGCCACATAGCTCATTGCACTACATGCAACAAAGCTAAGTCCGTCACCTTCCACATGGACTTTATATACCTCTTCCTATTCCTAGCGCCCTTGGGAGGATATTTCTATGGATTTTATTTTAGGATTGCCTAGGACAAAGAGGGGGAGAGACAGTATATTTGTAGTAGTGGATCGATTTTCTAAAATAGCACATTTTATATCTTGTCACAAAAGCGATGATGCTACAAACATAGCTGATTTGTTTTTCAGGGAAATCATTCGCTTACATGGAGTGCCCAATACTATTGTCTCGGATCGTGATGCGAAGTTTTTGAGCCACTTTTGGAGATCACTTTGGAATAAATTGGGGACAAAGTCTGTTGTTCTCTACTACATGCCATCCCCAAAGCGATGGACAAACGGAGGTTGTCAACCGCACGTTATCCACCATGTTGCGGGCTGTTTTAAAGAAAAACTTGAAGATGTGGGAAGAGTGTTTACCGCATGTTGAGTTTTCTTACAATAGGTTAGTACACTCCACCACCAAGGTAAGTCCATTTCAGGTAGTGTATGGTTTTAACCCCCGTGCTCCTATTGATTTACTACCTTTACCGACCTCTGAAAAAATTAATCTAGATGCTAAGAAGCGTGCTGCATTTATTCTCAAGTTGCATGAAACCACTAAAGAGAATATAGAGCATATATTGAAAGGTATAAGGTTCTTTGGAAGTAAAGGTAGGAAAGTTGTAAAATTTGAACCAGGTGATTTAGTTTGGGTTCACTTGAGAAAGGATAGGTTTCCGGAATTAAGAAAATCAAAGTTGATGCCTAGAGCTGAAGGACCGTTTAAGATATTTAAGAAGATAAATGATAATGCATTTCAATTAGAATTACCTGCAGATTTTGGGGGTAGCCCCACATTTAACATTTCAGATTTGAAACCATACGTGGGAGAAGAAGATGAGCTTGAGTCGAGGACGACTCCAATTCAAGAGGGGGAGTATGATGAGGACATCCCTCCTTCGGATACACGCACGACACAAGACCCTCCAGATCTGAATGCTGAACTACACGGTCCTATGACAAGAGCTAGAGCACGTCACTTAATAGATCAGGTAAACTCGTTTCTAGGGCTGAGTGTATTATTTGAGAACTCTATGATGCTGCCTAATGGAGATGATTTACTTGTACTCAGGAATCTAGGACTACGAACAGTTCAAGAAGGTCTACGACCACTGCAAGAAGACCTACGACTAGTTGATTCGATTGGAGCAATCTACGACCAGAAAAGCGAGCACAGTACTCGTTGGACACAATCTACGACCAAAGATAGCATGGACTCCTCAAGACCACCCTAGGACCGATCCTACGACCGGATCTTTGACGAAATACGCAACACAAGGTCTTTGCGTCACCGCTTTGGAAACTAATAAGACTTTGTAAACGTAACGAGGTCGGAGTCCGAGGTTGTGTACGCTTCATCCCACGGCCGCACAACCCTAGGTCGACCTCCTCACGTTCCCTATATATATCAGAGCGCCATAGTTTAGGCGGTTTTTCTTAGATTATTACGCCAATTGCGGTTTCGCGATTATCTGTTTGAGGAACCCCACTTGTAAACTTCATCCATATCCGCAATACAATTCAGATTGCATCTACCTTGTTCTTGTGAGTTGCTTCGATTGCTTGCAGGAACAATAACCTTCGTGGTAAGGTCGATCGCGTGCAAGCGTGGTCGATAACGACAGGCGTGCGGGTGTAGCGAATTGCGAGGTGACGATCTGTTGGTCGGAAGCCTCAAAGCGTCAACGTCCTCACGACGAACCAAATCGAACCTATCGGAAGATCGGGCCGCCGTGACTCATCAGGGAGTGTCATTGCTTGAGATGAAGTCTCTGAAATGTTTTGTTATGGTCAGTGCTAGCTACGCTGATTGTATCATGTGGGTAAAGTGTACAACCTCTGCAGAGTGACATGCTCAGGGATTTCACACGAGGGGTAGATTTTCATAAAGATAATTGGGAAGGGTCAGCTGTGTGCGATAACTTGTGCAGCTGTGTGAATAACTTGATTAGACTGGGTGTCCTTTGTGAAATCAATTATTAAATTAATATTATTCATTTGTTTTCAATTAATTTTCAATCTATTATCTGTATTCAATTGCAAAATGTTGCATTTCTGCAAAACAACTACAGAAGCCAACTCCTTTGGAATAAGCCATTATGTATAATTGCATTCTGTGGTATGACTTGCGAGTACGGTTGTGTACTCACTCTTGCTAAACAAATCAACAGAAGTGGAGGAGTCGTCACCAGCTTTTGAAGATGAATTCTACGAATGTTGATCATTAGGGTCTCAATCCCAGTCAGTTGCCTGTGTGTAAGATCGAGGTGGCCTACTAGAGGGGGGTGAATAGGCGGTTTTAAAAATTCTTTCGGCTCTAAACAATATAAAATGTGAAAGCTAATAACAATTGGTTTTGCACAATTAAAACCTAAATCAACTAGGCTTCCCTAAGTGCACCAACGATACAAGAGAGTAATCACACAATAATATATAAGCAATTAAAGCATGTAATGTAAATTACTCAAAGTAAAGCATAAATAAAAACAAGATGACACGATTATGTTTGACCGTGGTGTTCGGAGACTTGCCAGTCTCCCCTAATCCACGTTGAGGTAAGCCCAACCACGTTGGACCGGCTCCACTAATTATGCCAACACCTCCGAGGTAAGTCCAACACTTGGACCGGTTCCAAACCGAACCAACACCTCACTCCACTAGGGTTGCTCTTCCTCCACTCCGGAGATGGCGAGCACCAAACCACTCACAAACACGCTGGGTCTTCTCACAAGCTTCTTGAGAAGATCACCGCACACGACGCCTCCACGCCGTCTAGGTGTCGGCAAACACCAAGAGAAACAAATCTCAACTTTCACTTGAACTAATCAAGTGTTAACGCTCAAGTGGATACACAATCCACTACCTAAAGCAAAAAATGCACTTGGGGTTTACTCTCCAAGCTCACCAAGTGCAACACGTGCACATAAGAGAGGAGAGGCTTGCTCTTAGCTCAAGAGGCTCAAGAGATGTTCACAATATCACCAGCAACCTCTCCCAACCGGCCAAGGTGGCTATATATAGCCCACACGTAAAAACTAGCCGTTGCGAGACAAACCCCTGACAAATCAGGGAAATCGAAAGTTCCGCCATTCAAAGTCCGGAACTTCCGCACCTCAGCGACAAGCACAGCAACGGCTATATCAGATGAGAAACTAGCCGTTGGAAATGAAATCAGAACTTCCGCCGTTCAACACGCGGTACTTCCAATTATCGGACGTTCCGATTCTGATGGGCGGTACTTCCACTTCCACTCAGGTCCAACACATGGCACCTTCTGAAAAAAAACGTACCGCGCCAAATCGGAACTTCCGCCGATACGGTAGTTCCGCTCCCAACATGGCGGTACTTCCTCACCTACAAAAAATGGCTAAGTCCCAAAAAGGGTGCTTCTCTGGAAAAATCATTCCGCTGGAAATCGGACCGTCCGGTCTGCGGTAGTTCCTCTGTTAACACACCGGAACTTCCGATTATCCTGACAAAGCAGCAAATGGCTTTTTCAACAACTTCAATTGCAAAACACATTTGCCAATTAATAAGCCATGCCAACAAGGATCACAAGCAAGATTCCCAACAAGTTGCAAAACACATTTGCCAACTTTAGAATCATACCACAAGGAATAAGGTACATGGACTTACACCGTTTGCAAAACACATTTGCAAACTTAAGTCACATGCTACAAGAAATCAAACATGAGCTTCAACTATTTGCAAAACACATTCGCAAATAATAGCATCATAACTCAAGGTTAAGGTGCATGGACTTCAACCATTTGCAAAACACATTTGCAAACTATAATCCCATGCCACAAAGATTAAATGCATGAACATCATTCATTTGCAAAACACATTCACAAATAATAGCTCCATGCATAGATGAACTAGAGCAAACACAATGAGCTATCAACACATGACTAACTCATGCTACTAGTCAAGACCCCTCTTAATAGTACGGCAACCTATACTAGCAATCCGGTCTTCCAACCAACCACCAAGACCAGTAAAAGACTAGGAACACATCCTTAGCCCTAGCTAGTCATATCTTTGCCTTGCATCCTCTTGAAGCTTGATGACGCACATCAACGCTTCAAAACCGGGTCCTTGACTTTGACAATCATCAACACATGATGATCTCCTTTTTTTTCTTCACTTCGGGATCTTGTCTTGAACATCATCAACACATGATGATTTCTTCATCCCGAGTCTTGACATGCATCAACACATGATGCATTCCTTCACTTGACCTCCATCAACACATGATGGGTCTTCTCTTGATTTGATGTGCATAAACCCATGATGCAACCTTTACTTCAAGTTTTCATATGCATCAACACATGATGCATCCTTCACTTGAATTTTGACTTGATGATCAACTCATGATCATCCCAAGTCTTCATCATCCTAGAACATAACCTATACATCCAACTCATGGAAAAGGTTAGTTCCATAATATGATTATCATTAATTACCACCTCATACCATTAACACATAATGGTAGAACAAGATACCTCTATCTTTCCCTCTTTGGTAATTGATGATAACCATTTCAATCACATATAAATTGATTGATAAAAGTAACACGTTGTGAGTATATATAAACTACACAAGTCATATATATACTCACAACATGAGTATGCGAGAACTACACAAGTTCTACATACTCAAAACTTGAGTATACGAGAACTACATAAGATCTTTATACTCAAATCATGAATATATAAAACTACACAAGTTTTATATATTCGAAATATGAGTATACAAAAACTACACAAGTTCTATAGACTCAAAACATAAGTATACAAAGACCACACAAGTTTTGTATGCTCATACGGATATGTTTCAAAGCAAGGATTCCAAATATATGTGGAACACGAAATATGGATCAATACTAATGAAACCAAAAAATATAGAATAAGCTCCCCCTAAATTTGTGCATACACATATGTGTAAAGAAAACATATGCACATATTCAAGTTATACTTATGGTGGAGTTCAACCTATATCTTGTATCCGAGGAATGCAACATTATATAAGGGTACAAGTTGAATGCATACCTCGTTGAATTTTACCTTTATATCCAAATGAGACTACACATGATAATACTAAACAAGAGAGTTAGTCTCACAATTAGATTTGTCATTAATCACCAAAATACTCCATTAACTCATAATGGCGGGTCTAGATCTTTCACTGTGGTAAATTGATAGGAGCCCACTGGAGTTTACTTTGTTTCTGTTGCAGTTTATTTCATTATTGTGAGCCTTGCATGGCTTAATAATTGTAAAACTTGACCTTAAGGTCACAACAGTTATTTGTTATTCAAATTACTCGTTTATTTAATATTTTGTTGTATGGAGTTGATATTTCATCAATGTTGACACTGTGTGCACTAGCGTGATCCTGGACTAGTGCAGAATACACAAAAAGTCCAGATTTGCATATTTGGGTCTCGACAAGCACCTAATGGGAATGCATGTCACTTTTGCAAGGAACCAGGGCACTTCCAGAAGGATTGTGCTGGTTTTTTGAAGTGACTTGCCAAGAAGGGTAATGATACTATAACGTTTATTGATGAAACTCTTTATGCTGATTTCTCCATTAATTCTTGGTGGATTGACTCAGGTGCAACTGTGCACGTTACCAACTCTTTACAGGGATTCCTTACCGCGCGAACACTAAGAAAGGGGGAGCGAAGTCTTAGAGTCGCGGATGGAAAAGAATCCGAAGTCGAATCAGTTGGATCTGTTTTATTAGTTTTAGATAGCGGCTTCATACTTCGTCTCAATAATATAGTCTATGTTCCTTCCATAAGAAGGAATTTAATTTTGGTTTCTTTATTGGACGATGATGGTTTTAAATGTAATTTTGGCAACAATAAATGTATTATTACATTTAATTCAAATGATGTTTGTTTTGCTTTTAGACAAAACAAGCTCTATATGCTTTCCCTTACTGAGTCTCATGTATCTTTGAATGTATGCGATACTAAGCGTAAAAGAATAATGAGACTTCATCGAAACTGTGACACTGTCATTTAGGCCACATTTCGAAGGGGAGAATGAAGCGTCTCATTAAAGAAGAGATTATCCACCCATTAGTTTTCTCTGACTCAGACCACTGCATTGATTGCATTAAAGGAAAATATGTAAAGCAACTAAAGAAGGGAGCCACTCGCAGCACAAGACTCTTAGAATTAATTCATACTGATATTTGTGGTCCTTTTCCTGTGACGTCAGCGGATGGTTTTGATTCTTTCATCACATTCACTGATGATTTCTCCCGTTGTGGTTATATTTTTCCCATTAAGGACCGATCTGAGTCACTTGATAAATTTAAGATATTTAAGGCTAAAGTTAAAAATCAGCACAACCTAAGAATTAAAGTTGTAAGATCGGATCGTGGGGGAGAATATTATGGGAGACATGCCCCTTATGGGTAAATTCCTAGCCCTTTTGCTAAGTTCCTTCAGAAAAATGGCATTGTTGCCCAATATTCTACACCAGGTGAACCTCAGAAGAATGGGGTAGCTGAGAGACGCAACTGTACACTTATGGATATGATACGGAGCATGCTTAGCTATTCTAATTTATCAATTGGTTTGTGGATGGAAGCACTAAAGACAGCCGCACATATTCTTAATCGGGTTCCCAGTAAATCAGTACGTAAGACACCTTATGAGTTATGGACTGGGAGGAAACCGAGTTTAAAATACTTAAGAGTGTGGGCTTGTCATACTGAAGCTAAGATATTTAATCCACATATTGGGAAATTAGATCCTAAGACAGTAAGTTGCTATTTTATTGGGTACCCTGAAAGATCCAAACGGTATCGGTTTTACTGCCCTGATAGGATAACTAAGTTTGTAGAAACAAAGTACGCTGTGTTCTTAGAAAATGATGAGGATATGGAGCCTAGGAAAATAGATCTTGAAGAGAAGCGGGTTTATGTTCCTTCACCGCTTATCCCAGAGACTTTTATTCCTGTGCTTCAGGTGGTTGTACCCCTAGTACCAAATATCGTGGTTACACCCATTGTTGAGGTCTCTGAAATTCCTAATGTTGTACCTAATGATGAGCCTCAGCAGTCTCCTGTGCCTCGGCAACCTCTTGCAATAACTAATGAACCTATCAGAAGATCACAGCGGGAGAGAAGATCTACCATCCCAAATGATTATGTTGTTTATATGAATGAGAATATTAATGATATAGGGAAGGTAGATGATCCCACCTCTTATAAAGGGCCATGATGAGTGAACATTCTTCTAACTGGCTTGATGCCATGAAGGATGAACTAAAGTCTATGAGCACTAATGATGTATGGGACTTAGTAGAAATTTCTGACGGAGTCAAAACAGTAGGATGTAAATGGGTCTACAAAACCAAGCATGACTCTAAGGAAAATATCGAAAGGAGAGGGAATTGACTATAATGACACTTTTTCTCCTATCTCAACTAAGGATTCATTCAGAATCGTTATGACACTTGTAGCTCATTATGATTTAGAGCTACATCAGATGGATGTTAAGACGGCATTCCTTAATGGCGACTTGCAAGAAAACATTTTCATGGCTCAACCGGAAGGTTTTGTCGTGGAGGGCAAGAAGCATATGGGATGTCGACTTAAGAAATCGATTTATGTCTTAAAGCAAGCGTCGAGGCAGTGGTACCTCAAATTCGATAAGGTCATATGGAATTTTGGATTTAAGGAGAATGAAGTTGATAACTGCATATATGTTAAGTTCAAGGGGAGTAAATTCGCCATCTTAGTGCTTTATATGGATGACATCTTATTGGCTAGCAGCGATAAGGATATGCTATTTGAGACCAAGAGATTTCTTTCATCCAATTTTGATATGAAGTATCTTGGTGATGCCTCTTACGTTCTTGGCATTAAAATTCATCGAGATAGGTCCAAAGGAGTATTAGGTTTATCTCAAAAGGCATACGTTGACAGAGTACTGAAGAGATACAATATGCATAAGTGCTCTGGCTCACCTGCTCCTATCGTTAAGGGCGATAAGTTTGGGACATTTCAATGTCCAAGGAACCAATATAAAACTGATCAGATGAAGTTGGTTCCTTATGCTTCAGCTGTCGGAAGCATTATGTACGCTCAAGTAAGCATGTGCCCTGATTTAGCTTTTGTAACCAGAATGCTTGGCAGATATCAGTCAAATCTAGGTCGGACCACTGGAAGGTCGTTAAGAAAGTCTTGCGCTATATGCAAGCTACTAAGCATCTCATGCTCGCATATAAGAATTCTGATAACCTTGAAGTTATTGGTTATTCAGATTCAAATTTTGCGGGATGTGTTGATACTAAGAAATCCACGTCAGGTTATATCTTCACACTCGCTGGAGGAGCTATCTCGTGGAAAAGCTCCAAACAAACCCTTACGACATCTTCAACGATGCAAGCTGAGTTTGTGGTATGTTATGAGGCTACCGGGAAGGCTGTGTGGCTTAAGAACTTTATTCGGGTCTTAGAGTGGTAGACAACATCTCTAAACCACTCACCTTATACTGCGATAACGAACCCGTAGTCTTTTATGCGAGTAACAACAAGTCAAGTGGTGCTGCCAAACACATTGACATTAAGTATCATGTTGTGAAAGATAGAATCCAGGATCAAACCATTAGTATCAAGCATATTAGTACTAAGTTAATGCTTGCGGATCCGCTTACTAAAGGCTTACCACCCAATATCTTTCATGATCATGTTGCCGGCATGGGTTTATTGGAAAGTCTCTGATTCTGGATAAAAGGATCTTAAAACAAACCAACTCCCATTAAGTATAATGAATATCCATTTCAAAGATGTAATAGTACACTATGGGTACTGGGGTTGTATGACACTTCATTGGCCATACCACACATTACCTTGGTATGTTGTTTCATTGAGAATGGGCTTATGATGTTAGCCTTACGATCAAATGGGATAATGTTGGGTTGATCTCGGCTAACGAATTCCGAGATTCTAGGAGGTAACGGCTCCACGCGCCCTGATCGGGGGAACAGCCAACTAATTTGGTTCTCCGTCCCGTCAGCCAACTAATTTGGTTCTCCGTCCCGTTCATCCAGCGCTACATTAAAAAGGGATAGACTCGGCATGCCAGTTCAACGTGTGTGGTTCTGGCTTACGCGAATCCAAACAGAAACCTGATCTTATCAGCACGCTGTGGTGAGCGAAGATCTTGAACCGCCGTCGTCACCGCGACTCCCTCACGCCTCATCTTCGCCTCAAGCCGTCGCACTCGCTCACACCTCCTCTTCGCTTTTGACTGATCTTTCATTCCAAGATGTCGTCTTCAGGTTCGGGTAAGAGATTTTGCTTCCGCTCTAATGTTTATTAAGGGTGTTCATTTATGTGCTAAGATTAATCATGTTTAGATCAAAGTTTTACCCTCAGTTTACATTCTACAGGTCAAGGTCATGTTTACTTCATATCATTCCTTTTCTCACATATCTTCTTCACCGAGTAGCTAGAAGAAGAGTAGAACAGGAAACTGCAAGCACAGCAAGACATACACCAAGGAGACATCTCTGACACACACACCTAGCGAAGACTGAGCACAGCAAGTGAAGACATAGGCCCCTGAACATTTCTCCCATATTTTTTATCATGTTGTGTTCATATGTAAAATAGCATGTGACATGCAAATTTTTTATTTACATGTACCGGTAAACCAAAAGTGCACCAGCAACTTGTAACCTTAATTAAATTGCCTATGACAATGAACAGTATACTTGTTAGTTGTATTTTACTTTGAAGTAACTTTGCGGTAGAAGGGTAATTTATTCTGAATTAGAACTTGGAAACTGGGCATGTGAGGGTCTGGTGCAGTTCAAAGTGACATCAAAATATTAGTAACATATAAGGACTCGTATCTATACTGTTTTTCTAAGCTTGTATCTCAAATTCTCAATGATAGTTGTCGCTTGTTTTCTAAAAACAATATTTTTTATTTATTTCAAATGATTAGCAATTTAATATTTGTGTTTAGTGGCAAAATGAGTTAGAGAAGGGTGCTTCAAATTAAAAGGAGGGAATAGGATGATAACATGTGAGATGGCAAGTGGATAATGTTATGAATATTGTGTGTATATTGAAGAGACCCAATGAGCAATATATATAAGAGTACAAGGGTACAGATAAGGATATATTAGAGATATATTCTATCTCTAACATATCTCTAACACCCCCCTCAAATGCAAGGCGTATGCAATAACATTGCATTTGGAAAGGGTTGATACTAAAATATGGAAAATCCAAAGTCCGAGTCTTGATAATGTCGTCGTAGCATGCAGCTCTTGAACATTATGTCGAGTATCAAAAGACCTCCTCCCATCCGGTGTCGTGCGATGGCTCATAAAGCACAAGGTGCGGGAGCAAAGTCGACCGCGACAACAGGTCGAAGAAGATGATGAAACCTACATGAATAGAGAGAGTTGTCAAATCAAGTTGAATAGTAATAGGTGGAAGTATGATAGCACAGATCGAAGCCCAAGTCGACGGCGACGCGAAAGAAGCGCGGTAGCCTTAAAAGCTCAGGGCGGCGGCTAAGAAAGCGGCGGCATCATAACGACTTCTACGATTTGCACGCAGCTCAGAAAGAAGAGCGGGAGCAGAGTGCGGTCATGCATAAGGCAATTCCTATGCTTCTATGACTGACAATAAATTTGTGGACTCGCATGGCTTAGACGAACTCAAAGAGAGAGTGATACGGATTTGGATGGACGCAACGCGAGAAAAAGACACAAATAAAAAGAAAAAACCTAAGTATAACTAGCAGCAGATACTAGCAACACTAGCAGAAGACAAATGAGAAGCCTCAAGCCTTCAGTCATCCCAATCGGGCCAGCAAGGACATAGGCACCAGCCCCCATAATAGCATGTTTCCACCGAGAGGAGCGGTACCATCACCATACTTACCCAACTCCTCTTGCGCTGCCGCCCTCTTCCTCCAATAAGCAGCACACCGTCGCCCAGGAGCTGCCTCTCAAGGCTAAGCATCCTAAGCCCAATCAGCAGCCCTAGCAGTCCACAACAGTCGCTCTCCGCCGTCATCTCCGACCTCTTCGTCGTCCCCTCCGATCTGCCACCCCCCTCGACACTCAAGGCCTTCCGCAAGCAGTCCTGACCCCGCCCTCGCCCCGACAAGTCCCCTTCTCCCCACAACAAAGATAGCAAGGCTAAGGGCAAGGCCAGGAAGCGCCACCGGGCCGAGCGGTCCGCCGATGCCAACGGTGCGAGGTCTACCCAGACCGAGGTCACCGTCATCGACACCAGCACCGACGGATAGAAGGCCGCTAAGCTGCTCGTCCGCAAGGGCACCGTCTGGAAGGTCCAAGACAAGAAGGCCTCGGGAGTCACTGAACCTGAGGATCTCAACAAGGGCAAGAGGAGGGCCGTCCTTGTCTCTAAGATGCACAGGGACAGGGAGAAGCAGAGACGACGTCGATGACGAAGCACTCCCACAGGACTCCGCATGGTCGCGCACTCCCGATCAAGAAGCTCGCAGCCTCCCCTCACCTCGGCGGCGGGAGGGAGGACGCGTGGAATGAGGGCGCGGCATTCGCGCTCGAATCTGGCCGGGGGCGACGCTGGCGGTGATGGGAAGCTCGGGCCGAAGCCGAAGATGAAGTCGGGGCAGATCGGCGGCCTTCACGTATGGTGGAGACACAGGAGGCAAGAAAAACGGATCGGACGACACGACGAAGGCAGTGCTGGAGCTGATGTTGGTGATGGCGCCATGCAAATCCGGTGGAGAAGGTCGCCCCCGGGAGTGAAGATGGCTCCTCCCGGGGCAACGGCGCCGGCGCCGACCGGAGGCTAGGAGGCGACGAAGGTAAGAAATCCTAACTTTGGCTCTGATACCATATTATGAATATTGAAGAGATTCAATGGGCAATATATATAGGAGTACAAGGGTACAGATAAGGATATGTTAGAGATTCTATCTCTAACATATCTTTAACACCCTATCTCTAACATATCTCTAACAGATTACTTGGTTCTAAAATCATAATTCTGTTTTTTCTTATTACTATTTGTGTTTATTGTCATTTTTCATCCATTAACAGAATTTTTAGATTTGCTGATCAAGAGAGCATGTGCCTGGTACTGTGTTTTCTTTTCTTGCTATTCCCTTCGACGTGTTCTTCCATCAATTGTTCCCAGTTTCCACTGGTTGGGCCCTAATCCATATGTCTTGCTTGCTAACAGTTGTCTATAGTTAATTAAGCTCTTCACTGATCATTTAATGTTTGGAGCATCGAATATGCAACAACTTTGTCTTAGGAGGCTGAAAAAATAGTGGCCTTCTGTTTGATGTTGTTAGTATAGGAGGCTACATTCTATTCATAAATTGTAAACTTTGTATTAGTTGTTTTTCATTGCTACTGACAAGATAATCAGGGTACAGTACAGTAGCAGGGGCATTGTATGCTTTGTTGTGTGGTTTGCCCAGCTTATATAGCATTTCTTTTTCATGCTATTCTACTCAATGGAAGATTTGTTATCTCACATTCAAATTCACACTTAATTCAGCTTATGTAGGATTCCTTAATTCAGCTTATGTAGGATTCTGTCTTAATTTATTATTTCCGATTCAATTTCAGACTGCAAACTGTTTGTTTTGGATGTACTTCTCAAGGGCATCGTCGAAAGTTTCACTATTATTTTTAGAAAGAAATATGGTTCTTGTGATTTATTAGCAGATCATGATTGAGTTTATATAATAAAAAAATATGACCTGCTGCATTTGTGCATGTAGTACTGAGATGTTATTGTTATGAATATTATGTATATATTCAAGAGCGTCCAATGGGCAATATATATAGCGAATATAAAGGGATATACTATATACAGATAAGGATATCAAATACATATAAGGAAATACAAAAGGATTCATATTCTAACACCCCCCTCAAAATCATGGTGGATCACACACGTTGGGTTTGAAGATAAAATATAAATGTTGTACGCTAGTCTGTGGCTTCGTGAAGAAGTCAGCAACCTGTAACTCTAAGGGCACAAACTGTAAAGCAGGTACTACCTCCTGCACCTATGAGCGAGTATATGAAGCATCCACACCAATGTGCTTGGTAAGCTCATACTTCACTAGATCCCGGGAATACTGATAGCACATGTATTGTCAGATAAAAGAGTCGTAGATCTAATCACAAGCACTCCAAAATCTGTAAGTGTGGATATCGTGAGGATATGTGCATGATCTTAGGATGATGGGTCAATTGGCAATGGCTTTGTTGGTTTGCAAAATCTCGCGTTTTCGGTTTTGCTTCAGTCTGTCAGACCACAGGCGGTCTGACCGGTAGCATGGGCGGTCAGACCGCCCGTGGAGAGGTCCGACCGGCCGTGGTTGCCGGTCCGACCGGGTTTGGTTAAAAGTGGATTTTGGAGCTGAGCCAAAAATAGGATGTGTAGGCAAGTGAGGGGAGTCTCCTGGATGTGGTCACATAATTTTTGGACCTCCCAGTCGAAAGTTCTATTCATTTGAAAATTCCAGAAGGTTTCGGATTTTCAAGATGAAAATTTGGCTAAGTCATTTCGGGCGGTCCGACCGCCGTTATGGAATCGGTCCGACCGGCCTGAAATCGGTCCGACCGGCCGTGTGGGGCGGTCAGACCGCCGATCACTTGTGGTTAGCCTTTTTGGTATTGATGTGATTTGAATGTGTTTTATGTATGGATGTCAATGCTTTATTGTTGCATATTGCATTGTTGAACTGACGTGGGTCAAGTTGTGAAGAACTTGTTCCCGGAGACGATTTGTTTGTCTATTGCTCGCGTGCGGTGGCTTGCAGGTCAACGACGTCAACGGTGAGGTGGATCGGGACTACGCTTAGAGAGCTGAGGTCCAGAACGATCATGGATGTCGGGTGAGGTCGTGTGACTCAAGCAGGGTGTAGAATGGGCAAGATGGATCGAATGGGCAGTTCGTGGCAGCTGGTTGGATCAGGCGGTGCGAAAGTCGGCGCAAGTCTCTGGGAGGTTCCGATGGGATTCGGACGGGAGAGACTTGGCGACGTGATGAGAGCCGATGATCAACCTACACGTGGTGAAGCAGGCGATTGCTTCAACAGATGTGTGAGTAGGTCCCATGTGTGTGTGGGCCTTCATGGGAGCCCATTAGTGGAAACCCTAGGCCTCTCCTATAAATAGAAAGGGGGGAGAGGAGAAACCCCCCAAGCACTTTAGCCCTCATTTGCAAAGTCCCTTGTTAGGGTTAGGGTTTGGAGAGGAGAGGAGAGGTTTGGAGAGATTGTGTGTGTGCTCTTTGTTGAGCTCTTGTCCTCCTTGAGGGAGTGGCTTTGTAAGCATCTTATGGGATCAATCAATCTTGTGATGCTTGCTTAAGAGATCGTTTGTCTCCTTTGTGTTCTTCTCTCTTTTGTTGATTTTGGTGCTTCCTTGATTCAAGTGTTTATGCTTGGTCTCTTGACCTATTTTATCTTGCCTTGATGTGTGGGAATACTCCTAGAATCATCTCGATCATCAACCCCCACAAGCAAGTCTTGAATCAAGATTTTCATATTTCTAGGGTTTGTGCACTTCTTTGGTAAAATCTTCAGAGATCGTTTCTGTGAAGTGGATCTGAAGGATCGTCGCTAGAAATAGGTCTCTAATATCCTTAGGGAGGTGTGCTCCAAATTTGGTCAAGTTTCATTGGTTGAATCAAAAGTTGGACCAAATTTCGTTTTGGATTTGGGCATTGTGTTTCGGTTCTGGACTAAATCGGTCGGACCGATTTATATACGGCGGTCAGACCGCCAGCATTCGGACCGCCCGTTAACGGCCGGTCAAACCGATTTCAAATCGGTCGGACCGCCCTTTGGCTGCCGGTCAGACCGCCCGTGTCCAGAACAGCCCAGTGAGATCAACTCTCCATATTTGTGTTGTGGTTAAAAGGGTAATTGAATTCAGCACAAGGCTTCCTCTGTGCGTGTACTGATCTTCTTAGCTTTCATAGCTAACGGATAAAAGTTCGTGTTGAATTTGATTAAGGCGAAAAAGTCGAGAAAGCGCCTATTCACCCCCTAGTCGCCTTTGCGGTCCTACAGTAAGTAACTACCCCAGCCAATTAACATTTGTTGTCACTGCTGCCATAGCTCTTAACTCAACTTTTGCACTCGAGCGGGAAACTGCAGTCTGCTTCTTTGTCTTCTAAGCAATCAGGGAGGAGCCAAAAAAAATTACAGTAAGCAGAAAGAAAACGACGATCAGAAGGATTACTAGCCCAGGTCGCATCGGAGTACGCCTGAAGTTGTAGTGGGGTGGAGCTAGGGAAAAACAAACGACGAGAGATAGTCCCACGCAAGTAGCGAAGAATACAAAAAAAGTGACTGCAGTGAAGATGGGTACGACGAGCCATGAACTGACTCAAGATATGAACAACATAAGCAATATCAGGACGAGTGTTCACAAGGTACACCAAACTCCCAACAAGATGACAATATCGAGTAGGATCCTCAAGAAGATCACCATCAGTGGCACGAAGTTGGAGGGATAGCTCCATGGGAGTATCAGCAGTGTGAGTGTCAGTCAGACCAGACCGGTCAAAAAGATTATGGGCATACTTCTACTGGGAGAGGTGGTAGCTCTCAGACATAGAAGAGTACTCAATCCCAAGGAAGTACGTAAGAGAACTAAGATCAGTCATCAAAAACTGCACACTGAGATGCTTCTTCACATACGTGATGAATGAGGAATCATCACCAGTGGTGAGCATATCATCAACATACAGAAGCAGTAGTGTCCTACCCCGAGATGAGATATGGACAAAAAAGAGTAGGATCGTGGAAACTAATAGTGAAACCAACAGCAGTAATCACAAAGGTAAAATACGCAAACCAGGCACGAGAGGCTTGTTTGAGGCTAAAAAAATACGACAAAGACGATAGACATGCCCATTGGAAACAAAATACCCAGGTGGTGGCGCATGTAGACCTCCTCATGCAAAACACCATTAACAAATGCATTCTTAACATCCAGCTGAGAGATAGACCACCGGCAAATAGAAGCAACCGTAACAAGAGTGCGAATAGTGGTCATATGGGCAACAGGGGCAAAAGTCTCATCGTAGTCACGACCATAATCCTGCTGAAAGCTGCGAGCCACAAGGCAAGCCTTGTAGCGCTCAATAGTACCATCAGACCGGGTCTTAATCTTATATACCTACTTGCACGTGATCGGACGAGCATGCACAGGTGTCGCTATAATATCTCAAGACTTCGTACGTCGAAGAGCATCAAGCTCCTTTGCTATAGCAAGCTGCCACTCAGAGTAAGGAGCAGCCTCACGATAAGAACTAGGCTCAGTGACAGAGAGAGCATAAGCTACCAGAGCAAATCCAAAACGATCAGGAGGTCGAAGGGATGTCCGGTCACGAAGGACATAACAAGGAGCATCATTAGGAGTATCAGATGTGGGTGTCGACAAGATACCAGAGGAGGAGACTGGTAAAGGCCGAGGACGCCTAGAGTAGTGAATACCAGAGAAACGAGACGGTGGTACCGCAGAACAAGAGGCGGTGCTGCAGGAGGCAGCACCGGAGGCGGAGGTACAGAAGGAACCACTGGAGAAAGGCCAAAGGGGGACTATGATAGTGGAGAAATGGGTGAAGAGTCAGAAAGAGATAACCATGAAATCGACTCAACAGTGGAAACAGGAGAAGGAGCCGAATCTCAATAGAAGAAAGGTAGAGATTCATCAAAGACAACGTCTAGTGAAATCCTAATCCATCGAGCAGAAGGATCATAGCAGCGATAACCCTTATGCTTAGAATTATAACCAAGAAACACACACTCAACTGACTGGGTCGATAGTTTAGTGCATTCACGAGGCTGCAGCAGAACAAAACAAGTACAACAAAAAAACACGAAGGTGGGTGTACTGGGGGGCTCGAGAGTAGAGACACTCTATAGGATGACACCCTTAAGAGCAGTGGAAAATTGCATATTGATGAGATATGCAGTCGTAGAAACAGCCTCAACCCAGAACTGTGGTGGAACGTGAGAGGCAAGGAGAAGAGTGTAAGCAGTCTCAAATCAGATGACGATATTTTCGCTCATCAATCCCATTCTGAGCATGGGCACCAGGACAAGTAGACTGGTAAATGGTGTTATGCTCAGAAAGAAACTGTCTAAAAGCACCAGAACAGTTCTCACCAGCAGAATCACAACGAAAAGTATGAATGAGAGAATCAAACTGAGTACGAACTATAGTTGTAAAGTTATGATAGATCGTAAGAAACTGACTACAATTAGACATAGGGAAAATTCATGTAAAACAGAAATAATCATCAAGGAAGATCACATAAAGTTTATGCCCGCCTTTAGAGATAATAGGCGCAGGTCCTCATATATTTGAATGAACTAAGTCAAAAGGAGAGAAGACAAAGACTCACTAGAATGATAAGCAAGTTGTAGCTGTTTGCCTAGCTTACAACCCTGACAAAACATGCCAGTGTCAATAGTAACACGTCCAAGAACACCCCGATGAACTAATAAAGAAAGGCGGAACCCACACAAGTGACCTAAACGGTAATGTCACTACACAAAAACGCCAGAGGTGGTGGCAGTAGTGGCGGTTGAAGTAGACGTAGAGGTGACAAGAGCAACTGAAGTGGACGGAAGGTGGAGGCAATCAAGGATGTAGAGACCTTGACGAGCCCTACGGCGTCGACTAGTTCCAAGTACCGTCCCTGTTTGTTGATCCTGCATGAAACAGGTGTGAGAGTCAAAACCAACCCTACAGCCAAGATCGGTGAGCTGGTCCACCAAGAGAAGTTGTATGGTAAGCTGGAGAACATGAGAAATAGCTGGAACAGAAAAGTCAGTGGACAAAAGAGTGCCATGACAGCTGACAGACAGAGGAGTATCGTCAGCTGTCTGAATATAGATAGAAAAAACATGAGGTCCTACTAAAGTGAGAGATATAGATTCAGGTGTCATGTGGAAAGAGACACCAGAATCCAGAACCCAAGATGTACCTGGAGGATACGTTTGAGCTAGACCGATGAACTCGACGAGCCGTAAGAGATTGAAGTAGAGTCCGCGTAATCGCCAAAAGAGTCACATCGCTAAGAAGGTCCTGACGTGCTGGTATGTTCTCCTGTCAAGGAGTTAGGGCCTCCCTGTCCCCCCTTGGATCGTCCACCCACCTTGTTCTGCTTTTTTCACACCGCACAATGCTGGTAGTCGTATCCAAGTTCTTGCAATAATTGCACTGAACCCCAGTTAGTGTAAAAATAGGAGCGAAAATAGACACCTGAGGATAGACTGTAGTCGAAATAGAAACCATCGGTGTAGTCAAAGAAGAAGGGATAGCAAGTATAGCCGGAACAAACTGTACTGCTAACCCGCGACGAAGCTCCTCGGCATGGAGCGTTGAAAGAGCCTCAGTGACCGTCGGTCGTGGTGAGCGACTCAGCAGTTTAGTCCTGACAGGCTCAAACTCTGGGCGAAGACGGCAGACGAAGTCATAATGGCGAAGACGATCATGGTCCACATTCTGCACTTTATGACAGTCCTAGCAGAGCGGAGAAGCCAGCTCGTCCAGTTGGTGCCAGAGACTGGCCAGAGCTCGAAAGAAGTCGTCGGCAGAGGAGTCCTCCTGGCGAAGCATCTCCAACTCACGCTGAAGCAAAAAAAACTAAGCATCGATGCTCTGCTGGTATAGCTCGCGCAAGTACTCCCAGATTAGACAAGTGGCACGCAGACTAACAATGTCTAACTAGATGAAGTCATCGACGCTAACCACCAGGATGGCTCGAACACGGGCCTCATCAGTACACCAGCGCTCAAAAGCATCTATAGCATACTGAAAGGCCTCATCAGCAGCAGCAATAGCGGTCTCTGCCTCCTTCTTGGCGGCCTCATCTTCTACAGGAGATGCAGAAGTAGACTGTCTGGGAGAAGGCAAAACCGATGACGGCGGACAAGGTCGAGCACTGGTAATATATCCCCAGAGGCGAAGACCATCGAGCTTTATCTCCATGAGTGAAGACCACAATCTTTAGTTCGTCTCATTAAGATTTGTTCCCGAGAATGGGATCGCAGCTGATTGAATGAAATCCATCGGTAGGTCGCACTGGACGGCGCGGCGACCAAGGCAACAAAGTTTAACAGGCAGCGTTGGACGGCGCGCAGTTAGAGCGACGTACTATTTTTTTTTTGTTTTTGTTTTTGCAGGCTGGGCCGGCTCACCCTAAGTCAAAGCCGTTTCGGCCTGCACTACGCAACAACAAAAAACAATCAGAGGATCTCATGGGCCCAAGGGGCGACGGCGGCGGCGCCGACGCGTTCCGGCGACCGGCGACGAACAGAGGAGCTCGGGCCTTTGCTCGATCGATTCATGGGCAGTGGTGGGCACAGGGGCACAGGTGCGTTGGTCGGGGATGGCTCCAGTGGCAACTCCAACGGCGGTGTCGGTCCCTGGCGCGGTGTGGACGGCGACCGTTTGGGCGGCGGCGTACGGCGGGCTCGCGCACGACGCGGACGACAACGATGACGAGTGTCGGCGGCGTCGGCGGGCTCGAGCATGGTGCGCGACGGCGATCATGCGGCGGCGGCGGCTTCGAGCGGGCTCCGGCGCGACACGGGCGGCAGCGGTGTGAGTGTCGGTGGCGTCAGGCGGGCTCAGGTGTGGTGCGGGCGGCGACCTCTTCGAGCGGGCTCGGGCATGGTGCAGACGGCGACCGTGTGGGCAACGGAGGCGTCGGGCGCAACACGGACGGTGATCGTGAAGGCGATGGTGATGTCGGGATGGCAGCAGAAGGAGCTAGGTTAGTACCTTGGCTTTGATACCATGTTATGAATATTGTGCATATATTTAAGATAGCCTAATGGACAATATATATAGGGAGTACAAGAGAGTATACTATATACAGATAAGGATACCAAATACAGATAAGGAAATACAAAAAGATTTATATTCTAACAGTTATATCATATATCTGTATAATAATAGGCTGTATTATTTGGTAATCAAGGGTCTACCCTGATGCTACTTTCCGCCCTGTCGTTAATAAACAACTAAACATGGGTTCCACTGGTTGGTGGTTTAGTTGACCAGTGCGGTATTGCTTCCCAGTTTGTTCTTATCATTTAGTGGCATGCATCTTTTAACTCCTCTGTGCACTGACCTGAAAAATGTTGAGCGTTGATGGTCCAACTGATTTTGTTATGTTTCAAATTTCTTCTTCAGGAAAACGTTGGATGCAAAGCTTGATGATTTGCTGATTGGAGAGGAGTTCCTGAATTGAAATTATAGATTGAGAGATTACATGAGCTATTTCTTTTGTAGAAGGGAACTTGCAATGTGAATTACTTTGATCTTGTGACCATACTGGCCAGACTTTGATCTTGTGACCATACTGGCCAGACTTTGATCTCGTGACCATACTGGCTAGATCCGGTTTGCAATGGCATGCTAAGCAATCTCACGTTCCGTGAATTTTGTGGACACCCGTGCTTAAGTCACATGTGCTACTGAAGTACCAACATAGATTTTTTTCTTTAAAATTCAAAAATTTAAATATGAGTTATCCCCATAATCCAAGCAACTTCCACATGATCCAAACAACAGTGCTGGGAGGAAGGAAATTAATCCCATGGTGGAAGAGAATTGACTGGGGATTGGGTGGTGGACTGGTGGTCGGGGATTAACCCAACCCCCTTTGGTTTGTTTTCCATGTGGATTAGATTCCCACCTTGCCAAACAAGGCCTGAGAGAACTTTGTGTAGCTTTCAGTCCGTGTATATGCTTAAATTGAAGAGTTGGAGTAAAACACACCTACGAGAGTACCTTTGTGTGAAATTGGTTAGGTGATCAAAGGTTTGGAGCCATAACCTACGTTCATACGTCTGTAAAGTTGTATATTGGAAACCATGTATACTCAAGCAACAGCGTTTTATTTGGAATGAAGGTAGCTTAAAACACTGTCTGCAAGCATTTCCTCTTTATATCTAGCATTGTAGAAGCACTCACTTTTTGTCGAAGTTATATTATTGCTCACATTTCGGAGACACTTTAAGCTTTTGAGTGAACTAATTGGCGCATAAAGACTCAATATTCATGGCATCAGAGGCAATTGTAAGGGGAAAGCCTGGTTAGTGCAATTGTAAGGGGAGAAAACAATTGCATCCCACCTTTGAGTCCACATGATAGGCCTAATAAAGCCTAAATGTTGAGGAGTGTTGTAGTTACATTGTCCACCTTTTCTACGTGGCTTAAACTTCTAAGTGAACTGGTAATTGATGCATGAAGCTCAATGCTGTGCTTAAGTTCTCTACAGATAATTGAAAGAAAGGCAAACATAAGAACTTTCTTTGAAGAGTGTTAATTTGCTGAATCAAGTAGCATTTGCACTCATCATAGTGGTTTGAGCCATCAAATGGAAAGGAGACTTTGCTATCTTCCCCTCCTTACCCAAGTCCTTGGGATACTCAAGGTCTATCCACATTTTTTATACGGACTAGTGTAGTATTCTTAAGCTCCTCTTTGAGTGTGCCCCTTTTGATCCACAAGTAAGAAAATGGTGCAGCACAAGAAAAGGTTTAAGTGTACCACTCAATTGTGCACTCCTTTTTCTGTTATAAAACATATAAAGTTATAAACGCCACACTTTTCTTCCTAAGGAAAAGGTTCACATGTGTGCATTGCTTCTTTAGAAAGCTTCCTTGTCTTGTCCCCTGGTCAAAGTTCCTCATGATCTCCTCCTAAAACACATTGTCCATGATCTTGTTTTTTTACAATGATTCAAACAAGGTATAGTGGAGGTTGGAATCTTCTAACTTCAAAGGATGCTTGAGTTCTCAAAGACCATCTAGCTAGGAAAGGATAACGTCGTAATCGCATTCTGCAACCACACAACCTTGCTCTTTGACGGCAGCTGCAGCTACTACTAGTCAGGGTAATGTTTAGGGCCTGGTACAAAGGCATAAACTCTCTGAAACTGATGTTACTAAATGAAATGTATATATTTTTTAAAAGCGTGCGTAGTATGGTTGCCGCTTTCTTTGTCAGGTTTCTGATGCTACTGTTTCCATCCCTCTTGGGGTGGGCACAGGGCAGCATTGATTAGATGGAAATCCTTCGGCTTTGACCATTCTGATGGCCCATGGTCCTGCCTCCGGCGCCCACAATTGCAGGCCGGACAAAACAACATTGGTTGTCTACTTTTGTGCTGCCATTGTCCATTGCTTAAGGCCCACTGGGGTATTAAGGTGGGTCCATGTGATTTGTTGCAATTGTTGTATTTTTTTCAGGGTTATTAGGTAATTTTTTATTTTGAGAAAAGAAGAAAATGAAAATGAAAATGGAGGGGGCCACTTGTCACTAAGATGAGCGGAGAGATAAGGTTTGGAGACCCCGAAGGGATGAGGAGCGACTCGGGTAGACGGCTCGGGCGAGATGCGCGCCGACCGTTGGCAGCGGCGGCACATGTCCTCCTCTTCAAAAGCTGGCTTCTTCTTCCTCTTTTCTTTAACCCAAAATATATTTTCCCTTTTTGTGGTTTTTCATCTCCTCTGGATTTAGCTTCGGTTTTGGGCTTTTTGAGCTCCTGCAACGTCGTCGGTGGTGAGGTCCGGAGCCTTCTTCCTTCCGCATCCCATTGGTTCCCTTGAAGCGCCTTTCTTCTGTTGGGTGTTCTGTGAGGGAACTTGACACTTGCGCATTTGGGGCTTTGTTCCGGTTGGCTCTGGCTTGGTCTCGGTGAGGATGAAGGATTCGGTTTCTGGTATTTGGTGCTCCGTGGTTGCATTCAGTCGGTGCACTATGATTGGGTCTTGTGCGGCATTCTCTGTACCTCGACTTCGCAAATTGGTATGTCCTGGTTTATGAATTGGCATTGTATCTTCGACGACCTCGTCCGTTCAACACGGCACAGCGAGGCGATTGGTTTTCCGAGTCAGCATCTTTGGCGTGCATTGCCTGGTGTCTTTGAGTGTCATCTGCATCGTGAGTATCATTGATTTTCATTTTGCGCGTTACTTTACCAAAGTGTGTTGTGCTAGTTGATTCTGTAAATCTGACTAGCGTGGGAGACTTGGTTTAATGCTGTTGTGGGCTCGGATTAATGCTCGATGAGGATAATTGTCTTATGCTGAAAATGGAAAGATAGCTAGATCAGACTTGAGCTAATTGTTTGCTTACTAGTGTTGCTTGATCTCTAGCAATTCGGTTATGTCTCTTTCAGTCGTTCGGTTGCATTTGTGCATTCTGAACATGATTAATTTGTGCACCGTGATACTGCTGTTTCTTTATTAGCCGATAACGGTTGAGGTTGTGATCTCATTTTTGCATTGAGAGATATTTTATCTTCTGTTTGCCAAAAAGGCTTAAGTGATGTTAAAGTGATCTCATTTTTTCACAATAGCATAATTGATCCTTTGCTGGCTGAAAATATAAATTGTTGTTTATTGGTTATGAGATAATTCTTGACATATTAATAAATCATTCTTTTGAGCCCAAAGGCTAATGAATATTATCATATCTAATTTGTGAAGAATATAGACATTAGTGGCGAGGAGGTCAAGATTTCATCTTGAGTAGCCCGACATCTGATAGTAATAACAAAGCATTTAAATCTGAGCATTATATTGATTTTACTTGTTAGCAAGTCCTATTATTTGAGCATATTATCATGTTTAATTGATATAAAAATATTACATGTTGTTATGTCATTCTTGTCAAATATATGGTGCTGGAATTATGCTTTAATTATCTTAATTTATGCTGGAATTAATTCTGAATATTTGCTGAAACCGCTAATTTTACAACAGCAATTGCTAAGTGTTAGGAGGATGTATTAAGCCGGGCTCCACATTTCAATTAAATATAGCGAAAACCCACCGAGTCACCCACCGCGGCCCCTCTCTCTCTCTCCACTTCTTCAGACGGTCGACTCGATCCCCTCCATCGTGCCACTCCTCTCTCCAACCACTAGATTCCCCTTCCTCCCGTCGCTCTCTCCCCACCACAGCGCTGCTCCGCCCTCACCACTCCCTCTCCAACCACAGTGTCGCCCCTCCCTCTCCCCTCTTTCTCTTTCTTTATCTTTCAACGACAGAGCAACAAGGTGGCGACAGTGCATCTCCCACGGCCGGATCCGGTGGATCCAGCGAGGGAGTGTATCCCACTGAGCTCCTAGTGGCAAAATCTAAGCTCTCGGTGATGTGACAATGGTCGACAGAGCAACATCTCCTAGCATTGCCTCACCAACTTTGTCCCCGAGCTCCAGGCAGCATGATCCGATGGCGACATGTCGTCCTTGAACTTCCCGTGACCGAATCTAATGGCGGCCACCGTCGACGACGCATTCCCCGGCCAGATCCGGTGGTGACCGCTGTCGACGCCCCGCCCCCTACTGCACTCGCCCATTACGCATCCCCCCGCCCTTTGGTGGAAGGACCAATCACCTCAGTGAGTCGGAGAGAGGGTAGAGATTCAATAAATTTTTATCCCTTGAAACCGAACCTTAAGCTTAGCCCGCTTCGAGCTATGCCCAACTTTGTTTTTTTTTTTTTTTGAAATGCTTATAGTCAACCATAAGATTACCATGTGAGAGCCTTACACCTGTTTTTTCATCATATTATGGATGCCCTTAAGCCACGCAACATGCTACCACGGGTATAGTGCCAGTCCATTCTCTCTTTTCCTTTAACAGTAACATTTACCGACCTCTTGATCCTATGTACCAGCATGGCAAGATAGGCACTGGAGTGTGCAGATTTGTGGGGGGGACTAGTGTTCCAACCCTGATAACATATGTCGTTGGTCCGCAGTGGCCTGTATCTGATGCTATGACCTCTTTTGAATTGTTCGTTTAAGTTACGTGCACTAGCCAACCCTCTCTGCTTCCTAAGAAAAGGAAAATTATGCAGTGGCGACGTTCATTTGTTTCTCCTTCTCCATTCTCTGCAGAGTGATAAAAATCATCAAATTCCTGGTACGGAGAATCGTACAAAATTAAGAAGAAAAGAAAGAACCTGTGTTTTTATATGGCCATTAAAGAAGTGTACATTTTCATCAGGTGCAGATGATGCCAGATGACAGTAACACTTTCCTTGGCCTAACTGCAGAGTGCCAGAAAATTTTTCCTTTCTTGTGCTTTAATCTCACTCACTTGGGGGCAGGGAGGGACAGTAAGTGTCGAGCACTCCAACCCCAAAGGCTGATTAGTGCAAAGATGGAGGCAATCAATCATGAACTGGTAGCTCGGGCAATGATGTTCCCTTGGCCATACTGACATCTTTGACAGTGGAATGGGACAGTGTTATGCCGAAGAATTGATAACTATTTGCTTTTCCCCCTTCACAACATTGCTCCCCTTCATCAAGGGTAATCGATTGTAATCATGCACAAATTAATTACTTGATTAGTTTCTTAATTAATTGGGCAGGCCCAGTGGCCTGGAATGGAATGGACGTAGAGGTGGCTAAATGGACTGTCCGGTCCGACACAATACGGCCCGATTAGGTAAGGCACGACTGGTCCAGCTAACTAAGCGGGTCGTGCCTTGCCGGTCTGTGGGCCGGGTGTCAATCTAGGCACGGTATGTCGACCTCTCAAGTCGTGTCGAGTTGGCCTGGGCATGATAAGCCCAATAGAGCGTATCAAAGTGTGGTTGATCACGGATGTGGAATTTTTTTGGTACTTTGGGGTTGATCATCATATCAAGAATTAGTTAGTGTAGTTCTAATGGTGGATCGGACGAGAAGCCTTTGCACAGTGATACACTATTACCGGATGTACGTGCTCAATTTGATACTACTACGGCTATTTTCTTCATCACAAGAAGGTGTAACACCATCAACTTGAAGCTCAAATCCAAGGGGTGCAAGACACGCTGAACGATCGTCTTAACGCAAACAACCGGCGTATGATGGAAGGTTTCAACAATATGAACCTTGCTATCCGTCGCTTGGAGGAGAGGCTACCACCGCCACAAGAAGCTAATATACCGGTGCTGCCCCAACCACAATATGGGCATGCACAACGTGTTATACGCCGAGATGGAGATGACTTCTACGCTACTGATTCAGAGGAGGCTCTTTCGATGATCGTGGAAGACATCAACGATGTCCACGATGTGATTACTTTGATCGTCGAGGTGCTAGACATGGTGATCATAATGGAGGTGATGAACGTGAAGACGATGGTATCGGGAGAATCAAGATCACCATACCAGAGTTCAATGGCAGATCTGCTCCAAAGGCTTATTTGGAATGAGAGATGCGTGTCAATAAAATTTTTGACAACCATCACTACTCCGAAGAGAAGAAGGTTCGTGTTGCCTCGATTGAGTTCACCGAATACGCTATTATTTGGTAGGATCAATTGAATCGTGTGGAGGAACGTCCTAACACTTGGGGTGGCGATGAAGCAAGTTATGTGGGAACGATTTGTACTAGTATACTACACAAGGACACTGCATACAAAGTTACAACGACTTACTCAAGATACTAAGACGGTGAGGAGTACTATCAAGAGATGCAAGTGCTCATGATCCGTACAAGTGTGCATGAGTCAGCAGAGGCGACTATGACACGTTTCTTTGAGAGGCTAAATGAAGATGTGCGAAACCGTGTTGATTGGATGCAATACAACACCATGCAAGAATTACTTCATCAAGCGGAGCGTGCTGAACAATAGGTAAAGGACACACAAGTAAGGGGTGGCCGAACCACTCATAGCACTTGGAGGCATGCAACTTCGCATGGCGGAAATGTGGGATCAACTCCCAAACCGGTTGTATCAACTACATCGGTTCGGAGTACATTCAATGAAGCTTGAAACCTATAAGTGTCGCGAGCAAAGAAGCCTCACATGCTGATTCTAGTACATTCACTACGGCTAGAACTAGCAATATTGAATGCTTTAAGTGCAAGAGCCGAGATCATATGAAGAAGGATTGTCCAAACATGAAAACGATGTTGGTCACACATGACGGCTATGCAACAGAGAGCGACAACGATGAATTTGAACCCTCTTATGAATCTGAAAAGTTAGAGCCAATCATTTGTTATTTAGAATAAGGTGTTAGCTTGATGACCCAAATAGTGCAGCGTGATAACACCGTTATTGTGCGAAAGGACAACGACATTATATCTTTCAAACCGATTGCAAGATCAAAGAGAAGGTATGTAAGCTGATTATTGATAAAGAGGGTTCGAGCAACATGATTGGCAAGGATGTGGTGGATCACTCTCATTGTCCACATGGAGGCATCCTAAACCATATTACATGCAATGGCTCAACAACATCAGCAAAATCAAGATCACACACAAGGTGAGAGTGCCACTTACTATTGATGGCTATGTTGATAAGGTGGAGTGTGATGTGGTACCTATGCATGCTGGTCATATTCTATTGGGATGTCCATGGCAATTTGATCTAAATGCTACACGTCAATGACGGTCCAACCAATATACTTTCATGCACAAGGGAGAATTACATGTTTTGTTGTCCAAGACCGATGAAAAAAATCAAGATTGATTTGGTTGTGGTTAGCAAGAAGAAGGTCGTAAAGACTACACTAAAACCGATGACAATTTTGCTTCAAGAAGGAGAAGATGATGAGGCCCTAGGTGTATCTACAATGGTGGTAAATATCCCTAAGTTGCAAGTGTGTGCTAAACCTCAAGTTGAACCTATTTTGCATCAAAGGAGAAAGAAACAAGAATTAGGCTCGACTAAGAGCGAGGAGAGGGAGGTAGGACGAAGGGGGAGCTTGAGTGGACATGGGAAGACACAAGGACCAAGAGCTTTGCATGTTGAAAAGTTTGCAAGAGAATACACCAAGAAAAAACAAAGGACCCAAATTCAAACTCAATTTCAAAATCAATGCATTTTTAGCCTAAGAATCCGAAATGGATTTGGATTGGAGCAATTCCAATTCGGATCTTTCTTTAAAAGAGATTAATTTTGAAATTGCTTGTAATAGGATAGTTTAATTTATTTTCAGCATTAAGAATAGTTTAAATTTCAAATTAAAGTAGGAGTTTGCAATAGGAGTGGTCTGCTCATGTGGCACTATTCCGAGTCAGTTTATTATTCATGAATCGGATTACTATTCTTAATTGGGCACTGTTCACCAAAACAGGTACTATTCACCTGTGCACTGTTTCTCAAGCCTATATATTTAAGGGTAGACTCCAAATTGTATGCAAGTCAGAGTTGAAGAAAATATATAAAAAAATCACATGTTTATGTGGCGCATAATGAGTACATGCGTTTAAAAATTCTCATGTAGGGTTTTGTAATTGCGTAAATATTGGAGGGTGGTTTATCTTTCAAGATCCGTGATTCCTTATGGATCATCCCACCAATTCGTAGCATCCTCAATTGCTCACGATTTGGTGTTGTTCTTCGGGTTTGATTTTGTTTCTCTTTTCAGATTGATTCAACATCAACTAAATATCATTACTTGCTTTGGAGATACACTTGTTCTTCCTTTTTGCTGAATCAAGGAGAAGAAAAGCTGAAGTTTTACTTCAATCAAAATTAAAATACAAATACCGTAAAAGATTAAACCATATTATATATCAATATATGTTGATCCGTATCAATAATACTCTCACAAATAAATTATAAAAAATGGCACCAATACAACGGTGCCGCGTTCGAAATGCACAACATGAACCTATCGCGCCCTGGAGAGAACCCTAATCCCATCAGCTCGCAAATTCCATTTCCCCACATATAACAGCAATCAGTAGCATTTCCCACCCATTCCTACGCCACCGCCACCGCCACCGCCACGGCGCCACCACCTACCGGCTATCACCCATCACCCCCACCTAAAATTTCCCAGGCACCTACTCATCCCAATTCAAAAAAGCTGCTTCTTTTCGTTTCTTTATTGTAATCTTGCTTCTTCTCCTCCTCCTCCTCCTCCGCAAACCAAGAATCTCTGCACAATTCCATCTCAATTTGGTGCCTTTTGAGGGGCCAATTCGAGGAAAGAGAAGGGCAGTATGGTTTCCTGCTTGCTTTCTCGGGTGAATTGAATTCGGGTGCTCGTGCTCCAGCCAGTGCTCCTTGCAACTTGTACCATATCTTGCTTGTTGCGCGCACCGAGACGAGGAATTGGGCCCGGATCCAGCTCTGTTCGGTGCATTGTTGGTTTAACCGAAGGATTCCAGGATGGGCGACACCATGGGGTCTTCAGCATCGCACCCAAGGCACCATTAATTGAGGTCGTTTCCCAGCCAGACTTGGCGAATCTATTTATCCGATTCATTCTTTGTTTCTGAAGATTTGATCGAAATGGCGGTTATAGATATCATCTAGCTGTATAGATTTGCCATTGTTGCTGCTCATAGATGTGAGATTTGTTGCTGTCTGGTGGAAGCCTGGAACCTTGGATTGGTGTGTGCAATAAAAATTATTGGGGCTGATTTGGTGAGCGTGGTGGAAGGGGATGTCTTTCAGGAGCCTAATTCAGGAGATGAGGGATGAGTTTGGGAGCATCTCGCGGCACAGCCTGCGGTCCCGGTCTCACCGGGCTGGGCACGCGCCGCGGGTGACCGCCGTGGGGCCGGTGGAGGCACTGCAGCAGAGCTGCTGGGCGCAGCTGCCCCCCGAGCTCCTGCGGGAGGTGCTGGTGAGGATTGAGGACTCGGAGCGCTGGTGGCCGTCCCGCAGGGACGTGGTGGCGTGCGCCGGCGTCTGCCGGAGCTGGAGGGGCATCATGAAGGAGATTGTGTGCGTCCCCGAGGCGTCGGGGAAGCTTACCTTCCCTATCTCGCTCAAGCAGGTTTGGGTTTTAGATCACTCTGATTGTGATGTCAGTGATCGTTATTGGATGCTGTTAATTGTGTTATAGTTTCATTGCCATCTTGGTATTTAGGATCATTGTTCTATAAGATTATTCATCAAGCCCTTCTGCTGGTCAGTAGTTGCCGGATTAGTTTAGTCGAGCGGTGATTGTTGCACAAGTCATACATTCTGTTGCATTATTGCAGAAGTCTTGGGGTTCCTGTGATTGCACTCTGAAGCCGTGAAACCCCTCTTTTTCATGGAAGGTGTTAACCATCTTGTCTGGGTTTTGAAAAGGGCCTTATGTTGGAAAACTTCTAATGTTGGATGTGTTGTGGTCGTTGGTTGGGCCTTATATTGGAAAACTTCTAATGTTGGATGTGTTGTGGTCGTTGGTTGGATACGGGTCCGAGGACCGAGGGTAGGGTAGTCGCCCTCATCTAACCGCCAGCAAGGCTCTTTCCTGTTGAGGTAGCGAGACTCTAAGACCTGATTAGTCAGGGAGGCGAGGGGTCGCCCTCTAAGCTCGATCGGGACTCTTCCCGACGAACAAGGAGGCTTTGATCTTTAGCCAACCGGTTAGGGACTAATTTTGTTTATTTCTTTGCTTGATTGATAATGGATATATGCTATCCCTTTTATAGAGACGATCCGACTTGACCCTTAAGAAATAATATATAAGAAAACTTATCTCTAACAATCCAATCTAATAATAACTTGTCCAACTAATAGATAATAATAAACACCTAATAGATAGATTCCTAAATAATATGCTGCTACGGTGCACGTGCTACAGTACTTGTCTGGAGATTTGTCCATAGTATTACACCCTCGCGGCGAGGCAGCTCGTCCTTGAGCTACGGTGGTGGCTACAGTTGAAGTCCTTGGTGGCCCCATAGTGATGAAAGGGTACAATGACGATGTCGCGTCACGTAGATGAGGATCAACGAAGCTCCAATAGGCAACGGTCATGTTGTCGAGTAAGACCTTCTGCTCTTCGCTGTTAGCCTTCAACTTCTCCAAGGAAGATGGTGCGGCACCAGAAGCCATGGTGAATGGCTCTGATACCAAATGTTGTGGTCATTGGTTGGGTACGGGTCCGAGGACCGAGGGTAGGGCACTCACCCTCATCTAACCATCAGCAGGACTCTTCCCTACCTACTCTTCCCTATCGAGGTAGCGAGGCTCTGAGGCCTGATTAGCCAGGAAGGCGATGGGTCGCCCTCTAAGCTCGATCGAGACTCTTCCCGACGAACAAGGATACTCTGATCTTTAGCCTACCGGTTAGGAACTAACTTTGTTTATTTTTTTTGCTTGATTGATAATAGATACATGTTATCTCTTTTATAGGGATGACTCGATTTGATCCCTAAGAAATAATCTATAAAGAAACTTATGTCTAACGATCCAATCTAACAATAATTTGCCTAACTAATAGATAATATCAAACACCTAATAGATAGATTCCTAAATAACAAATCATGTCTAATACTTTGTGCTGCTACAGTGCACATGCTGCTGTACTCGCCTAGATATTTGCCCATAGCAGGATGGCTGCTTGCTCATACTTATACAAACTCTTTAGTTTGGGACTAGAGAGGGTTGTTGAGAAAAGAGGCTTTGTCATTATAAATTAATTATTATGTATCAATGAAATATTTTAAATCAGATACGCAAATGCTATTTGATAAATCCTTTTTGCTGTTAAGGCGGTGTTTGACAAGGTTAGCGTGAAATTCCAGTGTCAAATGCCATTTTCTTTTGTCATTTCAGTAAGAATTAATCCCACTTTAGTGCATGTGTAATCTTTGGCTGACAAATTTATTTTAATGTGAACTTAATAGTAAATTTAATGTTATCTCCATAAATGTGCAGCCTGGCCCAAGGGATGGCACTCTTAAATGTTTCATAAGAAGGAACCGGGCTATTCAGACATATTATCTGTATCTTGGACTCGCAGAAGGTATGCTATTTAGCCATCCCCATTTGGTATGTGAAAGCAAGTATAGCTATGCTGACGTACAGTGGATATATGCTTACTATTTATGGAATGTTTCTTTTGCAGCACTGGCTGATGATGGAAAGTTCCTACTTGCTGCTCGCAAATGCAGAAAGCCCACATATACAGACTACCTAATTTCGCTTGATATGGATGATATGGGGAGCAGCACCTATGTTGGCAAGCTAAGGTCATCTTTTGAGATTTGATGTCTGAAAAGTTAAAGCTATAATTTGTGCTAGTTTCTTTAATAGTATGCATAAACAAGGCTCTTTAGTCCTACTATAGGTTGTTTCAGCTAAAGCCATCTGCAGTGCTTCTTTCTTTCTTTGTGGAAAGTACTACTACTTTTTTTCATTAATCTTGTACAGGCAATCCCTAACATCAACTGGTCTTAGATATTACAACAAACAGTATGTATTTTGATGTCAGGATCTATTGTTTGTGAGGAGCATTCACTAGAAAAATATCCATCTATGTTGCAAGATGTTTCATATGACCATATAATTATTTTTACTTTCGATTTTGCTGTTGTCTAAATTATTTTCGTGGTGAAACATAGTCCGCAATAACAACAGCAAAAATCAACTAACCAACTATATTTTGAACAGATCTAACTTTCTGGGAACAAAGTTTACTGTCTATGATGCTCATCCAACGTATGATGGAGCTGTGGTCTCAAAGAGTCGGTCTGCACGTGTGATTGGTTTGAACCAGGTCTCCCCAGAGTTCCTGCAGGGAATTACCCAGTTTCACATATTTCTTATGAATTGAATGTTTTGGGCTCCAGGTAGGGCGATTAACTTTTTGTTCCACCAAGTTAGATCTAAACTGTTGTTTTGGTAAACCAATTACTAGCCCTTGACTTTAATTAATTCTGAATGGATAGAATTTTGGTGGTGATTATTGCAACTGCATTGGTAGGTCAGTCGCCTCTGCTGGTTATACTGGTGATAATATCGCAATTGTATGAGTTGGTTAGATTTAATCAACACTGCATGATGAAAAGAACTATTTAAAAGGCAGATCTCTCTATTGATAAGCAAAACTTTTTAGATGTTAATTGACACTGCGTGGTAAAACAGGATTTAATTGCTCCTATCATACATGAGATAAATATCAGTTATTGTCCTGTTGCATATTTGTTGCAGAGGTCCGAGAAGGATGAACTGTGTTATGGATTCTATCCCCGCATCAGCTGTTGAAGAAGGAGGGAAAGCTCCAACACAGACCGAATTTCCTCTTAGTAGCGTCGACTCTTTCCCATCGATTCCATTCTTCAGAGCTAAATCTGCTAGGATAGACAATACAACTTCACAGTTACCCACTCAGAAGGACGACAAGCTGGTGCTGAAGAACAAGTCTCCTAGGTGGCATGAACAACTGCAGTGTTGGTGCCTCAACTTCCGTGGACGGGTGACAGTTGCCTCAGTGAAAAACTTTCAGCTGGTGGCTTCAGACGAAAATGGACCAGCTAACCAGGAGCATGACAAGGTGATCCTTCAGTTTGGGAAGATCGGAAAGGACTTGTTCACCATGGACTACCGTTATCCAATATCAGCGTTCCAATCATTTGCGATCTGTCTGAGCAGTTTCGATACCAAAATAGCCTGCGAATGAGACAAGGTGATTATTTCATTGTTTATTCTCCTTGCTTACAAGTACTATGGGCATGCCGAACGTGGCTGTTTACTCTGCTTGATATACTCGTACTTAGGGTGACTTTCATCCAGACGGTCTTCAGTATGCCTAACATTGCTTCTTCGGCAGATTTGTTAAAGTTGCATCATATTTTCAGAACTTCACAGACTCCAAACACTAGGATAGTGAGAGTAGGACTTAATCCAACATTTTAGCTGGCTGTTAGGGAGATCTAATCTGCATGGGTCTGCCCATATCCATATGTAATCGAGCTCTTCTGTTCATATGTTACATCACAAAATAGATCCCAACAGGCAACAGATGTATGCACCTTGCACCACTTGATACTTGTGATGGGTGTTTGCCCCTGCAGTGTTTAGTAATCATATTATCATACATCTATTGATTCAGATGTGTTCTGCAAATCACTGTAGCATGCATTATCTTGTGCTAAAGTTCTACAGTTACAGCTTTGAAAGCATCTGCTAGGCTGTTAACTACTACAGGCCACTGCACTGTCCAAGTACAGCTGCAGGCCTGCAGCTACTCACAAGCAAATATTTGCCTTTCACTTTGCATTCTAATGAATCCTTGGGCCGCATGTACCTGCAGGTGCTGGACAAATCATGGCACATGGAAGCACGACAGCATTGCATGCATGATCCATGCTTGATGTTGAAGCAGAAGGATTGGGTAAACCATACCGATCGCCTCGAGTTTTTGTCCAGTGATGCTGCTGTGTGCATAGCTATCTAGTTGGTCCTGGCTTGTAATGCTCGTCTAGTTTATTTTTCCTCCTAATTAATATACATTCTTTGACCCCCAATTTTCCTTGGAAACGGCAGGCTTGTTGTGTGGCCGAAGGAGTCCTGAAACTAGATGAGTTTGACACAGAGGGAGCATTGCAAAAACTAGCACAGTGCTGCTGTGTTGCGAATTTGTGATGTGGTTAGCTTCGAACGATAGTACTATGTTCTATTTTCAGTTGGTATTTCAATTCATCTGGGACCAGAAGCTTGTCTTTCATGAATTAATCAAGCAGATTCCAAGTGCAATTATGCAACATCATTATCATGGCCTGGCAACGACATCTCAAATTATTGGTGGTAGAATAGAGTACAACTAGAGTAGCATGAATCTTTGGCCATGGAACTATTTAAAACGAGATTAGAAAAAAAAAATAACTTTTTCACATTTGTAATTGCAAAAATGACGTTCATGTTTGTACAATCATTGCCGGATAAACCACGGGACGAAACAACATATAGTACTGTAACTGTGCGAACAAGTATTATCTTATGATTTGTTTGCATGGTGATCGTACGGACAAGAGCATTATTTTCATAATTACGGTTACGAGAGTATTATTTTCGCTACGTTGCTTCAAAAAGTGGCATTTCGGGAAGAAAAAAAAGAGTAGCATCACTAGAGTACGACATCTCATCTTGATTCCAGGGGTAGCATCACTAGAGTACGACTTCTCAGCGCAACAGCAATACATCATTATCATCATCATCATCATCATGAAAAATACAATTCTACAATACATCCAACTGTTCGACCCCACTCATACAGGGGCCATTCTCGTCTCAGATTCTCAGCAAAAATTTACTGCTGAATCCTACCAAATGGTGTATTATACTACTAATACGATTACAGTATTGTTGTTACTACTGCACCTCATGATATACACAGAATGCACATACATACAGGAGATGCAACGGCAAGCGTGTCACGCTGTTTGCACCTCTTGCACGGTGCCCTGTTCCTTGGCGCGGCCGGCCGGCACGGCGAGCCAGAAGCCGTCCCCGTCAGCCGGGAGGTCGTCCTCGTGCGCCTCCTCGGGGCACTCCAGGGCGCGCACGAACTGCACGAACAGCGGCCAGTGGTCTGGAGAGAAGAACTCCGCGCCCATCCGCTGGTAGGTGAAGTAGCACGGCCGCGTGCGGTCGGCAGTGAGCAGCAGGCCGCCCAAGATCCCGGTGGATCCGGCTCCGTCGCGCGCCACGGCGAGCGACGCGTTCTCGCAGGCGAACCGCGCCCCGTGCTCCGTGCAGGTGTCCTTGATCTGGGCCAGGAGCTCCTCCGTGCCTGACCCGGCGGCGGTGTCCATCTTGCCGGACGCGATCACCGTGCACGCGTGCCGCGCGAACATCTCGGTGACTGGGCCGTACCCGCCGTAGAGCCCGGCAGTGGCCTCCGCGGGGCCCGACCGGTGATGCAAGAACGGCACCTTGGCGGACAGCTCGACGGGCTTGCCGGCGAATACCCTGGACGCCGCGGCCAGGACGCGGTCACCGTGCCCCAGGAGCTCCCCGGCGTACCATGACAGGAAGAAGCCCCCGTAGGCGGTCTCGCACGAGCCCCCTGGCTCCCTGAAGAAGGCGGAGGACTCCGGCGACTCGCCGTACCGCGGCGCGTCGTGTGGGCCCGAGAGGCCCCACAGCGGCTGCCCCGACGACTCGGCGTGCAGCTTCAGCCGCGCCAGCATGTGCTTGTCATAGCACTGGAACTCGCCGACGCCGGCGTAGCCGTCGGTCCCAGGCGGGTATGATGGGTAACGGAGCTCGCCGTTGGGTCCGAGGCTCACAGTCACGTCCTATAGAATCCAAGAAAACTAGTCAAAAAACATTCATTTATGATAATTTGGGGGCAAATCGACGTTAAGCAAGACGAAGTGTTCTTGATTTTCTCTTACCGTAATGGTAGAGCCCAAGAAGTCCTGGAATGCGTCGGCGAAGCTGCGGAAGAAGGCCTCGTATGCCTCGAGCGGCGATCTGCCGGCGAGCACCGGGAGCTCGTCGACAGCGAAGGAGAGGCATCCCTCGCGGCGGTTCCCAGAGCGGTCGGTGAAGAGAATGTCAGGGTCGGCAACCCAGACGGGGAGCGCGGAGCCGTGGGTGTGGAGCGAGACACGGAGGCTGAGCCCGGCGTCGTGGACCATGCCGGCGACGGCGAGGTACCCGGCCCACTCGAACCGGTCGCCGGAGCCGGGCTGCACGACGGCCCACGAGACCGGCAGCTCGACTCCGTCGACGCCGAGCAGCTTGAGCGCGCGCAGCCCGGCCGAGATGGCCTTGGCGCGGTTCACCGCGTGGCCCTTAGAGACCACGTCCACGGGGAGGCCGACGAACAGCCTCACCGCCCCCGCGTCGTCGCCGCCGTCCACCTCCCTGCCGGTGACCTCCTTGCCCCGCTCGACCGCGAGGCGCGCCCGCGCGGGGCCCGACCTAGCCCGCAGCACGGCCCCAGTGGCGCGCCGCGCCATGCCAAGTCGAACAACGCCCAGCTGGCTCCCAGCCAGTGCCGCCTCTCCGACCCACCGCCGCCTTGCCGGCCCAGCCGCCGCCTGTTGCATCAGCACGGCTTCCATGGTCGCTGATTGGGACTCGGTGTTCGCTTTTCCTTTGCGCAATCGCGTTCTTGTTTGATTGGGTCGGGTGTGTGCTTGTGGCTGGTACTCGGTGCACTAGTGAATTTTCCTCCATTTTCTCCGCGTATTTATGGGTGAGGTGACCACAGAGAACAAAAATAGCAGCGCCACGTGGCACGGGGGCCAGCAGCCGCAATAATGCAGGTGCGCAGGCATTGGAATTGTCTAGATAGCCTCCACACCTTCACGATATAGCAATATTCATGATGTTTACCTGTAGTAAATTAGTATTGTGCATGAATAATGTAGGAAATGTCGACATCGCTAAAAGGAGTTTCTTGAACTTGCCTCGGCGGTAGCAACTACCTCGCATGGGCAATGGGCGCTAAGATCAACTCGACGGCTAGAACACTCGTACGCCATAACCCCTTTGAGGATGGGGCCCCGCCATTCTGATCTTTGCCAAATCGCGCAGACTACACTTCTTGAGGCACCATATCCACGGACACGAAGTCCGAGTATCTTCAGAAGAAGACCGCCGGCACTATGGAACTCACGAAGGAGAGGTATGACCAAGCAGAGATCCATCATGCTACCAAGCTGCACGTGAGTGGACCAACATAAGGTTCGAGATTTCAAGAAGGTGTATGAATACAACTCGCAATTCATAAACTTATCGCTAAGCTCGGATTCGTAACGGAAGATCACGGATCTTGAGATCATTGATAAGACTTTGAGCACTTTTACCCCACTCACGGGACACTCCAAAGAAGATGATCCGTCAAGCCAAGTACAAGAAGTACTTAATCGATTACCACTCTTCTCGGCGCAGAGAAGAATGATGAGTTCTTGATGAAGAACTATCGACTCGCCCGGCTGGATCACGACCATTGCCGAAGCACATGCAAATTTCGGAGGACAAGTGGTAAGGGCCGCGGAAGGGCCCCATGCGAGAAAGGTGGACGTGGAAGAAATTGAATGTGCGAAGGGAATGGCAAACCCATTGGATGGGGCAAGGGAGAGGTAAGCAACAGAAACCAGATATGGGTAGCAAGAAGTCATACCCTCCTTCACAGTGCTACAGGTGTGGCTGCATGGACCATTGGTCCCGCACCTGCCGCACCCCGAAACATCTGGTGGAACTCTACTAAGAGTCAGTTGCTAAGGGCAAGAAGGCGCCAGTAAGGAAGGCTGCAGAGACACATTTTGTTAATCAACCTGATGATAATAAGGGTGATGACCCAAAGCGTGATGGAGCTCGACACTCTGACAAGGGGTGATCACATGGAGGTTGACACATATGGTGACTGCGATGGGCCATAGGCTATCTCCCCAAGCAACTCCAAATGTCATAATTTCCTTAGGTTTACTATATCAGTTTAGTTTATTCCAGACGAATAAGTGGATTTTCCATGCTCTTTTGGAGCATTAATTGTTTAGGATTGAAACATTCTCTTGATGAATAAAAGAGTTGCTTGTTATCTTTTGAAGTTTTATTCCTGTTGGATTATTGTTGACTATATTATATTCTATATAGAACAACTACTTGAATCTGATGAAAGAGGAGGAAATGCATTCGGTAGGCGGTGGAACTACCAACTCAATCCTAAGGGATACCAAATATTTCCACACGTTAACTAAGAAAGCGGAAATGTTATGACAATAGTGAAGCGATGCTCTCATAGTTGGCACCGGAAGAGCCACACTTGTTCTCCTATGGGTACCGAATAGTGATTGAGGATGCTCTCTTGTATCACGAATCAAACGCATACCTATTAAGCTTTAAGGATATTCGCGAAATGACATCCATGTGGAGACCAAGCGGTTGTGGGGATGACGAATATCTCCTACTAACTAAACTCGACGGTGGTCGAAAGCGTGTGGTTGAACAACTTCCTCTTTCTCATCTGGATTATATTATACCTACATAAAACACGAAGCATATGTAGCGTTAAAAGCAGTACAAATCATCGCCTTACAAGATTTGGCATGATCGATTAGGGCATCTGGAGTAGGAATGATGAGAAAATCATAAACAACTCTATTGGTCATAGCTTAAAAACTCTATCCTTTCCTAAATCTGCTCACAATCCAGCGATAATTTCCTTAGGTTTACTGGATACGTTAAATTTCACCGCGAAAGTGATCTTGCCTGCTCTTTGGAAGACATGAGCCTCTGAAACTTCGAGAAAAAGGTTGCTTGTTACGTTCGAAGTTTTTCTGTTGGATAGGAAATTTGCATGAGACGTGTATGCTCTGGAGGGGGTGGTCAGGAGACCGTTTGGAACTTATGAAGGTCAATGCCTATGGACCAACTATTTCCAGGGTTGTTTGCAACCCGGAAATGTTATGACAATGATATGCGTGCCCAGTGGTCTCGTCGTCTTGGAGATCCCAGGGACATCGGTTGAGGTGTCCGTGAAGGTGAAGCTCGGTGAGAGGAGCTTTAGTTTGCGAAGCATCCTGGAGGCGGGCGATGGAGACGTGGGCGTGCGGTCAATTTGCACTAAACGGGCGGAGAGATGGTGGTCGAACATTGATTTCTCAGTACTGGATATCCGTGGATGAGGTGGAAGCGAGGAGGCGTGAAACAACTAGTTCGAAGGCGTACGAAGACTGGAGTCGTTAGGGCATGGAGGTGCACTTGGTGGTTTTGTGACCAACAATTCTTTACGTCCTCACGAAATTGCCTGTTCGAATCGACATTTCTTTGCTACTGGCCAAGCGAGTCAGACCTCGGGGTTCAATGAGGACACCCTTTTCGGACGAGCATCTAACAAGATCGACGACAACATGCTATTGCAAATGCGCTTTTGATAACTCTGGACGGACGTTCGGTGCAAGGTCAACCAAGCGCATCGTCAGGTGTGTTGATGAATCTGTCGGCAAGGTCAGATCGTAAGAGAATTTCCGATGAAACGCCATGGGCTTCGATAGACATCTTGAAGGACCACAAGGATTATGAGCCTTTACGTAGCTAACATGCGCCTCGTATGTTGCGCGATAAGCCACCTCGTGGCCTTGCGATGTGTCCATTTCAGCCAAAGCTCTGCTGCGGATGTTGCCAATATGGTGGGATTCCCTCGCTAGAGGCGGCATGCGGTGACAGCGAGATTACAGAAGTTAATGTTCGGCACATTACCAAAGCTTACAACCTAGTACCAAGAGTGCATCAAATCGCGAATCTAATTTCGCGACGTAAACAAGCTTGCGGTGCATCGATCGAGGCCCAATTGTTTTGTTCTTGAAAGGGTCTTCGGGCCAGTTGGGAATCGAAGGTTCAAACATTGTCGTTTGCTACGATGGATGGTACCTTGAATGTTTAAATCGGTACCATCCTACTTCTTGTGAAGAAAATTTCCGGCATAGGGAATGAACGATAATCCCGAAATAGCTTCGCAATGCTGGGCGAACACGAGCACGGTGGTTCAGTGCAATGAAGCGGTGATGCAAGATCGCGAATTGTACATCTTCGATCGCAATCTCGGTTGTTAAGGGTAGCAAGATCTAAATGGGCAAATGCCAGAGAAGTGACGATGTTAGGCTGAACCTCATACGCTCATGTGAAATGAGGAAGAGTTGAGAATGAGGCCTCAATTCAGGATCGATTAGGGCATCTGGAGTAGGAATGATGAGAAAAATCATAAACAACTCTATTGGTCATAGCTTAAAAACTCTATCCTTTCCTAAACACGAAGATTTCTTATGCCCGACTTGTGCCAAAGGAAAGCTCATCACTAGACCTTCTTACCGAAAGTAGGAGTCACCTATTTTCTGGAGAGAATACAAGGTGATATCTGTGGACCTATTCAACCTCTGTCGGGCCCTTTTAGATACTTTATGGTCGTATTAGATGCTTCTACTAGGTGGTCCTATGTACTGCTTGTCTACTAGGAACCACGCCTTTGCTAAACTAATAGCTCAAATAATCGAATAAGAGCCAACTTTCGGATGAAAGAATTAAGTCCATTAGAATGGACAATGCGGTGAGTTTACCTCTAAGGCATTTAATGACTATTGTTTAGCTTTAGGTATTAAGGTAGAGCATTACATGCAGTACGTCCACACTCGGAATGGCCTTGCGAGTCATTCATCAAAAGAATTAAGCTAATTGCTAGACCCTCTGCGAGCAGTAGGCTCCCCCGATTGTTGGGGACATGCGGTGTGCATGCAGACACTAATAAATTTAAGACCAGCGCATACCATCAATTTTCCCTTTACAACTAGTGCGTGGGAAAGAACCAAGTATTTCCATCTCGAAAACTTGGTATCTTGTATCGTGCCAATTTCACCACCACAACGTATAGCCATGGGCCCCACCGGAAGTTGGGAGTATATGTGGTTTTGAGTCCCCGTCGATTATTAAATATCTTGAACCTACCACGGAGACATGTTTACGACCGCCATGCCGATTGTATCTTTGATGAAGAAAATTTCCGGCATTAGGGAGGAATAGATAAATCGAAATAGATTGGAATGCCTCGGGCATCCGGCCTGGATCCACGCACTAAAGAAAGTGAACTAGAAGTTCGTGAATAATAAACACAACAAATTGCAACTAACTTGCGGATGCATTCACGATCGGAAGGGTAACAAAGTCTTATATACGGCAAAATGCTCGGAGAGTAGAAATACCCGGAAGGATACTCGAACCACTCCAACCCCTCATGTGAAGAAGAGGGAGAGACGGAGAATGAGGCCTCAATTCGGAGCGTCGCGAGAAAATAGAACTCAATAAGACATCTTCTCGGTCGATTAAAGACAATCAACACGAAGTTAAAAATACCCACAGAGAAATAATCACGAAGATAGTAAACCCATACAATTGCGCCGACGATCTAATCTTGGGATTTGGAACAACGGACTCTGTCGTTATGGGAAATCCAGAGAAGTGGCGAAATGAATGAAGAAATATCCACTAATTTTGTTGAATCGGAGAACTATATAAAGGAAAACTACGATTGTCGACATCTATTTCGCCTCAAAATTGCTAGAAACCTTGACTGGATCGAACCAAAGTCCTTAGTGAATGCGGAAGCGTTGATGGGGTAAATGGAAGGAAGCAATTGAGGCGAATTACTCTCCTGAATAAAGAAAAGTGTTTGGCCGATAGCCCAAACACCACCCAAGGTATTCCTAGTAGGATGCAAATGGGTTTTCGTCCAGGAAGAAAGCGAAAATAATGAGGTGGTGAGATATAAGCGAGATTGGTGGCACAAGGTTTCACGCAGAGACCGGTATTGATTACGATGAAACTTATTCTCTGTTATGAGTGGAACAACGTTAGATACTTAATATCAATGGCGGCGGTATGAATTTATGTATGCGTTAATGGATGTAGTGACACATATCTATATGGGTCACTTGATTACGATATTTATATGAAAGTCCGGAAGGAGTAAAGATTCGAATCAAAATAAAGTGAATCGAAATATAGTCAACGTCAAGTTGCAAAGATCGTTGTATGGATTAAAACAATGGAAGAATGTGGTACAACGACTTAGTGAATTCCTCTGAAGAAAGAATATACTAATAGTGAAGTCCTGTGTATTCATAAAGAAATCCGAATGGATTACGTATTATTTAGTATATGTCGATGATCCGAATATCATCGGAATGACAGAAAATATAAAAGAAGCAAGTTCTTATCTGGTTAAAGAATTTGAAATGAAGGATTTGGGCGAACCAAATTTTGCTTAGGCTGCAATTTGAGCACCTCCTGAAGGAGTTTTTGTATACCAATCCTCATATTCATATATCAAGAAAGTCCTAGAAATTTAACATGGACAAATCATATCAGTAAAAACCCCAATGGTGGTCCGATCCTAGAAGCGGATAAAGACCCTTCGGACCAAAGATGGAAAATGAGAAATCCTTGGACCGAAGTTCCATATTTAAGTGCTATTGGGGCACTAATGTATCTAGCTAACGCACAAGGCGGATATTGCCTTTGCGATGAAACTTCTAACAAGACATAGCGACTCAACTCGAAGACATTGGTGGCATTAAAGCGTATTCGGTACCTTGAGGTACACAAGATCTTGGATTATTTTACGAAGAACCAAGACATGTCTATGGTTGGATACACGGATCGGGATATCCATCGATCCACATAATCGAAATCGAACGAGGATTTGTATTTCTTTGTGGTGAATACGACCATCTCTTGGCGATCATTTAAGCGGACTTTGGTTGCTCGTCCACCAACCACTCAAAAATAATCGCATTATATGAAGCCTCACGAGAATGCGTTTGGCTTAGGCGGATGATTAGCCACATCAAGAAGTCATGTGGCATAAGCACGTCGATGACCCCACTATTATCTATGAAGATAATGCCACTTGTATTGCACAAATGCAAATGGGCTATGTTAAGAGTAATATCACGAAGCATATTGCTCCTAAATTCTTTTATCCTCATGAACTTGAAAGACGGAGAGATAAATGTATTAAAAGCTAAGTCTTGTGATAACCTAGCGATCTATTCACAAAATCTCTCGACCTCTAGCTTCCACAAATGTGTTAGAGGCATAGGGATGAGACGACTTAGTGAGTTATAAGGTTGAGGAGTGAATCACGAACCATAGCCCATATGTAATACCAGAAGATTTACATGATCCTGAAGATCCAAATGTTGCACTCTTTTTCCCTTTGTGAGTTTTCTTGAAGTTTTCTCACGTAAAGGTTTTTAATGAGGCAACAAGTGCGATCCAAGAAATGGATGCAATGCACTCTTTTCTCCATCCCTTTTTTCCCACTGGGTTTTTGGGAGGAGTTTTTAATGAGGCATGTGCATGCCATGGTATTCGCCCAAGGGGGAGTGTTAAGAAATCTAGAAGATTAGATATGGGCAAATACCTAAATTGCCCCTATGGGCTTAGTCTATATATAGAGAGGCAGTACACCCCTGTAATTGATCCCCTGATTTCATTAATAAAGATCTGGTGTTCTCTCTCTCATTCAGCGGCTTTGGTGTTATTGATTGATTGCTTTATTGTGATTGCATTACCGTTCATCGTCCCAACGATTATTATTCAACAGTTAAATCGTGCAGTACTTTTCCTGCGCCGCTCGGTCTTATCGACTCAATGACGCGTGGGTCCAACTGAATCCGACCTTACGCAGAGAACATGGGACTCTGGAATGAACACCGACGTGCTCCTCTAGCCCGACTTACCTCCTCCGCGAGCTCCTAGCTCGAACTCGTCTCCCCCGGTCACGGGTGACACGGACGCGCCTATTCCTCTCGCAGGTGGTAAAGACAAGCCTGCACCGCGCGGCCTAGCCCGAATTCACCTCGGCCAGTTTCCCCTAGTCCGGATATGCCTAGCCGCACATGTGGCACGCGGACGCCTCCTCACCCGCCGGCGCTCCATGGAGCGCTGCCTCGACCTGGATGGGACACGTTCGCGTGGTCCGCGCGCCTCACCGTCTGGCGCCGAAGAGATGGCCTGGCGTAATCCCGGCGAGCGCTCGCCTCGCGATGTTGGACCTCCCCTGCGCGTTTGGCGCCTCGGCCCGGACCGTTGGAGACGGAGACTCACACCTTCCCCGGGGGAGATGACCATTACTGGAGGGTTCCTACGGTCTACCGTGGTCTTCGAGTCCTCAGAGGCGATGGGAAGGTCCGTTGTAGATTGGTGACGATTGCGACGCGCGGGTGTGCCACATTCGGCAGCGGTATGATCTGCCCGAGCATGCGACTCGGGAGAAGTGAGCACACATTTAGTCGCGTACTGTTGTTCTTGTTTTGATGGATCTGTTTCCTACCAGCGGAGCTGCGTGTGCGACACATCCATCGCGTCTCTGGGGCGCTTGGCACGCGAGGTTCCACGTACAATTGGGGCTGCGGTGCTTTGCGCCACCTACAGGTTGTGTGACCCTTGTCGGAGCAAGCGCGGCAGAGCCACCTCGCGGTGTGCTCGCCCTCCTCGATTATGGTCGTGGAGCACTTTCCGTCGCCAGACCGTACTTCGCAGCGTGCACCTTACCGGTGACCACGAGCTTTGGGGGCACTGCGGGGCGACCGTGGCGAGCTCGATGGGAACACGTTGGACCGTGCTACCCTAGGGTGGGCTAGGAGAGCGGCGTATACCGAGTTCCATAACCTTTGAGACTCTCCACGAGGGCGAGGTCATCGGTGGCCATGGGCGGCACGTTCCTTCACGACCGGCCCCTTCGGATTATCATCCCGGAATCGGGCGAGGCACTCGGATGACGACTGCCCAGATGCACATGCCTCATTAAAAACTCCACCCAAAAACCGATGGGAAAAAGGGATGGAGAAAAGAGTGCATCGCATCCATTTCTTGGATCGCACTGTTACCTCATTAAAAACCTTTACGTGAAAACTTCAAGAAAACTCACAAAGGAAAAAAGAGTGCAACATTTGGATCTTGGGATCATGTAAGTCTTCGGTATTACATATGGGCTATGGTTGGATTCACTCCCGAACCTTATAACTCCTAATCGTCTCATCCTATGCCTCTAACACATTTGTGGAAGCTAGAAGTGAGAGATTTTGTGAATAAATTGCTAGGTTATCACAAGACTTAGCTTTTAACACATTATCTCTCGTTCTTCAAGTTCATGAGGATAAAAGAATTTAGGAGCAATATGCTGTGATATTACTCTTAACATAGCCCATTTGCATTTGTGCAATACAAGCGGCATTATCTTCATAGATAATAGTGGGGTCATGCGGAGCTTATGCCACATGACTTCTTGATATGGCTAATCATCCTAAGCCAAACGCATTTCGTGAGGCTTGATAATGCGATTATTTCAGTGGTTGGTGGGCGTAGCTACCAAATCTTTAAATGATCGCAGAGATGGTGTACCCAAAAGAAATACAAATCATGCAGGATTTGATTATGTGGATCGACGGATATCCTGATCTGGTATCCAACCTAGACATTCTTGGTTCTGGAAAATAATCCAAGATCTTGTACTAAGTTACTATGGTTTAATGCCATTTGCGATTGAGTGCGCTTTGTCTGCTCCCAACTCCTCAAAATAATCGCATTATATGAAGCCTAGAGATCTTAGCTGCGGATGATTAGCCACACAAAAGTCATGTGGCATAAGCTCATTTTCCATCTTAGTCTAAGGTCTTGAAGATAATGCCACTTGTATTGCACAAATGCAAATGGGCTATGTTAAGAGTAATATCCAGATATTGCTCCTAAATTCTTTTATATGAGGCTTGGATAAAAACCGAGATAAATGTATTAAAAGCTAAGTCTTGTGATAAATTTGGATCTATTCACAAAACTTCATTCAACTCTTTACACAAATGTGTTAGAGGCATTAGGGATTGAGACGACTTAGTGAGTTATAAGGTCTCGATAGTGAAATAACCATAGCCCATATGTAGATTCTTAGAAATACACGAAGATCCAAATGTTGCACTCTTTTTCCTTTGTGAGTTTTCTTGAAGTTTTCACGTAAGGTTTTAATGAGGCAACAAGTGCGATCAAAATGGATGCAATCACTTTTCTCCATCCCTTTTTCCATGGTTTTGGGATTTTGAATGAGGCTTGCATGGCCTTATTAAATATCGAATCAAGTGTAAGAAATCTAGAAGATTAGATATGGGCAAATACCTAAATGCCCTATAAATCTTCTTATATAGGATGATATTAAGTATGACGATTTCCATTCATAATAAGAGAATAAGTTTCTCATATCATCTCATGGTCTTGTGAAACCTTGTGCCATAATTCGTTTGTATTACCCTCATTATTTTCGATTATTCTTAGACGAATACCCATTTGCATCTTAGATCCTTGGGTTTGGTCTTATCGACTCAATTGCGTGGGTCCAATGAATCCAACCTTCCAATTGACATGGACTCTGAATGAACAGCGCTCGGCTTGCTAGGACTTTACTCCGATCCGTAGTCTTAGCGAACTTTGGCGCAATAGATGTCGACACGAGTTTCCTTTTATTTCTCGCGTGGTAAATGAAATCTCTCATCTGCGCCTAGCGGATTCACCTCGGCGGATTTCCCTAGTCGGATATGCTGCGCGCATGTGCGCTACGCCTTCTCCTTCGGCTACCTGCGGCGCTCCACGTGTACCGTTCTCTCGCCCGAGCCCTTTCAGGTACGCACGGTCTTGCCCACTAGCCCTCCACGTCTCGCGTGCCTTGGTTGTATAGTATTTAATCACCTCGACTAGGTGCACCGATATTTTCGTTTCTACCAAAAGTCCTCGATCTTTTCCCCCGTTCCATCCATCACCTCGTTGCCTCTGTCGCCATGCATGTATAATCACAACGCTCAAAACGCGAGATTCTCTCCCGATGCCTCGGGTCGGCGCGAAACGCCTTTATGCGGCTATAAAAATCGGTACGCATGCCACATCGCTCTTGCTCTCATTTTGGAATTCATTCTTATTCTTGCGCTTGTCGCGATAATAAAGATAATTAAACTAAAACTTTGTTAATTACGTTGTGAATTAAATAGTGTTTAGAGTAGTGTTTAGGACCGTATTAGTACCATGAGGTCGATATCAAGCGAGGTAAAATTATTCCCTATATTTTAGTTGTAATTATTTGTTGTAGTTATTTAGTGGTAATTTACTAGTCATAGTTAGTTAGTTGTAATTTACTCCTCAATTGCTTCCTTCCATTTACCCGATCACGAGCGCCGGCATTGACTAAGGACTTTAGTTACGGATCCGGTTCAAGGTTTCTAGCAATTTTTGGCGAAATAGATGTCGACAATCGTAGTTTTCCTTTTATATAGTTCTCTGACTCAACAAAATTAGTGGATATTTCTTCATTCATTTCGTCCGACTCCTCGTGATTTCCCACAACGACGAGTCTGGTTGTTAAAATCGATGTTAGGCGTCTTGCGCGCAATTGTATCTTGGGTTTACTATCTTCGATTATTTCCTTGGGTATTTTTAACCGGGTTGATTCTCTTCAACCGACCAGGAAGATGTCTTATTGAGTTCTATTTTACTGCGGACGTCTCCGTGAATTGAGGCCTCATTCTCGGTGCTCTCCTCTTCTTCACATGAGGGTTGGAGTGGTTCAGTATCCTTACGGGTATTTCTACTCTCTCGGAGCATTTCTTTTTGGTATATAAGACTTTGTTACTCCCTTACGATCGGTGAATGCATCTAGCAAGTTATTTGCAATTTCTTTGCGAGTTTATTATTCATTGAACTTCTAGTTCGACTTCTTTAATGCGTGGATCAGGGCACGAATGCAGAGGCATTCAATCTATTTCTCGGCATTTATCTATTCCTCCCTAATGCCGGAAATTTTCTTCATCAAAGATACAATCGGCGTGTCGGGTAGTAAACATGTGTCCGTGGTAGGTTCAAGATATTTAATAATCGATGGGGACTCAAAGCGACATATACTCCCAACTTAGGTGGGGCCCATGGTTATGCGTTGTGGTGGTGAAATTGGCACGTATCTGAAGCTGACCAAATTTTCATGAGATGGGAAATACTTGGTTCTTTCCCACGCACTAGTTGCAAAGGGAAAATTGATGGTATGCGATTGGTCTTAAATTTATTAGTCTTCTTGCATGCAACATTGCATGACCCCAACAAGCGGTGGGAGCCTCTTTGATAAGAGGGTCTAGCAATTAGCTTAATTCTTTTGATGAATGACTCTGCAAGGCCATTCTAAGTGTGGACATGCGGTACAGAATGCTCTACCTTAATACCTAAAGCTAAACAATAGCCATTAAATGCCTTAGAGGTAAACTCACCGACATTGTCCATTCTAATGTACTTAATTCTTTCATCTGGAAAGTTGGCCTTTATTCTGATTATTTGAGCTATTAGTTTAGCAAAGGCGTGGTTCCTAGTGGACAGCAGGCATACATAGGACCACCTAGTAGAAGCATCTAATACGACCATAAAATATCTAAAAGGGCCCAACAGGGGTTGAATAGGTCCACAGATATCACCTTGTATTCTCTCCAGGAAAATAGGTGACTCCGCCTCTACTTTCAGGTAAGAAGGTCTAGTGATGAGCTTTCCTTTGGCACAAGCTGGGCATAAGAAATCTTCAGGTTTAGGAAAGGATAGAATTTTTAAGCTATGACCAATAGAGTTGTTTATGATTTTTCTCATCATTACTACTCCAGGATGCCCCAATCGATCATGCCAAATCTTGTAAGGCTCTGAGGATTTGTACTCTGTTTTTAACGCTACATATTCTTCAGGTTTTATGTAGGTATAATATAACCCAGATGAGAAGGAGGGAAGTTTTTCAACCACACGTTTCTGACCACCGTCAGGCTTAGTTATTAGGAGATATTCTGTATCCCCATATCCGCCGGTCCCACATGGATGTCATTTGTGAATATCCTTAAAGCCTAATAAGTGCGTTTGATTCAGGATACAAGAGAGCATCCTCAATCACTATTCGGGTACCCATAGGGAGAACAAGTGTGGCTCTTCCCGTGCCAACTATGAGAGCATCGCTTCCAGCTATTGTCATAACATTTCCCGTTTTCTGAGTTAACGTTTGGAAATATTTGGTATCCCTTAGGATTGAGTTGGTAGTTCCACATCTGCAGCATGATTTCCTCCTCCTTCATCAGTTTCAAGAAGTTGTTCTATATAGAATATAATATAGTCAACAATAATCCAACAGGAATAAATCTTCAAAAGATAACAAGCAACTCTTTTATTCATCAAGAGATAATGTTTTAATCCTAAACAATTAATGCTTCAAAGAGCATGGAAAATCCACTTATTAAATGCGGAATAAACTAAAGCGATATAGTAAACCTAAGGAAATTATGACATTTGGAGTTGCTTGGGAGATAGCCTATGGCCTCTGCAGTCGCCATGTGTCAACCTCCATGTGATCACCCCTTGTTGTAGTGTCGAGCTCCATCACATAGTTTGGGGCATCACCCTTATCATCATCAGTTGATTAACAAAATGTGTCTCTGCGACCTTCCTTCGGGCGCCTTCTTGCCCTTAGCAACCGACTCTTGGTAGAGTTCCACGGATGTTTGAGGGCGGCGGTGCGGGACCAATGGTCCATGCAACCACACCGTGTACGGTGAAGGAGGTATGACTTCTTGCTACCCATGTCGGCTTCATTGCTTGCCTCTCCCTTGCCCCATCCAGTGGGTTTGCCATTCCCCTACGCACATTCAATTTCTTCCATCGCCCACCTTTTCGCATGGGGCCCTTTCGCGGCCCTTACCACTTGTCCTCTGAAATTGGCATGTACTTAGGCAATGGCTGTGATCCAGTGGAACGAGTCTGATAGTTCTTCATCAGTAACTCATCATTCTTCTCTGCCTCGAGAAGAGTGGTAATCGATTCAAGTACTTCTTGTACTTGGCTTGGCCATCTTCTTTGCTCGAGTGTCTGTGAGTGGGGTGAAAAGTGCTCAAAGTCTTATCAATGATCTCACATCTGTGATCTTCTGGTTACAGAATCTGAGCTTAGCGATAAGTTTATGAATTGTAGAGTTGTATTTAGACACCTTCTTGAAATCCTGGAACCTTATGTTGGTCCACTCACGCTGTGCTTCAGGTAGCATGATGGATCTCTGCTGGTCATACCTCTCCTTCGGGGAGTTCCATAGTGCCAGCTGGTCTTCTTCTAAAAGATATTCAGACTTCAAGTGCAGGTGGATATGGTGTCTCAAGAAGTGTAGTCTTAGCGCATTTGGCAAAGATCGAGAATGGCAAGAGCCCCTTCCTCAGGTGGGGTTATGGCGTAGCCAGAGTGTTCAGCCGTCGAGTTGATCTTAGCGTCCATTCCCCATGTGAGGTAGTTGCTACCGTCGAGGCAAGTTAAAGAACTCCTTTTAGCGATGTCAAACATTTCCTACATTATTCATGCACAATTCTGATTTACTACAGGTAAACAGCATGAATATTGCTATATCAGTAAGGTGTGGATTTTATCTAAATAATTCCAGAATAATAAGCAATAACTAATAATAATTCTACAAAATTTAGGGGCTAAAATAAAGAAAATTCAGTTTTGATACAAATTTAAATGTAATTTTTGGGAAATTTGAGGGGTTTTCTGCAAAAAACCTTATTCCCGAAAAGAGTTTTCGTAATTTTCAGAATTACAGGGGCCTTTTTGCAAAATTAGCTTTCTTTATGTTGGGCCGCTCCGCGAGGCCCGGTCGTCCAGCGCCATTCGGGGGTAGGGTTTCCCCTACCCCTGCGCAGAGGGCGTGGCGAAGCTTCCTCATGAAATGGCGGCGATGCTTGGCGGCCGGCCGTGTGCGGGCTTCCTTGCGAAATAATGGCGTGGCCGGTGCCGGGCGGCCGGCCGTGCGGTCTTCCTCATTTGGAAGAGCGTGCGGCCGGGCTTCGGTGATGGCGGCGCCTGCAGAGGCGGCGATTGCGGAAGTGGCGGCCGGGCGTTGTGGCGCGCCGGGGGAGGCGCTCTTGGGCGGGCGGCGCTTCATGGCGGCGCGTGGTCGGCGACAGCGCAACCGGCGTGGATGGCGACCGGCGGCGGCCGGCGTTGCATGGTGGCGGTGCGCTATGGCGGCGACGCTTTCGGCGGCGAGAGTGGCGGATCTTGCGCCTGCGGCGATCTCCCTTTCTGTGATGGTCTTCGCCCAGGCGGCGTGTTCGTGTCGAGCGGCCGGAGGTTCCACCGCGGCCTTGCGCGGCGGCTGCGGCCGCGGCTCCAAGCGTGGCACGAGAGAGGAGGCGGCCGGGCGTGGCCGCTCCGCTCTTCCCTCCCTTTTCTATTTGGGTGGTGCCGATGGGCCGTCGCGGCGGCGGCAGGCGGCCGGCCGTCGTTGCGAGGTGGCAACGCCATTGCGAGGGCGGCCTGGGCGGCCTCTGGGGGCGGCGCGGGGTGCGTGGTGAGGCGGCATCCTCTGGCGGCCGACGGACGGCCCTGGAGGCCAATTTTTTTCTTTTGGCCATGAGTTACAGTAGCAAACAAACCGATCTGGAACTGCTGATCGATCTACTAGATCTAGATCTACAAACTGTTGATCTAATTAAAGCATTGCATAACGGATCTAGATATTAAAATTGTAGGTCAATCTACTGGCGATCTAATCAAGGCATTGCAGATCTAGTATGATTGAACATAAATTGCAATGTACAGTAGATTGAAATTACCTTTCACCTTGGAGAGCGATTCGTGCTGATAATGTATTAAATAATAATCGTTGGGACGATGAACGGTAATACAATCACGCAATAACGCAATCAATCAATAACACCAGAACTGCTAAATAAGAGAGAACACCAGAGATCTTTATTTATGAATCAGGGAGTGATTACATGGGTGCACTGCTTCTCTATTTATAGACTAAGCCCACAGGGGCAATTTTGGTATTTGCCCACACCAAATCTTCTAGATTTCTTAACAAAATCGTGCAGGACTTTTCCTGCGCCGCTCGGTCTTATCGACTCAATGACGTGTGGGTCCAACTGAATCCGACCTTACGCAGAGAACATGGGACTCTGGAATGAACACCGACGTGCTCCTCTACCGGACTACCTCCTCCGCGAGCTTCTAGCTCGGACTCGTCTCCCCCGGTCACGGGTGACACGGACGCGCCTATTCCTCTCGCAGGTGGTAAAGACAAGCCTGCACCGCGCGGCCTAGCTCGAATTCACCTCGGCCAGTTTCCCCTAGTCCGGATGTGCCTAGCCGCACATGTGGCACGCGGACGCCCTCCTCCTTCGGCCCTCTCCCCCGGACGCTCCACGTGGGCGGCTTCACTCCCCCCGCACCCCGACAGCCCCTCCGAGTGGCACAGTGCTGCCCCACTAGCCCTCCACGTCTCTGTCGTGCCTTGGTTGTATAGTATTTAATCACCTACGACTAGGGCACAGGCATATTTTCGTTTCTACCAAAAGTCCTCGATCTTTTCCCCCGTTCCATCCATCACCTCGTTGCCTCTGTCGCCATGCATGTATAATCACAGCGCTCAAAACGCGAGATTCTCTCCCGATGCCTCGGGTCGGCGCGAAACGCCTTTATGCGGCTATAAAAATCGGCGCCGCGCCACGCTCGCTCTTGCTCTCATTTTGGAATTCATTCTTATTCTTGCGCTTGTCACTGATAATAAAGATAATTAAACTAAAACTTTGTTCGAATTACGTTGTGAATTAAATAGTGTTTAGAGTAGTGTTTAGGACCGTATTAGTACCATGAGGTCGATATCAAAGCAGGGTAAAATTATTCCCTATATTTTAGTTGTAATTATTTCAGTTGTAGTTATTTAGTGGTAATTTACTAGTCATAGTTAGTTAGTTGTAATTTACTCGTAGTTTATATGTGGTAATTAAGTAGTTGTAATTAAATATTCATAGTTAATTAGTCGTATTTAAATTTTTCATAGTTTATTTGTGGTAATTACATTAGTGCAAATTAAGTGGTCGTAATTACGTAGCCATAACGCACAGGGCATAGAAGGCACATGAAAGTGAGAACCGGGTGCGGGAGGCGCAATAGAGCGACCACGTGGCGTGCAGACAACCACCCAAGCATCCAGCGGACCGCATCCGCGACGCTAGATGCGGGCGTGTGACATCGATAACATGGCGTCATGGGGACCGTCCGGGCGCTAGATGTGCTGTGGAGATGGCCTCCGTACGTGGGAGGAACAGGGAGGACGTGTGTTGACTGTCAACAAATTCTTTGGTGACATATTTGGTATTACGGTATTTCTGTTAATCATAGCGTCAGCAGTGACTCAGTGAGGTTGTGGATAAGGTGCCACGTAGGAACGCGCATCCGCCACGCGGGCGGGGATATCTGGATTGGGCGGTGGGAGAGGCTGCCGCGTGGGTCCCCCAGCCCGCTGGTCATGTGCGAATGGGGCTGGGAGTGGGGCCCACACCTGGCCACATGGGGGAAGGGCCGAATGGGACCCCGCACGGCGGCTCGGCGTGATGGGATGGCGGGGGGACGTGTGGCTGACGCGGCGTCGTCGACGCGTGGTTGGTTGGACGGCGCCACCCATTTTTTTTGCCACCAATTCACGGCGTTTTCTGGCCGGATTGCGTGGATTTGGAATGCCTTGCCCGCAGTTTCTTGACATGTTTTTTTTTGGCTTCATGTGAGTTTGTTGTGAACGCTTTCGGTCGTAGATCTACCTAGCAATTTGAGGTCTGAGGATGGTTGTAATTGGCGAGATTGGTTTTCTGCTGCCGTCACATAATCATCACTATGTAGGAACTAGGAAGCCCCTTTTAAGGCTTTGTTTGGACAAATGGGGATCATGACCGATCTATTCAGATAGGTATGAAGGTTAAACCAAAATATCAGTCCAATATAACCCCTATCAATCTAAACAAGCTCTTAGATGACGTTTTGATTTGAAATTATTGTGGATTCCATTTTTTTTTTTTGGGAATATAATGGATTTGGTGGTGATCGAAGTGAGTGAATGCCAATTCTGTTCAGTTCAGCAAATAGATAACGATCCAGTATAGTGTTTGGCTCAGGATGATGTTACTGGAAGTGGAGATGTCAAAATAATATCTTAACTTTATTTATTTATCTTGCTTTACTGATCCTGGCTGATCTACTGAACAACAAATATAAGAAAATGAATCTATTAATGTGAAACAGTGTCATCTCCATGTCTAACAAACACCAACCAACCGTAAGAAAAATCAAACAAAACAAGCAGGGTACAAAAGCTTGACAAAGACGAATCAAACAGTGAACAGAAACAAAAAAAAAAAAAGGAAATAGAAACATGATAAGGAACCAAATCTTTTCATTCACTTGTCTTCTATATGCGGTTGGCCAGATTGTAGTTGAGTGCTTGCCAATGGCTCCATGCCACTCTCCCTATATCCTTTACAACCCTTCCAAGATTCCATTTGTAGTAGTTGCCCTTCCACAACTCCATTGATCATATCTTGGCAAGAACTTCAAAATCGATATTAGGTTTTGTCGAAATTGGAGGTCGATGGATCGGGTTTTGGGCTTAGAGAGTAATGAGAGGGAGGAACTTGCAATTGAGGGAGCTTTTGTCATCGCAACCAAAGGAGGAAGTAAGTGAAAGCATATGGCATGGGGGAAGCGTTGAGGAGGCGTTCGTGACCCACGAGGAGCATTTCGTGCATGGGGCGGATGTAGCGGGGTCGATTTTGCTAACGTGTAGGTGTGCGTTGCAACGCACGTTGTGCGGTCGGGGACACGTGTGTGCCTGTGTGCCCCCCCCCCTAAACGCATGCCCGACGCCGCTTGTGTGGCTCGTGCTGTCCACGTTGCCACCAACGATGACCGCTTCCACTGGTGAGTCCATGGGCATCGCCTTTTGCAAGTGAGCCGATGAGACGCTCCATCCATGCCTCGCCTTTGCAGGCTGCAGCCTCACAGGAAGCCACCACCGCCTCCTCCTCCTCGCCGGAACAACACTCGCCACCTTGACAGAAGAAGAAAATGCAATCGGCGATGCCAGCGCCCACGGGGTCCCAATCAAGTAAGCGGCTCCCACCGCCGCTGACAAGGATATAATAATCATCAATTAACTATTTATCTATAATTGCTACTATAGATAGTAATATCTTCATATTACTCTCAAGTATACCCCTTATTGTTCATAAGAGATAAGCTTAAGTGAGTGGTCGTAAACCTTCCTGTGATCACCTTGTGGTCGTAGGGCCTTCTACGACCAGGTCTGCTACAACTACCCTATAATCGATAAAGCCTACAGACATGCAGGCCCAATTGATTAGGGACTCTTATACATTGCGTTCAATATACAGAGTAGTTAGTATACGCAAGTATTCTCTGGAATAATCGCACGCATTATGCCTCTATCCTTGATGTAACTGCCAGGCGACGCAGGATGCAGTTTTCTCTGATAATAACTACCATCAATGTGTGCATTTCATCCGGCGTAGAGGCGTCTCTTGGCATGGAGTAACTGACACCCCTTCATGCGCTATATAAGGGCTACAGTTAGTGGACAGAGGGGGGGGGACAATCGGGGTTAGCTATACAAGATCATTGAGTCTTAGCTTGGTGATTTCTTCCTGATTGTAACCAGCATACTAAATACAAAAACATAGAAATAGGGTTGTTATTCTCTCAGGAGAAGGCCTGAACCTGTATAAATTCCGTGTCTTTTTCTACATGGATCTATTTCATAGGAAGCCTAAAGGGATACAGGTAGGTTACGCTATCTGATAATTAAAAATTCTACCACGTAAACCAGGATACTACTGCAAGCAAGAGATCACAGATAGTTACCACTAGACGCGCAATGCAGCGGAAGAAGAGTTGGAGTAGCCTGGTCCAACGAAGAGCACGTCGATGTAGTGGTCGTTGTCGATCGTCCGACGTAGTTGATCGTCCAAAGTAGTCGATCGTCCTCGTAGCCGATCGTCCTCGCAGTCGATCGTCTAGCGTAGTCGATCGTCCAACGTAGTCGTTGCCGATCGTCTCCTCCAGTAACCAACCGCTTTCCTTGCAAAGTTGTGGATCGTCCTCGAACGCAACAGTAACCGCAGCAGCGCCTCTACGGTATCCACAAATCTAGGGCAGGAACCTCGTACGCTGGTGTGCTAGAACCAAGTCGCACGGGAAGGCCATCTCAAGATGATGGCTACTAGGGTTTGGTGGAACAACTCACGTATCCTCGTCTCCACTTCCCCCTCCCCAATAGCCTCAAGCATCTCTTTATATAGTGCCCTTGACGGATCCTATCCGAATACATTTGATGAAATGTATCCGTATTGATTTATTCCAACCCATTAAGTGTGTGACTCTGTAGATCCATGCGTAGTTCGGTTGTGGCTCGGAAAACTTTTTCGACCACGAGTCGTTAGTGGTACCTAGCAAGACATAACGATTCCCGAATACACATAAATTATATCGAATGAACATTAATGTAATATGATCTACGACCAGGTCCTATTTGGTCTCAACCAGTTCATAACTCCTTACGACCAGGTTTCGACCAGCTCATATTTGATCTGGATCAGTTCGTAACTCCTTACGACCAGGTTTCGACCACTTAGTGATCATGTTCGACCATACTACGATCAGTTCGTATCTCCATACGACTAGTCCATAATTGATCGAACTAAACGACCAACTCGTGTATTTTCCCTTTGCCTCACGATATCTGGTTGAACTCCAGGTGAGATATTATGTCATCCATGAACTGTTCAATACTTTCTCAAACGAGTGTCAGATAACTTCATATGGTCGAACTCTTCGACCACTAGTGGCATGACCATGCACTTTCTTTATCCGACCACATCGAAGGTCCTAGAGACATCTCTCATGTTATGTTAGGAGAGGCAAATCCCATATTCGACCAGTCATATTTCTTCGCATGTTTCATAGCGTACTCAAAAGCTACCTTTATGACTACCCAGTTACGGAGTAGCCTTTGGCAACCCCAAAGTGTACTCGTACACATATAGCAAATCATGTTGATCTCAGGTCTAAGGATTATACATCATCATTGCTTGAGACCAAATGACGATACATGAAATCATAACAATTTCAGTAGTGTCTCAAGCGTGGGTCAATCCAACACTATGTTCTCTAACTTGTGTTCATATTATTGATTCGATATCCCTATATCTATGACCGGTGAAATATGGTCATCAATCAATAAATATGCTGGTCGATAGGATCACTGGTGTTCCAACCAGTGACATCCGACCAGGGATACATTTAGAACGACATCATATAAGTTAAAAGAGCTTCACCAACAAGTCACATACTTGTTAATTTTTATAACAGATAATTCATTCAAGGAACAGAATGACACTTATTCAATAACTCATAAATATAGACGTGATACAATCATCTCTATGATTGCCTCTAGGACATATCACCAACAAAGCCCCCAAATAATCATTCATAAGATCGATACTAGATCATCGACAGTTAGCGCTATCCGTGGGGATCTTCCGTTCTTCCTTTTCGATAAGTTTTCTTTGTTTTTTCTGCTCTCATGCTTTCATGGTAGGAGTGCGGAACGAGGAGAACTAGTTCGATTTGGTAGACTACGTAGAACTCGATATGGATGCCTACTACGAGTACGAGCAGAGTATTATTTTGTCTGATGGCAATGCTGCCTCCAGGGATATTTCACCAAACCCAAGAGACCATGCCACATACAAGGTTGATAAGGGATCTTTCTCCCCCACAACGTTACGCCCGAATGAGGAACTAGATTCCTCAAGGGCAAAGTCCATCTCACCAGGGTTAGGATTGCGCCAAAGTGGATGCAGAACATGACAAGGGCACCCCTTTTGAATGTTCAACCCTGCCTGGGGGCATCCGATCTAGCACAAAAAATCATGGAATCTATAATTCCGAGACTCAACCAACATTTGGTGACCGTCATCCTTTGGTTACACCCACGAGGGGTGATGTCGAGCCCACTTCTCATGCAAGTTTGACCACACCGTCATAGGGTTCACCTTCAACTGGAGACGGTTACAACCCAGAATTCCCCTTCCTAGAGGGGATTGCTGCAAGTCGCGAGACGTTGTCTTTCGACAACTCCTTGTGTCAGGAGGACTTGGATGCAAGTCCAGATAATAGCATCCAAGAGGTCTTTGTCCTCTCCTCAGATCCTAATCTCTCTCCAAGAGGCAGGACTTTGGATGTTTCCCATCGCACATTCACTACGGGCTCTCGTGGTGATGGCGAGGATGCCTACGGCGATCATCAGGATCACCACCTTCGTGAGCATGGCCAAAATTATAGAAATAATAGCTCTTCACTGAGGCATGCTCTTGCAGATTTAGATATGAATGATCATGAGACCATCCAGAGGAGAAGAATTGCAGCCAGAGAACTTTACTTGGGCAAATCCAATACCGGCCAGAGGAAGCTCAAGAACTTCAACAGATAAATGACCTGATCGAAAACCCGGCTCAAGATCTTGGACAAGCGCCATGCTACAACCTCTTTGCTAGAGAGATCGCACGATGACTTCGGGATACGACGATCATGCTTGAGTAAACTCGGCGACCTTTCGGGAGACGCATGAGCATAAATGGCATCCTTTCGGCCAAAAATGTAGAAATAGCGCGCAGATCCATCCCAAGGACGAACGGACGCGCACCGTTGCGCCACAAACTATTGGGCGTGGACTATGCAATGCGTCCGTCCATCCCGCCTGTGGATGAGCAGCACATCCATCCATCCCGCGTGCAGATGAAGATTGCGCGCACAACCATCTAAGCAATGTGTGTTGCATGCGTGCATGGTGAATGGTTCAAGGCAAACATGTGTGTTGCATGTGTGCATGGTGATAGCTTTCGCCTTGTCTAATTTGCTCTGGAATCTCAGTAGTGTACTAGTATAAGATAATTGACTAGTCTAGTCTCGCGCGTCCGTCTGCCCGTCCAACGGTCACTCTCCAGGACGTCGCATTCTTGACCAAAATCCGATCAGGGCTGAGCCAGTCGTTCCTGACCGCTCGTCGGCGGACTGAAAGGCCCGGTTGGGGGCATCGCTTTGGCATACCACTCCCGTACAGCACCCGTGGTGTCTCTTGGACCTGGCTGAGGAACTTCAGCCAATGTCTGTCGAATGTACCTGACAAGGTTGTTAGGACGCACCTTGTCATGTACCTTCTCTATCTCTTCGGCTGGGCCATGTTTTTTACTACACAGGGCGATTGAGTGTACCTTAGCTTCGTCTGCATCGCTGAGTCTTTGGCCGATGCAGAAGCTGGGGCCATGCCTCGGTATAGTTTGGGGTCACCCATCCTCTACACCACATACAGGGGTTGTATGACGCTTCGCAGGGCCACACCATACGTTCAAGGCTAGAGCTCCTACCCACGACCGGAGTTGCAGACAGCGTACCTTGGGAGCGGACAATTCGAGAATGAAACTATGGAGTCCTACATTCATGACATGATTGCAGGTGGCCCCATTCTGCATGTCACAGTAGGACAACATCAACAATGCACAAACTCAGCTGGGCCTGAGTCCGCGTACTGGTGCACCTCCGTGCACTCAACAATCTTCATACCCCCTTCGATCCGATACATGCTCTCCGGACCGGCTAACATATCCCACGGGACATGCTCGGCGCAAAACCAGGCCGCGTGGCTCGTCTGCGGGTGGGACGCATGGACGCGCTACACAGTTCATGTCCGACAGTTTGTGGCTTGGACAGGGCTATCGTGGCGCAATGTTGTACGTCCGTTCGTCCCTGGGACGGATCTACGTGCTATTTTTGCATTTTTGGCCGAAAAAGGCCATTTATGCTAATGCGTCTTCTAACACTGTGAGTTTTGTCTGATCAGTTGTACCATACAGCTCATGTGAACTCCGGTTCCCACACTTGTATCTCCTCACCGCAACCGAACTATTGCTACTGTCTAAAATATGAACAATGTGAGGTTGGTTTGTTAACCTGGGACTCGAGTTGCCTCCTGTGTTGGGACCCGGGTCCTCTCTAGTAATGCAGGGAGACACTATTGGTACACTATTTTTGAGTCTGCAACAGTATTCAATGCAGAATAGTGTAGCATATTCACTGTAGCAACAATGTGCATTTTTACATTAGATTAAAATATGATTGTAGCATTTGTACTGTAGCGCTAAATATGTTTCGTTAGATTTTGATCTGATGGTTGAGAGATGATCCTAATGCGGATGGTCGTTTATCCTCTGCATTTAGTCCTCTGATGCAAAGGATCCCATCCCCTTGTGGTATTCTCACCCTAAACTAATTTTGTTCTCTCTTTAATCAATCCATGGAACAAGTGCTAACATTGGAATTTTTAAAATAATATTTTTTAAAAAAAATTACAAAAATAAATAGTTGGCCCAAAAAATAGCACAAATGGGTTCCGTCGCCAGTTCAACTCGTGGTATTGTAGGCCGGGCTAGTAGAAGTGGTGAGGTGTACCAAGGAAAGATGAAAACTTCTTCACAAGCCTGGATTTTTGCAAAAATGCCTGGGGATTGAGAAAGTTGAACGATTGAACTCTCATAAAATTAATGGAAATCCATTTTCCATTATTCCTAATGCGGGAGGACATTGTTATGAATCTGGATGGAAAGCCTTGTCATATACTTCGGGGCGTTCCACTTGCTTGAACCCGGGAATACAACCTCCTGACATGGATTTTGATGATTATCTATTTCATGGAGATCGGGCTTACTCTATGACATCTATTTATCCTTTCAAACAATGCGCCTGTTGGTCACTAGTTCAAATGGTGACAGATACCCTGTCCCCCTTCTGTCGCCGGTCTAACAGGAACCTGTCGCCAATTGATATGGCGATAGGAACTTTCACCCCTATAAAAGCTCGATGAAATCCTAAAGTTCGGCACATGATTCATTTGTGTTCAGAAAAACGGGAGGAGGGAAGGGAGAGGAAAGAAGTTAGCGAAGCGCTGCTCATCCGGTTGCCCACCTGTGAGGTAATTATTTGAACCGAATGGATTTCATAGTATTGGATGTACGGTTGCATAGTGGAGTATGTTGTACATAATTTTTTGATGGGTAGTCTTTTTTAGATATATGGTTAATCGTGCAAATGTTCTTCATGGTGCAGTGCATCAATTATGTTGGACGTCACTAATTTCAAAATTTACTACGGTCCAGGGACTATTCTGGAGGGTCCTGGGGGGATTGACCTACGTTATTTCCAATCGGCGATCGTACCCCTGCAATGAGCAGAGGGACGTACATGGGGTGTTGTGATGCGGTGGCTCAGGCATATGCCAAGCCTATTCTTGCATCCATGGCTGAACAAGAAGGCAGTGGTAATGCCGAAGAAGAAGACGTTGACTCCAGCCACAGTGCGGCGCACACAGTGCCCGAAGCTCCCAGAGTTGTTGATGTTGTCGATGAAGACCCTGAAGAAGTAGCTCCTTCATTCAGGCAGACTAGTTGGCTTGTTGACAAGGGTGAGGAGCTGGAAGCCATTGTGCAAAGGATGGACCAGGAATCTAGGGACTACAATGCATTGTCAGAAGAAGAATGATCCGACGATGAGGATGATGTGAACCAGCTGGTGGTTCCTTTCGAGTGGAACATATACCAATTTGACAACCTCGTTGTCGACGAAGGCTCTCGTGTGCCGTGGGAGTACGACCAGAGCGAGGTCAGGTAAGGAGCTGTGTACAAATGAAGGAGATCGTGCAGGAGGCGGTCAAATTCTGGACTTTATCGGTGCGGCGCACATTCGCAGTTGTCAAGTCTAACCCAAGATGCTACGACGTCAAGTGCGAAATAGAGGGATGTCCTTGGTACTGCACGCATTTCAGACTAAGTGGGACACCTACCGAAAGTGCGTTACAACAAGGAGATAACGAACTATTTGCATGGGTGGATCTACAAAGCAGGTGGTGCATGAGGCACTTAGGGGCAAACTTCTACACGTAGTTCCGCAACAAGGACCTGATGAACCTGTTCAAGTGGCTGAAAGCATCTAGGCCCCTAAAAATATGTTTTGGTAATTAATGACATTATGTGAATATGGGACTAATGTGTTTGTTGAAGTGATTACAAGGTTTAGTCCTAAATGATAAAATCAAATCAAGGAGCTACATGTCAAAGTATGTCAAGAAGATGGTGTTTGTCTCAAGGGCAAGGTACAAATAGACTAGGACCCCTTTTTGAATTTTACCGGTCTTTGGAGTATGATGGAAGACCGGATTTTAGGATAAATGTTGTACTATTAAAGGGGGGCTTGTCTAGTAGCTTGAAATCACTTCATTATGCCTTTGGATCAACTTAGGATCATGCATGCTCTCTTGGTTTGGTTTTAAAATCAAAATCATCTTTTCTGTACGCAATCGGAAGTTCCGGCGTTATAACTGTGGAACTTCCGCTGGGCGGATCTTCCGATATTTTTGCGGAACGTATTTTCCAGAGAGTACCCTTTTTCTGGACTTAGCCGATTTTTTGAAGTGCGGAAGTACCGCCATGATGGGAGCGGAACTTCCGCACCGCGGAAGTACAAATTTTTTGCGCGGAACGATTTTTCCAGAGAGTATCTCTTTTCGGGACTTAGCCATTTTTCATAAGCGCGGTAGTTCCGCCATAATACGAGCGGAACTTTCGATTATCGGTTGCTCTAAAATTCTTGCGGAGTGTTTTTTCCAAAGAGTACCCTTTTTGGGGACTTAGCTATTTTTCGCAAGTGCGGTAGTTCCGTCATGATATGAGCGGAGCTTCAGATTATCAGACGAACCGAATTTTAGTTGGCGGAAGTTCCGCACAGAAATCCAACGGCTATAATCAGAGCATTTAATGCCACTGTAATGACCGTTGTAGTACACTCGATACTCGACGCAAGGGCGGAAGTTCCGCACGGTACACGGTGGAAGTTCCGATTTCCCTGAAAATTTCTGGATTCTTCTTGTAACGGTCATATTTGGTTGTGGGGGGTATAAATGCACCCCCACCAGCTCAAGGTTAAGTGGCTAAGCATTCATTCAATACATTTGAGCTTTGAGCACTCTCCTCACTCCTCATTTACCCTCTTTGCACAAATTTATGAGGTTGTGAGCAAAACCGAGAGCATTGCATTTTAGTTGATCCTTTGGCTCTTGGTTGCCGTCAGGTGAAGTTCAATGTCTATTCTCTTGGTGCTTGTCGGCACCTAGACGGCTTGGCGGAGGTTGCGCGGTGATCTCTTCAAGAAGGTTGTCAAGAGGCCCGACGCCGGTTGTGATTGGTCGGTGTTCACCAACTCCGGAGAGGGGGAAGAACAACCAAGTGATTGCGAGGGAAGGCTTAATTTGTGGAGCCGGCTTGATCGAGTCAAGCTTCCTCAACGTAGACTAATGAATATCGATAAATCTTCGATACCATGGGAAAAACCTCATTGTTCCATTGCGGTTATTTCTTGTCTTTACTTATTGCAATCAATTTTGTAGCATATATCTTGTGATAGATAACTTTGCTTAGTTCATCTTGCTAAATTGTTTAATTTGATCTAGAATTTTTAGAAACCTCCTATTCACCCCCCTCTAGTCGGTTATTCTTGATCCTACAGCGGCTGTGCAACTAGAACTAGCAGGGGAAGTTTGAAGCACTCTGGAATATTCTGGATGAGCGGACCAGACGCCTGAAGAAGGGAGGCGCGAAAAGGGCGCCCAAGTTACCGACGAGCCCCAGTATTGCCACGGCGACCCACAGATGGTCTCAGTCTGACAAGGAGGACGGGGGCGCATGTGAAATGCTTCTCGGATTGGATTGAGCACGAGCCTAATGAGAAGTGGTCGTTGCTGCATGACAGGGGTTGTACTTGATATGGTGTCATGACAACTAATATATATGAGGTTTACAACTGGGTCATGCGCGCGCAAGGTGTCTCCATTTGGTTGGTATTGTTGAGGTAATTCTCCGTGGTACGACAAACTACTTCGTTGACACAAGCAACAACGCGTCGCTCGCCATGACAAATGACAGAGTACTCTAGTCCACTATGATCACCAAGTACATGGAAGAGAAGAACAAGAAGGATGAGGTGCATCGCGCATTCAAGATGGGCACAAGGGAGCTTCGCTTTGTGGTAATGTGCAGGATAAAGAACGCCGTGGAACGAACCGCGAGAGCATTACCCACGAGTGCACGCTACGTCACTCTAGTTGCGTATGCACTTGCAACAAGCCACTTCTTCTGCATAGGCCCTGCTCTCATGTCATGGTTGTATGTTCCACATTGGCGCAACATCTTGGGTAGTACCTCTCTGATTACTTCAACAAGGAGGCGGTGTTGCAAACATGGAGTGCGAAGATGTATGGTTACATCGTGGTTGGCCATTTCACTGGACATCCGAGCTGGGAGCAACTAATCTGAGCCGCGGACATTGAAAGTCTGAAGGGAAAGGCCGGCCGACGACAAGTACGGCGCATCAAGAATGACATGGACGAAGCAGAAGCCGGACGTCGTATGAAGAAGTGCTCCATTTGCAGGGAGTCTGAGCACACCTTTAATAAATGTCCGACGAGAAATTCTCAGGACGAAGGAGACACCGGCACTCTGGACGTCGCCGCGGGGACCTCATGCGACCGCTCGACTCGAGGCAGTCCACATGGGGGACGTTGAGGATACTGCCACAGAAAAGCACAAAAAGTTATAATATGTGTTTGGCAATGTTCTGTGATATCACTTCATTTGTAAAAAAAAAACTAAGTGTTACGACGTTTTACTCAATGTTATATAATATCAGCATGACATATTGTAGTTTTGAATAACATTGTACTACCTGCCCTTATTATCACCCTCGTGAATATAAGGTGTGCACTATCGTCTACAACGAGGGTAATGCCTTGGTAAGGAGTAGCACACTTTTATTAACTAGATGATTCACAACATATTATTCGTTGTAAGGCTGGCTTACGAGACATGTCAATGAGACACAGTGGTATATCTAAACTAGGCGAGGCTACAGTAAGTACTAAGAGGTCACCAATCAAATAGACCGACTAGTTAATGACATACAAGTCATAACGCTGGTGTCCATGTCACTGTTGTAAACACCATGCTGCCATCATCTTGACCATATATAATGGATTAATGACCCTAGACTACTAAAGCTGGTCTAGAATTAATTAGGTTGAGCTGAAGTAAGGGCTTCTTCTTTGAATCCATCCTATGCTCAAGTGCTATTTACAACTAGGAAGATTTGTAAGATCTGCACCGTCCAATTGTTCTTCCTCCACTACATAACCAGGGTTAGTTATGCATATATGGATGTAACAGAAACAGCTTGCAGCAGTCGCCTGTAATCTTCGTGGTAACTGATCACTCAATTATCATCCTATTCTCGTATATCAGTGCAGATGTTACTACGGATTACTCATCGTTTCTTCACTTTATCATTAGGTTCTTTGCACCGTATAGACAGACGGACAGCACTCTGAAGTAGTGACTTGAGAGTAGGTTCTGGAAAGAAGAAGACGAGTGCCATCGATCCGCACGGTTGCCTCCACGCCATGAAAGAACGAATCGTGTACGTCTCAACTGGTGCGAGCGAAATCGCTTTCACGAACTCCTACCATGGTGATTGACGCTACCCATGGCTCGTTCAGATTGACAATGTACAGGGTAACAAGGGGTGATTTGGCCTCAGATTAGCATTCTGGCACATTGATCTCTGCCATCAGTAGCCCGGGTAACAATTTACCCGATGCGCAAAATGGTTACCGAGGCTCATGCCTCACGCTGCCATCACCGGCCAATACCAAACACCATCGAATCCAATAACATTGAACGGAAGCCAAGCCAATCCAGAAGCAAGCCCCTCTCCAGGGAAAAAGAAGGGGAAATGAGACTTCAGAAAGCCTAGAGGATCTCTTGCGACAAAAGATCCTCCTCTAGTGGAAGATAAGAGTGGCGGCCGGCTCGCGCGATCGATCCGTGAGGCCAGCTAGGGTTTGCTTTGCGGAGAGGCGAGTGGGTGAGTCCCGCTTTAAGAAGCTTCTGGAAGGTGGACTTTACTGGGCTAAGCGCCACGGAAGTCTTCCCTGCGAGAGTTGCTTAGGCCCATTGGCCCGGATGATTTGGCCCAGTGGTTCGGATGATTTGAGGCCTGTGCCAAGCTATCTCGACTCTCGTCTCCGAGGTGGTTTTTATCCTATTTCCAAGTAGAGATCAGCTGGCGTAATCCATTGCCTCCGCACTCACGGTCTCGCGGATACCCTCGACCCGCCACCACAAACGCCCGCCGGCTCCCCACGCTCGATACTGATACTCCCGCCTCCACGTCGCCCTCCGTCTCCCGCATTTCGTCAAGCACACCATGGCCGCCCTACTCCTCTCCTCCCACCTCCCCACCGCTACACCGGCCTCCTCTTCCTCCACCTCCGCTCGCCCCACTCCCCGCTTCCTCTCCTCCCCCAACACCATTCCAAACGCCCGCCTCCGCCGCTGCGGCCCGCTCCTCGCATCCTCCGCCCCACCTCCGCCGCCAACGCTCGCTCCGACCGCCGCAGCCCAGCACTTTCGCTCCCTGGCCCCCTCCGAGACCACCGTCCTCGTCACCGGCGCCACGGGCTACATCGGTCGCTTCGTTGTCCGCGAGCTGCGCCGCCGGGGCTACCGTATCCTCGCCGTCGCCCGCCCCCGCAGCGGCGTGCGCGGCCGCAACTCCCCGGAGGACGTCATCGCCGACCTGGCCCCGGCCCGCGTCGTCTTCTCCGACGTCACCGACCCGGACGCGTTCCTCGCCGACCTCTCCGCCCACGGCCCCGTCCACGCCGCCGTCTGCTGCCTCGCCAGCCGCGGCGGCGGCGTGCAGGACTCTTGGAGGGTAGACTACCGCGCCACGCTGCACACCCTCCAGGCGGCCCGCAGCCTCGGCGCCGCCCACTTCGTCCTCCTCTCCGCCATCTGCGTCCAGAAGCCGCTCCTCGAGTTCCAGCGCGCCAAGCTCAAGTTCGAGGACGAGCTCGCCGCCGAGGCGGCCCGGGACCCCGCCTTCACCTACAGCATCGTCCGCCCCACCGCCTTCTTCAAGAGCCTCGGCGGCCAGGTCAAGACCGTCAAGAACGGCCAGCCCTACGTCATGTTCGGCGACGGCAGGCTCTGCGCCTGCAAGCCCATCAGCGAGGAGGACCTCGCCGCCTTCATCGCCGACTGCATCTTCGACGAGGACAAGGTTAACAAGATGCTCCCCATCGGCGGGCCGGGGAAGGCGCTCACGCCGCTGGAGCAGGGGGAGATGCTGTTCCGGCTGCTCGGCCGCGAGCCCAAGTTCATCAAGGTGCCGATCCAGATCATGGATGGCGTCATCTGGGTGCTCGATGGACTGGCCAAGGTGTTCCCGGGGCTGGAGGACGCCGCGGAGTTCGGCAAGATTGGGAGGTACTACGCGTCGGAGAGCATGCTGCTGCTGGACCCCGAGACCGGGGAGTACAGCGACGACAAGACGCCGAGTTATGGCAAGGACACGCTCGAGCAGTTCTTTGAGAGGGTGATAAGGGAAGGCATGGCGGGGCAGGAGCTCGGTGAGCAGACCATCTTCTAGGCCTTCTGGATTGCCTGTTTCGGGGGCAATTGAGCAAGGAGCTTGTAAATTCCGGGTCGAGTGTAGAAAGGTGAGGCTTTGATTTGCTGATGATGCAAACACAATTAGCAATCCAATTGTAACATACAATGCATTGTCTAATTTGGAGGAGAAATTTTGCTCTCTGAAATCATACGTAGATCAAAGATGAATCCTTTTGCAGACAATACATAGCTTCTCGTATAAACCAGACTATGTTTTTTGTACAGTATTTTGATTTTAAAATTGGAAATATAACTAAATCAGTGATAAATTGTTAAGGATTTTGCTATCGATATTTAACCATCACCCTTGAAAATTATTACATCTATACCCAACAGTCACAACTGTTTCATTCATGTTAACATCTTTGCAATTTGATATATCGCATTCTCAAACTGTTCTAAGCTTCTGCAGCAACAGTAAGACAAATTGCAATGAAACCATGCAAAACATACATACTGGCACTGTTCCCTGCCTGTAATATCACCGACCTTAGATGTAAAGCTATATACAGGGGTTGGATCAAAATAAGCTCTCCTCAACATAGTGCAGTCGCATGATGGAAAAATACGTAATTAGGACTGTATATGAGCTATCAGCTATGAAACTGAAGGCAAAGAAAATGCTGGCACATTTTTGTACTATCTGCACTTCCACCTGATTAGCGCTCTTCATCTCCAAGATCCACTATATATTACTGAAAGGAAGGCTTAAATCTGATCTGCCTTTGCAAAACGCCCATTGATCCTCAACCTGCCATCAGCACGAACTTTGCGGGATTCATACCGGACCTGCTTATCGAATCTGCAAGATTTTCGCTGTCATACAATTAGGTACATAGGAAAATTTTCAAACCAAACTGATCCTTACCAAAAAAAAAACAAAAAAAATCATCATATCATGCCATAGGCATATCTCACCTTCTTGTCTTCCTCTTCTCCTTATAGCGGGTAATGACAGTGTCCCGGTCAGGGCAGGGAACAACATCAAGGCCACCCTTTTTGGGGAAAGCTTGCATTGGCGTGCCAATGCCAGGATTTACCTGGTGGTTATCCTCCATACTGCTACCATTGCTCATGCTGGGGCAAATTTCTGACATGTGAACAAATGATGAAAGGCATGCTTCAGCTGAGTTGACTGGAGCCTGCTCGTATGCAAACTCGGCTTTGCATGCATCATTTAGGGCCTGATAATCACCATTGTTCCATCTGCCATTCTGCCAGCCAGATAAACTAACATGTTAATTGATCACCAAGTAAGCAGGTAATGTTTACAAAAGAATCAACGATGAAAAGTTGTGCAGATTTAGTGGATTTTTTTAAAAAAAATTACAAAACTAGGCAATCGTCTCAAAAAATTGCAAAATAGATCTCTGTGGCTCCTGTCGCCCGTTGAACTGGAGACAGGGACCTGAACAGTGGGACTGGCGACAGGAACCTATGAGTTTTTAAATATAGAAAATTAGCTCCACAAATTATGAAAATTTTGTGTAGCCTCCCAACACAGTATTCTTAGTTGTGTAATTTTTTCATAATTTTATACGTTCTGAATTGTTCTCTAAAATTCATTTAAATATACTGTTGTACGAATTTGTAAATATATAAAATGAGGTCCAAAAATTATAAATTTTTTGTGAACGCTCCTCACATAATGTAATTGATTGTGTAATTTTTTCAGAATTTTATATGTTCTAAAATTATCTCAACAATTAAGGGTTTACACAATCATGTACAATGTATTGGAAACCAAACTTCAGCATTTTGCAAGACAATTTCAGAACATATAAAATTCTGAAAAAAATTACATAATCAATTACACTATGTAAGGAGAGTTCACAAAAATATTCATAATTGTTGGACCTAATTGTATATATTTACAAATTCCTACAAACAGTATACTTAAATGAATTTTAGAGAATAATTCAGAAAGGATAAAATTATGAAAAAAATTACACAAGTAATAACACTGTGTTAGGAGGCTACACAAAAAAAATTATAATTTTTGAAGCTAATTTGCTATATTTAAAAATTCCTAGATTCATGTCACCAGTTGAACTAGCAACAGCAACTGGCGACAGTGACCTATTTTTGCATTTTTTTTGTAGCAATTACCTAGTTTTGTAATTTTTAAAAATATTATTTAAAAAAACTCAGATTGAGTGTATGTTCTCCAAAGCTCTTGGCTGTTATACTGCAGAAGTAGACCTATTCTGTTTTAAATGACCAAGTTCTACTAGTACTACTTAACTAAAGGAGGAATGGCAGAACGATATTCTTGCCCAGGTTCAACAATTTAGCTATGAATCAGCAGGGGTAAAAGGAACCTTCCTTCTGTTGATAGAGAAGAATAAGAAAACCATATCATTAGCAAGCCCTGGTATTCCTGTACTAGTTATCGAAGTCGAATTTGGGAGGTTATTAACTACAGTGACTTCCTTCTGACTCCAAGAGATGTATGTTGAGTTGTTGACACTTACACTTCAGAATATACCCCTCATCGAGATAGGTATGCCTTAATGGAAAAGTGTGTTTTTAGAATATCTTCACCGCATATGATGCAAAATATCTGTAGTCTCTGCCGTTCAAACGGAGATGCTGGAGACAGTATCAGCTGTCTAAGTACAAGTTTCAGTTAACATTTGTGCCAAATTTCTTCTTGGTTGATGAATAATAGCAGTGAAAAGTCCTGACTAAATTCATAGTTAATAAACGACAGGGGAAATTTGTCGGATAGATCCAAATCTGTAAAATCATACCTCGTAACCAGGGGTCGGCAGGCTTGCAACCTCATGGCTGTTCTCTGTACCAAAATTGTCATGTCCAGTGATGTACTGTGATGGTGCCCATGAAGGCAACTGATCACCAGCTTGCTCTGCCTCCTCATGAGCGGCTATCTGCGCGCCGCCGTCTGACATGGCGATCTCGCCTAGCTGCCGTATTACCTCCTCGTTCTTCTTCCCATCCGGCGAGCTCCGGTTCTTGTGCAGCAGATAACAATAAGTCAAGAGTTGGATGGGAGAAATCAAAGAAAACTAGAAAAATAAGTGAAGTTTGCCGGACGGTGAGCAGTAAAAGTCAGGAAGTACCTTGGGGGAGGACGGCGTGACGAGGGGCTGGAAGCCATGGCAAGAAGTGGTCGGCACGATGATATCCTCCAGGCTGAGCACCTGGGGCTCCTCCCAGATGTTCCACCACGCTTCGTCGGCGGCCGCGGGCTTCTCGAACTCGTCAATCCCGAGGACCGCGGCGAGCTCTTGCGCCGAGGGCACCCCGTGTACCCCTGGACCGTGCAGCGGTCGTGGAGCGGCGCCTCGCCGTGCCTGCCGTCCCGGTGCCTCCCGAAGTCGCAATTAGAGCAGAGGAACTCCGCGGCCGCAGCCGCAGCCGCAGCGCGGCGGAAGACGGCCCCCGCGGAGCGGCATGCGTCGCAGAGCGGGGCGCGCGCGTGGCGGGAGCAGACCGTGTTGGCGCCGTGCACGTGGCGGTCGCACGTCAGGCAGAGCCTGGCGGTGTCGGCCCGGCAGTAGACCACCGCCTGCGCGCCGCCGCAGCAGTCGCAGGCCGCCGCCTCGCCGGACACGTCCTTCTTGCGCTCCCGCTCCCGCTCCTGTTCTTGATCCTGCCCTGTACCTAGTGCCAGCACCCGCCGCCGCTCCTCGTCCTGAGCCATTTGGTTGGACCGGCGAAGAGAGAGACTAGACAAGTAGGAGCAGAAGGAAGAGACGATGCGCACCGCGTCATCTGCTTGCTTGGGGGATAAGAAGGGGTGAAGCAGGGAGCCGAAAGAGATGGTTCGAACGTGAGGCGCGAGACGGGCCAGCGAGGAGAGAGGAAGCTGGAAGAGACTCGTCACTCGTGTTACGTACTTGGCAAATGGCAACACACACACAGGAGCTCTGCGTCCTGTAGCCACTGACCAGTCGTCACTGCCTTGCCATTCTCTCGAGGTCTGGGACGACGCGACCGCTGGGCGCTGGCGGAATGTAGCCTGACGTGCGGGGTGAGGTCAGGGAACAGCGACGCTTCCTTCCCATGGGCCTGAACTGGTCCTAGCAGGCACGGCTGTATCCTGGCCGTCGCGTCGTTTCACTGCCCACGGTTACGATTTACACGCGTGAAGGCTACCTGACCAGAGCATAAATCCTGAGGCATGATCGATGGATTAAAACGTGATTGGACTGATTGACGGGGGTAAATTAGGTTAGTGGTTTTTTAGCAAATCCCATTGGATTATGAGCTTCATAAGAGAAGTGTAGAGAATACACGATACAAGATGGGAGCAAGAAATCACGAATCGATTCTAATCATCCATGAATCGGCCCCATCTCGCAAATCGAAACAACATGAGGCGGAGCTTGTTAATTAACGGTGGCCATGGCTCTCTCTTTTACCTCCCAATTTCTTAAGAATATAGCCTATTTTCACACTAAAAAGATGCTAAATTGGCACTCTCTTGTAAAGGTTGATAAGTGTTGAAGAACGTATTCGTCGCATGATGAAATCAACTAATCACCGATGAAAGACAATCAACGGAGAGGGAATAGTTATTGAGACACAATATGGATGAACCTATTTATTAATTGATCAATCGCTTTCTGTGTACATGGGGATCCTATTTAAAGAATAAAACTCACCAGAGGTAGTTTTGATATTATACCCATAAACCCCTAATCAGGGTTTCTCAACACCCCCCTTGGGCGAGAAACCTTCAGGAAAACTCACTAAAGGAAATCGAGTGCAACCTCTTTACCTTCTGGGTTAATCGTCAGGATTAAAGTAAAACTTCAGAACATTAAATGGATTATGATTCAGAGGATTCTCCCCCCGATTCATGCAACTCTCCAAGCCATTTCATTCCAAAACCACGAACGCATCGTTGAAAACTGGACGTAAGCAGAGGCTTAATAAATAGATTAGCCATATTTTTCACAAGATCTAGTTTGCATGATCTTTACCTCATTATTCTTCTGGGGTTCACGAGAATAGAAGAATTTAGGAACAATATACTTTGTAAGATTACTTTTAACATAACTTATTTGCATGTATGCAACACAAATAATATTATCTTCGTAGATAATTGTAGGGGTAACGGTGTTACTTCTGTATATGACTAATTATGACTAATCACACGTAGGTTTATCGATCCATGCGGAAACCTCAGGTAGTTCTGTGGGCCGAAGTTCATTCGGGCTGGGCTGCCGAGGTTTGGCCCATTAACACTATCGGGTTGTCCGTGGTAGGCTACAAACAGGCTGGTACCACCCCCGCCCCCCGCCGCGCCCCGAGGAGTCTATTTGTGGTAAATCCTATTCCGTGTCGATGGAATGCATGACGTCATCTTATTTTCTTGTATCAAACGAGAATATTTTGTTCAGCTCAATTTGAAACCAAACAACCCGTAAATATAAAAACCTTTTCCCAAGCAAGGTCCTCTGCTTGATATAAGGAATTTAGTATTTTTTTAACGTCCCAAACCAGCAATCTTGCATAAGAACTACAGTGCCGTGATATTAGCTCATTGTATATATTGGATTGAAAAATGGACGCACCAGATCGAATAGCCACAAGAATGTTGTACTGTACACTCCAACGGTGCTTACTGTAGCCACAGTGAACAGCTCTCACACGTTCTTTTGTGATCATCCATGGTGATAATAACACCATGTCATTGCTACTTATGGCGGAGAGTGTGTTTTCCTCAATTCCACCCCTCTACGCAGGGGTGAAAAAATTAGCTCGGTTCAAAACTGCTCTAATAAGACTCGTTATTTGATTAAATATTGAAATGAATCAATTTCGAATGAAATTAGATTTCACTCTGGCTCGGCTCGGCTCGTTAGCTCGGTTCTAAAAACACTTTCAAACTATAAAATAAAATAATATTAAATCAAACTGTATCATTTTCAAGAAAAACTCGATAAAACAACTACTTCGATATCCACCCTACCTCTACGCTACTACACCTCGAGAACACTTTGGGACTCTTCTAAGAGCACCATTTATATATATCTATACTAATTGGAGGCTCTCCTATAAGCCCTCATATTAATCCTAGGAGATAAAAAGGTAGAATTTCCTACATTAATCAGAGAAAAAGAAAAAATGCTAGAGATTCCTACATTAATCAGAGAAAAAGGGAAAGTTCTAACCATCCAATCTATCTATATCTATACTAATTGGAGGCTCTCCTATAAACTCTCATATTAATCATAGGATGTAAAAAGGTAGAAATTCTAACATTAAATGGAGAAAAATAAAAAGGTTAGAAATTCCTACATTAATCAGAGAAAGAAACTCCCACATTAATCAAAGAAAAGGGGAAAATCATAACCATCCAATCTATCTATCTATATCTATACTAATCGGAGGCTCCTATAAACCCTCATATTAATCATAGGGATGTAAAAAGGTAGAAATTCCCACATTAATCGGAGAAAAATAAAAAGACTAAAATTCCCACATTAATCAGAGAAATAAATTCCCACATTAATCAGAGAAAAAGAGAAAAATCCTAACCATCCAATCTATTTATCTATCTATATCTATACTAATTGGAGGCTCTCATATAAGCCCTCATATTAATCATAGGATGTAAAAGGTAGAAATTTTCATATTAATCGGAGAAAAATAAAAAGGCTAGAAATTCCCACATTAATTAGAGAAAAAAGGGGAAAATTCTAACCATCTAATTTATAAAAGGTGTAAATTCCCACATTAATCGAAGAAAAAAAGGCTAGAAATTCCCACATTAATTAGAGGAAAAAGGGGAAATCCTAACCATCCAATTTGAACGCATATGTAGGATGCGAATACTTACTAAATAATAACATCCGAACACGTGAGGAATTAATATGGCCGGATTTCTACCAGAGATCTTGAGGCTAACGTTAAATATATAGCGTTATAATGTGAACTCACCAAAAATCGAAGGCAAATAATATATATATCACTTAATATAAAAACAAAATTTAAATTGTATAAATTTAAATTTGTTAGAATTTTGAGAGATAATTTCAAACTAAAAAATATATATCAAATTCATATTAGTTAGGAGCTAAAAGTTACAAAAATTCTTAGCCTTGAAAATAATATTTAAAAAGTGTTATGTTCGTGCGGATGCGCGGGTTGATGACTAGTAAATGATAATAAAGATAAAATAATGAAGGTGTCAAGGTGGTTTAGTACTCATGTACTATCACTTTGGACTTCACTACGTCAATTCACATCATCAAACTTAGACCACGTAACATTTATACAAGAAAAATCGTCATATTATTCTCTTTTACTAAATATTTTTTATGTTTTTATCGGTACAAATTTACTGTAGAAACAATTTTATACTAACCTTAAAATCATCTCTTATTTAGAATCATATCAACTGAGTGCTGTAGAGGATGGACGCCTTTGCTATTTCACTTCTGCGCCTTTGCCCCTTACGTGGTGTTCAACAAGTGAACCAACCCCGACCTAAAACCCCCAGGGCAAGCCATCCGACGGCCGACAACCCCTACCCCCACCAAACCAACGGCGTGGTGGGCTACCAAGCCGCTACCTGCTGTCCAGCATAAATTTCTCCAAACCCTATGCGCTAAACCCTTGCGGCGGCTACCTCGCCTCCCCTATCGTCGCAACGAAAACCCCTCTACGCCTCACTCTCTCCATTGTCAAATCAGCCCAAGGTTTGTGGGATTTTGTCATTCTAGCAGCTCGATTTGATTCAAAGTTGTGCTCTTGGATTTGATATGGTTTTGTGGGTGTGCTTGCGATCCAGGCGAGAAAGGCGTGTGTGTTTTCCCCCTTTAGAGGGTAAACAATCTTTTCTTTTCCAAACTTCAGCGCATGATCTACCACATTTCAACCGAAATAAGCAAGGATGAATGAGCTAGGTGTTTTTGTTTTTCCAAATGTTAGCACAATTATCTTTGTAGGCCTCCTTCTAAACTTAGTATAGGGTAGTGGGTACCTATGTTGCCTCGATACACGATACCGTTATGGCGATTCCACGATACACAATTTTCTAAAAACAAAGATACGTCGATATGGCTAGTATATATGTATTAAAAAAATTTAAAAAATGTAAAGAGGCTATGAGAGATTGAGATAGTGATATTACCTTGATGAAAACTATGTATTTATTGCATTCTAGCCAATGGCCATTTTTCGGTCCGGTTGAGCTCCTCAATTCCTCCTCAGTCCATGCAAATAAATTGTGTAGAGTGGAGTATCGCCATATATGTGTAATTTCAATTACGAAAAACAGCGATACTATTGACGCTGGTTACTGGTGCTCATGTTGATCTTTGTGCAACTCCTTCACCCCCAAAAGAACACTTCACAACTGGAATTGGTCTCATTTCATAGGATAGAGTATATGAGTGGGGATTTTGATAGTGAAAAACTGAATTTTCACAAACTTTAAGAAAACAACTGTAGCTGAATATACTATGTTCTGAATTGCAATCTCATTCTCCCAGTTTCTATATATTTATGGACATTTGATGCCTAGAGTGGCTAGGCAAATGGATTTGTTTGAGCTGTTGCTTCCTGGTACTGTCTCTTATTTGAGACGTGCATCGAGTATATGTTAATAAATTAAGGAAATATTTGGGGATGTTAATAAATTAAGGAAATATTTGGGGATCATGTTACTTTATTGGGACCTCTAACAAACCCCCAAAGAAGCAGCAGAGGAAAGTTGATTTCATAGTGATGTAGACTTCTTGATGATCCTTTGTGATAATTCAAATACCTGCCTCCTAATGCTATTTATTTGATTCTGTACAGTTCATTTTGTTTCCTAGCTCAATATAGTAAACTTTAATTAGGTAGTTGTGCTGAAGGCTTTCAACAAGTTTGAGAACACATCTGATACCCTTTCGGCTGCGACCCTCATTACTGATAGCAAGCCTAGCAAGGATTTGTGCAAGTTATTGCAGAAGCACTGTGAGGGTGAAACATTAGCAGTTGCTGATTCTAAACTTGGAAATGCTATAAAAGAGAAGTTGGTCAGTTAGGTTTCCTAGTTCCTTTGTTTGTACAGAATTACCAACCTTCTTTACAACTTTGATGTGCTTTTTGCATAAAATCGATTGCTTTCACAATAGCGCTGTGATGGAGCTGATGAGAGGGCTGCGAAATCAGCTCACCGAGCTTGTATCTGGGTTGGGTGCACAAGACCTAGGTCCAATTTGCCTCAGATTGTCCCATAGCTTGTCTAGGTATAAGGTAAAGTTCAATCCTGAAAAGGTGAGTATGATATTGGTGCTATACTCCTATCACACCTTTTATTTACCATGCTATTTTCCTGGCTCTTATGTCGTATGGTTCGGCATCATTATCGTCCAACTGTTTTCCATTATATGCATTGTCATGCTTTCATTGTCCTTTTTTGTTGCTATTTATCTAAATTTCATTTGCAATATACATCGAAGTTAACATCTTATGGGCTGACAAGTGAAGAGATCTTAATATTTTTATTTGTAGAGAACCCTTATTTGACATGGAAAAGTGAGGTGAATGCTATATTGTTTCTGGTTCCACAGGTTGATACTATGATCATTCAGGCCATTGGCTTATTGGATGATCTTGACAAGGAGCTTAATACCTATGCCATGAGGGTTCGTGAACGGTATGGTTGGCACTTCCCAGAGCTCACTAAAATAGCGACAGATAATATACAGTACGTGAAAGTTGTGAAGATGATGGGCAACCGAACTAATGCAGTCAACCTTGATTTCTCTGAGGTAATTTCTTGACATGTCTAAATACGATTGCCATGCCTATGTAGGAAACCGCTTGTTTATTAAGAAGCTCTGTTATTTCAGATACTGTCAGATGATGAGATAGAAGCGCAGTTAAAGGAGGCAGCAGTAATATCCATGGGAACAGAAGTTAGTGACCTTGACTTCTTAAATATCAGGGAACTGTGTGATCAAGTCTTGGCTCTTTCTGAGTACAGAGCTCAGCTGTACGATTAACTGAAAAGTAGGATGAACACTATTGCACCAAACTTGACCGCACTTGTGGGCGAATTAGTTGGTGCTCGCCTTATTGCACACGGCTGCAGTTTGCTAAATTTGGCCAAGCAGCCTGGCAGCACAATTCAGATACTTGGTGCAGAGAAGGTGAGTTTACTATATGTAATCCTGGAAACATTTTGTTGTTTTCCATTCTCAATTTTTTTGTGATCCTGCACATCTATATGTGCAAGATTGGTTATGAATCTTTTTAGATGTATGGATTTGTCATCTAAGAAACTGGGAGAAAAGAGACAATAGGCGACTGGAAGTATGTAATTTTTCTCTTGTTTGATGTTCCCATCTTTCAGTCTGGGAGATAAGCAGGATGCATGCAAACTCCATATTCTCTTTTGTACTGTCTTTCCTAATAATGTAACCGTGACATCCATTAATGGCACGGTTGCAAGATGATTTGTTTATGTGTTCTGTTAGAATTCGCCTTTCTCACACAAGAAACTAAACACTGTATCTCTGCGGGCTTTATTCAGAGCTCTGAAGACAAAGCATTCTACACCGAAGTATGGTCTCATCTATCAAGCATCCTTAATTGGTCAGGCAGCTCCAAAGCACAAGGGAAAGATCTCTCGTTCTCTTGCTGCAAAAACTGCTCTTGCCATCTGGTATGATGCCCTTGGTGATGGTGAAGACAACTCCATTGGTCTTGAGAGTCGAGTCAAGGTATTAACATTGTTGAAACACCTTTTTTTCAAAATATTTTATGAGGGATTGGCTTGACATGTGGGACATTTGAACAGCTTGAGACACGGCTTCGGGTTCTCGAGGGTAAAGAACTTGGGAGATCTGCAGGTTCCACTAAGGGAAAGCCCAAGATAGAAATGTATGGAAAGGACCGGAAGAAGGGTGCTGGGGCTTTAATTACTCCTGCTAAGGTAAGCAGTATCACTATTTCTGTGTTGAAAATATTCTGGGGAAGCTTTTCGATAATGGATAACGTTTTCTACACTATTGTCCCTTGTTAGAACTGTTAAGCTGTTAGAACTTCAAGAAAAAATAGATGTTAGAACTGTTAAGCTGTGCTATGGTACTGGATGTTTTTGCTAATTAATGTAAAGAATTCTCACATACCTTGCCTATAGCATACTTAGGCGAACATCCTTTGTTTTGTGGTTGGTATTTTATTTTTTTGCTCACAGCTTTGAAAAATACTTGGAGCACATGGAATTCGTCTTGACTTGATGTTCACATTTGAATTTGTTGCAGACTTACAATCCTGCAGCTGATCTGGTACTTGGACAATCCACTGAAGAAACACCTAAGAAGCCTGAAGTGGCTTCCAAGAAGAGAGAACATCATGAGGCGGAGACTGCACCATCAGCAGAACCTGCCAAGGAAGCAATCCAGGAGGATATAGGAAGAAAAAGAAGTCCAAAGAGAGTGACGAGTCTCCTGCAGCCGACGCAGATGGTGACAAGAAAAAGAAAAGGAAGTCCAAGGGCAGCGAGGAGCCTCCTGTGGCCACTGCAGAAGGTGAGAAGAAGAAATCTGATGTACAAGATGGCGAGGATGTTGCAATGGAAACTGAAGAGTCCGGTAAGAAAGATAAGAAGAAGAAGAAGAAAAGGCATACGGATGAACGAGGGATTCACCAGGGAAGAAGGGAAAAGCCAACTTATTTTGAGTAGCCTTGGGTTGAAGGCTTGCGGTTTTGTAAAATGGAACATTACCGTCTATTCCATGTCAGTTAGTGCTAGGATAGGTACCATGTTGAGATTAGTTTTCGCGTCCGGATGTATCGAAGTACGTACTCCATCTGAACGATTGGTGGAATTTAAATTTTGTTGGAATCTCATTACATACCATGCTTGTTCATTCTATGTGAACTAAGTTCGGCCTTTTTGGCATGTAAGATCCCGTTCGCCCAATGCAAGTAATGCTTTTGCATACTATAAGTATAATCAATGCTAATATTTTCTTTGCATTTTCTACGAAACTCTTTTAACTTTTTCAGCAATTATACAATCCTGTAGACATGAAGAAGAAAAATGCTGATTTGAGAGTGTAACTTCATGCAATTTTGAACTACTTATGTCATAACATGTTTACTGTTATTTCTTTTCATCCTCTGGATAAAGTTTGTATTGGTATACACAATTTTCGTTAGTACCTGACAAAACAAAGCTTCCGGGTTCTTACTGTTAAGAAACTCTAAGCCGGTCCAAAAGTCGGTCCATATATGGGTAGCCTATTGGAAACTCTAGCTGGGTGACCTGGGTCGAGATGCTATAAATAGAGGAGACCTCCAACCATTGTAACACAATTATTGAAGAGCAATAAAGCGAAGCCTAAAGTCCCTCATATCTCTGTGTTCAATCCATTGTTGTGCTTTGTGTTCTTGCTTTGATTCTTACGATTCTGAATATTGTTTACGAGGTAATCGCTCGGACTAAACTCGACAACGACGGTTACTCAACACGTTATCAGCACGATCGACTCTCCTCGGATCGAAAAGTAACCGTCGATGAACGACACTCGTAGATTGAATCGTTTTTCTAGATTGCTTTCAATTCTGCAAATTTGACTTTCTAGATTGGTTTTTCTACGGTGCAAATCCGTTCTAATCCACCGCGAGCCAACTTGAAGTCGTCGGCACAATGCAGATCGGTGGATTGCATAAAAGATTGGATGTCGATTTTACCATAGATTGAAATTGTGAATTCGTTCTAACCTACCGCGAGCAGACTTGAAGTCGCCGGCCAAACCGATCGGTGGTTGTATGAAAGAACGGGTGTCGATTGCACTACATAGCATCGCATCACATGAAAAATATTTTTTTTCTTTTTTTCGCCTGAACAGTACCAACGGAAAAAAGAGGCTGATGCATGACCTAGAAGTCATGCACTGCCGACTCGTCGCCGCTTCGCTGGCAGCAGCGCGCGCCCGCATGGCGCCTCGCCCCACCCGCATGACGTCGCGCCGCACGGCGCCTCGACTCCCAAGACGGCGCCACATCCTGGCCGCCCGCATGGCGCCGCCGCCACCACGGACTGCGCCGCCGGCCTCGCCACCACATCAAAGAAAGAAAGGGGATGGGAGAAGAGCGCCACCACACCAACCGCCGCTGGCAAAATTTGAACACGGCCGCCTCCTCCACCGCTGAAGCGAGAGGGGAGAGAGGGAGATGGCTTGAACCGCCATCGCCCGACGCATGGCGCCTCCTTCGCCGGCCAAGCTCTGGCCATTGCCAGACGGGTGTCGGCTGCGCTCGAAGGCCGTAGCACCACCGCCGAGGCGCGATCTTGGCACGGCCGCCGCCGCTTTGCTCGAGCACGACTCCCATGAAGGGAGCCGTCGCCACCGGGGGCACAGGGGGTAGGGAAACACTACCTCGGCCCCTTTTCTAGCAAGCAATGACCAGACCAAGGAGGCGTGCACGGCCGCTTTCAACAACGGAAAAAAAAAAAGAAAAGAAAAAAACCCAATTTTGCAAAAAGCCCTCTGATTTCTAAAAATTACGATAAATTTTTGCAAATAAGGAAATTTTGCAAAAACCCTCGGACTTTCTGAAAATTGCGCAAAATTTTCTCAGAACTGAAATTTCGTGCTTTAGCCCTGAAATTGCAGAATTTCCCAAAAATTCATATTCCAGTAGAAAAGGGCCTCGTGAATTCAAATTTTGAATCAAATTTTTTTTTGCATTTGAAGCATGTTTCACTTTGTTATTTTCACTTCTATGCAATTTATGTACTGTATTTACTTTTTTGATTATTTGTGACTATTTATAGTGCTTTAATTACTGAAAATAGCAGTAAAGTCTGAAAAATGCATAGAAAATACAGAAACATTATGAGAATCTTTGCAACCATTTTATGCAAATTACCAGCAGTAATCTTATACTCTTTTTTCGCATGAATATGCAGATGACTGGCATTACGAACCGGGAGTTCGAAGAGTTGGCCCAGCATGACCATAATTACCTGTCTTGGGCATCAGATTTCGAATTGCACTTGGAGCCAAGAAGCTTTGTGCTGCCATTGGACTGGGCTCCCCGAAGGACGCCACTCCAACCGCTGAGGAAAATGATCAAGCACTTCATTTTCTCAGACATCATCTCTGCCTAATGCTCAAGAATGAGTATATGGCAGAAAAGAACGCACTAGATTTATGGACTGCACTGTAGAAGCGGTTCGAGAAGCTAAAGTACACCATCCTTCCTCGAGCAGAGCAGGATTGGAACCGACTACGTTTTATTGACTACAAGGCGTGGGGAGTACAACTCTGCATTGTACAGAATTTGTACAAGTCTTCAACTCTGTGGTAAAGTAACCATAGACGAGCAGAAGATAGAAAAAACTCTCTCTACCTTCCACCCAAACGCGGTGCAATCTGCACGCAACTATCGTCAAGATGGCTACAAGGAGTATGCCGAACTGATTGACATCATGCAAGTTGTGGAAGCTCAAGATGACGTTCTTTGAAAGAACTACATCTCACAGCCGCTTGGTAGCAAAGTTGGCCATGAAGTCAACGCAAGTAGCTACAAGGGTAAGGTCATGGGTCGCAAAACCAAGCAGATACCCAAGCCAAGAAGGGCGAATAAAAGAACCAAAGTTGCTACAAATGCAGCACTTGAGGATATTGGTCACGTGTTTACCATGAGCCGCAACACGTGATCGATGCCTTCAAGGCTAAGAAGAAGGGCAAATGACAGCATGAGGCACACCTCGCCATTGCAGGCATAGAGGATCCACAATCATGGGATGCACCCCATGAATGTGGACAACCAAGTAGCAGCCCCCATCACACTTTCTTTGGACATTGCAGCGGCAGCAACTGTAGTTGCCGAAGAAGAGAAGATGGACATAGTATAGATCCAGGAAGAAGTTTCTTCCTACTTTACTGGTTCGATCTAGTGCACGCATTGCATTTAGATTTTATAGTCATTTGCAGTTTATGTTTATGATAGAACATTGATTTTGAACTATGGTTGTAAGCTCTAGGCGAGCAAAGTAATAAATTCTGATTACGAGTCCCGCACGACCTTTTCCTATATTAATAGCAAATTGTTATATTTTGAAGTATTTTACTTATGTGTGTGGATTGCTTTCTACCCGTATTAATAAATACTTTATATATATATATATATTAAAACACGTGTGGTGCCCTATAGAGGAAGTGTGCTTAGCAGACAGTGGCACAACGAATACCATATTAAGAGAGATAAAAGTTTTTCAGTCGATCAGCAAGAATGCTGGTAGTCTTACGACAATCACAGGCAGCGATACTTGTGTAATATGCTCAGGAAGAGCCACAATTATAATCCCGATGGGAACAACATTGGTCATTGAAGAAGCCTTATTGTACCCAGAATCGACTAGGACTCTCTTAAGTTTTAAAGATATTCGTGCTAACGGTCTCCACGTAAAGACTGAAGAAGAGTATGGTAAGAAATATCTACTCATTACAAAGTACAAGGAAAATGGAAAAATGGTATTAGAAAGACTTTCTTCATATGAATCTGGGCTATACTACACTTACATTAAGGCACCTGCAGCCTATACTGTTCTGAAAACAACTTTTAGAAGCTCTAAAATTTTTCTATCTCTAGCATGATAGATTAGGCCACCCCGGTCTTAGAATGATGAAAAATATAATTACTGATTCTCAGGGACATAATGTCAACGTAAAGAATTTTTCGAATCCAGAAAATTTTGTGTGCTCTGCATGTGTCACCGGGAAAATGATTACTAGACCCTCTACTCTGAAAGTAAAGGACGAAATCCCTGCATTCCTGGACCGTATCTAGGGAGACATTTGCAGTCCTATACATCCTCTGTCATGGCCATTAGGTACTTTATGGTGCTCATCGATGCTTCCTCGAAATGGTCGCATGTATGCTTATTGTCTACGAGAAACCACGCTTTTGCAAAGCTGATATCGCAGATAATTAAAATTAAGAATAATTTCCCTGATCATCATGTGTCCATCAGGATGGACAACGCTAGAGAATTTACTTCAAAGGCATTTGATGATTATTGTATGGCAATGAGAATTACCGTTGAGCATTCTGTACCACATATCCACACACAGAATGGACTAGCAGATGCATTAATTAAAAGAATTAAATTTATTGCCTGACAGCTCTTGCAAAATTATAACTTACCAACTACGTGTTGGAGACACGCAGTCCTGCACGCAGCAACTCTCATCATTTTTCGACCATCAACATATAACATCCATTCACCTATACAACTAGCGCAAGGGTCAGTACCGAAAATCTCTCATCTTCGATGGGTCAGCAGAACTACCTTCAGATATTTAATCTCAATTGTAGTAAACTTGAATTTGGAAATGAAATTGATGGATGTGGTAACTGCATACCTTTATGGGAACTTGGATTCTGACATTTATATGAAGGTACTTGAAGGTATCCCTGTCTCGAACCAAGATAGTGCAAACAGAAATCTGTACAGTATGCAACTCAGAAAGTTACTATATGGACTGAAGCAATCAGGCAGAATGTGGTATAATCGCTTGAGTGACTTTCTCTGCAAAAAAGGCTACACAAACAATGAGGATTGTCCCTGTGTTTTTTATACGATGATCCCAGGATGGATTCTGTATAATCTCAGTATATGTAGATGATCTGAATATCATCGGGACCATGAAAAATATTAAGAAAGCAAGCTCGTACCTGGAGTCAGAGTTCGAAATAAAAGACTCGGGTAAAACCAAATACTGTCTAGGCTTGCAGCTTGAGCATACCTCGGAAGGGATTCTAGTACATCAGTCAACCTATACTCAGAAAGTGTTGGAAAGGTTCGGCTTTAAAAAGGCATATCCTTCGAATGTGTCGATGGTCGGGAGATCTTTGCAGCCAGACAATGACCCGTACAGACCTAAAGAAGAGGGGGAGGAAGTCATGTGACCGGAATTTCTGCACCTAAGTGCAGTAGGAGCACTCATGTATCTAGCAAACTGTACTAGATCGAACATTGCATTTGCAGTGAACCTGCTAGCAAGGTACGGTGCAGAACCTACCAAAAGGCATTGGCAGGGAATAAAAGACATCTTCCGATACCTTGAAGGAAGCAAAAAATCTTGGTCTATTCTACAGAAAGAACCAAGACCTAACCATGACTGGCTACGCAGTGCTGGTACCTGTCAGACCCGTATACAGCTAAGTCGTAATAGGCTATGTATTCCTATGTGGTGGAACTGCAATTTCATGGAAATCGTCTAAGCAAAGTCTTGTATCTACTTCAACGAACCACTTAGAAATTATAGCACTGTACGAAGCCTCACAGGAATATTCTTGGCTTCGACGGATGATTCATCACATCCAGCCGTCATGTGGATTGAATACCGCGCAAACCTCCACTATTATCTATGAAGATAATGCAGCTTGTGTTGCACAAGTGCAAATGTGTTATGTGAAGAGTTCTTCTATGCTCTTGAATTGCAAAAGATGGACGAAATTAAAGTACTGCATACTAAGTCATGTGAAAATCTTGCAGATTTATTCACTAAGTCACTTCCAGCATCTAGCTTTGAAAGATACATACGTGGAATTGGAATGATGAGACTTAGAGAAGTGCAGAATCCGGGGGAGAATCTTCACAAACTCTTTATTAAAACTTGATCACGAAGATCGAGTACCCAAAGAATAAATTCTGGAGATTAAATGAAATTGGGTGGATTGTACTTTTTCCCTTGACGAGTTTTTCTGAAGTTTCCCGGCTAAGGTTTTTAATGAGGCAATTCGTGCAACGCAGTAGAACATATGTCATGTAGTCTTTCTCTAAATTTTTTCACTGGGTTTTTATGGAGTTTTTACGAGGCATGTACATGTGAGAATGGGTGCCCAAAGGGGAGTGTTAAGAAACTTTGGACCCGGCCCAGAAGCCAGCCCATATATGAGCAGCCCATTGGAAACCCTACCAGGGTCGAGAGGCTATAAATAGAGGGGGACTCCCAACCATTGTAACACGATTATTGAAGAGCAATAAAGCGAAGCCTGAAGTCCCATCATATCTCTGTGTTCAATCCATTGTTGTGCTTTGTGTTCTTGCTTTGATTCTTACGATTCTGAATATTGTTTACGAGGTAATCGTTCGGACTGGACTCGCCAGCGACGATTACTCAACACTTCTTAACAGTAGTTCATGTCTTTCAGGTTCCTACTTAACAATTGTTAATGTACCAATGTTTGGTAGTGCACTTTTGGTAGGGTAGTGATACTGTTGGAATCATCAGAGACATCACTGCACATTCATCATGGAATGAATCGCTCTAAGATGGACTTTTCCAAGTTCCAACCATACTGAACCAAATCAATTAACCAACCATCGTAGCGCAGCAACCATAGTTATTAATACCATACTGTTACGATCGGTATCATACCGTCATCTAAATCGATACAAAGTAGCCATACATACTATATCAGCCTAAATACTGATTATGTCGGCTCGATACTGGTCAATACCAGTCATACCGGTGGAATTGATAATACCGTCTGTTAAACTATATATTATATTTGATAGTACTACTATATATTTGAAATAATATATAGGAAGCCTTTTTCCTACTCCCGAGAGTAGTTACTCCCTATTTCGTATCTCACAACGTAGGGAGTATTTTGCGCAACCGAGAGTATGTATGTGTAGTATACGAGTATATAAGACCACCTAGGTGGTATTCACACCTTTTCAGGGGTGGTATGTATAATTTTTTAGACATACTCCTTTTTAGTGCGAATATGAATGTATTTACAAAATATGCTAAAAACTATGGACTCTCTTACAAATTTTTCGTGTGGTTCGCATTGGATTATCTTATAATTAGTATATGAGTATACCCAAAGTGATAAATGAGTATGTCAAGTTCTTTTAGGTGGTATATCAAAGTGGGAGTAACTACACCCGGGAGTAGAAAGTATTAATCCTATATATATATATATATATATATATATACACACTCGTATTATTATATTATGTTCGAAATGATACACCGGTATAAACTGGTATCAAAATATACTGTTTTAAAAACCAAACTAGTATGACCTACTGTGATGTACCGAGGAGTATGAAAGCAACGCAGATGCTGCATCCCAGGAAAGCAGGAAGCCTAGGGGTGCACGCCACATTGCCTCGACGACAATGGAATCCATCTACCCAAACTTCAACGTGCGGTTGCATCAGCTAAACAAAGGCAGTTAATCGTGGCGCATTATACACCATTAAAGCTGACCATTGATGCACGATTGCACATTACTGAATTCCTCCACGCACTTGCTTTTCGTTTTAATTTCTGCGGAAATTCATCTCCTTACTCCAGGGCCAACTGGGCTGGCCAAGGCCTAAAACCTTTTGGGAACATCAGTTGGTCCATAGGGTAGCTGAACATTCCATGAATTGTCGCTGTCCGTAGGGAAGTAAGAAATGATATTTGCTCCAAAAAGAAAAAGTAAAAATCAGTGCCAGTAAAGGTAAAATATTTAGATCACAAATAGATCAGTATTTGAAAGCCTTCGTTGATGATTTGATCGTAAAAAACATCTATATTGGCGATCACATTTCCAATCTATAGGAAACTTTCGATAACTCGAGAAGTTGTAACCTTAAGTTAAATCTGGAAAAGTGTGTGTTCAGAGTTTCCTCTAGAAAGTTTTTTGGATTTCTAGTTTCGACTAGAGGAATTAAACCAAATCCAACAAAAATATCAGCCATCGACCAGATGCGCCCTTTGACCACAAAGATAAAAGTTCAAAAATTAACCGGTTGTATGACAGCGTTAAGTCATTTCATAGCACGGTTAGGAGAAAAATGACTACCTTTCTTTAAGTTTATTTGGAAACACGAAAATTTTGAATGAACTAAGGAGGCAAACGATGCCTTAGAAGAGCTCAAAAGGTACTTTACGAGTACTCCGATTTTACCATCTCCAAGATCAGGAGAAACATTGCTGATATATGTGGTTGCAACGCCACAAGCAGTCAGTGATGTATTGGTCGTTGAACGTGACAATGTCCAACGACCAGTATATTACGTAAGCGAAGTCTTACATGGACCAAAGGAACGATATCCACAGGTACAAAATTTGTTATACGATATCCTTATGGTTTCAAGAAAACTAAGGTATTACTTTCAGGCTCACAAAATGGTCGTACCAACTGGATATCCTCTTGGTCAAATTCTCATAAATAGGGAATCATTAGGACAAATAGCAAAATAGGTGGTCGAGCTTGGGGCGTTCGACTTCCATTTCATCCCACGAATAACAATCAAGTCCCGTGCTTTAGCAGAATTTATTGCCGAATGGACGAACCCTGAACCCACCTAAGGGCCTGAGTACGAACAACACAAAGAGTGGACAATGTACTTTGACGGTTCCTTGATGCTCAAATGCTTGGGGTTGGAGTTGTCCTGATATCTCCTACTAGAGAACACATTAAATACGTTATTTAGCTAAACTTTCCTGCTATAAATAATGTGACAGAGTATAAAGGTTTACTGACAGGACTCCGAGCAACCAAAGCGCTCAAGATTCGTACATTACTAGTGAAAGACGATTCTCAACTAGTAGTGAATCAAGTCGGGAAAGAGTATCAATGCTGACTACCAAGATATCATCTTATTTGGCGAAAGTATGAAAACTCAAAAAATACTTCTTCGGTTTCCAAATCCAACATATTCATAGAAAGAAAAACTTTATGGCAGATCAGTTGGCACGGATGACTTCCACAATGTCACCTGTCCCATCTGGAGTTTTTGTCGAGAAACTTGATTCACCCTCGGTAGTCGAGCATTCCGAGAACTTGCATGCTCAACTAGAGGTCGTACAAATCGATCCCAGTACTGATTGGATGACGTTGATCTACAATTATCTTCAGTGTGATATAATTCCTAAAAATGATGTAGAGGTTGATTGTATAGCTCGAAAAGCCAAATCATACACTCTGGTCGAAAGTGCCCTTTACAAATGGGGATCTCACGGAGTGTTGATGAGATGCATACCTCAAATGGATGATATTAAGTTATTATCTGACATACATGGAGGAGTTTGTGTAGCACATCATTCCTGCAGAACCCTGGTCGGTAAACCCTTCAAGAAATAAAACTACTAACCAACTACCCTCCATGATGCAAAAGAAATTGTGATGAAGTGCGTATAATGTCAATTTCATAGTCGACAAGTACATCTATCTTGGCCTTTTGATACATTCACAAAATAGATATAAGCCAAGCCATTGTTAAAACAACAACTGAAGTCGTAAAGAGGTTGCTCACAAAAAACATGATCACATGATTCGGCATACCAGTCGTATAATCACAGATAACGTGTCGGACTCGGATTTTCTAATCCCGAATCCTCTGTGGAAATACTATGCTATTCCCTGGATCAATAAATAGCACTCACAGGCACATTTCTGAATCATTTCATACATAGTGTGAATTAAACCACACTATTCATTAATTTAACATATCGGAGTTTACATAGACCGCATCGGGTCAGGTTTTAAAATAAGGGCCAAACAGGTTAAACTGATTACATTACAAAAGTAGTGGAAGCGATAATGGAAGCAAAAGAAGGGGTAGAGCACATCTCTCCACAGGCAAGCGACTGAGGAAACTCGTGTGCATCCGATATTAACCAAAGACTTGGATAATATTGGATGCACGCAAGCACCGACGGAGTCAGCTGAACTGATGCGAGACCTAGACTAAAAGAACTAAACTACTCCTCATGATCTCCTGGGCCTCCAACTTCTGGATCCTCGTAGTAGTTGTAATCTTCAGGATTTCCTGCTTTTGAGGGTTTTGGGAGAAAGGGCGAGATTGAGAACAACTTCCGTGCTCGCGAGTCAACACACAAGATGCAATAATATACATGCAATGCTAAACAAGGATGGCTCGGGTTATTTTCTTTGCTAAAGCAATGCTTTCAATTATCATAATTACAAATTCCTATCACTTAGCATTTTAATGAATTGCATTTTATTAAAGAGAGTAATTGTGCAACATTTATAACAGTAGAGATTACCTCCACCTTTATGCTTATTTTTTATTGGGGCAATCCCCATTTATTAACAGCACTGAGTTCGAAAACCCAGGAAAAACCCAATCTCCGGGCTAGGTGAGCCCACCACATTTTCATCCCACCACAAAGATTTTTGAAATAGAACTAACTCTAGTAAAGTTCTCATGTCCACCTTTGACCGTAGGTACAGCCGTTTAAACAGTTTAGACTCTGCAGAGGTTGTACATTGTACCCACAAGAGATAATCATACTCGTTACCCCACATGATATCGTAGTCATGTAGTTGAGTGATCGTCACAGTAACCTTTCAAAAATATCTCGCCTCTTCCGTCATCTCACCCATATGGGTTGCCCCCATTTGCGCTGGGTCACATAAGTTGTGCGGGATGTTTACCATCATGACTAGCGTAGCTGGAAACTTCACCCTTCCTTGGTGTCCCATTCGAGCTGAATCATATCCACTACATGCACCACCTTACTCGGCCGCCGATGAGATGATTTCCACGGTCCAATAAATTTATTAAGCCAAGTTGCACTTGTAGACTTGTGGTTGTACTTGTTTTACACGGGAGATCATGACAAGATTAAGTCCTTAGGGGTTACCTGGGCGGTTCATTCCACACCATCCACAACCAACATTTCTTAGGTTACATTAGCACCCACCGTCATACTATCCATCATACCATCCGCCCAGATAGTAACAACAAGTTACTAGGGTTTTTGAGGAGCAAAATATATTAACGCAACCATCTCAGTCATTTACCCCCAATGACTACCCAAAACCATTGCTTAGGACATTTAATGTCCTAGTACTTAAGCAAGACTAGCATGTCGCTTAAGTACAATCTATAACTAGTACTTACCATATAATTACTAGGTTGACATGGAATAATGGATTCAGTTATCAAAGGATGGCTTAATAATTAATTAATCATTAAATGGGTATTTAACTACCTTAAGCTTTAACATACATTTGATTAAAGAATTAAAGCATGCAATTTTGGTAATTTAAATAAATATAATTTACATAAAATGTAGGATCAATATGATCAAAGCATTAACTTGCCTTGGTTGTAGGTAATAGAATCTTGATAATCTTTCGCTTGATCAAGTTGGAGATCTCCCGCGTCTTCGAATTCTATTAGGACGAACGTACCGGAAAAAGGCACAAACAAGCAAAAAGAGCAAATAAATACTAAAGGAATAACAAATGAACTCCAAATTAAACAAGACCAATACAATTAGTAAGATCTTGAATTTACAAAATTATAGAAATAAATTTTATAATTTTTAGAGTTATAACAGAGGAGATCGGAGCTTCCGAAGTTGAACTTTTGAATTAAATCAAGAAAAGCAAAAGGGAGAGAGAAACTACGGGTCCCACTGCGCAGTGACTCAGCTCGTGGCAAATAGAGCATGGACCAATTTCACAAGCACAGTGAGTCTACCAGGGCTTTGACTGCCACTAAAAGGGCTCGGGCCCACTTGTCATTGGAACAACAATAAACAAGAATTGATTAGCTTCATCAATTGATTGCTTGTCTTAAAACCAACAGGGATTGGGTTGAGTTAAATGCGCACAACGCTGGTCCAAGCTTCAAACATCATAGAGGAAGGACAGGGCGCACGGGAGCCTTGCCGACACCGACGAGCGGAGGCGAGCGGTGGCCGGCAAGCGGGCGGAATGGGGCCCCACGAAGGTGGTGGCCCCACTGGAGGCGGCGACGGTGCTAAAAGCGCACGGCGGCGACAGTGCCGGAAGCGCATGGCGGCGGCGGTGGGGGCTCCAATGGTGGTAGCGGCGTACGGGCTCGCGGAGGCACAAACAAACCGACGGTGTTGGGATGGAGATGGCGCATGCACAGCTGCGCCCAAGGGTAGGTAGGCCGGCGGTGGGGTCAGGGAGGCCTGGGGGTGGCCGTGGTGGTAGGTAGGCGGCGACCGAGGGCAGAAGAGAAGGGGTGGCGGCACGCCTTGGCCGCGGGGAGGAAGAAAGGAGGTGGGGGAAGGTTTCCTCGGGCTTTAGGGCACCTCGTGACGGGGTCGGTGGGGTGGTGGTAGGGCCAGAGCAGCTAGGCGACGGTGAGGTGGCGTGGCCAAAACAAAACGGGAGCGGCGGTGGGTTCTTTTGGGAGAACTTACCGAAGAAGACGGGAATGAAGGGAGGGGTCAAGAGCGGATGCCTGGGCTCTGATACCCGACGAGGGAGGATGGGGGAGTAGCAGTTGAGGAGGCGGACGCATGGTCACGAGGGCGGCGACAGAGACGAGATGGGCACGGCGGGGACGCGGCATGGATGGCTCTGCAAGGCGACTTCAGCGGCCCCGGGCAGGTGGCAGAGGTGACGAGCTGAGGAGCATGACGCAGGCGTAGGTGTGCATGCGCTTTGCGCAGCGTGCTTGATAGGTGCGGTACGAGTGCCAGCGTCACGGCAACGGGAGCACAGTGCTGGCGAGATGGGACAAGTCGGGGGTGGGTGAAGGAGCGGTAGGAGCGGGTGGTAGTGCAGAGGTGCAGGCAGCATGGGCGCAACACGCGCTAATAACAGTGGGCACAGGCGCTCGTGGGCGTGATGATCGGGCGCACGGGAGCGCTCGGGCTGGCGTGGGCAGCACAGTCGGGTGGGGAAGAAGGAAGAAAGAAGGGAACCGGGCCAAGTGGAGCTGGGCCAGGAAGGGAAGGAGTGGGCGGGAGGTCTTTGGGCAAAGTGGGCGGAAGGAGGAGGAAGTAGGCCAAGGCGAGCTGGGTCGGCCTAAGGAGGCACGGGCTGAGCCCAAAGAAAGGGAGGGCACAAATTGAGAAAGGGTCTAAAATCCAAAAAGATGAATTCAAATTAAAAATTTGAATTCTGGAATTGCAAGGAGGTTTGAAACACAAACCCGAGCTTAGCTAGAAGCTAGAAGATTTGAGAAAATATGCTAATTTTAATTAAGGTTTGAAAACCGAAAACCAAATGGTAATTACTATTCATCATTTTCGAAAACGGGATGTTACATAACGATACCCAGTTCTCGAGCAGAAATTTTCAATAATTTTGCGAAGATCTAGGTATCAATATACATTTCACTTCAATGGCTCATCCGCGGAATAACGAAGCAGTCGAGCGAGCTAATGTCATAATAATGCAAGGAGTGAAACATCGAGTGTTCGGGCAGTTAGTAAAACAGTCAGGAGCTTAGGTTCAAGAACTTCCCTCTGTGTTATGGGTCGTTCGAACCACGACCAGTCGTGCGACCGGTGAAACACCATTTTTCTGGTTTACGGTGCTGAAGCCCTGCTTCATCCATAACTGAAAATTGGCTCTGCTCGCACTAATTGTTTCAATGAGAACGATCAGATCGAACGACAACTCAACGACATCAATTTCCTTGAACAAAGATGAAACCAAGCCCTTGTACGATCGGAAGTTTACTAACAAGCCATGCGAAGGTACCACAGTCATAAGGTGCAACCTCACAGCCTAGCTGTAGGTGATCTGGTTCTAAGAAAAATTCAGAGCTAGACAAATCGTAAGAAACTTTCTCTCAAATGGAAAGGTCCATACACTGTAGTCGAAGTCACCAGACCTGATTTGGTACGGCTAGCTATGTCAAACAGGCGTGTTTTATCTAACTCTTGGAATACTGATCAACTATGTAAGTTCTATGTATAGTTTTTCATTATTTCAATTTCAATAAAGATTCATCATTTCTTTATTTTTCGATGAGTGGTATTGTTTATATGTCTGTTATCCATTATCTGGTCATATACTATTGTTGTTTAAATGGTCGAAGAAGAATAATTTATCTCCGATATCCATTTAAAGGGTCTCTTTTACTTTATTGGCTCCAACTTAGTTGTTAAATGCCATAAAGGTCCTAATCGTGACCATCATATAATGGTTCTCACGAGCGACCATACACTCTTTTATCAAAGAAGCAAACAAGTAAAGGAACATAACACATACAACTAAATATAGTTAATTACATGCTTAAGAATTCGAAGACTAACTTTCTTCATTTCAACATTCTGTTCTACTCTTATTTGGCTACTGGTCGAGACACGAAAAGCATTCCAGTCGAAATCTCTCTGCTCTGCATGTGGTCCTGCCCACTGGAAGGAGTTTCCTAGCGATGGTCATTTTCTTACAATCTTCACTACCAGTCAGACTTGAGAATGAACACGTTTCGCGAATTGTCTATCATGTCTTTGGTTCTTAGCAACCGTTACGACCAGTTTGGATAATGCGTATAAATAAAACCACTTATCGCTTTTGCATACATTTTTTCATGATTTCTTATCATCGGTACAAGTCTTATAACATCTTACGACCACACACTGTACTATACAATATTTCGATTATGGAAATAGATCTAAAGCTAGTCAAAATCATACACTAGTTTAGACCACATTGGTTTCCTAGTGATTAATAGATGATTCTTACATCATAATCAGCATATACTTTGTACGTTGGTCGCAACTTGTTCTCTTTTTTATTGGTCTACTGTTTCTTTAGTAAAGTTTTTTCTACTAACACAAGCAGTCGGGGACTAGGACATATATGAGTATTCAATAAGTTGATAAGAAAAACATAAACTTTACTAATGATAAAGATAAGTTTTTACATTTATATTTCTAATATTACATCAATCTACTCTTTGGGGCCACCAGATTGATCGCTACGTGACGGAGATCTGACCCTCATCTGCTCTGCAACCTTGTTTTCGAAGGGTATTACTCCTTCGAAGATCTTGGTTGCCTCTTCCTCTAAGCAGTTGAAATCGGCTTTGAGAGATTGGAGGTTGTTGGAGGGGTTGGAGGCTTTAAGCTTTGTCAAGGGAAAGCTAACTCCGTTAGAAACAACATTCTTCATAGTATGTGCATGGTTCTTCCGAGTAGTTTCGAGCAGACTTTTGAGATCTTCAAGCTGTAGACCAAGATAATTTATCTTCTCCACCGGATCTCTTAAAGGGGACAGACATAATCATGTTCCCATGTCTAACAACATTTTGTTGAGAGCCTTGACTTTATCTTCAAGACTCCCCCCAAGCTCCCCCTCCTTGTCATGCTTGAACTCAAGAGTTTTTCTAATTTTTGAATTTGCTATGCATGAGTGTATCAAGAGTTAAGAAAGAATAATTATGACACATAATAAGCTTGGTCAAGTTTACGATCAGTTACCTTGAGCTTTCTTCTCGGAAGCCTCTATGGCTTCTTTATGCTTGAGAGAGGCTTCATTGAACCTGGTCGACTAGTCTTCGATCGACCAGTCTTTAGCCTGGCACCTCTATTCAAGCCTAGTTATCATAGCTTCCTTAGCTACGACCTCCTCCTCAAAATTTTCAAATTCTGCCAAATATGACAAGAGAAGAAGTTGAGGAACAGTGAGGAACAAAATAACAAAAAAGGGAAGAAGTTCTTACTTTTTAGTTCAGAGTTTTTCTCTTCCAGGATAGTTATTCGCTGGGTCAGTCATCCGACCACTGTGATGTTCTCCACCGTATACTACAAAATAACAGACTTCTTTAAAAAATTTAAACTTCAAAGAAAAAAGCTATACAAGTGGTCGTAGGTATCTACCTGAATCGCCATATCAGCATGTTCAGAGTAAACAGTATTAGGACCCACCTTTAATTGACGGTTCGATATCCTCACCCAAGCCTCATCGAGCTTCTCATCGTTGAAGATAAGAGGGCATTTGGGGAAGTCGCTAGGATGAGGAGACTTCTTCAATAACGAAGAAATCTCTTCCCCTCGGGCGATCCCAGCAGCGGGTGAAGCCTGTTGGAGCTCTTCTGGAACCTCTACCTCCACAGGCAGAGTTGGATTAGCCAAAGGTTCTTGAGCGGGAATCAGTGTTGCCACCTGCGGGGACTAGCTCAATAATCGTTACCTCAGGAGTTTCCTCCCGAGGGACGCTCTGGTCGAAAACAACCAGAGAACCAGAGGATCTATACAAACAAGAAAAGAAGAAGCAGATTTTAAGGTATAAGAAGTACTAAAGGTATATATTTACATATGTTTCTTTCATGTTTTACATACCTGATCTTCTTTGTCTTAATTTTGAAATGCCCAGGAGCAAAGTCCAGAGTGCTTGGCGTCCGCTTGCTCTTTTCAACCGATTTCACCGGTTCTGAATCGGTAGGGCAGGTTTGATCCCTCACATCTTCCAACCGTAGGTCAGAAGAAATCTCCTTGACTACAGGGTCGAAGATAATCTTCCCCACCATTTGGTCAGAGATAGTGGCTTCATCAACCTCTAGGACGGTTGCTTCAACAACAACTGCCAGGTCGGTCATGACCTCTCCAAAATTTGCAACCACGACAACTTCAGTCGATGGATTTTTCTTTTTTCCCGCCTGATTAAAAACAAACAAAGTTAATCTGGAGATGAATTTCTCATCTAAGATGCACATTTCTTTTCGATGCTTCTTTTTTACCTCCAAGGGACCACCATCCCGAGTGGTCTTTCGGGCAGGAGCGGTCGGAGAATGTCGGGACCCAAAAAATATAACTCTGGACCCTCTGTGTATTCTGCACTAGTCCAAAATTATGCTAGTGCACACAGTGTCAACATACATGAATATCAATCCACACAAGACGAATAATAGCTTAAACGATTAATTTGAATCATTGATTTTGAACTATGGTTGTAAGCTCTAAGCGAGCAAAGTAATAAATTACGATTCGAGTCCCGCATACGACCTTTTCCTATATTAATAGCAAATTGTTATGTTTTGAAGTATTTTTGTAGGACCGGAAAAGCGGGGGGGGTGAATAGGCGCTTTCAAAACTTTCTCGCCTAAGTCGAATTCAACACGAACTTTACTCCTTTAGCTATGAGAGCTAAGAAGATCGATAAGCACACACGGCGAAGCCTAGTCTTGAACTCGACAAACCCGACAACACACGACACAAATGTGGAGACTTAAGCTCAAAGGGTTGATCGGGCAGCTGGCGGTCGGACCGGTTACCAAGGGCGGTCGGCCAGGCGTTCTACCCATGATCCGGCCAACAACTAAGCGGCGGTCGGACCGGTGGGCAACAGTTCGACCCGGCGGAGACGATGTCTGAATATACGGGCGGTCGGACCGCCGTTACAAGACCGGTCAGACCGGTTCAGTCCAGTACTGAAAATCCACCCCCAAATCCAAAACGAAATTTGATCCAACTTTTGATTTAACCAATGAAACTTGACCAAATTTGAGCACACCTCCTAGTGATATTAGAGACCTATTTCTAGCGGCGATCCTTGGATCCACTTCAGAATCGATCTCTCAAGGGTTTAATCAAGAAGTGCACAAACCCTAGAAATATGAAAAACTTTGATTCAAGACTTGCTTGTGGGGATTGATGGTCTAGATGATTCTATGAGTATTCCCACACCTCAAAGCAAGACAAAATGGGTCAAGAGACCAAACATAAACCCTTGAATCAAGGAAGCACCAAATTCATTCAAATGAGAGAAGAACACAAAGAGGAGACAAATGACCTCTCAAGCAAGCATCACAAGATTGATTGATCTCACAAGATGCTTACAAAGCCACTCCAACTAGGAGGACAAGAGCTCACTCAATGAGCATACAATCTCTCCCTCTCTTCCTCTCCAAACCCTAACCCTAGAAAAGCAAGGGGGGAAACCAAATGAATGCCTCAAGAGTTTTCCTTCTCCCCCTTTCCTATTTATACTAGAGAGGACTAGAGTTTCACATTTGGGCCCCACTCACACATGGGACCCACACACTAATCTGTTGAAGCAATCGCCTGCTTCACGCGTGTAGGTTGATCGGCGGTTCTCATCGGCGCCAAGCCTCTCTTATCCAGAATCCCATCGGAATCTCCCGAGACTTGCACCGATATCGCACGCTGATCCAACCGGTGCACCGAACCACCGTTCGATCCATCTTGCCCATCTCGCACCATGCTTGAGTCACACGACCTCACCGGTATCCATGATCGTTACGGACCTCGGCTCTCCAAGCGTAGTCGATCCACTCACCGTTGGCGTCGTTGACACGCAAGCCACCGCGACAATAGACAAACAAACCGTTTAGGGAACAAGTTCTTCACAACTTGACCCACGTTAGTTCCGCAATGCAATATACATCAATAAAGCATTGATAACTAAACATCAACCACATTGAAACCACAACAATGCAAACTTGGCTCACCTCCAAGTCAAAGCGGTCGACAGCCCCACGGGCGGTCAGACCGATATCAACGATCGGACCGCTCCCTGGCAGCGGTCGGACCGGTCCAAGGACTTAGCCAAAATTCCGGCTTGAAAATCCGAAACCTTACGGAATTTTCAACTCAATAGAACTTTTGTGGGATCTCCAAAAATGATGGGACCACATCCGGAGACTCCTCGCCTACACAACCTATTTTTGGATTAGCTCCAAAATCCAAAGTTAGGTCAAGCGGTCCGCCCGGCCTCCATTGCCGATCCGGCCAGTACCCACAGGCCCGATCGCCCGCCACTCCACCGGTCGGACCGCTGTGGTGCGACGGCAAGAAGCAAACCAGCGAGATTTTGCAAACCAACAATGCCATTGCCAATTGACTCATCATCCCGAGATCGTGCACATATCCTCACGATATCCACAATCTCCCCTTGATGAACACATTGGCAATTTCCAAGAAAATGTGGTTTTCAAATTGAAAAGTAAAAATCGTCTTTTCGCATAAAGGCACAACTTGGTCCATAAGCAGAAAAAGCTTAGGAAGCGACCAAGTGGCTTGAATAGTGAAGGCAAGTGAGATAAGGCATTGAGCGCACAAAAGGATTCAAAATCCGGAAGATGGCCAAAAATCTCACTAAGGTCCATATGAAAGACAATAAGTTCTATTTGACCTTTGATCATTGTGAGTCTTCTTGAATTTCAATTCAAATCGAGAAAAAGGCAATAAAACCCAGAGACTCAACTCACTATGATCACAAATTTTCAAAAGGTTCACAAAATTTTTTTTGTGTGTGTGTGTGTGTGTTCTTTTATGCATGAAACCTTATGTGAACCAAAAGCTCCAAAGCAGCATTTTCTTCAATCCTTCTCCCCCTTTGACAATGAATTCATCAAGATGCATGAGAGAAGAACGAGCATGAAGAAATGACTTTATTTGAAATTTAGCAAAAGGAGCCATGACCATTATCTATGTAGACAGTACAAGACATATACCAAGCCATATAAAGAGTAGAGGCTATATTCAATCATGGCAAAACATGTACTGCAAAGCTAAAACCAAGATAGCAGAAATCTGAGATTAACAGAAATAAAACCATGAAAGGTTGCTCAATGTCAGAGATTCACTAAAAGCAACCAAAAATGAGTCAAGCCATGTCTGTAAGCAAAAAGAGACTCAAAACAAGAATTGAGGCATTTTGAGCTTTAAGAAAATTCTTTTGAAGCAAAGCTCAAGCACTTAGCCCTCTTTGGGCAATTTCTCTTTTTCTTTCTCCCTTTTTTTGCTGTGCTAGATCTCAAGCCTTCGCCGACCATCTCAAGCGATAAGCTTAAAAGAATGATCTAGGTCATCCAAAACTCCCCCTGAGTTCATGCCTAGTACAATGGCAAGCCGTCTCATGAGAAAGGATTGGTGAGATCAGTTTTTTCGCACAGAAAATCTTTTTTTTTTCATTTGCTTGACTTAAGAAGATAAAAGTTCATTTTCATCTCAAAATAAGTTCAAGACTCAATTCGACTTGTAAGACATGGCAAGAATCATAAGAGGATCACTAGGCGAAAACTAGTCACAAGATCCAACAAGACATGATTCGATTCGGTTTGCTCACAGATATCTGACTAGCGAGGAAAAACTAAGCCAAAACACGAAGAGCCATAAAAGAAGTCAGCGGACTATCACTTGATATGACAAGGTATAGAGTATGAAATCAAGCCATACAAGGATAATACTCAAAGCTCCACAATTTTTATTATGCAATGCACGACATTTGAAATAAAATGCATTATGATACAATGAAAAGTAAAAGCGATTCCTCAAAACATCCAAGCCTCGATCTGGGATTTGAGATAAGCGTTCTAGAGTCGATCTTGAGATGGATGAGGCACAGAATGACAAAAGAAGCGCGAGAAAAATGATTAGGCACAAAATCATAAGAATGCCCATGAGCACCACGGACCTCTCCAAAGCGATCTACCAAAAGACCGGCTCCCCTGTCTAGGTGCTACCAGTGGTCTATCCTCATGATATCCTAAACCACCTTCTTTGCTGGACCCACCAAAAGAGTCAACAAGATTCTCTACACGCCTAGGCCTGTATGTGGTACATGAATAAGTGCCGGCTCTAGAGACTATCATTGAAGAAGAGACTCCTCTAATGGATCTCAAAGTGCTCATCCTCTCTTTCCTCTCAATCTTTGCTCTCCGGAAGCAAAACTCAACCGTGTGGCCCTCTTTCTTGCGAGAAGGTGCAATGGTACTTGACCTTTTGAGGGTCCGCTGGAGAGACAAGCACCTTTCTTGCTAGAAGGAGATTGAGCGAGAATCTGATTTAAGAACAACCTTTGAAGACAAAGAAGATTCTTGCTCAACCAAACCACTTTTCACAATTCTAGCAATCTTTGGGTGAGATTCTTGGAAAGCTCTAGGGACTTAAAGCCTAGGCCCTTTGTTTTCACACTCACCTTGGATTGATCTAGAATCAAGTTGAGCTTCTTTTTCCGCTAGAAAACCTCTCAAGAGTCATTTTGAGGTAATCGTTCTCTTTGCCAAAACTCCACAATTTGAGCACTTTAGAGAATCGATTGCCTCAACATGTTTGCTCTTAAGAAGATCGACTTCCACTTTGAGCCTCACAAGACACACAATAGGACTCTCAATCCTATTCAATTGCTCCTTAAATTTGACTCTAAAGCCTCTTGTATCTTACCAATAGCAGTTTCAATTTGACATGCAACATACAAGAGGAAGAATCAATAACTTTCTTGGAAGCAGTAAGAGATATAGATCTTTCAATTTTAGCTTTCTCTTCAAGAGTCTTGTTTAAAGCTTCAATCTCAATTGTAAGCTTAGGGCAATTTTCACAAGAGGCAATTCTAGAATAAGCAACCATTTCAGTCATCTCTTGCATTTTAATTCGATTATTCTTACAATGAGAACAAGTGTGACTAGCATCAAATTTTGCAATTCTTTTAAAGAGCTATCGATTTCAATTCTAGCAAAGCACGTTTGAGCAATTTAAAGGAATAGCTTCTAAGCGGTCACATCAAGCGGAATGGCATTCATGCAAAGCGAGAACTAGACTTGAGAGATTCTAGTTCGAGAAGAGCATTTTCAATTGTTCTTTAACAGAGGAATGAGCATTATTCAAGCTTGACAATTCATTAAGCAAGCTAGAGCATGAATCACAGAGATCATCAGGATTAATGGATTTGAGCCTAACCACTTCTAGGTTCAAATTATCAATCATTGTATCCTGTTTCTTGATCACTTTAGCTTGCTTATGCAATTTTGTTAAACAAGCACTAAAGCCCTTTTCATGTCGAAGTGAAGGGCATACCTCATCGGGATCAGAAAGGATCCTCATTTGTTGGAGGAGTAGTAGCGTGGTGTTCTTGGCCATAAAGCACATGCTGTGAAATCACGTGCCTTCTTCTTGCCACGGAGTCACTCTTGTCGTCCTCAGACTCAGAGTCCACATCTTCCATGCTCACATCCTCTAGAGCTTCAAGGACTCGGTGACAAACTTGCGATAGTTTGTCTTCTTGGACTTAGCATCCTCGCTTGAGAATGCCTTTGTGACTCCTTCTCCTCCTTGCCCTTGACTTGGGGCATCTAGGCGAATGTGGTTTAGCTCACCACATTCAAAGCATGTGATAGGTCCACCTCTCCTCCTACTCCTCACATTATTGTAGGCTCTCGTGAATTTTGTGGATAGGAGGCTAAGTCATCCTCGGGTAGTCTCTCAAGTTGCTCATCGCTCAAGGAATGCAAAGCGGACAAAGAAAATCGGATGAGCTAACATTAAAAGAATCGGCATATCTACCCTTAGAATTGTCAACCACTAAAGCCATCGGCTCATGCGTGGGGAGACGCGAGATGAAATCAATCTCATGCGTCTTCAACCTCGAGTAAAGCTTATCCATGGTAAGCTCACTCATGACAGTGTTGTCATTGATGGCAGTGATCTTCATCCCCCAGACCTTCACATCCAAAGCACCCAACAGTTGGCGTGCATTTTCAGACTCAGAAAATACAAGATCAACAGCGCGGAGATCATGAAGAATTTTAGAAAATCTCCCCCACAGCTCATCTAAAGATTCACCAGGTCTTTGCTCGATCTTGGAGTATGCTTTCTTAAAGTCGGTTACATCTCACTTCCTTGATCGCGATGGACCCTTCATGATAATCACAAAGAGTCGCGGATCTCATGAGCAGACAGCAAATGAGCGACACGCTCAAACTCCGATCGACTAAGGCCTTGAATCAAAAAATTCCGAGCCCTGCTGTTGTTCTCCACATCTGGAGTGATCAAATTGTCATCGGCTGGCACGACATAAGGGTTTTTCACCTTAAGCCAAATCGCGTGCCCTTGAGCCTCGATGTAGGCCTCCATTCGGGCCTTCCAATATGCAAAATCAACTCCATCAAAAACATGTGGCCTGATTGAATATCGCTCAGTCGCCATGGCTCCAAAGACAGGTTAAGATCTATAGAAAAGAGCTAACCGGCTCTGATACCACTTGTAGGACCGGAAAGGCGACTGAGGGGGTGAATAGGCGCTTTCAAAACTTTCTCGCCTAAGTCGAATTCAACACGAACTTTACTCCTTTAGCTATGAGAGCTAAGAAGATCGATAAGCACCGGCGGAAGCCTAGTCTTGAACTCGACAAACCCGACAACCACGACACAAATGTGGAGACTTAAGCTCAAAGGTTGATCAGGCACCGGCGGTCGGACCCGGTTACCAAGAGGCGGTCGGCCAGGCGTTCTACCGATCGGCCAAGCAACTAAGCGGCGGTGGACCGGTGGGCAACAGTTCGACCGGCGGGGCGGCGGTGCGAATATCTGGCGGTCGGACCGCCGTTACAAGACGGTCGGACCGGTTCGATCGATCTTGAAAATCCACCCCAAATCCAAAACGAAATTTGATCCAACTTTTGATTTAACCAATGAAACTTGACCAAATTTGAGCACACCTCCTAGTGATATTAGAGACCTATTTCTAGCGGCGATCCTTGGATCCACTTGCAGAATCGATCTCTCAAGGGTTTAATCAAGAAGTGCACAAACCTAGAAATATGAAAAACTTTGATTCAAGACTTGCTTGTGGGGATTGATGGTCTAGATGATTCTATGAGTATTCCCACACCTCAAAGCAAGACAAAATGGGTCAAGAGACCAAACATAAACCCTTGAATCAAGGAAGCACCAAATTCATTCAAATGAGAGAAGAACACAAGAGGAGACAAATGACCTCTCAAGCAAGCATCACAAGATTGATTGATCTCACAAGATGCTTACAAAGCCACTCCAACTAGGAGGACAAGAGCTCACTCAATGAGCATACAATCTCTCCTCTCTTCCTCTCCAAACCCTAACCCTAGAAAAGCAAGGGGAAACCAAATGAATGCCTCAAGAGTTTTCCTTCTCCCCTTTCCTATTTATACTAGAGAGGACTAGAGTTTCACATTTGGGCCCCACTCACATGGGACCCACACACTAATCTGTTGAAGCAATCGCTTTGCTTCACCACGTGTAGGTTGATCGGCGGTTCTCATCGACGCCAAGCCTCTCTTATCCGAATCCCATCGGAATCTCCCGAGAGACTTGCACCGATATCCGCACCTTTGATCCAACCGGTACCGCCGAACCACCCATTCGATCCATCTTGCCCATCTCGCACCATGCTTGAGTCACACGACCTCACCCGGTATCCATGATCGTTACGGACCTCGGCTCTCCAAGCGTAGTCGATCCACTCACCGTTAGCGTCGTTGACACGCAAGCCACACATGACAATAGACAAACAAACCGTTTAGGAACAAGTTCTTCACAACTTGACCCACGTTAGTTCCGCAATGCAATATACATCAATAAAGCATTGATAACTAAACATCAACCACATTGAAACCACAACAATGCAAACTTGGCTCACCTCCAAGTCAAAGCGGTCAGCCAGCCCCGCAGGCGGTCAGAGCCGATATCAACGATCGGACCGCCCCACAGCGGCGGTCGGACCGGTCAAAGACAGCCAAAATTCGGCTTGAAAATCCGAAACCTTCGGAATTTTCAACTCAATAGAACTTTGTTGGGATCTCCAAAAATGATGGGACCACATCCGGAGACTCCTCACTTGCCTACACAACCTATTTTTGGATTAGCTCCAAAATCCAAAGTTAGGTCAAGCCGTCCGCCAGGCCTCCATTCTTGATCCGTAGTCCACGGGCGTCGGCCGCCCACTCCACCGGTCGGATCACTTTGTGATGACGGCAGAAGCAAACCCACGCGAGATTTTGCAAACCAACAATGCCATTGCCAATTGACTCATCATCACGAGATCGTGCACATATCCTCACGATATCCACAATTTTACTTATGTGTGTGGATTGCTTCCTACAGTATTAATAAATACTTTATATATATATATATATATATATATATATATATATATATATATATATTAAAACGTGTGGCGCCCTATAGAGAAAGTGTGCTTAGCAAGCGATGGCTGCTTGAATACCATATTAAGAGAGACAAAAGTTTTCGATCGATCGGTAGAATCTTTGGTAGTCTTACGACAATCACAGGCAGCGATACTTGTGTAATATGCTCAGGAAGAGCCACAATTATAATCCCGATAGGCACAATATTGGTCATTGAAGAAGCCTTATTGTACCCAGAATCGACTAGGATTCTCTTAAGCTTTAAATATATTCGCGCTAACGGTCTCCACGTAAAGACTGAAGAAGAGTATGGTAAGAAATATCTACTCATTACAAAGTACAAGGAAAATGGAAAAATGGTATTAGAAAGACTTCCTTCACATGAATCTGGGCTATACTACACTTACATTAAGGCACCTGCAGCCTATACTGTCCTGAAAATAACTTTTAGAAGCTCTGAAATTTTCTATCTCTGGCATGATAGATTAGGCCACCTCAGTCTTAGAATGATGAAAAATATAATTACTGATTCTCAGGGACATAATGTCAATGTAAAGAATTTTTCGAATCCAGAAGATTTTGTGTGCTCTGCATGTGTCACCGGGAAAATGATTACTAGACCCTCTACTATGAAAGTAAAGGATGAAATCCCTGCATTCCTGGACCGTATCTAGGGAGACATTTGCAGTCCTATACAGCCTCTGTCAGGGCCATTTAGGTACCTTATGGTGCTCATCGATGCTTCCTCGAAATGGTCGCATGTATGCTTATTGTCTACGAGAAACCACGCTTTTGCAAAGCTGATCTCGCAGATAATTAAAATTAAGAATAATTTCCCTGATCATCATGTGTCCATCAGGATGGACAACGCTAGAGAATTTACTTCAAAGGCATTTGATGATTATTGTATGGCAATGAGAATTACCGTTGAGCATTCTGTACCACATGTCCACACACAGAATGGACTAGCAGATGCATTAATTAAAAGAATTAAATTTATTGCCCGACATCTCTTGCAAAATTATAACTTACCAACTACATGTTGGAGACACGCAGCCCTGCACGCAGCAACTCTCATCATTTTTCGACTATCAGCATATAACATCCATTCACCTATGCAACTAGCGCAAGGGTCAGCACCGAAAATCTCTCATCTTCGAAGGGTCAGCAGAACTACCTTCAGATATTTAATCTCAATTGTAGTAAACTTGAATTCGGAAATGAAATTGATGGATGTGGTAACTGCATATCTTTATGTGAACTTGGATTCTGACATTTATATGAAGGTACTTGAAGGTATCCCTGTCCCGAACCAAGATAGTGTAAACAGAAATCTGTACAGTATGCAACTCAGAAAGTCACTATATGTGGTATAATCGCTTGAGTGACTTTCTCTGCAAGAAAGGCTACACAAACAATGAGGATTGTCCCTGTGTTTTTTATACGACGATCCCAGGATGGATTATGTATAATCTCAGTATATGTAGATGATCTGAATATCATCGGGACCATGAAAAATATTAAGAAAGTAAGCTCGTACCTGGAGTCAGAGTTCGAAATGAAAGACTCAGGTAAAACCAAATACTGCCTAGGCTTGCAGCTTGAGCATACCTCGGAAGGGATTCTAGTACATCAGTCAACCTATACTCAGAAAGTGTTGGAAAGGTTCGGCTTTAAAAAGGCATATCCTTCGAATGTGCCGATGGTCGGGAGATCTTTGCAGCCAGACAATGACCCGTACAGACCTAAAGAAGAGGGGGAGGAAGTCATGTGACCGGAATTTCTGCACCTAAGTGCAGTAGGAGCACTCATGTATCTAGCAAACTGTACTAAATCGAACATTGCATTTGCAGTGAACACCGCTAGCAAAGGTGCAGTGCGAGAACCTACCAAAAGACATTGGCGGGGAATAAAAGACATCTTCCGATACCTTCAAGGAAGCAAAAATCTTGGTCTATTCTACAGAAAGAACCAAGACCTAACAATGACTGGCTACACAGTGCTGGTACCTGTCAGACCCGCATACAGCTAAGTCGCAAACAGGTTATGTATTCCTATGTGGTGGAACTGCAATTTCATGGAAATCGTCTAAGCAAAGTCTTGTATCTACTTCAACGAACCACTAAGAAATCATAGCACTGTACGAAGCCTCACAGGAATATTCTTGGCTTCGACGGATGATTCATCACATCCAGCCGTCATGTGGATTGAATACCGCGCAAACCTCCACTATTATCTATGAAGATAATGCAGCTTGTATTGCACAAGTGCAAATGGGTTATGTGAAGAGTTCTTCTATGCTCTTGAGTTGCAAAAGATGGACGAAATTAAAGTACTGCATACTAAGTCATGTGAAAATCTTGCAGATTTATTCACTAAGTCACTTCCAGCATCTAGCTTTGAAAGATACATACGTGGAATTGGAATGATGAGACTTAGAGAAGTGCAGAATTCAGGGGGAGAATCTTCACAAACTCTTTATTAAAACTTGATCACTAAGATCAGTACCCAAAGAATAAATTACGGAGATTAAATGAAATTGGGTGGATTGTACTTTTTTCCCTTGTGAGTTTTAAAGTTTCCGGCTAAGGTTTTTAATGAGGCAATTAGGTACCTTGATGAGAACATATGTCATGTAGTCTTTCTCTAAATTTTTCCCTTTGGGTTTTATGGAGTTTTTACGAGGCATGTATATGCGAGAATGGGTGCCCAAAGGGGAGTGTTAAGAAACTCTGGACCCGGCCCAGAAGCCAGCCCATATATGAGCAGCCCCTTGGAAACCCTACCAGGGTCGAGAGGCTATAAATAGAGGGGGACTCCCAACCATTGTAACACGATTATTGAAGAGCAATAAAGCGAAGCCTGAAGTCCCCTCATATCTCTGTGTTCAATCCATTGTTGTGCTTTATGTTCTTGCTTTGATTCTTACGATTCTGAATATTGTTTACGAGGTGTCGTTGATTTGGACTCCCAGTGACGATTACTCAACACTTCTTAATGATAGTTCATGTCTTTCGGGTTCCTACTTAACAATTGTTAATGTACCAATGTTTGGTAGTGCACTTTTGGTAGGGTAGTGATACTGTTGGAATAATCAGAGACATCACTGCACATTCATCATGGAATGAATCGCTCTAAGATGAACTTTTCCAAGTTCCAACCATACTGAACCAAATCAATTAACCAACCATCGTAGCGCGGCAACCATAGTTATTAATACCATCATTGTTGCGGTCGGTATCATCAGTCATCTAAATCGATACAAAGTAGCCATACATACTATATCACCTAAATCACGATTATGTCGACAAATCTTGGTCAATACCGTCATCATAGGTGGAATTGATAATACCGTATGTTAAACTATATATTATATTTGATAGTACTACTATATATTTGAAATAATATATATATATATATACACACACTCGTATTATTATATTATGTTCGAAATGATACACCGGTGTAGCGGTATGGAAAAATCTTTTTTTTAAAACCAAAGCGGTATGACCTCTCAGAATGTAATGTCAGAGGAGTATGAAAGCAAAATTTTGGACACTTTTGGCCGTATCTTGTACGAAAATTCCCGTTTAGCCCCATTAGCTGCGAATTTCCCGTTTAGCCTCCTCGGCCTGCATTGCCATTAGCCCGGTGAGGCGACTCTGCCGTCTGGGACGGCGGCGCTATCTTCTTAGTCCCCACGGCGGTGCAGCACTTGGGTTGCCTGTGGCGGCTTTCTCTGCCGTAATTTCCCGTTTAGCCTCCTCGGCCTGCGCCATTAGCCCGCAGCGGCGGCGACTCTTGCCGTCTGGGACGGCGGCGAGGCTATCTTCTTGCCGTCCCCGGCGGCGAGTGCGAGCCCGCCGGGTTGCCTCGTCGGCGGCACTGCTGCCGTCGGACGGCGGCGAGTGCCGCCCGCGGCTGCGTGGCGGCAGCAGGCTGCGGCCGCCCGGGACGAGGCGGGCGGCTGATGTGGCCACCACTGCTGCCGTCGGGGATGGCGGCGGTGGTGGCTGACCGCGTCACGGCCGCGCGCCCGGGCCGCCCTCGGCTGTATTTTGGCAACTTCTGCCGTCCCGGCGGTAGCGAGTTGCCAAGCTACTGCGTGGCTTGCGCGGCGTAAACTACGCGGCGACAAGCTAAACTTCTTTGCTCGCAGCGTATAAAATAGAGGCATGCTCGAAGCCTTGGCGCATTCGCCGTATCTACGCCTCGGCGTGAGCAAAAGAAGGTTAGCGCTAGAAGCGGCGAGAGAAGCAAGCAGTTCCCGAAGAGGAGGGAGAAGCGAGGCGGTACATAAGGTATGTGGCGTTAGCATGCATTATAGTTGTATTAAGTTTTTGCAATGTGATTATGATGTAATAAGATAAATGATAGCAAGCGAGTAGTTATAATTACTGCGGTGGGTGTATCTTGACTTAATGTTGGACGTAAATTGAAAAAGCGGTGTGATTAGCGAGTAATTAGAATACTCAGTAGTTAGCATTACGATTAGGCCGTAATTAGTTGACTTAGCGGACTTATTGTTGTTAGTGTTGTTAATTTTTGTCGGTAAAAAATGTCGTCTTATCACGGACCTCATCATAAAATATTAAAATATTTAGAGTCATTCGTAGTAAATACAATTGAAATAGAGTCGCCATTATCAGGACCACTGAGCGTGCTATCTATGTACTCTTAGCAAGGTATATTGACCTTGGTCCATGCACTCTGTTTGTAGGCAGGCGCCAATGACAAAGCAGGCCGACTTGTTAGTAAGTTTTATTTCAAAAATTAAATGGCAAAGAATTCTATGTAGTAGACCCCGCATGTCAATGCTATATGTTAAGTCTAACTCGGGTATGGAAACTTAAAAATGCTTTGGGAAAATCTGAAGTGGTTTTTTTACTTTAACTTAGAATTGGTTTGACACTTTGTAGTACCTCAGAAAATTTTGAATTTTTTTAACAGTAGAAATGAAATTTACTTCCACCTTTCATGGATAGAAAATTCATATGAACTCCATTTGGAATGAATAAATTTACGTTGATCTCAATATTTTATTCCAATTGCTCATGTAATACACATAATTTTTTTAATCCAGTAGTACTGTGCAATTTTTTCGCGTAATATTTAAACACAAATTCGACTGAACATGCAACCATGTAATTTTTGAGTTCAGTAGTACAGAAGTGTCAGGAAGTTGCTCTTATGTTAGGTACTTCATGGTGGAGATACAAGATCTGTTCGTGTTCCACGGGGACGGTCTAGTACGTGATGGACCATACGGTGCGGACCTGTCAAGTTGCGACCGCACCGTGATCCGGGCGCCGTCTCTAAAGGACATGGGCCTCTCGGAGCTAAGGCGGTGCGTGCGTTCGGCGTTCGATCGCGCCACCGGAAAGAAGAAGCTGTGCATCGAGGCGGTGTATCCCTCGATTGCGGGTGGTGCAGGCGAGACCGTTTGGCAACTTATGAAGGTCACATGTGACGCTTCATGGGCCAATTACATCGGGGTTGTTGCAACCTAACTGCTGCGATATATGCGCAGCCGATGGTCCACGTTGATTCGTGGAAAAGCGGGGACATCCGGCGTGGGTGGTTTTGGTGAAGGCTTCTTTGGTGGGGAGGAAGCGACTGCGTTGGTCTCGGTGTTGGAGGAAGCGGCGGCAAAGGCGTGGCGATGGAGACACGAGAAGATGTGCCGTTAATTTGAGCCCAATGAAGGTGCGGAGAGATGGTGGGCGGCCGTATTGATTGTCACGAGTACTGGCGACCGGTGGGCGAGTGGAAAGCATGGAGGGCGTGGAAACAACTAGTTCGAAATGCGACGAAGAAGGAGAAGCTGATCTTTGGAGGAGATGCGGTTGGTGGGCTTGTGACCGCGACATTGCTACGTCCCTCACGATTGGACAACATTGCAGCGGCGTGTTGGTTACGCCACATCGGGAGGTCTTGAGTGGGGTTCAATGATGACACCTGCTCCTAGAGGCGGCGCTTCCACGACAAGCGCCGCCTTGACGTACTATTGCTAAATCTGCCCGTTAACATCGGTCGGATGTATCGGTGCGAAGGTCAACCACGACACGTACATCATCGGTGTGTTGATGAATCCTGCGTTGGCAAGGTCGTGCGCGCAATGGTTCATGGTCTTGCCGCAGGTTTTGGATAACGATCTTTGAAGGATCACACATGCGAGTTAGCTCGGCCCGCCACGAGGCACCGCAACATGACCTCCTCTTATGTTGCCGGCTGATAAGCCACCTCGTCACTACAGATGTGTCCATTTCGCCAAACATCCTCTGGTAGAGGTTGCCAATATTGTGGGGTTCCCGATCGGCTACAAGGCGGCTTGGCGGGCCAAGCGCAAGGTCGTGGAGCGAATGTTCGGCACATTGAAGAGGCCTACAACCTAGTACCAAGATTCTTGCATCAAATCGCGAGAATGTAATCCGGGACATACATAAACAAGCTAGGCGGGTGCATCAGATGGAAGGGCCCAATTGCCTTATTCTTTATAGGGTCTTACGGGCCTTGAGTCGAGCGATCGAAGCTTTCAAGCATTGTCGTCCGTCTTGGCGATGGATGGCACCTTCCTATGTGGGAAGTACAAGGGTACCATCCTCACCGCCGTTGCGGCCGATCACGAATGACGGCTAGTCCCTGTGGCCTTCGCAATTGTTGAGAGTGAGAACACGGATAGTGGTTGTGGTTCTGTGCAATGTGAAGCGGCGGTAGTACAAGATCGACCGGTGTGTGTGTCATCTCGGACCGCAATCTTGGCTTGATGTCGCGTTGAGCACGATCCAGCGGGGCCGCCGCCGTTCGGTGGAGCGATGTAAGGCCGTTAGTGCATGAGGCATCTCGCGGCCCACTTCCACACAAGGTTTGAGCAGGACCTAATGAAAATGTTCAAGAAGCTCGCATGCGAGAACCAAAGGAGAAAGTTGAGCGGTGTGGAGCATTTCGATGAGGATACTGCATGAAGCATGTAAGGGACTCGGCGAATGCAGAGGCGGGGGCATCGGTGGAGGTCGCGAGTTGGGAGTTCACATTGTGGGTTAACTTCGCGGCGCGACACGGAGAAATGGTCCATGCTTCACGACACCGATGGTGCGAGGTACGGGATCATGACGACCAACATGTCGGAGGTGTACAACGGTGTCCTCAAGGGTGTGCGCTCCCTACCGATCACGACGATCGTGGAGGAGAGCTGGAACCGTACCATCGGATGCCGTTATGAGCCATGATGGCCAAGAAGCATCTGGAGGATGGTAAACAATTCTCGGAGGTAATGCATGCCTACATGGAGAAAAAGATCAGCAAGGCGAGATCGCACGCGACTCGCTCCATGGATGGCGTCAGGAAGAAGTTCGAGATCCGGCTAAGGGAGAAGTATGTTATGGGCCACGCTAGAGGATCGTAGGCGGTGCCGCGATTGGTGAAGAAGCGTCGTGCACTCGCAACAAACCGCGACTTCTGCACAAACCATGCTCGCATGTAAGCGGCGTCTTGTGGCGTGGCGGCAATCTTCGAAGAGTTACATCTCTCGAGTACTACGATATCCACCACCTCTTTGCCACTTGGGGTCTTGAGTTCCATTAAATGCGGTTGGACATGCACTCTGAGACCTCTGGCAAGGCGGTGAAGTGGGTCTTGAGCGACGCCTTGAAACACCCGCCCATGGAAGACACGATCCACGATGCATCCGGAGCGACATGGACGACGGCCCGGCCACAGACAGCGGGTTCGCCGGCCTGTTGTAGGTATGCAAGACGATAGGGCACTCCATCGGCCATTGTCCAAAGCAGACCGGCGCAAGCAGTGCACCGTAACGAGCAAGATATAATTACTAAGTCGCGATGTCGCTTGCTTATTTTAATGCCTTCGATGGGATGGAATGTTATGTCGCGATGCCTTTGTAGTATTCTTGTTAATATATGCCTTTATGTACGGACGGAATGTTATCTTGTGTTAACTCGTTATGCTCATGTGTGGTTGTTTCCTTTTTTTGTCCTATGTTTTGCCTTGTTTTCTTGTGGCACACAATATGTTTTAAATACGTACTAACATATTTTAGGGTATCTGCAGGAGATGGCGTAGGCTCCAGTTGACGCAGCGTCTGTTTGCTCGACCTGTTGGGATGGGGACACAGATTGCCGGCGTGGTCGCGCCGCGCGACCCTCGAAGCACAGTCTGGCGCCCCGAGGAGAGGTGGCCTTGTGGCGATACGTCCGGCGGTGCCGGGACACCGACCTATCGTCCCTTGCCGCATGTTGGACATCCCGCGCGTTGCGGTTTGGCGTGGCACTACTCTCTACGCTTGTGGACCGGTGGAGCCGGAGACTCATACATTCCACCGGTGGGGAGATGACCATTACTCTCGAGGATGTAGCAATGCTTACAGTGCTGCGGTGCATGGCCTTCGGTGAGTGCCACCTCAGAGGCGATGAAGACTGGAAGGTGCGTTTGGCGAGCAGTTCGGCCTCGCGATTCACGCAAGCGTGTCGATGTCCCACATTCACGGTTATGGGAGTTCATGATACGCCCGTGGACACGGCAATGAAGCGATCGAGACACACCTCGTCGCGTACTGCTGTTCTGACCGGATGGATCTTGTTCCCTACGACCACGGAGGCTGCGTGTACCCGACTATATCCATCTGGCGAGTCACTGGCGGGCGCTGGCCCGACGAGTTCCGCAGTGCGATTGGGCTTCGCGGTGCTCTGCGCCACTTACCGAGGGTTATGCGATGCCACTCGGCAGCGATGCAGGCGGGGAGCTAGTCTGGCGGTTTGCTACACCTGAATACGATTGTGGTCATGGGAGCACTTTCGGTTGGCCGTCCTTATTTCCGCGGACACGTGCACCCTTACCGTTGACCGTCGGCATTACGGCAATGCTCTCGGCGACCACCCCCAGACGGGCCTACAATGGGAACACGTTGGACATGTGGTACCCTAGGGTGGGCGAGGAGAGGCCAAGGCATGCGTCTGAGTTCCATAACCTCTTGAGACTCTACGAGACCGAGATCATCTGGCGGCCATGGGCGGGGCCGGTTCCTTGCGAACCGCGGCACCATATGGATTATCGGCCGAGCGCATGCGAGGGCGATCCACTCGGATGACGACACGCCACTTGGTCTTCGCACATGGTCGGCCGTACAATCCACAAATGGTCATGAGAGCGATTCGGCTGTACCGGCGGGTGCCACCGCCGGTGGGGCGACCTCTCACAAATGAGCCCACCGGTATGTCATTTTTGGATATCATTTTAGCTGTATATACGCCTTACATTTTACGACATTAAGATTCACTTGCGAGCAAGCGAGAAAAGGCGCAAGAGCGGCGGCGGAAGCGAACGGCGGCCGTGGGCCGGGTGTGGAAGCGAGAGGGTGGCGGCGGGCGTGGTGCACGAGGCACCGTCTACTCCATCGAGCGTGCGCCGTACTTGCGGTGGTACATTCCACGCACCAGTGCGCCTGCGGGCGGGCCAGCGGGCGTGCAATGGTCGGCATGCGAGGAGGACATCGTACTAGTTGGCGGACCCTCACCGCGGCGCGGCTGTGAGCGGTAAACCATTATTCATGCAATTTTACCGTCGGGCAACACGCCGCGCCTGCTGTGTTTTCTTGCGGTACTACCACATGGATCGTATCTGGTGCGAGGTGCTGAAATTCTGGCGTGGGAGCGGCAACACCTTGATCGTCTCCTAGCCACGGTGCGCGGCATGACCGACGCGGCGAGGCTGCGATTGAGCCATGACTTGTGGTCGTCCGGCGGCGATGCGCCACGACATCAGCGGGCGCGAAGGGCACCCTCCACCCTCCGCCCTCGGCACCTCCTCGGCACCACCCTCCGCACGCCCATCTCACTCCGGGAGCCGTCCGAGCTGCGATTGGTCGGTCCCGACCCGCCTCGGGCAACAGGTATGTCATCTCTCTTGTCGTCAATACCTTTCCATGCACTCATTTTGAGCGTATCGACATTAACCTTTCTTCTATTTGCCGTCACGAGGGCGGTGATGCGATGCAACCATCGTCATCACGGAGGGGCGCACCACACGACTTCCTCGCCGGAACGCGTTTTCCCACTGCGGAACCGCGGCCGGACTCCCCTGGTAGCGGGGATGAGTGGTTGGGCTCGTTGGCGCCGCGACGTTGATCCCAGTGCGGGGCGTGACCCGTGGTTCGCCGTCGTATGGAGGGTACACCGCAAGACCTACTGGCTCGGGGCGGCGGGAGGATCCTCCTCGGCACAACAACCTGCTCAGTGCAGCGTGAGCGTAGTTACAACTATTTTCTGCGCAAAAACCAGGACTAACTCACGAGTACCATTCCTGCGGGAGGAGCACGGTGGCTAGGCGAGATCTTTGAGGCTGGCCGAACCCCGCGACATCACGCATCTTCACCTCGGCAAGTGCCGTACTACGGCTGCGAGACATCGCCACTCCGGGACAGATTCACCTTCCACGAGGATCAACTCGCCCGTCCCGGCGGCGACGACAGCGATGCACCTAGCTAATGTCATTTTGTACACAAAATGTTCTCCGAAATATTGATTACAAGCGACATGTGTACCTCCGACTTTAATTCTTGAGAACGTACGGACATAGCATAATCTTGCTTGCGATCTGACCTCGGTCCATTGCGTCGCGGACGTGAATTTTATTCAACAATTGTAATTTACAGTAGATATATATATTGATGTTTGGCACGATTCCACTCCTCTTCACTTCCTCTTCTCCTTTCTTGCGGTCTTGGTTTGCCATCGTTTGCCTATACGGGGATGTCTCACGGCCTCGTCAAACTTAGTGAATAGGCAAATAAACACTACGACATCACTTGATTTGCCCTCGTTGCACGGATCGGTTAATGTCTTCACCTCCCAAGCGGCAACCAATCCATCCCGAGTGTTCATGAAGTGTTCAAATCTTACGGTAAATTCACCCTGATCATCCCCAATGAATTTCTTTCTAGACAGATTTTTTTTCACTTGCAGTTGTAATTCTTTCTACAGAACACAACATGTTGGTTCCCGAGTGTTCATGAAGTGTTCAAATCTTACGGTAACTTCACCCTGATCATCCCCAATGAATTTCTTTCTAGACAGATTTTTTTTCACTTGCAGTTGTAATTCTTTCTACAGAACACAACATGTTGGTTCTGGCTGTGGGCTAATGAAGCAGTGCCAGAGGTTCGAGACATTGCAATGCAAATTGCAGCCTTACAAGAGGACACCGTCGTGTGGTGCGCATTTCGTCAAGTGTCTCGACCATCGGATGAACCGATGGAAAATACGAATAATGTTCTTAAAAGGCGGGCGAAAAGATGGGCGGGGTTGAGAAATCTCTTGAAATTAGTTAATATAGTTGGTTTTGATATTTTGCTTCTATTATTTCTTGTTCTTGCCAAGTAGATTGTAATATCTACTCTTTATCTATGCATCCCTGCACTACGTGATGCATGCCTTTGGGACGTTGTTGTACTACGTGATGATGTATGCATACGTGTAATTCCGGTATGAATACTTTGTGTGTGCATTAATGAAACACTCGCAAGCGGGGGCGACAACACCCGCCTCGCTTGACTTTTCGGGCGAAATAGCGCACTCGCAAAGCATGACGCGACAACACCCTACCTCGCCATCTTTTCGGGCCGAAATGACCGCACTCTGCCAGCGGGGCGCGACAACACCTGCATCGCGCCATCTTTTAGGCGAAATGACCGCACTCGCAGCGGGCCAGCGACAACACCCTACCTTGCGACTTTTAGAGCCGAAATGACCGCGCTCTGCAAAGCGGGGCGCGACAACACCTGCCGCCACTCCGTCAATTTAACCACACCAAGCCAACCATGTGGCCTATAAAGCGAGGTGAAAAACATGTACTACACAACCAAACCCAACCATTTGCTACACGAGCTTGCCCATGCGCTAGGATGGACAAGAGCGAAGCAATGGGGCGAGATCGCGAGTTAGCTCGGGCTTCTACGGCCGCGAAATTTGAACAAGCTAGGGATCTTTGCGGCTCGGGGCCGGCAAGAGAAGCGTGCGGGATGGAAGCTCTTCGCCAATGAAGCCCCGTAGCGACAACTCCCGCGAGCGTCCCAGCAGAGCATTGGCGACAACACCCGCCCGAGGAGGAGCGCCGCCCCTCTGTTGGTGCGAGGGACACATGCAAGTTCTTTAAATCCAAGCACCGACTCGGCCTCGGCATGCGCTCTTGGGGTTGTCCCAACAACTCCTCAGACTATCCGTACGTCGTTGGGATACGAGAACCTATCGTGCGTGGGAGTACTTATAGTAAGTTCACGTGCCAACTCTCTTTTGAATACACACTTATAGTCTCTCCCGTCTACCGTAGTCCCTGGAGCCTCTGTGTGGCTTCGCGATGGATCGACCTAGAGATCCACCCACGACCGATGGCGGCTTCGACTTAGTGGAATGCGAAAGGGGCGAGATCGGGAGGAGGATCGTCGGATGAAAACACAACGAGCGTATCCGCCGGGAGACGCAGCCCATCTCGGCGGCGCAGGAGCGCGAGGCGCGAGCCAGCGAGCGTGAAAAAGGGAAATGGCGGCGAGAGGCCAAAGCGGCGAGCGAGTAGGCAACGACCTCGGGAGGAAGGGCAAATGGCCCGATCCACACTGATGGGTCGGGCCATTCAGTAGTAGTCCCCTTCTACTAGCCATATTTTTACTATCTCCTAAAGGCATACGTGCTTACATGGCGGAGGCTTGTGTCATGATATGCCGTACTAGTAGCGTATGTAACTAAACCAATTGGCGAACCAACATACCATGTGACCACATGTAGCGATGCTTACGTTCGCGAGTGCAATCTGATTCGATTTTGGGCCTCATTGAGCCATCAAAATAATACTATATTGCAAATATGCCTCTTCTTTGAAATTCGAAATAATTATTCACATCGACATTGATTCTTCTATGTTTTAAGGTATCTTCGTAATCACAGCGTTCTCGGCCCTTTAGTTCGAGTTCTTGGCATCTTCAAAAATATGATCAAGAATCATAGCGACTAAAGTACTCATGTGGTAATAAACTTCACACATTTGAGTCACATCAAATCAAGAAACCTAATTTCCAAAAGCGTCTAGTCATAATTTCCAAACCTAGACCACGAATTTGTCGAGATAATCTCGAGCATATAAAATAACATAAAATTTACACAATCAAGTCCTCTGTAGGAGTCGATAATTTTTTTCATAATATTAGGACCTCGGTTTCTATATTAGAAAATTCATACAAATATTTGACTTCAAATAATTATGCAGAGAAAAAAAATTGATAAAAATTCAAAAAAATTACACAACCAAACACACTATGCCAGGAGGCTCCATAAAAAATTTCATAATTTTTTGAGCTCATTTAATACATTTAAAAATTTCTCAAATAAAATATTATTTATTACATTTTTCAATTAAAAGGAGGACCACTGCTTGCCGTTGTACAGCGGCCAGTGCGCTTCTTCCGTCCCCGACGGCAGTAGGTGGTCAGAGGAGGCTAAACGGGGAAATTCGCAGCTAATAGGGCTAAACAGGGAATTTTCGTGCGGCATACAACTAAAAAGCTCTTCTTCTTAGTCGGCAGCGGCGTGGAGTGTCGAAGGAGGCTAAACGGGGAAATTCGCAGCTAATAGGGCTAAACAGGGAATTTTCGTGCGGCATACAACTAAAAGTGTCCAAAATTCTACAACTAAAAGTGTCCAAAATTCTGAAAGCAACGAAGATGCTGCATCCCAGGAAAGCACGAAGCCTAGGGGTGCACGCCACATTGCCTCGACGACAATGGAAACCATCTACCCAAACTTCAACGTGCAGTTGCATCAGCTAAACAAAGGCAGTTAATCATGGCGCATTATACACCATTAAAGCTGACCATTGATGCACGATTGCACATTACTGAATTCCTCCACGCACTTGGTTTTCGTTTTAATTTCTGCGGAAATTCATCTCCTTACTCCAGGGCCAATTGGGCTGGCCAAGGCCTAAAACCTTTTGGGAACATCAGTTAGCTGAACATTCCATGAATTGTCGCTGTCCGTAGGGAAGTAAGAAATGATATTTGCTCCAAAAAGAAAAAGTAAGAATCAGTGCCAGTAAAGGTAAAATATTTAGATCACAAATAGATCAAAATTTGAAAGCCTTCGTTGATGATTTGGTCGTAAAAAATATCTATATTGGCGATCACATTTCCAATCTACAAGAAACTTTCGATAACTCGAGAAGTTGTAACCTTAAGTTAAATCTGGAAAAATATGTGTTCAGAGTTTCCTCTAGAAAGTTTTTTGGATTTCTAGTTTCGACTAGAGGAATTAAACCAAATCTAGCAAAAATATCGGCCATCGACCAGATGCGCCCTTTGACCACAAAGAAAAAAGTTCAAAAATTAACCGACTGTATGACATCGTTAAGTCATTTCATAGCACGGTTAGGAGAAAAATGACTACCTTTCTTTAAGCTTCTTTAGAAACACGAAAATTTTGAATGAACTAAGGAGGCAAACGATGCCTTAGAAGAGCTCAAAAGGTACTTTACGAGTACTCCGATCTTACCATCTCCAAGATCAGGAGAAACATTGCTGATATACGTGGCTGCAACGCCACAAGCAGTCAGTGATATATTGGTCGTTGAACGTGACAATGTCCAACGACTAGTATATTACGTAAGCGAAGTCCTACATGGACCAAAGGAACAATATCCACAGATACAAAATTTGTTATACGGTATCCTTATGGTTTCAAGAACACTAAGGTATTACTTTCAGGCTCACAAAATGGTCGTACCAACTGGATATCCTCTTGGTCAAATTCTCATAAATAGGGAATCATTAGGACAAATAGCAAAATAGGTGGTCGAGCTTGGGGCGTTCGACCTCCATTTCATCCCACGAATAACAATCAAGTCCCATGCTTTAGCAAAATTTGTTGCCGAATGGACGAACCCTGAACCCACCTAAGGGCCTGTGTACGAACAACACAAAGAGTGGACAATGTACTTTGACGGTTCCTTGATGCTCAAATGCTTGGGGTTGAAGTTGTCCTGATATCTCCTACTAGAGAACACATTAAATATGTTATTTAGATAAACTTTCCTGCTATAAATAATGTGACATAGTATAAAGGTTTACTGGTAGGACTCCGAGCAGCCAAAGCGCTCAAGATTCGTACATTACTAGTGAAAGACGATTCTCAACTAGTAGTGAATCAAGTCGGGAAAGAGTATCAATGCTAAGTACCAAGATATCATCTTATTTGGCGAAAGTATGAAAACTCGAAAAATACTTCTTCGGTTTCCAGATCCAACATATTCATAGAAAGAAAAACTTTATGGCAGATCAGTTGGCACGGATGACTTCCACAATGTCACTTGTCCCATCTGGAGTTCTTGTCGAGAAACTTGATTCACCCTCGGTAGTCGAGCATTCCGAGAACTTGCATGCTCCACTAGAGGTCGTACAAATCTATCCCAGTACTGATTGGATGACGTTGATCTACAATTATCTTCAGCGTGATATAATTCCTAAAGATGATGTAGAGGTTGATTGTATTACTCGAAAAGCCAAATCATACACTCTGGTTGAAAGTGCCCTTTACAAATGGGGATCTCATGGAGTATTGATGAGATGCATACCTCAAACGGATGATATTAAGTTATTATCTGACATACATGGTGGAGTTTGTGTAGCACATCATTCCTGCAGAACCCTGGTCGGTAAACCCTTCAAGAAAGAAAACTACTAACCAACTACCCTCCATGATGCAAAATAAATTGTGATGAAGTGCGTATAATGTCAATTTCATAGTCGACAAGTACATCTATCTTGGTCTTTTGATACATTCACAAAATAGATATAAGCCAAGCCGTTGTTAAAACAACAACTGAAGTCGTAAAGATGTTGCTCACAAAAAACATGATAACATGATTCGGCATACCAGTCGTATAATCACAGATAACGTGTCGGACCCGGATTTTCTAATCCCGAATCCTCTGTGAAAATACTATGCTATTCCCTGGATCAATAAATAGCACTCACAGGCACATTTCTGAATCATTTCATACATAGTGTGAATTAAACCACACCATTCATTAATTTAACATATCAGAGTTTACATAGACGGCATCGGGTCAGGTTTTAAAATAAGGGCCAAACAGGTTAAACTGATTACATTACAAAAGTAGCGGAAGCGACAACGGAAGCAAAAGAGGGGGTAGAGCATATCTCTCCACAGGCAAGCGACTGAGGAAACTCGTGTGCATCCGATATTAACCAAAGACTTGGATAATATTGGATGCCGCATAGCTACCAACAGTCGGTGAGCCCGATCACGAGACCTAGACTAAAAGAACTAAACTACTCCTCATGATCTCACGGGCCTCCAACACGGATCCTCGTAGTAGTTGTAATCTTGGGATTTCACCTTACGAGGGTTTTGGGAGAAAGGGCGAGATTGAGAACGACTTAGTGCTCATGAGTCAACACACAAGATGCAATAATATACATGCAATGCTAAACAAGGATGGCTCGGGTTATTTTCTTTGCTAAAGCAATGCTTTCAATTATCATAATTATAAATTCATATCACTTAGCATTTTAATGAATTGCATTTTATTAAAGAGAGTAATTGTGCAACATTTATAACAGCAGAGATTACCTCCACCTTTATGCTTATTTTTTACTGGGGCAATCCCCATTTATTAACAGCACTGAGTTCGAAAACCCAGGAAAAACCCAATCTCCGGGCTAGGTGAGCCCACCACATTTTCATCCTACCACAAAGATTTTTGAAATAGAACTAACTCTAGTAAAGTTCTCATGTCCACCTTTGACCGTAGGCACATCTGTTTAAACAGTTTAGACTCTGCAGAGGTTGTACACTGTACCCACAAGAGATAATCATACTCGTTACCCCACATGATATCGTAGTCATGTAGTTGAGTGATCGTCACAGTAACCTTTCAAAAATATCTCGCCTCTTCCGTCATCTCACCCATATGGGTTGCCCCATTTTTATTTGGGTCACATAAGTTGTGCGGGATGTTTACCACCATGACTAGCGTAGCTGGCAACTTCACCCTTCCTTGGTGTCCCATTCGAGCTGAATCGTATCCACTACATGCACCACCTTACTCGGCCGCCGATGAGATGATTTCCACGGTCCAATAAATTTATTAAGCCAAGTTGCACTTGTAGACTTGTAGTTGTACTTGTTTTACACGGGAGATCATGACAAGATTAAGTCCTTAGGGGTCACCTGGGCGGTTCATTCCACACCATCCACAACCAACATTCCTTAGGTTACATTAGCACCCACCGTCATACTATCCATCATACCATCCGCCCAGATAGTAACAACAAGTTATTAGGGTTTTTGAGGAGCAAAATATATTAACGCAACCATCTCAGTCATTTACCCCCAATGACTGCCCAAAACCATTGGTTAGGACATTTAATGTCCTAGTACTTAAGCAAGACTAGCATGTCGCTTAAGTACAGTCTATAACTAGTACTTACCATATAGTTACTAGGTTGACATGGAATAATGGATTCAGTTATCAAAGGATGGCTTAATAATTAATTAATCATCAAATAGGTATTTAACTACCTTAAGCTTTAACATACATTTGATTAAAGAATTAAAGCATGCAATTTTTGGTAATTTAAATAAATATAATTTATATAAAATGTAGGATCAATATGATCAAGGCATTAACTTGCCTTGGTTGTAGGTAAGAGAATCTTGATAATCTTTCGCTTGATCAAGTTGGAGATCTCCCGCATCTTCGAATCCTATTCGGACGAACGTACCGGAAAAAGGCACAAACAAGCAAAAAGAGCAAATAAATACTAAAGGAATAACAAATGAACTCCAAATTAAACAAGACCAATGCAATTAGTAAGATCTTGAATTTAAAAAATTATAGAAATAAATTTTATAATTTTTAGAGTTATAACAGAGGAGATCGGAGCTTCCGAAGTTGAACTTTTGGATTAAATCGAGAAAAGCAAAAGGGAGAGAGAAACTTTCTGACGTGTGGGTCCCATTGCGCGGTGACTCAGCTCGTGGCAAATAGAGCATGGACCAAGTCCACAAGCACAGTGAGTCTACCAGGGCTTTGACTGCCACTAAAAGGGCTCGGGCCCACTTGTCATTGGAACAACAATAAACAAGAATTGATTAGCTTCATCAATTGATTGCTTGTCTTAAAACCAACAGGGATTGGGTTGAGTTAAATCGCACAACTTGGTCCAAGCTTGGACATCATAGAGGAAGGCAGCGGCGCAGGAGCCTTTGCCGAAACTCCCGACGGCGGGCGGCGGCGGCAAGCGGGCGGAATGGGGCCCCACGAAGGTAGTGGCCCCACTGGAGGCGGCGACGGTGCTAAAAGCGCCTGATGGCGGCTTGATCTTGGCGCATGGCGGTGGCGGTGGGTTCTCCAATGGTGGTAGCGGCGTACGAGCTCGCGGAGGCACAGACAAACCGACGGTGTTGGGATGGAGATGGCGCATGCACGGGCTGCGCCAAAGGTAAATGGCGTGGTGGGGTCGAGGAGGGCTGGGGTGGCCGTGGTGGCGGGTAGGCGGCGGCAGAGGCGAAGAAGAAGGGGTGGCGTACGCCTTGGCATGAGGAGGAAGAATGGAGGTGGGGGAAGGTTTCCTCGGGCTTTAGGGCACCTCGTGACGGGGTCGGTGGGGTGGTGGCAGGGCCAGAGCAGCTAGGCGATGGTGAGGCGGCGTGGCCAAAACAAAGCAGGGGCGCGGTGGGTTCTTTTGGGAGAAATTACGAAGAAGGCGGAATGAAGGAGGGTCAAGCGGATGCAGGCTCGATGCAAGCGAGGAGGATGGGGGAGTGGCCAGTTGAGGCGACGCATGGTCACGAGGCGGCGACAGAGACGAGATGGGCACGGCGAGGACGCGGCATGGATGGCTCTGCAAGGCAACTTCAGCGGCCCCGGGCAGGTGGCAGAGGTGACAAGCTGAGGAGCATGACGCAGGCGTAGGTGCGCATGCGCTTTGCGCAGCGTGCTTGATAGGTGCGATCTGAGTGCAGCGTCCACGGCAGCGAACCTGATCTTTGGCGAGATGGGACAAGTCGGGGGTGGGTGAAGGAGCGGTGGGAGCGGTTGGTAGTGCAGAGGCGCAGGTAGCATGGGCGCAGCAGGCGCTAATAACAGTGGGCACAGGCGCTCGTGGGCGTGACGACCAGGTGCACGGGAGCGCTCGGGCTGGCGTGGGCAGCACAGTCGGGTGGGGAAGAAGGAAGAAAGAAGGGAACCGGGCCAAGTGGAGCTGGGCTAGGAAGGGGAAGGGGAGTGGGTCGGGGAGGTGTTGGGCCAGGTGGGCCAGAAGGGAGGAGGGGAAGTAGGCCTAGGCGAGCTGGGTCGGCCTAAGGAGGCACGGGCTGAGCCCAAAGAAAGGGAGGGCACAAATTGAGAAAGGGTCTAAAATCCAAAAAGATGAATTCAAATTAAAAATTTGAATTCTGGAATTGCAAGGAGGTTTGAAGCACAAACCCGAGCTTAGCTAGAAGCTAGAAGATTTGAGAAAATATGCTAATTTTAATTAAGGTTTGAAAACCAAAAACCAAATGGTAATTACTATTCATCATTTTTGAAAACAGGATGTTACATAACGATACCCAGTTCTCGAGCAGAAATTTTCAATAATTTTGCGAAGATCTAGGTATCAATATACATTTCACTTCAATGGCTCATCCGCGGAGTAACGAAGCAGTCGAGCGAGCTAATGGCATAATAATGCAAGGAGTGAAACATCGAGTGCTCGGCCAGTTAGTAAAATAGTCAGGAGCTTAGGTTCAAGAACTTCCCTCTGTGTTATGGGTCGTTCGAACCACGACCAGTCGTGCGACTGGTGAAACACCATTTTTTTGGTTTACGGTGCTGAAGCCCTGCTTCATCCATAACTGAAAATTGGCTCTGCTCGCACTGATTGTTTCAATGAGAACGATCAGATCGAACGACAACTCAACGACATGAATTTCCTTGAGGAAAGATGAAACCAAGCCCTTGTACGATCGGAAGTTTACCAACAAGCCATGCGAAGGTACCACAGTCATAAGGTGCAACCTCACAGCCTAGCTGTAGGTGATCTGATTCTAAGAAAAATTCAGAGCTAGACAAATAGCAAGAAACTTTCTCTCAAGTGGAAAGGTCCATACACTGTAGTCGAAGTCACCAGACCTGATTTGGTACGGTTAGCTATGTCAAACAGGCGTGTTTTATCTAACTCTTGGAATACTGGTCAACTATGTAAGTTCTATGTATAGTTTTTAATTATTTCAATTTCAATAAAGATTCATCATTTCTTTATTTTTCGATGAGTGGTATTGTTTATATGTCTGTTATCCATTATCTGGTCACATACTATTGTTGTTTAAATGGTCAGAGAAGAATAATTTATCTCCGATATCCATTTAAAGGGTCTCTTTTACTTTATTGGCTCCAACTTAGTTGTTAAATGCCATAAAGGTCCTAATCATGATCATCATATAATGGTTCTCACGAGCGACCATACACTCTTTTATCAAAGAAGCAAACAAGTAAAGGAACATAACACATACAACTAAATATAGTTAATTACATGCTTAAGAATTCGAAGACTAACTTTCTTCATTTTAGCATTCTGTTCTACTCTTATTTGGCTACTGGTCGAGACACGAAAAGCCTTCTAGTCGAAATCTCTCTGCTCTGCATGTGGTCCTGCCCACTGGAAGGAGTTTCCTAGCGATGGTCATTTTCTTACGATCTTCACTACCAGTCAGACTTGAGAATGAACACGTTTCGCGAATTGTTTATCATGTCTTTGGTTCTTAGCAACCGTTACGACCAGTTTGGATAACGCGTATAAATAAAACCACTTATCGCTTTTGCATACATTTTTTCATGATTTCTTATCATCGGTACAAGTCTTATAACATCTTACGACCACACACTGTACTATACAATATTTCGATTATGGAAATAGATCTAAAGCTAGTCAAAATCATACACTAGTTTAGACCACATTGGTTTCCTAGTGATTAATAGATGATTCTTACATCATAATCAGCATATACTTTGTACGTTGGTCGCAACTTGTTCTCTTTTTTATTGGTCTACTATTTCTTTAGTAAAGTTTTTTGTACTAACACAAGCAGTCGGGGACTAGGACATATATGAGTATTCAATAAGTTGATAAGAAAAGCATAAACTTTACTAATGACAAAGATAAGTTTTTACATTTATATTTCTAATATTACATCAATCTACTCTTTGGGGCCACCAGATTGATCGCTACGTGACGGAGATCTGACCCCCATCTGCTCTGCAACCTTGTTTTCGAAGGGTATTACTCCTTCGAAGATCTTGGTTGCCTCTTCCTCTGAGCAGTTGAAATCTGCTTCGAGAGATTGGAGGTTGTTGGAGGGGTTGGAGGCATTAAGTTTTGTCAAGGCAAAGCTAACTCCGTTAGAAACAACATTCTTCATAGTATGTGCATGGTTCTTAGAGTAGTTTGGCGGACTTTTGAGATCTTCAAGTGTAGACTAAGATAATTTATCTTCTCCACGGATCTCTTAAAGGGACGAGACATAATCATGTTCCCATGTCGAACAACATTTTGTTGAGAGCCTTGACTTTATCTTCAAGACTCCCAAGCTCGCCCTCCTTGTCATGCTTGAACTCAAGAGTTTTTCTAATTTTTGAATTTGCTATGCATGAGTGTGTCAAGAGTTAAGAAAGAATAATTATGACACATAATAAGCTTGGTCAAGTTTACGATCAGTTACCTTGAGCTTTCTTCTCGGAAGCCTCTATGGCTTCTTTATGCTTGAGAGAGGCTTCATTGAACCTGGTCGACTAGTCTTCGATCGAGATCTTTAGCAGCACCTCTATTCAAGCCTAGTTATCATAGCTTCCTTAGCTACGACCTCCTCCTCAAAATTTTCAAATTCTGCCAAATATGACAAGAGAAGAAGTTGAGGAACAGTGAGGAACAAAATAACAAAAAAGGGAAGAAGTTATTACTTTTTAGTTCAGAGTTTTTCTCTTCCAGGATAGTTATTCGCTGGGTCAGTCATCCGACCACTGTAATGTTCTCCACCATATACTACAAAATAACAGACTTCTTTAAAAAATTTAAACTTCAAAGAAAAAAGCTATACAAGTGGTCGTAGGTATCTACCTGAATCGCCATATCAGCATGCTCAGAGTAAACGGTATTAGGACCCACCTTTAATTGACGGTCCGATATCCTCACCCAAGCCTCATCGAGCTTCTCATCGTTGAAGATAAGAGGGCATTTGGGGAAGTCGCTAGGATGAGGAGACTTCTTCAATAACGAAGAAATCTCTTCCCCTCGGGCGATCCCAGCAGCGGGCGAAGCCTGTTGGAGCTCTTCTGGAACCTCTACCTCCACAAGTAGAGTTGGATTAGCCAAAGGTTCTTGAGCGGGAATCAGTGTTGCCACCTGCTCGGGGACTAGCTCAATAATCGTTACCTCGGAGTTTCCTCTGAGGGGCGCTCTGATCAAAACAACTTGAGAGAGAACAGGAGGATCTATACAAACAAGAAAAGAAGAAGTAGATTTTAAGGTATAAGAAGTACTAAAGGTATATATTTACATATGTTTCTTTCATGTTTTACATACGATCTTCTTTGTCTTAATTTTGAAGCGCCGAGAGCAAAGTCGAGTGCTTAGCGTCAGCTTGCTCTTTTCAACCGATTTCACCAGTTCTGAATCGGTAGGGCTGGTTAGATCCCTCACATCTTCCAACCGTAGGTCAGAAGAAATCTCCTCGACTACAGGGTCGAAGATAATCTTCCCCACCATTTGGTCAGAGATAGTGGCTTCATCGACCTCTAGGGCGGTTGCTTCAACAACAACTGCCAGGTCGGTCATGACCTCTCCAAAATTTGGAACCATGACAACTTCTGTCGATGGATTTTTCTTTTTTCCTGCCTGATTAAAAACAAAGTTAATCTGGAGATGAATTTCTCATCTAAGATGCACATTTCTTTTCGATGCTTCTTTTTTACCTCCAAGGGACCACCATCCCGAGTGGTCTTTGGGGCAGGAGCGGCCGGAGAATGCCGGGACCCAAAAAATATAACTCTGGACCCTCTGTGTATTCTGCACTAGTCCAAAATTATGCTAGTGCACACACTGCCAACATACATGAATATCAATCCACACAAGACGAATAATAGCTTAAATGATTAATTTGAATAACAAATAAAGGTTTTGACCTTATGGTCAAGTTTACATTTATTAAGCCTCGCATGGCTAACAATAATTTAATAAGCAGCAAAACAAATAAACTTTAGTGCAAACCCATCGATTCACCACATGCAACCGACTGGGATCAAGACCTAATGATTAGCACCTTCGTAGAACTCTTCCTCAAAGTCAGGCGAAGACTCCTCCACTTCTGTTGATTGATTATAGCAAGTATGGGTAGACAACTGTACTTGCAAGTCATACCACATAATACAATTTATAGATGATGATTTATTCCAAAGGAATGGCTTCTGTTTTTTTTGTGTGTGCATAAAACAACATTTGTAACTGAATACAATTAACAGATTGAAAACATGTTTAAAATAAATAAGCAGTAATAATTTAACAGTTGTTTTCACAAAGAACACAAAACCTAATCAAATTATTTCGCATAGCCATATGACTTAGATCACACAACTATCTCATCCCAAATATTTTATGAAAACCTAACCCTCTTGTGAAATCCCCCAGCATGTCATGACCGCGAACGCGGCTATTCGAATAAATTGTTTAACACTCTGCAGAGGTTGTATACTTTACACACAAGATATAACCAGTGTTGCAAGAACTAATCATAACAAAACCTTTCAGAAACTTTATCTCAAACATTAACTCTCCCGGTGTGCTTTACCGTCGTCTAACCCATACATAGTATTTTGGTACGACACACATCGTTCGACAGAGAAGCGGCGAACCGTCTCGTGATGTGATCTACCTAGTAGTTCACACATCTACCCATCACTGAGCTCCTAACCTGCAACCTGAGTTATCAATATCGAGAATCCATAACTTACTAAGTTAGGCACGTCCCATACCAGGCATGTGGTCGTATAGTAAGGTTCAGTTCAATGGCGCACAAAGTTAAGTCCTTAATTAACCAAGGCAAGACTTCCAATTTCTAACTATGCCACAAATATTATCATTCACATTCACAAAGTTCCACCATATCACTTAGTATCCACCACCTACCTCAGTCCAAATCCTTTCTCATCATGTTAGTTAAGTGCAACACATGCTATCACAAAGTAATAACACATAGCACACAGTTTTACACAAAGTTCCATAATCACTTAGTCAAATTTATAATTGCAGCTCAAATGATATGTGTGACTCATAGCATGGCTAAGCAATACTATTCGTCTAACCAACCCACGTTGGTGCTATAATAATACCAACTAAATAATGAACAAACCTAGGGTGACAAAAAGATCATGACATTACAATAAGCAAGGTGGATATAAACAATTAAGATTAATAACTACACCCAAAAGCATTGAAATAAATATTTAAAGTAGAATACAATACCTTGAATCAAAGTAGTTTTGAAAACTGGGTTCAACATGATCAAAGATATAACTTGCCTTGAAATAAATTCTGATACTAGTCCTGGTCTTGGTGAACTCTTTCTTCAAAATTCCCTAAAGTATCAATATCTACTCGTAAATGAAATAAATAAACAAAATAAATAAAAACATCGAGATAAACTAGCTCCAAAAATTAAATAAAACTCTTTTAAAAATAGAGCTCAAATTTAGAAGAATTTAGAAATTTGAAAGGGCTCAATCAGAGTTCGAATGAAGAAGATATGGCTTCTGAAAGTTCTAAATCTAAAGAAAATACTCAAAAGGGAATTCGAGTACGGTTCATCGCTTTCGACTACGCGTGCTCGGAAGGAGCTTCGACCACATTGTTGGAAGGTTTATTTGCGTGGTCGTGAAGGCTCGACTACAGTCGTAGGCGATTATGACCGCCTGGTCGTAGAAGGTCCTACAGGTTCACGGGTTCACGGAGCAGTGATCTGGCTGGCGGACCCACATGGCATAGACACAGTGTATGGTGGATTAGGTTTACACAGTTGGATGCAGGTTAGGGTTGAGCGTGACACAAGCTCACGGCGCGGCCGACCAAGCGATCCGCGTGGGTAGTGCGGGTTGATGTGGTAGGTGAGGTGTCGAACCGCGTGGGCCTACCGGTTGGTGTGGCACGACACATGTGCTCATGAGTATATGTGGCGATGAGGTGGTACGACACGTCGACAAGGCGACGGTGAGGCTTAGGTTAGTCGGCAATGGCGAAGGATGGCGCCGCGGTGGCGGATGCTGCCTAGGTAGAACATGTTATTGCACACATATTGGTCTTGGTATTAGCACGGGAGGTTGTCGGGGTTGGCTGAAATTGGTAATGAAGCGACAGAGCAGGTGCGACTATTGTCGATGATGAACACCAGTGGCGTCTCTTGGTCGTGAAGGGGTGTTGGAGGTAGCTCTGATGATGGCGAAGACTACGACATTGTCAACGACGATGAGGCGGCAAGAACGATGACACAATTCGAAGAAAACGAGCTTCGGTTGAAAGCCCTAATTCTCCGTCGGCGGCGGCTAGGGTCTATAGGTGCGGTGGCTTGGGGTTTCGGATAGGGCAAGAAGGCGAACAGGGTGCTTTTTATAAGGTCGAGCGTAATGGACTTGAAAATCCCCAAATCGAGTATGAGACGAACATGAGTCAAATCCCGAGTTTGAAGGGGACACAGGATATGATTCGGTTGGATTCGGTTGCGGAAGGAAGAGAGATAAGATTTGACATGGTTTCCCGTGTTCTTTTAGTTGGAGATTCAATCTTATCGTTACGAGCTCGAAGCTCTAACAATGGCGAACGTGGGTGAGATGCGGCGTGGGAAAGATGATGGGAAGGGACAACGACCACCTGACAGGTGGGGCCCACCTGGCAGAGGAACAAGGGAGCGGGATGGCACGGTTGTGCACGCGGAGAGAAGTTGGGCCACACAGCGATGTGCCAGGTAGGAATAGGGTTATGGTTTTGGCCCAAGACTATTTCTGAGATTATTAATAGATTTTCCTTTTTAGAAGATACCAAAAATGCAAATGGCAAATATTAAATATTAAATAAACTCGAAAAAATTCTTAAAAAATATATCCAAGCCCATAGTTTTGACCATTGTTAAGGCTGACATTAATCATATTAAACTATTTTGATACTGAAAATTGATGTTAAGCTGTATTAAAATTCAAATAAAATCTCGAGAGTGAATTTGCCAACTACTAACTATTTAAAAGATTTTTAAAACTTGAAAAATTGGGATGTTACAAAGAATCAGTTGGCTCACAACTTTAGGTGCTCTCATTGATCTTCAATTCGATCAGCTGCAAGTCAAAGGGGGTATTATAGCATTGATCATAAAATACATGAATGGTAAAGAAAATGTTGTTATTTTTTTTACCTCTATTATCTCTTCTGTAGAGACAATAGCCAACATCTCGGGATAGTTAGCTTTGGCTTGGGCTCCTCGGCGCGGTCGTTTTGATCCACTCACTGACCTCATCAGGAGAAGGGGCTGTAAAAAAGAGAGATTTAAAGGTTATGAAATAATCAACTAAAACAAATAAAACTGGTCGGAAGTTTTTACGACTTACATTCTTTAGAATCCTTGGTGCATCGTTAAACGGATGTACGAGCATGGAATATGCTCGCAACTTGAAGGGCTAATCCGGTGAAGGAGAAATCTCTTACCATGTTCTAGGAAGTTAAACCCCGACTTTAAAATGTTGGATCGCTTGATCCATCCCCCTTCCCTCCTTGGAGAGGATCGCCACCTTGGGTTCTCGAGCCGCCACCTTACAAGCCGAAGCAAAGGCTATCTTCTTTGGTAGTGTCATGTAGATCCAACTCTTCTTCCATGACAACCACAAAGATTTGGAGTACATCTGAATGTACTCCTCGGGCAAGCGCACTCTCCAGGGGACGCCTTTGACTTCCCCGACTTCACCATCTTGTAGAAGTACCTGAAGACCTTCAGGTTGGGCGAAATACCCAAGTACGCTTCACAGAGGTATATAAAGATGTTGAGGTTGGCGATGGAGTTGGAGCTAAGTTCACCGACTCTACTCAGTAGTATTCGAGCGTTGGAGGAGGCGGATGGGTGGCGACCTAAATCCGCATTTGATATATGCGAGAAAAACAAAATTTCTACCTCCTCGTTGCTTGGAGAATGTTCTCCGACCGCAGATTTCCAAGAGATCAAAGACCGGTCAGGGAGCATTTCGTTCTTTTCTAAACTCTTGAGTTTTCTCTCGCTCAAATCAGAAACAATCCAGTTGGTGATTGAATCCGACATTGTTGGATCTTTGGGCAAGAAGATGAAAGAAAGTTGAAGGAAAACTTTCATCAAAGAGGCGAAGGAAAAAAGAAAATCTAAAGCGTAAAATCCCTAAGGTAATACGCTATGGGGATTTTATAGCCGTAATTCCTTAACACAATTAGGAGTTGCCCAAAGTCCAACAGATAGAACCTCTTCGGTTTCCCAAACAATTTCTTAACTTTAAAATGAATACTGACCACCTCGTTAACTTTGCCATTAAGATGAGGGTTTTTCCCGATAAGAATCTTCGTTAGAAGGTGTTCACATTATAAATTCATTTAAAGTTCGGTGGCTAGTGACAAGGAATAAATTACTAAATATTACTTTATTTTAATTAAAGACTTGCGTCGCCGTGGTCGTAACCCTAAGGCTAACGACCCGTGATCGTAAGGATTCGAGAGGTTACATTGTGGGTACCTTGGTCGGATTATGTCGTACCTTATACCCAACGGTGTTGCTCGTAGAATCAATAAACTGGCACTTGGATTTGATTCCAAATATATTTTTTACCGTGTGATGAATGGAACACATGCCATATTTGTTCCATACCACACGACGCTTCATGGTCCTAAGTCACTGACAATAACCACTATATGATTTTATCTCTCAATGACATCAACTATTGGTCAGTTAGTTTTTCACCAACTATCACCGTCTCTCCGACTAGACGCAACACTTCTAAAGGGTGTCTCCTTCAGGGGTGACTGCACATCTTCATCAGTTATTTAGGGCAGATGATGAGCAGCGAGAGGACAATCTAATCGAAGACAAGGCGATCCAATTCGATTCGACATTGACAACAAACTTGGTAAATCAAAGACCCAACACCCTGAAGATAAGTAAGGCAATGGCAATACTCTCAGTGTAATTAGGGCTAGTCCACCGTCTAGTCGAAGACACCTCCTTTGTAATAGCTAGTTCATTACAATAAAGAACAACCTCATTCTTAAAAAAAAAAGCTATTTACTATTTTTCTCTATTTATTTTCGTAAGATCGACGACACACAGTCAAAGTAATGGAGCCGGTGCTAATGCGAAAGTTCGTAATGGGCAATCCGCCTTGATCTACACCATTAGAGGCCTACTTAGCTTGAATTGCATGTTCACACTCGCTTGTGTTTCCATTTTCCTTCTCTTTTTGTACATTGCATTGTATATAGAGACCATAGAATGGGTTATGGCAGTTGCAATCTCAACAACAGTTTTGCCTGACAGCCATGGCATCCTGTAAGCAAAGGTTCTGCCGAGGCAAACAAGAGCAAAAGGGGCGCACCATTCGACCAAAATTACAGCAGCAAGGACAGGTGTAAACGTCATAAAGATACGATGGGTTATCAAAGCTAGGCCTGCAATGAGCTTAAACTGTGATGGTCACCAATCACCATCTTAGAGTTTGCGAAAGTGTGTTTTGATGAATGGTGTAGGTGGCGGAGTGGAGTGGAGTTCTTGAAAGGATAACCTTTATCGAGTTTTGACCAATAAGCTTTTGTTTCATAATCTTGTTGATCCACAAAGAGCACCTTGACTCACAAAGCGTGCAAGATATTTGATCATAAATGTCCCAAGATTTCAAAGTCTAATATCTTGTTTACAAATTACATGTATGCATTGCTTTTGTGTCCAATTATTTTTGCCTGCTTAGAGGTAGCTATTCCTAATGCATTGTTGCCATTAAAATGTTATCCCGCCACAACCATAAGTTATTAATATCTGGTGGATTAGAGCCCGTGATTTAATTATGCTCTTTACTTGTCTTTGCGATGTCATGCTTAGAAATGCTTAGCTACCGGTAGAATTGGGCGTTATCGACTTAGTCGATGACCTTGATCACACAAATCATTTTGTTTATTTTTGGTTCAAGAACTTATGCTTTAGTTTTGTAAAACCGAAAATGAAACAAAATGATTTGACTTGGGCACAATGGCATGTTGGTGTGATTGTTGGGTGTGACAAGGAAAGGTGCCTGTCCCTAAGGACCGAAAATGTTGCTTGCGCCATTGATCCAAGTACTTTTGCGACTAACCACATGAGGGTTATATGGGACCCTCTTGACCTAGTACTTTGGCGTGGTTATCTCCGAGTCGCAGGAGGGGGTTGTGTGTGTTGTGTGAAACATGATATGTGTTCTCGGTGTTCTTGTGTTGGGTAGTGCGGTGGTGGAGATTCGGTAGGCTCTCCACCTCGAGGAGCGCGAGTTGTCCAAGGCTTTACCCGGAAGGGTAGTTGACCGAGGCTTTACGATGACTCGACACAACGTATGGGTTTCTATCCATACGGCGGCTCGTGAATAATTCACAATATTGGAAAGGTCTCGAGGACTTAGCCGTGCTAGCATACCTAAGGAAGTGTGCTTAATAGCTTGGCAAAAGGCGTCCGCATGTGGGTAAGTTGGTACACCCCGCAGGATAAAACTATTCGAATAGCCTCGCCCTAGGTTATGGACACGCTTGGTGATTTCGCAAGATCTAGACTTCAACAACTGCTTTTGTTTTAAAAATTAAAACTTGATATGGTTGGCATGAATGGGTAATTCATGCTATTGTGGTGGCTATTGGTTTGGTCACTTCCGGATGCTTTATCGTTGTTGATACTTGATTACTACTGCTTTTATCAAATAAAATCAGATTGCAAAATTGCTTTCAATCTATTACATTATTGCAAATAAAACTTGCTTTATGCTTAAAAATTTGAGTCCTAACTCGCTCCACTTAAATAAGCTTGCATGTAGTTATTGTTCGTTCATATCATTTTTATATATCTTAGAGTACATTCAAAGTACTCACCCGTATGGGTCGCTTTTGTTTGCAGAGGAAGAAGGTGAGCCCCAAGGGCCTCACTTCGTGAGTTGTCCGTGGTTTCGACGACTAGCTTGGCGGTCCTCGGTTGCCTTGTGGGTTAAAGGCACACCGATTGGCTCTTTTGGTTTATGGCCATCTTATGGCACTTTTGCTTCCATGTTAAATTTCTTTATGTATTATGTCTTACTCTTTGGGGCCACCAGATTGATCGCTACGTGACGGAGATCCGACCCCATCCGCTCAAGAACCTTGTTTTCAAGGGTATTACTCCTTCAAGATCTTGGTTGCTCTTCCTCCGAGCAGCTTGAAATCTGCTTCGAGAGATTGGAGGTTGTTGGAGGGGTTGGAGGCATTAAGTTTTGTCAAGGCAAAGCTAACTCCGTTAGAAACAACATTCTTCATAGTATGTGCATGGTTCTTCCGAGTAGTTTCGAGCAGACTTTTGAGATCTTCAAGCTGTAGACTAAGATAATTTATCTTCTCCACCGGATCTCTTAAAGGGGACAGACATAATCATGTTCCCATGTCGAACAACATTTTGTTGAGAGCCTTGACTTTATCTTCAAGACTCCCCCCAAGCTCGCCCTCCTTGTCATGCTTGAACTCAAGAGTTTTTCTAATTTTTGAATTTGCTATGCATGAGTGTGTCAAGAGTTAAGAAAGAATAATTATGACACATAATAAGCTTGGTCAAGTTTACGATCAGTTACCTTGAGCTTTCTTCTCGGAAGCCTCTATGGCTTCTTTATGCTTGAGAGAGGCTTCATTGAACCTGGTCGACTAGTCTTCGATCGACCGATCTTTAGCCTGGCACCTCTATTCAAGCCTAGTTATCATAGCTTCCTTAGCTACGACCTCCTCCTCAAAATTTTCAAATTCTGCCAAATATGACAAGAGAAGAAGTTGAGGAACAGTGAGGAACAAAATAACAAAAAAGGGAAGAAGTTATTACTTTTTAGTTCAGAGTTTTTCTCTTCCAGGATAGTTATTCGCTGGGTCAGTCATCCGACCACTGTAATGTTCTCCACCATATACTACAAAATAACAGACTTCTTTAAAAAATTTAAACTTCAAAGAAAAAAGCTATACAAGTGGTCGTAGGTATCTACCTGAATCGCCATATCAGCATGCTCAGAGTAAACGGTATTAGGACCCACCTTTAATTGACGGTCCGATATCCTCACCCAAGCCTCATCGAGCTTCTCATCGTTGAAGATAAGAGGGCATTTGGGGAAGTCGCTAGGATGAGGAGACTTCTTCAATAACGAAGAAATCTCTTCCCCTCGGGCGATCCCAGCAGCGGGCGAAGCCTGTTGGAGCTCTTCTGGAACCTCTACCTCCACAAGTAGAGTTGGATTAGCCAAAGGTTCTTGAGCGAAATGTTGCCACCGCCGGGACTAGCTCAATAATCGTTACCTCAGGAGTTTCCTCCTGAGGGACGCTCTGGTCGAAAACAACCAGAGAACCAGAGGATCTATACAAACAAGAAAAGAAGAAGTAGATTTTAAGGTATAAGAAGTACTAAAGGTATATATTTACATATGTTTCTTTCATGTTTTACATACCTGATCTTCTTTGTCTTAATTTTGAAACGCCCAGGAGCAAAGTCCAGAGTGCTTAGCGTCCGCTTGCTCTTTTCAACCGATTTCACCAGTTCTGAATCGGTAGGGCTGGTTAGATCCCTCACATCTTCCAACCGTAGGTCGAAGAAATCTCCTCGACTACTGTGGTCAAGATAATCTTCCCACCATTTGGTCGAGATAGTGGCTTCATCGACCTCTAGGGCGGTTGCTTCAACAACAACTGCCAGGTCGGTCATGACCTCTCCAAAATTTGGAACCATGACAACTTCTGTCGATGGATTTTTCTTTTTTCCTGCCTGATTAAAAACAAAGTTAATCTGGAGATGAATTTCTCATCTAAGATGCACATTTCTTTTCGATGCTTCTTTTTTACCTCCAAGGGACCACCATCCCGAGTGGTCTTTGGGGGAGAGCCGAGAATGCCGGACCCAAAAATATAACTCGACCCTCTCCGTATTCTCGTGACTAGTCCAAAATTATGCTAGTGCACACAGTGTCAACATACATGAATATCAATCCACACAAGACGAATAATAGCTTAAACGATTAATTTGAATAACAAATAAAGGTTTTGACCTTATGGTCAAGTTTACATTTATTAAGCCTCGCATGGCTAACAATAATGTAATAAGCAGCAAAACAAATAAACTTTAGCGGAAACCCATCGATTCACCACATGCAACCGACTGGGATCAAGACCTAATGATTAGCACCTTTGTAGAACTCTTCCTCAAAGTCAGGCGAAGACTCCTCCACTTCTGTTGATTGATTATAGCAAGTATGGGTAGACAACTGTACTTGCAAGTCATACCACATAATACAATTTATAGATGATGGCTTATTCCAAAGGAATGGCTTCTGTGTTTTTTTGTGTGCATAAAACAACATTTCTAACTGAATACAATTAATAGATTGAAAACATGTTTAAAATAAATAAGCAGTAATAATTTAACAGTTGTTTTCACAAAAAACACAAAACCTAATCAAATTATTTCACATAGCCATATGACTTAGATCACACAACTATCTCATCCCAAATATTTTATGAAAACCTAACCCTCTTGTGAAATCCCCCAGCATGTCATGACCGCGAACGAGGCTATTCGAATAAATTGTTTAACACTCTGCAGAGGTTGTATACTTTACACACAAGATATAACCAGTGTTGCAAGCACTAATCATAACAAAACCTTTCAAAAACTTTATCTCAAACATTAAATCTCCCGGTGTGCTTTACCGTCGTCTAACACATACATAGTATTTTGGTACGACACACATCGTTGGACAGAGAAGCGGCGAACCGTCTCGTGATGTGATCTACCTAGTAGTTCACACATCTACCCATCACTGAGCTCCTAACCTGCAACCTGAGTTATCAATATCGAGAATCCATAACTTACTAAGTTAGGCCCGTCCCATACCAGGCATGTGGTCGTATAGTAAGGTTCAGTTCAATGACGCACAAAGTTAAGTCCTTAATTAACCAAGGCAAGACTTCCAATTTCTAACTATGCCACAAAGATTATCATTCACATTCACAAAGTTCCACTATATCACTTAGTATCCACCACCTGCCTCAGTCCAAATCCTTTCTTATCCTGTTAGTTAAGTGCAACACATGCTATCACAAAGTAATAACACATAGCACACAATTTTACATAAAGTCCATAGTCACTTAGTCAAATTTATAATTGCAACTCAAATGATATGTGTGACTCATAGCATGACTAAGCAATACTATTCGTCTAACTAACCCACGTTGGTGCTATAATAATACCAACTAAATAATGAACAAACCTAGGGTGACAAAAAGATCATGACATTACAATAAGCAAGGTGGATATAAACAATTAAGATTAATAACTACACCCAAAAGCATTGAAATAAATATTTAAAGTAGAATACGATACCTTGAATCAAAGTAGTTTTGAAAACTGGGTTCAACATGATCAAAGATATAACTTGCCTTGAAATAAATTCTGATACTAGTCCTGGTCTTGGTGAACTCCTTCTTCAAAATTCCCTAAAGTATCAATATCTACTCGTAAATGAAATAAATAAACAAAATAAATAAAAACATCGAGATAAACTAGCTCCAAAATTAAATAAAACTCTTTTAAAAATAGAGCTCAAATTTAGAAGAATTTAGAAATTTGAAAGGGCTCAATCTGAGTTCGAATGAAGAAGATATGGCTTCTGAAAGTTCTAAATCTAAAGAAAATACTCAAAAGGGAATTCGAGTACTGTTCATCGCTTTCGACTACGTGTGCTCGGAAGGAGCTTCGACCACATTGTTGGAAGGTTTCGACTGCGTGGTCGTAGAAGGCTACGACTACCTGGTCGTAGACAGTTATGACCGCCTGGTCGTAGAAGGTCCTACAGGTTCACGGGTTCACGGAACAGTGATCTGGCTAGCGGACCCACATGGCATAGACATAGTGTATGGTGGATTAGGTTTACACCAGATTGGATCTGGGTTAGGGTTCAGACGTGACACATAAGCTCTGACGCGACCGACCGAGCAGTCACGTGGGTGGTACGGGTTGATGTGGTAGGTGAGGTGTCAGACACGTGGGCCTACCAGTTGGTGTGGCACGACACATGTGCTCATGAGTATATGTGGCCGATGAGGTGGCACGACACGTCGACAAGACGACGGTGAGGCTTGGGTTAGTCCGGCAATGGCGAAGGATGGCACTTCGCCGGTGGCGGATGCACGCACTAGGTAGAACATGTTATTGCACACATATTGGTACTGGTATTGGCACGGGAGGTTGTCGGGGTTGGCTGAAATTGGTAATGAAGCGACAGAGCAGGTGCGCTATTGTCGACGATGAACACCAGTGGCGTCTCTTGGTCGTGAAGGGGTGTTGGAGGTAGCTCTGATGATGGCAAAGACTACGACATTGTCAACGACGATGAGGCGGCAAGAATGATGACACAATTCGAAGAAAACGAGCTCCGGTTGAAAGCCCTAATTCTCCGATCACGGCAGGCGCTAGGGTCTATAGGTGCGGTGGCTTGGGGTTTCTGGATAGGGCAAGAAGGCGAACCTTGGGGTGCTTTTTATAGGTGCGCGTAATGGACTTGAAAATCCCCAAATCGAGTATGAGACGAACATGAGTCAAATCCCGAGTTTGAAGGGGACACAGGATATGATTCGGTTGGATTCGGTTGCGGAAGGAAGAGAGATAAGATTTGACATGGTTTCCCGTGTTCTTTTAGTTGGAGATTCAATCTTATCGTTACGAGCTCGAAGCTCTAACAATGGCGAACGTGGGTGAGATGCGGCGCGGGGAAGATGATGGGAAGGGACAACGACCACCTGACAGGTGGGGCCCACCTGGCAGAGTAATAAGGGAGCGGGATGGCAGGGCTGCACACGCGGAGAGAAGTTGGGCCACACAGCGATGTGCCAGGTAGGAATAGGGTTATGGTTTTGGCCCAAGACTATTTCTGAGATTATTAATAGATTTTCCTTTTTAGAAGATACCAAAAATGCAAATGGCAAATATTAAATATTAAATAAACTCAAAAAAATTCTTAAAAAATATATCCAAGCCCATAGTTTTGACCATTGTTAAGGCTGACATTAATCATATTAAACTATTTTGATATTGAAAATTGATGTTAAGCTGTATTAAAATTCAAATAAAATCTCGAGAGTGAATTTGCCAACTACTAACTATTTAAAAGATTTTTAAAACTTGAAAAATTGGGATGTTACAAAGAATCAGTTGGCTCACAACTTTAGGTGCTCTCATTGATCTTCAATTCGATCAGCTGCAAGTCAAAGGGGGTATTATAGCATTGATCATAAAATACATGAATGGTCAAGAAAATGTTGTTATTTTTTACCTCTATTATCTCTTCTGTAGAGACAATAGCCAACATCTGGGGATAGTTAGCTTTGGCTTCAGGCTCCTCGGCGCAGATCGTTTTGATCCACTCACTGACCTCATCAGGAGAAGGGGCTGTAAAAAAGAGAGATTTAAAGGTTATGAAATAATCAACTAAAACAAATAAAACTGGTCGGAAGTTTTTACGACTTACATTCTTTAGAATCCTTGGTCGCATCGTTCCGACAGATGTACCAGAGCATGGAATATGCTCGCAACTTCAGAGGGCTAATCCGGTGAAGGGAGAAATCTCTTACCATGTTCTAGGAAGTTAAACCCCTGACTTTAAAATGTTGGATCGCTTCGATCCATCCCCCCTTTTCCTCCTTCGCAGAGGATCGCCACCTTGGGTTCTCGACCGCCACCTTACCGACGAAGCAAAGGCTATCTTCTTTGGTGACTGTCATGTAGATCCAACTCTTCTTCCATGACAACCACAAAGATTTGGAGTACATACGAATGTACTCCTCAGGCAAAGAGCGCACTCTCCAGGGGACGCCTTTGACTTCCCCGACTTCACCATCTTGTAGAAGTACCTGAAGACCTTCAGGTTGGGCGAAATACCCAGGTACGCTTCACAGAGGTATATAAAGATGTTGAGGTTGGCGATGGAGTTGGAGGCTAAGTTCACCAGCTCTACTCCGTAGTATTCGAGAACGTTGGAGAGGAACGGATGGGCTGGCAGCCTAAATCCGCATTTGATATATGCGAGAAAAACAAGAATTTCTACCTCCTCGTTGCTTGGAGAATGTTCTTCGACCGCAGATTTCCAAGAGATCAAAGACCGGTCGGGGAGCATTTCGTTCTTTTCTAAACTCTTGAGTTTTCTCTCGCTCAAATCAGAAACAATCCAGTTGGTGATTGAATCCAACATTGTTGGATCTTTGGGCAAGAAGATGAAAGAAAGTTGAAGGAAAACTTTCATCAAAGAGACGAAGGAAAAAAGAAAATCTAAAGAGCGTAAAATCCCTAAGGTAATACGCTATGGGGATTTTATAGCCGTAATTCCTTAACACAATTAGGAGTTGCCCAAAGTCCAACAGATAGAACCTCTTCGGTTTCCCAAACAATTTCTTAACTTTAAAATGAATACGGACCACCTCGTTCACTTTGCCATTAAGATGAGGGTTTTTCCCGATAAGAATCTTCGTTAGAAGGTGTTCACATTATAAATTCATTTAAAGTTCGGTGGCTAGCTGACAAGGAATAAATTACTAAATATTACTTTATTTTAATTAAAGATTGCACGTCCTTCGTGGTCGTAACCCCTAAGGCTAACGACCCCGTGATCGTAAGGATTCCAGAGGTTACATTGTGGGTACCTTGGTCGGATTATGTCCCGTACCTTATACCCAACCAGGTGACTGCTCGTAGAATCAATAAACTGGCACTTGGATTTGATTCCAAATATATTTTTTACCGTGTGATGAATGGAACACATGCCATATTTGTTCCATACCACACGACGCTTCATGGTCCTAAGTCACTGACAATAACCACTATATGATTTTATCTCTCAATGACATCAACTATTGGTCAGTTAGTTTTTCACCAACTATCACCGCTCTCCGACTAGACGCAACACTTCTAAAGGGTGTCTCCTTCAGGGGTGACTGCACATCTTCATCAGTTATTTAGGCCAGATGATGGGCAGCGAGAGGACAATCTAATTGAAGACAAGGCGATCCAATCCGATTCGACATTGACAACAAACTTGGGCAATCAAAGACCCAACACCCTGAAGATAAGTAAGGCAATAGCAATACTCTCAGTGTAATTAGGGCTAGTCCACCGTCTAGTCGAAGACACCTCCTTTGTAATAGCTAGTTCATTACAATAAAGAACAACCTCATTCTTTAAAAAAAACTATTTAATATTTTTCTCTATTTATTTTCGTAAGATCGACGACACACAGTCAAAGTAATGGAGCCGGTGCTAATGCGAAAGTTCGTAATTGGCAATCCGCCTTGATCTACACCATTAGAGGCCTACTTAGCTTGAATTGCATGTTCACACTCGCTTGTGTTTCCATTTTCCTTCTCTTTTTGTACATTGCATTGTATATAGAGACCATAGAATGGGTTATGGCAGTTGCAATCTCAACAACAGTTTTGCCTGACAGCCATGGCATCCTGTAAGCAAAGGTTCTGCCGAGGCAAACAAGAGCAAAAGGGGCGCACCATTCGACCAAAATTACAGCAGCAAGGACAGGTGTAAACGTCATAAAGATACGATGGGTTATCAAAGCTAGGCCTGCAATGAGCTTAAACTGTGATGGTCACCAATCACCATCTTCCGAGTTTGCGAAAGTGTGTTTTTGATGAATGGTGTAGGTGGCGGAGTGGAGTGGAGTTACTGAAAGGATAACCTTTTATCGAGTTTTGACCAATAAACTGTTTTGTTGTTGTAACCAAGGATAAAAAAACCGGAACCGGCAGAAATCCCGGTTGAGGGTGGTAACAGTAACCGACTAGTTATCGGAAATCCTGGAGAAAACTCACAAACTGAAATTTGAACTCTGATTTCTGGAAGCTGGTAACCAGACTGATTATCGGGTGGTAACTGGAAAAACCAGTTTAAAAAACCAGGAAAACAGGAAAATAGAGAAAATAAGTAATTATCAATTAGAGTAATGCAAATATTAATTAGAAAATATTTAATGGAGTTGTACATAAAAAATCTTCCTTACTAGCTTCACTCTTTAGGGCAGTCCTATCTTCCAAGTGTTTTAAAGCATCTAAATTTTAAAAAACATAAGTTAATGGTAATGAATTACTAGCATACTAATAATAATAATAAAGTAGCAATCCATACCAATACATTATCGAGAAACGCGAAGGTTGTACAATGTAGTCATTGTTATCAAAGAGTACAAGTCCTTCAAATTGTGATAGGTGGGCTTTGCACTTCATCGGATGGTGGACTTTACATTTTTATCGCTTTTTATTCCACAATATCCTCCTCAATGGCATTTTTCTTCTTCTTACCAGGCACTAGTTTCCTTGTTTGTATAAGTGAGGCAAAGTCCACAACCAATTTTTTATTTGGTTGGCTACAATATTTCCTTTTCAAAGATGACTATTGCCAATATTTTTCTTTGTCCATTGCTTCAACAGTTCATCATCTAGTGCTTTATCCAGTTCCTTCTGATGGATTACATCAACTACAATTGTGGAAGGCATGGGGGCTTACATTCCTCGTCTAGTAGGGGCTCCGATTGTATCATAGAGCTATCAAGCCACTCATAGATTGTGTTCTTTCTGTCGTACATAGTGGCATTAATTAGATCGCTAAAAGGATTTACATCCATATCTTCTTTCCTAGTCTCATACTCTTACAATCGTAGTATTAGATTGTAGTGGACAGATATCATACATTTCATGAACTTATCTTTTCTATCCTAAAAACTTTTCAAGAAAATAAATATCGTTCCAAACCTTGTGGTGTTTGGACAAACTTTCTCTCTTCCAATTTGTTGTCGCATTTTATTATGGAGACGACTGTGGTTGTATAGGAATCGATAAATTCTCTTGGCCGCCTTGATAACTCCATCAACCTCCTCGAACTGGCCAATATCCTTCAACATGAGGTTGACAGTATGCGCAGCACATGGCTGCCAGACTAAAGAAGGATACTCTTCAATTACCAGTTGACATACTTTCTTGTAGTTCGCACCATTGTCAGTCACAATCTGCATAACATGTTTAACTCCAACTTCTTCCACAACTTTACGAATCTCACGATACAAAAAGTCAGCATTTTGTATGTCACCAGTTGCATACACTGACTTATGGAAAAATATTCCTCCATTGTAGTACAATATAAAGTTAATAATACTCATTTGTGTAGGTTCTGTCCATGAATCACACATGATGGAGACTCCATATATATCCCAGTCATCTTTGAACTATTGTACATACTCTTTAATATCTTGTATGTTAGCATCAAGATATGATCCATCGATTTTATGACCTCTTGGTGACGGAACACCGCGACCAAGTTCTTGTATCTCTATGATGTCAGTATGAAAATAAGGACACTCTGCCTTAACTCCAACAATATCATTACTATGGAACCACTTAGACCAAATTTTTTCAAGTTTTGACTTTGCTTCTCCATGGCGTATCAATGCTGGGTTGGATGGGTGCCCGACTACGCACAATATCATAATCAACTCTTATGGACTGTGACCTGCCAAACATCCTAGAAATGATATTGCTTCCTGTACCACTTCCCCTGCCACTTCCCCTTCCCCTACCACTTCCACTGCCACCACCATGTTCAAACACCACACCCTTGGCTTTTGCCCTTTGTTGGAGCTGGAGTACCTACAACGAATCTCAGCGAGCCCATTCCATCTGCATTTCCTCGTCATCATTGAAGACATCTTGAGATGATGGACCAGGAGTTATAAGGTCTTTTGCAGCTTGCTCCATTCATAGTCGTTCATCTTTATTAGATTTCTTTCTTGCCTTCGCTTCTTCAAGACTTTCCAACGTGAGCCTTCAGACTTCCGCCGGAACCTCACTGCAAGCAATAGCATCCCCGTGTTTCCCAGCAAGATGTTCTTTTATGCGGGTGACACCTTCACCTGATTTCGTAAGGTTACAATATCTGCACTTCCAACCAACACCTCCTAGTCTCTCTCCATACTCCCAAACATTGACTGTTTTAGGAGCCATCACCTACAATAATCCATACCACAATGTGTTCAGTATGGCTATCATGACCCTATGAGCTGAATCACAAATGAACCTCGATAATAGAGCTACTCATCTACCTAGGGAGTCTATCACTACTCTTGACTATATCTGAATATAGAAATGCCAACATGGACTAAAGACAATAATGGGCAATCAATAGGCTATTCTTAATATCAAACTACATTTAGTATGCACTCATATCAGCGTTGGTACATGATTCCTAATATAAAAATGAATCATGACAAGTGCTAATTGCTTACACATCAACAATTGACACAATAGATATCCTTCCTTCCTACTGCTACATCTGCTCATAGTTGGAAATATGGAGAGAAACTCATCAGCGTCTACTGCTGCAAACTTCTCCTTCCTTCCTTGCTTCCGACTGCTGCTTATTGGCCATCATTGCTTCTCTTCACGCCTCCTTCCTATTGTCGATCTGCTCTCGCTTGGCAAGTGGAGGTAAGGAAGGGAGGCAAGAGGGGGGAGAGCAAGAGGGAGGTAGGAGAGCAAGCTGGCTGCTTTAAGGGAGAGCAAGAGGGAGGTAGGAGAGCAAGCTGGTAGAAGGAGGAGAGCAAGAGAGAAGAGAGAGAGAGAGCAAGAGGGACAATCCATGTGCTGATATGCAAGCATCCAAGGACAGTCCATGTGCTGTCAAACAAAGCGCAACTGTGTAAGCATTCAAGGAGCAACTGTGCAAGGCTGCAAGCATCCAGTGCTATCAAAGCATTAAAAAAACAACAAAGTGAAAGATAACAAGTGAAAAAAATATATTTCAATACGTAATCTAGCACAAAAATACCTAAACTTACCTAGAAAGTGTATTATGCAGTCATAAATTCAAATTTAAAATTAAAATTTTTCAACCGATTACTGTTCACCCAATCTCCACTAGGAAAACCGGTTATCAGCGGTTACCGGCCAGTATCTACTGGGATTTGGAGCCCTGGTCATAACCCAATAGAGAGAGAGAGAGAGAGGTGGTCTTGTTTACAAATTGCAATGTCGTTTTTGTTGTACTTCATTGCCATTTGTTTAAAGTTAAGACTTCTGAAAGATAATTTATTTGCCATTCATTTATATCCTTGTGCCATGGGCAGTATATCCTTCAAGATGCAGTGGAGTATCTAATAGGTTCTTATTTTCTGTTCTTTTTCTTTTATGGTGAAACTAATGCGAGCTATCTAACTAGTAAGAATTTCTGGCTAATATTCATAAATCTTGTGAAATTTAGTGTTCTTAGACGGGAAGAACATTAAATGCATACCAAAATTTCATATGTAAACAAACAAACTTGTATTAAACATGAGTAAATTTTGCAAAACTATAGATTTATTGTCAAATCTGTCACAAAGCTACCGACCTAAGCATCAGTTTCTACATACTTTGGGATGAAAGTGTATCGCAAAACTACAGGTTTAAGAGTTGTCATGAGATGCTAACGGCTCTGGACAGACCCACATGTCATAAAGGAGCCTTGCACGTCAGTTTAGTTGCCAGGTTAGCCACCACTCTAGACGATAGTTTGCATTACACTGCCAGGTGGCCCCACCATCGTGTAAACTGTAGCATCAACTAAAATATCAAAATTTATAATTTTGTGACACATTTGCCCTTAAATATGCAGTTCTGCAAAAAAAATTGATTAAATTTGTAGTTTTATGATAGTTTTAACGGTAAATTTGTAGTCTTGTAAAGTTTACTTTTAAAAAATATTATCAGAGAGACGAGCCGTGGACAAAACAAAAAGAAGCATGAAAACTAAAGAAAACCAAGCAAAACAAAACCGCGCTTAAGAAGTCGATATAACCCTTCCAATCCAGGCAATGCCAAAAAGAGCACAAAAAAATTAGTAAAATCTGCCCTCCTTTCTCTAAAAAGCCCTTTCTTTCTTGATCGCCCTCACAAGATCGCATCCACCGCATAATACGGGACACACAGACGAGAGAGAGAGAGAGAGAGAGAGAGAGAGATCAAACCTTCTCTCCATCAGCATCGGAGCGAGTCAAATCCTTCTCTCCACACCCAGCCAGCTCCCCTCCCCACCTGACTCGCGCCCTCCACTTTACTCCGCTCGGCCCATGCGCCGCCGCCGGCGGTGACTGGACCCCATGGGCTGCGTCCACGGCCGCCCCTCCGCCGTCCCCACCCCCGACCGCCCGCCTCCCCAGCCGCACCCCGAACCGGCGCCGCCGCAAGAAGCCGCCACCGAGAAGGCCGATCAACCGGCCCCTGCTCCGGAGGCGGCAGCGGAGAAACCGGTTCGGCGGGAGAGGCGCTCCCGCTCGTCGCGCTCCGCCGCCGAGGCCTGCCTTGGCGGCAGCTTCGCCAACAGGGCGCGCGGGGAGCAGGTCGCCGCCGGCTGGCCCGCCTGGCTCTCCGCCGTTGCCGGTGAGGCCATCGATGGCTGGACCCCGCGCCGCGCCGACTCTTTCGAGAAGATCGACAAGGTACGCGTGCTCCCACTCCCGCTCCCCCCGCCGGGTCCTTGGCATTTAGCAACCGCCATTGGCGCGGAGAAACTGAAGAAAAGCTTACATCTTTTGGGGCAGATCGGGCAGGGCACGTACAGCAATGTGTACAAGGCGCGGGACACCGTGAGCGGCAAGATCGTGGCGCTCAAGAAAGTGCGCTTCGACAACCTCGAGCCCGAGAGCGTCCGCTTCATGGCGCGTGAGATCCTCATCCTCCGCCGCCTCGACCACCCCAACGTCGTCAAAATCGACGGCCTCGTCACCTCCCGCATGTCCTGCAGCCTCTACCTCGTCTTCGAGTACATGGAACACGACCTCGCGGGGCTTGCCGCCAGCCCGGACATCAAGTTCACCGAGCCTCAGGTCTCTGAAATCCCACCATTGCAGCCTGTGGTGCCGATTATCACAATGTGTGATGAAATGCGGGTCTAATCGAGGTGTCTGTGACATGCTCACATGCAGGTTAAGTGCTACATGAACCAGTTGTTGTCCGGGCTGGAGCACTGCCACGACCGGGGGGTGCTGCACCGCGACATCAAGGGGTCGAACCTGCTTTTGGATAACAATGGCATGCTGAAGCTTGCAGATTTTGGTCTGGCATCGTTCTTTGATCCAGTCCGTAAGCAGCCGATGACGAGCAGGGTGGTGACGCTATGGTACCGCCCACCGGAGTTGCTTTTGGGCGCAACGGATTATGGGGTTGGTGTGGACCTGTGGAGCGCAGGGTGTATTCTGGCCGAGTTGTTGGCTGGGAGGCCTATTATGCCAGGACGAACTGAGGTTAGCAATAACATGCTTAACTGTCGGACGTATCTATTTGGAACGAAGGATCAAAATACCAGTACCAGGTAAAATCCCGCCAGGCGGCTGGTATTGTTACTGGAAAACCCGATCGAAATTCGTCTGAAGAAATTTGAATTGGGGATGTAACCACTGGGATTTTGAATTTAAATTTAAATTTGAAAATTTTTGGCCGGTTTTTTGGATCCCGGTATTTCCAATAACCGGCGGTTACCTGCCAGTAACCGTCGGGATTTTGATCCATGTTTGGAACACCTTACAGCACACATTCGGTGGGATTTCAGTTAAACACAGCCTAGTTCATAGTTGGATGTCTTGGATTACTAAACTAGATTTACTGTAGTGCTATCAAGGCTGTCACGGCGAAGCCTAGTCGACGCCTTGTCGTCCAGTCGGCCGGAGGGCGACGCCGAGGCCCATCGTCCAGCGCCTGGAGAAGTTCCGCCGCCGCCGCCGCTCCTCTTGGTCGCCTTCCACTCCCCACTGCTGTCGTTGCCCCTGAGGCCAGTCTCCTCTGCGTTGCCTCTTCTTCCGCCCCTCTGCTTCCGCCGCCCCTCTTGCTCTACTTCCGCCGCCCTTCTTCTTTCGCCACAATCTTGCTCTGATTCCGCCGCCCCTCTTGCTCACTTCTGCGCGTCGTCTTCCTGCTTCTTCCTCCCCTGTGCTTCTTCTTCCCCCTCTGCTGCTCTTCTCTGCTTTGCTGCCGCCCTCTTGCTCTTCTTTGCTTTGCTGCTGCTGCCGCCTCTACTCTGCTTTGCTGCTGCTACCACCTCTGCTCCCTGCGCTACGCTGCCGCCTCTTCTTGCTCTGCTTCTCCCGGTGCGCTGCGTTGCGCCCCTCTGCAGCTCACTCCCTCTTCTCTTCTCTGCTTTGCTTCTTGCTGCGGGCGCCTAACTCTCACCGTCTAAGTCTCGCCATGGCGGGCGCCTAGACACCTAGGCGTCCTGGCGCCCCGGGTTCGCCGCGACTTGCCAGAGCGCCGTAACAACCTTAAGTGCTATTCTACAGATTGAGAAAGCTTTTCAATTTGCTGGTTTGGTTCCATCCATAATCCATCATAGTATTGTAAGAGAATCACAAAAGGAAAATTTTGTTTTCCTTCCCTGGGAATGCTTTCTTCAGAGAAGTTTTAGTGAAAATAGCTTCTATAATGCTCTCTGTCTTGTTTGTGCTATACAATTCTTATATAACCAAATCACGTAAGCATAGAAGTTGGTAAAATCAGTGACACCTCACGTGGAAACATTGGTCTGCCTTGGAGTCTAATTCTATCGCCACATGTTTTGCGTGTTTAAACATTCATTTCCTATGCTTTAATCTCGTTTTGCATTTGAGATCATTCTTCTGCAACTGGATCTAATATGACCTGTCACACTGTTTGTGCACTTAATGTTGTTCAGACTTCAGACCAACCAATCCAATGAACATCAACCGTATTTATCTATCCATGTTTCATTGATTCAATCATGTTTGCTCCTTTTAGGTGGAACAACTGCATAAAATTTTTAAGCTGTGCGGCTCCCCCACAGAAGAATATTGGAAAAGGTCGAGATTGCCTCATGCAACAATATTTAAGCCTCAGCAGCCATACAAAAGGCGAATAACAGAGACATTCAAAGATTTTCCACAATCAGCATTGCGGTTGATCGAAACATTACTCGCAATTGATCCAGCTGATCGTTTAACAGCAACCTCTGCATTAAAAAGTGATGTAAGCTGGCTATGATTTCTCACTATCCTGTCCCTCTTTAATGGAACTAAACAGCTTGAAATTATGTATTTGTTTTGAAGTCATTGCATTTTATGAACGTAGTATTTTTGACAAGATGATTGAAGTAGGAAAGTTATGTCTGTGGTAACAATAGCTTAGTGTTTCTTGTTGGCAACTGGGGTTCCAGAACATAGTTTTTCCTCTAGATTATGTTGCTTTTGGCTGGTTTGTCAGTGTAGATTTAGGTTTCAATACATGAACTAACAAACATCCTGTAGCCAAGATAAATTTGCTGATATTCTGTTGCATATCTAGAGACCGACAAAACCAGGTTTTCGTGGAACATGACAAGCACTCTTCATGGTTCTCATGCTCTCATTTGGACCACAATACCTTAAGGTGCCCAAAACACATTAAGCCTTCATTGAGTAATGCTTCCATGCTATCCCAAAAATTAAATTGCACAAATCTTAAAGCAGTATGTTAGTAGCAAAGTAGTGGTTGGCTGCAAATTAGTCCCTCAATTTGCTTTGAATATTGTGATTTTCACCTTTTGGGAGAGCATCGAGGCACTTTTTTTTATGCCAGATATGATCACGGCAGAAATCTAGGTTAGTGCAGCCACTATGGTATTCTATTTGTATCGCCGTATACGATCAAAGTCCAAATTTTGATCTTAATTGCATACATTTGGTTTTAATAGCATATTTCATTGGATAATGTGTTAACTAGATTTTGTCATATATGTTGATGTTATATAGGATTATTTACTAAAATATCTTTTATTACTATGTATGCAGTTCTTTGCAACTGAACCTTGTGCATGCGAACCATTGAGTCTCCCAAAATACCCTCCAAGCAAAGAAATGGATGCAAAACGAAGAGATGAAGAAACCACACAGTTTGTCACCTTGACACTAATCTCGCTAGCTGTAATATCTGTTTGTGATTTTCTTTGGTCCTTGGCTATCTCTTTCTGGATGTTCTGCATATGTACACATTTAGCATTTTCAATTTGCCATTCGAGACATTTTTGTATATTTAAAATTTATGAGTACATGATATTAGTATAGAATCCGATGCTTAACAAATGGCATATTTGAGATGAATATTTTAGTGCTTCGTTTTAATACCTGCAACAAGAGACACATAACTGCACAATTTGTCTATATTTTTGAAAAGACAAACATCTGTACAGCAGTTCTGTCTTCAGTGAGTAAATGGAACTGGTGACAGCACCACCCTCTTTTCTGGTACCGTTAAAAATCAATCCTAAAAGCTAAACTAGTAAAATTAACAAAAACTTAGCTGGTATTTGATATTAATATGTATGTCTTTTTTGTAAGCAACATGTTTGTTACGAGCAGAAGAAAAAGAGAAAAGATGGCACAAAAGGGTCATGTGGCAAAGTAGAATATGGGAGTTCGAAAAGTATTTCTTACCTCATAAAATAATTTTAGTGCACTGCAAGTACTGATTAAGGTCAAATTTTAAGTGTGTACTCATATTTGTGCTCAAAGCAGCGCTATTGGTTCTGCCAAGACTCTGGATTTCTGGGAACTTGTCTGCAAATATTCAAATTTCGAATACAACCTTTACCCATGTTCTCTGTTCATGCTCTCATGTGAGTTGAGTACTTGCTAAGGTGTTAGAATGCGACCTGAGTTATTCATGGTATGATCTACAGTTTAAGAGCTGGTGGTGGTAGAGCTAATTGTGATGGAGCTAAGAAGACAAGGACACGTGATCGACCTAGGGCAGTTCCAGCTCCAGAGGCAAATGCTGAACTTCAAGTAAATATTGATGTATGTTGAACTTGCTTCCTTACTAATTCCACTAGTTTATCTTATATTTATTTCTGTGAGGTGATTTTGCTTGGAGGTTAGTGATCTAAGTTTAAGCTTGAGTTGTTTACCGAGCTGAGGTGGTGGAACCTTGGTCTCAGCCCCGTCACATTAGCACTAAACCAGGCAATTTTATTTCCTCGTCCCAAGTATACTGATTTTAGTTTTCACGATCAATCTCCTTTTACTGGGAATGGCCTAAAAGGGAGCCCATGCTCTCTTAATGCAAACATTGCAGTGGCGCTAACTTGTGTGTATTTTGTTTTCCTACAGAAAAGAAGGTTAATAACTCATGCAAATGCGAAAAGCAAGAGTGAAAAGTTTCCTCCCCCACATCAGGATGGTGCGGTCGGTTTCCCTTTGGGTTCTTCAAATCTCATGGACCCGCCATATGAACCCCCAGATCCGTCTTCCTTCAGCACCGTGTTTGCTTATGAGAAAGGCTCTGTGCCTACTTGGTCTGGGCCATTGGTCGATCCTTCTGCAGTTGGGAACCAAAGGCGGAAACACAAGTTCGGCCGCTCATCAAAACAACCGGCCACTGCCCGCGCCCGGTAAGATCCTGAGGAGTGATATTTATTGATAAAATTGAGTCTTCAGTACGGAGAAATACTCTGCGGCGGTCCCTGCACAATGTTTGGCTAACGAGGCATGCGGCGATAAATCAATTTCTCTCTTGGTGAATTATTTTCATGTATCGATTTTTTTTTCGAACATCATCATTGTATAGGCTTTAGAGGGAGCTCGACTAGTTACTTGTGTACATTAGGTTCTCCTTTTCTATTCTTATAAGCAGGTGCATTTGATGTTAGATTCATTTGAGTGGAAGCTTAGATCCCTAGCATTTCAGGACACCCACTTCCATTGTAACACTTTTCTTCGTTGCAACCTATATAATCATTTCTTATCAATTCAATGGAAATCTTTAACTGGTGTTTTGACTGAAGAATTGCATGGAGTGCCTGTGAATTTCCCAGTTGTAATTTAGCTAGGAGGATTCAATTTGAAAGTTTATTTATTTAATTTTGAGGGGGTTTATTATTTATTTGATCTCGGAGATTTCGTCGACTTGTACATTCCCTTGAGTAAAAAGAAAGTGCCAATCTGCACTTACATGCTTATAAATCAAAATACGCCGAAGATGCAACCAATGCTTTCCAATCAAAGCATGCTCATTGTTCAAGTGTAAGAATGGTTAAACGCTTCATTGTGAAACAGTGAATCAATCTACGTCGACACGAAGGTGTAAAATCTGTAGGAAAAATAAATTCGTAACTCGGGATCCTGTGAGTATGTTGTAGTTTACTCTATTCACGTTTCGTTACAGATAAACTCGTGATTCAATCAGTCTGGTCGGAAATCCGTAGCATGCAGTAATATCAGAATAGTAACGGCCAAGTCAAGATTTGTCAGTCACATGCGTCCTACACTTCACAACAGCACAAACAGTGCAATGACGTTTGGATAGCTCAGAATATCATGTCTGCTTATACAGATGACATGAAATCATCGCTGCGTGGTTTCAACTACTAGGTTATGCCAAATAATCGGAACATCAAATATAAAAAAAGATTTTAAAAAGTGTACACAATCTAATAGACATTTTGTTATCAGTGACACACAGCATGGGCATCTGACTGGCTCAAGTAAAATGTAATCAAAATGGTTTGGGTGACATCTTGATATCTGACCAGGGTTTTAGAAACCTGGACGGGCTCAAAAAATGAAGGGAGTGGTTCTGGTTTTTTGGCAAAAACCAGCTTGAAATTGGCCTAAAACCTTGTATCTGACATTTTTATTTTCCATTCTCCCCATCGCAAAAAAAATGTCTCCTGGCTACCCTTTATCATTTTTTTTTCAAAATAATCTTTTAAAGAAAAAATACGGGTGTGGAGGGAGAAGAGTTATTTCCACACATAACGTATTTAAGAGCAGATGATTTGAACCCGAGAGTTGACTAGCCCACAACCTGTAGTGCTAACCAACTGACTCGAGGGACTCCTCTGTAATCTTTTAAAGAGATCTTCAGCATAAGCAAGGAAGTGTACAACAACTGTTTATATAAGTTAGCAGCGTTTCTTCTTTACTTGCTTGAAACCAGTTCTTTTTCTCTTTTTTTCCTTTAGAGAAACCAGTTGTTTCAGCACGCAGTCACACTACATGGGCTTCGTGTGAAGCCCATCCGATGACGGCTGGGACTATACCAATCCTATCGGGTAAAGGAAGGCAGAAAGGGGGCGTTCGGAGGATGTCCACGTCGATGGTTTCCCTTGGCTGTTGGATGTTCATCATTCTGTTTCTGCCGTGAAATTTCATCCAATGTTGCGTTCACACGTGTTGCATCCGACCCACCATTTTGCTCGCATGCCTTGCCTTCGACGCGCCACGTGCTGCCATAGCCTCGCTTCCAGTCGGTCCATCGCGCACCCCGTTTCGTTTTCCTCACCCGTATCGCCTGCTCTTTTCCCCACCGTCCCTCTTTCTTCGCCGCCCCCTGGCTCCTTCCTCTTCCCCAAGAACAACCCCCCTCCCCCCTTCCTCTGCCCCAGAAAGGGGGCGTCCGGAGGATGTCCACGTCGATGGTTTTCCCATGGCCCTCGGGTGTTCATCATTCTGTTTATGCTGTCGGATTTCATCCAGTGTTGCGTTCACACGTGTTGCATCCGACCCACCGTTCTGCTCGCATGCCTTGCCTTCGACGCGCCATGTGCTGCCGCTGCCTTACTTCCTATCGGTCCATCGCGCACCCCCCGTTTCGTTTTCCTCGCCCGTATCGCTGCTCTTTTCCCCCATCGCCTCCTTCTTCGCTGCCCCAGCTCCTTCCTCTTCCCCAAGAATGCCCCCTTCCCCCCCTTCCCGCCCAGCTTCCACTACCAGCTGTAGACGGTGGACTCGCCGCCTCGCGCAAACAAAAGGGGAGCCTATTGCCGCCGTCGCCGTTTCATCCTCCCGTCCCCCTCCGCCGCCCTCACTTCCCGTCCCCCTCCCCGACCCTCGCTTTCGCCACCAGCAGGCGATGGTGGACTCGCCTCCTCGCAAAGCCGCCCCCTCTTCCCTGCCACCGTTGCCTCAAACGCGGTGTGGTCACCTTCCGCCTCCACTCCTCCTTTTTCACCGCCGACCCCACCTCCTTCTTCTTCCTCACGAGCGCCCCCTCCTTCTTCATTCCTCATGAGCACCTTGTGAATATCATGGGTATATGCTCACGATCTTATGATGATATTACAATTGGCAATGGCGTTGAAGGTTTGTCGATTCACGCGTTTTCGGCAAGTTTCAGTTTTGTCAGGCCATAATCGGTCTGACCGCCATGGCGTGATCGATCGCCAGAGGGCGGTCCGACCGCCACCCTGGCGGTCGGATCGCCGGCGATGGTCCGACCGCCATAGGCGGCGGTCGGACCAGCCACTATAGAAAGCTGATTTTGGAGATGGGCCAAAAATAGAGGGTGTAGGATGGAGAGGGGATTCTATTGTACTTGGTCTCATAATTTTTGGAGTCTCCAGTCAAAAATTCTATTCGTTTGAAATTTTCAGAGAGCTTTCGGTTTTCAGGGGCTGAAAATCGGCTAAGTCCCAACTGGGCGGTCTAACCGGCCAGGACGGCGGTCAGACCGGCCCATAGGTGGCGGTCTAACTGGTTTTCACTTGTTTCGTCATCCTTTGTGGTGGCGATGTTTGGTTGTTAGATCAAAGTCATGAGTTTCAGTGCATATGTATTGCATGATGCATGTTTTGACTAACGTGGGTCAAGTTGTGAAGAACTTGTTCTCGGATTCGATTTGCTTGTCTATTGTTGTGCATGTTGCTTGGTGGTCAACAACGGTCAACGTCGAGGATGATCGGGACTAGGCTTGGAGAGCTGAGGTCCAGAACGATCGACGATGCCGGGTGAGGTCAATGAACTCAAGCGTGGTGCAGAATGGATAAGGGTGACCGAACGGACAGTTTTGTGTGGCTGGTTTGATCAAGCGGCACGAGGGTCGGTGCAAGTGCCATGGTGGTTTCGGTGGAAGCCGGATGGGAGAGACTTGCCGACATGATGAGAGCCGTTGATCAACCTACACGTGGCGGAGCATGGAACTACTTCGCGGAGATTTGACTCGGTCTTCGAAGAAGGATTGAGAAGTGGTATTTTGGTAATATCACTAAAATACCGCCTTATTTTCTTTTGGCTAAACCGCGGCGCAAGATGACGCAAGGAGAAGCGATTTAGGTCAAGAGAAGATGAAGACGACGCTTTAAAATGCATGCGTGAGTTAAACCCGTTTGTGTGTGGGCTTAACGAGTGCCCAATAGGAACTCTTCTGGAAGGTCTAAGCCTCCACTATAAATAGAGGAGGGAGGTGGCTGCACCCCCTTAATCATTTTGCTTATTTGGAAACCCTAGTTTTGTTTTTGAGATTAGGGAGTGGAGAGTTTAGGATTCTCGAAGAGGAGATTGATTGTGTGCTCATGTGTTGAGTTTTGTCCTCCATGTTGGAGTGGCTGTAGACCAGCAACAATCACAAATCAATCTATGCAAGTTCTCTTGAGATGAGTCTCTTTTCGTTCTTGCTCTCTATTTTGTGATTTCGGGCTTTTTTGATTCGTAAGTTTTCTGTTGATTTTTGCCCCCAATATTGCTTGCTGTGACATGTGGGATATCATCTAGGATCATCTTGATCATCTCTATCCCACGAGCAAGATTTTGGATCTAGTTTTCGCTTTGACTCTGTTTTGAACCATCCTCCTCTCAAACGGAAAAAGGTCATAACTTTTCCAAGGATCTGCACGATGTTTGATTGGAATAGGTTTCTGACATCCTAGAGAAGGTGTGTCCCAAGTTTCATCGAGTTTGGAGTTGTAGATCAAAAGTTAGACATATTTACAACTTCGTTTTTCGGGCTGATTTCACTCTTCATCAGGCTGGAGGTCAGACCGCCATTAACATAGAGGTCAGACCGCCATTGACATAGAGGTCAGACCGTCCAACACTTAGAATTTTAGCTTGTGTTGATTTTGGTTGATTTGCTTCGGGGTTTAGATTGGATTCAATACTAGTCTTCCGCTGTACTGGTATATTGATCTTCATAGTTTCCGTAGCTATTGGAGCGAAATTTGTGTTGAATCCGATCTTGGTTGCAAAAGTTAGCGTGCTCCTATTCACCCCCATCTAGTCGCCGTTTTGGTCCAACAAGTGGTATCAGAGCCTGGTTAGTTCAATCTTGATCTTAACCGGTCACTGAACTTGGCGATGGATAAGTACTCCACCAAGCCGCATATCTTCAATGGGCACGACTATGCCTATTGGAAGAATTACATGCGAGTCTTTCTTGAGAGCGAAGGACAAGCTATATGGGAGGTTGTTCGAGCCCCGCTCGTCTTTCCCGAAGTTGCTAGCCGGCTTCAGCAACCCTCTTGGCTAACAATAATAAGGCAAATAATCTCTTATATGGTGGGCTTGGTAGACAGGAGTATGATCGAATTTGCAATCTTCAGACTGTGCACGAGATTTGGAACACTCTCGAATCCTACCATGAGGGTTCGTCCCAAATCAAGAAAGTACGCCAGACGGTCTATAAGCGTGAATATAACAAATTTGAGATGCGTCCTGGTGAGAGCATCGATGACATTTTCAGTCGCTTTAATAAAGTAATTAATCAGATGAAAGCTATTGGTATTGAATATTCTCAATCTGAAAATGCCACCCACCTCTTGGCTGCAATCAACACCAAGGAGTGGGAGATAAAGGCTACCGCCATTGAGGAGAACGTCAACCTCTCTTATCTGACTTTGGAGCTGCTCTATAGCAAGCTCAAGACTCATGAGATCAAGAGGATTGATCATCCCAAGAAGGAAAATATGGCTTTGGTAGCAGACCCGCTCAAGAGAGCTTCTGATAGGTCTTCTGAGTCTTCTTCTGGATTTTTGCTTGCTGGTTTATCTGCAATCCATGAAGAGGAGTTTGAGAGTCTCCTTGAGGTTGAGTTGGACCTCATAGTCCAAAAGGCAACACGGGTCTATAACAATATGAGAAACAAAAAGAGAGGAGGTCCCGTGACTTGCTATGAGTGTGGTGAGCTTAATCATATCTGGGCAAATTACCCCAAGCTGAAAGGAAAGAGCAACCATAAGGAGGGAAAGCCAGCTTGGAGGAAGCCTCAATGGAACAAATCAAAGTATGATGCTGCCAAACTGACGAAGGCCGCTCACCGGGTTCTTGTCGCTTTTGGGGATCAATCATTAAGCGATATGGACTCGGGAGCGAGGAGGACAAGGAGGAGGAGATTCCTCAAAACAAGAAGAAAGGGAAGGCCAAAGACTTCACCGGCTTGTGCTTCATGGCCGACTCCGCCAACGTCGACGACAATGAGGTACCTCCCTCCTATGATGTCCTTTCTGGTAGATGTGAAACTATCTTTAAGCAACCCATGAGTCAGGATAAGGCTTTAGAGTTTATCATGGTAGGAACAAGGACTTAGAGTCACAAGTAGATAATTTGACTTTACAACTTACAAATGCTAAGACTCTTGAATCTGATGAATGTTCATCCTGCCATGCTCTACACTCAGAATTTGTTAAAGTACAATCTGATCATGATATTGCTTTGCAACAACTTGAAAATGCTAGGACTTAGTTAGTTGAGGTTAAATCTGCTCCATGTGAAAAATGCTTAGACTCTAGCAAGTTGGTTGCCTCTAGTGCGGTTGAATCTCGTTTTTGCACTTTCTGCTTAGAACGCGAATATGAAGTCCAAAATATCTTAGAAGCAGTTAAAGCTAAATATGACAAGCTTAAGGACAGTATTGAGTCTGCTACATGTTCTTCATGTCTAGCTCTTAAGCTTGAGGTTGCCCTTTATAAGAAGTGGTCTATGGCTAAAACTTGTGATTCATGTGTTAACTTGGGAAAATAAAATGCTTACCTTCAGGACACATTAGAAAAATTTTCTAAAGGTAAGAAATAGTTAAACATGATTCTTGACAAGTCAAAAACCCCTTATAAGAAGCAATGGTTAGGATACAACTTTGCCCAAGACAAATCTAATGGCATTCAAATCTTGAAAAATAGCTTAGTTGAATTCGATACCCAACCTACAAAGATTACCTTCAAATTTGCAAGTTTTGTCCAACCATCTATTCAGTCGAAAGGTGCTTCTCCCAGTGGTACCAAGTACCATTGCACCTGTTACAAGAAGGATGGGCATTTGGTTGAGTTCTGTTGGCGTAGGTTGAAAAATGATAAGAAAATTTTTGCCAGAATTTTATCCAATCAATCTAGAGCTTTTATGAGACATGATAACATAGAAAAGAAGAAACCTGGTATAACATTTGTGTCACATGCTTATCATCATGCTCTTAGACAGGATAACTCTCATGTTAGTTTAACCATTGCTCATAACGGAACTTCAAACAGAATCAAGGATAAAACTTCAGCTTTGCATACTACTCACAGACGTGTGTCTCAGTACTGGGTTCCCAAGTCTTGTTTAATTAACCCCAGTATTGAGTCACATCGTTCTTCTGTGCCTTGATTTTTAGGATTACCGCGGAAAGAGAAAGGACACGTGGTTCGTCGACTCCGGCTGTTCACACCACATGACCGGAGACTCAAGATGGTTCACCTCCTTCAGCGCGGTCGACGGGTGATGACTTCATCACCTTTGGAGATGATAGACAAGGGCAGATTGAAGGAACGAGATCGATCAGGGTGAACGACAAGTTCATCCTCAAGGACGTCGCCCTTGTGGACAAGCTAAGGTTTAATTTGCTTTCTGTCCCTCAACTTCTTGATGATGGCTATGAGACTAGATTTAAGAAAAATACTTGTAGGGTGCTTGATTCAATTGGTGAGCTTATTTTTGGGATTACTAGAGTTGCTAGGATCTTTGGAGCTAATTTTTCTGAATCTCTTGCTGGTTCTCTCAAATGCTTGATTTCATCTTCTTCTTCTGAGTTCTGGATTTGGCACCGTCGTTTGGGGCATATTGGTTTTGATCATCAGACGCGAGTTAGCAACCTTCAGTTCATGAGAGGTTTGCCCAAACTCAAAGCCGTCAAGGATGCTGTATGTGCGCCCTGTAGGCATGGCAAGCAAGTTGCCGCCTCACACCCTTCAGTGACTATGGTCATGACTGACGGACCGGGACAGTTGCTTCACATGGATACTGTTGGTCTGCTAGGGTTCGATCAGTTGGTGAAAAATTGTACATTCTTGTCATAGTCGATGATTTTTCTAGATACACTTGGGTGTTCTTTCTTTCTTCGAAGGATGAAGCTTTTGATCATTATCATGATCTTGTTCTTCGTTTGGCTTCTGAACTTCCGGGTGCCTTGAGAGCGATCCGCAGTGACAATGATGCGGAGTTCAAGAATGCCTCTTTTGCTTCCTTTTGTGCTGAGCGTGGAATTGAGCATCAGTTCTCTTCTCCACACGTCCCTTAACAAAATGACGTTTTGGAAAGGAAGAACATGACACTAGTCGAGATGGCTAGTACGATGCTAGATGAGTATAGTACACCGAGGAGGTTTTGGGCCGAAGCTATTTCTACTGCTTGTCATATTGCAAATAGTGAATTTTTTAGACTATCTTTGGGCAATACTCCTTATGAGCTTCGGTTTTGTAGAAAACCCTGTCTCGTATTTTCGAGTCTTTGGATCCAAGTGTTTATTCTCAAGACAGAAACCTAGATAAATTTGAGTCAAGAACTTTTGATGGTTTATTTCTGGGTTATCCTGCGCATTTGAGGGGTTTTCGGGTTTTTAATATTAAAACTAACCTTGTTCAGGAGACATGCAATATCACTTTTGATGAGACTAGCTCTGGAGCTAGATAAGATATTTCAGGAGATACACAGGTGACAGAGAGCATATTTATAGAGGAAGAAGATGATGGACTCGATGATGTTCTTCCACCTGCTGCTGTTGATGCTCCTATTCCATCACAAGAATCTACTGTGACTACTCCACCTTCAGTTGAAGCTCCTGCTGCATCTTCATCATCAGCAGTACCTGCGGAGGTCGAAGAGATGCTTTCCTCTCCGGGTGCGCCACTTCAAATTCAAAGGCAGCACCCTCCGGATCAGATGATAGGTAATCTCCATGAGCGAGTCACTCGCTCCCGGTATCATGATCCAAATCTCTACTCTCATTCTGCTTTTGTTGCTTCTTTTGAACCCCGCGATATATCACATGTTTTATCTGATTCTAGCTGGGTCAATGCCATGCATGAGGAGTTAGAGAATTTTGAGAGGAACATGGTTTGGAATCTAGTAGAACCTTCTAGTGGCCATAATGTTATAGGAACCCGCTGGGTTTTCAAAAACAAACACAATGAGGATGGTTCTGTGATTAGAAACAAGGCTAGGTTGGTAGCTCATGGTTTTAGCCAAGTTGAGGGGTTAGATTTTGATGAGACTTTTGCTCTTGTTGTTAGACTAGAAGCCATTCGCATTGTGCTTACATTTTCTACATCTAAGTGCTTTAGATTGTATCAGATGGATGTTAAGAGTACCTTTTTGAATGGTTACATAGAGGAGAAAGTGTATGTTAGACAACCCCCCAGGCTTTGAGAATCCCAAGAACCCACATCATGTGTTCAAGCTATCCAAAACCTTGTATGGTCTTAAGCAAGCCCCTAGAGCCTGGTATGATAGACTTAAGACCTTCTTTCTTAAAAATGATTTTGAGATGGGTAAGGTAGACAAGACCTTGTTCATTCTTAGGCATGGCAATGACTTCCTGCTTGCTCAGATTTACGTTGATGATATTATCTTTGGTGGCTTTTCTCATGCCCTTGTTTCCTGCTTTTCTGAGACTATGTTCAGGGAATTTGAGATGAGTATGATGGGAGAGCTCAATTACTTTTTGGGGCTTCGAATCAAGAAATGCAAGGAAGGGATCTTCATCCATCAAACGAAGTACACTAAGGACCTGCTCAAACGCTTCGGCATGGGTAACTGCAAGCCGATCACCACTCCCATGGCGACTTAGATCGATACCTTTGGATCGGATGAGGAAGGAGACCGGACATCCACTTCACTGGCCCGCCTCACGCGAGGTTTCAGATCAAGCTTCCCATCGCCAAGTCGTAAGCGCATATTCGGTATTTACACTCTATCCGCAAGATGACATGATCGGCATCTCGCTCTATTCTCGAACTAGTCCCGGATCGAGAGCTACTGATGGCCTCAAGATTTAACTAGACATCCACTTCACCTTATGGTCAATGTTTACTTGATACGCAGGCTAAAGAAACAAATAAACTCTTGCGCGAGGTTTGGAAGCAATCAACATGCCCGAGAGCTTCCCATCGCCAAGTCTTGATTCTCGAAGCGCATATTCGTGTATTTACACTCTATCCTCAAGAGTCGTAGGGAAATGTATGCAAATGACATTTGGTGAAAAGAATAATAAATACTTAAACAATTTCTTTGAAACAACCAGTGAACTAACCATTCACTTCTCAACCAAACCAATGACAAGTGAACTCCCCATTCACCCATCGACACAAACCACCAAGTGAATTACCCATTCACCGAACAAACATTATATTCATCAAGTGAACTTCCCATTCACACTCCGACTCATTTTTAGAAGAAACTCTATCTCCCGTGTGAAATCCCCGAGCACGTCCATAATCATGACACGGCTATTCGAATAGTTTTACACACTCTGCAGAGGTTGTACAGCTTGACCCACAAGACACGACTTCTCTAGTTGGTTTGGCATCCGTCGATACCACTGCTCACTACCTTGGGTAAGCAGGCTAGAGTACGTGACAAAGCCTTTACAAAGCTCTTTCTTAACCCAGTTCTGCCCGCTAAGGTTTCAACACTGAATGTCTCCATCCGACTAGACAGGGCCCCCTCTTATGCCGTCAGAGTGAGCACGCACTCGTGAACTCACTCTTCCAAGACAGAACCAAAATTAAGACATTGCTAATTAATCACCAGTCCCGCCATACAGACATGTGGTTGTACGGTTAAGGCTCGCCTAATGGCGCACAAGATTAAGTCCTTGACAAGTTACTCAGGCGATCTTTCCACAAACCCACAACGTGCTAAATCCACACCCTCAATCCACCATCCACTCGCCTGAGCGAAAATAGTTTTGTTTACAAGAAACCAATGACATCCCCTGTCATGGTACACAAGTTTTAACAACAGTGGCTAACCACCACAATTCCATATATCATTAAGTCAAGATTAAATCATTAAAAACACATGTGATGATGAACCCATCGAGACTAGGCTTGACTAAGCACTAATACGATACCCATGTTGGTGATACAAATATGTCCAACTAAAATTATCCAAGCTAGGGTGACAAAGGATTCATGGCATTCAAATGTTAAATGGAGGCATAATGACAACAGGTAATAACTAAACCCAAAACAATTGATATAAAGATAGCATGCAATTGTATAAAACAATATACTTTTGAAATCATAGGATCAATATGATCAAAGAACTACGGCTTGCCTTGGAATAAATCTTGGGATTGATCTTGATCTTGGTGTACTTCTCCTTGTTCAAAACTTCCCGAAGTAGCAACGTCTACTCGCAAAATAAGCAAATAGAATAAATAAATATCAAACAGAGATAAAATCAACTCCAAAAATTAAATAAAAATCATAAATAAATAGAGCTCGAATTTAGATGAATTTACAAATTTGAATGGGCTCAATCGGAGTTCTGATGCAAAAGATATGGGCTTTGAAGATTGAAAATAAATCAAAACCCTAATTTGGATTTTAATTTAATTTCTGAATTATTTTTCAACCAAAAGATGAATATGACGTCGATGACGTCGCAGGGAATTTCGCCGATATTAAAATCAATCGACAAGTGGGTCCCACATGGAGGTGATCGGGTGTATGCGGATCGAGTCCAGGAGGTTTGGCTCGGAGAGAATCGGTTCGCCACATGGTCGCGACGACACGTGCGCCACATCGCGAAAAAGGACGACGTGGTTTAGGAGGTGGTCTGCCGAGGTGGCTTGCCACGTTGGCACAGAGAGCAACGCAGAGCAGGCAATGGCCGGCGGCTGGACGGCGGCGGCGACGGCGAACGGCGGCGAGGTGGCGGCGGGGCAGTGGCAAAACGGAACCCTGGGGAGACGGTGGAGCCCTAGGAGGTGGTGGCTGAGCTCAGGCTGTGGGGACTCACCGGCAACGACAGCAATGGCGGCGGCGACTGATTGTCGGACACACCGACAACGGCAATCCCGAGGTCCTCGGGCAAGGATGACGGAGCGGCGCCAGAACTCTCACTATTGCGACCCGTGTTGGTAGAATCACGGGCGGAGGCGGTCCGACGGCGGCGGATTTGGGCAGCGAAGATGCTTCGGTGGTCCTCGGGTCTTTGGCGATTGCGGCGTCGAGAAGACGGAACCGGGGCGAAGGGTCTAGGGTTTCGGAGGAGACGGATGGGGCGAAGAAATTGACTCGGGTGGCTAGGCTTAAATAGCATCGGGGAAGGGAGAGATCGACTCGATCGGGCGGCGGCAAGAAGGCGGCCGGACTCCGAGTCGGGACTAAGACGAAGACGACGTGGCGACGCAAAGGGGCCATCGGGCAATGGAAGAGAGGCATGGTCGCAGCTTGAAAAGGCCGGGAGATGGGTCGGCGCGGAGAAAAGGCCAAGAAGTTAGCCAAACTCGAATAGTAATGGGCTTTACTCATATCGTCTTCGAGGAAATTTAATATATTTTTCTTTTTATAAAATACTGAAAATCCAAATGGTAATTAGAAAATAGCAAATGCACTCAGAAAAATTCTAGAAAATTCTAGAAAATATATCTAAGCCTATAGAATCCAAATAAAATAATTTTGATAGTAGTTGATGTTGGAATTAATCATGTTAAATTGTTTTGATCTCTGAAATTTCTAATTAAGCTTTAACTTTAGTAGAAAAATTCAAATGGTTATTTTTCTTTTAACACTTTAAAACATGCCAAATTTTTGGGATGTTACAGGTATTCATGTTCTTCTTCTTTGTCCATTCGGGGGATTTCTGATTCTGATTTTGCGGGCTGTCGGCTAGATAGGAAGAGTACCTCAGGCAATTGTCACTTTCTAGGCACTACTCTTGTCTCTTGGTCTTCTAGGAAGCAGTCCTCTGTTGCACAATCCACTACTGAAGCTGAATATGTAGCTGCTGCTAGTTGTTGTAATCAGATTTTGTGGATGGTATCCACTCTTAAGGACTTTGGTTAAATTTTGCAAGTGTTCCTCTTTTCTGTGATAACACTTATGCTATTAACATTGCTAAAAACCCTATGCAACACTCTAGGACCAAGCACATAGACATTCGCTATCACTTCCTTAGAGACCATGTCGAAAAGGGTGATATTGTACTGCACTTTGTGGAGTTCGAGGCTCAATTGGCTGATATCCTCACCAATCCTTTAGACCCAACAAGATTTGCCACCTTGGGGAGCGAGTTAGGGGTAATTTATCCCTATGTGTTGGTTTGAGGGGGAGTTCGATCTTTTCTGATCTTTCCTTGTTCATTTGATTTTTTTTCTTGATTTTCTTTTGAACTTGTTGATCTTTTTGATCTTTTTAGGCTTCTTACGTTTTTTGAGTTTTTCTTGCATCTCATTATATCATATTGCATTCATATGAAAATTCCAAAAAGATGCATTGTAATATAAGCTTTTCTGCCTATCTTTTAAAATTGATGAAGCTTTGCTTATTTCCCTTTTGAGTTTTAGTATTTCAATTCTTGCTCAATGCCATGTCTAGTTCTTTGACTTGTTAGAATTATCATGCTTTCACATATGCAGCTAAGCCTTTGCTGTATGAGCTAGAACTCTAAAACAACTCGAACTAAAACTGTAATTTGTAGATGTTTTAGCTAGTTGCGTAATTAGTGCTCCTTTTGTGACATTGGCCCTGCCAAAATTGCTTTGTTATCTCTTGAATCTAAAATTGATAATTACTTGAGCTTCTTGTGTTCTTGATAATCTAAAACTGTTCTTGTTAAACATGAAAAATCAAATTTCAAGTTTGTCTTATGCTTAATTGTGCCAAATTACTCTTACGAGACTGCATATCAAAGACATGAACTTGAAGATAGTTTGATAATCCATACGATCTCATAGGGACTGCGTGTCACAACTGACATGAACCTCAAGATTGGTCGTCCTGGTAGAAGCTTAGGAAGAGTTTGTGGATGGTTCCTAGTCCAGGATCTTCTTCACTAAGATATACCTTTAATCAACTTCTGGTCAAAGCTTAGGATGAGTTTGTGGATGGCTCCTAGTCCAGGATCTTGTCACTAAGTTAGACCATTAGTCAACTTCCATATTCATTGCAAATGAAAAACTGTTGAAAAATGTGCATTTGAGAAATTTGAGCAAAATGATTCAATTCAAGACCTGTTTGTCTCTTAATGTGGTTATTATTAGCTTTTTGATCTCACATTTGCATTTTGACATGGTCAGTATCATTTTAGGATCTCTGTTGATGAACTTGCTAAATTTGAAGCTTTGCTAAATTTGATCAAATTCATTGCTTTATATTGAGCCTTCGAGCTTAGCTTTGATATATGTGTCTTATCATGATCTTGCTAGCGCTGTAAGGCTTGATATGTATTGTGTGGTTATAGAAATGCTAACTTGTTCTTTTGGGTAATCTCCAAAGCTTCTTGTAATTAAAAATATGCAAAATTCAAAAAAATAAAGCCACTCCATTGCATTTCTTGCATGCTCTTTCTTATGCTTATTTCTCAATTCTGCATTTATTATCTCTGGATGAGAGGAAGGCGTGATTCCTTGATGACTCCATTGTCAAAGGGGGAGAAGATGTAGCAAAAATGTTGAAAGGGGGGCTATTGATTTTGCAGAAAATAAAATTTTCTAGAAAAATGATGATCAAAGTGAGGGGGAGCTTTTAATTTGCATTCTCATGATCTTATTGCCATTTCTGAACTTGAATTGCAATTCTTGGAGCCTCACAATGATCAAAGGTCAATTTGAACAATTGTTCTTTCATATGGACCTTAAGTAAGATTTTTGACTATTCTTTGAAAATTGAAACTTTCTTGTTTTCTTTTGACTTATCTCGCTTGCCTATACTAATATGAAGCCAACCTGGTCATTTCCATTGCTTTCTCTTGCTTTTGGACCAAGTTGTGCCTTTGTGCGAAAACGTCAAGTACTTTACTTTTCAAACCTTAAAACTTACATTTTTAGAAAATTTCCAATGTGTGCATCAAGGGGGAGATTGTGAATATCATGGGGGTATGCTCATAATCTTAGGATGATGTTACAATTGACAATGGCGTTGAAGGTTTGTCGATTCATGCGTTTTCGGCAAGTTTCAGTTCTGTTAGGCCATAATCAATCTGACCGGCCAGTATGCGTGATCGCCGCCGCCGAGAGGAATCCGACCGCCACCCCCGCAATCGGACCGGCTAATATAGAAAGTTGATTTTGGTGGGATAAAAATAGAGGGTGTAGGCAAAAGAGGGGATTCTATTGCACTTAGTCTCATAATTTTTGGAGTTTCTAGTTAAAAGTTCTATTCGTTTGAAATTTCCAGAGAGTTTTCGGTTTTCAGGGGCTGAAAATCGGCTAATTCCCAGCTGGGCGGTCTAACCAGCCAGGGTGGCGGTCAGAGGGCGGTCAGACTAGCCCATAGGTGGCGGTCTGACCGGTTTTCACTTGTTTCGTCGTCCTTCGTGGCGGCGATGTTTGGTTGTTAGATCAAAGTCATGAGTTTCAGTGCATATGTGTTGCATGATGCATATTTTAACTAACGTGGGTCAAGTTGTAAAGAACTTGTTCCTGGATTCGATTTGCATGTCTATTGTTGTGCAGGTCAAGCTATTGGAGTGAAATTTGTGTTGAATCTGATCTTGGTCGAAAAAGTGAGCGTGCTCCTATTCACCCCCCCTCTAGTCGCCATTTCGATCCAACACACCTCCTTTTTCTTTCCCACGACCTCACCCTTCTTCCTTCCTCGACGAGCAGAAGGTGCGGCAGCTCTGAACTCAGCTTTGGGTCACCCCCAATCCGACTTCTTGCGCTCGGATCTGGAACTGTGGTGATTTCCCTGCTCATCTCTCGCCGGGTATCAGAACACACTGATTTGTGGGTTGGCACCAAAACCCACGACCTAACCACCCCCGTCATCGTAGTCTCCAGCCTCTAGTCTTATGGAATGATCATTTACTTGATAGTCTTATGGTTTTAGAATTTTAGTTGTAGTCATTTTTTTTTGTCGGGAGTGATCCAAAAATCTATATTAGCTTATTATCCCCAAGCCTTGATTACAGACATGGGTGCAAATTCAGAGCCTTTCCTGCTTTCTCCTACACAAGTATCTATATCTATATCTCTATCTCTGTAATAATAAAAACTAATTTCATATTTGTATTTTGTGTTTTGAATTTAACAGGATTCATTTGAGCTCAGCAAATGAGAGCGAGCCCTCGGGAAATGTCGATATTGAGCTAGGGTTGCAGGGTGATACGACAAGTTCTGCGCAACCTCGTTTTGAAGCCTTCTCTGAACAAGTGCCCCTTTTACTTTTTTTGTAGATTTTAGGTCTCTTTCTGTAAGAAGATAGCCAATCAGAATTACTTGAAGTATCCCTGTGGATATCGTGAGGATATGTGCACGATCTCAGGATGATGAGTCAATTGGCAATGGCTTTGTTGGTTTGCAAAATCTCGTGTTTTCGGGGTTTGCTTCAGTCTGTCAGACCACAAAGTGATCGACCGGCAATATTGGGCGGTCGATCATGTGGAGAGGTCCGACCGGCGCTGGTGGCCGGTCCGACCGGTATTGCCTAAAGGTGGCTTTTGGAGCTGATCCAAAAATAAGATGTGTAGGCAGGTGAGGGGAGTCTCCTGGATGTGGTCACATCATTTTTGGAGCTCCCAGTCAAAAGTTCTATTGAGTTGAAAATTCCAGAAGGTTTCAGATTTTCACCATGGAATTTTGGCTAAGTCTTTTCGGGCGGTCCGACCGCCGTTGTGGGATCGGTCCGACCGGCCTGAAATCGGTCAGACCGTTGATGTGGGGCGGTCAGACCGCCGATGACTTGGAGGGTAGCCAAGTTGGCATTGAGTTGATTTGAATGTGTTTATTGTATGGAGTTCAATGCTTTATTGTTGCATATTGCATTGCGGAACTAACGTGGGTCAAGTTGTGAAGAACTTGTTCCCGAAACGATTTGTTTGTCTATTGCTGTGCAGGTGGCTTGCAGGTCAACGACGTCAACGGTAAGGTGGATCGGGACTACGCTTGGAGAGCTGAGGTCCAGAACGATCATGGATGCCCGGTGAGGTCGTGTGACTCAAGCATGGTGCAAAATGGGCAAGATGGATCGAACGGGTAGTTCGGTGCAGCTGGTTGGATCAGGCGGTGCGGAAGTCGGTGCAAGTCTCTAGGAGTTTCCGATGGGATTCGGACGGGAGAGACTTGGCGACGTGATGAGAGCCGCTGATCAACCTACACGTGGTGAAGCAGGAGATTGCTTCAATAGTTGTGTGTGTGGGTCCCATGTGTGAGTGGGTCCCAAAAGTGAAACCCTAGGCTTCTCCTATAAATAGAAAGGGGGAGATGTAAAACCCCTTGAAGCATTTGGAGCCCTCTTCCTTTTTTCTAGGGTTAGGAGAGGAGAGCTAGGGTTTGGAGAGATTGTGAGTGTGCTCTTGTGTGAGCTCTTGTCCTCCTTGTTGGAGTGGCTTTGTAAGCATCTTGTGAGATCAATCAATCTTGTGATGCTTGCTTGAGAGATCAATTGTCTCCCTTTGTGTTCTTCTCTCTTTTGGATGAATTTGGTGCTTCCTTGATTCAAGTGTTTAAGCTTGGTCTCTTGACTCATTTTGTCTTACTTTGATGTGTGGGAATACTCCTAGAATCATCTAGATCATCAACCCCCACAAGCAAGTCTTGAATCAAAGATTTTTCGTATTTCTAGGGTTTGTGCACTTCTTTGGTAAAACCTTGAGAGGTCGTTTCTACGAAGTGGATCTGAAGGATTGTCACTAGAAATAGGTCTCTAATATCCTTCGGGAGGTGTGCTCCAAATTTGGTCAAGTTTCATTGGTTGAATCAAAAGTTGGACCAAATTTCGTTTTGGATTTGGGCATTGTTTTTCAATACTGGACAAAATCGGTCTGACCGATTTCTATACGGCGGTCCGACCGCCAGCATTCAGACCGCCAGTTGAAGGCCGGTCGAACCGATTTCAAACCGATCAGACCGCCCTTGGTAGCCGGTCAGACCGCATGTGCCCAGATCAGCCCTTTGAGTTTAAGTCTCCACATTTGTGTTTTGTGGTTGAGGGGGTTATCGAATTCAGCACAAGGCTTCCTCTGTGCGCTTACTGATCTTCTTAGCTTTCATAGCTAAAGGAGTAAAGTTCGTGTTGAATTTGATTAAGGCGAGAAATTTGAGAAAGCGCCTATTCACCCCCCTAGTCGCCTTTGCGGTCCTACAATCCCTCTATCTCAAAAAATGCAAGTTACTTGAAGTGTATATTCATGTAAGGCTCTAACATGGTTGTACTCTTGTGTATTGAAACTTTGTGTTGTCACTACATTCAGGTTAGAGAGATCAAGAAGCTGCTGGATACGTTGACAAAGCTACTGAAGGACCTTCAGGTGAGCGCCAATACCAAATTGGAGTTGTTGTTGTTGTTGAATTTGACTTGTGTTCAAATCTTATGGTTCCTCTTTGAGTCTTCAGAGTTGGGGTTATCGAACCTCAGCAGTACTTCAGCACATGTCTATTTGTTCATCTATCACCACATATGCCAGTATGATATACGTATTCAAGATGATGTTTGAAAAATGCTAAATTTGCCCCGAATCTGTTTAATTGACTTGTTGACCGAACAATATTAGCTTGATCTCTCTAAAAGTCTCTAATTTTTGTGTAGAACTCAAACGAGGAGTCAAAATTTGTCACCAAAGCAGCAGCTACGAAAGGTGCCATATGGAATTTTGGTTGTTTTCTTCAAATAGGACAACATAGTCATTTCTGTGTTGGCTCCAATTTTCCATCACTAATGTGATTTAAACTTCTTTTGGTGGCCTTGAAATTCTGTTATCCACATCGACTTATGATTCTTAGAGGATACCATGAGAGTCGACATGTATATTTAGTCAATTAATGTACTTTTGTCCTCAATCCTAATGACACATTCTTACTTAGTCAAGTTGAACATCTCTTCTGCTTTTTATAAGAAACATTTAAACCATTCTGTATTCACATTCCATGATTTTTATATAGAGCATTCAACTGAATTTCTAACTATTTTGCAGATCACTCAAGTTTTTGGATTTTATGATAAGTGTTTACGAAAGTGAGTACCATCTTGGCATACTGCTATAACTTTCTTGTGGCCTGAATTGTTGTCCTATGTTTATTCTTTTAAGTGATGAAAGTAACATAATGGGTTCTTGTATTATTGTCTATCAGGTATTTGTAGTCTAGCCTTCCTTTCAGATTGGGAAATTGTTGTCCAAAGATTATTAAACATTTTCTTGCTTAACATGGCGAGGAATCCAAATTGGGCACTTTTTTAATCAAATATCCACCCACTATGATGTCACTACTTGTGTTAAGACTGTTATTATTAAGATCTAATCTAATAAGATATGCACATCTAGCATGGCACATGACTGGGATCAGCCTTGTGCTGCTTTTGAGGTAGTTTAGGATTAATTTGACCAAATGCAACACTTGGGCCTTTGCTGTTGCGCACGCACATGATGTTGCTCCTGGACGTGATCAGGTAATACACTTACGCACTGGGGAGGCCGCAACCTTATGCGTACTAGCCCTTGCTGCTCAATTGTGCCCATAACAAATAAGAAAATAATCTAGAATTTAGTCTTTAGGGTTATAGTGCCCAAAAGATCTCAAGTGTCTACGGGTTTCAAGCATTTCATAAAATTATTTGCAATGGGTAGGGAGTATGAGATTGGGCATTCTTAAACTTTATGCTATTATCACTATGAATCGCTCTCAAAGCACCAGGGAATTCAGAAGCCAAGTGAAGAACATGATCATGAAAATGATCAAAAGCTTTCATCCTTCGAAGTAAGAAAGAACACCCAAGAATATCTCGAGAAATCATCGGCTATGACAAGAATGTACTATTTGCCACCAGCTGACCAAACCCAAGCAGGACCAACAGTATCCATGTTGAGCAGCTCGACATATGAGAGCAACATACATTATAAATATGAGTAATATGCTGATTTTGTTTGTTTTAGTATCTTATCTTTTAAACATGTTATCCTGGTTATTTGACATTAAAAAATTATACAAGCTTTAAATGTTGTTGGAAATATGCTTTCATTGTCATAATTTATGCTGGATTTAATTCTGAATGTTTGCTAAAATTGCACTTTTTACAACAGTTACCATGTATATATGCCCGACCGTGAGCAGTCGTAGCTAGTTAGTTACCCATTACTGGAATAGGTGTAAGATCGAGGAGGTCGACTAGAGGGGGGGTGAATAGGCGATTTTAAAAATCTTTTGGCTAAAACCGATTTCTAATGCGGAAGAGTAAATCAAATCGGTTTTTGCACAAATAAGGCCTAAAACAACTAGTCTCACTAAGTGCACCAACAATGTAAGACTATGTCAATGATATCAAATATACAAAGACATGTAAGCAATTTAATTATAGGAATGTAAATTGTACAAAGTAAATCACTAGAGAACAAACCACAAAGACACAACAATATTTTACCGTGGTGTTTGGTGACTTGCTGGTCTCCCCTAATCCACGTTAAGGTAAGTCCAAACAAATTGAACAGGCTCCACGAATTAAGCTAAACACCTCAAATCTACTAGTGGTAGCTCTTTTCCACTCCGGGTAGGTGAGCTCCAACCTTCACACCATGTCAGGTCTCTTCATAATCTTCTTTGAAGAGATCATCGGGCACGACGCCTCCAACGCCATCTAGGAGTTGGCAAACTCCAAGAGTAATAAGTTAAGCCACTTGCTTGACTCTCACCACGTGTAATGAATGCACACGCTCAAGTGGATATAAAATCCAACTCTAAATACAACAAATGCAACTAGAGACCTCTCTCCTTGCTCACAAGATGCAACACATGCACAATTGAGAGGGGAAGCTCACATTAGCTCAATAGAATGAAATGGAGTACCAAATGTTCTAGGCTTGATTCAGGTGGGGTGTATTTATATCCCCAACCACAAAACTAGCCGTTACGACCACATTCCTGAAAAATCAGGATTTGCGATATACCGCTGTTAAAACCCGATACTACTGATTTTTGACTCAACGGTCGGAACAGTAGCATTTAATGCTCTGAAATAGCTATTACACATAAAGTTATGGTACTACCGCCTACTAGAAATCGGTACTACTGCATCGAGGTCATACCGCTCGACTAGAATGGAGCTACCGATTTTTCAGAGTTCAAGATTTCTCAAAAACACCTTCTTTGAAAAACTCGTACCGCCATGTAAACATTGGTACTACCACACTCCAGTAGTACCTCTTAAGGAATTGCGGTCATACCGATTCAAGGGAGATCAAAACTGTCAAAAACATGCTCTTTGTAATTTACGTACTGCTATATAATTTTGGTACTACTGACCTGCGGTAGTACCGTAGTTCAAATGTGGTCATTCCGATTATCAGAGAGATTCAAAAGACATGCTCTCTGAAAAAAAATATTGTCAACTGGATTTTGGTATTACCGACTTGCGGTAATACCACACATCACTTGTGGTCATACCAGATTTTGGATTTCAAGAAAACTTTCCAAAAACTTATCTCTGGAAAATTCATACCGCCATGTAACTCGGTATTACCGACTAGCGGTAATACCGCTCAATGCTTGCGATCATATCGGATTTTCTGAACTTTTTTCCAGAGGCAAGAACAAAGCAAAGCATGAGCTCTAACAATTTGCAAAACATATTCGCAAACTTAGATCATGCCACAAGGAGAAGGTACATGGACTTCAACTATTTGTAAAACACATTTGCAAAGTATAGTCACATGTTACAAGGATTAGACGCATGAGTCTCAACTATTTGCAAAACACATTAGCAAATATTAGCATCATGCTACGGTGTGCTAGAGCAAGCGAGATTGAGCTATTAACACATGATGAGACTCAAGCTACTAGTCAAGACCCCTCTTAATAGTACGACAACATATACTAGTAATCCGGTCTCCAACCAAACACCAAGACCGGTAAAAGACAAGAAACACATCCTTAGACCTAACTAGTCATACCTTTGCCTTGAGCATTCTCTTGAAGTTTGATGACGCACATCTTTACTTCAAGTCCGGGTTCTTGACTTGATATGCATCAACCCATGATACATCCTTCACTTGACTTCCATCAACACATGATGATTTTCTTGACGCCAAATTCTTGACTTAGATATGCATCAACCCATGGTTCATTCTTCACGAACCTTCCATCTACACATGATAGATTCCTTTACTCCAAGTTCTTGTCTTGATGCTTATCAACACATGATGACATCCTTCATCCCGAATCTTGACTTGAATATCATCAATAAATAATGATCTTCTTCACTTGTCCTTCATCAACACATGATGGATCTTCTCTTGACTTGATGATCAACTCATGATCATCTTCTCTTCGTGATCTTGATATGTATCAACGCATGATGCATCATCTTCTTGAACTTTAACTTGATGCCGATCAACTTATGATGTCATCCCAAGTCAGCATCATCATGGAACTCAACCTATTTCACAAGCTCAAAGAAAATGTTAGTTCCACAATGTAATTATCATTAATTACCACAATGTACCATTAACTCATAATGGTGGGTCAAGATACTTCAATCTTTCCCTCTTAAGTAATTGATGACAACTATTTCAATTACAAATAATTGAATATTAAGCAATGTGAGTATATATGAACTACACAAGTTTTATATACTCAAGGGCATGTTTCAAAGTAGATATCTCAAATATATGTGGATAAAGGAATATGGATCAATACCAATAAAACCACAAAATATAGAGTGAACTCCCCCTAAATGTATGCATACACGAATGTGTAATAAAAATATATGTACATATTCAAGTTAGACTTTTGGTGGAGTTCAACCTATATTTTGGATCTGAGGAATGCAACAAGTTATAAGAATATGATGTCAAATGCATACTTCCATGACTTTCACATTTTCATCCAAATAAGACTACACGATAGATATATCAATAGAAGTGTTAGTCTCACAAATAGATTTATCACTAATCATAAAAATACTCAATTAATTCATAATAATGGGTCTAGATTCTTCAACAAGTAATCAAGAATTAAAATAGGCATCATGTGGCAAAGAAGAAGAAGCAACACTCTGATCAATAGATAGCATATTTACTTATTGTTCTTTTCTGCACTCTTACCTGACACATCACATTTCAGTAGCTCCTATCTGAAAACATTCCGACAAAAAAACATCATGTGTAAAGAGAGAGAGAAACCAACCTAGTTCACTCTTACTGCCTCCTTGCCCCACCCCACCTCATCGCAACCTGGTTGAACTGAGCCAAGCAGCTACTCAACCCTTTCACCACCCTTCTACTCGCCTCGGCGTTGATGGATGACCTCGTCACCGAGATCCTTCCCCGTCTCCTATCGGATGACCCCGACGCCGACCTCCTCCCTTGTGCGGCCCCTCACTCTGCTGGCGGCGGCGGCCCAAACCCTAGACGCCCCCGGACCTAACCCTGCCTCTTTTTTATTTTCTTTCTTTTTTCCCTATTGTAAATTAATTATGTAGGTAATATTTGTTTATTGTAATCATTGTTTATTTTAATAATTATTTATTGTAATGATTTATGTAATAATTATTTTTTTGTAATAATTATTTATTATAATTATCATTATTAATTACCCAAATTGTCGTTAATTGCGGTAGTCGTCGTTAATTGCAATTAATTGTGGTAGTTGTCATTAAATGTTGTTAATTCCGTTAATTGTCGTTAAACATCGTTAAACCAATCATTGCTTGCTTCAGGGGCATTTCAGATATTTCTCGTCTCAGGAGCCGCAGCCAGCCTACCTAAAAATCAGATAGTCAAACACCAAACCTCTTCAGCTCAACCGTTCAGGCCAGCCAAAACCCGCTTATGAGAAAAGCCACGATTGTGCCAAACCAGCCATATTCTGGGCCTATTTGGAACGGTTGTGCTTTTCTGAAAAGAGACTTCCGGCTGTGCTGCAGGACTGAATGGCTATGTTGAAGAGATTTGATGTTTTGCTATCTGGTTTTTAGGTATGCTTGCTGTAGCTTCTGAGATGGAAAATATTTCAAAATGCCACTAGGGACAGTAACGGCTACAACTGTGTGTGATATGTAACCTTTTTTTTGTTCCAAACACCAAAAGGAAAGCAAAAGTTAGTGACATTGACAATTTGACATCAAGTTTTGATCTCTCAAGAAATGAAAATGCAGAGATCGGCCGGTGAGATCATACATGCATCAGTGAACATCTTGGAAGGGTAGGCACTAGAAGCACATTCTTCCACCAATGTCGCCGGAGGCCATGCCTTTGCACCTTCCATGGTGACCTTCCTCATGGCGAACAAGGTCATGACACCGAGAAGCAAAACGGCGACGAGAACTGCCATTACAATGCCGGTGACGAAGCCGGCCTGCTGGGCAATTTTTTTCCTCTCCTTGTCAGGAACTATCCCCACAGCCAAGGGCGCACTGGCGGCTCGACTGGGGTTTGATAGGGATTGGGCTGGTTGAGCTCGGAGGAGGTGGGAGCCGGAGGTGCCGGGGAAGGAGGACATCGACGGGGGAGGTGGTCGGTGTCGGGGGAGGAGGCACCGTGTGGGGGGGAGGGAGTCAGGGGAGGAGGTGCCGCTTCCCGGGAGGAGGAGGACGATAGTGTGAGTCGGTAGAGGAGGAGGAGACCAGAGGCGAGGCGAAGCGTCCAGATCTGGGCAGGGGAGAAGGCGGCGGTGGCTTGGGGAGAGGAGGAGGGGGAGCACGTCGGGGGAGGGCGGCGGCATGTCAGGGGTGGCGGGAGGGTGAGGAGGATGGCGGCGCGACCTCGCCGACGCGGGAAGAGGAGGCACCGCTTCAGGGGGAGGAGGCGCACTGGAGGAGGGAGCTGAGCTGAGTGGGAATGTGAGGGGCGTGTGGGAGGAGGGAGAGTTTTATTCAATGGCATTCGATGGGTAATTGTCAGGATTGAATTTCTGAATCCGAACCCTCTGTGTATTTCTGCACCATTCCTAGATTAGTAGCTAGTGGACACAGTAGAAACGGTGTTGATAACCAGTTCGAATCATGAAATATCATTAATAAATAACTAAGTACCGGCCTTAAGGCCACTTATTACAAAATAGGTCAAAAGACCTTAAGTCTCACAGAATGGAAATAAAATAAACTCCGTGGTTGACCCACCGAATCGCCCACTGCCATTCAACTGGAGAAATGCAGCCTAGTACTCCGGGAAGCCTTCGTCGAAACCGCAGGCGAAGTAGTTGTAGTCATTCTCGGTATCTTCGTAGACTTCTGAGATTTGTTGAGTGTAGCATGTGAGTACATAAAGTACTCCGCGAGTCTTGGGAAATGATGCATATGCATAGCTTTAACAATTGGGCATATAGGGTTCATTTGCACAAAGTAATATTTTAAGTTTAAACATCTTTTATAAAACTCATTTGACAAAAATGATTAAAAAGATAAAGTAATTTAAATCAAACTCTAATGCAGATTCCAATTACCAAACATTAGTAAATAGGCTCCAACCGCCAAATTTTCTAGAATTGAGCTCTAGTTGCTCAACTGGCTCTAACTGCCAGAACCACAATCCAAGAGTTCCAACTACTCCTAGATTCCCAAAATACTTCTTTTAAAACCAAAACTGAAATATACCTTGTGTATACGCACCTTTGCCCGCCTTAACCGTGGGCACAGCTATTCAAATAGTTTTTAACACTCTGCAGAGGTTGTACAACTTGACCCACATGAGACAATCAGCTTATACTGCTCGCTCACACACTTCCAAATGGTGTGCGACTAAGCGATTGTCACAGGGCTTTTACAATACTTTATCCTAACATTAGCCCATCCGATGAGCTTAACCCCAAGTCATGGACGTCATTTACCATCGAGATGGAGCTCACCATTGTGGGGATAACCTGCCCGGACTTGGACGTCTTTTACAAACGTTCGGCGCAAGCCCCGACAGACATGGATGTCAATTACCATCGTTTGCACTACCAGGTAAAACCTACCATCTACAGCCTGCGGGCGTAATGCTAGAATATAGTAAATTATTCAGCCATGTCTTTCCGATTAGGACATGTGGTTGTACGGTATTGTTTGGTTTGAATAAGTCGGTCCTTAATCAACCAGGGTGAGACAAACTAGACTCATGTCACTCACCATAGTCTAAAATATTTTCCAACATTTTTATTTTATTTTTAAATATTGACATTACCTAATGTCAAATATTTTCTAAAATTTAAAGCATAACAAGTATTAAAGGTTTTTCTCCCCTAAAGGTTAAACAGGACCATACAGCACGTCTAACCAATTCTACCATATCAAACTATTCTGCAAAATCGTATTCAATAATGTGGAATTTCCTATGCTAGGGTTACAAAGGTGCAAGATATCAAATATCAAGGATGATAATAACAAACTTTAGATTTTTAACTAACAACCTACACTTTAAACTCATCATTTAAATAAAATAGCAATGCATAACTTTAAAACAGAAAACATAATTTACAAATCATAGGTTCAAAGTGGTCAAAGGAGACTCGCCTTCAACGTAGGTTGCGGATGCCGCGTCTGGTTGGTCCACACTGGTGTCGGCGGCGTCGGATTCTATATACGCGAAACAATACAATTAAATAACAAAAAATCAAATAAAATCCAAAAAATTACAAAATAAATACTGGAAGAAAGAGAATGAATTTAGGATCGAGAATCGATGAATTTGGAGTTCGTACGAATGGGAACGAACATTTGGAAGGTTGATTAACACATAAAATGATGAAAAAAAACCAAAAATGCACTGTGCTGAAATCACTGTTCAGTAAACTCCAAAAATGATTAAAAAATAAGCCCCTGGGGTTCAAACCTACAACCTTACACATAGCTCTTTCCTCATCTAACCAACTGAACCAAAGAGCGCTTGTGATAATACTCAAAGCAAAAATATTGGAAGCAAAGGAATGAGAAGCTTCAACCAACAAGCAAAACGAACGGAGCAGGAGCTTTGGCCATGGCGGTAGAGCCGACATAGGAGGCGGTGAGGTGATCGGCCAAGCATGAAAATGGAAGCCTATGGGGTCCCTCTACCCCTAGGAGACAACAGCTTGGCCGATGAACCACTGCAGCGGTGGTGACGCGACATGGAGCAGCAGCGGCGATGGGGCTGCACATGGCGGTGGCGATCCAGCGACGCGGTGGGACAGAAAGTGTGCACAGCAGCTGCGCGCATGCACGAGGGTGGTGCAGTGCAGCTCGGGGAGGTTGGAGACGGTCCCAGATGGTGGCGCGACAAAGGCCGACAGCCGGAATAAAGGCGACACGGTGGCGTGCATCGCAACGATGAGAAATAGAACAAATGGATATAAGCAATAGGCAGAGTAGATGGTAGAGATCGTGTAGTAACAAATGGATATAAGCAATAGGCAGAGTAGGTGACGAATTCGACGATTTGGGTGAAACGACCGCCGTTCGGGGAAAACAAAAATGTGATGTCGTCGGTGCTCCGGAGGTTATGAGACTTGGAGGGGATGTAAAGGGGGTCGATGAAGAGATAGCATGCCAATTTATAGCTTCAACCGTGAGTTGAATCGTCAGGAAGGCAATGAAGCACATGCGACGCAATTTCGGGCTCAGTTTGGAAACGGATGAAATGACAGTGGGTGGTGATGGGGCTACGCAACGGAGGCATTGACAACACGGGGTTATTGGCGCGGTGATTACGGGATTGCAACGGTTCAAACAGAAATGAATTTGGTGAAACGGACGAGGAGAACGGGAAAGAAATGTAAGTCTGTGGTTTTCGGACGGAGAACAGAGAGAATTCGGCGGTCTGAGGAAGAAACATTGGTTACTAAATAATATCAAACTAAAAGAGTGGATGCAAACCAGTGAAAGGAGGTTAAGTGTGCTAGGTCGGGAGAAGAAAATGGATGGGTGACCGAATGGGAAGTTGGTTTTTTTTTCTTTACTAAAATTATATATATATATATATATATATATATACACACACACACACAGAAAAAAGAGAGAAGTGCAAAAGATAGATTGGACCGAGAAACTAAAATGAGTATTTTTCTGGATATTTGAATTTGATTCTCCGGAGTTTGAAATATGAAGTTGGGATTTAGATTAGAAATGGAGTTTTGAAATTTGAGATTTCCTTCTACTATTACACATAAAATTCAAATAAAATCCAGACAAATTTAATTAATTAATTTGAAATTAAATTTTTGAGAAAGCGAAATTTGGGATGTTACGGTAATTACCCCTGAACTTCAGGGATAATTTCGGAAGAGGGGTTGCGGGAAGCTGCGAAATCTCTCCGCAGGTGGCTTCTTGCTTCCGACTTCCGCATATTTAGACCGAAAGTGGCTTCGACGAAAAGTAGTTGTGAAAAGCCGATAATTTAGGCCTTGTTTGGTACAACTCCATATTCTCATTTTCTAGATTCTGCTCCTGATTCTCTGAGAATCCACTTCTCTGATAATCTGGAGCTGTATGTTGAAAACGTTTGTCTGGTAGATTGGCTCCAAAAACCATATGAGGGAGGATTAGAGGCAAATAGATCATATCACCCCTGGGTATAATACTTCAATTGTATTTGTGTAACTCGGTGGCATTTGCGGGTAAAAACCTTCAACTTCAAAGGGTATTTTCATTTCTGAAGGTTGGATTCTCACGAGAATCTGCTGGGAGGTCGCTTCGTTGCTAGTTTATTTTCAAGACAACTCCTCGCGAGAAGCAGAATCTAGTGGCTTTGAGAATCAGGGTGTTTAGTACGGCTCCACAAGAATCAATTGAGAAATTGAAAGTGGAAACTTTACCAAACATGACTTTAGTTCGGCTTCCAGCTTTGCGAAAACCGAAAGTCGAAGGCACTGTTTGGCACAGCTTCTGCTTTGGCTTTTGGGTGAGAAAAGCTAGAAGTCAAACAAACGGCTGGCTTTTTTACTGACTTTCGTCGAAAGCTCAAAGCTGTTAATACACATGGAAGCCGGAAGCAAAAAGCCAGTGCTGAGGTGCTTCCCACCCCTAGTGTCCCGAAAGTACCCCCAAATTTCTCAAAAATTACCCGCCTCATACCTAGGTATTTAAGCTAGAAATTCCCACCCCTAGCTCATTGCCCTCCCCATCTCCCCGCTCCTCACTCCCTTGGCGCCATTCCCCCTCCCCGTCCCGCGTCGGCTCCCACGCGATCCCGACCAGTAACCCCGCCCCCCTGACGGAGGCCCGGTCGCCTGTCCCCCCCCGGACGGAGGCCGTCGCCCCATCGATTATAGCTCCTCCTTCACGAATTTGAGAGATCCTAGCGTGTTCTCACCTCCATTCAGACGTTATATTCTCCAAAGCTTAGTTCATTGATGACTCTTTCAATGATTTGAACTTCAAATAATCACAATACCATATGTTTGTTAAGGAGTGAGTTTGAAGTGTGGGATGGTTGATGCTAAATTATGTTCTAATCACCTGCAGTTGTGCTTATAAATTATCTTCTGTTTCCAACCAAGATGTGTTTACCTACTGCTAGTGTGATTTGGTTTTTGAGTGTACCACAGTTTAAAACTCCACATAGTTTATTAGACGCACTGTTAGCTTCATTTCCACCACTTGGAAAACTTTATTAATGGATATCTTGACTCATCACTATTAATTTTGCGTTCTAGCTAGAATACTGGATTTACATGTGACCATATTCAAGTTGCTTTTGCATCTATATGTGCGCTCACCAGCATTACATATTGAGGTTGGGAATAAAAGCTAATTACAGTAGGAGGGTACCTTCCATGTCCAAGCGCCCCCCGCGGAAGGAGGCCGTCGCCCCCCCCCCCTGCGCCGACGGAGGCCGCCTGGCTCACGTAGAGAAAAATACATAATTATTTATTTGTTGATACTGTCTACTGTGAAATTTTTTTTACTTTCAGCTATTTTTTTAGGGATGGGTCTACATCCTTTTGATAATGTGTAATACCATACTGCAGAGCGGTTCCATGTTGTAGTTACATATTTCTTTATATATAGATGGATAAAGCACAAGCTGCAAACAATGTTGTATGGGATGCATTCACAAATGAAGTGTTCATTGACATCTGCGTGGAAGAAGTTATTGCAAAAAATAGACCATTTGCAGTGTTTGAATAACAAAGGGTATCACAACCTTATAGATAAGTTCAAAGAACGCACTAACAAAGAGTATAGCCGTAAGCAATTAAAGAACAATTGGGATAGTTTGAAGAGGGACTATTCCAATTGGAAGACATTAAAGCTCCATGCATCGGGGCTAGGCATCGATCCTAAGACTAGAACCATTGAGGCAAGTGATCAATGGTGGGTTGAACAGATTAAGGTATGTAATCTTTAATGTTTTTGCATATGTATTGGAATTCAATTATTCAAACTGTTTCATGAATTCTTGCATTTCTCTAATCGCAGGCTATGCCACAATGTAGCAAGTTCAAAAAAGCACCCTTGCAACATGAGGACAGGCTCAACATTATTTTTGATTGTGCAAGTTGTACAAATGAATCATTTCTTGTCCCTGGAGCAAATAGGACAGCCCATGTCAATCTTGAAGATGATGAGGGCGAGAGTGAGGGTGACGATGATGAGGGTGAGGGTGACGAAACCACTGCACCAAAGAAGTCGGTCCAAGTGGAAAGAGGCCGAAGAAGGCATACAAAGACGTGCAACTGAAACGTTTGGTAGATATTATAGAGAGGTCTCATTGTAGCAACAATTCTGTGACCAGCACACCTGGTCCAGTGGTTGATCCTGTTAGGCTAGAGATATCTGAGATGATTGATTTGGTTGTTGAGGCTGGAGCCAAAGAAGGGAGTGATGAGCATTTCTATGCCACACAACTCCTCATCAAGAAGGAGTATCGAGATGTCTTTCACACACTAAAGACACCTCAAGGGCGGCTAGCATGGCTTACAAGGACATGGGAGGAGAAGAAGATTGCGTTAGATAATTTAAATTGTATTCCTAAGACTTGTTATGTTAGTTATGTATGCTACTTGGTGTCATGTAACATATTATATGACTTGTTATGTCAGTTTTTTATGCTAATTAGTGGTCTCTTATAAATATGTCATTTATTTATGTTATTTGTGTATGCCAGATGAGTTCTTCAAGTTCGTCTGATTCAAGTGATGATGAATCAACTCATGAAGCTGTGGTGAACGATGGAGGTCGGATATGTTCTTGCCGCTAGTTGTGATTGCCGCTTTTGGATGTTTGTATATGTGACAATTGGCAATGGCATTTACGGTTTGTCGTTTCACGTGTTTTCGGCAAAGTTTAGTGTTTGTAAAGATAACCGGCCGGACTGGCCGGCGGCGTGATCGGACAATGATCGACCGTGATCGACCGCCGGTGCATGCGATGGTCCGACCACCCTAGCTATGATCGGACCAAGCAATGTCAGAATGTGTTGGATTGAGCTGGGCCAAAAATAGAGGTAGCAGGCAAGAGAGGGGATTCTATTGCACTTGGTCTCATAATTTTTGGAGTCTCTAGACAAAAGTTCTATTGGTTTGAAATTTTCAGTAGGTTTCGATTTTTCAGAGAAGAAAAATGGCTAAGTCGGTGGCGGTGGACCGACCGCCCATAGGTGGCGGTCGGACCATAATTAGGGCGATCTAACCAATTTTCACTTGGTTCACTTGGTTCATCGCCCGTCGTGGCGGCGATATTCGATTGTTAGGTCAAAGTCATGAGTTTCAGGGCATATATGTTGCATGATGCATGTTTTGATTAACATGGGTCAAGTCGTGAAGAACTTGTTCTCAAATTCGGTTTACTTGTCTATTGTTGTGCAGGTTGCTTAGTGGTCAACGACGGTCAACGGCGAGGATGATCGGGACTAGGCTTGGAGAGCTGAGGTCCAGAACGATCGACGATACCGGGTGAGATTAATGTACTCAAACGTGGTGCAAGATGGACAAGGATGACCTATTAGCTAATCCGAGGCGCAAGATGGCGCAAGGTGTAGCTAGTTAGGTCAAGAGGAGATAAAGATGGCGCTTTAAAATGCGTACGTATGTGTCTCGTTTGTTTTGGGCCTTAACGTGAGCCCAATTGAGTCAAACTTCTAGAAGGTCTAAGTCTCCACTATAAATAGGAGAGGGAGGTGGCTGCACCTCCCTTTCGTCTCTCTTTTGCTATTTTTGTAAACCCTAATTTTCTTAGGAAGAGCTTTTGTGGAGGCTAGTGTTCTTGATAGTTTGATGTGATTTTCGTACTCTTGGATTGAGCATTGTCCTCCATTGATGAAGAGGTTGTAAGCCCATATCATATCAATAAATCAAAGGAAAACTTGATCAATGTTTTGTCTTATTGCGTTCTTTCTCTATATTTGATGATTTTGAGTCTTTCTTTGATCTGTGAGTTTTTGATTGATTTCTCCACGTGATTTAGTTTGTTGTGACGTATGGGAACCTATCTAGGATCATCTTGATCATCAATCACCCACGAGCAAGATCTTGGATCAAGTTTTCGTTTTGACCCGGTTTTGAACCTATCTTCAATCAAATCGAAAAGGATCGCTATTCTTCGATTGGAATAGGTTTCTGATATCATAGAGAAGGTGTATTCCAAGTTTCATGAAGTTTGGATTAGTAGATCAAAAGTTTCATCTATTTGCATATTCGTTATCGGGCTGTTTGATATGTTCGGAGGCCGGTGTCGATCGGCTAGAGTCACCTGTCCGACCGGCAGAAATCGGTCCGATCACAAGAATACAATGATCGGCCGTGATGTATTGATTTGCTTTAATCTTTGTTGATTTCGCCGTTTTGCTAAGGGGTTTATATTGGATTCAATATTAGTCTTCCGTTGTACTGATATACTGATCTTCATAGCTTCCATAGCTACTGGAGTGCAATTTATGTTGAATTCATTATTTGTGAAAAAGTGAGCGTGCTCCTATTCACCCCCTCTAGTCGCCTTTTCGGTCCAACAGTATAACTATAGAGACTCCAGTATGAAGAGGCCAAGCAAAATACCTACAATGACGGGGGATCCAATTGGTTGAGGATACACTTGCTAGTGCACAAGAGTGTTATGACATGTTTAGAATGCGAATGTCAGTTTTTCTTTGTCTTCATGACACTCTTGTTAATAAATATGGCTTGAAATCAACTGCGGAGGTGAACTCAAAGGAAGCATTCACAATGTTCGTATGGACTTGTGGAGCACCTCAATCCAACCGCCAAGTCAAGAACCGGTTTGGCCATTCCAAAGAAACCGTAAGTAGGAAGTTTGCGGAGGTTTTGGAATGTGTGTACCGTCTTGGTATTGACAACATAAAGCCCACAGATCCTCAATTCTCTACAATACATCGTAGACTTCGGGAGGGAAGGTTTTCCCTTATTTTAATAATTACATCGGTGCAATAGATGGGACACATGTACATGTGACGGTGCCATGCGAGAGACGACCAGTGCATTTCAACCGGCATGGATACACTAGTCAGAATGTCATGGCTATTTGTGATTTCGACATGAGGTTCACTTTTGTCTGCACTGGCTGGCCTGGGTCCGCACACGACACGCGCATACTCCTTGATACCTTGGTAACGTACAAGGACTGATTTCCACACCCTCTAGAAGGTACTTTCCTTGTTATTTTTTAGTACATTACTAACCTTTGTGTATGGGTCAATAGTTTTTTCCATTTAAATTGTAGGAAAGTACTATCTAGTGGATTCTGGATACCCAAACCGCAAAGGTTATCTAGCTCCATACAAGAATCAAAGGTATCATGTACCTGAATTCCGAAACAGTGGTACACCGGTTGGACTGAAAGAGGTGTTCAATTTTTATCACTCTTCCCTTCGGAATGTCATTGAGCGTATGTTTGGTATTTGGAAGATGAAGTGGCGTATTCTACTGAAAATTCCAAGTTACCATGAGCACAAGCAAAAAAATTATCATTGCAACAATGGCTTTGCATAATTTTATTTGAGATAATGCTTTGATTGATAATTATTTTGCTCGTGCAGACAGGAATGAGGATTATGTAGACGGGGACATGTCCACTAACCTCAGCGCACATGATGATACAGATGTTATGGATGATGTTGACATGAACGACCTCCGTGATGCTATTGCAATAGCTTTTGTAGCGTGACGATAGGATAGATGAAAATATATGTAACATTTTGTATGTAGTACTTGCCAATTTAAGCCTTTTACAAGGGATTGATCTTCTAGTCCAGATTATTTTGACATACTTTCTGAAGGATTTTATTGTTAAATACCGTTAAATGTTCTTAAATGTCATTACATGTTGTCGAATGTCGTTTATTGTTGTTAATTGCGTTAAACGACATCAAACAAGTTATTACTGTCCTCATATGCATTTCAGACATTTTATATCTCGGAAGCTGCAATTAGACTACCTAAAAACCAGACAGCTAAACACAAAATCAGAAAAATCCAGTCATTCAACCCGCAGCCAGAAAAACTTACAACAAAACCGAAAATCGCTTTTCAAAAAACTACAGCTGTACCAAATAGGGCCAAAGCAACCTACTGAATTGTAGCTTTGACGACTGCTTCCCCCTCTCCTGTTCCCCCGATTCCAAAAACCCCAGCTCGAGCGCCGCGCCGGCGCGTAGAGAAGGAACCCCCCCCACGAAAACCTCCCATCTCCGGCGGCGATGGCCGGCGTCGGCGGCAGCGGCAGCGTCGGCGGAGGCGACGCGGAGATGAGCGGCTGGTCGGAGCTCCTCAACACCTCAACCAAGCTCCTCGAGCAGGCCGCCCCCACCCCGCACTTCCCTCCCCTCCAGGTGCGGCGTCGTACTATAGCGCGGTCCCCACGCCCGCATCCATCTCCGCCGCCTCCCAGTCCACCCCGTTGCTTCCGCCTGACGGTTTCGTTTTTTTTATCCGCGCAGAGGAACCTGGACCAGCTCGAGGTACTCTCTACCAAGCTCAAGGCCAAGACGATCCGCGCCGAGGCGCCGTCGCAGTCGCTCTCCGCCACCAGGTCGGCCTCCGGGAGCCTCTCTGCCCGCCGCGGCGCGGTGTTTCATCTTTCGTGTGAATTGGAATGGTCGCTTCTGGGGTTTTTGGGGGACTTAGGGTTTCGGCTGTGCTTCTTCAGGTTGCTGGCGCGCGAGGGGATCAATGCGGAGCAGCTCGCTAGGGATCTCAAGTCATTTGAAATCAAGGTGATTTGGTTAGCGTATAAACTGGAAATAGCGGATTTAGGGTTTCCTTTCAAAGGATGATATGGCTAATCTCATGTGGCGGTTGTTAAATTGAGTGATTAATTTGGCTAAAGGTTTAGACACTATGTGCTACTGTTTGTTATACTCTAGGGTTATTACAAGTAGATGGAACTGAGTTCAATTTGGTACACCTTGGCAATGTACGTCAAACCAAATGATATTCATTATTTTACTCCTTGCACATCCTGAAAAAAAACTGAAATGAAGAACTGAGGAAGAGAGCTTCGTATTTGCTAATTACCACATCTTATCTTGTCTTCACTTTTATTAGAAGTGTATTTTGGACTAATGTATATACAGTTCATAGTTATTCATAAATCATAACTAAACATACCAGAGAGTTTGAGTTCAGCTGCTTTCATGAAATAATTTGACATGAACTATGTTGCAAACAACTCCAGAGTTCAATTCTACTGTTCCAAATTAATGTGAGACTCACTCGCACTGTAGACAAACAGTTACCCTGCCTCAATTTTGTTTTTGATTTTATTTTTATTATGAAAAATTGCAATGTGTAACCTGCGGACCATATATGTTAGGAATGGGGCTCATATTCAATATGTACTTATTCTATGTCCAACTCATTGGTAGCATATACTAGGTTTACATAACTTCCTATTGAGGCTTTTCCCTCTTTTTCTTCCATTAGCAGTATTATATCACAGTAATTTATAGATCACAATATCAATGTAAGCTCTCAGTTTTCCTTCTAGACACATTTCCTAGTCTGAATAGTGCAAATTACATGTTTTCTGAAACCATATTGAATATTGTAGCAACATGGAAGTACATCCATCTAATTGATGTTCTGGCAATATAGTGTTTTCTTTTGTTTAAAAAGCTGGTTACTCAAATGCACGTAATATAATGGGCACATATTTTTATTATAGTGTAACAATCAAACCTCCTTTCCTAACAAGTACATGGTACCTTGATACCATTTTGTGCTCTATTGCTCTATGTGCGTCTGTGGCTTGCTTGTTATTGTAGATTTACAGCTCTTGAATATCACTCGCTGGACTGTTTATAAGTATGCATCATAGTGGATAGACTTGATGTTTTGCAGACCACCTTTGAGGATGTTTTTCCGTCTGAAGCAACTACTGTTGAGGAGTACTTGCAGCAGGTGAACACTTAATATATGTCTGTTAACGGCTTAATGCATCGTCTCTTGAATTTCATTGAGTGTATCATAAATTCTGTGTTTTCAGCTTCATGAAATGGCAATTGTATCATCCATCCAAGAAGCACAAAAGGACAACTTAAGGAGTTTTAACAATTATATGATGCAAGTCCTTGAGGTTGGTTGCTTTTTCCTGCTTTTCTATTGAATTTTATATTTGACCAGGGCTAGTAGCTGTGATAATGCCTTTTAGATTGCAATTTCTTGGATGGGCTTGCTATATGTTAAGAGTTGTTTGTCAAGTTTCTGTACCATCCACTTTGTTTGTGTTATTTGTCTTAATATGTTGCACCTTTCAGAAAGCAGCAGTGTTTGTGATAATGTTGTGATTTGGTTTGATGTAACTCTCATCACTGTTCTAACATTCAGGGAACTGTTCAACTCTGTACATTGGTCACTTACTATAGTCTGCTTGCGGTGCATGTTTTGAATGATTTTACTGTTCAATTTTAAACTTGTATAATATCTTTGTGTAGGATGACTGGCAGAAGGAGAAGCGAGACTTCTTGCAGAGTCTAAGCCGACTTTCTACATTACCAAAGAGAAACACCAATCTTTTAGCCAGTGGGCTGTCTCGTCCTGCTCTGATGCCATCTTCAGCTTCCAGTCCTCAAGCTTCATCAGGCCTGCCCTCTACGGAAGTCATGCCCATACCTAACAAGACTATAATTGAAAATAAATCTTCAGTTTATGCTGGGGTTGTGAGGGATATCAATGATGCTAGAGGACGCAGCCTACCTTTTAGTGTAAGCTTTGAACTTCTATGTGAATATTCAACATGTTAGCGCCTCAGGGCATATGTAGATTATAAATCTACATCATTCACAATTCTGTTCTCCAAATAATTTAATTTTGATAAATAGCTTAAGTGCCTATTTTTGTATAGCCTTTATATGTTATCATCGGGGCATAAAAAATTCCGCTGACGCACTATATTCCACTAATGCTTATTGTGGTCATGTTTTGGTTAGGCTGCTACAGCTTTCAGGGCTGCTTATGAGTCCTTGTCTGTTGATGCTACTGGGACGAAATCAGTGACCATGCAGAAAGTGTGGCATTTGATTCAGGTAATAACATTGATTTTATTATGGTAAATTCATACCATCATCTGTTCATGCCCAATTGTATTTAACTGTATTATAGGATAAGGACAAACAGTTTTGTTCATGTTGCAATATCTACTATATGATGTTTCCTTGTATCCCGTGTTCCATTATAATTTATTTACGGTGTTTTGCTTGTTTGTTTAATTCAGGCATTAGTTGGGGAAGGGTCAACTCATCGAAATATTTCAAGAAAAATGTCACTAGTGATTGGTGCAAGGCGGCACCTTGAGTGGGGTCATGAGAAATATATACTTGAGACCATCAACAGCCATCCAGCTCTAGTGAGTATTTCTGTGTATTCTTTCATTACTGCCCATTTCCTTCAGAAGTTTGTTAACTTTTGAAAAATAAAAAATACACTTGCTCAAATGCAATTATGTAAGATTTGTAATAATGGTTTTGGTGCTTATCCGGGAATTTTTGTTTGCCGTCTCTAAGTGGGCTGGTGACAATTACTTTGTTTCCTCTTAAGATATGGCCTGTGGGTATTCTGCTCTATTACATGTGACCTTGGGTAAATTTGACATCTCAAATGTGCCAATGTTTTCATTCTTGAATTTCCTGAAGATGAATCGGATTCGATATGTGCTCTGCATTTTTGTGCATATTTAATGTGGAAGATAAATATTCATTATTATGGTTAGTGATGAACTCACGGATGATTTTTTATTTACTTGTACATCCTTACAATCTCCATAAAGTTTTACATTGCAACTAGTCCTCCGTCATCATTGTAATTTAGTTTGTATGGCTTATGTTTTGTGAAAGCTATCCCTGTGCATTATTAAATCATCAGTTAATTATGCTGTGCATTGTGGTTTGTGGTTCTAGGCTGCTCTTGGTGGATCTGTTGGCAATCTTCAGAAGATTCGGGCTTTTCTTCGGGTCTGTTTTGAATTTAATGCTTCATCCTTTTGCTGTTGTTCTCGTGCAATTTTGTGTTCTATGTGCACTTTGATGCATTTTATTGTCCCTGTGAATTGACAGGTCCGATTGCGGGATCATGGTGTGCTAGACTTTGATGCAACTGATCTGCGCAGACAGCCACCAGTGGATACAACCTGGCAGCAGGTTTTAGTTTTTTGTTTGATTGTTTTAAACATTGAATAGAAATTTGTAGCCAACATCATTTTGTTCCATTTAGTAATTGCAAGTTAAAATATATGAAAAACAGTTAGTTAGATTGAACTACAACTGTGCCACTAAAATAAGATAGGAGCAGTAATCAAGGAATTTATTCCTGGAGCTTAATATTTTATGAGAGCATCCAGATGAACTATGGTGTAATTATGGGCGTTTATAGGGTACTGTTCTGTGCTGCTTATGCTTAGGTTTATCATGAAATCATGCCAAGGCTAGGCCAATCACTGGCTTATTTTTACTTGAGTTGAGTCATGAGTGTAAGTTCTGCTTCAAAATTGAAGCTATATATGATCTAAAAAAAGGCCTTTTCTTGGATGCATGGGCATTATTCTGAATAATCCTTTCCCAATTGCACATCCATGCGATTGCTTAACTTTTTGATTTTGGGTATAACTTGATGGTGGTTCTCTCATTTTTGAAGCTTGACTTATTACAAGTTTTTACGTATTGTTCTGTCTTTTGTAGATTTATTTCTGCTTAAGAACTGGATACTATGATGAAGCAAGGCAAGTTGCTCAATCATCTCGTGCTGCGTACAACTTCGCCCCTCTGGTAAAGCATACATGAATTATGATCATGGATCATTGTTCTTAATAGGAGACGTACAGATAATATATTAATATGTTTTTTGGCAGCTTGCAGAATGGATTACTACTAATGGTGATGTATCACCAGAGACTGCTCTGACAGCTTCTGAGGAATGTGACAAAATGCTCAGAATGGGTGACCGACCAGGGCGTCCTGGTTATGATAGGAAGAAGTTACTGCTTTATGCCATAATTTGTGGTTGTCGACGGCAAATTGACAGATTACTTAAAGATCTGCCAACACTTTTTAATACTATAGAGGATTTCCTGTGGTTCAAGTTGTCAGCTCTGCGGGAATACACCAGTGCATCTTCTTCTAATGTTTTGAATGAAGGCTTGGTTCCTTATACGCTGGAGGATCTACAAAATTATTTAAACAAATTTGAGCCATCATATTATACAAAGAGTGGAAAAGACCCCTTGGTCTATCCCTATGTTCTTTTCTTAAGCATCCAATTACTTCCAGCAATTCTTTATTTGTCTAAAGAAGTTGGAGAGGAAGGGTACCATGTTGATGCTGTGCATATTTCAATTGCTTTGGCTGATCATGGTGTTCTCCCTGATGGTGTTGGATCGGGCCAGAAGATGGGTGTAATGGATGCTTGTGCAGAAGCTGCCAGTATAATACGGCAGTATGGGTCTATTTACTTGCGCAATGGCAACCTTGATTTAGCCTTGGAGTATTATGCACAGGCTGCTGCTGCAATGGGTGGAGGAGAAGTATCATGGATTGGTCAGGGGAATGCTGACCAACAGCGACAACGAAGTTTAATGTTGAAGCAACTACTGACAGAGATATTACTAAGGGATGGTGGTATTCAACTTTTGCTTGGTCCAAGTGGAATGGGAGAAGAAGGAGAACTAAAGAAGTATATGATGGATTGGAGAAGTAGGCAGCAATTCTTACTTGAAGCTGCTCATCGGTGTCAAGAGGCAGGGCTCTATGACAAAGTAAGTTTTAATTTCCAACCTAAATGTTTTCGAAAATATTTGGGTTCTTGTACTTTTTTGGAACATTTTATTTTTGTATCTTCTAGGTGGATACTTGCAAAAGGATTAGTAGGAGCATTGGTTCATCTTTATTACTCTATAGGATAGTGTCATGATAGGATTCCTTTATATATCTTGAATTCCTTTATTGCATCGTGTTCATAGCTGAGTTGAAAGAACCAAACTTTTCTCTTGTCAAAGCAATCTGATTTACTGATTCGTTCCAGCTACTTATCGTAGCTCATTAAACATTGCCTAGTCAAATCATATCCCTACAATAGAAGTTCTCGTGATAATTATTGTCATTAATTTGTCTTCATTGCTTCATGTAAGACACATGGTCCATCAACTTTGGTATATGTTCATGTAGTTGATTTGATTTATTTCAAGTTGCTTGCATGTAGCCACTGTCATCCTTTTACACAGTAAAGAAGTAAATATTTACTCAGTGAGTTGACATGTCTAAATGTGCTGCACTTGGTCTCGTTTGAGATGTTCTGTATCCATCTAAGGTTAGTTTACTATTCACATGAAATGCAGTCAGTGGAAATTCACAAAAGAGTCGGAGCTTTTGCCATGGCACTTCAGACAATAAACAAGTGTTTATCGGATGCGATCTGTGCCATGTCACGGAGTATGTTAGATGGTGAAAGCTGTGCTGCTGCTCTAATTCATTCTGGCAATGAAATTTTAGAGACAGCCAGATATTCTTCTGAAACCAGGTTATTTTCCTCTTATCTTCTGCTTTTACATCAGCTGAATGTTGGTTCTTTATGCTTTTTCAAAACCGCGTTGCTGATTAATCTAGTAGAAACTCACTTGCAGTGTTCAGGACAAGGATCTCGTATCTGAACAGCAAACTGTACTGAGACAGCTTGAAGCTATTCTCCACATTTATAGGCTAGCTCGAGCTGGACAGACTGTAGATGCTTTGAGGGAAACCATCAAACTCCCATTTCTTTATTTGGATCCTCAGGCTCCAAATGTAACAGTTGATGTATTCAGGAATTTATCACCCCATGTTCAAGCTTGCGTGCCAGATCTCTTGAAGGTTGCTCTAAATTGTATGGACAATGTTAGAGATACCGATGGGACCCTGCGTGCTGTCAAATCCAAGGTATTCCGTTTCTTTCATGCTATCAGCACAAACATGTAGGCACTTCTTTCGACTAGCATGGAACACATGGTGTCGAACTGCATAAAATAGGTGAAATACCAACCATTTCAAGCACCTGCTTAGCACATAGCTAGATACAATAACTAGGAAGTTCCATGTATGATGTGGCTGGTTGCAATTGGGCAGAACCTTTTTTAAAAAAAAATTGATCACAAAACATCGTTACAAAGAGTCTCCGGATACACTCCGGTTGCAATTGGGCAGAGCCTTATGCCTATGCGCACCCACAGAATAAAGTTGTTAGTGGTGATCTTGTCAGCTTGTAAAGATTGTATCTAGCAAAATTCAACCAACCGGAAAGGGAAAAATAAATAACACTGGGATATGTATATCTTTTTTCTGTAACACTGTTCATGTAACCATGCATGCCTTTTTTTCAGTGTCATCCGGGGCAGAAATAACACCAAAAATTTCTCTTGCTAAACTTAGAAGCAATCCTCCTGCATTTTTTGATGCATTTTTTTTTTGTGATGGGCAGATTGCAAACCTTGTGGCAAGCAACATGAGCAGGAATTGGCCACAGGATTTGTATCAGAAGGTGGCGCAGTGCATATGAAGTAGTTTGTGTTTGAGCTGCCCCGCATGTGATCTGGACCATCTGTATCAGAAGCTCCCCAAAACATTTGGAGTAGTTTGTTGTTTGTGCTGGTGATATGAAGTCACATGTGCGCATGATCTGAACCGATGAACGTGAAACTTCGGTGGGTGCATATGGCTTTGCTTATGGAGCCATATTGGCAAAAGAAAAAAAAAGAACTCTTCGATATGACATGTTTGCCGGCCTGTCTGGTGTGTAACGAGTGGCATAATTTATTAAACCATGATTGGTAGAGCGGCCTCTTCGGTCTTGAATATCCAAAGTTTTTTCCTTCTTATTTTTCAAGTGTCTTAATTCGGGGTGGGGAAGTAAGTTGCATTGAAAGTTCAAATATTTTTCTTTTCAGTTTCTTTACTGAAGCATTTTTTTTGGATAGATTTGCAAGGGAAATTTTATAGCTGGGAAAGTAAAACTCACGCTGAGCAGGGGCCAATTTGTGTATGCCTGTATGGTTTTGTCCGAATTATTGACCACTGACTCCGATTAGATGCTGTTTTCTGCTTGACAGATCAACCTTTTTTTCGAAAGGAAACAAGATCAATTTTGTAGTATCTCGGTCTGCTCGTAGTGTGGCAGCTCATGAGGAGTTGTGGTGAGATTAGTCTTGCATTGTTTGTCTGAAGTGAGTTAGTAGTATATAATGCCTGTTGGATTCAAACGTTACACCTTTAGGTCAACCCTTTTATATGAAGCGAGGATGAAAAGGTTAAGTGAGGTGCTATGTGTGGGCGGGTTTGCCCTATGGTGGGCTGGATATTGAGCTGATTTTGGGTCAGTGTGTTACATATGGTATCAGAGTATCAACCTTCGCTGCACGGGCGCGTGCGGGATAGGCATGGGTATATAGCGTATGGCACATGTGGGTCCGGAGTGGACATATGGTATGGCATGTGTGCTGACACTGGACGCACGGACGTGTACCGAGGGGTGGTTCTGGATATTTATGCGTGTATGCGGTATGCTGCCGAGAGCGTCAGCCCTTAAGAGGAGTGAGTGTAATACCCCGACCTGCTTATAGCGTGGCTCATGTGGTCTATGATGAGTTGTGTGGTGGAATTAGTCTCATATTGCTTGTTAAGTGAGTTGTAGTAGTATATAATATCTGTTGGATCCAAACATAGAATCTCCGGGTTGGCCTTTTTACACGAAGTGAGAACAAACATAGTACCTTTAGGTTGGCCTTTTTACACGAAACGAGAACGAAAGTGTAAGTGTGTGTTATGTATGGTGGGTCTACTCTATAGTAAACTGGATATTAAGCCAATTTTGAGTCGAAGTGTTACAAATTTTAAGTCCCAAATTCGAGCGATGTCACGAGATCCTCGAACGCGACGCACGCTCTGCTGCACACTCGCAGCTTCTCATGGACTCGCAGCTATGGCAATGGAAGAGGCGTCGAGGCGATGAATGATTGAATTTGAATGCCGTGCCGAGTCCTGAGGCATTTTCCGCCGGAATGCTCGACTGCTGCTGCTCCCCCACCCTCTGCGCTTCCCGGATGTGGTCCACTGAGAGATGGTTTGAGTTGCACGACTAGTACTACTTTGCTTGAACCCGAATCCTATCAGTTCCAGGGGGAGAAGAAGCAGAAATAATTAGTGTCAGGTTGACCTAGACTGCACTAATTAACCATATTTTATGTGTAGGGTCTTCTGCCTCTTGCCCGTCAAATGATTGGGTAAGCACGAGGATCGAGGCTTTCAGGTGAAGCTGCTGCACGAGGAAGTGATGAACTAGTACTATTCTAACTCTCAGGAGTTTTTTTTTTTTTTTTTTGAAGGAAACTCCCAGGAGTTGATGCGTTCTCTGTCAACTTGAACCACTGGAGGGGGAAAGAATCGTCATCTTGATGCTTATCAATGACGCGGGCAGCACGGCACTTTGATTTACCGACACGCCACCTCCTCAAACAAAGTAAGGCAGAGGCTGTTGATAAATTCTTAGAAGGGAAGAAAGAAATGCAAAGGCTATTGAATCCTGATAAGTCAGAGAAAGAGTAGTCTAGGGGAGGTTTGGTTGGTGCCACAGTGTGCCGTATATAAGTTAACCATGTTTAACCTTGTTAGGGCATGTATAATGATACAGATAGCTATTATCTATACCAAATCTTCACGTTATCTATAGACAGCATTATAGACAGTTCATACAATGTGTTGTCTTTTCACTTATCTTTATAGATGACACAATCTTTTAATGCTTTCATGCACCTAAGATATTTCCTCTTTGGTTCTGGTGATACAGTTGTCTATAAGATTGTAGATAACATTTTTCTATCTCATTATTCTCTTTCATCCACATCAGCTTAAATTTTACGCGGTAGGGACTATAGACAGCTGATGTAAGTCCATTGTACATGACCTTAGACCATGTACAATGGTTCCACCTAGGACGTCTATAGCCCATGCCAGCTAGGATTTGTGCATACCTGGAGAGAGAGGTGAAAGATCGAGATGGCCGACTAGAGGGGGTGAATAGGCGGTTTTAAAAATCTTTTTCGCTAAAACCAATATATAATGCGGAAGATAATAACGAATTGGTTTTGCACAATTAAAACCAAATCAACTAGGCTCAACTAGGTGCACCAACAATACAAGGGAGCAATCATACAATGACATATAAACAATTAAAGCATGTAATGTAAATTGCTCAAAGTAAAGCACAAGACAAATAAAGATAACACGATTATGTTTTACTGTGGTATTCGGAGACTTGCCTGTCTCCCCTAATCCACGTTAAGGTAAACTCAACCACGTTGGACCGACTCCACTAATTAAGCCAACACCTCCGAGGTAAGTCCAACCACTTGGACCGGTTCCAAACCGAACCAACACCTCGCTCCACTAAGGTTGCTCTTCCTCCACTCCGGAGATGACGAGCACCAAACCACTCACAACTACACCAAGCCTTCTCATAAACTTCTTGAGAAGATCATCGGGCACGACGCCTCTACGCCGTCTAGGTGTCGGCAAACACCAAGAGTAACAAATCTCGACGTTCACTTGAACTAATCAAGTGTCAACGCTCAAGTGGATACACAATCCACTACTCAAGGCAACACATGCACCTAGGTTTACTCTCTAATCTCACCAAGTGCAACATATGCACAAAAGAGAATATAGGCTTACTCTTAGCTCAAGAGGCTCAAATGATTGAGTATAACACTCACAAGAACACCAAGAAACCATTCCCAACCGGCCAAGGTGGCTATATATAGCCCACACACAAAACTAGCCGTTGGGAGAGAATCTGCTGAAAAATCAGCAAATGCGGAACTTCCACCATACAAAGTCCGGAACTTCCGCACCTCAGCGACAAGCACAATAACGGCTATATCAAACGAGAAACTAGCCATTGGAAATGAAGTCCGGAACTTCCGCTGTTCAACATGCGGTACTTCCGATTATCGGACGTTCCGATTCTAATAGGCGGTACTTCCGCTTCCACTCAGGTCCAACACATGGCACCTTCTGGAAAAAAACGTACCGCGCCAAATCGGAACTTCAGCTGTGCAGTAGTTCCGCTCCGAGCATGGCGGTACTTCCGCGTTTCTGAAAATCGTCTAAGTCCCAGAACGGGTGCTTCTCTGGAAAAAAAAACATTCCGCCGGATTTCGGAGCTTCCGATATGCGGTAGTTCCGCAGTTAAAACTCCGGAACTTCCGATTATCCTGACAAAGCAGCAATGGCTTTCAAAACAACTTCAATTGCAAAACACATTTGCCAATTGATGAGCCATGCCTAACAAGGATCAAAGGCAAGATTCCTAACAAGTTGCAAAACATATTTGCAAAATTAAGTCACAAGCTACAAGAAATCCAACATGAGCTTCAACTATTTGCAAAACACATTCGCAAATAACAGCATCATGCCACAAGGCTAAGGTGCATGGATTTCAACCATATACAAAACACATTTGCAAATTATAGCCCCATACTACAAAGATTAAATGCATGAGCATCAATTATTCGCAAAACACATTCGCAAATAATAGCTCCATGCATAGATGAGCTAGAGCAAACACAATGAGCTATCAACACATCACTAACTCATGCTACTAGTCAAGACCCCTCTTAATAGTACAGCAATCCTATACTAGTAATCCGATCTTTCATCCAAACTCCAAAACCGGTAAAAGACTAGGAACACATCCTTAGCCCTAGCTAGTCATACCTTTGTCTTGCGTCTTCTTGAAGTTTAATGACGCACATCAACACTTCAAAACCGGGTCATTGACTTGACAATCATCAACACATGATGATCTTCTTTTTCTTCACTTCGGGATCTTGTCTTGAACATCATCAACACATGATGATTTCTTCATCCCGAGTCTTGACATGCATCAACACATGATGCATTCCTTCACTTGATCTCCATCAACACATGATGGGTCTTCTCTTGATTTGATGTGCATCAACCCATGATGCAACATTTACTTCAAGTCTTCATATGCATCAACACATGATGCATCCTTCACTTGAATCTTGACTTGATGATCAACTCATGATCATCACAAGTCTTCATCACCTTGGAGCCTAACCTATTCAACCAACTCATGGAAAATGTTAGTTCCATAATATGATTATCATTAATTACCACAACATATCATTAACACATAATGGTGGGACAAGATACCTCTATATTTCCCCTTTTGGTAATTGATGATAACTATTTCAATCACACATAAATTGATTTAGATAAATGAAATAACACAACATGAGCTATATATAAACTACACAAGTCATATATATATATACTCACAACATGAGTATGTAAGAACTACACAAGTTCTATATACTCAAACAGATATGTTTCAAAGTAAAGATTCCAAATATATGTGGAAAATGGAATATGGATCAATACTAATGAAACTACAAAATACAGAATAAACTCCCCCTAAATGTGTGCATACACATATGTGTAAATAGAAACATATACACATATGCAAGATATACTTATGGTGGAGTTCAACTTATATTTTGTATCCGAGGAATGCAACAATATATAAGAATATGAGTCAAATGCATACCTCGTTGAATTTCACCTTTATATCCAAATGAGACTACACAAGATCATACTTGACAAGACAACTTCGACGCCTATTGTATGGAGGCCATCTTCTCCCTATGCGTGTTGCGGGCCGGGTGTTAGGACGGCCACCACCCTGGCCGCAAAGGTGACGATGACCGGGATAACAGCCATTGGGACGATGAACAGAATGGCGACAACGACCACTGCAGGCTAGCGAAGAAAGCGGTGTTTGCCGGATCTAGCCACCTCCCGCTGCCATCGAGCCGGATCTGGACGCAAGATGGCCGGATCCGACCAACCAGTGGCGAAGGGGTGAGGATATGGTGGGTGGTGGCGTGAGCTCGAAGAGATGGTCGAAGAGATGGCGGGTCACGAGGACATGGCGGGCGCGGTCCGTGGCGCAAGCTCGAGGAGATGATTGGGCAGCGCGAGGAGATGGTGGGTGGCGGACGAGCTCATGGAGATGGCGGCTAATGGTGCGAGCTCAAGGAGGAGGGAGGGAGGTGTAGGTGGGGAGGGAGAGAGGAAGAGGGAGCTGTCAGGCGTGGCGGACGGTGGGGAGTGGGTAGGTGGGGCTATTATAATATATGACGTGCGGGACACACTATGAAGGAAAAAATAAAAAATGAACATCAAGAAGTGTGCTATAGACAATAGTTGTAGAGGTTGTCTTTTGTGTTGTCTCTGGTTGACATATACAAATTATAGACGACTCAATAGATCAACTATTATACATACCCTTAGTCCACACTTTGTTAGCGTGGTACCCCGCATCTTATAAACTTCTTTTTTTTTGTTAAACCATGCCACACTTATGACCAATAATTTGCTTACCACAAAAATTGTAGAATGCTAAAACAAGTACTAGTAGAAGGAGAAGAAGAGAGAGGAAAAATGGGGAAAAAAAATCACATTAAAGGCTGCTTCGCGGCCAACAAGAAGCCCAGAGAGAACATCAACCTAAGCAGCTTTCGCTTGTCTCTCCCTGATGACGCCGACCCAATCCCCAACTCCCCTTTCTTGCCATTCTCAGCAACCCTCCGAACCTCCCTCCAAACCACACTCGCCTCACTACTGCTGCTACTAGTATAAAATACTCTCTCCTGCCTGAGCCTGACACCAGCACAGCAGCAGAAGCCTCCCCAGATCTCAGAGCCCGCCCCCTCAAGAGTCAAGAACACCACCACCCGCCAATGGAGCTCGACGCGGCTCGCCACGGGTTTGGCAAGATGGGATTCGGGTTGGTGCTGCTGCTACTTGTTTGCGATAGTCTTGGCTGTGCAGTGCACCCAAAAGTTTTTTTCAAGGTGAGATTGTTTTGGTGTAAGTGCAGATGCAAGCACTACAGGAGGAGGTGCGGGATCCGCGCGCGCTGCTGCAACGACGTCTTCCACTGCCGCCATTGCCACAACGAGTCCACGGTTTGTGCTCCTCTGCTCTCAGCATCGATCCTGTGCACTCGACTCGACTCTCTTCGATCCTGACATTCCTTTCTCTGCTTTTCGATGCACTTCTTGTTCTTGGATTGGGCTTAGAAAGACGGGCACGAGCTCGACCGCCATGCAGTTGAATCGGTGCTGTTCTTGACTTCCTCTTTTTCAGCGCTCCTAAAGTTAATGTTATCTTGTCTTGTCATTTTACCTTTCTTTTCTTAAAAGAACTTTTTTTTTTGTTGGGTTTTGCTTTTCAGGTTATCTGTCTCGTTTGTGACACCGAGCAGCCGGTTAGCCTCTGATTGCACTTTCGTTTTCTGTTTCTTGGGTGTGGACTCTGCACTCTGCGTAGCCGGCCGCGCTGTGTTGTGTTATGAATTTGGGTAACTTTTGGTGGTCAGGTTGCGCAAGTATGCAACAACTGCGGCGTCTGCATGGGGGAGTACTTCTGCCGGGCGTGCAAATTCTTCGACGATGATGTGAGATCGAGCTCCTACTATTCGTGGATGGATTTCTTCTGCTGGATTTAGTGATTGGATCGTTGATGAGATCTTCTTGTTGTGTAGGTTGACAAGGAGCAATACCACTGCAAAGATTGCGGCATATGCAGGTATTGTTCCTCTTTCTAGGAACCCTGATTCCCTAAATCATCATATTAATTTGGTCCAATTGCATAAGCAAGTGGTCAGGATAACTATGAATTGTTGTTGGTAAGGACCCTGAATGCCATTATAGATCAGTTGAATGAATACGATTGTACATAATTTAGAAGTGGAGTTCGTACTTTTCAGTTTTACTTGGACGTCCTGAAACAATCTACTTCTTCAAGTTGCTGAGCTAATTGAAATTGTGGTTCGTTTGAATAGAGTTGGAGGGAAGGAAAACTTCTTCCACTGCCAGAAGTGCGGTAAGCATGCTTCAGCATCTCCCAGAACTACACATAGATTGCACTTCTTTCATGCTTCAGTCCCAATTTGGATGATCTACTCTGATTCTTTTGATTACATTTGCATTTGGTTGCGACACAGGGTCGTGCTACTCGGTTAACCTCCGCGATAAGCATTGCTGCATCGAGAACTCGATGAAGAATAACTGCCCAATCTGCTACGAGGTGTGTCTGTTACAGTTGTGATGCTTCTTGTTCTTCACTTCTTCTTCCCATTCAAGTACATCATGTGCTTATGCACAAGGTATTATTATTGCAATGCAGTATCTGTTTGATTCCCTGAGAGAGACGTCTGTTCTCAGATGTGGGCACACGATGCACTTGCAATGCTTCCACGAGATGTTGAAGCACGACAAGTAATTGCCCATGCCTCATCTCTTTCGTCAGTTTCGTGTGGTCCTGTTTTTTCTTAGATAATGCTATCGGTGTAGGTTCTCTTGTCCTATATGCTCGACCTCTATCTTCGACTTGGACAAGTTCTTGAGGGCCCTGGATGCTGAGGTATGTAGTAAATTTCTTAGTATTTCATAGGAACTGCACTAATCTAACTGAACCATATATTGCTCTGTCTGAATACTAACTCTGTTAGTTCGTTTCTTTGTTCTTCAGATTGAAGCAAGTATCTTGCAAATGGGAAAGGTCAGTGCCAAGCTGACAACCTTGGTTACTAGTAGTACCCAAAATCGCATCAGATATATGCTGTATTTCTAAATTCTAATGCCATTCTGGTGTTGCGTGCTGCAGGGATGGATCGTCTGCAACGACTGCAGGGATACCACGCAAGTCTACTCCAGCATCGCAGGGCAGAAGTGCTGCCACTGCCAGTCATACAACACCTGCAGAGTCGCTCCCCCGGTGCTCCCTTAGAGGCGCTGCCAGATTACTTACTATTCAGTATCAGTTAGGATCAGCTTAAATTCCAGTCCAAGATGAACTGCATTACATCTTATATACGAAAGATACACTGTATGACTATGTACGACATTGCAAGTTTAACTTAAAAGGCTTGCCCAATTCATGATACTACTACACCATCCGGTTTTTTTTACCCAAAAAAAATCCAATGTAAAACTGCACCGAAAAAAAAAAACTACCTTGAGAAGTTGAGCCAAATCCAATCGATACGTTTGTGATTGTCTCACTGGGCTCCCGAGGCCCAAAGGATTGTGTAGCTGCACATGGGCCGGCGGCTGCCGTGCCGACCACGGGCGCCATGGTACGCGCCGCCCAAGAACGCCGTGTCGTTGCGACAGCCGACGAGTGTTTGTACGGCACGGGGAACCTCTGCCGTGCAGGTGCAACGACTCGGCAATAACTGCACTGCACTGCACAGCCAGCCAAGCCGGGAGTCTACTAGAAAGTCTAGTCCTATCCAAGGCTCCAAGCACGCGTCGCTTTCTTAAACCTTCTCCCACCTCTTGGCTCTTCTTTTATTTCCTTTGCTCGTCTTGCTCGATAGAGCTACCGTGGAGTCAAAATCTCTTCTCCTCTGGTAACTTGTCTTTTTCTCATCTTCCGCCTCAGTTTCTTTGTGGCTTGATGCGAGTCCAGTCTGGTTCTTGAACTGCTCTCTCTCTCTCTTGGATCGAAGCTTCCTCTGCATCTGATGGTGGTTTGGTTTCCTTGTGGGGCGCTTAGGTACATGGAGAGGCCGAGATGGGTCACGGCCGTGGTGGCTCTGGTGTTCTTGCTGCTGTGTACGGCTTCTCATGGAGGAGGAAGAGGTACTTACTCCGACTCGTCTCACTTACCGTTATACGGACTACGGAGTTCTTATGGATCGAGTGCTGGCAAGAGTTGTATGACAATAAGGCAGTTTTTTTAAAAACTAGTAAGGCAGAAGTTCAAGCTGTAACAAATGCAAACTAACAAGGAACGCCTCCTTAATTTATTGTATCCTTCTAAATTTGAAGTGGTAGTTTTTGCGATATGAGTAAGGTCAAGTTTGGCAAAAAAACAATGGATCAATCCTAGGATAAATTAGTCCGTCGTGAGGTCATTCCATAATTATTGTGGATGCCCCCTTGTTTTTCTGATAACATCGTGGTTACAAGAAGTGGCATGACGAAGGATCAACTTATTCCATTCCTCACATGTATATCTCTTTTTCTCAGTGAAGTAAACAATGGGGCACTTCTTATTCATATTTCATAGCGTTTATTGTCAACGATTAAGATTTTTTTTTTTTGGAATAAGATGATTTAAGATTTATAATTGAGTTTGCATCTATCAGCATCCAGATAAACCAAATGTTCTAATTATCACAGAACCCAGTGTCAAGAACAATGAGCAGTGTTTTGTTTTTAACTACACTCTAGCCAAGACTATTGTGGAATATGCTTCGGCTGTAAGTTATTTCCCCCTCATTTTTTTCCTGAATGTGGCATATGTATTGGGCCCTTAAAGTTTTTCTTTTCATATTTTTTCTCACATTTTCATGACTCAATTGTACCTTTTAGTCAAATATATCCATCCCTTCAATTTTAAATTGTCCTTGATTTTTGTTCTCTAAATGAAGTTACCCTCCATAATTTCCTCTTGTATAGGTCTATATGACAGATCTAACAGCGCTATATACATGGACATGCTCAAGATGCAATGACTTGACTCAAGTAATATATCTAAGAGTTTGGTGTATAGTGTTTATATTTCTTATTCTATTCATTTCAGTTTGATTACAATTAAGACGGATTTCTCACTGATTTTGATGTGGGCACCTATTTTCAAAATAGGGCTTTGAGATAAGATGTATAATCGTTGATGTCCAGAACTGCTTGCAGGTCTCAATGCTACTACTGTTCCACGATATTGTTCGTAGCACTTTCCTCATCAATTTCATTTAATGGGAAAACTTCTTGTTCTGAACAATTTGACAGGCATTTGTTGGTGTTGATCACAATCTCAATGCTATCATTGTTGCAATCAGGGGAACTCAAGAGAACAGGTTCTGAGATAATTGGGCGTACATTTACTGTACTTGCTTAGTAGTTTTCGTTGGAGCTATGAACTTATGATGTCCCTCTCTATTCATTTCTAAAATTTCCCACTCAGCATACAGAATTGGATTCAGGACATTATATGGAAGCAGGTTAATCTGAACTATCCAAACATGCCCAACGCAAAGGTTTTCGCCATTAACCTCTTGATACATTTCTATCTTTTTTCTGAATAGTAGGGTATGGATTTTTTGCTGATGCGATTTTTACTCTGGTTAAAGGTCCACACTGGATTTTACTCTTCTTACAATAATACACTTTTACGTCCAGCCATCACAAATGCTGTTCGCAAGGCGAGGAAGTTATATGGAGATATTAGCATAATAGTTACAGGGCATTCAATGGGAGGAGCAATGGCTTCTTTTTGCGCACTTGATCTTGCTGTAAGTGCCCCCATGGTTTACCAAATACATGAAGTATCCATACGTAGTGATATTTTGCAAGTTATGTTCTTGGCATAAGGTTCTACTGTTACTGCACGAGGAAATATCATCTTTTGACATTAACATTGTGCTTGCTGATTCATGATCTCTGAAATGTTCCCTCCTTTTACAGATTAGCTTTGGAAGTGACAATGTTCATCTGATGACTTTTGGGCAGCCGCGTGTTGGCAATGCTGCTTTTGCTTCCTACTTCGCCAAATATGTACCCAACACAATTCGGGTGACACATGAACACGATATTGTGCCTCACTTGCCCCCTTATTTCTTCTTCCTCCCGCACTTGACATACCGTCACTTCCCAAGAGAGGTACGCCCCTGCATAAACCTAGGAAATGTACCACTAACCTTTGTCCAAACTTTCTCAGAGTTATGCTTATTGCTCTAGATGCAACTAAATTCACTATACATACTTTTACCTGCACACCCTCGGCAGAGCACAAACTCAAAGGAACACCTGCATAATATGTAAAAACAATCTAATGCCCCCTCATCATGCAGTACTGTTATGAAATGTAGTAATTTGCCATTTGTATTGTGTCTGCTCGAAGAACCAGAACCTGCTACTTACTCAATTTTCAGGTATGGGAACATGACGTTGGTGGCAATACAACCTTTCAAGTGTGCGATGGCAGCGGCGAAGATCCAAATTGTTGCAGGTGGGAGGGAACCCATTCACGATACCTACCCGGTAGCTTCAACAATGTGCTTTAACTCTGCCTAGCTCCTACTCCTAACTAACACATGTTCCCCCTTACCTCTGTATTTCCAGGAGTGTGTTTGTACTGTTCTGGAGCGCTTCGGACCATCTGACCTACCTGGGTGTTAATTTAGAAGCAGACGACTGGAGCACCTGCAGAATCGTCCTGGCGCGGGGTGTTGAGAAGTTCAGAACCCATCTCGTGAGCAACGTTTTCGTCTCGGAGAACTCCGTCGATGTCGTCATCGCAGATCATAGTGTGCAGATTGACTCAAACTAGTTCCTGCTAATCATACTTCATACACACAAGCTGGTGTACACTACTGTCGGAAGATGCATGGTTTCAACCAGTGGAATGGTTTCCCTTTTGCTACGAAGGATATGTGCTTCTTTCATGCGTAGCTTGAGTGTGGAGAAATGTACAGAACACTGATGGGATTCTTGGCATTTGGGGTTCATACTTGGTTACTGCAGTGTGCGCGCGCGTGTGTGTTTTAGGTAGCGTTTCCTGCAATGTAACTTCAGCCAAACTCACAATATAAGTTCATTTATAAGGGGATGTCATTTCACAATAAAAAAAACCATTGAGAAAACCATAAATGCGGTTAAGGCAATATTTTCACACCCCAATTCTAATTTGATTATCTATTAGATTTAGTGTCTCTGCTATCTGTGGGCGCATCATGCTTCAAATAATATTCAGCACCTTGCAATGTACAACCTCTTCCTTCCCTACCACATATTTAGGCCTACCTATCTCTGATAGGAAATTGAGAAGGTGTGACTTAATGACTTGGATCGAGAAGATAGCTGACAAGCTCCCAGGGTGGAAAGCTTCACTCATGAATCTATCTGGTCGAGCGGTGCTAGTCCGGTTCGTTCTCACTGCAATTCCTGTTTATTTGCTGATCGCCTTCAAGGTCCCTAAATGGTTCATTAAGGCCATAGATAAAATTAGAAGGAGTTTCTTGTGGAAGGGAAGAAAGGATGTAAATGGAGGATGTTGCTTGGTGGCTTGGGAGAAGGTCATGAGACCCATGGATCTGGGAGGTTTGGGCATCCACAATCTTGAATCAATGAGTTGGGCTTTACAAATGCGATGGCTATGGATTGAGAAGACCAAACCTGACCGACCATGGGTTGGTCTTGAAATACCTGTTCATTCCAATAGTCGGGCCATGTTTGCCATTTCAATTGCAACTTCTATTGGTAATGGGGAGAATACCTTGTTTTGGACAGATCGTTGGCTACATGGTCTTTGCTGGAAGAGTTAGCACCGGATGTTTATAAATGTGTCCCCTTGAGGGTGCGAAAAACTAGAATCGTGGCACAAGCGCTACAAGCAATCTTGGGTAGCGAGATATAAGAGGAGCTCTTAGTGGCATGGACTTCATGATTATCTGCTGACTTTGGGATGCTTTGTCAAATGTTATGCTGAACACTCTGGAAGATCAACACCAATGGAGGTTTGAAGCTTCGGGCAATTTCACTACAAAATCAGCCTATAGAGCTTTCCTAGTTGGGTCTGTTACCTTTGAACCTTGGAAGAGGCTTTGGAAAGCATGGGCGCCTGGTAAATGCAAAACTTTTGTTTGGTCGGCAATCGAGAACCGATGTTGGACATCGATCGGTTTGCAGAAAAGAGGCTTGCCTCACCCTGACCAATGCCCCCTTTGTGATCAGGAGGAGGAGACGGTTCAACACATCCTCACCACTTGTGTATTCGCACGGCGGTTTTATTTCTACATTCTGAATCCCTTGAACTTGTCTGATTTGGTGCCTAGCCGCAGTGCTAAATCCTTGGCGATTGGTGGAGAAGGTCATGGAAGAAAGTTCATAAACAATATCGAAAGGGCTTTAATTCCCTTGTCATTCGGGAGCATGGATCCTCTGGAAACATCGCAATGCTTGTGTCTTTGATGGATCGCCCCAAATCTACATGGAGCTCTTGAGCCTTCATAGATGAAGCACATTTGTGGCGGTGTATTTGGAGCCAAGGGGCTCATTGCTCGCACCTAGAAAGGGTGGTGATCTAGAGTTTAAAGCAGGGATTAGTCGGTCAGTCCTTGTGTGCGTAAGAGTAGTGCCAATGGTTTACATCCCTCATCCTGGTCCAAGGGGGGTGATGTCCTGTAATTTGGACCTTTTATTCTCTCTTAATCAAAGATACGCAGTCCTCCTGCGTGTTCAAGAAAAAAAAGCATGGGTAATAATTGTAACTAAAGGGTGTGTTACAACTTTTTTTAGTGGAAGGCGATGCCTCGTGGAGACGGAAACGCCCCGACGGTTGTTGAGAAAAACACCGTCGGCGGGCTCTAACCCAGGACAACATGGCTGCACTAGCCCCTTCGTGTTGGTTCGATCGGCGTCAAGCGTCCACGGTGACCCCAGGCGCTCGAACTAGCAACGCATGATGCCAAACGCACGTATGCGGGGCCACAGAGGTGTATTTCATGTCTGGCTTTAAAAAATAAGCAGCTGACCAGATCAGCAGAATCATCGCCTCCGTAAAGGTCGAAATCACATGCATGCCCGCAGCCCGCAGCCTATGCCCATGTGGAGACAGAAACACCCTGACGGCCCAAAAAATGCCGTCGATGGGCCCCAACCAAGGGCCACATACGTGCACTAGCTCCTTCGTGCTGGTTCGACCAGCACTGAGCTTCGTGGTGAGTCCCAGGTGCCCAAACAAGACATGCGTGATGGCAAACACGCGTACGCAGCGCCATGAAGGTGGATTTCATGCATTGCTTAAAAATAAGATGATGGCCTGGATAGGTATAATCACCACACGAATCACCTCCGTGAAAGTCAAAATTGCATACACAAATCACAGTAGTGACACCAAAGTGGCCCGATGCCCTGTGGAGATGGAAACGCCCCAACAACCATTGGACAAAAAACGCTGTCGACAGGCCACGACACGGAGCAACATAGCTGCGCTAGCCCCTTCGTGCTAGTTCGACCGGTACTGAGTGTCCGTGGTGACCCCCAAGCGCCCACACTAGCCATGCATGATGCCAAATGCGCATACGCAAGGCAACTAGGTGGATTTCACAACAAGCTTAAAAAATAAGCCTACGATCTAGATTGGCAAAATCACTGCACAAATGACCTCCACGAAGGATGAAATCATGTGTGCACCCCTCTATTGACATCTATGAATATCATGGGGATATGCTCATGATCTTAGGATGATGTTACAATTGGCAATGGTGTTAAAGGTTTGTCGAATCAAGTGTTTTCGACAAAAGTTTAGTGTTGTCAAGCCTTTGGCGGTCTGACCGGCCACCTCTGGCGGTTCGGACCGGCCATGGCGGTGGTCGGACCGGCCAGATACAAAATGTGGAGTTTTGAGCTGGACCAAAAATAGAGGGTGTAGGCAAGAGAGGAGATTCTATTGCACTTAGTCCCATGATTTTTGGAGTCTCCAGGCAAAAGTTCTATTGGTTTAAAAATTCCAGTAGGTTTTAGATTTTCAGGGAGGAAATTTGGCTAAGTCCCAATTGAGCGGTCGACCGCCAACAGTGGCGGTCGGGCCGATCGTTAAGTGATCGGCCGACCGCCATGGTGGCGGTCTGACCTGTTTTCACTTGTTTCATCGTCCTTCGTGGTGGCGATGTTTGGCTGTTAGGTCAAAGTCATGAGTTTCAGTGCATATGTGTTGCATGATGCATGTTTTGACTAACGTGGGTCAAGTTGTGACGAACTTATTCCCGGATTCGATTTGCTTGTCTATTGTTGTGCAGCTTGCTCGGTGGTCAACGATGGTCAACGGAGAGGATGATCAGGACTAGGCTTGCTGAGGTCCAGAACGATCGACGATGCCGAGTGAGATCAATGAACTCAAGAGTGGTGCAGAATGGGCAAGGATGACCGAACGAACAGTTCAGTGTAACTAGTTTGATCAACTGGCGCGGGGGTCGGTGGAAATGCCATGGTGGTTTCGGTGGGAGCCGGATGGGAGAGACTTGCCGACATGATGAGAGTCGTTGATCAACCTACACGTGGCGGAGCATGAAACTGCTTCGCGAAGATTTGACTTAGTCTTCGGAGAAGGATCGAGAAGGGGTATTTTAGTAATATCACTAAAATAACACTTTGTTTGCTTTTGGCTAAACCGCGGCGCAAGATGACGCAAGGAGAAGCGGTTTAGGAAAAGAGGCGATGAAGACAGCGATTTAAAATGAGTGCGTGTGTGACCCGCTTGTGTTGGGCCTTAACGGGAGCCCATTTGAGTCAATCTTCTAGAAGGTCTAAGCCTCCACTATAAATAGAGGAGGGAGGTGGCTGCACCCCCTTAACCCTTTCTTGTGTTTGAAACCCTGGTTTTACTTAGAGAGAGGATTAGTGGAGGTTAGGGTTCTAGAGAGTTTTTATTTGATTCCGTGCTCTTGGATTGAGCTTTGTCCTCCATTGATGGAGTGGCTGTAAACCCAAATCATATCAAATCAATCCAAGGAAAGTTTGCTCAAAGATGTGTCTCTTTGCCTTCATTCTCTCTATTTGGTGATTTTGAGTCTTTTTTTGATCCGCGAGTTTTTGCTTGATTCCTTCACGTGATCTAGCTTGCTGTGATATGTGTGAACACATCTAGGATCATCTTGATCATCAATCACCCACAAGCAAGATTTTGGATCTAGTTTTCGTTTTGACTCAGTTTTGAACCACCCTCCTCTCAAACGGAAAAAGTTGTAACTTTTCCAAGGATCTTCACGATCTTCGATTGGAATAGGTTCCTGACATCCTAGAGAATGTGTGTTCCAAGTTTCATCGATTTTGGAGTTGTAGATCAAAAGTTAGACCTATTTACAACTTTGTTTTTTGGACTGATTTCACTGTTCATCAAGCTAGAGGTCATACCACCATTAACATAGAGGTCCAACCGCCCATGGACCAGTCAGACTGCCATTGACATAGAGGTCAGACCGCCCAACACTTTGAAATTGAGTTTTGGTTGATTTTGGTTGTTTTGCTTCGGGGGTTAGATTGGATTCAATACTAGTCTTCCACTGTACTGGTATATTGATCTTCATAGCTTCCATAGCTATTGGAGTGAAATTTGTGTTGAATCCGATCTTGGTTGAAAAAGTGAGTGTGCTCCTATTCAACCCCCCCCCTCTAGTCGCCTTTTCGTTCCAACAACATCAGTGTGGCCCGATGCCCCTATGGAGACAGAAACACCCCGACAGCCACTAGCCCCAAAAACGTAGTCAACAGGCCCATTACAGGGCGACATAGACGTGCTAGCCTCATCGTGCTGGTTCGACAAATGTCAAACTTTCGCGGTGCCCCTTGGCACCCCGAACTAGCCACACACGATTCCAAAGACGTGTACATAGGGTCACGAAGGCGATTTCATGCTTAGCTTAAAAATAAGCCACTGACTCTTATTGTGGAGTCACCGCTCCCAGAAGGCCAAGATAGTGTGTGCCTCCCCTTGCTGTGACAACAATGTGTCCCGATGCCCCTGTAGAGACAGAAGCGCCTCGAGCTGACCCAAAAAAAATAGCATGCGCCTCCCCTTGTCGCGAGAACCGCAACACCAATGTGTCCCGATGCCCCGTGGAGACAGAAACACCTCGACGGCTGCTGGCCCAAAATAATGATGTTTGCAGACCCGAGACAACATAGCTGTGCTTGTACACAAAGGTAGGGAATCGAATATAGAAGCTCATAATCTAGCAAAGTTTGTTTGTACTTTAAGAGGACACCCCGCCCCTCCACGGGTGCCCGGTGTTGGCGGAGGTGTTATTGCGGCCACGGCGGCGACGGTTGGAGTTGCCACCGCTGGTGCCGCCGGAGGGGGCCGCGGCAAGGTGGCAGTTGGCTGACGCGCTGCTGGAGGAGCCGGCACCAGTGGCGCCCCTGCCGGAAGAGGGGTCGTCACCGCTGCCCCGATTGCCAGGGGTTGCGACGGCGACGAGAGCCGTGGGAGGTGTCGTGGGTCGCGACGTCATGGTGATCTCCTCGAGAAGAAGGTCCAAGCGCACCTCAGGGCAGGTGGGGAATGGACGTTGACACTTGAGGAGGGCACCCATGTAGGAAAATCGCTCGTTCAAGCCGCGAAGGACGACGAGGACGAGGGTGCGGTCAGGGACGGGCTGGTCGAGGTCGCCGAGGGCGTCGGCCATGCCCTTGAGCTTGCAGCAGTAGGTGGAGATGTCGAGGTCGCCCTGCACAAAATTTCAAAACTCGACGTCGAGATACAACGCTCAGGTCTCACGATTTCTGATGAATTGCTTCTCAAGACCAAGCCATATGTGGCGTGCAGTGGCATCATGGGCCATGACGATCTCGATGAGCTCGGTGCTGATGGTGTTGTAAAGCCAAGAGACAATGACGCAGTTCATGCGGAACCAGTCAGCGGAGTCGCGGCGTGTCTCATCGGAGAGTACGTGCGTGGAGAGCGAGTACTTTCCAAGAGTGATGAGGAAGAGATTGCACCACTTGATGTAGTTGGGCGAGGTGAGGTCGAGGACAGTCGGGACGAGAGCCCGGATGTTCTGAATGGTGACGGCTTGCGCGTGGAGGTTGGCGATCGTGACAGCCTCGTGGAAAAGAAGGGCGCGGTCGAGGTCTCGGGCGTGCACGGTGGCCTCGGCAAGCTAGCGCTCGACCTCGGCAGCGCGAGGACAGGTGTCGGCCTCCTCTCGCTCACGGGCTATCGTGGCGGCATGCTCGTGAGGAACGGCAAGCTCGCACTCACGGGCGGCGGCCTCCTCGCGGTCACGGGCGACGGCCTCCTCACGCTCGCGGGCGACGGCCTCTTCCTGCAACGCACGCGCGAGGTCCACCGCGGAGGCGGCAAACTCAGGGGCAGGGAGGGGTGTGATGCCGGGGGGAGCAGAGGGTAGCCACCAGCCAGAGGGGGGGAAGAGCCAGCCATGGGGCACGACGAGGAGAGGTGGCGGCGGCGGGCTAGGGTTAGGGTTTTAGCGGAAGCGAAGGGTCGAAGGATCGACCATCTCGGATACCATGTTGGTGGAGATAATTCACGCAACTGATTGATTAATAGTTCAAGGTACATGGGTTATACATATATGTAGCCGGTTGAGGCCGGTGTGAACACGAGACTTGTCGGTGTATTAGAACCGATCTTACGTAAAGATTGTTTGATTCGGGGGGTCTCCTAGAGATGAGATCACGCAGAGTGGATTGACACGGGATATTTAGACAGGTTCAGGCCTTCTCCGGAGAGAATAATAACCCTAATCCTGTGTGGTGTGGTATTCTTGATGATCAAGTAAAAGACTAAGACTATTACAGAGAATAGCGCTTGTGTTCCTACTTGACTAGCTCTTGTTCGCTGTCGTTCGCCTCTCCTATTCCTCTGATTGATGCCTTTATATAGTCGTGAAGAAGTAGCCGTTTTGTCCTGCGGGAGATGCGCCTAATTAATCCAGTAACGGGCGCATGATGGCAGTAATTACCGGCGCCTCGGCTTCTTCACGCCGTCTGGCAATTATTTTCCAGAGATAATGGGGTATTTACACACCATTAATAAGCGGAATAATAGTGCGTGCAGACCGTTCGGATTCCTTAATCAATTGGACCCACTCGCCTGTAGGTTTGATTATAAGGTGGTCGTAGTTTACCTGGTCGTAGAAGGACTTACGACCAGGTAGCAGTCGTAGAAGGACTTACGACTATGTAGTGGTCGTAGAAGGACTTACGACCATGATATAGTCGTAGCAAGATTTACGACTACGGGGGTGATTGTAGAAGAACTTACAATTACTTGTTAGGCCTCTCCCTTATAGATATAAGGGGTACTTCTGGGGACTATGTGACATCATATTTACCCATAATAAGAATTATAGATAAAAGATAAAATGAGGATTATTAGATCCTCGTCATCTAGCCCCCCAGCTTCAAGTGAAAGTAACTTACTTGATAAAGGTTTCGTAAATGGACTTACGACCATGAGAATGTCGTAGAATGATAGTCGAAGGAAAAACTCTTCGACATTTGAGTGCTGCTTTGACCAGAATTTGCTTGGTCGGGAAGGTTGCTTACGACTATCAAAAGTCATAAAAACCCTACGACCGCCGGTGGTCGTAGTAGGGAATCGGAGAAAAACTCTTCCGATTGATACTTCCTTCGACTAGAAAGACTTGGTCAAGAATGTAATTTTGCTTGGAGGTGACAATACGCACCTATTTTTTCTCGAGCGGACCATCCGGGAATTGCAACCGCTCTCATAGACTTGTCCGATGAAGCGGTTCCGGCGGTACAACCATCTCTCATAGACCTATAGCCGAGACGGTTTCGAGCGGCGGAGATCGTCTTGATTATAAAAACTTACCGGGAGGTAGACTTGGATTTTTACCTTTCCCCAAATCACTCTGCTTGTTCTTGAGCTCTTGCTTTCTCCGTCTTCGACTAGGTTTCATCTTCGCCGCTAACCCAATCAAAAACTTCTTGCTTCTAAGCGAAATGGCCAAGAGAGTTTCGAATGGGAGGAATCGGAGATGGATGCGCTAAGATCAAGATCTTGGTCGATGTCGGAAGATCGAGAGAAGGCTCGGTGAAGTGGATTCCGCCATCGGCAAAGATCGCCATCGGGGAAAATGGGCAATCCCCGTCTTCCAAGCGTATTGTGAGTGCGGCCTTCGATTGCTCGCCCACCCTTTCTTCTGAGAGTACTCGAACACTTTGGGGTGGAACCGGTGAACTTAGGTCCCAATTCCATTACCATGTTGAGCGTGTTCGTGTATCTGTGCGGCGTACACAGGGATTAGGCGGATCTCGGTGTTTCAATATTATTATGGGATGGCTCGACAAACCGGAATCGCCGAAGCTCGCGGTCTCAAGCTCCACGACTCAAGTCGAAGGAGTATATTCAGAGTTTTACCGGTCTTCGTGGCGGTGGAGGAAGAGGTGGTTCTACCGAAGGTCACCTCGAAGACGACCTTTCTTTGTGGGGAAGGTCTGCTGAAAAGAAATCTTCATGGGATTCAACCTCGAAGATATCAGCCGGATTAGCCCTTATATTCAAGCCATTAAGGACTTGAAGGAAGAAGGGCTGACCGGATGGCATGTGGTGAAGGATTTTATCACACGCCGAATTAGTCCTCTGAAGAAACGAGCATCTCCTATGTGGAGGTACTCGGGAGAGGAGACCCCACCAGAGACTACGAGGAGGGTAAGCAATTGTCGACTTAGCTCTCCGTTTGGTCTTTCTCAACCTTGTCTAATATTTTTATCTGTTTACACAGATCTTTCACAGGCTGAGGTTGACTCCAGAGTCAGACTCATCTGTGAGAAGTCCCCGCCACTCCGAGGGGCGGTTCCTCAAGTCATTGCGGCTTTGTCCGCAGATGAAAGGATAGAGCGCCTAAAGGTAATCAGAAATCTGATTCTTTCTTTAGGACTTTATAGTCGTAGAAAATACTTACGACTAATGGTGATCGTAGAATATCTTACAATCAAGAAAGAGTCGTAGAAAAACTTACGACTTGATACTAGTCGTAGAAAAACTTACGATTAATTAGTGATTCTTCTTTTTCTGTCTTGTTTTACAGAAAGTAGGCATGGAAAATCGCCAGGACGACGAAGAAGTCGTTCTGATGACTATTGGCGCTGGGTTGTCGAAAGACAAAGGCTCGGCTCCTCCCTCGAAGAGACGTCGACTTGTAAAATCTGTCGATAAGGGGGGAGCAAGTTCGAGCTCTGGTCTTTCGACCAGACCCTCTACAAAGCCTGCGGCGGCTGTAGTTGTATCTGAAGCCGAGGCCGCAGCCGTCGAAGCCGAGGAGGTTGAAGCAGCTGAACCTCTTAAGCGCAAACCTCGCAAGGCTAAGGTACCCTTCTATTATGACACGGAATCTTTCGCAGTCGGTGCCACTCCTAGTTTTATTAAGCAACTGGAAAGGGAGAACTGGAAAGATTTTATATCTTTATGAAGGGCGATCTTGCATCGGCACAACTCGCAATCGAGGGCGATCTTCGCTCGGAATGGTCGAGACTGATCTCGTCCATCCAGAGGATCAGGAAACCAGAGCTCTGATCCCTGTTCAAACTCTACGACCAGACGTGGTCGTAGCTGGACCAATTATTGAACCTCGACCAGACGTGGTCGTGGAGAAGAAGAGGTCCTCCGTAGGGAGGATTGCTCCAAAATTCCTGGTTAAGACCAGGGTGCAGAGGTATGTGAAATGTACTAAAGTGTAAGAACGACATTTACCTTTTTCTTTTTCACAACCTGATTTGCTTTTCTTTATTTCAGTCCGACTCCTTCAGCCCCCGGGAATGCTTCTGCTGAGAAGTCCATTGCTATTCCCTCAGCTACTGGAGAGGTAGCAATGGAGGTGGTCGAAGCATCACCCTTGGCCCTGTGGCCGATGAAGTCGAGACTCTGAGTGACTCCACATCTGCTGAAGTCGTAACTCGACTCTTGAGGTAGCGGTACATTACTATTGCGGTGGCGCTCGACTCATGAAGTCGTAGAAACAACAGAGGCGGTGTGGAAGCCTCGTCAAGGTGGTGACCACTGGGCACCACTGGGAAGGAAATTGTAGGAGGCGTTCCTTCCCTTACCCAAAGAGAAGCTACAGAACCAGAAGGAGAAAATTTCAACTTCTGTGGTGACTTCTTTGGGCCTGCCTCCGTCGTAGGGTCTTCTGCTTACAGATCTCGTGACCGAGTCCCCCATCTCAAAGTTATTCCCAATACGGAGAATACTTTTGATAACGAGCGCCTCGAGAAGGTGTGGTGGGACAAGGTCGCGAGGATAGATAAGCTGCAGAACCCGGACCTTGTATATTCGATGTTTGCTAGGACGACTATGAATGTAAGTATCTTCAAAATACTTATATATGTGACTTTCCTTCTCTTCTCACTGTTTTTCTTTTTGCAGAAAGCTCTAGAGCAAATTGCTGTTGTCGGTGAGTATCATCGACAACTTTTAGAGCTAAGACAGGAGAAGGAACTACTCTGCGCAGAGGCAGAGAGGTGGTAAGTCACTTATCACTCATAGTTGTTTTTCGACTTAAATATTCGTAAAATGTTTTACGAGAATAGTCATGGAAGAAACTCATGACAAAGTACTAGTCGTAAAAAGCTTACGACTACTTACAACCAGGTAGTAGTCGTAGAAAGACTTACAACCGTATCGTAGTCGTAGAAAAACTTACGACTAGGTCGGTAGTTGTAGAAGTACTTACAACCATTCGGATGATGTTTTTCTTCGTTCCTGTTCTTTGTAGGTTAAACAGTGATACGAAGACCTTAGCCGACTCACTCGACTATGAAAAAGAAGAGTCGAGGAGGCTAAGGAACGAAGTATTAGTCCTCTCGGATAGACTTCGGGAGACTGTCTCTGCATCTAAAATATTGCAGGAAAAAATAAACAGTAAGTTCTGAACTTAAGACTGCTTTTGATCTTTAACCTTTACCCGACTCTCCTTTCTTATCCAGATAAAGAAAAAGAGATGCGGAAGCTCCAGACCGAAGTTCAAGAAAAAGCTTTGGTCATTCAGGAGTTTTCCCGCATTACCGCGAATAAGGATCAAGAACTCGAGAGTTTTAGAACTCGATTAACAGGTAAGTAAATCTTTACCTGTTATTCTTTTTGAGTATTTTCCCTTTTCTAATGCCAATTTCTTGTTCGAAATTGTCGCCCAATTGAGAAGCCTCGAGGTGAAATCCAAGCAAAGACCTTAATCGCAATGAGTCCGTCGCATTGCTAAGATGAATCTGGAGGACATCGAGCGTGGGAGCAAAGCATCTTTCAAACCGTTGCTTCCCATCGAGAAGAGGTCAAGAAATTGGATTCTCAATTAGTAGGTAAGAAAAAGCTTTTACCTATAATTATCTTTTGTGTTATCTTCCTCTAGAAGTATATTTTTGTTTGACCGATATTATTCTTTTCAGAACAAGTGGTCGAAAACAAAAAGCTTCGCGAGGCTTCGACTTGTACCCAACATGAGATGGAGTCGATGAAGACTAGTCTTCAAGGCAACATCACTCTCCTGAACAATGTGCTTAGTGAGCTACATTCGAGGAAAAACTCCTCGAGAAGATACCATAGCTGCTCACACAAGTACCATTGGGGAACAAGTCGGAAAATTGCAAGAAATGGTGACCACTCTGAAGACTAATCAAGCTGAATCAATAAGGGAGGCAGTCGAAGCTGCAGTAAGTTACGCTTTGGCGAAACTTAAAGCTCAAGACCCCCGCCTTAATGTTAAACCAATCGAAGCCGACTTGATATCCCGAATCGAGGCAAGTCGTCGATTGAGGAAATGATCGATATAAAAAGGTATGAGGAAATGCACTAGGCTCTCCCCTTTGAGTAATCTTGTAACTACCTTGTAAGGCGCACAATTTTGTTGATGAGTAATATATGATCCGCTTTATTTCACGAAAATCATCTTGTCGAGTAGTTAGTAACTCAAAAGATAATAAACGAATGAAAGACTAAGAATTGAAGTCAAATTAATAACTTTATCCTAGCCCCCGACTATTTGCTTAGATTGTTTAGACAATCTAAATAAATAGTGTTTAAAAATGGGGTTTCTGAAAACAAAGAGAGGTTTATTTAACTTATAGCTTTTGTTACGGTTGTCAAGCACTGATCGAAAGAGTAGAAAACGACTCGACACTAGGAAGTTCCTTCTAGTGGGCAGGACCACGTGCAGAGAGGAAAGGTTTCGACTAGGTGATGTTTCCATCTCCGACTAGTTTAATCAAACCAAGAACAGCAACTTGAGTTAAACAAACGTCTTAGAGGACTTTAGTAATTCGTTCGTCCTTTTTTGGTGGACTTCGATAAGTCTTTTCCAGTAGCAAAAGTAGGAGACTGATCGACACTAGGAAGTTTCCTTCTAGTGGCGGGGACCACATGCGAGAGAGGAAAGACTTCGACTAGGTGTGTCTCTTCCTTCACCAGTTAAAACAAATCGAGTACACCAAGGTGGTCGAACAAATGTAAGAAAGTGCGCTCTACTCGAATATTTTTGGAATTTCTTGAAAAAATAGACTAAGATTGAGAGAGTTGGCTTTGAGAACATTCGATTGGATAAAACCCGAGCTCTTTGTATTGGCGGCAAAAATGAGTAACAGTCGATGCTAGGAAATTCCTTCTAGTGGGCGTAACCACATGCGAGAGAGGAGAAGTTTCGACCGGATAGCGTTTCGCTTTTGGCGGTGTAAAGAAAGCGGGTGTTTTAAAATCATAGTCGAAAGATTAAAAAGCACTACTCGAAAATAAGGCAAAAAGAGGTAGAAAGAACACGGACTTTTATTGCACGAGGCTGGTCACACATAGAATTTATGAATCGGTCGATGTTCCAAGAGTTTGAGAGAACACATCCATCTTCCATTGCTAGTCGTCTGACCACGCCGAGTTAACCGACCATGTGTAAGGACCTTCCCATTTAGGGAAAGTTTATTCCGATTAGACTTGGATTGGCGAGCCTCAATACCAAGTCACCTACAAAGAAGGTGCGAGGTTGGACCTTACGATTATTGTATCTGCGCAGGCTTGTTGGTAGACCGCGAACGGATTAAGGCTAGGTTTCTCCTCTCTTGAGTAGGTTAATGTCATCTGCTCGAAGTTGTTCCTGGTCCGAGTTGTTGAAGGTTTCAACTCGGTCGACCGCATTTTAGTTCGGAGGAAGCATGGCTTCGACTCCAAAACTAGAAAAATGGTGTTTCTCTGTTGCTCATTGGTGGTCGTATGAAGCGCCCATAATATGGAGGGTAATTCTTGTACACAAGCCCCGAGCGCTTAACAAGCTGGTCGAAGACTCGAGTTTTAATTCCTCGCATTATTTGGCCGTTTGCACGTTCGACCGCCCCATTGCTTTGGGGATGTGCAACTGAAGCATAGCATAACTTGGTACCCAACTCGTCGCAAAATTCACGAAATTTTGCACTTGTGAATTGTTTACCATTATGCGTAATTATCCGACTCGGAACTCCAAATCGACTAATTACGCTTCTCATCATGAACCTTTTTGTCGCTCGTTGTTATCGATTCTGAGTTCGGCTTGATCCATTTTGTGAGCGTGTCAATAGCCACAAAAGGAATTGAAACCTCTGGAGCTTTGGGAAACGGTCCTAGGATATCAAGCCCTGTGTCGCAAAAGGCCAAGAAAGAGGTATTGTTTGTAATGCTTGAGTGGTTGGTGTATCTGTCTACCATGGAATTGGCTGGACACACTTTTAACCACCTCCATAGCATCGTGCAGTATGTAGGCCAGTAAAAACCTTGTCGAAGGCTTTACCAACCAATATTCAGAGGAAGCATGCGTCCCACAGATGCCCTTGTGTATATCGTGAAGGAGTGTTATTCCTTCTTTTGCGGAATGCATCGCATGAGTATTCCTTGGGTTCCTCGTTTATAGAGGACTCCTTCAACCAAAGTATACATTTTGGCTTTTCGGGATAATCGATCTGCCTCAAGATCATCTTCGGGTACGGAACCCTTGTAAAGATACTCGTAGATGGGAGTCATCCAGGTATCCTCGTAATCTAATGAGGCCATCTCAAGAGGAGGTGTCTCTGGTTCTTTGACGAGAGGCGGTTTTTGAGTTGCTCCAAGAAAACTCCTTTTGTGCGTAGATCGGAAGAAGCCATCCGAGCAAGTTGGTCTCATGAGAAATTATCCTTTCGAGGGATAAATTGTACCTCGAAACCTAAAAAATGTTTTTCTAGCTTACGTACTTCTGATAAGTACCGAGCCATTGTTGAGTTAGAGCACTGGTACTCTTTCCCGATTTGATTCACGACTAGTTGAGAGTCTCCTCTCACGAGTAGTCGACGAATTGAGAGTGCTTTCGCAGCTCGTATGCCAGCTAGCAAACCTTCGTACTCTGCCACATTGTTAGTGGCCCGAAAGTTTAATTGTATGGCATACTTTAAGGTTTCTCCTAGTAGGAGATACCAGACCACCTGACCCAGAGCCACTTAAAGTAAGTGACCCGTCAAAGTACATCATCCAGTTGGTCGGGAATCAGATGGGGATCTGAGCGAGTTCAGATTTGTCCATTCGGCGACAAAGTCTGCCAAGATCTGGGATTTTATGGCCGTTCGGGACACGAAATGGAGGTCGAACTCCCCAAGTTCGATTGACCATTTTGCCATGCGTCCCGCTGTTTCCTTATTATGGAGGATTGCTCCCAAAGGAAACTCGAGGCAAGACTGACTATTTTGTGCGCTGAAAATAATGCATGATTTCCTCGAAGACATGAGGAGGGCATATAGAAGTTTTTGGACCTGAGGGTAACGCTCCTTAGGCCCGTGTAAAACTTCGCTAACGTAGTAAACCGGTCGTTGTACGTTTTCACGTTCTCGACTAATAGTATCGCGCTTTCGCTGTGGCGTGGCAACTAGGTAAATTAAGAGCGTCTCTTCTGGCTTTGGAGAAACCAGAACAGGAGCACTCGAAAGATACCTCTTGACATCCTCAAAGCGCGTTTGCCTCGTTCGACCACTCAAAACCTTCATGTCTCCGAGAAGTTTAAAGAAAGGTAGTCCTTTTCTCCAAGTCGTGCGATGAAACGACTTAAAGCCGCCATGCACCCAAAGTGAGTTTGGACTTCCTTTTTGTGTTTGGAGGGCGATCGGAGGATGGCTTTTATTTTTCAGATTTGCTTGATTCCTCGTTCGGATACTAGGAATCCAAGCAATTTTTCGAAGAAATTCCAAACACACACTTCTGGATTGAGTTTTAAGCGGTGCTTTACGAGGTTGTCGAATGTTTCTTGTAGGTCGATGATATGATTAAGTCTCTTAATGCTTTTTACGACTAGATCATCAACATAGGCTTCCAAATTCGGCCTAATTGAGATGAAAAAGTTGATTGCATTAGGCGTTGAAAGAAGCACCGGCATTCTTTAGACCAAATGGCATTTTGACATAGCAAAAGGTACCAAATGGAGTAATGAATGCGGTCTTTTCTTCATCGTTTAAACACATATTGATCTGGTGGTATCCAGAATATGCATCTAAAAAACTTAATATCTCACAACTGCGGTTGAATCAACCGGTGATCGATCACGAGGTAAAGGGAAATCATCTTTTGGACAAGCTTTATTAAGATCGAAGAAGTCCACGCACATCGCCATTTGCCGTTTGACTTTTTGACCATTACAGGGTTAGCCAACCACTCTGGGTGGTTGACTTCTCTTATAAAGCCTGCTTTAAGTAGCTTATCCAACTCTGATTTAATAGCATCTCGTCGATCAGGGGCAAATCTCCGTAATTTTTGTTTCTGGTACTTTATCGGGCCGTAAAGCTAGCACGTGCTCGATCACCTTCACAGGGACTCGGGCATGTCGGATGCTTGCCACGCAAAGACATCTCCGTTAGCTCGGAGGAAGGTAATGAGGGCGTCTTCCTATTTGGGGTCGGAAGTCTCCCCGATGAGCAGTCTTGAGGGTTCTTCTGCGTCGGAGGAACCTCTTTGACTTGGTCGTTCGGCTTTGGTGCGACTTTTAGGCTTCGACTTGCTAGTCGGTGACTTTCATCTCGAGTTGGTATTTGACCAACCATCTCGAGGATCGACGGTCGTGACTATCGCCATCTTTTGTCACATTGAATGGTGATCACTCCTTTGGGACTGGCATCTTAAGACATTGATACCCGTAATGAGTAGCCATTAAGAATTTTGCCAAAGTTGGTCGTCCGAGTATGGCGTTATATCCGATATCGAAATTGACCACATCAAAGGAGACTTTCTCGTCACGAAATTACTTGGTGAGCCAAATGTTAAAGGAAGAGAAACTTGGCCAATGGGTTTGGCGAAGACCCGTGCGATTCCATGAAAGGAATATCGTCGCCTTACCTTTGTCCCGGTACTTGCATCTCGTCCGGGGCTTTAGTAAATAATATGTTCAAAGAAGCGCCACCATCAACCAACACTCGATTGACCCGCAGGTTGTTGATGGTGGGTTCGACCACAATCGGATATCGACTGATCGACTCGTAGTGATTGGGCGATCATCCTTCTCAAAAGAGATGGTAACTTCCGACCACTTGGTAATTTATTGACGAGAGGAGTATGTATAGAATTTACCTCTCGTTCGCAGACTTTAAGTTGTCGTTTGGAGTCGTATCTCGATGATCCTCCGTAGATGTGCTCAACGGTATGTTGCGGATCTTGAACAGCATCTCCTCATCAACCGAGCGACTTTTGGCCACTCGTATGTCCTACCCGCCGAGAGTAGGGAGTGGTGCTTTTTGTTGTAGTAGTCCTCGAGCTTTCTTTGGAAAACTTCGGCGATTATGGAGGTCATGTCCTTCCTTTTTATGAAAAGGACACCACCTTGGTTTGTCGTTCCTACGATCGGGCGCTTACCTTTGCCTTGATCGAGTGCGACTTGGTGGTTTGGGGCTCTCCATCTTTCACGGCGGAACCTCCTTGGAACCCTTTGGTTTGTGGTTTTGACTTTTATTTTCTTCTTGGACTTTTTGCTTTTTTATCCTTACCAACTTCACGGCTCTCGAAGAGTATATGTTTCTCGATCGATAGTGTTGTTCCACTCGACCGCCTCGAAGCGATTGCATATCGATCGCCATCTCGAAGAGTTCTAAGAATGATGTTGGGAGGATTCAAAGCAATGTCCTCCGTTATCCTTCTACTACGGACTCCTTGCTTAAAAGCCACGATCACGGAGGAATCGAAATTTCGAATTGAGTTCTGAACGACTAAAGCGTTTGATGAATTGACGCAAAGTCTCATTGTTGTTCTGTTTTATCGGTGCAAGTCGTCTTCTTTTCGAGCGGTTGTATGTGCCTTGGAAATTCGCTGTAGAAGATCACGGAGGTGTTGCCAAGAGTAGATCGACTCGAGTGGTTGGTTTAATAACCACGATCGGCGGATCCTTCGAGCACGGTCGGAAGGTAATTCGCCATTACATGCTCTCCTCCTCCTGCTTTGCTCGGACGGTGTTGTATAGATCTGAAGAAATTCGATGGGATTTTGAGATCCATCAAATTTCTCCATGTTCATCGGCGAAAATGAGGTGGCAATGAGGCGCTTTCGAGGTCGGCGAGAATGCGGCATCCGGTAATCACTTCTTGGCGCCTTCTTTGTAGGAAAGAAGGGTTAATGTCACCGGTGATCGTATACGACGATACCCATAACAGTGACTGCTTACGTAGTAGGCCTCGGCTCTCACGAGGAGAATACTCCTCGTATTCTACTCGTTAGAATTTCTTTGTCGAGTGGTGAATGATCACCTCTCAGGGGCTTCTTGATCTTGGTGATCGAAAGGTATTTCTCGAATAGGGATCGATTCGACTTATGGCGTGTCGATTCCTCGAAAGAAATATTCGATTGATCGGTAGTGAGGAAGTCGTACTACGACTACCGAATGTTGTCGATGAGGTACCTCCGTCTTGTCATCACGATTCGAAGTCTTTGTGTAATCTCTTGACAAAGAGATCGACACAGCGTTCGAGCAAGCTCTTGGTGGGATTCTCGAGCAAGTCGTTGATGTCCCGGAGTTCTTGTACCTCCGATCGATGTTGAATGCGCCTGCGAGTTCTTACGATCGCAATTTTCTTTCTTCGACGACATCAAAATCCTCCTCATCGAGGTCTTTGAGGCCTTCTTAGTGGAGTGCGAGAATGTCGAGGATTTCCCTCGCGTTCATCAGTGTTGGTTCTCTCGCAAGCGGTGGTGCCCTTGCCATTACCACGAGGGGGCGCAGTGTGTGATCTTCGGGGAGTGTTCTTATCTCGGCCTCCATGAGGCTGACCCTGATTTGGGGGAAGGACGAAGACCTCCCGTTGATGATTCTCACTTGCGCTCGAGGCCTCCCCGCTTGAGGAGTGCTCGAGAGACACCATCTGGCGACTTGGAGTAATCCTCCGGTGGGGAACTCCGGTTATAATCTTGTCTCCGTTCGCAAATGAGATCTGCGGGAGGCGGCCGAATTTGCAGGAAAAGCATGCTTGATCCCACCCTCTCTGGAGTTACCCTGAGAGAGAGGATCACTAGATGCTGGTGGAGTCCTGGAATTGTGGCTCCCAGAACTTGACTTACCAAGTCGGACCGTCTTAAGGGGACTTGAACACTTGGAGAAAGAACTCTCGTCGTGTTGTGAGTCCTCCTGGGAGCGGTCCTGGTCGGATTGACCCTTGTCCTTTGAGGGAATTGGCTCCTCTGTCGGACGTATTGTTGTGGGGGATAAGGATCCCTCCTCAACTCCATTAATGGGATGGTTTCTGGAGAATAATCTCCGGAGGCAACATCACCATCAGCGGATGCATCACTCGGCTCGTAGTCGAAACCGGCATCCATGTCGACGTCTGCGTAATCTGCCAAGTCAAACCAGTTCTCCTCGTTCCATTCTCCTGCCATAATTGCATGAGATTGGAAAAAGAGAGTATGTTGACAAGAGATTACCGGAAGGTCCCCACGGACGGCGCCAACTGTCGGTGTATTAGAACCGATCTTACGTAAAGATTATTTGATTCGGGGGGTCTCCTAGAGATGAGATCACGCAGAGTGGATTGACACGGGATATTTAGACAGGTTCAGGCCTTCTCCGGAGAGAATAATAACCCTAATCCTGTGTGGTGTGGTATTCTTGATGATCAAGTAAAAGACTAAGACTATTACAGAGAATAGCGCTTGTGTTCCTACTTGACTAGCTCTTGTTATCGTCGTTCGCCTCTCTATTCCTCGATTGATGCCTTTATATAGTCGTGAAGAAGTAGCCGTTTTGTCCTGCGGGAGATGCGCCTAATTAATCCAGTAACGGGCGCATGATGGCAGTAATTACCGGCGCCTCGGCTTCTTCACGCCGTCGACAATTATTTTCGAGAGATAATGGGGTATTTACACACCATTAATAAGCGGAATAATAGTGCGTGCGCACCGCTCGGATTCCTTAATCAATTGGACCCACTCGCCTGTAGGTTTGATTATAAGGTGGTCGTAGTTTACCTGGTCGTAGAAGGACTTACGACCAGGTAGCAGTCGTAGAAGGACTTACGACTATGTAGTGGTCGTAGAAGGACTTACGACCATGATATAGTCGTAGCAAGATTTACGACTACGGGGGTGATTGTAGAAGAACTTACAATTACTTGTTAGGCCTCTCCCTTATAGATATAAGGGGTACTTCTGGGGACTATGTGACATCATATTTACCCATAATAAGAATTATAGATAAAAGATAAAATGAGGATTATTAGATCCTCGTCAAGACTGAACCGAACAGTCAAGAGGCCAGTGTGAACACGAGACTGAACCGAACAGTTAAGAGGTCGGTGTGAACACGAGGTGTGAACACGACATCTGTCTAACACCCGGGACGCTACTACTACTACCACTACACCTCATTTTATTACAGTTAAAATTAAATTTCAACAACTATCGACCTGATAAAATACATTTATAATTCTCTGCAACAGCTTTTATAATGATACCAACTAGACAATAGATTGAATGTGTGTACTCCATCTACTCCCTTTTGATTATGCAAGTCTCAAAGCATCCAACCTAAAACGTGGGGAAAAAAGGTGATATATAAATCTTAGCGAGCAACGGTCATGGAACAAACATACCTCACGCGAACGAATTATTAGCTTTCATCTAGATCAAACAAATTATACACCAATGATCTCACACCTTTGATTCCAATAGCACCAAACCTTACATTGATGCAATATATGCAACTATGCCAATCATTAGAATTGATTTAAATCCATCAAAATCAACGGTAATTACTTCACACCTTTAATTCCAATAACTCCAACCGACAAACATTGTCATGGTGCAAAGAATGCAACTATGCCATGAACACCATGAGCACGTAGGACTAGTCATAAAATTTTCATCGTCCTGGATCAAATGCAAACTCTGTGGTACCGGTACGAACTTGCAGCTATTTGCGACAACCCGACCTTTTGCTCCATATGCATGCATATGCAATGATATGAATGCACTTCATGATGCAAATTCACCGATTGACATACTCCATACTTTACACCAATCAGCACATATAGTACTTACAACAAGCAAACATACACCACTCAAGATAAGCATCAAAACACGGTAAGATAGTGCATGTTGTGATAGCAACCACACTTAGTCACAATGAAGGATAAACACCAATAAATAACACCACATAATGCACAGCCAACTCTAATTTAGTACATATCAGAATTTGCGATAAGGAAAAATAAACCACTCAACATAAGCATGCATACATATGCAATTTTATGTAATGATGCATAATTCTCCGTAACCAACATACTCCACAATTAACTTCAGTTTAGCACGTATAAGTACTTGAATGGAATAACATCCACCACTCAATATCTCCTCACAAGAGGAGACAATATAATAAGCAACACGTGGAACCCTCATGATATACCCACGGGCAATCGACTGAGAACCGCGACCTAGCTTTTAGCCTTCTTGATTTCCACTCTTGACGAATGCTCATAAGTATCACATAGCCAGCCTTCTTCTCTTACACTTACTGGGTAATAATATTAAGCGAATATGAGTACACAATCTTACTCCGTGAGCCAACACAAAGAATGCAGTTATATAATATGCAATGTTGATCAAAGGAATTGTTTGTGGTTCTTTTGTTTGTATAAAGTCACTTATTGGAATAGATTAAATAGTAAATAAATCATGAGACCTAGCATTTTTACGTAACACACGTTTTAACAAAATTGAGTTTTGTTGTAAAATACTAGTGGAGGTTCTAACCTCCTGTACCATTGAGCGGCTCCATTCACCCAATACTCATGTTCTTTCTGGGTCACACTCTGTACTTCTCACTAGTCCACATATATTTGAGATCTTTACTTTGAAACATATTCGTTTGAGTATATAGAACTTGTGTAGTTTTTGTATACTCATGTTTTGAGTATATAGAACTTGTGTAGTTCATATATACTCACGTTGTGTTACCTTTATCTAAATTCAATTTATGTGTAATTGAAGTGGTTATCATTAATTACCAATAAGGGAAAGATTGATGTATCTTGTCTCGCCATTATGTGATAATGGTTTGTTGTGGTAACTAATGGTAATCACATTGTGGAACTAATATTTTCCATGAGTTGGATGAATAGGTTATGTTCCAGGATGATGAAGACTTAGGATGATCATGAGTTGATCATCAAGTCAAGAGCTTGGTGTAAAGGATGCATTATAAGTTGATGTTTATCAAGAAGAGATGATCATGAGTTGATCATCAAGACAAGAGAAGACCCATCATGTGTTGATGGATGTCAAGCAAAGGATCATCATGCGTTGATGATTATCAAGTTAATGATCAGGACTTGAAGTGATGATGTGCGTCATCAAGCTTCGAGAAGATGCAAGGCAAAGGTATAACTAGCTAGGGCTAAGGATGTGTTCCTAGTCTTTTACCGGTCTTGGTGTTTGGTTGGAAGATCGGATTGCTAGTATAGATTGTCGTACTATTAAGAGGGATCTTAACTAGTATGTTGAGTTAGTCATGTGTTGATAGCTCATTGTGGTTGCTCTAGCTCATCTAGGCATGATGCTATTTATTTACGAATGTGTTTTGCAAATAGTTGAGACTCATGCGTAACCCTTGTAGCATGTGACTTAAGTTTGCAAATATATTTTGCAAATGGTGTAAGTCCATGTACCCTATTCCTTGTGATGAGTATTCTAAAGGTTGGCAAATGTGTTTTGCAACTAGCTGAGAATATCATCTTTTAACCTTGTTGGAATTGTACTCAAATGGGCGAATGTGTTTTGCAATTTGAAGTGAAGCAAATGTGTTTTGCTTCTGTGGTCTGGCGGTCAGACCGCCCGTGTGGACCGGTCTGACCGGTGGCCAATCGGTCGAACCGCCATGTGTTGGGCTGTCGGACCGATTTCCCTCTGTGTTGATTCTCTGTCCGAAAGTTCCGCTGTTGATAAAATGGAACTTCCGATGTGAGGAAGTTCCGGGGTTCGTGCGGAACGTTTATTCCAGAGAGCGCCCGTTTTGGGACTTAGCCAAATTTCCATCGGGCGGTCGGACCGGCCAGCACTGGCGGTCTGACCGATTTGGCGGCGGTCAGACCGGCCATTACATGGCGGTCTGTCCGGCCGAAGGCCCAACGGCTAGATTTATGGCCGTTGGAGGCACGGGCGGTCCGACCGGCCATTAGTTGGCGGTCAGACCGGCCCTGTGCTGATTTGAGGGAATTTTCTCCCAACGGCTAATTTTTATGTGTGGTCTATATATAGCCAACTTGGCCGGTTGGAAAAAGTTGCTGGTGCTATTGTTGAGTTCTATACTCATTTTTGAGCTAAGAGCAAGCCTCTCCTCTCTTATGTGCATGTGTTGCACTTGGTGAGCTTGGAGAGTAAATCCTAAGTGCATGTGTTGCCTTAGGTAGTGGATTGTGTATCCACTTGAGCGTTGACACTTGATTAGTAGAAGTGAACGTCGAGTCTTGTTACTCTTGGTGTTTGCCGACACCTAGACGGCGTGGAGGCGTCGTGCGCGGTGATCTTTTCAAGAAACTTGTGAGAAGACCCGGCGTGTTGTGAGTGGTTTGGTGCTCACCATCTCCGGAGTGGAGGAAGAGCGACCATAGTGGAGCGAGGTGTTGGTTCAGTTTGGAACCGGTCTAAGTGGTTGGACTTACCTCAGAGGTGTTGGCTTAATTAGTAGAGCCGGTCCAACGTGGTTGGGCTTACCTCAACGTGGATTAGTAGAGACCGGCAAGTTTCTGAATACCACGGTAAAACATCATTGTGTCATCTTGCTTTATCTTGTGCTTTACTTTAAGCAATTTACATTACATATTTTAATTGCATATATATATCATTGTATGATTGCTCATATTGTTTTGTAGTCTTATTGTTGTTGCACTTAGTTGAGCCTAGCTGATTTATGTTTTAATTGTGCAAAACCAATTTGTTATTAGCTTCCACATTGTCAATTGGTTTTAGCGCGAAAGAATTTTTAAAACCGTTTATTCACCCCCCTCTAGTCGGCCACCTCGATCTTACAAGAGGGAGGGAGGGGGCGGCCAGCGGTGCGTGGGGGAGGAAGGGCGACGATCGGTGGTGCGTGAGGAGGGAGGCGGTTGGAGCTAGAGGGAGGCGAATCAGTGAATGTGATTAGGAATTGGGAATTTGGGAGCGGAGACTCGAGGGAAAGGGTTGGGAATGGGGGCTGGGGGAGGCCAGGAGGGATGTTGGGTCAGACCGGGTGGGAGAAGGGAGTGATTGGTTGGGCCAGGCCGATGTGGGGGTGTGATTAGGCTAGGTCGAGGGAGGAATTATGCTATAATAGGAAGGTCGGACATATTTCGTGCTGTGCCAGCCCAAGCACGGCCCAACTGACCGTGTCGTGCTGTGCCGCCAACGGGTCGCATTCTTAGGCCCAGCCCGGCCCGCCGTTCGTGACGTGCCAGCCCGACCTATTACGTGTCGTGCCGTGTTTAGACCGTACCGTATTGACCGGGCTTCGGACTGGCCTGAAAAAATACGACCCAAGTCCTAACTCTGTACTGTCCTGTGATTCCCCAGGCCCTAGTGCTTTAGGCAACTGGGCATTTCTCTTTCGGGATAAAGGATGTGTAGACATTTCTCAATCAAGAATCAGGATAGAGGATGTTTGAGCTCTTTACGAGGCAAACTCTAGAATAGTGCATCACGTATGTTATATTGTTTTTAGCTGAGATCTCTATTGGTCTGGCCTGTCTTCTTATCTTCACCTTGCAGAAAGAGAAATTTGCCCCTGCATTGTTCCATCTTGTATTAGCTCATGTACATTAAAACATTGCCCTCGTCAGCATTGATGTTTCCTTGTGGATTGATCGATCTATTTTTATCACGGTGTGAATGCGTGTTTTGAAAGAAATATCAAGAGTGAAATTTAGATCTGCCGTAATGGTTCATAGGAAATTACTGCACAATGTCCAATGTTAAACTTAAGCATCTTTTCTGTGCACTTTGTCATAATGTGTTATCATGGATTTCAAAGCTGAAATCTCCGAATGTGTTGGTTTTATTCACAGCCATTTCGGCAAATCAATAATCTGTGAGGTTACGGGTGAAGTTTTCCTCAATTTAAGCGCCAACGTTGTGCACTTTTATCACGATGCATACATTCTCTTTTCCTGAATTTCTAAACTGAAGTTTGAGTAATTGTCAGTTTTATTCAGAACTATCCCATTGAGTAGCCCAGATCAAACAGTAAGGTTAACAATTGTTGTTGTTTTTTGCCTTCAGGTGGGCACGAGCTCAGCAAGACCACCGGAAATGCTGGTGGCCGTGTTGCCTGCGGTAAGCTTGCTTGTTCGACGGTTTCCATAGCATTGCTCTGAGTCGAGTCAGGCAGTCAGCCCCCTGTTGTGTGTCACACCTGATGGGTTTCTCACTTCCTTGTTTCGTTCAGGGATCACTGGACTCCAGGGTTGAGACAGCAAGATCTGAACTGAACACTCTTGGGCTTAGCTTGTTCCCCCGTATTGAGTGGCTACTTTTGAAATAAGCACCTGATCTACGTATGATCGGTGTATTTGTCACTGACATCAGTAGAACCCGATGAACTGTGTTCCCTATTATCTCTACGCATGCATGTATGATGTGTCTGTTACGAATTGTGTGTATCCATTGAAGAAGTTCAAAGGGCAATATATATATAGTACAAGAGATATAGATAAGGATATGTCTAACCCCCTCAAATGCAAGGCGTATGCAATAGTATTGCATTTGGAAAGGGTTGATATTCAAATATGAAAAATTCAAAGTCCGGGTCTTGATAATATCGTCGTAGCATGCAGCTCTTGGAAAATATGTCGAGTATCAGAAAAAAACCTCCTCCCATCCGGTGTCGTGCGACGACTCATAAAGCACAATGTGCAGGAGCAAAGTCGACCGCGGCAACAGATCGAAGAAGATGATGAAACCGACATGAATAGAGTGAGCTGTCAAATCAAGTCGAATAGGAATAGATGAAAGCATGACGGCGCAGATCGTAGCCCAAGACGGCGACGGCGCAATGCACAAGAAGCGCAACGAATGTACAGTGCAAAAGAAGTGCAACGCAATGCACAAGAAGCGCAACAAAGGCGCAGTGCAGAAGAAGAGCGGCGCAATGCACAAGAAGTACAACGAAGATGCAGTGTGGAAGAAGCGCGGCGGCCTTGAACGCTTGGATCGGCTTATCTGCAGCGGCTCGAAGAAAATAGCAGTGGGAGCGGTGGCTGCTGTCATGCATAAGACAATTCCTATGCTTCTATGACTGACAATAATTTTTTTGTGGACTCGCATGGCTTAGACGAACTCAAAAAATTGAGTGCTACGGACTTGGATGGACACAACGGAAGCAACGACACAAAGCAGAAAAAATCTAAAGATAATTAGGAGTAAATAGCAGCAGCAAAGACTCGATCTCCACTAACGAGAAGCTTCGACACCCGAATAGGCAAATCCCCGGGATACAACCGAGGCATCCCAAGTTCCCAACCATCTCCCTCTTCTCGTGATGGGAGTAGGGGAGCACTGGACGATTCCAATCCGACACTGGACTTTGCTCCCGAGGCAAAAACACCTCCATATAAGATGCAGGGGAGCTCCCAAATCGAAGCAAGCTTCCAAATCTCCATGTAGTTTGCCTCGAGGACGATGAAACATCTGTCCCAACCAACGATCCAACATCTCCTGCCATTTCTTCCTCCCCGCGTCCTCTCCTCCCATCTCACTCCTCCACCAAGATGACGAAGAGGAGCCGGGAGCAGAGGCCGACGTGGGCGCGCGCGGCTAGGCACTGATTTGCAGTGGCGGCGGCAGCGGGATCCAGTGGTGCCACGGGAGCGATGGCGGCGGGATCGGCGGCGCGGCCGAAAGGGAGGAAGCGAGGCGAGGGAGAAGCGCGAGCCCGCACCCGGAGGGCGCCGGCGGCGGCGGCGGTGAGGAGGGCGCCGAATCCGGACGACGGGAAACCGGATCCGACGGCGAGAGGCCGGATCCGGGCTTGCCGGCGGTGGAGACGGCCGGATTCGGGGCGGGCGCGTGCACGGTGGCGCGATGGCGTCGTGCATCGGAAGGGAACCAGATCCGGCCGGATCTGGCTGGAGGAGGCGGCCAGAGAGGATGATGGTGATGTTCGCCGTCTCGTGGCCGGGGATGTCCTGCATGCCGCGCACGAAGTTGACGACGCAGCAGCCGACGACGAAGGGGTCCTCGCCCGGCGTCTCGAGGGCACGCCCCCACCGCGGGTCGCGCACCACGTTGATGTTGGCGACGCCTGCAGATCCGGTGGCGGCCTGAAGCAGCCTGAAGGTGTGGCGACCTCCGGGCGTCGGATCCACTAGCGGCTCGAGCAGGGGACCTCGTCGGTGACGACGACAGACGAGCGGCTGCCCCCGGGAACGGAGATTGCTCCTCCCGGGGGCAGCAGGGCAGCGGAAACGATGAAGGCTAGGTTTAGAACATTAGCTCTGATACCATGTTACGAATTATGTGTATCTATTGAAGAGGCCCAAATGGTAATATATATAGTACAAGAGATATATATAAAGATATGTTAGAGATAGAATCTATCTCTAACATATCTCTAACACCCTATCTCTAACATATCTCTAACAGTGTCGTTGCGGAATTGCTTCTTCCGCTGTGCGTTTGTTGCACCGTCTTAGCCTGCTGTGTGTTAGGTTTACACTGCCTGCGCGGCCTGCACAGCGCAGCGCTCGTTGAGATCATCCCCGACTAATTATTCACTTTTTTTGCATCCCTACATAGTAAATTAATAGTAGGAGTGCAATCAGAGTAAATATAAAGAGATCAATCGCTGAGATGTCGAAAGAAAAATACTAAGTGTTTTCTGTCTAAATGAAGTCAAAATAATACGAAGAGACCCATCGCTGAGATATCGATTGGAAAAATAGTCAATATTTCTTGGCTACATGAAGTAAGAAGAATACGAATTTGAATTGAACCATCGCCGAGATATCGAAAGGAAAAATAGTCAATATTTCTTGCCCACATGAAGTAAGAAGAATACAAATTTGAATTGATCCATCGCCGAGATATGGAAGAAAAAATAATCGGTATTCTTAGTCCACGTAAAGTTAGAACAGACCTTTTTTTTTCATACCACCTGATTTTTATCGAGCGACCTTCATTACAAACTGCCCTCTGATGTGCCGACCTGTCGTTTACACCGTCCGGATGAGATGAGCGCAAAAAAGCAAAAACGAATAACGGCCGGGGGCATTCCGAGAATCGAACTCGGGACCTCTCGCACCCAAAGCGAGAATCATACCACTAGACCAAATGCCCTGCTCGTGTGGAATATTATCATTAGATTTACACATAAACGGTCCAGTACTCCAGCTTCAACCCCTTTTCATGTAAGCTTACACGTTATGCGTCTAGCCCCTTGTATCTTCAAGCTGTATCTTCGATTGGCTTTAGATACAAAACATCTCCAATATTCGAAGTTTAACACCGATTCAAGCTGTCTCTAACTGATGTGGCAAGTATTTAGATTACAACTGACAAAAAAGAAGGTAACTAAAACGATGTTGCTCCCTTACACGTTGGGAGGTTGAGCTCCACTCCCACGATAGCAATCGTCGCAAACAGATAATTAGCAAGCCGTTGGTGTCAAAACTTATTGGCTGCAGCAAAGAAAACTCACTGACCCAGAGCCAAGGTAGCTTCAACCCATACTCAAAAAAGGGCAAGGAAAAACGACGTACTATGTACTAACTTAATTATGCACATAAGATTCAATCACATATGACAGCGTGCCAGCTGCGATGGAATGCTTCACCACCATACATGAGTAACATGATACTTGTTCCCGTATATAGCATTACATGTGTATGAGATCATTGAGGTTATGTTATGGAATACATATATACCTACGTTCGAAGAGATTTTGATTAGATAAAATAAAATCAGATTCGATGTCCTGTGTATCCTCAAGTCTTACTTAGATCCGCTTTCACCAAGGGAAAAAAAACACGAACTTTTGTGTACATATACTTTGTTACAAGTATATATAGAGATTGGTCAGGCATCAAACTCAACTGTACGTAGCATACATGCATGTTGCACTGAATTGCCAACAAGTAGAGTCGCTGAAACAGTTGCCGGGCCATGAGACATTGCTTCATTACATGGACAAATGAGGAGGGCCAAGGCGGGCACATGGAATGGAAGCAATGATGGAACACTGGAATCCAAATTAGACGTGACGACTAATGAGGCATGGACGTCCCTCTCACCGGCCGCCTAGCTTCTAGAAGGCACGCCCTGCACATGCCAAACCTGGTGGCCTTCTAGAAGGAGGCTAGGTTACCCAATCTGGCACTTGTCAGCGTCAAGCGGCCTTATCCATGTAATAATTTCGGCATCCACAGTTAGACTAGAACGGATCGGAGTGTTTAGGGTGGCCTTTATGTATATACAACTTATGTATATACAAAGTGTCATATTTGATTGCGTCAAGGTTGTCGGAGTCACGTACGTACCCAGTAACTGCCCTGGATCCGCCCTAAGCATGTGTACCTAGGATTTCCGGATATCCATGGATTAATGCGTGTGCTTGACCCATTAGGGCACGAATCCTAGGCTAACGGTGGATGTGATTTTTTTAGGGTGTGTTTGGTTCGTTAAATGGAGTGATCTTGAACCATCCTAAAATCTAGAGCGAGGTGAGAATGAACCAGTAGTTTTTAACAGCGCGCGGTCACCCCTCCTCCTAAAATCTTGAGTTCCTTCGCTGTTGCATAATCCTTGCCATGCATCTACGTATGTTGCGTCAATACAGTTGGAAGTACCTGAATTGATGATTGATTAAAGAGACCCTCGGAAAACCGGACATCGGTGTGCGGTAGATGGTGACTCAAGAGTCCCTTTGCGAATTAATCCGGCAAAACGAGGTCATTATTTATTATTATCATCACGTACTCTTATTAATGTCGGATCAATGTGGATCGATCGGCTCCGACACGTTGCGGTCGTCACAATGACGGCCCCAAGCTGATCCCTTCCTCGCCAAACTTGCCGTGCATGTGCAACACTAATCAATTACCTTCTGCCTTCTCCATATATATATATAATATATGCACATTTTCACGGGCACACGTACAAAAACGAGGAAAGCTAGCCAGCTCTCAATTCTTCAACTCAAGGCGCCGCCCAAAAGCCAAAACCAAAAGCATCTCACCTCACCTCGCCTCTCTTCCTATTCGGTAGCTTCCCTGAGTCCGATGGCCACCGTGCGACCGAGCCTGCCCCCTCCGGCTCCGCCGCCAGCTTCGCAGCCGCAGCCGGCGGCGGTTGCGCTGCCGCAGTCGTCCCCGTACGCAAGGAGTCGTCGGCCCGACGCCCACGGAAGGAAGGAGAGCGTGGCGGAGTCGTGCTGCCCGGCGGAGGCGGTGAGCATGGTGATCGACGTCGACAGTGGCAGCGAAGACGACGACGACGGCTGCGGCAGCTGCGTCAACGGAGGCGAAGGCGGTGGAGGACAGGACGAGAAAGGGGGCGGCGTCGTCTGGTGGAACCAAGAGAGCAGCAGCTGTTTCATCTGGCCGCCGCGTGCGAGTAGAGCAGCAACGAACGGCCACTCCGGCGACGAGCGCGGCGGCGACGACGACCCGAAGGCGACGGCAGCGAGGCGGCAGGAGGAGGACCGCAAGTTCTGGGAGGCGTGCCTGGCCTCAGGCTACCCATGATCAGCTACGAGAGCGAGCGGTGAACTCAAATGGCGGCCATGCATGCGTGTGTGTACATGTATGTGTTCTTTTAATTGACTGATTTTGTCTCTTGATTCAACAACCATTTTAGTGACAAGTATGTGCCTTGGACAATGTTGCAATTAAGATACTAGTACAATTTATTAGTGTTCGGCGTGCGAAGTGATGAGGTGGTTACTAAGTAGTTGCTTAGAAACTAACCTCCTCTAAAATCAATAGCATGATTTGGGTGCAAATCCAAGGAAGGGAGAGATAAGATATTGCAGTGCGTGTGTGCAATCACATATGATAGGGGGATCAGAAAATGTAATTTTGTATGCGTTCTGTATGACTGTATCCAGCTCTTCCTTTTTTTGGTTTCGACTTTTCTCTCTGTTGCAGTCACAGAGAAGGAAGCAATGAACACCAGTAAACTGTACACCACATATGACATGCACACATATGCTAAAACGACATGCTACTATATGTATGCTAGTGGACAGAACGCGCTTCTATACTTTTCTTCATAAAGGGAAACTACACATACTCTGTACCAATTCTAGCTAGCAATCTAGAGCCTGACTAATACCTAACAATTCGCGTAATCTAAGCCACTCAAGGAGCTGTGCAACCAATGGAGTAAATACTAGCTGGTTCCCTTCCCAGCATATCAACTGGCCCAAAAACACACTAAAAACGGGGGGGGGGCAGCATTCAAATAGCATCTAAAATTATCGTGACCCAAGCAGCATAGTATGTTAATAGGTGTTCAGTACAACCTAAAAAGTAAAGCATGCTGAAGAGTTGCTTACTTGCTTGTGCTCTTCAAAAGTAAGAGAAGAGAATTGCTTCCTCTCACAGCATGTGGCCCAATCGAAGGGCTTTAGCAGTTGGCAGACAGAGACACTGATTATGCATGTCTCCTGGCTCTTGCAGCAGAGATGCTCAAATCACCGGATCTATTTGATGTCGATCACCTGGCTGGGACGCGTCGCTTTCGGTTGGAAATACTGTCCAATTCACAGTCTAACAACTTGAATGGTATGAACGGGCAGCTAGAAAAGATGTAGTAATCCAGCGAGGTCTAACTAAGTCAGAGAAGCAACAGTCTCCCACCAACAAATCAGCATCGCGGAAGATTTCCATTAGCCAAACCAGCAGTTAGATTGTGCTGACATGGTGGAGGATTTCTTGTCGCTAGACAACTGATTTCTGGTCATTTCAAGAGACAATAAGAAGGATTAGCTACCTTCAGATTTTATTTCTGAAGAATTAACGGTGGAGCCGACATAAAGAATTGGACTTTTATTCCACAGTATCATTGTTATTCCATTTTCGCTATGTTTTTTTTTCTATGATGGCTTTACCGTTCAACTGGACCTTCAGATAAATTCTCTGCATTTTCCTTCCTCTTGCCTGGAAATGACCTTCCACTACCTGCAACAATGTCCTTGATAGTAGTTTGGATGACTTTGTCAACCAATAGGGCCCCCATCATCGTCACAAGCACACCTGAAAAATATGAGAGATAAATCGCATCCAAGACAAAAGAAACGCTTTTTGGGTAAATTTCTACTGATTGTCAGTTTTGTCACACCACATTTGGAATCTAAGAAAGAAGGCAGTGTACATGTTTGCTTACTTTTATTCTGTCTAAAAGCCATTAATCTATGGTTCAGGTTAAAGTTTTACACCTAAAGCGGAACCAAGGATCAAAATACCGGTACCCAGTACCGGGTAAAATCCCGCAGGGCGGACGGTAACCGGAAAACCCGGTCGAAATTCGTCTGAAGAAATTTGAATTGGGGATGTAACCACCGGAATTTTGAATTTAAATTTAAATTTGAAATTTTTCGGCTGGTTTTTTGGACCCCGGTACCCACCGGTATTTCCAGAAACCGGCGGTTACCGGCCGGTAACTGCCGGGATTTTGATCCATGAGCGGAACAATAGACCATGTACATGTTTGCTTACTTGATTCTATCTAAAAGCCATTAATCTATAGGTAGTTAAAGTTTTGTACCTGAAGTGGAAAGATAGCTCACAAGTCACATCAATGGAGCATAAAAATTGTGGTTTAGCCATGAAGTGAACCACCGGGAAAAATCAACATAAGAAAGCCATCAAGTACCTGTAACGTACAAATGTCAAATGCATATTCAAGCTTACATGTACAGGTATCAAAACTTCCAGGCACATTATCATGAGTACTGCAAACTTACCATGATTCTGGCAGGAGGAATTCGATGAGCAGTTGAGCACTTCAACAATTTCATAGGATTCTCTTATGTCAGTCTTCTGCTTCTGTTTAAAGGGTCTTTATACAGATTCTAACATTGAAAGGCAGATTTTTCACAGAAAGCAGAATAAGATGGGGAAAGCATACAATGATCAATACAAACTATAGTCAAGTCAATGATTGTAACCAGTGTGAATTACAGGAACATAAACCATGACCAGTGATACAGGCAAGTTAGGAATGTGAAAGATATCATATCAAAGCACACAACATACCATTATGAATCTTTTTCTGTATCCTAAAAAAACCGTGTGAGTGAGAAATTTTCAACACCAGAGAAATAGTGATCATACTGTTTCCTTGCTGATGATATCTCCATGTTTCGTTTCTGCTCCAGATGAATCTTCTCAGCTGGACTACATTCTAATACTGTGCTTTTATCATTAAGCAAAAGTGTGCAGAACCTCTCAACTTCTTCATGTTTTGGAACAGGTCCATCTACTCTCAAACTTATATTTACAATTCTAGGCCACCATGATACTGCAAAACTGGAACGATAACATGATATCTTTTTTGTGCTCTCAATGTAAAAGGCTTCAATCTTGCTCATTAAAATCTCAACAAAAACACAATCTTTATTTGATCTGCGCATGATTGTACAAAGCAACGCAGGGGATGTAAGTGAACTTAGGGCCTGCCATCATTACGGCTTTGACCACAAATACACCCCCTCTGCTGCATTATACATGTATTTACATCCATTAAGGGATCACGAAAGACAACCATCTAAAGTTTCTGATAGCCGGGCTCATTTGCAAAATGGTGATCCAAGCTTCCGCGGGTACTTCACCATCTGGGTGAGAAACATTCCATCTTTACAGTAGTCGCATGGACAGGTATAGAAGGGATGCAACGACACCCCAGTGGGACGATAGGCTGGAGGCCGATGCTGCACCATATTATTGCAAACGTGTTAGAAATTTACCACCAAAAAAGGAAAAAATAGAGAATTGTTAGATAGAAACATTGAAGGAGATGAAAAGACGTCAAATTGCATGGACAAAAGGTGAGTCAAAAGAAAGAGTTTGCATATCTTCCAGTGAGCTTAGTCACTACTACTACAGATGAATTTTCAAGGTGGGACGAGGTTTCAATATCAGAAGTTCAGTACCATGTTGGAAATAAACTAACCCAAGCCTGTAACCCCAAAATTTAGCTAGAACTCGATCATTGTATGTGCCCAGGTATTCAGATACCAGCTAGTCCTTAAGTTCTAAGGTCCAAAACATCACGTCAGAAATTAACAAATGTCTCGAAGTATATCTCTTAATTTCTGTCATCAATCCTCACCCTGTCCTCCAAGGTTCTATTAAGAAGACATGGGTATTAAGAAGACATGGGTACACAAATAACTGTCCTGAAATTCTGCTTGTTGTTCTTATGCACTTTGGAATATTCAAGATATCAAAATCTCATATTTCCAAATAGCCCTTTTCAGTATCAACACAAATATCAATATCTATCTCACTGTAATTCCGACCATTTTGAATAATATGCTTTGTCAATTACTCAATTAGTGAATTATAGCTATGGTGCTGATTACTGAAAAATGGTAGCACTCACCAGTATACCATTTAGGGGCCAACTGGCATGATACATATACCATAGTCACAAGGATCCCGAATCGATCAGGTTGAGGAACGGGTCGCAGGACGCCACTTGCGAAAAGTGTGGTGCGACATGGGGTATACCTTTTCAGGAAGCCAATTTGGGACGTGGATCGTGACCCAAGCAATTATGGGTCGATGACCCCGGTATGATACATCCGGTACGCATATTTGAAAGAAAAGAAAAAGAAAGAAAAGAAAAGGAGGGGACAGAATGGAGTGCTGGCTCAGCCCATGAGCCCATCCCAACAATAGCAAGCAGCCCAGATCTCTCTCTCTCTCTCTCTCTCTGACCTGACTTCCTAACCCAGCCCAACAATAGCAAGCTACAAGCAAGCAGATCCTCCTCTCTCTCTGACCTAACGTCCTAACCCTAGCAGCCGCACCTCTCCCCCTCTCGCTCAGCATGCAGCAACGATGGAGGCGGCTACGCGGCGGTGGAAATAGCAAGTAACAAGCAACAACAATGGCGACTAGGCGGTGAGCAGCGATGGTGGCGTTGACGCCGATAGTTAGGTTAGCTCAATCCTCTCTTCCTCATCCATCTCCCCTCTTTCCCTCCTGTCCTCTTGCCCGTGCGACCCGGTGGCGGCCCAGCAGCGACCCAAATCACGGTGACCCACGATTGGGGATGTCGATCCGAAGTCGTGGAACACGGCATTGACCCATGATCCCGGTGACTATGACATATACCACCTATAGTTTTCAATTTTTGTTCAAACTTTACGATTTCCAAATTAAAACAATTAACACAAATAGCTAGTAAGTATTGAAATGGGATTTTTTATCATTTGCCCCGCCTTTAAATCGCCTTCTATTATTTGCATTTATCTTGGACTACATTGATTATTTGCCCCGGATTGAATTTCCTGTTTGATATTTTGCCATTTCTGCAAATTTGATTTACATTTCGCATTTCAACCCACGCGAAATGACTGTTATGCCCCTATGTCTTATGCCCTTCCTCTTCCTCTCGCCGCTGCCTCCTCTCACCCGTGCCACTCCCCCTCCTGGCCGCTTCCTCTCCTTCGCCATGGCAGCCGCCCACTCCCTCCTCCACCTCGCGGCCCCCAAGCCCATCGCCGCCTCCACTCACTCCCTCTCGCCTCTCACCGCTGCCGCCCACCTTCGCCTCCCCGCCAGCCGCCCACCGTTCGCACTGCCTCGCGGCCTCCTGCAACACCGGCCGCCAGTTCTGCCCATGGAGAAGCCGCTGGTGCCAAGGGAGGTGCACATGAGCACTAGGAGGCTGCGGGGGACTCACCGGAGTAGCCGAAGGCGTCGAGGAGGAGCCGAGGAGGGCTGGTTGCAGGATCCCGAGGCAGCGCGAGCGGCTCACCGTGGGGGCGGCGCCAGGGAGAGGGGGAGCTCCAACCAATGATGAGAGGTGGAAGAGAGAGGCGATGCAAGGCTCTAGGAGGGGGGAATCGGGTCGGGACTCACCATGCGAGAGGTAGCGGTCGTGGCGGCGATTTCGGCCGAAGGCGGGGAAGATGACGGAGGGATGAGGGAGGTTCTTGGGAACACGTTTTGAAGCGCTCGGTTGGGAGAGAGGTGCATCGGGTCGACTGGAACAGTGGGCGAAGGCGGCGGGCACCGTGGAGAGGAAGAAGGCATTCTAGCCGTGGCAGCGGCCACAGAGGGAGCGGAAGTGAGCATTGGAAGGAGGAAGCTGAGGCCGTGCATGCGAGCATGTTGGCGCGGATCGGGGCTCACAGAAGTGGCGGTGGCGCACAGGCGAGGGCATGGCGGCCGGAACAGAGGAGTGGCTCCTCGAGCTTGACTCCGTTCTCTGGAGCGCGAGGGAGAGGGAGGTGGAAGCAGCGGGGCGGGGGTGAATTCAGTTGCGGCTTAAGTAGAGGGGTGGCCGAGCGCAAGTTCTCGCGCGAAGCTCGACGGCGAGACGGGCTTGCGGGGCGAGTTTCTTATGTGCATGGCAATGTGAGCACAATGGCGTGATGGGAGCAAGCGGGAGGTGACAGCGACGGCACGACGTTGTCGGTCAGCACAGAGCTGGGAGGAAGCTTCGAGGTACGCCTCCTGTTTGGCGATAGCGGCGAGGAGGGCCGCGCGCGGCGAGTCTACCATGGCCGAAGCAAAGCAAGGAAGAAAAGATGAGAAGGTGACAAAACATCAAACAAGAAAATCAAACCGAGGCAAATAATCATTGTAGCCCAAGATAAATGCAAATAATAGAAGGCGATTTAAAGGCGGGGCAAATGATCAAAAATCCCAATTGAAAATACATGTATACTGTATACTAGTAAAAAAGTCTGCAGGTTTTTATCAAACTGTACTGTTAACTTTGGTTGGGGGTAGTGGTACATCAAAAATATCACAAATTATTTACAAGTAAATTGTAATTATGTAAATTCTAAAATCCGATTTGGTTAAACACGTCTTCTGAAATGAGCGAGAAAGTAACTCACAGGTAGATGGTGCAGGTGATGTTGATGAAAACTTGTTGGGAGGCCTGGATGTTTCCACACTACTTGGTGGCATTGCATGAAAAACCACAGCAGGAAGTGGAGATGGTTGAATCCTCGGATGAAACGATGGTGGATCTACATATGGACCTGATGCTTCGTAGCTATTTGGTACAGGTGCGATAGGCCGTATTGGAGGAGCTGAATGGCGCTTCGCATTGCTATGTGTTTTCTTGCGTGCACAGCTGGAATCACAACTCACAAAAGTTGGCATGCTGCGCATAGGAGCAGGAGCAGGGGTCAAATGCTGCAAACCCTGATGGCTAATATCATGGTGGTGGTGACGGTGGTGGTGACTGTGGTGATGATGGTGGTGATGGTGGTGGTCATGATTGTTGTTCTGATGGGTTGAGTGGGGTTGATTATAAGGTTGAGGAGCTGGACATGGGGAATGAGCACTGCCTGCATTGTTCAGTGAATGCTGAAGATAAGAGGACAGACTAATCTGTTTTACTCTGCCGAATACAGTGTGGTTCAAACCCAAGTTTCCTGAAGAAGAATTTCTTAATGTTTGAGCCAACTGTTTTAATCTTTGCAATGATGGTGGTTTGTTATCCGCCCCAACAGCAAGAAGAACGGATGTTTGAACAACTGTAGGAGAGGCAACTGTTGAACCATCCAGATTCGACAATGTAACATATAGGATCTGCATTTCAGATAGGAAAGAGTTACACCAAGGGCATTTAAAAAATTATTCATGCTACAATACAAATATAGAAAATAACATATTTGTAAGCACAACACATAAAGATTTACAGCTGATATGTGTTCTCAAGAACGCCGTTAAAATGGGCCGTTTATACAGATTAACGGCCATTAGAGATTACTAGGCCTGTTTTATTGTGGGCAACAGGGCATGAAGATTACTAGGCCTGATTGCATTCACATCATGGGTAAGAAGTTGACTAAAGACATAGCATGAGCATCTAATATGAAGTATTTAGTAAGTAAAAGTGTAGAACATTGTCAAAATCTTTTCTTTAATCCACCTCCGTCGACAATTGCTGAGAGCCTGGTAGTTCTATTCCATGCACGGGAAAGAAGATAAATTATATGCTTATATTGTTTCTGCAAACATATGTATATATTCCTCTGAAATTTAAATAGTAAAACCATAGTCAAAATCTTTTCTTTAATCCACCTCCGTGGACAATTGTTGAGAGCCTGGTAGCTCTATTCCATACATGGGAAAGAAGATAAATTATATGCTTATATTGTTTCTGCCAAGTGCAAACATATGTATATATTCCTCTGAAATTTAAATAGTAAAACCATAGACACCAGGAACCCAGGTCAACCGGGTCAAGGAACGGGTTACGGGACGTGGGTCGCGGGTCGCAGGTCGCGGGTGGCTAAAAACGTGAGCCGACTGGGAGTAGTGTTCTTTGGGGCGCTAGTTTGGGACGCGGAACATGCCCCAGTAAATCCAGGTCAATAGTCTGGGCCGATGACCCAGTTATACATAGATATATATTATAACAGTCACATAATACCATGGAATACAGATATTATCAAGACATGATGCTATGATAGTGGCCACAGAAGATCCCAAGCATGAGGCATGTGGGCAGTGGGCACTGGACAGCCACAGAAGATCCCAAGCAGGAAGCATGTGGGCACTGGACAGCCACAGAAGATCCCAAGCAGGAGGCATGTGGGCACTGGACAGCCACAGAAGATCCCAGGCCAGGCCAGAGGCCCATGAGCCCATCGCTACTTATTTCTCCGTCTTCCTCAAGCTGCCCCGCTATTGCTCTAATTCGCCTTCGCCCACCCACCTTGCATCTGCTCTGCTCGTGCACCTCCTCTCCCTCCTCACATCCCTGCTCTGATCCTTTGCCTCTTCCTCCTCACAGACCTCATCAGTGCTTCTCCTACCCTCATTACTCCTCCCCTCTAGATCTGGGCAGAGAAGAAATAGAGGAGAGGAGAGGGGAGGGAAGAGAGGAAGAGGATGCCAACCGGCAGCGGCTAGGGTTAGCTCACCCCTCCCTCCTCTCCTCTCACGACCAGGCGGCGTCCCGGAGGCTACCCAGATCGCCGGTGACCCATGATCCGGGGCGCACGATCTGGGGTCATGGATCGCGGCATCGACCCGTTCCCTGTGACTATGAGTAAAAACATTTATAATGCTGCCTACCGTATAAACACTAAAAGGTGGGGTGACCGTTCGTTAACCATTTACCGTTATTACAACATCGATTACTGACTAGACTTTAAACTCTTAAAAAGAGCAATGCCATTCAGAATTAGCAGACGGAGCGGAGTTGGAAGTTCTGTGTTTACTATTATGAAAATTAAAAGAGAAGAAGCGTGTGTTTTATCAAACGCTAAAGCTTCTTGACATAATCAGTAAGAAGTAGCACACATATGTTACTGGTGACAGAAACATTGATGATAAGGTAACTTCTTAAATTCTCTTTGGTCAGTGAGCAAGACTTTTGAATGACTGAGTGGCAATTGGTAGCTACCTAATCCACATTCATGATCTGTTTTTCCTTTGTCAGTTGACAGAATTCAGGTGTCCGCAGCTAACAGATGTCAAAAAACTAATTTAGTTTATAAATCATTTTAGTTGTTGTGGACTTGTGGTCATGTCAATGGATCAAATATTGATTTTACTCTTCCTACACCATAAATTGCCACCAACGTAGCAAGAATATAGTTCAAAATGATACTCCACAAACAATATTGATTTGCATTGACCAAGTCACTAAACTTGATTTTAAAGAAAATTTATATCCGCAAGATGGAAGATGATACATGAATAATACTTTAATCTAGATATACAATGAATTAAAAGTTGAGACGCACACACCTCATGTTTATTAAGAAATAACCCAGATTTCATCTGGGCCTTCAATTCACTCACTTTGTCTTGTACTATGTCAATGGGAAAGTTCAACGAAAAATTAAATAAGGCATCAGGCTTCTGAGGAACAAAAGCATTTTGTGGAGGTATAATTGTTATGCCACCAGGAAACCTCAAAATCTCAAAAGAAGAAGAACTCCCAAATAGCGATGGTGTCAAATGGAGAGTTGATTGCTGTATATCCAAGGACACTAAAGATGACCTCAGGATGCTTAACCCTGTTGGTGATATGGTGGAATTACTTGGATAAGGCCAAATTCCAAAAGTCACGGTAGTCCAGTTTGATTCAGCAATTGGATCAAAAGAAATTACAGACACCTGGAGTAACAGAAGCCACAAATAAATACATGGGCAGTCGTTATAGTCTTATAGACAATAAGTGAAAGCAGAACATACTGTGGAATTGCCGATGCCTATCTCTTCAAAAATATCATACTCCAGTTTTGGTTTATTTTCATTAAGCTCAGAAAGCATCCTTTGCAGCCTGAAGCTTGCAACCACATCAGCTGTATAAAACAGACACATAAGCAATCGAAAAATAAAATCCCATTTCATGAAAGCAAAATATTATGCGAGTATTAGACTACTGAAGGAAGCGTAACATGATTGCCTTCAGGAATGGAGAACTAGGTAAAGGAGAAATGCATTACAACTCCCAATTTTGTCCACCAACATGTAGGACAGTAGGATTGTTTCGAATCCTTTTTTAGCTATCTCGGTGTACTCATGGTGTTGGGAGTGTAAAATTGAGAAATTGACATTATTATGCACAGCAATGGCCAGCGCATACCAATCTCTATGGATTGGTTTATTTTGATTTGTACAGGTTACGGATACACTTTTGGCAGATACATTCACTGATTATATCCTATATAATTTTCACCCATGACATATGAGAATCTGGCAAGGTAGTCTACCAATTGTTGCAACAGATAAATAAAGCTATCAATTCCCACACATGATTCCGGGCAAATAACTAGCGTTTATCATTTACATAGCTCCCTACCTCCATCAGGTCAGAATCAATTTGACAATCTACAAAGTCATCAAGTTATCCTCTTCAAATATCAATCACCACCAAGTACAAGTCACAACACTAAGCCAACTAACAATTCCAAGGAAGCAAAAGCACAATTGTGGTGAAAACAGATCAACTGCTGATTCCACAGCCAAAACAACCATAAACGGATGCTCTAATCTTGAATCACCAAGCCCACCACGCAGTTCTCAAATCAAACAAGTAATATTTATCATCAAAGTCAACCGCATCAGAATTCCCAAGTTTAAACGTTTAAGCACCAACCATGCAAACAGCCGTACACAATATCCCGACTATACCTAAAATCCCCAATTCACTCGAACCAAATCCCAAGACGTGTCAAATTCACCACACAGCTCGTAACCAGCACCTCCGAAGATCACGAAACAGCTCAATTGGCACAAAGCCGAGCGAATAACACAAATCTGAGGCCCACACCCCCAAACTACACAGAATTGCAAACCATCGAACTCTCCATTACAAGTTAAACCCATCCAAAGCTCAACTCACCGAACTCTCCACCCCAATCAGAACCTGATAAATCCCCGATTGAGCATGCAGCGTTACAGTAAACAACCCGCATTCCGCATCAAAGTATCAAACAGCCCAACGCACCCTCTTGATACGATTTCACCAAAATCAAGTACGATTTCAGCTAGTAGCCAAACGCAAACAAAGCACGCCGCGAGCGACCTGCATTCCCCCGGCACTCACCTCCGCGCCACCGGTCCTCTCGCACTCCGTCCCGCCGCCGCGCGAACGGCGGGAGCCAGAACAGCGCCGACAGCACCACGGCGGCGCCGAGCAGCACCGACAGCCACCACCGACGCCGCCCTCGCCCCCCTTCCCCCGGCGCCTCCCGCAATCCATCCCCGTCTCCTCCTCCGCCTCCTCCCCCGGCCGAGTCCGTCGGGTCCCCGGTGGCCTTCCCCATCGCGCCGCAGATCCGGTCACCGCGCCGCCCCGCCCCCCCCGCCCCGCCCCCGCCGACATTGCGCGCCGAAACGAATGTCTAGGGTTTTCCTCGGACGCGAGCGCTCTCAGCGACGGGCGCCTCCCCCCTCCGCTTCGGCTTTGGCCCCGCGCGCTCCTCCAAAGGGAAAGATGGGTGGATGCGTGTGAGCGAGATAGAGAAGGCACGAGACACCGAGCACTGCCACTACGCAGCGGCAGCGCTCTAGTACCCACTGCGACTGCGAGTTAAATTTTTGCAGCGGCCTCCACTGCGACTCCAGCTGAAGAGGCGCTTCCTATGACCGGTGGGGCCGTGGATGCGTAGGGCCCAGGTGTCGGTGCGAGAAGGTAGCAATTGTAGGGAGAGGTGGGGGGGGGGAGGGAGAGGTGGGTGGGAACGTGATGGGGTTGATGACGATAACGGGACGGGCACTGGCGCCCGATCGTTGAAAGCTGTTGACCTGTGCGCTTCTGTGGACTGTGGAGCCATAGCGACACGCCACTGCGTGCATGAATGCGCTCACGCGCGGCTTAATTTAATTTTCGAGCTTCTATGAAACGGAATTTAATTTTTCGAGCTTCGTCTTGGTAGCAAAATCTAAGTATAAAATCATCGGTTAATGAATCGCCAACAAAATGTCATTCAGCGCTCTTCTGAAAACAAAATTAATTTTACCAACGTGAAGAATAATTTTAGGATAGAAATAAGTATGGCGAAGTATGTTGGGGTGGACGCTTAGCCTTTTGACATGAAAAAGAGGCTATTTAACTTAACTCCATGATATTGCAAAACCAAGTTCCTTAACTTCCGAGGTGGTTTCGAAAGCTGTTTTACCTCCGTGACGACTGATGTGGTTGTGGCGTGGTTCCACAATGTTAGGCTTGGCACTATGCTTCTTCCCCCTCGGTCTGTGTTGTGAAGAAAAACAGAGGTGGCGGCAGTTGCGGGTCACGTCGAGTTTCGGTTGCGGAGATGTGATGCAAACACACGCGCGGTGTGTTCTCAGGGTTGTTTGGGTTCATGCCCTCCTCCACCCAGCCAAATATTGGTCGCGGCCAAAACCAAAATCTTTGATAGCAAACTAAACAATAGCCAAGACTTTGGCAAGCCTATGTTTGGCCACATGTCATCGAGAAAGAATATGTTGCCAAAATTTGGTCATCAATTTTGTCAACCATGTTTTAGAAATAAATAAAAAAAACTTGTAATAATCTTGCCAAATCTTACCATGGGCATGGCATGCTAAAAATTGTCATCAAATCTAGTGTAGAGGGGTATTACCCAAAAAAAAAAAGATTTGCTTTAGGAGTGAACCAAACAGCCTCGACCCTAAGTGATAGTTAGGGCTAACGTGGGTTGTAACTGTAGAAGAAAAAAAACACCTTGCTATAGTAGCATGGTTTAGTATTTGCATAGTTTGCATTGGAGGCTACTACACAACGCTATACCGTTGGGTGAGCCCCAACTGTATAGGTTTCATGCAGATTCATGTAGTTTCCAAGATGATGCAACGATGTCAGTTTCATGCAATTTCATTATATCTCATCAAGTTTCGACTAGTTTCATTTAGTTATTTTGGATTTGATATGTTTCATTAAGTTTCAACAAGTATCATTGTTTCTTCATATTTTGTGGAGCAAGTTTCGCTCAGTTTCATGAAGTTTCATCCCAAGTATCACAGAGTTTCATAAATTTTAATCTTTTTTGTCTAGGACAAGTTTTCAACAGTGACATCGTGTCTCATCAAGTTTCATATAGTTTCATTAAGTTATTTTGGGACATGTTTCATTAAGTTTCATCAAGTATCATTGTATCTTCATACTGTGTAGAACAAGTTCACCCAGTTTTATGTAGTTTCATTAAGTTTCATGAAGTTTCATCAAAAGTCTCATGAAGTTTCACATATTTCATTCAGTTATTTTGGGACATGTTTCATTCAGTTTCATCAAGTATCATTGTTTCTCTTTATTTTGTAGAGCAAGTTTCACTCAGTTTCATTATGTCTCACTAAGTTTCGACTAGTTTCATTCGGTTATTTTGGATTGGACACGCTTCATCAAGTTTCATTGTTTCTTCATATTTTGTAGATCAAGATTCACTCAGTTTCATTAAGTTTCATCCCAAATCTCATGCAGTTTCATAAAATTTTATCTGTTTGTTTAGGGCAAGTTTTCAACGGTGACTTTTGTCTTAACAAGTTTTGTATAGTTTCATGAAGTTATTTTGTGACATGCTTTATTAAGTTTCATCAAGTATCATTGTTTCCCCATATTGTGTAGAACAAGTTTCACCCAGTTTCATGCGGTTTAATTAAGTTTCCTGAAGTTCCATCCCAAGTCTCATGAAGTATCATAAAAGTTTCATCTTTTTTGTCTAGGATAAGTTTTCAATAGTGATATCGTGTCTCATCAAGTTTCATATAGTTTTATGAAATTATTTTGGGACATGTTTCATTAAATTTCATCAAGTATCATTATTTCTCAATATTTTGCAGAGCAAGTTTCACCCGGTTTCGTCCCAAGTCTCATGAAGTTTCATCCTTTTTGTCTAGGACAAGTGTTCAATAGTAACATCGGGTTTCATCAAGTTTTATATAGTTTCATGAGACATATGTTTTTTATGACGTTTCATTCCAATTCTTATGGAGTTTTATTTTTTTGTATAAGACAATATTTCAATAGTAACATCGTGTTTCATCAAGTTTCATTTTGTTTTAGCAGGAGGATCTTTCTCGTATAAGATGAGGGTTCGATCCAGCATCCAGAGGAGGATCTTCGTCAGCAAGCATTGCCCCCCGCTAAATTTTGCTGAATTGTGTGAAAAGGAACTGACTAAGATTTGACCCCAACAAACTGACCTTCAAAAACATTAACATTGAATCGTATATGCTTAAGATCAGCCACCAAAACTTTGATTATTACTCTAGCTTGATAATTTCCATCTTTTTTCCCAAAGTAACCGCGTACCCAAACTTCTAACAGCATAGCAATCCAACGTAAAATCTAACAACATGAGCCAACATTCTCTATTATAATGAACAGTATGTGCACTATGTGCATCATTATGCATAACAAATCTGATAGTGACATCTACCAACTCAGCAACTCTTGAGCATACAATTGCTTCTACCAACTACTGTCAACCGATAAAAAAAATTTGAACTAGAATCAGTCAAGCAAACTTTTGACTACTTTCACCTGCCAAAATCACCATGAACTAGTGCAACTACTGTTAGAATTGGGCCCTTATTTGTAAATGCTCAATCATTCCTAAATTCCAAAGAATGCATGGTTTAGTCTCATACTGTCTAGCCAAGTGGTGGGAGAGCAATTTATAAGGTGGGGTCCTTGCCACTCTCTTGATACATGTGATGCATATCATGCGGTGACATGAGAAGGACTATAGCTGAAGTCACACATAAGCACGCACGCGTGTTTATTCGCGCGACAATCGCGTCACTTGTGACTTGCGACACACGACTATGAACATGTTGTGAACCAAGTCCACCTTTCTTTTGTTGATCGTGCATTTATCTATCTCGAAACAAGTGTTACATATGACCAGCGATAGTTTTCCTTAGACCTCCTCTTAGAGCTCTTCGAGAGATCATCTTGGAGTGTAGCGATCCTCTTGGACCTCTAAGAGATCTTTTGGACCTCCCTTGGATCACTTCAAGAGAGTGTAGTTGAAACATTGTGGTCTCCTTGGACCTCTTTGGGAGATCTTTTGGACCTCCTTTGGATCACTCCAAGAGGGTGTGATCGGAACACTATGGTCCCATTGGACCTCTTCGGGAGATCCCCGTGAGCCTCCCTTGGAGATTTCTCTTGGACCTCTTTGGGAGATCCTCTTAGACCTCCCTTGGAGAACGTTGTCAAAGTTGTAGACCAGTGGTCAAAACTGAAAACCAATGTGTAATCAGGATATAATAAATACTGATTAATTAACATTAATTAGTTTTTAATTAGCAGATACCAGTGTTCTAATGTGTGCTTTATTGAGCAGTTACTATAAAGTAATTGACTTGGACCTTAAAAGGTTTTCGAGAGGTCCATACCAAATGAGATAATTTTTCCATTCCAATTCTTCTTCTTCCTCTCTGTTCTCTTGTGCTAGAGGGTTGTGCTATTTGAACCAAGCCGTCCCTTCTCCTCGGCGTGCACCGAGAAGGAGGGTGAGCGGTATCTCTAAACTATTATCACAGAGTTCACCTGCACGGGGTGGCAATAAGGTTTCTGGGCAGCGCATCTACGCGATCGCTTGCTACACTGCGATGTCTACGATCTGCACTGCATCGAGTCTGCATGGCTTCCTGTTCTTCATCGATCTAAACTATAAGTTGTGTGTATGACCAGTATATTATGGTATAATCATGATATTGAGTATATTTAGAAGTGCAATGTATAACATGTTGTTAGTATCAATTTATGCATCACTAGTTATTTGTGATCTTTGCCTCATAATAAAATCTGGAATTAAAATGTTGTCTACATTTTTGACGAGGATCTAATAATCCTCATTTTATCTTTTATCTATAATTCTTATTATAGGTGGATATGATGTCACATAGTCCCCAGAAGTACCCCTTATATTTATAAGGGAGAGGCCTACCAAGTGATTGTAAGATCTTCTACAATCACCCCCATAGTCGTAAGTCTTACTACGACTATGTCATGGCCGTAAGTCTTTCTACGACCACTACATGGTCGTAAGTCCTACTACGACCACTACATAGTCGTAAGTCCTTCTACGACTGCTACCTGGTCGTAAGTCCTTCTACGACCAAGTAAACCACGACCACCTTATAATCAAACCTACAGGCAAGTGAGTCCAATTGATTAAGGAATCCGAACGGTCTACACGCACTATTATTCCGCGTAGTAATGGTGCGTAAATACCCCATTACCTCTGGAAGATAATTGCCAGACGGCGTGAAGAAGCCAATGCGCCGGTAATTACTGCCATTATGCGCTCAAGCATCGATTAATTAGGCGCATCTTCCGCAGGATAAAACGGCTACTCCTTCACGACTATATAAGGGCATCAATCAGAGGGATGGAAGGATGAGAGAGATAAGAAAAAGAGAGAGCGAGTCAAGGAGAAACACAAGTACTATTCTCTATAATAGTCTTAGCTTCTTACTTGATCATCAAGAATACCATACACACACAGGATTAGGTTATTATTCTCTCCGAGAAGGCTCAACTCGTCTAAACATCCCGTGTCAACCACTCTGCGTGATTTCATCTTTAGGAGACCCCGAATCAAATAATCTTTACGTAAGATCGGTTCTAATACAAGCGGTTGGCGCCGACCATGGGGATCTTCCGTAATCTCGGTCAACATACTCTTTTTTCCAAATCTCATGCAATCATGGCAGGAGAATGGAACGAGGAGAACTGGTTTGACTTGGTAGATTACGCAGACGTCGACATGGATGCCGGTTTCGACTACGAGCCGAGTGATGCATCCGCCGATGGTGATGTTGCCTTGGAGATCATTCTCCAGAAACCATCCCATCAATGGAGTTGAGGAGGATCCTTATCCCCACAACGATACGCCCAACAGAGGAGCCACTTCCTCAAAGGACAAGGGTCAATCCGACCAGAATCGCACCTGTGAGGACTCACAACACGACGAGTTTTTCCTCCAAGTGTTCAAGTCCCCTAAGGCGGTCCGACCTGGTGAGACAAGTTCGGGAGCCACCATTCCAGACTCCACCAAAGATCTAGTGATCCTCTCTCGTGGTAACTCGGAGAGGGTGGGATCAAGCATGCTTTTCCGCAAATTCGACCGCTCTCCGCAGATCTCATTTGCGAACAGAGAGCGATTATAACCCGAGTTCCCTACCCGGAGGGATTACTCCAAGTCGCCAGATGGTGTCTCTCGAGCACTCCTCAAGCGGGAGGCCTCGAGCGCAAGTGAGAATCATCAACGGAGGTCTTCATCCTTCCTCAATCGTGGTCACCTCATGGAGGCCGAGATAAGAACACTCCCGAAGATCACACACCGCCCTCGTGGTAATGGCAAGGGCACCACCGGTGACGGAGTAACCAACACTTTGATGAACGCGAGAGAAATCCTCGACATTCTCGCGACTCCATCGAGAAGACCTCAAAGACCGATGAGGAGGATTTTGAGGTCATCCAAGAAAGAAAATTACAGCCCGTAAGAACTCGCTGGCGCATTCAACATCGCCGAGGAGGTACAAGAACTCCAGACATCAACGACTTGCTCGAGAATCCCAATCAAGAGCTTGCTCGAACGCGTGGTACGATCTCTTTGTCAAGAGATTGCGCAAAGGCTTCAATCGTGATGACAAGATCGAAGTTCCTCGTCGACAACATTCGTAGTCGTAGCAATGCGATTTCTCACTACGACCAATCGAATATTTTCACGTAGGAATCGACACAAGTCGAATCGATCCCTATTCGGAGAAATACATTTCGATCGGCCGATGATCAAGGAGCCCTCGAGAGGTGATCATTCACCACTTCGCTAACGGGTGGAGTACGAGAGTATCCCCTCGAGAATCGAGACCTACTACAGACAAAGTTAGCTCACATCGGGTATCGTCGAATACGATCACTGGTGATATTAACCCTTCTTTCTTACAAAGAAGGCGCTAAGAAGTGATTACTGGATGCCGCATTTTCGCCGACCTTCGAGCGTCACGCCACCTCATTTTCGACCGGTGAACATGGAGAAATTTGATGGATCTCAAAATCCCATCGAATTTCTTCGATCTATACAATGACTATCCGGCAAAGCAGGAGGAGGAGAGCATGTAATGGCAAATTACCTTCCGATCAGGCTCGAAGGATCCGCCGATCGTGGTTATTAAACCAACCACTCGAGTCGATCTACTCTTGGCAACACCTCTGCGATCTTCTACAGCGAATTTCCAAGGCACATACAACCGCCTCGAAAGGAAGACGACTTGCACCGGATAAAATGAACAACAACGAGACTTTGCGCCAATTCATCAAACGCTTTAGTCGTTCAGAACTCAATTCCGAAATATTTGACTCCTCCGTGATCGTGGCTTTTAAGCAAGGAGTCCGTAGTAGAAGGATAACAGAGGATATTGCTTTGAATCCTCCCAACACAGTTGCCGAGCTCTTCGAGATGGCCGATCGATATGCAATCGCTTCGAGGCAACGAGTGGAACAACACTATCGATCGAGAAACGACACTCCTCGAGAGCCGTGAAGTTGGTAAGGACAAAAAAGCAAAAAAGTCCAAGAAGAAAATAAAGAATCAAAAACCACAAACCAGTGGTTTCAAGGAGGTCTTGGTCGTGAAAGATAGAGAGCCCCAAACCACCAAGTCGCACTCGATCAAGGCAAAGGTAAGCTACGATCGTAGGAACGACAAACCAAGGTGGTGTCCTTTTCATAAAAGGAAGGACATGACCTCAAGAATCGCCGAAGTTTTCCAAAGAAAGCTCGAGGACTACTACAACAAGAAGCACCACTCCCTACTCTCGGCGGTGTAGGACATACGAGTGGCCAAAAGTCGCCGATGATGAGGAGATGCCGCTCCAAGATCCGCAACATACCGTTGAGCACATCTACGAGGATCATCAGATACGACTCCAAACGACAACTTAAAGTCACGGACGAGAGGTAAATTCCATACATACTACTCGTCAATAATTTACCAAGTGGCCTGAAGTTACCATCTCTTTTAGAAGGATGACCGCCCGATCACTACGAGTCGATCAGTCAATATCCGATTAGGTGAACCCACCATCAACAACCGTCGTCGTTAATCGAGTGTTGGTTGATGGTGGCGCCTTGAACATACTATTTACTAATGCCCCGGACGAGATGCAAGTACCCAGACAAAGGTAAGGCTTCAGACGATACTCCTTTCATGGAATCGCATCGGGGTCTTCTACCAAACCCATTGGCCAAGTTTCTCTTCCTTTAACATTTGGCTCACCAAGTAATTTCGTGACGTAGAAAGTCTCTTTGATGTGGTCGATTTCGATCGGCATATAATGCCATACTCGGACGACCAACTTTGGTAAAATTCTTAATGGCTACTCATTATGGGTATCAATGTCTTAAGATGCCAGTCCCAAAGGAGTGATCACAATTCAATGTGACAAAAGATGGCGATAGTCTGCGACCGCCGATCCTCGAGATGGTTGGTCAAATACCAACTCGAGATGAAAGTCACTTCGACTAGCAAGTCGGGCCTAAAGTCGCACCAAAGCCGAACGATCAAGTCAAAGAGGTTCCTCTCGACGCAGAGGAGCCCTCAAGATCTGCTCAGACGGAGACTTCCGACCCCAAATAGGAAGACGCCTCATTACCTTCCTCCGAGCTAACGCAGATGTCTTTGCGTGGCAAGCATCCGACATGCCCGAGTCCCGTGGAGGTGATCGAGCACGTGCTAGCTTTACTACCGATAAAGTACCCGTGAAACAAAAATTACAGAGATTTGCCCCGATCGGCGAGATGCTATTAAATCGAATTGATAAGCTACTTAAAGCGTGCTTTATAAGAGAAGTCAACCACCTGCAGTGGTTGGCTAACTCGTAATGGTCAAAAAGTCAAACGGCAAATGGCGATGTGCGAGACTTTATCGATCTTAATAAAGCTTGTCCAAAAGATGATTTCCCTTTACCTCGTATCGATCAGTTGGTTGATTCTACTGCAGATTGTGAGATATTAAGTTTTTTAGATGCATATTTTGGATACCACCAGATCAATATGTGTCTAAACGATGAAGAAAAGACCGCATTCATTACTCCATTTGGTACCTTTTGCTATGTCAAATGCCATTTGGTCTAAAGAATGCGGTGCTTCTTTTCAACGCCTAATGCAATCGACTTTTTCATCTCAATTAGGCCGAAATCTGGAAGCCTATGTTGATGATCTAGTCGTAAAAAGCATTAAGAGACTTAATCATATCACTGACCTACAAGAAACATTCGACAACCTCAGAAAGCACCGCTTAAAACTTAATCCGAGAAGTGTGTGTTTGGAATTTCTTCAGAAAATTGCTCTGATTCCTAGTATCCGAACGAGGAATCAAGCAAATCTCGAAAAATAAAGGCCATCCTCCGATGCGCCCTCCAACCACAAAAAGGAAGTCCGAAACTCACTTTGGATGCATGGCGGCTTTAAGTCGCTTCATCGCACGACTAGGAGAAAAAGGACTACCTTTCTTTAAACTTCTCGTGAGACATGAAGGTTTTGAGTGGTCGAACGAGGCAAACATCGCCTTTGAGGATGTCAAGAGGTACCTTCGAGTGCTCTGCTCCGGTTTCTCCAAAGCCGTAAGAGACGCTCTTAATTTACCTAGCCGCCACGCCATTGTGCAAAGAAGCGCAGATCGTCGTGAAACGTGAAAACGATAACGACCGGTTTACTACGTCCAAGTTTTACACGCCTAAGGAGCGTTACCTCGTGTCCAAAACTTCTATATGCCCTCCTCATGTCTTCGAGGAAATCTGCGGCATTATTTTCAAAGCACAAAATAGTCGCGGCCGCCTCGAGTTTCCTTTGGGAGCAATTCTCCATAATAAGGAAACAATGGACGCATGGCAAAATGGTCACGAACTTGGGAGTTCGACCTCCATTTCGTGTCCCGAACGGCCATAAAATCCAGATCTTGGCGCACTTTGTCGCCGAATGGACAAATTCAACTCGCTCAGATCCCAAGACGATTCCCACGACCAATGGATGATGTACTTTAACGGTCACTTACTTTAAGTGGCTCGGGTGGGTAGTCCTGGTATCTCCTACCGAGAAACCTTAAAGTATGCCATACAATTAAACTTTCGTGCCACTAACAATGTGACAGAGTGAACGAAGGTTTGCTAGTCGGCATACGAGTCGCAAAGCACTCTCAATTCGCCGACTACTCGTGAGAGGAGACTCTCAACTAGTCGTGAATCAAGTCTGAAAGAGTACGGTGCTCTAACTCGACAATGTCTCAGATTTATCTGAGGTACGCAAGCTAGAAAAGCATTTTTAGGTTTCGAGGTACAATTCATCCCTCGAAAGGATAATTTCCTCGCAGACCAACTTGCTCGGATGGCTTCTTCCCGATCTACAGTACCAAAAGGAGTTTTCTTGGAGCAACTCCAAAAGCCGTCTCTGGTCGAAGAACCAGAGACACCTCCTATTGAGATGGCCTCATTAGACTACGAGGATACCTGGATGACTCCCATCTACGAGTATCTTCGCAAGGGTTCCAGACCAAGACGATCTTGAGGCAGATCGTTTATCCCGAAAAGCCAAAATGTATACTTTGGTCGAAGGAGTCCTCTATAAACGAGGAACCCAAGGGATACTCATGCGATGCATTCGCAAAACGAAGGAATAACACTCCTTCACGATATACACAAGGGCATCTGTGGGACACATGCTTCCTGAGAACATTGGTTGGTAAAGCCTTTCGACAAGGTTTTCTTCGCCTACACTGCACGATGCTAAGGAGGTGGTTAAAAAGTGTGTCCAAAGCCAATTTCATGGTAGACAGATACACCAACCCGGCTCAAGCATTACGGATAATACCTCTTTCTTGGCCTTTTGCACTGGGTCTTGATATCCTAGGACCGCTTCCCAAAGCTCCTGAGGTTTCAATTCCTTTTGTGGCTATTGACACGCTCACAAAATGGATTGAAGTGAACTCAGAATCGATAACAACTAAGCAAAGAAAAGGTTCATGATGAGTTGCGAATTAGCCGATTTGGAGTTCGAAGTCGGATAATTACGCATAATGGTAAACACTGCAAGTGCAAAATTTCGTGAATTTTGCGACGAGTTGGGTACCAAGTTATGCTATGCTTCATTGCACATCCCCAAAGCAAGGCGGCGAGCGTGCAAACGGCCAAATAATGCGAGGAATTAAAACCCGAGTCTTCGACCCACCTTGTTAAGCGCTGGGGCTTAGGTACAAGAATTACCTTCCAGATATGGGCGTTCAGACGACCACCAATCGAACAACAGAGAAACACCATTTTTCTAGTGTTCGAGCCGAAGCCATGCTTCCTCCGGAGCTAAAATTGCGGTCGACACGAGTTGAAACCTTCAACAACTCAGACCACGAACAACTTCGAGCAAATGATATTAACCTACTCGAAGAAAGGAGAAACCTAGCCTTAATCCGTTTAGCGGTCTACCAACAAGCCCTCAAGAGATACTAGATCGTAAGGTCCAACCTCGCACCTTTTTGTAGGTGACTTGGTATTGAGGCTCGCCAATCCAAGTCTAATCGAATAAACTTTCCCCAAATGGGAAGGTCCTTACACGATGGTCGAAGTAACTCGGCCAGGGGTCGGACGACTAGCGATGGAAGACTGATGTGTTCTCTCAAACTCTTGGAACATCGACCAGTTACGCAAATTCTATGTGTGACCAATTTCTCAGGCAATAAAAGTCCAGGTTCTTTCTACCTCTCTTGCCTTATTTTTGAGTAGTGCTTTTTAATCTTTCGACTATGATACAAAACACCCGTTTTCTTTACACCGGTCGAAAAGCGAGTAACGCCATCTAGTCGAAACTTCTCCTCTCGCATGTGGTTCGCCCACTAGAAGGAATTTTCTAGCATCGACTGCTACTCATTTTTGCTACCAATACAAAGAGCTCGGGTTCTATCCAATGAAATGTTCTCAAAGCCAATTCTCTCAATCTTAGTTTATTTTTTCAAGAATTTCAAAAATATTATAAGTAGAGTGCACTTTCTTATGTTTATTCGACCACCTTTGGTGTACTCGATTCGCTTTAACCGGTCAAGGAAGAGACACACCTAGTCGAAGTCTTTCCTCTCTCGACGTGGTCCCGCCCACTAGAAGGAACTTCCTAGTGTCGCCGGTCTCCTACTTTTGCTCTTTGGAAAAGACTTATCGAGTCCACCAAAAAAGGGCGAATGAATTACTAAAGTCCTCTAAGACGTTTGTTTAACTCAAGTTGCTGTTTTTGGTTCGATTAGACCAGTCGGAGATGATAACATCACCTAGTCGAAGCCTTTCCTCTCTCTGACGTGGTCCCGCCCACTAGAAGGAACTTCCTAGTGTCGAGTCGTTTCTACTCTTTCGACCAAAGGCTTGACAACCGTAACAAAAACTATAAGTTAAATAAACCTCTCTGCTTTCGTAAACCCCATTTCAAACACTATTTACTTATATTGTCTAAACAAGCTAAGCAAATAGTCGGGGGCTAGGATAAAGTTATTAATTTGACTTCAATTCTTAGTCTTCCATTCGTCTATTATCTTTTGAGTTACTAACTACTCGACAAGATGATTTTCAGGAAACAAGACGGATCATATATTACTCATCAACAGAAATTGTCTGCTTTACAAAGTAGTTACAAGATTACTCAAGGGGAGAGCCTAGTCAGATTTCCTCCGCCACCTTTTTGCCAACCGATTGCATTTCTCAATCGACGATTTGCCTCGATTTGAGCAATCGAACTCTGGCTTCAATTGGTTGCACATTAAGGCTGGGTCTTGAGCTTTAAGTTTCGCTAAAGCGTAACTTACTCCGGCCGATCGCCTCCTTATTGATTCAAATTTTGATTAGCCTCGAGTAGTCACCATTTCTTGTAAGTTTCGACTTGTTCCCCAATGGTACTTATGTGAGCAGCTACAGTATCTTCTCAAGGAGTTTTTCCCTCAGAATATAGCTCACTAAGCACATTGTTCAGCAGTGTGATGTTGCCTTGAAGACTAGTCTTCATCGACTCCATCTCCTGTTGGGTACAAGTCGAAGCCTCGCGAAGTTTCTTGTTTTCGACCACTTGTTCTGAAAAGAATAAAACCGGTCAAACAAAAATAAACTTCTAGAGGAAGATAACACAAAGATAATTGTAGGTAAAAGCATTTCTTACCTACTAGTTGAGAATCCAGCTTGACCTCTTCTTGATGGGAAGCAATCGGTTTCAAAGATATTTTTCTCCCATGCTCGATGTCCTCTGCATTCATCTTATCAATGCGACGGACTCATTGTAGATCAAGGTCTTCTTGGATTTCAAACCTTGAGGCTTCTCAATTCTAAGAGAATTTCGAACAAGAAATTGGCATTAGAAAAGGAAAATACTCGAAAGGACAACGGTAAAGAATTACTTAATTACATTTGAGTTCTCGACACTCGAGTTCTTGATCCTTATCTTTGGTAATGCGAGAAAACTCCCGAATGACCAAAGCTTTTTCTTGAACTTCGTCCGAGCTTCCGTGATCTCATTTTCTTTATCCGAGAAGAAATGAGAGTTGGGTAAAGGTTAAAATTCAAAAGCGCCTTAAGTTCAAGACTTATCGCTTATTTTTTCCCGCAATCTTTAGATGCAGAGATGACCTCTCGAAGTTCAATTGCAGTTGTGCCGATGCAAAGATCGTCCTTCATAAAAGACATAAAATCTTTTCGCTTCTCCTTTTCCAGCTTGCTTAACAAAACTAGGAGTGGCAAAGAATCGCGAAAGATTCCTTGTCATAATAGAAGGGTACCTTAGCCTTGCGAGGTTTGCGCTTAAGAGATTGGTGCTTCAACCTCCTCGGCTTCGATAGGCTGCGCCTCGCTTCAGATATAGCTATATCACGCGCCAGAGTTTTGTAGAGGGTCCGTCGAAGACCGAGCTCGAGCTTGCTCCTCCCTTGTCGCCAGATTTTACAAGTCGACGCTCTAAGAGGGAGGAGCCGAGCCTTTGTCTTTCGACAACCCAACGCCAATAGTCATCAAGACGACTTCTTCGTCGTCCGACGATTTTCCATGCCTACTTTACGTAAAGCAAAGCGAGAAAAGAAGAATCACTAATCATCGTAAGTTTTTCTACGACCGATTGCCAAGTCGTAAGTTTTTCTACGACTCTTTCTTGATCGTAAGATATTCTACGATCACCATTAGTCGAAGTATCTTCTACGACTATAAAGTCCTAAAGAAAGAATCAACTTTTGATTACCTTTAGGCGCTTATCCTTTCATCTCATGACAAAGCCGCAATGATTTGAGGAATCGCCACTTGAGTCCGACTCTAGAGTCAACCTCGGTCAGGAAAGATCTGTAAACAGATAAGAATATTAGACAATGTTGAGAAGGACCAAACCGAGAGCTAAGTCAACAGCTACTTACCTCGTCAGTAGTCTCCGGTTGGGTCTTCTCTCCCGAGTATCTCCACATAGGAGATGCTCGCTTCAAGGACTAATTGGCGGTGATGAAATCCTTCACCACATGCCATCCGGCCACCCTTCTTCCTCAAGTCCTTAATGGCTTGAATATAAGGGCTAATCCTACCGATATCTTCGTGAGTTGAATCCCATGAAGATTTCTTTTCAGACCTTCCCCACAAAAGAAAGGTCGTCTTCATAGGTGACCTTCCAATAAAACCACCTCTTCCTCCGGCTACTACCACGAAGACCGGGTGAAACTCTGAATATACTCCTTCGACTTTGAGTCGTGGAGCTTGATCGCAGACTTCCGGCGATTCCGGCTTGTCGAGCCATCCCATAATAATATTGGAATACCGAGATCCGCCTAATCCCCAGATATCGCCCAGACAGTACGAACACACTTAACATGGTAATGGAATTAGGACCTAAGTTCACCAATTCCACCCCAAAGTGCTCGAGTACCACCAGAAGAAAGGGATGAGCAGCAATCAAGGCCGCACTCACAATACGCTTGAAAGACGGGGATTTGCCCATTTTCCCCCGATGGCCAGTGCTGCCCGATAGCCGGAATCCACTTTACCAGAGCCTTCTCTGGAATCTTCCCGGCATCGACCAAGATTTTGATCTTAGCCGCATCCATCTCCGATTCTTCCCATTCAGAAACTCTCTTGGCCATTTCGCTCAGAAGCAAGAAGTTTTTTGATTGGGTTGGCATGAGAAGATGAAACCTAGTCGAGGACGGAGAAAGCAAGAGTTCAAGAACAAGAGAGTGATTTGAGGAAAAGGTAAAAACCCAAGTCTACCTCCTGGTAAGTTTTTATAACCGCACGACCGCCGCCGCTTCGGAAACCGTCTCGTCTATAGGTCTGTGGGAGTTGGTTGCACCGCTTCGGGAACCGCTTCATCGGACAAGTCTGTGAAGAACCGGTTGCAATTCCCCAGATGGTCCGTTCGAGAAAAATTAGGTGCGTATTGTCACCCCTGCGAAATTACTTTCTTGACCAAGTCTTTACGTTGAAGGAAGTATCAATCGGAAGGGCTTTTTCTCCGATTCCCTACTACGACCACCGAGACGATCAGAGGGTTTTACGACTTTTGATAGTCGTAAGCAACCTTCCACCAAGCAAATTCTTGGTCAAAATAGCATTCAAATGTCGAAGAGTTTTTCCTTCGACCATAGTTCTACGACATTTTCATAGTCGTAAGTCCATTTACGAATCCTTCACCAAGTAAGTTACTTTCACTTGGAGCTGGGGGGCTAGATGACGAGGATCTAATAATCCTCATTTTCAACAATCCAAAAACCTTATTATGGATATTTTTTGTGATCTAGCAATGGCTGGTGCTTCTGATGCTATAAAACCTGAGAGGTTTTCTTGTCAGAACTTTCGTAGATGGTAGACAAGGGTCAAGTTTTGGCTCATATCTTTAGGGTAGTGGTGGGTATCCATACAGTACCAATTACAGATGAACAGATTCGACGTTTTGACACAGATAACAACATAGCCCTTAGATGCATACTGACCATAATATCCGACCAGCTCTATGAAGTGTACATGGACTTCAAGTCCGCCACAGAGTTGTGGGATGCACTCGGGCACAAATATGCCGAAGCTGAGGCTGGTCGGTGGCACTATATGTGCGAGCAGTTCTTCGACTATTGCATGGACGATGCTAAGTCGATAGTTGCATTGGCTCATGAGCTACAGTTGCTGGTCGGAGAGATTGCACATCTAGGTTGTGTTTTGCCTCCTAAGTTTGTGGCTGCGGGCATTGTTGCCAAACTTCCTGCTTCATGGCAGGGTTTTACCACTAGCTTAAAGCACAAGAGGGAAGAGATATATATTGAGGGTCTCATTGCTGCCCTTGATGTGGAAGAAAAGGCAAGAGCAAAAGATGCACCAAGCACTTCTAGACAGAACAATCAGATCAATGCAAATGTCATAGATAAGAGATATGACAAGAATAACAAAGGATTTATACAAAAAAAAAGACAACTAGCTTTAAGAATAAAATTGATAAGAATGATATGAGGAACATAACCTGCTTTGTGTGTGTGGGAAAACGGTCATATGGCGAAAGACTGTCATTTCCGTAAGAGCAAGGATTGTGTACAGCAAAAAAAATGTTGTCAACGTGATCATAAGCGAGGCCTCAACAGGAGGGTATAATAATCCACATGTTATATTTTCAGCATGTCAATCCACTGATTGGTGGGTTGGTATTGGAGCTAATGTTCACGTATATTATGATATTTTCTTGTTTTCTTCTAATCTGGCAGCCGGGGCTTCCTCCGTCCTAATGAGGAATGGGTCGCATGCTTTCTGTTCTTGGTGTTGGCATGGAGGATCTGAGGCTTACTTCAGGGAAGATTGTCTACTTGAAGAACGTGCAGCATCCACCAACCATAAACAAGAACCTTGTTAGTGGTTCTCTCCTATGTAGAGATGGGTATAAGCTAGTATTTGAGTCAAATAAAATTGTAGTGTCTAAGTTTGGTAACTTTGTTGGTAAAGGCTATGAGAGTGGAGGCTTGTTCCGCATGAGTATTTTATAGTATAATCTGAATATTGCAACTGATTTGAATAAATGTGAGGCCAATATATGACATTCTCATTTTTGTCATATTGGTTTTGATAGTATTGCTAGAATGTCCATATTAGATTTAATTCTAAAATGTGAAATTGTCAAGTGATCAAAGTGCCATACTTGTGTGCAAGCAAAACAAAATCGAAAACCCTTTAAGGGGTTACAGGAGGAAAAGAACTTGGCACCTTTAGATCTTGTCCATTCTAACTTGTGTGATATGAATGGATTGTTGACCAAATGAGGCAAAAGATATTTTCTAACTCTTATTGATGATGCATCACGATATTGTTATGTGTATTTACTGAAAACAAAAGATGAAGCTTTAAATTACTTTAAAATTTATAAGGCCGAGGTTGAGAACCAACTAGAAAAGAAAATTAAAATACTAAAGTCTGATCATGGAGGAGAGTATATTTCTCATGAATTCTCCCCATTCTGTACTGAAAATGGAATAGTCTATGAAGTTACACAACCATACCCACCTCAATCAAACGGGGTGGCTGAGAGAAAAAACCAGACAGTAACAGACTTGGTGAATGTCATGTTGGAGAGTGCCGGTATGCCTATGTTATGGTGGAGGAAGCTATTTTGACAACAACTTTTGTTCTAAACAGTATAATCACTAAAGTTGTGATATTATTTTGTATGAGGGACTGAAGGGGAGAAAACCCAATGTTAGTTTTCTACGAACTTGGTGGTGTTTGGCAAAAGTTAATATACCATTACAGAAAAATAGAAAGCTTGGACCTAAAATAGTCGATTGTGTCTTACTGAGATATGCTCATAATAACACGGCCTATAGATTCTTAGTAGTAAAATCATAAACTCCTGAGATTATTGTTAACACAATAATGGAGTCGAGAGATACTTTATTTTTAGGATATTTATCCTAGGAGAACTGCAGGCAATACTTCTCAAACTAAGGATAATCAAACTATGAATAATAGCAATTTTAAACCTACCACCATCGCTGAATCAATGAGTGTTATACCACCAATTTGTGCTTTTCCTAAGGAAGATAACAATTTAGTCAAAGAGACTTCTCGTAGGAGCAAACAACAAAGGGTTGAGAAAACTTTTGGTAAGGACTTTATTGTATATATCATAGATGATGTGCCAAACACTCTTTCAGAGGCTTATACTTTACCTTATGCTGAGTATTGGAAAGAGACAGTCCATAGCGAGATGGATTCCGTCATGGCTAACGGGACTTGGGAGATTATTGAACGTCCTATCGGGTGTAAACATGATGGATGCAAGTGGATCTTTAAAAGGAAAATGGGGCCTGACAGTACTATTGATAAGTACAAGGCAAGACTTGTGGTCAAGTGTTATACCCAGAAAGAAGGTGAGGATTATTGTGATACTTACTCTCCTGTTGCCAGATTGGCCACCATTCGTGTGCTTATTGCATTAGCTTCTTCCCATAGTCTACACATCCATCAAATAGATGTGAAGACAGCTTTCCTTAATGGAGAGTTGGAGGAATAAATCTATATGGAGTAACCAGATGGTTTTGTGATTTTTAACAAGAAAGTAAGGTATGCAAATTAATCAAATCCTTATATGGTCTAAAGTAAGCACCTAAACAATGGCACGAGAAATTTGACAAAACTTTAACATCTGCTGGTTTTCTGTAAATGAGGCAGATAAGTGTGTGTATTATCGTTATGGTGGGGGTCAAGGAGTGATTTTGTGTTTATATGTTGATGACATACTTATATTTGAGTCAAACATTGATGTTATTAACGAGATCAAATCTTTCTTACCTAGATATTTTGATATGAAAGACCTATTAGAAGCAGATGTTATTCTGAATATTAAATTTATCCGAGATGAGGATGGGATCACTTTGAACCAATCCCATTATGCTGAGAAAATCTTGAGCCAGTTCGGTTTTGAGAACTACAAGATTTCCCCAACTCCTTGTGATGCTAGTGTTAAGCTTAGAAAGAATAAGAGATTAAGTAAAGATCAATTGAGATATTCATAAATTATTAGATCTCTTATGTATCTAACTGGTGCCACAAGACCTGACATATCATTTGATATGAGCAAATTAAGTCAGTTTACTTCGAACCAAGGAGATGATCACTATGAGGCACTTGAGGGAGTGTTGCGCTACTTGAGAGGCACAAACTCATATGGAATTCACTATATTGGGTATCTATCTGTATTAGAAGGATATAGTGATTCAAACTGGATCTCTGATGCATATGAGATCAAAGCTACAAGCGGGTATGTGTTTACCCTTGCAGGTGTTGTAGTTTCATAGAGGTCGTGTAAACAGACCATATTGACGAGGTCAACTATGAAAGCAGAACTTGTAGTACTAGACACAGCTACTGTTGAGGCTGAATGGCTTAGAGAGCTTCTGTTGAACTTACCACTGGTTGAGAAACCAATACCAACAATCCTAATGTACCGTGATAATCAAACAGTGTTGATTGAGGTTACAAGTACTAAGGATAACATGAAGTCCTCCAGACATGTGAAGCTGAAGAACTCCAGAGTGATTACTGTGAATTATATACGAACTGAGAAACATCTGGCAGACCATTTCACAAAGGGGCTAGCACAGAAAGCGATTTTCGTTGCGTCTATGGACATGAGAATGAGATCCATTGGAGTTACAACTCAACAATAACCCACACCTTTTTGATCGGAGATCCCATGACTTAGGTAATGGAAAAAAACAAGTTGATGTTTGAACAAGAGAGTACATTTTAATAAAATATGTACCCTGTCCTGATGGACAAAGTACTCTCAACTGTATGGAAGAGGATGGCTTAAAGCCTTAATGTATTCTAGTGTCCAATGAGGAAAAAAAATGTAATACCCCGGAAATGGATCGGTAATTAGAGATTCAGTCGGAGGAGAAAAATGCAAAGAAAGGAATAGAAATTCTGAGAAAAATATGGGGTTTTCCACTTTTATTCGACAACCTGGGCCGCGGGCCGTGGCCCAGGGGGAAGCCCATGTGTTTGGCCGGCCATAAGGGGGGAACCCCACCCCCCAAAACCCTAGCCCCACTCCTCTTTTCCCCTTTCCCCCACTTGGAGCCGCCACTTCCACCTTCCCCTGCGCCAGCGCTTTTGTTCGTCAGACTTGGGTAAGTTCCGTACGTTTTCTGATCTTCTCACCTCTTAGAAAGTTGTAGCCCTTGGTCTTAGCTTTCTTTTGGCACCGAGATCATCTGATTTGGAGTTACGGTTTAGGAGATATGGTAGTTTTACCGCGACTGTCTAGGAGAGCTGACGTGATTTGGCAGATTTTCTTGTCGGGTCATTATGATTTATTTAGAGGCCGAATCTGGTATTTTCATCTTCTAGAGTTTTGTTCCTTATGTCGTTATCTTTATTTTGGCACCGAAATCACTAGATTCCGCCTTACGGTTTAGGAGATATGAATTTTTTTATCGCGTGCTGTCCTGTCTGCCTGAGAAGTTAGAACTGTCGGTTTGCCCCTCAGTTTTGATCTAGTTAGAGTCAGATTCAGAACTTCCACCCAACTAGGTTTTTGTAGCCCTTGAAAGTATCTTTCTGAGTTGATAAAGATCATCTCAATTGTATCTGTAGAGTAAAAGTTATGCCATGTTCTTTACTGCTGTGTCTGTATTCGGACAGATGTCTGTCGCTTGTTTTCAACGGTTGTTTAGACCACTGGTTTGGCGAATCAAAGAACCCCACCAACTAGAGTTTCGTAGCCTGTTACGTTAAGAGTATTTGAGCACTAGTTTCAAGTCATTCGAGTTACATATATTTAATTACGATTTTTCTCGCATCGATGATCGGAAGGGCTAATATTACCGATTAGTTAATTTGTCATTTTGAGTTTTTGGTTACGTTGATTAGATAGAGGGTTATGGTAAAACGCTTGTAGCCACGTCATGTCTTGTTATTCTTATTTCAATAAATATTTGTGTAGGCGGTGGGGGTGGAGTGGAGAAATTCGTCGTTGCCTCCTAACTCGTCACAGTGGCGGAAGGCAAGTACATGGTAGAGTGGTGAACAATGGGTTGTTCACCATGATCATTGATGTTACTTATCATGCTATTTATTATGCTTTCATTCAGCTTATTCTTATACATGATATTGATGACCTTGAGTGAATGAGATTATGATATTGAGATAATGAGGAGGAGATATTGAGTTAATGAGATGGACTATGTTGATGAATAAATAAAGATGTCGATCATTTACATTCATCATGACAGGGGTTGCATGAGCAGTCGGTGAGAAAGTCATGTAACTATTCCGGTGAGGTCGGTGAGAAAGATACATGACTAGTCCGAGAGCTCTAGATAAAATCCTACTTTGGTGGGGACTTCACGGGAGTGAAGGATAGAGTGTGTCATCGACGGTGAACACTCCGCTATACCCAGATCGGTGATGAGATGCATATGAGCATGAGCATGTTGGTGCATTCGCATATCTAAGTAAATTGTTAAATTGTGCAACTTTACCTATATGGAATATGGCTTGTTTGTTTGAGAATGACAATGGCATTAACTAAATGGATGATGATGATAACTTTAATTATGGTTAATAAACTATTGTTTATGGCTTTATTATGTATTCTTTGAGTCTTGGACTCATTCTTGCTCTATTGTTGTTTTTAGGTGACCGGTGATGATGTTTTACTCGGAAGGGCTAGCACACTTGGAATCATGCACTTCACCCAATTATTTGATTCATTGGACATGAGAAACTTTTAGAATAACATGAATATTTATGTCTAGGACATGATGGTATTGAATAACCATAGATGCTTGGTTTATGTTAATCTTGGTTAGTTATTTTGCTATGCTCCTAGGTCTAATTTATCTATGATTGCCATAGTGTTATGCTTGTGTTAATGCGACCCGTGGATGGGTTTTAATGTTGTTATGCTTGCTGAAATTTTATAGTAAGTTGCTGTAAATTAGATGGTTATAGTAGTTTAGTGACATTCCAGGCTCAATGTTGGGCTGGGGTGTTACAAAAAAGGTATTAGCCTACAGGATACCTAGAATGAATACACCTTCTTGAGCTTAACTAAGGTCGCAGTTCACAGGAATAGGGCCATTCTATTGAAAGCTCATTAGCAGATAAGCGAGCATGACCAAATAAAGCTCCGATTACGCTTAGTTTTTTGACAGCCTAGTATCAGTTGAGTTTTCAAGTGAAATCTAATCACAAAAGACTGTGAATTCAAGGCATAGTCCATTCATCAGTTGTGAGAAGATAAATCTTGTTATTCTAGGTGCAAGTTCAATCCTACAGGACTTACACTGAAAGACTAGTATATTAACAACTCTTCAGCACACTAGTCTTTACCTTCCTCTTTGCTGCTTGCCTTGGAATTGGTGGAGGATTGTTAGAATTGAGACCTTATTTGTAAAGGCCCATTAATTCCTAAATTCTAAAACATGCATGGTTTAGTCCCATACTGCCTAGCCATGTGGTGGGCGAGTAATTTATAAGGTGAATTTTTTGCCACTCCTTGATACATTTGATGCATGTCATGGGGTGACATGAGGAGGACTATAGCTAAAGTCACACATACGCATGCGCGCGTTTATTCGCGTGACTTACGACTTGCGACACACGATCATGAATGTGTCACTACTACACAAAACCTCATCACAGACGGTTCTAAACCATCATCACAGACGGTTTTTGAACTGTCTGAATTTACGCGTCTGTGATGACATGAGATCATCACGCAGGCGGTTTTGAACCGCTCGTGAAAAGGTTATCACAAACGGTTCTATTCACGAACCGCTCGTGATAATGACTATGATGCACGGTTCGTGAATAGAACCGCCTGCGTGATAGTCTATTCACGCCTGACGTTCAACAAGAACCGTCTGTGATAGCTTTTTCTATTGCAAAAAAATGAAAACAGATTTTCACTTCGTTTGGAGCCTTCCGAGCCTCGCGAATGAATATGATATGGATTTTTAGATTGAACTTTTGGTTAGCTTTCCCACAATAGTCGCAGCATCACAGTAGCATCAACTCAATCCATTCACAGAGCACTAACACATCACAGTAGCAATCCACATCACAGAGCAAAAGGGGGAGTAGAGATAGTGAGGTCGTGGGAGACTGGGGTGACGAGGTCGTGGGAGGCCGGCGACGATGAGGCCAAGGCGAGGTGGAGGAGGCCGCGGCGACGAAGTAGAGGAGGCCGGGGGCGACGAGGTCGTGGGAGGCCGGCGACGACGAGGTTGGGGCGAGGTGGAGGAGGCCGCGGACGACGAGCTCGGGGGAGGCCGGAGCACAAGGTCAGGGCGAGACGGAGATGGCAGAGGAGAAATGACAGAGGAGGAGATGTAGATGGCAAAGGAGGAGATGGAGGACTTTGTTAATATAAAGAGATTTTCGGTAGCCCGTCCATTGAGTGCAAATTTTCATTTTCCCGCGCAACAAAACAAAAGTATCATAGACGGTTTTATACAAAAACCGTCTGTGATAAGCGTCTCATCACAGACGGTTCTTAATTCGAACCGTCTGTGATGAGATACTCATCATAGATGGTTTTTTATAAAACCGTCTGTGATTTTAGATTTACCATGGCTTGGATTTTTTCTATGGTTTTAGGGTTTTCCTCTCTCTGATTTTACCATGGCAGCCAATACTCTATTGTGGTAGGATTTGGGCAGCCAATCCTCGGCCGCGGCACATAATTGATGTGCAGAGGATTGGTTACCGCGACAGAGGATTAGCTACCGCGGCAAAGGAGTATGTGCCGCGACAGTGGATTGTGTACCGCGGCATAGGATTAGCTGCCGCGGAAGAGGATTATATGCCGCGGCAAAGGATTAGCTGCCACGGCAGAGGATTAGCCATGGTAAATTAGCTAATTCTCTCCCGCGGCACATAATCCTCTGCCCATCAATTGTGTGCCGCGGTAGAGGATTGGCTGCCCAAATACTACCACGACAGAGTATTGGCTGCCATGGTAAAATCAGAGATAATTCGAGCCATGGTAAATCTAAAATCACAGACAGTTCTAACCACGAACCATCTGTGATATTCTCAGTTTCACAGACGGTTCTAACCGCTAACCGTCTGTGATACTCTCTCGGTATCACAGACGGTTCGTGGTTAGAACCATCTGTGATACTTCCATATCACAGACGGTTCGTCTTGGAATCGTCTGTGATTATTTTATCACAGACGGTTTCAAAGAACCGTCTATGATGAGGCGTCTTCTATAGCCTATTTTGTAGTAGTGTGTCGTGAACCAAGTCCATATTTCTTTTGCTGACCGTGCATTTCTCTATCTCGAAACAAGCATCTCATATGACCAGTAAGAGTTTTCCTTAGACCTCTTCGGGAGATCCTCTTGGACCTCCCTTGGAGATTTCTCTTGGACCCCAGGAGATCCTCTTGGACCTCCCTTGGAGTGTGGAGATCCTCTTAGACCTCCCTTGTATTACTCCAAGAGAGCATGGTCGGAACACTGTGGTCTCCTTTGACCTCTTCGGGAGATCTTTTGGACATCCTTTGGATCACTCCAAGCGGGTGTGGTCGGAACACTGTGGTCCCATTGGACCTCTTCGAAAGATCCTCGTGGACCTCCGTTGGAGAATTCTCTTGAACCTCTTCAGGAGATCCTCTTGGACCTCCCTTGAAGAACGTGGTCAAAGTTGTAGACCAGTGGTCAAAATTGAAGACCAACGTATAACCAGGATATAATAAATATTGCTTAATTACCATTAATTAGTTTTTAATTAGCAGTTACTAGTGTTCTAATGTGTGCTTTATTGAGCAGTTACTAGAGAGTAATTGACTCGACCCTTAAAAGGTTTTCGAGAGGTCTAGACCGAATGAGATAATTTTTATATTCCTATTCTTCTTCTTCTTTTCCTCTCTGTTCTCTTGGGCTGGAGGGTTGTGCTGTTTGAACCAAACTGTCCCTTTTTCTCGGCGTGCACCGGGAAGGAGGGTGAGAGGTATCTCCGAACTATTATCGTAGAGTTCACCTGCATGGGGTGGCAATAAGGTTTCGGCAACAGATTCATGCGGCCAGCTTGCTACATCGCGACGTCTACGATCCGTGATCAGATCGAGTCTTGACGAGGATTAAAACCTCTATTTATTATTTAATAGATAAAGGACCATATGTCTTCGTGGTCGTAACCCCTAAGGCTAACAACCTCACTGGTCGTGAGGATTCCAGAGGTTATACAATATCTAACCTGGTCGGAGAAGGTTCCCAGCCTTGTCTCCTATCAGTCAAAAGCTCACAAAGCCTTAAACTGATATCTGGATCTAGCGCCAGATATATCCTCTACCGTGTGAAGAATGGAACATATATTGTATATTCCATACCACGCGACGATACGTAACTATAAGACACATGAATACGGTTAAGTGGCTCACTGACATATAATACGCAAATAGATTGACACCTTGTCAATCGGCGCCTCTCTCTCAGACAGACGCCGCTTCTCCAACAGGCGTCTCTCCCAGAGACAACTGCCAACGCTTCATCAACTACATAAGGAGGACTGCGAACCGAAGTGGGGAGGCGGGAACAGTGAAGATAGATTGGAAAACACTCTCAGAAGAGCATTGTATTCGCGAGTTAATCTTCAGTCTAGGTTACGTACACCCATTGTAATAGCCAGTTCACAGCAATAAAGAGCAGTATCATTAGTTTCCAGGAGATACACGGTATTTTCCTCTTTTTCTTCATACATTCATAAGATCGGTGATTTGATCGTCGACAAGTCTGCAGTGCTTCTTGTTCTTCATCGACTTATACTGTAAGTTGTGCGTACGACCAATATATTATGTTATAATCATGATATTGAGTATGTTTAGAAGTGCAATGTGTAACATGCTGTTAGTATCGATTTATGCATCACTAATTATTTGTGATCTTTGTATTATAATAAAATCTGGAATTAAAATATTGTCCACATCTACAACTACAAGGAGAGATGTGACGAGCTAACAAAAGCAACACTCAAACCCGCATCATCAGAGAGACAACACGACCTTCTCGGCTGCCTTGTACACGCACTCCTTAAGGTCCTCATCACCAGATCTAGGCATGTGATGGTGGCAACAACGGTGGCTCTAGGGCCTCAGTTACTTCGAGCTTGTAAGGGCGGCGTGGTGGTAGATCGGTGCTTGGACGATGGTGGTGGCTCTGAGATTGTGGCAGCAATGGTGGTGGATTTGGATCGGAGGAGAAGAAAGGGGGGAGGAGAAGAAGGCGAGAGAGAGACTTGCGTACGGGGGAGAGAGAGGTGAGACCGTGAGAGTGGCCCGATCGAGCGGCCGTAAAGTCCAGCCACCAATCGCGCGCACCCGACGCAAGAAATCCCAACGCACTCCATGCGAATCAGAACTAACGGGTAGATTACTATCCCGTTGGATGAGCTTCCAACGCTATATCATTTTTTAGCTTTTCCCTACGCATTAGTTTTGGCGGTTTGGTCCCTTCAAAATTTGCTCAAGTTCCGGCACCGCTGAGTGACCAAGCCGTTTTTTTGCAATTTTCGCTGGTTTCATAGTCCTGTCAGGTGTATATTTGTAATTTCTAAGCTTCTGAGGTCCTCACTGCGATCCCAACTAAATAAATAAAGTGCCAAGCCTCGTTCGGCCCTCCCCATCGCGAGAATCTGCCCTAGGTTTTTTGCCAGCCGACGCCGCCGCCTCCCTTCTCTCCTGCACTCCCTCTCACCCACCGAAGCACCCAAATGACGGCGCAGACCGCCGAGGAGCTCGCCGCCCAGATCGAGCAGCACAAGCTCGAGGAGCAGAAAACAGAGGTGAGATTTAGACGAGATCCATTGCTCCCTCCCCTCCCGAATGATGCGAAACACCGTTAGAATCGGTGATTGAGTTGTTTAGAGATAAAGTGTCCACGAAACGTTGGTTTCTTGCTAGTTGCAGATCCCTGCAATGAACTAGATTAGTCTTTTTGATGGTTCTAGTCTGGGCATGGAAGGTTAGCCTTTAAAGTGTTACGGCTAGGTAGAAAATTAGAAATGGTTGTTGTTAATCCTGATATTGTCGTGTGATTCTTTATGCTGTTGTTTATTTACACGAGGCTGCGTGATTCCCTTTTTTATATCGTTTCTTGTATGGTTTGTTACTGTCTTTCATGATACCGTGGTGTTTTAGTTGTTGTGGTTTGGGTAAGATCTGAAGAGCTTCTTTTGTGAATGTCCGGAGCAGGCAGAGGAGGTTGTGGTTGAGGATGATGAAGACGACGATGAGGACGACGACGATGACGACGACGACGTGGAGGGTAAGTTGCTGCGATCACTGACATGTTAGATTCACTTTTCTTAGGGTTCTATTAAGAAAGATGATGTTAACATGTGAAATTAATGACGAGAGGAGATTCCATTAGGTTATGGCTGTATTTGTGTTTAGAGGATTACATAGTCTGTTGATGGATGGGTTGTATTTGTAGTTGCCTGGGTCTTATCAATTGAATTGGTCGTTTGTTGTATGAATGTATATTTACGAGTCGGCTAATCTTATGGATTCACTGAGAATCGTTGAGATATTCTCTATTTCTCTTTGCATCTGACATGAAGATTGATACATTTGGTCATTTGGGTTTATAAGATCTTGTAAAGTCATAAGCCCCATGATCTATTTGATTGAGGTGGAATCTAATCTTAGTATTGTGCCATGAAAGCTATTGAAAGCTCGTCTGTGCTGGTTTAGAACAAACAAATGAGAGGTTTAGGTTGAAGTCAAGTTGACGGTGGACATATCTGACTGTTTCTGATGCATTTATTTATTGCTGAAGGTTGTATGTGCATAAGTTTTAGGCTTTTAGCACACTTTTAATCGGCAATTAACATTTGTACATCAAGTCAGGAATATATTTTGGAGAGTTTGACAATTATGCTTAGCTACGCATGCTTTGCTGGCAGTAAATAATTCCAATTGATTGTTGTTTGTTGTAAAAGTTACATGTTTGCACTTGGCCATCATAGACTAGGAAACAAAATTACTGCCTTGGGCTCTTCCATTTGTTAAGAATCAGCCCAGAACATTATCTGGGCTAGGAAGTGTAACAAATATACTGTTGAGCTTTTCTTGACTTACTGGTTCTGGTTCTCTTTCGTTTAGAAGCTGCAGGTTGTATAACTATTACTCTATTACAACAGCTGATCAGTCTGGGTCTCCTTGTATCATTTTTTCCAGGACAAGAAGGTGATGCCAGTGGCAAATCAAAGCAAAGCAGGAGCGAGAAGAAGAGCCGCAAGGCAATGCTGAAGCTTGGCATGAAGCCCATCACTGGTGTCAGCCGTATCACTGTGAAGAAAAGCAAGAATGTGAGTTACTACAGACAATTGCTTACATAGCTTGGTCTATGTTTCTTGTTGTTCGACTAACATGACTGTTTTCCAGATATTGTTTGTCATCTCAAAGCCGGATGTCTTCAAGAGCCCAAATTCAGACACCTATGTCATTTTGGTGAGGCCAAGATTGAGGATCTGAGCTCCCAGCTGCAGACCCAGGCTGCTGAACAATTCAAGGCTCCTGACTTGAGCCAGATGATCTCAAAGCCTGAGCCATCAGGCCTGGGCCAGGACGAGGAGGAGGATGTTGACGAGACTGGAGTCGAGCCGAAGGACATTGAGCTGGTGATGACTCAGGCAAGCGTTTCGAGGGCCAAGGCTGTCAAGGCTCTCAAGGCTGCCGAGGGAGACATCGTCACTGCCATTATGGAAGTGACGAATTAGAGTGCTGGAATTTTTGTCGTAGTTGAACCTTTTCTCATTGAGTGTTATGCAGCTTGAGCGTCACCTGTGGACCATATGCTTGTCAGATAATTTTATCATGCTTGCTTCTTCTGTTAAGGTCATTTTAACATCTTGGGTGCTGCTCGCAGCTACAGTTTGTAGTTTATGCTGTGTTCTCAAGCGCTGAAATTTCACTCTTGCCTCAGTTTTCTTCCATGGTTCTTGCTCGTCTTTATTCTTGGGATAATACCACAGGAGAGCTGCTAAACTTAAATATTCTCTGTTTATTGCAAGAGTAATTCTTAAAATATCAGTATTTCGATGTATGCCTATACCCCTGTTGTTCTTTGTCTTGCTTGTCCACTCACATGATGTAGCACTGCCAAGATTTACACCAGTTTAAATGGAACATTTCCTCAATTTATTTAGAGCACAGTTAAAAAGAAACATATTTACTGTTAAGTGAGAAGCACTAAACACCAAGGGCCTGGATGGACGCGTTTAGGGCACGAGGTAGCAGAGGTAGCAGAAATGCTTGGAACGGTCATTCCACTGTTAAGTGAGAAGCACTAAACACCGAGGGAGGATTCTCTACTGGTTTTGCAGTTCCTAGATATGAGCGCGCCTGTGTGCTTGGACTTCAATTATGAAACAAAGGTAGTTAGTAAATAAGTAAATATGATTCGAATGAAACTAGTAGAGTGGCTCACATATTTCTATAGCTAAATTTATTACATATCGTTCACATATTCAATACTAGTATTTATTGGTGTCGGTTATTTGATTTTCCCTCTAATTACAGGTTGATTTTACTGACTGATTCTGTTTTTCTGCTTCAGCCTCCAACAACCAATTCTTGATCGATTCCTCTCAGCTGCTAGCCATTCCGGTGCAATATTTTACCACATAGGTATCTTCTACTTCTCTCCAATCATTACTTAATGTTATCCGTTACGACATGAAACAAGCATACATGTGCAACTGTCACTGATTCCTGCCGGAGACACCCACCACGCTCTCTACTGTGGCCCCAAGTGTATTTCCTACAGTTGCACCACCTCTACTCCGAGCTCTTTGCTCCTCTACTCTTGTGCAGTTGTGTTTCTATTAGTACGGATACGTGCATTTATATACACATGCATTGTGTTATACATGCTCGATGCCTTCTTCTAACGTGTTGGGCGTTCCTCTTCTTCGACGTTGGCCAAGTCAATGTTGTGGTTTTCTCATTAACAGCAATGACCTCTCATCTTTACTAATACTAACATATCTGCTTTAGTTACTATTTAACAATACATATAATCTTCTCGCTATCGTTGATGACATCGTGGTCCTTATCGATGATGGCACACTCTTAGCTACCATAGATCGCACTTTAATGCAAAGTTTCATCACTTCTGTGAGGATTCCCCATCATCGAGCTTCTTTGGTTACTAACTTCTTCAACAACACTTACCCACCCTTAATCGTCGCATCCATTGGCTCCTTCGACTATAGCATTTCTCTTCAACGGCTCCAGTGAGTAGCACAACGTTGTCCTCATCACCGCCACCACGTCTCGGCTCTTCGCTTCCCAGTGGGTCAATGTCTCCTTGCAGGACAGATCGACGTCATTACAATCTTTCGTGGTCTTCTCTAACAACATTCGTGCTATCATCGTTATAACTTTTATTTTCATTCAAAAATCTAATTATTTTTATTGGAATTTGTATACAAATCAAATTGCTAATTTTATTTATTTTATTAAGAATTATAGTTATTTAGGGATTTTTCTTTCGAATTCTTATTGAAATCAAATTTCTTATTTTATTTTATTTCTTATTTTAATTATTTCTTGTTGGAATTTGTATACAAATCTAATTGCTAATTTTTGTTATGAATTATATTTATTTAGATATTTTAGTTAGGAATTATGGAAATCAAATTGCTAATTTTATTTTATCTTTTATTCCAAAATTTAGTTTTTTTGTGGATTTTGTTTACGAATCCAATTGCTATTTTTTGTTTAATTTTTATTCAAATTATATTTATTTCGGGGTTTTAATTAGGAATTCGTATGAAAATCAAAATGCTAATTTTAGCTTTTTTTATTCCAAATTTCAGGTATTATTTGGTTGGAATTCGTTTATAAATCCAATTGCTTTTTTTGGTTAGATTTTATTTTGAATTATATTTATTTATATATTTTACTTAGAAATTGGTATATAACCAAGTTGTTGTTTTTATTTCACATTTTAGTTATTTTTGGATTGTACTTACATATACTCTTTCTTACAATCTGAATCGTTATAATCTAAACTGACCACAGTCAATGGAGTAGATTTTTTTTCCTATCAATTAATGTGAAAATTTCTACCCTTGAGAACAAAAACAGCGACTTCCTTTTCTATAACTTCAATAATAATAGATAGATAGACCGACCTACTGAAATCCGTTTGGTTGACAGGTAGTATCACAATTTATACATGGGAGGTTGCCATAGCTGATAGGATTTGAGCCGTCGCCGTCCAGTTCACCACTTGCAGGGGGAACCGGTGGCAGGAACAAGCTGCAAATGACAAAGTTAGCTCACAGGAGTTCCAATCCACGCCGTCGTAGTCACCACGGTCCCTTCGGTAACAACAAATAGCGAGGTCTCATAGTAATACATGGACAAGGACTTGGCTGAAACCAACATGGATCAGGACAAACACCATCATCAATTCATCATCCTCAAGCGAGCGCACACACACTCAAAAAAAAAAGAAAAAGAAAAAGAAAGAAAGAAAAAACCACCATCATCTTCATCTCCCCATGAATTCAAAGCACAGACTTACATCACAGAAGCCTCTGCAAAATTATCAAGAGGAGATTAGTAATCTAGCATAGCAGCATGTGGAATAATAGGATGGCGAGTAGAAAGCATCAACTGCATCAGTTACAACTTTCGAGCCTGCGCCTCATTTTCAGTTGCCCATCTGATGAGCATCTAGCATTCTAGCCACTTGCCCCACAGAAGGCCAGGCAGGCTTTGCCGAGTATTTGGCGTACCACAGAAGGCCAGGCAGGCTTTAGTTGTATGCAAATGCAAAAACAAACAAAATCCAGTTGCTATGAAACTATAGCAAGATAGAAGGATATACTTGCAAGGAAAACCATTCTGTAACGATCATAACAAGCCAGACAATACAGATTGAGTAATAAGATGCCATGCACAAAGCCCATTTGATAAGCATCTTCACTAAAACAGTATCGTGAACTCCAACAAGATTACCAGACTAATCTAACGAGAACTAGAGCTAGAACTTGATGAGCGGAAAGGCCATAGGAACGAGAACGGGTTCCTTCTCCTCTGACGCCCATTGGCTCTCCCACTCCCACTGCTACTTGAACTACTTGAACTTTGACTTTGGTTGGTTGATCTTGACCGTGAGCAGCTAGCACCAGTAGAGCCCTGTGGTGGCAGCTTGTATCGGCAAACAGGGCAGGAATTATGTTGCTCTAGCCAAGGAACTATGCAATCAGCATGGTACAAATGCTTGCATGGAATCTCTCTTGCCTCTGACCCCAGCTCAAACTTGTCCTTGCAAACAGGGCAATGCGAGTCTCCACTGAGATGCCTCTGTGTTATCTTAACTGTAGGCATAGCATCAATCGAGGACTGAGAGGCAGGTGGTGGTCCTCGACGATCATTCTGAGTCAATTGCTCAATCAGATCATCCAATCCAGGTCCAACGAAGTAGTCTGCAATGTTTGCCCTTCGCATGCCAACACCACGGCGTCCATTAATGAACACATCGAAACCATTGTCTTCCGAGAGATGACCGGGGAGCTGGCCATGGAAGAGCAACCATGGCCCTGACCCAAACTCCATCTCCAGGTCAGAAAACATGTTTGGCCTTCCTCTCACATCAACCTCACGATTCATCCCCACCATACCATGCCGCATCACGGCAGAGATTGCATCCATGATCCCAAACCTCGGGTCGCGATGAAAATCAGGATCCATCCCAACGAAGTGACTCATGACAGCATCCACATCATTCATCTCAGCCACAAACCCAGAATCACAGTACGGACACTCCATCTCCCGGCTACGAGGCCTCACCCGCTGTCTACATTGGTAGCACCAGTACGATTGCCTACCTCCCGACATTTCTTCCAATCAAATGTACTGCCTCACCGAAACCCAGAGGTGAGGTGGACCTCCTCCGCACTGCAAAAATTGACATGATTTCCAAGATCTCAGGACAAAGCTCTACTGGCAACGGACATAAGCAAATTAAATTTCCAGTGCAACTTACAAAATCCATACAAGACTGGGTACATGAACCCCCACGGTAGTTCCAAATCCAATATAGATAAGTCAAAAGGACACAAAGATCCCACCTTACAATCCAAGATCAGTCCAAATAACTGAACTGCTCAAGGATTTCTAGTTCATCAGCTAACATAGTAATACACTATGGACAAAACTATTTTCCATTGTTTCAGCAAAGATATACAAATATGTCGATTTGCGCATGACACTTCTAGTTAATCCTCGTTACCTGTCTTAAGACAGCCTGAAAGATGGGAAATTTCCACGATCCAAATTATTTAACTGCCATTTCAGATACGAATTATTGAACACGAAATTTCTTTCTCCTACCTCTCGTTTCCCTACTTTCTTTCACCCACGAACTACAGATGAAAAGGGAGGAGAACCAGAAAAAAAATCATTTCACATGTAAATAGATCTTTTTAAAAAATGGTTCCAGACTATTCCACACGATTTGTTCCCAAATAGCAAACTGCAGACACAACATCAAATTAGATCAATCACACACATGCTGCAGTCAGTTAAAATCAAAGAACCGGCTAAAATCCAAGAACTAACCACTCGCCATAGATCAGTTAAGCCTAAAAGAGGCACCTTTTCCCCAAGATTCACTCAAAGAAATTCCTAAAAATAAAATTGTTTACAGATAGCTCCCACAATTATGCGACACCACACATAAAACCAAGACAAATAAAACACAATAACACACAGACTATTAATTTTAGATGGCTCGATTGCGATACCAGAGGGGGCGGAGCGGAGGAAGCAAAGAACACCACCACGAACCGGAGCGAATAACAGGAAGGGGTGATGGAGCCAGAGACCGGGATTTATACCCGCTTGTCCCCGCTGGGCCTACCGGCCTCCTCAGGGACGCCCTCCTCAGCGACGCCCTCGCTGCCCCCTCCGGGGCCCACCCGGCAGTGGCGGCACCGCCCGGTGGGCTCGGCGCGTATGGCATCGATCCTCGGTTCGTGAGCGCGGGGGCCGCGCGTCCCTCGCTTTCCGTGAGATGCTTCCCATCCCCGTGGCCCAAGTGTTGATTTTTTCAAAAAAGAAAAGTGAAGTACACTGTGGGTGCTTCTAAACTTATCAAGTTGACTCAAGATTTATATCACTAAAATTTATTAAGTGGTCATTAGAGATCTAAAGCTCATCACTCTGGCTCTATCCGCTGATGTGGCCCTTTGATCAAAGCCAACGTTGCACTGATTTGTAATAAACATCTTGATATCTCGTGCCTTTACATTCGTGCTCCTATTCTTATATCGCCCCAACCATTTCGTGTTCGCCTTGAAGACTTTGTCAAAGTCCGTCGCTAACTAGCCGCGACATCTTGGGTCACCGCTGCCAGCATCCCACCTTCTCTCCCTCTCATCCTCACACTCTCTTCACACCATCTGTCTTTTCTACCATGATTATGTTGTTGTGACTGAGACAGAGAACGAGATGGAGGTGACCATAGCGTCCGGCTAGGAAGGTGGATGGCGGAGAAGAAGTGTTGAGGCTTCAGGAATGGGGAAATGGCACACTTACAACGAGGTGAGCCCGTTGGTGGTGATGATTCGCGGAGAGAAGTATTGGAGATGTGTGCAATGCTGTTGGGCGACGATGCTAGCGGCCAATGAAGGTGGCACCAATGTTTGGGTGAGCGGGGGATCCGACCAAGCACGTCAAAATGAAGGCAATGATTGTGCACGAAGCAACTAGACTGAAACTCGTCGGATGTGATGAATAGTAATGAAGAAGACGACTGGATGTGAACAACAAAAACAACCAATTCGCCATGCTACATGAATGAAAACAAAATTAGTTTGGGGGTATAAGTTCATCAAGGGGTAGAACACGATATGACATGAACAAACATCGACGTTGCTCACCGGATTGGGAGATCAATGTGGTGGTGTCACGATTCTCCTTCCGCCCCGCAACCTTAGTGCCAAGATCGTCCCACCGGAGCACGGTGTAGGCTACTCCACTCGCGCCACCTGGGCTCGAATCGACTCAACTATCACCCTTCTTCACTAGCGAACGCCACCGACAACCTAGGAACTACACGATCGCCTCACGAGTTTGTCGTGCAAACACGAGGTGAGGGAATGCAAAGGTATCACAATATAGGGGGTTAAATGAAAATTTTACCGCCCACTCAGCTAGTCACGTGAGCCACATGTGACCCCCACACTATACTAGCACCCGACAACGTGACATAGAGATGATCAGATGGGTTGTGCCTAGGGATGGCAATCGGGCGCGGCGGGTACGGGTAGTGCTCGCCCATATCCGTACCCGCGACCCCGAATTCCCCCCACGGGTATACCCGCGAAGGACGACGGGCGAAAAACCTCGCCCATACCCACGCCGCGGGCATACCGTTTACCGCGAATAATGCATCGCCGCCCGTGGGTACCCATCGCCCGCGTACATGCTCGTTACCCACGAGCAATGCATACATTAAGTTCATCATAATTCACATATCAATGGTGCATCACACATTCAACAACTAATAAAATTCATCACAATTCACATATCATGTTCGACAAGACAACTAATCAAGTTTAATAAATAAAATACAAATACAAATTGACATAGTTTCTTACACATATGGGTAGATTACGGGTAATCGGGTGAAGCGAATGCAGTGGAGTTTACCCATGCCGTGCGTACCCGTTTACCCGATGGGTAAGGAATTGTGCCCGTTTTCATACCCGTGGGTAAAGAAAGACGCCCATACCCGCCTCCATTAGGGTATTCGCCCGCGGGCACGGGGGTAATCGGGCACAATTGCCATCCCTAGTTGTGCCTCCTGGGCCAGCCCGAATCACGGACTGTTGGCCTGGCCCAGGAATGGCACGACCCACACTGTAGTTGGATCGGGTCGGTCGGGCTGGCATAGCACAACCGGGCGTGTCATGCTTGGGTTGGCACCCCGGACCGGCACGACACGGGACACAACATGGTCGGGAGGTGGCCAACGCTGAGGAAGAAGAGGAGGTCGGGCGCCCGAGCGGGAGGAAGGAGAAGGAGGTGGTCGGGCCGGCACGACACTGCTCAAAAACGCACAGAGGTGCACGTTTAGTGTCATTAGGCACGGCCCGACCGGCCCGATTAGGCATGATTAGCCTATTAGGCCTGGTTAACGGTTTGAATTTTGAATAATTTGATTGTTTTTTAGCCGCTGGGGGTTTGAAATTACCCCCCAAAAAATTAAAAAATCCTATTTTTCTATAAATAGCCACCGTATCCCCCTCATTCAGCACTCATCTATTCTCTAATCTCTTCTACGAATTATTTTGTGCAAATTTAAATTCCTTGTGTGATCATTTGGCAAAATTCGAAAATGTGTGCCAAATGTTTGGAAATCCAAAAACCGACAGGAAGTCATCAAAAGAGGTACAATACTATTTATTTGTTTTTATATTGTTTGTTATACTAACATTAAATTATTAATAGTGTAAGTTTCTATTTTGCAGTTTTCGTGATGAAAAATTACAATATGTTTGTTATTGGTGTTTATGGGATTTCACAAGAGGACCTTGTATTCTTTGAGAAACTCCATGGCTCAAGCCAACCGCAAGAGCAAGATATATGACAATGAAATAGTCTTACAAGAGGCTATCGTTGTTATGAAGGCAAAATACTTGAAATATTGGAGAGAAATTCCATTCATATATGCATTTGCGTTTATTTTAGATTCTAGAGCTAAAATTCAAGAAATTGCTAATGTTCTCGAACTTCTTAGTGATGCTACAGGCCTAGATTATTCTAACTATTCTGCACATGTCCATGCTAAATTTTCTGAGCTTTTTCAAAGGTACGAACATATAAATTTTAGAGAGTTCGCTTGCAATAACCTCCAGTAGCACCCACATAACAAGACAAATGTGTGGGGCAATATCTAGGGTGCAGTTTTTCCTCCAGATCTAGGGGTTTATATTCCACACCAACACCTCAAGCAAGACCAATCTCCTACTTAAGGAGTGGAGAACTATCCACCTATCAGAACAACAACACGATGGATTTCAACGCAAATGGCTTCGAAATCTTGCCATGCTTCCATAACCAAAAGATAACATACATGTGCTATCTATATTAGTGTGTGATGTTTTAATAGTTAATATCTTCACGGTTTTCTTCGAGTGTTCTTTGATCCTCTTTGGAAGAATATTGGAGGAGATAAGAACGTGTCCACGAGTGAGATGGTGGAGATACTTCAAACTGTCAAGAATTGGGAACAAGCTTATGCACGAACACAACACTCTGTAGATAATGCAGAGCTAATTGATGTGTTCAAAAATATATACCTAGACAATGATACTCAGAACATGGATGTATGTAGAACTATAGGATATACTCTTTTTTCTCTACCAAGGTTTTCTCATGTTGAGTTTTTTTACTTGTCAAATATTTTAACAAGGCAACCATGCAAACATTAATAAAGCTTTTTATTATATCTTGAATATATTTATATCTTTTTATGGGTACATAACTTTTTTTAGAATTTTAATCCTTATTTTTGAATTATAAACATTTTTTTGGATTTTCTAAAAAAATTAAAAATTAGGCCGAGATGGGCTAAATGGGCCACCGTGGCCCATTGGGCTAAATGTGCCCTGTTCGGTCCAACACGGGCTAAGCGGATGGCATATCGTGCCTGGGTTAACACCCTAGCACATGGTCGGCGCAGACGACCGAATAGTGTCCGGTCCGATCTTGTGCAGTTTGGCATGATCGCGGCCGCGCCGAAGCGCCCATCCGCCACCACTAACGTGATACATCAGCGGTCAACCGCGGCTAATCGCCCTGTGGACCTCTATTGAATCAATTAATAAGTTTAGTGACATGAATATGCACTTCCAATGTTTAGGAACCTAAGTGACACAACTTGACAAGTTTAGGGACCTACATTGTACTTTACTCTCTCTTTTTGCTCATTTGGCCTCTTTTTTTAATCTAGTTTTGCAAATCTAGCCTTTGCTTTTCGTTAATACAAAAATATCATCTCGATAAGTTAGGCAGGTGACACGTGTCCCTTACAGCGCTCCTGGATCGCGACTGTAGTGTACCGCGCTTCAGGAGCATTGCATGTGCCCTATCGCGGTGCATACGGCCTGACCCACACAGAAAGCACCAAAGGTGGCCTGCCATGCATGGGCTACAACGCACAGGGTCAAAAGTGAGCCTACAACTTGCTACCATGGAAGAAGGAGACAAAAAGGTTGACAATTTTTTAACTGAGTCGAAACGAGCGACTTGCCCCAGCTCGCGGCATGGGCGGTGAATACAATACCATACAAATTCCTTTGCTGGCTTGGTGCAGGACTCTGATACGAGCGCAGAGAAAGTTAGCGCTACCGCGAGCTGAAGGGATACAGGTAGGCTATGCTAGCTGATAATTAAAAAATTTACCACGTAAACCAAGATGTAACTACAAGCAAGAAATTACATATCGTTACCACTAGACGCGCAATGCAACGAAAGAAGAGTTAGAGCAGTCTGGTCCAACGAAGAGCGCATCGATGTAGTGGTCGTAGTCGATTGTCCAAGGTAGTCGATCGTCATGCATAGTCGATCGTCCTCGGTGGCGACCAGCTCCTCGGTGGCGATTATCTCCTCCTGCAACTAATCGAGTTCCTCGCTAAGGACGTGGATCGTCCCCAAGCGCACAGTAACCGCAGTAGCGTCTCTACAGTATCCACACGTCTGGGGTAGGAACGCCGTACGCCTGTGTACTAGCACCAAGTCACATGGGGAAGGTTCTCTCAAGAAGATAGCGTCTAGGGTTTGGTGGAACAACTCATGTATCCTCGTCTCCACTTCCACCTCCCAATAACATCAAGCATCTCCTTATATAGTGCCTGTGACAGATACTATCCAAACATGTTTGACTAATCGTATCTGTACTAGTTTGTTCTAACCCATTAAATGTGTGACCATGTAGGTTCATGTGTAGTTCGGTTGTGACTCAGAAATATTTTTCGACCACGAGTCGTTAGTGATACCCAGCATGACATAATGATTCCTGAATACACACAAATTATATCGGATGAACCTTAATGCAATATGATCTATGACTAGGTCCTATTCGGCCTCGATCAGTTCATAACTCCTTACGACCAGGTTTCGACCAGCCTACGACCAACTCATATTTGGTCTCGACCAGTTCGTAACTCCTTACGACCAGGTTTCGACTACTTAGTGATCATGTTCGACCAGTATACAACCAACTCGTATCTCCATACGACTAGTCCATATCTGATCGAACTGAATGACTAACTCGTGTATGTTAGGAGGGACAAATCCCATATTCGATCAGTCACATTCCTCTACATGTTTCATAGCATACTCGAAAGCATACTCGAAAGCTACCTTTATGTCTACCGAGTTACGGAGTAGCCTTTGGCAACCCCAAAGTGCACTCTTGCACATGTAGGAAACCATGCTGATCTCAGGTCTAATTATTATACATCATCATTGCTTGAGACCAACTGATGACACATGAAATCGTAGCAATTTCAGTAGTGTCTCAAGGTGGGTCAATCCAACACCATGTTCTCTAACATGTGTTCACATTATTGATTCGATATCTCTATATCTATGACCGGTGAAACATGGTCATCAGTCAATACATGTGCTGGTCGATAGGATCACTAGTGTTTCGACTAGTAACATCCGACCGGAGATACATTTAAAACGACATCATATAAGTTAAAAGAGCTTCACTAACAAGTTGCATATTTATTAATCTTTATAACAGATGATTCATTCAAGGAATAGAATAACATTTATTCAATAGCTCATAAACATAGATGTGATACACTCATCTCTATGATTGTCTCTAGGGCATATCACCAACACAAGCCTATCGTGCATGCGGTTGCAACAGGTGCACGCCACGCATGGGTAGGCTGCAGCTGGTTGCCTCACACACGGCCCATGCGTGGCAGGTCGCATGCACGGCTGCAAGGTGTTCTCGAAGCACAGTACATTGTAGCCGCGGTCCGAGAGCACTGTAAGGGACATGTGTCGTCTTACTAAACTATTGCAGTGCTATTTTTATATTTACGGACAGTGGGGCTAGATTCGCAAAACTGAATTAAAAAGATGCCAAATGAGCTAAAAAGAAAACTCGTGAGGGGCATGGTTGTGATATTTTATAAAATGTTCCGAGCCACACGATACGAGGCTGGATCCGCCGTCCGTGGAAGGAACGGATGGCCGGATGGAGAGGTCCTGTCACGTGGTGCCGCGTGAAAGTGTCAAGGGTGGTTGTTATGATAAGGTATAAAGGTGCTAATAATAATGCTACGGGGACGCTGTTCTCAGGGGGCATCCGGTCACTTACATGTGGGGCCTCTGGAATATGCTACGTCTCTTGCCCGGTAGGTGAGTGTCGAGGTCAGTGAGGAGATTCTGAGGTTGCGGTCATTAGATTCTTTAATCATCTAGAGTAGATCGTGCACAGAGCATGGCACACACACACTTATATATGTTTAGTGCACACTCGCAAGACCTGGTCTCTTGGGTTTTAGGCGTTAAATTGATCCAAAAAAATCCAGAGGTTGAAGAAAACAAAGTTAGGTCCAAGGAATGAATAGCAAACACAATTACCCAAAGTCATAGGCATCACCTATTGGAAATTGGCTTATACGAGTGAGTCTCATTTTCTATAATTTTAAAGTATGTATGGTTTAGTACCATACTAATAAGGCAATATGGAGGTGACCAACATATAAGGTGGAGTCATTTCCACCCTTTGAAACATTTGACACCTGGATGAATGTGCCACGGGGAGGGCTTTGGCTAACACACACGCGCACACGCATGTGCGCGCGTATTTGTGTATTTTTGTGTGAAAAATCGCGTGACTTGTGACTTGCGACGTGCGACCGTAGCGCGCCACATAGCAGACCAAGTCCACCTTATTTTTACTGAACCATGCATCTCTCTCTCTGTTTGAACGAAATTCAAATGTTTGAATTTGAGGCTTTATTGGGTGGTGATGACAAACAATTACCAGTGAGTAAATGGTTTGTTAGGTGTGTCAGTTATCAGTGGGTAAATGACTATTTAATTAATAAGTTCACAGTCTGCATCCATATATATATATATGCCTGGAGACGTCCAGAGCATAACGCGTAGAACAACTACCTCCATTCCTTCTTTTCTTCCTTTCGCAAACCTATGCTTTCGTATTGTCGTCTGAACCTCATCGACTCTTCTTCTCGGCGTGCACCTTGAAGAAGCGAAGCGGTATCTCTGAGCTGTTGCTGCTGTGAAGACCTGCACGGGGGACGGCAATAAGGTTTCTGGCAGCGCACATCTGCGCGACCATTCATTTCGCTGATTTATCTACGTTTCTGCACGACATCGAGTCTGCGTCTACGCTGTTTCCTGTTCTTCATCGAACTCATCTGTATGTCTTTTCTGTGACTAATTGACTTATTTACATTCTGTTTTTGCTTATATTGTGAAGTACGATGAGTTGCTTGTTGTTAGTACCGATTTATGCATCATTAGCATTTTGCAATATCTATCTTCTATTAAAATCTAAAATTAAAATATTACCTTCATTTTCAACATTCCATAAACCTTATTGTTTATGTTTAAACACATAGACTTAGAGTAAATTATGTTGACCTTGACCAACACAAGAATAAATAGCATGGGTACAGATCAAAGTTGTTATCATCCTTCTCTGCACCATATGATCATTCCTCTTCTAAGCATAGTACAAAAAGTCGGACGGTGAGTTCCTCGGTTCAACATTGGTTCACCGGTGCAATTGTTAGTTCAAAAATTGAAAAAAGTCTAAAAATTGTGTTTCCCCATTAAAATATTATTATTCTTCTTATTTTTAGAATAAATATAAATAATTGATTTGTTTTGAGAACAAAAAATATTTGTTATTTTTGTTGTTGTTGTCGGGCTTTTTCATACTTCTGACCAAAAATCGAGGCCTAAGCTCGGAAAAATCGAGGCGAGCTGCCCATGAACAGATCTACCTTTAAGTATCTCAAATCATAATTTTTTTAAGCACCCTCCCACAAAATCCAATTACATGAACCTAATAATACTTATGCGAAAATATCCTATCCAGGATCACAGTATACGAGTTTTTGGCTAAAATAACATTGTTGGCGCGCGGAATAGCAAATATAACCCCTTCTATGAATCAAAGGCAAAAATAACACCGCGGAGCCACGGGGACGCGACACCTAACCTCGTCCGCCTCCCAGAGAGCCGAAGCGCCTGGTCCTTGCGCCTAGGGCCGAACCCCCTCTTCCGTGCCCATTGGCCCGATCTCGAACAAATGGCAATGTGCCATTGCCGAGAGTTTTTGGCTCATTTATTGGTCGTCACAACTATCTGCATCCCATCAATTTTCTTGTCCTCGCACGCGCAGTTCCAATCCGATGACTGGAATGCAACGCTCCAAGAGAAGAGATGGCACACATGATTGAGCTTAGTACTGCATATGTAACAGCCCAAATTTTCATTTCCAGTTATAAGAAAATTTTAATTATTTTATTGGAATTTTCAGGTAAAACTCTGTCTAAAAATTCACAACGCTCCCAGCCTTTTGAAATCAACTCGTTCAAATCAATCGACTTGACTCGACTCGATTTCGACCACCCACTCGATTTCAACCGGAACCACTCGATTTCGACGAGACCACACCCTCCGACCAGAACCACTCGATTTCGACCACAACCTCCGACCACACCCTCCCACTAGGTCTCTCTCTCTCTTTTCTCTCGCCAACAGGCGGCCCCTGCCTGTCAGCCCTCCGGCTTCTTCTAGATCGCGCCGCCCACGTGCATTGCTGCACTGTCACCGCCCGCGGCTCGCTGCAGCTTGCGCGTGCACCACGTCACCGCTGCGCCACCTCACCTCTCCGCATCGCAACGTGTGTGCTGCCCTACCGCTTCCACTCCCGACGCGCCCGAATGCCTCACTGCCTGAGTGCACCGCTCACGGCCCATGCCGCTCACTGCCCATGCCACTCACTGCCTGCCCGACCGCACTGCTCACCGCTATGCGCCGCTCACCCCCTTCTATAAAATCCACACGCTGAACCTCCTTCGCCCCTTTGTCTGCCTCGTCCCCCTCTCCTTCACCCCTCTCCACGCCATCCGCGTCACCTTGACTGCTTCCTCCTCCTCTTGCATTTCCCCTCCCTCTTCCCTCTCCAATCCCTCTGTGTTTGCCGGAATCAGAGATTTTTCGCCGTCGTGCCCAAGCTGCGCCGTCGTTGATTGCCCTGCCGCCGTCGACACTCCGTCACCATCTCCTAAACCAACGAGCTTGTCGTCACGTGTTCTAGTTGGTGCACGCACCTACCCGAGGTTCATCGTCGTAACTCTTCATCGTCATCGTCGTCCACCTTCTTGTGCCTCGCCGCCGAAACGGTGAGCACCGGTTCGCCTTCCATCCCTCTCTCCGTGCGTGCCGCCACTACTGATCAGATAGTTGAAATCTCCTTTCGACCAAGTAGTCAAAATATCCCTCCCACCAGGTAGTCAAAATGATGGACAATACTCGGAAAGGGAACAATGTTTTCAGAATTCTATCATTCCTTGTGATATCCAAACTTCCGGATGTTCATTCTTCTTCATACGAACTCCTATTCCGTCGATTCAAATTCCTAAATTCATCTAAATTCAAGATCTAGCTATCTACACTCAAATCATTTAATTTGGAGTTAATTTTAATTAATTTTAATTTTATTTTATTTTGCTTTTTTCTCATGTAGATTTCGACGACTCCGGGGAAACCGAATTATTCGAAGAGCTAGATCCTCAAGTTTTCGAGCAAGGCAAGTTATATCTTTTGATCATATTTGAGCCATGTATTTAAAACTATTATTGCATGCTTATTTATATTCCAATAATTTAAATTCTTATTTTAAATTGCTAGTTAATTCCGTTAACATTGTAGAGCTAGTCTTGAATTCGAAGTTGTCATTCCCTTGTCACCTTAGTGGAAAATCTGGTTGGTACACTAGTATGACTAGAACATGTTGAAAAATTATGCTTAGTCAAAGCTTAGACTAGAAAGCTTGATTTGGGGAATTTAGCCAAACTTTTCAGTCATGATTACAATGAGGCTATGGTGTCGTATTTACCATATAATCTTTAGAAAATGATTTAACTTGGAAAAATTAATAAAAATTGGTTTAGACCTGGGCAAAATGGATGTTTGGATCGTGCAGGTTTATGCATGGGATCAATTCATTTTTATGATTGAGGCATAGGGTTTATTTTGGAAATTCACCCAAGTCATTTAAGGACCGGTCTTCGAGCCGCGTCTTACTAAGCCCATCGTACTTCCACATGTCCTGTGTGGGTAGGACTCGGCTAACTAATTTACAATATTTCATTGTGGTCGTGCCATCCGGTTTCGTGAGTGTCTTTATGACCTACTTTTATGTATTCCCACATGGCACAAGAGGGAGCTTAAATCCGGCGGATGGTTCAATCCAAAGGAAGTGAAACCTTAGCGAGGCGGGGCTACAGTGGGATGGTGCATTGTAAAGGCCTGATGATAATCTCTTAGTCGCACACCTTTGAAAGTGTGTGAAACAGACATTACGAGTGATTGTCTCTTGTGGGTAAAGTTGTACGAGCTCTGTAGAGTGTTAAAAACTATTCGAATAGTTGTATCCACGGTCATGAACATGCTGAGCAAAGCCACTCAAAGTTAGACTTTAGTTTTATTTTAAAAATAAATTTGGCAAATATTTTTGGATAGTTTATCCACTTAGGAAATTTGGGTAGTAAGCCTGGAGTGAGGGGGCAATCCTTCACCATTTGTGTACGGAAGTTTATCCTGCACTTGAGAATTGATGAATCAAAATAAAAAGAAGGAAGAAAACAGAAGTAAAAAGATAAAGAAAAGGAGAAAAAGTGAAAATAAAAGCTTTGGCCGAGATACATCAATTCAACATATTACCCAATTACTTGTTGGTGCAATTGTGAGCATATACATATTTTGTACAATGTTGTACCCTCATATCATTGTTTGCAACTAGCTAGTGTCTTTCTCATTCTTGTTGCAATACAGGCTAGTTCAATTTTCAGATTGCTCTCAACTAGTTTATTCCTTTGATTGTATCAAGTTTCATTTATCTCTGCGTGTGAGTTGCTATGCACTTCGCTTATATCTTGTGATCAACAATTATGCAATTGAATTCTAATTTGAATTATTACTTAACTTGACAAAAGTCTAGAATTCATATTGTTTCCTTTGATTAACCTACCAAGCTCCACATATCTCTTGTGTTAGTACTTGATTTCAGCATTGGTAATCACTTCATATATATATCATTACCAATATCGCACACAAACCACTTTGGCTTGCATGTGCAACTTGTGAGAATAAGTAAGAACATTGGAAAGTAAGGGTGAGTTGCAAGTGAGCACCATATTTATTCATTGATTTATTGTTATTTTCTTGTTTCCATTTAACAATACCAGGAACTTCATATCAAGGAGAACACCATGTAGTTGAGGAGGTGGAGGACTTACTCTATGAAGTTAATCTTCCTCCAAACATTCATTCTCAATTCCTTGCAACAAATCAACACTTCACTAGAAGGTGTAACATATGAACAAGGTCTCCATGACATACGAATTGACCTAGGTAATCATATTACCGAGGTGGAAGGTAATCTAAATACTCATTTCACAAGGCATGAACAAGCATTTCAAAGACATGAACGAGCGACATACATTCATTTTGATGCTATCATGGATTCCCTGCAATGACTTGAGGGGAATCAAGGAATGCAAGCCGAAGCTAGAGTTGTTGCCTCGGTTCTTCCACCACTACAACGTCCACATGTACGAAATAATTTTGTTGATGATTTTGAGGACTATCACTTTGACGTCTTGTCCGATGGAGCTTTTGATTGGAACTACCGATATAATGGGTAACAACGTGGTTTCAATCACCACAACCGTGGTGCTGGTCATATGAGAGTGGTCTATTTGGGCATGACAATGGAGGTGGATGAGGTCGTGATGATGATGGCTTGGGAAAGCTTAAAATCTCAATTAATCATTCAAAGGCAGAACTGATGCAGAGAAGTACCTAGAGTGGGTAATGTGTGTTGATCAAATCTATGATGGTCAAAACTTCTTGAAGAAAAAAAGCTATGCGCCACTTCAATTGAATTAACTTAATATTCTTTGGTTTGGTGGGGTCAATTGAACATGGAAGGGCGACGACCCAGGACTTGGAATAACATAAAAAACATCATGAGAGAGTGATTTGTACCACCATACTATGCATGATCGATTTTATTCATAACAAGCTACAACGTCTTAGACAAGGTAATATCTTTATTGATGAATATTTGAAAGAGATGGAAATGCTATTGATTCATGCAGGCATGCATGAACCGGGGGAGGCTACTATGGCACGCCTTTTGAGGATCTTAATGAGGATGTACAAGACCGTGTTGAGATGCACCCATATGCCAATCTTCAAGAATTGGTGCATCAAGTATTGCGGTCTGAACAACAACTACTGAGGAAAGTTAAAGGTGGCTGCTCCTACTCTTCTCCATCCACTTGGAAGCGTCCAAATCCACAAGAGGGAGGTGCTAGAATCACATCTAAACCAACGGTATCATCAAAATCAGCACCATCTTTCCAACGCGGTGCTTCAAAAATGGTAAGCTCGGTAAGTAATACAATGAGTAAAGCTTCTAGTAGTGTTGTTTGTATTGCTAGGACCAGCAATATTACATGTTTTAAATGTCATGGTAAATGTCATAAGATGAGTGAATGTCCTAACAAACACACCATTATTATTGATGATACCAGTGAGCTTAATTCTGAAAGTGAAAAAGATGAAGATGAACAATCTGATCATAATGATGAACCTTGTGATGCTATATATTGTGATTTCGAACAAGGTATCTCACTTTTAGTTAGGAAAATTCACAAGAAAGGTGATGAGTGCATGGGCACAAATCAGCGAAACACATCTTCCACATTGAAGGTATAGTCAAGAGCAAGGTATGCATTTTTATTATTGATGGTCGTATTAGCCAAAATCTTGCTAGTCTTGACATGATTAAGAGCTTAGGATTACCTACATTCAAGAAATCTAAAGCTTATCAAATTGAATGGTTGAATGAATGTGGTATTCTTAAGGTGACACATGTTGTTAAGGTGCCATTTGCTATTGGTAAATACAAGGATGAGATTATTTGTGATGTGGTACCTATGAAAGCTTGTTACATGCTATTAAGTAGACCGTGGCAATATGATCGTAGTTCTATACATAATGGTAAAACTAATCAATATACATGCTCACTTAGGGGAAATAATTATACTTTGATTCTTATTTCTCCAGAAGATGTTTTTGATGCTAGTAGTAAGACAAAGAACCATCAAGTGAAAAGAGAACATCCCATGGCACCATTTGATTTACTTGACAACTTGCATGACTTGATAGAGGTAGATGCTAGGTGTAAGAAAACTAATATTTCACCATCTATTTCTAGTATTCTTTGTGATGATATGCAAGTTATACCAAAAAGGGAGACAAGACAACTTTCTCTATCAAAGTTGTGTATGCTACAAGTTCAAGAGAAGACCAAGGTTAAGGTTTGCAATGAAAAAAAGCCGAGGATGGATTTTCTTGAAGAGAGGTGACGAGGATCTAATAATCCTCATTTTATCTTTTATCTATAATTCTTATTATGGGTAAATATGATGTCACATAGTCCCCAGAAGTACCCCTTATATCTATAAGGGAGAGGCCTACCAAGTGATTGTAAGATCTTCTACAATCACCCCTATAGTCGTAAGTCTTGCTACGACTATATCATGGTCGTAAGTCTTTCTACGACCACTACATGGTCGTAAGTCTTTCTACGACCACTACATAGTCGCAAGTCCTTCTACGACCGCTACCTGGTCGTAAGTCCTTCTACGACCAGGTAAACTACGACCACCTTATAATCGAACCTACAGGCGAGTGGGTCCAATTGATTAAGGAATCCGAGGCAGTCCGCACGCACTACTATCCGCGTAGTAATTGTGCTTAAATACCCCATTATCTTTGAATGATAATGGCCAGACGGCGTGGAGAAGCCAATGCGCCGGCAATTACTGCCATCACACGCCCATTACTGGCTCAATTAAGGCGCCTCTTCCGCAGGGCAAAACGGCTACTCCTTCACGACTATATAAGGGCATCAAGGGCGAGTAGAGAAATGGGTTCGATTCTCTGTAATAGTCTTAGCTTCTTACTCGATCATTAAAGAATACCACACCACACAGGATTAGGGTTATTATTCTCTCCGGAGAAGGCCTGAACCTGTCTAAATATCTCGTGTCAACTACTCTGCGTGATTTCATCTCTAGGAGACCCCCCGAATCAAATAATCTTTACGTAAGATCGGTTCTAATACACCGACAAGAGGGGAAATGATGAGGACATCACATTGATTCACACTCACATAAAACACCTAAACATCAATTGAGCAATTATAAGGTGATTCGTTTACTTGAGAGTTCTTTATTGCATAAAGAACAATGATGTTGCATAATTGCTTAATTGATGATTGTAGGAATGCTAGAAGTATTCATGGTGTCCAGCGGGACGTGGGGGAGGAAAGCGCCACAAGGGAATGCATGCTTGCAAGAAGCTTTGACCAAAGGAGAAGGGAAGAAGATTTCATTCTTTCGGCCAAAGGACAAAGAAATAAACTATTGGGCCAAAGGTGGAAGAAGGAGAGCCAAAGGGGGCGCATAGGCCCAAGGAGGGAGGCACATGGCCCAAGGTGGGTTTTGACCATGCCTAGGTGTGGAGGAGGGCTATTGGGCTCTAATACAAACTCAAAATCTGAACTGGAGACCTATCCCAATTTTATTCCAAAGTCAATTCTGAATTTGAAGCGAATTCAATCCGAATTGGGCCCAATGTGTTAGGTAATTGTGTGGGCTTGCATGCCACGTATTAAGGCCTAATTATACTAATAATTTTGGTCATTTATAATTTGATTTCATTTAGAACATTAGGGTTCGAATCGTTTGTGTTTAGGAGTTGAATTTGGCCTCTAGAGTCCGAATTGGTGTTTTGGGCGTGTTGGCCCATGTGTGGCCGAACCAAGGGGGTGTGAACACCCTACTTATTGTTAGTGGCCGGCCCTAGGAACCCCAACCACAAAATTTGATATTTTTGTTCAGATTGAACTATTAGATTTAATATGTTCTTGAGAAGAACTACATGTTCTTGCTTCCTTTATTCTTGCAAGTTCTTGGAGTTTGCTTGGGCTGATCTATCATGATCAACCTCTCCGTGCATTAGCCTACGTGCTGGTTGTGTGGATTGGATCATCGCGAGAGTTGTGGTGTGATTGCCATTGAGGAGGTTTTGTACTTGACGCAAGGTTGCCCTAATTCATATTGCATTACTGTTCTTCAGTTATCACTGTGCTATGTGTATCCAATATTATAAGTCGTGAAGATCGGACACCCCCTGTATCACATGTGCGAGGACAAGAAAATTGATGGGATGCGGATGGTTGCGACGCCCGATAAATGAGCCAAAAACTCTCGGCAATGGCACATTGCCATTTGTGCGAGACCAGGCCCAAGGTCCGCCCCAGGCCACGGACGGCGAGCACAGACAAGCCAACTCCGTCCCCAGGGGCATGGACGAGGCACTCTGGCCTCCTAGGGCGCGACGAGGCCAGGTGTCGTGTCCCTGTGGCTCTATGGTGCTATTTTTGCCTTTAATGTGTGAAGGAGGCTATATTTGCTATTTCGCACGTCAATAATGTTATTTTAGCCAAAAACTCAACAATATACAACATTGACAAAGAATTAATGACACTACTTGGACAGGGATCAATTGATTTCCATGAAAATTACCAATAACATTTTTTACTATACATGTAAACTATCCTATCGTAATTTGTTCAAACTTTTCGACAGACAGGTGCACAACTATTAGCTTGAGTCTAGGGAGTTAGTACAAAGCTCCGTACCAATTTTCAATCATGTTGTTTTCAAATATACTCCCTTCGGTTTCAAATAGATGTCGTTTTATAATACATGTTGTCAATATTGTAAATCTTCGACTATTAATTCTTAGAAAAATATTTAGGTTTGTCACAAGAAAATTATATGAGTAGATTTTTTATTGAAAGTACTTCGGTATCATTATATTTTTTATAATTTTTTTGCATATAGTTAGAAAAAATAATAGTTAAAGATGTGTATCAGAGACCGTATCTATATCCAAAATAACATGTATAAAGGAACCGGAGGTAGTAAGATGCAACCTAGTACCCACAAGGAAAATATTAAACTGCAATTAAGGCCAAACAGTGAACTGCCATCTTCCACAAGATTTTCTGTCACAAGCGGCAAGCCTAATAAAGTCAAACAGTGGAGTAAAGTAGTAAACACACTCTGCTCCATTAGCCTCGAGCCGTCGTCCATTTCCAGTTCCACACTTCCGCAAGTACCAAATTACCAAACTACCCCCGGCGCAGAGCTCCAGACCGAAGCCATGAACCGCCGCGACGTGGCGAGACACCGAGGACGGAGCTCCACACTCGGCCACGGCTACGACCGCGGCCGAGGCTGGCGAGGCTGGGGAGAGGGCCGCGGCCGAGGAGGCGCTGGGCCCTCCCCACCACTTCCTTCCTCCTCCTCCTCCGCGGAGGCGGCCACCCCCGCCGCGCCCGACAGAGGCGGCGACCCCCCGCTGATCGTGGGCACCTGCCCCGACATGTGCCCAGGTAACGCTCTACGTCCAAACCTCCCCAGCTCGCGCTGACGCTGGCCTCCCGTTCGGCGAAGGGAAGCCCCCAACCGGGTTCTCGCGGCGCCGACGCGCGCCACCTGTTCGACGAAATTACGCGACCATTGGTCTAGTTTGATCAATTGGTCGGTGTTTGAGCTCATGGCTGCTTTTGCTTCTGTTGCAGTGAGGGAGAGAGCGCAGAGGGAGCGGCTGCGGGACCTGGCGGTGTTCGAGCGGGTGGGCGGCGACCCCGTGCACACGTCCCCTTCCCTCGCCGTGAAGAAGGTGAGCCATCCATGTTCTCCGTATACACGTGGAGACATCGTATGTGATTGGATTGTTCTTTCCATGCAAATGGCCAGATTAGCTTGGTTCCATGTGGTAGATAGTCTGCTCTGCATGGATTTGTTATGGCAATGGTGTGTGCAACTGTGCATGTATTTTTTCCGCTTTACAGGGAGATCAGTGTTGGTAAGCATGCGTTGGAACAGGTGGACTCTTTGTGTTAGTTGCAAACTATAGCTGCATATGCTACCAATGACAACACTATCTGGTCCGCACTCCTTTCGTCCCATCACTGCCAGAATATACAATGCAATCAGACCCATTTTATCTTGCTTTTCGCCTTTCTTTAATAAATTATTGGATGAGATCATGAGAGACAATCCTGACTAGATAGGACGGAAGATTGACAGGCTTAGTAAATTATGCTAATTCTGTTGAACTTAAATTTGTGGTCATGCTCGCAGATAAAAGGAAGAAATTTGCGAAAGTAGATGAGGGAAAATTACTAGAGAACCTTTGTGTAGCATGTCAACATTAGAGAAAAAAAGTGATTTCATCTCCTAAATGATGATAACGTAATGGAACTTCATGTCCTGCATACTTGAGGTCATATCGTCGGAATTATAAATTTAAGTAGTTGTTTGGACAATGAAAGAATTGATTTTACCTGTTGCTTCCAACTCTATTTTTCCATGCTGCAATCAATTGTAAGTCAAAATATGTGCACTGCCGACACTGGCTAGAAAATCTTAAACTGTACCCTACGGTGGCTGTATCTACCAGCCACATGAAATAGCTGATCTACCAACTGAAAACAATGCTACAAACTTACGCTTACATTTTTCCTGTTGTCTGAATGATTTTATGAACTTTAAGTAGATTTTTGGATTTCAATTCCTTTTTCTAACACTTGTTTTCCTGCTAGTTTTGCAGAACTATCTCTTCCACGAATGTGCAGGCATCAGATATACGTCCTCTCCCAGTATTGCGAGAAACAATGGATTATCTTTTGCATTTACTGGATTCTTCAGAGCATCCATTTGATATAGTCCACAATTTTATCTTTGATAGGACAAGGTCTGTGAGACAAGACCTTAGTATGCAGAACATAGTGAATGATCAAGCAATTCAAATATATGAGGATGTGGTACATTCCCATCTTGTGAATTCCTTTTCTCACATCAACCACGTTTTCATCTTATTGTATGCACCTCTGAATTTTATGATCTTCAATTGCCTGGTTCTTTGGGTTGAAATTTCAATGATATAACATCAGATTTTTAATAGAGTTTAGATTGATGTTCCTAGAATCTAACTTTAGTGCCATAAGTGGAACTTGCTTTTGATTCATATACTCGTGTCTTAACTTAAAATTGATTTTCGGTACTCTACAGACTACATAACAGCTTTCCTTTTCTTTTCTTTTGAAGAAACTGTTGCAGCCTTTTTTTAGTAAGATTGAGGCCAAATGATCACTCTTTCTTATGGAAATCATATCAGGTGGAGTAATACTTGGCATGCTGAAATGGTTGTTTAGATTCTTTCTTTTCCAAATTTGTTTGGGTGAAACCATGTTTCTTTTCCAAATATAGTTAGATTAGTTTTGTCAGGCCTTTTCTACTTGGCATCCCAATAGGTGGTCTTCTTTTCTTTCGATGCTGTTATCTTTTGTTGTCGTGTCGCTCGGCATCATTTTTTCAGCTGGAGGAATAAAGTTGCTTCAAGTGTAAGCATATTAAGATTATTGCTCTTTCACATCTTTATCTAACTCCTGCCTACTTCTGCAGATAAAGTTCCATATTCTGTCCCATCAAAGACTTGCTAGGTCTTTCCAGGATTCTGATGCATCTTCCTTGTGTCACCTAAACATGGAGCAGCTGATGAAATGCCTTCTTTCTCTGTTTGATATGTATCATATAATTCATAAGAGCAATTCCCACAGCAATAAAGAGGCTGAATATTATTCCTTCTATGTACTTCTACATTTGGGCTGCAAGATACCCAAAATGGTATGTGCTCCATTCTTATTGCCTTCTAAATAATCTAATGCTACCCATGTATTCCCAATGCTTTATGCTTTGCCTTGCTCCAGCTAGTAAATATGTAGCCTAATTTTCTATTTATCTCCAGGTAGATTCACTCTCTTTGTGGTACAGTCAATTAACTGCTTCAATTATACGGTCAAAGGAAATTATATTTGCTAGAACTATATTAAGGTAACTCCTATATGTATTGTTTGTTCATTGTACATGACCTTCATTTTTGTACATGCTCCTGTACCTGTTCATATAATTGAGTTAACAGTCTTCATGGTTTCCTTTTGCTTTTTGCTGGGCGCAGTCTGCATTGTATGATGTGGGACAACTCACAAGTGCCAATTGCACAATAATAACTAACTTCTTTCATGTCGAGTCACATTATTAAAACTTAAATGATGCCTAGATCTTTTGTTATTTTCTATAGATGCTACCACCTAGGAAACTTCAAGCGTTTCTTTTGCATGATAGCAGCTGAAGCAACCAACCTTCAGTTGGGTCTGGTAGAACCTTTTCTCAACGAGGTAAGTCCAGATGACAACAACTTGGCATTTTTCAATTGAAGGCATATTCTTTTCCTTCCACATTGACTTTTGAACCCATTTTATTCATGTAGTATCTATTTTCTAGCTTTTACAAGCATAATTGTTATTCCTAATATAGATAAACATTAGTTTTGATGCCTGCATATACTGAACTTCTGATTTGTTTTGTGCCAAAATTATTTCAATTATTGTGATTGTCAGTTAAATTTCCGATTGTGTTTTGTTTCTTTCAGTAAGAGATACAAAAGAGTTATCTGAAGTTTGTGTCATGCTATCGGTCTTTTGTTTTGTATGTTGTTTGCTCTGTATCAAAAACTGAAATGTTGCTGGATATTGCCTTGTTCACAAGCTTAAATACTGCTAGATGTTTTGGTTCTGACATATCAACTTCTATTTCTCCTGCTTTGGTGCTGAAGGTCCGTGCGAGAGCATTGATGTACTTCAATCATAGCGGCTACAAACTTCAACACCATCCTCTGACACATCTATCAGAAACCCTATTGATCGAGGTACTCTTACTTTAAGCTGGAACCTTTAAATTTTACTGCGGCTGAACATTTTTGCAAAACACTAAAACACTATCAACTGACCGTTGGAGCTTATTGGCATTCCTTCAGGAGTCGGAGCTGGAAACTCTTTGTAGAATATGTGGGCTTGAAATTAGCAAAAACGGAGACACGAAAGCTTTTGCTCCTAAACAAACAAGCTTCAGCCTACCAACATCGATAAATCGAAGTAGTGGCATTTACATCTCAAGGGAGATTGAAAGATGAAAAGAGCATTGCAATGTATGTTCAATTGAATGGGCAGTGTATGGAACACTCGTTCCTCTGTAGTTCTGTTATGTTTAAAAGCTTTTATATATCGAACACGAAAAGCAATTGATTCCATAAGAAAAAAATAAGTTACGGAGGATATGAGTACATTTTCTTGTATGCTCTCGAGTCTCATCTTAAGAGCTTCAGGTATTATTTACAGTGTGCTAATCGCCTAATGGGGGCTGATGGGGATGGCGACTTCACAGTACTACCAGTGTGTTGGGAGTTTGTTTGTTTTTTTATTCTTCGAAGAGAACTCCTTCATCTTTTCCGAATGCAGAGACTTAGTTTGACAGTACGGTAACCATCACCAGCATTCAATTCGCAATGCGAGATAAATCTACGAGTGAATATAACATAAAAGCGGACCATTCGTATTTGATGCAGGATTTTGGTATCTGTATCACTAACCATCAGGCTTTTGATTTACGCTACGCATGCAGAAATAACACAGTGAATTCTGTCCAGTTTAATACCCAATATTCAAAATTTATCTCACGAATGTTTGCACGCAGAAAATAAATGTCGCAAGATTTTGTCAGCCTCTCAGCAGCAAGCTCGTGACAAGGGCGCTACTGTCAGCCACGTTTTTAACAACCAAACACCGGAGAATGCGCTTACCAGTTTCTCGCAGAGAGCATATAGGATGACAGGACGGACACATCGCAACCCCACAATCGAAACGGCGTACCTAAGATGAGCGACCAGTAGACTCACAAAACTGAAGTACCAGGCCACCAGTATTCACAGAGCATCAATCACGCACAACATTGCAATATCATGACCAGAGTACATTACCCCCTTTGATTTTGATGGGGACCTCGCTAGATTCTACACCTCACCAGGGGATTTTTGTAGTTGCGCATGATTTTATCAAATTCCGAATGAACTAGGAACCTAGAGGTTCAACTTTGTTTTGAACAACACTCAGATGCACCCGCCATACAATAAATAACAACTACTCATCGGCATCCTCAGCTTTGGTCTTTTTCTTCTTTTTCTTCCCTTCAGTGGCCGTCTTAGGTTCAGCATCCTCGGGGCCTTCACGGTTCTTCTTTTTCTTCTTGGGAGTTTTGTTATCTTTGGCATCATTTTCCTGATCCTGTGGCTCCTCTAGCTTGTGCTTCTTTTTCTTCTTCTCGGTTCCAGGCTCGGCTTCTCCATCAGCAACATTGGAGGGCTTATCCAGGTCCATTGCGTCACTGTCACCCTCAGCTTTAGACTTCTTTTTCTTACTTTTCTTGGCAGATGCATCGATCTTCTCGTCATCTGCGCATGTTGTTTGAGCAGAGTGTAAATACAGTTGAATTATAAGTAGAATGAGTAATGTTATCTTTTGAGGCAAATGGGGTTAGCCAACCCTTACCATCAACGTCTTTTGAGACGTCATTTACCATGCTGCCTATTGCAGCTTTCATCACATCAAGGTTTTTACGAGGTGCGATACCCTTGTCATAGAATTCTAATCTCTCCTCAACTTGCTCACGCAGCTTTGACCCAAATACTGAGGTACTTGACTCTGAATCCAAAAATATAGCAGACAACCATCAGAGGATGCCTTCATAATGAACAGTAGTCAGCATACCAACAGATTGGAAATAGAGCTATGTAACTAACCTGAAAAACAATCAATGCGTGATGCAATGGAACATTTGTTTGCCAGGTATCGAGCCATTCTGCCCTTGTTCCGGGCTGAAGCACGGCCAATGAAGGACGAGTGAAATATAAGGCCATACTTTGGTGTATTCCCTCGAGTCTTCAATGCTCTGGAGGGCAATGTAGAGGCATAAGGGGTATATTATTTTGACTACTCACCGAAATTCACTCTATATGATCGGTTTTTCAACGCAAGCTTTCCTAAGGTAACTTGGAATTATAAAAACAAAAATGCAAAACCACATGTACATACAGGTACATGCACAATCTTAACCCTCAAAATTGCATTAAGATTCGTGCAAGGCATATTCAATGATTAGAAGATGGGGTGGTGGTTTGAATTATGAAAGTTTGCATCATGTTGAGGAACATTTGATGGTGGTGACATTACATGTACCCACATGTAGATGTGGAAAAACCACATTCTTACAAAAAAAAATACCAATAAATCATAAGATGATGGCTTTAAAAACCTGAAAAGTGCCTTCTCAGCACCAAGTATCTGGAGAGTGGAGGCAGGACACTTGGCAAGATTTGAAAGACTACCAGCATGAGAGATTAGGCGAGCTCCAACAACTTCACCAATTAATGATGTCAGATTTGGTGCAATATCATTCATCTTGGTAACAAGATACTCATAAAGGTTTTTACGATATTCAGACAGATTCATGACCCTTTGTGCAAATTGCTGGACATTGATCAAATCAACCGGTGAAAGATCCTGGCCTGAAAACCAAAAAGAATAAATAAACCACAAAGAAATTACTATGACTATTATAATGAAACAAAATAACTGTGACCATATCCCATTACCCATTGAGGCCTTCGCCGCTTCAACAATTTCTTTTGCCTTGTCCTCATCTCCAATCAGATCAGCTAAAGCTGGAATATCTTTTTCTGCCAAATCAGATTTGTTTACGATGAACTTAGCAAGCTTAGCATAGAGGTAGTTGTCATTGACAATTTTGACCAGCTCAGGAAAATGCCACGAAAACCATTCCCTGCATTATGGTTCAGCAAGCAATAAATATTCAATTTACCATTATGCTCATACTCCCGCACTAGATGGACTCAAATATCATTGCACAGTGAATCAATACTATAATCATGGCAGGTCCTAGACAAATGAATCAGACAGTTAACCAAAACAAGAAAGAAGAACAAAACAGACCTCACTCTCATGGAGAAGGAATTGGTGTCCTTGTCAAGCGTATCCAGCAGAAAGATGGCTTGAATCACCATGTTGTCCACACGGTTCACATTGAACTTCACCTTAGCCCTGCTGTAGCTATGCCCCAGGCCGAGCTGGGCCTTCTCCAAGTCCGATTTCTATCACGAAGAAACAAGCAAAACCAAAGTAAGCTATCCGGCAATTAAACAAGCAAAGTGTCACGGCTCACGTGCATAACCATACAACTACGAATGGCATAAATTAGAATGCAGAATGAAAACATGTGTGGTGGGCAATCGAAAATCGCATCACCTTGAGCTCGTTGATGAACCGGTCGAAGTGGAGGCGGACGCCGCGGAGAAGCTCCTGGACGAACTCGTTGCTCTGGCAGGGGATGCCTGTGACCTCAGAGATGTGGGAGCCGACCTTGGGCTCGACGACGCCGAGGCTGTACTTGGCCTTCTTCCCCTCCTTAGGCTTAGGCAGGTTCAGCTCCAGGAAGCTCCTCAGCTCGTCGGTCATGATACCTGCGCACGCCAAAAATGGCCCAAACCGCATCAAAACGCGCACATCCTGGACGCAAATCGCAACAAGATTGCAACTTTAGGTATGTGGAGGGTGGCTAGACCTTCGGAGATGGCGTTGCACTGGTTGAGGGCGTCGACGGCGGAGGAGAAGGGGGAGAAGGCGGCGAGCTTGACGGCCTTGCCGAAGCGGTCGAGGTCCAGCACGGACGACCGCACGGCGTCCACGCTCTGCCCGATCTCGTCGATGCCGTACGCGTGGAAGAGGCCGTAGCCGGAGGCCGACTCGAAGAGCAGGTACAGCGCCATCTCGCCGGCGCAGGCGGCGACGTGAGTATTGTGGGGCGGCGGTGGGGTTAGGGTTTTAGGAGGCCTAAGTGGGCGAGAGTTGGCGCGGGCGCTGATTTATGGATTCTGGCCGGTTCTTCGTAGCCGTCGGATTAGATTCGTCCTCCACAGGTACTTCATACCAGAATTTTGTCACTCCTTTCTCGGCGCTCCTATTAAAAAATCGGGTTCAGACTGGGAGTCCTGGTCTAAGGTGGACATCTCATGTATCAGTGGTCTATATAAAGGAGGAGGACCCCAACTATTATACTATAGTTTTAAAAAAAACAATAAAAAAACCTAAATCCTTTCATATCTCTGTGTTCAATCTATTATTTTGTTCTTATGTTCTTGCACTGTTCTTACGATTTTGAGTTTGTCTACGATGTAATCGTTGGACTGGACTCACCAGCGACGGTTCATCAATACGTTATCAGCACGATCGACTCTCATCGGTTCGAAAAGATAATCGTCCAAGAACGACACTCGTAGATTGAATCGTATTTTCTAGATAGTTTTAAATTCCGTAAATTTGCTTTCTAGATTGTTTTTCTACAGGTGCAAATCCGCTCTAATATACCGTGAGCCGACTTAAAGTCGCCGCACAATATCGATCGGTAGATTATATGGAAAAGTGGATGTCGATTGTACCGTAGATTGAAAATTACAAATTTGTTCTAATCTACCGCGAGCCGACTTGAAGAAACAAAAAGGGTTTACCGACCAAGAAGCGTCGCGTGCATCATCGATCTGTGATGCTCGTATGCATGCACTTCTCAGCTACGTCGGCGTTGTACGCTGTCATCTTGGTATGCGTGCCAGAACGCACCACTAAGAACCGATCTACACCCGCATGATCATGAATAGTAAATGGGAAAAAAAGAGCGGCTCGAAGCCATCGGCCAGCCACACCGGCCTAGAGCAGTGCTACCTGGAGAAACGTCACCACCAGCGCCTGCAGCGCCGCCGCCACCACGGGAAGCCCTCATGCGGACCTCTGGCCACCACGCCTACAGCGCTGCTGGCCTCCGGACGCCCTTTGCATCACTCGCTCGCATCGCCATCGGCATGCACGCACCTCCCGAAGCAAAGAAGAAAAAAGGGGGAGTCGCCATCGGCACCGGCACCGCGAGCCCGTAGCTGCGCCGCTACCGAGCCTTGAAGCGTGCCACCGCGTTGACGTTGTCAGCCCGCAGCCACGGCAGCCATGCGCAATACCGACGTCGCATGAACAAGCGCCGCGCGACAAGGCCGCCAGTCCTCGCGTCGCCACACGGCCGCCCCCACTTGCGACCTCGGCCACCTCCACAGCCCCATGGAGACCCGCCACACAAAGCACCGGGGTAGGGAAACGTCTTGAAACCGACCATATAGGTCGGGGGGAGGCCGGATTTTGGGTCGGGGGACAAGGCTGGATGGGCAGACGCATGGGCCTTGAAATACGGCCCGATCGGGAAAAGTTTTTTCAAAAAAAAAAAAGTAACTTTTGCAAAAGGGGCTCTTATAATTCTGAAAATTACGAGAATTTTTTCTCGAATAAGGAAATTTTATGGAAAACCCCTCGGAGTTTCTAAAAATCACGTGAAAATTTTCTAGAACTAAAATTTCGCATTTTAACCCCTGAAAATCACATAATTCGCCAAAAAATCGTTCTCGGCAGAAAAGGGCATCGGTAATTCAATTTTTGAATCAATTTTTGCATTTGAAGCTTGTTTAACTTTGTTATTATTATTTATATATAATTTATTTATTGTATTTACTGTTTTGATTATCTATGATTATTTATATTGCTTTTAATCACTGAAAATAGCAGTAAATCATGAAAAATACATAGAAAAATACGGGAACATTATGAGAATTTGTGCAACTATTTTTTGTGTAAATTATCAGGAGTAATCTTATGGGATCTTTGTATGAATATGCAGATGAGTGGTATTACGAACCGGGAGTTCAGAAAGCTGACCCAGCATGACCACAGTTACCTGACTTGGGCATTAGATGTCAAAATCGTACTTGGAACCAAGAAGCTCCGTGCTGCTATTAAACTTGGCACCTTGAAGGATGTCATTCTATCTGCTGAGGAGAATGATCAAGCATTTCATTTCCTCATACACTATCTCTCCCTAACGCTCAAGAATGAGTATATGACAAAAAAGAATGCACTAGCTTTATGGGCGCATTGAAGAAGCGGTTCGAGAAGCTGAAGTACATCACTCTTCCTCGGGCAGAGCAAGAATGGAACCGACTGCGTTTGCTGACTACAAGACCGTGGGGAGTACAATTCTGCATTGCACAGAATTTGTACAAGTCTTCAACTCTGTGGTATAGTAACTACAGATGAGCGGAAGATCAAGAAAATTTTATCTACCTTTCACCCAAAAACGGCTATAAAGAGTATGCCGAACTGATTGATATCATGCAAGTTGTGAAAGCTCAAGATGATGTTCTCAAAAAAAACTACATCTCACAATCACATATTAGCAAAGTTGGTCATGAAGTCAATGCAAGTAGCTACAAGGTGAGGAAGCCTAACTCAAAAGAAATAGGCGAGAGGGGTAAGGTTATGGGTCACAAAACCAAGTAGAATACTCAAGCCAAGAAGGGTGAACAAAAGAACAGCGATGAGAAGTCCTATGGTCGGCAGGACCAAAGTTGCTATAAATGTGACACTTGGAGACATTGGTCACGTATTTTCCGTGAGCCGCAGCACGTGATTGATGCTTTCAAGTCTAAGAAGAAGGGTAAAGTACAGCATGAGGCACACCTCGCTGTTGCAGGCACAGAGAATCCACAATCATGGGTTGCACCCATGGATGTAGACAGCTCGGTAGCAGCCCTCATCACACATTCTTTGGATATCACATCGGCCACATCTGTTGTAGCTAAATAAGAGAAGTTGGACATAGAGCAAATTCAGGCAGAAGTTTCTTCATACTCCACTGATTCAATCTAGTGCACGCATTGCACTTAGATTTTATAGTCATCTGCAGTTTATGGTTGTGATATAACATTGAATTTTGAATAATAGTTGTAAGCTCTAGGAGATCAAAGTAACAAATTCTTATGATGAGTCCTGCAAAATTTTTCCCATATTAATAATAGCAAGTTGTGTTCTGTTTTGAAGTATTTTACTTATGTATGTGGATTACTTCCTACCACATATTAATAAATACTTTATATATCAGAACTGCGTGTAGCGCCCTATGGAGGAAGTGTGCTTAGCAGATAGCGGCACAACGAATAACATATTGAGAGAGACAAATTTTCCAATGGATCAGCAAGAATGTTGGTAGTCTTATGACAATCGCATGCAACAATACTTGTATAATAAGCTCAGAAAAACCACAATTATAACCCCTTGGGCACAACATTGGTCATTGAAGAAGCCTTATTGTACCCAGAATTGACTAGAACTCTCTTAGGCTTTAAAGATATTCGCGCTAACGGTCTCCACGTAGAGACTGAAGAAGAGTATGGTAAAGAATATCCGCTCATTACAAAGCGCGAAGAAAATAAAAAAAAGGGTATTAGAACGACTTCCTTCATATGAATCTAGGCTATACTACACTTACATTATGGCACCTGCAGTCTATACTATCATGAAAACCACTTTTAAAAGCTCTGAACTTTTTTGTTTCTGACATGATAAATTAGGCCTCTCTGGTCTTAAAATGATGAGAAATATAATTACTAATTCTCAGGGACACAATGTCAATGTAAAGAATTTTCTGAATCAAGAAGATTTTGTGTGCCCCGCATGTGCCACCGGGAAACTGATTACTAGACACTCTACTCTGAAAGTAAAGGATGAAATCTCTGCATTAATGGACTCTATCCAGGGAGACATTTGCGGTCCTATACAGCCCTTGCTAGGGCTATTTAGGTACTTTATGGTGCTCATCGATGCTTCCTCAAAATAGTCGCACGTATGCTTATTATCAATGAGAAATCATACTTTTGCAAAGCTGATCTCGCAAATAATTGAAATTACGAATAATTTCCCTGATCATCACGTGAAGTCCATCAGAATGGACAACGACGAAGAATTTACTTCAAAAGCATTTGATGATTATTGTATGGCAATGAGAATTATCGTTAAGCATTTCATACCACATGTCTACACCCAGAATGGACTAGCAGAGATATTAATTAAAAGATTTAAATTTATTGCTCGACCGCTCTTGCAGAACTGTAATTTACCATCTACATGTTGGGGACACACAGTCCTACACGCAACAACTCTCATCAATTTTCGACCGTTAGCATATAACATTCATTCACCTATACAACTAGCGCAAGTGTCAACAGAAAATCTCTCATATACGAAGGTTTAGTTGCAAGGTTTACGTACCTATACCACCACCGCAGCAAACTGTAATGGGCCCTCTCAGAAAGTCTGGGATATACGTTGGTTATGAGATAACATCCATAATAAGATATCTGGATATTTTCATACAGCCCACTTCGCTGACAACATATTTGATGAGGATAATTTTTCGTCATTAGGGGGGAGAAATCAACCCCTTGATGAAAAATATCGGGAAATGACGTGGCAAGCAACGAGAATTCATGCACACGACCCGCTCACTAGTGAAGCAAATAGAGAAGTCCAAAAGATCATTGATTTACAAGCATTAACGAATCAACTATTTGACCACTTTAGTGATTTGAAAAGCGTGACCAAGTCGCATGTGTCTGCACGCAATGCGCCGGAGAGGGTTAAAATACTAAAAAAAATTAAAGGTATCCCTAATCCCATCCAGAGGCCTCAGAACAAAAGGACGAGAACTCCGACCCCTCGAATCCCAAGTAACCGGGGACGCCTGGCGAAAAAGGACAAGAAGCACTTGACACAGCCGACCACTGAAGTTCCCTATAATCAGAAGGGGGCCTGTTGAGACCTGGCACTAGTATGAAACCTTCAGTAAAAGGTATACCAGATTTGAATATTCCCATGAAGGGAGACATCAGCAAGGATGCGTGCGTTCACATCGAAGCTGAAAACTAAAGAGACTTGCACCCGTAATTGAAAGTAGCGGTAAGCAAGTAGAAACATTAGAAGTATCACCACATGAAGAAATAGTTATAAATTATGTGACCAGGGGAGAATCTATGAATAGAATAATAGCCAATGTCGACATTTATTTTGTAAAGAAAATTGTCACAATCATCGATCTCAATCCAGAGCATGCATCGCTCGTTGAATGAAAGAAAATATCAGATTGGGAAGATTGGAAGAATGCAATAGAAATATAATTATTATCTCTAAATAAAATAGAGGTATTTGGGCCTATAAGTCGCACGCCTCCCTATGTGCACCCCGTAGGGCATAAGTGACTATTTGTTCGAAAGAGAAATGGAAACAATGAAGTTATAAGACATAAAGCAAGACTTGTTGCACAAGGTTTCACTCAACGACTAGGAGTCGATTACGAAGAAACTTATTATCTGGTTATGGGTGGAACTATCTTTAGATATTTAATCTCAATGGTAGCAGACTTGAATTTAGGAATAAAATTGATGGATGTAGCAACTGCATACCTTTATAGGAACTTGGATTCAGATATTGTTGGACCGAAAAGGCGACTAGAGGGGGGGGGTGAATAGGAGCACGCTCACTTTTTCAACCACGATTAGATTCAACACAAATTTCACTCCAATAGCTATAGAAGCTATGAAGATCGATATACCAGTACAGTGGAAGACTAGGATTGAATCCAATCAAAACCCAAGCAAAACAACCAAAAACAACGAAACTTAAATTCCTAAGAGTAGGCGGTCGACCTCTACTCGGGCGGTCGACCTCTCCAAGGCGGTCCGACCTCTAGCTAGGCGGTCGACCTCCAAACCATGAACGATGAAATCGGCCAAAAACGAAGTTGCAAATAGGTCTAACTTTTGATCTACAACTCCAAACTTCATGAAACTTGGAACACACCTTCTCTAGGATGTCAGAACCTATTCCAATCGAAGATCATGGAGATCCATGGAAAAGTTACGACATTTTTCAGTTTGAGAGATGGATGGTTCAAACCGAGTCAAACGCAACGTGACCCAAAAACTTGCTCGTGGGTGATTGATGATCAAGATGATCTTAGATGTGTTCCCACATGTCACAAACAAGCTATATCATGTAACGAAATCAATCAAAAACATGCGAATCAAAGAAAGACTCAAAATCACCAAATAGAGAGAAGAAGGGCAAAGAGACACATCTTTGATCAAAGCTTTCTTTGGATTGATTTGATAGGGTTTGGGTTCTGACCACTCCATCAATGGAGGACAAAGCTCAATCCAAGAGCACAAGATCAAATCAAAACTCTCTAGAACCCTAACCTCCACTAATCCTCTCCCTAAGCCAAAACTAGGGTTTCAATAATGATAAAAGAGTTGAAGGGGTGCGACCACCTCCTCCTCTATTTATAGTGGAGACTTAGACCTTCTAGAAAATTAACTCAAATGGGCTCCGTTAAGGCCCAACACAAGCGGGTCACACACGCACGCATTTTAGCGCCGCCTACAACACCTCTTAACCTAAACCGCTTCTCTTGCGCCGTCTTGCGCCGTGGGTAGGCAAAAGGTCACCAAGGTGATATTTGGTAAGATTACCAAAATACCCTTCTCGGTCCTTCTCCAAGACCGAGTCCATCTTCGCAAGCACTTTGCATGCTCGCCACGTGTAGGTTGATCAACGGCTCTCTCCATGTCGGCAAGTCTCTCCCATCCGGCCCCACCGAAACCACCATGGCACTTGCACCGACTCGCGCCGCTTGATCAAACCGATCGCCGAACTACCGTTCGGTCATCATTGTCCATTCATGCCATACTTGATTTCATTGACCTCACCCAAAGATCGCCGATCGTTACGGACCTAAGCTCTCCAAGCCTCGTCCGATCATCCTCGCCGTTGACCGTCGTTGACCACCAAGCAACCGCACAACAATAGACAAGCAAATCGAAGCCGGAACAAGTTCTTCGCAACTTGACCCACGTTAGTCAAAACATGCATCATGCAACACATATGCACCAAACTCATGACTTTGACCTAACCAATGAGCAACGCCGCCACGAAGGCGACGTTCAGTAACAACCGGTCGATCGCTCCTGGGCGGCTCGATCTGCCGCCTGCCGGTCGGACCGCCGACCAAAGGCGGTCGACCGCCGTAAGGACTTAGCCAATTTTCAACCCCGAAAATCCAAACCCTCTGGAAACTTTAAACCAATAGAACTTTTATCGAGACTCCAAAAATTATGGGAGCAAGAACAATGGGATCCCTCACTTGCCTACACCTCTATTTTGGCCCACTGCTTTGACCACTTTTGTCACGGCCGGTCCGGCCGGCGCACATGGCCGGTCCGACCGATTTGGGACCGGTCGGACCGCGATGCTATGGCGGTCAGATCCCTCGCCCGTAAAGTCCGAGCAGTCTTTGAAACTTTGTCGAAAACCCGTGAAACGACAAACCATTAACGCCATTGCCAATTGTCACATCATCCTAAGATCTGGAGCATATCCCCATGATATCCACAATCTCCCCTTGATGAACACATTGGCAATAATCGAAAAATGTAATTTGAAGGTTTGAAAAGTAAAATACTTTCGTTTCGCACAAAGGCACAACTTGGTCCATAAGCAAGAGAAAGCAATGGAAATGACCAAGTGGCATCGAATAGCATAGACAAGTGAGATAAGGCAAAAGAAAGCATAAAACTTTGATTTTAAAAGTCAAAAATCTCACTTAAGGTCCATATGAAAGAACAATTGTTCAATTGACCTTTGATCATTGTGAGGAGTAATAAATGCAATTCAAGTTCGGAAGAGTCAATAAGACAATAAGAATGCAATTCAAAACTCCCCTCACTATGATCCTCGGATTTGAGAAAATTTCAAATTCTCCAACTTTCTCCCTTTGTATAAACTTCTCCCAAACATCGAAATATCTTCTCCCCTTTGACAATGGAGTCATCAAGGAATCACGCCTTCCTCTCATCCAGAGATAGCAATTTGCGAATGAAGAAAGAAGCAAAAGAAGAAGTATGCATGAAGTGCAATGGAGTGGCTTCATTTTTGTATTTTTCAATTTTTGATTACAAGAAGCTTTGGAGATTACCCAAAAGAACTAGCTAGCATTTCTAATATTGCACAAACAACATATCAAGCTGATGATTGCTAGCAAGATCATGGTAAGACATATATATCAAAGCTAAGCACCAAGGCTCAAAAGTAAAGCAATAGATTTGATCAATTTAAGCAACGCTTCAAATTCAAACAAGTTCATCAACAGGATCCTAAAGTGAAATTGGCCATGTCAAAATGTCAAAGTGAGATCAAAAATCTAACAAAGACCACATTTAAGAGTCAATCAAGTCCGTATTGAATCATTTTGCTCAATCTTTTGTATGCGCCCATTTGTCAATATTTTCTCATTTGCATTGAATATTGAGGTTGACTAATGATCTAACTTAGTGACAAGATCTGGACTAGGAGCCATCCACAAACTCATCCTAAGCTTCGACCAAAAGTTGATTAAAGGTATATCTTAGTAAAGAAGATTCTGGACTAGGAGCCATCCACAAACTCTTTCTAAGCTTCTACCAGGGCGACAAATCTTGAGGTTCATGTCATTTCTGACAAGCAATCCCCATGAGATCGTCTGGATCATCAAACTATCTCCAAGTTCATGTCATTTGACAAGCAGTCTCGTAAGAATAGTTTGGCACATTTTAAGCATAAGACAATCTTGAATTTTTTTAATTTTTCACAAGAGCATTTTAGAATCTCAAGAACACAAAAGCTCAAGTAATGGTCAATTTTAGATCAAAGAGTTAACAAAGCAATTCTGACAGGGCCAATGTCACAAAAGGAGCACTAATTGCGCAACTCGCTAAAACATCCACAAATTGCAATTTCTTAGTTCGAGTTTGTGTTAAAGTTCTAGCTCATATAGCAAAGACTTAGCTACACATGTAAAAGCATGATAATTTTAGCAAGTCAAAGAACTAGACATGGCATTGAGCAAGAATTGAAATACTAAAGCTCCAAAGGGTAATAGGCAAAGCTTCATCAATTTTAAAAGATAAGCAGAAAATTTTATATTACAATGCATCTTTTTGGATTTTTCAAACCACTTGAAGTATTTTACATATGAATGCAATATGATACAATGCGATGCAATAAAAAGCCTAAAAACCTAAAAAGTTCAAAAAGATCAACAAGTTCAGAAAAGAACAATAAAAGATCAAAAGAACAAGGTAAGATCAGAAAAGATCGAACTCCCCCTCAAACCAACCCATAGGGATAAATTACCCCTAACTCGCTTCTTAAGGTGGCAAACCTAGTTGGGTCTAAAGGTTTGGTGAGGATATCACCGATTGAGCCTCGGACTCCACGAAGTGTAGCACAATATCACCCTTCTCTACATGGTCTCTAAGGAAGTGATAGCGAATGTCTATGTGCTTGGTCCTAGAGTGTTGCAGTGGTTCTTAGCAATGTTAATAGCGAAGTGTTATCACGTAAAAGAGGAACACTAGCAAAATTTAACCCGTAGTCCTTAAGAGTGGATACCATCCACAAAATCGACTACTGACAACTAGCAGTGACTACATACTCGACCTCGCAGATGATTGTGCAACAGAGGAATTGCTTCCTAGAAGACCAAGAAACAAGAGAAGTGCCTAGGAAGTGACAAGTGCCCGAGGTACTCTTCCTATCAAGCCGACGACCATAAAATCGAATCGAAAACCCCGAATGGATAAAGAAGAAGAACAGAGTACCAAATGCCATCTTGGAGGGTAGAGTGTAAATACACGAATATGCGCTTAATCGCTTGGCGATGGGAAGTTCTCGAGCGCTGAAACCTCGCAGAGGCGATCGTGAAGTGGATGTCCGGTCTTGATGCCGTCAGTACGGAGGGAGCCGATCATCTTTGCGGTACTCGCGTTGATCCACGGCTTCTCCTTCCTCATCCGGATCCAGCGATCGAAGTCGCCATGGGAGTGGCGATCGACTGCGATCACCCATGTCGAGCGTTTGAGCAGATCCTTAGTATACTTCGTCGATGGATGAAGATCCTTCCTTACATTGCTTGATTTGAAGCCCCGTAAAGTAATTGAGCTCTCCCATCATGCTCATCTCAAATTCCCTGGACATAGTCTCAGAAAAGCTAGAAACAAGAGCATGAGAAGAACCACCAAAGATAATATCATCAACGTAAATCTGAGCAAGTAAGAAATCATTGCCACGCCTAAGAATGAACAAGGTCTTGTCTACCTTACCCATCTCAAAATCATTCTTAAGCAAGAAGGTCTTAAGTCTATCATACTGTGCTCTAGGGGCTTGTTTAAGACCATACAAGGCTTTGGATAGCTTGAAGACATGATGTGGGTTCTTGGGATTCTCAAAGCACAGGGGTTGCCTAACATAAACCTCCTCCTCTATAAAACCATTGAAAGGCACTCTTAACATCCATCGATATAATCTAAAGCCCTTAGAGGCGACAAATGCAAGAAGAATGCGAATGGCTTCTAGTCTAGCAACAGAGCAAAGGTCTCATCAAAATCTAACCCCTCAACTGGCTAAAACCCCGAGCTACTAACCTAGCCTTGTTTCTAACCACGAACCATCCTCATTTTGTTTGTTTTTGAAGACCCAGTGAGTTCCTATAACATTATGACCACTAGGAGGTTCTACTAGGTTCCAAACCTTATTCCTCTCAAAATTCTCTAACTCCTCATGCATGGCATTGACCCAACTTTCGAATCAGATAAAGCATGTGATATATCGCGGGGTTCAAAAGAAGCTACAAAAGCAGAATGAGAATAGAGGTTTGGATCATGATACCTGGAGCGAGTGACTCGTTCATGGATATTACCTATCATCTGATCCGGCGGATGCTGCTTTTGAATGTGAAGTGGCGCACCGAGAAGAAAGTACCTCTTCGACCTCCGAGTATGCTGCGATGATGAAGATGCGCAGTGCCTCAACCAAGGCGAAGTAGTCACGGCGGGTTCTTGTGCAGGAATAGGAATGTCAACAGCAGCAGGTGGAAGAGTATCATCGAGTCCATCATCATCTTCCTCTACAAATATACTCTCTGTCACCTGTGTATCACCTGAAATATCTGATCTAGCTCCAGGGCTAGTCTCATCAAAAGTGACATTGCATGTCTCTGAACGAGTTAGTTTCAAAGATTAAAACTCGAAAACCCCTTGAATGAGCGGGATAACCCGTAAATAAACCATCAAAAGTTCTTGACTCAAATTTATCTAGATTTCTGTCTTGAGAATAAAACACTTGGATCCAAAGACTCGAAAGTGTGAGATGAGGGTTTTCTACAAAACGAAGCTCATAAGGAGTCTTGCCCAAAGACGGTCTCAAAAGACACGATTTGCAATATGGCAAGCAGTAGAAATAGCTTCGGCCCAAAACCTCCTCGGAGTGCTATACTCATCTAGCATCGTCCTAGCCATCTCGACTAGGGTCCTGTTCTTCCTTTCCACAACGCCATTTTGTTGAGGGACGTGTGGGAGGAGAGGCGATGCTCAATTCCACGCTTCGGCACAAAAGGAAGCAAAAGATGCATTCTTGAACTCCGTGCCATTGTCACTGCGGATCGCTCTCAAGGCACTCGGAAGTTGAAGCCAAGCGAAGAACAAGATCATGATAATGATCAAAAGCTTCATCCTTCAAGCAAGAAAGAACACCCAAGTGTATCTAGAAAAATCATCGACTATGACAAGAATGTACCATTTTCCACCAATCGACCGAACCTAAGCGGGACCAGCAAAGTATCCATATGAAGCAAGCTGTCCCGGTCCGTCGGTCATGACCATAGTCCTCGATGGGTGAGGCGGCAACTTGCTTGCCATGCCTACTGAGGCGCATATCTGACATCCTTGACGGCTTTGAGTTTGGGCAAACCTCTCATGAGCTCAAGGTTGCTAACTCGCGTCGGATGATCAAAACCAATGTGCCCCAAACAGCGGTGCCAAAGCCAAAACTCGGAAGAAGAAGATGAAATTAAGCACTTGAGAGAACCAAAGAAGAGATTCGAAAAATCGGCTCCAAAGATCTTAGCAACTCTAGTAATCCCAAACACAAGCTCACCGGTGAATCAAGCACCCGACAAGCATTTTTCTTAAATCTAGTCTCATAGCCATCATCAAGAAGTTGAGAGACGAAAGCAAATTAAACCTTAGCTTGTCCACAAGGGCGGCGTCCTTGAGGATGAACTTGTCGTTCACCCCGATCGATCCGTTCCTTCAATCCGCCCTTGCCTATCATCTCCAAAGGTGATGAATTCATCACCGTCGACCGCGTGAAGGAGGTGAACCATCTTGAGTCTCCGGTCATGTGGCGTGAGCAATGAGTCGACGAACCACGTGTCCTTCCTCTTTCGCGGTAATCCGAAAATCAAGGCACGGAAGAACAATGTGTCTCAACATGGGGTTAGTTAAACAAGACTTGGGAACCCAAGATCTTGAGACACATGTCTCATGAGTAGTATGCAAAGCGTAGTGCTATCCTTGATTAAGTTTGAAGTTCATTATGAGCAATGGTTACTTTAACATAAGAGTTATCCTGTCTAGGAACATGATGATGAGCATGTGACACAAATCCTAAACCAAGTTTCCTCTTTCTACATTACCATGTCTCATAAAAACTCTAGGTTGATTGAGTGAAATTCTAGCAAAATTTTTCTTATCATTTTTCAACCTACGCCAATGAGAACTCAACCAAATGTCCATTCTTCTTGCAATAGGTGCAATGGTACTTGATACCATGGGAGAAGCACCCTTTGACTTAACGAAGTTTGGGCAAAACCGCAGATTTAAAAGTAGTTTTTGCGAAGTTGGGTTTTAAATTCAACTAACCCATTTTCCAAGACTTGAGTTACTTGGGGCTTAGAATTATCTTGGATGAGTTGTATCCTAATCCTTGCTTCTTATAAGGAGTCTTAGATTTGTCCGAATCATGTTTAATTGTTTCTTACCTTTAGAAAATTTTTCTAAGGTATCCTTAAGATAAGCATTTTCTTTTCAAGATTAACACATGACTCACAAGTTTTGCCTTTAATAGCTCTAGCATATTTTTCCTTATATAAAGCAATTTCAAGTTTAAGAGCGGGACATGAAGCACATGTAGAAGACTCAATCTGTTCTTAAGCTTGGCATATTTAGCTCTAATCGCTTCTAAGATATCTTTAACTTCATGTTCGCGTTCAATGCAAAAGAGCAAAGGCTAGGATCAACGACACAGGAGCAACCAACTTCTTTGGAATCTACGCATTTTTCACAAGGAGCGATTTAACCTCAACTAACTCGGTCCTAGCATTTTCAAGTTGTTGCAAAGCAATATCATGAGCGATTGCGTTTAGCAAATTCTGAGTGTAGAGCATGGCGGGAGGAACATTCATCAGATTCAAGAGTCTTAGTATTTGCAAGTTCTAAAGTCAAATTATCTACTTGAGACTCTAAGTCCTTGTTCCTAGCCATGATATACTCTAACGCCTTATCTCGCTCATGAGTTGCTCAAAGATAGTTTCGCATCTATCAGAAAGGACATCATAGGAGAGAGGTACCTCATCGTCGTCGACGTCGTCGGAGTCGGCCATGAAGCAAACGCCGGTGAAGTCCTTGGCCTTCCCCTTCTTCTTGTCTTGAGGGATCTCCTCCTCCTTGTCATCCTCGCTCCCGGAGTCCACATCGCTTAAGGATTGTTCCCCAAAAGCGGCAAGAACCGGTGAGTCGCCTTTGTGAGCTTGGCAAACATCAAATCTTGATTTGTTCCATTGAGGCTTCTTCCAAGCTGGCTTTCCTTCCTTGTGGTTGCTCTTTCCTTTCAACTTGGGGCAGTTTGCCCGGATGTGATTAAGCTCACCACACTCATAGCAAGTCACGGGACCTCCTCTCTTTTTGTTTCTCATATTGTTATAGGCCCGTGTGGCTTTTCTGACTATGAGGGCTAACTCGGCCTCAGGAAGACTCTCAAACTCTTCTTCATGGATTGCAGATAAACCAGCAAGCGAAAATCCAGAAGAAGACTCAGAAGACCCATCAGAAGCTCTCTTGAGCGGGTCTGCTACCAAGGCCATATTTTCCTTCTTGGGATGATCAATCCTCTTGATCTCATGAGTCTTAAGCTTGCTATAGAGCAGCTCCAAAGTCAGATCAGAGAGGTTGACGTTCTCCTCAATGGCGGTAGCCTTTATCTCCCACTCCTTGGTGTTGATTGCAGCCAAGAGGTGGGTGGCATTTTCAGACTGAGAATATTCAATTCCAACAGCCTTCATTTGATTAATCACTTTGTTGAAGCGACTGAAAATGTCATCGATGCTCTCTCCAGGACGCATCTCGAATTTGTTATATTCACGCTTATAGACTGTCTGGCGTACTTTCTTGATTTGGGACGAACCTCATGGTAGGTTTCGAGGTGTTCCAAATCTCGCATGCAGATCTCAAGATTGCAAATTCGATCATACTCCGTCTACCAAGCCCACCATACAAGAGGTTCTTTGCCTTATTGTTGTTAGCCAAGAGGGTTGTTGAAGCGGCAGAACAACCGGGAAGAACAGCGGGGCTCGAACAACCTCCCATATAGCTTGTCCTTCGCTCTCAAGGAAGACTCGCATGCGATTCTTCCAATAGGCATAGTCGTGCCCATCGAAGATATGCGGCTTGGTGGAGTACTTATCCATCGCCAAGTTCAGTGACCGGTTAAGATCAAGATTGAACTAACCGGGCTCTGATACCACTTGTTGGACCGAAAAGGCGACTAGAGGGGGTGAATAGGAGCACGCTCACTTTTTCAACCACGATTAGATTCAACACAAATTTCACTCCAATAGCTATAGAAGCTATGAAGATCGATATACCAGTACAGCGGAAGACTAGGATTGAATCCAATCAAAACCCCGAAGCAAAACAACCAAAAACAACCGAAACTTAAATTCCTAAGAGTAGGGCGGTCTGACCTCTACTCAGGGGCGGTCTGACCTCTCCAAGGGGCGGTCCGACCTCTAGCTAGGCGGTCGACCTCCACCCATGAACAAATGAAATCGGCCAAAAACGAAGTTGCAAATAGGTCTAACTTTTGATCTACAACTCCAAACTTCATGAAACTTGGAACACACCTTCTCTAGGATGTCAGGAACCTATTCCAATCGAAGATCATGGAGATCCATGGAAAAGTTACGACATTTTTCAGTTTGAGAGATGGATGGTTCGAAACCGAGTCAAAGCAGCGTGACCCAAAAACTTGCTCGTGGGTGATTGATGATCAAGATGATCTTAGATGTGTTCCCACATGTCACAGCAAGCTATATCATGTAAAGAAATCAATCAAAAACATGCGAATCAAAGAAAGACTCAAAATCACCAAATAGAGAGAAGAAGGGCAAAGAGACACATCTTTGATCAAAGCTTTCTTTGGATTGATTTGATAGGGTTTGGGTTTCTGACCACTCCATCAATGGAGGACAAAGCTCAATCCAAGAGCACAAGATCAAATCAAAACTCTCTAGAACCCTAACCTCCACTAATCCTCTCCCTAAGCCAAAACTAGGGTTTCAATAATGATAAAAGAGTTGAAGGGGGTGCAGCCACCTCCCTCCTCTATTTATAGTGGAGACTTAGACCTTCTAGAAAATTAACTCAAATGGGCTCCCGTTAAGGCCCAACACAAACGGGTCACACACGCACGCATTTTAGAGCGCCGTCTACAACACCTCTTAACCTAAACCGCTTCTCTTGCGCCGTCTTGCGCCGTGGGTAGGCAAAAAGGTCACCAAGGTGATATTTGGTAAGATTACCAAAATACCCCTTCTCGGTCCTTCTCCGAAGACCGAGTCCATCTTCGCGAAGCACTTTGCATGCTCCGCCACGTGTAGGTTGATCAACGGCTCTCTCCATGTCGGCAAGTCTCTCCCATCCGGCTCCCACCGAAACCACCATGGCACTTGCACCGACTCCGCGCGCTTGATCAAACCGATCGACCGAACTACCCGTTCGGTCATCATTGTCCATTCTATGCCATACTTGATTTCATTGACCTCACCCAGCATCGTCGATCGTTCTGGACCTAAGCTCTCCAAGCCTCGTCCCGATCATCCTCGCCGTTGACCGTCGTTGACCACCAAGCAACTCGCACAACAATAGACAAGCAAATCGAAGCCGGAACAAGTTCTTCGCAACTTGACCCACGTTAGTCAAAACATGCATCATGCAACACATATGCATCAAACTCATGACTTTGACCTAACCAACGAGCAACGCCGCCACGAAGGCGACGTTCAAGTAATAACCGGCCGATCGCCTCGTGGGTCGGCTCGACCGCCGGCCTTGCCGGTCGGACCGCCGCCAAAGGCGGTCGACCGCCAGAAGGACTTAGCCAATTTTCAACCCACGAAAATCCAAACCTCTCGGAAACTTTAAACCAATAGAACTTTTTATCGAGACTCCAAAATTATGGGAGCAAGAACAATGGGATCCTCACTTGCCTACACCTCTATTTTTGGCCCAGCCTGTTTTGACCACTTTTGGTCACGGCCGGTCCGACCGGCGCACATGGCCGGTCCGACCGATTTGGGACCGGTCGGACCGCCGTGCTATGGCCGGTCAGACCGCCCCTGTCCAGAAAGTCTGAACAGTGCTGAAACTTTGTCGAAAACCCGTGAAACGACAAACCATTAACGCCATTGCCAATTGTCACATCATCCTAAGATCTGGAGCATATCCCCATGATATCCACAGATATTTATATGAAGGTACCTGAAGGTATTCCTGTCCCGAACCAAGACAGAACAAATAGAAATCTGTACTGTGTGTAACTCAGAAAGTAAATGTATGGACTGAAGTAATTAGGCAGAACGTGGTATAATCGCTTGAGCGACTTTCTCTGCAAAAAGGCTACACGAACAATGAGCATTGTCCCTGTGTTTTTATATGGCGATCTAGGATGGATTTTGTACAATCTCAGTATATGTAGATGATCTGAATATCATCGAGACCCTGGAAGATATTAAGAAAACGAGCTCTTACCTGGAGTTGGATTTCGAAATGAAAGACTTGGGTAAAATCAAATATTGTCTAGGCTTGCAGTTTGAGCATACCCCTGAAGGGATTTTAGTACACCAGTCAACCTACACTCAGAAAGTGTTAGAGTGATTCGGCTTTGAAAAGACACATCCTTCGAAAGTACCGATGGTCGGGAGATCCTTGCAGCAGAACAAGGACCCGTACATACTTAAAGAAGAGGGGGAGGAAGTCCTGGGACCGGAATTTTCGTACTTGAGTGCAATATGAGCACTCATGTATTTAGTAAATTGTACTAGACCGAACATTGCATTTGTTGTGACCCTACTAGAGGTATAGTACAAAACCTACCAAAAAGCATTGGCATGGAATAAAGGACATCTTCCGATACCTACAAGGAAGCAAATATATTGGCCTATTCTACAAAAAAAACCAAGACCTAACTATGACCAATTATGCAGATGCTGGGTACCTATCAGATCCGTATACAACTAAGTCACAAATATGCCATGTATTCCTATGTGGTGGAATTGTAATTTCATGAAAATCATCTAAGCAAAGTCTTGTATTTACTTCGACGAACCACTCGGAAATCATAACACTGTACGAGGCCCCATAAGAATGTTCTTGGCTTCGACGGATGATTCACCACATCCAGTATTCATGTGGATTGAATGCCGCACAACCCCCACCATCATTTATGAAGATAATGCAACTTGTATTGCACAAGTGCAGATGGGTTATGTGAAGAGCCCTAACTAAGCATACCAACTCTAAGTTCTTCTATGCTTATGAATTGTAAAAGACAGACAAAATTAAAGTACTGCATACTAAGTTTTGTGAAAATTTTACAGATTTATTCATTAAGTTACTTTCAGTGTCTAGCTTTGAAAGACACATACGTGGAATTGGAATGATGAGACTTAGAGAAATTCAGAATTCAGGAGGAGGATCTTCATGAACTCTTTATTAAAGTTTGATCATAAAGATCGAGTACTCAAAGAATAAATTCTGAAGATTAAATGAAATTAGATGGATTGTACTCTTTTTCCCTTGATGAGTTTTTTTAAAGTTTATCGGCTAAGGTTTTTAATAAGTTAATTCGTGTATTACAGCAGAACGTGTATAATACACTCTTTCTTCAAAAAAAATTCTATTAGGTTTTTATGGAGTTTTGATGAGACATGAATATGACAGATAAGTGCTCAAATGGAAGTGTTAAGAAACTGAGTTCAGACCGGAAGTTCTGACATAAAGTGAGTTTCTTATCCATCAGTAGCCTATATAAAAGAAGAGGGACCCAACAATTATACTATACTTTTGAGAAAAGTAATAAAGATAAACATAAAGTCTTTAATATCTCTGTATTTAATCTATTATTATATTCTTACAATAAATTTATCTCAAACTAAACTCGCTAACAACGCTCCCGCTCCCGCTCCCGCTCCCTCTCCGTTTCCGCACTTCTCCAACCAATAATCTAAATACTACCGCACTTCTTCAACCAATAATCTGATACTACTCTTTCTCTATCTATCCCATACGCAATACGTTCGCCGCGGCGCTCGCCAGCCTCAACTACAAAACCCTAGCGTCCCCTCCTCGCCTCCTCCTCTCCATCGCCTCCTCTCTCACGAGGCCAGGAGAAAACAAAAAGAGAGAGAGGACGAAAAAAAGCTTCTCCTACCAAGAATCCCCCGAGAGGCCCCCGCGATGGCGAAGAAGAAGGAGAGGGCGGGTGAACGTGTTGGGCAAGCCGCGGCACTCGCTCGACGTCAACCGCACCAATGCCAAGAAGGGCCCGGGCGGCGGCGGGGGCCGGTCCGCGGCCACGGTGCGGCGGCTCAAGATGTACAACACGCGGCCCAAGAGGGACCGCTCCGGGAAGGTGCTCAAGAACTACCTCCAGTTCAAGGAGCTCCCCAACACCCGCATCGAGCCTGACCGCCGCTGGTTCGGTGAGCAAATCCCACCCTCTCTGACTGAATAGTTGAACGCGCTTGGTGCTGTTTATCCGAGTGAAGTAGACGTGCTTGCTGCCGTGGTTGATCACGTCGAGAGAAGTTGGGAGGTTTAATTACTACTGTATACGAGAAAAGCGGAGAAATATGATGGATTTACATTTGATTCAATTGGCAACTTGGCAATTAGCGTGGCCTTCTGCACCGTAGATTAGCTTCTGTTGAGGTAGTAGTTTTTCTGGAAGAATTGCTAAGGGATTCAGTGCACAAGGTGAACTTTGTAAGGTGATATATGCAAGATTTGTACTAAATGGTCGGTTAAATTATCATAGGGACAATTTGCTGGGTGAAGCTTTTTGTTGATGTGTGGCTATGGTATACTTCCATTTTTTTTGAAGATTTCGATAGCGTATTCTTGATTTGGTTACTAAGTTATATGATCAAAGAACTTAGAGCTCTGGAATGTAAGTTTGCCACATTGCTATTTTGTGGCTGCCAGTTCGTTCCACTTTTAAGTCCAGCGATGTAACAGTGAATGTTGATTGTCTGTATTTTTCCGCCCCTTGGTAATTACAGGAAATACACGAGTTGTCAACCAGAAATCGCTTGAATTCTTTAGGGAGGAACTCCAGAGTCGTCTTTCCAATAACTACAATGTCATATTAGTCATTAACCTGTTGGAAGTGTAGGCGATACAATAGTAGCGTGGGGCACTATTGTTTTGAAACAATTAGTGTCAATTTTATTCCTTTCATTTTTTTTTTGTTCGTTGAAGACTTTTGGGTCTTTGTTGGTTAAAAAAACTTGGAACCTTTCATTTTAACTGCTGTGAAGTAGTTGGTATTGTAATATGAAATGTTTTACTTATGTATGTTTCCTCATGTTGATGATACAGCAAGCTAGGGCACATCTTCTTGACACTGAGCCTTTTGAGCATGCCTTTGGACCAAAGGGCAAGAGGAAACGCCCAAAACTATTGGCACTTGATTATGAATCTCTGTTGAACAAAGCTGATGACTCTCAAGGTACAAGTTATATATGTTTATCCGCTATTCCATTACTGCTGCTTACTAATTTAAGTTCCAGGTAGTTAATGCCATTTTAGAAGAAAGCTATTGTCTTTAAGTTTGAACTACAGTTTTGCAACTGGAGCAGATTTATCTCATGTACATGTTGTATGCATGTTCAAAAGTCTTGAAAATACAAACTAGTGGGCCTATTGGCTATTCTTCAGCTACTCAAACTACTAACGAATGTTGAAGAATAATTGTTGTCAGTCTTTTGCAGTCAACTGCATAAATTTTAAGTCTGTTGGATAATTATCTTTAGTTATATGAACTTATATGTTATTATTTATCAAGGATAGCTCTCCCTGTCTTGGTAAAATGTCGGTTGTGCTTTTTAGATGCATTTGAGGAAAAATATGCTTCGTCAAAGTTGCCAAAGGAGGAAGAGGAAGATGGCTTACAAGACCTTGTCCGGCATACAATGCTTCGGACACAATTAGTATGCATTGCATACTAAAATTTGGTACACGTATGTCAGTTAATTTATGTATTGAAGTAAATTATGGGAAAATATTGTTTCTACCGTTCATTTCTAGAATTATCGCACAATGTTCTTGTTCTCTCATGTTGCACTATTATGATGTCCGTATATAAAATCATCTTTTCATTGCTTGATTTGCTTTATGTGTTAAAGGAAAATATTATTTCTGTAAGGTTTGAGGTTCCGTTGCAACGCACGGGCATCCTACTATATATTAAAAGTTGGACCACACACTTCCAGGGTGACAAAGAGTTTGTGAGTTGAGTGACTAATATTTTGCGAGATGGGTTCCTTTATCCACTTCAGCGAACCAGGGTCCCCTTGTTTTTAAGGTTATATTTGGCTTGTCAAGGAAACAAAGCTCACTGCGTTCGTAGATTATAAAATTCCAAAAATACTTTGATTAACAACACTTATGAGAATATTTAAATAGACCATATAAAAATAGTATGATCGATAGATTTATCATGAAAAGTACTTTTACAATATTGTGAAATATATTATGCTTTACAAATGTATTATAATAACAATAACAATCAAATTAAATTTTAGAGACGATATCGAAGTCTAAAACATTATAACTTTTGCTTATAGCTCCCCTAACGGGATTCTACCATGGTAACCATTGAGCAAGTCACTTGCTATGATTAAAAACTACAACCTGAGAGTGCTTTACAAGTTATGGTGATGAGGATGAAAGTTTTAAGATAAGAAAGAATAAAACGGAAAGAGAGAGAAAAGGAGTTCTAATACGAAAGCGATTGGCGTCTTGGTCTTTCATATAGGCACTAATACCAAATCTTCCACATTGGAGAGTACGTTCGCAGATGAATGCAAATGCAAAAGGGGCACAAGTCATAGCTTCTATCTTACGTAAGTGGTAAAACAACGATGCTTATCTAATTCACTTATCGCCATCTCTCTGTGAATCTTTAGCAGATACGATATTTCTTAAACTCGTATTTACATAAATAATTATGAGCGAGTTGTATTTGCACATATAACACCGTTGACTCACGGCCGCTGTGCAGCAACACCTCCCCACGCACCACGTCAGTCGTTGACTGGTTTCTAAATGTTTTACGGATTCGGATTAAATATAGCCAGATAAAACTACCAAGATGTTAGGTGTTGACACTAATTACTATACAAGTTCATTGTGTTGGTGCTATGGACATATTGCATGTTATGAATAACGAAACTAATAAAATGTAGACAAAGTATATGAATGAACAACCGAAACTGAAGGCGCCAGCACCTGGCCTTGTGTACTTCCACATTCCATTGTCGGAGTTCAGTAGCTTTACAACATCCAATTTTACAGGAGTAAAGAAGGAAGGTATCAGCTCACCGTCAATCAACTCTAGGTTCTTCGCCATCATGGTGGAGGCTGGAGATGTGAAGGTTGACTTTATAGGGCATGATCACATAAATGACTTATGTGGGAAGCTCAGTGGTATTCAGCTGTGCTATGCTGGTGGATTCGGTTACCATGCGTATGGGAAGGCCGGGTGGTCAAGGAGAGCAAGGGTGGTGTCTGTGCAATTTGAGAAGACAATGAGCGGTAAGTGGTGAGGAGTGAAGTCCATCAAGACATGGAAGAGGCTTGATGATCAACATCTCACCACAATTGATTCTGAGGTTCTCTGGAACAAAGGCTCTAATGGTAAGACACACATACGCTGCTATGCATGAGCATGATGCTAATTCAAGCAAACCTAAGTAACTGTACAATATGAGTGAATTGGACGAGTAGGTCTCATAAAAAAGAGTGACTAGGATAAGTAATATGATGTTTCCTATTGTACTGTATATGATTTATTATCCTGATTGCAAAAACTTTTTCTTCCGGCACCACAACTTATCTAGGAGTTGCCAATTGACAGGGAGGCGCTGGAAGAATCCTGATGAAGCTGAGTTCAGGATGGGGACAGTGAATGCCGCATCGTATCTCTACACATCATGTGTGCTGCCAGTTTATCTTACAAAATTCGTAATTGTGTAAATGAACAAAAAGATGGTACACAACATGTATACACAAGTTTTTGCAGTTGTATTTTTTCCCATTGAGAAAGCAATTAATCATAGAGTTAATGTAATTCACTTCAATTGTCACTCTTTACAAACGGGTCAAATGTCGTGAATACCAAAGTTCAGTTGTCCCATCGAGAAAACAATGAATCTTACTACTGTTCATTTCCATAATTGTTGTAAGAAGTTCTTGTTATACTTTGTTGTACTAATGTGATGCTCGTAGATATATGTATAACTGTGGATATCATGGAGATATGCTCCAAATCTTAGAATGATGTGACAATTGGCAATGACATTTATGGTTTGTCGTTTCACAGGGTTTTCGACAAAGTTCAGGTGTTCTGGACAGGGGCGGTCCGACCGGCCATAGCATGGCGGTCCGACCGGTCCCAAATCGGTCGGACCGGCCATGTGTGGCGGTCGGACCGGCCGTGACCAAAGAATGTCAGAATGTGCTGGGCCAAAAATAGAGGGTGTAGGCAAGTGAGGGAATCCCAATGCATTTGGTCTCATAATTTTTGGAGTCCCCAAGCAAAAGTTCTATTCCGTTTAAATTTCCAGAAGGTTTCGGAATTTCAGGGCTTGAAATTCGGCTAAGTCCTGTGGCGGTCCGACCAAGCTCACGAGGAGCGGTCCGACCGCCGGAGGCGTCCGACCGCTCACGAGTGAGCGGCCTGACCGATTTCCACTTATGAACGCCACCAACCGTGGTGATGTTGTTTTGTTAGGTCAAGTTCATTGGTATCATGGCATATGTATTGCATGATGCATGTTTTGACTAACATGGGTCAAGTTGTGAAGAACTTGTTCCCGAATTCGTGTTTGCTTGTCTATGGTTATGCAGGTTGCTTGGTGGTCAACAACGGTCAACGGCGAGGATGATCGGGACTAGACTTGGAGAGTTGAGGTCCAGAACGATTGACGATGCCGGGTGATGTCAATGACTCAAGCGTGACGCATGATGAACAAGGGTGATCTATTAGCAAATCTGAGGCGCAATATGGAGCTAGGTGAAGCTGTTTAGGTCAAAAGTTTAAAGACGGCGCTGCGGCGCGCGTGTGTGACCCGCTTGTTAGTGGGCCTTAACGGGAGCCCAATAGAGTCAAACCCTAGAAGTTCTAGGCCTCCACTATAAATAGGAGGAGGTGGTAGCTGCACCACATCTTTCTCGCCTCTTTTATGTTTCAAAACCCTAATTGGCTTAGGGGGAGTTGAGGTGGAGGCTAGGGCTCTTGATGGTTTGAGGTGATTTTCGTGATCTTGGATTGACCACTGTTCCTTGATGGAGTCGGTGTAATCCAGCATCAATCACGAATTTAATCTATGCAAGGTTTGCTTGAGATAAGTCTCTTTTCGATCTTGCTTTCAATTTCGTGATTTTAGGGCTTTCTTTGATCCGTGAAGTTTTGATTGATTTCTTCACGTGAATTAGCTTGCTGTGATATGTGTGAACCTATCTAGGATCATCTTGATCATCAATCACTCACGAACAAGCATTAGGATCAAGTTTTCGTTCTTGCCCGGTTTTTAGACCCTCTCTTACTCAATTGACAACTGTTCAAGATCTAGCCAAGAATTATCATAATATTCGACTGGAATAGTTCCTCAATAGCATAGAGAAGGTGTGTGCAAAGTTTCGTGAAGTTTGGAGTTGAGAATCAAAAGTTAGACCTAATTGCAACTTCGTCATCGGGCTGTTTTTACTGTTTCAGATCTGTTCTGGAGTCTGCCGGTCCGACCGATTTGGCAGCGGTCCGACCGTCGGTATAACAGCGGTCCGACCGCCCGGCAATTGGTCCGACCGGTCAAGTCCAGAGGTCAGACCGCTAGTACATTGTGTTGTTTTAATCTTAGTTGATTTTGTTGCTTTTCTTTGGGGGTTCAATTGAATTCAATACTAGTCTTCCGCTGTACTGGTATATTGATCTTCGTAGCTTCATCATAGCTATTGGAGTGAGATTGTGTTGAATTCATAATTTGTGAAAAAGTGAGCGTGCTCCTATTCACCCCCCTCTAGTCGCCTTTTCGGTCCAACAAGTGGTATCAGAGCCCGGTTAGTTCAATCTTGATCTTAACCGGTCACTGAACTTTGGCGATGGATAGGTTCTCCACAAAACCGCATATCTTCAATGGGCATGACTATGCCTATTGGAAGAATCATATGCGAGTCTTCCTTGAAAGCGAAGGACCAACAATATGGGATGTTGTTCGATCCCCGCTCATTATTCCTGAGGTTGCAACTCCTGCTTCTGCAGTTCTTTTGGCTAACAACAACAAGGCCAAGAATCTTTTATATGGTGCGCTTGGTAGACAAGAATATGACCGCATTTGCAATCTTGCGACTGCGCACGAGATTGGAACACCCTCGAAACCTATCATGAGGGTTCGTCCCAAATTAAGAAAGTGCGCCAAACAATCTATAAGCGTGATTATAACAAATTTGAGATGCGTCCTGGAGAGAGCATCGATGACATTTTCAGTCGCTTTAATAAAGTGATTAATCAGATGAAAGCTGTTGATATTGAATACTCCCAATCTGAAAATGTCACCCATCTCTTGGCTGCAATCAACACCAAGGAGTGGGAGATGAAGGCTACTGCTATAGAAGAGAATGTTGATCTTTCGAGCCTTACTTTGTAGTTGCTTTATAGCAAACTCAAGACTCATGAAATTAAAAGAGTTGATCATCCCAAGAAAGACAATTTAGCTTTGGTAGCAGATCCTCTCAAAAAGGCTTCTGATAGTTCTTTTGAGTCTTCTTCTCGATTTTCATTTGCTTGTTTATCTGCTATTCATGAAGAGGAGCTTGAGAGTATCCCTGAGGTTGAGTTAGCCCTGTTAGCTAAAAAATTCACACGGGCTTACAACAATGTGAGAAATAAAAAGAGAGGTGGTCCTGTTACTTGCTATGAGTGTGGAGAGCTCTACCACATCCGGGCCAATTGCCCCAAGCTGAAAGGTAAGAGCAATCACAGGGAGGAGAAGACAGCCTGGAAGAAGCCTCATGGGAACAACTCTGAGTATGATGCTGTCAAGCTCATAAAGGCCGCTCACCGGGTCCTTGCCGCTTTTGGAGAGCAATCCGTTAGCGATGTGGACTCCGGGAGCGAGGAGGACAAGGAGGAGAAGACCTCAAGACAAAAAGAAGGGAAGGCCAAGGACTTCAGGCATGTGCTTCATGGCCGACAGCGACATTGATGAAGATGAGGTACCTCTCTCTTATGATGTCCTTTTCGCTAAATATGATTCCATATATGAGCAAATTGCTTAGTCAAGATGAAGCGCTAGAATTTGTCATGACTAAAAATAAGAAACTAGAGTAAAAATTGGTAAGCCAAACTAAAACTTGCAAATGTTAAGACTCTTGAACCTGATGAATGTTTATCTTGTCATGATATGCACTCAGAATTGGCTAAACTGCAATCTGCTCACAATATTGCTTTGCAACAACTTGAAAATGGTAGAACCGAGCTAATTGAAATTAAATATGCTCCTTGTGAAAAATACTTAGAGTCTAGCAAGTTGATTACTTATGGTGCTGTTGATTCTAATTTTTGCACTTTTTGTTTAGAACGCGAACATGAAGTTAAAGATATCTTAGAAGCAGCTAGAGCTAAATATGCCAAGCTTAAGGACAGTATTGAGTCTTCTACATGTGCTTCATGTCCTGCTCTTAAACTTGAAATTGCTTTATATAAGGAAAAATATGCTAGAGCTATTAAAGGCAAAACTTGTGAGTTATGTACTAATCTTGAAAAAGAAAATGCTTACCTTCAGGACACATTAGAGAAATTTTCTAAAGGTAAGAAACAGTTAAATATGATTCTTGACAAGTCTAAAACTCCTTATAAAAAACAAGGGATATGATACAACTCTATCCAAGACAATTCAAAGCCAAAAGTCACTCAAGTCTTGGAAAATGGCTTAGTTGAATTCAAAACTCAACCTGTAAAAACTTCTTTTAAATCTGCAGGTTCTGCTCAACCATCTGTTCAAACAAAAGGTGCTTCTTCTAGTGGTATTAAGTATCATTGCACTTATTGCAAAAAGAGTGGGCACTTGATTGAGTTTTGTTGGCGTAGGTTGAAAAATAAAAAAAAATTTGCTAGTATTTTATCCACTCAACCTAAAGCTTTTATGAGACATGATCATTTTGAAAAGAATAAACCTGGGTTAGGATTTGTTTCACATGCTTATCATCATGCTCCTAGACAGGATAATTCTCATGTTCTTGTGACCATTACTCATGATAGGAATGCAAATAGAATCAAGGATAACACTTCTGCTTTGCATACTACTCGCAGATGTGTGTCTCAGTACTGGGTTCTCAAGTCTTGTTTAACTAACCCCAATATTGAGACACATCGTTCTTCTGTGCCTTGATTTTCAGGATTGCCGCGGAAAGAGGAAGGGCACGTGCTTTGTCGACTCTGGCTGTTCACGTCATATGACCGGAGACTCAAGATGGTTCACCTCCTTCACGCGGTCGACAGGTTTCAAGCATCTCCGAGAACTTCCCATCGCCAGGCCTTTAAGCTCATATTCAGGTATTTACACTCTACTATCTTTGTATGACATTTTATATTCATGTTCTTTATCTTTGTCCATTCGAGGGTTTTTCTTATCCTGATTGTGCGGGCCGTCGGCTAGATAGGAAGAGTACCTCAGGCGCTTGTCACCCACTAGGCACTTCTCTTGTCTTTTTGATTTTATCCTCACCAAACGTTTAGACCCAACTAGGTTTGCCACCTTGAGTAGCGAGTTAGGGGTAATTTATCCCTATGGGTTGGTTTGAAGGGGAGTTTGATCTTTTCTGATCTTTCCTTGTTCTTTTGATCTTTTCTTGTTCTTTTCTGAGCTTTTTGATCTTTTCGAACTTTTCAAGTTTTTAGGCCTTTATTGCATCTCATTGTATCATATTGCATTCGTATGAAAAATTCAACAAATGGTATGAAAAATCCAAGTCATACTCAAAAAGATGCATTATAATATAAGTTTTTCTACTTATCTTTCAAGATTGATGAAGCTTTGCCTATTACCATTTGGAGATTTAGTATTTCAATTCTTGCTCAATGTCATGTCTAGTTCTTTGACTTGCTAGAATTATCATGCTTTTACATGTGTAGCTAAGTCTTTGCTATATGAGCTAGAACTGATGAATAAGTCCCTGTACTGTGGTCTTTGTGGGGGTGGGCACATGGATCTTGAGCAGCAGCTTTAAGGACATCATCTTGACTGTCATAGGACAGCATCTTAGGACAAGCATCTTGACTGTCATAGGACATCATCTTGACTGTCATAGGACAAGCATCTTAGGACAGCATCTTGACTGTCATAGGACAGCATCTTAGACTAGCATATTAGCATATGCTTGGCTGGTTGGCGACCTATAAATATGTATCCCCAACCCTCAAGTTGGTATGGCATTGCGTGAGAAATAGTAACAAAAATTGCCCCATCTCCAAGTGTCATCCTCTCCATGAGAGTAAGGATCTTGCTATCACCAACAAAGCAAGACTCCAGCGAGTAACAAGTGGTATCAGAGCCATACTATCCTCGTAGCCTCGAGCATCTCCGCTCATCTCCGTCTCCGCCTCGCAGCAGCCTTCAGTGAGCAGAGCAGCAGCTAGCCCGGCTGTCCCTCGCCACTCCTCTCCGGAGACGGCACAGCGGCTCGTCGAGTAGCCCTCTCCACGCGACAACCCCGAAGCAGCGCCATGTCCGCGAGGGCAATCTCGGCCTTCGGTCGCCTCGAGCACACAGGCGTCGTGACGGGCCGAGCTCGGACGGCAGGCAGAGGCAGAAGCGAAGTGGCGGCAGAGATCGGAAAAAGGCGTCGAAAGAAGCTGGCGGCTGGGCAATGGCGAGCCGGGCGAGCCGGAGTGGAGGCGGCGGCGGCGGCAGATGCAGCGTCAGGCGCCGCAGCGGAGGTCAAGGTTTTGCGCGGCAAGAATAAAGAGCTCCATCTCTCGCCGATGATGATAGCCGACGCGGACCTTGAGCCGGAGAGGAGGCAGCAGCGAGGCGAAGCGCGATGGGCGGCCAAGACGCCCACGAACGCGGCGACAGCCAGACAGCGCAGACGCAGCGGCGGTGGTGCTCTGGAGGAGGCGCGCACGACGGCGGCGTACGGGTCGACGGAGAGCGCGGCCTTCACAGGCGACGCGGCTCTCTCTCCAGACGGCATGCCGTGGTCACCACGGTACCAGTCGTCGTCAGGACGTCGGCCCCGCCGGCGGTGGCCAACCTCACCAAGACCAACTATGTCGAGCGGGTCGCGGTGATGAGGTAAAACTCCAGCGCGCATATGGGATGCGACCGCACGGCGACGTCGACTACGACCAGGATCGACGGGCGCTGGATGCTCTCATCACTGCAGTCCCGCCCGAGATGCAGTTCTCGCTTACCAACAAGCGGACTGCCAAAGAGGCTTGGGACGCCATCGCTGCAAAGCACGCATCGGCAGCGACCGCGCCCGCAAGTCTACATTGCAGGCACTTCGCACGGAGTGGGAGCACTTGGCCTTCAAGCGGTGAGGCGTGGATGACTTTGTTCTCCGCCTCAACACTCTGCTGCGAGGCCGGTGCGATTCGGCGACGACACCTACGGCGAGGAGAGAGCGTGGAAAAGCTCTTCATTGCGTCCCAGAAGTACAAGCGACGGCCCGCCGATCGAGTCTCTGCTGGACCTCTCCACGATGACAATCGAGGAGGCGCGGTCGCCTCAAGGTTGTTGATGCGATGAGCCACGCGCTTCTCGGGACCCGTCTCCATTGGCGGAAGCTCCTCCTCGCTCGGAACAGTGGGTCGCCGGCCAAGGTGACAAGAAGAAGGGAGCCTTCTTCCACGACAGCGCCGCAAGCATGGCAAGCGTGGCAAAGTCGCGCAAAGACGCCGTGCATGGGCGCGAGGACGCGTCGAGGGTAATGATCGTGGGGCGCTTGTGGCGGCGCCACGGCAAGCAAAAGCAAGACGAGGCGACTCTTGCCACAATCTGCGGCAAGCTTGGTCATTGGGCGTGGATTGTCGGCGACCACGACACGGCCAGCCCTCGTCGCAGCAGAGGAGGAGGAGGAGCGGTGGCTCTGTTCATTGCTCATGCGAGCATCGAACTACCTCCGGCCGCACCGCCGCATGGCTCTCCTCCACCTTGACGAGCCAAAAGCACATGCCCTCCTTGGCTACGGCTCCGGCAACGACAAGACTGACGGGTGGTGCCTCGACACCGGCGCCACCCATCACATGACCGGTCGACGGAGTTCTTCGCCGAAGTTTGACTCTAGCGCCCGAGGCTCCGCAAGTTTGGGACGCCCGGCGTGGAAATCAAGGGCGTCGGCTCCGTCATCTTCACCACCGCGGATCGTGAGCACGGGTTGCTCACCGCGCCTACTACATCCCCGACCGCACAACTCCATCATCAGCTTGGGACAGCTGGATGAGAACGGCTCGCGTGTCGAGATCGAGCACGGGGTGCTGCGGATTTGGGATCTTCGCCGCCGCCTTCTTGCCAAGGTAACCAGAGGCGCGAATCGACTCTACATTCTTCACGTGCCGGTGGCACAACCCCTCTGTCTCGCTGCTCGTCGGGACAACGAGGCGTGGCAGTGGCACGAGCGCTTTGGGCACCTTCACTTCGAGGCCCTGAAGCGGCTCAGTGCCACGGAAATGGTGCGAGGCCTGCCGTGCCTTGACCATGTGGAGCAGTTCTGCGACGTCTGCGTGTTGACGAAGCAGAGGCGACTCCCCTTTCCCCAGCGGGCGAGTTTTCGAGCCAAGGAGAGGCTCGAGCTTGTGCACGGGGACTTGTGTGGCCCGGTGACACCGGCCACACCGGGAGGACGACGCTACTTCCTGCTGCTCGTCGACGATCTCTCCCGCTACATGTGGGTGATGGTCCTCGGCAGCAAGGGAGAGGCTGCGGATGCCATCAGCGCGACGTTTCGCCGCGAGGAGGCGAGCGCAAGCCGCTGCAGCGTCTGCGCGCACTGCACAACGGCGACGTAATTCACGGTGGCTGATGGTCGCGTCGCATCACAATGATGAGGGCATTCAACGCCACTACTCCGCTACCGCATACCGCGCAGCAGAAGCGGTGTCGTCGAGTGACGCAACCGCAGACGGTTGTGGGGATGGCTCGCCCTCCTCGCGAGAGGGATGCCGGCCGCCTTCGGGAGAGGCGTGATGACGGCCGTCTACATCCTCGAACCGCCGCTTACCAAGGCGCCGACGGCAGGACGCCGCACGAGGCTTGGCATGGACGGTCTCCCACTTGCGGGTCTTGGCTCCTTCGCGTTCGCCAAGGAGCTTGGTCACATCGGTAAGCTCGACGACAGAGCACTCGGGAGTGGTCATCGGCCACGCGGAGGGCTCAAGGCCTACCGCATCCTCGACCGCCACACACCAAGGCCCGCGATCTCGCGTGACGTTGTGTTCGACGAAGGCGAGGCCGACGGGACAAGGCGGTGGACGATGGTTCGACTTCGACTCGTGGACTTTGTTGTCGACCACGCCCACTTCGAGAGAACCGTGAGCTAGCACCGCCTTCACCGAGCTCGTCCACCCCGACACCTTGCTCGCCACCGGCCCGACGAGTGCTCCACCACCTTCGACGGCCACGCCCACTCTTCACCACCGCCACTCCACGCTCTCCGCACCGGCCACCACTCTCTTGCACCGAGGCCACACCACCGGATCGCCCCAATAGCTTCGGCCCACGACGAGCAACAAGATGGTGGAGTTCGCACTCATTGCCTCACGACGAGGACGCGTTGACGCTACCACGACGACGAGCCTCGCGCTATCGTACCATGGAGAACATCCTCGCGAGCGGCCCATCTCGGATCGGCGCAAAGACGACTTCGACTTCGGCGAGCTGCGCTTGGCGTGCGACGACGGCGAGCCTCGTTCCTTCGCCGAGGCGGAGGGAGACGCGGCGTGGCGTGTCGCGATGAAGCAGGAGATGGACGCCGTCGAGCGGAACCGGACGTGGGAGCTGGCGGATCTTCCTGCTGGTCACCGGCGATCACCCTTAAGTGGGTGTTCAAGCCGAAGCGGGATGAAGCCGCGCCATCGCAAGCACAAGGCTCGCTTGGTGGCACGAGGCTTCATGCGCAGGGAGGGGTCGACCGATGACGCCGCGCACCGCCGCGCGCATGGAGTCCGTTCATCTTCTCCTTGCACTTGCGGCCGTGAGGATTGGCGCGCCCATCACATGGACGCCAAGTCCGCCTTCCTCAACGGTGACTTGATGGAGGAGGCCTCGTCCGTCACCGCCGGATTCGCCATCCCGGCAAGGAGGGCAGGTTCTCCGCCGCGCAAGGCCCTCTATGGCTTCGGCAGCACCACGAGCCCGAACGCTAAGCGGACTCCACCTCAAGCAAATGGGGTTCCAGCAGAGCGCACACGCAGGTGCGCGGGTCTCACGGCGGGGCAAAGGCGGCAACGCCTCACGCGTGGCGCCACGCCGACGACTGTTGATCACCGGCCCAAGGAGGCCGAGGTCGAGGCATTCAAGGCGAGATGAAGACCGCCTTCGGATGAGCGACTTGGGGCTCCTCTCCTTCTACTGGGATCGAGGTCCACCAGACAGCCCCAGATCTCCTTCGCCGACCGCCACGCCTAAGCGCACCGCCGAAGTGGCGGGCTCACCGATCGCAACCCACCCCACACTCCTATGGAGGAGAGGTCGGCCGAGTCGTGAGAGCACGGCGGAGGAGGCGGACGCGACGCAAGATCGGCAAGATCGTGGGCGCCTTCGCTACCTCGTCCACATGCGCCCAGATCTGGCGTTCGCCGTCGGCCACGCCACGGCTCATGCAATGACCGACGACGGAGCATCAGCAGTCCGTAAAGAGGATCCTCCGCTACGTTGCGGGCACCTCCGAGTTCCGACTACGGCTTGCACTACCCGAGGTGTCCCGCACGGCGACTTCATCTGCATACGACAATGACCACGCAGCGACATCGACACCAAAGAAGAGCACAAGCGGATTCTCTTCTTCCCGGCAAGTGCCTCGTTAGGTGGCGCAATATCAAGCGGCAGTGGTGGCCCTCCGGTCCACCGTGAGGCCGAGTACATAGCGGCTTCCACCGCTCGACTCGAGCACTCTGGCTCGCCGATCGCTTGGTGAACTCCTCGGCAGAGACACTGAAGCGGTGACGCTCAGGGTGGATGACAAGTCCGCCTGCTCGCAAAGAACCCGTTTTCCACGAACGGAGCAAGCACATCCGGGTGAAGTACCACTTCATCCGAGGTCATTTGATGAAAGCAAGATCAAGGCGAGCTACATCAACACCACGGATCGCCTTGCGGACTCGCCACCAAGCCTCTTGGGAGGTCAAATTCCTCGAGCTCGCTCTAGGATTGGGATGAGTTCAACTCTCCCACAAGACGACGCACAAGACTTAGGGGAGAATGATGAATAAGTCCTCAGACTGTGGTCTTTGTGGGGTGGGCACATGGATCTTGAGCAAGCAGCCTTTAAAGACAAAGATCTTAGGACAAGCATCTTGATCATCATAGGACAAAGATCTTGGTCATCATAGGACAAGCATCTTAGGACAAAGATCTTGACTGTCATAGGACAAGCATCTTAGGACAACATCTTGACTGTCATAGGACAAGATCTTAGACTAGCATATTAGCATATGCTTGGTGGTTGGCGACTTATAAATATGTATCCCCAACCTCTCAAAGTTGGTATGGCATTGCGTGAGAAATAGTAACAAAAATTGCCCCATCTCCAAGTGTCATCCTCTCCATGAGAGTAAGGATCTTGCTATCACCAACAGCAAGACTCCAGCGAGTAACAAGAACCTTAAAACAATTCGAACTAAAAAATTGCAATTTGTGGATGTTTTAGCGAGTTGCGCAATTAGTGCTCCTTTTGTGACATTAGCCCTGCTGTAATTGCTTTGTTAGCTCTTTAATCTAAAATTGACCATTACTTGAGCTTCTAGTGTTCTTGAGATTCTAAAACTGCTCTTGTGAAACATGAAAAATCAAAAGATTGTCTTATGCTTAAATTGTGCCAAACTATTCTTACGAGACTGCTTGTCAATGACATGAACTTGGAGATAGTTTGATGAACCGAACGATCTCATGGGGATCGCTTGTCGAAATGACATGAACCTCAAGATTTGTCGCCTGTAGAAGCTTAGAAAGAGTTTGTGGATGGCTCCTAAGACAGGATCTTCTTTACTAAGATATACCTTTAATCAACTTCTGGTCGAAGCTTAGGATGATTTTGTGGATGGCTCCTAGTCCAGGATCTTATCACTAAGTTAGATTATTAGTCAACTTCAATATCCAGTGCAAATGAAAATTTGTTGAAAAATGGGGTTTTGAGAAAATTTGAGCAAAATGATTCAATACAGGACCTGATTGTCTCTTAATGTGGTCTTTGTTAGCTTTTTGATCGTACATTGACATTTTGACATGGCCAGTTTCACTTTAGGATCCCTGTTGATGAACTTGCTGAATTTGAAGCTTTGCTTAAATTGATCAAATATATTGCTTTACTTTTGAGCCTTTGTGCTTAGCTTTGATATATATGTCTTACCATGATCTTGCTAGCGCTGTCAGGCTTGATATGCTGTTTGTGCAATATTAGGGATGCTAGCTTGCTCTTTTGGGTAATCTCCAAAGCTTCTTGTAATAAAAAAATGAAGCCACTTCATTGCACTTCATGCATACTCCTTATGCTTCTTTTGTTTTTGCTTCTTTCTTTATTCTATACTTGTTATCTCTGGATAAGAGGAAGGCGTGATTCCTTGATGAATCCATTGTCAAAGGGGGAGAAGATGTGTTAATGAGAAGATGTGTTAAAATGTATTAATGCTATGCATAGGGGGAGAAATTTTTGGAGATATATATCATTGTTTTTCAAAGAGGGAGATGATATATAAAAATGATAAAAAGGGGGACAAACTGAAAATTTGAAAGTTTCTGAAATTTGAGGATCATAGTGAGGGGGAGTTCTTGAGTTGCATTCTTATTGTCTTATTGAATATTTTGAACTTGAATTGCATTTACTTATCCTCACAATGATCATAGGTCAATTGAACAATTGTTCTTTCATATGGACCTCATGTGAGAATTTTGACTCTTTTATGGAAATCAAAGTTTTTATGCTTTCTTTTGCCTTATCTCACATGCCTATACTATTCTGATGCCAGCTTGGTCATTTACATTGCTTTTTCTTGCTTATGGACCAAGTTGTGCCTTTGTGCTAAAACGAAAGTACTTTACTTTTCAAACCTCCAAATTACACTTTCTGGATTATTGCCAATGTGTTCATCAAGGGGGAGATTGTGGATATCATGGGGATATGCTCCAGATCTTAGGATGATGTGACAGTTGGCAATGACATTTATGGTTTGTCGTTTCACAGGGTTTTCGACAAAGTTCAGTGTTCGATTAGGCGGTCGGACCGCCATAGCATGGCGTCCGACCGGCCCCAAATCTATCGGACCGGCCATGTGCGTGGTCGACCTACCGGACTAAAGAATGTCGAATGTCTTTGGGCCAAAAATAGAGGTGTAGGCAAGTGAGGAATCCCAATGCATTTGGTCTCATAATTTTGGAGTCCCAAGCAAAAGTTCTATTCCGTTTAAATTTCCGAAGGTTTCGAATTTGTGGCTTGAAATTCGGCTAAGTCCATGTGGCGGTCCGACCGGCTCACAGGGAGCGGTCCGACCGGCCAGAGGGCAGTCCGACCGGCTCACAGTGAGCGGTCGGACCGATTTCCACTTATGAACGTCAGCCAACTTCGTGGTGATGTTGTTTTGTTAGGTCAAGTTCATTGGTATCATGGCATATGTATTGCATGATGCATGTTTTGACTAACATGGGTCAAGTTGTGAAGAACTTGTTCCCGAATTCGTGTTTGCTTGTCTATGGTTATGCAGGTTGCTTGGTGGTCAACAACGGTCAACGGCGAGGATGATCGGGACTAGACTTGGAGAGTTGAGGTCCAGAACGATTGACGATGCCGGGTGATGTCAATGACTCAAGCGTGACGCATGATGAACAAGGGTGATCTATTAGCAAATCTGAGGCGCAATATGGAGCTAGGTGAAGCTGTTTAGGTCAAAAGTTTAAAGACGGCGCTTTGCGAAGCGTGCGTGTGTGACCCGTTTGTTAGTGGGCCTTAACGGGAGCCCAATAGAGTCAAACCCTAGAAGTTCTAGGCCTCCACTATAAATAGGAGGAGGTGGTAGCTGCACCACATCTTTCTCGCCTCTTTTATGTTTCAAAACCCTAATTGGCTTAGGGGGAGTTGAGGTGGAGGCTAGGGCTCTTGATGGTTTGAGGTGATTTTCGTGATCTTGGATTGACCACTGTTCCTTGATGGAGTCGGTGTAATCCAGCATCAATCACGAATTTAATCTATGCAAGGTTTGCTTGAGATAAGTCTCTTTTCGATCTTGCTTTCAATTTCGTGATTTTAGGGCTTTCTTTGATCCGCGAAGTTTTGATTGATTTCTTCACGTGAATTAGCTTGCTGTGATATGTGTGAACCTATTTAGGATCATCTTGATCATCAATCACTCACGAACAAGCATTAGGATCAAGTTTTCGTTCTTGCCCGGTTTTTAGACCCTCTCTTACTCAATTGATAACTGTTCAAGATCTAGCCAAGAATTATCATAATATTCGATTGGAATAGGTCCTCAATAGCATAGAGAAGGTGTGTGCAAAGTTTCATGAAGTTTGGAGTTGAGAATCAAAAGTTAGACCTAATTGCAACTTCACATCTCGGGTTGTTTTTACTGCTTCAGATCTGTTTCGAGTCGCACGGTCCGATCGCCTCACCACCGGTCCGACTGATTTGGCAATGGTCCGACCGCCAAGATAACAATGGTCCGACCGTCCAAAGAATCGGTCCAACCGGCCAAGTCCGAGGTCGACCGTCAAGACAATCGTGTTGTTTTAATCTTAGTTGATTTTGTTGTTTTACTTTGGGGGGTTCAATTGAATTCAATACTAGTCTTCCGCTGTACTGGTATATCGATCTTCATAGCTTCATCATAGCTATTGGATTGAGATTGTGTTGAATTCATAATTTGTGAAAAAGTGAGCGTGCTCCAATTCAACCCCCTCACAATAACTATATTTTAATTGCTTAATTCGCTTTATGTGTTAAAGTGAAATATTATTTATGTAAGGTTTAGGATTCGTTGCAACGCACGGGCAGGGATAGAAATCCGGCCGCAGAATCACGATTCTGCGTACGGTGAACATTACTGGTGGCGGCGGATTTGAAATCCCTACCGGTTTTCGAGTTTACAAATTCAAATTTTGAATTTTGAATTTTGGTTGATTTTTAAGCAAATTTAAACGAAAGTCGACCGAGTTTTCTCCGAGAAAACCGGTAACCGGCCGGTTACCGTTACCGGCCGCCGGCCGGGATTCCGGCCGGTTCCGGTTTTTCAATCCCTGCGCACGGGCATCCAACTAGTAAAGTTATTGACTCTTCAGATGTTGTTGTGCAGGTCAGTGTTACAACCTTTTGTCCTTGTGAGCATTAGTCTTACTCTGTTAAATCAACCGAACATCTGCTGCACCTTTTTTTTGGTAGAAGCGCCTGCCTCTATTGGATTGCTGGTTTGCTTACTTCGTATTTTTCTTGTGCAGGTGTTGGATGCCAGGGATCCAATGGGCACCAGATGCTACCATCTAGAGAAACATCTGAAGGAGAACGCGAAGCACAAACACTTGGTATTCTTACTAAATAAGGTATCAATTTAAGTTCTGTAACTTTGCTGAGTGCAAAATATTAATTATTTTCCTGGTGTGATGTCTGGTGGCACATTAATGGTTTGTTTTATTTTCCGTTTAGTGTGATCTAGTACCTGCTTGGGCAACAAAAGGATGGTTGCGTACTCTATCGAAGGAATATCCCACCCTAGCATTCCATGCAAGCATCAACAATTCATTTGGCAAAGTAAGTTAGCCCGATATTTTTTCAGTGGAATATGTCTGTTGTGCTACTATACTGTGGTCCCTTGTATTTTTGACTATGGTCCCTTGTATTTTTGAACCACTTCCAGGGATCTCTTCTTTCAGTATTAAGGCAGTTTGCGCGTTTGAAGAGTGACAAACAAGCCATATCTGTTGGATTTGTTGGATATCCCAATGTTGGGAAGTCATCAGTTATCAACACATTACGCTCCAAGAGTGTAATTCTCTCTTCTTTCAAGGCTTTCTAGATGACATATCTTAGTGAACTTTCTGAATATTTTTGTTTTTATGTTATATCTGTAGGTTTGCAAAGTAGCTCCAATTTCTGGAGAGACGAAGGTGTGGCAGTACATCACCCTCACTAAAAGAATCTTTTTGATTGATTGCCCTGGGGTTGTGTACCAAAACAATGATTCAGAAACTGATATAGTTCTTAAGGGTGTGGTATGTATCCTCACTTTTGCCCCTTTTGTCTTCTCTTTTAGTTAGATTGCAGAAAAACAAGCATCTAGTAAATGGTAAACATTTAACTCCTGTTGTTTTTGTTTTCTCATCTTGTTGCTATTTCACATAGAAGTATAGCACAAATATCTCAAGTGCATTTTTCAAACATTATTTCAACATGAAAGTAAGAGAATGCAATGGTTTACTCATTTCGAACGTATGGATTTATGTCACATTGCATGGAATAGCAACAACATTGCTTTTTAGTCGACCACCACTCAATTTAGAAATGCTATTTTTAGTATTTGTTATCCTAGATGAGTATATTTCATTTTCATGTACATATATTTATCGCTAGGTGCGAGTGACAAATTTGGAGGATGCTTCTGAGCACATTGGTGAAGTTCTGAGGCGTGTAAAAAAGGAGCATCTTCAAAGAGCATATAAAATTCAAGACTGGTATGTCATCTTTGTATGATACATTCTAGTTTATTTATATGTAAACAATGTATTTTTAAGTAGATACGAATAGGGATCCAAAACCTGTTCAGGGGAAAATCCCGGTCGCCGGCCGGGAAAAAAAACCGGGCGGTAACCAGCCAGTTCCCGGATTTGCCGGAAAAAATCCGGACGAATTTCATTTGAATTTGCTTAAAAACCGGCCAAAATTTGGAATTTGGAATTTGAACTGGCCAAACCGGGGGAAACCAGCCGGTTTTCCTCTTCCCGGACCCCACCAGTAAACCCGGTAACGGTCACCGGTCGGTTTTTTCTTCCCTGGATACGAACCTATCACTTATCATTTGCATACAGTGCTCCTACCGGATAATTATATTAGTGTTTGGTTTTTTCAGCATATATTCATATAAACATCGACTTTCAGAGTTCGAGGTCAAGCTTGCCTATTCTTTTTCATTGTTCATGTTTGTTTCCATTGGTGTTAAAGTTGGTAATATTTGGCATAATTTATTGGACATCATTGTGTTAGTTACCTTTTACTCTCTTAGCATATTTGCTCCTTTTGCCAAGCTCATGTGCATGAAGTGGATGTACTTGCTTGTTGATACCGAATATCATACATCATAGTTAGCTTGGTGGTGATGTTGTTCGTTGAAACAATTAAAACCCATGGCACATGTCTTATGATGCATACATTTGCTTCTCTGCAGGGCTGATGATAATGATTTTCTCGTCCAGCTGAGCAAGACCACTGGAAAACTGCTCAAGGCATGGCATTTATTTTTAATATTTGTTCTGTCTTGCCATGATGCTCGGAAAAATGGAAGTTGGAGATATTATGACGTAGTGATTAAGCGTACAATTTTGTACCGTACTCGTATGTTAAAAAAATATGTGATAAGGCTAATTATCTTTAGAAGACGAATGGACCATTACTGATTGTATAATTCAAATAGTGATGAACACTGTTAACTCTGTAATTGCGCTTTTGGTTCTCAGGGTGGGGAACCTGATCCGACAACAGCGGCCAAGAGGGGTAAGATTCCCTTTTTTGTGCCCCCGCCGCAGCAGAGTGTAGCTGATCCATCTGAAGGTACTGAACCTGTCGAGAAATCGGATGAGGAAGCGGTGAGTAGTGAGTAGTGACAGGACTGCTGCTGCCATGAAAGCAATCGCGGGAATAATCTCGTCGCAGCAACATATGAATGTCCCTTGCCAGAAGGAATTTGCCAGAAATAACAAAGATAGTGAACTCACAGAGCAATCAGAGTAACCTTTGGTAGAAGACCAAAAGGCAGCAGCCCTGCATGATAAGAGCACGGATTGCTCATTTTTGCTGGCAGATATCTATATAGAGTTTTGTGAAGATTTGGTGTTTGCCAGGAATTGTGCAAATGTGTTCTTTTGACATATGCCAGTAAGGAACAAGAAAACCGTAATAGATTGGTTCAGCTGTAACACACATATGGGGATTAGGGAGGGGAAATCGTTTGATACGCCTGTAACTTCATGTTATCTGGAGCTTTGTAATAGACTAGATAGAGCTTACCGGTGGGGGCCGGTACAACTACAAACCGGTTCTGAAATTTTCGGTTTGGATGAATTTTGCCCCAAAAAAACGAATTTACTTGAATTTGATTTTTTTTTCAAATTTAAAATCCGAAATTGGTCAAAAAAAAAATTCCGAAAAAACCGGTTACCGGTGGTAACCGGGTCTATACCTAGCGAATTTTTTTTGCAACCGCTAGGGAAAACCCGGGTTATACTTCACAATTTCCCATCCTACAGTCACATACGTACATCGAGCAAAGTCATTCTAATATTTGGGTCACATTGCAATGTGATATTTTGTCGTTAGTACCGCTGTTTGTTTGTGCCATTATGGGACAACGTTAGCTTGCTACATTATCGCTTGCTACCTGTACGTGATCCATTGAGCAATTCTCGGTCTTTTGGCTAAGATGGAGTGTAGTGAGTTTAGTAATTAATGTGTACCATGTGTATTAATTAAATTGATTTATTATGGGGATCCACGATAGAGGCTTGCTATTGGACAGGCCTCTAGGAATTGCACTACTGCACTAACCTTGGCTAGGTGCCCCCCAACAAATCCTATAAATTGAAATATTATGTTAACTATTTAGCAGCTAATTAGAAGTGTTTTCTCAACGTGTTAGCAAGTTGCAGTGAGTTTTTTTCTTCAATTGTTTGATTTCTTCAGTTTATGTCAGCACTCTAACCCCGGTTTCCTTCGTGGTGCCACCGCCTCAAGCCCCCGCTTGATTTGTTTTTAGCTCTTGGTCACTATAGTAAATCATCCCACTCTACTGTGGTTGACTCCTTTTGCCCATTATTACTACAAACTCTCTGCTAGGAGCCTAGGACACTTTGACCCCGTTTGGAACAGCTTCGGCAGTCGTTTTTTCCAAAGCCGGAAGCCATCTTAATGTGAAAAATCTGGAAGTCGTTGCGGGGCAGCTTTCCACGGCTTCCCACCACCCCACTTCCGAATTTGCCCCTCAACTTCAGCCCCCGCTCTCCTCCCTCCTCCCGCAGTCCTCCTCCCCCCACCTCCCTTGTCGGCTTCTAGACGACCTAAACTCTGAATAGATGATTTAAAATGCCATTCTTCCATTTCTTTCACGCATTTTATCTGGTCCACGTCGTATTTTTGTTTGAAAAAGTAAACCCAACTGCTTCTTGATCCTTGACCTGTTAAACAGTTAAACTACAGAACTTAATAGACATTTTGAATTGTATTTCATGCCAGCCTATAGGAAAATAAACCCCTGCCATTTTTCTAAAGAGTTCAGACTCAGTTAGGAAATCATTTTAATTGTATTATACTAAAATACTTGCAAGTTCTGATACCTGTGAATTTTATTGTATGACGTGAGTCCAGAATTTGTGTGATTACACTAACAACTAGTATGAACTCTGTGCCAGCTAGTGGTTTTGTCATGACAATGAGCAAGCTGTAGGCATTGTAGTGCATTGGTGAAACCAAGTTTTGAACTGTACTTGTTCAATCTATTCATGGTTCCTTTTCTGCTATTTCTAACTTGGCATAAACAATTTTTCTAGAATGGATACAAGGGCTTCTATTCAGGCAATTATCTTCCCATGACACCAAAAAGTGTCAATGATATCCACAAAAGAGATGGTACAGTTCTTGGAACATCACGTTGTGGTCATGATACCAAAAAGATTGTCGACAACATTCAGGAACCTGAAATTAATCAGGTAGGTATTTGTTGATAAGTGTTTTAAAAATATGATCTTCCTTATTTAGGAAGTTGAGTAAAATATGCATGTGCACCTTATCTAGGTATACATCATTGGAGGCGATGGAACTCAGAAGGGAGCATATGAGATATTCAAGGTAATCACTGCCAGGATATATCAACCACATTTGGTTCAGAACTTCATATATCGTCAAACCTCTACATCTGCACATAAAACTGAGGCAACATATCTTTTGCTGATATGCTCTGATTAACTAAATGTTCGTTCATGAAATGTTTCTTTCTTGCCTACAGAGTGAAAACCACTTGTCCGCTGTGTCAAAGCATAATGAATTTTCTAACTGTTTTTTGTTTTAGCTAATTCATTATGTCGTCCTTAGTCCTTGCTGTGATGGGTCCTTGCTAATGCAGGGTTTTATTGTATTGTATGTTACTCTTGCAAAGAAGAGATATGGTAAGTTAATGCCTTCTACGTATGTCTGAGCTATTCCAATCAACGTTGTGTAGTTTCTTCAAGTTCTTATTTCTACTTAGTCCTTAGTCCTTACTGTGATGGTTTAAAAGTGTTACATTGTTACTTGTACTTATTTCTACTTATCATCTTGTCTGCAGTAACAAGAAAATCATTATCATGTAACCGAAATCTTTGCTTCTTAACGGTTGCTCTTTTTCCTTCTTTTTTATTTGTTACTTCTTTATTTTTGGGGTACGTGTGAGGGTGGGGTGACTAACATGGCCGATGCCGGCCCCAATTCCGGAAAAAGTGGAGGGAGCATGAATTATTCAAAATTTGTAATAAACAAACAACATATTATCGTTAAATAATTATTTATTGAACGGTATCAAACAAATAATCGTCAATTGTCGTTAGTTGTCGTTAAATATTGTTAATTGCGTTAAACGGTATCAAACAAGTCGTTATTATCCTCAGAAGTATTTCAGATATTTTCCATCTCGAAATTTGCAGTCAGCCTACCTAAAAACCAGACAGTCAAACACTAATCCTCTTAAGTCTAGCCGTTCAGCCCTATAGCACAGTAGAAAGCCATTTAAAAAAAAACACAGCCGTTCCAAACACCCTCAAACTATTGTTGTCATTCCACACGTTGTTGTGGACATCGCCTAGCGAAATCTACGGTTTTATCCAATGTGTTCTCAAAGAACGTACAATCTTGCAGTGTGATCATAGGTCTAAAAATAAATATTTCTACCAAAACAGCTAGTTTTGCATTTATATATTTTATTTTTTGCGATCAGCATTAATATATGATACTATTTTATTCTTACCCACAGACTTCGGCGCATTGTACCCTTCGAATAAATTTGGATCAACGCAAAACCCGTTAGCTTTAAGTATTGCGGAATACACAGAGCTAAGCATTTAAAAGAGAGAGAGAGAGAGAGAGAGAGAGTGAGAGAGAAGGAAATACAACGAAACATGCCGCGAATAATAATTAGAAGAATGTGAAAGCAATATCCGGGCGAGTGAAGGTCAAGTACTGGAAAGCACCAGCTAGGCTGCGGTAGTGTGTCGGGTCATCCACAGGAGTACCATCAGCAGAGAGCTTGGAGTGAGTATCAACTGGCGTGCTGCAGGGTTTGCAGTCAGACATCCCAGCACGCTCCAATATGTCGAGGATATAATGCCGCTGGGAGAGATAAAGAGCACCATTATGTCGACTCACAGAAAGACCCAGAAAGTGATGAAGTGGCCCCAGATCCTTCATAGAGAACTCATCCCGAAGAGCAGCAATAATCCGGCGAAGAAGAGTGTCTGAAGAAGCAGTTAATACAATATCATCCACATAGAGGAGCAAATAGGTCAGATCCCGTCCCTACCAAGATGAATAGAGATATATCGGACTTGGCTTCTATAAATCCCAAGTGATGAAATGTGGGATGCAAATCTACTGCACCATGCACGAGGAGCCCGCTTCAAGCCATATAGAGACTTGTTGAGTCGACAGACGAATCCGGATGGGCGGCGCAAACCCTAAGGTCGAACACGATGAGCAGTCTCGCTAGTGTGCCATGAAGAAAGACATTCTTCACATCCAGCTGATGGATAGGCCAATCTCGAGAAAGAGCCAATGTGAGAACTGTGCGAACCGTAGCAGGCTTCACCACTGGACTAAAAGTTTCATCAAAATCAATGCCAGGCCGCTGAGTGAAGCCACGAAGAACCCAGCGTGCCTTGTAGCGCTCAAGAGAACCGTCAGGATGAAACTTGTGGCGATAAACCCATTTGCTTGTGACGATGTTGACGCCAGGTGGACGAGGAACGAGGTCCCACGTCTGATTAGACTGGAGTGCATCGAATTCCTCGGTCATAGCTTGGCGCCAATTGGGATCAGCCAGCGCACTGCGGAATGTCTTCGGAACTGGTGAAAGAACTGCTGCATGTAGGTTGAGGCGATCTGTTGAAATACGGATACCCGATTTGGCACGAGTAACCATACGGTGATCATTAGCTACCGGTGGAGTCGGAGCAACCAGATGGCGACCGGTACGTGTGGCCACAACTCGGGGTGCATGGGTGTCAATAGGAGCCGGTGCGGGAGCAGCATTGGCGCCAGGAGGTGCTGTGGCTGCATCGTCAGGAAGCATCGGGGGAGCACCAGGTGGGCCAAGCGGTGGTGCGACTGCGGCGAGAGATCGCGAGCCACTGCCAGGGAGGCCGAAGGGCCGACGATGTCACGGGGCGGCAGGGGTGGCCGTGGTTGGCCCGCCTGCAGCCGAACAAGGCCAGATGGGCCCGGCGACCGAAGTAGGCCCAGGGGAGTGTGCGTGTAGCACAGGTCATGAGGGACAGTGTAGGTCAGAGCCATCAGCAGACGATGAGGTGTGGCCGGTTCTGCTGGCAGCTGCCCAAGGTGATGTACCATTGGGGGCAGCAGGACCGGCCGCACTGCCACGTGACGTCGTAGAACCTGCAAGAGGAAAATGCCCAAGGGGCAGCTGGACGGAGTCCATGTTAGCTAGAAAGTCAAGGTCGGTCGGCTCAAAGCGATCGTGGGAGGTGGCAAAGGGGAAGGATGTTTCATCGAAAGTGACATGCCGGGATATGATAATCTTATTCGATGAAAGATCGAGACAGTGGTAGCCCTTATGTTCCGATGGGTAGCCAAGAAAGACACATAGAGTAGACCGGGGAGAGAGCTTATTAGCCGCCGTGGAGGAGAGGTTTGGGTAGCATTGACACCCGAAGACACGTAAGTGGGAGTAAGAGGGATGAACACCAAATAGAGCGAAGTGTGGTGTGAGGAACTGGAGTGTCTTCGTGGGGTGAAGATTAAGCAAATATGTGGCGGTGTGGAGAGTGTCAACCTAATATGATGGTGGGAGGCTAGCTTGGAACATGAGGGAGCGCATGATGTTGTTGGTGGAACGAATGATGCGTTCGGCCTTGCCATTTTGTTGAGAAGTGTGTGGGCATGACATGCGGAGTGCAACACCATGAGTAAGAAAGAAGTGACGGGCGGAGGAGTTGTCAAACTCGCGGCCATTGTCACATTGAACGCGTTTGATGGTGAGGCCGAACTGCATACAGACATAGGCAAAGAAATGCGACAAGGTGGAGAAGGTGTCCGACTTAAGGCGCAGTGGAAAGGTCCACGAATAGTGCGAGCAATCGTCTAAAATAATGAGATAATATTTGTAGCCAGAGATACTAGCAACAGGAGATGTCCAAAGGTCACAATGAATTAAATCAAAATTTGAAATAGCACGGGAGCTAGAAGTGGCAAAAGGTAAACGAATGTGACGACCAAGTTGACAAGCATGACAAATAGACTCAGAACCTCATTAGTATATGAAATAGTCAAGCATGGCTAGTTTGCAGAGGGCCTCGGTGCCAATGTGGACGAGACGACGATGCCAAAGTGTAGAAGGTGCATGGCGACGAGAGCTCATGGCGTGGGTGGACATGGCAAAGAATGGATAGAGATAGGAGGAACTATTGCACTGGCGATCACGCCCGAAAAGCGAAGATCCTTAATGAAAGACCATATGGATCAAACTCAATGAGCAGCTTGTTGTCAATGGTAAATTGTCTAATGAAATTAAGTTTTTAATAATATTTGGAGTGACAAGAACATTCAAGAGAAAATTAACCATGAGGAGCGGAAAGGGCGAGATCCGGCTGGAGGTAACGGAAGAGATGATCCGTTACCCACTAGAATAGTAGAGTGAGAGGGAGGAGGGTGGGAAATCGAGATGTTATCGGATCCAAGTCATATGAGATATGACGCCGAGTCCATGTACCACTCCCCGAAGGAGGCGGGTGAGGGACATAGTGTTGAACGAGTTCAATAGTCTTGCTTGGTCCCACCGCCCAAAGACTGATATGGGATGCCAGCCCGGCTGCTGCTGTCCGTTGGCCTGCTGGAAAGCGCCCCCGAACGGGCCTCCACCAGGTGCTGCAGGATGGGCTGCATAGGGCGCGCCATGGTGAGCCGTGGGGCGCGAATCGGGTCTGGCCGCATGAAGAGCAGAGGGAGGCGCTGGGTCGTTGTCGCTACCGATTAGGCCGCGGACCGAGAACAGATTGTGGGCCGGAGTGTGGTCAGACTTGGACTGTTCCGGTCCATGGATTCCAGAAGGACGGGAGGTCGGCCCGCGCAGCACCGGGGCGCCGAGCGCGCTTGACATGCCCTTTGTGCCAGAATCGCGTTGCCGCCACGGAGTTAGATGGGTTGTTGCCACCGGTGCCGCCGCTGCCGCTTCGCGATTGTTACGTCCGCCGCGGCGGTTGCGGTTTTTGTTGTTGTCGCGATCGCCACCGCCTCTGCCGCTGTTGCCACTGCCTTGGCCCGTGGCGAGGAAAGCGGATGAAGAGCCGCCGGGCTTGTTCTTCATGGAGAGCTCCTCAAGCATGAGGTCCGCACGGACTTCGACGGCGAGGGGAACGGCCGACCGCTTGATAATAGCGCCATGTGGTCAAAGCGCTCGCTCACCCACGAGCACGGAGAGGACGAGGGTGCGATCGAGGCAGGTTCGCCAAGATCGCCGAGAGCGTTGGCCATGGTCTTCATCTTCCGACAATAGTCGGAGATGGATAGATCGCCCTGGCAGAGGTTGCGGAACTCGACGTCGAGGTGCAGGACGCGTGTCTCCTTGTTCCCGAGAAATTGTTCCTCGAGGCCGAGCCAAACACGACGTCAGCCGCCGCCATCAAGATCATAACGAGCTCGACGAGGTCGGGCGGAGATGGTGTCGAGAGCTACCGAGGACCGTGCACTCCATGCGACACTAATCTGGAATGTCGGGGTGCACGTCGTCGGAGAGCCCGTACTTGCCGACGGTGAGGAGGAAGAGGCCATGCCACTTGGTGTAGTTCGGCGTGTCGGAGTCGAGCACGACGGGGATGAGGGAGCGGATGTTGAGGACGGCCACCGCTTGAGCGTGAAGGGTCGCGATGGCCGCGGCTTCAAGGGCATCCTGTTGGGCGCCGTGAGCACGTTCGGCGTCGAGGAGGCGCCGGTGGTCGGCATCAAGGCGAGCGCGCTCGGCGTTGATGCGCGCGCGCTCAACCTCAAGGCGTGCGCGTTCGTCCTAGGCGTGCTTCTGGGCGCGTTCGTCCTCTTCAGCAGCGAGGCGCTCGCTCTCCTCAGCGGTGGGATCAGCCATGACACCGGGGTGGAAAGAAGGAAGAGAGACAGGGAGGGAAGCGCGGCGGGCGAGGAGATGGCCGGCGGCGCAGGTAGTAGCGGCGGGCGACGAACGCCGGCGGCTATGGTGCGGAAGCGAGGGTCGCAGGATGCGAACCACTCATGATACCATGAAAGCGTATAGAGTTTTGGGTAATGACGCAATAGATTGATGAAAAGTTTAAGGTACACGGGTTACATATATATAGCCGGTCGAGGTTGGTGTGAACACAAGACTGAACCGAATAGTCGGTGTGAACACGAGACCGAAACGAACAGTCGGTGTGAACACGAGACTGAAACGAACAGTCGGTGTGAACACACTCGTGATTTATCCGTCTAACAGAATGCTCATAACTCGTTTGCTCCTTCCTTGATATTTGCTGAATTGCTCGAAAGATCTCGCCTCAATCTCTAACCCATTCCTCAATTCACGGCCGAGTCTCGTGATAATACACATTGTCACCATCTTGCATGCGGGTCGGGGGTATATGGTAGAAGTTATCTAATAGTTGTAGCCAAATACTAATATTTTCTACTAATTATTATGGAACTAGTGTGTATGTGCAGTTTCGGAGCCAACCACAGTTTAAGTGATCGAACTTGAATGTTTGGTAATTTCTTAAGAGAGTTTTATGGGTAATGCTGGTAAGATTTTTAAATCTCGGACAATATCTTACTTAGCCTGAGGTCTGAATCTACCCTATGTATGTGTGTAGCACTGAGGCTAGCACCCCTCCTCTTTTCTCTCCGACGCTGCTTACGGCGGTTTTGATTACCCGTGTCAAATTTGTATTGATTAAACGATTAGCTTAATCGATAAGCAATCACTGGAGTGCATGATCCTTTCCTGGCTGAGTCAGAACGTACCAATTTGAATGGTCAGTTACAAGGCTAACACCATGTTTTTAGTCTTCTTTTAGAGAAGCTCGAATGCTTCACACTCCTTGCTGTGTAATATATGACATCTAAATTTAGTATTTAATAAAGTTCCAGATCTCTACTTCTTAAAAAAAAGGGAACAAGTAGCAATGTATTCTAGATCCATGTTACAAGCATCCATACGACACTCGGGTACTCCGTCCCACTCCGCAACACATATGATTTCATTCACATTTTTGTCCAAAAGCATCGCACAAAAATGTTGTGAGTTCAACTATGCACAACAGCTTTGTATGTTGCAACATTTAATTTTGGGGTAATTCGGTATATACCACTGAATAATTTTGAATCTTTAGAATATATCACTTGTGTCTCAATGACATATAGCCCTTTGGCCCGCACATCAATCTCACAATAAATGGTATATTATGAATTATGTAGTTATTCAGTGGTATATTACGATTTTTCTCTATATTTTTTTAGTGGAGTGCAAGTCCTGGAATAATTCATTTAAAGGCCATCTATTACGTGGTTGCCTACGTATATGACAAAACAACAGTAGCATGGGGCATGGGCTTGCTCGCACACAACCAGCAGAGGCCACCACCACTTCCTGTGTCCCCACACCACACGTTGTCCATTCTACGCAGTCTTTGAGCTGTTTCAAATATGGTTTATATTTTTTCCCCCATATATTTTACTTGCTGTCACTATTTTATTTTTTATTATGAATTATAAAAGCAAAATTTGCAATATTTTAAGATTATGAACATAAATAAAAAGACCGGTACAATACACACTTTGTGTTTATGTCAAGGCTTTTAATGGTTTATTGGCGAGGATATCTCTACTACTAATACATCTTCCAATTCTCAAAATATGCATAAGGACAACGATGATGATGTATCTAAAGGTCCCATGCAAGAGCTAAACTTTTCAACTAGTAAGTTTGATAAGTTTAAAGACTTTAGAACCGAGAGGGATGAGAGGGAGGCCGAGGTCAAAGCAACGCAGAAGCACAAGGGGGGGTGTAGCAACACTTGTTGCCAAAGCCATGGGAGGGCAAGAGAAGGCCCATGCGGCCAGGATGGAGACAGAAGGCCCATGCGCTAGAAGAGCAAAAGGGGAAAAGTCCAAGAATCTAAAATGCAAGTTTTGAATAAGATTTTTATGCCCAATTCGGACCCCCCACAAGTCCAACCAGATTTAAACTCAGAATCAACTCGAAACTCAACTCAGATTCGGTTTGAGACTACCCACAAGGTCCATAATAAAAGGCCATAACTTTCACAAACGGAGACTGATTCAGGTATTTTAAGTACTCGATTAAAAGCTTATTCCAAGATCTTTCCAACAGATTCGAACCCATCTCCAAATTCGATAGGACCGCATCAGAATCATCAAAACAAGATGGCGGATCAGGAGTTAGAGTTATGGTTCGACTCCACTTCTGGTGGCCGCCGTCTCTCCTTTGATATATACTATGTGCACCCCACTTTTAGGGTTTTAAGACTTATTTTAGATTGATTTTTCCATCGTGAAAAACTTCGTCATGTGTTCTTGTGTCGACTAGACCAACAACTGCGATTTGCAGGCCTCAACTCGTGTGAATTCATATTTTCTATTTGCAATTTCATATTGCTTGTGTATCTTGTTTTTGCTTGTTCTTTGATTGGTCGTAGGAATTGAACCTCGTGTTCAGGTAAACTGTGTTCTTGGCACGGTTGATAACGACTCAGAGTGTGGTTTAGCGATTACTTGGCGATCTGATCGTGACCGGTTGGTAGCCTACATCGTTAAAGTCGCACTTCCACAAATCGACATATCATCATATCGGAAGATCGGAACCCAACTTACTCATCATTTATTGTAAGTGCATATACATTCAAAACCTCTTGTTTGAATGTATAAATGCTTTTAGATTGAGAATAATCACGCATCAGTTTGATAGTTTTCTACATGGTGTATTGGGGGGTGTACGGGGATAGGCTTATAAGTGAAATGATTAGCTTTTGATATATCCAAATATAAATATAAGGGATTTGGGAAAACAGAAAACCCACCATACAACAAAAAAAAAGTGTCAGAAACAAAAAAAATATATGTGTAGACAAATCGTCTGTACTAACCATTATACAATCAGCCAACCAGACATGTAATACAATTGAAAGTAGAGCAGGGGGAACACTAAAAACCAATGTGTGCGTGAAATGTGTAAAAAGTATGAAAGAAAAAACAAAAATCCATATTTAAAACGACACAGGTAAAAAAGGATGCATTCCACGTGTTGTCAAAATTATAAGAAAGTGGGTAGTAGTAGAACCAATTCCACGTGAAGGAAAATACAAATAAAGTTGCACAAGCGGATGTGTTTGAATCCGAATAAAACGTTGTAAGAGCATGCCCGCAGAATTGCTTGTGGTGACCATGGTAGCATTCTCTGTTCGATTAATTTATTACGGTAATCCAAATACCTAATCTATACTGAAACTTTCACCTTTTTTTAAACAGTAACGTTCCTCCGAAAGACAAAGAAAGGGAAAGAAGAAAAGTGAAAGAAAAACATTGGGGGAAAAATAGAAGGCCGTCGCAGAATCCAACCGCTCGTAGGTCGTAGCCGCGCACGTTAGGCGAGCGAGCGAAAAAAACCCCGAAACCTCCTTGCACCCTGCGTTTCGCTTTCCCTGCTCCCCTCTCTTCTCCTCGCGCCCCCCTTTGTTTCTCTCTCTTCCCCTTCCAGCCGAGCCATGCCTCCTACTACAACTCCCCCCACCACATCACAAGTTCACAACCCACCGCCTCCCCCATCCTCGTCTCCCTCTCGCCCCCCCTCCCCTCCCCAAACCCTAACCCTAATCCCGCCGCCTACTCCGCCGCCGTGGGGCCGACCCGACTGCCGCGCCCGCCTCCGCCCTCCTCCCCGGCGCGCCCTCGCCTTCGGCTCCTCCCCCCTCGGCGCCCCTCCTCGCGCGCGCGCGGGGGCGCTAGGGTTTCGCCATGGACCCGCGCCGCCCTTCCCCGCGCGGCGGCGCCAACGGCGGCGGGCTGTCGTACTCCGCCCTCTTCAACCTCGAGGTAGTTGCTCGTTCGCTTGTCTCAATATTCTCTCTTATCTCTCTTCGTGCGAGCGGGTGTCTCTGCGCGTGCAGGGGCCGTGTTGCATTGGGGCGCGGCGTGGTTGGGGGCTGGGGATGGGCTGTGGAGCTCGTTGTCACCGGGTTCTGGGGAATTCCCTCTGGGGGGACGTTTTGCCCCTGGTTTTTAGGCGCAATTTGGCGGGGGTTTTGGTGGGAGTCGCGGTTTCGGCTCTGTGGTTAGAGGCTCAATAGTTGGGGACTAATGCAGGTTGCTCGGTGATGGTGTTGCGATCGTGTGTATTGGCTGATGTCCTGTGCTACTGTTTTGTTGGTTTGGAGTAAAACGAGTGCTTGCTGCGTTGTGCTTCGTTGAAGTTAGTAGTTTAACAGTTTTGATTTTTAGTCTGGTGTTGTGCTGGAGTTGGTGCACTAGCTTGCATCTAGTGCTGGTTGCTGTTTACTGGCGTTGCGATTGCCCGATGTGCTGTTTGTCTTGTTATCTTATATCATCTGTGCTACTAGTGCCTTGGCTTATTTTTTATAGTATTTCATCATGTCATGCATGAGGAGGATTTTGTTTAGATGCAATTGCATACTCAGTTGTTTGTGTGAATGTAGCTATACTATGTTTGAGTTACGGTTAAAGGTTATTAGTTGCTGGAATCTACATATGTTCTTATGCTACTGTGATTGTGGTCTTCTTAGCTTGCAGTGTTTCTTTGTAGAACTATCACTATTCTTCAAACTCTTGGTTTTACCTGGTCTGGGATCTGTGTTTGCATGACCGGATTTTGCCTATTGCTTTAATCTTCTCAGTATGTACTACCCTTTATCCACCTTACGCCACAGAATGTTGTTAGTATGGTTCAAATTTTAAGTTTGCTAATATTATGATTTGGCGTCTGGAACTTCAGTTGACCATGGCAGCATTTGTTGCTTATTTGCATTTAGCTTGTGATTTTATCCTTTTTAGTACCTTCGTTTGAAACATAATCCTTTTTAGTACTTCTACAGTGGTATTGTACTATTGTTGCTTGTCTGTTTGTTTGGTCTGTGTGGATGTAGGTTCATTGATAGTTATACCATCTGCCTTTTGTTTGATTTAGTGAAGCAGATCTGTCACTCATATGTTACTGTGGTTTGTTTGAGTTTTATTGATGTACAATTCTGATGATGTTTTTTTTACTGGAACTGCTGTTGCAGCCTTTGCTGAACTTTAAGGTCCCTTTACCGGAAGATCTTGATCGTCATGGGAACAGTAGCCCAAATGCGAGCATGAGTAGCCAAGGTAAGGTTGCTTTTTGTCTCTTTCCTTTTTACCTTTATTATTACATCTCTTTGCTCAAGAGTTTTCTTTTAAACAATTGGTAATTGTCTAAATCCATCTTGTTGCATTAGCTCTTCATCAAATCGTCTTCCATATGGATCTTTTTGCTTACCCAACTTTTCCTTTAAGGTCAAGGATCCTTGTCGGATCAGTACAATGGCGTGAGTGATGCTTCCCATGGGCTGCATCGGAAGCGAAATAGGCACCTGGATGGCGGTAGCGATGATGAGGAGGCAGATGCCTATAGTAACCAAATAACTGAGGAGTACTACCGTACAATGCTAACTGAACATGTTCAGAAGTACAGAAGGTCAAAGTTTAAGGAGGGTGTATTTGGTTCTGATCCAACTCGGGCGGTAGTCCCTCAAATAAAACGCAAAAATGGTAGTACAAGAGTTATGAAGTACAAAAGTGATTTCAAGGATGTTGCAAAATTAGGTGAGGTAGAAGCCTCACCTGAGAATTACGGGACAGAATGTATAAGCGCATATGGTGGTTTCAATAAGCTTGTAGCTTCACTTGATTCTTCCTATCTGGATATGGGGGATAATGTAAGCTACGTAATTCCAGAAGGTTATGATAAGTTGGCACCTTCCCTTAATCTGCCTGTTTTTTCTGATATACGTGTCGAGGAGCATTTCTTGAAGGGCATGCTAGATTTACGTACCCTAGCAGCAATGCTTGGCACTGACCGCAAGTTTGAGGCTACCAATTGTGGTGGATTAGCCGAACCTCAGCCGCAATATGAATCACTCCAGGAAAGGGTTAAGATGCAGAAATTTGCTCTTCAAGTAACTGAGGACCCCTTTGCAATTCCAGAAGGAGCAGCTGGGAGGATACGGAGGTCTATTATTTCAGACTCTGGCAGTTTGCAGGTTCATTATGTTAAAGTCTTGGAAAAAGGAGATACATATGAGGTTGGTTTCGGTTGTTAAAATTTTGATTTTATGCTATTGTATTCTGTGCACTTAGCAACTATGTGATATCATGGATGCAGATTATCGAGCGTAGCTTGCCAAAGAAGCAAATATTAAAAAAGGAGCCTTCTGCAATCGCGAAAGAAGAGGCGGAAAAGATTTTGAAACAATGGCATAGTATTGCTAAAAACATTCCAAGGCACCACAGGAATTTCACTGCTTTGCTGAAGAAACGGCAAATAGATGCTAAACGCTTTTCTGAGAGTTGTCAACGGGAGGTATTGCACTTGTCTATCTTGTTGCCTTATGTCGTTGTGCCATTTCACTGTGCTCTTGTTTATGATCTTGCTGAACTTGTATGTTCTGAAGCTTTTCTGATTTTTTGTCTAATATCCAGGTAAAGCTCAAAGTAAGCAGATCACTAAAACTGATGAGAAGTGCTCCAATACGTACAAGGAAGCTTGCTAGGGATATGTTGATATTCTGGAAACGGATTGACAAGGAGCAGGTTTTTGTCTCTTAAGCTTACTAACGAATAATTCTACATTTCTACTAATGTCAATTTTGAAACTATACTAGTTTGCTTTCTTTAGGAAACAGTAGCATGCTGGGCTGATTCCATTTCACATTCTTAAACATTAGGAGTTGATTATATCAATGTATCTTCAAGCCATTTTACCATCTATATAAATACTAATATCTCATGTCCAATATTGTTTTGTGTATTGCTCTTGTATGTAGTTCAGTTTAGCATGGTCTTTGCTGCTCTTGCCTATTCTATCTACAGAACAAGACACTCAAAATTATGGCATTAATTCCTTTTGCATGTTTTGCAGTATGAGTTGAGGAAAAAAGAGGAAAGGGACGCAGCTGAAGCTTTGAAGCGTGAAGAGGAGTTACGTGAAGCAAAAAGACAGCAGCAGAGGCTCAACTTTCTGCTATCCCAAACCGAGCTTTATAGTCACTTTATGCAGAACAAGGCTGGCGAATCAGCACCGCCTGATGAGGGATCTGCCCCTGAGGGTGATCAGGAAGAAGATCCCGAGGAAGCTGAATTAAAGAGAGAGGCTTTGAGAGCTGCTCAGCATGCCGTGTCCCAACAAAAAAGGATGACAAATGCATTTGATAGTGAAATTGTGAGGTTTCGTCAATCTTCTGACTCTGGTATTCCAACTGATGATTCAGTTACTATGGAGCCTAGCAAGATTGATCTACTACACCCGTAAGTTCTACTTGACAATTTTGGTTTTTGTGAGTCGCAAGCTAACATGTTAGAACAAAGGAAGTAGTTCTCCAAAACTGATTGCTTTGGGGCTTTCTTATCTTCAGTTCAACAATGCCTGAGAAGTCATCTGTGCAGACACCGGAGTTGTTTAAAGGTGTATTAAAAGAATATCAGTTAAAGGGCTTGCAGTGGCTGGTCAATTGTTATGAACAGGTAGATTGTTATAAAGCTGATGTATTTTGCTCATTTGTGATGACTGTACCATTGTTAGCCTAAACTTCACATTTTGGGGTTCTTGCAGGGGTTAAATGGTATTCTTGCTGATGAAATGGGTCTTGGCAAAACTGTCCAGGCAATGGCATTCTTAGCCCATTTGGCTGAGGTTGGTTGATTTATTTTCTTGAAAGCCTAAAAACTTGTCTTTCTATTGGTTGATTTGTTACCCAAATGTTGTTTGGTCTCATTATGTGTTTGATCTTTATACCTGATTTCACATTGTTTCTCAGCTTAATTTATTTCTGTCCTTTTATTTCTTCCTTTCCGAGGCATCATATTATGTAATTTTTTTTTGATCATTGCATGACAAACATTTGATATGGACATGGGCATCTCATGCAGGACAAGAACATATGGGGTCCCTTTCTAGTGGTTGCTCCTGCATCTGTTGTGAATAATTGGGCTGAAGAGGTGCTCAGATTCTGCCCTGATCTAAAGATACTTCCGTATTGGGGTCCAGAAAGGATGATTCTTCGGAAGAACATCAATCCCAAGCGTCTTTATCGGAGGTAAATTGCTTGCTGAGGCACATCGTGCAAGGTTTTTTAGGCTCATAGAACTAATCATGTGACTTTCTCTTTTCCTTCAGAGATGCTAGTTTCCACATCCTCATTACAAATTATCAGATACTTGTGAATGAAGAGAAGCTTTTGAGACGTGTTAAGTGGCAATACATGGTACTGGATGAGGCTCAGGCTATAAAAAGTTCAAGCAGGTGACTTGTCATGCATCTTGCATGTTTTTATATTTTGTTGAAATTCAAAATTTCCTAACTCATGGCCGTCTTCATTTGTATATTTTGTGTTCTTTCCTATTACCCGGCACTTGCTTGAGAAATTGTGTTTCATTCTATTTTTTTTCTCTACTGCAGCCAGCGGTGGAAGACTTTGCTGAGCTTTAACTGTAGAAATCGCTTGCTTCTTACTGGGACACCAATACAGAACAACATGGCTGAGCTATGGGCGCTTCTTCATTTCATCATGCCCACTTTGTTTGACAGCCATGAGCAGTTTAATGAGTGGTTCTCCAAAGGGTACTGTTCTCCAAGTTGGCAAGTTGTCTTCTTTATTTTAGTCATTTTCTTTATTGCTTACATTTATTTTGTCTGCCAGTATTGAGGGTCATGCTGAACATGGAGGGGCCTTGAATGAACATCAGCTTAGTCGACTGGTAAGATATTGTCATATTTAGTGCATGGTATGGTTTAAAGAATCTTTTGAAGAGTGCTTGATTGAGCCTAATGTGATGTTTATAAGACATTAAGACTTTGAGTTCTCAAATATATAGAGATGCTCCATTGCCCCTGAGATGAAAGAAATAAATTCTTTTAACTTTTCCCTGGTTCTTCACTTCTTCTGCATGTCATTTTCTTGAGCAAAGTTTTGTATAGCTGTATAATATTTTGAAGATTATAACACGTTCTCTTTTCCCACAGCATGCTATATTAAAGCCCTTTATGCTCCGTCGGGTTAAGATTGATGTCATTGCAGAAATGACCAAAAAGAAAGAAGAAATTGTGCCCTGCAAATTGAGTTCTCGTCAGCAAGTCTTCTATCAAGCCATAAAGAATAAGATATCTCTTAATGAGTTGCTTGATGGAAGTCGTGGCAATCTAAATGATAAGAAGCTACTTAGCCTGATGAATATTGTCATGCAGCTACGGAAGGTACAGCTCTAATGATTAAATTTATTTAATCATTTTTAAGGTCCCTACAGCAAATTGTGCTAGCGTCGATCCTTTTTTTGTTGTTCATTGAATTTTCTTGCTAATGTGCTCCGTATCATTTTTAGGTCTGCAATCATCCAGAGCTGTTTGAGCGCAACGAGGGGAGCTATTACTTTTACTTTGCTGATATCCCAAACCCTCTTCTTTCTCCCCCATTTGGGGAATTGCAAGATGTACATTATGCAGGCAAGAGGAATCCAATAATGTTTGAGGTACACTTTCTCTTATCTGTAGCCTTTTCTGTTTTTGTTGACCATACAGTTTACAACCTCCTTGATATGTTTCTCCTTGAGCACAAACACTATACTAATGGGCTTCTTCCTGAATCCCCTCAGATTCCAAAGTTAGTTTATGAAGGAATCATCTGTAACACGGAAATACCTGTGCATGGTTGTGGATTTCGGAGTGGATCTTTCAACAGGCTGTTTAATATATTTTTGCCAAGCAATATTCATAATTCTGCATTTTCAGAATCAACTTCACCAAACAAGTCTGTTCTGTCGTCCGGTGCATTTGGCTTTACACGTTTAACAAATATGTCTCCGGTTGAAGCTTCCTTCTTGGCCACTTGTTCGCTATTTGAGAGACTAGCATTCTCAGTGATACATTGGAATAGGAAGTACGTTGATGAAATCGTGGATGCATTCCTTGATTCAGAAGGTCCTGATCTCCAGTTAAGGCAGAATGATGTCACAAAAGTCCGCGCTGTTGCTCGATTGTTGCTTTCACCTACAAGGGCGGAGTCCAGTTTGCTCAGAACAAAGATTGAGATAGGCCCGAGTGATAGCCCATACGAAGCACTAGTGCTTTCTCATCATGACAGGCTCACCTCGAACATAAGACTTCTTCGCTCAACATATGCTTTTATTCCACCTGCTAGAGCACCACCAGTAAGTTCATTTGTTTTAACCGTGTTGACTTGTTTTGGCACTTGCGTTGCATCATGCCATCTGTGTGTTTGGAGCCATCTTTCAGTATATCTTAGCTCTAGTATTAAAATAATCTGGAACTTCCGTGTAATGTAGGAGATGTCTATATTTGATCTATGCATGTTATCAGCTCACAATTAATGGTAGTACTGATTAACCCCCCTTTTCCCCTCTTCCCTTCTTCCAGATAAGTGTCTGGTGCGCAGATCGAAATTTTGCCTATAAGTTAAATGATGAGATGCATGATCCCTGGACCAAGAAACTGTTTCTGGGATTTGCTCGCACTTCTGAGTTCAATGGTCCTAGAGGACCAATTGGTCCTCATCCATTAATACAAGAAGTATGTACTGATTTTCCTATCCCCGAGCCGATGCTACAGCTACCGTACAGGATATTTGGGTCTTCTCCGCCAATGAGTAATTTTGATCCAGCTAAAATGCTTACTGTAAGTCTTCAATGCTTTTGGTTGTGCATAATGCTACATATTGCCTGTTTAGGTTTGTTTTTTAAGCTGCACAATTTCATCATCCTTTTATAGTTATGATTTTAAATCAATGTGGATCTAATAAGGTTCATGAACTGCAAAAGGTGCTCAGAAGATTTTTCTGGAAACTAGACCTTGATCAGTATACAAATATGGTGTAAACACCTCAATATAAAGGCAGAATCATTTTCTATTTATATTGCACATGCTTTAGTGACCCTTTGTTTCTGACATGGAATGTTTGATGACAGGATTCTGGGAAGCTTCACACCTTAGATAAACTACTGCGGCACCTCCGAGCTGAAAATCACCGTGTGCTTCTATTTGCTCAGATGACTAAAATGTTGGACATTCTTGAGGTATTACTATTTACTTTATGCATGGATATTCACATTAAAAATTGTAAAAAAAACTAATACTTTATTTTGGGGTGGGAGGGGGGGGGGAAAGAAGTAACATTTTGATCTTGTTTCTTTAATTTATAGATAGATATGTAGAGATGTAATTGTCTCAAGATCAATTCCTTGTTGCATAACACCATGGAGAAATTGGTATCTACATGTTAATTTTGATGAAACATCAAATCTCTATACAAAATACTCTGAACCTTTTTTATGGGAACAGTAGGGGAGAACCCTACTGGAATATATATTATACTATTAACTATAAATAAAGTACAAAGGGTCCATAGGACAAAACAACAAGACTTCATAAAGCGGTCAAGTCATTCATCATTAATGAAGTGTTATCTTGTGTCTTGTGTGTCCTTGTTAAGCAGGATCCCACTAAAAGGGTGATATATTCCATTTATGTATATGCCTATTAAAAAACTTCAGTTTGTGGGCCTGAGCTTACATGATTATACAACAGGATGGAGCACTTTGAGTGTTATGTTTCACAAGCTTTAGGAGCATTTTAGTTTTCCATTATGGCCTTGCGAACTTCATGAAGGAATTAAATAGTAGACATTCAAATGAATCAGCAAACCCCTACTAGCATAATGAGTTTTGTTCGTGAACTTTCATTAAGAAAGTCCTGTTGAGTTTGTGCACTAAAGTTTGAGTCCCTTTCTAATTTTTAGAGTATCACGCATTACTTTTTTCAGGACTACATGAATTTCAGAAAATTCAAGTATTTCAGACTTGACGGGTCTTCTGCAATTTCTGATCGCCGTGACATGGTCCGAAACTTTCAGAACAGGTACACATATTAGTGAATACGATGAAACTACTGCCATAAGATGATCTAACGTTTTTCAAACATGACTTTAGCCGAGTTTTCTTCTCTGCAGGAATGATATATTTGTTTTCTTGCTAAGTACAAGAGCTGGAGGACTAGGTATTAATTTGACTGCTGCTGATACAGTCATATTTTATGAAATTGACTGGAATCCAACACAAGACCAGCAGGCAATGGATAGAACACACAGACTTGGTCAGACAAAGGAGGTAACTGAAACTTCAGTTTATACACTATTTTATCATTTGTAATGACAGTATGACACTCTTGAATCTTCTTTAGGAAGAAAAATTTCATGAAAACACGGGCATTTTAGGATATATAAACGCGACTGCATATGATAATCTATACGTTGTTTTCATGTGTTAGAATGCTCAGTATAGTGTGCTTGCGAGTTGTGTAATTTTTTTAAATTTCTCATTTCCTTTTTTTTTAACTTTAGGTTGAAGCTTTCATCCTGTTGCAATTTTAGCACTAGAATGTTTGTAAAACATGATAGTTGGTTGTTATACGAGAGTTTCAGACTAAAACTGCCAATCTTGCCGATTCTTCCAATGTTGTTATTGCATTAAAAATATATGACATAGATTCACTATAACACCAATACTTTACTCAGTTTAGATTCATTGACTCTAACAATATTGGCATAGGGGTGACTCTGTTTTTAGGTATAGTAGTCATGCTGATGTTGTGATCATTAATGTTTAGGGTTTTAGTTTTAGGTTGAGTGACAACATTACAGAAGTTGCAACACATGGTTCCGAATCTTGGTTAAAAAAAAAAATCCTCCAGGACCAAGCTGGAAAGCAGTCTTTTGATGGTTTCTGGCTAATTGTTTTTATATATTATCATTTGTAATTTTCTTGTGTTTTTTTTGTCTGTTAAACCTTGTATGATTACTAATTTCAGTGATATTTTTAAATAGCACTAATGCTCAACTAATATCTGTTAACTGCCTGGTTCTCGCTGGTTTTTAGAACCCTGGTCATTATCTCAATTCATAAATCGCACCAATATTTGAAAATATTTTTTTTGTAAGAGCGCAGTTCCTTACATTTTATTTCAAACCTGGAATTGTAGGTAACTGTATATAGACTTATATGCAAAGATACTATAGAGGAGAAAATATTGCAAAGGGCGAAGCAGAAAAATGCAGTGCAGGAGTTGGTCATGAAAGGGAAGCATGTCCAGGATGATCATTTGATGAGACAAGAGGATGTTGTTTCATTACTTATTGACGATGCACAGATTACACATAAATTGAAAGAAATATCAATGCAGGTAATTTTACATCATTTCCATCTTTTAACAGTCTAATCAGATGAACATATGGTAACTTTCAATTAGATACATCTGCCATCATTATGTTTCAAATTAAATTACACCCATGTTACACAGATTACACATAAATTGAAAGAAATACCAATGCAGGTAATTTTACATCATTTCCATCTTTTAACAGAGTCTAATCAGATGAACATATGGTAACTTTCAATTAGATACATCTGCCATCATTATGTTTCAACTTAAATTACACCCATGCTACAAATGCTACTGATCTAATATCTCTGTAACCAAATTTGAATTAAAAAATGGCTGATTCATTGTTGAGTTTGCCAATTATGAAGTAGTAGTTCTACGGAGAAAATATGACATGTCATCATTGAGTTTGGAAGACTCAGATGTCATACAAAATGCCAGGCCATTTCGCCCGTAAAATTGGCAATTTCTGGCTTAATTTGATGTTGAGTTTGGTTTGGAAACCATGGTTAGCCTGAGAACCCCCGGCGCGTTCTGGTTTCATACAGCCAACAGGTTTTTTTGAGAATTCAGACCTTTGTGTACGACAAATTCTTAGTATAGAGTATAAAGTCAATTTGATTTTTTTTTTTGTGAGAAATGTTGAGTCCAATTGGAGTGTTTACAATATTTTTTTGTTTAACTTCAATGGTAAAAAGTCTGTCAAGAATACTAATTTTATTTTTCATCTTCATTTACACTTTAGGCAAAGGATCGACTAAAGAAGAGGCGTGCGAAGGCCATCAAGGTTGACAAAGAAGGAGATTTGATGCTTGAAGACTTAAGTGATCCAACTGCAGAGGCTGTAGAACAAGATAACACAACCATAAAAAAGGTACACACGAGAAATGCATCTGAGTTATTGAGTTACTTATTCCCTTGCGATAGGAGGAAACCACACCCTCATAATAGGGACCTTAAGTTTCTTTTTCTATATACTAAATTTTAATCCATAATTTCCTAAGCATTTGTTATCTTATCTGTCTGTACATGTACAAATGCACACAAATATAAGGCTTAAAAATTTAATATGCAAGCCTGAAATTCCAATTTTAAGTTTAAATAAAACATTCAACAAGTGGTGTAGAACAGTGATCTCACAGCTTGGACTTAATATAAACACCCATGTAGAACTTAAGAATGAAATGTGTACATGAGTTTAGTTTTAGGCTATATTGGCTGTGTTTGACTTGCATTTTAGTCTGTATGACAACTAAAAATACAATCGCTATATTTACAGGAACAAAGGATTTGACTAGATTAAGTAAAAATTGAGAGAATCAAAAGCAAAGATATTGGACTTATTCTGCTACTTCAATTTTGTCATCTTTACCTTCATGAGCCCTTGTCCAGCTTGATGTTATATTGAACTACCTTTATCTTGCAATGCGAAACTACTGTTCTATTCGACAAACTGCTCATACAACATTACAACAATCCCAGTAGGTAACTCTGAAGCATTGGATAATGCAAATGTGTGCAAAACAAATATGATAAATTAGTCCTCATGTTTTTCCCCCCTGAGGCCACGTTGATTCATCTCATTGTCTTTCGCCCTGGTATTTACGCCTTACTCATTCAATAAATAACACCTAAAATATTTCCAGAGAAAAAGCTTGCACAAGAAACCTCCAAAGTCACAGGACAATGACAACACAGACAAGGATGCAGAGGCTCTCATACAGGGTGATTACCCAGAGAGTGGTCATTCAGAAGGAGAACATATTGATACTCCAAGGCCTAAAAGATCAAAGAGACTGATGAAGAGAACGGGTGAGGATAAGGAACCTGTGGCTGCCTCTGATCGTGAGAAACCGGCAGATGCAGCTGAGAATCACGCGTATCATGATTTCGATGATACAGAAGAGGCACAAGACCGGACTCCTTCAGACTGAATGACCGACTGGCCAGATGAGAACAGAGGATGCTAAATGGGAAGACTAGTGTAATTTATCAGGTGGAGTATGGGCATCAGCGACGACATAGTTTAATGTCCAGAGGAGTCGTCTCTGGATCTGCCTGAATGTGTCACGCAGTTCAATAAGTATTTAACCGCACAGCTTCTCTTCTGAAGCTTGGGAACTGCGTGTTGCAGATTGCCGCGTGTATATACTCTATTATGTCGGAAGACGTCAGTGCGGTGGCAATAAGCCTGTAATGGTTGCCGTCCTAAACGTGACAAGGGCGCATCCTCCAGCTTTATACTGTTGCCTCGGATGTTCGCGTTGCAGGTTCCTTCATCGCTGGTATTCGTGATGCAGGCTGTGGCCATTGTGTAGATATGCATTAACAATGCCCCATCAGTCGCATATAGAAATAATTTTGCTGTGTAAAGAGGGTTAGGCTGCTGTATTAATCATAAGTTTTGTGTTGATAGCTAAAGCTGAACATGGCAGGGAGCAGCTGCTGTGCCTTCCCAGTTGGAAACATGTTGGATCATTTGTGACCATGTATGCTAATTGGAATATTTTGTAGCTCACATAAAATTTGTTTGTTCCGAAATGCTAGTTGGACATCACGTGGTTGCGTAAGCCGGACAATTGGCTTCCCAATGCGGTTTTTAGAGAAGTCAAAAGCCCCTCATAACTAGGAGAAGTCAAAACCGTTGGGGACCAGCTTTTGCGGCTTGGAATTAAGACTTGTCCTTGAAAGTCTAATTTACTCAACTCATATCATGTATAAAAGCCAACCCCACAATTCTCCCTCCATCCATTCGGTTCCCCACTCCACCCACGCTCTCTCTCTCTGCCCGCCGACCGCCGACCGCCGACCGATGCTGCCTGCTTCCCGGCGCTGCCTGCCTCTATATGTATCTATTAAACGACTGAAGAAAATTGGAAATCTTGGTTGAACTCACTAACGACGGATTGCGAGATCATTGCCATATTCACGTTTAATGCTACTTGTGTCCATGCGCATTGAGTATTGAAATTTGAAAGGATATCGCAAGACCTGAGATTGTGACATGTGGCACTAGTACAAATATGAAAGCAACCTTCTCGTCTTCTTCACCCCGCGACCAATCTTGCCTCCGCTCCCCCACGCTAGTCAGCCTACTCGCCTTCCTCACCTCTCACGACCCCACCACCATCGTCACCCCCTACTCCGTCCGCACCACCTCCAACCTCTTCGCCCACGTCGCCGCCATTGCGCGAGAGATCGACTCCTCCCATCTCCCCCATCGCCCCGATGGCCCACTCCCAGAGATGTTCCTCATCCACTGCCCGCATGCGCTCCCGCTCGACCGCGACACTTGCCTCACCCACATGCTGGCCTCTGTCGCGCACGCCTGCTTCAGATCCCCCTCCACGCTTGTGCTCCTCTCGACGTTCATGTCCTACGAGCCCCACACCACGTGCCCGCCCAACACCGCCCTCCCGCACTGCCTCGTCTCCAAGGGTTGCAAGCCGCTCCCCACCGTCGGTGCCTCTCCCGCGGGCCACACACCCCGCTCCCGTCGGATGAGATGAGGAAGAAGGAAATGCTTTGAGATTGGTGTTTCCAGGTGTCCTAAATCCAAAATAGGGCCTTAAGAGGTGAGAGTTTATACCATCTAGTAGGGAATGTAGAAAGATACGATTAAAGGAAAACAAAACAAGGAAAGACCCTATGGACACACACGAGAGAGCAAATCGTCGTATTTCACATTAGCCATTTATATATGGGTTTGAGTTGGGTACACTGAGAGGGAAATGGATCATCTGCATTGGATCTACAGTGCATAGTATTAAGAAGCGATCTCCACCGTTCAATCAAAAATCAAAGGTCGAGATCAATAGCTACAATGCTTTTGACACAGTAAATATTTCATCGTTGATACATTATTGCTACAATACCACTACAGATTATTGTTCACATGCTCGTAAAATATTCTCACATAATGAACCTCTACAGTAATGCAGGAGATTTGGATCCATACTAAGAGCATCCACAATATTGTTGGAAAGTAGTCATCTACCGTCGTTGGCATTAAGAGCAATCTCCACCGTCGACCAAAAATCAAAAGTCCAGATCAATTGCCAAATGTTATGTTACAGTGAAATCATGACGATACAGACTACACTGTTGCTACAATATTTGATATCGTAAACTGCGTAGCGCTGTTCACCTCCTCACAAAACCCATTGTTCGCACTGTGAACCTATACAGTAATACGGATGATTCAAATCCCACCCTCCATGCCTTTTCACTTGAATCGCCTCCTGGACTAGGGGCTGCAGCCAAGCAATAAAATATCTTACATATTTCTGAGATGGTAACAGGCATGACATTTCAAGATGAAAATAAACCAAGTAGTGATATATTCACAGTAAAAATAGAATTAGAGGTTTAACCAGTTGCACGGAGCCAAATAATAATATCTTGCATGGCCCATTGCAATCTGCAGCATAGCCGTTTGGTGGAGCTGGAGATAGACTTGGGAAAGAATTATTTAATTTGTTGTGGATCCAATCTTGGAGTCTAGATGATATATTATATGCTAGAGGGAAGTGCTAAGATTCGAGGTTGGCCATGAGTCCTAACTCTATGCACTACGGATACCCTAATAACTCAAAAAGTATTTACACGACAAATGCTACACCGCAACAGTATATGCCGAATTCCTACATTCACATGGAGAGCAGCTTCTTCGTGAATTCTATAACCATGCTACAAAAACGACCGCATTCACTTTGAGAATATCTAGTTTTCGATACTACTTCCTCGTCGGCTAAATAATAGACGTAAAAATAATTCAAACCCATGAGCTCCTAAATATAGCTATTTTCGCAAGATTCCACCATACTATCCAAACAAAACACATTACCAAACAAACACAAAAGATAAGCGCAAATGCAAGGCAGAAAGCCCAGAATAGGAGCATTGAGAAAAAAAAAACAATACAATCATGCTAATTAAATTACTGTCTTATGACTCTTATCTCGAGGTAGGTAGGAACTGTTTGGTTGATGATCAAAATGAGCTAAACCAAAATTTTGGTATAGCCAAAACTTAAACAAAGTCAAATGTCAAATATTGATAAAAGAGCGTTGTTTGGACCATGACTAAATCAAAATTTTGGTGGGTGATTTCGTTACTTTTGGGTTACTTTTGGATTGATCGCTGTGACAATGAGTATTACCAAATTTTTACAGATATTACTAAATTTTAGTAGCAAACAAAACAACCCCAAATTTTGTCGGCGTTACTAATATTTGATTTGGAGGTAGCAAACAAAAAAAAAAAAGTCTTAATCCCCATTTCGGCCTCCATTCCCGATGCCCATGCACTCATCAGAGCCTCCTCCTCATCGCCCTCAGCTGCCATCTCCAGCTGCAACAACATCTCGATCACCTCCCCCTGTCGCTTTCTCAGCCATGGCTTGGTTCCACACGCGGGAGATCGATGACATCCACCGGTGGCTGCCACCGGAGATCCCTGAGGACATCGGCGTTACCAGAGCCGGCGAGCTGCGCCGCCTCGCCGTCGCCGAGGACCTCGCCGCTCGTCTCGCAGGCGTCCTCGGCGGCACCGCGAAAAGAACCCAACACCATCCTCTTCCACCGGCGAGGGCGGCCAACTCTCACCAGCACCGCCACCCCCCACCCCCACAGGTTCATGGGCTGGGCACCCGGGGTCACATTGCCGGCAGCACTGCGCAGAGGCCGGCACCGGAAGCGTGATCGTTCCTGAGCAACGGCGGAAGGATGCTGGACTCGGCCGTTACTCTGCCAAGGTTCGCTCCGGCGAGGCCGCCGCTAGTTGACGCTGCCCTGCCGCCGGCGTAGCGGAGCAACCGAGGCACCGGGGCTTTCTTGCCGCGCACCGAGGCGTACCACAGGACCAGGGCGACCAGACCTCCAAGGACGACTGGCAATAATGCAGACGACGTGAAGCCACATTGTAAGCACTAAGCAGCAATGCCGGCAAAAACAGCGCCGGCTCCGGGAGCAGGATGTGAGGACCCCTGGGTTATTTCCGTAAGACCGAGGTTTACCTGGTCTTAAGGAAATAACTCTGGATCTCAAGTAAATGAATTCCACTTTAACTCCATCCAAGTGAGGAGCCCGACCGAAACTAGAGCCCCGGTGATCATGCGCGTTGCTCTTCTGCAAGCACCACATGATTATCGGTTCTCCAAACGGTCAAAGCCAACACTTAGACAAGTTAAAGTGGGATTCATCACAGTGAGTATGAGGCCGTGTTGGCTCCGGGATCAGCGCCAACACGCTCATACTCTCATTCAACGTTGATCACATCCATACAACAACGTACATTATCAATCCAAAAGACGTACAACATAATAGTTAAGTCTACACTATTACATAACGGCCGACCGGCCAAATTCAAATAAGAGTGATAAATAACAGCGGAAGCAAAATAAATAAACCAAAAGTCCAGCAAGGTATGCCCATAACCCAAGGCAACCGATGGGGTTAAATGATAGCACAACTCGATTATTAGCCTAAATAAATCGCTGCTTAGAGCTCATCGAGCTCAAAACCGTCCTCACGAAAAGAAAAACAAAAAGGCCACCAACATCCGGTGAGTACAAGTGCACTCGCAAGTCTTACACAAAGAAAAGTAGTTATGCATATTGGGCAATCAAGGGATAGCATTAGTGGTTCTAGTTTTGCATAAAACGCAACATCTTACATTCCTAGACCATCTAGTTTTCAAAAGCCAAGTTATAAATCATTTGTTCAAGAGAGGGTTTCACAAGACATATGTAATAATATGGATCAATCAATATCAAGGTGGTTGTCCACTTTGATAAACTAAAGTACATGAACATCCCATTTATGCCGAAACCAATTGCAACCATGTCAACTTTTAATTTTTGAAGTCTAACGATGAAGCATACTTAAACCAAGTGTTGTCCATAACAGTGGACACGGCTATTCGAATAGATTATCTCTGCAGAGGTGTACTACTTTACCCACATGACCCGACTAGCCGTAAGCCTCCGGATGCCTCGGAAAATAGCACACTTCCTTAGGTATGCCGGTAGGGAGAATCGAGATCTGATCATTTTTAGCAAGAAAATCTTATTGGGATGTACCACCCATATGTGGGAATCCCAACTTAGACATAAGCATATAGCAAATGCTAAGCGGGCACACATGTTGTCTTGGGTGGCGGTGTGAGGTAGTTAGTATGTTGCATCCCACAACATAGGTAATCGTGCTCATTAAGCACAAGTATATATCACATCGGGGTTCCAAAGGAACATAGGATTTCACGGTCTCTATGTCCCCACACCGCCTGCGGTCTTACCCAATAAAACATTCCCTTACTTAACCGTGCGGTACCCATATCCCGCATGTGATAGTACGCTCGGTACTTGGAGTGTAACGTCCATGGTTCGGTCCTTAATGGTCGGACAAGACAACCACAAACCCGAATCTCGTGCATAACAAAGACACCCACACTAACAACCACTTGTCCGGACCCAAAACCATTTAATAACAACAAGTTTTGAACCAAAATAACCTGATATAACAATCTGGACAAAATTAATAACAGAATAAGAGTTGTTATGTGTCTCCCACAATTGACGGGCTAGTCACGCCAATTGATCTTTGCGTTATCTAGACCATAATGGCTAAGCAATAAACACACAACAATCATATCATCACAAACCTATCTTAAGCATATGTGTATGTAAAATATCAGGGATAACCATCAAGCATAGGATATAACTAATCTACTCAAACATAAAGGTATACCGAAAATAGCATGCAGGCAATATCATTGCATTTCAAATACTAATGTAAGAAAACTGGGATCAATATGATGCAAAAGAAATTTCAAAGGATGCTTGCCTTTCTGGGAGTTCACTTGCTCACTCTCGGTTACGTAGTTGTTCATTTGCGACAACACGAACTCTATAGAAATAGTGATATCGAATGAACACCGAGAAAAGCCAAAAATTCAAAGTTCTCAAAAATGAATGAAATTTTCACAGTAGCTATATTATGATTTTAGATGAATTTAGGTGAAAGAATTATTTCATTTGGATTTCGTATGTGAAAGTTATGACAGTTTGAAAATCGGTTTTGGGAAAAATGTTGAAAAATGGGCTTCGGTTACTGTTCATCCGAAATCCAATTTTTAGCAAAAATTTGTAGATCAGTGGTGAATAAAATGATTACATATATAAATATATGTTAAAATTATATGACCAAAATAAATTGGTTCAACTCATTTAGAGTTCAAATGAATTAGTTATGAATTTTCAAAGTTAAAAGAATTTTGTATTGTAAAAGTAATTCTTTTCTGAAATTTGTACCACATAAAATACTTTGTAAACTCAAGTAACCTCGCCTCTATCATAACCAAAGTCGTTCATCTAACCACACAACGTTCGGATTAACAATCTTCCAACCATACCATCTATCCGATAATTGAACGAAATCCACCGACTTGTGGGCATAATATCATGTCTAAATCCATCAATCCTTCTCCGATATATTATTTAAGCTAATACTAGCTATCTAGCTCTACTAGTCTCACCTCGGAAATTCATATTCGTATACACCCAAAATTTCCACCAACCGAGGTTTAATAAACTAACCGACACCTAATGAGCTTTACAATTTAAATACACATCCAATACTTAATAGCTCACAAATCGATCTCTCATATTCATACCATCGAACTTAGTCTTGAATGACCTCCACCAATCCAATCATATATGTGCCACTACGATCAACTAATAATCATTTATCTACTAATCCAATTGAGGGTACAAATCTACCAACTCGGCACATAGGACTTAACTATTACATACACGGCAATCCAATTATTTATCCCCAATCAAATAATCCATTCTACCATCTCCCAATTCTAGCATACATGACTCTCGTAGCTATTACTTCGAACATCCGATCAATTTGCTCATGCTCAATTAAATCATCCGATTCAATTAATCCAACAATATGCATAATTCGATATCCAACGAGCAACAATACACATATACAAAAGACATATCGTTAATCATCAACACATACGTCGTCCACCAAGTAATAGATTATAAAAATCCTTATGCGCCCTATCTTCAAAAATTACTAATTCAATGTGAGAATATCGACTTCACCATACGACTTCCATACGACTTCACCATAATATCGACCGATCAAAATAATCAACTCATAAATTTAATGTAGCATCCACCGATCAATAATAATCATATTTTGCCACAATAATCTAATTATTCGCATCCACCAATGTATCGATACATAACTACACCTACGCACAAATACAACCCAACCGGAGAATTATACCGGTCCTAAGCTATCAAATTATTTTTATAAATATATATGTAAAAATAGATGCCATGCTCATGACTAATATGCAACATGCACAACTAATATCGTAAACACGATTCGATACTAAAGAATTTTACCGCGACCGTAGACGTGCAAAACATCGCCGGACGTCTTCTCGCTACGCGTCCATATCCACCGTAGTAAATCGCCGATTCGCGTCCACGTTCGCTCCTCGTCCATGTCCGTCATCCTAGGGCCACCGCATGCGCCACACCGTCGCGCCGACACCGACTCGCCTTGCTAAGGCCGTCGCCCCGCCACATGCATGGCCGTCGTATGCATACGCCGCGCTCTCGGTCGGCTACTCCACACTGTCGTCTTCGCGTCCTCTTCTTGCTCGGGCCGCCACGCCCTCGCCTAGGCACGGCTCCTCCACGCCGCCAAGGGTAGGCAGCAGCCGTGCGCCCGCAACTGCGTCTCGCGGTCGCCGGCTTGCCTGGGCTCGGCCACACCATCGCTTGGGCCTCCTGCTCCAGCTAGCTCTCGCCATGGAGCCGCTGCGCACCATGTGCTAGCCGACCATGTCTGCTGCATGGAGCTACCGATGCTGCTGCTGGCTGCCAACAATGCATCGCTGCACTGAGCCGAGCTGCATGCTGCCCCAGCGGCCGAACTGCCCACTCCACTGCCGCTGCTACTAGTTCCGGCCAAGCTAATTGCTGCACTACCGACAAGCCGACCGCATGGCATTGGCCAACTGCTGCTGCACTGCCGACTGCATGCAGCTAGCACCAGCCATGCTGAGCAGTCTGCTGTGCCGGGCCACTGCATGAGCTGCTACAAGCTGCTGCTAGCAGTTTGCTTGCTGCACTGCCATGGAGCTGCTGCCGCAAGCCAGGCCGGTGCACTGCTACTGCCGGCCAAGCTCCCAGCGCCGGCTGCCTCAAATGCTACTGCTAGCACTACCAAATCAAGCAAATGTTGCTAGCAATTAGCACTGCTACAGTGCATCATCTCCTTCTCTCTTCTTGCAAAGCCTTCAAACCAACTCGCATGTGAAATCCGAGTGCATGGATAGAAAGCTTAGGTGATGGGGAAAGCGATGGTATAACATGCATTGGCTGATTTTCGGTTTTTGGGGGTGATTGGAAGGAGAGAAGTGATGAACTTGTGCAAGGCTTGTGTGCTTGGTGGTGTTCTGGTGGAGTGGGGAAGAAATGGTCTTCGGAAGACAGAAGAAATAGCAAGGAAAGGGAAAATCCAGTAGGTGCTTTCGGCTGGAAGAAACAAAATGGGAAAGCAATGAGTTGCTTTGGTTGGAAATAGAAGATGGCAGGGAGAGTGACATGATGCTTCGGCTGGGCAGAAGAGATGGCAGAGTGGTTGTGTGATTCGGCTGATACAAAAACGAAAATCGGATAAACAGTGTTTTTCAGAAATAGCTGTGGGTGTTTAGATAATTTTTAGACATAGTTTCATAACTCCAAAAATTACGAAATTTTTACGGGTGGTTCCTGACATAATGAAGATGCTCAGGTAAAAATTTCAGAAATTTATCCATAGTGTGCTGCTCTCTAAAAATCTTTAAATTTACTGTTTGTGTGGAAAATAATTAGCAGTATAGTTTTTCATCTCTTTTTCTTTTGCGTCGCTCAAACAACCTTGCATGCGTAAACCGATTATAGAAATGGAATGTCCTCGAGACAACGATCACGATGACATAACATGCGTTGCATGATTTTTAGTTTTTGGTTGTGATTGCGAGGAGAGAAGTTGGAAAAATAAAGAATGGACACGTAGGTATTTCATCTGCTAATTCTATTCTCCATTTTGCGAAATCACTCAAACTGCTATGCATGCGAAAACAAATTATAGAAACGGATTGCTCGTGCGATGACGATCGCGGTGGTATGACATGCATAGCTTGGTTTTGAAGTTTCGGCTGAGATTTGAAGGGGGGAAACGAAAGGAGTTAGCAGGGTCAGAAATGGGAAGAGATGACCGGAAGAATGGACACGCGGTCGTTTCGCCCGTGGTCGATCGAATTGGAAAATAAGAACGGTGATACTAATGTATGCATCATGATTTTTGAAATGCATGCGGAAACGAGAAACAAAATATTTAAATTAATTACAGTCGCTCAAACAATTTGATTAAATATTGGTTATGATTGTTATTATTTTTTTAATGCAGCTTTTAAACAAATTTGATTTGACTTGGAAATGCAACCTTTTAATTATCTCAATTTGATTTTAGAAGCAATCCTTTTACTTAAACACGGGAAAATTTTAAAACACTGCCAAATATTTATTAGATCGCCTAGTTAAATATTAACATCCCGATTTTGAAAATCAGGATGTTACACAGGAGCACGCGACCGCTCCACCTCCACGCGCAGGCAATGGCCGCCGCGGAAACACCGGGCAGCACTGGCAGGCGCACAGGACGAATGATGCAAACGCCGCGTCTCGTGCCGTCGTGCGTGCCTTGAGCTCGCGCGCCCTCCCACAGGAATGGGTTTACCGACACAATGCAATTGAATCACCTGGATTTGTAACCAGTAGTCACCAATCGACGCTGCTGTTCTTTAGCCATGTGGAGGAATTAGAGGCCCTGATGACTAAGTTGTACTAACTACATATATGTGTATATTCCACCGGAGGAGAGTAAATAAACGAACTGTGGCAATCCTCTCTATTCTAGACTTTCTAGTCCAAAAATGGTTTATGAAATATTGTTTGCTACTGGACATGCATGGCACAAGAAAATTATTTTTAACTTGAAAGTGTAAATGGCATACTTTGCAAAATTAACCATTTACCTGGTTAGATACAACATCCGAGCATTCTCATGCGGTGGTAGCTCCGTGATATACTGATACTCCAACGTACAATACTGAGTATAATTCGAACCGACTCTCGTCACACTACGGGAAACACGTGATTTGCCGAGTGCAAAAATCTTTACCGAGTGCCAAATTGCGGGCACTCGGCAAAGACCTGCTTTGCCGAGCGCCGCACTCGGCAAAATATGGCACTCGGCAAAGAGGCCTTTGCCGAGTGCCTGGCACTCGGCAAATACCTGCACTTGGCAAAGACTGTCTTTGCCAAGTGCCAGGCACTCGGCAAAGGTAGGCACTCGGCAAAGATTGGTAGGGGGGGCCTAACGGCATCCAGCGGCATCGTCTTTGCCGAGTGCCCCCCGTTTGGCACTTGGCAAAGAATTTATTTTGCCGAGTGCCAAAACTTGGCACTCGGCAACTAAATTTTTTTTTTGGTTTTTTACCACTAATTTTTTTGAAGCTTTAGTACACTACCACAAACAACATGTTTAAATTTGGGATATTTTCATTGCCTTTTGGAATATTTCTATAGTTTATTTTGTTTTGTTGAATTTTTCCAAAAAATGTAAGTTTGAACTGCAGGTGCATCGAATAATGGATTACATTCGTTCAAAAAATGTTATCCTTGTTTCTTAGTGTAAATTTAGGCTAAATCCAGGAACTGTCTCGAAATTTCGATCAACGTGCTCACGGGGCAACGCCGCCAACTTGCGTGGGAGTGGTTTTTTAATTGTATAAAATGCGAACGAATTCCGAAAATCATGAAACTTGTCGAGTTGTCGCCGTATCGTATGCGTATGCCGTGGAAAAAATTTAAAAAAGTTTCGAGCACGCTGTCACGTACGATGCTCACAAACCAGGAGATCTCCTACGTTTCTAAGCATCGTACGTGATCACATGCTGGGAAGCTTTGCCGAGTGCTAGCGATCCGACTCTCGGCAAAGAAATTTTCAAAAAAAAAATTAAAAAATATTTGCCGAGTGCCGGCCGGGTTGGCACTCGGCAAAGAGGCCGTCAACGGGGCCGGCGCCGTGACTGTGTCTTTTCTTTGCCGAGTGCTGACTCGGCACTCGGCAAAGCCTTTACCGAGTGCCCGACAAAAGGCACTTGGCAAAGGTTGCTTCGCCAATAATTTTTTTTCCGAGTGCCCTTTGCCGAGTGTCGCACTCGGCAAAGCTTTTGCCGAGTGCAAAGGAGCCTTTACCGAGTGCCTGAGGCACTCGGCAAATAGCCGGAATCCAGTAGTGTCACTCGTCACTGCTAAGTTTCAGAAGAGAGTTTGCCATGGTTATCCATAGGGGAAAAAAAAAAATCTTGCACACATACAAGATTGGCTGGATAGCCTTGTATAACTGATACTTGTTTTTTTTTTTCATTTTTCTCTCCCTTTGTACTCAATTCTCTCTTTCTACTATATATATTAATATATACAATAGGATTTTCTACAGTTGTCATTGAAAAAAATATCGTCACATGCTTATACATACACTGCTTATTTCACCAAGTTGAGTACTAGTCTTGGTCTACTTTTTTGTTTCCAAGTTCCAACAGTAAGAATTTCATAAAGTTAATGTCTTTGTTCACCACTAGAAAATGTCTCTACTCGATCTGTAGCTCAAATGCTCAATGCCATCTGTTATATACTCTGTGCAGAGAAGAGTCAGATTTGAAGTCGACGACAAGGAAGGGGATTCTTGGATTCTTCTTCCCAAATTTTAGTTCAAATCCATTTTTGTTTACTGTTAGCATTAGAACCTAACAATATCAGTATGCAATAGTACTCCGCTTCATTTACACAAGAATAGTACCTTTTTTTTCTGTGAAAAAAAGAGAGTAGTATAATTTTCTTTTCTGAGAATCTACACAGCAATAATAAGCTCATGCCCTGTCTCCCCAAATATTAATTCTGTGTTTAAAACATATATAGCATAAAAAACGCAACACACTACAACATTTTAACTGCAAATTTCTCGCTATCCATTGCTCAATTTCATTCAGAACGGAAAGACAATAAAAATAATAATAAAAAAATCACACACCAATCACGTTGATTTTCTGTTCTCAATCCACTAATGCTTTCCCGGGTTTTCTGGGTTTGCTTATGAGAGGGCAAAATCCAAATAAGAACAACTATGTATCAGATTCTAAATATAGACTTTCGCAATATCTCCCCATATAATCCATGTTTCTTTTAGACAACATATAAAACACATTGTAATTGCCAAAATCATACAAAAAGGCATCAAGGAAATTAAGCAAAACACTAAAAAGAGAAAAGGCACTAAAAAATCATTTCCATTTACAAAAAAACCTCATCCTCACCTCTATAAAATCCTCATTTGACCTCTCCATTTCCACACCTCAAAGCTTCTCTTCCTCACCTCTACGTTCTTACAATCAGCAAGAAGCACCAGCTTGATCTAGCATTCTAGCTCTCGACATTGGTCGATCATCTCGCTTAACTAACTAGCAATGGCCAACTACTACTGCACGTACATGCAGGAGCTGGACGACGTCCACCGGCTGTTGCCGCCGGAGATTCTCAAGGACATTGGTATCATTGACCCTGCCGAGCGGCGCCGCCTCGTCGTTGTCGAGGACATCGCTTTGCGCCTCGCCGGTGTCCTCGGCGAAGCCACAAAGAGAGCACAGCATAATCCGCCCTCCTGCCATTACCCACAGGTGCATAGCATAGCGCACGCTTGCTACCTAGCTATCGCATTGTGTTGCTTACTTGCTTGGTGTTCACTGTTCTTGATTTGATCGTGTCGCATTTGCTTCATATACTTGTGCAGGCACGTGGGTTGGATGCCAGGGACGTCCTCACCGGCGGCGGCAATGCGCGGAGGGCGATCGCGCCGCCGTTCTTGCCAGCGCCGGCCGTTCCGTGGCAGGTCATGGAGGGTTTAAGGAACAACAGGGTTTTGCACCCGGCGGTTGCCATGCCGAGGTTCGCACCAGCGAGCGCCTTCCGCGGCGGATCCCAGCCGATGACAACACGGCGCAGCGGCGGCACCGGCGTTTTCTTGCCGCGCACCGACGCCGTCCGCCGCACGACCAAGGCGGCCAGGTCTCTGAGCAACGGTAAGCTAGCGCGCGCGCCCAGCATTTCCATTTCTCGAATCCGACCGACGTGCTGATCATTGCAATGACATGTAACTGCATGCGACGTGCAGACGTGAAGCCAACGAGGCAGTGCCGAGCACAGAAGCACCACCGTGGAGACGAGGCGGCCGTGTTGACGAGGCAGCAAGAACTGCAAGCGATGGCCCCGAAAATGGAGCTGAGGCAGCAGCACGCCGTTGATGTTCATGTCTCCTGCCCGGAGCTCGCCCTGCCACAGGAGTGGACTTACTAAGACTTATACACACAATGCACGAGTCAGTCTTCGCGGCAAATACACAAACATTACTGAGTTGTTTTTTAAACTAAAATAATTACTGAGTCGTTGATGTTGTAACAAGGGAGGAAGGGAGCCAGTAGCCCAGTACTGAATAAGCTGGACCTGGTTGTTAATTGTTGTTCTTGTTATGTTAATTTAGCCATTCTTTAGTTGTGAAGAGGAATAAGATATTTTCAACAACAAATTCTCCAGTCTTCTGTGGAGAACACCGCACCATTGTCCAGACTTAATTGCATAGCCCTTCTGCCCAGCAAAAGCTGTTAGAGTTGTACTACCAAGCATTCAGGGTATAGCACTGTTGCGATCATTTTTTTTGCGATCATTTTTTTTACGCAAATAGCGTCCTTCGCAATTTTGACACATCGTCTGCACGGTGGCCGGACGGACTCGATGTCGACACGACACGTGGTGAAGTCCGGCCTGTGACCTACTGGATTTGGCTCGTCCGGTCCGTGGGGCGGACGGATTTGCGCCATGTCACCAAGTTCGGCCCGTGGGTGGCCGAATGCGCGCCACATCACCAAGTACGGCATGTGGGCAATCGGATTTGCACCACGTCGCCTAGTCCGGCCCATGGCCGGCTGGACACGCTGCTTCACCCGACCGCTCCGCACGGCTATTCCCCACCCTCTCTAATCCGTCACCTCCATCACCTCCATGTCCATATGCATGCATGCATGGCATGCATGCAAGAGATTAGCACGGGATTCCCTCCACAACACCCTCATGCGCCATCTATTTAATCGCAGGAGAGTGTGATTTCACTTCGCACTCTCGCGGCTCTCGCTTTCTCGTTCTTTCGGTTTTGGTTTTCCGGACGACTAAGTATTATTTGCAGCCATCATTAGCAGTCATATCAGCAGGTAAGCTTCTCCTCGTACGATATTTATTTTTTAATTTTGTGGTTAGTAAATTAATCGAAGCGAAATTAATCTTACTTAATTTATTAGTTGTAGTTTTTAGGTGTAGTTAATTAGTTACCAATTAATTAGTCGTAAGTACATTGTTTTACTCAATTAATTAGTCCAAAATAGTTAGTTAAAATTAAGTTTTAATAACTTAGTAGTCATTAATTAGTCGTAAATATTTTAGCCGTATTTTATAAGATGTGATTAATTTAATGTCATTAATTGGTGGTAATTAATTTAGTGGCCCTAGTTAGTTGTAATAAATTTTGTTGTGTTTAATCCGTGGTAATAAATTTGGCATAATTATTTTAGTGCTATTTACGTCATCGTAATTAATTCAGCCGTGAGTAATATAGTTGTCATTATGTAACACACGTTCATTTATGGTAATTAATTAGTCTTAATTATTTTAATCACAACTATTTTGGTCGTACTTAATATGGTTCTAGTTATTTAGTGTCCATTATTTGTTCTTCATATTTATACGTAATTTATTATTTCTAGTCATCTATCGTCACCATCAATTTTCTTACTAATAGTTTGTCTCTTCCATGTCTTGCAAGTCATACCTCTACCGAAACTTCTAAAACCCTTCTACGACGAGAATCACCGGTGCAAGTCGTGGATTAACTGGGACGTGGATGGCCCTCCACCCCGGCGAGTCCAACATATTGTAATCCCACCAAATGTTTTGCTGTAGAGAACAAAACAAGGCGGACAATACATTAAATTACGACTAGACGAGCTCAGTTTGTTGGGATAATCCTTCATTGAGTGCCCAGGGGTCTTGCATATCCTGCACTTGATCGTGCGACTAAGACTGATACGTTGGCCAGCATCCATGTCGTTCCAGAAGCGCCGCATCTGCTGTCGTAAGGTAGTATGAGCGAACACACTACGATATCATCAAGTCTCGATGCCACGTAAGGCACCTCCGATGACACAATTCCCCCGGTTGGACCACCGACCAGGTGCACATCCTCGTCACTACCATTCGAGTCTGGGTCGGCGTCCTCATCCCCGAGAGGCTGGTCGGGTAGATACTCGTGACAGTCAATGCGGGCCGACCACCACAATTCCGATCCCCTCATTTCACACAAAATTTTACGCGAGTCTTCCCTCCGAGACATCACATTTCGTGCTACCGTCTTCAAGGTCCACCTGCGGTTGCCTGCTTGCCAAGGCCCCGACATCATCAGGGTTTCCCGGCGCCCTGCGTACGAAATTCACGTATACCATCGGCTTCCCATATATCACCGCCTCGGGGTGGGAGGCAATCTGTATGTACTGGGCTCATGTTATGCTTCCATTCACCTTGACCAGCTACCATACGCCCTTCGTGCAGGTGATCCCCTCGATGCCAAGTTTCTTCGTCATTAGCTCTGTGTCGAACTCCCTCCGGATGCAGCCTCGAAGCTTGTGAATATTTATCGCATTGAGCCCCTCCGCCCGAACCACCTTGTATTGGCATCTCGACAGGTCTAACCCATCGGGTCCAGCCCGTACGAGACCTTCACCATAAAACACTACCAAGTTTTGCATGTTCGAAATTACATAAAGCCACGACAACCCGAAATAGCAAATATGGTATGTAGGTACCACAAATTTAATATGACACTCGTCCAAAAAATACTTACGAGTTATTCATTACTACTGTAATTACCACTAATAAACCATGACTCAGAGAAATATGATTTATTAATTACGATTGATTAATTACCACTAAATTAATTATGACTAATAAATTTCCACTAAATTAATTATGCCGAACTGATTAGCACTAAACTAATTACAACTGATTATTTATGTAATATCCCGGAATTGAATCGGGTAATTAGAAAATCAGCTGGAAGAAGAGAGGGCAAAGAATGGAGTAAAAATTCTGAAGTTTAAAGGGCTTTTTCGCCTTTATTCGACAACCTGGGCCGCGGGACGCGGCCCAAAGGGGAAGCCCAAGGGTGGCCGGCCAGGGGGGGGGGCTCCCAACCCCAAAACCCTAGCCCCACCTCTCCCCTCCCTCTTTTTTTCCCCTAGAGCCGCCACCCCCTGCCCTTTGGCCGCCCCTACCCTGCTCCATTGCGCCTCCCCCTGCACCACCACCTCCCCAACAGCACCACCTCTCTCCCCGGCGAAGCCCCTTGCCGCTGCCCATTGGAAGGAAGGCGATGAGACGACAATTGGAGGGCCGGCCAAGTAGAGATAGCAGATCAGATCTGTTCAGCGCTGTTACTCGTCTGTTTTCGGTAAGATTCGTATGTTTTCAGATCTGGCCGACTCTTAGAAAGTTGTAGATCTCGGTTTTAGCTTTCTTTGGGCATGGAGATCACCAGATTTGGACCTATGGTTTAGGAGTTATGGTAGTTTTACCGCGACTGACCAGGAGAGCTGACGAGTTGTGGCAAATTGTATTGTATGGCTATTATGAATTTTTAGAGGCCGAATTAGAAAGGTCACCCAAAATGAATATTGTAGAGGAGTCAGCAATCTTTCCAAGATGATAAAGAACACAATTTTTAGAGTTGGCAATCAAAAGTTATGAAATTTGTACCATCGCTATTTTGCTAACTGTCAGATTGCAGAGACAGAAAACTTAGAAAACTTTACCTGAATATAAGAATTAGTAGGAGGCCGAATCAGGAGACTTGTTCAACTAGACTATTTTAGATGGTTTTGTCGTGATTCCAGAGAGTCCAAGATCACCCCGTTCTGAGTTGCGTAGCAAAAGTTATGGTGGTTTTAGTGCTCTGTCCAGAGAACCCAACATGAAGTTGATGTTTTTTTATTGGCCTGGTAGGGGTATTACTTTGCTGATTCAGCAAGGCTCACCAACTAGACTTAGTTGGAGAATTTAATTACCTTTCCATAAAGTCTAAGAACATCTTATTTGGACCCCTGTACTAATAGATATGGATTTTTGAAGTTGACTGTCCACCGAGGGGACAGATCGACGTTTAGGAATTTGGGGATGAGATCGAGTTAGAAGTTTTGCAAGTCCATGGTTGTTGTTATATAGTTTGTTTTGGTCCACTGCTGTGTCTTAGCATGTGTTATAATTATTATTCAGGTGGTGGACTGGTACCGGGGGCAGCACCTTCTGTACAACCCTCGTTCTCTCGTTGTTAAGGCAAGTATAATGATGAATATAATGTGTATTATTGAATGGCAATATTTGGTATATATTATGAGTACTTGTGTTTTCATGATTGTGATGATGATGGTATTATTGGTATTGTTCATGGTTGCTAGAGATATGAACCACGTGTTATTCATGGTTGTTGGTCTGTGGTTATGAGATTTTGGAGTAAGAATAGGTTATTCATACGCAAGGTTGTTGTGGATGCATATTTGTATTACTTTGAGAATTCATACATATGTATTATGTTGGTTTACTGAAGTCTTGGTCATGTGAGGACCAAGCAATTCTTGAGGTCCCCGTCATGTTAATGACGGGCTAAGGGTTCTCATGCTTGAAGAGCATGGGCTCAGGTCCTTATACACGTGGAGTATGGGCAAAGGTCCCTGTACCAGATGTTACATGCATGGGTGTGCATCGACGGATGCGCACTTTGCATTACCGGTAAAATGCAAAAGGAAAAAGAAAGAGAAAGACCATGTTGAGCATATTGCATAGCATACATGTGTAAAGTGATTAATGTGTGATTTTGTGAAGTATAGTTGATGGGTTACATGCTTGTATGTTATTGATGCTATTTATTATATTTGCTGAGTCTTTGGACTCACCTCTTGCTTTTGTTGTGCTTTTAGGTACCACTTGCAAGAACGGCATGCATGGGAGGGAGTAGAATTGCCTTGGATGCACTCACTACCACACAATCTTTTAAAAATAAGTATCATTTAGGTCGTACCTGAATAATAAGCAAACTGTTTAAGGATTAATTTTGGTTATGCCTGAATGCATTGGGTTATTTGTAATTATGAGAGTGGTAAGCTTTAATTACACTTGCTTATGCTTTAGCTGAATAGAGTATTTATGAATGCTTGATGAACTTTTGATGTTGAGATATTGATAATAATTTATTCATCTGTTGGAAACTCCGGTATACCTAGTTATACAAAGGGGATTCTGCCGAAATTTAGAATTATGCCTTATGTTTATTGTTTATCATGTTTATTTAGTAGCATTCCAGGCGCCTGATGGGTTGGGGTGTTACAATTTACCATTAAATTAATTATGACTAATTAACTTCTAATAAATTAATTAAGCCAAACTTATTAACACTAAACTAATTATGACTGATTAATTATGCCTAAACTAATTATGACTATTTATTTACCACTAATTTTTAACCACTAACTAAATCACACTCAAACAATTAAGCCTACTTAATTATGACTAATTAATTACCACTACTTATGATGCACTAATAAATTACCGATACATTAGCTACGACTAAATTATTAATTGTAAAAAACTACAGCTTACTTATTAACACCTATTTAATTAAGAATACAAGCTACATTAATTGGGACTAGCTAAGTAAGACTAATAAACTATGACTACGATAATAACGACAACTGCATTGAACAAAAAGTTATTTGCCCTTCAGGGGAACTGTTCAAAATTGGTACGGTACTAACAACTACTCCAAACTATAATCCTAAAAAAATAATTATGTTTAATACATCCTGAGCAACGAGCGCGAGAACAAAAATGAAAACACAATTGGAATGAGTGATGAGCGAGTGCGAGAGTGGCATAATATATAGCCGCGCAGAGGGAGGAAAACCTGTGTTTGTCGCGGGAATCTCGTATGCGTCGTCGGAGCGGAGCACTTTGGGGAGGGGGGGGGCAGCGGTGACCGGGCGACATTTGTACGGAGCAACCTAGTCCGATCGGCCACCGTGCGAAGGTGTCGCGTCCGGCTGGCCACAGGCCGGATAAGGGAAATTCAGCCGCCCACGGGACGTACGAGCTGGCGTGTGATGAGGATTGTTGACTAGTCAATTATTTGGGTATATGTTTAATTTTCTATTGTAAATAACCCAGATCTTCTACTAGGCCCAAGTTAGCTTGCTGTGCCTAAAATCAATCAAATAGTCAGGAGGTAGACCCAATAGTTTTTCTTTAGACCACCCTCGGACCTCTTCTGGAAGTCCTCTTGGACCTCCCCTGGAGGTCTCTTCAAACCACTCCAGGACCTCTCCCTCGCAGAAGAGGTCCTCAAAGGCAGTTGTCCACGTGTGGCTAACAACAACTCACGTGGGGAAATGACATTAGCTGTTTTATCTGGAGATACAATGGTTGACATGAAGGGACGTGACTATTGGCACCAATGCAATGAATTGCCGACGCTTGTAGACTATAAAAGACCCAACCTATGTGCCTTTGTAAGGATCTTGATCCACGCTCTCTCATAATTATTCTCCCTGTAATCAGAGCATATCATTTGCAATATACAATACTATTTGAATCCTTAGGCGAATAGACAACAATCTCCATTTTTTCTTTATACTTTTGTTTGTCCATTCTATGAGGAGAACCCCGGACGTCGATAGCGTGTGCCGACCGCGGGGAACGTCATCACCATCTTCACCGACTCAGTTCTGGTGATGGATCCAGTGCTTTGCACATGAATCGAAGCTTACCAGCGTGGAGAGAGGAAAGCATCCTCAACGTCTTCGACTACGATGACCACATGGAGGAAGGCTTCGTCCTCATATCCAGTAACACCAACAGTTCCCTTGAGGCCATTACCGAAGAACCATCGTCCGCCTCGTATGCACCCGCTGGCTCTACGCCGGCTGTGCCTTCGTTCACGAGTGCTGCCATGGACGAGTACTATCTCGAGCATGTCTCCCTTGGAGCAGGTGATTCGAAAAGTTCTTGGAGTGCAACACATTATGATGATCTTGTTGGTGGCCTCCACGTTGCGGGTCTGGAGAGAACACCTGGAGGGAATTTTCTCTCCACCTTACAATACACCTCATCCTCTTCTTCAGAGGACGTCGACATGTTCACCCCTTCTGCCTATTCCGGCGACTATCAGGTTGCTGTCCTTGGTGACAATCAACCCAATGCCGGTGACGCTCTTGAGACATCAGGGCATCGCCTGGAACGGGAAGAGCGGGAACGCCTCCAACAAGAGGAGCAGGCATGACAAGCTAAGATACGTGCCGCCACATAGGCACACATCTCGTAGTTTCACAGCCACTACTACCGAGACGCCCCTGATTCCTCAGCGAGGGCGCCACAACAAGCGATGCATACGCCACCGACGCGAGCAAACATGGTAAGGGATCTAAGCACCTTGCCAACCCCCACGTAGGAGGATTCTCCCGCGGAGTGCATTCACTACTTAGCGAGCGCCATTGCACGTCCTCCGGAAGGGTTGACCTTGGAACAGGAGTGCAAGTGATGCATGCTATCGCAGAAAGCTGCAGGATGCCTCGGAGAATATCTCCACCAGATCGCATACTGTGCTTCCCCAGATAAACTATCATTTAGAAGGGTCCTCACTTGGACGACGAGGGCAAGGCCAAAGTGATGGTGCTCCTGGCCGTCATGTTCAAGGCCAAGGTGAGTACGACACCTGTTTTTTAGGATGTGATAGATGCCCTAGATCTCCTGCTGATCGTAGTAATTGTTGCAGTGTACGACCATGTGTTGGTCCTTATGCAGGTTGCAAAGCCTTTTGTCCCGGACTAAGAGATGTTACATGATCAGAGAAGTTCAAACTAGGGAGCATGGAGAATTTCGATGGAACACAGAACCCGTCAGAGTTTCTCCAGGTCAACACTACCGCCATTTAGGCTACTGGAGGTGATGATAAGGTAATGGCTAATTATTTGCCCACAGTTCTAAAGGGTTCTACCAGAACCTGGTTGTTCAACCAGCGTGAAGGATCCATATACAACTTGGAGATGCTTTGTAATGCAATGCAAAATAACTTCAAAAGTTGTTATGCAAAACAGGGGAAGGAAGATGATTTGCATCGGCTCCGCCAAACCCCCGACGAAAATTTACGTTAGTTTGTAAAGCGTTTCATAGAAGTCTGTAATACTATACCAAATGTTCATGATGACTCTTTGATTTGAGCTTTTAAACAGGCGGTGAGGTATCGAAGGTTCACGGTTGACCTCAACATCAACCCACCTAGAACCGTGTCAGAACTCTTATACATGGCTGATCGATACTCCGATGCCAACGAGGCAGTGGAGTAGAACCGTATGGTGGACAAGGGGACCACTCCTCCCCAGCTAGGCCTCGAGGATATCAAAGAGAAGAAATCGAAGAGGCCCGAAGGCTTGAAGAGCAGCAAGGGAAAACCCAAGAAGAAGGAGAATGAGAGGTCCAAGCAATATACCAGGGAGGTCACTGCCATAAACCAACGACCAGCCTATGACAAAAGCAAAGGTCCTTGGGGTAAATGGAGGCAAGGAGGTCGTTTGAACGACCGTACTGCCCCACATGTTCCAAATACATCTAGGAGTATATTGCGTAAAGTTCCTAGCCACGACCTCTGCAACTGCCGTACTTGGCAGAAGCAGATGGAGGAATATGACGACAGGAAGGGTCCAATGCCTGTCCCGCCAGAAGACAGCGGACCACCAACAGTCCACATCAATGACAAAGACACGGAGATGCCATCTCAGAAAACGGAACACAACATCAATGTCATCTACGGGGGCTCTACTGCTTACACCTACAAGCGACAATACAAGGCGGCATGGAGAGACGTCAATAACATTGAGATACCACCAGGCTATCTAGAATACCCCAAATGGTCAGAGACCTCCCTGACCTTCACCAAGGATGACATCCCTAAAGGTATGTCTACTTCCCGTAAATTACCTTTAGTAGTTTCCGCATACCATAAGTAATTGCAGAGTAGGGAGAGTATTGATAGATAGCGGTAGTTCTTTAGATCTGTTATTTATTAATACCCTAGATGAGATGCAAATTCCTCATTCTAAGATTAAACTAATGACAAATCCCTTCTATGGGATAGTATCAGGTATGTCTGCTACTATGGGCGGATTGACCGACGTTCTACCAATGATCCGACAGGCAACTAGCGGCGGTCGGACCGGTGGACAACGGTTCGACCCGGCAGACAGCGGTCGAATATACAAGCGGTCGGATCGCTGCTCAAATACCGGTCAGACCGGTTCAGTCCAGAACTGAAAAATGAACCCAAATCCAAAACGAAATTTGATCCAACTTTTGATTCAACCAATGAAACTTGACCAAATTTCGAGCACACCTCCCTAATGATATTGGAGACCTATTTCTAGCGACGATCCTTCAGATCCACTTGCAGAATCGATCTCTCAAGGATTTAACCAAGAAGTGCACAAACCCTAGAAATATGAAAAACTTTGATTCAAGACTTGCTTGTGGGGATTGATGGTCTAGATGATTCTAGGAGTATTCCCACACATCAAAGCAAGGCAAAATGGGTCAAGAGACCAAGCATAAACCCTTGAATCAAGGAAACACCAAATTCATTCAAATGAGAGAAGAACACAAAGAGGAGACAAAGATCTCTCAAGCAAGCATCACAAGATTGATTGATCTCACAAGATGCTTACAAAGCCACTCCAACTAGGAGGACAAGAGCTCACCCAAGGAGCATACAATCTCTCCCTCTCTTCCTCTCCAAACCCTAACCCTAGAAAAGCAAGGGAAGAAACCAAATGAATGCCTCTTCAAGGTTTTACATCTCCCCCCTTCTATTTATAGGAGAGGACTAGGGATCCACTTTTGGGACCCACTCACACATGGGACCCACTCTCAATCGTTGAAGCAATCGCCGCTTCACCACGCGTAGGTTGATCACGGTTCTCATCGACGCCAAGCCTCTCTTGTCCGAATCCCATCGGAACCTCCTGCAGACTTGCACCGATATCCGCACCGCCGATCCAACCACCGCACCAACCACCCGCTCGATCCATCTTGCCCATCTCGCACCATGCTTGAGTCACACGACCACCGGTATCCATGATCGCTCGACCTCGGCTCTCCAAGCGTAGTCCCGATCCACCCACCGCTGACGTCGCTGACTCGCAAGCCATCCGCACAAAGAATAGACAAACAAACCGCTTCCGGAACAAGTTCTTCACAACTTGACCCACGTTAGTTCCACAATGCAATATGCAACAATAAAGCATTGATAACTAAACATTAAACATAATCAGCATGCATCAATGCGAACTTGGCTCACCTCCAAGCCATTGCCGGCCCGATCGGCCTTACGTGGCCGGCCCGACCGATTTCATGCTTGGCCGGACCGCTCCCACAACGCAATGGTCGGACCGCCCAAAGGACTTAATAAAATTCCAGATTGAAAATCCAAACCTTCGGAATTTTCAACTCAATAGAACTTTTGACCTGGAGCTCCAAAATGATGGGACCACATCCAGAGACTCCTCACCGCCTACACAACCTATTTTTGGCTAAGCTCCAAAGCCAAACTTAGGTCGGACCCGATTCGGCCACCACCACGGCGGTCCGACCGACCCACGGGCGGTCTGACCGCCCCACTCCACCGGTTAGACCGCCTGTGGTCTGACAGCAAGAAGCAAACCCCGAAAACGCGAGATTTTACAAACCAACAAAGCCATTGCCAATTGACTCATCATCCTGAGATCGTGCACATATCCTCACGATATCCACAATCTCCCCTTGATGAACACATTGGCAATTTCAAGAAAATGTGGTTTTTCAAATGAAAAGTAAAATCGCTGCTTTGATAAAGGCACAACTTGGTCCATAAGCAAGAAAAAGCTTAGGAACCGACTAAGCCGGGCTTCGAATAGTGAAGGCAAGTGAGATAAGGCATTGAACGCACAAAAGATTCAAAATCCGTAAGATGGCCAAAAATCTCACTAAGGTCCATATGAAAGACAATAAGTTCTATTTGACCTTTGATCATTGTGAGTCTTCTTGAATTGCAATTCAAATCGAGAAAAGGCAATAAAACCAGAGATTCAACTCACTATGATAACAAATTTTCAAAGGGTTCACAAATTTTTGTGTGTGTGTGTGTGTTCTTCTATGCATGAAACCTTATGTGAACCAAAAGCTCTAAAGCAAAGATTTTCTTCAATCCTTCTCCCCTTTGACAATGAATTCATCAAGATGCATGAGAGAAGAACGAGCATGAAGAAATGACTTTATTTGAAATTTAGCAAAAGGAGCCATGACCATTATCGATGTAGACAGTACAAGACATATACCAAGCCATATAAAGAGTAGAAGCTATATTCAATCATGGCAAAACATGTACCGCAAAGCTAACACCAAGATAGCGTAAACTGAGATTAATGTAATTAAAACCATGAAAGGTTGCTCAATGTCATAGATTCACTAAAAGCAACCAAAAATGAGTCAAGCCATGTCTATAAGCAAAAAAAGACTCAAAACAGGAATTGAGGCATTTTGAGCATTAAGAGAATTCTTTTGAAGCAAAGCTCAAGCACTTAGCCCTTTTTGGGCAATTTTTTTTTTCTTTTTCTTTCTTTTTTTTATACTGTGCTAGATCTCAAGCCTTGCCGCGACCATCTCAAGCGATAAGCTTAAAAGAGTGGTCTAGGTCATCCAAAACTCCCCCTGAGTTCATGCCTAGTGCAATGGCAAGCCGTCTCATGAGAAAGGATTGGTGAGATCGCTTTTTCATACGAAATTTTTTTCATTTGCTTGACTTAAGAAGATAAAAAGCTCATTTATCATCTCAAAATAAGTTCAAGACTCAATTCAGCTTGTAAGACATGACAAGAATCATAAGAGGATCACTAGAGCAAAACTAGTCACAAGATCCAACAAGACATGATTCGATTCAATTTGCTCACAGATATAAAGCTAGCAAGGGAAAAGCTAAGCCCAAAACACGAAGAGCCATAAAAGAAGTCCAGCAGACTATCACTTGATATGACAAGGTATAGAGTATGAAATCAAGCCATACAAGGATAATACTCAAAGCTCCACAATTTTTATTATGCAATGCACGACATTTGAAATAAAAATGCATTATGATACAATGAAAACAGAAAGAGCAAATTCCCTCAAAACATCCAAGCCTCAGTACTGGGATTTGAGATAAAGGTTCTAGGAGTCCAGTACTGAGATGGACGAGGCCTGGGAATAGCAAAAGAAGCAGCAGAAAAATGATTAGGCACAAAATCATAAGAATGCCCATGAGCACCACCGGGACCTCTCCAAAACGATCTACCAAAAGACCGATACTCCCCCTGTCTAGGTGCTACCCGTGGTCTATCCTCACGATATCCAAGACCAACCTGCTGCCTGGACCCACCAAAAGAGTCAACAAAATTCTCTACGAACCTAGGCCTATATGTGGTACGCTGAATAGGCTGCCCGGCTCTAGAGACTACAGCTGAAGAAGAGACTCCTCTAATGGATCTCAAGGTGCTCATCCTCTCTTTCCTCTCAATTTTTGCTCTCCGGAAGCAAAACTCAACCGTGAGGCCCTCTTTCTTGCAGAAGGTGCAATGGTACTTGACCTTTGAGGGGTCCGTCATCGTGAGATGAAGCACCATTCTTGCTAGAAAGAGATTGAGCAGAACCTACAGCTTTAGGAACAACCTTTGAAGTCAAGGAAGATTCTTGCTCAACCAAACCACTTTTCACAACTCTAGCAATCTTTGGTGGGACATTCTTGGAAAACTCTAGGGACTTAAAACCTAGGCCACTGTTTTTCACACTCACCTTGGATTGGTCTAGGATCAAGTTGAGTTTCTTTTTCCCACTAGAGAACCTCTCAAGAGTCATTTTGAGGTAATCGTTCTCTTTGCCAAAACTCCACAATTGGAGCACTTTTTAGAATCGATTGCCTCAACATGTTTGCTCTTAAGAAGGTCCACTTCCACTTTAAGAGCCTCACAAGACACACAATAGGACTCGCCAATCCTATTCAATCGCTCCTTAAATTTGACTCTAAAAGCCTCTTGTATCTTACCAATAGCGCTTCAATTTCAAAGATGCAACATACAAGAGGAAGAATCAATAACTTTCTTTGAAGCGATAAGAGACATGGATCTTTCAATTTTAGCTTTCTCTTCAAGAGTCTTGTTTAAAGCTTCAATCTCAATTGTAAGCTTAGGCAATTTTCACAAGAGGCAATTCTAGAATAAGCAACCATTTCACCATCTCTTGCATTTTAATTCGATTATTCTTACAATGAGAACAAGTGTGACTAGCATCAAATTTTTGCAATTCTTTTAAGGAGCTATTCAATTTCAATTCTAGCATAGCACAATTTGAGCAAGTTAAAGGAATAGCATCTAAAGCAGTCACACCAAGCGGAATGGCATCCATGCAAACAGAACTAGACTTGAGAGATTCTAGTTCAGAACGAGCATTTTCTAATTGTTTTTCAACAGAGGAATGAGCATTATTCAAGCTTGACAATTCATTAAGCAAGCTAGAGCATGAATCACAGAAATCATCAGGATTAATGGATTTGAGCCTAACCACTTCTAGGTTCAAATTATCAATCATTGTATCCTGTTTCTTGATCACTTTAGCTTGCTTATGTAATTTTTGTTCAGCAAGCACTAAAGCCCTTTTCATGTCAGGAAGTGAAGGGCATACCTCATCGGGATCACCGAAAGGATCCTCATTTGTTGGAGGAGTAATCGCCGTGTCGTTCTTAGCCATAAAGCACATGCCCGTGAAATCACGTGCCTTCTTCTTGCCACGGAGTCACTCTTGTCGCCCTCCGACTCCGAGTCCACATCTTCCATGCTCACATCCTCTAGAGCTTCAAGGACTCTACCGACAAACTTGCGATAGTTTGTCTTCTTGGACTTAGCATCCTCGCTTGAGGATGCCTTTGTGACTCCTTCTCCTCCTTGCCCTTGACTTGGGGCATCTAGAGCGAATGTGGTTTGGCTCACCACATTCAAAGCATGTGATAGGTCCACCTCTCCTCCTACTCCTCACATTATTGTAGGCTCGTGAATTTTGTGGATAGGAGGGCTAAGTCATCCTCGGGTAGTCTCTCAAGTTGCTCATCGCTCAAGGAATGCAAAGGCATAAAGAAAATCCAGATGAGCTAACATTAAAAGAATCATCATATATACCCTTAGAGTTGTCAACCACTAAAGCTATCGGCTCGTGGGGAGACGCGAGATGAAATCAATCTCATGCGTCTTCAACCTCGAGTAAAGCTTATCCATGGTAAGCTCACTCATGTGATGTTGTCATTGATGGCGATGATCTTCATCCCCGCACCTTCACATCCAAAGCACCCAACAGGTTGGCGTGCATTTTCGACTCGAAAATACAAGATCAACAAATACGGAGATCATGAAGAATTTTAGAAAATCTCCCCACACTCATCTAAAGATTCACCGTGTCTTTGCTCGATCTTGGAGTATGCTTTCTTGTCGGTTCTGCCTCACTTCCTTGATCGCAGTGGACCCTTCATGATAATCACAAAGAGTCCGCCAGATCTCATGAGCAGACAAAGAAATGAGCGACACGCTCAAACTCCGATCGACTAAGGCCTTGAATCAAAAATTCCGAGCCTGCCGTTGTTCTCCACATCCGAGTGATCAAATTGTCATCTACCGCACGACATAAGGGTTTTTCACCTAAAGCCAAATCGCGTGCCCTTGAGCCTCGATGTAGGCCTCCATTCGGCCTTCCAATATGCAAAATCAACTCCATCAAAAACATGTGGCTCGATTGAATATCGCCACGCCATGGCTCCAAAGACCGGTTAAGATCTATAGAAAAGAGCTAACCGGCTCGATACCACTTGTAGGAACGGAAAGAAAGGCGAGGGGGTGAATAGGCGCTTTCAAAACTTTTCGCCTAAATCAAAATCCAACACGAACTTTACTCCTTTAGCTATGAAAGCTAAGAAGATCAATAGCACACAATGAAACCTTGTGTCAATTCGATAACCCCGACAACCACACGACACAAATGTGGAGACTTAAACTCAAAGGGTTGATTCGGCACAGCGGTCGATCAAGGCTACCACGCAGGATCGGACCGACGTTCTACCAATGGTCCGACCGGCAACTAATGGCGGTCGGACCGGTGGGACAACGATTCGACCCGGCAGACAGTGATCGAATATACGGCGGTCGGACCGCCGCTCAAATACCGGTCGACTGGTTCACCCAGAATCAAAAATGAACCCAAATCCAAAACGAAATTTGATCCAACTTTTGATTTAACCAATGAAACTTGACCAAATTTCGAGCACACCTCCCTAATGATATTGGAGACCTATTTCTAGCGACGATCCTTCAGATCCACTTCGCAGAATCGATCTCTCAAGGATTTAACCAAGAAGTGCACAAACCCTAGAAATATGAAAAACTTTGATTCAAGACTTGCTTGTGGGGATTGATGGTCTAGATGATTCTAGGAGTATTCCCACACATCAAAGCAAGGCAAAATGGGTCAAGAGACCAAGCATAAACCCTTGAATCAAGGAAGCACCAAATTCATTCAAATGAGAGAAGAACACAAAGAGGAGACAAAAGATCTCTCAAGCAAGCATCACAAGATTGATTGATCTCACAAGATGCTTACAAAGCCACTCCAACTAGGAGGACAAGAGCTCACCCAAGGAGCATACAATCTCTCCCTCTCTTCCTCTCCAAACCCTAACCCTAGAAAAGCAAGGGAAGAAACCAAATGAATGCCTCTTCAAGGTTTTACATCTCCCCCCTTCTATTTATAGGAGAGGACTAGGGATCCACTTTTTGGGACCCACTCACACATGGGACCCACACTCTCAACTGTTGAAGCAATCGCCTGCTTCACCACGCGTAGGTTGATCAGCGGTTCTCATCGACGCCAAGCCTCTCTTGTCCGAATCCCATCGGAACCTCCCAGAGACTTGCACCGATATCCGCACCGCCTGATCCAACCAGCTGCACCGAACCACCCGTTCGATCCATCTTGCCCATCCTGCACCATGCTTGAGTCACACGACCACCCGGTATCCATGATCGCTCGGACCTCGGCCTCCAAGCGTAGTCCCGATCCACCCACCGCTGACGTCGTTGACACGCAAGCCACCGCGATATCCACATACACCTATAGGGTAAATAGTATTACCAGTAACATTCGGTACTACTACCAACTTTTGAACTTAATTAATTATTTTCGAAGTGGTTAATTTCGAGTCTGCCTATAATGCAATTTTAGGTAGACCATCTCTAACAAAGTTCATGGCAGCTACACACCTTGCCTACCAGAAGATCAAAATCCCTGGGTGAAAAGTCATAATTGCGGTGCAAGGTGACCCGGCTGTTACACTTTTATGTGATCGTAAGTCAATAGAACTTTTCGATCAGTTACCTCTGAAAGATCTTACTTTAGAGGATAAAATAGAGAATACCACAAAATTCTAAACTACTCAACCCAATGAGCAAGTAAAGATAGTACTACTCAGCCCTGATGACCAATCCAAGATAGTCCAGATTGGTACGGGATTATGTGACAAATAGGAAGATGAGCTCCTCACCTTCCTTCGGGCCAACTCGGATGTCTTCGCGTGGAAGCCATCTGACAGGCCCGGGGCCCCAAGGGAGGTGATTGAGCATATGCTAGCCATTCAGTCTGACAAAAAACCAGTCAAGCAAAGGTTAAGATGCTTTGCCCTGGATCATTAAGAGGCCATCAGAGCAGGGCTCGATAAGCTCCTCGAAGCTAGCTTCATTCGTGAGGTAGATCACCCTGAGTGGCTCGCGAATCCGGTCCTGATCAGAAAATCTAATGGTAAGTGGTGCATGTGCGTTGATTTTACCAGTTTAAATACTGCTTGCTTAAAGGATGATTTCTCTTTGCCTCGCATTGATCAGTTAGTTGATTCTACTGCGGGTTGCGAGCTGATGAGTTTTCTTGATGCTTATTATGGATACCATCATGTTAGTATGGAGAAAGAAGATGAAGAGAAGACTGCCTTCATCACACCCTTCGGTGTCTACTGCTATGTCAAGATGCCGTTCGGGTTAAGAAACGCTGGAGCCACGTACCAGCATTTAATGCAGAAGACCTTCAGCAGTCAGCTGGGTCGTAATTTAGAAGCTTATGTGGATGACCTCATTGTAAAAAGTAGTACTAAATATGACCATCCGAAGGATCTCACAGAGACCTTCAAAATTGTAAACAAACATGGAATAAAACTTAATCCCAAAAAGTGTATGTTCGGGGTTAATTCTGGTAAATTGCTTGGTTTCCTTATTTGTTCTTGTGGCATTGAAGCTAATCCGGAGAAAATTTGTGCCATTGAACAATTACGACCACCTTCCACTGTGAAGGAGGTCCAAGCCTTAGCTGGTCGGATGGCGGCTCTTAGTCGTTTCATTTCTCGATTAGGAGAATGTGGTTTACTTTTCTTCAAGGTGATCCGCAAGCGTAACAAAAAGTTCCAATGGTCCGAAGAAGCTGATAAAGCCTTTGATGGCTTAAAAGTTTATCTTTCGAATCCTCCTGCATTGGTTTCGCCTTTAGAAGGTGAGCCTTTGCTGGTCTACTTGGTAGCAACACCAAATGTGGTCAGTGCAGTACCAGTTGCAGAAAGAGAAGGGTCTCAACGACTCATTTACTATATAAGTGAGGTCTTATATGGACAAAAGGAAAGATACCCTGAGGTTCAAACGCTAATTTACGCTCTTCTGATGACTTCCAGAAAGCTAAGAAATTATTTTTAGTCTCATAAGATTACAGTGCCTTCATCTTTTCCTTTTGAAAATATTCTTCATAACCAAGAAGTAACGGGTCGCATAGCCAAATGAGTAGTGGAACTTGGAGAATTTGATTTTCATTTCACTACTCGAACAACGATAAAAAGTCAAGTCTTGACTGATTTTGTGGCTGAATGGACGAACGCTGATAATCAACCTCAAGTTAGTCCAGCATCAGACGACCATTGGACACTGTATTTCGATGGCTCATGTGGACTTAAAGGCTCAGGGGTTGGGATTTTGCTGATAACACTACAAGATGATCAACTTCAGTATGTTATACAGTTTCTGTTCCCTGTCACTAATAATATGGCATAGTATGAAGGACTTCTAGCCGGGCTTCAAGTAGCTAAATTCCTTTGAATCCATTGGCTTTTTGTGAAGGGAGATTCGCTACTAGTCGTAAACCAGGTAGCAAAGGAATATCAATATTCTGACGAGACAATGGCTCGGTACCTGGGTAGAGTGAGGAAGTTGGAAAAACACTTCAACAACCAACATATACCGCGCAAGGATAGTGGCACAATAGACCAATTATGAAAATTGGGTTCTTCACGAGCACTTGTTCCAATAGGTGCCTTTCTCAAATACCGTAGAAAACCTTCAATAGAAACAGACTCGACCACCTCAGAGGTCGGAGTCATCGAGCAATATGCGGAGTTGGTAAAACCATTAACCGCTTATCTCGCATCAGGGACACTGCCCGGTGATCCACAAGAGAAGGATAGATTAATTCGAAGAACACATATCTGGTCGAAGGATTATAGTATAGGAAGGGAGCACATGGTGTTCTCATGCGTTGCATCTCCTAAGACTCTGGGTTAAAATTACTAAAAGATATCCATGGGTCTTGTGTGAAACACACGCATCCTATAGAACCTTGGTTGGCAAAGTTTTTATGCAAGGATTTTACTGGCCCTCTGCTCTACAAGATGCCATGCACCTTGTTAAGATGTGTGAGCAGTGTCAATTCCATGGTAGATAAGTGCACCAACCATCTTATCAGTTACAGACCATTCCCTTGTCATGGCTTTTTCGACTTGGAGTATTGATATAGTTGGACCACTACCTCAAGCATCCAATGGGTATAAATTCTTGTTGTGGCCATTGATACATTCACTATGTGGATAGAAATCGAGCCAGTCGCTCATATAACGGCTGCAACAACAAAGAAATTATTCATATGGAACGTTGTCACAAGATTTGGTGTACCCGATCGTCTTATCACAGACAACGAGAGCCAATTTGTTAGTGACATATTCAAAGATTATTGTGATGAAATTGGCACCAATATCTGCTTTGCCTTAGTGGTACATCCACAGAGCAATGGAGCAGTAGAAAGGGCCAATGGTCAGATTATAATGGAGCAGTAGAAAGGGCCAATGGTCAGATTATACAAGTCATGGAAAAGAGAGTATTCAATCGCCTTAAGGTGCGTTCAAAGAATTGAATGGATGAGCTCTTCTATGTCCTATAGGCATTGCGCACTACTACTAGTAGAGCAACTGGTGAAACACCATCCGCAATAGTCTACAGTGCAGAAGCAGTGCTACCTAATGAGATTCAGCTAGGTTCAACGCGTACAGACCTCCAAGATCAAGTAAATCAAGGAGAATTGCGCGAAGACGATGTCAATCTACTGGAAGAAAGACGTGATCAAGCATTATTAAAATTGGCTGCTTATCTGCAAATGCTGAGACACTACTACAATCGAAGAGTTTGTCCAGGATCACTTCACGTGTGTAACTTGGTCCTGAAATGAATCCAGAACCAAGACAACTTGAACAAGTTATCCTCTAGATGGGAGGGTCCATATACTGTAGTCTCTGTCACTAGGTCAGACTCAGTTAGATTAGCCATGGAGGATGATCGTGTTCTATCTAATACATGGAACATTAAACATCTTCGAAGATTCTATGTATAACTACCTTTTTCGTATTCTTTAAATATACAATTAGACTATATTTTACTACCAATATTATTTTAATTTTTTCTTCTTCATAATTTTTTCCGTATCATCTCGCATACATGATCACTGTCTTTGTTTGTTATTTAATCAAGTGCCTACGGTTGATCAAATCCGCTAATAGGTCATAGTATCTTTACTTGCATGTATTATTACATTATCCTTGTCAACACGGAGAAGTATTTGGAAGCACTTGAGCCAGCAGTGCTCGCTATGGCAAGAGCACTTGAAGGAGTGGCAGGAGCATTAAATTCAATACTTTTGATGATCTCCGCTACCATTGGTGTAATCTTTGCTTAAGCTGCAATACTTGCTTATTTTGTTTCGAACTTGGGTGCAGGAACAAGCTTCTTCAGATCAACAGAGTCCCCATAAAGGAGATCAATCTTCAACAAGACTTGGTTCAAAGCTTGGCCCATTGCTCTCATTAAAGATTGATACACAGTTTTCTTCATAGCAGGTATGTGCTTCTGAATGCATACAATTTGAGTATAGATACCATTCGTAAGGTCATCCAAGGTCATGTTGATTGCGGGAGAAGTTACTGGAGCTTTCAAGTGCTACACGATTTCTCACAGTGAAACTGAGATTCGAGAAAGGTTCCTTCCCATAACTGTAGTGATTTCCTTGCCAGCCTTCATCAAGATCTCCACCTTCTTCTCAAGTTCTTGCACGATGGTACAATACCGTACTTTCACTTCTTGCAAGTCCTGAATCTGAAGATCCTTGTTAGAAGAGGTCTTCTGTAGATCCTCTTTTGCTTTTTTTTAGTTCTAAGAAAGAACGAAAAAAGAGAGTAGAATTCATGAATCGTAAATAGTGACAAGGTTAAATGCCCTGAGAAAAGAAAACAAGATATTTTTACCTTCCTCCTTAATAAGCACCTTGTTCTGCTCAAAGAGATTGTGGTTTTCCTCGGATTGCTTGCCTAGGATCTCCTGTAATTTTTCATTTCTTTGAGTTAGGAAGCAGATCTCTTCAGTTTTTTTCTACCATGACTACCACATTCCTTTGAAATTCTTTCTCTGCCTCAGACAGTTTCCATCTGAGAGCATGTAGCACAATTTCAACATCTTCTTTCCCAGTTTTCTCCAGCAAGCACTCTCTATAGTTCGAACAAAATCATAAGTTAATTATTCAAATTATAATCTTACAATTGAATAATAGCTTTACACACTTACTTCTCCTTCTCCTCTGCAAAAGCTTTGATCTCCCCTATCATGTCAATGCTAACCTTCCAGCACTTTTTGACAGACGTCATTACGTCCTGGAGGTTCTTTTCGGCTCTGGGAGGAGAACTTTCAAGGGGAACTTCATCCTCAGACTGATCAAATTCAACTAATCAAAAAACTTTTCTGGATCAGCTCTGGCATCTTGTGACTCCTAAGATATTATACAAGTCAGAACTATACTGGTATATTCAAAAATGACATAACCAAAATAAAAGAGTTTACCAAGATGTGGTCATCTTCGTCTTGGGTTTTGGTGTCCTCATGGACCACCTCCTCTGTCGCCGGTACAGTCGGTGGCGAAGTTTGTTCTTGCGCCACCAACTGTCTCCTTTTCGGATCTGACAGCAAGGAGAGGCTAAAAAAGAGGATTGGTCATTACAAGCCAAAATCATGAGGTTGTTATCGAAGAACTTACTCGATCTTCAATCCAGTTTTAGTGAAGGGCGCCATGAAGTCCTCACTCAAAATGAAGGTAGGTTGCCCCGCTTGCTCTGGCGAAGAGGGAACCAAGGCCAGGGAGGTCCGTGACCTTGGAACCCACTGAAGGGGAGTCCCCTCTTCAGACTCCTCTGATGATTCTTCACATTGGATCACCCCAGCCACGAAAGTTGATGTAGTAGACATTGGCTTGGGTTTAGAAGCATCTTGAGAAATTGGAATTGAAGTCAAAGCAAGAGGTTTTGGTGGAACTACGACTAAAACCAATGCAGACTTCGTTTTCTTTGGCGCTTTAGGAGGCTTGGAGCTTGTCCTTGCGCTCTTTGCTGGAGGAGGAGCAGAGCTCGCACCAACATCTGAGATGGGACATTTCCTCGATGCTGTCTGTTTAGAAATACACAAGTCAGACATAGGTAAAATCACTTTTTATGTCTAGCTATTCCTACGAATACTTACCACCTTGTGATCTACCCTAAGTGATAAGGTAGCTCCAATCAAGCTTGGGGGCTATGCTTCTAAATCGATTGGTTCCTTTTCCGAGTTCTGATCCTTCAATAGGACTGAGGTCCTAGCCAGGACCTCATCATCTAGAAGAGCCGCAATATGATAAGAAATAGTAATTACTTTACTTCACCTACGAAATTCAGTTCGAGTAAAAAGATAAATAAATTATTACCATCTTCTGGGGTGTCATAATCACAGGAAGTACTTCCCTCTTTTGGAGGGGGAAGATCCTGTTCTTGAGGAAGTTATGGATGATATTTTGTCCAGTCAGACTTCTCCCTACCAGTTCGTTGATCACTAGGACTACTTTCTTCTCATCATTGGTGAGCTCGATCTCCTTGTCAGCAACTCAGTTTTTTGTTGACCACTCCGGTGGTGCATTACGACTGTAAGTGATCCTACTCTCTCTCGGAACAGTGGAGTAAAATCAATCCCTGTTCCATATTTGGCTAGCATCCTTGGTAGCCAAGAAGGAAAAAATCCTCTTGTTGGCATCTTGAAGCTTAAAAGGAGCCCAAGGCACCAGTGCCCTTCTTGTTGCGAATCATTTGGTAGTAAAATCTAAATAGACGCGAAGTAGGGGCTATTCCCAAAAATGCCTCAAACAGGCGGGTAAAAATGCTAAATACCAGAATTGAATTTGGTACAAGGTGAACTAGTTCTATTTCATAATGATTTAGAAATCCTATCAAGAAATCGCTCTCGAGCAAGCGAAAGTCTGCTCGGAGATAAGGCACGAAAATTACCGTGAAGCCGACTGGGGGCACGGTTCAATCTCCCTCTCCAGTGCACGCCATTCAATGATGTTCATCTACGGTAGATGTCCGTCTTGCTCCAGCCCTTCGAGCTCCTCTGCAGACAACATCAACGACTTCCATCCCGCCATTGCCTTGGAGCGGTAGTTTCGAGGAAGGCTGGGGGATTCTTCTCTTCAAAGGTTTGAGGGAGACGAAGGGTTCTCGGTGAATGAGGAGAGTGAAAACGATTGGAGTAAATCGTGCCTAAAGAGGGGTAAAAAATCCATATATACCTTAAGCGCATTTAAAATCCACTACCTCGAGGATGTGATAACTGCTCCTTGGCTAGTGGTGACGTGACAACTCACATTCAGTCAAGGAAGTTGACCCACACATTAGAGACGTGCACAATAAAACGACTGAAAGTTTTTTTATCTTTCCCCAATGTTATCTTTATACCGTAATCATTACGAGTAAAAAGTATGAAATCTTTAAAACAAAAACCGCCTCGACATGCGCTTCGGGAAGATTTGAAACCTTGAAAGAGAATAATATAATCTCTTTAAGGTTTGGGGGCTAGCTGACGAGGATTGTTGACAAGTCAATTATCCGGGTATATGTTTATTTTTCTATTGTAAATAACTAGATCTTCTACTAGGACCAAGTTAGCTTGCTGAGCCCAAAATCAATCAAATAGTCAGGAGGTGGGTCCAAGAGTTTTTCCTTAGACCACCCTCGGACTTCTTCCGGAAGTCCTCTTGGACCTCCCCTGGAGGTCTCTTCCGACTACTCCAAGACCTCTCCCTCGCAGAAGAGGTCCTCAAAGGCAGTTGCAACGTGTGGCGAACAACAACCCACGTGGGGAAAGGGCATTGGTTGTCCTATTCGGAGATACAATGGTTGACATGAAGGGACGTGACTATTAGCTCGAAGAGGCACCACTGCAACGAACTGCCGATGCTTGTAGACTATAAAAGACCCGAACCATGTGCCTTTCTAAGGATTTGATCCACGTTCTCTCATAATCATTCTCCCTATAATCAGAGCACACCCTTTGCAATATACATCACCATTTGAATCCTTACGCAAATAGACAACAATCTCTATTTCATTCCAGTAGCTATGGAATCTATGAAGAGCAATATACCAGTACAGCGGAAGACTAGTATTGAATCCAACCTAACCCCCGAAGCAAAACAACCAAAGATCAACACAAGCTAAAACAAAGCAGTGCAGGGCGGTCGGACCGCTGTGTCCCTGGCGGTCGAACCGATGACCTACCGGTCTGACCGGTGACTCTGGTCGGTCTGACCGCCGGCCTGAACAATAGAACAGAAACAGCGCGATGAACAAGTTGCAAATAGATGAAACTTTTGATCTACAACTCCAAACTTGATGAAACTTGGAACACAGCTTCTCTATGATATCAGGAACCTATTCCAATCGAAGATTGTGATAATTCTAAGAAGAATAGCGATCCTTTTCCGTTTGATAGAAGAAGGGTTCAAAACCGGGTCAAAACAAAAACTTGATCCAAAATCTTGCTCGTGGGTGATTGATGATCAAGATGATCCTAGGTATGTTTCCACATGTCATAACAAGCTATATCACGTGGAGAATTCAATGAAAAACTCGCGGATCAAAGAAAGACTCAAAATCATCAAATATATAGAAAGAACACAATGAGACAAAACATGATCAAACTTTCCTTTGATTGATTTAATATGATATGGGCTTACATCCTCTCCATCAATGGAGAACAATGCTCAATCCAAGAGCACGAAAATCACATCAAACTATCAAGAACCCTGGCCTCTACAAAAGCTCTCCCTAAGAAAATTAGGGTTTACAATATAGCAAAGAGACCAAGCCGGAGGTGCAACCACCTCCCCCTATTTATAGTGGAGGTTTAGACCTTCTAGAAGTTTGACTCAATTGGGCTCCCGTTAAGGCCAAAAACAAACGGGACACATACACACATTTTAATGTGCCGTCCTTAACACCTCTTGAGCTAATTAGCTACACCTTGCGCCATTTTGCGCCTCGGATTAGCCAATAGGCCCACCCTTATCCATCTTGCACCACGCTTGAGTACATTGACCTCACCCAGCATCGTCGATCATTCTGGACCTCAGCTCTCCAAGCATAGTCCCGATCATCCTCGCCGTTGACCGTCGTTGACCACCAAGCAACCTGCACAACAATAGGCAAGTAAACCGAATTTGGGAACAAGTTCTTCACAACTTGACATATGTTAGTCAAAACATGCATCATGCAACATATATGCCCTGAAACTCATCACTTTGAACTAACAACCGAATATCGTAGTCACGACGGGCGACGATCCAAGTGAAAACCGGTCGATCGCCGCCCCGGGGCGGTCGACCGCCCTAGCCCAGTCGACCGCCACCTATTGGCCGGTCAGACCACCTATTGGCCGTTCAGACCGCCAGTAAAGATTTAGCCGAATTTCCACTCTGTAAAACCGAAACCTACTGGAATTTTCAAACCAATAGAACTTTTGACTGGAGAATCCAAAAATTATGGGACCAAGTGCAATAGAATCTCCTGTCTTGCCTACACCCTCTATTTTTTGGCCCAACTCAATCCACACTTTCTGAAGTTGGCCGGTCCGACCGCCGCTATGGTCGGTCGGACCGATCTTGGACCGATCTGACCACCGGCCTGGCCGGTCAGACCGAGCTGAGACCTGACATTCCTAAAACTTTGCCGAAAACACGCGAAACGACAAACCGTTAACGCCATTACCAATTATCACATCATCCTAAGATCTGGAGTATATCCCTATGATATCCACAAACTCCCCCTTGATGAACACATTGATAATAATCCAGAAAATGTAATTTGGAGGTTTGAAAAGTAAAATACTTTCGTTTTCGCACAAAGGCACAACTTGGTCCATAAGCAAGAGAAAGCAATGAAAATGACCAAGCTGGTATCAGAATAGCATAGGCAAGTGAGATAAGGTAAAAGAAAGCATAAAAACTTTAAATTCCAGAAAAGAGTCAAAAATCTCACTTAAGGTCCATAGGAAAGAACAATTGTTCAATAGACCTATGCTCATTGTGAGGATTAAGAAATGCAATTCAAGTTCAGAAAAGCAATAAGATGATAAGAATGCAATACAAAAGCTCCCCCTCACTATGATCCATAGATTTCAGAAAATTTCAAATTCTCCAATTTTCTCCCCCTTTTTATCATTTTTATATATCTTCTCTCCCTTTGTACAACAATAATATATCTTCTCCCCCAACATTGAAATATGTCCTCCCCCTTTGACAGTGGAGTTATCAAGGAATCACGCCTTCCACTCATCCAGAGATAAAAAATGCAGAATGAAGAAAGAAGCATAAGAAGGAGTATGCATGAAGTGCAATGGAGTGGCTTTATTTTTGTATTTTTTTAATTTTTTAATTACAAGAAGCTTTGGAGATTACCAAAAGAACAAGCTAGCATTTATAATATTGCACAAACAACATATCAAGCCTAACAGCGCTAGCAAGATCATGATAAAACATATATATCAAAGCTAAGCACGAAGGCTAAAAAATAAAGCAATAAATTTGATCAATTTAAGCAAAGCTTCAAATTCAGCAAGTTCATCAACATGGATCCTAAATTAAAACTGGCCATGTCAAAATGTCAAAGTGAGATAAAAAAGCTAACAAAGACCACATTAAGAGACAATCAGGTCATGTATTGAATCATTTTGCTCAAATTTCTCAAGCGCCTATTTTTTCAATAGTTATCTCATTTGCACTGAATATTGAAGTTGACTAATAATCTAACTTAGTGACAAGATCCTGGACTAGGAGCCATCCACAAACTCATCCTAAGCTTCGACCAGAAGTTGATTAAAAGTATATTTTAGTGAAGAAGATACCGAACTAGGAGCCATCCAGAAACTCTTCCTAAGCTTTTACCAGGGCGACAAATCTTGAGATTCATGTCATTTCTGACAAGCAGTCCCCATGAGATCGTCTGGATCATCAAACTATCTCCAAGTTCATGTCTTTGACAAGTAGTCTCATAAGAGTAGTTTGGCACAGTTTAAGCATAAGACAATCTTGATTTTTTTTTTGATTTTTCATGTTTCACAAGAGCAGTTTTAGAATCTCAAGAACACAAGAAGCTCAAGTAATGGTCAATTTTAGATTCAAGAGCTAACAAAGCAATTCTGACAGGGCCAATGTCACAAAAGGAGCACTAATTGCGCAACTAGCTAAAACATCCACAAATTGTAATTTTTAGTTCGAGTTGTTTTAGAGTTCTAACTCATACAGCAAAGACTTATCTGTATATGTGAAAGCATGATAATTCTAGCAAGTCAAAAAGCTAGACATGACATTGAGCAAGAATTGAAATACTAAAGCTCCAAAGGGTAATAGGCAAAGCTTCATCAATTTTAAAAGATAAGCAGAAAATCTTATATTACAATGCATCTTTTTGGATACCACTTGTTGAATTTTTCATATGAATGCAATATGATACAATGAGATCAATAAAAGCCTAAAAACCTAAAAAGTTCAAAAAGATCAATAAGTTCATAAAAAGAACAAGGTAAGATCAGAAAAGATCGAACTCCCCCTCAAATGAACCCATAGGGATAAATTACCCCTAACTCACTCCTCAAGGTGGCTTGGTGAGGATATCAGCCAGTAGAGCCTCGGACTCCACAAAGTGCAGCACAATATCACCTTTTTCGACATGGTCTCTAAGGAAGTGACAGCGAATGTCTATGTGCTTGGTCCTAGAGTGTTGCATAGGATTCGTAGCAATATTAATGGCAGAAGTGTTATCACAGAAAAGAGGAACACTAGCAAAATTTAACCCATAATCCTTAAGAGTGGTTATCATCCACAAAATATGACTACAACAACTAGCAGCAGCTACATATCCAGTTTCAGCAGTGGATTGTGCAACAGAAGACTGCTTCCTAGAAGACCAAGATACAAGAAAAGTGCCTAGGAAGTGACAAGTGCCTGAGGTACTCTTCCTATCTAGCCGACAGCTCGCAAAATCAGAATCAGAAAACCCCCCGAATGGACAGAGCTGAAGAGCGGGAATACCAAATGCCATACAAGAGGGTAGAGTGTAAATACCTGAATATGCGCTTAACAGCTTAGCGATGGGAAGTTCTCGGAGACGCCTGAAACCTCGCACAGAGGCATACCGTGAAGTAAATGTCCGATCTTGAGGCCGTCAGGTACAGGAGAGAGCCGATCATGCTGCGGTACTCGCGTTGATCCACGGCTTCTCCTTCCTCATCTGGATCCAAAACAGTTGAAGTCGCCATGGAAGTGGAGATTGGCTTGCAGTCACCCATGTCAAAATGTTTGAGCATGTCCTTAGTGTACTTCGTCTGATGGATGAAGATCCCTTCCTTGCATTGCTTGATTTGAAGCCCCAAAAAGTAATTGAGCTCTCCCATCATACTCATATCAAATTCCCTGGACATAGTCTCAGAAAAGCTATTATCTGATCCGGAGGGTGTTTCCTTTGAATGTGTAGTGGCGCACCCGGAGAGAAAAATATTTCTTCAACCTTCGCAGGTACTACTGATGATGAAGATGCAGCAGGAGCCTCTGTTGGACCGAAAAGGCGACTAGAGGGGGGGTGAATAGGAGCACGCTCATTTTTTTTATTACAAATAATGGATTCAATAAAACTTTACTCTAGTAGCTATAAAAGCTATGAAGATCAGTATATCAGTACAGCGGAAGACTAATATTGAATCTAATTTAAACCCCAAAGCAAAACGACAAAATCAACAAAGATAAATGCAACTCAATACCTTCTTAAATTCGGATCATTGTATTATTGTGATCGACCGATTTCTTGCCGGTTTGACCGGTGGCCACGGCGATCGACCACGCTCAAGAACGAAATGTCGATCCAGATGGCGAAGATAAAAATAGATGAAATTTTTGATCTACTAATCCAAACTTGATGAAACTTGGAACACACCTTCTCTATGATATCAGAGACCTGTTCCAATCGAAGATTATGATAATTCTTGGAAGAATAAAGATCCTTTTCCGTTTTATCAAAGAAGAGTTCAAAACCGGGTCAAAACGAAAAGTAGGTCAAAACTCTTGCTCGTGGGTGATTGATGATCAAGATGATCCTAGGTAGATTTCTACACGTCATAGCAAGCTAGATCACGTGAAGAAACCAAGCAAAAACTCACGGATCAAAGAAAGACCCAAAATCATCAAATAGAGAGAAAGAACGCAATGAGACAAAGCCATGTTTTCCTTCTTGGGATGATCAATCCTCTTGATCTCATGAGTCTTGAGCTTGCTATAGAGCAACTCCAAAGTTAGATCAGAGAGGTTGACATTCTCCTCAATGGCAGTAGCCTTTATCTCCCACTCCTTGGTGTTGATTGCAGCCAAGAGGTGGGTGATATTTTCAGATTGAGAATATTCAATACCAACAGTTTTCATCTGATTAATCACTTTATTAAAGCGACTGAAAATGTCATCGATGCTCTCTCCAGGACGCATCTCGAATTTGTTATATTCACGCTTATAGAATGTTTGGCGAACTTTCTTGACTTGGGACGAACCCTCATGGTAAGTTTCGAGAGTGTTCCAAATCTCGTGCGCAGTCTCAAGATTGCAAATTCGATCATACTCCTGTCTACAAAGCCCAACACACTAGAGGTTTTAGCCTTCTTGTTGTTAGCCAAGAGGGTTTCTGAAGCCGGCGTAGCAACTTCGGGCACAATGAGCGGTACTCGAACAACCTTCCATATAGCGTGTTCTTCGCTCTCAAGGAAGGCTCGTATGCGATTCTTCCAATAGGCATAGTCGTGCCCATCGAAGATATGCGGCTTCGTGGAGTATCTATCCATCGCCAAGTTCAGTGACCGGTTAAGATCAAGATTGAACTAACCAGGCTCTGATACCACTTGTTGGACCGAAAATGCGACTAGAGGGGGGGGGGTTGAATAGGAGCACGCTCACTTTTTTTTACAAATAATAGATTTAACATAAATTTCACTCTAGTAGCTATGGAAGCTATGAAGATCAATATACCAGTACAGCGGAAGACTAGTATTGAATCCAACCTAACCCCCGAAGCAAAACAACGAAAGATCAACACAAACTAAAACAAAGCAGTGCAGGGCGGTCAGACCGCTGTGTCCCTGGCGGTCGGACCGATGACCTGTCGGTCTGACCGATGACTCTGGCCGGTCTGACCGCCGGCCTGAAGAACAGAACGAAACACCTCGATGACGAAGTTGCAAATAGATGAAACTTTTGATCTACAAGTCCAAACTTGATAAAACTTGGAACACATCTTCTCTATGATATCAGGAACCTATTCCAATAGAATATTATGATAATTATAGGAAGAATAGCGATCCTTTTCCGTTTGATTGAAGAAGGGTTCAAAACTGGGTCAAAACGAAAACTTAATCCAAAATCTTGCTCGTGGGTGATTGATGATCAAGATGATCCTAGATATGTTCCCACATGTCACAGCAAGCTATATCATGTGGAGAATTCAATCAAAAACTCGCGGATCAAAGAAAGACTCAAAATCATCAAATATAGAAAAAGAACGCAATGAGATAAAACATGATCAAACTTTCCTTTGATTGATTTGATATGATATGGGCTTACAGCCTCTCCATCAATGGAGGACAATGCTCAATCCGAGAGCACGAAAATCACATCAAACTATCAAGAACCCTAGCCTCCCCAAAAGCACTCCCTAAGAAAATTAGGGTTTACAAAATAGCAAAAGAGACGAAGCCGGAGGTGCTGCCACCTCCCTCCCCTATTATAGTGGAGGCTGAGACCTTCTAGAAGTTTGACTCAATTGGGCTCCAGTTAAGGTCCAAAATAAACGGGACACATACGCACACATTTTAATGCGCTGTCTTTAACACCTATTGACCTAATTAGCTACACCTTGCGTCATCTTGCGCCTCGGATTAGCCAATAGGTCACCCTTGTCCATCTTGCACCACGCTTGAGTACATTGTCCTCACTCGGCATCGTCGATCGTTCTGGACCTCAGCTCTCCAAGCCTAGTCCCGATCATTCTCGCCGTTGACCGTCGTTGACCACCAAGCAACATGCACAACAATAGACAAATAAACCGAATTTGGGAACAAGTTCTTCAAAACTTGACCCATGTTAATCAAAATATGCATCATGCAACATATATGCCCTGAAACTCATGACTTTGACCTAACAACCGAATATTGCCGCCACGACGGGTGACGATCCAAGTGAAAACCGGTCAGACCGCCCCTAGGGCCGGTCTGACCGCCACCTATTGGCCGGTCAGACCGCCAGTAAAGACTTAGCCGAATTTCCATTCTGGAAAACCGAAACCTACTGAAATTTTCAAACCAATAGAACTTTTGATTGGAGACTCCAAAAATTATGGGACCAAGTGCAATAGAATCTCCTCTCTTGCCTACACCCTCTATTTTTGGCCCAGCTCAATCCACACTTTTTGAAGTTGGCCGGTTCGACCGCCGCTATGGCAGGTCGGACCGATCTTGACCGATCGGCCGATCGCCGCCTGGCGGTCGGGCCGACCTACCGAGACCGACAATCTGAAACTTTGCCGAAAACACGCGAAATGACAAACCGTTAACGCCATTACCAATTGTCACATCATCCTAAGATCTGGAGTATATCCCCCATGATATCCACATTTTATTTATCCATTCTGTGAGGAGAGTCCCAGACGTCGATAGTGTGGCGTGCATCCGACCGCCCAGGGACCGAACGAGGCACGTCCGGCCGGCCACAGGCTGGACTTGGCGACGTGGCGCAAATCCGCCCGCCCAAGGTTCGGACAAGCCAAATCCTATTGGTCACGGGCCAGACTTCACCACATGTTGCGTCAACATCGAGTCCGGTCGGCCACCGTGTGGACGAGGCGTCAAAAGTGCAATTTTGTCGCACCAGGTGCTATTTGCGTAACAAACGCTCGCAACAGTTCTATTTGCACAAAAAATTCGGGCATATATGTGTGCAAAAGTAAACTTATAAATGACAATAATGTTAAGAGTATTGTATAAGCTACGTGATTAGTTACTTGTACAGGAGGTAATTTGCTCATTTGCCCACTCATGTAGCTGTAGATATTGGCCTTTTTGGCCCAATGAATGAAGTAGGGTTCATTGCATAACATGGTATCAAAACAGTGGTAGTGACTGACTGCCTGGCGGAGACAGTGGAAGGAAAGTGCAACCAGTCGAGCTCCCAAAGATGCTGCGAATCACGACGTCGAGGGCCAGTACCAAGCGGAGTCCCTGTGCAGCGGGCCTGAACACAAGTGTGAGGCTCAAGAAAAACTAGATAGTCATGATTAGTGATCTGATCGGCCGACATAAGTTGCATTGTAAGCTTAGAATATGAGAGACTGTAGGAACATAAAAAGAAGGGGTGAAAAGCGTGCCTCAACCTGTAACAGGAAGAGGTATCATCTGCAGTCTGAATAGTGGAAAGAAGAGTCGTGTGACTCAGAGAAGTGAGGTCAGTAGAATCTGGTGTCATGTGAAAATAAGCACAGGAGTCCAAGATCCACGGATACAATATACCTTACGAGTGAGGTGGCGGAGGTGAGGAAGACTGCTGAGAAGCAAGATCCACACGAGTAGAGGCCAGGTAGTCTGAGGACAAGCCGACATCGAGGCACTGGAGCAGGGAGAGTAGTCGTTGTGCGGCGTCATCGGAGGAGCCTTGGCGAGAGTCATTGATTCCTGAGTGGAAAGAACCTCCAATGCCCTTGCCTTCAGAGCCCTTTGGTGGATGATCACCCTTGTGGCCTTGGTTCCTCCTCTTATAGCAGTCCTGGTACCTGTGGCCGTCACACTGGCAGTAGGTGCAGTAGAGCCCAGAAGTAGAAACAACAACAACTGATGCCGCTGGAGCTAGAGGGGCCATGGTCAGTGTTGAAGAAATAGACGCTGAAGTAACCAAGACAACCTGCATTTGAGCCACGCCACGAAGACAAGTCTCCTTAGCACGAATACCCATGAGGGCCTCCACCAAGGTCGAGCGCAGGTGGCTAGTCCGGAGCTGAGCATGCACGGTCTCGAAGTCAGAACAGAGACAAGTCAAAAAGTCATAAAGACGGTGAGTCTCCTAGTGAGTGCGGATTTGCACACGGTAGGGACAAGTCCGGCAGACATCCGGTTCTAGAAAGTCGAGCTGACACCATACCGTAGACATTTGCCGGTAGAAGTCGTCCATGATGGCGTTGAGCTATTGAATGGAGTGCATCTGATGCACACCGGAGAGGTACATAGCATCACTTGTCGGCTGACAGTGAGTTCAGAGGCGCTCCTACATTAGTTGAGTCGTCGGCAACTCCACCACATCTATGGAGATGGCCACAGGCCTCGGCATCCTGTCATCTCTCGTAGGTGTGCAGGTGCAGCTCAGACTGGTAGAGCTCCAGGGCCTCCTCTAGAGTAGTAGTGGCAGCCTCCCGAGCAGCCTAATTCGCACTAGCAGGAAGAGGCAGAACTGGTGGCGTAGGGCGAGGCGGATAGAGTTGCTTGCCAGTGAGGTGACCCCAGAGGCGCTGGCTGTTGAGGTGAATCCTTGGGTGGACAGCCTACTCCCGGAAGTTCATCACGTCGAAGCTAACAGGGGGGCAAGATGGCGAATGAGCTACAATTGGTAGCCATTAGTGAAGACCCAACACGGCTGCTGCCTGGGATAGGGAGGGCTCGGTAATGGCAATGCCATATGAGAGCACTGTGGTTGCTCGACAGGAGCAACGTTGGGTGGAGGCAGCGCGAGCTTGGTGTAGGGCTTTGCTTAGCTCGTTGTTGAGGAGCATAGCACAGGCAAAAGCGCGTGCACACACACATACATAACACTCTACTTTGAGCTCTCACACTAAGGCATACACTAGTGTTCTCTCTTCTCTTGATCGCTCTTGCTCTTGATGGCGTCTAGGGCTCTTGTCCTCTGCGCTTCAGTCGTCCTCACTGTGGCGGTTGCTTCGGAGGCTAGGGACTTCCTCGTCGGCGGCGCTAATGACGGGCGAAGCTAAGGAAGACCGAGGCGGCAGCGGCTCAGCACGGTGCGGCCAAAGCTGAGGGAGATCGGGACGAGCAGAAAAAAAACTCAGGCGGCGGCCCAAGAAGCAGAGTAGGGGTGGCGGCGGCAGCAGCTTGATGCAGCGTAGATCGAGCTCGGAGGTGGCGGCGGCCCAAGAAGCAAAGTAGGGGGGGGTCCTCCAATCGAGCTACGGTGGCAGTCCTGAGAGAGGATGGCTGCGATAGATCAAGCAAAGGAGGGAGGAGAAGAGTCAGGCGGTGGCCTGAGAACTGTAGCAATGAACAGTGGTTAAAGTTAGGGTTGGTAGGAGAGAACCATGTGCTTGTATAAGTAGTGTGATTAGTTACCTGTATATGGGGTTATTTTCTTATTTGACCACTCATGTAGTAGTTCATATTGGCCTTTAGTCCAATGAATGAAGTAAGGTTTCTAGCATAACAAATAATACTTCCATAAAGATCTATTAAAAATATACTCGTGGCTACTCTTCAATAGAGCAACATCTGGAGATTCTGGACAATGATATTTGAAGACTAGTGAGAACTCCATACAAGAAAACGAGTTCCTTCTCATAATCAAACATATTATTCGGACCAGACGATCCACAGGTAGAAGGCAATGCTCAAAAAGGACGGTAGCATCGGTACACTGCCGAAATCCCAAAAGTGGATATCATGCAAAGGAACTGTTTTTCCCCCATCTAAACAAAGGTTCCATGGCAATAGAACTTAACAGGAATAGCACACAATTCGTCGGCTCATTTTGCTTGGGGATGTGAGGCGATGAAGTCAACCGCAGCTTTAATGGAGTCAACCTTGTCAGCTTCATTGTCAGGCACCTCGAAACTAAATTCCTCTTCCAAGGCCATGACAAGCTCCACCGTGTCCAAACTGTCTAGGCCAAGATCATTCTTGAAATGGGCATCTGTTGTCACCTATAGGAAATTGGAAAGGAACTGATGAGGATTTGGCGTGAACTAATTGGAACACTGCAAAACAGAGAACTCTGGAAATAATTCTTATGGAGCTAAACAAAATAACCACCACATGTTCCATGTGTCAAAACACTCTAGCTAGAATAAAGATCACATGAGTACAATCGAGGAAGAACATCATGCATCAATAGCAAGCACCAACGTTTAAAGCTTAAAAACAAAAATGATATTTAGACTAAACACTCAACAAGCGTGCAAAATTAATAGGTCTAAGGTTCACAATCAAGGCGACAACTTGCTAGTTAACAATTAAGCCACTGCAAAACCTTAACCCGATCAATTCTTTTCTTCTGAAACTAGATAGTTGACAGCATAGAGTTAGGATTATGAATGATTCTGGGATCTCAGTGGTTATTGCTGATTTCCTATTGTTATTGTGCGGAGTACCTGTTTCATATTATTATTTAAAAAAATAAAAGAAAACACCACATAAGGTTTCACATTGTTATGGGTTGTGCTCTGTATAGTACTCATTCAACACAGTTAAGACCTTTTTCATGGATTTACCTATGGACAAACAAAGATCATGGATTTATTTACCCACGCAATGCAGTGTTAAAAATTAATCACTAGTTTTCTCAAAGATGTTCTAGATCTGGAAACCACTTAGCAGCTGTCGCCACTTACCAACCTTCCCGTAGTTTCCAGCATGCATGGTTATAATTAAGTACCTAACCCCAATAATCAATTTGGTAGGAAACCTGCAAAAAATCTACAAAGTAGGAATGCACGATTTCCCTCGCAATGCTAGCATTTATGAAAACAAAACAGACCTGAATACCTGAAGAAGTTTGCCCGGTTACGATGGGTACTGTAACATTTACCTAGCCTTAGACTTAACAGCTTCCGGCATTATGTGAAAGGTTGATGAGCCAAAGCTCACAAACTAGCTATGTGGATCAACAGAAGCACACTGTACACAAGAATGCACAGAGAAACAACAGCATAACTTGCAGAAGTTATGCCGTCTAAATGAAACAACTGATGTAATGATAAATTCGGCCTCCCCACAACCCTACCAATTCATAGTGGTTTCCTTCCATCTTCACAACCAGACACATACACATGCCGTGAAAAATGGCAATAAATGCCAACAGATCTATCTATCCAACTGCGTCAGCGTTTCACACAACATCCAAGAAATGCTAATTCCTCAGTCCTCACCAAAAAACAGTCCATGAAATGCTAAATAAAATGGAACACTTAGCGTCTCGATTCTTGAATTGATCCTAAGAAGCAACTCTCGTTCTGAGAGAGGGGAGGGCCTGGTGGGGTACTACCGTACTAGCAGTCTAGCGTACCTTGGAGGGGTCGTCGACCTTCTGGAAGTTCCTGACGACCTTGATGACGCGCTCGGTGACCTCGGCCTTGTCCAGGAACGACCCCTTGGCCTCCTCCGATGACATCCACCGCCGCCCCCACAGGCCCCTCTGCAGCGCCGCCACGGGCCTGAGGGACGCCGCCGCCGACGCGGGGGCCGCCGACACGCGGAGGTGCCTCAGCAGCAGACCCCTCGCCGCCGCCGCCGCCATTCGGGCGAGATGGACGGGTGCTTAGCTCGGGGAGGGGGGATGGGAGGGGATCCGAGGCGCTGCGCTGTGGTGTGTTGCGGCGGCGAGAAGGGATCTTTTCCTGCGGCTGCGGAGTGGTGGAGGGGAAGAGGAGAGCGTGTGGGTTTTAGGCTATTTAGGCCGTTGGGCTTGTGATGGGCCTCATTACTCTGGGTCGTTAGGCTCTTAACCCACGTTTGTGATGGCCCCTCGTAATTTTTTTTTTCACTTTGACACTTGGAGAGTACTAGCGATATTTGTTTTTAAAAAAATTACAAAAATAAATAGTCAGCAAAAAAATATAGTAAAAATAGGTTCCTCTCGCCGGTTGATGTAGCAGTTCAATGGCGGCGAAAGGCCCTATCTTTGTCGCTAGTCAGGCTTCCTATCGCCGCTGATTGAAGCGGCGAAATGAACGATCACATATCGCCAGATTCAAGCGGCAGCGTGAATCCGCTATAAAACCCCAAAAAATCATTCAAACTCATTTTAATTTAATAAAAAAATAGAAAGAGAGAAGGAGAGGGAGAGAAGAAAGGTAGCACAGCTCTGTCAGTTCGCCGCGGAGGAGAGATAGACGGAGCATCAGATCCAATCGGCCATCTTGCAGGTATATTTTTTTTCAAACTTTGTATATTACGTCAAAACATTGTCGGTTAGCAAACAAAAATAGTGACATAGAATTTAGTAGATTAAATAGATGTAGTCCAATTATGTAGTATATCATTTGAGCTGTGTACGATGTAGGTAGAGCATAATGTAAATAATACCAGTTTTATTTAGCTTCCATTTATGCGCAATAATTATATTGTTAATACCGGAAATAGCATGACATGTTTTAAAATTACAAAGAAAATTCGGAGCAGCTAATTAGGGTAGGTAGAGCATAATTGAAAAAAATTCACAGCTTTATTTAGCTCTGTAGGTTAGGTAGAGCGTAATCGCAGCTTTATGACTTGTCGTATAAATTTAGTTTCTATTTGTTGTTGGTAATTAGTTTCGTATATCGCTTTGTATTATCTTTTTACATATTTCATAGTCTTTACAATGTATGCACTGAATTTTCAGGTATGGCGGACCCAGACCACGCTGCCGAGTGGCCGTACGAGTTGCTTGACCCAGTGATTGACCTACATCACCGTAGCCGCCACAGTACCATCCTCCCTCAGGAGGGCGAGGCGTCGATTGAGCTAGGCGCGTTGCGACTGCGCACGCCCATCAGGGCCTGGAGGTTGCACCCCAGTTGGGTGCCGAGGTACATACCATTGTGATTTTTGTGTACTTATTTGTGGCCTGACTACCACGTGTAGACTAACGTTCATTTATAACCTGACCCGACACAGGTTGAAAGCGGTAGGCCTCCTTCCGCTGGCATGGATGGTGGAGGCGATGTAGCAGGACGACCAGGACCGCGGTCCTAGTCGTACGTCCAGGCATTTTCCATACGACCAGGCCCTACTGACGGCGTTGGTCCACCGCTGGAGGTCGGAGAAGCACACATTTCACCTCCCGTGTTGGGAGATGACGCCGACGCTGCAGGACGTGAGCTTCGTAACCGGGTTGCCCTGCATAGGCTTCCCCATGGCAGCGTATGAGATCTCGCCCACGTGGCGCACGGAGTTCCTAGCGAGGTTCCAGGATGTGCTACCGTCGAGCAGCGATTATCACTGGTTTAGCAGCCCACACGGGCCGACGCTGAGGTGGATCTGCCAGTTCTACGTAAGTCTTCGTAACTATTGTCCTCTCGCATCAATTCATTTGTGAACCTTGCTGATGTGTATATGTCTTCTTGCAACCCGAGCGTATGGCAGAGCACGCACCCGACGAGACGGTGAGGAGGCACTTCGAGGCCTACATTCTGTGGCTATTTGGGTGAGTCATATTCTTGGGGTTCCACGACGGCAGCGTCACAAACACTACATCCTCTACGCACGTGAGCTCGCAGACTGGCCGGTGGAGGAGATCCGACCCTCTGGCGTGGGGTCGGCCGTCTTTGTCGCGACGTCGCGCGTAGACAGCGCGATCGTCTTTGCCGGTCCCGGGCGGCTCCATCCTCTCTAGATGCCTGCTACTTCTACAGCTTTGGTCCTTCGAGTGCCTCCAGATCGGATGTCCGTAGCTGGACTTGGGAACGTACACGGCTAGCCTGTACACCGAGGATGACAACATGGACCGGCCTACTATGGGCATGGTGTGGTGCTGCCGACGGGTTAGTTTCATGAATATTTATTATTTTCTCGTAATGCAATCACAATTTCGTGTGCTAAGTGTTCCTTTGGTCTATTCCACAGATGACCTATACACCGATCACCATGTAGGGGTCGTATTCGTCCTACGTCGTGATGTTTGACCAGCTGATAGATGACCGCATCATCTGGAGACCATACACGGAGGAGAGGGTGTCCACGTACGCACCTGGAGCACTGTCTAGTTTGTGCACGCGAGACCACGTGTACTGACACACAAGGAATACAACGCCGAGCTCACAAGGAAGGGTAAATGTCCCCGATCCACGCAGTAGGTTGGGTCATTCTGTAGTAGTCCCCCGTCCCACCCACCATATTTTTTACTATCTTCTAAAGACATGTATACTTACATGGTCCGGATGCTTGTGTCCTAGTGTACCCTAGTAGTAGCGAGGATAACTAAAGTAATTAGCCGAACCATCATGCCATGTGAATACGTGTAACGTTCTTCTATTTGCAGACTCTAATGTATTTCTGATTCCTTGCCTCGCACTTTACCTTCGGTCCAATGAGTAAATTGACCGAAGTCAAGATCGTGTAAATGTGAACAGAAGGCAGAGGGACAAGCAAAACCCCAACTCCTCCCACAAGTTGGTAAGGAAGATAAAATCACGTGAATTTGCCATTACTCAAAACTACGACATATCACATTGATATTACATAACATTGAGCAAAACGTCATAACACTTAGTTTTTTACACGGCCGGATGATGTCCCCGCGGAGTGCCGGTGTCTCCTTCGTCCTGAGGATTTCTCGTCGGGCATTTCTTGAATGTGTGCCCAGACTCCCTGCAAATAGAACACTTCTTCGTATGACGTCCGGCTTCTGCTTCGTCCATGTCGTTCCGATGCACTGTACCTGCCGCCGGCCGACCCCTTGCAATGTCCGCGGCCCAGATTAGTTACTCCCAACTCGGATGGCAAGTGAAATGGCCAACCACGGCATAACCATACATCTCCGCACTCCATGTTTGCTTCACCGCTTCCTTGTTGAAGTAATCAAAGAGGTACTGCCCAGGATGTTGTGCCACTGTGGAACATGCGGCCATGACATGGGAGTAGGGCCTATGCAGAATAAGGGGCTTGTTGCAAGTGCATACACAACTAGAGCGGCGTAGCGTGCACTCGTGGGTAATCCTTTCACGGTTCGTCCTACAGCGTCCTTTATCCCTACACAGTCCCTCAAAGCAAAGTTCTCTTGTGCCCATCTTGAATGCGCGATGCATATCACCCTTCTTGCTCTTCTCCTCCATGTACTTGATGATCATTGCGGAGTAGAGTACTCTATCATTTTTCAAGGCGAGCGACGCGTTGTTGCTTCTGTCAACAAAGTAGTTTGTCGTTCCGATAATCGCCTCCACAATATCAACCAAAGGGAGGTACCTTGCGCCGCGCATGACCTAGTTGTAAACCTCGACTAGATTGATTATCATGACACCATATCGAGCAAGACCCCTGTTATGCAGTAACGACCACTTCTCCTTAGGCTCGTGCTCAATCCAGTCGAAAAGCATTTCACCTGCGCCTCAGTCCTCCTCGTCAGACTGGGACCATCTGTGGGTAGCCGTGGCAATGCTTGGGGGGCCTGGTCAGCGCTTGGGGGCTGCCCTTTTCGCTACCTCCCTTCTGTGTGTCCAGGTCTATTCATTTAGAATCTTCCAGAGTGCTTCGAACTTCCACTGCTAGTTCTGGTTGCACAACCGCTTGAATAGGTTCATCAGGTCCTTGTTGCGAATCTACTTGTAGAAGTTTGCCCCCAAGTGCCTCATGCACCACCTGCTCTGCAGATCCGCCCATGCAAGTGGTTTGTTATCTTCTTGTTGTAGCTGGGTTATTGCACTGAGTAGGCCAGCATGCCAATCGTGAATGATGCATATGTTTGGACGACCCTGTACAACATAAATCCTCACATTCTTTAGGAACCACAACCAGTTGTTCATGTTCTTGCTTTCAACAAAAGCGAATACCACGGGAAGAACTTGATTGTTGACGTCGGTCGCTATTGCTATCAGTATCTGGCCCTTGTACTTTCCAGTCAGGAATGCGCTATCTACGTACAAGATTGGACAGCAGTGCCAGAATGCATTGATGCATGGACCAAAGGCGAAGAATGCTCGCTGGAGTACCCTCTTATCGGTCCACTTCGGATGTGTGGTGTCTTGAATGTCGATATGAGTGCCGGGATTCCTGTCTTGTATGACTCGGACTAGCCCGGGGAGGTTGTGGTAGGAATCCTCGAACGTGCTGAGCCTTGACTCCACTGCCTTCTGTTTTGCCCTCCAAGCCTTGGCATAGCTGATTGTGTACTGGAACCTTGTCACAATCGCATGGATGATGAATCGTAGCTCAAAATTAAGATTATCCATGATCTCACTGTACATGAGGATGGTAATGAAACCTGATGATAGGTTTTTGTGGGACTGAACTGACTTAGCGATGACGCATGTGTGCAGGACCACTATAGAGCACTTTTAGTAGGTGTCCCACTTCAGCTGAAATGCGTGCACTCGCCAAAAGATATTCCTCGATTTCGCACTTCACATAGTAGCATCTTGGGTTAGACTTGGCGACTGTGAATGTGCGCCGCAATGACAAGGTCCAGAATTTGACCGCCTCCTGTACGTCCTCCTTGCATTTGTACACAGCTCCTTGCCTAGCCTCGCTCTGGTCGTACTCCTAGGGCACACTGGAGCCTTCGTCGACAACAAGGTTGTCGAATTGGTATGCGTTCCACTTGGATGGAACCGCTAACTGGTCCACATCATCCTCGTCGTTGGATCCTTCATATTCTGACAATGCATTATAGTTTTGGGATTCCTGGTCTATCCTTTGCACTATAGCTTTCAGCTCTTCACCCTCATCAACAAGCCTACTGACCTGCCTGACTGAAAGAGCTACTTCTCCAGGGTCTTCGTCGACAGCATCAGCAACTCCGGGAGCTTCGGGCACTTTGTGTGCCGCACTATGGCTGGAGTACCGACTTCTTCTTCGGCATCACCACCCCCTTCTTGTTCAGCCACGGATGTAAGAATGGGTTTGGCATATGCCTAGGCTAGAAGGACCAAATCCCACCCTCCTTCCCTCGCCACGCATAGATATGATTACCATGACTTTGTTCCCTTCAACTGCACTAGCTCCAAATATGTGGGTTGTGTTGCTCGGGGGGCAAGGCAACTCAATCTCAGATCATACACATCATGGTCCACTTGGGATGTGTGAAACAACAACTGCATCGCAACACCCAATGTATGTCCCTCTACTATCTAGATCTTGGGATGTGTGAAACAACTACCTTGTCTCCGACCAGTCAAAAGGTCACAATGCCTTGAACTGATATCTAGATCTAGCATCTGATATATCCTCTACCGTGTGAAGAATGGAACATGTGCTGTATATTCCATACCACGCGACGATACGTAACTCTAAGACACAGGAATGCGGTTATATGGCTCAATGACATATAACCGTACAACAGTTGACACATTGTCAACTGACGCCCCTCTCCGACCAGACAACTGCCAACGCTTCATCAACTACATACGGAGGACTGCGAACCGAAGTAGAGGAGGCCAGAACAGTGAAGATCATTTGGGTAACACTCTCAGAAGAAGCATTGTATTCTCGAGTTAGTCTTCAGTCTAGGTTACATACACCCATTGTAATAGCCAATTCATAGCAATAAAGAGCATTCTCATTACTTTCCAGGAGATACGTGCTATTTGCCTCTTTTTCTTCATACATTCATAAGATCGGCGATTTGATCGTCGACTGCTGTCGCCGACCGTGGGGAAGAAGGTGCAAATCTTCTGAAGGAATTCCTTGCTCACCAAATCCTCACTCATCCTTCTGTTCATGAGATCATGGCAGGAACGTGGGACGAGGAGAATTGGTTCGATCTGGATGACTACTCCAACCTCGACATGGACGCCTACATCCAGGCCATGCAGGGTGATTGGACGTCGTCCTCTTCTTCCTCTGTCAGTTCGCAAGTCGCTAATGACGCTGAAGTCGAGCAGATGGATGAGGACGTACCACTGCAACAAGTGGCGCTTCCCAAGGGACAGGCCACTCTGACCAGTTCGGAGCGTCCAAGAATCTCTCCAACCCGGTCTTTTAAAGAAGGTGATAAAACTTCAGCCCTACAATCTGAGAGTCAATACACTCTTGACACCATCATGGCTGACAGGTATTCACCCACAGCTTTTGAAAATTCCAGGAGCCAACCGACATCTGGTAACGGTGTCGATGAAACCCTCACCGGCCATGGGCCGAGTGGGGATGATAAAGCTCGGCATACGATCGGTAGTTCGCCGTATCAGGCTGAGTCCGCCTCGGAGGCCTCAAGAGGTGCTCATCTCCGACCGGTCTCCGTCGTGGAAATGTCTGGTAGAAGCACTGGGAAGCTCTCCACTGAGTACAGTGAAAACTCTTCGGAGAATCGATGCTGGAAACACGAGGTCAATGCGATCGGAAATACTGATCGTAATGCCCTGTACGGTCCTGCACCCGCTGCCTCACCACCAACTACTAATGGAGATGGCGCGGGCAATCAAGCACCAGCTACCAGAGGCAACAGAACTGATGGACATCCATCAGTTAATTCACCTGGTTCAGCCCCACCAAGGATGACAGGTCAAATACGGCCAGGTACGAGGTTAAGAGAAGGTTCAGATTTGCGAACGCCAACAACCTCGATGAATCCTCCGAGACCTTCAGTAACGATACAAAACCTGCAGCGCATTCGTAGTATTTTAAATAATACTGACCCTGCTTTAGTAGAAACCCCAGGTTTTGTCCAATTGGTAGAACAAGTGTCGGAGATTCTCCAGCAAACCGTACAACGTACAAAAGAATACCGAGAATGGAGGGCACCACAAAGTCAAACCATGACTTCGTCCCAGCGTTCTTCCCTCAGTAGAGGGCAACATGCGTATGTTGGGAATCAATCGATACCACGGCCTCCTCGACGATTCCGACCAATGGGTCATGAGGGAAGGAGATTGTTCCGAACAAATACACCTTCTCATCGAGGGGGTTATTCGCTTGGTCCTAACGATCTTCGACATCGTTTGAACCAGGCAGGTGATCAAGGGTGTCATAATGCTCGCGATCAGGTCGGAACGACGGAGCCCCAGTTCTCTAATCAAAGGAACCGGTCTCCAACCGATCACAATCCGGCACCTTCTCAAAGAAGGCACCATGAATTAGTCACAGGCTGTCGAGCTTTCTCTGCAGGGCTCCAGGCTGTGCGTTGGCCTAATCGGTTTCGGCCGGACAACATGGACAAGTTCAATGGGTCTCAGAACCCGTTAGAATTTCTCCAGATTTATACCACCACCATCAGAGCGGTCGGTGGTGATGAAAATGCAATGGCCAATTACCTACCTAAGGTGTTAGAAGGATATGCCCAGTCATGGTTGCTTAACCAGCCGGTCGGATCAATCTACACTTGGGAACATCTCTGCGATCTCTTAATCGTGAATTTCCAGGGTACGTACGACCGCTCAGGAAAGGAAGATGATCTACATTGGATCCGGCAGAACCCAAAAGAAACTCTTCACCGGTACATCAACAAGTTTAGCCAGGTTCGTAATTCCATACTCGAGATTGAGAGTCTTCTGTAATTCAAGCTTTCAAGGCAGGATTGAGGAACCGGAGGTATACGGAGGATATAGCTATGAATCCCCATGAACAACCGCCGAACTATTCGATATGGCGGATAAATATGTGGCCGGTAGTGAAGCGGTCGAATGGACCAAAGCTATAGATCGAAAAGACAAAACTCCTCAATTTGGCTTAGAAAAGCCAAAAAGAAGCATAAGAAAGTTCTCAAGAAGAAGAAGCATTGCAAGATGGATGGTAAGGAGGTTTCAGCAGTCCCAGAAAAGCTTACCAAAGGTAAGAGGGACTATACCGGTCGAGGCAAGGAAAAGATTCCAACCGACGGATATAAAAAGAATAAGAAGTGGTGCCCGCTTCACCAACAGGCAGGGCACGATTTGTGCACTTGCCGTGTCTGGCAAAAGAAGTTGGAATATTATTATGCAGGTAAAGGCCCCATTCCCTCAATACAAGAGTTAGGGGAAACAAGCTCCAAAAAGGATAAAGATGGCGATGAGGAAATGGAGTACCAAGAACCTCGCACACAGTCGACATGATCTTTGGAGGATCTTCATCGTACGACTCGCGACGTCATCTGAAAGCCGTGGAGCGGGAGGTCAACCTAGCAGAGTCTCCGATCAACATCAAGCCTTCGAGGTGGTCGGACACCGTAATCTCCTTCGGCAAAGAAGACTGCTCCGTCTCGTCGACTCGACCGGGTAGGTTCCCTATTATAGTTGAGCCTACCATTAATAACTGTAAAGTCAATAGAGTCTTGATAGATAGAGGTAGCTCTTTAAATATTCTATTCTCGGGAGCTCTGGAAGAAATGCAGGTTCCTAAATCAAAGGTAAAGCCAGTAAAATATGCCTTCCATGGCATAGTTCCCGGCTCTACCGCTAAACCGATAGGACATGTGTCTTTACCGGTTACGTTCGGAAGTCCTGATAACTTCCGAACAGAAAAGATTTCGATTGACGTGGTTGATTTTGAGACCGCTTATAACGGGATGCTTGGCCGTCCGGCTCTAGCAAAATTCCTCATAGCCACGCATCACGGTTATCAGAGTTTGAAGATGCCAGGACCAAAGGGTGTCATCATGGTTCGGGAGATCAAAAGATGGCTTATGTCTGCGATCGGAGATCTTTAGAACTGGTCGACGAGCCACCGGAAATCGACTCTTTCGCAATGCAGGTCAAGCACTCCAGACCAAAATTGACACCCAAACCCTCCTATCAGACAAAAGAGGTGCTACTCGACAAAGACGCTTCTCCAAGAGACACCAGGTTGGGAGACACCGACAGGTCCATTCTGAAGTTACTGATCGGAGAAACCCTAAATAGGAAGAGTCGCTCGTCTCTTTCCTTCGAGCAAACCAGGGGCGTTTTAAATCGCGGCGTCCGACATGCCCGAGTCCCTGAAAGTGATCGAGCACAGTGGCTCTCGGCGACAAAAAACCGGTCAAGTAGAAGCTAAGACGTTTTGCACCTGACCGGAAGGAGCAATCCAATCGGAGATTAACAGGCGCCTCAAAACTGGATTTATTCGTGAAGTCCATCACCTTCAGTGTCTTGCCAATCCTATAATGGTTAAAAAGAATAATAGGAAATGGAGAATGTGTATAGACTTCACAGATCTTAATAAAGTTTGTCCGAAGGATGATTTTCCCTTTCCTCGCATTGATTAGCTTGTAGACTGTAGGATCAGAAAGGCGATTAGAGGGGGGGGGTGAATACACACTTTTCTCCTATAGCTATGAAAACTAAGAAGATCAGTAAATGCACAGAGGAAGCCTTGTGCTGAATACAATTACCCCCTTAACCACAAGACTCAATGTAAGAATTCATCTCGTAGACCGGCTCGACCGATCGCCAACCAGGCGGTCCAAAGTCGGTGGTCCGAATGGCTGGCGGTCTAACCGCCGGTATAAAATCGGTCGGACTGATTTAGTCCAGTAGCACTGCACAATGCCCAAATCCAAAACGAAAATTGCTCCAACTTTTGATTCAACCAATGAAACTTGACCAAATTTGGAGCACACCTCCCTAAGGATATATGGGACCTATTCCTAGCGACGATCCTCCAGATCCACAACAAAGAATTGATCTTTTTAGGTTTTACCAAAGGAGTGTCCAAAACCTAGAAAGATAAAAAACTTGATCCAAAACTTGCTTGTGGGGGATTGAAGATTTAGATGGCTCTAGGAGTATTCCCACACATCATAACAAGGTAAATGAGGTCAAGAGACCAACTAAAAATAACCGGATCAAGGAAGCACCAAAATCATCAAAAGAGAGAAGAAAACATATGAGACTTCATTCTTGAACAAACATCCATAGATCGATTGATTCAAGATATTGCTTGTCAAAGCCACTCCCTCAAGGAGGACAAGAGCTCAATCAAAGAGCACACAAATAAATCTCTCTCTAAACCCTAGCCTCTCCTCTCCTCTCCAAACCCTAAAAACTTAGGTTTTTTCTAAATGAGTGCTTCAAGGGGTTTTTTCAACCCCCCCCTTCTATTTATAGGGAGTCCTAGGGTTTCTAGTGGGCTCGCTTTAAGGCCCAATTCAAATGGGACACACACACACATAAATCTGTTGAAGCAATCGCCTGCTTCACCACGTGTAGGTTGATCAGCGGCTCTCATCATGTCGGCAAGTCTCTCCCGTCCGAATCCCATCGGAACCTCTAAGGCACTTGCACCGACTCCCGCGCCGCTTGATCCAACCAGCTGCAACGTACTGCCCGTTCGAACCATCTTGTCCATTCTGCACCATGCTTGAGTCACACGACTCCACTCGGCATCCATGATCGTTCTGGACCTCAGCTCTCCAAGCTTAGTCCCGATCCTCCTCGCCGTTGACGTCGTTGACCTGCAAGCCACCTGCACAGCAATAGACAAAGAAATCGTCTTCGGGAACAAGTTCTTCACAACTTGACCCACGTTAGCTCAACAATGCAAGATGCAACAATAAAGCATTGAAACACATACAATAGACACCATCAAAACACAACAATACCAAAGTGGCCGAAGTTCAAGTGGAAGCCGGTCTGACTGCCATACCCACCGGTCAGACCGATTTCACGCCGGTCCGACCGATTTCATAACGCCGGTCCACCGCTCCAAATGACTTAGCCAAAATTTCAACTTGAAAATCCGAAACTCTCTAGAATTTTCAAATGAATAGAACTTTTGACTGGGAACTCCAAAAATTATGTGACCACATCCAGGAGACTCCCCTCTCATGCCTTCAGAACCTATTTTTGGCTTAGCTCCAAAATCCATCACCAACTGTGGTCGGTCGGACCGGCAATGCCTGCCGGTCGGACTGCCACACGACCGGTCTGACCGGCGGCTTGGCCGGTTGGACCGGCTGTAACCTAACAGCACAGGAGCATGTCTAAAAATGCAAGATTTTGCAAACCAACAACGCCATTGGCAATTGACTCATCATCCTAAGATCATGCACATATCCCCATGATATCCACATAGACTCCACCTCTAGGTGCGAGTTACTGAGTTTTTTAGATGCATATTCAGGGTACCACCAGATAAACATGAGTAAAGAAGATGAGGAGAAAACTTCCTTCATCACTCCATATGACACTTACTGTTATGTTAAGATGCCTTTTGGTCTCAAAAATGCAGGCTCAACTTTTTAAAGGTTAATGCAGAAAACTTTCAGCCCACAGGTAGGTCGAAATCTAGAAGCCTATGTAGATGACTTGGTTGTCAAAAGTATCAACGCTGGCGATCATATTCTTGACCTACAAGAAACTTTCAACAACTTGAGAAGGCATAACCTCAAGTAGAATCCGGAGAAATGTGTGTTCAGGGTTTTTGCTGGAAAGCTTCTTGGTTTCCTAGTTTCGACTAGAGGTATCGAAGAAAATCCAACTAAGATAACGCCCATCAATCAGATGCGCCCCAAAACAAAGAAAGAGGTCCAAAAGCTAACTAGCTGTATGGCAGCGCTAAGTCGTTTCATAGCCAGGTTAGGTGAGAAGGGATTACCTTTATTTAAACTTCTTCGGAAGCATGGGAGTTTTAATTTGACGAAAGAAGCCAACGAAGCCTTTGAAAAACTCAAAGAGTACCTTGGAAGCGCCCCGGTCTTAGTCTCTCCAAGACCGGAAGAAACATTGTTGATTTACGTGGCTGCAACGCCACAGGCTGTCAGCGGTGTATTGGTCGTAGAACGTGAAAACGTTCAACGACCAGTATATTACGTAAGCGAAGTCTTACATGGACCAAAGGAAAGATATCCACAGGTACAAAAGTTGCTCTATGGTTTCCTTATGGATTCAAGGAAACTAAGGCATTACTTTCAGGCCTACAAAGTGGTTGTACCTACAGGATATCCCCTAGGTCAAGTCCTTGGAAACAGGGAACCATCAGGACGAATAGCAAAATGGGCAGCTGAACTAGGAATGTTCGACCTCCATTTTATCTCACGAACATCTATAAAGTCTCAGGCAATAGCAGAATTCATTGCCGAATGGACAAACCCAGAACCTAAGAAGGAACTCAAGTACGAGCACCACGACGAGTGGACAATGTACTTTGATGGTTCATTAATGCTTAAAGGATCGGGGGCTGGAGTCGTCTTGATATCCCCTACTGGCGAACACATTAGGTATGCCATGCAGTTGAACATTCCCGCTACTAACAATGTAGCGGAATATGAAGGTTTACTGGCAGGACTTCAAGCAGCTCATTCGCTCGGGATTCGCAAATTGCTAGTGAAAGGCGATTCTCAACTAGTAGCGAATCAAGTAGGGAAAGAGTATCAGTGCTCAAGTACCAAGATGTCGTCTTATCTGGCGGAAGTACGAAAACTCGAAAAGCACTTCTTCGGTTTTCAGATCCAACATATTCCTAGAAAGGAAAACTTTCTAGCAGATCAGTTGGCACGGATAGCCTCCACTAGGTCAACCATCCCGTCGGGAGTTTTTCTTGAGCAACTCGATTCACCCTCGGTAATCAAGCCTTCTGAGAATATCAATGGTTCACATCAGGTCAATCCAATTGATTCTGGTCACATAGATGCTCCACAGATCGGTGATGATCATGGTAGAGATTGGATGACATTGATCTACAATTATCTTCAGCGTGACCTAATTCCAGAAGATGATGTAGATGCAAATCGTATAGCACGAAAATCCAAATCATACACTCTAATCGAACGTACCTTGTATAAACGAGGATCTCATGGAGTGTTGATGAGATGCATATCTTACTCGGAGGGCATTAAGTTGCTAACCGAAATTCATGGAGGAGTCTGTGGAGCACATCATTCCTACAGAACACTGGTCGGTAAAGCCTTCAGGCAAGGATACTATTGGCCAACTTCCCTTCATGATGCAAAAGAGCTCGTGGACGCGCGCATAACGTCGATTTCATAGCCGACAAGTACATCAGTCGGCACAAGCTCTGCAAATAATTCCTCTTTCTTGGCCTTTTGCAACCTGGGGACTAGACATTCTGTGACCTTTCCCAAGAGCACCCAGGGGCTTCGAATTCCTTTTCATTATGATTGACACGTTTACAAAATGGATAGAAGCCGAGCCAGTTGTTAAAACTACAAATGAGGTTGCTAAGAGGTTTCTCACAAAAAAAAACGTGATTACACGATTTGGTGTACCCAGTCGTATAATCACGGACAATGGTACCCAGTTCTCTAGCGGCAATTTCTAGGAATTCTACGATGACCTTGGTATCAAAGTCCATTTCTCTTCAGTTGCTCATCCGCAGAGTAACGGAGCAGTTGAGCGTGCTAATGGTATCATAATGCAGGGGGTCAAACGCAGGGTATTCGACCAGTTAATAAAACGGTCAGGAGCTTGAGTTCAAGAACTTCCTTCTGTTTTATGGGCTGTTCGTACGACGACCAGTCGTGCGACCGGTGAAACACCTTTCTTTTTAGTCTATGGGGCCGAAGCCATGCTTCCTCCAGAACTAAAAATTGGTTCAGCTCGCACTAATTGTTTAGATGAAAACGATCAGGAAGAAAGACGACTCGACGATGTTAATTTCCTTGAGGAACGACGAAACCAAGCTTTACTGCGTTTAGCAATATATCAACAAGCCATGCGAAGGTACCACAGTCGTAAGGTGCAACCTCGCAGCCTAGCTGTAGGTGATCTGGTTCTCAGAAAAATTCAAAATCAAACTAATCGCAAAAACTTTCTCCCAAGTGAGAAGGTCCATATACTGTGGTCGAAGTCACCCGACCAGGTTCGGTACGATTAACTATGTCAGACGGCAGGGTTTTGTCTAATTCTTGGAATATTGACCAACTGCATAAGTTTTTCGTTTAGTTTTCATTTCTTTTCCATTCAGTTTAATAAATAATAAAACAATCCAAAAAGCAGGTGATGTTATTTATATGATAGAGCCTAGCTCTGGTCGACTGCGGTTCATATACTTAAATATTATGGAGATTATATTTTTTATTTTCAAAATTTTGTTCTACTCTTGTTTGGCTACTGGTCGGGATACGGAAAACCTCCTAGTCGAAGTTTCTCCTTTTTTCGCATGTGGTTCCACCCACTGGAAGGACCTTCCTAGTGACGGTTCTTTTCTTACGATCCTCGCTGCCAGTCGGACTTGAGCATGAACACGTATTGCGAAATACAATCTATATCTTCATTTCTTAGCAAGTTCATTACGACCAGCGTTGAGTACTGCATAGAAATAAAACCACTTCTCGTTTATTATATATGTCTTTGCATATAATTTCCTCTTGTCGAGAAAAATTATTTTTTCCTTCCGACCATATATTGTCTTAGTAAGTACTTTGATTACGAAAAATAGATTTACAACTAGTCGAAACCTAACATTGGTTCCGACCAAAAAAGTTTCTTAGTATTATCACGATCAGTTTTTTCAACGATCAGTTTTTTCAACAATCAGTACATACTTTCAAACAATGGTTGAGACTTAAGTTCATATTCTTGGCCTACTGCTTTTATAGTAAAGTTCTTCTACTATAAAATAGTCGGGGGCTCGGTAATATATGATAAGTCGACCAGATAAACAAAAAGTCTTTTTTCATTGATAAGAAAAAGGTAAGTTTTTACATATTTTTTGCATACTCTCTCTTTTTTGCAGGGTTTTTTACTACTAGAGATTGCCCTCCATTAGTCACTGCTGGATGGAGATCCGACCTCTATTTCTTCTGCAACCTTGTCTCCAAGAGGTTTAACTTCCTTGAGAAACTTGGTCGCCTCCTCAGGCAAGCAGTTAAAATCCTCTTCAATAGCTCAAGATTGGTAGAGGGTCTGACGCCTTCGCTTTGCCAAAGCAAGACTAACTCCACCAAAGAATAGATTCCTTTGAATTTGGGCGTAATTATCTCTTGTAGTTTTGAGCAACCCTTAAGTTCCTCCAAAAGCTGGCCAAGGTAATTTACCTTTTCCATTGGATCACTTAAGGAAGGCAACATTGATCCTGATCCCATATCAAAGATCATTTTGTTGAGTGCAGTAATTTGTTCATCAAGGTTAAGCATAATTGTTGCCACTGTTTCTTGCTCAAATTTCAAAGCTTTTTATGCTTTGCTTAATGCTTCATTTTGTTCTGTATAAACAAAGCAAACATTAAGCAAGAAGGATTAGAAGAAAATACTAAGTCAAGTCCACGACTAAGTTACCTTCAGCCTTCTTCATGGATTTTTCGGTATTTTTCATGCCTGGTCGTCAAGTTTTCGATCGATCGGTTTTTAGCTTGAATTTCCTCTTCAAGCTTTATTCTTCTGGCTTTTTCAGCCAAAGCTTCTTCTTTTATTTTCTCCAAATCTATCAAATTTGATAAGGGAGAATAGTTAAACGAAGAAAGGAAAGTCTTGAAAAAAAACAAATTAAGAAGAAATTTCTTACTTTCTAGTTCGGAGTGTTTTTGCTCTAGATTTTTAATTCGATCGGTTAGTCCTCCGATCGCAGCAAAATTTTCAACCATATGCTGCATGGAAATCATTTTTTCTTTCAGTTTCTTGTGAACTTCAAGGAAAACTATAAGAATGGTTGAGAACACTTACTTGAATTGCCACATCATTATAATCATCAAAAATCTTATCAGGATTCGCCTTTGCATGGCGATCTGATACTCTCCTCCAAGCATCATCAAGCTCCTTATCCTCGATAAATCGAGGAGAGAAAGGGAACTTGTTAGTCTGGGAGGAGTTCCTTTCAGAAGTTGGAATCTGCTGTAGATCTGCAGAGATGCCTACCTCCGCTGACGGAGTGACAATCACCACAGGATTCAAATCGGATTCCAACACTGAAGCAGGCTCGGGGGCTTCCCTAACCACTTCCTCCTCAGGATTTCTTGCCTGAGGAAAGCGGTCGGAAGTGCCCTCGATCGCCTGACCTGCTGGAATAACCTGATCGGGAATGACTGGAACTCCAACAGGTCTGCGCAAAGGAAAGGAAGTTCAGAGTTCAAGATGCCAAGAATATAAAATGTATGCGTTCATATGATAATTTCATTTACAACATACTCGGTTATCTTTTTTATCTTGACTTTGAAGCGCGCTGGCTTAAAGTCTGTAGCGCTAGCTTTTCTTTTCTTCTCAACCAATTTTTCCAGTCTTGAACTGGTAGGGTTGGTTGTACCATCTACATACTTCAATGAACGATCAGATGTAATACTTTCAACCAACCGGTCGAGAGTAGAATCACTGATCGTTGGATCGGAAGTTGTAGGTTCATCGGTCACCAAAGCAGTTGTTTCAACGGCCCTTGGCAAATCTTGAGCAACTGTATGGGACTCAATGACTACCGCCTAATTCAACAAACAAAGTTAGTCAGGCGCTCCTCTCCGACCAGACGCGCTGCTTCTCAAACAAGCGTCTCCCAAAGACAACTGCCAACACTTCATCAACTACATAAGGAGGATTGCGAACCAAAGTGGAATAGGCCAGAAGAGTGAAGATCATTTGGAAAACACTCTCAGAAGAAGCATTGTATTTCCGAGTTAGTCTTCAGTCTAGGTTACATACACCCATTGTAATAGCCAGTTCATAGCAATAAAGAGCAGTCTCATTACTTTTCAGGAGATACGTGTTATTTTCCTCTTTTTCTTCATACATTCATAAGATCGGCGATTTGATCGTCAACAACCCCCCTCTAGTTGGCCTCGTCGATCTTACACCTAATCGGGTGTGGAGCCGTTGGCAAGTGCGTCGGGCATGATGTAGTGTGGGCTACCCCCTGTCCATGTACTCTGTCGGCGCGTGACGGTGCGTCCACCACGTCACTCAGCCTCTGACAAGACATGAGCTCACTGACACACCTCCCATAGTCCCTAAGCCGGACCATGGCCTCTCTCAGCTCGTTTAAGGTTATTTCAAAGTGGTCCATCATCCGTCCCAGAATGTAGCTCGCCTCCGCGTGCACAATCCATCCAAGATCGCTCTATTACACACGAATAACAAGTTAAAACACAAAAACATGATAAGTAAAGAAATACTACGGACCGTTCACTACGAATCGCGCGGTGGAATGCAGAGTCCGACTGTGTGGGGTAGGTCTTGGTCGTCTCGACGACATGTGGTTGTGGGTCAACCACAACCCGAATGCAACACACTCTCGTCCAAGTGGTGTACCACTAGATGTAGTCGCGGTACGTCAAGTGGTCGTACGAGGCAGCCTCTTGGACCACATCATCCCATGCATGTACCCACATCTGCACCCACGGCTCCATGCGATGTGCCCACGATGTGGTACCTAGGGACATCCTTCCTGGTGTGCCTGCGGAAAGCAAGACGAAAAAATATATTAGTACACAGGGAAAACAATTAAGAAGATTATGTGGATATCATGGGGGATTCTGTATTCAAGATGAACTTACTTGTGGACGTTCGGCCGAAATGGCCCTCCTCAGGAGACTGGGACCTCCTGCCATGGAACGAACTTCCTCATCACCCAGTGGACGGAGTACGCCTCCACGTACACGTCGTACACCAAGCAACTTCATGTGAACCAATAGGCGGAGTCTCGCGTGCATTGGCTGGACAACCAGTGGGGTGCGTGGTCAAACACCCTCTCGGCAGTGTAGGGTCTCTAGATGATGCGGTCATCTGACAGCTGGTCGAACATCGCCACGTAGTCCGGGTATGAGGCGTGCGTAGTGACCGGTGTGATCGTGACCTATAGAACAAAACAAACACACATGTTTACCCGTATGGTGGACACATCTCTACCCGTATGGTGGAAACAAAGTACAAAACAGATGAACTGTACTAAAAACTTACCTGTTGGTGACACCACACCGTACCTATGGTCGGGCAAATGACATCGTTGTCAACATATAAGGCGAGGGAGTACGCCTTCAGGTACACTTGTGGCCGTCCGATCTGCAAGCGCTCAAACGACCATAGCTACAACACTAGTGGGCATCTGCAGAGTATGCAGCTATCCGGAACCCTTCGGCAGGTGTCGCAGAGGCTTTGGTACGTCACACACAGCATTGCTGGGCCCTAGGCGTACTGCTGGATCTCCTCCAACTCCACGTCCGCCAACTCCTATGTGTACCAATTTAGGTGTTTGTCGACGCTGTCGTCGTAGGACCCATAGAACAAGAATCACCCGAAGAGCCATAACAAGTTAGCCTTGAAGTGCATCCTCACTGTGTAGTCAGAGGCGTCAAGGGCATACCATGTGGTTGCAAAATGACAAGGACCTGTTAGTAAGTTTGGCGGAAAAAATAAAGTTCGAACACTAGAGAGGGGGGACTTAGAGCCACTTCAGCGAAGGGTATTGAGTACTGTCGAACCCACCGCCTTGCGGCAGCACCCCGGTGAACTTGGTGAGGAAGTCCGCGCGCCACATCGACGTGACCTCGTGCGCATTCATAGGAGGGCCTGCGCAAGGGAGATCAGTGAGGTACGCAATGTCATGCAGCGTAGGAGCCATCTCCCCGCATGGCGGGTGTAACGTGCGCGTTTTCGATCTCCAACGGTCAACCAACGCCGTCAGCAGGCACTGCCCGTACGGAAAACACCTGGACGTACGGACATCCCAGTCGTCCTCCCATGTATCCTCCACCATCCTCGCAAGCAAAAGCAGGCTGGACGTTCTCAGCCTAGGTCAAAACGATAAAGAGGACGCGTTAGTATAACCACACAAGCTGTATTTAAATGGAGTACAAAAATGTCACAATTGCACGTATCTTAGAACCCAACGTGGGTTGATCCTCCAAGCCGTCATGGGCATGCACAGGATGCAACGTGCCAAGCTCGATGGGTGCCTCGCCAGGCTGGGGCTGAATGATACCTAGCGTCAATGACCGGGTCCAATAGCTCGAAGGGCCACCGCGCAGAACTGCTTCCTGCGGACGCTATACCTGAAATAATGTGAAAAAGAAAAGAGAGTGCTTACATTATTATTAATAAGAAACATAAACAGAAAATAAAATAAAAAATATTAATCATATTCCCAAGCCAATCGCCATTCCAAATAGTGACCGAGGCAGGGCTCTTGTCGCTAATCCAACCGGCGACAGGGGCATTTAAAATGATTTTTAAAAATTTTATTAGATGTGCATTTATTTATGTAAATCTTTTAAAAAAGTACTATTAAAATAGAAACATTGGTGACATGTCTACAATTAAACTACACATACCTAAAAGGATTTACTAGACTACAAAACCATACATCTCAAACTATCTAATACATAAGTAACATCATATATAAAACTAAACTACACACACCTAAAAAGATGTACTGCAAAGAACTACACTATGTAACCATACATCTAAAACTATCTAAACCATTCAATTACTCCACAATAAATGAATTCTTTACGACTATCCATATTTCTATAGCTAGAATACACACACCTAAAAAGATGTATTACACCGAACTATACTACGTAATCATACATCTAAAACTATCTAATCCATTAAATTACGGACCTACTAGTTTCAGTTGCTAACCTACCAGGGTTTCGAATTTAAATGTAAAGTTACAAAATAAATACCTAAAATGTGGGCGACCTAATATGCAAACTCTCTCCACTCCTCGGCTACGGACGGACAAGGCTTCACTACCTCTTCTCTTCTCCTCTCCCCTTTTTCTTTTTTTCCAGATTAAAAGTGAATTATGCCCTATTTTTTGGCCTTTTTTATAGCCCGTCTTTTATCGGCAATTGGAAAGGCGACACCGCAAGCCCTTGTCGCCATTCCAAATGATGATTTGGAATCCAATCCCCATTTGGAACGATAAGGACATTTACTCTAGGTTGATTAGCGATATGGTCATTTTGTCATTTGGTAGTGACAACAAAGACATATTTTTGTAATTTTATTAAATGAGTATTTATTTATATAATTTTAATTAAAAATTATATATTATTATTATTTTTTAAAAAAAATCAAGATTTATCTACCAACCAAACATGCCCTGAGTCCATGCCACAGCTACCTTGTAAGTCTAGTGTAGTACTGTTGCTGCTCCTTCGTCCATCCACGCGGCCGCTGGTCGTCGGTCCTCTTGTGTTAGCGCGTGAGGAATTGACCGTGCCACTACGTTACACTTCACAGTGCATAGCGCACGCGCGCGGCAGCCCGCCCGCCCGGAAGTATCCGAGTATCCATCCGACCGACGGAAGCCTCGGTCGCAGCTTCCTCGCTTCCCCAGCTTCCGTCTCGTATAAATCCTCTCTCTTCTTTCCCCACTCTCACTCGCAAGCTCACTACGCTCTCTCCATAGTACACTCCACACTAGTCTCCACAGGAAGATATTTCCCCTCCGTGGTGCGCTGCCCCGATCCCCGACCCCGACCCCGACCCCGACCCCGATAGTAGAAGGTAAACACCAGGAGCGAAACGCACGGTCATCTGCTTGCTCAGATCTGTAACCCCGCATGCATGTGGTAGATCTGTTAAGACACGCGATCGAGTTTCTTGATCTGAATTCTCTAGATCCACGGTTTCCCAAAGTCCAAATCTTACAGATCGGGAGATCTCGCGGTTTCTTTGGTTTTCCCTGCTAAGGATTCCGGGGCTTTCGCTGTCTCTGAATTGCTCTGATCCAATCTTATCTGACCAGATCAGGCAAGAAAGAAGAAGCATGAGTGCCGTGGCGCTGTCGTCGTCGCTGAACCCGGACGCGCCGCTCTTCATCCCGGCGGCGTTCCGCCAGGTCGAGGACTTCTCGCCGCAGTGGTGGGACCTCGTCAAGTCCACCGACTGGTTCCGCGACCACTGGTTCCACCAGCACCAGCAGCTCGACGACATGGCTGACTCCCTCCTCGCCTTCGAGGTCGAGGTCGCCGCCTTCGACGACGACGACGTCGCCAACCTCCTTCCGGACGCCTTCGACGACGGTCTCTTCTACGACCACCACCACCACCACCTCCACCACAGCCCCGCCGTCGTTGAGGCCGCCGCGCTCAAGACTGGTACGAATCAACTCACTGGCCTCAGCAATTCTCGTCATGTCTGACCGAGTGCTCAAATCAAAGGTGAAACAAGAATTACAGCGAGCTCATCTGCGTACGCCTCTATGTGTGTGTTTCTGTACGTGCAGATGCGGTGCTCAAGGCGCTGAGCCTGACCTCTCCCAAGGGCGGCGACGCTCCGCGGGGGTTCCGGGAGAAGCCCACCAAGTACGCCGGCAGCCCGAGGAGCGCCAGCGCACCCCGTGTCATCCACCAGCCTCGCTAGGTTGCGATGGCGAGCTTCGGATTGATGGATGAAGAATTGAGGCCTTGAGCAAAGCCTGCCCTTGTTGCGCGGTGCTACTTGCTCTGGCTGCTGCTGTTGTGGTCTTTCGAGTCTAGTAGTAGTAGTATCCTTTTGTATAGCAAGTAAAAAATGACCCAAAAAAGAGAGAACAAAATGCAACTGTTGTTTAGTGTTGCATTGTAAGTCATGTTGAGCTCAGAGTGTAAGTCATGTTCAGCTCAGAGTGTCTCGGGAAAACTTAAAAAAATAAGGGACAATTGCTAAATCGTCACACTTTTTTCGCACTACGCATGCGTAATGTCATTTTTGCCCTCCTTGCCCTCAGTTTCCCGTCTCCCCCCAGATTCCTCCGCACCACGAGAAGGCCCACCGCCTCCCAAGTACCTATCCCTCGGTGCCTCCCTCCCGCTCCACCCACTCGCGCCGCCGCCGCGCCTTTGACCCTGCGGCCGACAGCCCGCGGTGGTGGCCCAGGCCGCAGTGAAGCGCTACAAGGAGATCCCCTTCGACAACGTGATCCAGCACGACAAGAAGCTCAAGCTATCCAGCGCGACAAGAAGCTCAAGCTAGTCCTCAAGCTCCGCAACACCCTCGTCGGGCAGCCCAACCGCGTCACGAGCCTCCGCGACCTCGGCCTCACCCACAAGCGCCGCCTCATCGCTCTCCTCAAGCAATTCTCGGGCGTCATCGAGGTTGTAGAGGAGGGTGTTTACTCACTCAAGTTCCGACTCATCCCCGAAGCGGAGTGCCTCTACCTTGACAAGTCTCGTCGACTCATCCCCGAAGCGGAGTGCCCCGAGGGCCAAGCCGTCACCAAGCTCCACAAGCTCCTCATGATGTCACAGGACAAGCACATCCTTATCGAGAAGATCGCGCACCTCAAGCACGACCTCGGCCTCCCGCCCGAGTTCCGCGACACCATCTGCCTCAGGTACCTGCAGTACTTCCGAATCGTTAGGATCCTCCAATGAGAGTGAAGACATATCCGATGTCGACTTTCTATCATCTCCCGCAAAATCGTAATCAGATACCCCACTATATGGAGTAACTGATCTTCTCGATGTCATCATGAGGCCTTTTGTTCCTTGCAAATAACGCAAGACTTTCTTTATCAATTTCAATGTTCTATTCCGTGATTGCTCGAATCGCCAAGTAACCCAGAATAAAAGCTAAGTCGTATGCAGCACACTTGAGCATACCGTAAGCTTCCGATACAAAGCATATGGAACCGCTTTCATTTGATCGATTCATATCGTTCCTGGGCATTGAAAATCCCCATATCCGCCGCCCTTGACTATAGGTGCAGTGAAGGACTACATTTATGCATCCCAAATTTCTTTAAGACTTTCTCTATATATGTCTTTGTGATAGTCCCAATATCCTTTGTTTCTATCTCTGAATTTCGATCCCTAGAACGAACGAGGCATCACCAAGATCTTTCATATCAAAGTTTGAGGACGTAAATCTCTTCGCTCTCCAAGAGAGCGCATCGACATCACTACTAGCTAGTAGGATATCATCCACATATGTGATTAGGAAGATAAATTTCCGTCTTTAAATTTTGTATAGACACAGCTTGTCTTCTACATTCTCTTTAAAACCAAATTTTCTTATTGTATCACAAACTTCAAGTACCACTGCCTTGAAGCTTGCTTTAACCCATAAATCGATTTCTTTAGGCAGCATCCCATTCTTTCATTTCCTTCCACGACAAAACCTTTCTTGTGCCATGTAAACATTTTCCTCCAAATCCCCATTAAGAAATGCCGCCTTTACATCCATCCGATGTAACTCTAAATCATAATGTGCTACTAATGCCATTATGATTCTCAAGGAATCTTTACATGAGACCGGAGAAAAGGTCTCATTGTAATCAATCCTTCTCTTTGCGTGAAAGCCTTTTGCACAAGTCGCGCTTTGTATCTTTCTACATTCCTTGGGAGTCGAAGTTTTGTTTTGTAGACCCATTTACACCCTACTGCTTTGGCCTTTAGGAATAATTTCAAGTCCTGCACTTTATTAGTCTTCATGGATCTCATTTCCTCTTCCATGGCCTCAAGCCATTTTGAAGAATTTTCGCTTCATGGCTTCTTCAAATGAGGTGGGTCATCCTCCATTTGAAATTCTTCAGATGATAAACTGATAATCATGTAAATAGCCGATCTTCTTATTCTTTGAGACCTCCTCGGGGCCTCCTCATTTGGAACATTTTCTGCTTGAGGTCAGCTGTGCTCCCTCATTTGTGGCAATGGGTTCTATAGGATCTCAAGAACAGTTCCTCATTCTCATTTATTGTTGCCACAGAGGAACAACACAGTGGCCGCACCACAAGATCTGTACCGCTTGCTGGGCTGACGTGAGGTAGTGAGAAGAGTGGCTTTGAATCATCTGAGTGGGCACATATACCCGCTTCTCTTCAAGATCAATCTCTCGAGCTACCATGCTCCCCCTCATCATTTCATACAACACTAGTGGGCATCTGTAGAGTATGCAACTATCCGAACCCTTCTGCAGTGTCGCAGAGGCTTTGTACGTCACACACGGCATTCTTTGGGCCCTAGGCGCATCGCCGATCTCTCCAACTCCACGCCCGCCAACTCCTATGTGTACCAATTTAGGTGTTTGTCGACGCCGTCGTCAGGGACCCATAGAACAAGAATCACCCAAGAGCCATAACAAGTTAGCCTTGAAGTGCATCCTCTTTGTGTAGTCGAGGCGTCAAGGGCATACCGTGGTTGCAAAATGACAAGGACACGTTAGTAAGTTTGGCGGAAAAAATAAAGTTCGAACACTAGAGAGGGGGACTTAGAGCCACTTGATGAAGGGTATTGAGTCTTGTCGAACCCCGCCTTGCGCGGCAGAAGACGGTGAACTTGGTGAGAAGTCCGTAGCGCCACATCGGCGTGACCTCGTGGCGCATTCATAGGAGGGCTCGCGCAAGGGAGATCGATGAGGTACGCAATGTCATGCAACAGAGCCATCTCCCGCATGGCGGGTGGAGCGTCGGCGCTGCTGATCTCCAACGGCCAACCAACGCCGCGACAGTAATCGCCGTCTGGAAAAACACTGACGTCACGGACATCCCGCCGCCCTCCCATGTATCCTCCACCATCCTCGCAGCAAAAGCAGTCGGACGTTCTCGACCTAGGTCAAAACGATAAAGAGGACGCGTTAGTAGAACCACACAAGTCAGATTTAAATGGAGTACAAAATGTCACAATTGCACGATCTTAGAACCCAACGTGGGTTGATCCTCCAAGCCGCCATGGGCATGCACAGATGCAACGTGCCAAGCTCGATGGGTGCCTCGCCAGTCAATTTGAATGATACCTAGCGCCAATGGCCCAGGTCCAATAGCTCGAAGGGCCACCGTACAGAACTTCTGCGGACGCTATACCAAATAATGTGAAAAAGAAAAGAGAGTGCTTACATTATTATTAATAAGAAACATAAATGTAAAATAAAATAAAAATATTAATCATATTCCCAAGCCAATCGCCATTCCAAATAGTGACCGAGGTAGGCTCTTGTCGCCAATCCAACCGTGATGTGGGCATTTAAAATGATTTTTAAAAATTTTATTAGATGTGCATTTATTTATGTAAATCTTTTAAAAAAGTACTATTAAAATAGAAACATTGTCGACATGTCTACAATTAAACTACACATACCTAAAAGGATTTACTAGACTACAAAACCATACATCTCAAACTATCTAATACATAAGTAACATCATATATAAAACTAAACTACACACACCTAAAAGATGTCTTTGCAAAGAACTACACTATGTAACCATACATCTAAAACTATCTAAACCATTCAATTACTCCACAATAAATGAATTCTTTACGACTATCCATATTTCTATAGCTAGAATACACACACCTAAAAAGATGTATTACACCGAACTATACTACGTAATCATACATCTAAAACTATCTAATCCATTAAATTACGGACCTACTAGTTTCAGTTGCTAACCTACCAGGGTTTCGAATTTAAATGTAAAGTTACAAAATAAATACCTGAAATGTGGGCGACCTAATATGCAAACTCTCTCCACTCCTCGGCTACGGACGGACAAGGCTTCACTACCTCTTCTCTTCTCCTCTCCCCTTTTTCTTTTTTCCAGATTAAAAGTGAATTATGCCCTATTTTTTGGCCTTTTTTATAGCCCGTCTTTTATCGGCAATTGGAAAGGCGACACCGCAAGCCCTTGTCGCCATTCCAAATGATGATTTGGAATCCAATCCCCATTTGGAACGATAAGGACATTTACTCTAGGTTGATTAGCGATATGGTCATTTGGTAGTGACAACAAAGACATATTTTTGTAATTTTATTAAATGAGTATTTATTTATATAATTTTAATTAAAAATTATATATTATTATTTTTTTTAAAAAAATCAAGATTTATCTACCAACCAAACATGCCCTGAGTCCATGCCACAGCTACCTTGTATGTCTAGTGTAGTACTGTTGCTGCTCCTTCGTCCATCCACGCGGCCGCTGGTCGTCGGTCCTCTTGTGTTAGCGCGTGAGGAATTGACCGTGCCACTACGTTACACTTCACAGTGCATAGCGCACGCGCGCGGGCGGGCCGCCCGGAAGTATCCGAGTATCCATCCGACCGACGGAAGCCTCGGTCGCAGCTTCCTCGCTTCCCCTGCTTCCGTCTCGTATAAATCCTCCCTCTTCTTTCCCCACTCTCACTCGCAAGCTCACTACGCTCTCTCCATAGTACACTCCACACTAGTCTCCACAGGAAGATATTTCCCCTCCGTGGTGCGCTGCCCCGATCCCTGACCCCGACCCCGACCCCGATAGAAGAAGGTAAACACCAGGAACGAAACGCACGGTCATCTGCTTGCTCAGATCTGTAACCCCGCATGCATGTGGTAGATCTGTTAAGATACGCGATCGAGTTTCTTGATCTGAATTCTCTAGATCCGCCGTTTCCCAAAGTCCAAATCGTACAGATCGGGAGATCTCGCGGTTTCTTTGGTTTTCCCTGCTGAAGATTCCGGGGCTTTCGCTGTCTCTGAATTGCTCTGATCCGATCTTATCTGACCTGATCAGGCAAGAAAGAAGAAGCATGAGTGCCGTGGCGCTGTCGTCGTCGCTGAACCCGGACGCGCCGCTCTTCATCCCGGCGGCGTTCCGCCAGGTCGAGGACTTCTCGCCGCAGTGGTGGGACCTCGTCAAGTCCACCGACTGGTTCCGCGACCACTGGTTCCACCAGCACCAGCAGCTCGACGACATGGCTGACTCCCTCCTCGCCTTCGAGGTCGAGGTCGACGCCTTCGACGACGACGTCGCCAACCTCCTTCCGGACGCCTTCGACGACGGCCTCTTCTACGACCACCACCACCAGCACAGCCCCGCCGTCGTTGAGGCCGCCGCGCTCAAGACTGGTACGAATCAACTCACTGGCCTCAGCAATTCTCGTCATGTCTGACCGAGTGCTCAAATCAAAGTTGAAACAAGAATTACAGAGAGCTCATCTGCATACGCCTCTATGTGTGTGTTTCTGTACGTGCAGATGCGGTGCTCAAGGCGCTGAGCCTGACCTCTCCCAAGGGCGGCGACGCTCCGCGGGGGTTCCGGGAGAAGCCCACCAAGTACGCCGGCAGCCCGAGGAGCGCCAGCGCACCCCGTGTCATCCACCAGCCTCGCTAGGTTGCGATGGCGAGCTTCGGATTGATGGATGAAGAATTGAGGCCTTGAGCAAAGCCTGCCCTTGTTGCGCAGTGCTGCTTGCTCCTGGCTGCTGCTGTTGTGGTCTTTCGAGTCTAGTAGTAGTAGTAGTAGTAGTAGTATCCTTTTGTATAGCAAGTAAAAAATGACCAAAAAAAAGAACAAAATGCAACTGTTGTTTAGTGTTGCATTGTAAGTCATGTTGAGCTCAGAGTGAAGTCATGTTCAGCTCAGAGTGTCTCGGGAAAACTAAAAAAAATAAGGGACAATTGCTAAAACGTCACACTTTTTTCTGCCTTTTTTCGCACTTCGTTAATTTGCTCTTTTCGAATATTTAATTTATTTTTTTTGTTTTAATCGCCCTGGCCACATGTGTAATGTCATTTTTGCCTTCCCTCCACCTCCTTGCCCTCAGTTTCCCGTCTCCGTCCCCCCCATTCCTTCGCACAACGAGAAGGCCCACCGCCTCCCAAGTATCTATCCCTCGGTGCCTCCCTCCTGCTCCACCCACTTGCGCCGCCACCGCGCCTTTGACCCTGCGGTAAACGGCCGCGGTGGTGGCGCAGCCGCAGTGAAGCGCCGCAAGGAGATCCCAGCCGACAACGTGATCCAAGGACGACAAGAAGCTCAAGCTATCCAGTGCGACAAGAAACTCAAGCTAGTCCTCCAGCTCCGCAACATCCTCGTCGGCAATTCAACCGCGTCACGAGCCTCCGCGACCTCGGCCCACCCGAAGCGCCGCCATCGCAGCGCTCCTCAAGCAATTCTTGGCGTCATCGAGGTTGTAGAGGAGGGTGTTTACTCACTCAAGTTGACTCATCCCCGGCGGAGTGCCTCTACCTTGACAAGCTCCACCTCAAGAACGAGTCCGGGGCCAAGCCGTCACCAAGCTCCACAAGCTCCTCATGATGTCGCAGACAAGCACATCCTTATCGAGAATATCGCGCACTCGAAGCACGACCTCGGCCTCCCATGGGAGTTCGCGACACCATCGCCTCGGTACTGCAGTGCTTAGAATCGTTAGGATGGACTGTTAATCTCTTTTGATCCTTTGATCTGGGTTCTTGTTTGATGGATCGGGTCCGAGAGAACCAGGGAGAGAGAGAGGGGTTACCATCCGAAGTAGATGAAGGCGAAAGATTGGCCATGGTAGGTTGCGGTGGTCGCGGCGGTGGTCGATCCCGTTGATGGTGGCGGCGGTGGGATCGATCCCCCCGGGCGTGGCGTTTGTAGTCGATCGCGTCGGTGGAGGTGGCGATGGGGAGTCCGTTCTTGTCGCGCCTCTTAGATCGGATTAGGGTTATTGTCGGGTGGGGTTTGTGGCTCCGTTCAACCTAGTGATGCGTGCCACCGCCCCACCTTTCTTTATATAGCGAGGCAGCGAGGCCCATGACCATGAATGAATTTGAATGCCCCGATCGGTGCGAGGCATTTGGGTTGGGCCAAATGCCTCCACGGAGATCATTCTAACATTCTCCCCTTGATCTCATTCTATATTTTATCTTTTAATTGCTTTTGACTTTACTTATTCCATCACGTATTAGTGTATAGAACATGTCTCATCGTCACGGTCAATCGTAGATAGATTCAATGACTACAATACACCTCCACTGCTCAAATAGTCACTTTAATCTTTTGGGCCATCTTTTAGTCCAGAATCATAGGCTTTCCTTTAAACCCATGCCGGCTATATGTTCTCTCAACACATTGGGTGGTAAGCCTTTAGTAAGCGGATCCGCTAACATCTTTCTTGATACTTATATGCTCAAGACTTATAATTTGATCCCGAACTTTATCTTTCACAACATAGTACTTTATGTCAATGTGTTTGGCAAGCACCACTTGACTTATTGTTGTGGGCATACATTCTGCGGGTTCATTATCGCGATTACAACTTATGGTCTATTGATGTCGTCAACCACTTTTAAGCGGGTATGAACTTCTTAGCTTGATTCGCACCGCCTGTAGCCTCATAACATGCTACAAACTCGGCATACATTGTGGGCGATGTAGTGACGGTTTGCTGAGCTTTTCACGATATAGCTCCTCCAATGAGAGTGAAGACATATCCAGGATGTCGACTTTCTATCATCTCATAAAATCGAATCAGTATACCCACTATATGGAGTAAATCTGATCTTCTGTATGTCATCATGAGGCCTTTTGTTCCTTGCAAATAACGCAAGACTTTCTTTATCAATTTCCAATGTTCTATTCCAGGATTGCTCTGGAATCTGCCAAGTAACCCGGTAACAAAAGCTAAGTCAGAGCGTGTGCACACTTGAGCATCTTGTAAGCTTCCGACAAGTGAAGCATATGGAACCGCTTTCATTTGATCGATCTCATCTTTGGTTCTGGGGCATTGAAAATCCCCATATCTGTCGCCCTTGACTATAGGTGCAGGTGAAGGACTACATTTATGCATCCCAAATTTCTTTAAGACTTTCTCTATATATGTCTTTTGTGATAGTCCCAATATCCCTTTGTTTCTATCTCGGTGAATTTCGATCCCTAGAGCGAGCGAGGCATCACCAAGATCTTTCATATCAAAGTTTGAGGACGAAATCTCTTCGTCTCCGAGAGTGATGACATCACTACTAGCTAGTAGGATATCATCCACATACAGTGATTAGGAAGATAAATTTCCGTCTTTAAATTTTGTATAGACACGATTGTCTTCTACATTCTCTTTAAAACCAAATTTTCTTATTGTCTTGTCAAACTTCAAGTACCACTTGTCTTGAAGCTTGCTTTAACCCATAAATCGATTTCTTTAGCGGCATCCCATTCTTTCATTTCCTTCCCGACAAAACCTTTGGTTGTGCCATGTAAACATTTTCCTCCAAATCCCCATTAAGAAATGCCGTCTTTACATCCATCGATGTAACTCTAAATCATAATGTGCTACTAATGCCATTATGATTCGAAGGAATCTTTACATGAGACGGAGAAAAGGTCTCATTGTAATCAATCCCTTCTCTTTGCGTAAAGCCTTTTGCCACAAGTCGCGCTTTGTATCTTTCTACATTCCTTGGGAGTCGAGTTTTGTTTTGTAGACCCATTTATGACCTCTCTGTTTTGGCTCCTTTAGGAATAATTTCCAAGTCCTGGACTTTATTAGTCTTCATGGATCTCATTTCCTCTTCCATGGCCTCAAGCCATTTTGAAGAATTTTCTTCTCATGGCTTCTTCAAATGAGGTGGGGTCATCCTCCATTTGAAATTCTTACAGATGATAAATCGATAATCATCGAAATAGCCGATCTTCTTATTCTTTGAGACCTCCTGGGGCCTCCTCATTTGGAACATTTTCTGTTTGAGGCTTCTGTTGCTCCCCCTCATTTGTGGCAATGGGTTCTATAGGATCCTGAAGAACAGGTTCCTCATTCTCATTTATTGTTGCCACAGGAGGAACAATAACAGTCCGCACCACAAGATTCTGTACCGCTTGCGGCTGGACAGAGGTAGTGAGAAGAGTGGCTCTTGAATCATCGGAGTGGGCACATATACCCGCTTCTCTTCAAGATCAATCTCTCGAGCTACCATGCTCCCCCTCATCATTTCATCCTCTAAGAAGACAGCGTGTCTCGTTTCTACAAACTTTGTATATCTGTGCGACAGAGAAACGAAAACCTTTTGACTTTTTGGTAGCCAATGAAATGGCAACTTCTTTCGCTTTGGGATCTAGCTTCCCAAGGTTTGGGTTAAATACTTTAGCCTCAGCAGACTCCCCACACACGTAAGTGGTTTAGTGAGGAACTCTTCCTGTTCACAACTGCGGTGTTTTGGGCACCGACTTACTAGGCACTCTATTGAGAATATGAATGGCGGTTTTAACGCCTCCATCCATAAACTCAATGGGAGTGTGGAGTAGCTCATCATGCTTCGCACCATATCCATCGAGTGCAGTTGCGTCTTTCACTACTCTATTTTTGCCGAGGTTCGCCGGTGTAGAATCTTGGGCTACTATGCCATTTTCTGTAAGAACCTCGCAAAGGTCCAGAACTTGTCCATATGGGGTATGTCGATCGTAGTACTCCCCACGATCGATCGAACTATCTTAATCTTTAAATCGTGTTGGTTTTCAACTTGACCTTAAATATCTTGAATTTATCCAAGACTTCATTTCTTTCTTTGATTGGATAAATATATCCATAACGGAGTAGTCATCGTGAATGTTATGAGCGAGTCATAACCATCCACACTTTTCACGGGAAAGGACCACAAATGTGCGTGTGTGAACAATTTGTAGAACTCTGTGCTTCTTTTTGCGCCTTTCTTTATTTTCTTTACATATTTTCCTTTAATGCATTCTCTGCATTGTTCTAAGTTTGAGAACTCTAATAGAGGAAGAATTTCATTCTTAACTAGTCTTTCTATTCTCCCCCTCGAAATATGGCCTAAACGACCGGTGCCATAATTTCGACGATTCATTATGAGTTCTCTTTCGCTTTACATTTACGTCGAGACGAGGATTCAATCACTTTCGCACGCGACGTTCTCATTATCGCATACGACATTCACATCATCACACAATGATAACAAATAAAGCTCATTTTGTAATATGGCAAGACCAACACATTCTTTATTAAATATTATTTCGCACTTGCCATTTCCAAAATTACAATCATAACCATCTTTGTCCAAATTGGAAACGCTAATCAAATTCCTCTGTAAAGAGGGAACAAAAAGAACATCTCTAAGTAAAAGATTGGAGCCATTAGCTAACTCTAATGAAAGATCGCCAATGCCTTCAACCGCTTGGACTCCATTTGCGACTTTAATGCATCTTTCGTTTCTTTGCGTAGTCCTCGTCGAACGGAATCCCTGTAAGGAATTAGCAACATGAACAGTTGCTCCTGAGTCAATCCACCAAGTGGATTTCGAATATTGTACATACAAGCATTCATTTATGAATGTAATAATGTTCTCACCTTTCTTTGCCATGATCATCTTTAAGTAATCAGGACAGTTCTTCTTGTAGTGTCCTGTCTTCTTGCAGTGAAGACACTGATCTTTGTCTACAACAAATTTATTCTGTTGAGGTTGATGGACAGATGCTTTTCCCTTGTTTCTTGAGAAGGAGGTACTGTGGAAGTTCTTTTTCTTGTTATCCTTCACATAGTTGATAGATCCACCATGTGAGGATTTAAATCTTTCCTCCTCTTGAACACACATAGCTATGCATTTTCTAAGTCCCATTTATCGGGTGCATATTGTAATTGACAACAAAAGTGTCAAACATTGCTCGCAATGAAGCAAAATCAAGTGAATAAGGAACTCATCCTTGAGTGCCAAATCCATTGGTTTAAGCTTGGATGCCAAGTTGCTCATCCTCAATATGTGTTCTCTTATCCCACCACCGAATACCTCTGCATCACAAGTCGTTTAATCAATTTGTGTTGCATATGTCTTTGAAGAGCGATGAACCGACTCTTTATTTTATCAAGGTGATTCGTGAAAGTGTCACGTCATGCGATTGAGCCCACAATTGTGGGCTTAATCGTATTCTTTATCACAGCCATACATTTCTTGTTGGCTGTGGTCCATTTCTTATGCTCTAGGTCATAAGACATCTGTAAGGGAGCATGATCTCTCTGTCTTTTCTGCCAAGCAGTATCATCCTCATTTTGACCCCTCACTGGTGCCGTAGGCTCAGTGGGTCGTGCTGTAGTGAGGACCCAGTCCACCTCAGCTAAGATAAACGCTAAGTCTATCTTTTTCTTCCACTCTCCATAATTATCTCCTTTGAGAGTGGGTATTTCTCTGATACAACTCATCAAGTTGTATCCTCCTGAAAATGTAGATCAAATAAAGTGAGAACGTAACATTAAAATTATATGCCTTATTTCCAACGTTGGTCAAAAAATACGACATACAATTAAATCATTTTTATCTATACATTAAAACTATATCACCGTTGGGCAGAAATAGAAACAATGTATAAAAAATATCAATGAAAATTATAATACTGTTATTATCAACTTTGGTCAGAAAATAACAATATCATAATTCACAGTAAATTCTTAAAAATTAAATTCTCTCGTTGGTTCGAATTTAATTAAAAGAATTATCTATATTGAACTTTTTAAATGAAAGCGTAATTATTCTAAAATAATCAATTATTGATATTATATCATATACAATTAATCTCTAAATAATAATAACACGTTGGTGCAAAAATTACAGAGATTTTAATTCAATTTTCTATTGAAATTCATTCAAAATAATACTTCTGAAAATAAACTAAAACAATTTTCTGGATTATACTGTTCAAAACCGGCCGAAAAAACTATTCATTCGGCCAAATCGGCCCAGCCCTCTCTGTTTCGGCCCACTCGGTCGCGTCGCGTTGCGCTCGCGCATGCGCGCAGTCGTATCTGGGCTGGTACGTCAGAAAGCGTCGCGCCGCGACCTCCGCCGACCGCTCGATCCGAGCCACTCGTTCCGATCCGACGGCTCGGTAGCGGTTTTCACGAACAAAACTCAACCTCCGTGGCGTCGCAAAACCCTAAACACATTCGCTCTCCTCCTCTCGCTCTCTCTCTCCCGAAGTGCGAAGCGAAGAAGAAAATCGAGAAGCCGAAGAGCCCGCCGCCATCGTGGTCCTCTCGCCGGCGTGCGCGCTCCCCGAGAGGAGCGCGTCGCCGTCCGGGTTCCTTAGTGGGACCGAGGGCCAGGGCTGGAGTTCACACATTGGGACCCCGAGTTGGTGGTGTCCGCGACAGAGGTCGCCGAGGAGGAGAATTGGGTGAGAGGCCAAAGAGAGGAATTTGATCATCGACCGGCCACTCAGGTTAAAGTTGCCTAAGGGGCTGAAATTGTCAGAGGAGAGGCGCGGAGGATTGCACAATTCAGGGAAATCCCATACATTTCGCCATACTCTGACTCTCGCCTATGCGGTCCGGGTCGCCTAAGAAGGAGAAGCATGCTTGCGAGGTGGTTCATGAGATTCTTCCGCATCCTCATCTCTCTCGACGATGACGTGCTCTCCCAGGGTACCCCTGCAACGCCGATGAGGCCGCTGACGCCGGGAGAGTCAAGGACGCCATGCGCGCGCAGTGCGTGCCCAGATCGCCCGCCACTGGCACGATGCCGCCACGTCTCTCGGTGCTGCCGACCCCGCTGCCGCCGTAGCCCTTGATGCAGCACGCAGGTGCATCTCCTGGATCGATGTCGCACTGGTCGCGAACGATGTATTCGTTCCACTGCTCTTTGACATTGCGCTGTCCCCTGGATCGATGACGGAGCAGCGGAAGGATTTAGTTGCATTGTTAACTGCCACTCAGCTATTCATGAGAGGAGGGGTAAAAATAACATTTCGCATGTAGGTTAGGGCGATTAAACTAGAAATATGAATTAAATATTTGAAAAGGCAAATTAACGAAGTGCGAAAATAAGATGTGTCATATAGACTATTGCATCGATCTTATTGACATTTTACATAAGACAGAAGAAGGGGAAGAAGAATGTAGAATGCACTCCTGTTAATGCTTGATGTGCAATGGCAAGCAGTCTAATGTTGTTTATTCAGCCTCTTCAGCTGTGCTGTTGTTTGTTACTACATGCCATTCTTCTTCTCTGGTACTGTATTGATTCATCACTGCGCACCGTGTTCTCCATGGAACCTGGAATCATGGTAATTCACTATTCCGGGCGATGATCTTATTCGCTTGAATTTGTTACCAGCTGATAAGGAAGCCCGGAACTGAGGATGATGCTCAAGCGCACACACACTTCAGCCTTCACCATCTTTGTTTCAGGGATTCTTGGAAGCATTTTTTTTTAGTTTTGACTGTTCCAAAGTCGTGCCACGAAGTAAACAGAAGGCAAACTATTTATAAATAGCGCAATTATGCAATTGCACATCATGTGTTCATCTCCAATTCTCCATGGCAGCCATTGGACATAACATTGTTAATGAGGTGTGACAATGGAATAAATCATCACTACCACGCCCTGTCTGCAACTGCAATGATATGACAAAACATTGTTAATGATATGTTTTGCTTCGAGGGATATGACCCATGAAAAGGATGCGGCACATGATAAAACATCATCTGAAAAAGGAAATGCCTCACAAGCTCCTGAGAACTTCTAAGTGGAGCCACACTACCACGCCCTGTCTGCAACTTTCAACTTTCAGATGTTTTTTTTCCTGAAGAAAACAGAGCACATGGACATGCTGTCTGCTGAAGGACATGCCTTCCTTTATCCAATCTGAAGCTACCATGATCATCTACAGTTCCGCACCTGAGCAATTTGGCACCAGAAAGTATTGAGCAATCAAGTCGATTCTTTTCATTCACCAGACTTCTTCACATTTTGTTCCTTACGAAATGGACATGCTGTCTGCTGAAGGACATGCCTTCCTTTATCCAATCTGAAGCTACCATGAGCATCTACAGTTCCGCACCAGAGCAATTTGGCACCAGAAAGTATTGAGCAATCAAGTCGATTCTTTTCCTGCACCAGACTTCTTCACATTTTGTTCCTTACTATTTTTGTCGTGATGATTTAGATGGTCATCTTGTATTAGGTGTTACGAGTTTCTAACATGTGGATTAATATTTAGTATAGGTCCCGTAAGTTTTTTACACAGGTTTTTGTCAGGGTCTTGGTTAGCAGCTGAAGAAGTCGACCGAATGTTGTAGCCGTGCGAAGTATTCGGACGAGACCCAGAGCCCCGACGTTGCGGCTGGGGCGCTGTGGTGGTCACCGCCGCAAGGTCGAGTCCCTGAAGGTGCTGACAAACAGGCAATCGGCAAAACAGACAGAATAGGACAGAATAGTGGAGCAGAAGAGTTGAGACAGCTTTTGATATTTCTTACCGAAAGCAAAGTCTCCTCCTCTATATAAACAGGTTCTAACCAACTCGACTACAAAAGCAAAACTATTAAAGAGTTTCCGAATATAACTATGACTGAAAAGGAAACTAATAGAGCAACTATTCCTATTCTGGCAAAACAACAGTCTTTGCCAAAGTAACCAAACCGAATTGCTCTGGCGTGATCTCCCGAGTCTTCTTCCTTCTTCTTTCGTACATGAGGCTTCACATGACATCTCTCCTCCTTTGAAAATAGCTCATCCTCGAGCGTAAATAAAAGATATAACTTCTTAAATTGATCCACATCCTCCCAAGAAGCACTTGTTTCAGGTGCATTTTCCCATTGAACCAAGATCTGAATACGGTCACGAGCTCGACGAGACTTAATGACTTTGGCCGGGGAAGGACAAACTCGACCATGCAAAAGCATCGTCAATGGTTGTAGTGATGATGGCGATGGACCAATAAATGGCTTCAACAGACTCACATGAAACACATCGTGAATCTTCGCTTTTGCTTGTAGTTGTAAACGATAGGCGACGGAACCCACTTTCTACAAAATTTGATAAGGTCTAAAATAACAAGATCCCAAATTACCTTTGGTAGACAAGGACAAACAAGCGGTGGGTCTATTATGTAAACGAAACCAAACCCATTGACCTTCGAAAATTCTAATTCACGATGACCTATGTCGTACCGCCGTTTATATGTTTGTTGATCATGAAGCAAGCGATCACAAATATCAACCAAAAAATCATCCGGATCCTTGAGGAGTTGATCCACGGTCGGCAATCGGGTAGTGCCCGACTGATATGAACACAAGGTTGGAGGATCATGGCCATAAACCACCTTAAATGGTGAAGTACGTAGCGAAGTCTGAAAAGATGTATTATAATAATACTCAGCCCAAGGTAACAAACGAAGCCATTGTTTAGAGCGTTCTCCAGTAAGGCAACGGAGGTACATAATAATGATATTGTTAACCACTTCTGATTGTCCATTTGATTGAGGTGAAAAGCAGAACTGAGGTTAAGCTGAACACCGGCTAACCGATATAATTCCAACCAAAAATTGCTGGTAAAATAGTATCATGGTCATTGATAATGGATGACAGAATACCATGGAGACGAACAATGTCATTTAAAAAAAATACTTGAGCCACTGAATAGGCCGTGTACGGATGAGCCAAAGGGATAAAATGAGCATATTTAGAAAAACGACCCACAACTGTAAGGATAATTATTATACCATGAATACATGGAAGTCCTTCAATGAAATCCATTGAAATGTAAAACAACGCCTAGGTCATAACCTGAAGCATCACATTCAACAATAAAATCACTGTTGAAATTTGGCAATTGTAATATCGGGGCTTGTGTTAGTGCTGATTTGAGGCAAATAAAAGCTTCCTGAGCATTAGGCGACCAACAAAACGACTCTCTTTTGAGCAATTTACTAAATGGAGCCATAATAATACCAAAATTTCAAATGAATTTTACGGTAATACCCGGCCAACCCAAGAAAACTACAAGCGCGGGCGGATGAAGGAGTTGGCCATGTTGACACTGCATTGATTTTAGCATTGTCCACCACCACACCTTCGGCCGAGACGATGTGGCCCAAGTATGCCACCAAAGTTTGGCTGAAGGAACATTTAGAACGTTTCAAAAATAAATGATGTCATTGAAGTCTTTGTAATACCATGCAAAGATGTCGTAAGTGTGCTGACCAAGTAGTGTCGTATATGAGAATATCATCAATGAAAACCAAGACGTAGTGGTGAAGAAAATCCTGTAGCACAACATTCATAAGAGCCCAGAAGGTGGCAGGAGCATCGATAAGACCAAAAGGGTATGACAAGAAATTCAAAAAGACCCTGATGAGTGCGAAAAGTTGTCTTCGCAATGTCAGCCTGATGCATCAACACTTGATGATATCCCGAATGTAAGTCCAATTTAGTGAAAAATTTGGCACCTCGAAGCTCCCTTCCTCACGGGCGACGGAATGAATAGGGAACTTTTCTTTGACCGTTTTGTCGTTGAGGTTACGATAATCCACACAAAAATTCCAAGAATCATCCCGCTTTTGACCAATAATATCGGTAAGGAAAAAGATGATGAACTGCGATGGATGGTCCCTTGTTGAAGAATTTCAGCACACTGGCATTCCAGCTCATATTTTTGCAATTATGCGTAGCGATACGGACGAATAGCAATGGCCTCGGTTCCCTTCTTGAGATGTATACGGTGAGAAATCTCCGGACTGGTGGAAGGCCATGTGGCTCAACAAAGAGATCGTTGAACTCGTTGAGGAGATCATCTAACAGATTGGTTCCCGTACACACAAGTGCATGGCTTGAATGTGAAGGCATGGGCAGACCAGTCCAAGTAACCCGGCGTCCCTGGCTAGCAAATGACATCGTCATGCTAGAGAAATCCCAAATAATTGGGCCTAGCGTGCCAAGCCATTGGACCCCCAAGATCACATCAAATCCGTTGAGCAGCATGGCGTAGCAATCCAACGTGGAATCATTATGGCCAATGCGGAAGCCATGACTCGGCATAACCCTAAACTTGGGGCACGATCCCCATTGGCAACCGTGACATGGAGGCCCGAACGTGGCCGCACCATGACGTCGATGGTGGTCACAACAACATCGGCAATGAAGTTGTGTGTAGAGCCGCTATCGAGGAGAGCAACTAACGCGACATTCCCAATTTTGACACAAAGCCACATTATCTGGCCAGACCTAGGCTGAATACCCGTGATTGCCGCTAGAGAGATCTCGGTTCGCTGCTTTCTAGGGGAAATCATCCTCGCCATCTTGGTCCGACTGAATTTCAATGACAAAGAAACGTTTGCATTGATGGCCGGCAACAAATTTCTCATCACAGCAATAGTAGAGGCCAAGGGAGCGACGTCGTTCCAATTCTGCTGGCGAAAGTGTGCGTCGTGGTAAACTAGCCGTAGAGGACGATCGCTGCTACCTCATTCAATAGACGTACTAGGCCGAGGGTCGAAGCAGGTGTGGTACCGGTGCGCCATGGACAGTGTGCTGGCGAGGGATTCACATGCACGGCGCTGTGTTCGACGTTCATAGGCACACACTAGGCTCATGACCGATTCGAGGGATTGGGGGCCTGGAGCTCCACATCTGTCTGTAATGGTTGGCCCAAGCCGGAGGTAAACATCTCGATTTGCTGCCTTTCCGTCAGGGGATCCGTTCGATATAGAAGAGCTACAAACTGATCGATGAATGCACGGACGGTGCCCTGCTTGCGAAGAGCGATTAGTTCACCCAACGGATTGCTACGTAGTGGGGGCGAATCGAGTGTTCACCAATTCGACAAAGTGGAGCCAAGACGGTGTCCCGATGTCACGTTCCAGTCGGTGATACCATAATTGCGCCGGCCCGGTCATGTGAAACATTGCCGCCCCCAATGTGTGTTGGTCGCGAAAGAATTGATCATAGCTATTCAGCCATGGCAATGGGTCCTCTTGGCCATCGAAAGTGGGAAAATTCAGTTTGTGCTAGCAGGGGACGCTGCCCCGGCTGGTGTAGTGGCCATGGGTCGGAGGGCAAGGGAAAACGGGCACATTCCAGTCGCCTAAACGTAAGTCAACCATCGAGGCCGCCGGCGATCCTTGCCGCTGTCGGTGGGGGCTCGGCAGCAGGCCATCAACTGCTCGGAGCTGTGAGTCGGTGAGTGATGTATGGTCGCCCTCGGTTGGCAGAGCGGTGCGTCCTTATTCCAACCGAGTGATCGCCAAATTATGCGCCCGTTGTTGAAGATCAATGTCACGGATTGTCCCAGGGAGATTATTGATTTTGTCGTGAAGCTTCAATCGACCGGTCTCCATTTGCTGGAACAAGGCACCAAGTTTCTAGCTGACTGTATCTACGTTGTCGCCTTCGTCATGGTGGATAAATGCAGCGGGAGTCTCTGATACTAAGTTATCAGGGTCTAGGTTACCAGCTGAAGAAGTCGACCGAAGGTTGTATCCGTGCGAAGTATTTGGACGAGGTCCAGAGCCCCGACGTTGCGGCTAGCGCGCCGTGGTGGTCGCCGCCACAAGGTCAAGTCCCTGAAGGTGCTGATGAACAGGCAATCGACAAAACAGACAGAATAGAATAGAATAGGGGAGCAGAAGAGTTGAGGCAGTTTTATGATATTTCTTACCATAAGCAAAGTGTCATTCTCCTCTATATAAAGAGGTTCTAACCAACTGGACTAGAAAAGCAAAATGAATATGAAAGCAAAACTACTGTAGAGTTTCCGAAGTAAAGGAAACTAATAGAGTAACTATTCCTATTCCGACAAAACAACAGTCTTTGTCGAAGTAACCAAACCGGATAGCTCTGGCATGATCTCCCGAGTCTTCTTCCTTCTTTCGTGCGTGAGGCCCCACATGACAGGTTTGTACATGGAATACTTGTGATAATCTCTTGTATCGTATGAATGCCAGGGGCACAGAAAAAATAATCAGTTTTGTAAGGCATCTTATGTATTTCTTCTTCTTAGAGGGGCGTTTCAAATATAGAAGTTTGTAAGGTTATAACCGAAAATTTCCCTTTAATCACCCAGAAGGTCGAACGAATCCATCACACGGACGAACACGACCTCTCTGACCTAGTTGTCCCCCTCCATCAAAGCGGCGGCGCTTCCTCGTCTCTCCAGAGAGAGAGAGAGAGAGAGAGAGATCCGTAGCCATGGCGTGGGGGAGGACGGGATGGAGGAGTACGAGGAGGAGATGGAAGCGTCGGAGTCGGAGTCGGAGGAGGTGGTGGTGGGGCAGATGGCGACGGTGATGGTGCCGAAGCACATCAAGAAGCGCTCCCTCAAGAACAAGGCCCTCTCCGTCTCCCTAGACAAGAAAGCCCTCAGGTCCCGCCGCTTCCTACGCTTCTCTGCATCGCAGCACCGCAAGATTCTTGCGGCATAGCATGATTCGTGTTTGCCTAGTTTGTAGTGGATCTCTCTATTTTTTTTAATACGAATTACGGAATCTTGGCTTGGTAGGGATTTCGTCACTGGGTTTCACAAGAGGAAGAAGAAGCGAAGAAAGGAGGCGCAGAAGATTTTGCAAGAGAAGGACAGACGGAAGCGAATCCAGGACCGCAAGAGGGTGAGAAATGGCACAAGCCCACACATACACTGCTCTCTTTGCTGCTCTCTTTGCTTTTCTGCATTGTTGTGGTTTTTGGTAGATATATTGGTTTAGTAATGATCAAAAACTAATTTATCCCAGAGAAAAACAAAATTATCCCAGAGAAAAATGACTGGTCATCAAGTTTTTCTTGCAAAATCATTTACTATGTGCCCAACTGATTGTAGGATCCTTCTAGGTGAAGGGTTCATTTAGGCGCCCATGACATATGCCAATGTGTATGTGTCCGACATCAAGAGAAATTTTAGGAATAAATGAATCATCGCACTGAAACAAGTAGAAGCTGAATGGGTGTATGATACTGTATTGAAACATGGCATGCATTCATATTAGGTTGGCCCCGCTAATAATTCATAGACATCGCTAGTGGAGTAATGGCTAAGGGGACTGCAAAGATATGTTGTGACGGGTATGGTGCACGGAAGATGCCTGCAGTTGTGCAGCACGCAGTGCTGTCCTAAAAGCTGAATTATGTGTGGATTCCTGCTTTCTTGTGTGGGAAAACAATTCATGTTTTTTTTGGGTATGGAAAAACACTAGGAAACCAAGATTTTGCTGGTTGACTGCCCAAGGATTTGACCAAACAAGAATGCTAGGGACATCATTGAATGGCAGGGGCTTAATGCCATTTCAAGTAGTTTATGTTTTTTTTGTGTTTCCTGCGTCACATTGATAACATGAACAGATGAACTAGACTTCCAGGCTCCTCTTGGTTTTTCTGAGTGATATCGTTTTGTTCCAGAGAAAGCAAGAGAAAGAGATTGCTCTATATGGTAGAGTCCTGTCATCAGATAACGCCGATGGTGAAGATGTTGATAATGACGGTGATGAGATGGAAACTAACGATGATTTATCGGCATCTGCGCCTGGTGAGTACAGGAACTAGATTTTATAACAGTTGCTGCCATGCTACCTTGTTACTGCCATGATTTTTGATCCTGTTTTCCATTGTTTTTTTTAATGTAGAAATCAAAACCTACGAAGATGGTGGGGCTAAGATAACAGTCACCACCAGTGAAATTACTCGTGACGATGATGACCTTGGCCCGAAAAGTGTTGTGCCTGTGTCGACAAGCTACACCAACAAGATTCCCAGCTTGGCTGCCAAGGAGAAATCCAGTTTAGGTGTAAAGAAGAAGCCATCCAAGAGAACTTTCAGGAAAAATAAAAGTAAAACGAAAAAGGGTGACAAGAGGCGAGGTGCTGCAAAGGGTAAAAAGAACAGAGGAAAGAAGTAATCGTTTGTTTGGTTAGCCCTCTGTAGAAGAACTTTGTATGGCTGACTGTCTGTGACTGGCCTCACATGCTCATTAATTAAGACATTTGATATATTACTTGTTTGCTGATAAACCAGGCTGATACGCTGAGTTGTTGAATTGTACTAGCCTGGCAGTCTCATGGTCCATGGAAGAAACGTTCTCATATTTAGTTCCTATGATAATTTCCTTTCGGTTCATATTTTTTGCCCACTCTTTAGAGGCAACATATCTCATGCACATAGAGGATTTGGTGGACATACGAATATAGTGAATCTTGATCGTCCAACATGAAATCGGCGGTCGAGATCCCAGCGGGTTAAATCTCACCTCACTTAACACTCATTTGCGAAAATAAACCACCTGATTTGTTTCTCTTGCAATTACACCTCCACTCCCCTTGTCCTAAATTGATCCTCGGCAGGTAGCAATGCTCGTCCTTGTCCCAGATCGCCCAAGCTAGAGTTTGGGAGAGAGGAGTGTGGCCGTGGCGCTGTTCGTGTCTATCATCGACGCGCTGTTCGTCCCCCGCCTCCCGTGTTCACGCGCCTCTGCTCAAGTGCGTCGAAATCCACAGCGCCACCCCACCAATCCGGTTGAGGTACATGTGATTTGCATTGACAATTTAGTTGGGTTTTGTTGGATGTGTGTCGATCGTTTATTGTTTTTATTTTTGACGGGCACACACATGGATTCAATGGAAGATGTGAGCAGCTTCATGCGGCCACTAGCTTTCCAAAAGCGATTCACATGTGCAGGACATGCAATCAGATCACCACACATGATAGCCGCAACTGCCCTCTAAAGAAACTGACACAATGATCTAGGTATTTTGTTTTTTTAGTTGCTATCAGCCTGTCCCTGTAAGTTGCTAGCCGATTGACATTTTTTTGCGGGGAGTCGTCTACTACCTGAAGACAGCGAGTGTTGCAAAGATTGGAATCATGTAGATTTTTAGTAGTTTTTGTCATTTTCATGAACCAATGTATCCCTGCTATTATCAGACCATGTAATGCCATGCTTTAGTTTCAGCAAGGATGTTTGAGCTGTCTTTGTGCTCTATCAATGGAAGAATTTTTTTTCTTTGTGCTCTATCAATTTGTTTTTGAACCTCCTAGTTGCTTTCAATTCTCAGGAAAAATCAACAGCACTAGCTACAAAATCAGGATTTTGCTATTGCTTGCCTCCCATGTACATGGTACAGTATCAGTTTTTGTTATTCAGTTCTAAAAATATTCAGTTCAGTTTTTGCTTTTCAGTGAGCCTGACACTGTTCTCCAAAGAAAGTTGGTAGCTGACGGTATACGATCATCAGTTCTTTAGTTTTTCAATTAAGTTTTTTTGGCTATGATTGGTGCAGATATATTCCACTTGATCCATATATCCAACACTTGTGAAGAACTTGGACAACAATGGCATGCCGTAGGAGCTGTGGGGAAGGAAGAAGAACAATAAGACAGTCCCTATTTTCCTTGCTATATGTAATCTTTGATTATGTAACGAACTTGCTTGGGATTTCGTGATGTAATGAACTTCTTGATGATGGCGTCATAATATAGCTTGCAAAATAAACATGCTGGCCTGATACTGCAGCAAAAATCTGCATAGACAAATAACATAGTACTGTTCATAATGGTCGCTTTCATACATGACACGATGAAAAAGTGAAAGCATGTGTGAGTGCCTAAATGAAAGTATCGGGTTTGTGCGAGTGCCATCCTTTTGCAGCTGTACCGTATCAGGTTTCCTTACCAAACTGAAATCATGTGAGTACTAGAAGCCTGGAAGTGCACAGTATCAGGTTCAGTGAATTAACAGTCTAAAAAAAATCTGAACATGGTCAATGAAATAGCTTAGCTCCTTGATCATGATACTGTTTATTCAGATTCCATGTTAAAGAAGAAAATTTCCAGAGTAAGAACCATGTATTCAGTCATCCTGATACTATTCGGTTCAGTTCTGTGCTGATACAATCAGCAGCATATTGCATGCATTGAGTGCCATGCGCATAATCTCAATTCACATTATCAATTTCAATCATCCATACATGGACAAGTAAAACTCATAACGAAATTTGACCATGTGAACCATGCAAACCAAGAAACAAATAGCTTGCACCTGACGATTTTCCATGAAACGGATACCGTTCATACTCTAAAAAACTTCATTGATAACCACATTGAGGCCCATGCTTCTATTCATATTCATACAACAAAAAACATAGGTCATACAACCGGGTACAATTGGTAGTACAAATTATAGTAACCAGAAACGCGGTTCATCCAAGTTGCGCTATGGGATTTGGGTTCATAGTTTGCCACTTTTTATTCCAATTTTCATTGCGAACACGAACCCCGTAGCCTAAACCGGTTCTGGTTCGACGAATCCGGTTCGCGATTCGTGAGGTTTTATAGCGAACACAGTAACTATGGTACAAATACAGACTACAAGCTCATGAAAATAACCGAACGCTACAAGGTAAAGTTCTCACAATTTATGGAATCGCAATTTCACTTGAGAATACAACCACACAATTTACAATGACACATTCATATAACACAGAAAAAAGATACACAAGTGCAATGAAATCCTATCATTCAATTCACACACAATCTTACTTCCCTAATCAAATCATGTTTGAGGAAACAATGCAGTCGGAGGGCATGAAGGCGAAGTGGGCTCCTCCAAGGTCGCGGATTCGAGCACAGGCGACACGACTGGCCAGATCTCGGGGAGAGAGCGATGGCAGCGCTGAATGGAGGACAGACCGCCACGTCGGGTAGGTTGGGTTCGCGATCGAGCTTAGAGATCGTGGCTTTGAGCATAGGCAACCCGGTGGGCCAGATCCGAGGGAGAGAGCGAGGGTGGTCCCGAATAGAGGACGACCCGCCCCGTCTCGTCGAGGTAGGTGGGGTTCGTGGTTAATGGAGCTTGGGCTCTGAGGTCGCGGCTTCAAGCGTAGGAGACGCAACGCCGAACGGAGGATGACACACCGGGGGCTAGGGTTTCGTAGGGCTAGGGAGTGAGGGCGGCGCTGGGTTTCACAGGGCTTCGGGAATGGCTGATGGTAAATGGGTATGGTGGAGAAGGAGGCGGTGGGATGAGGGAGGAGACACGCAGGGGGTCTCAACCCCCCCCCCCACGAGTGCTTGCGCGGGGACAAAACGTAAGATCGCGTAAGTGTGATGGGGCACCCGCCCGCCTCGATCTCGGATGCCCATTTTAGTTCGAATGGCTCTCATTGCGTATGTTCATATGTCTACCAATTAGGCCTTGTTCACCAGATGAGCTGCCCTTTTTACATTATTTGAAACAAAGTTGACAAAGAACGATGCAACTCATCTTATTCTTGGGGATATTTTTGTCTGAGGAGATTGATGGCTTTGCTTCTAGAGCTAGTTTTCCGATGGCGGCACTTGCATCAAGTTTTGTCCTAGATGCATTACAACCATCTGGTGCTAGTGACTCCGACTGTAAACTTACTTGCGCCTGTATGCAATTTCAAGCATGAAACACGAGTGTGGTCGTATGGGATCGTCCAAAAATTTTCAATGGCTATGACCTGAAATAACCCAAAATTTTTAAAAGTTTCAAAGTTTTTGGAGTTCTTGAGCCAAGTTTGAAATCTTGCCCAAATCGAAAAATCTCTAGCAAAATCTGCTTTCGAGTTTCGTCTTTCCATTTCTCGGATGCCCATTTTAGTTCGAATGGCTCTCATTGCGTATGTTCATATGTCTACCAATTAGGCCTTGTTCACCAGATGTGCTGCCATCTTTACATTATTTGAAACAAAGTTGACAAAGAACGATACAACTCATCTTATTCTTGGGGATATTTTTGTCTGAGGAGATTGATGGCTTTGCTTCTAGAGCTAGTTTTCCGAACTTGCATCAAGTTTTGTCCTAGATGCATTACAACCATCTGGTGCTAGTGACTCCGACTATAAACTTACTTGCGCCTGTATGCAATTTCAAGCATGAAACACGAGTGTGGTCGTATGGGATCGTCCAAAAATTTTCAATGGCTATGACCTGAAATAACCCAAAAGTTTCAAAAGTTTCAAAGTTTTTGGAGTTCTTGAGCCAAGTTTGAAATCTTGCCCAAATCGAAAAATCTCTAGCAAAATCTGCTTTCGACTTTCGTCTTTCCATTTCTCCACCCGAAAAAAGTCATTTCTAAACCCTATCACCCGCCTGTTTCCTTTGCCATGCGTCGCGCCGGCAGCCTTCATGCCCCACCGCCACTCACGCTCGCGCCGCCCCCATTCCACGCCAAGCCCGCACAGTAGCCGCCACCTCCCGCGCCACCTCGCCAACATCCCTCCCCTCGCCATCAATGCATGCGCCAGCTCCGCCCGCTGCATGCCACCGCCAGAGCCCTGCCCCGCGGCCCCCCTCGCCACCTGCTCAACACTCCGCGCCAAGGAGACGCCACCACCATAGCAACGCCGCCGTACCACCACCTCCCCCTGCGCAGCACCAAATTCTCCCCGCCGTCTACCTCGCCGCCACACACCACACGAGCCTCGCTCGACCACTAGCGCCACCATCTAATCGCGCTATAAAAGCCACTCCACCCCGCGCCATCTCCTTCACCATCGCCACTCAAACCTCACTACCACCCCCCTTCATCTCCAACGCCGACCAATCCCCCTCGAATTTCCGCCACCTTTACCTTCTTGCCCCGCGAACCCGAAGGCAAATTCGCTACCACCGTCCCTTCCTTTCCCACCCAACTTCATCACCAGCACCACCTCTTCAAACCAAAGCTTCCCCCACCTCCATTTGCCCTATCCCCGCTACCACCTCACCGACACCACCCTCCACCGCTGCTCCGCCCACGGCTCACATGGCTAGCTCGCCTCGGTGCACCCTAGACCATGCCGCCACCTTCCCTGAGTTCCCCTTCACCCACCGGGTTCTCAACCCCCGGCCAATTTGGCAAGAGCATCGCTGGACCACCGTCGCCAACCTCCCCTATTCCAACCATGCGCCGCCATTGGTGACCACCCCTCCCCGAGCCACCACCGCCACGTAAAGCCCAAAAATGGGTTGCACATGTTGCGGTGATGCTCAGATGCCTCCCAGCGTCGTCGTCCACCGTCGTAGTCGCCATCGGCGCCACCACCACTGGCTCGGGTGCCCTGGGAGCACGCCCGACTCTTGAGCCACGCGGCTTAGGCTGCACCGAAGCAGGCCAACGACCCGGCCCAATAAAGGCTGGGCCCAATGGACCAAATGGGCTAAGTCTAGTATTGCGCAAGGCCAACACTGTTCAAAACTAACCCGTTAGCCAAAACCCGAAACCCTTTATTGTTCATATAATCCAACCCGATGTGAACAGTACTAGCCCGATATTGTTCACCCAAAACCCATTAGACATATTTATATCCATTTTGACCGTTTCGAACCCGTGAATCCTATTTTCAACTCTGTTTAGCCAAATCAAGCATCCAATAAATTCTATTTGTCCACACCACCTTTCTATTTTTATTTCTTTTTTAGTTTATTTAATTCATGTTGTTACCAGCTCGCTCCTTGTTGAGCCCGGATGTTTATTTGGATTATTTTATTTTGCTTTAGGTCCCGACTCCGACGACCAAGCTACGGAGAACACCGGACAAAACACAAGATAAGTAGAGATTTTTAGGACTTTGAACTAAGAGGCAAGTTGCATTCATTTGATAATTTTGAGCATATATTCCATGTACTTGTATTATTAATTCCATTATCATTTTAAGCCAGTTACTTTATTATTGCAACTATATTTTTAAATGTCATGATACTTAGATAAATCCTATCACCCACACACACCCACAACCTCCTATTCTTTGTAGGTCATATTCACCTTGAAAAGTTTAAGTTACATAAAATGATAGCAGATGTTCGGCATTGTCACACAATGTGTTTTTAAATACTAATAAGAAATATTGGCTAAACGCTAACAGGTTTTGGTGGCGAGTTGAGGGTTGAGATCAAGCGATTTGACAACCTAATATACTTGATAAAAGTGGGTCAGAGGTGAGATCAAGAGGTGGGCAACCACACATTGGTTATTGGTCCATCGTCTTACTAGATAGCAAGTAAGGACTAAAACCTTGTGCTAAATAACAAACACATAAATTGCTCAACCACGGGTTAGTATATCCAACTTGCTTAGTACACTGCTCTTCCAATTGAATATCTACATGATGTCGCCTACTCCTATTGTATAGAACAACCCAGATTGGGGGTTGGACAGGAGTAGGCACGGAGGAACACTTGCTGATCTACACAACGGTCGGTACAGTCAGCATCGGACTGCGCATTCCACTGTTGGCCAGTGGTTTCCTGGTGACTGTTTTGTCCAAGAATCTACCGAATAGAGGCTAGAAAGATTGAGCAGTGAAAATGCTTTGTTATCTCAACTCAATCGCACACAATCGTGCTACGTGTATATAGCTTGACAGTTCGAGTTTAAGGTATCTGGTGGGGAAAGTTCAGCAACTTTGTAGAGTATAATCAATGGTATTCAGATACGGCGTGCTTCCGATTAATGAAGCTGTGTTCATGGATGATTCCAATATGCGAGGCATAAGTAGAGTTTTACAGGTGCAAGTTGATAATTGCAGATGTTGAAAATCTCTGTTGTTATATTTATTATTGTTTTACTGCTTTAAATACTAAACTACTTTCAAACTCAAAGTCATGCATCCACGTACACCTGTTATGGTAAAGCCATTCAAATCACTTGTTTATCCCGTCAAGTAGTTGCTCATTCTTGCTAATCATCAACACAAGAACTTTGAAAAGAAACATGTGATCTTTATAATCAGAAGGAACCACTGGACGGTGACGACTACTGGTATGAGGTCCGTTTGGGCGTGCATGTGGTTCAGAAGTACTTTTGTGTTGTAATATATTGTATTTAGGCTTGAATGTCCGTGCTCGTGTTCAAACTAGCTGTTAAGCTCTAACTATTGTAATAAAAATTTGCATCTTTTGTAAGTGTGAGTTTGCTTATGACGACCAATGAGCATCTAGCCATCCCTTTGTCGGTTGTCACCATGGGCGTCCAAGAGTCTCTTGGCATGCATGAAGGAAAGCTCACGCCGAGAGTTTTTTTCTCAGGAGCATCGGTGGCTGGCTCGCGACGTGCTCGTGCAGGACGCTTGTTACCAGGAGCACCATTTGGCACTTTGCTGGGCCGGCGTGGATGCAATCGAAGCGGAGGAAGCGACGGCGGCGGACGGGACGGGGGAATGCTCCCCTTGGTTTTTTAGGAGTTGCTTGTCTTATTTTGACTTGGACGTGGGTAACTGCCGTGCCACTCCCCTCCGGAAATGGCGCGCCACCTCCTCTCCACTCCGCCCCCGATCCGGCATCTTCTCTCCTCTTCTCCCACCATTACTTCACTTTTTGCACCCCCTCCGCTCCGCGTATGCCTCTTCCCCCGTCATCCCCTGTCGATCGGATCCACCACCACCACCACCACTCCGCACGCGCGCACCTCAACCAGCAATCGCAAGGGGGGAGAATAATTTGATGTGACGATGGAGCGATGAATGCGGCAGCAAGGAGGAAGAAGGAGCAGCAGCGATGATGGTCGGCCTCGTGCAGCTGCTGGTGGGGTTCGTCGTCGCCTGGGAGGCCGTCGAGCTCGTCCTCCGCCGCGGCCTCCTCCTCTCCGCCCTCAAGCTCACCCTCGCCACCGCACTCGCCACCGCCGCCGCCTGCATCGCCGTCCTGTACGCCCCTTCACCTTTCGTTTTAATGCGCTAACAAATTCACCCATTGCTTAAATCTGCATCGCCGTCCTGTACGCCCCTTCTCCTTTCGTTTTAATCGGCTAACAAATTCACCCATTGCTTAAATCTCATGGGCAATTTCTTGCGTTGTGATTGATGTCCAATGCTTGGAATGCACGATCATTTCGTTTTAAACGGTTGAAATCCGATTGCAGCTTCCTTGCCAAGGCTCTGGCCTGGGTGCTCCACCGCACGGTCAAGCTCTCCATCGGATGTCGCTCCTACGGCTTCAATTATCTCGGGGACATCACCATTACCTCCCCAAAGGTACCTAACCTACCTAGCCAATGCCTATGCTAATGCCAATCCGGACGTATGATCGAATCACGCCTGTGTCGCTTTTCAGGGTGCGGTTGAGTCCATCTGTATCGGTGAAATTAGACTTGGCCTGCGAAGACCACTCACCCACCTGGGATTTACCATACTAAATCATGGCCCACTCTTGAAATTGCAAATCTCTGATTTGGACATTGTGCTCAGGCAACCTGTGAAATCCACAAACAAAAAGAAACCTCCCCCTCGCAAATCGACCTCAACCTCATCAGCAAAAGCAAAAGGAAAATCTGAAGGACAAGCGAAATGGAGGCTTATAACAAATGTTGCCAGTCTTTTATCATTTTCTGTAGCGGAGCTGAGGCTCAAGGTACCACCTTATTGTCAAATATTTATACTACATCAAATAGAGTTATATATGCTGATGAATTGAATGCAAGCTGTAATTTTGTATCTTATGTTCTGGTTGTATTTACAGGCTGTGTTGAACAAAGACAATATATTATTATTAATGCTTATATTTTTGCGCATGGCATATTCCTCTCCCAAACCCTTTTCAAAATATTTTTTCATCTGAGAATAAGAGGGTTAAATATGAGTCACAGTAGCTGCAATTATTGTTTAAGTATATGCTTGTTGTCTGTCTTGTTTTTGCTCTGGTAACTTAAAATGTTCTTATTGTAGGCTCCAAAAGCTGCTCTTGGCATCAAGGACCTTAAGATTGATTTATCTAAAACTGGAGGATTGAACCCTGTTCTTAATGTTCAAATACAGCTCATACCTTTATTTGTGCAAGCATTAGAGTCAGACGGCATTGACAACAATACATCAATATTTAACAAATTGGATTGGTGGGTCAGTGGACAATACTGTTCAGCCATGGATACTTCTGACTGTAGCTCTTTCTTGTTTGAGGATATAACACTCTTGTGTGAGCTTCATCAGAGGTAACCCCTCAATGGAAAGCTTTGCAAACATTCTCAATCGGGTTGTAACGAAAAAAAGTGCTAAGAGAAGACTACAGGAAAAAGATGAGGGTCACTTTGATAGAAAAAGTAGCCATTGATGAGTACTATACTACTATCTGCCGTGATTTTGATTAAAAAGTAGTAGCCATTGATGATTACTATTTGCCATCTCTTTTGAATGGTGCTTGATGCAACATAACCATAATGTGCTCTTGTGCACTCACAAAGGACTGGGCAACATCACCCTCTGTGATTCAACTTTGGCTTCTAATACTCATTGGCAGATGAGGAGGTTTTGCCTTATCAATAGCACCTATCCATGCTTTCGAGTTTTGATAATTCACTTCTCACACCATGCCTGTCCTCCAGAACTTATGAGTAAGCCCAAAAGGAAATGTGTATTTCCAATCTCCTAGTGTTTACTGAAAATCAGGATGATTAATAGTACGAGGCTACAGCATATTCCTAACAATTAGGGCTGTACAACAATCTTTTATGGCTAGCTCGAGCTCAAAATTGTTATCTTAGCCATTTTATTTCCTGCAAATCCAGGAGAATCCATTCAATTAAATAAACTGCATGTGTTTTTATCATTTATTTTGAAAGAACAAAAATTGAGATATTATTTGTTAAGGGTATATTTGTGTGATAGTGCCGTATTAGTACCACATTGCTTTTGCTTGCTTTAGCTCATCTCTTGTACCCCTATATATTACCCCATTGGGCCTCAATACATGATTCACTTGAGTCTCTCCCATTTGTAACATTATTGAAAACACTCTTTAGGGATAAAGGAATTAGAGTCAAGAATTTGGATTTGATGTCTGGTCTGATTGTTGTGAACTTGGAAGAAAAACTATTCACCAAGAAGGAGCTGTCTGCTTCTACTGTTGCTGACCAGAAGGATGAACCTACTATGGATATTAAGTCAGCTACCAAATCTGAAGGGAGCAAACTTTCATCATTGAACAAGAAGATCGATTTGTTTCCTGAAAAGGTTGTATTGATTTCCAGTAGTGTCACTGATGCTTATCATTTTTTGTTATGCATGGGGCCATGGGCATTGCCTTTCTCCATATATGATTCTGTGTTTTTTAGCTTCTTTCTGCTTTTTGAGTTTTGACATTTTATAATAAGAATCCACTTAGGTCACTTTGGCCACCAAATGGATGAGAACATAATGTTGTTAGTTATATTCACTTAGCAGGCTGCATTACACCAATATTGTGTAGGCAAGGTAAATCAATTCCTGATGTATAAACATTACACAACTAGGCCAAGATGTGTATTTCTTTATCTTTCGAATTATTGAATTACTTCTCTTCACTTGTAATATTTTAGCATTTTAAAAAAGAACCCCCTTTTAATATATCAAACTATCAATGTTTCGTTGAAATATTCTAGGGCTCCAAATGTCAAATGCAAATATTTAGAGGTGATATCATATAAGATTATAAGATGTAACCTAAGTACTGAAATTTACGCTATTTCAAATATTTAGTGTTGGTGGCACTTCAACATCTTCTACAGTCCTTTGTTTTGCTATTTGAAATGGTTACTTTGATCTTTTAATATAAGTTCACTGTTGGATTACTATGCACTAAAATTTAGTTGCCCTTTGGAAGGTTAGCTTCAATATGTCCAAGCTAGATCTGAAGTTTTTGCCAAAAGACCATGGCCTCTCAATCAACAACGAAATTGGTAGCATGTCTATGAGACTTACGAAGTCACAGCTACAGAATGATTTCGGGGAGGCTGCAACACATCTTCGGTTGGAAACTGATGCGACTGATATTCATGTATGTTTCCATGTTTTCTATGGGACATATACGTTTTTCAATTTAGATTATATCATGATTGTTTGTTTTCCAGCTTGTAATGGATGGTGCTACGTCTGTATTAGAGGTTGTGAAAGTTGCAACTGTTGTTTCAGCTGACATTCCCACTCAGGTCAGTCTGATGTGCTCTAATTGTAGATGTGCACTACTGTTGATCTAATGATTTTTCAAGAAATTCATGTGGGCTTCAATTCTATATTAGTTGTAAGTTGTAACTTGCTGCATTTGCCGTAGAACACTTCCCTTACAACCCGATAAGAATTCCCATTCAACACATAATTTTGACTTGACTAGGTTTCAATGCAAACAAAAGTAACATCAGTATTATTGACTACCGATTCCACCAGGTGTATTTTCCACAGTCATGAGATGCAGCAATATCCACCTTTTGATGTCTGTTTGATGTATTGTTTTGAGATCGTTAATTTAGAATACAGAAGTGGATTTGGATATGAAAATCTCTTCATGGATTCTTAATTGCTGATATATGGCTAGAGAAATTCTGGGTAATTTGCATATATAGGACTTAAATCAAAGGTCTGGTTTCATGGCCAGTTGAGTAAGACCCAAAGCTTGGCGCGTCCGTGTGGAGGTGAGGTTAGATAGATTAGACTCATGTTTCTTGCATCCATGCGTATCCACTCACATGCACATACAAAGAGGGAGGTAGCCATGGTCAGTTCTTTAGAGGGTTGAGTGAAACATAGGTTTTGGTGTCCTTGTTTTAGTAAAACATATTTTGCATATCTCAGTATTTTTTCTGGGTGTACAATTTCTTTCTGCATCGGTTTTGGTGTCCTTGTTTTAGTAAAACATATTTCACACATCTTTGTTTTTTTTTGGTGTATTATTTCTTTCTCAGATCTAATGTGCTGATGCATTGTCTTATCTCAGTCAACATTGCCAATTCGAGCTGAAGTAGATATCAAGATTAGTGGGGGCCAATGTAACCTCATTTTAAGCAGAATTAAGCCACTGATTTCGTTTAACTCAGCTAAAAAGAAGCCGCTTGTTCTTCGTGAAAGTTCACAACAAGAGAAGGCACCCAAAGAAAAACTAGCACTGGCTTGGGTATTTACACTCTCAGCACCTGAGTTGACTATTGTGCTTTACAGTCTTGATGACATACCACTGTACCATGTAAGTTCCTTATCACGTGCTCTGTTCTACTGTTGTATTCCCAGATTCCCAGATTGAACTTTTAGTTGCATTAAATTACTTGCAAGCTTACATTTTACATGAATTCACTCGTACGCTAGATTTCAATAGTGTCATGTTCTATTTATAACTCGTCTTCAAAATTACTAAAATCCACACAATTGTGTGGGTTAGTATTCATATTTAGCTTCAGGTTCAGAAAAAGTAAACTGTTAATGTTAGTAATCAGCTGAATGGCTATGAGCCTATGACCAAGTTCTGGTAACACGAGTACACGGCTAGTTCATTCAGTTACAAACTTACAATGATACTCCACCAATGAAAACATATGCAACTCGATTTACACAATACCAACCGTGAATAATTTCGCGGCAGCGACGAAAGCGGCGGTGTGGGAAGCTGGAGCACCTGCGCGAGCGGTGTCTTCGCAGCAGCGGCGTGCGACATTGACAAAGATGGCCTTGCCCCTCCTCTCCTCTTTCCTCATGACCGTCTCCAGGAGCACCTAGAACGGGTAGGTGTCAAGCACGAGCTGGTCCACCAACTCCTACTTCTTTAGACGACTTCCGTTTGGGAGTGGCTTGGGGTTAAAGGATTGGAGGGGAAGATTGGATTCTTCAAAGCAAACAGTGGCAAAGGCTGGAGCTTTGCACAGAATGGATACAGTAGACTGGATTTAGAGGAGAATGCTGTGAGAAGAGTGAGGAAGAATGGATGAAGGAGGCGAAGGATGGAGGGGCAACTTGGACATTTCTTGTACGCTCTCTCTCCTACTGATCAGGATAATATTATTATAATAGTTTTAGTATCCTACAACAAAGAACCACAAAATTGTAGTGTCCTGAAGCGAATACATGATTTTTCTGTCCCACAGCAAATGCCACAAAATTGCAGTGTCCTGTAGCAAATTTTGCCTATGTTGAAATATAGAAACTTTGCAAAAGTAAAAAATCACGTGGTATTTCAGCATTTTCTGGAGAAATTAATTTAGACAAATTCCTAATTTATGCTAAATTAAATGAAACCAATCCATTACCTATCCATATATTAATGGATACCAAATGCTAGATCCATTTCCATCATATTCCATGTGGCAGTCACATCTATACTATATTATAAAATGTTCATTTGAAAGAGTTTTTTTTGTTGCCTTTTCTGTTCTTTTTACTCATCTTCATGCTAAACTGCCTAAATTTGACTTTATCAATAACTGACTGATATGGCCATATGGAATCCACTTCCAAGACACTTCTCCTTAAAACTCTTGGAGATGATATGTCTGTGGTAAATGACTTTGTTAATATTTAATAATGAAAATTGCTGGATGCCCATATGGGCAGTTGTCCCATCCAAGGATCCAAAAACCGGAACCGGAACAAAAACTGCTCGGAGGCCGTTATCTCGTTACCGGCCGGTAACCGGAAATCCCGGAAAAAAACCGCTCGAAATTCGACTACTGAGATTTGAATTTAGGATCTAACTGCCGGGATTTTGAATTTGAAGAATTCCGGTAGGTTTTTTTTATATCCCGGTTCTCACCGGTTACCGGCCGGTAACCGGCGGGATTTCGATCCTTCCCATCTATCAAGATCATCCAACAGGATTGATGAAATTTGCGTCTGCTTGGTAGTGCATGACGATTAGCATGTAATTACCATGTTTCACTGGTTTCAAGCTCCTTTCATGTGTCCAAATAATGAATCATATCAAATTGATACATTGCCACTTTTTTATTTAACTGCTAATCTTACCCTGTAAATACTGGATAATGCAGTGTTGCTTGCAGTCTACTCATTTTTCTGCAAGTAAGATGGTAAACCAAGGAACTCAACTGCATGCAAAGCTTGGTGAATTAAAATTGCTTGTTGCTGGAAAACATCAACAGTCGATAAAAGAAAGCATTTCAGGCACCTTACTGCACATTAGCCGCTCAACTCTTGATCTGGAGCAAAAGGACATAGGCAAAGATAACGGCGTAGACCATGCTAAATCTGCTCTCTCTGTTAATATAACTGGAATCAGAATGCACTTCTGTTTTTACTATCTTGAGTTGCTTTGTACAACTGCAATGTCCTACAAGGCATTTTTGAAAAGCATTCGTCCTCCGAAGAAACGACCTGTACAGGCAACATCTTGTCAAAAATCTACCAAGAATGCTAAAGGAGCACAGCTAGTCAAGATTAGTGTTGAACAGTGCTCTATTTTGTATGTTGGTGACATGCGGCTTGAAGCTATGAGTGTAGCAGATCCAAAGCGTGTAAATTTTGGTTCGCAGGGTGGTCGTGTTGTGATAATCAATGATGCTACTGGTGCCCCAAGGATGGCCCATGTAAACTCAACTAGCCTTCCAGATCATAAGCATGTTAACTTCTCCACTTCTCTTGAGATTAATCAATTTGGTGTATGTCTGAACAAGGAAAAGCACTCCATGCAGGTTGAACTTGGTAGGTCCAGATTAACACATAAAGAAGATCAGTTTGATGATAATCTTGCAGAGAAGGTTACGCTTTTTTATTTGCAGAAGGCAAAGTTTGTCCAGCGTTCTGGTGGGCTAAATGACATTGCAGTCTGCTCCCTCATCAACGTGACAGATATAGCAGTCAGATGGGAGCCTGATCCCTATCTGGAATTACTTGAAGTAGCCACACGACTTAAATCTGTTCTGCATAGGATCAAACTCCAGAATTCTGTTACCGAGGTAAAGGACGAAACAGTGCACATGGATACTTTGACAAACAAGGATTCACCCGCAGACCATGGTCAGCAAGAAAAGGCACAAAAGAAACGGGAATCAGTTATTGCCATTGATGTGGAATCATTGAAAATTTCAGGTGAACTTGCTGATGGGGTTGAAGCAATGGTTCATGTTGGCTCCATTTTTTCTGAGAATGCAAAGATTGGTGTTTTGGTTGAAGGACTAGCAGTCAGTTTTTGTGGTGCGTGGCTTTTCAAAAGTTGTCGTATGCAGATATCGCGCATCCCGGTTTCTGTTTCAGACAGCCTTCCCGATAAGAAGTTACAGTCTGCAGCTACATGTGATTGGGTTATTCAATGCCGTGATGCGTATATTTGCCTGCCGTTTAGGTTGCAGCTGCGGGCAATTGATGATGCAGTTGAAGACACATTGCGGGCCCTTAAACTTATTTCTGCAGCAAAAACATCCCTATTATTTCCTGAGAAGAAATCTAGCAGCAGCAACAGCAAAAAGAGCAAATCAAAATCAACATCATTTCGGTATGTAAGGTTAATCATACGTGATCTCATAGCTGAAATTGAGGAAGAACCTATGCAAGGTTGGCTTGATGAGCATATCAATTTAATGAAGAATGTATTTAATGAGTCCACAGTTAGGTTGAATCTGCTTGATGAGCTTGCTTCAGCCAAAAATAAAGACTCCCCCAAGGCAAAATTGGATGGTTCTGCTTCTGAAAACAACAGCAACTGCCCTGATGTTGATGTCGAAGCACCTGGCGTGCATTCATTTGAAAAGCTCAGAGAAGAAATATATAGACAGGCATTTGAATCATATTACCAGGCATGTCAGAAATTGTCAGTATCAAAAGGGTCATGTTCATGTTCAAGTGGCTTCCAGGCAGGATTTAAGATGAGTACAAACAGAGCAGCAGTTATGTCAGTCCATGCAAAAGATGTTGATGTGAGCCTATCGAAGATTGATGGGGGGGATGAAGGAATGATTAATTTTATTAAAACTGTGGATCCTGTTTGTGCAAAAAATGATATTCCATTTTCCCGGTTGTATGGTAGCAATTTTACTTTGAAAGCTAAATCCTTATCTGCATGTATAAGAGATTACACATTTCCACTCTTTTCTGGAACCTCTGCTAAATGTGATGGACGGCTTGTGCTGGCTCAGCAGGTTAGCATTCGATGCCATTCACTTTTTTCACTTACGGAATACTATTATAATGGTTAATTCATCCTTTGCCAGTAGAAAAGAGAAAGACTTGCTCAAACTGGATATAGTTGTAATTTCTTCCTGTCTGTTGAAGGCTTGAAGTACTTCATCATAGTGCTCTCAACTAGGAGCTTACAAATATTTCCTACAATACTTACTATACAGTTTGTATAAAATATTTTCTGGTTAAACATCACTATAAATCATAATGATTCATTTTCTGGTGGCAGGCAACCTGTTTTCAGCCCCAAGTTCGACAAGATGTTTATGTTGGGAAATGGTGGAGAGTAAATCTGCTACGTTCTGCAACCGGTTATACCCCACCAATGAAAACATATGCTGACCTACCATTGTATTTTCAAAGAGGGGAAGTCTCCTTTGGAGTTGGCTACGAGCCAGTTTTTGCTGATATAAGCTATGCTTTTACTTGTGCACTACGGAGGGCAAATCTAGCCAAAAGATGGTTGTTTGAGCGTCCTGAACCCCCTAGACGAGAGCGCAGCTTACCCTGGTGGGATGATATGCGAAACTATATTCATGGTAAATTTAGCTTGTGTTTTACTGAAACAACGTGGCATCTCCCTGCTAAAACAAGCCCTTATGAGAAGCTAGATCAAATGCTAATCACATCTGACTATATGGAAATGCGATATGTGGATGGTTATGTCAGTCTGTCTTCAAAGTATCTAAAGGTGTACCTAAGTAGCCTAGAGAGTCTTGCGAAGAAATGCAGTCTAGAACCTCCACACCATACAGCTATACCTTTCCTTGAAACCCCCTCCTTTTTCATGGACATTTCCATACAGTGGGGATGTGATTCAGGTAACCCTATGGATCATTATTTATTTGCTCTTCCTGTAGAGGGCAAACCGCGGGAGAAAGTTCTTGATCCATTTCGCTCAACTTCTCTCTCACTGAAGTGGAGCTTTTCACTTAAACCTTGTACTGCTGAACCTGTGGAGCATCAACGGAAGATTCAAGAAGTTTCAAATGACTCTCCGACTGTGAATGTTGGAGCTCATGATTTGGCCTGGCTATTGAAGTGGTGGAACTTGTTTTTTCTTCCTCCACATAAATTAAGACTGTTTTCCAGGTTTCCACGGTTTGGAGTTCCTAGATTTGTACGGTCTGGGAACCTACCACTTGATAGAGTTATGACTGAACAGTTTATTCGATTTGATGCTACATTATTGCAGATCAACAATATGCCACTACAGGCTGATGATCCTGCTAAGGGTTTGACACTGCACTTTACAAAGTTTCGGTATGAAATAGCTTTCAGTCGTGGGAAGCAGATATTTACTTTCGATTGCAAGCGTGAACCTCTTGATCTTGTCTACCAGGGCATAGATCTGCACTTATTGAAGGTATTTATTAACAAAATTTCTGAATCATCGACTAGTAAGGATGCTCAGGTAGAAAATAAGAGTATGCATACCAAAGTTGCAGATAGTCCTGGTTGTGAAAAAGGCAAAAAGAAAACTAGTTCGACTGAGAAAAGCCGAGATGATGGATTTTTTCTGTATTCTGATTATTTCACAATACGAAAACAAACTCCCAAGGCCGATGCTGCTAGATTATCAGCATGGCAGGAGGATGGCAGGAAAAATCTGAAATGCCATTGGTCAAGTCTGAGTTTGATGGGGGGGATGAAAGTGACCATGCACAATCAGGTAGTGATGAGGAGGGATTCAATGTTGTGGTTGCTGACAATTGCCAGCGAGTATTTGTTTATGGATTAAAAATTCTGTGGAATCTAGAAAATAGAGCTGCCGTCTTCTCTTGGGTTGGTGGTTTAACCCAAGCATTTCAGCCTCCAAAGCCATCTCCTTCTCGCCAATATGCTCAAAGAAAGATTCTTGAGAAAAAACAGTCAATTAAAGAAGGTGATATGTCTAATGATGGTGCCCTGAGTTCTTCACCCTCAGCATTGCAGTCTTCACATCCTCCTCAACAGACCAAGAGTTCAGAGCCACCTTCCAACGTATCCAGCAAGCTAGAGTCAACATCTAGTAGTGAGACTGGTAATTTTTTATTACACATAATCCTTTTTTCACTAGTTGTTTACATAATTGTGATTTAGCCCAGGATTAAGTTGGTATTTGTTCATCAATAGCCACATACTTGTCACACTGTTCAATTCTCAACATTGCATCGAGCACTTGCAAAATTCGGCAACTACATCAATAGTTTTCTTACTTTGACTATTAGCTCGACTTGTGATGTAGCAATGAAGCCTTCGAACAGTGGTGATTCTGAAGAGGAAGGTACAAGGCATTTCATGGTTAATGTTGTCCAACCTCAATTCAACTTGCATTCAGAAGAAGCAAATGTGAGTATACTGCTGCCCAGCTTGTTTTTCAATTTTATTTTGAAGTAGCACTTAGCAGTTTATCAAATATCAGATTGTTCATTTAATATACATACTTCTATTTGATTTTTACTTCATTCATAGGTTTGTCACGCTATGCATAAATCTTTATCTTCAGGCCTTTAGCAACCTCTGGCAGATAATGCATACAACCAAGGTTCCCAAAACCAGCCCCACAGGGAAAAAATACCGAACTTAGGCTGGAAGCAGTTTCCAGCTGGGTCCGGAAACCAATTGGTCGGTTTGCTAAAGCAAATTTGAATTGAAAATGATTCCCAGGTGGTTTTCACTGGTTAATGGACTGGAAAGTCATAAAAAATATGAATTTTACTACAATTGATACCCTGCATACTGCGCACAAATTACTACAATATAGTTGCCTGTTATATAAATTTGAACACACTTTAAGGCCCGTTTGGAATGCAGGATTCCCATAGGAATTTGGTTGGAAACCCCACATCCATACATCCAGTAAAAGTGGATGATTCCTTTTGAACGAAATTCCTATGAAATTCTAGTGTCGCAAACTGGCCTAAACTTCATAATTCTGTGATGACTCAAGAGTGGATTAGAGGAATAAAGGTTGCATGTGGATTGTGGACACTACCTGACAGCTAGTGAATTTACTCTCAAGGCCATTTTTTGTTATTTCCTTACTGATACCATGATGTTGATGTTTATGGAAGAATTCTTTTTTTTTTTGTTATTTACACCTAAATTTTAGGAGCAGTGCTGCAATGACTTAGTTGTCTGTTCAATTACATCAGGGTAGGTTTCTGCTAGCTGCTGGTAGTGGTCGGGTGCTGGTTCGTTCATTTCACTCAATTGTACATGTTGGTCAAGAAATGTTTGAGAAAGCACTTGGTTCCAGCAATGTAGCCATTGGAGGGACCAGGCCAGAAATGAACTGGTCACGTTTTGAGGTCTCTGTAATGTTGGAGCATGTTCAGGCTCATGTCGCTCCCACCGATGTTGATCCCGGTGCTGGTATACAATGGCTGCCAAAAATCCATCGCAGATCATCTGAAGTTAAACGAACTGGTGCTTTACTTGAGAGGGTATTTATGCCTTGCCAAATGTACTTCCGCTACACTAGGCACAAGGGAGGAACCCCTGAACTAAAGGTCTATTCTCTTGTCGATGATTTCATTTTGCTTTGCACCTTTTACTGAGCATCTTTTGGCATAGTCAGTTGAGACTTGAGGTAGCTAGTTTATGTATTTACTGTTCTTTGTACTGCAGGTCAAACCGCTGAAAGAGTTGACATTTAACTCGTCAGATATAACTGCTGGTATGACATCACGTCAATTTCAGGTTATGATGGATGTTTTGACTAATCTTCTCTTTGCAAGAGCTCCCAGGTACATCATCTATCTTTTAAGGCTACCATTTTAGCATTTCAGTACTATTAGGCTATCAGTGCCATCCATAGAAAAAATTCCGGCGGTTACCGGCCGGGGTCCGGGATCCAAAATCCCGGCCGGTTTTCCCGGGTTTTGTAAGTTCAAATTTCGAATTTCAGTTGGTTTTTAAGTAAATTCAAACGAAATTCAACCGGATTTTCCGGAAAACCGGTTTCCCGCTGCCGGGATTCAGTTCGGTACCGGTTATTTGATCCACTGCCATCCCAATATATTAGGAAAATTGCACCCTGTAGATTCCTTCAGGAAACTAGGAAATACTCCAAAAATGGGTATCCGGGGTTTGGTCATATGGATATTAACAAATGATAAGCATGTTGTAGTTTGGTGAGTTTTTGTTATATTGTATATCTAACATCATTTGTTGGTGCTAAAGATCAACTGATTCTTTGTTTCTTTCCTGAAATTTTCATCTTGCCAATGCTTTTACCGTCATAACAACATAACCACTCTTGTTAGTAAAATAATCAGTGCAGCAACAAAATAGGAAAGTGAAAAGAGAAGGAAGACAGATGGTTCCAAATTACATATTACTGTATGGGAAACCTCTGTATTAAGTTATGGAAATGACACGGAGGCTATGTTTGGAATGTGGAAAATTTTCCAGTTCCTGCGGTAACTGAATTGTTTCTTGTGTTCCTTCGTTCCAAACATACCTGAAGCTGTCCAGAGTTTTGATGGAAACAACACTCACACTGTACACGTCCATCAGTCCACACTATTTGGCACTAGGAATATCTGGACAAAGACCTCTGTATGTTGCAAGCTTTTTGCTTTGACAGGGTCAGTGGCACATTCGAGGGTGGTCAAATTAGCAACTATATTTTCCTATTCAGAAAATATAAATGTTTCGCACACAACTTATATTTGATGGATTGGTTGAACTCAGCCATCGTGCCCAGTGTCAGACATAACTTAGCCATATTACAACCTCCAGTTCAAAACATATGCCATTTTAGCTTTCGTTTCACAGAATAAGAAACCAATAGCCTTTTTCTTTACATGTTTGCCTTTATAATTGGTCTTGGAAACATACAACTATACAAGAGCATTAGAAACAAGTGAGGTGGCCACTTGGTTAGTGGGAGGTTATTTATGCCTATTATCATTTAATAAGGGCATTTGGTGGGAAAAAATGTTGACTAGAAGCAATACGACAAGTATTTGAACTTTGAAGTTTTGAACACGTAATCTCACTTGTTAAAATGGCAAGTTAATATGCCTGGAGGAAGTAATATGTTAGCATATCTTGTCCATGCCCGTTTTGGTTCGGTTCATACTTCATAGGTTGTCTATTGCAGTGTTCAAACATCTTTTTGAGAAACAAAACATTTAGTACGTAGGGATTTGTATGCGTGCGCATGCGTGCACCCATGTGTATGCTGTGTGTGTTCCAGCAGTCAACGAAGCATATAAGACATGTCCTAGGGACATGGAAAGTTGTGTCAGCGGGTTTGCTTTTAGTATTGTTTGGTGTACCAAATTCTGGCTTAGTTTTTGCATTGATGATTTAAATTTCATCTTTGATTGGCATCATTGATCATATTGGCGATTACCATGAGAGTAAATTTTCTTCCATATTAATAGTTGTCCACATCATATCCCAAAGCATATACATCACTAGACATAGGAGCAGAACTAGTACAAAAATGATCGAGGTTCACCGCTTTACCATACATATAACAACATATATAATTTTTAAACAATATTGTATTAAATAGTAATGAATGCGTCAAATATTGGCAAAATGCATTATCCGACCTCAATGGCCTATAAAAAGAGAACAAAATAACTTAAAATTCTAAAGTAAAAAAAGTAGTATAATGATAAAATAAAAATAAATACATTACATTTTAGTATTTACGGTCTATCATGAAGCGATGAACCACATCATTTGTAGCACTACATGGCGCTTTCTTTTTCATAAACTTTTCCATAAATTTAGCTGCCATTTGCCGATTATTCGAAAATATTTTCATAAAATATTGGAATCATGGTATGTGTTCAACAGTTGAAGAACAATAGATTAGAAACATATGTCCAAGATGTAGGATCAAGGATGACCGACTAGAGGGGGTGAATCGTATTAAAGGTATTTATGGTATTTTCTTATTGTTCTAGTGTTTAGTCTTAGATCCTTTGTACTTTATATATTACCCATTAGGTTATTGCAATACACACATAATATTTATAATATAGTATCAGAGCTAAGATTAAAACTCTAGCCTCTAACCTAACCACTAATAGCTTCCACTGCCCGCTGTCCTCGGGAGGAGCAATCTCCGCCCCAGGAGAGCGGCCACATTAGTCTTAGTTAGAGTTGTTCGAGTAGCAGCATCTTCTTCCCTCCCCGCCGCTCCATCCAGCCAACTCTTCGCCTGTGATCTGATCTGGATCGGGTCTTCCTCTGTGCTGACGTTCTGGCGGATCTGCAAGCGCAAGGACCGTGGAGGAGTTCAGCAAGATGATCTCCCCCGACGCGGCCCGCAACGTCGTCGGCATCATTGGCTGCTCCGCCAGGGTCGTCTTGGCTCCTTCTCTGTTTTCCGAAGCGGAGCTTCCCCGTGCGAGCAGCGGCAGCAGCCCGAGCCGGATCCGCGCGGAGGAGAGCTCAGCCGCTCGTCGCGACGATGCTTCGCCTCGGGTGCCCTAACGCCGCCCTCGCCCTCGCCCTCGCCGTGCTCCTCGTCGCCGCCGCCGTCCCCACTCGGATCCTTCAGATTCGACGATATCCATCCAGATCTGGTCGGGAGGGGGGCGCGACCTACCTGCGCCCGAGCTTGGCCACCGCTATCGTCTTCCCGAATTTGTTCGCCGGAGTAGAGGAGGAAGACGAATCAAGCAGCTGGTGGAGACGTCCGGATTCGGAAGATGCTCGGTCGCCGTCGTGCCGCATGCGCTGCCTCGGGCCCCTCTGCCACCAGCTGTTGCGCCGTCGGCAGCCGCTACTTCCGTCGACGCCGCCTTCGACTCGCGCACCTCCGTCGAGGGCCGGCTCCGGGAGGTCACGAACCACAGCGTCCAGGAACTATCCCTCTCCTTCCACGAGAGGTAGCAGAGGATCCCGGCCTTCCTCTTCCCGTGTGACTCCCCGAGCCTCAAGACCCTGAGAGGGAACGACTTTGATGAGCTCTTCAGATGTAGTTCAAGATGTATGCATATCTTAGGGTGCGTTTGGTTGGTGGGATGAGGTTGAATGGGATTGGATGGTACAGATAGGATGAGATGATACAAATATTATGTTTGGTTGGTGTGATATAATAATACATGATTTTGTTTGGTTGGTGGAATAGGATGGTCCTGGATGGTTCAAGATGGTGTTTGGTTGGTGGGATATGATAGTCTATATGATATTTTTGCACTAAAATATGCCACTAGTGGTTTTGTTTTGTTAATTAAATGACAAGGAACGCAACGGTTCAATCGGATACTCGGTTTAGGAAATATGATCATTTAAAGCTCGTAAATCAAACCGTCACGTCACCAAGCACCTTGAAATTCGAGTGAACGGTGTGGTTCGGGATTTTTTTTCTCGAATGGGATGATACAGCATAAACATAGAATATTCCTTTTTATTGAACCATCTCATCCCAAATGGTTTGGTTCTATTCAACCAACCAAACACCTGAACGAGCTCATTTCCCGTACCGGATGGTTCAGGACCACTCCATTCAACGAACCAACCACACCCTTAGTTGATTAAGATGGCATAAAATAACTCCTCAAGCTATAGTTGTGATCCCTCTTTATAGTATGGCATCTAGACTATAGATCTGGTCTTTCCTCAAATCACTGAGACCAGTAAAAACTATAAAATGGTCCTTGGGCTACAAAATACCTTTGTCTTGAGCTATGTCGATCTTTCGTCGTCTTTGCATGCCATTTCCATGCTGTCATCCAAAATCGGGGACCAAACGCACACGTGTTAGCCGCATAACACATTGTTGTCATTAATTACCAAAATCATTTTTAGGGGCCTAGATGCTTTCAATCTTCCTCTTTTTGGTAATTGATGACAACCTAGGCAATGCGAATGGAGTAAAGGATTTGAAAATATCTCAAGTTTGAACACAAGTTGTATTTTCTTGTTTTGACTTTGGGTTTGTAATTAATTCTTGAGATGGGCTCAAAGGAGATGAAACATTAGTTGCAAAAAAAATCGATCAACAAAAAAACAAAACTCCCCCTAAACATGTGCATATGAGTTCATGAGGTGATTTTCATACACTGTGAATTTTGGAAATTTTGGAGTTTCCTTTATTTATTGAATTTGTGGAAGCATCTTGAAGCATCTTAAGTAAAAAACAATTTAGCCACATGACAAACGATACAAATTAGATAGTTGTAGCAAGGATAACCAAGAAGCATTGACATGACTATTACAAGTTAAGATTGTTATAACGCATACAACCAAGGAATGAGTCCAAACATATCCAAAGTCCACACAAATAGCTAATAGTAGTAGATAGATAATAGAGGTAATAAGATCACTTCATCTTCTTCTCCTTCTCCCCTTTTGATCTTTTCTTCTTCTTCTCCCCCTTTGGCATCCAGTACCAAAAAGAGTCACTCCTGAGGAGAAGGATCATGACGACAACGACGGTGGTAGTGAAGTGGAGAAGGAGGCGCTGCCGAAGAAGAAGCATGCTCGAGCGCACCCACACGCTGAGCTATGGAGGCCAACTGATAGATCATCTCATGTTGTATGTCGCGGATCTCCATGACGACGGAATAAAACTGGGAAAGGAGATAGGATCAGCAGGCGAAGCATCCTCTTGTTCCTGAGCGTGTTCTTCCTCCTCTTGAGCACGAGAGAGGGCTGCAGAGGGAATAGGAGCACCTTCCCTTGGCTTATATGGCTTGTGAACTGCCGGTCGTGTCCCTCGATAGTGAGTCTTTCTCATGATAAGAGCCATTATGTAGGGAGCAAAGTATATTCGTTTGACTATCAATTTTGGAAGAAGCTATCTCCCTGATGATTAGATCAACTACATCAAATTTTCTTCCACTCATGATGCTATCTATGATATTCCAAGCGTGCCCTCGGATAGCATCAAAGTTCCCGCTCTTTGGGGTGAAAAGTATGATTAATGATGCGGTTGATGAAACTTGGCAAAGGTAGGAGTCCCGCAATCTTCCCGGGTGTGTATCTAATATTTTCATCATAGAATTGACACCATGCTGGGGTTCTAATAGCTGCCCGAGAATAGACCTTTTCAAACCGTCCCAAGTGAGTCCTTGGAGCTAGCTCAAACTCAGGTTTGGTGGCTTCCACCTTTTCATATCTCGTCATCCATGTCATAAACTCAAAAATCCAGGGGTACATATACGGTAGCGTAGAACTGTCTGATCATATCCTCATTGTAGTCACACCGAAGCGCAACTATGTCATGTAAGCCCACAACAAAGAATAGACTGTATGCACTGGAGAAGCAATCAAGTGAGTTAAGATGTGCCCAGTCCACATACTTGTGATTAGTGAACTGTCGGTGATGATCATATAGTTGGTTTAAGACATCTTGTTGGAACTTTGTATGGAACAAAGAAGTCCTTGGTTTGGCAAACTGATTTGGGTGACGAAGTATGGCATCCTCATCCTCTTGTTCTTCACTTTCTTCATAGTCTTTTTCTTCACTTGATGTAGACTCTTCTTCTTCTTCTTGTCTCGAGGATTGACCCCTAGCCTGAGCCCTCATTGCTTGCAAAAAGGAGTTGGTTTCAGAATCACTGCCCCCCCTTTGAGTTGTAGGTGCTCTCATTGAAGCCGACTTCCGGGGTCCAGCTCGAGTTGCTAGAGCGTCGTAGCGGTTGACAGGTTCACTTTCAGAGGTGGCATTCTTGCGAATGGAGGTTTTGGTCCTCGGCATTCTTGCTATAAGAATGAAGAAGATTTGGAACAAGATGAAGAGGTTTTGAACTAATTTGCATAAGTTAGTTGAAATTCCTCAACATCAGTGGGGAATTTTATGGCACTTTTCAAATCTTGATTTCAACTGATGTTTGGCATGGATTAATCCATGAAACAAACATAATAGGTCAGCAAACACTAGTTTCTACCAATTTACCCACAAGATTTCAACTTATTTATGCACATTATGCTCAAACCCTAAAAATTGAGGTAGATGCCAAAAATGAGAGAGGAGATGATTCCAAGAGCATTTACCTAGAGGGGTGGATGAGAAATGATCTCAAACACCAATGCTCAGTCAAAGATCCAAGAAATCTCAACAAACTTGAAAGATTTAGATAGGAGCTTTTGTGGTGGAAAGAGTGAAAGAGAGAGCCAGAGGGGTTTTAGTGCTTTTAGAAGACCCCTTTGGGGTTCAAGGAGAGGAGAGAGAGAGGGATAAGGAGTCGGATACTGCCGATTTTGGGACCATCTGCCAGGGAGTGGTATTACCGTACTTAAAGGTTGGTCGTACCCAGGGATAAAAAAAACCAGTCTGTTACCGCCGGTAACCGGTCTTACCGGTGGGGACCGGGAACGAAAAAACCGGCTGTTTTTTTTCGATTTAGCAAATTCAAATCCCAGTTTTTGAATTTTGGCTGGTTTTTAAGCAAATTCAAGCGAATTTCATCCGGATTTTTTCCGGTAATTCCGGTAACTGGCCCATTACCATTTCCAGTCAGCGACCGGGAAATTGCCCGGTTCTGGGTATTTTTATCCCTGGTCGTACCGTTGGGCGGTAGTACCGTATGGGAGGAGCGGTCGTACCGTTTTTCTGAGAAAGTTCTGAATTTCAATGAAAATGCAAATGATCCTTAAGTAAAATACTCAAATAACCTTCTTTAGGACCATTATGCATGACAACAACCAAATAACATAGTTTTTAACAATATAGAGATTTTTGAGAAATAATTTTAAATTAAATTTTCTCACGAATTCCAAGAACTCCAAATAAGAGCAAATGGCATGACACATGATTTCAAGCAATATTGGAATAATCTATGACATTTAATTCATTTCTCAACTTGCAAAAGCGGCTTTCATCTAAAGGTTTGGTGAAGATATTGGCTAATTGGTCATCGGTCCGTATGTGGCTAATGACTATATCTCCTTTGCTCGTGTGATCTCTCAAAAATGGTGGCGTATAACTATATCCTTGGTTCTTGAGTGTTAGACCGAGTTATTTGCTATCTTCACGGCACTCTCATTATCACACAAAAAGAGGCATGTTATCAAATTTAATGCCGTAATCCATCAAGGTTTGGCTCATCCAAAGTAATTGCGCACAACTACCCGCATAAATATATTCGGCTTCACCGGTGTGAGGCGGCAATCGAGACCTCCCTTCTGGCCCCGCCACTGGCGATTGTGACCACCGACACAGCGAGGCGAGGCAAATTGAGAGCCGCAGAAGCCGAGAGGAAGAAGAGCAAACGTGGACTCCAGGGACACGCAACGCGGCGCACTCACGCACGACGTGACTGGGAGCAACGTCTGCGGCTGCTAGTGCTGGGTTTTTAGCCTTGATGTGTGCGGGCCTGCGGCTGCTATTGGGCTATGCTGACCATAGTCACCTGGAACGTGGGTCGACCGGGTCGAGGAACGGGGTCGTGGGACGTGGTATGCCACTTTTCCTTCTAAATTACAAAGGAATGATGTACCACGTCTCACGAATCGTACCCGAGTCGATGAATCCGGTACGTGGTATGAGGGGGTTGTGGCGTATCTGGTGACTATGGTGCTGAGTGCTGACTGCTCGTGTCAACTGGGTCCGCACTACTACGTAGCTCATTCGTCTTGGGCCTAGCTGTGCCCAGTGGGAGCGGAGCTACGAGACTGCAAGAGGCCGGAGATTGGGCTAGACTGGGGTGCACACATGGTATATATGGGCTAATCCTCGCTAATTTTTTAAAACCCATTGTCCTGTGACATCGGGTGGGTGGTGGGCCTATTGGGCTCCGCCCAGAAGTAGTTAGAGTTTAGATGAAAACCAAGCTAGTAGACCTCTTGCCTGATTTAGCACAGCAAAATGTTTATCCTGGAAGAAATGAATACTTCAATATAAAACCGCATTTCATTGGTTTACTATCATCACTAACCAGGATTAGCCATTTTAAATTGGACATGGCAGAATGGAGTTAGTACTCCCATATAATTTATACTTGTCAACATGAATCTCTTTCTTAAAAGAACAGATATACCAAAACAAGTTTTGTTTAGTTCATAAAAAACACTTTGGTTTCTATAAATAATAAATTGGATTCATCTGTAAACTTCATTGGATAGTAAATATCTTAGTTAATACTTGCTCCGCTCTATTTTTCAGAACTCAGAAGAGTAATCTATGTTATCCCCTGGACAATGATGATGACGACATTGGTGAAGAATCTGATGCAGTTGTACCCGATGGAGTCGAAGAGGTAGAATTAGCAAAGATCGATGTTGAAGTAAAAGAAAGAGAACGGAAGATACTGCTTGATGATATCAGAACCTTGTCTGCCAGTAGTGAAATATCTGGTGATCAGAGTCAGTCCCCAAAATCTGATGATGTTACATGGATTATTACTGGTTCAAGGTCAATGCTGGTATGTTTCAGAGTTCGTAAACTTCATCGGATAGTTCATATCTTTGTTCATACTTGCTTCACACTAATGAAACTAATAATTTAAGTTCTCATTAGTATACACCTTATGAATAAACTATTTCGTTGTTATGTCATTTATATTTTACCACCATGGCTTACATAACCTGTGCCAGGTAAAACGTCTGAAGAAAGAACTTGTGAATGTCCGGAATGGTAGGAAAGAAGCATCTTCTATGTTAAGAATTGCTATGCAGAAAGCTGCACAGTTGAGGTTGATGGAAAAGGAAAAGAACAAAAGCCCTTCGTGCGCCATGAGAGTTTCGATGAGGATTAACAAGGTTGTCTGGAGCATGTTAGCAGATGGAAAGTCCTTTGCTGAAGCTGAGATAAATGATATGGCAAGTTGATTTTTATCCAGCCTAATAATCTTGATTTTATGACTTCTGATAGTTCATAGGAGTACTTTGTTCAAATTATGGTGGAGAAAAATAATTGTTAGTTTCTTCGTCAAATAGCAGAATGCGCATGCCAACTTAGATCTAGCACTGATTTTTTTATATATCAATCTGTAGATTTATGATTTCGACCGGGACTACAAAGACATTGGCATTGCTCAGTTGACAACCAAGTTGTTTGTTCTAAAAAATGGACTTGCTAATGCAAAATCAGATACTGTTCTATCACCCTGGAATCCACCTTCTGAATGGGGCAAGTAAGGATGCCATCTTTTTCCCCTTGCATGGTGTGTTTGGATGTTCAACATTATTAATTATAATTAGCATAATATCATTTTTACAAGAATGAAGTGCTATGACTGAGATTCCTTTTAGGCATGTGTGGACATTTCGGCATCTAATTTTGCCAACTCAATACTCTAGATCCTTTCATTTCTTAAAATGTTCAGAGTTACATTTACTCTTCAAGCTGACATGCAAGGATCTGCATTTTCCAATAGGAGTGGTGCCCAACATATGAAATTGTGTTGCACAAAATATATCTGAAAGCAACCTTAAAAAATTGAAGAAAAAAAAGGAAAATATAACAGGAAATTACCTGTGCATGACACATGCTGGAGTTCATGGACAGGTTCCTATCCTTTTTTTTTGGTGGATTAAGCTGACCAGAAGTACATCCAAGATCAAACTCTGCTCCATTAAGAGGAAAGAGTGGGCTACTCCTGCACTCCTGCTTGGAAGGACATACTTCCAATAAATCACTAAGTGGGCTCAGCTAAAGGCATGGTGATGCCTAGTGTGATTTTTGAGTCTGAACCAGGGATGGAAATCCCGGCCGGTTTTTCGAGTTTGCAAATTCAAATTTTGAATTTCGATTGATTTTAAGCAAAATTTAATGAAATTCGACCGGAAAAAATCGGTAACCGGCCGGTTACCAGTACCGGCCGCCGGCCGGGAATTGCGCCGGGACCGGTTTTTGAATCCTTGGTCTGAACTTTTGTTTTACAGTTTTTTTTCCTTCCATTTTAGTTTTGTTTTCTCCTAAATATGTTCATTTGATCCATTTTAGTTTAGAATATCTATTCTTCACTCTGACCAATCATGCTTCAACAATACTCATTTTAAACGCAGGAATGCAATGCTTCGTGTTAATGCTAGGCAAGGAGCTCCAAATGATGGAAACTCAGTAATTGAGAGTTTCCTGGTAAGTTCAGTTGGATTTTTTTTCTGCTGAACTAGTGTTTGCAAGTTTAGCGGCAATTTTTTCCCTGTGATTGCTAGCTTTACTTGCTTCCATTGTTTACAAGGATTAAAAAATATAGATCAGGATGCGTGAATAAGCATTAGTCTGGTGTAACAGTCGACTGGTTGTTTTGGGCTGTGTATTTACATGCATGGTGAATGACAGTGGCTCCTTTTACCCTTGTTACTGTAGGTAGACATCTATCCGCTGAAAATTTATTTGACTGAAGCAATGTACAGAATGATGTGGGGATATTTCTTCCCTGGTGATGAACAGCACCCGCAAAAGCGGCAGGTTAGATCATTTCATATTGTTTGTGTTGTGGCGTTTTCAATCTTAATTATGCTTTCTCCTTTGTTGCTTATTTGTGACTTGTCCTTTCCATTACATAGGAACTTTTCAAAGTCTCCACTACAGCAGGGACACGACGAGTAAAGAAAAGCACTTCTGTTGCAGAAACGAACAGCCCCAGTAACCAGTCATCGAAAGAATCCACACTCACACAAAAGCCTGAACTTCGAAGGACATCTTCATTTGACAGGACGTGGGAGGAAACTGTTGCTGAATCTGTAGCTAATGAACTTGTTTCACAGATTCAGGGTCAGTCAAACGCCCAACCTGAATCTCAAGATGCTGCTAAGGATTCCAAGTTACTACGACCAGCTCGCTCTACTCGTGAAGAGAAGAAATCTGTAGAGCCTAATGAGGTGAAACAAACTAGGCCTCAAAAAATGAGGGACTTCCGCAATATAAAGATAAGCCAGGTTGGCATAGACTTCATCTAATGCTGTTCTAATTCTGCAACCTACGAACTGTAGTACGCAGCCTGATGAAACAATTGCAATTTTTATTGAATGTTTCTGTTAATTGAATATGCTCATTATTTCGTCCATATAACATGAATTTAGCTGTTGATGATATGCTAGGTTGAATTGCTTCTCACGTATGAGGGATTGCCATTTGCTGTTAGTGATGTAAGGTTACTCATGGATACCTTTCATCGTGAAGATTTTACTGGAACATGGGCAAGACTATTTTCACGAGTAAAGAAACATATTATATGGGGAGTATTGAAGTCAGTAACCGGCATGCAGGCAAGTTATTTTCATTTTGCTTTGTATTGTCATTTCAATTTTCGAATGCTAAGCACTTAAAATAGCACATCATGCAAAGGCCCATATGAATGTCGACATAATCCTCTGTGGCTTAGACGTTACTTATTTCTCTTTTACAGGGCAAAAAATTTAAAGCTAAATCCACTAGCCAAAAAGAACCAACTGCTGGTTTAATCGCTGCCAGGGATTTTAATTTAAGTGACAGCGATGATGATGAAGCTGGCAATTCTGATCAACTTCCAGCATTCCTTAGAAAACCAAGTGATGGAGCTGGTGATGGATTTGCCACCTCTGTTAAGGGATTGTTCAGTTCACAACGAAAGAAAGCAATGGCATTTGTCCTGAAGACTATGAAAGGAGAGGCTGATCATGATTTCCACGGTGAACGGAGTGAGAATGAAATTGAGTTCTCTCCATTTGCTCGGCAGTTGACTATAACAAAAACAAAGAAGCTTATACGGCGGCACACAAAGAAGTTCAAGTCCAAAGTTCATAAAAATGCAGGTGAGATATGGATCACTGATTGGCCAATTCTACCTGTCAACTTTAAATGCATGGAAGTAAAGTAGACAAAGGAATAGGACTCGTTGTCAGGGTTTTCAGTCACTGAAAAGGTTTCCTTGTTCTCCACCCATGTTTAAAAAAAGAAGGGAAGATCTCATTGGTCTGTCCATTACAGTGCCTGCCTAACCATCGAGCCATCTGGCTTGCATAGTGAAAACATGATATTTCTTGCATTGTTAGTGTATGAGGTTAAGAAAATTGCAATCTTTTGTGGTACAAGCAAGAACTTGGAAATTATGATGGGTCTGAGATCCAAATGCTTTCATCATTCACCCTTTTTTATTAAAAACAATTTTAAGACTGTTATCATCTAAGGGACATGACTGAACAAATTGGAGGTGCCTCTGGTGCAATGTAGCCAAAATTCATCATAGACTGGTTTTGTGAGCTGGGAACATATCTGTTCTCGTTGGGATAGTTCAGAAGATTGTGATTACTTCTAAGTTCTGACTTGTGTGTTGTCTTCTTGTCCAGCTACTCAGCAAGAACATGGGTCGGAGCTGCCACCACGTGGCCCTTCTGGGCACCATACGGACTCCTCGTCCTCTGACAACGACTCATCACCTGCGGAAATGAGCCCGAAAGATTAGCCAGTGCCGGCAGGGAGGTTTCTTGCTCCAGCAACAGCCCGTTCAGATGGATGCTTCCAACTCGTGGGTTGCCTGCGCGTGAACCGGGTGACGTGCAATTCTTCATTCAGATCTTGGCGACGCATGTGAAGCATTATTTTTTGGAGAATACATAGCTGTGAAACATTTGAAAAGAAGATGTAGGAGTATTTCACCATTTCCCCCCGTTAGGATGGAGGGTTGAAATAAGTACTAGTGTTTGAGCTAAGGTTCAATTTCCTGCAATGAGCAGTAGTTATTCTGATGAGGTGCGGGAATTGTGAATGTTTTTACATAACTCCACTGCAATTACATCTGACCCCTATAATTGTCGTGAAACGAATATCAGCAAGTGAGTTCAGTAAGGGCACTCCTAACAGTTATATATGCTTGATACTATAGCTATGCGTACGCGGGAAGGGGAAGAATGAGCTTATACCCGTGCCCAGAGTTACTGGCCGGTAACGGTTACCGGCTCAGCTCCGGGAAAAAAATACCAGTTGGGATCTTTTAAATTCAAATTTGAATTTTTGACTCTATAATGTCCTTCTTTAGTTGGTTTAGACATTGTTATGCTAGATTATGTATTAAAATATTAGTTTTTAGTATATTTAACATTATTAAAACATAAATGATGACTTTTTATGTACAACTTGAAACACTTTCTCATTAATATTTGTATTATTCTAAATTTAAATTTGTTAATAACCATTTTCACCATTTTTCGGTTTTTCTTGGTTTTTTCGCCGGTTTTTCCGGTTACTGGTCGGTAACCGGTCCGGTAAAAAATCAAGTTTAAATTTTGAAATTCAAATTTGGTCTGATTTTTTTAAATTTTCCGGTAACCAGCCGATCGTTACCGGTACCGGTCATGCGCCGGGAATTTCTCCAGGAACGGGATTTCAATCCCTGCCCGTGCTAGTATCAAACTTTTTTTGGAAACTACGAAAATTGTATTGACAAATGGTGCATCGGAATTACTTATACTATTTTTGCATTAGAAGGGCCAGTTGCATAGAACAATTAAATCATTGTGGGGCCCTCTGGTATCAAGAGTAAGTAGCAAGCTAATTAGAGTGGTAGCAAGCTTGAAACAAAAGACCAAAAACCACCCACAAACAAACATGATGAGTTTTTCATAAACCCTACTCAAAAAAACAAATCTAACAAATAAGTATATGTCAATATGTCCTTATCAAGGGGCCAGAAATTCTCAAAAGGTGTCTTAATTATTAATTGAACATTAGGTAGAAACCAACATGCCACCAACATCATCAGCATGTAACTGAAAAATAAAATAAAAACACAGTACTTTGCTAGCTAGACTATTCGCTTCTGACACAATAGATTTCAAAGCATTTTATGTTATGTTTAGTCTAAAAGTTGGAACTTTGAATTTTCTAAAGAAAAATATTGATCAGGGGCTGACGACGATTAAAACCTCTATTTATTATTTAGTATATAGAGACCGTACGTCTTCATGATCGTAAACCCTAAGGCTAACGACAAGGCAAATCGCAACAAACTTTCTCTCAGGTGGGAAGGTCCTTACACTGTGGTCGAAGTCACCGACCAGGTTCGGTACGATTAGCCATGTCAGATGGCAGAGTTTTGTCTAATTCTTGGAATATTGACCAATTGCGTAAGTTTTTTTGTTTAATTTTCATTTCATTTCCATTCAGTTTAATAAATAATGAATCAACTCAAAAAGCAAGTGATGTTATTTATATGACAGAACTTAGCTCTGGTCGACTGCGGTTCATATGCTTAGGACTATGGAGATTATATGTTTTATTTTCAAAATTCTGTTCTACTCTTGTTTGGCTACTGGTCGGGACACGAAAAACCTCCTAGTCGAAGTCTCTCCTTTTTCGCATGTGGTTCCGCCCACTAGAAGGAGCTTCCTAACGACGGCCATTTTCTTACGATTCTCGTTGCCAGTCGAACTAGAGAACGAACACATATTGTGAAATACAATCTATATCTTCATTTCTCAGCAAGTTCATTCCGACCAGCGTTGAGCACTGCATAGAAATAAAACCACTTCTCGTTTATTATATATGTCTTTGCATGTAACTTCCTCTTGTCAAGAAAAATCATTTTTTCTTCCGACCATATATTGTCTTAGTAAGTACTTTGATTATGAAAAACAGATTTACAACTAGTCGAAACCTAACACAGGTTCCGACCAAAAAGGTTTCCTAGTATTATCATGATCAGTTTTTTCAACAATCAGTACATACTTTCCAACAATGGTTGAGACTTAAGTTCATATTCTTAGCCTACTGCTTTTATAGTAAAGTTCTTCTACTATAAAACAGTCGGGGGTTGGGTAATATATGATAAGTCAACCGGATAAACAAAAATTCTCTTTTCATTGATAAGAGAAAGGTAAGTTTTTACACATTTTTTTTGCATACTCTCTTTTTTGCAGGATTTTTACTACTAGAGATTGCCCTCCATTAGTCTTTGCTCGATGGAGATCCGACCTCCATTTCTTTTGCAACCTTGTCTCCAAGAGGTTTAACTTCCTTGAGAAACTTGGTTGCCTCCTCAGGCAAGCAGTTAAAATCCTCTTCAATAGCTTGAAGATTGATAGAGGGGTCGGACGCCTTCAGTTTTGCCAAAGCAAGACTAACTCCACTAGCAATAGATTCCTTTACGGATGAGCATAATTATCTCTTGTAGTTTTGAGCAAGCCCTTAAGTTCCTCCAAAAGGTGACTAAGGTAATTTACCTTTTCCATTGGATCACTTAAGGAACGCAACATTGATCCTGATCCCATATCAAAGATCATTTTGTTGAGTGCAGTAATTTGTTCATCAAGGTTAAACATAACTGCTGCCCCCTTGTCTGGCTCAAATTCCAAAACTTTCTTTGCTTTGGTTAAAGCTTGATTTTGTTCTGCATAAACAAAACAAATATTAGGCTAAAAAGGATCAGAAGAGATACTAAGTCAAGTCTACGACTAAGTTACCTTCGACCTTCTTCCTGGATTTTTCCTGGTATTTTTCATATGTGGTCGTCATGTTTTTGATCGACCGGTTTTTAGCTTGAATTTCCTCTTCAAGCTTTATTCTTCTGGCTTTTTCAGCCAAAGCTTCTTCTTTTATTTTCTCCAAATCTATCAAATTTGATAAGGGAGGATAGTTAAAAGAAGAAAATAAAGTCTTGGCAAAAGACAAATTAAGAAGAAAGTTCTTACTTTCTAGTTTGGAGTGTTTTTGCTCTAGATTCTTAATCTGATCGGTTAGTCCTCCGATCGCAGCAAAATTTTCAACCATATGCTGCATGAATAGCATTTTTTTTCTTTAAAGTTTCTTGTGAACTTCAAGGAAGACTATAAGAATGGTTGAGGACACTTACTTGTATTGCCACATCATTATAATCGGCAAAAATCTTATCAGGATTCTCCTTTGCAAGACGATCTGATACTCTCCTCCAAGTATCATCAAGCTCCTTATCATCGATAAATCGAGGAGAGAAAGGGAACTTGTTAGTTTGGAAGGAGTTCCTTTCAAAAGTTGGAATCTCTTGTGGATCTGCAGAGATACCTACCTCAAGATTCAAATCAGATTCCAACACTGAAGTAGGCTTGGGGGCTTCCCCAACCACTTCCTCCTCAGGATATCTTGCCTGAGAAAAGCCCTGGTCGGAGGTGCCCCCGATCACCTGACTTGCTGGAATAACCTGATCGGGAAAGACTAGAACTCCAACAGGTCTGCGCAAAGAAAAGGAAGTTCAGAGTTCAAGTTCGCCAAGAATATAAAAGGTATGTGTTTATATGATAATTTCATTTACAACATACCGGATTATGTTTTTTATCTTGACTCTGAAGCGCGCTGGCTTAAAATCTGTAGCGCTAGCTTTTCTGTTCTTTTCAACCAATTTTTTCAGTCTTGAACTGGAAGGGTTGGTTGTACCCTCTGCATCCTTCAATGAACGATCAGATGTAATAATTTCAACCAACTGGTCGAGAGTAGAATCTCTGATCGTTGAATCGGAAGGTGTCGGTGTATTAGAACCGATCTTACGTAAAGATTGTTTGATTCGGGGGGTCTCCTAGAGATAAGATCACGCAGAGTGGATTGACACGGGATGTTTAGACAGGTTCAGGCCTTCTCCGGAGAGAATAATAACCCTAATCCTGTGTGTATGGTATTCTTGATGATCAAGTAAAAGACTAAGACTATTACAGAGAATAGCACTTGTGTTCCTACTTGACTGGCTCTTGTTCGCTTGTCCCCTATCTCTCTGATCGATGCCCTTATATAGTCGTGAAGAAGTAGCCGTTTTGCCTGAGGAGATGCGCTGATTAATCCGATGAAGCGCATCTTTGGCGATAATTGGCGCCTCGGCTTCTTCACGCCGTCCGCAATTATCTTCGAGAGATAATGGGGTAATTACGCACCATTAATAAGCGGAATAATAGTGCGTGCGCACTGCTCGGATTCCTTAATCAATTGGACCCACTCACTGTAGGTTTGATTATAAGGTGGTCGTAGTTTACCTGGTCGTAGAAGAACTTACGACCAGGTAGCAGTCGTAGAAGGACTTACGACCAGGTAGCAGTCGTAGAAGGACTTACGACTATGTAGTGGTCGTAGAAGGACTTACGACCATGATATAGTCGTGAGAAAGACTTACAACCACTTATTGGACTTCTCCCTTTTAGATAAGGGTACCTCGGGGACTATGTGACATCATATTTACCCATAATAAGAATTATAGATAAAAGATAAAAATGAGGATTATTAGATCCTCGTCATCTAGCCCCCGACTTCAAGTGAAAGTAACTTACTTGATAAAGGTTTCAGTAAATGGACTTACGACCATGAGAATGTCGTAGAATGATAGTCGAAGGAAAAACTCTTCGACATTTGAGTGTTGCTTTGACCAGGAATTTGCTTTATCAGGAAGGTTGCTTACGACTATCAAAAAGTCATAAAAAACCCCTATGACCGTCTGATGGTCGTGGTAGGGGAATCGGAGAAAAAGCTCTTCCGATTGATACTTCCTTCGACTAGAAAGACTTGGTCAAGAATGTAATTTTGCTTGGAGGTGACAATACGTACCTACTTTTTCTCGAACGGACCATCTGGAGAATTGCAACCGTCTCTCATAGACTTGTCCGATGAAGCGGTTCCGGCGGTACAACCATCTATCATAGACCTATAGCCGGACGGTTTCAAGTTACGAGATCGTATGGTTATAAAAACTTACCAGGAGGTAGACTTGGATTTTTACTTTTCCCCAAATCACTCCGCTGTTCTTCGAGCTCTTGCTTTCTCCGTCTTCGACTAGGTTTCATCTTCTCCGCCGCCAACCCAATCAAAAAAACTTCTTGCTTCGGCGAAATGGCGGAGAGTTTCGAATGGGAGGAATCGGAGATGGATGCGCTAAGATCAAGATCTTGGTCGATCTTGGGAAGATCCTGAGAAGGCTCGGTGAAGTGGATTCCGCTATCGGCAAAGATCGCCATCGGGGAAAATGGGCAAATCCGTCTTCCAAGCGTATTGTGAGTGCGGCCTTCGATTGCCTGCCCACCCCTTTCTTACAGTAGTACTCGAACACTTTGGGGTGGAACTGGTGAACTTAGGTCCCAATTCCATTACCATGTTGAGTGTGTTCGTGTATCTGTGCGAGGCGTACCTGGGGATTCCGGCGGATCTCGAGTGTTCCAATATTATTATGGGATGGCTCGACAAACCGAATCGCCGGAAGTCGTGGTCTCAAGCTCCACGACTCAAGTCGAAGGAGTACATTCGAGTTTCACCGGTCTTCGTGGCGAGTGGAGGAAGAGGTGGTTCTCACCGAAGGTCACCTCAAGACGACCTTTCTTTCGTGGGGAAAGCTGCTGAAAAGAAATCTTCATGGGATTCAACCCCTGAAGATATTAGCCGGATTAGCCCTTATATTCAAGCCATTAAGGACTTGAAGGAAGAAGGGCTGACCGGATGGCATGTGGTGAAAGATTTCATCACACGCCGAATTAGTCCTCTCAAGAAACGAGCATCTCCTATGTGGAGGTACTCGGAAGAGGAGACCCCACCGAGACTACGAGGAGGGTAAGCAATTGTCGACTTAACTCTCCGTTTGGTCTTTCTCAACTTTGTCTAATATTTTTATCTGCTTACGGATCTTTCACAGCCGAGGTTGACTCAGTCGACTCATCTCGTGAGAAGTCCCCGCCACCCGAGGCGGTTCCTCAAGTCATTGCGGTTTTGTCCGCAGATGAAAGGATAGAGCGCCTAAAGGTAATCAAATCGATTCTCTCTTTAGGACTTTATAGTCGTAGAAGATACTTACGACTAATGGTGATCGAGAATATCTTACAATCAAGAAAAAGTCGTAGAAAAACTTACGACTTGGTACTAGTCGAGAAAAACTTACGACTAATTAGTGATTCTTCTTTTTCGCTTTGCTTTACGTAAAGTAGGCATGGAAAATCGCCAGACGACGAAGAAGTCGCTCGATGACTATTGGCGCCGGGTTGTCGAAGACAAAGACTCGGCTCCTCCTCAAGAGACGCCGACTTGTAAAATCTGCAGACAAGGGGGAGCAAGTTCGAGTTCGGTCTTTCGACCAAACCTCTACAAGATGCTGCGGCATTGTAGTTGTATCTCAAGCCGAGGCCGCGGCCGTCCGGCCGAGGAGGTTGAAGCGCTTGAACCTCTCAAGCGCAAACCTCGCAAGGCTAAGGTACCCTTCTATTATGACACTAATCTTTCGCAGCTTGGTGCCACTCCTAGTTTTATTAAACAACCGGAAAGGGAGAACTGGAAGGATTTTATGTCTTTTATGAAGGACGATGTTGATCAAGACAACTCGCAATCGAGGGCTGTCGCTTCGGAATGGTCGAGACACCTCTCGTCCATCCGAAGATCAGAAACCGAGCTCGTTTCTGTTCAAACTCTACGACCGACGTGGTCGAGCCGAGCTAAATGTTGAACCTCGACCGGACGTGGTCGTGGAGAAGAAGAGGTCCTCCGCTGGGAGGATTGCTCCAAAATTCTGGTTAAGACCAGGTGCGAGGTATGTGAAACGATCAAGTGTAAGAAGAACATTTACCTTTTTCTTTTCACAACCCGATTTGCTTTTCTTTATTTGGTCAGACTCCTTCAAACCCAGGGAATGCTTCTCACGAGAAGTCCATTGCTATCTCTTCACCATCGGAGAGGTAGCAACGGAGGTGGTCGAAACATCACCCTTGGCCCTGTGGCCGATGAAGTCGAGACTCCCAGTGTCTCCCACATCTGCCAAGTCGTAACTCACGACTCTTGAGGTAGCGGTATTCATCGTTGAGGTGGCGCCACGACCATCGAAGTCGAGAAACAACAGAGGCGGTGTGGAAGCCTCCGTCAAGGTGGTGACCACCGCGACCGCCTGGGAAGGAAATCGAGGAGGCGTTCCTTCCCTACCCAAAGAGAAATCACGTAACCGGAAGGAGAAAATTTCAACTTCGTGGTGACTTCTTTGGGCCTCGCCTCCGTCAGAGGGTCTTACGCTTACAAATCTCGTGACCGAGTCCCCATCCCAAAGATATTCCCAATACGGATAATACTTTTGACAACGAGCGCCTCGAGAAGGTGTGGTGGGACAAAGTCGCGAGGATAGATAAGTCGCAAAGACCGGACCTTGTATATTCGATTTTTGCTAGAACGACTATGAATGTAAGTATCTTCGTAATACTTATATATGTGGCTTTCCTTCCCTTCTCACTGTTTTCTTTTGCGTAAAGCTCGAGCAAATTGTCGTTGTCGGTGAGTATCATCGACAACTTTTAGAGCTAAGACAAGAGAAGGAACTACTCTGCAGAGGCGAGAGGTGGTAAGTCAATTATCATTCATAGTTGTTTTTGACTTAAATACTGTAAAAAGTTTCACGAGAATAGTCATGGAAGAAACTCATGATTAAGTATCGATCGAAAAGAACTTACGACTATTTACGACCGTGTGGTGGTCATAGAAAGACTTACAACCATATCTTAGTCGCAGAAAAACTTACGACTAGGTCGGTGGTTGTAGAAGTACTCACAACCATTCGGTGATGTTTATCTTCATTCCTGTTTTTGTAGGTTAAGCGGTGATACGAAGACCTTAGTGACTCACTCGATCGTGAAAAGAGGAGTCGAGAAGGCTAAGGAATGAAGTATTAGTTCTCTCTGATAGACTTCGAGAGACTGCTCTGCATCTAAAAGATTGCAGGAAAAATAAGCGAGAAGTTCGAACTTAAGATCGCTTTTGATCTTTAACCTTTACTCGACCCTCCTTTCTTCTCCGGATAAAGAAAAGAGATGCGGAAGCTCGCATCAAGTTCAAGAAAAATCTTTGGTTATTCAGAGTTTTCCGCATTCCGCGAATAAGGATCAAGAACTCGAGGGTTTTAGAACTCGATTAACGTGTAAGTAAATCTTTACTGTTATTCTTTTGAGTATTTTCCTTTTCTAATGCCAATTTCTTGTTCGTAAATTGTCGCCCAATTGAGAAGCCTCGAGGTCAAATCCAAGCAAAGACCTTAATACGCAATGAGTCCGTCGCATTGCTAAGATGAATGCAGAGGACATCAGAGCATGGGAGCAAAAGCATGCTGAAACTATTGCTTCCCATCGAGAAGAGGTCAAGAAATTGGATTCTCAATTAGTAGGTAAGAAAAGCTTTTACCTATAATTATCTTTGTGTTATCTTCCTCTAGAAGTATATCTTTGTTTGACCGATATTATTCTTTTCGTAACAAGTGGTGAAAACAAGAAGCTTCGAGGCTTCGACTTGTACCCAACAGAGATGGAGTCGATGAAGACTAGTCTTCAAGGCAACATCACTCTCCTGAACAATGTGCTTAATGAGCTATATTCTGAGGGAAAAACTCCTCGAGAAGATACCATAGCTGCTCACACAAGTACCATTGGGGAACAAGTCGGAAAATTGCAAGAAATGGTGACCACTCTGAAGACTAATCAAAAGTGAATCGATAAGGGAAGCGATCGAAGTGCGAGAAGTTACGCTTTGGCGAAACTTAAAGCTCAAGACCCCGCCTTAATGTTAAACCAATTGAAGCCGACTTCGATCGTCCCGAATCGAGGCAAGTCGTGCGATTGAGGAAATGCATCATTGGTAAAAAGGTGGAGGAAATGCGACTAGGCTCTCCCCTTCGAGTAATCTTGTAACTACCTTGTAAAGCGAGACAATTTTTGTTAATGAGTAATATATGATCCGCTTCATTTCGAAAATCATCTTGTCGAGTAGTTAGTAACTCAAAAGATAATAAACGAACGAAAGACTAAGAATTGAAGTCAAATTAATAACTTTATCCTAGCCCTCGACTATTTGCTTAGATTGTTTAGACAATCTAAATAAATAGTGTTTAAAATGGGGTTTCAAAACAAAGAGAGGTTTATTTAACTTATAGCTTTTGTTACGGTTGTTAAGCCTTTGGTCGAAAAGAGTAGAAACGACTTGACACTAGGAAGTTCCTTCTAGTGGGCGGGACCACGCAGAGAGGAAAGACTTCGACTAGGTGATGTTCCCATCTCCGACTAGTTTAATCAAACCAAGAACAAAGAACTTGAGTTAAACAAGCGTCTTAGAGTACTTTAGTCATTCGCTCGTCCTTTTTGGTGGACTTGATAAGTCTTTTCCGAGAGCAAAAGTAGGAGACTGGCGACACTAGGAAGTTTCCTTCTAGTGGGCGGTGACCACATGCGAGAGAGGAAAGACTTCGACTAGGTGTGTCTCTTCCTTCACCAGTTAAAACAAATCGAGTACACCAAATGTGGTCGAACAAATGTAAGAAAGTGCACTCTACTTAGAATATTTTTGAATTTCTTGGGAAAAAAAGACTAAGATTGAGAGAGTTGGCTTTGATAACATTACGACTAGATAAAACCCGAGCTCTTTGTATTGGCGTAAAAGTGAGTAACGAGTCGATGCTAGGAAATTCCTTCTAGTGGGCGTAACCACATGCAGAGAGGAGAAGTTTCGACCGATGATGTTTTTCTCGCCGGCCGGTGTAAAAAAGCTGCGTGTTTTCATATCATAGTCGAAAGATTAAAAAGCACTACTCAAAAATTAAGGCAAAAGAGGTAGAAAGAACACGGACTTTTATTGCTCGAGAAACCGGTCACACATAGAATTTGCGTGAATCGGTCGATGTTCCAAGAGTTTGAGAGAACTCGTCCATCTTCCATTGCTAGTCGATCGACCTCGCCGAGTTACTTCGACCATCGTAAGGACCTTCCCATTTAGGGAAAGTTTATTCCGATTAGACTTGGATTGGCGAGCCTCAATACCAAGTCACCTACAAGAAGGTCGCGAGGTTGGACCTTACGATTATAGTATCTGCGCAGGCTTGTTGGTAGGTGCGCGAGCGGATTAAGGCTAGGTTTCTCCTCTCTTCGAGTAGGTTAATGTCATCTGCTCGAAGTTGTTCCGGTCCGAGTTGTTGAAGGTTTCAACTCGTGTCGACCGCAATTTTAGCTCCGGAGGAAGCATGGCTTCGCCCAAAACTAGAAAAATGGTGTTTCTCCTGTTGCTCATTGGTGGTCGCATCTAACCGCCCATAATATGGAGGGTAATTCTTGTACCCAAGCCCCGAGCGCTTAACAAGGTCGGGTCGAAGACTCGAGTTTTAATTCCTCGCATTATTTGGCCGTTTGCACGTTCGATCGCCCCATTGCTTTGGGGATGTGCAGCGAAGCATAGCATAACTTGGTACCCAACTCGTCGCAAAATTCACGAAATTTTGCACTTGCGTAATTGTTTACCATTGTGCGTAATTATCCGACTTAACTCCAAATCGACTAATTCGCTTCTCATCATGAACCTTTTGTCGCTTAGTTGTTATCCGATTCTGAGTTCACTTCGATCCATTTTGTGAGCGTGTCAATAGCCACAAAAGGAATTGAAACCTCCCGGAGCTTTGGGAAACGGTCCTAGGATATCAAGCCCCTGTGTCGCAAAAGGCCAAGAAAGAGGTATTGTTTGTAATGCTTGAGTGGTTGGTGTATCATCTACCATGGAATTGGCATCGACACACTTTTAACCACCTCCATAGCATCGACAGGTTGTAGGCCAAGTAAAAACCTTGTCGAAAGGCTTTACCAACCAATGTTCAGAGGAGGCATCGTCCCACGATGCCACTTTGTGTATATCGTGAAGGAGTGTTATTCCTTCGTTTTGCGGAATGCATCGCATGAGTATTCCTTGGGTTCCTCGTTTATAGAGGACTCCTTCAACCAAAGTATACATTTTGACTTTTCGGGATAATCGATGCGCCTCAAGATCATCTTGGTGCACGGAACCCTTGTAAAGATACTCGTAGATGGGAGTCATCCGTATCCTCGTAATCTAATGAGGCCATCTCAAGAGGAGGTGTTTCGATTCTTCGACGTGAGACGGTTTTGGAGTTGCTCCAAGAAAACTCCTTTTGGTGCTTGTGGATCGGGAAGAAGCCATCCGAGCAAGTTGGTCTCATGAGAAATTATCCTTCGAGGGATAAATTGTACCTCAAACCTAAAAATGTTTTTCTAGCTTACGACTTCGATAAGTACCGAGCCATTGTTGAGTTAGAGCACCGTACTCTTTCCCGATTTGATTCACGACTAGTTGAGAGTCTCCTCTCACGAGTAGTCGATTTAATTGAGAGTGCTTTCGCGGCTCGTATGCCGCCTAGCAAACCTTCGTATCGCCACATTGTTAGTAGCCTGAAAGTTTAATTGTATGGCATACTTTAAGGTTTCTCCGGTAGGAGATACCAGACCACCCGTTTCGAGCCACTTAAAGTAAGTGACCCGTCAAAGTACATCATCCATCGGTCGTGGGAATCGATTGGGGATCTGAAGCAGTTCAGATTTGTCCATTCGGCGACAAAGTCCGCCAAGATCTGGGATTTTATGGCCGTTCGACACGAAATGGAGGTCGAACTCCCAAGTTCGATTGACCATTTTGCCATGCGTCCATTGTTTCCTTATTATGGAGGATTGCTCCCAAAGGAAACTCAGACAAGACATGCTATTTTGTGCGCTGAAAATAATGCCGCGATTTCTCGAAGACATGAGGAGGGCATATAGAAGTTTTGGACATGAGGGTAACGCTCCTTAGGCCCGTGTAAAACTTCACGACGAGTAAACCGGTCGTGTATGCGTTTTCACGCTCTACGACTAGTATCTGCGCTTGTCGCTCGTGGCGTGGCAACTAGGTAAATTAAGAGCGTCTCTTCGGCTTTGGAGAAACCGAGCAGAGCACTCGAAGATACCTCTTGACATCCTCAAAGGCAACGCGTTTGCCTCGCTCGACCACTCAAAACCTCCATGTCTCCCCGAGAAGTTTAAAGAAAGGTAGTCCTTTTCTCCTAGTCGTGCGATGAAACGACTTAAAGCCGCCATGCACCCAAAGTGAGTTTTGGACTTCCTTTTTGTGTTTGGAGGACGATCCGGAGGATGGCTTTTATTTTTCAGATTTGCTTGATTCCTCGCTCGGATACTAGGAATCCAAGCAATTTTCCAAGAAATTCCAAACACACACTTCTCTGGATTGAGTTTTAAGCGGTGCTTTCGAGGTTGTCGAATGTTTCTTGTAGGTCGGTGATATGATTAAGTCTCTTAATGCTTTTACGACTAGATCATCAACATAGGCTTCCAAATTCGGCCTAATTGAGATGAAAAGTCGATTGCATTAAGCGTTGAAAAGAAGCACCGCATTCTTTAGACCAAATGGCATTTTGACATAGCAAAAGGTACCAAATGGAGTAATGAATGCGGTCTTTTCTTCATCGCTTAAACACATATTGATCCGTGGTATCCGAATATGCATCTAAAAACTTAATATCTCACAACTGCGCAGTTGAATCAACCGGTGATCAATACGAGGTAAAGGGAAATCATCTTTTGGACAAGCTTTATTAAGATCATAAAGTCACGCACATACGCCATTTGCCGCTTGACTTTTGACCATTACAGGTTAGCCAACCACTGCGGGTGGTTGACTTCTCTTATAAAGCCCGCTTTAAGTAGCTTATCCAACTCGACTTAATAGCATCTCGTCGATCAGGCAAATCTCCGTAATTTTTGTTTTCTGGGTACTTTATCGTGCCGTAGCTAGCCTGTGCTCGATTACCTTCACGGGACTCGGGCATGTCGGATGCTTGCCACGCAAAGACATCTGCGTTAGCTCGGAGGAAGGTAATGAGGGCGTCTTCCTATTTGGGGTCGGAAGTCTCCCGATGCGAACAGTCTTCGAGGGTTCTTCTGCGTCCAGAGGAACCTCTTTGACTTGATCGCTCGGCTTTGGTGTAGCTTTTAGGCTTCGACTTGCTAGTCGAAGGTCGACTTTCATCTCGAGTTGGTATTTGACCAACCATCTCGAGGATCGACGGTCATGACTATACGCCATCTTTTGTCACATTGAATTGTGATCACTCCTTTGGGACTCGCATCTTAAGACATTGATACCCATAATGAGTAGCCATTAAGAATTTTGCCAAAGTTGGTCGTCCGAGTATGGCGTTATATGCCGATCGAAATCGACCACATCAAAGGAGACTTTCTCAGTCTGAAATTACTTGGTGAGCCAAATGTTAAAGGAAGAGAAACTTGGCCAATGGGTTTGGCTGAAGACCCCGGTACGATTCCATGAAAGGAATATCGCATCGCCTTACCTTTGTCCCGGTACTTGCATCTCGTCCGGGGCTTTAGTAAATAATATGTTTAAAGAACTACCACCATCAACTAACACTCGATTGACCCGACGGTTGTTGATGGTGGGTTCACCACAATCGAAATCGACTGATCGACTCATAGTGATCAGGCAATCGTCCTTCTCAAAAGAGATGGTAACTTCCGACCACTTCGTAATTTATTGACAAGAGGAGTATGTATGGAATTTACCTCTCGTCCGTGCAGCCTTTAAGTTGTCGCTTGGAGTCGATGCCGATGATCCTCCATAGATATGCTCAACGGTATGGTGCGGATCTTGGAATGGCATCTCCTCATCATCGACGACTTTTGACCACTCGTATGTCCTACACCCGCCGAGAGTAGGGAGCGGTGCTTGCCGTTGTAGTAGTCCTCGAGCTTTCTTTGGAAAACTTCGGCGATTCTATGAGGTCATGTCCTTCCTTTTTATGAAAAGGACACCACCTTGGTTTGTCGTTCCTTCGATCGTGGCGCTTACCTTTGCCTTGATCAGGTTCGACTTGATGGTTTGGGGCTCTCTATCTTTCACGGCTAAGACCTCCTTGAAACCACTAGTTTGTGGTTTTGACTTTTATTTTCTTCTTGGACTTTTTGCTTTTTGTCCTTACCAACCTCAACCGCTCTCTAAGAGCGTGTGTTTCTCGATCGATAGTGTTATTCCACTCGACCGCCTCGAAGCGATTGCATATCGATCGCCATCTCAAAGAGCTCTAAGAACGGTGTTGGGAGGATTTAAAGCAATATCCTCTGTTATTCTTCTACTACGGACTCCTTGCTTAAAAGCCCTGATCACAGAGGAGTCAGAAATTTCCGGAATTGAGTTACGAACCTGACTAAAGCGTTTGATGAATTGACGCAAAGTCTCGTTGTTGTTCTGTTTGATCCGGTGCAAGTCGTCTTCCTTTCCAGGGCGGTTGTATGTGCCTTGGAAATTTGCCTGTAGAAGATCACAGAGGTGTTGCCAAGAGTAGATCGACTCGAGTGGTTGGTTTAATAACCACGATCGAGCGGATCCTTCGAGCACAGTTGGAAGGTAATTCGCCATTACGTGCTCTCCTCCTCCTGCTGCTCGGACAGCTGTTGTATAGATCTGAAGAAACTCGATGGGATTTTGAGATCCATCAAATTTCTCCATGTTCACTGGTCGAAAATGAGGTGGCAAATGAATCGCTTTCAAGGTCAGCGAAAATGCGGCATCCGGTAATTACTTCTTGACGCCTTCTTTGTAGGAAAGAAGGGTTAATGTCGCCAGGTGATCGTATACGACGATACCCGGCAACAGGCTGACCTGTTCTGTTGTAGGTCTCAGTTCTTCGAGGGGAATACTCCTCGTAATCCACCCGTTGTGAATTTCTTTGCCGGAGTAGTGATTGATCACCTCCTCGGAGGGCTACTTGATCATCAGCCGATCGAAAAGTATTTCTCCGAATAGGAGATCGATGTGACTTATGACCGTGTCGATTCCTACGCAGAAATATTCGATTGATCGGTAGTCAAGAAGTCGCATTGCTACGACTACCTGAATGTTGTTGACGAGGTACTTCCGCCTTGTCATCACGATTGAAGCCTTTGCGTAATCTCCTCAAAGAAAGAGATCGATCTCGCGCTCGAGCAAGCTCTTGATTGGGATTCTCAAGCAAGTTGTTGATGTCCGGAGTTCTTGTACCTCCCGTGGATCGATATTGAATGCGCCTGAGCGAGTTCTTACGGCTGCAATTTTCTTTCTTGGATGACCTCAAAATCTTCCCGCCGATCTTTGAGGCCTTCTCGATGGAGTGCGAGAATGTCGAGGATTTTCTCGCTCATCGAGTGTTGGTTCTCTCTGTCGCCGGTGGTTCCCTTGCCATTACTACGAGGAGGCGCGGTCGTGATCTTCGGGAGGGTTCTCATTTCGACCTCCATGAGGTTGACTCGATTTGAGGAAGGACGAAGACCTCCGCTGATGATTCTCACTTGCGCTTGAGGCCTCCCGCTTGAGGAGTGCTCGAGAGACACCATCTGGCGACTTGGAGTAATCCCCTCCGGTAGGGGAACTCAGGGTTATAATCGTCTCCGTCGCAAATGAGATCTGCGGAGAGGCGGTCGATTTGTAGGAAAAGCATGCTTGATCCCACTATCTCCGGAGTTACCTCGAGAGATAGGAACACAAGATCTTTGGTGGAGTCCTGGAATGGTGGCTCTGGGACTTGTCTCACTGTGTCGGACCGCCTTAAGGGAACTTGGACACTTAGAGGAAAAACTCTCATTGTGTCGTGAGTCCTCCTGGGTGCGGTTCTGGTCGGATTGACCCTTGTCCTTGGAGGGAATTGGCTCCTCTGTTGGACGTATCGTTGTGGGGGATAAGGATCCCTCCTCAACTCCATTGATGGGATGGTTTCCTGGAGAATAATCTCCGGGAGGAACATCACCATCAGCGGATGCATCACTCGGCTCGTAGTCGAAACCGCATCCATGTCGACGTCACAGACCGCCAAGTCGAACCAGTTCTCCTCGTTCCATCCTCCTGCCATGCTTGCATGAGATTGGAAAAAGAGAGTATGTTGACAAGAGATTACCGGAAGATCCCCACGGACGGCGCCAACTGTCGGTGTATTAGAACCGATCTTACGTAAAGATTGTTTGATTCGGGGGGTCTCCTAGAGATAAGATCACGCAGAGTGGATTGACACGGGATGTTTAGACAGGTTCAGGCCTTCTCCGGAGAGAATAATAACCCTAATCCTGTGTGTATGGTATTCTTGATGATCAAGTAAAAGACTAAGACTATTACAGAGAATAGCACTTGTGTTCCTACTTGACTGGCTCTTGTTCGCTTGTCCCCTATCTCTCTGATCGATGCCCTTATATAGTCGTGAAGAAGTAGCCGTTTTGCCCTGCGGGAGATGCGCCTGATTAATCCAAGAACGCGCATCTTTGGCGATAATTATCGGGCGCCTCGGCTTCTTCACGCCGTCCGCAATTATCTTCCGAGATAATGGGGTAATTACGCACCATTAATAAGCGGAATAATAGTGCGTGCGCACCGTTCGATTCCTTAATCAATTGGACCCACTCACTTTGTAGGTTTGATTATAAGGTGGTCGTAGTTTACCTGGTCGTAGAAGAACTTACGACCAGGTAGCAGTCGTAGAAGGACTTACGACCAGGTAGCAGTCGTAGAAGGACTTACAACCACTTATTGGACTTCTCCCTTTTAGATAAGGGGTACCTCTGGGGACTATGTGACATCATATTTACCCATAATAAGAATTATAGATAAAAGATAAAAATGAGGATTATTAGATCCTCGTCAGAAGGTGTAGGTTCATCGGTCACCAAAGTAGTTGCTTCAACGGCCCTTGGCAAATCTTGAACAACTGTATGGGACTCAATGACTACCGCCTGATTCAACAAACAAAGTTAATCGGGTGATGAGCATATCTTTTCATCTAAGCAAAAAGTATTTTCTTCGGTTACCTACCCCTACACGATCACTAGTGATCGTAAGGTTGGTCCGTTCGTCAATTGACTCACAGGTCTCCGTGGCCTCATCAATTCTTAGACCAACCGACTACATATCAAAGAGGATTTTTAGGTAAACACCGATCGGAAAAGATTGTAAAGACGGAAAATAATTATCATACTTACCCGAAGTCTCTCAGCCCTCTCTTCAGCAGTAGTCACTGCTAAGATCAAAGGGAAACCAGCCTTCTTATTAGGCTCTCCAGCACAGATCATTCTGATCCGACTTCTGATTTCATCAGAAGACAAAGCTGTAACAAAAAGAGAGGTCTTAGGGTTATAAGAGCATTTGACCAGAAAGATATACTGGTCGGATTCTTACTGAAACTTACCTTCCCTAGAATCCTTGGTCGTATCGTCACGACCAATATACCATATCATCGAGTGAGCTCTAGGCTTCAAAGGATTGATTCTCCGCATGGAGAAGTCCCTCACCACATACCAGGATGTCAAACCCCTGACACTCAGGAGATGGATAGCTTCAACCCATCTCCCAATTTTCCCCTCCTTCAAGGAGGAACGCCATTGCGGGATCTCGATAGCCTTTTTCCGCTATAATAAAGGCCATCGCCTTGTGTGATCTTCATGTAAAACTAACTCTTCTTCCATGACGACCATGAAGACTTGGAGTACATTGGAATGTACTCCTCAGCCTTCCCGTCATGGAGACGCAAGGTACACTCTTCGGGTGTACCGGTCGTCTTCTTCGTATTCACCAATCTGTAGTAGTACCTGAAGAGGTCCATGGTTGCTGGAATTCCCAGGTACGCTTCGCAGAGGTAAACGAAGATGCTGAGGTTGGCTATGGCATTGGGGGCCAGATTGATCAGTTCAACTCCATAATACTCCAAAACTTGAGAAAAAAAGGAGTGAACTGGAAGTCTGAAGCCGCATTCGATATATGCGAGAAAAATGGGAATTTCTCCATCCTCACCACTTGGAGAATGTTCCCCGAACGCTGATCTCCACGCAATCAGATTTATGTCGGGTAATAGCCCAACCTTTTTCTAACCTTCAAGTTTCTTCTCGCTCAGATCGGAGATCGACCAGTTGGTAATAAGATCCGACATGGTGATTTCTTTCGGGTGAAGAATTCAAAGGTGATCGGAGATGGTTTCTTGGAAGATGAAGAGGAAAGCAAAAGGCGTAGAAACCCTAACACCTAGTGCTAAGGGGCCTTTTATAGCGACAACACTGTAACCGTTTCTGGGGAAAATCCAACAGACAAAAATCCCTTTTTTGACTAGCGGACCAAGAGTTCCTTCAACTTCCAAGGCAATTTCTGAACTTTAAAAATGAATACGGACCACCTCGAATACCATGACATTTAAAGAGGGGTCTGCCCGATACGATTGCATCGGGAGTAAGCGTCTATACGACCAATTCATTTAAAGTTCGGGGGCTAGCTGACGAGGATTAAAACCTCTATTTATTATTTAGTATATAGAGACCATACGTCTTCATGGTCGTAAACCCTAAGGCTAACGACCTCACTGGTCGTAAGAATTCCAGAGGTTACATAGTACACAATCTGGTCGGACATGGTTCCAAACCTAGTCCCCGACCAGTCAAATGCTCACAAGGTTTTGAGCTGATATCTGGATCTACGACCAGACATATGCTTTACCGTGTGACGAATGGAACATGTGCTATATATTCCATACCACGCGACGCTACGATACTCGAGTACGGTTACATGACTCATTGATATATAACGCGCAACAGCTTGATACATTATCAATCGACACCTCTCTTCGACTGCACGCGTTGCTTCCTAACAGCGTCTCCTCCAGAGACAACTGCCAACCCTTCATCAACTACATAAGGAGGAATGCGGACTGAAGTTAAGGAGGCCGGAACAGTGAAGATCATTTAGGAGACACTCTCAAGAGCCTTGTACTCCCGAATTAGTCTTTAGTCTAAGTTATATACATTCTTTGTAATAGCCAGTTCAAAGCAATAAAGAGCAGTCTCACTACTTTCTAGAAGATACACACCATTTTCCTCTTTTCATTCATATATTCATAAGATCGGCGATTTGATCGTCGACAGGGGGCCAATATAAAATGTTGGGACAAACACAAATAAGATAGATTGCAAAGCTTTAGATCATCAAACGAGTCATATAGCCAGGCAGTTTTGGATAAAATGATGAACCTGGTAACTCCGAAGAAAGAACTGGGCTAATCATGCAGTCAGTTAGTTTGGGATTAAATCACAAAACTGCTTAGAACACATCATATACCAACAAATTTGTGTGTGTGTGTGTGTATATATATAACCTTTATAGAATACCATGGTAGGGTAACGATAAATTGTAGAAATTCAAAAGTGTAACATGTGTACAAATTTGTTGCAAGTCTGAAGCTGTCGATTATTTTTAGTGATACTTAGATTGCAATACATCTTATTTATTAGCTGTTCAAAATCACATTTTTCTAGTATATGAACATAACAGCACCTAACAAAAAATGTGGTGGTGAACAAGTAATAAGAAATGTGAATATACAAAACATAGACAAAAAGATGAATACCAACAGAGATAACAACATTAAAAAATTTCTAATCTAGACAACAAAAATTATGTTATGCATTGTGAACCCATATAAAAAAATTATAAGCTAGAGAAAATATAGTAGGCTTGACAAACCTAAATAAAAAGGAAAAAATTATAAACCAGACAAAACTATATTAGGCTTGATAAACCCTTATAGAAACAATAAAAAAATATAAGCTAGACAAAATTATCTTAGACTTGGCGAAGCATTATAAAAACAAAAACATGCAAAATTGTTAGCTATAAAAAAATTGCACGCTTTGCACATCCCTACATAAAATAATTATTAGCTATAAAATGTCGTCAAATACAAACAACAACAAAATCACATTTTTCTAAGCTAGAAAAATTATACTAGGCTCGATGAATCCCTGTAAAACACACAAAAAAATCTAAGGTGGAAAAAAAAACTTAGGCTTTGTGAACCCCCTATATTAGAAATAGACAAAGAAACAAAGTCTATGGCAATGGTGTATCCATAGACTTGCATGAATAAAAGGTCTAAATTCAAAAAAAAAAGATGGAGGTAGTAGAATTGATCGGAATAATTTCATATGGATGATCGACAGACCCAACTATACTTGAAATATAATATGAGCAATAATGAATATCTTAGCTTACCACTTGTTTTCAATGAGAATCAACGGACCCCACTAATGAATATCTTAGCTCAAATAGGAAATATGCTAAGTAGAAAAACTAAATACAAATTTACAGGTAAAATCTATATAAATTGAAGTTTGAGTGACACTGCAAAATTCATGTAAGTTTGTTGAAATATTTTACTAGGCAGAAGTGGTGCTATTAATCTTAGAGAAGCAACAAAGTGTACTTCAAGGATTGCAAGAGAACATAAAGTTAAGTACAATTTTTCATTGCTTTTGCTGAAAATAAATTGTTAAAGGTTAGAAAAGGTTATATCAAAACCAATGGATCTGAAATCATTGTTCTTAGGGAAATAAATGAGTAAACCAGCTGAACTTTAGATTTAGCCTTTTTGACTTGTCAATGCCGAAAATACACAACATAGACCAAAAGAAAAAGACCATATGAGCAATGGAAATGCAAAAATGTCATTAAATTAAAAAAAGACAACTAGCTCAGTATAACTTGGAAGATAAAAAAGCTATGTGAGGCAATGCTCTAAATGACAATCTAGTACATAAAGAACTACATAAACAAAAAATAATTATAGCATAAATAAAATTATTCTTACCTTGGTGAACCCCAAGATATAACAAAAATAATAAAAATAATATTCTAAGCTAGACAAAATTACCCTAACCTTGGTGAACCCCTATAAAGCAATATATACTCATATTGCTTTATATTCAATTATTTGTAATTGTGATGGTTATCATCAATTACTAAAGAGGGAAAGATCGAAGTATCTTAACCCACCATTATGAGTTAATGTATGTTATGGTCATTAATGCCAATCACATTGTGGAACTAACATTTTCCATGGGTTGGTGAAATAGGTTGAGTTCCATCATGATGATGACTTGGGATGACATTATGAGTTGATCAATCATCATCAAATCAAGTTTCAAGAAGATGATGCATCATGTGTTGATGCATATCAAGAACTCGAAAAGGAAATCATCATGTATTGATGATATTCAAATCAAGAGTTTGGAGTAGAGGATGCATCATGCATTGATGAGCATCAAGATCCCGAAGTGGAGATGATCATGAGTTGATCATCAAGTCAAGAAAAGATTTATCATGTGCTGATGCAAGTCTAGTAGAGGATGCATAATGGGTTTATGCATGTAAAGTCAAGGACCCGGATTTGAAGTAAAGATGTGTGTCATCAAGTTTCAAGTGAATGTTCAAAGCAAAGGTATAACTAGCTAGGCCAAGGATGTGTTCCTGATCTTTTATCGGTCTTGGTGTTTGGTTGGAGACCGGATTACTAGTATAGGTTGTCGTACTATTAAGAGGGATGTTGACTAGTAGCTTGAGTTAGTCATGTGTTGATAGCTCGTCTTTCTTGCTCTAGCTCTCGTTAGCATGTTGCCGATATTTGCGAATGTGTTTTGCAAATGGTCGCGGCTCATGCATAATCCTTGTAGCATGTGACTTTAGTTTGTGAATGTGTTTTGCAAAAGGTTTAAGTCTATGTACCTTATTCCTTGTGGCGTTAATTTTAAACTTTGACAAATGCGTTTTGCAACTTGTTGAGAATCTTGCCTTCATCCTTTGTGTGCATCTTGCGTCAATTAGCAAATGTATTTTGCAAATTGAGTTGAAACAAGGTGTGCAATATGTTTTCAGCCTTGTTTATGCGGCGGTCTGACCGCCCAAGTCAGTCGGTCTGACCGGTGGGGTATCGATATGACCGCCATGTGTTGGCCGGTCTAATCGGCTCCAAGTCAGCGGTATGACTGCTTATCGTGCGGTATGTTTTTTTTTTTACAGAGAATGTGTTTTTGGGAGTTTCTCTTGATCCTAAAAATGGTATGACCACATTTGTTCAGTGGTACTACCGATTTTTAGTTGGCGGTTTGTTTTTTCCAAAAGAGTCATTTTTCTGGTTCTAGACCTTTCTCTGTCGAGCGGTCTGACCGCTCCTCTGGCGGTCTGACCGGTTGGGTCCGGTCTAACCGGTACTTGTGAGGGTGGTCGACTCAGCAGTGTGTCCAACGGCTAGTTTTATAGTCGTTGGAGCTAGGGCGGTCTGACCGACCATTGGTTGGCGGTTTGACCGGTTTTCCCTGATTGTCTGAAGATTCTCCTCCAACGACTAGTTTTCTTTGTGTGGGTATAAATACCCCCTTGTGGCTAGTTGTGGGAGGGTTGCCGGTGTTATATTCATTTTCTTGAGCAAAGAATAAGTCCTCTACACTCTTTTGTGCATATGTTGCACTTAGTGAGCTTAGAGAGCAAACCCTAAGTGCATGTGTTGCATTAGGTAGTGGATTGTGTATGCACTTGAGTTTAGACACTTGATTCGTTCAAGTGAGAGTATTCGACTTATTACTATCAGTATTTGTCGACACCTAGACGGTTTAGAGGTGTTGCGCCAGTGAGCTTCTCAAAGAAGGTTGTGAGAAGACCCGGGCGGTTGTGAGTGGTTTGGTGCTCGCCATCTCCAGAATGGAGGAAGAGCAACCCCGAGTGGATCGAGGTATTGGTTCGTGTTGGGGCCGGTCCAAGTGATTGGACTTACATTAGAGGTATTAGCTCAATTCGTGGAGTCGGTCCAATTCGTTTGGGCTTACCTCAACGTGGATTAGGAGAGACCAGCAAGTCTCCAAACACCATGGTAAAACATCATCGTGTCATTGTGGTTTGTCTTCTAGTGTTTTATTTTGTGTAATTCACATTCCTAAAATTAAATTTCTTACATGTATTTGTATTTTTTTTCTATCATTGTCAATAGTCTTAAAATTATTGGTGCACTTAGTAAAGACTAGTTGGTTTAGGTTTTAATTGTGCAAAACCGAATTATTGTTAGTTTCCACATTAGAAATCGGTTTTAACCAAAAGATTATAAAAACTGCCTATTCAACCCCCCCTGTAACATCCCAAAAATTTGGCATGTTTTAAAGTTTTAAAAGAAAAATAACCATTTGAATTTTTCTACCAAAGTTAAAAGCTTAATTAGAAATTTCAGAGATCAAAACAATTTAACATGATTAATTCCAACATCAACTATTATCAAAAATTATTTTATTTGGATTCTATGGGCTTAGATATATTTTATAGAATTTTCTAGAATTTTTCTGAGTGCAATTGCTATTTTCTAATGGCCATTTGAATTTTCAGTATTTTATAAAAAGAAAAACATATTAATTTCCCGAGCGAAGAATAAAGTCAAGCCCATCACGCTCCAGTTCACCTTTCTCCTCGGCCCAACTCCCGCAAGGCCGTCGTCCCGGCTTCACCAAGGCCGCCATTCCTCTCTCGTCCGGTGGACCCCGCCATCGCCACGTGGTCTCCGTCTTCAAGTGGACTCGTGAGTCCGAGAATAACACGCGCAGCAGCCGCCACCGCCTCCTTCACGGACTCCCCTTCCCGGCTATTTAAGGCCCAAGCCCCACACCAAAAGCTTCGCTTACCTCCTCCTCCAAAGCCCTAAGGTGCCGCTCCTGTGTTGTCCTCGTTGCACCGCATTTGCCAAGATTGAGCTCCGCCGGCCGTGTCACCGACGATTCCACCGCTGCTCGACCGCCCCCGCCGTGATTCCACCGCCACCGAGTGCGCAATATCAAGATCTACGTCGTAACGCCGCCACCCTCGCTGTAGACCACTTCTTCGTTGTTTTCGGTTTGTCCGACAACCGCCGCCCTTTGTCGCCTCGCCGGTGAGTCACCGCACTGAGCTCACCACCACCTCCTAGGGCTCCACCGTCTCCCTGTGGTTCCGTTTGCCACGCCTTCGCCGCCACCTCGCCGTTGTCATTGCCGCCCATTGCCCGTCCACCCGGCCATTGCTCGCTTCTGCGTTGCTCTCAGTGCTAACGTGGCAAGCCACCTCGGCTGACCAGTCGCAGCCCACCTTTACATTTCTTCCGCGTGGCAGCCTCGTCAAGCCAACTCAGCCGCCACGTGACACGCCCAGGTTTCCTCCCGAGCCAAACCTCCCTGGACTCAGTCCACCATACACCCAGTCACCTCCATGTGGGACCCACTTGTCGGTTGATTTTAATATCGGTGAAATTCCTGCCGACGTCATCCTCGACGTCATATTCATCTTTTCGGTTGAAAAATAATTCAGGAAATTAAATTAAAATCCAAATTAGGGTTTTGATTTATTTTCAATCTTCCAAAGCCCATATCTTTTGCATCCGAACTCCGATTGAGCCCATTCAAATTTGTAAATTCATCTAAATTCGAGCTCTATTTATTTATGATTTTTATTTAATTTTTGGAATTGATCTTATCTCTGGTTGGTATTTATTTGTTCTATTTACTTATTTTGCGAATAGACGTTGCTACTTCGGGGAGTTTTGAACAAGGAGAAGTACACCAAGATCAAGATCAATCCCAGGATTTATTCCAAGGCAAGCCGTAGTCCTTTGATCATATTGATCCTATGATTTCAAAAGTATATTGTTTTATACAATTGCATGCTATCTTTATAGCAACTGTTTTGGGTTTAGTTATTACCTGTTGTCATTATGCCTCCATTGAACATTTGAATGCCATGAATCCTTGGTCACCCTAGCCTGGATAATTTTAGTTGGACATATTTGTATCACCAACATGGGTATCGTATTAGTGCTTAGTCAAGCCTAGTCTCGATGGATTCGTCATCACATGTGTCTTAATGATTTAATCTTGACTTAATGATATATGGAATTGTGGTGGTTAGCCATCGTTGTTAAAACTTGTGTACCATGACGGGGATGTCATTGGTTTCTTGTAAACAAAATGGTTTTCACTCGGGCGAATGGATGGTGGATTGAGGGTGTGGATTTAGCACGTTGTGGGTTTGTGGAAAGATCGCCTGAGTAACTTGTTAAGGACTTAATCTTGTGCGCCATTGAACTCGAGCCTTAACTGCACAACCACATGTCCTGTATGGGCGGGACTGGTGATTAATTAGCAATATCTTATTTTCGGTTCGTCTTGGAAGAGTGAGTTACGGGTACGTACTCACTATGGCGCAAGAGGGGGCCCCGTCTGTCGGATGGAGACATTCGGTGTTGAAACCTTAGCGCGTAATCGGGTTAAGAAGGAGCTTTGTGAAGGCTTTGTCACGTGCTCTAGCTCGCTTACCTAAGGTAGTGAGCGTGGTATCGACGGATGCCAAACCAACTGGAGAAGTCGTGTCTTGTGGGTCAAGCCGCACAACCTCTGCAGAGTGTGTAAAACTATTGAATAGCCGTGTCGCGGTTATGGACGTGCTCGGGATTTCACACGGAGATAGAGTTTCTTCCAAAGATGAGTCGGAGTGTGAATGGGAAGTTCACTTGATGAATATAATGTTTGTTCGGTGAATGGGTAATTCACTTGGTGGTTTGTTGATTGGTGAACGGGGAGTTCACTGGTCATTTGTTGGTTGCTCAGTGAATGGTTAGTTCCCTGGTTGTTTCAAAGAACTTGTTTACTTATTTAGTATTCTTTTCAAGTCTCGCATTTCAATCTATTTACGGTATTTGTTAAATCTTGTTTTTACGCAAAAGAACCATCTGACTAACCTTTGGTAAGCCTTGCATGAATACTATTTGCATACATTTCCCTACGGCCTGCTGAGTGCTTTATGTACTCACGGCTCATGCCTTTGTTGATCAGTTGAAGAATATCAAGCTGCACAGGAGTTCTTCCAGAATCAAGACGTTGAAGGTTTTGCGGATTAGGATGCGTTCTCCACTCGATTGCCTGTGGGCATGTTGAATGGCCTTTCCAAGTTTCTCGTTCCTCTGCAAGAGTTTATTTGTTTCTTTAGCCCTGCGTGGCAAGTTAAGTAAACCTTGACCATAAGGTCCAGTTATTATGATCTGTTATTTTGAGATCTTTCTAGTTAAATCGAATAAATGGATGATGTTTCATCACTGTTTCCTGTGTGAGCTAGCTACTGATCTGGGACTAGTTCAGAATACACAGAGGGTTCCTGAGATGTATTTTCGGGTCCCGACACCCCCCTCTAGTTGACATCCTCGATCTTACAACCTAACAATGAAATTTTAATTAAAATGATATGCAAGTTTTCATCTGACAGGTACTTTAATATGATATTTCTATAGGTATGTTCCTTTTGATATGCATCAAAGGAAAAAAAATATATATATAACATTCTACAACTTTTTATATTGCAAATATTAAGAAAGCTGGAAGCAGCAGTAAGGAAAACTATTATTGAGAAGGAAAAAAAAGGTGAGAATGAAAATTTCAAAAGAAAAGCTATTAAACAGATTGAAAATCAGTTCATCTGTTGACTTATTACTACAGGAAACCAACTTTAAGGACCATATAAACATGACTTCAAATCTATTGCAATCTTCATACAAATTTTCAACCAACCAGTAGGCACTACATCACGTAATTTCCCAAAAAAAAATTATATATCCAATCAGGGCTAACAACTGAGCAAAAATGTTCTTTTCAGGTCTGGTTAGATCTAAACAACAAATCACTAAGTTACTTAGTAGGTAGTCACACATCAGTTAGTTAATTGCAAAAGGCAAAGTATAGGACAAATCAAAGAACAAAGAGCAACATAACACTACGCCATGTCACCTTGAAGTAATTATACCATGCAGGAAAGGGATCAGGAGAAGAGCAGAGGGAGGATAAATAATTGAATCCAAATGGGACTAGGAAAAAAGCAAAATTAAAAGATCATATAAACTACAAAGACTACAAGAAACAAGAAAGCACTCTCAAGAACGACAATAGATAAGTGGAGTCTATGATTTATGACACTACTCGTCATATTGTAATTTATGGATGGATGATTGCATTCTCAAAATTGAGTGACACCCTGTAGGATCAAGGATAACCGACTAGAGGGGGTGAATAGGAGGTTTCAAAAAATTCTAGTTCAAATTAAACAATTTAGCAAGATGAACTAAACAAAGCTATCTATCATAAGATATATGCTACAAAGATAATTGCAATAAGCGAAGACAAGAAATAACCGCAAAGGGACAAAGAGGTTTTTCCCGTGGTATCGAAGATTTGTCGATCTTCACTAGTCCACGTTGAAGAAGCTTGACTCAATCAAGCCGGCTCCATAAATTAAGCCTTCCCTCGTAGTCACTTGATTGTTCTTTTTCCTCTCCGGAGTTGGTGAACACCGACCAATCACAACCGGCATCGGGCCTCTTCACAAACTTCTTGAAGAGATCACCGCGCAACTTCCGCCAAGTCGTCTAGGTGCCGACAAGCACCAAGAGAATAGACCTTGACCTTCGCTTGACGGCAACCTAGAGCCAAAAAGATCAACTAGAATGCAATGCTCTCGGTTTTGCTCACAACCTCACAAATTTGTGCAAAGAAAGTAAATGAGGAGTGAGGGGAGTGCTCAAAGCTTAAATGTATTGAATGAATGCTCAGCAGCCTCACCTTGAGCTGGTGGGGGTGCATTTATACCTCACACAACCAAATATGACCGTTATACAAAGAATCCAGAAAAATTCAAGGAAATCGGAACTTCCGCCATGTAATGTGCGGAACTTCCGCCCTTGAATCGAGTGAACTGCAACGGTCATTACAGTGGCATTAAATGCTCTTATTATAGACGTTGGATTTATGTGCGGAACTTCCGCCGACTAAAGTTCGGTTCGTCCGATAATCGGAAGATCCGCTCATTTCATGACGGAACTACCACACTTGCGAAAATGGCTAAGTCCCTAAAAAGGGTACTCTCTGGAAAAAACGATCCGCAAGAATTTCAGAGCAACCGATAATCAGAACTTCCGCTCGTATCATGGCGGAACTTCCGCGCTTTGAGAAATCGGCTAAGTCCCTAAAAAGGGTACTCTCTGGAAAAAACGATCCGTAAATTTTTTCGGAAGATCCGCCTAGCGGAAGTTCCGCAGTTATAACGCTAGAACTTCCGATTGCGTACTGAAAAAATGATTTTGGTTTTAAAACCAGACCAAGAGAGCATGCATGATCCTAAGTTGATCCAAAGGCATAATGAAGTGCTTTCAAGCTACTAGACAAGCTCCCCCTTAATAGTATGATATTTATCCTAAAATTCGGTCTTCCTCCATACTCCAAAGACCGGTAAAATTCAAAAGGGGTCCTAGTCTATTTGTACCTTGCCCTTGAGACAAACTCCATCTTCTTGACATTCTTTGACATGCAGCTCCTTGATTTGACTTTGTCATCTAGGACTATGCCTTGTAATCACTTCAACAAACATATTAGCCCCATATTCACATAATGTCATTAATTACCGAAACACATTTTTAGGGTCTAGATGCTTTCACACCCCCCTCCCCCAAACCCTCCAATGCAGGATTAAAAAATACTCTTACCTAGACCCAAAAAAATTACCTAAAAGGATTTACATGTTGAACAACTCACAACAAGCATAAACAAACAAAATAAAAACAAAATAAATCTAATCTAGACAAAAATACAATCCTAAACTTGATGAACATCAAACTAATAACAGAAATAGAAGTTGCACACAATTTAAACTAAAATTGCAAAAATACCTAGCACTGAAATTTTAGTTAATATGGAATGCAACTTGACATCAGCTGGGTATTTTCATAAATAATTTCTCTTATAAAGATATTAGTTACAGAAACAATTAGATGTTAACCCCGGTTGAACTAAAAAATACAAAACACTAATTGGCGTGAAGTCTAATGATGCCCTTTCGGTTAGCCTGAGACAGCCGCAGCCAATTTCCTCCGGTTCGAGCGCCTCCTCCGCGCTTTCGAGGACGAGCAGGGCGCCGTGGGCGCCGAGGAGGAGGCGGAGCAATTCCAGTACCCCTTCTTCACCGAGGGCACGCAGGAGCTGCTCCAGGCGCGCGTCGACATCACGCGATACTCGCTGCCCCGTACCTAGAGCTGGGACTTGGGCCGTGCTTTTTTGGATCAGTCCGAAGCCCGGTCGGCACGGCACGGTCTAAGCACGGTACAGCACGACACGAATAGCGGGCCGGGCCGGGCTTGAGAATGCAGCCCGTTGGGCGGCATGGCACGGCACGATCAGTTGGACCGTGCTTGGGCCGGCACGGCACGAAATAGGTCTAACCTTCCTGTTCTTGCCCAATCCCTCCCTCAGCCTGGCCCAATCACTCCCCCACACCAGCCTAACCCAACCAATCATTCTCTTCTGCCACCTGGCCTAGCCCACGGGTGTCTTTATGTTCCTGGACGGTGGATGCGGCGATTGTCGTCTTCTCAAGCGTCTATAGTTATTTAGTCCTGGGCTTAGGCTGGCACGGCACGATCCCGGCACGGTGGGCTTTGGGCCGTACCTGGGCCTGACCAGAGGCCAGACGAGCCAGCACGACACAGTACGGTGGGGTGACCGGACCGAACTGACACGGCACGACGCGGCCCAAAGCACGACAGGTCTGGCCGTGCCTGCCGTGCCGACACGGCCCAATGCCCATCTTTACTCGTGACAAGACCAGACACAACGGCACAGCCCAATGCCCACCTCTACCCGTGCCAAGGCCAGGATCGAGAAGGCCAAGCGCCCGCCACGACGACCCCGACGAGGACCCCGAGGCAGAGGCCGATCTTTTCGTGAAGCGGGCGGGGGAGTTCGTGCTTGAATGCAGCGAGATTGGAGACGACCGCCCGCTCACTGGCTGCTCCTCCTCTCGCGATGCGTCGATTTTCTTCTATTCAAGTAGATGGAGGGTGGTATCCTGCATATCAACTAGGCCTTTTTGAACCTTAATATGGAAGCTTATGTTCTCTTGTTCTTGCTTCCTTTTCAGTAAATAACTATTTGTTTCTCTTCGTTCTCTAGTTCATGGAGTGGGATCATCAAAGTATGGAGCATGCCACAAATAACTAGAGCTACAACCCTGAAAGGTCATACAGAACGTGCAACTGATGTTGCCTTTTCTCCAGTCGATGACTGCTTAGCAACGGCCTCGGCTGATAAAACTGCCAAATTATGGAACACCGATGGGTCACTCTTAATGTCTTCTGATGGTCACCTGGATCGTCTTGCCCGCCTTGCTTTTTCATCCATCCGGAAAGTACCTTGGTACAGCTAGCTTTGACAAGACATGGAGATTGTGGGACATTAATACTGGAAAGGAACTTCTACTCCAAGAGGGGCATAGCAGAGGTGTATATGGAGTTAGATTTCACCCAGATGGTTCTTTAGCTGCATCTTGTGGTCTTGATTCATATGCTCGAGTGTGGGATCTAAGATCAGGAAGACTGTACTGTACTGTACTGTACTCTTATGGGACATATGAAACCTGTCAGTTCACAGCATGACCCTCTTTAAGTACCTTTCCTGTAATCCTCCTATTCGGACAAGTCCGCTTTATGTTACTTGGTCTGTGGTTACATTTATTTTTTGTGGAAATATAATAATTATTTTTTTGTATATGACATGATTTTATTTTCTATTTCAGGTCCTAGGAGCCTGCTTCTCCCCTAATGGTTATCTGGTTGCAACTGGAAGTGAGGACAATTTCTGTCGAATATGGGATTTGAGGACTAAAAGAATGTTACGTTCTATACCGGCACATAAGAGTCTTATTTCACATGTGAAATTTGAACTTCAAAGAGGGTTATTATTTAGCGACTTCTTCCTATGACACCAAAGCAGCGGTGTGCCTTATATTTGATTTAGATCGGTTTATTTCATAGTTACCAGAAACGTGGTTTGTCTGAGTCGCCGTACGGGATTCGGGTTCGTAGTTCGCCGTTTTTTCTTCCAATTTCCACTGCGAACACGAACCCTATACCCTAAACTGGTTCGGATTTGACGAATTCGATTCGCGATTCACATGATTTTATAGTGAATCCGGTAACTATGGTTTATTTCTTTTAGTTTACTTGTCTCTAATTTAGTTCTTTTTCAGCTGTGGTCAGCTCGGGATTACAAACCAATCAAAAGTTTGGTGGGCCACAAGTCGAAGGTCACTAGTTTGGATGTTAGTGGATGTAAGCAATTGTTTAAGCACATTTTCATCTTTTTTTTACCTATCGTTTTTATCTTTGTTGTGTAGAATTATATGTTTGCTATCTTTCTTTCTCATTTCTGACCATCCACTTAGATATTTATAGAAGTATAGAACAATTACCATGTGCACTCTTAGATTGTCTTATCCAAGATGAACATTCTTTTTTTATGAACTAGCAGCAGTTATTTGAGCAGTTAGGTTACTGAGAAGTGGGAGCTGTTGAGACTAAGATTAATCATGATTTGTGATGGATCAAACTGTAAGCTGTACCACCTTATAAAATATATGCCATCTTATGACCCTTTCTTCTTAAAATCATATACATTTAGAACCTTTCTACTTGTACCTTTACTCATATGTAACATTTTGTGTCCCACCATTTGATTGCTTATTCTTGATGGGGCACCCATCTATTTTCCTCTGCTGAATATGTCAATGCTCACTGTCTTTTGTGTTAGAGATATGTTAGAATAGGAGTTAGAATAGAGACTCTTATATATCTTATCTATATATCGCATATACCTTTTGTACTCCTATATATATTAGCCATTGGGCCTCTTCAATCATACGCACACGATTCATAACATGGTATCAGAGCATAGGTTATGGTTAGGGTTCCTTACCTGCGCCGCCTCCTAGCGTCCGGCCGACGCTGCCGCCACCGCCCCTGGGAGGAGTCATCTTCACTCCCGGGGGTGGCCTTCTCCTTCTCGGCTGGATCCACCGTTCGTGTCGGGCCTCCCGAGCCACCGCCATCAGGATCCAGTTGTTTTGCCCTCAGCCTTGGATCCCGATCACTACTACAAAACATGCTATACTAGACACCCCATCACAGACGGTTCCTTTGGAACCGCTCGCGATAAATATCGCTGCACGGTTCTTCGTTAACCGTGCTGATATATAATATCACGAGCGGTTCTTTACACGAACCGCTCGCGATACTTCGCTGACGGTTCGTGTAATGCACCGTCTGCTTACTAACCGTCGTGAGTATCACAGACGGTTCGTAAAACAATCGCTCGTGATAATATACTGAAGCTATGCATGAAGTATCACGATGGTTCGTATAACGAACCGTCTGTGATACAAGACTATCGCGCACGGTTCTTTAAAAGAACCGCTCGTGATACGGGGCTATCGCGCACGGTTATTTAAAAGAACCGTCGTGATATATTACCATTATAAGTAGGCGCCGCCGACAATCCCCATTTCTGTTAATTCCATTTGAACCGCCGCTACCCTCCTGCTGCTGCGTCCTCCCCATTTTGAGTCATTACCCTACCTCCTCCTCTCCCATTTTGAGTCAGTTACCCCGCCTCCTCCTCCCGGCCCATTGCGGCACCTCTGCGCCTCCTCCCACATTGCGCCACTTTGGAGAGAAGGGTAACGATCGATCAGAACCCTTTATTTTTACTCGGACTAATCACTAACGTGTAACGATCAGAACCCTTTATATTTGCTATAGAGTACTCACTAATGTGTTTGGTCATTATAAAGGGTACTTGCGGTTTATTAATATATAATTTAACACTAATTAATTTGTTACGTGCGTATACGTGTAGATGGACCGAAACTGGATGTACATTGAGAACCGTGTGAGTGAAGAGTATATTAATGGCGTGTTTGCTTTTAGAAGAGCCGCCGAGCAGGATATGTTGAAGAAGGGGATAAAATATATGTAATGTCCATGCATTGATTGCGGTAATATGAAAATGTTTAACAACCCGGCGCAGATCGAAGCTCACTTAATACGAAGAGGTTTCAAAAAAGGATATACATGTTGGAGCGATACGGTGAAGAGCGATTATACTGGAAGTCAAGAATGATGACATCGCCGAGGAAGTCAACGATATGCGTGGTATGGAATGTGCTTTTGATGAGGATAGATCGCATGATGACAATCTGGATCGGATGCTACGCGATGCGTAGAAGGAACTACGGAGAGAGAGTTTTGTAAATTCGAGGGCTTAATGGAGGACTCGGAAACCTTTGTTCCCGGCCGCAAGCCGGAATACACAAGGTTGTCAAGCGTGCTTGAACTGCTGAAATTGAAGGCAAGCAATGGTTGGTCCGACAAGAGTTTTCTGGCGTTGTTAGGTCTCTTAGTGACATCCTTCGGAGGGAAACGTGTTGCCCAAAGACGACCTACCGTAAGAGTATGCAGACATGCATGCATGTCCCGTGTGCTGAGCATCCCGATACAAGCGGAAGAATATCGCTAAGGCGAAGCAAGGACCTCTGCTAAGATGTTGTGGTATCTCGCTCGTGATCCCACGTTTGAAGCGTTTATTTGCGAACCGAAAGGAGGCAAGATTGATGCGTTGGCACTCGGAGGAGCGTAAGAAAGATGGGAAGCTCAGACACCTGCTGATTCTGCCCAGTGGAGAAACTTCGATCGGAGCTTCGAAGAGTTCGGTGCGGAACCGAGGAACATAAGGTTAGGGTTGAGTACGGACGGAATGAATCCTTTCGGTAACATGAGCACCGACATAGCTTTGGCCCGTGAATCTATGTATGTACAACCTTCCTCCTTGGTCGTATGAAGCGGAAATACATTTTGATGACACTACTTATCCAAGGGCCGAAGCAACCTGGGAACGATATTGATGTGTACCTAGCACCATTGCTGGAAGATCTTGTGACACTTTGGAACGAAGGGGTACAAGTATGGGACGCGTACAAACGAGAGAACTTCACTTTACGCGCCATGTTATTCTGCACCATCAATAATTTTCCGCCCTTGGTAACCTGTCGGGGTTCAGTACAAAAGGAGCCAAAGCCTGTCCGCACTGCATAGATGGTACCGAGAGTGTATGGTGAACAACTCACGCAAAATCGTATATATCGCCACCGTAGGTTCCTTCCTGTGATTCACCCATACCGCAAGATGAAGAAACAATTCGACGGAAATAAGGAGGGCGGTTCGGCTCAAGGGATTCTAGAGGAAAGAGGTCTATGATATGGTTAAGGATATCGATGTTGTGCTTGGAAAGGGAGGTAAATTAAGGACCCCTCAGAAAAATATCTGGAAGAAGCGGTCAATTTTTTGGGACTTGCCTTATTGGGAGCACTTAGAAGTTCGCCACTGCATCGACGTCATGCACGTGGAGAAGAATGTATGTGATAGCTTGATTGGCCTCTTACTGAACATTACTGGCAAAACAAAAGACGGCGTTAACGCACGGCGTGACTTGGTTGATATGAACATAAGATCCGAGTTAGCACCGAAAGAGACCGATAAAGGATTTAACGTACCTTCCCCACTTGCTACACTTTGTCCAAGGCCGAGAGAAATGAAGCGTGTCAAAGTTTGCATGGTGTGAAAGTTCCGTCGGTTACTCGCCAATATTAAGAAACTTGTTTCCATGAAAGATTTGAAATTAATTGGTATGAAGTCTCATGATTGTCATGTGCTGATGACACAGATGCTTCCTGTTGCAATTAGGAGTATCTTGCCAAACAAGGTCCGAGTGGCAATCTTTAGGCTGTGTTATTTCTTTAACTCAATTGCTCAGAAGGTCATCGATCCCGAAGGACTCGACGCTGCAGTCGAGGTGGTGACGACTCTATGTCATCTTGAGATGTATTTCCCTCCGTCTTTTTTTGATATCATGGTCCATCTCATTGTTCACCTTGTGAAAGAGATAAAGATATGCGGCCCTGTGTTCCTACGTCATATGTACCCTTTCGAGAGATACATGGGAATTCTGAAGTCATACGTACGGAATCGATCTTGGCCGGAGGGCAGTATCATCGAAGGTTATGCAACCGAAGAGGTCATTGAGTTCTACGTGGACTACATGGCTCAGGTGGAACCGATAGGCGTGCCTCTATCTCGTCACGAGGGGAGACTGGAGGGTATCGGGACCATCGGGAGGAAAGCAATCACTCCCAATCTAGATACATACGCGCATGCCCATTTCACGGTCTTGCAACACATGACCCAAGTGTCCCGTCGACGGCGACGCAGCACGAGACATGTTACGCCAATGTAATCCAGACGGTCGGAGGTTTGGATAACGAGAGAGCACAACCGTCGGTTCAACGAATGGTTAAAGATGCGATTCACTGGGAGGGCATCAAGTAATGAAACGCTGCTATGGTTGGCAAAAGGACCAAAATTTACAATTGTGACATGGCAAGGATACGACATAAATGGGTATACGTTTTATACGGCAGCTCAAGATATGAAGAGCACAGTCCAGAACAGCGGTGTTCGCATAGATGCATTTCACGAGGGGTTCAATACCGCGGGGGCACGCGGGTTGAACTCGTACTATGGGTTCGTAGAGGAGATTTGGGAGCTTGACTATGTACTTTTCAAGATCCCCCTGTTTCGATGTCACTGGGTTAAACTTCCGCAGGGCGTGAAGGTCGACAAGTACGGTGTCACTACTGTGGACCTCAAACGTGTCGAATACAAGGACGAACCATTCGTACTCGCTAAGCAAGTTGTTCAAGTTTTTTATGTAACGGACCCAGCAAATAAGAACCGCCACGTAGTTCTTCATGGGAAAAGAAGGATTGTCGGAGTTGAGAATGTCGTGGATGAGGAAGAGTACAATCAATTTGACGAGTTACCTCCTTTCAGAGATGGAATCAGACTGGTGGAAGAACCCAGTGAGGAAGCTAGCTATATACGCGTCGATCATCATGAAGGACTGTATTTCAATTAAGCATGTATATATTCCACTGTAATTAATTTGATGTTAACATGGAAACGCGTCACGTTTTATGGGCCAGTGCTAAATCGGTCAATTTGCCTCGGTCGGTCGTGTGAGACCCCGATTTATCAGACTTGTAATGCAAAAGATATATATGAGAAAATTAAACACCTCATCTGGAGCTATGATACAGTGAATCAAGCACCTCATGAGATGAACAACCCAATTGGATTCATCTCATTTCGAGCTATGATGCACTTTGTACAATTTTTTAAAGCCTTGAAATGAGCAAAAGTAAAATGCATAAGTAAACTTTTCACATTTAGCTCATTAATTAATAGAGGAATCCAACAAAATTGGATTCACTCAAAAATAGTTTACAAACGAAAAAGTTATGCATTTTGAATTTAATTGCATTTTTCGATTAACAAATCATCCTTCTCTGACGGTTCTCAAAAATAGTTTACAATAATCGGGCGTCCATTTAAAGAACAGCGGTTATACATATGTGTGTTCACATCACGACGGTTCTATAACATAACCGTCAGGATATTTAATATCACAGACGGTTCATTAATGTAACCGCTCAGGATATGAATATCGCGAGCGGTCAAGAATGTAACCGCCTGTGATATTAAAATTAGGTTCTATCGCTCGTTCATATCACGAGCGGTTCGCTTATGGAACCGCTCGTGATATGAAAACTAGGCTTCGGTTAAGTTATCACGCAGCGGTTCTATAATAGAACCGTCTGTGATAGTTAATATCACGACGGTTTCTTTATGGAACCGCTCGTGATTTATTATCACGAGCGGTTCTATCATAGAACCGTCGTGATATCCATGTATATAAGTCTGTTCTATCATCGAACGGTTGTGCACACTCGCTTTTTCACCCCTTCTCGCCGTGAGGGTTTACAGGCCGCCTCTTCGTCCCGCCTCCCAGCGCCGCCTCCCGCCGTCCCGCCTCAGACCAGCGCCGCCTCCCTTCGTCCTCGCCTCAGACCCGCCGCCTCCCCTCCCTGCCAGAGCACCGGTGAGTTTCCCAGCGCCGCCTTCTTCGCCGTGAGGGTTTACCAGGCCGCCCCTTCGCCCCCGCCTCCATTGCTTTTGTGATTGCTTTGTGTTGTAATAATCGGAGCTTAGCAGATCACATTACGGACCGTAATTAATCATGGCGAGATCAAGAGAGGTCCATGCAATAGATGCTTCGATTGTTGTTCATAGGATGTTTAGGTAGCTAGCCGTGTGGTGGTACTTCGCTTAATACGATTTTAATAATTAATTTCAGGAGAAAGATCAATAAGTGTATGTGCTATTTGAGGCCTAGTCGATGCGATCTGCATCTTGATTGTTACTTTTTTCGTACCTCTGAATTTCATTTGCTTTGCATAAGCAAAGGTTTATGGTTAGTCAAGTATCAATCTGTGGTTGCTGTACAAACAGCAGAAGAAATAATTCTCTTTTGAGCTGGAGTGGTCCCTGTTATGTGTGGCTAATGTTTTAATATCACTAATTCGTGGTTATAATATTGTATACAGAGCTCTGAATACTCAGACTTATGTTTTAATATCCGCACGATCTTCGTTGGACATTATGCTTCAGAAAATTTGGAATTTTCATTTCTGATGCAAATCTCTCTTGTAGTTGTCAGTTCTTGATCAACATTTTACTATGTTTTCTTAATAAACATCAGTACAGTCTAGTTGGTAGCGTGGTTGTGTTTTCTTAATTAATTTTCGCATCTGAAACTTGAGGTATAGTGTCGAATGATGAAAACCTATGGAAGTAAGACGGTGCCAATTTACTAGATTGGCCTAGGTATCATGGGTATCCCGGTGTCGACTAATCTGGGTTAGCCTAGGTGACTTGAAAAACCAAGATGCCGGTTAACCTAGGTTGGTGTGGGTAGTCTCGATACTTAGGTGCCGACTAATCTGGTAAACACGGGAACCGTGATGATTCTTATGGTACACTGACGGTAATTTATTTTATTTTACTCTGAGATGGCAAACGTTGATTATATTTGTTTATATTTTTTGTGCAATTTCTCATATATTATATACTATGTAATAATTGCGTACGTAACTTATATAGATAGCAAGTAAGCGAGATGGCAGAGGCACCGTCTTCGCCGCCGTCCGACGCGTCGCCAAATGCGTCTGGATCTCCGATCAAGGTGGTACGCAGGCGAGAAGGCAGAGGAATCTCCAAATTGCCCTCGGGCCGCATGACGATCACGGAGGTCAGTGACGTCGGGATCCCGCTGAGTCCCAAGAAAGCAGCTGCGAGATTCCGGACCGTCTGTGGGGTACTTGCAAGGGAACGGGTCCCCATCACCACCCCAACCTGGAAGTCTCTGACGGATGTCTGAGAGACCGGTTGTGGATGAACTTTCGCCTCATTCACTTTCCACAGGCGGACTGAGCACGTGTGCGATGGCACGCCGCCGGGCGATGTCCCATGCGTGGAGGACCTTCAAGAGCACGCTTGTCACGCAAAGATGCGTGAACAGGTCGGACCCCTTCACGACGTATCAATTTTTGTCGCGGGATACATGGGACGCCTTCGTGCAGATGAAGACGACGGCCGAATTTCAGGAGCAAAGTGCGGCGCACAGAGCTATCCAGGCACAAAACACTCACCCCCATAGACTCGGCACCGCTGGGTACGCGGGTAAAGCCACGCAGTGGGCGGCGGAGGACGAGACTGCTGCACGACCGTTTGCTGTGATCTCGGACGAGCGCGCTCGATCCTGGTTAAGAGCGAGGGCATCAGTCACGTCTTCGGGCAATATCTCTCTGACAAACCCGGCAGACGAGGCAGTGTCTCAACGTCTGGTAAATTTCTCGAACCACTTAATTGTTAATAAGTCCATAACTTCATGGTGTCTATAATAACATGATGTTCTCTTGCAGGAAGCATTGACTTCCGCATGTTCCCAAGGTTCCTTCGAAGTAGACAGGGAGAAGGATGTACTGTCTACGTCCCTGGGAAACAAGGAGCACCCGGGTCGCACGCGAGGCGTTGGGGTTTACGTACCTTGGAGGGATGGATTCCCACACAACTCCGACACGTATAGGAGTAGGAAGAGATCCAAGGACCAGCACGACGCTCGGTTGGAACATGTGATTATTGCACAATTTCAAGAACAAATAACAAACTTGCGTAACCAAGTAAATCAACTCATGCAGCGCAAACCGCCTCGTTAATTTGGGAGCAAGTCCCGCCGACATCGGAGTAGCGCTAAGGCCCACACATAATTCTCGGACATGACGACGTGCAATTACCGATCGACAACATCGAGGTAATGTACATCTCGAGTGCTCCAAAGATAGACCTATAGGACGCCTTAGCTAATTGTGTACGCTTTGTAGGAGCCGACGCCCGCAAGCTCCAAGTGAGGATAGTAGGGTCGATTCCTATTGAGGTCGGGCGGGTATGGTGTATCCATACCAGAAGGGCGAGGCAAAGACGGTGCCACGGTGGCGCAGGTTACGCCAGGTGCGGTGGACATGGTCCATGACAATTTCATGGCCATCCTACCGAGATTCCCGAACGAAGAAATCAGAACACTAGGGGATGCCACGCACACTTTTATCCAGTGGCCCAAGAAGGACATCGCACTGGACCCTTCAGTGACGCGATATCGAGAGGACCCTGCCTCTCCAATAGGACCCTCGATGAGTCCGCCTCAACCAAAGCTTCAGAAGGCCGCCACATCGCTTCCCGTCGAGAAGACGACAAAGGGACAAGAAAAGCGTGTCACCATATCGGTCCCTGAGGCGTCACACGGGAAGACGTCCCTCGTTAAGGAGAAATCGAAATCGAAGAACATAAAGGTACCTCCCAACCCCGTCAAATACTCACTCGGAAGTCCGTTGGTCTCCGGCGCAGAACTAAAGAGCTCAGGAGTAGCTTGTCAAGCTTTGCATGATTGGTACTTGCGCAAGACCGAGCGAAGGGGGTCATACTGGAATCACCGTCACATACGGAGGGAGCATTTTCTCCACGAGCCCGCCACTTCGTGGGCTTCAAGACTTATTTGACTTATACAACCTAACTGCCCTCGACGCCTCACTTCTACGATGCTGGACACTGTAAGTGTGTGCAATCAATTTCTACACTCACGTGATACCGATAAATATCATAACTCATTGCTTATGTACAGATACATTATGAAACGTGTCTGTCGAATCAAAGAACCGGTGGGTTTCTCGACCACACGTGGTCTCCGAGCAAACAATCAACCAAGACGATCCTACATCGAGAATTACATAAAAATGGGATTGTTTGCTCGAGCGATGTGGAGTACATAATGGTGCCCTACAACCAGAAGTAAGTGCTTCAATATTTGCTATACAAATTACGTTTCAACATAGGTTTATGACTATAGCGACATACACGAGTAGGTTCCACTGGATTCTTCTGATTCTTGTGCCAAAGAGGAACATGGTATTGTACCTTGATTCTCTACTCAACAAAAATCACGACTTCACCATTCTTAAAGGAATACTCGACTGGTATATTCATTTCCTCCGCACATAACTCTATTATAGTCTTCCTTCGTTTTAAATGGACAAGGATAACTTTTTGAATTATGTAGGCGTTCATCGGCTATGTTGCCGAGGGAGGTTTATACAAGGAACAGCGCCACACTGACTCACAGGATGCGATTTTGATGCTGCGCTACAACACAATAATCATATATCATACTTCGTAATATTGCGTCTCGAATCGATTTGTACATATATATGTAATTCTATTTTTGCAAAGGTCGCCAAAGAAAAACGAGATCACCTATGCGCATTCTACGTATGCCATCATATGCGACTATTGATTGCTTCTAGGACTAACGATCCCTGTGTTTGTCAATCTCGTAATAATTATCTCCTAATTATAAATTTAAATATATATGCTTACTACTTTACTCTGCTAGCGATGTGGCTTGAACATAGAGTTAAATGCACTCGAGATGGACCAGGTCACGCACATTCGAGGGGAGCTCTGTGGCTTCATCAAGGCAGACATAGTTAACACCAACGGAGAGTTTCACGCCGTCGACACCGATGAACGACCTCGAAACAATTGATTCAATATTGTAATTCACTTTGGTAGTTGTAATTCAATTTGTAACTCTAGCGACAATATATACTTGAAACATTATTTTGTAATTGATTTTGAGTTAAATGATCACTTTGAGTTGTCGCAATTATCGTGACATGTTTCTACTTGCTAGTTTTCGAGGGCATGGCGAGCAATTCCTGAGGCTAGCTGAAAATACGAAAAAATTTAATTAGGTTTAAGAACTTATCACAGACGGTTCTAACTACGAACCGTCTATGATACTGAATAACCACAGACGGTTTGTAGTTGAAACCGTCTGTGATAATGAATTATCATTATCACAGACGGTTCCAACGACGAACCGTCTCAGGATATTGAGTAATCACGCAGGCGGTTCCGACCACGAACCGTGCGTGATTCTGATAATAAAGTATCGCGAGCGGTTCCAACAACGAACCGTCTGTGATGCTTAGTATCACAGATGGTTCGTGGTTGGAACCGTCTGTGATAAGAGTTATCACAGACGGTTTTTCAACCGTCTGTGATAACCACCTGTTATCTCAGACATAAAATTTCAGACGGTTCAAAAACCGTCTGTGATGACTGTTACGAACCGTCTGTGATGACCTTTTCTGTAGTAGTGGATGAGGGATGGATTGCCCGGATCAGCTCGACGTTGTGGGATGATGAAGAGGAGGAGAAGGAGGCATCTCGGCGACGCTGTCTCGTCCTCGACGCGATGTCCTGCACGGTGGCCATCCCGAGCTCGCTGATGTTCTTGCCGTCGCTCCGCCGGCTCTCCTACGGGGCCGCCGACAATGGGCTCCTGCCGGGCCACCTCGTCCTCCCGATCTGTGGCGCTCGCCCCGCTGCCCCCGGGAGGAGCAATCTCCGCTCCCGGGAGCAGCCTCTTGTCGTCGCCGCCTGTCTTCCTCGTCATCGTCGCCGACGAGGTTCCCCTGCTTGAGCTCGTCAGCACCGCAGCTTGGCCAGATCTGCGTGGCGATGCGGTTGTCGTCGCGGGCGAGCTCGTGGTCCAGCCGTGCGTGGGAGCGAGCTACCGACGCGGCCGGCCGGAGCAGCCACTCGGCGTTGGATGGCGCCTTCTGAGCCGCCTCCACCCCGAGCTCGCCTCCACTAACCGCCATCGCCCAGATCCAGTCACTGCCGCCTCGGATCCGCGTCTCTCCCGACGAATCCGCCGCCTCCTGGCCTTCTCCTACCCGAATCCGGTCGCCGGCGCTCGCCGCCGCCTGGCCTTGGGCTTCTTCCTTGCCGACGCCTTCTCCTCGCCGACCGACTTCTTTTTTTGTATATGACATGATTTTATTTTCTATTTCAGGTCCTAGGAGCCTGCTTCTCCCCTAATGGTTATCTGGTTGCAACTGGAAGTGAAGACAATTTCTGTCGAATATGGGATTTGAGGACTAAAAGAATGTTACGTTCTATACCGGCACATAAGAGTCTTATTTCACATGTGAAATTTGAACCTCAAAGAGGGTTATTATTTAGCGACTTCTTCCTATGACACCAAAGCAGCGGTATGCTTTATATTTGATTTAGATCGGTTTATTTCATAGTTACCAGAAACGCGATTTGTCCGAGTCGCGGTGCGGGATTCGGGTTCGTAGTTCACCGCTTTTTCTTCTAATTTCCACTGCGAACACGAACCCCATACTCTAAACCGGTTCGGGTTTGACGAATCTAGTTCGCGATTCGGGATTTTATTGCGAATCCAGTAACTATGGTTTATTTCTTTTAGTTTACTTGTCTCTAATTTATTTCTTCTTTTTCAGCTGTGGTCAGCTCGGGATTACAAACCAATCAAAAGTTTGGTGGGACACGAGTCGAAGGTCACTAGTTTGGATGTTAGTGGAGGTAAGCAATTGTTTAAGCACATTTTCATCTTTTTTTTTACCTGTCGTTTTTATCTTTGTTGTGTAGAATTATATGTTTGCTATCTTTCTTTCTCATTTATGACCATCCACTTAGATATTTATAGAACAATTACCATGTGCACTCTTAGATTGTCTTATCCAAGATGAACATTCTTTTTTTTTTATGAACTAGCAGCAGTTATTTGAGCAGTTAGGTTACTGAGAAGTGGGAACTGTTGAGACTAAGATTAATCATGTTTTGTGATGAATCAAACTGTAAGCTGTACCACCTTATAAAATATATGCCATCTTATGACCCTTTCTTCTTGAAATCATATACATTTAGAACCTTTCTACTTGTACCTTTAATCATATGTAATATTTTGTGTCCCACCATTTGATTGCTTATTCTTGATGGGGCACCCATCTATTTTTTCCTCTGCTGAATATATCAATGCTCACTGTCCTTTGCACCATCTCTATTCGTCCACAAGTTTTTGGGAAATTATGATATTTCACCTTTGCTGGACCGTTGATCTGAAAAATGTGAACTGTATGGATCGGTATGTTAGGTAATATATTTATTGAGGTGTCTCTACTCTTTATATGTCCGAGAGAATGACACCGTATTATGTCGTCCACTTATGAAATTCCTATCGAAGCTTCAAACATGTCGCATATCTAAACTTGTAATTGGTGGTTTATCTGTGGTTTATGCAGATGGACAGCAGATTGTGACTGTGTCACATGATAGAACGATGAAGATTTGGTCATGCAGAAGCAGCGTGCAGGATAATGTGATGGAGTTGGATTGAGGCATTGACTTCACCTGTTGTTAGAACTGTTCTGCACTTGTGCTAGAAACAGGTTGCTCTAGTCCTGCCTTTTGCTGATCTGCCGTTCGAACTGATCTTTTCCTTTGTTTGTGAAATATGCTTACATTCTCTTGCCATATGCCTTCGCCGTACGTACATCGTGTTTCCTTACAAAAATGTATTCGATCCTATTTTTAATCAAGGTTTAAGAAAGCGTTAGACATTAGTCGGACGGTGGCCGGTACCTAGCGACGGCCGACTAGGCTACAATCCAGAACAGTCATCAGCAGGTAGAATGCGATGAATTGAGCAGCCAACGGGCATCCAATTGAGCAAGATAAAAGAAAAATTATATAAAGTAAGATATGAACAGTTTGATGTAGTCTTGTAGATTATCTCTCCTCCAAAATCTTAATGTAAACATGTAATTAACTAATCATGTAAGCCTGCGTATTTAATCAATGACAAATTATTTGCTATTTTGTTAGAAAGAATGTATCAATGATGAATGAATGAAACATATATATATGCTGCAACACATTTGCTTGAACTCATCATTGTTGATATTGAAAAGTACACTAAACATACAAACATACAATATAAGGTTAGCAATTAATAGTTTAATACAAGGATAGCAATCATGAGATAATAAGAGTTAAGTAAATTATACCATGAACATAAATCCATCTCACAATATATTGTTTCGCCTTATGAATCTTTAATATCTTGTTGTTGACTCGTCAAAGCAATGAAAGAATTAATAAGGCAAGAAAATTTATCCATTGGCCCTAATTTACAAGATGTAAGCCTCCAACAACTTCAAACTCTTTATCATCATTGTGGTCATCTTTATTTTCAATTACCATTTTATTTCTAAGCTCTTCGTCTTTTGCTTTCTTTATCTTCTTCAATACTTGTGCATTCTCTATAGAATTCCTACACTTTTCTTGTTCTTCTTTTGTGAACTTTAGGCATTTAGCAACGTTCCCGCGAATATGACCAATATGTTGCTAGAGCCTATACACCCCTTCCGTGAATTACCTTTTGACACAAGTAGCACTTATTTTATCCAAGTTGTTTAGATCATCTAAATACCCAACTTCACATCCTATATCTTCAGAATTCCTCTAAAGAACGTTTGAACTTGCCACACCCACGGAAGCAACGGATGACGTCTAGACAAATTAACATATTATGTGTTTATGCTTATCTAACAGCATCAATAATACTACACTATAGTTTATAATCACTAGCGCTCGGCGCAACACATCAGTGGCACAACACTAGCACTCGCACGGAAAGCATGGCGAGGGCGAGATCAAAGCAAATAGAAGTGCAGTGCAGGGGGTGGCAGGATTTGGCCGCGGCGACCTCGATTAGGTGGTGCTTGGCTTGATTTGGCGGCAGAGATGGCTGGTGCTGAGGTCGATTCGACGGCAAGTGACGGGAGGCGAGATCGACCAGTGGCGAGCTCGATTTGACGGCGGGGATGGCCAGAACCCCGGCGATGAGCTCAATTCGGCTGCGCGGGGGGAGGGGGGATGGGGTACCCAAACCCCAATGCGAACTTGTTGGGATCAGACTAAAAAATTCTTATGTACCCCTAGTGCCATGCCTCGTCGCCGCCACCCAAGCTGCTTTGGACCAGTTTTAACCGTCTAGCCGGTCCTAGGCGGCTAGCCCGCCTAGCACGTCGATTTTGTCGAAGTCATGGCGGAAGGGCACCGCCGAGCGTCTAGACGGTGCTTAGGCCGGATTTTTGAACCTTGTTTTTAACCACGTTAGTTGGATGCATGCGCTTTGCTACGGATAAAAGAAATGATATTACTCATAGCACGTCGAGTCGTCATTGCTGCCGCCACGCCCTTCGGTTCTGCCGACATAGACGACGAAGAGAGGTGACGCGAGTGGTAAGTAGAACACGTTGAATCCGTTGAAAGTAGAGCATATTTCGTCGCTAATTGAATTCTAGTGAAGAGCATATTAGTACAAACTACTCCCTCCGGTCCGGAGCGTACCCAGTAGACCGGAAGTCGATTCCGAATAGAAAGAACGTGGTGAGACTTGGAGACCGGAGCGCGGGTCGGAGTCGGACCAGGCAATCAATTAATTAATCAACGTACCTAAATCAAGGGTACGTTTCGTTTCCGAATAGAACATGTCTGTTCCTATATTAAGGGCCTAAACCAGATGGTTGTTTACCAAACCAGTGCCGTCCGTTGAGCTCTAGCTCACAGAACCAAGTGTGTACAAAGTCCATCCGGACAAGCGCAGCTAGACATGGCCGCCGTGAACGAGCACATCGTACTCGGCCAGCCCGACAAGCTGGTTTTACTCGCCGAGATCCCGGCTACAGACGCGCCTGATCCACAGCCAACAGCCACCTTCCGGCTGCTCGTCGAGCGGTCCTACCGCTGCGGCGGCGCCGATGATTTTGACACGATGGAGGACGAGACATGCGGTGTGCCGCTTCGCGACCTGGGTTGCCAAGCCGCCGTGGACCGGGCGTTCCAAGGGCTGGTGGCTACGCTCCACAACCCGACGCTACGTCCCGAGGTCGCGCCGGAGGCCAAGAAGGCGGCCGCGCGCGTCCGGGCGAGCTGTCTTGACCGTGCCGTCGACGAGCTCGGCGGCGTGGAGTTCCGCCTGCGCGTCGTGCTCGTCGACCCGTTCGAGGAGTCGGAGGAGTCGGAGAGCGGGAGCGACATGGAATTCGGCTACGACGTGTCCGGCCGGGGCGATTTGGACGATGCCTGGTACGAGCACGACCAGACCATCGTCGGCGACGACGAAGACGACGACGCCAGCAGCCATTTCTCAGCGCGCCCGTACGACGGTACTCCCATGCGAGAGGGCGGGCCGAGCGACGGGACGCTGCTGCTGTCGGGTTTCGACGCGCGGTCTGACGGCCCAGAGCTCGCCGATCAGCACGAGCTAACGTCGTGGGACGTGCACCACCTCATGCGCCTGGCGTTGAACGGCGACGGGAGCATGGAGGACGACGAGGCGTACCGGCGGGCGCTAACCGGCGGCACGCCCGTGTCACGGGTGTCGCGCGCCGCCATGCTCGACCAGGCGCTGCTGTCTGTGAGGCCGAAGCGGCAGCCAACGTTGCCAAGCCGGATTTTTCCGATGCGCACCGGATTCTGATGCGAGCCGGATTGCACCCAACTTATTATTTCATGTGTTTTTACTTTTCCGTAGGACGTAATTTGCGAAATCGTTTGATGTTACTCTGTTGTGCAATGGTCTGCGAAACTTGTTCTTTATCAGATTGTAGGGTTTTTTTTTATGCAAGCCAGTGTTCAGGTTCAATAATGCATCTCAGTATCATGCACCTTAACGCCCTACTCAAGCGCTGTCAAACATCCAGTGCAATGGTCACTTCTTTGAAGGAAAAGACAGCAACATCTTATATATATATATATATATATATATATATATATATGGAAAATGGTTTGGTACTCCTGGGAGTATGTACTCCCGTCTCTTATATACCACTTAAATCGTATGATAATACCTCTTTATCTATTTAAGTATACTCCAATAATGATTATAAGATACCCCAAAGTGAGTTCTATGAAAAAAAATCATTAAAGTCCCTCTTTTATAGCTAAATTTGTGTATATACTTCTTTTATATATGAAAAAGGGTATATAGCAAAAAATAAAGGACCCCAATGAAAATTTTTCAATCAAGTCGCATTGGAGTATGTTATAATTAATATTTAAGTATACTGAAAATGATAAAGAAGTATAATATATTTATTTAAGTGGTATATTCGAAGCGGGTGTATGTACTCAAGAGTAACAAGCGTATATATATATATATATATATATATATATATATATATATATATATATATATATATATATATGCACACACACACACCCACATTACACCTGAGTTGCATCAGTTGTTGAAAACTAGACATATTTTCATATGCTATGGCATAACAAGAAAAAGATTGTTCGTGTCCAACAGGGCAAGATATACAAATTATGCGCGACAAAATGACCATGTTGAGTATTTCTCAAGGAAAACTTTGAAACTAGGAAACTAGCAGTTTAAATGTAGTAATCTAATACAAAAATAACAAATACAATTCACACCAGCTCCCGTGAAAAAATGCCGCATTCACACGCCTATAGTAGCTGATCAACTGATCAATTGGGAAGGAACAATGATCCTTCAGTTTGGCGTCACTTGATAAGAGGCTCCATTGCTTCAAAGAAGAGAGGCACCATCTCCCTATTTGGAGCTTTGACTGCACACTTCACGCCAGGAACACCAGCTGCAGTGGTAAGCTCTACCAGGAATGGAATTCCGCGTGGAATCTTGGCAGACAGATACAGAACATCCATGTTTGCATTTTTCCGCTTGGCGATAAAGAACACATTTGATGCTCCAAGGTGTTCAATGGTAGCATCTATGCTGTTGATGACAGAACTGGGGTACTCTTTTGAAAACTCATTGTCATCAGGTAAAGATTTCCAGGCCTGTAATCAGACAAACCACCTCAAAACTTCAGCTAGACAAAGAAATGCTGAGTGCATCAAATCAACTACTACTACCAACAATGCAGTACCACACCAAAGAAAAGTTTTAGGTTTTACCTCAAGAAAACCCGTTCGCTCCATTTTGCCATCTTCACCAAAGAAAACATGCAGCGGACTTTTGTCATTGAAGTACCGCACTGGTTGCTGATTATTTTTCACCGCAACCTGCAGTAGCGAGTTTGGTGCTCCAGAAGAGAGATTCTGGAACAAAACCATTGGGAGAAGCGTCCTCGCTGAGGCCCCAGGTTGCAGTGGAGGAACCTTATTCATAGAAAGACACCAAGTTCAGTACATGAAATGTAATTTTTCAAAAAAAAATACTTACAGAATATAGACATCCTAGCACCTGAAGTGGACCACCAGCTGCAAGACCAAAGGTATTCTTGTTAAATTGAATCATAAATCCATCTAACACACCCTGGGTGCCATTCTCAAAAGATATATCGTAGGATATCTGGCCATCACGTCGCACTAGTTGTGCGCTAATCTGGAGTCCTTGGCCAGTGGTTGAAGGCAGTACAACAGGTAGTGGAGGTCTGCAAAAGAAAAGAACCAGAAAAATCAAAATGGTCAAAAACCTGCTATATAATATGAAAAAATGTCAAAGCAGAACTTAGAGCAAAAACTGTAAAAACATTTGCTGACCCTGAAGGTGCTGTAGGCACATCAACGGGTACCATGGCATTATCCATACCCATTAAGTCACCTAGGAGGTCTGACATTGGAGCAGGAGCTGATGGGGCTGCAGCTGTCGGTTGCTTCACTGGTACATGCGATGAAGTGCCAACACTAGAGGAAGGCGATGCCCCATCAACTCCCTGAGATGGTGACTCCGAATACCCTGTTTCAGCTGTATCAGCATACTCCTCATCATCAGCCCTAGGAGCTGCCTTAACACGGTTGACAAATGCTTCTGGAGGCTTGTGATAAACTGATGAAAGGGTAGAAATGTTTGCTAGCAACTCATCAAGAAGTGAAGAGTCAAGCTGGTTGGAGTCATCGCTGATCATAGGTTTCTCTGCCAGAACAACATCTTTTGCCGCCTGCAGAAAGCCACACATAACTCAGTGGTCACATGGATATCTAACAAAACATTGGATCAAAAGGTGTAAAGTGTAAACATACAATACCTCAGGATCAGTAGAAAGAAGTCGCCAGTATATGTAAGCTCGATCACGCAAATCTGGATTATCTGTTTCAACTGTTGCATTGTTGAGAACAGCCTACATGAAATAACACAAATTAGGCAGAGTAACTGTGATAAACAAAGTTATTAGAAAAGATTTTTTAGGAGCAGGGAACCCATTCTTATTGGAACAAGCGGCTACTCATTTGCATAAATTGATCATTCGGCTAAGGAAAAAATGTGAATGCATTGTACTCATAGGAACCAAGCCTTCTTAACATACAGAGAATTGACTATTCTAACCATTAACATTGTAGCACAGATCAAGACTATGCTTAGTGCTCTACAGACTTCAATAGCCATATTTTGGGCATCCATGACATGCCATGATACCAAATAAGGAAATATTCAAAGACACCTTACACCAAGTCGAAAGTTATCCTGTGCTCAACAATCTCTGAGCAATATTATTTGCACCAGTAAATACATAAGGAGCTAAGAATAGTAACCTGTATCATCTGTTGCGGCCCCTCGGTTGGCTTCTTAAGAAACAACTTAACAGTTGCTGTTAGCAACTGCAGTTGAACTAATGCTGGTTCTTCTGGGAATGTTTCCAAGAAGCTCTCAAGGAGTTCATCGGCATTGTCAATTCTTTCGGCATATTCTCCAATTATCCAAATCATTGATGCCTGAAGAAAATGAAACATGTAAGTGAACAAAACATAATAAATTACCGAGACAGTGTTCATAGGCTAATACCTTAGCCTCTGGTTCATCTAAAGTGTCAAGACTTTCACAAAGTGTTGCAATGATAGACTCGTATCTGCGTATTCAGCAAGAAAACAATTACCTTTTTACAAAAAAATTCCTTGAGCAAAAAAGAAGAACTCTGATAGCTCCATAGCTCCAAAATATAGAATGTCGAACTTTCATGCAAAGGCACTTACGTGTTTGGGTAGCGTCTAAAGATGTCCTTGATAACAATTATAGCTTCCTGCACAACATAATTAACTTTTATCTTAATCAGCTCAAGCAAAACACTGATGCACCTTTCAGCAGCTCTCTCCAATTTAATTGCACATCTTCCAATAGCACGAACAGCTTTCCGAACAAAGTCAACATCCACCTCTGTGGCGTACTCTTTGAACTCCAATAGCACCTAGAAAGACCTCTGTTAGCTTCTGAATGGAAACTTGCAGAAAGCAAATCATCTGGTACCAACTTTTGAAAGGAACAAGATGTTCAATAAAATTAACAACTGCAGACAATTTGTTACCACTTCCCAGAATGTTTTTTTTCTTTTGTTTATGTACTTCTGTTATGCAAGGGGCCAGAATAACATAAAACCGTAGTTGAAAAATACCCTTACACTCCAATCAACAATAGCTATAATCAATAGTAACATACACGAGAATAGAAGATTCTGTACCTGATCTATGTTTCGATCTGAGGCAAGCTTTATCATAATCTCCAACTTTTCCATCTTAACATATACTGGGTCGTTGTACTTGCAAAAGAAGACCTATTGCCAGACAGCCCAGACATACTATTGAGTTAAAAGACATACTCTGACATGATTAATGAATAAGAATAGCTCAAAAGAGAAACAAATGTATCACCTTAATTTCATGTGCAAGTATTGTAGGCCTTTTTTGAACAATCAGATTGATGTTCCTCAATGCTACATACTGAATCTCAGGTTCTGCCGACAGAAGTGTAACAAGAGGGGGTGCCATTTTCTTACAGAGATTCCGGACAACATCCGTGCTAGTAATGAGCTCCATTTGTAGAAGGATTATCTATGTGAAAGAAAAAGGAAAGCATCAACAAAAGCTCCTGTCTGATACAGAAGGAGAAAAGCAATAGGTTAAAATATTACTAAAAGAAACAGAACACCTATTTGGATAAATGAAAAATAAGCAGCAAATACTGCTTTGAATAGTAGCTGGATTGCCATTCTCAACTAGTTACATGTGGAGATGTATCATAGACCATAGTCATATACTCCTATTCGACCAAAAGGTCAAGAAACATACAAGTCAATCCAATGTTAGAATTCAATGGTTCCTACAATTTATCATGATACAAATTCAAGATGACAGAAGAAACTCATTACCTAATTAGAAGATCCCCAGATATAATCAACAGGAGTATGTATTAATTTTGTTTTGTCCTTGTAAACAAGTTTTTCCTACCCTGATACCCATGCAGTGAGCGCTGGGCAGTACCTCTATTCAGGCATGACAGGTCAGTACATTTGGAACTATGCCAAGCTATGCTTACTGAATAGTATATACACAAACTGCATGGGACCCTATCTAAAACCATACTATGCTCTAGTAAATGTGAATCAGGTTTATGTACCTTGACAGCAGAAAGAACAACTGCACAATTTGCATGTTGGAGACGGGGTGTAACTCGTTCCACTATATTTTCCGATTCCCTTGCATCTGCTGCCTTGTACCTTGACAGAGAATCAAGAATGAAAACTTGTCCCCACCTGCAAAATTACCAAATATGTTAAGCAGCCTACATTAGAAAATCCAAAGGAGTTCAAAAACCAATATAGCAATAAAAATGCATCATACTCTGTGCATTCATTCAGAGCAGTCAGAAGCTTTGACAGTGTATGGCTGGTGATCTCAAAGATTGGACAAGCACTACTGTCTTGAATCTCTGCTAAAGCAGCAACAGCATTTGCAACTACCATTGGATTATTGTCAGAAATTAAGTCTTTAAGGGCCTCTATAAATCCTCTATCCTCCACTAGCTCAGCGTTTATATCATAAAGCTTGGCAACACAAATAGCTGCTGTCTTCCGCACATACGGGTCATCATCCTGTGGAAACAAGTCACCCAAATATATATTTATTTAGATGAAAGAAGTCAGCTTAACTAAAAAAGACTGTAGAAGCAACAAAAAGACCTTGAGGCATCTTTGAAGAGGATCACAGAGATACTCTGTGATTTTGTCCACACGGATGCAACCCATTGTCCTCACAGCTAAAGCACGAATCAATGGGTTTGGATCTTGTGAGTCCTGCAAAAGTTTCGAGTCACCAATCCTCTGATTAGTTGCTATGTCTAGATCATATATCTTATCACATGGTAGCCTTTTTTTTGCACAAATGCTTATTTCAAGTATGGTTATAATTTCTTACCTTAACAAATGTGTTCACGGCAAGTATGGCTAGGTCAGGTTGACTTTTAGCGTAGTTGATGAGATACAAATATACTAGTTTTTTCAACTCCAAGTTCTCAGTCTGCATGCAGTTCACGACATCCGTAAACAATGACGATACATCTTTTCCAACAGTCATAGCAGCAATCACTTTCTTAACAGCATCTTTTCTCTTATCCTGCAAACCATGTTTCCAACAAAAGTTCAAATTCCATTCCAAAAAAAAACAGAAATGCTTACTGGTAAGTCAAAGTAAACAAGAAACTTGAGTGACATGAAAAAAATATACAATCATAAATATGTTCCCGCATAAAAGAACAAGAATAATTTTAACATCACCTCGCTAACGGTACGTGTATCAAGTAACAGAGTATATGCCTATACGGTCCAACCAGTCTTTCCACCTATAGCACACTTCATCCCTCAACTAATTTCATAGCAAAAAGGCCAAGATGTAAGTTTTCAAAAGTTAACACGATAATGGAAAATTGACATTTATGATGCAGCTCGAATCACACAATGTTTATTTATCTCCATGATTCATGACAGCATGTGCTTGGTGCTTATCAGTGTTCCCGCCTAGACACCCGCCTAGGAGCCAGGTGCGGCCCTTCCACCTAGGCCGTCTAACCGATTTATCCCGCCTAGGCGGTGATTAGGCGATAAGCGTCGGTCTGCCACCTGACTAGCGCCTAGCGCCTAGGGGGGACACTGGTGCTTATGTCTTAATACGTTTTTTTTTCTCTCTTTTGGCAATTCAACATGCATTTACATCATATGCGCAACACTGCAACATATAGAAAAATAAGACAAACATGGAAACAACTTTTTGCATCACCAGTGGGTAGAAATAGGCATCTCAATTTCACAAGACACAAAAACAAAATGGTGTAGTGTGTGTTGCTTGCCACATGGGAAAGTGGTGAGACCAGAGTTCAAAAACCCGGCCGGTAACCGCCGGTTACCGGTTTACCGACCCGGTCCGGTACCGAAAATACCGGCCGGGTTTTTTTTTCTCCTTTTCCTTGGATTCTTTGCTGCTCTAATTGCTTTTCTACCATCCCACGTGGGCAGCAGCCAGCAGGCCCCCCTCACCCCATTGCTTTTGTTTTTTTGCTCCCCACTTGCTTTGCTTTTGTGCTCCCTAATTGCTTCCCTCTTGGCCTCTTCCCTCCCTCCTCTCCTTCTCCTATGAATCGCATGCTAGCTCAAGATCCACTCGGACTTATGGACGTCAAGATGTCAATCTATTGCCTTCTGGAGATGATTCTCATTTGTCGAACGTCTCTTCTGATCCTAGTTTCCATTACGGTCTCGTGTCCTTCAATACCAATGCCAGAAACGTTTATCAGTGGGTTGAACCCACATATTACCAACAACTTTACAATCATTGGCTACAATATGCACACGAAACACACACTTAGGATCAATACAAAGCTCACCTAGCACAATTTGAAGGACTTATACTCTATGATAACAATGACTACATTGCACAACCTTCGCGTTTCTCGACAATGTATTGGTATGAATTACTTCTCATTATTGTTTTTCGTATGCTAGTCAAGCTATCGTTCATTATCATTAACTTATGTTTTTTATTATGTTACATGCTTTAGAACACTTGGACGAGAGGACTGCTCTGTAGAGTGAAGCAACCAAGGATGACTTTTTATGTACATCTTGAAACATTTTCTCATTAATATTTGCATTATTCCAAATTTAAATTTCATAATTACCATTTTTCACCATTTTCCGATTTTTCCGGGTTTTTTCCCGGTTTGACCGGTTACCGGCCGGTAAAATTTCAATTTCAAAATTTCAAAATTTGAATTTATACCGGTTTTTTCCGAAATTTCCGGTAACCGGCCGGTTACCGTTACCGCCCCACGTCCGGGATTTCATCCGGTTCCGAGTTTTCTATCCTTGGGTGAGACCATGGATCCAAATCCCGGTCCCAGGGAAATACCCGGAGGACGGCCGGTACCGGTAACAGGCCGGTTACCGGAAAATTCAAAAAAAAAAAAACGGACGAATTTGGATTTCGAATTTTGAACTTCGTCTTTCCTGGGGGCCGGTAACCGGAAAAACCGGTGGAAAAACAGGAAATTCCGGAAAATATAGAAAAGCGGTAATTAGTAAACTGAAATTTAGAATAATGCAAATATTAATGGAAAAGTGTTTCAAGTTGTACATAAAAAGTCCTCCTTGGTAGCTTCACTCTCTAGAGCTGGCTTCCCTTGTGGCTGGTTAATGACCACTATGCTCTTGCCTTATCTCTAAGGCTCTCAAGATATTTTTGGCTATGGGCATTTTGGTCCATTGATTAGCAATTCACTATGCAAGGGGGGGAATGGCATGTGCTGCTGTCCAAAGCCACCATGACAGGATGGAGCATCCAAAGAGCATCAAAGGCTCTTTTGTATATTATAAGTGCTAAATATACTAAAAACCAATGTTTCACTAGATAATCTAACATAACAATGCCTAAACCAACTGGGGAAGGACAATATGGAATCAAAAATTCAAATTTGAAATCAAAAAAATTTCGGCCGGTTTTTTTTCCCGCCGCCGCCGCCCGCCGATTTACCGGTTACCGGCGGTTTTTTACCTCTGGGTGAGACTACCCAAGCATTCCTTACTGTTTCAACTACTTTGCACACACGCATGCACAGCCGTACAAACAGTATAAATAAAGGATAAATACATGTTTCCTCGGCAACAAGGTGCGAGTTCTACAGCATTCACAGTTTAATTTACAACATCGATATATACTGAAAGCAATAAATCAAGTAAAATTGCTCCCTAGTAATGCGTATGAGCAGTGGAGGTAAAATATGCACATGGGCACGGTGGTTCGGGTTTCTGAACCAGGTGGAGGTTAATGCACTGAACCCATGCACATACACTTCCAAGTCTCTACCCAATTCATTTAAGCAGACATCAAGCAGTCACTCGATTCAGACCAATCCTGCTTTCACGCAAAGCCTCGAGACGGATCAGAATTCAGCCCATTCATCTCGCTCCAAAACAATCCAAACACAAATCCGCCCGAACGATTCTAACGCAGCTAGAGCAGCCCAATCCTGCACCTAATTCTGTAAGTTTCACCTCATTCGTCCCGAACCTAACACCGAAATCTGCACTCGCGACGCAAAATCCAATCCTCCGAACACGACCGAGCCCCACGAGGAAACCAACCAAAACCCGCAGATCTCGAACCGGTCGCGCCTGGGCACCCAACGCCCCGCCCAGATCTGGATCCAGGACAACCAATCCACAGGCACACAGCAAGCCACGGGAGGAGATGATTGATAGGCACGGGAGAGACAGCGGCGAGCACGAGGAGTGGGGAGTGCACCTTGTACTGGGAGTTGAGCTCCTCCTTGAGCTCGGGGATCTCCCCCTTCTTGGTGGTGGAGAAGTACTTGGAGTCGTGGCCGCTCATCTCGCCCCGGCGAGCCTACCTGCCGGCAAACCGCCGGCCGGCGGGTGGTCGTGGTGATCTCGCGCGCGGTGGCGGTGGGTGCGCGCGGCGTGCGCGATGGGATTGGACTTGGCGATGAGTGTGTGGGCGAGTTACGGGATTTGAGAGATCCGGAGGGAGACGACGGTGGAGATCTGATCGGCTGCTGACTCTTACCGTCTGTTTGGTTGTGGGATCAGTGGGTTGATCAACCCTGCTGACTCGTTTGGTTAGAATAGGTTCGCACGTGTCAACCCGGCGGAGCGACTCCGTCCGCCAGATTTACGGAGGGCGGCCCGAACCCAACCCATCCCAAACCTCCATCAAACAACGGAAAATAGATCGAATCCATTGGGTTGGACTCCAACCAAGCAGACGGTTAGTGGTATACGGCGACAAGATCGGTTAGCCGACTCGGCTCATCCCGTCACGTCTAACCTGTCTGTGAAACAGATGGCCGTGTCGTGTCAGTCTGAACACATTTGGTCCGACGGATCGGCAGCGGTTTAGGCTGAAAATTTTAAAAAAAAAAATGTAGAATTAAAAAAATAGAAATTGTAAAGAAATATAATAAAGAGTTTTATTAATGTTTAAATGGTTGCCTCGTTAAAATATTTTCTAAGTAAAAAACTCAATATTAGAAACCCTTAGTGAAGAAAAAGAAGTACAACATATAGCTCTATATACATCTTTGTTCTGCGTGTTGTTGTCTATGTACATATTTTTGAACACCTCCGACAACTCTGGATTTTTCACATAATTTTATGTTTATGAATCAGCTTATTCTCAGTCCTTCACAGTTAGAAGTATCTTCATCATCTCACTCATGAACTTCTTCTCTTCTCCAATATTCTTTCGGAAAAACTGAAAACAGACTCGAGGGAAAATCATTAAGAAAGAAACAGTTAACATATCACGTACAAGTATCGATAGCATATGATATGCTACCTTATGGTCATACCACTAGTGCAAAAATATAAAGTTTTCTAAGTTAAAATCCACTGTATCACTATCCAGATAGGTGGATAGTTCCTCACTCCTTAGGTGAGAGGTTGGTCTTGGACTTTGTTATGAAGATGTCACTGTAGAAGAAGAAAATCTAAACCTAGAGGAAGAGACTGCACCCCAGATCTTGCCTCACAGATTTATCTTGTTACTTGACGTGGGTGCTACTGGAGGTTGTTACAAGCAGACTCCTTGGAACTTATTTTTTTTGTACCTTTGAAAAACCTCATATAATCGAGAACGAACATCTGCAAAATAGTTAAAATAGTTTAGCTTCGTAGCATCACTAAGAATATCAAGAACATTAGCAAATCCGTCAATTTTAACTCTATGATATAAAATAAATGCAAATGCATATAGAAAAGGGATTTCTCTCATATATTTAAGGTATTTAGTTTTCATAGCAACAATAGTATCTCTTAAAACTGTGTCATTTTCATAGTTTTTTAAATGATTAGCAATCTATAAAATACTATGCACAATAACATGAGATGTTGGATAATAGACAGCAGACAAAGCAATTGTGGTCTCATAAAATTTTTCTAAAAACTAAAGTATCTTCTCATCAACGAACCAATGTTGCTCAGTCAATAATATGCTATCGCTAGTGCTCTGATAGTTCGTTTGAATAAAAACATAAAAATACTCTTACATGGTAAAAGACTCTTAAGCATCAGGTAAGTAGAGTTCCATCATACTGGCATGTCCAAACCGAACTTTCTTGGACATACACCCATCGCCCTACAGAAGTTCTTATATGTTGCTATTCTTACCTTGAATTATTCAAGTAAGATATCGCATCGCGAAAAGTTTTAATATACGAATTCAATCTTTTCAAACCACACTTGACTATAAGGTTAATAATATGACAAGTGCATCACTGATATAGCAAGAAGGAATCAGCGTATAAACTAGACACTGGAGTAAGAATATCTATGGCCCTAGAGTTCGAAGCGGTATTATCTAAAGTAATTGATAATATTTTGTTTGGAAGACCAAAGTCTTCCACGACTTTGATAATACAGTCTGTAATATTCTCACATGTGTGTGCTACATCAATTAATTTGAAACCTATAATTTTTTTTCTCCATTGCCCAGCCGTCATTAACATAATGAGCAACCACACTAAGATAATCCTCCCTAGCTTGACCACTATGTATGTCCGAGGTCAGGGCCACCGAAAATGTGCATATACTAAATAGTTTCTTTATTTTATTACGGCGTTCATTGTAGTACTTTACTAGATCTTTAGTTGATGTCTGTCTAGAAATGGTAGAAAATCTAGAATTATGTGTAGTCCTAATGTAATTCTGGAAAGCAGTAGACTTCCCAAAACTTAACGGTAAATCCTCGGAAATAATTAAATGACAGAGAGATTAACGGGCTATCTCATGATCGTAGTCCTAGCTACGTACCTTACCGTCGGGGTTGTATTGTAGCTGTGTTTGCCTCATCATCAATCTTTGTTTGACCTTACATCTTGTAGCATGTCTAAGCAAGTGCCCCGTTCCACCAGTAGACCTTGCAGACAATTCATTGCGATAAATATTGCAAATAGCATATGATACCCTATTTTCTTGTGTGTCTAGCTAGGTTGTCGTATTGAAATTCTCCCATACTCCAGATATAGACGTCATCGACCTCTTTGCTCCGATGGTTGCCGATGAAGATGCTACCATGGAGCCTGATGAAGGAACTTCGCATTGCCCTTCAAGTAACAACTGCGGTTGGTTTGGGGCAGCCGCAACCTCTATGGATGCAACTTCCTCATGTGAAAGTCTGTAATCACCAATAGCAAAACTATCATAATTTTCTATAGCGAAAATTGCAACATCAAAACTAACACTATTATTACTTTAACCTTAGCATAACAAATGCTAACAATAAAAGTATGCAAAAAATAGTATTATACCTCTTTTGCTTGACTTGCTGCGAGAAATTGAATTTGCAAAATTTGGCACAATTATTTTGAATTTTGCCAGATTATCTCACAACAAATTTGAATTTGCACAACGGAATTTCAAAGAGAGATTGAGAAATAGATGGGTGCTGAATGAGGGGATATGGTGGCTATTTATAGAAAAACTTTTGAGATTTTTTTGCTATTTTAAAAGCCTCAAACGATAAAAAAAAAATTAGTAAAAAAACACCCCAACGGGCAGATCCCCCGGGCCGTGTCGTGCTAGGGACAGTGATGAGGACATCCCTTCCACTAATACAGTCATACCTACTATTGCTGCTCCTCAAGTTGACATACAAGGATCAATTACTAGAGCACATGCCCGTCACCTCAATTATCGGGTAACTTCGTTTCTTGGAGTGCACTCACATTTTATGAACTCTATGATGCTGCCTAAAGATGTTATTATCCTAAGGAACCAAGGTCGTTGCATGGGAGAAGGAGATGGTAGCCGTAAGACCCAGAACACCAATTGTGGAGATGAGCTAAAGAATGTTTATTTCAAGACTCTGAAGCCACCATGAGATGACAGTGGAACTAGCCGAACCATACATAGTTCCACATCAATTATTTCAACCAAATACATATAATAATTTAAGTGTTGTGTCTTTGTCTGGTGCTGCGCCACCTAAGTGTTGGGCCTGGTCCATGTACCTTGGCCACCACCTCCCTAAGGTTCCCACCTCCTTGGCCGCCACCCCTATGTCGCCCACCTCCTTGGCCGCACCTCCTCATATAGGAGTCACCGTCCTCTGTTAAAATTGAGGTTTTGTTAGATTAAAGTTTAGCCTTTGCTACTTTATACATTGTCCTCTTGTTCGACGAGTGCAACAGCGACATTGTTCTTCGGAACCCTACTTTTTAATATAATACTTATTCCTGTTCGCAATTTCATATTGATTATCCCTCGTTCTTGCTTGTTCTTCGATTGCTTGCAGGAATTGATCTTCGTGATCTGGTCGATTGTGCTTCTATCAAGGTTGATAACAATTTTGGAGTTGGTTCAACGATTGTTGGGCATATTGGTCGTGTACGATCGGTAGCCAAATCGTGAGAGTCGTCTCCTCAAATCAAATTATCCTTCCCATCAAAAGATCAGGACACCTATTATCACATCACACAACCCACTTGGGCCTCCCCCTTTTCTCCCCCTGTTGCGCGCACCTTCGCCTGGCCCTTAGCTTGCCGCACGCGGCACACCGGCACGCAGACTGTCGGCCGTGCCGCCTCCTCACTCTTCTCCCTCCGTTCCGGGCGCGACCTTGTCCCCTCCTCGACTCCTCCCTCTTCTCCCTCCGCTCTGGCCGCGGCCCCATCCCCTCCTCGACTCCTCCCTCTTCTCTTCTCCCCCCCGGCACCCGCAGGCCGTAGCCCCGCACCAGCCTCCTTGTCCTTGGTGCCGACGTCTTCCTCCTCGTTGCGCCGCCGCTCTCTGCCGCCTGCCGGTCTGCCCTCTGGGCTTCCTCTCCCTCCCCTCTCCGTGTTGGGCCAAATGAGCCACGTCGGGCTCGTGCCGTGTTTGGCACGACCTGACATTGTACATGTCGTGCCAGCCTAGCCCACCGTGTCGGGCTATCAACCCAAGCATGGTCCGTGCCTTGCCCAGCCTGTGTACAGTGTGGGTAGTCGTGCCCTGTCTGGGCTGGCCCAACAGTGTCGTGCCTCGGGCCGATCCGACCGACACGACCCATCTGGCCACCTCTACTGATGCTAAATCATTATATTCTCTTTTCTACCTTCTAGTGACTTTTTTAGACTTTTTTGTGGGCGTTTTTTGGACGGCTATCTAGGCTTTTGTTGGAACTGATTGATGAATAAGTACAGTTTTCTAAATATCATACAAACATATTGTCCATTAGTCTCAGGTACATCATTAACAATTATCGTTTTCAAATTTCAATGCATTGTGTTTGTGTAAGGCACCAAGGTCATGTACAATGTTGCAGGTGCTAGATTCGTCGCTTCACTATCACATCATAATGTTGTTAGATTTGTCTTTTCTCCTATAATGTTTAGTATATTATTCTCTCTAACACAGGACCCACAACTAAATAAAATATCATTTATTTTTCTCCCACCATACACTCTCTCACTCTCTCATTTCACTTACAAGTGGGTTCGTAATAAATTTTTTGAGTTAGCATCTGGTGCATCTACATGCATTGGTGCCAGGAATCTTTTTCCTAGCACCCCTCACCTTCGCCCGCTTTAATGTGCTAGCACTGGTGCTAAAGCAGAAAAGCTAGCTAGCACAGATACATTGTGCATCGCCTAAGGCCCATCTGTGACATAGTAGTTTTCTCTAGGTTGGACTTGAACTATTTCACGTGGAAGTTCCGAGAAATTCCTTTGAAATTGCTGTATTCCCAAACATGCCCAAAAGCATATTGTGCACATTGACAAGTACATAAATATTCCTTAATAAAGCATATGTGTAAGGCTCTGTTTGGAATCCCACGATGATCGACCCTCAACTAATATATACAGTTTTGTGCAGTAATAGTTCACAGCTTAAGCATCGTAAAATAAAATAATACCTCGAAGAACTACTCTAGTTCGGTGAGATTGTGAGCAGTAGAAAGGAAGAAGGCTCGTCCAACGTGTTGAGCTCTCGTGATTTCAACCTCGGCGCACTGTCGAAGAAGCAGGGCCACAGACCGAGCAAATGAAATGACCACCCGCAGGATCTTGACGGGAAGCTGGGCCGTCGAAAACTCCAGATCCCGCGGTTCGCCACCACCTTGACCTTGCGCGCTTCCGTTCAGCCATCTATCTCCGACCAAACAATTCTGAGCTACTGATAGACCGAACTGAAGCTAAAATCGAGCTTCCCATGAACGAGATGGAGGCCCCGCTTAGTGGATTGGCTGCACGTGTTATATATTGATAGGGGCGGACTTTTGCTATTATATAATGCATGTAAATTTAGGCCGAACCGAAGGACAGCAGGTCGCCCCAAAGACCGAAGATCTCGGCTCCCGCTCCCGCTCCCGCCCAGCGCTCTCGCAGCTGGGCCCGTGATGACGCCAAGCGAGGCTAGGACACGCAGCCCAGTGCGCACGCGAGTGCAACTCAGCTGACATGAGCATGGCCCAAGCGATCGGTTACTGTAAGGACATGTGCTAACTTGCTCCCCATTCTTCTAATTTGTTTAGGCAAATCTTTCTATTCTCTTTCTAACAGGTGAAGGAAACCACGGCCTCTCACAGCCTCCACATCGCTCTTTTTGCGAAAGGCCTATGTGGTTTCCGAAATCGTGTCGAGGTCCCGTTTCGGCAGTCGTTAGCCGTTGGATCGAGATTGCACGGTTCATGATTGTCGCGTTGAGGTTGCTTCCAGGTAATGGGCATCGAGGGGTTGCAGGGCCATCGGATTGCAGGCATCAAAACAGGCATCACACCACACACACTCCACCAAGCCAAAACCCTAGCCGCCTCCAGCCTCCGATCCCGCTGCATTGCCCTCCCTCTCGCACGGTGCGCGCCTCTTCACTTCCTCCTCTCGCAGTCGCGTCTGCGCCGCCCACCTCCTCGCCTTTGCCCATGCCGCCTACCTCCTCCCCTTCGCCCGCGCCGCCCTCGTCACACACTTCCTCCCCTTCGCCCTCACCGCCCACCGCCAAGGTTGTGCTTTGTCAGTTTATACGTGAGCTATGCGATGCTAATATGCTAGAATGAGACTATAGCTCTTTCCTCTTCGTATACAAGTGGTTCTTAAGATTCTTACATTTTTCATGTTATTTTAAACTCTAACAAAAACACTTCAGGTGGCACCATGGACATATAGGCTATAGGATTGGTCGCGTATAATTTCTTACATCCTCTGTTTACTGTACTTGCACCAAACATGTGTTGCTAGCATGATGCTATCCTTAGCAGCAAGGAAGATCCCCATTAGCAAAGCAGATGGTCGTAACAAAGCTATGAAATCTTCAATGCTTCCCCTTGTTGTCGTCAGAACTTCTTGGTTACCTCAGTTTTTGTCGTGATAGCAAATTGTGTCATGCTAGAACGTGAGGTTGTGCTATTTCTGATAGCTACTTTGCTATGTATAGTCTTTTGCTCTATATATGGATCCTGATCAGGTCCGCTTCCAAGTTTCGTTGATCCCAGAGTTTGTACACTTCCATACCTTGGTTAAAATCTCTACCATTTATAATTACAATACCGACAAAGTCATTTGTGTAGTCTGTTGTATACATGGATGCTGATACTTTTATAAAGACTTTCCTTATGGATTTTGATCAAACTAATTTGAATGTGCAAACCTATATCGAGTCCGTCGTGCTCTGAAACATGTCCAACTATCTCTATGGCAGGTTTTGTCAGTATGGATGTCATACTTTGAATTTCTGGTATTCCATTTGTCATGCGCTTAAAGAAATAGAAAGAAAACGTTGAATGAGCCAACAACCACCATGTTTCTATAATCACATGGCCCATTTGGTTACAAAACTACATATTGTCATGTTCATACATGTGCAAACTGAAATCATCCATTGTCCTCCATACGCAACTCTCTTCGCTGGTAGCGTAGCATGCGAAACCTATCTAGTTATTATAAACGGTAATGCTATAGCGCAGACGTCCAATAGATCAAAAGAAAAATCGTATGCTACATCTGTCCTCCATGCTAATTAATCCAATACACCAAGTCTAAGCAGTCAAAGCCTCCAGTCCTCTACATGTCCTGTCTCTAGATACTACCCCCACCACTGGATCCCCAACCCTCGCCCACCTACCATGAGTTGAAGCCTCCTCCATATCTCTCCAACCACTGAATCAATTGTCCCTGATCTCTCACTCCTTTCTATTCCTCACCTGCTCTATTTTTAGGTCAGATGAGGTCCTCATCGATGTTATGTCTGCAAATACGTTGGTGCCGCACGGAGGCACAAGATGATGCAACTCCCAAGGTGTTGGGATTTGTTATACTAGGTATTGTGGCCATAGACGAGGTGTGCCTATATACCAACGGTCGCAGCAGAGGCTCAGCAACAGAGGCCATGGAGGAGGCACACCTTGGTGTGGCGGCGAAGGTGGGGAGAGCAGACACCATGGAGGGCTTGCCGTTGACTCTCAGAGCTAGTGAGTTGGGTGTTTGTTGTAGCCATATATTCTTTTTACTGCAAGAGGTGATTTGAGATGTTGGGACTACAATTTTTTAATATTGTAATAACAAAATCTTACAATGCTATTAAAAAAAGATTTTCGCGATGTTGCATCTAGTATTGTTCATTGTTGCACATGTGAAATTAAAATGTTTCATAAGTTAGGCTCAAATATTGCAGCACCCAAGTGTCCAATTTTTTTTGTTGCAAATGGTGTTTTTTTGTGCTTCGTTGAATTTGAATATGTCGTTGCACTTGGGAGTTGGCTTGTCGTGTGTATGACGGAGAGGAAAAACAACAACATCGTTGCTTTTGTGGCGAAGGGTTTCATATTTGTTGCGGACGATGTTTCCTTTTGTTGTGTTTGAGTTAGGGGAATTGGACTTATGAGATTTGATCGTGTTATGAACATCTAACGATAGGAGAACCTTCAAACGCTAGCGCCTGGATAGCAACGAGCTCATTGTCATCTACCGCGATGGCGATCTCAGGGTACGTGCGATGCTAGCTGGCGGCCGTTACATTGCCGCGGCGTACAAGGTTTTCGGGTAGTGTGAGGTGCTGATTTTGGTTGGTTTTTCTCGACGCCCAATCCCCACCTCCTCATTTAGTATACTTGTTGCAAGTCAATTTGTTGTAGCGGATTTTCTCAATTGTTGCACAGAGTATTTCATTTTATTACAATTAAAATGTTGCTTCAACTTTTTCAAATTGTGTTGCACGTGGTCATTTTTTTGTTGCAGTAGTATGTGATTCTCCGTTTTGTTGCGAATATTTAATTCTATTCTTGCACAAACAATTTTAAAAATGATGCTACTATTGTTTGCAAATGCTGCAGTGTTGTAAGGTCGTAAACTTTTTATTTGGTATTTCTGATCTTGTTTTAGGACTTAGCAAAGTCATATACTCATGGTTTTAGTTCTTCTTTCGGTGAGAAGATGATATTTTTTTTCAAATTTTCTCAGTATTTTTCCACTGTTATTATGTTTTTGTTGCATGTGGTGATTACAATTGTTGCACAAGTTATTCGACGATGCTGCATTAAAGCTTACGATACGAAGTTTTTCATCGTACGTTTGGGCGCTAGTTGTACCCTATTATAAAATAACTTTGTGGTGATGGTGAGTATTTCATCTACTTTCTTACCTCTTGAGTTGGTGAGATCACTACAACAAAACTGGCTCATAGAGCCGACTTCTTTATATCATGAAGGAACTTTTTTTCTACCCCTAGGCAGTTGTAGAAGCGTTTTTTAAAATGCCTCATAAAAGTCTTCTCATGTATCGTCTCTATGATAGTAATGGCGTTTTTCCAAGCGTCTGTACAGGATATGTGGCGTTATGTAGAGACATTGCACTATGCTTCAACAGATAAAATATAAAAAATGTGTGCACTCTTGCAAAAGTTAGTATTCGAACTCAAGGCCTCATGGGAAATACTTCTTTTAGACTTGTCATAATAGTCACCTCAACCTCACAACATCACGTATTTAGTTGTGTGTTGTAATATTATTATGTTATTCTTTTAACACATATTAACCACCGAAAAAACGCCTCTAGAGGTTGGAAAGTGTCTAAAAATATCTTTACACAATATAACCTTTATACGAATTAGAGAGTCCAAAAAATGTCTCTACAAGATAAAATTATGTATGTGTCTTAAAAACATCTCAAAACCGTCTCTAGCATACAAAATTTTGGGGTGATTTTTAAAGTATCTCTAAAAAGCGCCTCTAGACTATACAACTCCTTATTTTAGATACAAATTGAAAAGCGCATATAGAAAAGTGTCTCTATGGAGGGTTTTCTTGTAGTGGATCTTTGGTGGATAGATATATGCATACATACATGTATATGATACTACAAGGACATGTGGTTTACGATAAGACTCTTTGTAGCTTGTTGATTGTTATTAGCTAGGACTCTAGGAGGAGCTCTCTTCACTAGTACAGACAGGGTCATCACAGACAGTTCAGAACCGTCATCACAGACGGTTTTTAAACCATCTGAATTTGTGTGTTTGTGATAACAGCAGTTATCACATACTGTTTTTGAATCGTCTGTGATAAGGCAAAACACAGACATTTTTTTATTGAATCCGTCTGTGAATTTATACTATCATAGACGGTTACAACAAAAAACCGTCTGTGATACGTAGGATATCACAGACGGATCTATTTACAAACCATCTATGATTGAAGGCATATCACGCAGACAGTTTGTAAATAGAACCGTCTGTGATATCCTACGTATTACAGACAGTTTTTTGTTGAAAACGTATGTGATAGTATCCCTTCACAGACGGTTTCAAGAAAAATTCGTCTGTGATAGTTCTTTAACCTAACTAATTTTTTTGTGATTTTCGGCTAGCCTCAAGAATTGCTAGATATGCTCTTTGAAAAGAAGCAACCAGAAAATAAATACATCACAGATGAATCAATTGTTGACAACTCAAAGTGATAATTTACAACTCAAAATCAATTACAAAAGATTATGTTCAAGTATTGTCGCTAGAGTTACAATTGAATTACAGCTACTCAAAGTGAATGACAATCGAATCAATTGTTTGAAGGTCGTTCAGCGGTGTCGACGGAGTGAAACTCTCTACAGGCGTTAACGACCTCCGTCTTGATGAAGCAGCAGAGCTTCCCTCAAACCTCGAGATCTCTTTCATAACAAGTGCATCTAAATCTATATTCAATCCCTGTCGCTAGCAGGAATAAAGTAGTAAGCATATATATTGAAATTTATAATTAGAAAATAATTGTTATGAGATTGACAAACCTCGGGTTCCTTCATCTTAGCACTCATGATTTGCTGCATACGATGGCAAACGTAGAATGCATATAGGTGATCTTGTTTTTGCTGACGGCTCTGCAAAAATAGAATTACATATATATGTATAATCAGTTCGAGATGCATTATTACAAAGTATGATATATGATTATTGCGTTGTAGCACGTACCGAAAATCGCGTCCGTGTTGCAGTGTGACGCTCAATCCCTTGTATGGCCCTCCTCGGCGACATAGGCGATGAACGACCTACATGATTCCAAAAAATTATCCTCGGTCATTTCAAACGAAGGAAGACTACAATGAGTTATGTATGGAGGAAATGTGCATACCTATCGAGTATTCCTTCCAGAAGGGTGGAGTCGTGGGTTTTGTTGAGTAGGGAATCAAGGTATATTATCTTGTTCCTCTTTGGTATAATGATTAAAAGGATCCAGTGGTACCTACTCATGTATGTCGCTATAGTCATTAAACCTGAGTTCGTGATGCGTATAAAGTACAAATAAAATATGTATAGCAAGTAGTGAAGCACTTACTTCTGGTTGTAGGGCACCATTATATAGTCCTTGTTGTTCTGAGCAAGCAATCACGTCGTTATGTATTTTACAACGTAGGATGCGTCTTTGTTGATGGTTTGCTCAGAGACAACGTATGGGTCAAGGAATCCCACCGATTCGTTCCATCTCCGGGTATTTTTCATCATGTATCTATACATAAGCAATGAGTTGTGATATTTATTGGTATTACATGAATGTAAAACTTGATTGTACACACTTACAGTGTCCAGCATTGTAGAAGTGAGGCGTCGAGGACAGCGAGGTTGAGTAGGTCAAATAAGTCGTCGAAGTCCACGACGAAGTGGCCCGACTCTTGGAGGAAATGCTCCTTCGTGTATCTGACGGTGATTCCAATATCGCATGTACCAGACATGCAAAGACTGGCAACGTAATCCAGTGCGAGCTAATACTGTGTCTGGGGTCAACGGACTTACGAGGGGGTATTTTTTAGGCTTGGGAGGCACCTTAATGTTCTTCGATTTTGATTTGGCCTAAACAACTCGCCCACTGCATATCTTCCTATGAGATGACTCGGGAACCAATACGGCGAAATGCTTTTCTTGTTCCTTCATCATCTTCTCCACGGAACCGATGAGGTAGCCTTCTAAAGCGAAGGTTGAGGTGGAGTAATCGAGGGTCTTGTTGGAGAGGTATAGTCATGTCGAGATCGCGACACTGTAGAGTCCAAGGCGATGTCTTTCTTGGGCCACTGGATATAAAAGTGTACATAGCATCCCCTAGTGTTCTGATATCTTCGTTCGGGCGAATCTCCAGCGGGACGGTCATGAAATTATCTTGTATCATATTCACCTGGACCCTGGCGTAACCCTGCGCTAGCTAGGCACCGTGCTGCACTGTCTCTTCCTGGTATGGATACACTATTCCCCGCCCAGCCTCAATAGAAATGGACCCAACCATCCTTACTTGGAGCTTGCAGGGCGTAGGCTCCTACAAAACGATACGCAATTAGCTAAGGTGTCATATAGTTCTATTTTGGCCCTTTTGCCAACCATAGCAGCATATCATCACTTGATGATCTCATAGTGAATCGCACCTTTAACCATTCGTTGAACCGATGGTTGTGCTCTCCTGTGATCCAAACCTCCGACCGGTCTAGATTATGTTGGTGTACCATGTCTTTGTGCTCGTCGATGTACGAGGACACTTGGATCATGTGTTGTAAGACCATGAAATGGGCTTTCGTGTACGTATCTAGATCGGGAGTGATTGCTTTCCTTCCGATGGTCCCGATACCCTCTAGTCTCCCATCATGACGAGATAAAGGCACAACCATCGGTTACACCTGAGCTATGTAGTCAACGCAGAACTCAATGACCTCTTCGGTTGCATAATCTTCGATGATGCTGCCCTCCACTCGAGATCGATTCCGTACATAGTACTTGAGAATTCCTATGTACCTCTCGAACGGGTACATATGACGTAGGAACACAGGACCGCATATCTTTATCTCTTTCACAAGGTGAACAATGAGATGGACAATCACATCAAAAAATGACAGAGGGAAATACATCTCAAGATGACATAGAGTTGTCACCACCTCGGCCTGTAGAGCATCTAGTCCTTCGGGATCAATGACCTTCTGAGCAATTGAGTTAAAGAAATAACACAGCTTGAAGATTGCCACTAGACCTTGTTCGGCAAGATACTCCTAATTGCAACAGGAAGCATTTGTGTCATCAGCACATGACAATAATGAGACTTCACACCAATTAATTTCAAATCTTCTATAGAAACAAGTTTATTAATACTGGCGGAGTAACCGGACGGAACTTTCACACCATGCAAGCTCTGGCACAGTTCATTTCTTTCGACCTTGGACATGGTGTAGCAAGCTAGGGGAAGATACGTTCATCTTTTATCGGTCTCTTTCAGTGCTAACTTGGTTCTTATGTTCATATCAACCAAGTCACGCTATGCGTTAACACCATCCTTTGTTTTGCCACTAATGTTCAGTAAGAGACCAATCAAGCTATCACATACATTCTTCTTCACGTGCATGACATCGATGCAGTGGCGAACTTCTAAGTGCTCCTAATAAGGTAAGTCCCAAAAAATTGACCGCGTCTTCCAGATGTTCTTCTGACGGGTCCTTAATTTACGTCCCTTCCAAAGTACAACATCGATATCCTTAACCATATCATAGACCTCTTTTCCTCTAAAAGCCCTTGAAGCTAAACGGTCCTTCTTATTTCTGTCGAATTGTTTCTTCATCTTACGGTATGGGTGAATCCTGGGAACGAACCTACGGTGACATATATACACAGTTTTACGCAAGAGGGAATTAGATGATAGCCAAAGTGACGTTACTGCTGAAATTAACGATTTACTCGCTACTTCTAGTGTTGTTTCTCACATTGTGCAGGTTGGTATTAAAGAAGATGAGTTGACTGTTCAACAACCAGCACCGTTGGAAGTAAAAGACGCGGAGATAACCACGGTTGTGGATAGAATGCTTGCTGCCCCGTGGTTTCACGATGACAATTTGATACCTACAACACCTGCAATAATAGAGGAGGACATTAAAGGTAACAATAATGGTGTTGAATTGAATATTCATCACACAGAGGTAAGTAAGAGTGAGAACTCTAGTGTTCCTTTGAATATTCTATGTTCTAAAATTTCTTCGCTCAATTTACATAATGTGCAATTGATTACTCATAAGGATGTTCCTACTAGCATATCTCTTAATGATTCTTTATACTATATCATGTTCGATGATCCTAGAGAGCTATCTAGTGTGATTGAAAACCTTGTTGGCGTTTTATGTTTAAAATCCATAGTTAGTCCTTTTGCCTACACATATACGTTCAATTTGATTGGAGATTATGGTGTAGATGACAAGTTCTATGTTTATCGAATGTGCATTGCCTGTGATAATTTTGCTGATTTTAAATTGCATATTTTGCGCAAATAATCTATTGAGCAATGTCATGGTCACTTTGAGATGGATTTGAATACAAGTGCCTATTGTTTAGAATGCAACATGATGCCTACTTGTTTATCCTGTACCAGTAAACAGAGTAGTGTAGTTGAAGCATGGAAGGCACTAATAATTTTCTCCCCCAAATTTGAACAATTTGATCTAGCTCGTCCCTTTTATATTTTGTCCATGTGCTTAGAAAAGTCGAGTATGACTTTTTCTCATGGGAGGGAGAATGATGTGAATGAAGGTACCACAATGTATATATCAAATACATCCTACGATTGCAGTTGTGTTGCTTATTTTGTACAAAACAACGCGAATGACACAACAATTGATTCATACATATATCACATATATACGTTGTTCTCTTTGTTTAGTGCATGTTCAGCAAATCATCATGCACTACACGGAAGTTGTTTGGATGATAAATACATATACCATGCATATACGTTATTTTCTTTGTGTAGCACAATTTCAGGCTAACCATGTAGCTTCTTTCTGCTGGGTAGTTGGTTGTCGTGTTACTCTTGACTCTGACTCTTGTTGTGTTCAGGACCGCCACACGGGGGCTCTGGTTGGTTCTGGCCCTCGGCGCCTTGACTCACAGCGTCTCTGGGAGCTTGACTGGCTTCACCTTCCTTCCGCTTCCACCGTCGCCGCCAGTCTCTCCGCTTCTGCCACTCTGTCTACCAACTCTTTCCAGCAGTGGCATCACCGTCTTGGTCATCTGTGTGGATCTCGACTGTCGTCTTTAGTTCGTCGTGGTCTTCTAGGGTCTGTCTTAGGAGACGTGTTTTTAGATTGTCAGGGCTGTAAGTTAGGGAAACAGATTTAGATTTCCTATTCTCATAGTGAGTCAGTGTCTCAGCATCCTTTTGATATTGTTCATTCCGATGTTTGGGGTTCGGCTCCCTTCATTTCGAAAGGGGGTCATTGATAGTATATCATATTTATAGATGATTTCTCTCGCTACACTTGGATATATTTTATATCTTCTCGTAGTGAGGCCTTGTCTATCTATAAACAATTTGCTACTATGGTTCACACACAGTTCTCCACTCCTATTCGTGTCTTTCATGTTGACTCTGTTGGCGAGTACCTCTCTCGTTACCTGCACAGCTTCCTTACTGAGCAGGGCACTCTCGCTCAGTTCTCTTGCCTTGGTGCTCATACTCAGAATGGTGTCGCTGAGTGCAAGCATCGTCACCTCCTTGAGATGGCTCGTACACTGATGATTGTTGCCTCTATTCCACCTCACTTTTGGGCTGAGGCTGTTTCCACTGCCACCTATCTCGTCAACATTCAACCCTTTTCTGCTCTTTAGGGTGAGATCTCTATTGAGCGTCTCTGTGGTCTTCTTCCAGACTATCCTGCCCTTCGTCTGTTTGGCTGTGTTTGCTACGTTCTCCTCGCACCTCGAGAATGTACCAAACTGACTGCTCAGTCTGTTGAGTGTGTTTTTCTGGGATACAGTACCGAGCACAATGGCTATCGGTGCTGGGACCCTATTGGTTAACGGATGCGGATTTCTCGGGATGTGACTTTCGATGAGTCTCGTCTCTTCTACCCACGTCCTGCCTCTCTTTCGGTTTCCTTTGTGGAGTTCCTGTCTTTTTATACTTTTTCAGATACACCCATCTCTGTCTTGCCCTCGTCCACCCATCCCACTGAGTCTCCACATATACCTCCTGAGGCCTCTCCGGTGTTGTCACCACCTGCTTCATCTCCTGCGGCTCATCAGGCTCCTCCCACTCTCTTCTACACTCGTCGACCTCGTATTGATGATCTTTCAGATGAGCCATCTTCTCCTGATATTTCATATTCTCCTGATGCTCCATCTTCCCCTGATGGGTCATCATATTCTCGCTACGCTCTCCGTGATCGTTAGTCGATTCGGCCTCCTGCCCGTTTTGGTTTTACTAGTGCAGCTACCCATGATCCTGTCTCCTACCGGGATGTTGTTACTCACCCTGAGTGGCAGCATGCCATGGCTGAGGAGATTGCTGCCCTTGAGCGTACTGGTACTTGGGATCTTGTTCCTTTTCCATCTCACTCTTGTCCCATCACGTGTAAGTGGGTCTATAAGATTAAGACTCGTTCTGATGGCTCTCTTGAGCACTATAAGGCGCGTCTTATTGCTCGTGGCTTCCAGCAGGAGCATGATCATGACTACGATGAGACTTTTGCTCCTGTGGCCCACATGACCACTGTCCGCACTCTTCTTTCGGTGGCGTCTGTTCGTCACTAGTATGTTTCTCAGCTTGATGTCAAGAATGCCTTTCTTAATGCCAAGTTGCGTGAGGAGGTCTACATGCATCCGCCACCTGGGTATTCTGTTCCTGAGGGCATGGTCTGTCGTCTTCGTCGCTCTCTCTATGGCCTTAAACAAGCCCCTCGTGCTTGTTTGAGCGTTTCTCCTTTGTGGTCACTACTGCTAGCTTCTCAGCTAGTGATCATGATTCTGCGCTCTTTGTCCACACTTCGTCTTGTGGTCGGACTCTTCTTCTTCTGTATGTTGATGATATGATCATCACTAGAGATGATTCTGAATACATTGCCTTTCTCAAGGCTCGTCTGAGTGAGCAGTTTCTTATGTTGAATCTTGGTCCTCTTTGTTGCTTCCTTGGGATTGAGGTTACTTCCACTCTAGATGGTTTTCTTTATGTCCCAAGAGAAGTATATTAAGGATCTTCTTGATCGCGTCTCTCTCACTGATCAGCGTATTGTTGAGACTCCTATGGAGCTCAATGTTCATCTCCGGCCCTCTGATGGCGAGCCTCTTTCTGATCTGACTCGCTATCGTCATCTTGTTGGGAGTCTTGTCTACCTTGCTGTTGCTCGTCCGGATATCACTTATCCAGTCCACATTCTGAGTCAGTTCATCTCTGCTCCCACTCAGGTCTACTACAACCACCTTCTTCAAATTCTGTGATATCTTCGTGGGACTATCTCTCGCCGTCTCTTTTTTCCACACTCCAGCTCGTTACAACTTCAGGCTTATTCGGATGCTACTTGGGCCAACGATCCCTCTGATCGTCGGTCTATCTCTGCTTACTGTGTTTTTCTTGGTGGTTCTCTCATTGCTTGGAAGACGAAGAAACAGACTGCAGTATTCCGTTCGAGTGTAGAGGCTGATTTGCGAGTTATGGCTCTCTTGACAGCAGATATTACTTGACTACGGTGGTTACTTGAGAATTTTGGTATTTCTGTCACTACACCGACTCCTCTCTTGTCAGACAGTACATGTGCTATCAGTATTGCCAGTGACCCTCTGAAGCATAAGCTCACCAAGCATATTGGTGTTGATGCTTCCTTCATGAGGGTTTGTGTGCATGATCAGATGATTGCTCTTCAGTATGTGCCTTCCGAGCTTCAGATAGCGGATTTCTTCACGAAGGCCCAGACTCGAGTACAACACGGCTTCTATCTCTCCAAACTCAGTGTTGTTTGTCCACCATGAGTTTAAGGGAAGTGTTAGAGATATATGTATAGTGTGTCATTCCTCATTTTTATAAGGGGTTATTTGTATGTTTATTTTATGTATCTTATCTATATATATTGATCTTTTTAATTTCTAAAAATACAAATTGCTATTCCTAACGGAACGAAAAGATCGACCGGATGCACGCGTGCCATGCCATCGTGGTCTCGAGAAGGCGGGCTTCACCTGGCTGCTAAATGCCGATCAATTCATTTGCTGTGTGTTACCCTGCGGTTGGGGAACGAACACATACGGTAAAAACCTCTTAAAACCGATGGCCTGAACGAATGTAATCCTAGGCGAGCACGCGGCCGGTCCTGCCTGTCCGGACGGGTTGTGTTATGCTTGCTTCCCAAACTACTCATGTGACAATGTCTCCTACACACGATGTGTTTTTCTCACTGATTCTCCTGTGCTTAATTCCTTGAACAGTAGCTAGCGCTGTGCATACACCTGACCCACCACACCTGGTGTGTGCTCCTGCAAATTGCGACCTCCCCAGCATGTTCCCTTGCAAAGAATCATTGGATCCAAGGCACAGGGCCAATCTCCGTGATTTGGTTTTCACTCGGTTACATTATGTTTTTGTGTCCCCCCCCCCACCCCCCAGGAAACATGTAAAAAAAAACCGCACTTTTCGTGAGCCGGGATAGTGGCTACAGCAGCACCTTTGCAGATCAAGGCGCACGCACTGCTAAAAATCTACGATTCTCCTGGTGCCATATACACTCCTTCCTCCGTTCGTTCAAATATATATATCGTTTCAGAAAATGTGTAGCTAAACTTTTTTAACTTTGATCCTTAAGGTATAGAAAAAAACTATTTGTATGGGTTATATGAAAATGGTATCATTGGGTTAATCATGAAAAGGTATTTTCATAATATAATGGTTTTATATCGTTTTATGAATATATTCATATAAAAAGTAATGATCAAAGTTGCATATTGAAGATCGTATTGATATTAAAACGTTATATATTCTTGAACCGATGAGTGTTGGAGATCATATTAATATATTAATATCCAAAACGTTGTATATTCTTAGACTAATGAGCGTTGAAGATCATATTAATATCCAAAACGTTGTATATTCCACAACTCTAGACTAGATGGCTAGAGTGGCCGCGGTAGCTGTTGCACTTGCGTCATTACTACTCTCCAAACCTGCTTCAATCATAATAACCAGTGAGGTACATGATGGCTACAATGGCCGTGCTACCTGCTGACTCCCTCCTCCCATCTTGCGAGGCAGTCTTCGTAGTAGTTAAGCCCATTTCCAGCCGTTGCCTGCCACCGATAAAGGAAGCAACGGTACACGTTTTGTACAGGCAAATCTTGTTGAAACGTCGAGGCCAAGTGGCACCCACATACACATTTGACTATATTCCGTACCAACTGAGCGTACCAAATCAATAGAGCCGGCCCAAAGGTCAGGTTTAGTTTGATAATCCTAAGAGAGAAGTAGAAACAACCACCACAAATCGGTAAAAAACTTGTGTTGTTGGTAAAAGGCGGACAATTCACTTATACTGTACTGCACTGCACCGATCAATCAGTGCTGGATTATACAATTTGTCTGGCAGAATCTTTGGCAGGGGCTGCAAGTCTAGCTTGGTACTGTTAACTTCCGCACATAAACAACTAGCCAGTAGCCAGATCAGCTCTGCAAGACTGCAACTTGTTCTGAGGATGTTTGTGTTTTGAGATGTCATAATATGCTCACAATTGATGCAAATGCAAGTCTCAAGTCTTAACATGTGCAGAGCTCAGCACAGTGAGCTGCTTGCCTGCGTTTTACTGCAGTGGGAGAGCAGGTAAGGTACGGCTTGTTTATGAAGCGGCTTCATCTGGTTAATAATCAGTATTGATCTGATTGTACTAAAGGTTCTATCAGTAGGTGCCACAGTACGTCATGAATTCATCTGATATCTGCAGGCGTTACACCTAGCTTTTGGAAAGGTGCAAAATAATTTTGCTAGCTGCATGCCGTTTTTTGGCAACTATGTGGTCATATGACCACTCTACATGACCTACTGCCCAAAGTTGCAGTAATGCAAATCAGCAGGACAGCACCTAACACTGGTCACATTATGCGATGCCACTGTTTCCCTTTTTTCCTCTTCCAACCTCTACACTTTTCCTTTGCAATTTGCATGCATAATCCAAGATCTACAGTTGAGCTTATGGGAGGGGCATTGCTGTGGCATCAGTAGCATGGCATCTCTGAGCTAAATGGAGAGCATGTCTATTTCTTTCTTTCTTTTCTCCATGTTAGTAAGTTTTAATAATGGTTCAGGTAGACATAGACTTAATTGGGTTAGAATTTAGCTCATAAGTGTGAATACTCATTTATTCATTAAAATTCAAAGCATGTATGGTTTAATCCCATACTGAACAATTTATAAGGTGAAGCTATTGTCACCCCTTAAAACACGTGACACATGGTTTGTGGTGACATGAGGAGGACTATAGCTAAAGTCATATACATATACGCACACGCGTGCATATTCACGTGGCAATCGTGTGACTTATGACTTGCGACGCATGAACGTGTCGTGAATGTAATCCACATCTCTTTGCTAACTGTCCATTTCTCTCTCTCCATTGATACTGGTCAAACTTCACTGGTTGGAAGGCCAGTGTGGTCTCTCGGTAGACCAATGTGGTCATTCAGAAGACCAGTGTGTCGACCAGTGTAGTCATTCTGAAGACCAATGTGGTCATTCGGAAGACCAGCGTGGCCATTCAAAAGACCAGTGTGGATACTGGTCGGACACTACTACAAAAAGGCTAATATTGGACGTCGTTAGTGTTAATGGTAATCACAGATGATTTTTCAAAACCGTTAGTGTTAATGGTAATCACAAACAGTTTTACCAGCGCGACCGTCTCTATTACTGGATGCGCTAAGAACCATCTGTGATGAGCTAATATCACAGACTGTTCGTATTAAAAATCGTCTGAGATAAGTTTCTCATCACAGACAGTTTGTATTAAAAACCATCCGTGACTTGGAATTTTCAAGTCATGGTAAAATCAGAGAGTAAGAAAAATTCCAATACATGGTAAAGTCACAGAGTAAGAAAAATTCCAAATCACATACGGCTTTTAATACAAACCGTCTGTGATGAGATGCTTATCACAGGCAGTTCGTATTAAGAACCGTCTGTGATATTAGCTCATCACAGACGATTTTTGTATGAAACTGTCTGTGATTCGCAGCACGGGAAGGCGAAAAATTTTGAACACGTGCGCGGGAGGCCAAAAAATTTAGCGTTGTCCTTATATATTATAGCCACCCCAGCCTTGTCTTTCATCAGTCTCTCCCTCTCCCCTCCCCACGCCGAGCTCCGGCGACCACTCTCGATTCCCCGTCGCTAGTTCGGCGAGGAGACACAGCCAACGAGGAGGAGAAGGAGGGATGCAGAGGAGCTCCTTTTCTGCCGTAGGAGGTAGACTGCCATAAGGTACGTGTGCATCCTCAAAGCATACATAATTTGTTTGTTGTTTGTTGTAAAAAAAATGATCTTAATTTTGTGTTACCTAAGGTCGGAGCGCTACTAGAGGTTTTCAGTCGTCTCTCCTTCCTTGTCGTCGAGGTTTAGTCGAACTCGGACGACATGCAAAAATAGCTTTTAATATGTTGGTGAGGTACAAAGAGGAGTTCGCAAGACCAATCCAAGAAGCCGATGAGTTCTTCGGGAGCTTGGAGGCACAGATGGTTTTTAGCTAGTTTAATTTTGTAATTTTATTCTTTTTTCCCTATTCGGATGGGACGTTGTGAAACCTTTTGGTTTCACTTTCCTATAATGTGTTTGCTATCAGAATTTTAATTGAATTTTAGTTGTCTTACAAGAGGTTGCATGTTTAAACTACTGTCCAGCAATTGATTAGTTTGGCTCAAAATCTAATATTCTTTTGCAATAGAAAATTACTATCACATACGATTCTGAACAAGATCCGTCTGTAAAAATAGACTATCACAGGTTCTAAACAAGAACCGTCTATGATAACTTCCTGTTATCACGGACACATAATTCCAGATGGTTAGAAACCGTATGTGATGACGGTTTAGAACCGTGTGTGATAACCTTTTATGTAGTAGTGGGAGCCGTAGACTAAGATATAGTCAAGAGCTGATAAACACTGCTCAATTACCATTAATTAGTTTTTCAATTAGCAATTATCAGTGGTTTGTGATGTGCTTTATTATGCAGTTACTAGAGAGTAATTGCATCGGCCTTAAAAGGATCTGGAGACGTCCAGACTTGAGACGAATTGATTCACTCCCATTTCTTCCTCCTCCTCTCTGTTCCACTGTGCTAGCGTGTTGTATTGTCGAACCAAGCTATCCCTTCTTCTCGACGTGCACCGGAGAGGAGGATGAGCGGATATCTCGAATCACTACCGCAGAGAGTACCTACAAGGGACGGCAATAAGGCTTCTAGGCAGTGCATTTACACGACCGCTTGCTGCATTGCTTCATTTACGTTCTACACTGCATCGAGTCTACGCTGCTTTCTGTTCTTCATCAAGCCCGACTAGAAGTTGGTTGTGCGACCAAACTGCTATGTTATAATACTATTATTGTGTATATTTATAAGTATAATGAACTATATGATGTTAGTATTGTTTTATGTATTTTTAATTATTTGTGATCTTTACCTCGTAATTAAATCTAAAATTAAACTATTTTCGATATTTTACAACAAATTATGTGTACCTTCCGGTCTTCCTCTCCGTGGAGGAGCATGGCCTACCACATGGTTGCTGGCATTATTGCCTGATTTTGCATGCAACCTTGGTGGATTGGATTGGATCTGTAGGTCCAACTTTGTCCCGTGGAAAACAAGTCAAATGGGCACTCTTTCTTGCCACCATTTGAACAAATCAACGCTTAGAATCGGCTACACGGTGGGAAGATATCGTGCCACTAAATATTGCGAAATCTTTGTAAAAGAGTGGTGCTAGCTACACCGATGTAGCAACGCTCGCTGCATCCGGCACTGTCGAGACATGTGCTTGGGACGAGTGAGCCCAGGATGGTGTCCGAGAGCAGGTGTTGTTTTTTGGCTTTTGATCAGATCTTCGGAGCAGCCGCTCGGTGAAGCGCCAGCCCTGCATTTGTCAGGGAGCCCTTTTTCTGCCTGCTTTTCTTAGTTTATTTCTCAAGTGGGCACCGGTTTGTTTGTACCAATGCACACTGCATGCATGAACCAAAAAAATGTCAAGAAAGAAAGAAAGAAATGTGACACCTCAACCTTTGGTTTTTGTAAAATAGCACGTACAAATATTTGGTTTTTGCAGAACAGAAGATGCATAATCATGCTAATATGTAGTATTCTGATGTTCTTTCTCACAGTCAACAACTCGGCAAAGCGGCAGGCTCGCATGAAGGCGAGGGGTCATGATGTAAGCAAACATGGAAGAAGGTGAAGGGCGCTCCACACCTTGCCAAATCTGAAGGTCTCTTTGCAAATGTGCCATCTTATATAAATTGGGGTGAGAGAGAGAGAGAGAGGGTTCTCTTCTCATGTGGGGTTCTATCAGATGGTGAGCATGACCAGCTGGTTTCCCACTGGAATTTGGTTCCCTCGTATGGCAGGCATGAACATGGTTTGTCTACATGAGCCTCCTCTCTGTGCCATCAGCTCCACAAGAAGCTGCTGAGAGACTGAGGGGGTCCTTGGATCACTCAAAGAGTCCCCTGCCATTCCCCTACAAGGTACTCTCACTCATATTGGCACTTCAATTTCAGCTCCTTTTTGTTCTCATGGAGAGTTCCCCATATGTGTTATTCCGTCTCCTCTTTCCCCCCTTGTTTGTGATTTCATTTCAGAGCTAGTAGTTCAGATGCAATGCAAGTAGGTCCCTATTATGTTTGTTTGTTTAATTTGTGGCAATGAACTGCAGTGAAATCCTCGCATTCTAAGGTGAACAATTTTGTTCTAACTTGTCGCATCGAAATCCTGTTTCTGAAATTGATTTCCCGTTCAAGGTATCCCGGTTGGTGTTTTGGTTTGATTTCTATCTTGAATTAGCAGACAAGACAAGACAAGAAAGCACTCCACTAACCACTGCTTAACCAAGAAATGGCACCCACTGCATGATTAAAAATGGATAAACTTGAGATTGCTGACAAGGCAACGGCAATCCTAAATCCAATGCAACCGTCTTCATCCTTTTTTTTCCTTCTCGATTTCTTCATTTGCACAGACACGGACAGTGATTTGTGTTACCAGCAAAGTGCCGTCCTGTTACACTTTTTGTCAACATTTCCGTAGATCTTACGATTGGGACATATGAACCACTAATTCTTGATTTTTTTATTACATTTCTGGTAATGGTGATACGTTTATTGCTCCAGATATTTCTCAGTAGAGAATAGATTTATAATCACAGTGCGACATCCGACATGGAAAGGAAGAAGAGGGGCTGGTTTGAGCGCATCAAGAGGCTCTTTATCTCCGAACCGAAGCAGAAACCGAAACCAGAAAAGGTTTGCACTTCTTGTCGCAATCTCGTTAACCTTTGCAAAAAAACTCATTGATCCATGAAGCTGACGACGAAATTTTGTTCAAAAGGTGAAAAGCAAGAGATGGCTGGTAGGGAAGCTCAAGACCCAGCAGTCGTTCGCCCTGCCGGCTCCGCCGCCGGAGCCGGTGACAGATCAGATCAGGCAGGCGGAGGACGAGCAGAGCAGGCACGCGATGGCGGTCGCCCTCGCCACCGCGGCGGCCGCGGAGGCGGCCGTCGCAGCCGCCCATGCGGCCGCCGAGGTGGTCCGCCTCACCGGGCAGCCGTCATTAGCGACGGCGGCGCATCCCCCGCCATCCAGCCAAGAGCAGGCCGCCGTTGTGATCCAATCAGTTTACCGTGGATACCTCGTAAGTGAACATTGCATCACGTCGTCTCGTAGCAGGGTGTGTTTGGTTGGCGGCACACCCAGTAGGCAACAAAATGCTAATGCGGTTTCATGATACTATGTTCCCCATGTCACGCAGGCGCGGAGGGCCTTGCGCGCGCTCAAGGGCCTGGTGAGGCTGCAGGCGCTGATCCGCGGACAGGCGGTGCGGCGGCAGACGGCGGCGACGCTGCGCGGCCTGGAGTCCCTCGTGAAGATCCAGGCCCGGCAGCGCGCCAGGGCGAGCGCCGACGGCGCGGACGCGCTCCTCAGGAGAGGACGGGAGCTGTACGCCGCCGCGGTGCACGTAAGTATCACTCGCTGCTTTGCTTCTTTTCCTTTTTTTTTTTCCTTTCCCCCGGACGGTTTTCGTTAGCCGGGATGAATAGGGAGGGGGTCGACGACGACGAACGCGCGAATGATTCACGACGCACATGCAGCGCATGTGGGTTAAAGTTGGCAGCAGAGGTGACTCGGCGTGTCGTCTCAATGCGTGTCTTCTTGCCATCCTCTGATTAGCAGTGGTACATGCGCGCGTGTGGGCAATGCTTGTGGCTGTCCCTAGAGGCTAAGGCTACTGCTATTATTCCTGCATCTGTAGAGTCTCCAAAATTATACACGTTTGCATCAATAAGTCGCATTTGGGCATGTGGTTGGCTGGCCAGTAGTCTAGTGTAGACCCTTCCGAAATGGGACGATACTTGCCTGAACGCCTGATGGAGTACTATCCATCTACCAACTCTCTGTATGATGTATGGACGGACCGGTAAATAGGCGTAGATCACGAGGCTCTGTGTGCCGTAGAGACCAGAGGAGACGAATACTCCTCGCAAGTACTGCAGTAAAAAAGTGAAAGCTGACTGACAGAACGCATCTACTTGGCATGTTTCGGTCGCCGTGCAAGTTACTGCACCGGCGAATGAAGTGTCGGGGAAACGAAATGATTGATTCCCGTCGCTGAAGCAAAGCTGCCGTCCTGGGACTGAGAATACTCGCATGTTGCTTAGCCTCTGTGTGTGTGTGTGTGTTTGCAGGAGAAGCGGCAGAGCGAGGGGTGGGACAGCAGCATCTTCTCAAAGGAAGAGATGAGCTCGATGAGGAGGAGCAGGGAGGAGGCCGCCTGGAAGCGCGTGCGCGCGCTCCAGTACGCCTCCTTGCAAAACGTACGTAAAATTCCCTCTTCACTGACATTTACAACGTACTACGTACTTCACTTCAGACGTGGTAGTTCAGGCCCGGGTACTGCAATGTGTACCAAGTGTTGGTGATACACACACGAATATTGTCACTGACAAACGGGTCCCAGTCTCAGCTACATGTGCAGTGCAACTCATTCTGGTCCTGCTTGTCGGCGACTGTTGGTCGCGAGAGACCCTTCAGACTTCAGAGCACTTGCGTGTGGCTCACCCAAACATTTTTACTTCGATCTGTGTTTGTGTTACCTTCGGAATACTGGGGTGTTGATGTTGTCGGTTGTCAGGAGAAGATTGGCAGCAGGAGGCAGCCCGTGTCCAAGGACGAGCCTGAGAGGCTCAACCAGAGGTGGAGCTGGCTGGAGGAATGGGTCGGATCGCAGCCGTTTGACAAGGACATCCCCGTGGCGCACCAATCTCCGTGCAGGGACGTCGTCGGCGCCAACCAGCAGCAGCAGCAGCAGCCGGCGGTGCCGGTCCTTCGCTCCAGGGACTCCCTCGCCTGCCTCGGCTCGCAGCACCCCGACGACGACGACGACAGGCAGCTCGGCTACTCGGCCAGGCGGTCCTTCGTCCGCCAGAGGGACGACGACGCGCTGGCGGCCTGCTCGCCGGCGCCGTTCCCGGGCTACATGGCGTCCACGGCGTCCGCCAAGGCCAAGTTCCGGTCGATGAGCACGCCCAAGGAGCGCTCCGGCGCGTCGGACGTCTGCTACTCGGAGCAATGCTTCCCGCTCGCCGACCGACTGCTGTCGCCGATCCCGTCCATCGCCAGCGACATCGTCTTTGCTCGGTCCAGCAGGCCGCCGGTCGCGCAGCGCTCGCCGCGGGTGAAGGGCCCCATGACGCCGACGAGGTCCCGATCCCGGAGGTCGCCGAGCCGCCATAGCTTCGGCTCTGAAGCTGCGCTGCACCAGTTGCAGATGGAGCAGTACACCCCTATCCGGTGAACAAAAAGTGCTTGTAATGCAACGAATGACGCATCTCTGGTTCCTTGTGTGATGCATCTCTGGTTTCTTGTGTGACGATCGATAAAAAAAAATCAAGCTCTATGTGTCTGTTCATCCTTTTTTACTGGAAGCCTTCTCAAATTGAGCTATGCGGCAATGCGATATGAATCTGAAACTTGGGTGACACGCGTGTACACGTACATATATAAAATAGAAGAATACAAAATAGTACGGCTTACGGGAATTAACTCGTGAGTTAGCTAACTATTGGACCGTAAAGGCGATTAGAGGGGGGGTGAATAGGAGCACGCTCACTTTTTCACAAGTTATGAACTCAATACAATTTAACTCCAGTAGCTATTAGAAAGCTATGAAGATCAATATACCAGTACAGCGGAAGACTAGTATTGAATCCAATTAAACCCCTAAGCAATATAACAAAATCAACTAAGATTACCAAGACTCACAAGACGCAGGCGGTCGGCCGTTATACTCAACCGGTCGGACCGATTGTTCGCGGATCGACCGGCTTTTAGGTGGCGGTCGGACCGCTCCAAAATCGATCGACCGGTGATGACAGGCGATTCGACCTACGACTCGAACCGATCCGCAACAATAAAATCACCGATGACGAAGTTGCAATTAGATGAAACTTTTGATTCTCAACTCCAATCTTTATGAAACTTTGCACACACCTTCTATATGCTATTGAGGACCTATTCCAATCGAATATTATGATAATTCTTGGAACGATCTTGAGCAATTGTCAATTGATTAACAGGAGGTCTAAAACCGGGCAAGAACGAAAACTTGATCCTAGAGCTTGTTCGTGAGAGATTGATGATCAAGATGATGCTAGATAGATTCACACATATCACAAAGAAAGCTAATTCACGTGAAAGAATCAATCACAAACTCGCGGATCAAAGAAAGCCCTAAAATCACCAAATTGAAAGCAAGAACGAAAAGAGACTTATCTCAAGCAAACCTTGCATAGATTGATTTCGTGATTGAAGCTGGATTACATCCACACCATCATGGATCAGTAGACAATCAAGGATCACGAAATTCACCACAAACCATCAAGAGCCCTAGCCTCCACCTCAACTCCCCTAAAGACAATTAGGGTTTGAAACACAAAGAGGCGAGAGAGAGAGAGGTGCAGCCACCATCTCCTCCTATTTATAGTGGAGGCCTAAAACTCTTAGGGTTTGACTTAATTGGGATCCCGTTAAGGCCCACTAACAAACGGGTCACACACGCACGCTTCGCGAAGCGTCGTCTTTAACTTTTGACCTAAACCGCTTCACCATGCGTCATGGATTTGCCAATAGGTCACCATTGTCCATCTTGTGTCACGCTTGAGTCGTTGACTCACCCGGCATCGCCGATCGCTCGACCTCAACTCTTCAAGTCTAGTCCCGATTCTCCTCGCCGTTGACCGTCGTTGACCACCAAGCTACCGCACAACCACGCATAAGAAAACACGATTCGGGAACAAGTTCTTCACAACTTGACCCATGTTAGTCAAAACATGCATCATGCAAAACATATGCCATGAAACCAATGACTTTGACCTAACAAATCAACATCGCCACGGTTGGCCGACGCTCAAGTAGAAACCGGTCGACCGCTCCAGTGAGCGGTCGGACCGCCTCTGGCGGTCGGACCGCTCCTCGTGAGCGGTCGGATCGCCCCTTGGGACTTAGCCGAAATTCAAACTCCCAAATTCAAACCTTCGAAATTAAAACGAATAGAACTTCTTATCGAGACTCCAAAATTATGAGACCAAGTGCATTGGGATCCTCACTTGCCTACAACACCTATTTTTGGCCCACTCGTTTTGAACACTTTTAGGTCACCATGGTCCGACCGCCCACATGGCCGGTCCGACCGATTTGGGACCGTCGGACCGCCGTGCAAGGACCGGTCGGACCGCCCGTCGTAATACACCGTAGCTTTGTCGAAAACACGTGAAACGACAAACCGTAAACGCCATTGCCAATTGTCACATCATCCTAAGATCCGAGCATATCCCCATGAAATCCACAATCTCCCTTGATGAACACATTGGCAATTATCCGAAAAATGTAAGTAAGAGGTTTGAAAACGAGTTTACTCGCAGTTTCAGACAAAGGCACAACTTGGTCCATAAGCAAGAAAAAGATGTAAATGACCAAGTCGGCATCAGAATAGTATGGGCATGTGAGACAAGGCAAAAGTAAGCATAAAAACTTTAATTTCCAGAAACGGGTCAAAATTCTCACATAAGGTCCATATGAAAGAACAATTGTTCAATTGACCTATGATCATTGTGAAGATAAAAGAATGCAATTCAAGTTCGAATATTCAATAAGACAATAAGAATGCAACTCAAGAACTCCCCTCACTATGATCATCAAATTTCAAATTTTCGTTTCTCCCTTTGTATAAACTTCTCCCCAATCTTCTCCCCAATAAAGAAATAGAGAATAATTAACACATCTTTTCTTCTCATTTAACACAACTTCTCCCCTTTGACAATGGATTCATCAAGGAATCACGCATTCCTCTCATCCAGAGATAACAAATATAGAATAAAAGAAGAAGCAGAAACAAAAAGAAGTAAAAAAAAAAAGTATGCATGAAGTGCAATGGAGTGGCTTCATTTTTATATTTTTCAATTTTTGATTACAAGAAGCTTTGGAGATTACCCAAAAGAACAATCTAGTATCTCTAATATTGCACAAACAAGATATCAAGCCCTGACAAATAGCTAGCAAGATCATGGAAAGACATATATATCAAAGCTAAGCACAAAGGCTCAAAAGTAAAGCAAGAGATTTGATCAATTTAAGCAACGCTTCAAATTCAAAGAAGTTCATCAACAGGATCCTAAAGTGAAATTGGCCATGTCAAAATGTCAAAGTGAGATCAAAAATCTAACAAAGACCACATTAAGAGTCAATCAAGTCCCGTATTGAATCATTTTGCTCAATATTTTGTAAACGCCCATTTGTCAACATTTTTTTTTATTTGCATTGAATATTGAAGTTGACTAATGATCTAACTTAGTGACAAGATCTGGACTAGGAGCCATCCACAAACTCATCCTAAGCTTCGACCAAAAGTTGATTAAAGGTATATCTTAGTAAAGAAGATCTGGACTAGGAGCCATCCACAAACTCTTTCTAAGCTTCTACAAGGCGACAAATCTTGAGGTTCATGTCATTTCGACAAGCGGTCCCCATGAGATCGTCGGTTCATCAAACTATCTCCAAGTTCATGTCATTTGACAAGGCCTCGTAAGAATAGTTTGGCACAATTTAAGCATAAGACAATCTTGATTTTCATTTTTCACAAGAGCAGTTTTTAGAATCTCAAGAACACAAAAGCTCAAGTAATGGTCAATTTTAAATCAAAGAGCTAACAAAGCAATTCGACAGGCCAATGTCACAAGAGGAGCACTAATTGCGAACTCGCTAAAATATCCACAAATTGCAATTTCTTAGTTTGAGTTGTTTAAAAGATTCTAGCTCATATAGCAAAGACTTAGCTACACATGTAAAAGCATGATAATTCTAGCAAGTCAAATAACTAGACATGACATTGAGCAAGAATTGAAATACAACAGCTCCAATGGGTAATAGGCAAAGCTTCATCAATTTTAAAAGATAAGCGTAAAATCTTATATTACAATGCATCTTTTGGATTTTTCATACCACTTGTTGTATTTTTCATATGAATGCAATATGACACAATGAGATGCAATTAAAAAGCCTAAAACCTAAAAAGTTCGAAAAGATCACTAAGTTCGTAAAAAGAACAATAAAAGATCAAAAGAACAAGGAAAGATAAGAAAAGATCAAACTCCCCTCAAACCAACCCATAAAGATAAATTACCCTAACTCGCTTCTTAAGGAGGAAAATGGTTTGATCTAAAGGCTTGGTAAGAATATCCGCCAATTGAGCTTGGACTCTACGAAGTGCATCACAATATCACCTTTTTCAACATGATCTTTAAGGAAGTGAAAGCGAATGTCTATGTGCTTAGTCCTAGAATGTTGCATTGGTTTTTAGCAATATTAATAGCGTAGTGTTATCACGTAAAAGAGGAACACTAGCAAAGTTTAACCCATAATCTTTCAAAGTGGACGTCATCCACAAAATCAGCACAAAGAACTAGCGCAGACTACATACTCCGCCTCGAAGATGGATTGTGCAATGTAAGACGCTTTCTAGAAGACCAAGATACAAGAGACGTGCCTAGAAAGTGACAGTGCTCGAGGTACTCTTCCTATCTAACCGACTGAACCTTAAAATCGAATCAAAACCTCTAATGGACAAAGTCAAGAGCGGGAATACCAAATGCCATATAAGAGGGTAGAGTGTAAATACCTGAATATGCGCTTAACGGCTTGGCGATGGGAAGTTCTCGGAGACGCCTGAAATCTTGCACAAAGGCATACCGTGAAGTGAATGTCCGGTCTCGAGGAGGTCAAATCTGAAGGGAGCCGATCATGTCTTTGCAGTATCGCGTTGATCTACGACTTCTCCTTCCTCATCCGGATCCAAAAGCGATCAAATTTGCCATGGAAGTGGAAATTGGCTTGCAGTCACCCATGTTGAAGCGTTTGAGTAGATCTTTAGTGTACTTCGTCGATGGATGAAAGTTCCTTCTTTGCATTGCTTGATTTGAAGTCCCAAAAGTAATTAAGCTCTCCCATCATACTCATCTCAAATTCCCTGGACATAGTGTCAGAAAAGCTGGAAACAAGAGCATTAGAGGAACCACCAAAAATAATATCATCCACGTAAATTTGAGCAAGCAAGAAGTCATTTCCACGCCTAAGAATAAATAGAGTTTTATCCACTTTACCCATCTCAAAATTATTTTTAAGCAAGAAGGTCTTAAGTCTATCATACTGTGCTCTAGGGGCTTGTTTAAGACCATACAATGCTTTAGATAGCTTGAAAACACGATTTGGATATTTAGGATCCTCAAAACCGGGGTTGCTTAACACACACTTCCTCATCTATGAAACCATTTAAAAGGCACTTTTAACATCCATCCGATATAATTTAAAACCTTTTGATGCAAAGCAAATGCAAGCGAGAATGCGAATGACTTCTAGTCTAGCAGAGGAGCAAATGTCTCATCAAAATCTAACCCCTCAACTTAATTTGAAACCCCGAGCTACCAATCTGCCTTATTTCTAACCACGTAACCATCCTCACCTTGTTTATTCTTAAACACCCAACGGTTCCTATAACATTATGACCACTAGGAGGTTCTACTAGGTTCCAAACTTTGTTTCTTTCAAATTCTCTAACTCCTCATGCATGACATTTACCCAGCTAGAATCGGATAAAGCATGTGATATATCGCGGGGTTCAAAAGAAGCAACAAAAGCCGAATGAGAGTAGAGATTTGGATCATTATACCGAGCGAGTGACTCGCTCATGTAGGTTACCTATTATCCGCTCCGAGGATCTTTGTCTCGAATACGGCGGAGCGCCGGGTGAGATGTCGTTTCTTCGACCTCCGCAGTATCTGCGATGATGATGATGCAGCAGAGCCTCAATCGAAGGTGAAGTAGACGAGGTGTTCTTGTATCAATATGGGCGCCTCGGCAGCAGCAGATGAGGGAATGACATTTGCCGTCCTCATCTTCCTCCACAAAATGCTCTCTCACACTGTAAATCATCTCAGCAATTGATCTAGCTCAGGCTAGTCTCATCAAAAGTGACATTACAAGTCTCTGAATAATGTTAGTCTCAGATTAAAACTCGAAAACCCTCGAATGAGCGGGATAACCCGTAAATACCCCATCAAAAGTTCTTGACTCAAATTTATCTAAGTTGCTGTCTTAAGGATAAAACATTTTGATCCAAAACTCGAAAATGCGAAGCAGAGGGTTTTCTACCAAAACGAAGCTCATAAGGAGTCTTGCCTAAAGAAGGTCTCAAAAGACACGATTTGCAATATGGCAAGCAGTAGCAATAGCTTCGGCCCAAAATCTCCTCGGTGTGTTATACTCATCTAGCATCGTCCTAGCCATTTCGACCAAGGTTCTATTCTTCCTTTCCACCACGCCATTTTGTTGAGGGACGTGTGAAGAAGAGAACCGATGCTCAATACCACGCCAAAGACAAAAGAAGAAAAAGAAGCATTTTGAACTCCGTGCCATTATCATCGCGAATCGCTCTCAAAGCACCAGAAGCTCAGAAGCCAAACGAAGAACAAGGTCATGAAAATAACCAAGAGCTTCATCCTTTGAAGTAAGAAAGAATACCCAAGTATATCTAGAAAGATCATCGACTATGACAAGAATATACCATTTTCCACCGATCGATCGGACTCTAGCAGACCAACAAAGATCCATATGAAGCAACCGTCCCCGTCGGTCTACCATAACCATAGTCACGAAGGGTGTGAGGTGGCAACTTGTTTGCCATGCCTACAGTGGCGCATATACAAAGATCCTTGATGCTTTGAGCTTAGGCAAACCTCTCATGAGATCAAGGTTGCTAACTCGTGTCGATGATCAAAACCAATGTGCCCCAAACGTCGATGCCAAAGCCGTAAATCGAAGACGATGTAAGCAAACATTTAAGAGATCCAAGAAGAGATTCGAAAAATCACCCAAAAATTCTACCAACTCTAGAGATTCCAAACACAAGCTCACCAAGAGAATCAAGCACACGACAAGCATTTTTCTTAAAAGCAGTCTCATAACCATCATCAAGAAGCCGAGAAACGAAAGAAGATTATACCTAAGCTTGTCCACAAGAGCGACATCTTTTAGAATGAATTTGTTGTTTACCCTAATTGATCCTGTTCCTTCAATTCGCCCTTGTGTATCATCTCCAAATGTGATGAAGTCATCACCGTTGCTCGCGTGAAAGAGGTGAACCATTTTGAGTTCCCGGTCATGTGGCGTGAACATCCGAGTCAACGAACCACGTGTTCTTCCCTTTCCGGTAATCCTAAAATCAAGGAGTAAAGAACGATGTGTCTCAATCTGGGATTAGATAAACAAGATTTAGGAATCCAAAGATCGAGACACACGCCCGCAAGGAGTATACAAACCGAAGTACTATCCTTGATTTCATTTAACATTCGGTTATGAGCAATGTTTAAATTAAAATGAGACTTGAATCATCCATGGGCGGTCGGACTGCTTTGTCTTTGGCGGTCAAACCGGTGACCAAAGCAGTCGATCGGTGACCACAGCCAGTCGGACCTTGATCGATACACATTAGAATTAGGATGTCTAGAAACATAATGATTTGCATGAGATAAAAATCCTAATCCGTGTTTATTCTTTTCGGTGTTACCATGTCTCATAGAAGCTCTAGGTTGCATGAATGAAATTCTATCAAAATTTTTCCTATCATTTTTCAACCTACGCCAACAATATTCAATCAAATGTCCACCCTTTTTGCAATAAGTGCAATGGTACTTGGTACCACTAGAAGACGCACCATTTGAATTAATACAAGGTTGGGCAAAACCTGCAGATTTAAAAGATGTTTTTGCAGTTGGGTTTTGAATTCAATTAAACCTTTTCCAAGACTTGAATGACTTTTGGGTTTGAATTGTCTTGAAAAGAATTGAATCCTAAACCTTGCTTCTTATAAGGAGTTTTAGACTTGTCAAGAATCATGTTTAATTGTTTCTTACCTTTAGAAAATTTTTCTAATGTATCATGAAGGTAAGCATTTTCTTTTCTCAAGTTAACACAAGAATCACAAGTTTTATCCATAGATTTTTCCTTATACAAAGCAATTTCAAGCTTAAGAGTGGAACATGAAGCACAAGTAGTATTTTCAATATTGTCTTTAAGCTTAGCATATTTGACTCTAGCGACTTCTAAGATATCTTTGATTTCACGTTCTTTTCTAAGCATGAAGTGCAAGGGCTAGAATCAAAACATCAAAAGCAATCAATTTACTAGATTCTAACATTTTTCACAAGGAGCACTTTTAATTTCATTTAGTTCAGATTTAGCATTCTCAAGTTGTTGTACACAAATATTATGAGCAGATTATAACTTGGTAATTTGAATGCATAGCATGACAAGATAAACATTCATCGAGTTCAAGAGTCTTAGCAGTTTTAAGCTCTACTTTCGGTTTGCTAATTTTTGACTCTAATTTCTTATTTTTGTCATAACAAATTCAAGCGCTTCATCTTGACTAAGCAATTGCTCAACTATAGAATCATATTTAGCGTAAAGCTCATCATAAGAAAAAGATACATCATTATCATCAATGTCGTCCGTGTCACCATGAAGCACATGCCGTGAAGTCTTTGGCCTTCCCTTTCTTTTACCTTGAGGGATCTCCTCCTCCTTGTCCTCCTCACTCCCGGTATCCACATCGCTCAAGGATTGATCCTCAAAAGCGGCAAGGACCCGGTGAGCGACCTTCACGAGCTTATTTGCCTCATACCTTGATTTGTTGAAAGGAGGCTTCTTCCAAGTCGGCTTTCCTTCCTTATGATTGCTCTTACCTTTCACTTGGGGCAATTTGCGGATATGATTGAGCTCACCACATTCATAGCATGTTACCTGGGACCACCTCTCTTTTGTTTCTCACATTATTGTAGGCCCGTGTGAATTTCTTAGCTAGAAGAGCTAACTCTGCTTCAGAATACTTTCAAGCTCCTCTTCATGAATAGCGGATAAACAAGCAAATGAAAATCCGTAAGAAGATTCACAAGAGTAATCAAAAGCCTTTTGAGAGGATCGCTACCAAAGCTAAATTATCTTTCTTAGGATGATCAACTCTTTTAATTTCATGAGTCTTGAGTTTACTATAAAGCAATTCTAAAGTAAGACTTGAAAGATCAACATTTTCTTCTATAGCAAGAGCTTTCATCTCCCACTCCTTGGTGTTGATTGCGGCCAAGAGATGGGTGGCATTTTCAGATTGAGAATATTCAATATCAACGACTTTTATTTGATTAATTACTTTATTAAAGCGATGAAAATGTCATCGATGCTCTCTCCAGACGCATCTCGAATTTATTGTACTCACGCTTGTAAACATTTGGCGCACCTTTTGATTTGGGACGAACCATCATGATATGTTTCAAAGTGTTCCAAATTTCATGCGCAGATTGAAAGATTGCAAATTCTATCATATTCTTGTCTACCAAGTGCACCATATAAAAGATTCTTAGCCTTATTGTTGTTAGCCAAAAGAATTACGAAGCGGTGTAGCAATTTCAGAATAACCAATGGGCTCTAACAACATCCCAAATAGCTTGTCCTCGCGCTCAAGAAAGACGCGCATGCGATTCTCCCAATAGGCATAGTCGTGCCCATCGAAGATATGCGGTTTAGTAGAAAACTTATCCATCGCCAAAGTTCGGTGACGGTTAAGATCAAGATTGAACTAACAGGGCTCGATACCACTTGTTGGACCGTAAAGGCGACTAGAGGGGGTGAATAGGAGCACGCTCACTTTTTCACAAGTTATGAACTCAATACAATTTAACTCCAGTAGCTATTAGAAAGCTATGAAGATCAATATACCAGTACAGCGGAAGACTAGTATTGAATCCAATTAAACCCCTAAGCAATATAACAAAATCAACTAAGATTACCAAGACTCACAGCACGGGCGGTCTGACCGTTATACTCAACCGGTCGGACCGATTGCCTGGCGGTCTGACCGGCTTTGTGCTGGCGGTCGGACCGCTCCAAAATCGGTCGACCGGTGATGGCGGTCTGTCCGGCACGACTCGAACCGATCTCGCAATGATAAAATCAGCCCGATGACGGTTGCAATTAGATGAAACTTTTGATTCTCAACTCCAATCTTTATGAAACTTTGCACACACCTTCTATATGCTATTGAGGACCTATTCCAATCGAATATTATGATAATTCTTGGAACGATCTTGAGCAATTGTCAATTGATTAACAGGAGGTCTAAAACCGGGCAAGAACGAAAACTTGATCCTAGAGCTTGTTCGTGAGAGATTGATGATCAAGATGATGCTAGATAGATTCACACATATCACAGCAGGCTAATTCACGTGAAAGAATCAATCACAAACTCGCGGATCAAAGAAAGCCCTAAAATCACCAAATTGAAAGCAAGAACGAAAAGAGACTTATCTCAAGCAAACCTTGCATAGATTGATTTCGTGATTGAAGCTGGATTACATCCACACCATCATGGATCAGTAGACAATCAAGGATAACGAATTCACCACAAACCATCAAGAGCCCTAGCCTCCACCTCAACTCCCCTAAAGACAATTAGGGTTTGAAACACAAAGAGGCGAGAGAGAGAGGTGCACCACCATCTCCTCCTATTTATAGTGGAGGCATAAAACTCTTAGGGTTTGACTTAATTGAGCTCCCGTTAAGGCCCACTAACAAACGGGTCACACACGCACGCTTCGCGAAGCGTCGTCTTTAACTTTTGACCTAAACCGCTTCACCATGCGTCATGGATTTGCCAATAGGTCACCATTGTCCATCTTGTGTCACGCTTGAGTCGTTGACCTCACCCGCATCGCCGATCGCTCGACCTCAACTCTTCAAGTCTAGTCCCGATTCTCTCGCCGTTGACCGTCGTTGACCACCAAGCTACCGCACAACCACGCACAAGAAAACACGATTCGGGAACAAGTTCTTCACAACTTGACCCATGTTAGTCAAAACATGCATCATGCAAAACATATGCCATGAAACCAATGACTTTGACCTAACAAATCAACATCGCCACGGTTGGCCGACGTTCAGTAGAAACCGGTCCGACCGCTCCAGTGAGCCGGTCGGACCGCCTTGGCGGTCGGACCGCTCCCGTGGCGGTCGGACCGCTTCTAACGATCGGACCGCTCCCGTGAGCGGTCGGACCGCCTTGGGACTTAGCCGAAATTCAAACTCCCAAATTCAAACCTTCAAAATTAAAACGAATAGAACTTCTTGGAGACTCCAAAATTATGAGACCAAGTGCATTGGGATCCCTCACTTGCCTACAACACCTATTTTTGGCCCACTCGTTTTGAACACTTTTAGGTCACCGCCGGTCCGACCGCCCCACATGGCCGGTCCGACCGATTTGGGACCGGTCGGACTGCCGTGCAAGGACCGGTCGGACCGCCCCTGTCCAGAATACCTGTAGCTTTGTCGAAAACACGTGAAACGACAAACCGTAAACGCTATTGCCAATTGTCACATCATCCTAATATCTGGAGCATATCCCCATGAAATCCACACTAACCGTAGGATGGGATACGATAATTAGAGGAGTGTGAATGATCGTAGTACCTTTTTTTTTTGAATTATCAAAGAAGATTTGTGTTGGATTCAATCGACAACCGAATACAACGTACTCGTACAAGTTTATCTTCTCGTCGTAGTGGTCGAAACAGTTCTGATCTATTCTGTCAGTCAATGCTATTGTCGACAACCGGGTAAACAACACAGCTCGTGATCGAAGAAGGTGAAGTCGATCTGGTCGAAGGGGTTGCGATCACCTAGTCGAAAGAATTCGACTATCAGATTTCTTCCACCCTCCGACTTGGGAGATTCACGCATTGCAAAGAATAAAACATATTGAACACAATGGATAAGAACAAGTCGAAAACCGATCAACACATGAACTAGTTGAAGACAAAAGATCATGCAGCCGGCAATGACTAATTTTTCTTGAGTAGATCTGATTTGTTATTTCTGAAATATTTTTCGTGGCTACAAAGTGCTATCACAGCACCCCTCAAACCCTAGCACCAAAACACACATAAAGCTTTCTCCGAAAGAGGTCGCTAAAAGCCTCAAAAGTCACATGTTACTCTTAACCTCTCGGCCTTTATATGCTATGGCCCTAAACCATGTCCTTATCAACACAAATATATAATCCTATCTCTTCCGAAAATCAAGAGACCCAAACCCCTCAAATCCTGGGTTTTCCAATATCTCTAAACAATCCAGTTATGAACGCCTTCCATAACTCCTCACGCGTCGAAGCCTCCAGGACTGCACCTCCCGTAGCTTCTCCACGCATCATGCATCCCCTTTGATCTCCATGTACCCCAGTGTAAGTACGACCACCTCGTGACATCCACGACTACCTAAACCTTGGATTTCCCATCCTAATTCATGTCCTCCTCATCATCGACCATGACCGTCTTCACGCCCAACATACACATGAAAGATCAAAGAACGTTTTCCCATCACAAGTTCTCCAACTTGATCAATATCAGTTCACACACACGCATATCACACTCTCATTTATCAATAAACACGAATCTGATCATCCACAACCTTAAATTCCAACTTTCAGAAAAATAACTAGAAACCACTCAGTAAAACCGGTCTTACCGTTGTGTACACGCTGGTCATACCGCTAACCGATCAATCGCGAGTACACAAGATACTCGAAGATTAGAAGAAATGAAGCACTCGAAGCCTACGATTACTTACCGCAAGCATAGAACCATCTATCAGAGGCCTACGACCACTGATCGCGAAGCCTACGACTATTGAACATGAAACCCGCAACTACCGATCACAAATTCTATGACTACCGATCACAAAGTCCACGACTATAGATTGCAAAGCCTACGACTACCGACCACAAAATCCACGACTACCGATCACAAAGTCTACGACTACAGATCGCAAAGTCTACGACTACCGACCACCGACCAGGCACTGTAGATTTTGACCATCGACCAGTCGCTGTAGCTCCGACCATCGACCAGTCGCTGTAGCTTTCGACCATCGACCAGTCGTTGTAGCTTCGGACATCGACCAGCAATGTACTTTGTACTCGGAACACACCTCGACTTACGACTGAGTATAATACTCTGCAGACGAGCTACAAGATCGTGAGAAACGATGCTTTGAGCTACAATACTCTGAACTATATCGCAAGACTGAGCTACAAAGACTCGAACTATATCACTTGGTACTCGTGGCTACAGTACTCTGGGTCCAGTCGAAAGGGGTCATCGAGTATCACCGTTTGGAGCACCCGATACAAGGTATGATTCCATCAACCGAAACTTTCACAAGCGGAAATGACAATGCAACCCAACCGTCAATTATTCATCATCACAAAATCTACGACCAGTCCACATAGTCTAACAATCTCCCCTTGATGAATACATTGACAACATTTCAAAACTTGAGTTGAATTTTGAAATATAAGAAACAAAGAAAGTTTCAAAACTACAAAGCAAGAAATTTTGATAAATCACAGCAGTAGTCAAAACAACAGTCGAAAAACTTATCCTTAACACATAGTCACGGCAAGAAAAACTCCCCCTCAACACAAGGGGAGCAGATTGAAGCAGATTGATTTCTCTAATTCCCCCTTGACAATGTAATTATCAAGAACTTCAAATAAAGAAAAATTCTCAAGCAAGGAGAGTAAAAATCAAGAAGCTTTGTAGATTATCCAAGTCACTACGCATTGATTTAATAGATTGACCAAGTCATCTTTTTTAGTAGAGCTATATAGATCATATAAAGTCATATACCATATAGCAATGCCAAAACAAGTATTTTAGAATGATTAAACAATTTAAATTACTGACAGGCATCTCAACAATGACCAAACCGATTATAAAGAGCACAATGAGATATCACAAAGAAAAGTTAAAGACTAAAAGTGAGGCAAACTTTAAATCTAGATGAGCTAACAATCTCATGTAACAACCTATTACTCCAACTCAAGTCTTAAACATGTGGCATGCTTGGAGCATACTCCTTTTCAATGGTGGCATGCTTATAGCATGCCTTTTTTTCAATTGTGTGTGTGTGTGTGTGTGTGTGTGTGTGTGTGTGTGGTGGGGGGGAACATATCTAGTGCTAATGGGTAATTGAGTGCTAACGTGTTAATGACAATCTTGACCGTTGGATCATGCAGGGTGTTTAATGCAGAGCATTAGTGGTAGGAGCATGCAGTGTGTTTAATGCAGACGCATTAATAAAGACGCATTGAAGGTGGGAGTATGCAGGGTGATTAAATGGTTTGGAGGTGAGAGTCCTATTAATCTTGGCTATGGCTATTCAATCCAGATCCAACGGTCAAGATTGCTATTAGCACCTTAGCACTCAATTACCCATTAGCACTAGATATATTCCCTATATATATGTATGTATGTATGTATGGCATGCTTGAAGCATACATCTTTTCCATTTTATTTTTCTCATTTTTTATAACATATCAAATTGAGTAAACATAAAAAGATTGCAATAAGAGACATATGAGCCTCAAAGTCAATATTTAAAATAAGACTCACAACCAAACTAATCATTGTCGATGAACATCACAAGTGATAATTATAATCAATCTAGTCACAGTATTTCATCATATCAGATTTAGTTCAAATGTGGTAAAGTAATTATATCCAGTCATGGTCACAGTTACACAACACATGAGTAAATACGATAAAGAGAGCTCTACACCTCAATTGATTTCAATGGCTTTATATATATGTGTGTGGGGGGGGGACATATCTAGTGCTAATGGGTAATTGAGTGCTAACGTGCTAATGACAATCTTGACCGTTGGATCATACAGGGTGTTTAATACAGACGCATTGGAGGTGGGAGTCCTATTAATCTTGGCTGTTCAATCCACATCCAACGGTCAAGATTGCTATTAGCACCTTAGCACTCAATTACCCATTAGTACTAGATATATTCCCTATATATATATGTATGTATGTATGTATGTATGTATGGCATGCTTGAAGCATACATCTTTTCTATTTTCTTTTTCTCATTTTTTATAACATGTCAAATTGAGTAAACATAAAAAGATTGCAATAAGAGACATATGAGCCTCAAAGTCAATATTTAAAATAAGACTCACAACCAAACTAATCCTTGTCGTTGAACATCACAAAGTAATAATTAAAATTAATCTAGTCACAGTATTTCGCCATATCAAATTTAGTTCAAATGTGGTAACGTAATTATATCCAGTCATGGTCATAGTTACACAACACATGAGTAAATATGATAAAGAGAGCTCTACACCTCAATTGATTTCAATGGCTTGGACTTGATGAATTGTTTGACAAGTATAATAAACAAGCTTCTGACAATTTAGACAACAAGCTCCACCTCAAAATAATCACATAGGATGAAACACACCCAACTCACTTCGCGAAAGAGCAAACCGTGCTGAATCAAGCGATTTTGGGATAATATCAGTAACTTGAGAATCTGTATCAATAAAATGCAAAACAACATCTCCCTTTTCCACATGGTCTCTAAGAAAATGATACCGAATACCAATGTGTTTGGTTCGTGAATGCTGTACAAAATTTTTAGCAATGCAAATAGCGCTAGTGTTATCACAGAAAAGTGGTACACTATCCAATTCTAAGCCAAAATCTTTAAGCGTAGCTGACATCCAAAGCACTTATGGGCAACAAGAGGCAACAACCACATATTCAACCTTAGTAGTAGAAAGTGCAACAAACAACTATTTCTTAGAAGCCCAAGAAACAAGAGATGTGTCTAAAAAGTAGCATGTGCCAGAAGTACTCTTCCTATCAATTATACAACCCCCAAAATCCGCATCTGAATAAGCTCTAAGGGTAAGGGATAATGAAGAAGAATATCATAGTACAAATTCTAAAGTTGACTGAAGATACCTGAAAATTCACTTAACTGCCTGGCGATGTGAAGCACGTGGAGAAGCTTGAAAGTGAGCACACAGACATACATCAAAGTGAATATCTGGTCTTAGAGCAGTGAGATATAGAAGTGAGCTAATCATGCTTCTGTATTCTTTTTTATCAACAGTCTCTCCATCCTCCTCAGGGTCTAACACGTCAATGGACCCCATTGGTGTGGAGACTGGTTTACTTGTCCTCATGTCGAAGTGACGAAGGAAATCCTTCGTGTACTTGGTTTGATAAACAAAAATATCCAGCTTTGATTGCTTGATCTGAAAGCCTAGGAAGAACGTGAGTTTTCCCATCATGCCCATCTCAAATTCTCTGCTCACAGTATCTGAAAACTTGGAAACAAGATCATGAGAGGAACCACCAAGATGATATTATCCACATAAATCTGAATGAGTAAAAGATTATTATCATGCTTGAGAGTAAACAATGTTTTATCTACCTTGCCCATTTGAAAGTTATTTTTAAGCAAATATGATTTAAGCCTGTCAAACTATACTCTAGGTGGTTGTTTTAAACCATATAAAGCTTTGGATAGTTTGTTGACATGATCAGAAAATTTAGGATTTTCAAAACCAGGTAGTTTTCCTAGGCCCTGTTTGGTACAGCTTCCACTCCCAGCTTCTCAATTGATTCTCGTGGAGCCGTACCAAACACCCAGATTCTCAAAACCAATAGATTCTGCTTCTCGCGAGGAGCTGTCTCGAAAATGAACTAGCAACGAGAAGCAGCCTCCCAGCAGATTCTCGTGAGAATCCAACCTTCAGAAACGAAAATACCCTTTGAAGTTGAAGGTTTTTACCCGCAAATGCCACTGAGTTACACAAATACAATTGAAGTATTACACCTAAGGGTGACATAGTCTATTTGCTTCTAATACTCTCACATATGATTTTTGGAGCCAACCTACCAGCCAAACGGTTTCAACAGACAATTTCAGATTCTCAGAGAAGTGGATTATCAGAGAATCAGGAGCAGAATCTGAAAAATGAGAATCTAGAGCTGTACCAAACAGGGCCTTATATACACTTATTCCTCAATAAAGCCATTAAGAAAAGTGATTTTAACATCCATTTGGTTCCAATAACATTACAGCCATGAGGAGGTGAAACTAAAGTCCAGACTTTATTACGCTCGAAATTTTTTAATTACTCATGCATGACATTAATACAAAACTCATCAGATAAAGCGTGACTTATATCTTGGGGTTCAAAAGAGGAAACAAAAGCAGCATGAGCATATGAAGCATCAGAGTTATACCTGTTGCGAAGAACTCTCTCATCTAACTCACAGATCATTTGTTCAGGAGGATGACGTCGTTGAATATGCAAAGGAGCCTGTGGTGTCGTAGGTGACATAGTTGTAGCAGTAGTGGTCTCTACCTCATTGGAGGTAGGATCAGAGCCGCTAGTTGTAGACTCCAACAGTGTAGATACGTGTGTCGAAGTGTGAATCGGGGTTACCCTTTCATCATCGTCAGAGTCATAGAAGATGTCTTCGGGTGCGTCATTTACCTGTATACCTGCATTGTTGGGTCTAGTGCCAGGACTTTTGCAAGAACTCGTCCTTGAGTATTGTCCCCAAAAATAATCATCTCATCATCGGTGGCATGAGTGAGGGAGGGGAACCATCTAGAGTTTCCGGTCATATGGCGAGAGCAACTAGAGTCAATGAACCATATGTTCTCATTCCGCTTGCGACGGGCCTACAAAGCATGAACAATCGTCGGTATCTTAATACTGGGGTTAGACAATAAAGCTTTAGGTAACCAGTACTGAAATACGTGACGAACTGAAGCAACAACAGGAAGACAATAAAGCTTTAGGTAACCAGTACTGAGATACGTGATGAACAGGAGCAACAACAGGCAGAGACAATGAATTTTTAGATTTTGGGCAGTGCCGGTTCGACCGCAGTTGTCGTGCTGGTCTGACCGCCGGCCGTTATGACCGCGTGACAGATGCCGGTCTGACCGAACTTGTCGTAAAAGCTCCCAAACCTACATAAAATTGTTTAGAGGGAGCAAAGCGATGATAAGGAGCTTCATCAAACTCCACTCCAGTATGAAAAATCTTTCTTAACATGTCTTTCTTTTCTTTCTTTGCTTTTCGAAAGCAAAATTGAACCAAATAACCTTCTCTACCACAATAAGTGCATTTATACTTGTCTTGTTGAGAAGTCGTATCTATTGCCTTTACAGCACCCACTTGGGTAGATGAATCCTTTGCAATACTAGCTTATTTAAAAATAACTTGTTTTGGTTCAGATTCTACTTCAAATTTTCTAGGTTCAAGAAGCTTAACAATCTTAGGAGGATTATTCTTGGCATGCTCAACCAATTAAATCCTAGACCCCGATGTTTAACACTCACTTTTGACTTGTCTAGGATCATATTCAATTTTTTCTTACCAAAGTAAATCTCTCTAAAGTGTCCTTGAGATACTCATTGTCTTTAGCTAGAGTGAGATAAGTTGTGCATTTAACAGATTCATTCACAAGTTTCTTAGAAGCACTAGACTGAGCAAATCTTTCTTTTTCAGCAAAATCATTAAGTTGTCTAGTCAAAACTTCTATTTCTATAGTAAGTTTAGGACAGTTAGAGCAAAAAGATATCTCATGATAAAATATCTGTTAAATTATATCCTGAGATGAATTAAGTCTAGCTTCCAACAATCCACAATTAGAGCAAGTTTTAGTTTGAGCATTTGAAATACTTGACTCTAAACATGTAGGTGAAGTAAATTGAGCTTTTCAATTTTACTATTTGCAAGTTTTAACTTTTCATCACAAGAGTCATGTGCCAGCCTTAAATCATCAAATTTAGCATTTACATTTCTAAGTTTAATCAAGTATGATGCATTCTTTGACCTAACAGTCTCCAATTCAGAATGTAAAACTTGACAAGACTCACATGATTCTTTATCAGCAATAGAAGCTCTAAGTTTATTGATTTCAGAGGTTAAGCTTTCAACAAGACAATTATTTTCTTTCAGATTCTTTTTTTATCTTTTTCAGTTCAATAGCAGGTTTAATCAAACCATCTTCAAGCTCATCATATGATGGTCTTACCTCATCGGGATCACTGTCATCGTTGTCGTTTTTCGCTATGAAGCACATGCCCGTAAAGTCATCGTTGTTATTCTTCTTACCTTTAGCATCATCTTTGTCGTGGTCATCGTCGTCACAACTTCCATATTCCACATCACTCAGATCAAGATGCTCAATAGCAGAAAGAACATTTTCAGCAAATTTCTGATGGAAATTGCCACCCTTAGTGTTGTTGTTCTTGAATGGTCGATAACGATAATTCTTATCTTCTTTGATCACCTTACCCTTGAGCTTAGGACACTCCATCTTAATGTGGCCTGGCTCGCCACACTTATAGCACTTGATTGAACTTGACATGTCACCTCGCTTACTCATTCTCATTGTTGAGTAGCTTGTATGCTCGTGGGGAGATTAACACAAAATCCTCTTCAGGGAGCTGTTTGAACTGTTCGTCTGAAAAAGAAGACAAAGCAGACTCAGGAAAAGAACTTGACGAAGCAGCCTGCACAGGGTTAGTCACAAGTACTAAAGATGAAGGTTTATCAATCTTAGATGGCAAAGCTTCCATCTCATGGGTTTTTAATCTAGAGAAAAGATCATCCATGGTTAAAGTATCTTGATCGATAATTTGGTTGAGTAGTTGTGACAACTATCAACCACTCAGAACCTAAAGATCTCAAAATTTTAGTTGCATTATCTTCATCAGTAGGAATAACATTGACACCGAACAAATTACTCAATATTTTTTCAAACCGAGTAAAAAGATCATTAATAGCTTCACCAGGCTTCATAGCAAAATCAGAGTTTTTTTCGCACTTTCTTAGTTTTAGTGGTCTCTTCATGATAATCTCAAAGAGTTTTCATATTAAGTGATCAGAATTAATATGAGCTACACGGTCAAATTCTTTGCGAGAAATCCCTTGAAACAACAAGTTACGAGCTTGAGTATTTAAATTAACATCTGCTTTATTTAGATTAGCAACAGTAACCGGAACCTCATATGGTCTAGCAACCTTATTCCAAACATCATTACCTTGAGCCTCAATATAAGCATGTATATGACACTTTCAGAAATCAAAATCAGTACCATCTAGCATAGGGGGACGATTCACATACCTATTTGACGCCATAACAACTCGCTTTGATACCACTTGTAGGATTAGATACGACAATCAGAGGGGGTGAATGATTGTAGTGCATTCTTTTCGAATTACCAAAGAGGATCTGCGTTGGATTCAACCAACAACCGAATACAACGTACTCGTACTAGTTTGTCTCCTCGTCGTAGTGGTCGAAACAGCTCTGATCTATTCTGCAAGTCAATGCTATTGTCGACAACCGGATAGACAGCATAACTCGTGATCGAAGAAGGTGAAGTCGATCTAATCGACGGGGATGCGATCACCTAGTCGAAAGGATTCGACAATCGGATGTCTTCCACCTTTTGACTCGGGAGATTCACTTACTACAAAGAACAAGAACAGATCGAATACGATAGACAAGAACAAGTCGAAGACTGATCAACACATGAACTAGTCGAAAATAGAAGATCATGTAGCCGGCAATGACTAATCTTTCTAGAGTATATCTGATCTGTTATTTCTTAAACATGTTATGTGGTTACAAAGTGCTCTCACGACACCCCTCGAACCCTAGCACCAAAACACACAAAAAGCTTTCCCCAAAAGCCGTCACAAAAAGCCTCAAAAGTCCTCTGTTACTCTTAACCTCTTCGGTCTTTATATGTTAGAGCCCTAAACCGTGTTCTTATCAATATGGACACATAATCCTATCTCTTTCGAAAATCAAGGGACTTGAAACCCCTCAAATCCCGGCTTTTTCAATAGATAAACCTTCCAGTTTTGAACGTCTTCAATAACTACTCACGTGTCGAAGTCTCCAAGACTGCACCTCCCGTAGCTTCTCCACGCATCATGCATCCCTTTTATCTCCATGTGCCCCAGCCTAAGCACGACCACCTCATGACATCCACGACCACCTGAACCTTGAATTTCCCCATCCTAGTTCTGGTCCTTCTCGTCATCCACCATGACCGTCACCACGCCCAATCTGCACATGCAAAGATCAAAGAACGTTTTTCTAGTACAAGTTCTTCAACTTGACCAATATCAGTTCACACACACATATCACACTCTCATTTATCAATAAACACGAATCATATCATCCCTGACCTTAAATTCAAACTTTTAGAAAAAACAACTCGAAACCACTATGTAAAACCGGTCTTACCGCTGTGTACACGCCGATCATACTGTTGACCGATCAACCACGAGTACATAAGATACTCGAAGATTACAAGAAATGAAGCACTCGAAGCCTATGACTACTTACGCAAGCGTACGACCACCTATCAGAGGCCTACGACCACTGATCGCAAAGCCTACGACTACCGAACACGAAATCCACAACTGCCGGTCACAAAATCTACGTTTAAGTCCACGACTACAGCTTGCAAAGCCTACGACTACCAACCAGGAAATCTACGACTACCGATCATAAAGTCCACGACTACAGATCGCAAAGCCTACAACTACCGACCACTGTCGACCATCGACCAGTCATTTTAGCTTTCAACCATCGATCAGTCGTTGTAACTTTCGACCATCGACCAGTCACTGTAGCTTCGTCAATCGACCAGCAATGTACTTCATACTCGGAACACACCTGGACTTACGACTGAGTATAATACTCGGTACTCAGAGCTATAGTACTCTGAACTATATCGCTCGGCACTTAAAGCTACAGTACCCTAAATTATATCGTTCGGCACTCGAAGCTACAGTACTCTAAGACTGGTCGAAATGGATCATCGAGTATCATCATTTGGACCATACAATACAAGGCATGATCCAACCAACCACACTGAAAATTACAGCAACCGAAACTTTCACAAACGCAAATGACAATACAACCCAACCATCAATTATTCATCATCACATAATCTACGACCAGTCTACATGGTCTAACACTAATATTATGGTAATAAGCGTTTCTTGAAGAGTAGTATCTCAAGCTGATTTTACATGAAAATATACGCACACGCACGCATACAATGTAAACAAGGTTCCGAAGATGCGTCCAGTGTATCCAGTAAAGGGCCAAAAAAAAAAAGTTGATCCCAGATTTCACTTACACACGAGTGTCACATCGAGCAGTATAACTACCACTGGTGTACATTCCAATTGCAGACGGAGACACGGAGCAAACGTCAAAGTATCGCTCACGGACGATTCAAGCGAAGCCATCGTATTGGTATCATGCATCTAGACTACAATCTCCTGATTAAATAATGTGGAGATGTAATATGAGCACTTATCCAACGCCAGTGACAAGAACAGGTGTAGAAATTTAGGTTTTTCTAATCACAAGCGTGGAACTCACATGGAAACACTTCTGTGGATCAGCTACTCGATCATGTAGAGTAGCATCTCTTGTTCCACAGGATGAGTCTCTCCCACTATGATGAGGCAGTGAAGGGGTGCACCAAAATCAACATCCAGTAGTTTCATAGGACCAGCAACAATCTTCTGATCATCTTCCAAGGAAAGCTACACCTATGCATAGTGAATCCGCGCCGTATGCTGGAAACAAATGGTCTTTAAATGTTAATACAGCAGTAAGAACCAATGGGCTAAAATAAACAGAGCATTTAAAGCACTATACAAAAAAAACTAGCAATATTTGCCGTTGCAGGACATTATTCAGAGTTAGGCATATATTCCTGCATGACAAGAGCATTTTTCAAGAAAGCTAACTAGAGAAAATAAGTTCAGAGACTCTAGAAAATACCTGATCCCCCACGATTATTCTTCACCTCCAAAAGCTGACTTATTGCGGTGTTCACGGTCATGAACCTCGGTGGTTCATACGCTTTCTTTCCTCTGAAAGTGAATGGCCAAATTGAATCCAATAACAAATGATAGATCTATCCTAAATAACAGCATAAAAAGCACAACTGATAGAGCTGTTTGCATCTCACAGAACATTGAGCATAGCTAAGTCTTCAACTCTTCATTAAGTCATAAAAATGTAATTCTGCACTGTGAACTACTGGGAACCACAGACAAAAAAAATCAAAATTACCTGCATAAGGACTCGAATGTTGGCTCCTTAACACGAATATCTGCATTGAATAATTGAATTGATCAGCTTTTTTATATTTAAAACACTGAACCAAGCCCACTAGCAGTAGCAGAGAAAGTGATAATAGTACAACAGTAATATTGAAAATTCATGATTATTAAAGATTCTTGTGGTTCAAATTACTTAGGCTAGAAATCTGAAGCATTGCATGTAACAAAAACCACCCTTGACACCATTTGTTTGAAAATCTATGATCAGTAGTTGCTGCCGCTAAATTACAAGAAAGTGACCAGTGCTGTCATATAGAACAATTTTATATGTTCAAATTATCAGAACTATACCTTACTTGTGTTGCAATCAATAAATATTTTGAATATTGATTGCATTTGTCGTTACTACTTAGAAGAATCAAAATCCAATCTTATTCACGGAAATGTTTACTGTAAAACATGTCACCGTTTAGAAAATGGTCAAGCAAGCATTATGAACCTAGTAGGCAAAGTGTGTGCAGCCCAAGTTGGCGATTGTTCTGAATCTTCTCATAGAAACTATCTGGTCTCCATGTCTCCGTGAAGAAAGGTATAGAGATGGTCTCTCCATAGCGGTAAAGTTGCAACCCAAAAACTCCAATTGCATTCATGACGGATGCATTGTGGATCACCTTCACTTCTACCCCCATGTTCTTGGCACGAACAACCAGATCAGTGCGTGTAGTTGCCCTGCAAATATCATCAGAATTAAATACAGAAAAAAGGTCAACCAGCAAAAAATGCATGCCTACACATACATGGGTCTACTTTTTCATTCTAACAAAAGCGGACTCAGACATGTGCACATATACACATACACGCCGAGCATGACATGAGGTACATGGTTGTTTCCTTTGTACAAAGACAGATATTAAAGACTTAAACCCCAAGGGCGTAATTTGAATCGAGGTCTGCGAGACGTAAGTAACGATGCACAATCACACCACATACCCATGGTAAACTGAAACGCAAAAAAACATAAATGTACAAGAGTGTACACGAATATGTATATGAATCATCACACAAAAATCCACATATGATGGTACGAACGAGTGCTGCAGGCCTGCAATGACATGGGTATCCTCATGTCCATGGCATCGAACTCCGCAACAGTGCGCTGACCATAATCGCACATATATAAACCTCTGTAATCTGTATGACAAATGAGAACGCATACGCTGTATCGACGCTGTTGAATAATCCTTGGTGCTGTTTAAGTTTAAGTTTTGGTTTGTATGGCTGAATTGGTAGTCATAAACATTGATAACGCTAATTGCCTAAAGGTGGAAAGGTGGCTGTAGGTGCATGTAGTGGTTAAGTTACTTGTTATTTGTTAGTATAAATAAGAGAAGAAAAAGAAAAGTTGTGTAGAAGTTTGGCAGCACCAAAATATTTGTATCTTGTGTGTTCGTCTTCCTTTCTCTGCGTTCCTTTCTCTGCGTTCCAGAGTGTTCGTGTGCGTGCGTCCAGATGTTCTCTCCAGGAGCAGTTCTAACATTTGGTATCAGAGCTTGGTTGTGATGGTGAGGATGGCGAGGTCGTTGTCTCCGTTGATGTCAAGGCGTGTCGCTAGTGGCCTAGAGGAGGTGGCTAGCGGCAGCGAGCAAGTGGCTCGCGGTAGGCCATTGGCGCGAGTCGGGAAGGAGGAGAGCGTCACGCTCTAGTACCCGTTGTTGAATAGTAGCAACTATGCTGCATGGTCAATGAAGATGTGTACATGGAGGAGCAAGGAGTGTGGGATGCCGTTGAAGAAGACGACGTCGAGAGGCGCCAAGATAAGAAGGCACTTGCAGCCATCTACCATGGTGTGAGCGAGGAGACCCTTCTCGCTCTCAACGGCAAGAAGACAGCCAAGGAGGCATGGACGACTCTCAAGTCCATGTACGTTGGAGTTGAGCGCGTGACAAGGGCTAAGCTTCAAACCGCCAAGAAAGAATTTGACAACCTTCATATGCACAAAGGTGAGTCAATCGATACATTTGCCATGAAGGTCACCCTCGCTCTCAGCAAGATGTGAACACCGGGAGAGAGGGTTGAAGACCCTTGTGTGGTGGATAAGGTGCTTTGGGTCTTGACACCGAAGTTGATGCCGATCGTTTGCACTCTGGAGAACCTCGAGGACTTGGATGTGATGTCGGTCGAAGAAATGTTCGGGCGGCTAAAGGCGTTCGAGGAGCGCCACATGGTTAGTGGGGAGGAAGGTGAGCACCTGCTGCTCACCCGCGCCCAATGGGAGTCCAGGGCCAAGGACAAGGAAGGCGACTCTAGCTCAAGCAAGAAGAATACCTACGACAAAGCGAAAGTTCGGTGCTACAACTGCCAGAACTACGGGCACTACTCTTGGGAATGTCCTGAACCGAAGAAGGTGGTAAAGAATAAGTCACTTTTCATTGCAGCAGACGTGGATGACGAATCGACGCTACTCTAAAGCTCAATTAGAACTAATCTTGTTATCTACGTGTTCATCATGTTTATTTATATTGCATGGTTTTGTTGTTGTATAGAGTCATAGTAGTAGGCTAAGTCCAAGAGAGTTGCATGTGTGACGTCCTGGCGTAGTGGACGGATTGGCAGTGAAGTGAGCGGATCGGCAGTCAAGTGAAGTCAGCAGTTGTGTGCACATGCATGTGTTATTGGATCAGTCATGTGTTAGTGGTTAGTGCATGTAGCTATGAGGACGTAAGCATGTACACGTTGCCGAGCGTGAGACTAGCTCTAGATGTGTTCAAGTTAGTTGAGAAGGTATGCACGTGAGATGAGTTGGTCCTCCTTCAAAGTAGCTGCATGCATCCATCTAAAGGAGATAATGCATGGTGTGAGTTAGTCTTCTGCGTGTGGCAAGAGGTTGTGGGCGATCCGCAATGGTGAGTCAGCGTATCAAGGATTAGGGAGTGTTTGTTGAATAATCCTTAATGCTGTTTAAGTTTCAGTTTTGGTTTGCATGGCTGAATTGGTAGTTATGAACATTGATGACGCTAATTGCCTGAAGATTGGAAGGTGGAAAGGTGGTTGTAGGTGTAGTGCTTAAGTTACTTGTTTGCATGTACGTTACTTGTTATTTGCTAGTATAAATAAGAGAAGAAAATGAAAAGCTGTGTAGGAGTTCGGCAACACCAAAATATTTGTATCTTGTGTGTTCTTCTTCCTTTCTTCATGTTCCAGAGTGTTTGTGTGCGTACGTCTAGGTGTTCTCTCGGGAGCAGTTCTAACACACACATCCTCACAGAGCCAACTCAAACAGCAGAACGAACTAGAGCAATCGGTAATCATTACCCAAACAGATCACCGACGACGAGGAAGGCTCTAAACTCAGTGGATACACAATCCACTACCTAATACAACACATGCACTTAGGGTTCGCTCTATAAGCTCACTAAGTGCAACACATGCATAAAAGAGTGTAGATGACTTGCTCTTTGCTCAAGGGAATGAATATGACACTAGCAACATCTCCCACAACCGGTCAAGGTGGGTATTTATAACTAACACACAAAAACTAGCCGTTTGGAAAAGAATCTGCTGAAAATCAGTGAAACCTAGTCTGACCGCCAACCAATGGCTGGTCAGACCGCCAATGCTCCAATGGCTATAAAACTAGTCGTTGGACACACATCCGGACTGACCGCCAACCAACGGCCGGTCAGACCGCTCCACAAAGGAGCAAGCCAAAATCAGATAAATACCCTCTCTGGAAAAAAACCGGAGGTCCAGTCTGACCGGCTAACACATGGCGGTCAGACCGCTCCACACAAGAGCCACCCACGACCAGAAAACACATCTTCTGGAAAATCTGACGAGACACTTGACCCGAAGGTCCGGTCAAACCGGCCAACACATGGCGTCGGTCAAGCATGGCGGTCAGATCGCCAGAGACTTGGAAACACATATTTTGCATTCCGCTTCAACTCAATTTGCAAAACACATTTCCTATTGATGCGTGATGCAAACAATGGATAAATAAGAGATTCTCAACAAAATGCAAAACACATTTACCAACTTTTAGAATCACACCACAAGGAATAAGGTACATGGACTTAAACCATTTGTAAAACGCATTCACAAACTAAAGTCATATGCTACAAGGATTATACATGAGCCTCGACTATTTGCAAAACACATTCGCAAATATCGGCAACATGCTAACGAGAGCTAGAGCAAGCAAGATGAGCTATCAACACATGACACACTCAAACTACTAATTAAGACCCCTCTTAATAGTACAACAACATATACTAGCAATCCGGTCTCCCAACCAAACACCAAGACCGGTAAAATACTAGGAACACATTCTTAGCCCTATCTAGTCTTACCTTTGCCTTGAGCATCCTCTTAAAGCTTGATGACGCACATCTTCACTTTAAGTCCGGGTTCTTGACTTGAATATCATTAACACATGATGATTTTCTCCACTTGCCCTCTATCAACACATGATGGGTCTTATCTTGACTTGATGATCAACTCATGATCATCTCCTCTTAGAGATTTTGATATGCAACAACACATGATACATCCCCTTCTTAAACCTTGACTTGATGACAATCAACTCATGGTGTCATTTAAAGTCTTCATCATCATAGGATTCAACTTATTTCACCAACTCATAAAAAATGTTAGTCCACATGACGATTGTCATTAATTACCAAAATACTCCATTAACTCATAATAGCGGATCTAGATTCTTCAGTCGGCTTCATGGTGGCGATGGTGTCGGGTCGAAATCAGAGAAGAGCCGCTAGGTTGTAGTCGGGGAAGAGCCGACGGACACTAGTGAAGAGAGAGATGGAAGAGAGAGGTTTGAAATTTGTTCCAAATTGTGGCGACAGCGGTAGCTAGGGCCGGAGCTGGAGAAGAAGATGCATCGGTGGTGAGAGGTGGCAGGCAGCTTCGTGGTGGTGCAATAGTGTCGAAACTTTGCTTGAAACTTGTTGAAACATATTGAAACTTTTGCTTTGAAACTTCTTGAAACTCTCCAGCTGAAACTTGTTGAAATTTGTGTTCCAAAATCTGAAACTTATTAAAAAAATTCTTGGAATCTTCTGAAAATTATAGAAATACGTGAAACTTGCTGAAACATAAAACTTTTAAAATATTCTTACAAAACTTCTCAAAACATTGTGAAACTTTCTACTATACTGTTGCAACGTTATAGCATTCCTAGTCGCTTCCTTTTTTGTATGGAAACGAAAGTTGCGGCGGTAACTTAAAAAGAAAGGGTCGTGTTAGTCCGGCAATAACCTCGTAAAAGATGTAGATTTCAAATTTACCCTCGGTATAAACTTATATTATTTGTAAGGTTAAAGTACTTGCTGAATGCGAAAACACTTCCCTAAGTGGTCATGTCTTCTCTATCTTACGCACACAATAAAGATATATATGTTAATTGACAACTCAAGTTGGATTCGATTCCATGATATTTACCCTGTAAGCTCGAGTAAAACTTCCATCTTGTTGGAAGCACTTTACTATTATATTATGTAAGGGTCTCTATTTGGCATCACTATGGCCTGTTTAGCACGATTGTTTAGCACGATGGTAGTTTTTCTAAAAATGGTTTTCTACTGAGTTGCTGGACTAAACGACTGGGCTGTAGATGTTTGAAGTTTGGTTGTTTACTTTTAGATAGGTTGGTTGCAGCTTTTGAGACGAAAAATGTCTGAAATACCCCTGAAGTACGCAATTAACGCAATATATCACAACTAACGCAATAGACTGCAATTAACAACAATTCTTACAATAAACAATTCTTACACAAATAAATACAATAAAAAATTATTCAATAAATAATCACAACAAACAATTATTACAATAAAAATTATTACATAATTAATTAATTTATGCATTTGTATTCATGACAAACATGTTACTTTCTCAATATTTTTGCAATTTGTACAATTGGAAATTATTACAGATTTATTTATTCCTAGAAATGCGCATGTATCCTTCCATTGAAAGAAATCGTCCATTGATACTTCCAACCAACAGTCACATAAGATAATAGAGCAACAGGACAATACCAAAAAATTATTTTCCAAAAAAAGAAATTTTAGTAGTTACACATGTTAGAACGATTTATCAGCCGGTGCACACAAACGAGAGAGAAATAAGTATTTTGCTTCCTATTTGTACGCAACCTGTGATGAATAGCACCATCTTCGTTATTTCTTGATTTATGAACAAGAAAAGCAGCTCATACTTATATGGTAGGCACACCAGTATCTGGCAAATGAGCAGCTCAATGGTCCATTCAATGTATAGTAATGTCTAAAATTAGTAATGTAATATACAGAGCGTGTCAGCTGTCGTTCAAATATACTGTGATCTGCCATTCCCATAATTTTTCATCACTGATAGTCTTATGAATAAACTAACCAAGAGACAAGGAAAATTCAAATCTGCACATAGTACTATATGCAATCAAAGAGTTGTGTTTCATCTGTTAAATATTTGTATGTATAATGCAATATTTTGGGGAACATAAGAGACAAATCTTATCATGATCAAGCAGGTGTTACAAAATATTCATAATAACAAAAGCGAGTAGTATCTCGTGGCTCATGAACTTGACACATTGGAGAGCATAGAGGAGCTCTAGAATTGTCATGATAAACGCCCTTCGAAAAGATCTTGCTTGACCAAGTAACAAAGCGATCTTAGAAGAACAAAACACCATGGTAGTTTTGAGGCCATGTAGTAGTACATAGTTCAATAAAACAATCTAAATTCATAAGTATGTAAACAACATCAAAATGGGGCATTTTTAAAGCTTCTTTATCATATGGAATAATTCATATGTTTAGCTTTTTAAAAAGAATAGAAGAGCAGTTATCAGCCATCACCTTACTAGGCACAACTTCACCAGTTTGACACAACTAAAATAGCAAGCTTATGGGTGCCAAGAAATATTGTAAAGAGGAATACAAACGTACAATTCTTACAACTCCAACCAAGGCAAGCACATGGATGATTTAGTGGCTACCAACAAAATTATCCTACAAAAATGCATTCAAAAGCCCAGCAACAGGGTACTAGACAAAGTTCATCCTACTCACCTCTCACTGTCTCCCTTGCTCTTTTAGAGCCATTACATCAAGCACCAAAAGAGCATCCAGGCATTTTCAGTTCCAATCATACACGCAGCAGCCAGCAAAAATTGGTTGACAAAAAGCCCAAAAATGCTATTGCCAGCAGCCAGCAATACAGTGACACATATTGTGCCGTATTCGAAAGTTTCCCCCAGAAGATTGTTTTGTCATTGCGGAAAGATGGAAAAATCTGGTTGAAGGTTATAAGTCATAAATCAAACACTAGACACCGTCTGTTGTCTTGTCCTGCATCCTTAAGTGAACAGAAGCTCATTCGACTTAAGATGAAAATAATATAATTGATTCGATGATACTTAACTTTAGCACAATAACTTAAAGAGCTACCTGTTAAAAATTTGCCCAATCATAAAATTACAGCGATCTCCAAAAGATGGATAATGTAGGGGAAAATCAATGTGTTTCAATAGTACATTAACCGAACTGAGCCTCTCTAAAAGGCACAACTAATATCTGTTTATGTTAATAAGCCAAAAACTAGTCCTATTTGTAGTAATTAGCCTTTCATAGCATGCTGGACCTTCTGGTGTTATTCCTTGGGGTGTAGTAAAAAAAGCATTTGGTGTTGCTCAAGCTCTCAAATGTAACCATTCTTCTCATAAATCAGTACGTCAGAAACATGGTTCACCCATCACAAGCACTAAGTTGATTACAGTATGCAACCATCAATCATAACTTAGAATAAGATGAATGGATAAAATTACCATCTTGCACAAGACAATGCCAATGTGCACGGAGGTGTATGGAACGAGTGGATCAGCTAGCAAGTAGTATCTCATCAACGCCTGAGCTTGATACTTCTAGGCCATCATCGCCATCCTTGCGGCTTGAAATACCTACATCACAAGATATATGCTGAGATCAACCTACATTCCAAGAACATCCCACAAGCGGCCAGGGTTTGGGCCGCCGCCGGCGGCAGCGGCCCCTGCGGGGGGAGGAGGAGGACCGAGGGCGGAGGAGATGGGCGTCAGGGCAGTAGGGGGAGGGAGGAGGGAGGAGGCGTCAGCGTTGGGAGAGGAGGGAGGCGGCTGCGTGGATTGGAAGAGGAGGAGGGCGGCAGCAATGTCGGGGTAGTAGGAGGAAGGAGGACCGCGGCGGCTCGGCGCGGCTTGGTGGAGGAGGAGGTCGGCGTCAGACGTTGCGTCGGGGGAGGAGGATGGGGGGTGACGCAAGCCGGCGGCGGCGGCAGAGGGAGCCGGAGGCGAGGCGGAGGCGTCGAGGAGGAGGGTGCCGGGGGAGAGAGGAGAGCGGCGTTGGCAGATCTAGGCGGGGGAGGAGGGAGGAGGATGCGGCGGCGCGGGTGCGGGAGGAGGGAAGGGATGGGCGCCGGGGGAGGAAGGAGCCGAGGAGGAGCGGGCGCGCAGGGGAGGTGGGGCCTAGATTTCGGGTGGGCGGCCCAGTGTTTTTTATTTAATGGCAAACGCGGTACCTTCATCTTCTGGGTAAATGCGGAATAGGACTGCAGGAAGCCACGGAAATTTCCTGCGGACGACTTTCGTATGTTATAACATGAAGCGGTTTCGACGAGAAGTGATGGAGACAAGCTAGGTGTTTGGAACAACTTCTGACTTTTTCGATCGAAAAGCCAAAACCATTCCAAACACCCTTTATAACTTTTCGGAAAAACAGATTCCGACTGAGCTGAATAGCTGAAGGGCTGAAGACGTTTACTGTTTGGCAAGTTTGCTTTTAGGTAGGCTGGTTGTCTGTTCTAAGTTGAGAAATGTATGAAATGGCCTTGAGGTAAATGATGGCCTGTTTGGTGCTATTTGAAAGGATTTGATTTCTTTTTTTTTGTATGTTCGCATAGAAATGTAAATTTAAGCATTAAATGTACTACATTTTCAATTTCCAAGTGTGAAATACAAAACATTACATATATGGGATCCTTGTTCTGAACTTTCGCGTATCCATTCCTATGAAATCTACCAAAATTTTATTTCAACAATAATCAAATTTGCACACAAGTAAATCTTAACGTCAGATCACATGATTACAAAAGTAACCAATTCCATGATTACATAAGTAATTCATCTATATCGGGAAAAAATAAGGAAAAAAACTATATTTACACGTGTGGAGGTGAGCGATCGGAGCCAAGGGAAGGGGTGGCAGCGGGTTGAGGAGGCTGAGGCCAGGGCAGCGGCACCGAGGGAGGAAGGAAGCAGTCGGGAGTGGTGTCAGTCGGAGGAGGAGGAAGGCGGCGTCAGTGATGAGGAGGACGGAGGTTGTAGCGTTGTTGACGAGGAGGGAGGTCAGGGGTAGAGGGTGGAGGTGTCCCGAGGCAGCGGCGGTGGGCAGCACGGAGGCTGCAGGGAGGGCGGAGGTGGACAGGGGCGGCGTGGATCAAGGCGAAGGGAGCTGCGGGAGTGGGTGGTGTCGGGAATGGTGGTGGATACAGCCTAATGACCACCTACGTGGCACGTGTCGACGTCGTAGGCACAAACACTTCCGCGGGATCGCAAGGACAAAGCGTCGCGGCGCAACCCACATGGCTGTGGCTTGGGAGGGTGTCTGGTGTCGCCGCCGGTGTTCCCACTCTTCACTATGTCCATTGACGCGCACAATAGACGACGGTGGGATTCGGGAGTAGCCAGCTGGCATATTTAGCAGCTGAAAAGGTTGCTACTTGACAGGGAGGCTAGCGAGGAGAAAGGTGGGGAGGTAGGGTGCAGAAGGTGGGGTGAATTTTTATTGCTTTAAGATTAGTGTCTATAGGTGGCACAAATCTGGCATAGGTCCTTGAGAGGTAGGACTTGAGGCCCTCCAAGAGAATTTATTTCCGGATGCGCAAGGTCTTCTTCAACGCCAGAATTTGGGAAGGTCCCAGCCCCAGGGGTCTGCACCCTGGTGGATCCATCCTTGATGTAGAAGCCACCAAAGAAGTGACAAAAGGAAAACAATGCTGAGAAGTGAGAACACAACCACCTCATGCGCGCGCACACACAAAAGCCCAGCATTGCGCTCAATTCTTTGCAAGTGATTGCTAAATCTCATTACATAACAATGACAATTCCACATTTATGTCCTGTTACTAGCGGTGGGAAATAAAAACTTGTTATTAGGCTCGTTAGTTCGGTTCAAAATTGCTCCAATTAGACTCGTTATTTAGTTAAACACTGAAATGAGTTAATTTCAAATGAAATTGGATTTCACTTTGGCTCGGCTCATTAGCTCGGTTCTAAAAATACTTTCAAACTATAAATAAAATGATATTAAATCAATATGTGTCAATTTCGAGACAAATGGGCAATGCTGCTTCTATGTGATTCCACTACAGTACAAATGTACAAATTATAATGCACCACTGTGCGCTTCACAGAATTGCCACTAGTTCGATTGAACAGCTTTGAATAGCTCTTTCCATTTCTCCGGGTCGCTCCCAGGTCCTTCCCCCTGCAGCGCGTTGTCGCCGTCTCAGTCAGAAGATAAAGATATTTCAAATAATAGCTAGGAAAATAGGCAACAATGTGAGGTCCATTTTGGTGTGTAATAGTAGTTGGGTGTCAATATTCATGCCACGAGTTGAAGTAAATACCAGGATAAAATAAGCACCATTTTGCCTATTTTAGCTGGAATGTAAGCAAAGGTTATGTTTCAACGAAAAAAGGATGTAAGCGAAGGTTTAAATGACACATTAACATCATGTCAGAAGCAGGAATACCTTCACTGAATTAATCTCGTATATTTGTCCTTCGGTGGATTCAATATCCAAAGCTTGGAGACAGGCTTCTGCCACCACCAGTCTGCTAACTTCTCCCACAAGCTTATCACCTAATAGGATAATGACGAAGTGTTAGAATCAGGGATGGAAATCCCGGCCGGTTACCCGGCCTTACCGGTGGGGGCCGGGATTTGAAATCCCGGCCGGTTTTTCCGGAGTTTGCAAATTCAAATTTCAAATTTCGCATTTCGATTGATTTTTAAGCAAAAATTAACGAATTGACCGGGAAAACCGTAACCGCGATTACGTACCGCCGCCGCCGAATTGCGCCGGGACCGGTTTTTGAATCCTTGGTTAGAATAATAAAAGAGCTTAACAAAGGCCGAAGTTGGATATCAAGTGGAGGGGAATAACAAAAGAAGTAACCTTGGCCTATGACAACTGCTCGTCTTTCTCCCGCTGTAGCTTTAAGAAGTGTGTTAAGATCATAGGAAGTGTAGGGTCCATCAGTCAATCTCCCAGCTCTGAAAGCAGTTAGTGTCGTATCATAAGAACATATCCATGATGAGCCCGTCAAAAAGATTTCTGTACATAATATTAACCTGATAATGGTGAAAGGTATGCCTGAATTGCGGATAAAGTCCTCTCCCATTTTCTTGTACTTAAGCACACCAAAGAGATTCATGATACTGAAAAATGCGTAGTATGACATAAGGTTAATATATTTATATTATAGATCGAACCCGGACGCCCACTCCTTAAGTGAATGCGAGAGCTCCTAGCCAAATTTCAAAATAAATAAATGAACTAAAGAAATATCCAGGTGATAGGCACAGAGTCCTAAGTTGGAATGAACAAGCATGCAAGTCTTACACCGCCAATATACAAGCTAACAGGAAGCCATTTCTAACCTGAACTACCAAGATTTTTCATATATAAAGTGTTTATGAAATTTTGGTGAAACTGCCACATTTCAGGATCACATGGAATACATGAAATTTTTGCTTCAGAGACTGGTATGATGACAGGAAGTTCAATTGTAAAATACCAATATTCTTCATTGGAATCATAGGGTATACCTCCATGGTAGTTCATTGTATTTTGTAACACCAATGGATGACACCAGAACCAGTCTCTTGATTGTCTGTGGCATGGCGCTCACCAGATTTCGGATGCCATCCCAATCTAGGAACAGAAAATGGGGTGTAATCAGCAACAAGCAACAAGACATTGTTTTCTCACCCTTGAACTCATCATTGACGCTGCTAGTTTGTTATATGTGATAAAGATGGATCTTGATATATCAAATTATAAAAAAAAATAGCATCGACATCTGTGGATCAGGAATAAATACGAATAGTAGTGTGCATGACCATGATCAATAGAAGGTACATGTCAAGCTCTGAAAATGGATATTGAGATTTCAGAATGGTTAACAACTTATGCATTCTTCAACTGTCAAAATTCAGTATTAAATTTCTCCATTGTGGAATTGAAAGATTTCTAGCCGGATCCCCAAGATTATCCTAGACCCAAAAGCCTATGTCTATCTTAAATTTTGCATTGTCATAAAATAAACAAATAGAAGATTTCATTAACAGAAGTTAACGGCAGAAACTTAGGCAGTACGTACCTACACGTTCAGGAGTGTTATCCCCATCCCAGCGCTTTGAAGGAAATGCTGTAGTTCCGGTACAGCAGATCACATGTGTAACTCCCTATGAAAAGAGACCCTATATTTTGATTTATTCAATCATGTATAAATAGATGCCCATAAACTGATAATGGTGTAGCTTTTGCGGGGAGAAAACCGGCGGCCGAAGAAGGCCATGAGTTTCTGGTCGAGAACGAAGAGGATAACAGGGTAAGTCGCGCTTGCCCTTGTGCGCGTGGCAGGGCTCGTCCCCAGCCAGCAACAAGGCTCTCAACAAGAGAAATTTAGGAAAGGCTTATTCTTGCTTACTTTATTGATATTATTAACCTCCTTATATAGTGGTCTCCTAAGTCCTAACAATCCGACTAGGGAAAGAATTCCTTCCTAAAACAAAATTGACTCAAACTCTGCAACAATTACTACTCGAGTTATCCTAATTTACTACCAGACTCTAATACAATTACTACTTAAACTATCCTAATTTACTACTAGACTTTGATACAATTACTACTTAAACTATCCTTATTTACTACTAGACTCTGCTACAATTACTTAAAGCTATCCTAAATTAATACCAGACTCTGATACAATTACTACTCAAACTATCCTAAATGACTGGTTTCATGCAGCTGTTGTTGCGTTGTTGTTCTCTGATACCAACATTAGTACAGAATTCCGAGCTTGCGCATGGTCACGACTCACGAGTCCTTCATCGTCTCTGATACGTCTTGCCAACAAAACACTCCACAACATTTCCTTCCTCCCGCACAAATAGCTCGTCCTCGAGCTGAAAATCTAGGTATTGAGCACGAAATGCAGGCAATGAGATCCAGGATGCTTCAGATGCCGGATAATGTATCCACTGAACTAGCAGCTCCCATACTCCTCGACTTAGCTTTGCACGCCGCACTTCAAAAGGCTCAGGAACCACTTTACCATGATGTATGACTGGCAATGGCACCGCTAATGCAAGCGGTTCTCCCTGATATTCCTTATGTAGGGTCACATGAAACACATCATGAATCTTAGCCTTAGGAGGAAGTTGTATGCGATAAGCAACCGAACCATTTCACTCCAAAATCTTGAATGATCCATAGAACCATGGGCTAAGCTTTGAATGACCTGAACCAGCTACAGAAGAAATAGAACGATGTTGTAGCCTTAACCAAACCCACTGGCCAACCGAAAACTCAACATCGCGGTGGTCCCCATCATAACGTTGTTTCATAGTATCTTGGGCTTGTAAAAGACGTTCTCGGACTTCAACTAGAAACTCATCGCAGTCCAACAGTTGGCGCTCCACGGCTGCCACCTTTGCAACACCTGGTTCATAAGAAATCAAAGGAGGAGGGTCGTGACCATACACCACTCTGAACGATGTGTCTTGCAGCGCAGACTGAAAAGAGGAGTTCTAACAATATTAGGCCCACGGAAGCCACTGGACTAATTGGCACGGTCGATCTCCAGACAAACAATGACAATACATAGTGATAATATGATTGACCACCTCCGTTTGACAGTCTTTTGTGGATGAAAAGCTGAGCTCATCTGTAATTTGACCCTAGCACGATGGAATAACTCTGCTAAAAAAATACTAGTAAATATAGGATCTCGATCACTCACAATTGATGATGGCATACCATGTAGACGGACGACCTCATCAAAGAATACACGTGCACTGAACTGGCTGTGTACAGATAGACAAGAGTAATGAAGTGTGCATACTTGTAAAACCGGTCTACCACAAACAAGATGACTGATTTGTGGTGAACTTTAGGAAGTCCTTCCACGAAATCCATCTATATATATATATATATATATATATATATATGCCTAGACTAATGCACCAGAAGAGGTTGTAGTAGCCCTATCGGGTGAAGATGTTATATTTTGTTGCGCTAACAGACGACACACCCTTTGATAAAATCCCGCACCAGGCGCTGCATACTAGGGACATAAAAATTTGCCTGAAGTCGGTGTAGCGTCTTTTGCACCCCCTCGTGACCCTGACCATGGACTGCTCCCAACAGTTGCGACCATAACGGCGAAGACTCTGGCACGAACACGAGTCTACCATAGAGTAACAAATTATCAACAACAGTCCATACCTTTTTCTCCTATCCAGCCCGCACCCGGTCATGCAAGACCACTAGCGCAGGATCGGCATACATCTCTAGACACAATTGATCGTACCACAGAAAATGAGATGCTAAGAAGTTATGCAACATTGAGGATTCTTCATCACACCTTGACAAAGCATCTGCTGCAGTATTCTATTTTCCTGGCCGATACTCCACCAAAAAATCATAACCAAATAGCTTGCTTACCCACTGATGTTGAGGTATGGTTGACAAGCGCTGGTCAAGCAAGAACTTCAAACTGTAATGATCTGTAAGAACGAGAAACACGCGTCCCTACAAATGCAGTCGCCAATGACGAACAACCTGTACTTAACCAATGAGCTCCCGTTCGTAAACCACGAGCTTGGCATGTTGAGGGGCCATGGCTCGGCTGAAGAAAGCAATGGGCCGCTCGCCTTGGTGGAGAACAGCACCGAAACCAGTCTCGGAAGCATCACAATCCACCACGAAGAGCTTGCTAAAATCAGGTAACTGGAGAACCCGAGCCGTAGTTAGCGCCTCCTTGAGTGCTTGGAAGGCACACACAACTTCTTTCGTCCACTAGTAAGCCTCCTTCTTGAGCAACCTTGTCAAGGGCAATGCCACCACACCATAATCTTTTATGAACTTACGGTAATACCCGGTTAAAATGAGAAGTCCCCCAACGCCTAAATCAACTTAGGCATCGACCATGAGGCAATAGCAGCAGCCTTGCTTGGATCCATAGCAACTCTGTGTCATGAGATAATATGGCCTAGATATGCCACCTCCTCCAAGCCAAAAGCACATTTGGTCTTCTTCAAAAACAATTTATGCTACCGCAAGACTTGAAATATTGTCCGCACGTGCTGAAGATGCTCGGACCAAGACGAGTTGTAGATCAAGATATCGTCAAAGAAGACAAGAAAAATCGACGAAGGAACAACTTCAATATATCATTCATGAGCACCTGGAACGTTGTCGGTTCATTGGTCAATTCGAAGGACATGACCAAAAATCCAAACTGGCCATGATGCGTGCGAAAGGTTGCCTTCTTGATATCCTCAGGATGAATGTGGACTTGATGATACCCACTACGCAAATCAAGCTTTGTGAAGAACCTGGCGGCAGGCGCCTTCCAATTCATCGATAAGCTCATCAACCACTGGAATTGGAAACTTATATTTCACTATTTGCGCATTCAATGCTCAGTAGTCCACACAAAAACGCCATGTCCCGTCCTATTTCTTGACAAGAAGTACCGACGCCAAGAATTATGAAGTACTGTGGAGGATGATTCCCTGGGCTAACATATCATCGCACTACCTTTCGATTTCGTCCTTCAAGAGCTGAGGATAACGATATGGCCGAACAGCAACAGGTGGTAGCCTTGGCAACACATGGATATGATGGTCATGGCGACGTTGTGGCGGAAGCCCCCTTGGGGGTTCAAAAAGCTCTGCAAATCCACCCAACAATTCGGCCATGAGGTCTTGTTCAGTACATGCATGAACTTCAGCACCACCCATAGCTGTGCCCATTCCTTGCCACACGACACGATGATCATTCCACCAAAAATACATGGTAAGCTGATCAAAGTCCCACACTATTGGCCCAAGAGACCGCAACCATTGACATTCCAAAACAATGCCATAGCCGCCAAGGGGAATAGTGTAACACACCAGTTTGAAAACCTTTGTTCCAGTAGTCACAGTTGCAACACGGCAAACGCCTGCACTAGCCGCCCGATGGCCATTGCCAACAGTAACGTACATGCCCGGCCGTGGCACGAGCTCCAAGCCAATGCGTCGTGCAACATCCTCTACAATGAACGTGTGCGTAGAGCCAGAATCTACGAGTGCCTATAATTTCTCACCATTGACTGAAACATGTAGTTGCATAGTGTTTCCCTTGTGGATTCCGATAAGAGCATGGAGGGAAATCTCCACCGTGCCATCCTGCAGGTCTGCCAAGTCACCATCTTCTTCTAGCTCAAGCAAATAAATTCCCTTCATAGTGCATTGCTTGGAATGTTCCTTTGTAAACTTCTCCGGGCGATTGAAACACAACCCCTTCATCCTGCAATCAGCCATCTCTTCTGTGGTCAGGCAACAGAACCGCGACTTGGGAGTAGCTACGGCCGCCTCAGTCAGCGTGAGTTTGGCTGTTGGGGTCGTACTGGTGGCCGTTACGATGGTTTTAGATGCCATGATCGCAGTCGAAACCTTTGCAACAAGCCTTGGTGCGGACTTCACCTCAATCAGGTCCTCTTGGAGGTATTGCTCAAAAGCCCTAGCCAAACACATTGCAGTCTGCAAATTTGTCGGGTTTTGCAACTCGACATCAGTGTGTAATGGATTCAACAATCCTGCGGTAAAAAGCTGGACTTGTTGTAGATGAGAAAGCGGCTCAGCACGGCACAACAATGCCAAGAACTGAGTTTGGTACTCCACTGAGCCGGTACGACGGAGTTGCGCCAATTCTCCCAACGAGTTGCTCCTTTACGGTGGGCCAAAACACATGTTAACGAAGTCGATGAAACACACCCATGACAGGATGCCGTCGTCTCGTTTCAGCCAATAGTACCATTGTTGTGCGACTCCTGTCATACGGTAAGACACAAGCGACATTTTTTCTTCTTCCAACGTTGCATGCTGAAAAACTGCTCGCATCTGTTAAGCCATGGCAGCAGATCTTCTCCATCATAGATTGGGAACGTGAGATGATCCCCGTGACGATCGTCGTTCCCACTAACCTGCATCAACAAACTTGTGGATGTCTTGCCCTTGCCCAGGTCAACACCATCGTGCTCAACCCTGGTGATAGCGAGGCTTTGTGTTTCCTGCATCTGCATGATGTCACCTGTTGCTGCTTGAGGTCGGATATCTCTATCATCGCATCCATCTTCAGGAACAGATCGTCTAGGGTTTTGAGTTCCCCATTGGAAGGGTAGCAGAACCTAGCTCTGATACCAAATTGATACGGTGTAGCTTTTGAAGGGAGGAAACCGACGGCCGGACAAGGCCGTGAGTTCTTGGTCGAGAACGAAGAGGATGACAAGGTAAGTCGCGCTCGCCCTTGTGCGCTCGGCGGGGCTTGTCCCCAGCTAGCGACAAGGCTCTGAATGAGAGAAATTTAGGAAAGGCTTATTCTTGCTTACTTTATTGATATCATTAGCCTCCTTATATGGAGGTCTCTTAACAATCCGACTAGCAAAAGAATTCCTTCCTAACACGAACTTGACTCAGACTCTAAGACAATTACTACTCGAACTATCCTAATTTATTATCAAACACTAAGACAATTACTACTTAAACTATCCTAATTTACTATCAGACTCTGATACAATTACTCAAAATATCCTAAATTACTACCGGACTCTGATACAATTACTACTCAAACTATCCTAAATTACTACCGGACTCTGATACAATTACTACTCAAACTATCCTAAATTACTACCGGACTCTGATACAATTACTACTCAAAATATCCTAAATGACTACATTTCTTGCGGCTGTTGTTGCATTGTTGTTCTCCGATACCGACGCTGGCACGGAATTCCAAGCTTGCGCCTAGTCGCGAGTCTGGTGTCATCTCTTATACATCTTGCCAACAAAAGAGTCCACAACATAAACTCTATGAATTCAGCTTTAAAACAATGAGAAGAGAACAACCTCAAACATTTCTGGATCCAAATCATTAGCATTTCTCGTGTCCGCTTTGTAAACCTGCCATTAAGAAGCAACTCATATGAGCAAAAGTCACACTATGGACTTCTGGAGAAAATAGAATGCTGAAGCTCTGGATATAAGATTACCTGCAAAGGACTCTCATCTTGCTTGCCAAATAGGGACACTGCCTTTTCAGGATTTCTTAGGAGCAACCTTGACTTAATGTTCCTGCTCAGCAAATATGCTACAACCAACTGTCCTGCAAGGATGAACACAATCAATATCTAGCCAATTGCTCTAGTAACAGTGAAAACTGTTAATGCAGGATAATGATAAAAATCAGACTGGATAAGATGCAATGCACAATAGGCGTATATCCATAAACCACTAGCATGTTTAGATTGTTTGCACAAAACCTCTGCTTTTGTATACTATTTAAATTAGACACAAATACATCTGTCACAGCGCACACATATCCAAATTGGCCTTTGTTACGACGAAATAAACCGGGAATAGTCCACACATCAAATAACAAAGATAACAAATTGACAACCGTTTGTATAGAGTGCTTCTACTCTTTGAAGTTTGAACTAGGACCCCTAAGGTAATAAACCTAGAATTCAGCTAAGATTCAACTGTCCAAATCAGATTTGTATTATTAACTCTAATAGGTGACAAGACCTGAAACCGAAGTTGCAATATGGAAAATGAAAAACCCGATCTCGATCAACCTCAAAACTGCAAGCTTAGACTTCTAATTACCACCCAGCACTAGTTATGAGAAATTTTACCCTTCGTTTAAATTACCATTTCCATGCCCACCTGCGTCTTATAATCACTAGTTTATCCGAAACTGTAATTTGATAATTGGTAAGTGTAGTCGCAATCAGAGAGAGAAAAAAAGCAGCGTCACAATCTATGAGCAGACATCCGCTACGAATTCTTATGTGGGTAAGAAAACTAGTACTAACAGAGAGCAGAGATACTGATCTCCTACGGTCCTACCTACGCCGCCGGTTCCGCCGACGACGAGAACCAGCTTGGAGGAGGCCTCGGCCGCCCCTCCGCGCCGGCCTCGCCTTTTCCTTCCGTCCGCGCCTGCTGCAGCTGCCCCTCCTCCTGCTGCACGGCCTGCGGCTCCACCGCCGCCGCGAGCCGCCACTCGCCATGACCAACCGCCGCGCACGCGAGTCTGGAGGAGGAGGTGGGGGGAAGCGAGCAAGACCGCAGCGCCGCTCGACCGTACCTACCTGGCTGCGCGGAGGCGAGCAGCTGTGTGTAGATTAGGCGCGAGGAGAGCACGGTGTTAAGGTAAGCCATCGCCATGGGAGGCAGCAGGGCAAGAAGGGAAGAAGCCTTGGTAACTGAACGCGAGAGCGCGCGCGCGGCGGCGGCGGCGGCGGCGGCGGTGGCGGGGAGGAGATATTGGAACGGAACTTGGTGGCGAGGCGGAGTGTGGACGGGACGCGACGCAACGGTGGCCACTTGGCGGCCGCTGGGACCTCGGGCTCGGCGCGAGTGGTCCGAGACGTGCGGCGCGGCGGATCCGACGTGCAGTTCTACTCCACGTGGTACTATGCTGACCGTACATTGAAGTAAACACTAAACAAAAATGTTGAATTTAATTGATACGGATGGTGCATCACCGATACGACGCATACTGTTTCTCTGCATTAATGATCATGAGCCGTTGGATGGAAATGAGGATGAATGAGATCAATTGGTACAGTAAAATTTTACTAAACAATGTTTGCTACAGTGTTTTGAACACTCCGATTCAGGACAGAAATCTCCAATAAACTGCTGCAGTACTACTTTCAAAGAAATGTTCATCCTCTCCTACAGTGATTCTCTGCTACTGCAGAGAGAATCCGGATCCACCGTAAACATAGCCAAATGTTTTATGCTTACAATGTACAAGTATTCTTTTTTCAAACAAAAGAGCGCCCCATCTGCATAATCTCGATGAAAACAACACTACTACTTCTCCCCAACATTTTACCTCTACTGTTAAAATGGTTTCTCTTCATCACTTCCTACTTGATCCAAACTCTAAATCCTCTCCCAGACAACCGTAGAGGTCATTGTGATGTCTTTGTGCTTCTCAATCGACTTTTAATGTGCTCTCTGCTCTTCGTCTATCTAGTGAACTTCTGCAAAAGCTCTAGACCTCTCTTGTGTAATAAAAACTCGCACGATGCACTGACTTGTTGACAATCACCTCTTCCAAATATAAGTGACTACTGTGTTCTCAGTATATAACTCTCGACCTTGGAATACATACTGTGATCCGACCTCATCCACCATCTCTGAACGTGTCAACGCCGGGCCATTCCTACTCTTTCTGATCGAACGCACCTTGATAGCGCCTGTATGTTTCAGTTGCCTTCTAGTATCTCATATTCCTTCTTAACTTCCAGGTACAGCCTAACATCACATTGAGGCATCCATGCATTGAATCCCTACTTCTTCAGTTCTCGAAATCAAAAGGCCCATGCTATCTATCACATCCCTGAATGTGAGCAAACCCTCACACTGAGTCAATGAGCAACCTGAATGAAGTTGTCGTGATGAACATGAAGTTGCAGTGATTCACATTGTTGCAACTGGCTACAACCTTTTATGGGAGAGAACAATCACAACAAGTCTCCTGTTTTTCGGACGTCTTTTTATATATGAGTCATACACAATAAATCTCTACATTGGCGAATACACCACCTCAAGGATAAACAAGAGAGCGCTTTGACACTCCTCGCGTATCTGTGGACTGAGGCTTACCTCTTGTCCAGTTCCTAAGACGATTACAGATTTATTCTGTAAAAAACAAAATAGATGGTTATAGATTCGATAGGCCTCTGAAGCCAGCAGCGGTTCCTCATGCGAACTGAAAACCGTTGGCCTTGCATTGCATTCATACTATGCGCGGGTGTCCATGCCAGGTGCTGCAATCCAGTCAAGCTACTCAGGGCAACACACGTCTTCTGAATGTTAATTGCAATGCGATATCATGCGATACACGTCTTGCAGAGAGCGTGATAGTTTGTGATTGGGCCAAAGGACAACTGGTGCCACAAACTGCGCTTGTTACTAGGCACTGGGTTAGTGTTTGTCAGGCAAGTGCTCTCGAAGCCAAAAGCCATGAAAAGCCATGAACTATGTTGGTAGGAATAATTTCCCCAACTTTTCTACACGAAATTTCACGGGAAGTTTTGCAACATTATCAACTATGTCCAAGTGTTTATCTGTTTTCTAATAGCATTGAACCACTGAAGCTGATGATGGGCTAATGAAAACAGCAGCATCTGTACTAATCGCGAAAGAGCCAAAGAGCGTGCTTTTCATGTAAGTTGGGTTCTGGTACATAAAAGATGGATTACAGAGAAAAATGTAGCGAAGTATGAAAACCCCCGGCAAAACAAAGAAACAGCTTTCTATTTGTTCTTCCCAGCTTTGCCCTCCTTCCTTCTGACAACCTCACCGGCATACCGAATACCCTTTCCCTTGTATGGCTCGGGCGGCCTCCACTTCTTTATAGCGCAGCAAATTCACCAATCGCGCTCTTGTCATAGCCACACAGCAGAACGTATGACATGTACTCTTTCTTCAAATTTTTCCCACTGAGTTTTTATGAAATTTTAACGAGACATGAACATATTGGATGAATGTTCAAAGGGGGGTGTTAAAAAACCGGGCCCAGGACTCAAGAGTCTGGCAAGATCTGAGCCCGTAACTCGAGAGTCTCGGCCCGAAGACAGCCGAGAACCCTGAGAGTCTGGCCCAGTTGAACTCCTCATCCTGTAGTCTATAAATAGAGGGTCTCCCCCTCTCATTGTAACCCCGATTATTCCGAAGCAATAAAGCAAAGCCTGAAGTCCTCTCATATCTCTGTGTTCAATCTACTGTTGTGTTTTTGTGTTCTTGATTCGTTCTTACGATTCTGCATATTGTATACGAGGTACCCGTTCGGACTGGACTCGCCAGCGACGGTTACTCAACACTTTTCATGTAAATTGGGTTCTGGTACATAAAAGATGGATTACAGAGGAAAAATGTAGCGAAGTATGAAAACCCCCCCGCAAAACAAAGAAACAGCTTTCTATTTCTTCTTCCCAGCTTTGCCCTCCTTCCTTCTGACAACCTCACCGGCATACCGAATACCCTTTCCCTTGTATGGCTCGGGCGGCCTCCACTTCTTTATAGCAGCAGCAAATTCACCAATCGCGCTCTTGTCATAGCCACTCACAATGATCCTGGTGTTCTCTTCCACCTTAACTTGCAGCCCTTCTGGAACAGCCATCCGAACAGAGTGCGAGAATCCCAGGTTCATCACCAGATCTTTACCCTCCACCGCCGCACGATACCCAACCCCAACTAACTGAAGCCTCTTATCGAATCCTTTTGACACCCCCACAATGATGTTGTCTGTTAGAGTTCTGCATGGAATATTTGCACCCATGTTTTCAGAAGGCAAGGCGTGACAAGATCATAAATTCATAAGATGATTAATATAACCAAGCGATGGTTAAGAAATTTACAAACATCATTCTGTAGAAGGTCCTGAATGCATATGGCAAACAAAATTTACATACTGCTGAGAGAAATAGGAAAGGATTGGTTGAAGTCTGAAGGCCAAAAATAAGCCCATAAAGATAGTGAAGGATAGAGAATTTGGTGACTCATCACACCTTTGATCAACACTTGCTCGCACATAAAACACTTGTATTTTAACCAAGGTGGGTGTTTTTCCCAATTTACACATTCCTTTTATATATTAAAATAATACAAGGAGAAATCAAAGCCCAATTGCCACAAACACTAGATGATATTTGGTGTATGGACTATGGACAACAGCAGATTTTACTGTTCCTAAACTCCAGGAATGTACCTTGGTATGAAATATGAATAGAGAATGGAGAATGATAAATGCAAGTAGAAAAACATTCCTATCCAAATATTTGTCAAACGTATTACAACTGTGAGAGTTTCTTCCTTCAAGGTAGATTACATTTTCTTCGGCGTACACTCAAAAGAATAGATCCTAGTTCCTGAGATCCAAAACAAAGAGAGGCCATCCCCTATATTGGTTATTGGTATGATAGGAGGTCAGAGAACAATAAATACAAGAAGTTAAATACTGCTATATAGAAGCTAGATCCCTATAGTTGTAGGAGCTAATAGGATTGTAGGAATGTGCTTATGTATTCCTACATGGCAAATAGCATGTGTGATACAACTTATTTTTAAGGCACTGCTAGTATCACAATCAAATACCCATGTGATTCCTGTGTTTATGGGGTATTTTCCATTCATCTTGAATGCAAGAAGTGATGGCTCAAATATGCGAGTTGTCACGGGAGCAGAGAGCTGGTAAGTTGGTAGCTAACTTTAGGAATGCCAGGAAAATATACGGACACAAAGAATAAAATAGTGAAACTATGAAAACACAATATGAGCAGTGAACCAGCGAAAAATGAAATAGCAAACTCATTTTGTAGTTTCCATTTGTCAGTTTTACCTGAAAAGGCCATGCATCTGGTTCGCCCTTTTGGTTTCCACTGTCTTGTAGACTCTCAGCTTACCAGATTCTTCTTTCACAACTTTCACTTCACCTGGATAACTTAGCGCTAACTCCCCTAGTGGACCCTTAGCTCTGACAAACTGCTCCTCTAGTGTAAGGGTAACATTTGATGGAACTTCGATCGGCTTCTTTCCAATTCTAGATTCCTTGCATTCCACTACTTTTCTGACAAAACCAACTCTGCCAGCAGGGATAACATGAAGACGAATCCCTTGTGTCTTTCCAAGGAAGCCAGTCCTTGAATTGCTGATTTATTTCAGACAAAGAAAGAACTCCATCAAAATTCTAACATTATATTGGAGAGAAAAACAACCTTTCATATTTTAAAAAATAACACATTAGTAAACAAAAATGAATTTAAAACCACGAACACTCAGCAGAACAATTGTTACTAACTAGAAAGATGGGATCCAAAGAACAAACAAAAAAATCTACAAAATCCCAAAATTGGTTGCTAGAAACAGGCAAACAACATCTCCACCTTGAACTATTCAGGCAGCATACCAACTACCAAACTCTTTTTTTTCTCAGTAATAAGTACAAACAAACCATTCAAGAACCTATATTCTTGGGGTTATTTCAGTTTCTACCAGAAACTTGCATCAGATCGAACTCCTTGTTTGGTACGTGGTTTATGTAGAATTTTGGGAATACTTTGTGTGTCCCCCGTATGATCCACACATCCTTTATTTATAGTCTAAACATTGAATCCAACTCTAACACAACATTAAATCCGACTCTAACACGACTCCTTCCTAGATCATAATACCAACTCACCAACACTCCCTCTCAAGATTGGCCGAAGATATCAATCATGGTCATCTTGTTACATATTGTAGAACACTCGCTAGGACCTAACCCTTCAGTGAAACAATCAGCCAACTGTTCACCAGACTTGACACACTCAAACTTCAGCATCCTACCATCGAGCTTCTCTTTGATGAAGAACCTATCAATCTCAACGCGCTTGGTACTAGATTGTTAGCAATATTGATTGCAGATTTATTATCACAATGCAACAGTAAGAGATTATTCCTTCATACTCGAAGCTCAAACAATAAACCCTTCATTCATAACATTTCACTCACACTCAATGTCATTACTCTGTACTCTGCCTCTGCAATAGACCGAGCAACAACCTCCTGCTTCTTGCTTCTCCATGACACAAGGTTACCCCCCACAAAGATGCAATATCCAGAGATAGACCTATCATCCACACTACTCGCCCAATCAGCATCGCAACACCCTTCCACATTCAGATGTTAATTCTTCTTAAACCTTAAAATACTGCAGGATTTGATAGACAACATCCATATGTCCTGTTCTAGGATCATGCATATATCGACTAACCACACTCACAGTATATGAAATATCAGGTCTTGTATGACACAAATAGATGGGACGCTCGACAAGTCTTTGATAAGCTTCCTTGTCAACTGGATCTCCCGACTCAACACATTGCTTGTAATTCCTATCAACAGGTGAAGCAATAAGGCAACAACCAAAGATACCGCTTTTGCCAGCAGATCAAGGGCATACTTCCCCTGGGAGAGAACTATACCATTCGAAGAATGGCAATCTCAATCTCATTCCCAAGAAAGTATCGAAGAGGTCCAAGATCTTTCACTTCAAATGCCTCTCCCGGTCTTTTCTTTAAGGACTTGATTTTTTGGCATCATCTCCAGTAATCACAATATCATCAACATAGATTGTCAATATGGTGATATATGTTCCTCTATGCCTATAAAATACAGTATGATCTCCACTGCACTGAGAATAGCCCATACTACAGACTGCACGCCTAAATCTATCAAACCACGCCTTTGGAGACTGCTTCAGACAATATAAAGACTTCTTGAATTTATACACCTTTCTATCAGTCTGCATGTTCTCTAAGCCTGAAGGAATCTCTATGTATATCTCCTCTTGTAAATCACCACGAAGAAAAGTATTATTCACATCCAACTGATGTAAGGGCCATCCGAAGTTAGCTGCACAGGAGATCAACGTTCTTACTGTGCTCATCTTTGCTACTGGTGCAAAGGTCTCATCATAGTCTATCCCATATATTTGACTATAACCTTTTGCAACCAACTGTGCCTTGTATATCTCTATCTTACCTTCAGGAGTTTGCTTAATCGTAAATACTCATTTGCATCCTACTGCCCTTTTTCCTGCTAGAAGTGGAACAACATCCCATGTTTTGTTCTTCTGAAGTGAACTAACCTCCTCCTTCATGGTATGTATCCTTCCACTTAGGATCCTGATTAGCAACTCGACAACACTTTGGAACATGCACTGTCTAAAGAGATGCAATGAATGCTTTGTATCCAGGTGAGATATAGGAATATGAGATGAAATTTGCAATGCTATGCTCAACGTCATACTTAAACTCTCAAATGATAGATATCCCAAGCGACGATGATGTAACAAAACTTCTCCCTCAATTCCTCTTGAAGCCACAACCAATGCCGCATCAACCTAATCAATGTACCACAGTCCATTATGCCTTATTCCAGTCCCAATCCTCTTTTCAGTTCTCTTCTCATGGAATAAACACGAATCCTCATCAAATGTGACAGTGCATTTGAATTAGTCAATAATAGAACTAACTGAAAGAAGATTGACTGGAAAGGAGGGAACATGCAAAACAGAGGATAAAGCAATGGATAGTGTTCACTCTACAGATCGTACACCCTGAATAAGTTGGGAGGTTCCATCAGCTGTTTGGACAGTTTCAGAATGAATATATGTGGTGTAAGATGCAAATGCATTAAGTGAACCCATGACATGCTTTGATGCACCTGAATCTATGATCCAATCAATATGAGAGCGTTTATATGTGGATGCAAGTGCATATGCCTTAGTAGCCTCGCCCACGTGGGCGTAGTTGGCAAAGTTACCAAAGGAGATGGAATCATGAGAAGTCTCTAATGCCTTTCCCTGCTGCTACTTCTCCCACCGCATAGCTTGGTCGCCTGTCAGAGTAACAGACGTGATCTCCTCTGTCATGACCATATTAGCCCTGGGGCCAACTCGCCACTTCCTCGACCTCCACCTCTACGACCATCACGATCTCCACCTCGGCCTCGATAATCTCCAAATCGGCCTCCACAACCACCACGACCTCCACCTCGACCTCCATACTGTGGAGAAGAGCAAACACGGCTCAGATGTCCTCTCATCCCACAGTTGTAGACCTCCCTATCATCTGGTATGGCGTACGTGGATCTGATTGGATTGTTGCCCCCATTACTCGTAATCGAACTTCCTCATGCACCATAGCCGAAATAGCCTCCTCTATAGTAGACAGGTTTGCCAAGTGAAACATCCAGCCCTTCTACTCTCAAACTTTGGGTTCAGTTCCTTTAGAAAATGTGTAACCCGTCTGCATTGCAGCCACACCCTGCTAGCCTTAATATCACCAGCACATGTTAACTGCAGTGGATCATAGTGATCTAAATCTGCCCACAACTGTTGTAGTTCACTAGCATACCACTGGATGATCTTCTCCTCCTGTTTTAGGGCCTTCACATTGGCCTGGACCTCCACCATCATCATCATATTTCCTGCCCCGGAGTACATGTTGCTCAGCGTCTTCCACATCGCCGGTGCACTCTGCATCATCTCCACCATCCGAGCGATGAATGGAGACATCGAAGTTAGTAACCAAGCTACCACCACAGAGTTGGTGGTGTTCTACACACTTCAATTCATGCTCGTTTTGTCTGCAGGCTCAACACAAGTCACCTGCAGCAGTGCTCCAACTCTTTCGTCCTCCGAATCAGCTGAGTCCTTCTAAACCAACTCAGATAATTCTTGCTCCCTTCTAACTTTACATCATTTAGCATCAGCTCCAACTTTAATTCAGATGATCCTACAGCAACCCTCGGACCTCTAATACATGTCGCTAAGAGGTCCTGTAACATGCTCCTCATGTCACTTTGTGTGACTAGCGGGGAAGCGGTCTCAACAACTGTCTTCCTCTTCTCTTCTACCCATGGATGGAAATCCGGCCGGTTAACAAGCCTTCTGGTGGTGGCGGGATTTGAAATCCTACGGTTTTTCCGAGTTTTCAAATTCAAATTTCAATTTGAATGATTTTAAGCAAAATTTAATGAAATTTGACCGAAAACCCGAACCACGGTGATTCTGCGTGCCGACGCCGCCAGAATTGCGCCATCGAGATTTTGATCCTTGCTTCTACCGCCCTTATTGTGGCTTCTTCCTCCTTCGCAGCCTCAATCTCCTAGGGATTCATCTCGAATAACTGAACCAATGCCAAGTACCACCAAGATATGTCGCGCGCTACACGCGATCACGGCAACTCTTCAGTAAGAAAATATCTAAGAACTTTGACTACTAAGAAACATCAACATCTCATTTTCTCTCTTTCAAACACAAACAGCACAGCAGCAGCACTTAACCAGCAGATCCCTTCCCCTTCCTCCTTTTTCTTCTGCACACGCAAGAGAGCAGCAAAGTAGCAGCACCTCCCTCCTGCTCTTCTTCCCCAACGGCACAACCTCTCTCCTCTTCTTATTCTTCCCAGGGCCAACAAGCAAGGCAGTCAGCAAACTCACCAGATCCGGGTGCGCGGCCTCCTCGCACCAGATCCAGTCGTCCTCGCCGGGGTCACAAGCCGTCGGCTGACAGCAACTTCGAAGACCTGACGGCTGTGCTGCAGCCCGGCGCTCACACGTCTCGCTCGCGCAGCACGAGGCAGCTGCAGCCTATGCAGAGCAAGGAGGCTGCAGCCTCCCGCCGCTGTGACAAGTTTGCCGCTGCTGTTGAAGACGACGACCAGCGACAGCGATGTGGTGATGGCGGTGGCTGTGGTGGATGGTGACGGTGGTGGATTAGATCTAAAGTGAGCTTAGGGATTAGGGTTAGGCTATGATACCATGTAGAATTTCGAGAATACTTTGTGTGTCTCCCGTAGGATCATTACACCCTTTATTTATAGTCTAAACATTGAATCCGACTCTAACATAATATTAAATCTGACTCTAACACGGCTCCTTGCTAGATCCTAATACTAACTCACCAACAGTTTATCAGTAGTAGGATAATGCATTAATACATTCAAAACTTTTGACAAGTTAAACGTTCCAATCCAAAGCAGAGCAATTTTCCCAAAGTACTTTGAGCTGAGGTATCAATATATGTAAACATGGTCACGAAGTTGTCACAAAACAGTGCTAACACGAACAACTTCATGGTTCATCATTACCACCACATTTCGTGAAGTTACAACTTACAAGGTTTCATATACCGCAAGGACAAATACATAGTATAGGTAGGTTATCAACTAGTGATCCATGAAAGCAAAGTAAGGTACTATATCCAAGGTCTTAGCACAAATGAATTAACTAACTGATCAGACAACTATCCGACCCCTTCATGCAACTCTAACATTTCTATAAGAAAGGGCGCTATGCTCATCCAAATTGTTGACACCATTTGAGGTACTTCCATCCAGAGCTACAAATCCTATTACGGACGAAGTGAGCAAGCCCCCTCACATTTATGCGCCTTGCGAGTTCTTACTGTCGGTGAACTGCGGGAAGACATAACTTAATACGCTGATTTAAATTCTCCTGCAAATGTAGACAGCTGATTGGCACAGTGACCCTAAGCCAATCGTATCCGAATCAAGAATGTTCGGTTCCACTACACCCTATAATTAATGCCAGTTCTTGGGAGCAAGAAACGCAGAAAATTTATCTAAGACCGCCGCCATTGGAGCGATTATTGATCTATGTGGGTGGAATCGCAGCACTTCGTGTGTTTCCACGAAAAGGAAAGAAAAAGAATAGAAGAAAGATTGCGTGTCCTAGAGGGCTCGCATCTGACGCAGTGAGGGAGGAGGAGGAGGGGGAGGAGGCGTACCAAGGGAGATGGAGGGAAGGGGAGAGGGACGCCATGAACAGGGAGAAACTGCCTCCGCTCGCTCGCTGCGTACTTGCTCGTGTGCGGTTCTCTTATCTTTATGCGCGCGGCCTTGCTCCTCTATTATCCACAACACAACAGAGGAAGAGGAAGGGGGTGAATCCGTCGAGGGAGACAGGACGGGCTCGGGTCCCATAGCGGTGGACGTATCTTATTAGGTTGAATTTTTTTAATAATATTATTTTAATTAATAATTGCAAAATTAAAATAGTTGAAAAAAGTTTTAAGAAAAATATGTGTTCTCATCATTTCAAATGACGACAGGAGTCTGTTACAGATGAAATAGCGACAGGAGCCTGTCACCAGATGAAATGGTGATATGTGCCCAACCACCACTACAAACAAAAAACAGGGAACATGGAACATGTTGTCGATTGAATTGACGATATGATCTTTTTTTCAAAATTAAATTAAATTTATAATTTTGGTATATCTTTAATTGTCCGTGCTACCGATAATTTTTTAAAAGATAAGAAAATATAAGGTAGAGAAAAATTTATGAGTTCCGATGTGATCAAATATATTTGGAATGCGTTTTAGGTGACGCAATATAAAAAATAGCATCCGTTGGCGATGCAATATAAAAAATAGCCTCGTTCGGTGACATAATATTATAAATAGCCTTCTCCGACGACGCAATATCGAAAATAGTTCTGTTCGGTGACGCAATATGAAAAATATGTCTTACTTTGCAAACAGACTGTAGTCATTTCACGTACGAAAAGGCTAGAACTAGGTTGGCGTGGGGGTGTAGCGATGCTAACTCCCTCACACGGTTACTTGTACACACAACAAGAACAAATAGTATCGAAACTCGAGACTAGCATAATGTAAGTTGTATATAAATTAATATTTATATAACAAGACTAATACATCTACTTGCGGGCCCTCTTGGGGTGTGCCCCACATGTGGCCCCTGCCCTCGCCTGGGGGGCGGCTGCGGACGTTGGTGCGAGTACGCAAAAGGCTCCAGCGGCCGAGGTACCCATCCGACGCAAGTAGACTGAGGGGGGTGTGAAAGCATCTAGACCCCTAAAAATGTGTTTTGGTAATTAATGACAATATGTGAATATGGGACTAACATGTGTGTTAAGTGATTACAAGGTTTAGTCCTAATCATAATTTCAACAACATGAAGATGCATGCTAAAGGATACCATGAGGATGGATTTGTTTCAAAGGCAAGGTATAAAATAGTCTAGGACCGCTTTTGAATTTTACCGGTCTTATGAGAATGTTGGAAGACCGGATTTTAGGATAAATATCGTACTATTAAGAGGGATCACGACTAGTAGCTTTAAAGCATTTCTTTGTGCCTTTGGATCAATCTAGGATCATGCATACACTCAAAACTTGTTTCAAATATTCAAACATGCTCTCTGTGCAAAATTGGTAGTACCGGCGTGTTAACTGCGGAACGATCGCATTCCGGTTGTGCCGAAAATGTGGCGGCGCGTTTTTTTTCAGAGAGACACCCTTTTGGATTTCCTTGATTTTCTGGCAGTACGGTAGTACCGGTATTGTCAATGCGGAACTACCGCACATCGGAAGTACTATTTTTGGGCAGAATGTTTTTTCTAGAATGATGCATTTTTTAGTTATTTTGCCCATTTGCAAGAGCGGAACTACCGCCATTGTTTTTGCGGAACTACCGCTCTGTGGTACCTTTGAAAAATAGCGTGGTACGTTTTGTCCAGAAGGGTTGCATTTCTGCTTCAATGAAGAACGGTAATATCGCAAGTTATTTGCGGAACTACCACATGATAGTTGACGGTAGTACTGCACCAAATTCTCAATGGCTATGTCAAGCGCATTTAATACCTCTGTTATAGCCGTTACTGTACTGACGCTGGAGGTGCAGTAGTACCGGCCATTACATGGCGGTACTACCGATTATCCTGAAAATCTCTGATTTCTTCCTCCAACGGTCGTATTTGGTTGTGGGGGTATAAATACACCCCCAACAGCTCTAGGACAGGTTGTTGAGCACTCATTGAACACTCTTGAGCTTAGAGCATTCATTTCGCACCTCATTCTCTCTTGTTGCATATTTTGTGAGGTTGTTGAGCAAAATCAAGTGCATTCATTCTAGTTTGATCCTAGCACTTGAGTGCCGTCAAGCGAAGGTCAAGGTCTATTACTCTTGGTGTTTGTGGACACCTAGACGGCTTGGCGAGAGTTTGCGCGGTGATCTCTTCAAGAAGATTGTGAAGAGGCTCAACGCCGATTGTGATTGGTTCGGTGTTCACCGACTCTGGAGGGGGGAGAACAACCACAAGTGAAGTCGAGGGAAGGCTTAATTCGTGGAGCCGGCTTGATTGGGTCAAGCTTTCTCAACGTGGACTAGTGAAGATCGATAAATATTCGATACCACGGGAAGAAAATACTGAAAGAGCACGTTATACGTTTAAACAACATAGACATACCTAATTGCTACATCGCAGCGGACGGCTCGGAGTAGTCCTCCCCCCGGTACGGATGATACTGAGGACCTGCCAGAAGAAAATATCGTTATTAACTAGTGGAGTTCAAAATTAACAACCAGACGTAAGTGTTTCATGTGTACCTGCGAACTGAACTAGCGCTGGGGTACTCCCAGCACATTGCCACGAGAACCCACCCGCCACATCCAGGTGAGGAGCCGTGGGGCGTGACGCACCGTGGCTCACCCCCGTCCACGAATAGTTCGGTCCACTACGTCCCTCAGCCTACGAAACGCTGTAAGTTGAATGGCTCGCCTCGTCCTCTCCAAGAACCGGTCCATGAGCTCGCTATCCTCCTATGTCATCATGCTGAAGCACTCCCTGAGCGTCTGAGTACGCACGGAGGTCATCATCTCGTTCATCTCCCATAAGAGATAGTTCTGTACATAGAATTAGCAAGTTAGAAACCAAAAACATACATAGGAAATAAGAAGTATGAATCATTTAATACGTACCGCATGATGGAATGTGGAGTACCACTCGATGTACTCCTCGTACGTCCAAGGGTCTTAGGGAGCAGTCTCCTGGTGCACATCTGCCAAGGCGTGGAGCCACTGCCCAACCCAATAGGCTATCTTCTTAGTCCAGGAAAGCATACCAGCAACTCCCTTCCTAGTGTAAATGGAAGACAAAATGATAAATTCGTAAATCCGTAAGGGAAAGGCTACGACATACATAAAATGTGAACTTACACATGAACGTTCGGCAGCACCCACGGCCCCCAGGGCACTTGGAACTCCTGTCGTAGACCGAACTGGCACATCACCCGGTGCACGTGGTACTCCTCCACATTGACTGCACCAAGAACTTTCGTGTGTACTAGTACTGCCAATCTCGTGTGCACTGGACGGGCAAGCCTCGGGGCGCGCACCCTGGTGGCCTCATCCGTTGATTCGACCTCGCCACCAGAGGCTACTACTGAGGAGTCCTCGGGATCACTGTGCGATGCGGAGATAGAGTGCCTACACCTTGTGGGTACTAGGGCATCCAACAAGGAGCTTCTCGCGTGGGTAGTCAGGACAAAGGAGTGGGACTTTGTGCCCTAGCGCCTGGGACTGCGATGTGTATTGTTTGTGTGAAGTAACGTGTTGTGTTGATTGGTGATATTTTATTGCACTGCTTGAGAGTTTTTCGTGTAACGTGTAGGAATTGCCTCACCATTATTCTTTGGTGGTGGCTATGTATGTCTGTGGTGTACTTCGGATTTGTTATAAATAAAAGTTGTGACAATACTGCCCTGTTTGGATTTGTTGCTAGGGGAAGCGAAGCCGACGCTGCCCCATACTTTTTTAGATAGGGCTCCGGGGGATCCCTACGTGCTATTTGTTGCGGGGGGAAGGCGAAGCCAGTGCTGTCCCCTAAACTTTTTTGGATAGGGCTCCGGGGGAGCCCTACACGCTATTTGTTGCTAGGGGAGGTGAAGTTAGTGCCGTCCCCTATACTTTTTTAGATAGGGCTCCGGACGAGCCCTACGTGCTAGAGCCCACTCTTGTGGTTCGAGTGATGATGTAGGGTCCTTCCCACTTGGACTCTAGCTTTCCTAGAGTCGTGGTGTTTGGTGCTCACTTGAGCACCATATCGCCTGGTGCTAGTTTGTGAATCTTGATCTTCCTGTTGTATACCTTCACGACTCCTTCGGCGTACTTTTCCATGGTTGAAATGGCCTAGACGCGGTGCTCCTCCAGGAGGTCCAGCGACGTTTCGCGGCCTGCGAAGTTTCTACTCTCCGTTGCTCGGAGAGATTTTGCCGCAAACTCGCCCGGGGTCATTTCTTCATCCCTGAAAAGGAGTTTGAATGGGGAGAACACCGTGGATCTTGCCGGTGATGTTCGAGTGCCCACAATACCTTTTGGAGCTCGTTGGGCCAGAGCCCCTTTGGCAAGCCCACGAGACGCTTCATTAGTGCTGCCAGTAGGCTGCCGTTGGCTCATTCGACTGCCCCGTTCAACTCGGGGTGTCCGACAAATGCAAAGCATATTGTGGTGCTGATGTTCTAACAGAATGTTCAGAATGAAACTGAATCAAACTGGGTGCCATTGTGAGTGACGATGTCGCGGGATACTCCGTACCGGCACACGATGTTCTTCCACGCAAAGCGTTGCGCCACTACGGCACTGATTTTCGCGATTGGTTCAACCTCCACCCATCTGGAGAAGTACTCGATGGCGACGAAGGCGAAGTGAAGGCTGTCCTTGGCTGTCGGGAACATGTCGATGATATCGAGCCCCCAGCGCGCAAGGGCCACACCGGGGCTAGAGGCTGCAACGGGGCTGCTGGTGCTTTGGAGTGGTGGCTGGCCCACTGGCAGCCCTGGCAGGACTGGATCAGGTCTTGCACGTATCGGAATGCGGTGGGCCAATAAAACTCTTAGCGGAAGATCTTCACAACGACGCTACGAGGCGCTTGATGTGCGCCACAGAGGCCCTCTTGTATTTCCCTTAGAAGGGACTGGCCCTCCTCTCAAGAAACACATCGCACGAGGGGGCGCACACACCCCCTTTGTACAGTTGTCCGCAGATGATGTGGTAGTTCTGGACTCGCTGCTACAGACGGTTTTCTTCGGCTGCGTCTTCGGGCTCTTCTCCTTGGAGGTACTTGTGGATGACGTCATGCAAATCCGCCTTGCCGACTAGGAGCACGAGGCGAGTATTACGTTGTGCTTTGTGGGTGGTCCCTGGTGCTTCGGGGGCAGCCCCTGGTGCTTCCGGTGTAGTTGACAGGGTGCGCAGTACTTTGTATAGCACCTCTGGCGGGGGGCGCTTGTCCGAGTTTGCTAACTTGGCTAGCTTGTCTGCCGCTCCGTGCGATTGGCCCATCGGGGCATTGTGTTGGGAGTCGCCCCCGATGATGTTTCCCTGAGTGGAGTTGTGCGCTTCTTCCTCCGGGGCTTGGTTCGCGACCGACGCTACCCCAGAGGTCTTTCTTCGCTTAGCCCTCGGGGGTGTTGGGTGCGACCTCGGCCGCAGAGACTTTGGACGCAGCTTTTCGAGGGGTCATGCTAGTACTTCGGAGCTATGCTTGACTTTCCCGTCGGTCCCCACAGACGGCGCCAACTGTCATAGCAAAAAGAAGGCTAGACAGTAAGAGGAGGGGGATCCCCAGTACGCTCAGAGGGACCAAAGAGTTCTCGGGAGAATGAACCAGTTGTCAGAAAAATATATGTATTGATTGCTCCAAAAAGAACTGGATTTGCCCTTTACATGGGGGGTAGATGGCTATTTATAGCCTCCTAAGACAGGGTACTTACATTACAATCCTAACCCTAAAAAAGTATTATACGCGTAGGGGTTGTAGGGACTTTTGCCCCCTCTACTCGCAGGATTTGGCTCACGGTGGGTCTCCCTGGGCCTGGTCTATCTGCTAGTGCACCTGGTCCACCAGCACCCAATGTGGCCCACCTTTGGGCTTCTCCTGGAGCGCACCAAAGGGGTGCTTGAGTCTGCTGAAGTGGAACGGCCACGGGCCCTCTTTGGCTTCCCCGGGGACCTTTCGGGGGAGGGGGCTTCGGGTCTTCCCCGAGGTGGCCCCGGAGGAACTGCTGCTTCGGTCTCGGTGGGACTCTGGGGACCCTTCGGAGGGGCTCTGGATCTTCCCCGAGGTGGCCTCGGAGGACCCACTACTTTGCCTCGGAGGACCCACTGCTTTGGACCTCGCGGGACTCTCGAGACCCTTCGGGGAGGCTCCGGATCATCCTCGCAGCCTCCCCGAAGGGACACCTGGTGCTCCCCGGGGAGGGCCTTCATGCTCGTGGGTTACAGGGTCTATCATGCGGGCTTCTCCAGGTCATTGGGGCCGGTGGGGCCGCCACTGCGACAAGTACATTACAAAAGAATAATAAAATCTTGCATTGCATGTCGCCGAAGCCTTCTTTGTGTCCTTGTCCGTATAATGCCAGCTCATCGAACCCATTCTGCAGCCAATCCGAATGCTTGTCACATTTCTATTATCCGCCAAAAACCCGAAAAACAATTAGCAACACAAATACGATAAAATAGAGTTAGGGTAAAGAGAGGTTGACGTCAGATAACCTGAAGTTTCTCGAGGTTCCTAGACCAACCTATGGTAGTTGGCACCATAGCCCTTCAGTAGGTTCCATCATCCGGCAATTTGGAAAATCCAACACCGACTTTATACCGACTTACCTCAACAGTAGGAAAATACGACAATGGCATACGGACTAATGGTCCATTCCTTTTTCCTAGCCCAACACCCGCTTCCCATTTTACCAACTTACCGTTCGCAGGAGAAACACCAGTGTGCAGTGCAGGGAGCTCCCTATGGACCAATGAACAATTGTTCTTTCATATGGACCTCATGTGAGAATTTTGATCCTTTTCTGGAAATCAAAGTTTTTATGCTTTCTTTTGCCTTGTCTCACATGCCTATACTATTTTGATGCCAGCTTGGTCATTTTCATTGCTTTTTCTTGCTTATGGACCAAGTTGTGCCTTTGTGCGAAAACTGCGAGTAAACTCGTTTTCAAACCTCTTACTTACATTTTCTAGATAATTGCCAATGTGTTCATCAAGGGGGAGATTGTGGATTTCATGGGGATATGTTTCAGATCTTAGGATGATGTGACAATTGGCAATGGCGTTTACGGTTTGTCGTTTCACGTGTTTTCGACAAAGTTCTGAGCTTTATCGACGAGGCGGTCCGACCGGTCCTTGCAATGGTCCGATCGGTCCCAAATCGGTCGGACCGGCCATGTGGGGCGGTCGGACCGGTGGTGACCAATGTGGTCAAAACGAGCTGGGCCAAAAATAGGTGTTGTAGGCAAGTGAGGGGATCCCAATGCACTTGGTCTCATAATTTTTGGAGTCTCGATAAAAGTTCTATTGGTTTAAAGTTTCCGAGAGGTTTGGAGTTTCAGGGTTGAAATTCGGCTAAGTCCCAGGCGGTCCGACCGCTCACGAGGAGCGGTCCGACCGGCCAGGTGGCGGTCCGACCGGCCACTGGAGCGGTCGGGCCAGATCGACTTGAACGCCGGCCAACCGTGGCGATGTTGATTGGTTAGGTCAAAGTCATTGGTATCGTGGCATATGGTTTGCATGATGCATGTTTTGACTAACATGGGTCAAGTTGTGAAGAACTTGTTCCCGAATTCGTGTTTGCTTGTCTATGGTTGTGCAGGTTGCTTGGTGGTCAACGACGGTCAACGGCGAGTAGGATCGGGACTAGACTTGGAGAGTTAAGGTCCAGAACGATTGACGATGCCGGGTGAGGTCAACGACTCAAGCGTGACACAAGATGGACAAGGGTGACCTATTGGCAAATCCATGACGCATGGTGAAGCGGTTTAGGTCAAAAGGTTAAAGACGGTGCTTTGCGAAGCGTGCGTGTGTGACCCGTTTGTTAGTGGGCCTTAACGGGAGCCCAATGGAGTCAAACCCTAGGAGTCTAGGCCTCCAATATAAATAGGGGGAGGTGGTGGCTGCACCATCTAGCTCTTTTCTCTCTCGCCTCTTTTTGTTGCGAAACCCTAATTGGCTTAGGTGAGTTGAGGTGGAGGCTAGGGCTCTTTATGGTTTGAGGAGAATTTCGTGATCTTGGATTGACCACTGATCCATGATGGCGTGGGTGTAATCCAGCAACGATCACGTTCTTAATCTATGCAAGGTTTGCTTGAGATAAGTCTCTTTTCGTTCTTGCCTTCAATTTCGTGATTTTAGGGCTTTCTTTGATCTGTGAGTTTGTGATTGATTCTTTCACATGGATTAGCTTGCTGTGATGTGTGGGAACCCATCTAGGATCAATTTGATCATCAATCACCCACGAGCAAGCAATTGGATCTAGTTTTCACTTTTGCCCGGTTTTGCACCCTTCTTCAAACAGATCGTAAAAGATATTTGTTCGTCCAAGAATTATCATAATTGTTGATTGGAATAGGTCCTTAATATCATAGAGAAGGTGTGTGCAAAGTTTCGTGAAGTTTGGAGTTGAGAATCAAAAGTTAGACCTAATTGCAACTTCGCATCGTCGGCATTTTTTTATCGCTCGAGCTCACGGCCGGTCGCCCCACACACAGGTCGACCGATTTTGGTGCCGGTCCGACCGCCCCACACCAGAGGTCAGACCGATTTGGTACCGGTCAGACCGCCAAGATAACAAATCGGGCCGACCGCCTCTGTTAGTTTTGATTCTTGCTGATTTTTATCGCATTGCTTAGGGGTTTTATTTGGATTCAATACTAGTCTTCCGCTATACTGATATATTGATCTTCATAGCTTCATCATAGCTATTGGAGTGAAATTGTGTTGAATTCATATTTTGTGAAAAAGTGAGCGTGCTCCTATTCACCCCCCCCCCCTCTAGTCGCCTTTTCGGTCCAACAAGTAGTGTACCTCGGTAGCGCCATAGGAAGCCGTGGTAGCCACCAGACCATCACCATTCTCCATGCAAAAACCCGCAACAGACAACAACTAAAACTCAAATAAAAAACAAGCTTAAAAGTAAAGCAACAAAAAGGGGGAAATAAATATTGAGGAGGGAAGAAACCAAAATCTTTGCCTCAACCACAACACAGGGGCCGATCCGGAACCGAGCAGCAGAGGCACGGGCCAAGCTGTGACCAATACCAAAGCCAACCAAGCTAACCACATGCACCACCAGACCATCACCATAACTAGAGCTCTCACCATGTCGAGAACCATCGAAGCCATTTCCATGCCTAAGCCACCATAACAAGGAACCAATGCACCCTCAATGCTCAAGAACCGCACCCACCATCACCCCCAAGCAAAAGCATAAGAACCAAACCCAACTTCACCCCAAAATAATCCCAAAACCCACACAACAGGTATGAGCCGATTGGCATAAGAGGAAAAAGAATACATCAGTTAGGGATGTGCAAGGGTGTTTAGCATCGCAATAATCCCTGCAACCACCCACATGACCAACGACCACTGCCGAGCCGAAACCAAGCAACCGCACTGACCGAGCTGCCAAGGGCGCGGACCAGGCTGAGGTGCGGCCAAGCTGGGAAGGAGCCACAGGCGCAGGCCGAAACCGAGGCCCAGGGGAGAAGAGCGCGGGTGAGGCAGTGGTAGGGGAGGCGGCGCCCGGGGAGAGATAGAGGCCGGAGGGAGGCGGCTCCATTTCAACCAAAGTAAAGAAGAAAGAAAGAAGAAATGGAGAGAGAAGGAGATATGGGGAAGAGATGGGGAAGAGATAGAATGGGGAAAGAAGAAAGAAGCCAGGAGCTGCATTCGGCTGGATGGGAAAGAGATAAGGAAGAGAGAGAATAAGGGGAGGAAGGGATTAGGTGAGAAAAGGGATTAGTGTAGAGGTTAGGTAAGAGAGATTAGAAAAAGGATAGAAATGGAAATTTTAGGGAAAGGGTAGAAAAATAAAATCTAATGAGGATTAGTAGCAGTAGATGTAACCGTAAAAATGAACAATGGTATTAATAAGTATCGGCGCTATGAAATTGTTAGACCAATTAAAATTGTGAATCGCATTATGATATTTAGTAGTAGCTTGAACAGTAGAAAATAATAATAGGGAAAACATAAAATTAATCTGAGACTTTATAAATAAATTATTCACCGGTATAACTCGCTAAATTAAGCAGATAGCCTGATTCATTAGAAATAATTTAACTGTGATAGAATAATTATAGTAAACAACCCCGAGTTTATTTATAGAAGTAAATAATGTGTACGCTCCTAAGTAAAACCACTTAGGCATATTTGCATGCGTAAAATTAAATAAACATAGTTGCATGCGAATATAGGCAGTATTTTATTTTAGTTTGTTAAAACGCAAAAATAGGAAACCTCGGCCCTAGAGCTAGTAGACCGTAGAACAACCGTGGTTGGGGAGTGCTAACTTAACAGGGGGTCTGAAAAACATTATTAAATTAAAATCTGTAGACAAAGAAAATAAACTGACTAAATGTATGCCTAATATCACCCAAAAGCAACCAAATATTTATTTACTATTCGTGTTGCCATATAATTACAGAGGACGATCCAACGCAGACTGGAGTAGCTTATCCGGAATTCTTCGACGCCGATCTTTTCTACAACTACGAAGTCAAACTTATCACATAAACCTAGCTATATTAAATATAAACGGTATATTGTTGTATCATATATGTACATGCATCAAAACTATATCTCAAAATCAAATCGAATAAAAGAGGTAAAGATGATACAAATGAGAAATGAGAAAGAGATGAGAAAAGAGAGTTATTAGGATGGTAAAGGGGGCTCTTGGCAGGAAAAGAGGACAGGGAAGAGGTGGGACCCTTTACATATTGATAGTATATAAGGACCAGCAAAACTCTTACTCGAATCAGAGGTCGTATTTAAGTGCCAATCAATTTCCCGTTTTGGCGGGCAGAAAATGCTACCTTGTTACGTAATTATGTTCTTCACAACGGGTAGGATAGTAGAGCATGGTGGAGTGTTGGGTGTCGAGGCATAGCTGCCTCGACCAACATTACGGGAACTCGGTGGATGATAGGGGCCACGTCCCAGGACACCGACAGAAAGTAATGGATGGAGACTTAATCACGTAACCTGAAAAGCATTCTGTATTCTAAACTCGATACTACATCAAAGGAAATGCGGGAGACCTATCTCAAAGAGATATCAAAATATCTATAGGTAAAGTGGTTCAAGCCTGCGTAGTGCTAAACAAAATCCTGAGTTCATGCATATCTCCTGGATTGGAGTCTACGGGAACCGCTAGGGCTCTATCTTCTCTCCGAGTGACAAGTAGTCTTTTGCCTTGTAAATCTTGGTAACTTATTTTTCAGAAAAAGAGACTATTTAGAAAATGTAATAACAAACAGAGATGAGTCATCCAGTGCATATTTTTTAATACATGCTTGCTGAGTACACTAGTACTCAATCTTGCTATTATTCTCCTTTGTAGATCCGAGTCTAGCCGAAAACTATCATGAGTGGGATTAAGGATACGTAGGTACCGAGGAGGCCACAGGAGGCGAGGCACTCACTGCGAGGAGCCGGGCGAGGTGGACGCCTTATTTGACGAATGGGACGAATAGACGACCGATGAAGCGACACGGGCAAGCAAGGGGAATTCTCTACCTGTTGTAATTAAATAAATGTATTAAAGACTTTAGCATTGTGTAACCAACTGTATAAATAAGTGTAATTTCTATCTTATTGTTCTGCTATGTTAACTCTGGTAAGGCTTACTATTCGTCGGAGCGGTATACTACTGGGCAGACGAATAGTAATCCGTATACTCAAGTGTGATTACCCTCTGGGGTAATGACATGGGGCGCCGCACCATAAAATTACCCTCTGGGGTAATGACACGGGGCGCCGCACCATAAAATCTATATACACACTACAAAGTTATAAAAAAAGAGAGAAAAAATTTATAATACGTCACTGAATAACTATATGATTCACAATATATCACTCATTATGAGACTGACATATAGGCCAAGATCTCATATATCAATGAGACACCAGAGACAAATTGCAAAGATCCGAAGTTATTCAGTGGCACATAATGAATTACAAAAAAAAATCAATAGAACTTCTTTATCACTTATAGTGTGGTTCGCTCCAAACAAAACATTAAAAAAATTGTCAATTAGGCAAGGATTAAGTACAATGTTCATCTCTAAACTCTTGACCTTTTTTAATGTTCATCCCTCAATTGCAGTACCAGATAAAACACATACTCCAAGTGTTAATACCGTGCAAAAACCATCATTTATTCCTTTTGAGGGTTATTTCATGCCACGTGGGAAAAAGGCGTCCACACTAGCGAACCGTTGACTCAGTTGCTCGACTAAAAGAGGCTACCCTATTTTGAACGCCTCACACTCTCCCTAACTTTCTCCCAACAATAAGAAACGCCTCACTCTCTCCCTCGCTCTCTCTGCCGACGAGAAGAAATCCCCAAAGTCCTCCCCTGACCTGAGCTCCCTACACGTAGACCCCCTCGTAGGAGAGGATAGACCTCGGACTAGCGGACGGACAGCGCCGACGACATGAGTGACGCGCAAGGATTGGCAACGAACCCTGGTGAGTTCTTCATTATTAGATCAGGCATGATTTGTGGCTTGTCTTGTGCGATAAGTTAGGGTGTTTTCTGGCCGCCAAGTTCGTTTAGTGTTTCAGATAGGGTAGTGTGGATATCATGGGGATATACTCCAGATCTTAGGATGATGTGATAATTGGCAATGGCGTTAATGGTTTGTCGCTTTATGTGTTTTCGCACGAGCTTGTCGGTTGTCAGTTATAATCGGCCCGACCGCCAGAGCGGCGGTCAGACCGGTCCATGTGGCGGTCTGACCGGCCCTTGGCGGCGGTCGGACCGGCAATATCAGAAAGTGTTGGATTGAGCTGGGCCAAAAATAGAGTATGTAGGCAACAGAGGGGATTCTGTTGCACTTGGTCTCATAAATTTTGGAGTCTCCAGTCAAAAGTTCTATTGGTTTGAAATTTCCAGAAGGTTTCGGTTTTCAGAGATTGAAAATCGGCTAAGTCATTACTGGCGGCCTGACCGGCCAATAGCTGGCGGTCAGACCGGCCAGGGTGGGCGGTTTTTCACTTGGTTCGTCGCCCGTCGTGGCGGCAATTTTTGGCTCTTAGGTCAAAGTCATGAGTTTCAGGGCATATATATTGCATGATGCATGTTTTGACTAACATGGGTCAAGTTGTGAAGAACTTATTTTCAAATTCGGTTTACTTGTCTATTGTTGTGCGGGTTGCTTGGTGGTCAACGACGATCAACGGCGTGGATGATCGGGACTAGGCTTGGAAAGCTGAGGTCCAGAATGATCGACGATGCCGGGTGAGGTCAATGTACTCAAGCGTGGTGCAAGATGGACAAGGGTGGTCTATTAGCTAATCCGAGGCGCAAGATGGCGCAAGGTGTAGCTAGTTAGGTCAAGGGGTGTTAAAGACGGTGCACTAAAATGCGTGCATAAGTGTCCCATTTATTTTGGGCCTTAACGGGAGCCCAATAGAGTCAAACTTCTAGAAGGTCTAAGCCTCCACTATAAATAGGAGAGGGAGGTGGCTGCACCTCCTCTTCGTCTCTTTTGTAATTTTTGTAAACACTAATTTTCTTAGGGAGAGTTTTTGTGGAGGTTAGGGTTATTGATAGTTTGATGTGATTTTCGTGCTCTTGGATTGAGCATTGTACTTCATTGATAGAGAGGTTGTAAGCCCATATCATATCAATCAAACAAAGGAAAGTTTGATCAATGTTTTGTCTCATTGTGTTCTTTCTCTATATTTTATGATTTTGAGTCTTTCTTTGATCCGTGAGTTTTTGATTGAATTCTCCACGTGATTTAGCTTGTTGTGACGTGTGGAAACCTATCTAGGATCATCTTGATCATCAATCACCCACGAGCAAGATCTTGGATCAAGTTTTCGTTTTGACCCGGTTTTGAACCTCTCTTTGATCAAATCGAAAAGGATCGCTATTCTTCCAAGAATTATCATAATCTTCGATTGGAATAGGTTCCTGATATTATAGAGAAGGTGTGCTCCAAGTTTCATCAAGTTTGGATTAGTAGATCAAAAGTTCTATCTATTTGCATCTTCGTCATCGGGCTTTTTGATCTGTTCTGGAGGCCAGCGGTCAGACCGGCCCTAGTCACCGGTCAGACCGATAGGAAATCATTATACTGATCTACTGATATACTGATCTTCATAGCTTCCATAGCTACTAGAGTGAAATTTGTGTTGAATCCATTATTTGTGAAAAAGTGAGTGTGCTCCTATTCACCCCCCGCCCCCTCTAGTCGCCTTTTCGGTCCAACAGGTAGTGTATTAATCGTTGGTGGTTAATTTCATGTAGGTATCATCTGATTTAGCAATAGATAATTTGGACAAGCTAGCGGTTAGGTTCTATTACAGTGGTGATTTCTTTGATGATGGGAAGATATTGCATTATTGCGATGGAAGAGAAGGCATGTCTTACGTAGATTGTGATAAGTTATCGCTGCTCAGGGTGAAAGGCCATTTGAAATATCATTGTGAGGAAGTTGAATTAGTACTCATGCACTAGCTTTTTCCTGGCAAAGTTTTAAAGAATGGACTGAGGGTGCTAACAGATGACAAGACCTGCCAGACCATGACTGGATGTATCACTGACGGGGGTGTTGTGGATATCTTTGTTGAGGCAATGGGAGTTGATGCTGCCTCAGATGGTGTGGGTGACAAAGAAGATGAATGCAGTGATAGGGAAGATGAGGTTGAAGCTTGGCTGTAGACAGATGATGATGAGGTTGTATCAGATAATGTTAGTAAAGAGGCGAACGTGATACCAATTTCACCAGTTGAGACTGGAAACGATATTGGCTTCAAGAAGAAGTTCTACAGTGCACTGCCTGATAGGAAGGGGAAGGGAAAGGTTAGCATAGCTGAAGCAGCACCTAAAGATGGAGGAAATGAGGATCACTCTAGTTCAGGCATTGACTATCTCCCTGGAGATGCTAATACCTCATAGGATAATGAGGAAACTACTGAGAACAAGAAGAGATATAAAGAATTCAACAACAAATTGAAGTTAGGAGACTCTTTTTTCAAGGCTGGGCAATTTGTAACACCCCAACCCATCAGGGGGCCTGTAATGCTACTAAATAAACATGATAACCAATAAACATAAGGCATAGTTCTAAATTTCGGCAAAACTTCCTTTGTATAACTAGGTATACCGGAGGTTCCAACAGATGCATATATTATTATCAATATCTCAACATTCAAAGCTCATCAAAGCATTCATAAATAATCTATTCAGCTAAAGCATAAGCAAGCATAATTAAAATTTACCATTCACTTTATTAAAAATAACCCAATGCATTCAGGCATAACCAAAATTAATCCTTAAACAGTTTGCTTATTATTAAGGTACGACCTAAATGATAATCATCTTTAAAAGATTGTGTGGTAGTGATTGCATCCAAAGCAATTCTGCTCCCTCCCATGCATGTCGTTCTTGCAAGTGGTATCTAAAAGCACAACAAAAGCAAGGGGTGAGTCCAAAGACTCAGCAAATATAATAAATGGCATCAACAACATACAAGCATGTAACTCATCAACTATACTTCACAAAATCACACATCAATCACTTTACACATGCATGCTATGCAATATACTCAACATGGTCTTTCTCTTTCTCTTTCCCTTTTGCATTTTACCGGTAATGCAAAGTGCGCATCTGTCGATGCAAACCCATGCCTGTAACATTTGGTACAGAGATCTTTGCCTATACTCCACGTGTATGGGGACTTGAGCCCGTACTCTTCAAGCATGGGAACCTTTAGCCCGTCATTAACATGACGGGGACCTCAAGAGTTGCTTGGTCCTTACATGACCAAGACTTCAGTAAACCAACATAATGCATATATATGAATTCTTAAAGTAATACAAACATGTATCCACAACAACATTGCATATGAATAACCTATTCTTACTCCAAAATCTCATAACCATAGACTAACAACCATGAATAACACGTGATTCATATCTCTAGCAACCATGAACAATACCAATTATGCTATCATCACAAACATGAACACACAAGTACTCATAAAATATATCAAACATTGTCATTCAATAATATATATTATATTCATCATTATACTTGCCTTAACCACAAAAGAACGAGGGATGTACAGAAGGTGATGCCCCCGGTACCAGTCCACCACCTGAATAAAAATTATAACACACACTAAGACATAGCAGCGGAGCAAAACAAACTATATAACAACAACCATGAACTCGCAAAACATCTAACTCAATCCCATCCCCAAATTCCTAAACGTCGATCTGTCCCCTCGGTGGATAGTCAACTTCAAAAATCCATATCTATTGGTACAGGAGTCCAAATAAGATGTTCTTAGACTTTCTGGAAATTTAATTAAATTCTCCAACTAAGTCTAGTTCGTGAGACTTACTGAATCGGCCAAATAATACCCCTACCAGGCCAGTTAATAAAACATCAATTTCACGTCGGGTTCTCTGGACAGAGCACTAAAACCACCATAACTTTTGCTACCCAACTCGGAACAGTGTGATCTTGGACTCTCTGGAATCAAGACAAAACTAGCTACAATAGTCTAGTTGGACAGGTATCTTGATTCGGCCTCCTACTAATTCTTATATTCAGGTAATGTTTCCGTCTCTGCAATCTGACAGTCAGCGAAATAGCGGTGGTAAAAATTCCATAACTTTTGAATGCCAACTCTAAAAATTATGTTCTTTATCAACATGGAAATCTTACTGAATCCTATACAATATTCATTTTGGGTGGATTTTCTAATTCGGCCTCTAAATAATTCATAATGGCCAGACAAGACAATCTGCCAATTCTCGTTAGCTCTCGTGGTCAGTCGCGGTAAAACTACCATAACTCCCAAACCGTAAGTTCAAATCAGGTGATCTCAGTTCCCAAAGAAAGCTAAAACCGAGGGCTACAACTTTCTATGAGGTGGTCAGATCAGAAAACGTACAGATCTTACCCAAAACTGACGAGAAACAGCGTTGAACAACACCGATCTGCTACCTCGTCTTGGCCGGCACTCTAACGGTGGTCCCCTCGCCTTTCCTCCAATGGACCGCAGCAAGTATCTTCGCCGGGGAGGGAGATGGTGCTGCTGGGGAGGTGGTGGCGCAGGGGAGGTGCAAGGGAGGCGCATGGGAGAGAGGGGTGGCGGCTATGGGGGTGAAAGGGGGGAAAAGGGGGAGGGTGGCTAGGGTTTAGGGGGGAGGTCATCCCCCCTTGGCCGGCCCCCCTCTTGGGCCACATGGGCCGTGGCCCAAGGCCCAGGTTGTCCAAATAATGCAAAAACCCCTTTTAATTTCAGAATTTTTACTCCTTTCTTTGCCCTCTCTACTCTCAGCTGATTTTCTAATTACCTGATTCAATTCCGGGATATTACATAATTAGTGGCCATTGATGAATATAAAGTAGACAAGTTGGAAAAAGGACAAGTAGGCAGTGACACTTCTTATTTTTCTGAGAGTGAGGAAGAAGGCAGCTATGAGGAAAGAGACAATGGTGGTGAGCTCCTGAGGAAGAAACAAAGGTACCCTAAGTATGACCCAAAAGAAAGTCTCCCTACATTTTGCTTGGGCATGACCTTTAGCTGCAAGGACCTTTTCATTCAAACAATTAGGCAGTATGGACTAGTTAGGAGGTATTTTATTAGATTTCCCAAGAATAACAACTTAAAGGTTAGTACTAAATTTCAGTTGCCAAAGTGTCCTTGGGTTATCCTGTTGTCAAATAACAGCAGGACAGACGACTGACAAGTCAGTAGTTTTAAGGATGAGCACACATGCCCCCCAAGAAGAGACAACAAGCTTGTCACTTCCAGGAGAATATCTAAAAAGTTTGAGAGTACCATCGTGACAAACCAAACCAGGAAGCTTGAGCACATGAAGCAAACAGTCCAGGAACAAATGCAAGAAGAGACAACAAGCTTGTCCCTTTGTATTACAGAAGATGTTAGACTCCAAGAAGGGAGCGTATGGTAGGGTCTTTGACTACCAAATGGAGCTTCTTAAGAGCACTCCAGGCAGCACAGTGGTGGTTAAGCTTCATCCAGGTGCAACAGAAGCAGTATTTCAAAGGATGTACATATGTTTGAATGCTTGCAGAAGAGGTTTCCTGATTGGGTGTAGGAAAGTGATAGGTTTAGATGGTTGTTTCTTCAAATGTCCCACCAATGGTGAGATAATTTGTGCAATGGGAAGAGATGCAAACAATCAGATGTACCACATAGCATGGGCTGTAGTTGAGAAGGAAACCAATGAATAATGGGACTAGTTCTATGGGATTTTCTTCAGAGATATAGAAATTGGAGATGGTGATGGATGAGTTATCATCTCAGATCAACAGAAAATAAGTGGGATAACTTAATCAGTACTTAACCATTTGTCTCAGATCACATGACCAATACTTAACAATTTGTTTGTTGTAGGGTCTACTAAATGCTGTCCAGTATTGGGTACCAAAAGCTGAGCATAGGATGTGTGCAAGACACATCCATGCCAACTTCAGTAAGACTTACAAGGACAAAGCTTGGCAGAAGAAATTTTGGATATATGCCAAAGCTCCATGTGGCATCTACAAGGGCAAAGTCATGTGTGAACATCCAAATGACCCAAAGCTGAGCATTTGGCAAACTACTAACGTCTAGTTGAAAACATCTGTACCTACAGCCTGACATGCCAAATCAGAGGATCATCAGAACATCTGCTACTGCCAAAGTCAGTACAATTCATGGTGGTTCTGCTACTATGAACTTGTAGGCAAGTGTGGTATCTGCAAGGGCAAAGTTATGTGTGAACATTCAAGTGACCTCCGATTCTGCTTCTGCTCAAGCCAAAGCCCAAGCACCTCCCTACCAAAAGAACAAGCTAACTCCAAGCAAGAGGAAGCAAATTTGTAGTTCAAAGCTTGCAAAGCTTCTGGGTATGCCAACTAATTAGTGATGTTATCTCAAGCTATGTCATTTCCATACTTGTAATGTTCAAACTTGTGGATTTTTTATGTGTTGTCATGTAATTGTCTAACTTGTGGCTTGTATGGTGTTATGTAATTTCTAAACTTGTGCCTTTGTTATGTTCAAGTATTGCCAAACTTCTAGCTTATATTATGTCAATCCTAAACTTATGCTATCCAATTTGTTGTTAACTATTGTGTGTTTTTCTTGTCAAGTACTGCCAATTCTACTTGGACAGTGGTGGTTGTGGATGAAGAGATGTATGTTCAACATTTGGTTTTGACCTCCATCCTGAGTACTAACTACTAAATGTTTGACAGCTTGTTGAAACAGGTTGGATGTTTATATGTACATAATCTTGTTTTGCCAAAGAGGCCAAACTTGTGACATGCACATACCATGAAAGAAAAAGGAAAATGCACATACCAGAAACAAGAACAATAGCATTCTCCTAATCTTGTTTGACTGCTTGCTGAAACAGGTTGGAAAATGGAAAATACCTCACATTTATAAGTTCAACAATATCCCACATGACAGAAAATGGAAAACAAGGAAACATTCAAGTATTGCCAAACTTGTGTCATACACATACCAGAAACTACCACAAAATGCACAACAAGATAACATTCATCACAAACAATAGGATTCCCCATATTCATAACGAACATCCATGCATTATACAGGAGATTACAGGACTGGGCAATTTCAATTTCATGCCATATTCATAGTACTAAAGATCCTAGTACTAACTAACATCACAGCAAAATCACCAAACAAGAACAATAGCATTCTCCTATGTTTCTCCAGCTATGCTACTCTACCAGCAAGTCCAACTAGTGAAGCCTCATTTTCCCTCAAATTGGCGGTTAGTTGTAACATCCCAATTTTCTGATCTTTAGAAATCTTTTAAATAGTTAGTAGTTGGAAATTTCAACCTTTGGATTTTATTAGAATTTTAATAAAGCTTAACATGGACTTTCAGTATCAAAATGATTTAATATTATTAATGACAACCACAACAATTATTAAAACTATTTTATTTGGGTTCTATATGCTTGGATATATTTTCTAGATTTTTCTAGAAATTTTTCGAGTTCATTTGCTATTTTCTATCTGCTATTTGTCTTTTTTTGTAATTTATAAAAAGGAAAATCTATTTAAAATCTCAGCACAGTGTTGGGCCGAAACCCAGTCCTTTTCAGCCTTTCTATGTGCGCCAGCCTGCTCGTGTGTCGCGCGCCACTTCCTTGTCCCTCTACCAGGTGGGCCCCGCCTGTCAGGTGGTTGTAGCACATTCCCGTCATCTTCCTCGCGCCGCGTCTCACTCGCGTTCACCATTGTTGGAGCTTCAAGCTCGCAACGACAAGTTTGAATCTCTAGCTAAACACTATCTAGAAAATGCGTAGGATCTTATCTCTATCTCTCTCGCACCCGTTTCAGTTAAAATCGTATCCTGTGTCCCTTGCTATCTCTGGGATTGCATCGTGTTCGTTTCGGACTCGATTTGGGGATTTCTAAATCCGGTATGCCCGAGGCATATAAATAGGACCCCTGAGTTTGCCTTCTTGCCCTGATCCCGAAGCCCAAGCCGCCGCACCCCTCGAACTTCAGCGCCGTCGCATTGGAAGTTTTAGGGTTTCTGCCGCTGTGGCTCATTTCTTCAGATTGTGTCGTCGTCTCGTCATCGTCGACCACACCGTCGTCTTCGCCTTCACCAGAGCTATCTCCAGCGCCCCTTCATGACCACGAGACGTCACCGGTGTTTGTCGCCAACAACAGCCGCATCTACTCCGCCGCTTCGTCACCGATTCCGCCAACTCCATCGACCTTCCATGCCAATACCAGTACCGATATGTGCACAATAGCCTGTTCTCCCTAGTGCGCACATCCACCACCGGCAAAGTGCCGCCGCTCGCCATTGCCAGTTTAACCCAAGCCTCGTCGTCGTCTTGTCAATGTGTCCTGCCACGTATACTCGTGAGCACGTGTCGTGCACATATACTCGTAGGGGCACGTGTCCGCCACCTCAACCGCCCCATCTGCTCGAACCGTCTGCGTGTCTGCTCGATCACCCGTGTTAGCACCCCGCAACTCTAAACCAAATCTGGTCTGTTGTAAACCCAGTCCACCATACTCTGTGTCTATGCCATGTGGGGTCCACCAGCCAAATCTCTGTTCCGTGAACCCGTGAACCGTAGGACCTTTCCACGACCAGATAGCAGTAATATCTTTACGACCAGGTAGTCGTAGCCTTCTATGACCAGGTAGTTGTAACCTCCTACGATCATGCAGTCGAAACCTTCCAACCATGTAGTCGAAACCTTCTGACCATGCCGTCAAAACTCCTTTTGAGTATACGTAGTCGAAAGCGTTGTACAGTACTCGATGTACAGTGCTCGGTGTACAGAACTCGATGTACAGTGCTCGGTGAATAGTACTCGAATTCCTTTTTGAGTATTTTTTTATAGATTTAGAACTTGCAAAATCCATATCTTCTTCATACAAACTCTGTTTGAGCCCATTCAAATTCCTAAATTCATCTAAATTCGAGATCTATCTTTCTAAGATTTTTATTTAATTTTTGGAGCTACTTTTCCTCTCTGTTTTTATTTATTTTGTTTGTGAGTAGACGTTGATACTTTGGGGAATTTTGAAGAAGAAGGAGTTCACTAAGACCAAGACCAGTACCCGGATTTATTTCAAGGCAAGTTATACATTTGATCATGTTGAACCCAGTTTTCAAAATTACTTTGATTCAATGTACTACATTCTACTTTAAGTATTTATTTAAATGTTTTGGTTTAGCTATTCACCCATTTGATTATACCTACCTTGCCTATTGTATTGTCATGATCTTTTGTCACCCACCCTAGGTTGGTTCATTATTTAGTTGGTATTATCATAGCACCGACGTGGGTTGGTTAGACGAATAGTATTACTTAGTCATGCTATGAGTCACACATATCATTCGAGTTGTAATTATAAATTTGAATAAGTGACTATAGAACTTTGTGTAGAACTGTGTGTTATGTGTTATTACTTTTGTGATTGCATGTGTTGCACTTAACCAACAGGGTGAGAAAGGATTTGGACTGAGGTATGTGATGGATACTAAGTGATATGGTGGAGCTTTGTGAATGAGAGTGATAATCTTTATGGCTGTAACATCCCAAATTGGGTTTGTGTTTCAAATGTAATAAAAATGAGGATAAATTAAAACTTTTGTTGCCTCATGTGTTGTTACAGTTTTTGAAACCTCTTTCCTTTAATTGGTGGAAATTAAAACTCAAAATTTCCCCAATTAAATTCAAGTCATAAATCTCCTCAATGAAAATCTGGGCCCAACCCACGAAAATAATTTTCTTGGACCTAGGAGTGATGTTTAACACCTCGTAATTATTTCATAATTTTCAGAAATTATTTGATAATTTTTAGACAAGTCAAACATTAGTCAAACTCCTAAAATAGCCTTCGGAATTTTTAGAGAAACATGCGATGCATAACATCTCGAAAATTTTATATAAAGTTCCTCCTGCCGTCGAAATCTCGATTAAAATTTCATGAATTTTGGAGCTTGTTTGCTATTCCAAATAATTCTCTAAAGTCGGCTCACCAATTAAGTCAAAAATCGGTTTCACATTGTTGCTCGTCCGGTCCGACATCGTTCGAGCTCAAGGGTGCAACAGATCAACTAATAGCACCTTAGGCGTCTCGGGCGCTACGATCCGTAGCCGTTTGATCTAAATCCGGCCGACGCTACGGGTGAACGTTCGGACCGAACGAACTCACTTAAGCGCGTTAGTCGCTTGATCTTCGATCAACGGCGCGATGGAAGGGATGTTCGGACCGTCCGAGAGGTGCGGCCGAGAACCGACGTTGGATCTTGATCGTGCGGTCGACAAGCGATGGAACGCCGCCACCGGATGAATAGCCGCACGATTGGAATCCTATGTGATCGAACGCCGCCCTCTTTTCGTCTTCCTCTCGCTCACGTGCGTCGGCCGAAGTCAACAGAGAACGTGCACAGTACAGAAACCACAGTGCATTGTCACCTCCATCGTTCGGCCAACGTCTTTGAGCATTAAATGCTAGTGCTGCCGACCTGTTGAGTCGTCTTCTACCTCTGTGCACCTGCCCCCATCCCTTCGGCCAGTTTGGACAGCAAGCTTTTGACCGAAAGTTGCATTGCTTCCTTCTTTGTTCTCTCGGCCTATATAAGCTTCTTCATTGCTTCCTTAGCCTCCTTTGGCGCCACCGAGCTTTAGCATCAGATGGAGGTCCAATTGAGCTTTATCGCCTCGCTTCTTTGTCTGTCGTCATTGCCGCCATTGCCGTAGCTTCATGTTTTTGGCAAAGGTAGGGCTCCGGTGCTCCCCTTCTCAATTGTTCGCTCCCTCCGCTTACTCTCATCTCTGTGCGCATTAGCCCTCAATCAATTTCACATTTGGCCGCAGGAATCTTATCAATTTGGTTTTTCCCCTCTTTCGGCCGAAAATTGGTTATTGTCATCTCCAGCTCCGGTAAGTCCATATCTGTCCAATTCCTTGCTTGATGGGTACTCCATGCTATTGCGATCATCGTAGTAGCTTTAGATTTCGCTATTTTTGCTTGAGTCGCCGGCGCATCGTCGGGCTTTGCCTCTGTTCTTTTGTCGATCTTCGTTGTCGGACGAAAAACAGAGAGCTTTCGGTTATCGTTGAGTTTGAGCCGTAGGATTTTAGATCAATCGCTCGGATTCTTGTGGCCGTGATCGGACGCGCGCGCTAGGTCATCGCGCGTGGCCGTCCGATTTTCGATCAACGGTCCAGATCTGGATGAACGTTCGGACCGTCCGAACGGTTCGATCCGCGTGGACCGTTGGATCCAAGATCAACGGTTCATGTTCGTGTGAACGTTCGGACCGCCGGACATCCTTGGCATCTGGTTCGTTCATCTTTCATCCAACGGTCGATGCTTAGGGTTCGCGCGTGAGTTCTGTTGCTTTGTGTTTGGGCCGTTTGTTTTCGGATCTTCGGCCCAGATTTGTCCACGTCGTTTATCCGAGTGTATTTCTCGGATAGAGTTATTTAGCAACCGAAAAATAGTTTTATCTTTGGTAATGTATAAGTAATTCATTTTAACTCCAAAATCGGCCAAACCACTTCTGTTATTTTTTATTTTTAATGAACTTTATTCTAAAATAGGTTTCAACTATGTTTCTGCAGCAGAAAATTTAGATTTTGAAAGTAAGCATTAAACTGATTATCTTTGCAACAGAAAAATAGTGAATCTTAGAAAACTCATAACTAATTATTGCAAGCTCCAAATGAGATGAATCCAGTGGGGCTGTTCATCTTATGAGGTGCTTGATTTACCATAAAAATTTCAGTAGCTGTGTCATTCTAGAAAATTTCACTAAAATCATTGCTTAGGTGAATAGTACTGTTTTTCCTTTTCTGGCCGACTGAAATTGTTTTGGCCATAACTTTTGCATTGAGAATCCAAATCAATTGGTTCTTGTTGCTTTAGTTCATAAAAATTATGTTCTTTTTACTATAAAAATTGGAGGACTTTTTGCTGAGTTTTGCTGTTGCATCTTTTGATGTTTCTCGCCTTATTGGTTCTTGTTGGTTCTTTCGATAGGTTGCGACAATATTGATAATATCGAGAGTGATCCTCTGCAGCAAAACAATGAGCTTCAAAGAAGGCAAGATATTTGATCATAAATGTCCCATTACTTTCAAAGTCTAATATCTTGTTTACAAACTATATGTATGCATTGCTTTTGTGTCCAATTAATTTTGCCCTGTTTAGAAGTAGCTATTCCTAATGCATTGTTGCCATTAAAATGTTATCCCCTGCCACAACCATGAGTTATTATCATCGCTGGTGAATTAGAGCCCGGTGATTTAATTATGCTCTTTTACTGTCTTTGCGATGTCATGCTTAGAAATGCTTAGCTACTAGGTAGAATTGGGCGGTTATCGACTTAGTCGATGACCTTGATCACACAAATCATTTTGTTTATTTTGGTTCAGCACCTTATGCTTTTGTTTTATAAAACCGAAAATGAAAAAAATGATTTGACTTGGGCACAATGGCATGTTGGTGTGATTGTTGGGTGTGACAAGGAAAGGTGCCCAAGTCCCTAAGGACCGAAAATGTTGCTTGCGCCATCGATCCAAGTACTTTTGCATACTAACCACATGAGGGTTATATGGGACCCTCTTGACCTAGTACTTTGGAGTGTGTTATCTCCAGTCGCAGGAGGAGCGTTGTGTGTGTTGTGTGAAAAAGGAATTGTGTTCTTGTGTTGGGTGTGCGGTGGTGGAGTTTCCGGGATGGACTCTCCACCTCGAGGGGCGTCGCAGTTGTCCGAGGCTTTACCCGTAAGGGGTAGTTGTCCGAGGCTGGGCCACGACCCCGACACAACGTATGGGTTTCTATCCATACGGCGACTCAAGGTAATACATAATATTGGAAAAGTCTCGTAGGACTTAGCCGTGTAAGCATACCCAAGGAAGTGTGCTTAATCATGTGGCAAAAGGCGGTCGACATGTGGGTAAGTTGGTACACCTGCAGGATAAATCTATTCGAATAGCCTCGTCCTAGGTTGTGGACACGCTTGGTGATTTCACGCAAGATCTAGACTTCAACAACTGTTTTTGTTTTAAAATTAAAACTTGATGGTTGGCATGAATGGGTAATTCATGCTATTGTGGTGGCTATTGGGTTAGCCACTTCGGACTGCTTTTCTTGTTGTTGATACTTGATTACTCTGTTTTTATCAAATAAAATCAGATTGCAAAATTGCCTTCAATCTATTACATTATTGCAAATAAAACTTGCTTTATGCTTACAAACTTGAGTCCTAGCTGCTCCACTTAAATAAGCTTGCATATAGTTATTGTATAGATCTGTTATCATTCTTATATATCTTGCAGTACATTCAAAGTACTCACCCACTTTTTTGGGTTGCTTTTGTTTGCAGAGGAAGAAGGTGAGCCCCAAGGGCTTCACTACGTGAGATGTCTTCTTGGGTTCGACGGCTAGTCTGCGGCACAGTCGGTTGCCTTGTGGGTAAAAGGCACACCGTTGGGCTCTTTGTTTATCGCCATCTTATGGCACTTTTGCTTCATTGCTCGTAATATTTATCATTGGCGGTTGGCCTCTTTATTGTAATTACTCTTGAATATTATTATGTATGTCTTTATTTTGTTCAGTGCTTTCGGTTCTAGGTGATTGAATGGAATTGATGCATGAACTTTTGTGAGAGGGGTGTATACTGCACTCTGGGAAGTATACATTCCTCGGCGTCACGAGTTATTATGCTTATGATTATAGGGTCAAGTGGTGACTGATCATTATAAGCTTAATAATCCCGGGGGCGTCACAATGGCATAGTTAGAAATTAAAAGTCTTGCTTTGATCAATTAAGGACTTAACTTTGTGCGCTATTGAACTGGGCCTTCCATACAACCACATGCCTGATGGGACGGGTCTAACTTAGTAAGTTATAGAGTCTTAACATTGACAACTCAGGTTGTATATTAAGATCTTTGTGATGGGTGGAGGTGTGGACTACCAGGTAGATCACATCGCGGGACGGTTCGCCACTTCCTGTCCAACGGTGTGTGTCGTGTCAAGCGCTGTGTATGGGTTGGACGACAGTAAAGCATACCGGGAGTGTCAATGCCTGAGATGAAGTTTCTGAAAGTGTTTGTTATTATTAGTGCTAGCTACATTGACTGTATCGTGTAGGTAAAGTATACAATCTTTGTAGAGTGTTAAACAATCTATTCGAATAGCCGAATCCACGGTCATGGACATGCTCAGATATTTCACACGAGGGTTAGATTTTCATATAAAAAAACATTTGGGAAAGGAGCTGCTGTGTGATCTAAGTCATATGGCTATGTGAAATAAATTGATTAGACTTTGTGTCTTTGTGAAAACAACTATCAAACTATTATTGTTTACTTGTTTTAAACATGTTTTTCAATCTATTATTTGTATTCAATTGTAAATGTTACTTTATGCAAAATAATCACATAAGTCATTCCTTTGGAATAAGCCATCATCTATAAATTACATTATGTGGTATGGCTTGCGAGTACGGTTGTGTACTCATGCTTGCTATAAGCAATCAACAGAAGTAGATGAATCTTTGACTGTCTTCAAGGAGTTCTACGAATGTGCTCATCGCTAGATCATGATCCCAGTCGGTTGTTTGTGGTAAATTGATGGGATTCCGCCAAAGTTTTATTTGTTCTGTTGCTTATTTATTTATTGCTAGCCTGTGAGGCTTAATAAATGTAAACTCGACCTTAAGGTCACCACAGTTATTTGTTATTTAAATTACTCGTTTATTATATTGTTTCGTCTTGTGTGGATCAATATTCATCTATGTTAACACTGTGTGCACTAGCGTAATTCTAGACTAGTGTAAAATACACAGAGGGTCTAGAATTGTATTTTTTTGGTCCCGACAGCAGTGCTACAACATATTCTCCATGCCTCGACTTAACCTTACTCAACTCTTGTCTTGCATCGACAATGCCTCCACTAAGCTCACCGTTCTCCTTCCTCAAAGCACTAACAACATCGTGCAAGCCCAATAGAAGTTGCCTCAAGAATGGGTTTGTCTCATCATCGCACCATGCCCAAAACTTGCAGCCTCCAACCTTCAAATACCAATCACAAATCAGAATAGCCTAAAAAAATAAATCGACCAATTAGCGAAGAAGACTTACCCAAGCTCACATGCATATCATGTACCTCTGTGCCGAGTTAGAGTCGCTCCATGATATCCACTGACTAGCCTTCTCCCCGCAGTGGCAATGGATAGTTGGAGCGTCCTCCAGTGGTCGCTCTCTGTACGGGATAAGCGGTGTGAAGGGACCATGAACTACGTCGATGGGGGTAGACTCGATGCCACCGACCTCGTGTTTCCTCCTGTCGCCGCCAACCTCGAGCTCCCAGAGCTCGTCATGGCTCTCCAAACCCTAACCCCCCTTCAATCAGCGCCAGGAGAGAGCGAGAGCGAGAGAGAGTTGGGACCGAATTCGAGTAAGCGGCCACAGTGGAAAGTTGTCACGATGAAAAAGTTTCTTTTTTTCACGTGGCACGAAACAACCCTCAAAAGGAATAAATGATGGTTTTTTGCACATTACGAACATTTGAAGTACGTGTTTCATCAAGTATTATAATTAAAGGACGAATATTAGACTAAATCAAAAGACTCCGGGGACAATGTACTTAATCCATTAGGCAATTACTAGTCAAACTACCAGCATTGTTAACGGTGGATAGGCTCTCATTGCAACGTCACCGTTAACCCAAGTCACAAAATACATAAGCACCAGTGCACCAGGAAACCCGCCTTCCCCTCACATTTCCCCTTCTCTTCTTCCCCACTCCCTCCTCTCTATCTATCCCCTTCCTCTCGCTGGAACACTAGCCAAACTCTTCTCCGGCCACCTCCCCTGCGGCGGAGGCGACCGGAGATGGAGGACGTCGGCAGTGATTCATCCAGGCCGTGCCCCAAGAAGCCGCCCCACCTGGCGCGATCGCTGACGTACCACAACCACCACCCCTGCCAGGGCCAGGGGTGCCGCCTGCCTCCGTCGCCGGCGTCCAGGGCGCGGCGCCACCAGATCCCGGACGGTCCCCGCGCTGCGCGGCCGCAGGCGGTGGTGCTCTACACGACCTCGCTCCGCGGCGTGCGTCGCACGTTCGCGGACTGCTGCGCGGTGCGCGCCGTGCTGCGGGGCTTCCGCGTGGCCGTGGACGAGCGCGACGTGTCGATGGACGCCGCACTCCGGCGCGATCTCCAGGCGCTGCTCGCCGCGCGGGGCCGTGCCTTCTCCCTCCCGCAGCTCCTCGTCGGGGGCCGGCTTGTCGGCGGCGCTGACGAGGTCCGGCAGCTGCACGAGGCCGACGAGCTGCGGCGCCTTCTCGAGGGCGCCGCGGGACAGGATCCCGCCTTCGTCTGCGACGCCTGCGGAGGCGTCCGCTTCGTCCCCTGCCCCGCCTGCGACGGCTCCCGCAAGGTGTTCGTGGAGGAGGGACAAGCCCGCCGCTGCGGCGACTGCAATGAGAACGGCTTGGTGCGCTGCCCCAATTGCTATTCTTGATTGCTTAGTATATAAACCTTCGAGTGACGAGTGTTAATAGCACAAGGATTAGGTAGTAGATAGAGGCAGGAAAGGATGTGCCTTTCTTGATTCTTGTCCTATGACTTGTGGTTATGTACACATGTGTGGGTTGGGTTTGCTGTTAGTGTTTGGCGGAGAACGAACGAATTCTTGCCCCGATAGTTGTGAGATTTGCAATGCAGCAAAAAAATGCGCTTGGTGATTAAGGAGCGGTGCTATATGTGTTTGTATGTATGAAATGTATCAAATATTCTGCACTGGCGTTGGACGGATCAATGTAAGTAAATAGATTTGGGATAAAGGATAATCGGTATTCACTGAATGTTTCTACCTACTTTGTTCCATCTTTTTTATGGTTTGCTTGACTTCTAGGTGAATAGATATATAAACGTTTGTGCTGCTTTGAAATATGTGATGTGCAGATTATTTAACACACATCTCACTCCGAGCTTAGTATTAACTCTCATTTTTTTATACAAGAACTAATGAATTATGTTCATGCACTTCAATAGCTTAATTCGAACTTAGAAAACCATTGTAACCAATGGAGCTTAGTTGTTCATCCATCACTGCAATATTACCCCCTTTTTTCTTGAAGGACTATAGTATTGTTATTTGCAATGTGTAGTTTGTAAAACATTGTTTCTTCAGCAACATCAGTTCAGTTCTTCCTAACTTATTGAGAAAATTTTCTGTGCATATAGTGGCACTCAACCAGTTTTGACTTTTGACAAAGCTAGTCCTTCAGCGTAGAAAAAATCTTTCTACATGACAAGCTTTAGAAAAAGAGACAGATATATGGGTCAGCATTCAAGATAATCAGAACAGTAGAAGATTAGTATTGTAAATGTGTCTTTCCTGATTACTGTCTTTCCTGATTACTACCTCCGCTCTCTTTTTACTTTCATTTAGGACATCAACATGGCTTCCAATACACGTATTTAACCATTGTCTTTTCTAATTATATATTAGAAAAAAAATGTTACAAGTTTAATGATATAGAAGACAAATCTAATAGTACAGTTTTTATGTGACAAATATAAATACTTTTATGTATATTTGTTGTCAAAGTTTTAAATGCTTGACTACACGCATTCTAAAAGGACAGGTAAAAGAGAATGGAGGCGGTACTAATTTGTACCACTGAAAACCTGGAATTGGCGAGGCCATTCATTAAAACCCGTTAAGACATTGGATAGATGAACGGAAAATTTATTGCTGTCATCATTTAGGGATGTGCTTGATTGTAATTAACAGGCAAAGACTATGCTTCATCTCTGTCTGGCAAGGAGATGAACCTAGTTCACGTCCATGGGTGTGTTTAATGGAAGAAGAATTAAGAACTTGAACATAAATGTTCAATGTGTTTGTTGTTAGCTTCGTGACATTGGTATTTTTTACAATATTTTTCTTTTATTTTGAGGTGCGTTGTTTCGGAAAAATAATGTCTTCTTTGGCAGTTATAGCTCTTCCTGTTGGAGTTTACGCAAATCCTGATTATCCATCATCTAATCATAACAACTAACATCAATAAGAAAAAGAAGCACAAACTTGGGATGAGAGTTCTTTCAAGTGCATAAATTGTTTTTATTACTAGTTGATAAACTGAAGGTTTGGGTTTGATAAATGATAAGTGCAATATGTCATCACGGATTGGTCTTATTTGTTATGACGGCATAATCAAGTAAAAAAAATTGGTTTGCAATGGTAAAATCATAATGCTTCCAAACAACCATCTTACCCAAGGATTCCTCCAACCAAAACACTCCAAAAAATTTGAAGGCCTCCTGTTATGAACTGATTGATACTTCTTGAAGGCCATCCACCAAATTTCTATCTCAAGTCGCTGTCAGGTGGACCCTATGAGACTCGGATGATCACCTTTCACTTACAGCCCTTGATGACTGTTCCATGTTTATTGCAAAATGCAGTTTCTTACTGGTGAGATATGAATGGTTCTGGTATCATATTGCTCTGTGAACTGGACCACTAACATTACTTCATTGTACATATACAACGGTAAAGAATTTGAAGGGAAGTCAGAACGTACGGGCATAACATTATAGCTCCTGTAACGTACAAGCAGTACCACTACTAATTGTTTGTCTTTGTTTAGGTCTCCGGACTACATAATGCAGATTTCAAAATCTTACATCCAGCGCTTCAATTCATCTTTTAATCTGGCAAATGGCCTGGGCGTTGAAGGCTTCAAAACTTATGTTTTAATCTTGCATATCAAGTTGCAACTCTACTGGCATTGGCTTACAGGCATTCTGTTATGCATCCTCCACTTCAAGCATTCTGGAAAGAATCGTTCATGCTTCATGGCATTTCACCTTGATTAGCTACAACATGTTCTAATTCTCAAGCAGTTGCAGATCCTGCAGTAACATCGCTAGAAACATATGACCAATGGAAATTGAGTTCCATACAGACAGAAGCTACATCCTTTACATCTCATGAGTTGCCATTAGATTGCCCTATACTACAGAATGGCGACTCTTAAGCAGTTCAAAGCAAACAGGAGATTGCCATGAATTCTACATCAGTACCACCCAGGTTTATATGAGTGGCATCCAGTCATCCGGTCACCAATCTAACAGAAGATGATAGTTAAAACAGGCTAAAAATAATACAAGTTGTTGGCTTCAGAATCACCGCCTATGTATGGCTACAGTTCTCGCAATGTGATTCATGGGTTCATGCCAGGGAAAAAGATGAATTCGCTGGTCATTTCACTGTTCCTTCCAAATTCTCCCGGTGACCCGGAGTTTGAGCTCCTTCCTTTCACCTCCGGAGAAGAACAAGGCCATGTTCCGCTGGATGATTAGCCCATCATAGCTATCTCGTACCTTCCGATGGCTGTCTCTGACGCTCCGGGGAACCCCTTGCCAGACCATCTTGCGCCCATTGCCTCCTACCTCCAGGCTGTAGCTGTAGTTCTTTGCTTCCGTGTCATCTCCCATGAACCTCAGGAAGGCAATGTACACAGGTGCCATGCCCAACTGAAATGCTTCAAAATGTAGGCAGAAGTACTGGCCAAAACAGCTGAAGACCTAGATGGAGACATTATAATTACTTAGTTTACTTCGTTCAGTGGGGAAAAAAAAGGAAATATCACATTTTGGATTGCACTTAAGTAAAACGGTGAGCTGAGGAAAGGTAGCAGATAAAGAGGCTGTTTGAAATGTTAACTAATCTGCTGCAAAATAGGGGCTGTTTGAAATGTTAGCTAATCTGCTGCAAAATAGGCATACTTTTACTTGGAAATGGATGCAGGTGGATCTCTACATGTAGTGTCTTGATAGGTGAGAAACTATTATGGTCCAACAAGTATGCAACATGACCAGCATCTTCATTGTATATGTATGAAACATAGTTGGCATATAAAACGCAAACCGCAATCACATTTGACTAGTACAAAAAAAAAGTTCTTGTCTTTTTGACAGAAAGGTCCACAAAAATTACCACAGAAAAATGGACTTCTTAGTATCTTTGCAGAAGTAAACAGCATTAAGAAAATGCTCGATGGGAAATTCTTAATCAACATGCTGGTGTTGGCGAGAGATACCGTAAGCATCCAGGTGGCATTCTCAACTTCATGAGGATTTGACTTGACGTAGCGATGGTTGAAGGTGCTTCCATTGTGCATGTCAACTTTGTGATCATCTTTCAAATGATTTACCAAGTATGGAATGTCACCAGCAACTGTGCATTCAGATCCAGCATATGGACAACTATAAGGCCTATATTGGCACTGTGACTCATGCTTCAGCTTGCAGTAGTAAGGATAAATGCCTAAGCAACCAAAATTCTGGTACTTGCATGGAAGTTCAAGAGATGCAGCCACCTTCTCGAGAGCAAGACATCTTATGTTACCTAGTTCATGCCTACAAGTTGGACAGCGATTGTGAACCCTTGGTTTGCATCCAGAGCACAATGTATGACCATTAGAGCACTGCAAACACAAAAGATGACATTACAATATAGTAAAAGAATGCGCGTAGTGCACTTACTATTCAGACAACTTGTTTTTTGGCACTTAAGAATACGAAATAACCTTTCAAAAATGGAACAGAGCATATACGAGAAAGCAGCTTAGAATGGCCATTTTGCACTGGAAATAATCAAATAACAGAAAGCAACAAGAGTGGTTTGTAAACACTGGACTACTGGAGTATGAAAGTACGAAGATTTCATACAGATCATACTAAAAAGGTGATAGCAGTTACGAACTCAGGATACTGAAAGCAACTCGTAAACTTATCCATATTTTGTTATCTAAGTGACAACATTTGAACATGACTAATTCATTATAAGCAGACAACCTTTTTAACAGACAAAATGTAATGGAACAGTATAAATGCGCACCTGATGTATAGGAGGATACATGGCACTCAAGCAGACCGGGCATTCCAGGAGTTCGCGCACGCTGCTAGAAACTACCACATTCGGTTTTGGTGAATGCTGAACATGATCGCCAACGAGTTCAGTAACATCCAGTACCTCGGACTTTGGTGGATCAATAACCTCAGAACTGGAATCATCAATATAAGCAGCTGAGGCCATGGGCAAACTCCAGAGATTGTAGAGTCCTGCTAGGGAAAAAGGACAAGTATTTGCCTTATAGCATGAGAATTAAACAAGGACAGGAAAAAAAAAACAATAAAGTCAGTAGTTCCTACTAATACTGTTAACAAAAATCATTGCCTCATCCAACCATCTCTTGAGTGCAAGCACAATTGCCCAGTTCCAATACAGTCTCTTTATATGATTGGATACTGTTTAAAGGCTTTGAGAGAGAGAGGGCCATAATGGAGCAGAAATCATGAGAGCACATGGGCTAGGGCCTCACATGAAACTTTCAAGTGTTGACCAGACAGGCCTTCTTACTACAAATGCAACAAATATATCAAAATTGTTTCGGGTAGGCTTTATATTAAGAAACTTTTTAGTAGACCTGCTAAAAGGGAAAAAAAAATGTACATTTTGAGACAGAGGGTGAGATTATTGCATTTTTCATTCATTTGCGCACTTGTAGTTTAAGTGCATTTAAGTTGAATTAATGTTTTCTTTTTTTTACAGAATCATGACTTCTTTTGAGGAAGAAAAAGGTTACCATTATTAAACTAACATAGAAAACCTTGCAGATAAACCCTAATGTCTGCAAGTACTGACTGTAGTACCTTACGGAGATTTGCAAATTTTCTATTTAGCTAATAATCCAATGCACGGGTTGGAAGGGAAGTCAAAAACACTGGCAGAGGAGAAGTACGCACTAGTGTTGACTAGCAAAAAATTGCAACTGAATATAATACACAATTGATACAAACAAAATTTTCCGGAACGGAATATCAAACGAGTGAGCACAATCTAACAACCAAATTATGAGCACAAAGGGACATCCGCACAACTGTGAGCACAGAAATTCGTGAGAAACTAAGCCTATAAGCGCAACAAACTCCAATAAACCCTGTAACTTAGCAACACGATAGCATATACATAAGTACATCCCCATTAGGCACACCATCTCGAGCTCCATTAGTAGCCATTATACACAATATATATTTCACAGATGGGCGACTAAGAAATGCCAAGAACCCTATGTGGGCAAACCAAATCAAAGCTTAAAATTTTCTCAACCAAAGCAAAAAAAAAAAAGTTAATGGCAAGAGAGAATGATTTAGCCAAGAAACAAGCGCATCTGCACGGCACAGAACCACATCGGATCAAGAAGCAACCCTTAAAACCTTTGCCCCAAACCAAGCAACCCACAAGCACGTAGCTGCAAAAACCCCTAAGCCTCCGCCCGCATTTGAACCACTCGAACGGAATCGACCCGTGGATTCGAAGAGCACCTCGCGAACCCCCTAAAAACCCAATCTTTCACCCCCAAAAAAAACTGAAAATTTCCACACGGAAAACCCAGAGGGAGATAAAGCAGCAACGACCCGAGAACGGCGTCCTACCTGGGGGGGAAGAGGGACCGGAACGGACGCCGGCTCCGGCACAGCGATCTCGCCCAGTGCGGTCTGAGGCCGCGATGGTTGGCGAGGGGGAGAAGAGGCCGAGATGAGAATATGAGAGAAAGAATTCGAATTAAAGCCTCTCTCGCGTCTCTCTCTCTCTCTCGTTTCGTTTTGTTTTGTTTTGTTTCTCTGGTTGTTTCTGTGTCCTGTGAAAGTTGTGAAGCTTTTTTGTTTCCTTGCGGCGTTCGTTTGGGCCCGCTCCTCCTCTCTCCTCGGGGTTCGGGCTTTCGTTAATTATAAAGCAATAATTAATTAATTCTAACCGATCTAACTACTGGAGCGCAACTACGTACGGGATGCAGTAAAAAAAAAATCGACTGTAAGAACGGTGGATTAGTGCTCGATCTCGCAGAGAAGACGATCAGATACTGTGATAAGTTATGCAATGCTCCGTCAGCTTGACCACTTTCTCGTCGGTTTCGATCGTAGTCTGGGCGTTATTTTGCTTGGAGCGAGTATTAGTTCTTTTCAAACGCCGAGACGCGTCGCCGACGCCGAGGCACGCGCTTACTTATTACGCCCGTGGAACGGTGGAAATAGAAGCCGAGAAAGCTTTGCTTGGTGGTTCAAACAAGCAAGCTGTGACGAAACTATGGGTCCGCAAACAATTACCAAAATACCCTTCGAGGGTTCCACTCCTCGAGGCGTGGACTAGGAGTTTGCATTTATCAAAAAAAAATTGACTTAATCTATAAAAAATTCTTATCTTTACTACTTAAAAATTAAAATAGAGTCGGTGGTCGTCCATTCTCCCCACATTTTCACCCTTGCCCCTCTCTACTAACATGTGGATCACTTTATCAACAAACTATCTTCCCACATAGTGCACTCCCTGCTCATCCTCTCCGCCCTCGCCTCCACGCCCGCTCTTCTGCTCTGCTCCGCGTGCCTCCGCCCTGTCGCCGCTTCCATCGGTCGGATCTGGACGGACATCATTTCCTCCTCTCGCTCTCGCTCCTCGCTCTTCTGCTCTACTCGCGCACCTTGACGAATTGAGATATATTATATCTACTTAATTGATAAATGATTATATTCATGAGATATTTCGCAGCAACGCACGAGCATTTAACTAATTATAAAAAGAGAGTTGATGTTGAATGAAAAGAGCTCCAGCTTTTCTCTCTCACATACTTGCAATCACATGATTATAAATATATTGTGGATTGATCTGCGAGTAAGCAACGTGACGACTATCAAAATTTAACATGTTATTAGCACGATAGCTCCTAATTAGATATGTTGTTCTATTTATTGTCAAGTATATCGATTCGTTCTTCTTAATTCTAATCACATATTTTTTTGTGATCTATGTCCATGGCAAAGATCGGCGCATGGCTCGCGTGAACTTTGGATCGTGCGCAAACTGTAGGCTCACGTGTCACCAACTCGTTGTGACCACCGGCTCACGGTCTACATCATGCAATCTGCGGGTGGATTTCAATCCAATCAATTATGTACATGCCTCCTATTCTTTCTTTAAGTAAGTAATATATTTTCCAACCTACTATCATGCTTTGGATTAATCTAGTAGATTAATTGATATACCCTAGTTCGATTATTTGCAAATTAGGGTTAAGATTGAGATTACCTTTTGAATAATTTAGACCCGCAATAATAAGTTAATAGAGTGTTTTGGTGATTAATGATGAATCTATTTGTGAGACAAATATTTTATTATTACATCTAGTGTGTAGTCTCATTTAGATATAAAGGTGAAATTCAATGAGGTATGCATTCGACTTTACACTCTTATATATTGTTGCATTTCTCGAATTCAAAATATAGGTTGAACTCAACAATAAGTTAAACTTGAATATGTGCATATGTTCCCATTACACATTTATGTATTCACACATTTAGGGGGTTCACTCTATATTTTATGGTTTCATTAGTGTTGATTCATATTCTCTTTTCCACATATATTTGGGATCTTTACTTTGAAATATATCCTTTTGAGTATACAAAGCTTGTGTAGTTCTTGTATACTCATGTTGTGTTACATTAAATTATCTACATTCAATGTATATGCAATTGAAGTGGTTATCAACAATTACCAAAGAGGGAATGATTGAAGTATCTTGTTCCACCATTATGAGTTAATGGTATGGTGTGGTAATTAATGATAATCATATTGTTGAACTAACATTTTTCATGAGTTTGATGAATATGTTATGTTCCAGGATGATGAAGATTTGGGATGATCATGAGTTGATCATCAAGTCAAGATTCAAGTAAAGGTACATCATGTGTTGATGCATATGAAGAGCTTGAAGAAAAAGAAAATTATCGTGTGTCGATGATCTTCAAGAAGAGGAGATGATCATGAGTTGATCATCAAGTCAAGAGAAGACCCATCATGTGTTGATGGAGGTCTAATGAAGGATGCATCATGCGTTGATGCATATCAAGACTTAGAGTAAAGGATGCATCATGTGTTGATGCACATCAAGTCAAGAGAAGACTCATCATGTGTTGATAGAGGTCGAGTGAAAGAATGCATCATGTGTTGATGCATGTCAAGACTCGGGATGAAGAAATCATCATGTGTTGATGATGTTCAAGACAAGATTCCGAAGTGAAGAAGATCATCATGGGTTGATGATTATCAAGTCAATGACCCGGACTTGAAGTGTTGATGTGTGTCATCAAGCTTCAAGAAGATGCAAAACAAAGGTATGACTAGTTAGGACTAAGGATGTGTTTCTAGTCTTTTACCAGTCTTGGTGTTTGGTTGGAAGACCGGATTGCTAGTATAGGTTGTCGTACTATTAAGAGGGGTCTTGACTAGTAGCATGAATTAGTCATGTGTTGATAGCTCATTATGCTTGCTCTAGCTCATCTATGGATGGAGCTATTATTTGCGAATGTGTTTTGCAAATAGCCGATGCTCGTACATTTAATCCCTGTAGCATGGGACTATAATTTGCAAATATGTTTTGCAAATGGTTGAAGTCCATGCACCTTAGCCTTGTGGCATGATGTTATTATTTGCGAATATATTTTGCAAATAGTTGATGTTCATGCTTGATTTTTTGTAACATGTGACTTAAGTTTGCAAATGATTTGAGTCCATGTATCTTATTCCTTGTGGTATGATTCTAAAAGTTGACAAATCGTTTTGCAACTTGTTAGGAATCTTGCATGTGATCCTTGTTGGCATGGCTTATCAATTAGCAAATGTGTTTTGCAATTGGAGTTGTTGTGAAAACCATTGCTGTTTATGTCAAGAAGATCGGTAGTTCCGACGTTATAATTGCAGAACTACCGTTGTACGGTAGTACCGACATGTTGAGAGCGGAACTACCGCAGGCCGGTTGGTCCGAAAATCCAGCGATACATTTTTTTTTCCAGAGAGACGTTTTTTTAGAATTCTTTGCTCTCTTAGAAGTGCGGTAGTACCGACGTGTTGGGCGCGAAACTACCGCAGCTCGGTATTTCCGGGAGTTGACGTAGTACGTTTTTTTTCAGAATGTGCCATGTGTTGGATCTGAGTGGAAGCGGTAGTACCACCCTTCAGAATCGGAACGACCGGAGTGTGGAACTATCGCGAGTTGAACATGGGTAGTACCGCTCTGTAGTTTTCAATGGCTAGTTACTCGTCTGATATAGCTGTTACTGTGTTTGTCGTTTAGGCGCGGTAGTATCAGCCGTAGAACGCGGTAGATCCGCATATGCTTATTTTCAGCTGATTCTCCTACAACGGCTAGTTTTTGTGTGTAGGGTATAAATACCCACCTTGGCTGGTTGGAGAAAATTGTTGCTGTTGTTGCTAGTACCAAATTCATTCATTGAGCTAAGAGCAAGCCTCTCATCTTTTTTATGTATGTGTTGCACTTAGTGAGCTTGGAGAGTAAACCCTAAGTGCATGTGTTGCCTTAGGTAGTAGATTGTGTATCCACTTGAGCTTAGACACTTGATTAGTTCAAGTAAAGGTTGAGTCTTGTTACTCTTGGTGTTTGCCGACACCTAGACGGCGTGGAGGCGTCGTGACCGGTGATCTTCTCGAGAAGCTTGTGAGAAGGCACGACGTGGTTGTGAGTGGTTTGGTGCTCACCATCTCCGGAGTGGAGGAAGAGCAACCCGAGTGGAGCGAGGTGTTGGTTCGTATTGGAACCGGTCCAAGTGGTTGGACTTACCTCGGAGGTGTTGGCTTAATTTATGGATCCGGTCCAATTCATTTGGGCTTACCTCAACGTGGATTAGGGGAGACCGGCAAGTCTCCGAACACCACGGTAAAACATCATTGTGTCCATTGTGGTTTGTCTTATACTTTACTTTGAACAATTTACATTCTTACTTTTATTGCTTATATATCTTTGTATGATTGCTCTCATTCAATTGTATTTTATATTGTTGGTGTACTTAGGGGAGCCTAATTGATTTATATTTTAATTGTACAAAACCAAATTGTTTTTAGCTTCTGTATTAAAATTGGTTTTAGCCAAAGGAATTTTTAAAACCGCCTAATCACCCCCTCTAGTCGGACTTATCTTACATCTTTACATCTACTGTTGATATTACTGTGCACATTGAGGTGAGACCGCAATTTGTACTATAACATGTATTCCTAAAATGAAATAAAATTATAATATTATAAAAATATATCTCGAGACAAATCTACATGTATCGTTTCATGTTGCTGATCTAAAATATTCAGATGCACTGCCAGTCAAAGTTAAAATATTTCAACTGCACATGATTTGAAATAACACTTTTTTTTTCTTCTGAACGGAGCAGTACTCTCTCCGTTTTCGTATACATGACACCTATCACTTTTGATAATAAAATTATTCTACAAATATTTGTCGCTTCGCAATCCCCAGTGCATGTTTTTCCATATTATCCCTATTAACTGGTAACTGTTTACGACCACTTCACTGTTTCATTGCTCATGCTTGATATATTAACGAAGGGCATTTTGATCACATTTTATCTAATTTGTGATTACCTTGGTGCGCATGATGTGCTAAAAAAGTAATAAATATATTCGAAAGCAGATGAAGCATGTATTTTGCACGGGCATACAATTACAGCTAGATTTATAAACACAAAATTGTACAACGAGAAGAACGCTTACCCTACTCGGAAGTCGGAGGTCAGGGCGTGTTTGGCTCGGTTCTAATATTTGATATTTTTAAAATTTTGGTAATTCTAGCACTTTCCTTGCCAATAGACTAGCAAATTGGGGCAAAATTCTGCGCCAAATTTTAGTGTGGCACAACCAACATACAAGCATAATGTGTCAAGCAATAGTTGGATGCATTAAATGCATACTTTTTTTTTATTATCTAACTTTAAACAGCTATATCTATTGAAGTGAGCATCCAATTTGTAATTTATTTGTACCGTTGTATTTCTTGCGATTTAATCAATAAAATAAGATACATATTAGATATATTTTAGTACAAAAAATTTATATGTGTCATACTTACAATTTGAAAATTTTTGAAATTTTTTTAGCGATCGATATAGTTACAATTCAAATATATTTATTTTACTAAAATTTTATTTATACATTAATTTTGATATTACCAAAATTTTGGTTCGGCTACTCCGGACACAGACCAAACAGGCCCTAAAGCCCACTTAAACCCGAAGCGCAGAACTGCCGTTCCCCCCCGATCGCTATGGCGACCTCGCCGCCTCCGCATCCGCAGAGCCCTAGCTCCGGCGACCCGACCGAGGCCGCGAACCTTGATGCCGCCGCTCTGGCAGCGCCAGCTCGCGTACGGAGTTCCCTCCTCGCCCGCCTTCCTCCGCTCCCGGACTCCCGCCTCCTCGCCGCCGTCTCCGACCTCCACCGCCGCCTCTTCGGAGGCCGCCGTCGCCGACGCAGACGCCCTGCTCTCCCGCTCCCCATCCACCCTGCCGCCGCTGAATCCGCCCGGTGAGAAACCCCTGCTCGAGTTAATGCGGCTCCTTTGCTTCTTATGCTGTGCAAGCTTTTGCTGGAGTAGTGCTGTGATCGTGCTTTCGTGGACGGTGTAAAAGAACAAGTAAATTTGTACGAATTTCTGGTTACAGGTGGTCTGTTGTGAAACATGTAGTAGTGTGTTCGGGAATTGGTCACTAGATGCAAATATAGGCAATCCATCACTTTTCTTGACCTATTATTTGATGGATCCGGTTATGTGGCCGTGTTATGTTCCAACATTTTTCATATGCCATCGATGACCGTGATGATGCAGAATTACTTGGAGATTTTTTTCTTGACTACATGTTATTTGCAGGATTGCTTCTGAGATGCCCAAAGTTTTTGGCATCCTAGAGGATATTGTGCAACACACACTGTCTAATTTGCATGGTATTCAGAAAAGCTTACTCTTTTGGCAGTCCAGAGCTCAGGTATTAAGTTAATTCATAAACCTTTGAAGTGTTTTTTACACTGTTAGTATTTAGAGAAGTGTATCTTATTCTTTGTGCTAGTTACCTATTTTTGCTTGTGGAATGCATTTTTTTTCTCTCCAGGGAACTAATTCGCAGAAAGTGTATTTTATGATATTTGAAAGAGGTCCAAGGGCCTTTGTTGAAGCAACATGTCAAACGCTGACTAGACTCAGGAGCAATGGGAGTCCAATCCAGGACCTTTTGCACTCTGCATCTGATATGGTCTCAACAAAACTTGATGCCCTGACAAGTATGCAACACTGCTTGGCTGCTTTTCTTGCTGAGGTTTGTTATAACAAAGTAGAAGCAGTGCTATAATTTTGATAAACTCTCTATGCCGATGTCAAGTAGAGTAAAGTTTTCTCAATAGTATTTTCAAAGTCAACTTTGTAGCTGCTCTATTCCAAAAAAAACTGTTGTACTACTGTAGTCAAATTTCAAACCCATCTTTGTTTATCTCTCATGAAATATTGCTTTGTGCTACATGACTACAGTATCATATACATGAGTTTAAACTCTACCTTGCCTCTTCTATAGGTTTATTCTGAAGTTGATAAATGCAGAGAAGGACTAACTGAAAGTTCAGATAAATCGCTACATACACTGTTTGTTGTTTTGAATACCGCCTTTTCCAAATTGGAGGTATCACTAAGAAATGCTGGTGAGGTATGCAACGTTTGTTTATCATATATTTGGATGTTATTGGTGTAACATACTTCCTTCGTTGATGTTATGTAATAAATTACATGTTTTTCAGGGGCAAGCTCTGCTATTCACACATGATGGAAACTCATCTGAACTTCTTTTCAAAAGATTGCCAGAAGTTGATGTTGAGAGCTCACAGTGGACAGATGCCTTATCAACAGATGCTATAAGTTTGATATATCAAAACCTCCAGGAGTTAGATAACTTTCTTTCCTCTCAGGTAAGCAACTCTCCTTTTGTACAGCAGTGACACATTGATATTTGCTACTTCTTAGCCTCAGTTCCAGATTAATGTTACCAGTGTTGTCGAAGGGGAATTAAGGGTTCAATTTTATACCGATGAATGTTCTATAATTACCTGTTTGTGCTTCTTGTAGAAAATATTTATATCTATAAGTAAGTCAACAAATATTATGCCATGCACACATGCTTTCGGACTATAAATTAGTGGTAGGATTTTAGCTATAACACCAAACACATTGGGCAGGTGATTATCAAAGTTCTCACACCTGAGGTATCAGAATTAATCACGTGGATAAGCTAGTGCTAATGTGTTCAAACTTCAAAATTGTATCTATCATAAAAGTACTGCAACATTGTCATGATATATATATATATATACACACACACACACACACACACAATTTGTTCTTTTCATTTATTTTTTCTGTTATAAACAATTTAATTTGTAATGCTTACATAGAAATAAGTAGGGTTTGTTAACTGTACAAAAGTAAATCTGCTGGTGTAGTTCTTAGAAGATAAGTATGTGTTGCTTACAATTTCATTATGTAAAACAGTATGTTGCCTAATTATCTGAAGCATCTTTTTGTGCAATCGTAGCTTTCATGCCATAAAAAACCAAGGAATATGACCATATACTGGTTACCCTACACATGTGGAGCATTGGGCCTCTCTGTATGTTCTCTGTGGCTTTTACGCCATAGTAGCTTGATGGGAAGTTCTGACATTGACAACTGGGTTCAAGATGCTAAAGATTCAATGACTGGATTTTGGGATGAGCATGTTGAGAAACCAGTAAGATACTTTCTGTATATGTCCTTTTATTATTTGTCTTAAGCATGATGCTAGCGTAAGTAAACTGAAGATAAATCAAGCTATTTTATGGAGGTAGAGCCTTTTCTAGTTGTTTCTGCTTTCTACATTGATGTATACAAGATGTTCTGTGAGGTACTGCAGAGAGCCTGGGTATGTTAGTCTACTCATGCAAATATTTATCTAACAAAAAGGAAAAGCAGATCACTGGAAAGAGAAGCATGCTGTTTGCATGGGCATGGGTCACGCCGCAATAAGGGCAGGAGATCAGGCACATGACAAGATTAGATTAGTTTCCTTATATCAGGTATTAGTTTCCTGAGGGATAATATTAGATTAGATAAGATTGGTTGCTTAGGGGCTAAGCCAGCCATCCCTTATTGTTAGGATATGATTTTATATATTAGGAAGGTTATCCTTATTAATAGGCAAGATTAGATTGAGTTGTTAGGGGCTCAACCTCTATACAAGGGGATCTGCATGCTACCATTATCAATCAACCAAGAAATATATATCAAGTTCCTGGTATCCCCTTCTCCCTGCCCTTGTGGTGCTGCTGCCGGTCACGGCATCATCACACCATTTGGGTCCAAGGACACCTCGTACAGGTCTTAGCGCTCTTATCCAAGCATGCCTATTATATTTGGTATCAAAGCCACTCACCATGGCTTCCGGTGCCGCATCTACCCACGCCCATGACAGCTGGCTTGTGCATTGCTAGCTGTACTCATTAACTATGGTATTAACATATAGTATGGAAGTCATTTCATGTGTTTTTTTACTAGAGCACCTGCACTTATTACTGTGAACTAACTTAAATAGACGAGTGTATATAAGCCACGAAACTTGTTACTCCCTCTGTTGATTTTTGTGAGGTGCGCACATAGTTCAAGATTCAAACTTTGTAATGTTTTACTAACAATTAATTCAACAATATATATATTGTGTGGTACAAAAGTGGTACTGTTGGATTCTTGTTTGAAAATATTTTCTTGTGATCTTGATTTTGTAGTTATGCACTGTTATGGTCCTTGGATCATAATGGGGTAAACATCACCGGGAGTTTAGCTGGGTGGCATCTGCTGCTAGGGGAGAGGGAAGGCTATAGATTGGGGAGACGAAGGGAATTGAGACTTACACTATTATATTCTCATTGCTTAATGCATAGGCCTCCTTATACAGAGGGTTCTTCAAACAATTATAGATAAAATCAATCTAAATGATGACTTTCCTAATTAATAGATGACCTTCCCAACTAATAGATAATCTTCATAACTAATAGACAACTTTTCCAATTACCTAATCCCTATACAAGGAAACTAATCAACTATTTAAGGAAATATATATTCTTATTGAGGAAGGTAATCCCTTCCTAATCCTGGTGCTACAGTACCTGTGGTATTGTTCACGTGCGAACAGTAACCCTGGCCCATGACAACTACTCACCTTCTTTCGCGACAGCTTGTCCTCGAGTTGTGGCGGCGGCCATGGCTGAAGCCCTAGGAAACCCCACATCGACGAGAGGTCGTGGCACCAGCGAAACATTGCATTGAAGATGGTCCACAATACTCCAATAGACAGCGATGAGCTGCGGCCCCTTGGCGTGTCTTGACGTTGCAGGAGGCTTCGGTGGTATGGACAAGCTGCGCGGGGCAGCAGCGTAACGTTGTCGTGGTCCTGACACCTGCCACACCCCGCACCTACGAAGGCATGATGTCGGCCGGGCGCGTGAAGAAGGCAGTCGTTGGGTAGAGGCCTTCTTCCTCGGTGAGGGCACCGTTGGTGCAACCATGGGCAGCGAAGTCGACGATGCGGAAGTCACCGACGAAATCAAAGACGCTTCCGGTGGCGTAGATCGCGCAGTAGTTGCTGCCCGTGCATTCTTCTTCTCCTTTACCATCAGTTTGACCACCATAGTCGCCATGTCTGCCAAGATGGCTTTCATGTCGTCTACGTCGGCACTCATCTCGTTGAGGGCGGCTCGCGTGGCCTTGAAATTCTCGGCAGCAGAAACCATGGTGTTGGCTCTGATACCAAGTTGTTATGATCCTTAGATCATAATGGGGTAAACATTACCGGGAGGATAGCCGGGTGGCGTCGGTTGCTAGGGGGGGGGGGAGACTATAGATTGGGGAGACGAAATGGATTGAGACATAGACTATTGTATTATTATTGCTTAATGCCAACGATTACAATAGAACTCCTTATATAGAGGGTTTCTCTAACACTTATGGATAAAATCAATCTAAATGATGATCTTCCTAACTAATAGATGACATTCCTAACTAATAGATAACCTTTCCAATTACCTAATCCCTACAAGAAAACTAATCAACTGTTTAAGGAAATATATATTCTTATTGGGGAAGGTAATCTCTTCCTAATCCTGGTGCTACAGTACTCATGGTACTATCACGTATGTGAATAGTAACCTGGCCCATGGCATGCACAATATATAGTAAAAGAAATTCACGGTCAAAGTTCAATTCAGGAGACCGCACCAAGTTAAACTGCGCCTTTTAAAATCAGTGGAGGGAGTAATACGCATAAATACTGTTCATTATAGAACCGTTGAATTTTAGACAGCATTGCTACAAGCAGGCCTGGTTTTAGTTGGAAACTTTTAATTGGACTTATTATAGCGGCAAGATTTTTCCATACATTTGTTGTTAAGCTAACCTTGATGTTGCATATAGTTCTTTAAATTTGGAAATCAGTTTTGTTATTGCGCTCACATCATGACTATTTTGTTCTCTTTTGACAATCCTTAGATCATCTCCATTAGAGATGAGCTTTTTCAGACATTCAAGCGAGGAGATAAACGTGTAATGGAAAAACAAGAGGTCCAACTAACTGAAGAATCGTTTCGCAGGTTATTCAACAATGCTGCCTCTCTAATATGCTAAAATCATTGTACTCATGGTTCTTTCTTGAAGCTAGCATATGCGTTTTCCTTACTCAACAAATTAGCACAGTGTTGTATCTAAATTAATATGTATTTAGTCTAGCTTAAGTTTCACCTGCTTACCCAAATAAATTTAGAATAAATTACACAATATGTACCTGCTGGTTTCAAGATTTTGACAATGAGTATATCAGACTATCAGTACATGTTTCAGTAATGTTCCAAACATAAATGTGTGGGTCCAACAGGAGGGGCAGCAGCTGTTGTGGACATGAGGAGCAATAAGCAGCAGAGATTAGTATAAGCTATTCTATTGTTAGTCTTGTTAGCTATTTGTTAGGCATATCTCTTATCCTTTGGTTTAGTTAGATAAGGTTGTTAGGTGAAGCCAGCTCTATAAAAGGGGCCCCTGGCTATGTCATTTGATATCAAGCAGTGATATGAAATAGTCTTTCTCCTTCCTCAATTCGTCCCCCAAATCTGTAGTCTTCCCTCTCCCCAAGCAGCCAACGTCACCCGGCTATCCTCCCGGTAATGTTTATCCCTATGATCTAAGGATCACAACAATTTGGTATCAGAGCCGTCGATCCTTCACGACTTCTGCTGCCATGGCTCCTCTTTCCAAGGAGCTCGGCCAACTCGCAACCGCAATCAAGGAGTTGTGCAATCAGATGGAAGAAAGGCTTTGCCGGTCTTCAGCGCCAGGTCGACAATCTTACCAGCGAAGTCGACAAGCTCCTCAATAGGGTGGGGACAACCGACATGACTGCCACGGCGCTGCTATCTACGTTGCCGGAGTTTGCCACAGTCCTCCCGAACCCTGTCACAGCCAAGGATAGAAAACCCGTTCCTGGGGGAATCTTGGTCGCCGGCCGGGAAAAAACCCGGCCGGTTACCAACCGGTTCCCGGATTTCACGGAAAAAACTCGGACGAATTTTGTTTGAATTTGCTTAAAAACCAATCAAAATTCAAAATTTGGAATTTGAACTGGCCAAACCGGGAAAAACCGTCCGGTTTTCCTCTTCCCGGAGCCCACCGGTAAACCCGGTAACCGGCGGTTACCGGCTGATTTTTTCTTCCATGGTCACGGCAACCATGGCGCCACTGAAGATTGTCGCTGCGACACTGCCGAAGCATGCAACGATGCTGCTGAAGCTTGCTGCAGCCAGCGTGGTACCGATTCCGCGGCATTGGCGGCATCTGCCACGACATCGCCCGAAGCTTCCGTGATGTCATCTGTGCCTGCCACAACATTGCAGGTTGCGCTGCCACGTAGGCCTTAGGGTGGGCCACAGGCGCAGTGGTGTCTACCGCGCTTACCACAACGTCTGCCGTTGTAGCCGCGATATCTACTATGCTATTGCAAAGCTGATCGTGGGCTGCCTCATCAACGCGTGGAGGCCACGTACTTGTGGTGCTCCGATGAGGTGCAGCGCCGGTGTAGTGACCTCTGATCGACATAGGGTCACCTTGGGTTGCAACCATGGCCGCCACCCTGCAGCTCGAGGACGAGCTGCTTGTCCAGGAGGGGTGAAGTGTCATGGCTGTGGGTTCAACAGGAGGGTCAGAAGCTATTGCGGACGTGAGGAGCAAGGAGCAGCAGAGATTAGTATCAGCTATTCTATTGTTAGTCTTGTTAACTATTTGTTAGGCATCTCTCTTATCCTTTGGCTTAGATAAGGTTGTTAGGTGAAGCCAGCTCTATAAAGGAGCACTCGGTTATGTCATTTGATATCAAGTAGTGATGATGAAAGTCTTTCTCCTTCCTCAATTCGCCCCCCAAATCTGTAGTCTTTCCTCTCCCCAAGCAGCTAACGCCACCCGGGTATCCTCCCAGTGATGTTTACCCCTATGATCTAAGGATCATAACATGTCATTTGGATTTGGGGCACCTACTGTACTTCTAAGCATTTTCCAATTATTTTAGGCAAAAAAAAGTGGGAGAATATCTATAAGTACTGTATGTGTGTCATGAACAAATACTGTACAGAAGAGGGCCGGGACCTAAACAAAAAGCTTCGTCATCCCAGCACCTAAATGTTATTCATTATCTACTTTTCTTTTTCTATTATTGGTCTCTGCTAATATTCTTTCATTCTGGAGTGGTGTAATTTATTCAGTACAAGATTTATTAATTTTCATTTTCTTGAATATGTAAACTTCAGCTTTGCAGTTATTTTCTGAAATGCATTAGAGTATCATAAATTATATTTTGCATTATTTAACCCTACTGGTTGCATGTTGGATTTGTAGGATGTTGCTTGCCTTTTGTGAGCAAACTTCAAATGAAAAGTTGCCACAAGATATATCAGAGCAAGCGATGATGGAGATTGTCACGAAGAGGTAAGACTGTTTGAACTATACATACTGTTGTGGTTTTGACATTCATGTCTTAGGCCAAATGTTGCAAGTTCAAAGGCCACTTGTAATATTTATTTCCTCCAGAATTTATTGTGATTTCCTCATGCTGAAGAGAGCAATTCCACGTTTCCACCTTTCTCCGCTGCCGTTTAAAGGAATACTGGTAGGGTGCTCGTGCGTTACAACGGAATCATAAAAGAGGGTGATACATAAATATAAGACTAGATCTTAAACCGTATAATAAATATCAATTTTCTGTCAAACACATATTGGTTCATTTTGTGATAGAAATATTTTTTATTCATATAAAGCAACATCAATGTATGCATGTGTATATAAAAAGCGAATGTGCGTGCCACTATATTTTCACATTGCTACTATGAGGAAAAGCAAAGTGGGAAGAAAAAAGATGATTTGAGGCCCTGAATCCTGCCACTGCATTCCCGTCCTCACGTGTTCAACACAATGCCAATAGCTGAAGATTGCATACAATGAAAAGAGAATAAACACTCGAAATTGCAGAGTTCATATAGCAATCATTACCACTATGGGCACTTTACTCTCTTTCATGAATGACCTTTTTTGTCCCTTCCACGCATATGCCATCAGCCCGCACACTATATAACCTGAGAACAAATGGAATATGATTAAATATAATAGGAAAAGTTTAGCCGAGAAGAAAAGAAGAAAACCTGCAAAATATGCAGCATATCGCACTTTGTGTCCCATATTTAGTAAACTGATGTATTGCAACATATATTTAGTAATTAAATAAACCCATATTTTGAGCAGCCCCATAACTTTGCATCAGTTACTTAGTAGGCGGCGAAGATTTACATCAAACTGTGATATTAAATCATTGTAGGAAGGGACTAACCCTTGTACACTAACCTGAAATACTATGTGCAGCAAACATGAAGCATACATCAAACTCTAGGACAGCTCGCCGGCGGCGACTATCTCCGCCTCACCACCACCCATCGCAACCACCTATTACCCACATGGATCCTGGAGTCGTCCATTACATTATGCTGCCTCTCACCGTTGTGCCCCCCTCACACTGTCTCGCCGCCGCATGCTTCTATCATGGCATGGCTAGGCCGCCACTACCAAGGAGAATAGGGATATCGAGCGAGGGAGAGGAGAAGGAGCCCTCCAGCCGGCAAGCACATAGGGGCTAGAGACCAGGGTGAGAAATAGGAGAGGGTCCGTCGGCCGGCGAGCACACGGGGAGAGGGGGGATCACGAGGCGGAAGGGGTTTGGGCAGTGATGGCGCCCATGGAGGCGGAAGCAGCGACGCTGGGTAGAAGCTCCCAGCGTATGAGAGGGGTGGTGTTTGATCGAGGGAGGGGGAGACATGGGGAGAAGAACTGGGGAGGTGGGAGGTAGTTATGCGCAACGAGGAGGTGAAGCGGTTTAGATGGACCGAGTGTTAGGGGAGGGCCCACGAGTCGGCGCTCAGTTTTCAGTCACATTCAATCGTGACTCACACACATAAGAGAGGGAGGGTAGGGGAGGACGGACGACCACCAACTCCTAATTTTTAGGAAGTAGAGATATTATTTGTACCTTTTGCTTCTGTGTAGGAACTTATGGCCCTTTGTTCACAAAAGGGAAAAAAACACGGTGTATGTCATATACTTCATTTGAGTTCTAGTTGCTATTTGAAACTAAAGTAGTTGTGTTGCCATGTGAGCTAGTTGTAGTGTGCGAAATATACGAAGACGTAAGGCATATAAAGGTTTTGTTGAAAGCTGAGAGGGGCCCTTGCCTCCATAAGGCTTCACGTTGGTGCGTCCCTGGCTCCACTTGGTGGTACTTGCAAGCAACTAAAGCCAACAATTGACAAAAAAAGGCATAGGGACCATTTGGCCTTTCCAACTTCATGGTTCGAGTCCTGTTTGGAATGAAACCAATTAGCCATCCAACTTTATGTTTGTTAGGATTAGGGATGGCAATCGGGTGCGGCGGGTACGGGTAGTGCTCGCCCATACCCGTACCGCGACCGAATTCCACGGGTATACATGAAGGACGACAGGCGAAAAACCTCGCCATACCGTCGCGCGGCATACCGCTTACCCGAATAATGCATCGCGCCGTGGTACCCATCGCAGCGTACATGCTCGTTACCACGAGCAATGCATACATCAAGTTCATCATAATTCACACATTAATGGTACATCACACATTCAACAACTAATAAAGTTCATCACAATTCACATATCATGTTCGACAAGACAACTAATCAAGTTTAACAAAATAAAATACAAATACAAATTGATATAGTTTCTTACACATGTGGGTAGATTACTGGTGTCGCAAGCGAGAATGCACGTGGAGCTTACCCATGCCCATACCTTTGATGGGTAAGGAATTGTGCCCGTTTTCATGGCAAAGAAAGACGCCATACCCGCCTTCATTAGTATTATGCTGCGAATGCGAGCACAATTGCCATCCCTAGTTAGGATTTCTACTATGTGTTTCAGTTAAAGTCAAATGTTGATTTGGCTCAATGTTCGAAATATTGAAGTTCAAATTTGGATTGACATCAGTATTTGCCAAGAATCAAATTCAAAGTGGATTTGACCTTAATATGCATAGTAATTAACAAGTTCATGTTGTAGAATTCTTATTTAATGTTTTTTTGCATTTAAAATTTTAAATTATTCTTGAGAATCCCAACTTCCCAAGTGAACTTTTAGAACCTTTGAGTTTTCGCCATGATTTCTGAATTAACTAGTTTCTAATAATAGACACAAGCTTCACGTAGCTAGAAATCATTTTTGACCGCTTCCATGACCCATGGAGCTGGCTACATGACACTACAATTTTGTGGCATTTGTTGTAGGACATCGAAAAATCGTGTTTTTGCTCCAGGACACTACAATTTTACGACTCTTTGTTGTAGGGCACTAAGCACATTATAATAATATTATTCTTATTAGTAGGTGAGAGCAAGGATTCAAAAACCGGTCCCGGCGCAATTCCCGGCCGGCGGCCGGTTACCGGTTCCCACGAATTTCGTTAAATTTTGCTTAAAAATCAACCAAAATTCAAAATTCAAAATTTGAATTTGCAAACTCCGGAAAAACCGGCCGGGATTTCAAATCCCGGCCCCCACCGGTAAGGTCGGTTAACCGGCCGGGATTTCCATCCTGGGTGAGAGTGTATGCGGAATGTCCGATTTGCCCCTCCCTTCTTCCTCCATTTTTCCTCACTCTTCTTGCTTCATTATCCGCTAAATCCATTAGCCGATGTTGTTCATCCCCAAACCCTAGCCTGACCCCAATGATAGAATCCCTATAGGGGGGCTGCGGCACCGGCGCCGATCACTGACAACCGCTAGCTTGACTTGCCCGTCTGCTTTGCGGGTTGCCACACGGGTGCGGGTGCACTGTTCGACGCCTCCGTCACCCTGTGAAGCTCCATTACGTTGCCTCCCGCCTCGAGTCATTGCACGAGCTAGAGGTTGTCGGTGCGGGAGCGCCCGTCGACTACCTCCATGCCTTTGTTGCCAACCTTGGGGGCCACTGCGCTCACGAGCAGCTCCGCCGGATCTTGCGCCTCCTCGCATCGCTCAAGGTCGTGCCCGTTCTCGGTCGTTCGTTAGTTTCGTGGGCCACCACACGGGCACGCTGCTCAAGCCGTGGGTTTCGTTCTCCACCTCCGCCACCGCTAGGGGCCTACTTGACCTCCGCCACACCCTCGAGAGGCTCTGTTATGATTCCACGTTGCGATAATATCATGTCTCCTAATTTTGATGGTAAAGTTACGTAATCCGTTGTTTGTGGAAATTTGCATGGTGACCTTCGACGCTAATTATCATCCCATACTGAACTACAAAGTATGCTGAGAAAACTAGAAGGACATAGTGAGTAGTCGTGGGATGAGAGAACTGGAGGACATGGAGAAGGAACAAGGAAAAAGAAAAGAAGGGCATGAATGTCATTTTGAACGGTTGCTCTCTCAAAAACAACGAATAATATTATTATAATGGCATCAATATCCTACAACAAAGAGCCACAAAATTGTAGTGGCCTAGAGCAAGACACGATTTTTCGGTGTCCCACAACAAATGCCACAAAATTGTGGTGTCTTGTAGCCAATTTTGCCATAAATTTATCATGTTGCAATTTAGTCCTGATCATGTCACTAGTAACCTATTAGCATGGCATAAGTTTGTAATAGCATCTGGAGGAGAGTGATAATGTTTTATGCATGCTTTATAGCTACTTTACATATGTTGCTTATATAACTTTATAGCTACTTTACATATGCTGCTTGTATAACTAGCTGATGCCTAAGTTTCTCTGTTTTGGATGATCACTCGATGAACTAATTTTGGTGCTGCTTCTTCCATTCAAAGCTAAATTGACGGTTTACATTCTATTAACCATCTGAGTAATGAACTAATAGGACTACATTGATCCTGTTTATTTGAGCATTGAACTATATATATATATATATTAATGCAGGTACGAGAAGGAAATGATGCATCCAATTAAAAATCTGATCAGTGGAGAATTAGCACGTATCATGCTTATTAAGGTTCTTTCACTTCTTTCTGTATTTATGGTGGCATTCAATTCAAGTTAACTTGCATTTTTCTCACCTTCTACTTTGAACATTTCAGATTCAGATGCATGAACTGGATCTTCAGGAGTAAGTTATACTATTGCTGTCTGACAAGTGGCAATATTGATTGAAATGCATAAAGATATATTTTCTTATCTGATATTCACCACCAGAGATAATTGGATTGTTCTTACACAGGGCAATGCTGGAAATGGATCAGCTTCTTAAGGGAAATGCGATAAATTTTGCTATTCTTGCAGCTCTACCTGCATTTGGTCTTTTGCTTCTGCTGCTCCTTTTAGTGCGAGCATGGGCTATGCATGTATGTATATAGACTTCCATCATTGTCTTGTTTTGCAATATCACATATGGGGCATCTGGCACAAGTAGTTGTAGATCTGTGGGACCTTGATATGTTGCTCTTTAACCTATTTGTGCCGGACATCTTTGCAGTTTGCACCGTGGACGTGTGTGTGTGTGTGTGTGTGTGTGTGAAAGCAACAAGGATACTAGGTTAAATATGGCTAACTATTACTGTGTTATAAAATAGGACCAAGGTGCAGAGGGAAGAGGTAGGATTGCACGGCATCAGCGAAGGCTGCTTCTCGTTGATGTAGAGAGAAGGCTTATGGAGTTTCAGAATTGCATTGTTAATGGAATGGTAATTTTATCTAGATCTTAAGTTAGTCTACTCTGGCATGTTTATTTAGATGAGTTACACATGTTTCTTTTCAAGTTTTTAAGATTCATTCGGCCTCCTGTTTGTGGTTATTCCTAAATATGATAATAGCACTCTTTTGTGTATTGGATCCGTACAAATATTGTCCATTCACCACATACGAGAGAGAGCCAGAATTGCCCTTTTCAAGATTGGACGCCCCCACCCACCTTCACCTGAATATCCAAGATGAAAGTGCGGTTGTATTGATGAGAAAGCCATTTGCCATCAACTTTTGAATTACAAATATAAGAATAATTTTATTATGATACACACCAATAATGATTCCCTGAATTTCCTACCTTACAGGAGGAGGAGGCATGCTGTACGTTCGGATTGACACTTTACGCCCTTGATAGACTATACAAGGCTGTTGAGTTGCATGCAAAAGAAGCAGGCGAGTGGTCAAGGTCAGCCTCAACTCAGACTCTTAGCCCTTTGACCTTGCCCCCTGGCTACTCTGGACGGCCTGTGGACCAAATCTTTTGCATTGCAGATTGAGAGAAGAAATCTTTGATCTGGCAAAGCGTAACATGGGAATGGGAGACAAGTTGGCTGTTCTTTCACGCATGAAGGGGAATGAGGGGATGTATGACTCCTTACGTGCATCGCCATCAGGTGGTTTGCTGCATCTGTAGTTTTCTCATCTTTCCTTTTACTCGAGTGGTGATTAGTGAACTTACCGTGGTTCATTTTGGGGACGATGTTATACGCAAGTCCTACGGTGACATTCAATCTACTTGGCATGTTAGCAGGATAGCCGTGAAGATTTTGATACGGATGTTTTTTTTTGTTCAAAGCAAAATTTTGTGGTTTATTACTCGTGTCTAAATAAGACTATTTCGTTCAAAAGAAGAGTTTTTGTTCGTGCGCTATTACCAGAGACGGCCAAGCACGTTGCTCAAGGATGACAAGTCGTCGCTGCAAACAGAGACGCGAAAGCCAGAACGACAGGCGAGGTAACGCAAAATAGAAGCAAACTGTGGTTGATTTCGAAGCTTCACTCTCCGACCATGGCGGGCAGCGCGTCCTTGTAATGGCCGTGGGCGTTCCCGGCCACCGCGTCCGCGACGTCGGCCCCGTACTGCTTCAGGTAGGCCTCCTCGACCTCCTCCGTGCCCATGTCGGGGCTTGACACGACGGCCCGGGTGGGAGCAGCCCTGCCTGCCTGTCGGCGCCGTCGTCCACGAGTTGATGCGTCGGAATCAATGCTTAAAAATGGCATATGAAATGCTGGATACCTCGCATAGAGTGATGTTTCGAGAGAGAGCCGAGGACATGGATGTTGACTGCCTTGACCTTATGCCAAGTAGCAAACACAACAAAACTGTTGCTGCGTACTATCATCGTTATGTCTATCGCGTGATAGTACGAATTTGAGATATCTTACGAGTAAAACCATGCAAACTCTGCGAGGTTAACTTTTTTTTTCCGTACATGCTGTGCTTTCAGCATAAATGAAGTTATGTTTTTGGGTGATTCTAACTTGGAGGTATAAGTAACTAAACAACAGTTTAATGATAATTGTTTGTGATGTTGACTCATTACCCCCATACTCTTGAATTTATAACAAATGTTTTCAACTAGTTATATGTATGCTTTGCTGATTTAAACTATGTGGGTACTAAATGCGATAGGTCCATCTAACCCTCGTTGACAGACCTAGCCATTTGAAATCCTCTGCATTGCATTTTATAACTTCATCGTGGCTTCCTGAGTATGAGTACTAAGAGTACCCACTCTTGCTTTAAATCTTCAGAAAATACAAAGAAGGGAGAAAAGAGGCAACACTACATGGTAGGGTCGCTTTTGCGCTCAAACTTGCCTTTAGAGTTTATCTGGATCTTCTGCAGTATATCATATTTTGCCCGCCGGCCCATATACAAAATCGGCCTCTCACACCATATTTCCGCTTCAATGTAAGTGTTCATTTTGCAAAACTTGTGCAATGTACTGTTCTTTGCATAATTGAAATCCTAAACATTTGCAAGAACATAGAGACACCTGAAAACTAGAGTGTCACTACAACCGCCCACCCTTCCCGTCGCCATCGCCACATCTAGACGCTGCCTCCGCCTCCCGGCGCCGTCGTCCCCTCGTCCTGACTCCACGTAACGCCTCTTCATCCCCACGCCACCTCCTCCAGAGGCTATCGTCTCCTCACCCCGACACTGCATCCCATCCTAATGTTGCCGCGGTCTCGATTGCCACCGCCGCCTGCCTCATCCCTCCAACGTCGCAGCCACCTCTTGACACGGCCACATTCTCAAACGCCACCCTACGATGCATGTGTTGTGCAGATCTATACTTGTGTGTAGATTTAATGATTATGTGTTCATAGCTTTGTTCTTATGTGCAAAGTATAGCTTCTGGCCCTGTTTGGCACATGTTCTGCTTTGGCTTTTAGGTGAGAAAAGCCAGAAGCGAAATAAACGGTTGATTTTTTTACTAGCTTTCGTTGAAAGCTCAAAGCCGTCAATACACATGGAAGTCGGAAGCCAAAAAGCCAGTGCTGAGGTGCTTCCCACCCCTAACGTCCCGAAAATACCCCCAAACTTTCTAAAAATTACCCACCTCGTACCTAGGTATTTAAGTCAGGACTCCCCCGCCTCATGCTCGTCCCCGACCCCCCTTGGCTCCGTTCTCCTTCCTCGTCTCACGCTCGTTCCCGACTCCCCCCGCCAGGGCCGCCGGCTCCTCCACGGTTCCCTCCTTCCAGCGCCACGGCCTCGCCCACCCGCAGACCGCGGAAGGACCCGGTAACGCCCCACGCGGCGGCAGGAACCCAACACGGGAGAGCCCCGGTTTATCCGCCCCGCCCCCGGCCGCCTAGGCCCATTCGCCCGCACCCCCCTGGTGACGGCAGTCCGCACCTCCCAGCTCAATTCATTTACGATTTCTGTCATGTATGTATGTATGTATGGACGCGTCCTGACCGAGATAAAGAATTGGGTGTGCTTGTCCTGTTCCTGTTGTTAGTTTGCTAACTTGTGTTTTTTTGTCTAATCTGGTCTTGACTTCACATTACTGCTTCAGTTTGCAAAGTTTGATAAGTCGAATAGCTTCTTTCATGCACATACCGATTTTAAGGCTCAATGTGTGGAAATGCTAGATTGTGCGTTGTGCAGGTGTTATGATAGTCACAAGTCATGTATTTATTGGAATTGTTCCTTCCCTGAATTTTGCATCACATTAGTCGGATGCAGGTCAAAGCAATATATCACATCAGTCAGCATTTTGGCATGAAAACTGTTGAAACCAGTACTGAGTTTTGCAGCTAGATGGACTTGTGATGTCTAAATTCTGAATGATAACATTATCTGAACATTCAAAGTTTAATGTGAGAAATGTAGAAATTAATATTTGCAATTGCTATCAAAGTGATTCGGTTTGCCTTCTAATATAGTATCATTCGGAGTATCACAATAGTATTGAGTAGGTTTAGTGGTGTTTAGTTTATACATTAATCTAGAAAGTTTCAGCATACATAATTGATTATTTGCTAAAGTGGTATACTGTCTACCAAGAAAAAAAAATCAGTTTCAAGTATTTTTTTTAGAGATGGGTCTGCATTGTTTGTGTAATGTGTAGTAGCATACTGTATGGCGATTCCATGTTGTAGTTACATATTTCTTTATGTATAGATGGATAAAGCACAAGCTGCAAACACTGCTGTATGGGATGCATTCACAAATGAAGTGTTCATTGACATCTGCGTGGAAGAGGTTATTGCAAAAAATAGACCCTTGCAGTGTTTGAATAACAAAGGGTATCACAACCTTATAACCAAGTTCAAAGAACGCACTAACAAAGAGTATAGTTGTAAGCAATTAAAGAACCATTGGGACAGTTTGAAGATAGATTATTCCAATTGGAAGACATTGAAGCTCCATGCATCAGGGCTAGGCATCGATCCTAAGACTGGAACCATTGAGGCAAGTGATCAATGGTGGGCTGAACAAATTAAGGTATGTAATCTTTAATGTTTTTGCATATGTATTGAAATTCAATTGTTCAAACTATTTCATGGATTCTTTCATTTCTCTAATCGCAGGCTATGCCACAATGTAGCAAGTTCAAAAAAGCACCCTTGCAACATGAGGATAGGCTCGACATCATTTTTTTATGGTGCAAGTTGTACAAATGAATCATCGCTTGTCCCTGGAGCAAATAGGCCCGCCCATGTCAATCTTGAAGATGATGAGGGCGCGAGTGAGGGTGAGAATGATGAGGGTGAGGGTGAGGGTGAGGATGAGGGTGAGGGAGCCACTGCACCGAAGAAGTCATTCCATGTGGACAAAGGCAAGAAGAGAGCTAGCCATGGCTCTCCAAGTGGAAAGGTCGACAAGAGGTCATGGCACCAGCGAAACATTGCATTGAAGATGGTCCACAATACTCCAATAGACAACAGTGAGGACTGCGGCCCCTTGGCGTGTCTTGACGTTGCAGGAGGCTTCGATGGTATGGACAAGCTGCGCGGGGCAGCAGCGTAACGTTGTCGTGGTCCTGACACCTGCCACACCCCGCACCTACGAAGGCATGATGTCGGCCGGGCGCGTGAAGAAGGCAGTCGTTGGGCATAGGCCTTCTTCCTCGGTGAGGGCACCGTTGGTGCAACCATGGGCAGCGAAGTCGACGATGCGGAAGTCACCGACGAAATCAAAGACGCTTCCGGTGGCGTAGATCGCGCAGTAGCTGCTGCCCGTGCATTCTTCTTCTCCTTTACCATCAGTTTGACCACTATAGTCGCCATGTCTGCCAAGATGGCTTTCATGTCATCTATGTCGGCACTCATCTCGTTGAGGGAGGCTCGCGTGGCCTTGAAATTCTCGGCAGCAGAAACCATGGTGTTAGCTCTGATACCAAGTTGTTATGATCCTTAGAAGTCATTTCATGTGTTTTTTACTGGGGCACTTGCACTTATTACCATGAACTAGCTTAAGTAAACGAGTGTATATAAGCCACGAAACTTGTTACTCCCTCCTATTTTTATCGATGTAGAGCCTTTTCTGGTTGTTTCTACATTTATATACACAAGATGTTCTGTGAGATACTGCAGGAACTTGAAGTCATTTATTGTGATTTTTACTGGAGCACTTGGACTTATTACCATGAACAAACTTAAGTAGACGAGTGTATGTAAGCCACAAAACTTGTTACTAATATGCACCAGCATCCAGCATCCGCATCGTAATGGCCTAAATACTGTTCATTGTGGAGCCATTGAATTTTAGAGAGCATTGCCACAAGCAGGTCTGGTTTTAGTTGGAAACTTCTAATTGGACTCAATACTGCCACAAAAATTTTCGACACCTTTGTTGCTAAGCTAAACTTGATGTTCCATATAGTTCTTTAAATTTGGAAATCAGTTTTGTTATTGTGCTCACATCATGACTTGTGTTCTCTTTTGACAATCGCTCCGCTTCATCGTGCGGCAGACGACGACTCCTCTGCCTGCGCGCGTGCCGTCGAGATCCACCCCGGCGTTACCAAGGTCGTCGTCCGCGACCTGTTCACGGGGTTGGCGGCGATGACGGAACTGCCGCGTTCGAGCTCGACCGGAGACAGGTCATCTGCCATGTGGAGCAGTCGCGGGAGAAGAAAGAAGGGGAGAGAGGCCATCTGCCATGGCTGAACGGGAGAAGAAAGAAGGGGGGAGAAAGGAGAGCTAGAAGATAAACGGTAAAAATGTCCAAAGTGGTAAAAGATGAAGAACCCACTGTAGAGAGTGGTAAATGATGAATTGCACTGTATTAAGTAGCAAATCATCGAGTGCCACTTTAAAGAGTGACAAATCATCAATCACTACATATCGTGTAAATTTAATTGTAATAATTAAAATCGAACTCGATAAATCACGAGATTGGAAGAATTAACATTGAAGCATACATCTATATTATAGAAAAATTTTCATAACGTTTCGGAAGTATATTTACATTCGTCATTCACGAACCTAAGACATCTTCCAAAGAGACACTAAACATTAACAATGACGAGTAGGATTTCTATTAAGAGTGAAATTCAACATTATGATTTGAACTTGGAATTTTTTAGATAGTAAATAGATGACATGTAATAGTTCATGTGAAAGTTTGGTGAATTTTATGATTAAATTGGCATTTTTTTCTTTTTAGTTTTGCATGAAATGATGGATACTTTGCCGAGTGCCTAGGGTTGGCACTCGGCAAACTAATAACTTTGCCGAGTGCCGGCCATAGGGCACTCGGCAAAGTAATAACTTTGCCGAGTGCCGCCGATCTGGCACTCGGCAAAGTTCTCTTTATCCCTCACCCGCGGGCGCGCTCTCTCTCTTTCTCTCATTTCCCTTTCTTTCTCTTTATCCTCGCCTCACAGCGCTCGACTCGCCTCGCGCGCCTGCCGGTCGCCTCACAAGGCTCGCCTCGCACACGCCCGCCTCACTCTGCGTGCGCCAGCGCCTCGCCTCGCCTTTCACCTCTACCAGATCATCTCCCTCTCTCCTTCTCCTTTCCATCGCCACGGCCAGCGTCTTCTCCCCCCACCCCTACGGCCTTCTTCTCTTTCACTCGGCCTCCATCTCCTTCCCCGCTGCCCAACCCTCTTCTCCTCCGCTAAGATCCGCCTCTCACCTCGCCCAGCCATTGCCCCTCCGGCTGAAGTTCTTCCGCACGGCTCGTCTCGTTGTCGCCTGGCCAATCATTGCACCAGAGCACCTCTCGCGCCTTCTCCCTCCCCTACCACGGCCGACGCCTCCCGGCCGCTAAGGACCCCTACTGCGCGTGCTCCCCGTGTCGCCTCACCTCCTGTCGCCGCTTTCTCCGTGCTTCCCTATTGTCGCCACTGCACCTGGGCCACAGACCACCCCTATTGCCACCTCCTCACCCTCCTCTCTGCCACCTGTAAGTATTGTGGCATACTTTGTTCCGTCCCTTTGCATTTGTGCTATGCTAGTGATTCATTCATTCCGTGATTGTCAATCTCTAGTACCAGGAGAAATTGCAAAGTAGTAATGGTGGGTTCAGTTGAATTGCTCTGTGATGATTGTCAAATCTGAAATCAAATTGATAATAGGAAACGATCTTGAGCTAAATCCTTTTGTTTTCTGTGGTCAGTTATAATCAGTAGCTTTGTTAATTACTAGGTTTTCTGTTCTATCTGAATATAGATTATCCTTGTATACTAATAGAGCTAGTTGATCTTCTATGAGATATTTGCATTGTTATCGATCAATTTGTAGATTAGGCTTATTCCTGATATATTCTTGTGAATTATCTTGAGATCACTTGCTCGTTGTTCTGCTTTTGATAATAGAGTGTATACTATTTTCTTTGTGAATTTATTCACTGATGGCCATTTGATAATCTGAGACGTGAAGTTTAATCTACTACTTTGTGATAAAGTTGACATTTTAAATAGGAAAGTCGTAGTTTAAGCTCAAGATCTGCTTTTGTAATTATCAAATTTGTTTGGTGAAGATATATTGACTGATATGCTGTGATGGTCAAGATTTTATCTCGTGCAACTAGCATTCTGAGAGCAATATTCAGTTTTTTAAATCTGAGCTTTGTGCTGATTTCTTCGGTGTACATATGGTATTTGTTGAGCATATTTTTCATTTTAAATGATATGCAGAAATTACTCTCCCTGGGGATGTTCCCGCAAATTTTGCAGGCTATGTGTCATCCTCATTTCCATATGCATCTGAATCCAAATTTTTCTTATGTCTATTTGGCTTTGACCTTTTGTACACTTGCACTATATGTCTTTGAAGAATCCAAGTGCAACTTTTTGAATCATGCAAACCGTTGCTTTTATCATGCACTCCAAAACTTCTAGACACATTAAGGAAGTCATTGCTCCTATGTTGATTGATGGCAGAATCCTCATCATGCTGCATGGAAACTTTATCATGCTCAGAGTTCATGTTATTCCCTATTGCAGTAGTTCTTGATTTGTCTGATGAACTTGCTCCAAAATGTACCGAACTGAACATTTATAGTATGGACGTTGCATAGTAGATTTACACGTGGTAGTCCAATACTGGGAATAGATGTGTTTTATCTGAAACATATTTTATTTGCAAATATTCAAACCCCCTCTACCAGATTACTTGCAAGTTATAGGTGTGTCAATAAGCCTATATTTATCTGCTTCTGATTTGGAGCCTCCATTCATATGTCTCGTGCTATGACTTATTTTGATAATTTTCCTTGATAACTTGTCTGTATCTAGTCTAAAGCTCCTAACACATGAGGTCAGAAGTGTCTCATAGCAACATCAATGGGCTGAAAACCAATGAAAACTTTCAAGGTGTATTAGACAAACAAGATAACTTTCCACCTTTTTTAAATGAAAGAATTAGGTACTTTCGTAGGCAGTGAAAGCCGCAGCTTGTTGATGAGAAATTGAGAATGTATGTCTACTGTTTATCCACTTTAGAACATTGTTTTATTCGGTCTAGGATCTTGTTAGGACATACATCATTTTGTCCACGTAAGACATAATGGATTAGTGATCATGCTGATTTGGATCCTAATTGATTGTATAACAACCAATTGCGTATATAATGAATTAGTGAGGTGCGTTGTATTTTGGTAGAATACATCTTCTATGTGAATCGACCAATTGCGATATTTTTCCCGATGACCGATCGCGGGATCGAAATGTAGCATTGATAATAACTTTAAGCGAAAGCACATGTATCAAGAGCATTTGTCGGACCTGCAGCTCAAATGATCGAGAGAGAAAGATATTTGTCTGACTGCAGCTCGTTGATCGTGAGCAAGATATTGCATGCTAGTTGTTTGTCATTGCATATACCAAGATAGTATAATCTGTCATCCTATGGAAGTTGACTTACATATAATGTTCCATTCAGATTTGGAATTTGTCCGTCTATAACTTGTATGTAGATATTAGTACTATGTGTCAAAGTTTGGTCATTTAATTTGTGGATAACAAATTGTAGGTGTACTTTCTGTTTCTTGATCATGTATGTAGAATCCTATTCACGCTTTTTTCGCTTTACTCTTTGACAATCTTCAGAGTCGTGGGAGCAGTTCAAATAACTCGCTCTCTCATATCTAGATTTTCATATGGAGGAATCCAGTCAAAGCATTAGCTCTTCTTGATGTTCACCTGAATATGTTTTGGCCATGCAATCCTTGTGATCGAAAGGAATATTGATTGTGTTTGAGCTACTGTTTCGTCTGTTTGTCTTGTTAGGCTTGTAGTTGTGGCATGTTGCATATCCAATATATTCTGTTGGATACTATGACAGCAATTTAATTTTGAGCATGCTCTTGTTCCTCTAAGGCATGCCAAATATCATCAATTAGCCCAAAAAGAAAAGAAAAGATGGGGTTGGAAATTACTGGATACTCCCTAACATTGACTTTTCACATACGAACCTTGACTGGAGTCATTACAAAATTTGACACATTAAGGTCCGACAACTTATCACTATTTCACTCTTTAAACTCGATGCCAACTCCTGGCAAGAGAATATGTTGTGTGATTAGATAAGTAGTGCTATCATGAGCATTAAGTTTAGTTTTAAATAAATAATCACTCTCACATGCAGAGTTGTTCGAAGTGATGGCAAAGAATTAGCCTCGCCACTGCACCGACCCGCCACGGCCCCGCTAGCCCGACTCCACCGCCACCCTAGGTATAACCCTCTTCCGTATCATGGTCGAGATCACGAACCCGCTTAGCGCTCTCCCAGTCGAAAGAGATACGGTTGGAAATATGCGATCTTTGCATATCTATAACTGTGTATCTCGCTTTCGAATTGTCCACTTTTTCGAGGGCAACTTCTGAAGTGCAAGTGAACCTACCTTGAAGATGTTGAGCCTAGAAGAGTGGCGCCTATCCACCAGTATGTGTTATGGAACCTTGAAGAGGTTGGTCTGCATATCATGCGTAAGTTTTACACAAACTTGTTTCTTTTCTTGTCAATATTTTGCATGCACCCATCCAACCCTCTTGTTAACGGCCGTACATAAACAAATTTGTTCTTCTCTACCATCGCCCTTCACGGAGGGAACCCACCGCGGAAGTTGAAACCCTTCTAAGACATGGCGCGGAGAACGAAATCCCACTTTATTTGTTGGTTCAAGGAGGAGGTACTGTTCAATTTCATTTGTTGTTTGTACTTAACTCTCAACTCGACAAATATATAACGAATCATCCTACTTGAACTAGCAGGCCAAAACTGACGTGTCTATGAGTGCCGAGTTGAGGCAAGTTGCCAATGGATTTGAATTTAGGGTCAAGTCATTCTCTGCGTACGATGTCAATGGATATCGCCTTTAACAACTCTAAGACGCAGCAGTAGTCGGCGAATCAAGAACCACAAATACCGGTGTTTTCACGCCAGCATGTATGGGTTGGACTACTATGGAATAATTGAAGAAATATACAAACTCAAGTTTCTCGTTGTGTACCTCTTCGTCCTGTCATATTCAAATGCCATTGGTTTGATCCCAAAGAAGTGATAAAGACCCCTGAGCTTGGGTTAGTCGAAGTTCTAAAGTCATCCGTCTTGCTAGGAGACGACGTGTACATTGTGGCCCAACAGGCCACGCAAGTTTATTATCTCTCATACCGTGCAAACCAAAGACCGTCTTAAGGCGTATGATGTGGTGTACAAGGTATCGCAAGATGGTAAAGTAACCGTCCCAAACGATGATGATTATAACATCGATGCAAACACATATGACGGAGAGTTCTTTCAAGAAGAAGGATTAGATGGGAGTTTTGAGATTGTCTTAGATGTAGATCTCGTGAATGGAAGTAGACAATGATACGGTCATTGTTGACGGGATGATGGAGAGGAGGTTCACAACGCCAAGGACTTGTTATTACTTGAGCAACACCATTCAGCAAAGGTCGCTAGTGATGAGACTTTGAGAGACGATCATAATTACGTCGACAATAGCGATGATGAGATTTTGGCCCACCTATCAATGATCTTGATGATTATTTCTAGTACATGTAAGATCTGTAGTACTTATGGCAATTTCATACATGTATGATACATTTACTTATTTTGCATCTCTTTTATACATGTATGATACATTTACTTATTTTGCATCTCTTTTATACATGTACGATACATTTACTTATTTTGCATCTCTTTATACATGTATGATACATTTACTTTTGTATATGCGCATCGATAGTTTATTCCTTTTGTTGCGTGTGATTGATGGTGGGCGGTGGAATCGTGAAGATTAGGTCTGTTATGACCTTACTGGGTCGGTGGCGAGGGGTCCAGCCCGTGGTGGAGGAGGAGGGCGGCACAGATCGAGGTGGAGGGCGTGCCAGTGGAGGAGGAGGAGGACGACGACGAGGGCGTGCCCAGGAGGTGGAGCCTGTGGTGGAGGTGGAGCCTGTGGTGGAGGAGGAGGACGGCGACGACGAGGGCGCCGAGTTGACACCTCCTCCACGTGACGACGACGACGAGTTCGAGCGGCCACGGAGGAGGATGAGGAGGAGGAGGAGACCAGGAGGAGATAGCTGAGGCAAGTGGAGGAGGCACGGAGGAGGATGAGGCCGAGCTGGCCGAGCGCGAGGAGGATGCCGACTGTCGGGCAGAGGAAAATGGGGTGCCTACGGTTTGGTCGCGAGGGTCGTCGCGCCCTGCACTTACCCATACAGAGACGGCCAGTGATTCGACCTCCTAACTAAGTAAGTAATTTTGCATGTTAACACTACTTCACGTGTTTTAAGTTATAACGTAAACTAATATTCAATCTCAATAACTTTGTGCAGGATTGGGAAATGGTGATCCCAGGAGTCACTCGCCGAGTAAACGGATCCTGGGTCTTCGTGCAGGCAAACTACCCCGGATGGTGAGGATCGATGGTGTTGTGCACCCGCCATGAAGTGGTCCCATCGGCACGCCGCTAGCGATCGATCGATCGAGTGGCAGTGTTATAACAAAGAAGGCCGACCGGGTGATGAAAGAGTCGGGTACGTGTTCATCGCACTATGCCGATAATAACATCACATTAATTGTATATTATCGACTTTATTTGCTTGTAGGATTACTACACCTTGGCGAGGGAGTACGAGGGAGGACGCGGATGACGTGGTGAACAGAGTCCGTGTTCACCGAAAGGTGACCTCTTCTACGAGACAAAGCTCCTGTGCGTAAGAATTTACCATGCCCGCAGAGGACACATAGTCACAGAGCGCAGTGCGGTGCACTGCGCCGACTAAGGAGCAATACTTGACGGTAAACATGAGATTACATCGCTCGCGATTAATTGCAATCAAATTGATTTATGATTTGTCATGTGCTCGTAGACGCGTGTGTGCCTCCCCGCTTGGTGTGCGGGGATGGACAATCGCTGGGAGGCCATTATTGTGCTCACATCATGACTTGTGTTCTCTTTTGACAATCGCTCCGCTTCATCGTGCGGCAGACGACGACTCCTCTGCCTGCGCGCGTGCCGTCGAGATCCACCCCGGCGTTACCAAGGTCGTCGTCCGCGACCTGTTCACGGGGGTTGGCGGCGATGACGGAACTGCCGCGTTCGAGCTCGACCGGAGACAGGTCATCTGCCATGTGGAGCAGTCGCCGGAGAGAGGCCATCTGCCATGGCTGAACGGGAGAAGAAAGAAGGGGGAGAAAGGAGAGCTAGAAGATAAACGGTAAAAATGTCCAAAGTGGTAAAAGATGAAGAACCCACTGTAGAGAGTGGTAAATGATGAATTGCACTGTATTAAGTAGCAAATCATCGAGTGCCACTTTAAAGAGTGACAAATCATCAATCACTACGGGATACTGGATATTTACCGAGTGTGAGTAACACTCGGCAAATAGTGATACACACTCTAAGAACTGCTTACCGAAAGTGCCACACTCAGTAAAGTGGACTCGCAAACAACGACTCGGTGAAGTTATTTTACCGAGTGTCGAATATCGGCAAGACTCGGAGCATAGAGTTACCGAGTGCTACAATGACACTCGGTAAACAATTATGACTTGACGGTCGTCACCTCCAAACTAACCGCATCCATGAGGTTTACCGAGTGTCACTAGCAAAGACTCGGTAAATAAATTAGCATTTCGTGATTAAAACAATTCGAAATAAATTTTTGAATAATATTTACCGAGTGTCGCTCCTAACACTCGGTAAAAGAATAACCATTTTCGTGATTAAAACAATTCGCAAATAAACTTCAGAATATGTTTACCGAGTGTTCCCACTCGGTAAAAAGTAGTCAAATATTTCCGAGTGGGGACTCCGCTCTCGTAAAAAATGGCACACTCGGCAAAATGCACGTAATCGTAACCAAATTGGTTCGTTACATTTTACCGAAAGTGCTACACTGTAAAACTGCTTTACCGAGTGTAGCACTGATAAAATATGTCCACGTAATTTTTTTGTTTGTTTCAAAGGCATATCCAAATACAATGAGCAACAAAATCACGTGAAATTATAATATTCAATGAAATTACAGAGAAAACCTCATGAACAAGTTTTTGAAAGCAAACCACGTGAGCAATGTTGATCGATCTTAAAAGTTCCGCAAGCTAGATTACATAAATTGCATATGCTCTACCATTTGTCGTCTCTAAAACATGAATTTTGTTAGCCGCTTGATTATTCAACTGATGTCAAGAAATTACTCCATGTCTAGTATTTGTTTTTTTTGTGAGGGCCATTTGTAGTATTTCAAAAAATATCGGTGACACTTCATCGATGTTCCAAACCCGAATGGCGCGTGGGGTGGCGGTTGGGGACCGCCGGTGGCGGCGGTGGTGGGGGGAGGAGGCGCCGCGGGCGGGGAGGCGCCGGCGACACCGGGAGGCGGCGCACGGCAGGTGGAGGAGGCGGCCGCGGCGGTGGGAGGCGCCGGCGACGGCGGGAGGCGCTGGCGACGGCGTGGAGGGGAGGAGGCGGCCGCGGCGGCGGAGGCGCCCGCGACGGGAGGAGGCGGCGGCGTGGAGGAGGAGGCCGCCTGGCGGTGGGGGCGCCGGCACAATGGAGGCCGGCGGCGGCGTGGAGGAGGAGGCGGCGGAAGCGGCGGGGAGGCGCCGGCGACGGCGGAGGCGCCGGCGACGGCGTGGAGCGCAAGGGCGCGCGCGGCGCTGGGCGGGAGGCGCCGCGGGGACAGCGGCGGCGGCAGGATGTGCGCGTGTGCGCGGGAGTTGTTGAGTGATATACGATCCGAGGGAGAACGGGTAGGTGTTAAGTGCTTCACATCGAGTGCCTAGATATACGGCACTCGGTAAACTCAAGCACCGCAGCCCCAATGACGTGTGGGTTTAGTACATGTTTACCGAAAGTGCCCAGATCTACTAAGACTCAGTGAAATGTAAGCACCGTGGAGTTCAGTACATGTTTACCGAGTGCCCAGATCTACGGCAGACTCGCAGAAAAGAAGCATGGCGTTACCACTCGTGGTTCGGTACATGTTTACCGAAAGTGCCCGATCTACAGACTCGGTAAACAGAGCATGGCGCCCACCGTGGCGCATAAGGTCGTGGTTAACCTTTACCGAAAGTGTTTAATGTCCCACTCAGTAAACGTATCCATCATTTCATGCAAAACTAAAAGAAAAATGCCAATTTAATCATAAAATTCACCAAACTTTCACATGAACTATTTCATGTCATCTATTTACTATCTAAAAATTCCAAGTTCAAATCATAATGTTGAATTTCACTCTTAATAGAAATCCTACTCGTCATTGTTAATGTTTAGTGTCTCTTTGGAAGATGTCTTCAGGTAAATGATTTAATGTAAATATACTTCCAAACGTTATGAAAATTTTTCTATAATATAGATGTATGCTTCAATGTTAATTCTTCCAATCTCGTGATTTATCGAGTTCGATTTTAATTATTACAATTAAATTTACACGATATGTACCTAATTTTCATAAAGAATGAAAATTTTGTGAAATATAGTAACTGTGGATTGATGCACTACACCCACTTGATTCTTAAACCGGAGATGAATGAATCTACGCAGTTACTTCGTGTAAATATGTCTTGTTGTACTTGTTCGTGATTGTGGAGGATTAGAAGAGGACCCAGATAGAAACTTATTCAACTATTTCATTCAAAATAACAGTTTTTATTCATGCGTACGTGATTGCTAGAGACAGCAAGTACATTGCTCAAGGATAACAAAATGCCGCTGCAAATAGCGATAAGACCAAATTAACAGGCGATCAAACAAACGATCCGATGTAACGCAAAGACGAAAGCAGATTCTGAGGTTAATTGTCTGGAGCTTCACTTCCCGATCATGGCGAGCAGCGCGTCCTTGTAATGGCCATGTGTGTTCTTGGCCACGGCGTCCACGAGCTTGGCCCCGTGCTGCTTGAGGTAGGCGTCCTTGATCTCCTCCATGTCCATGTCGGAGCGGGACACGACGACCCGGGTGAGGGCAGCCTTGGCCTGCTTGTCGGCGCCGTCCTTGAATGCCTTGTTGATCACCTGCAAATCCACACCCACACGGCCACAGTGAAGCGAATTTGGAGTTTTGACACATCCTTATAGGGTTAGCGAAAAAGATGCGAAGATTTCTTGGGCTGAATATAATCTTTACCTCGCTGAAGTACTTTGCCTGCGAGTCCAGGCATTTGACAGTCTCTTGCAGGCACCGCTCAGCAGCAAAATCCTAATTAGAGGTAGAAACAGGAGATCAATGGTAAGCATGAAACAGATTAAAAGAATTGTTGCCTGGAAACATTCGAACAATTTGAGATGCATCTAGTTGGTATGATTGTTTGTTTGCTTGCTCACCTCTTGGAGTGGCTTGCTGTGGAGCTCCTTGTAGAGCCTGAAGGTAGCCCTGAGCTGCGGCTTGCTCCTGGTGGTGAGCACCCTCACCACCTGCTCGTTCTGCAGCAGCTTCGCCGACTTGACGGCGTCGCCGAGCGCCTTGGCCTCCTCCTTGGCAAGATCCTCGTTCACGCGCGGGCCCTCGTACCGGTACGCGCTCACGAGCCCGACCAGCAGCTGCAGATACATATATAATTCACGGACAAAAACATGTGATTTTCTTGCTGTGTCTGTCGATCTCGTAGTGATGTAGATAGTGGAGTACGTACGTTTGCGTAGGCGTCCTTGACGCGGTAGGCGACGTCCTCCTCGAGGGAGCGGTGGTAGAGCGCCTGGTACGCGCGCCGGGCGCCGAGGAGGTCGGCGGCGGAGCGGGTGCACGCGACCTCGACGACGATGACGGCCGGGTGCGCCTTGTGCAGCACGTGGTGCGCCCACCGCGCGTCGCGCTCACACGGGTGCATCGCCCACAGCACCATCGCGTTCTTGAACCGGGAGAACTCCGTCTTGAGGTGCCGCACGTACTCGTCCTCGCACCGCTCGATGCCTCCGCCGCCGCTGCCGGACGCCGTGAAGAAGCCCGGGAAGCTCCGCCGGAACTGCGACCGCTTCTCCGGCTGCTTCCTCCACCGCCCCAGCGCCGACACCAGCGCCGTCTCGTCCACGCCCAGCCCGCCGAGCCCTTCATTAACCGAACATTCCTTCCATCATCAGCATGCACTGCTACTGCTACATGCATGACCGTACGTATGACACCATGCCATGAGATGAGCCCATGACACCATGCAGGGGGCGTGGGGGCTGGGTGGGTGTGCAGGTCATCGTGCGGTGACCAAAGATGTTATTTTAAATATATGGTTTTATGCATGAAAATGATATAAGTTAATTATTCATAAAAATTACTTTCATAATATTGCACTTTTACAACAACAAAAAAATTGAATATATAATCAGATAATTTAGTGGGAAAAAAAGCATCTTATTTAACTTTGAAAAGTAGAAAATTTCACTCTTTTGTAAGTAGAAAAGTAGATAAACGTCCAAGTCTACTTAATTAGTCTAGTAGTGTTCGCAGGCATGTAGCTATAATTAAACTAAATCTTTTCTTATTTTCCACTAAAAAAGTTCGTAATTTATGTTAATGTGTAGAGCTACCGATCCAAAGAAGAGCACAGAATTCTTGATAAAGTTCTAGCTACTCTCGTTACTAATAAACTCCCCTTTCCCATCTCAATCCGTGGAATCACAACAAAAATTGAATTAAGCTACTCTACCATGAGACGGAAAAATCGCCATACTGCCATGTTCTAGTAAAAATTGACAAAATTTAGTTATAACTGAAAGGTGCTCAAACAAGACTCGACATACTGGTTTTTGAAAAGGAAAATTGCGGCAAAGTGGTTGTAGTACAGCTAAATTTCAGTTAATAGATTCGTAATTTCCTTTAGCGTAGCTAGCCAAACATATAAAGTGGTTGTAGTGCCGCCCGTATCGTCTCTAGTCGAGCCCAAGCACGGCCCAAAGCCCGCCGTCTTAGGGATCGCGTGCGTCTTGCCCGGGCCAGGCCCCTAAGTAACTATAGGCGCTGAGAAGGCGAGCTCAGAAGATAAAGACACCGTGATTCGGATGATTGGTTTAGGCGGTGTGGGAGTGAGACTAGGTTAAGGGAGGATTTCGTAGGCGAGGAGGGATTGGGCTAGAACGGAAAGGTTTATTTCGTGCCGTCTGCCGCCCAAGCACGCCCAACCGATCCTAACGGGCGCATTTCGAGCCCGCCCGCCCGTTGTTTAGCGTAGCTAGCCAAACATATATGCAAGTCCTTGATTGCGGCCTCCCCTATACCCAAATCCGGCTCCGCCACTGCCGCCATGGATACGAAAGTATCACCAAGAGATCGACGAATCATCACACCTACCTGAGAATGCCCTGGTGAGTTCTTGGTGCTCGTCGGCCATGGCGGCGGCTTCCTTGCCTTGCTGGTCTCTCCTCGGTGGCCTCAAAGGCAAGGGCGACGCCGGCGGCGGCGCTGCGGCGCTGCTGTTACTACCACTCGCCTGTGCAAGAAACTGCTGCATCGATCTGGTGGTCTTCAGAAACCACGCAAGCGGCCTCCAGGTATGGGACCCAAGTGCTTGTTAATTTATACTGCTAATTCAATTCAGTACGTGCAACAGTATCTTACTACGACTCATGTTATACTGGTACAATTCAATTCAGGCACATAACGCTGCAGAGGCTTAAATTAATCAGTGTTAATGGCGTTTGATGGCAGCCAGCATTCAGACCGCCCAGCTTGGCATTATATTGCGTGCTGCGCGCGCGTTTCCTTGGCCGATGGGCGAGAGCTGGACGCCCGGACAGGGAGGTATGGGCAGGAGAAATTAATCGACTTAATAGCACGTAGTATTATCGCAATCGTGAAGCGCGCCCTGATAGAGAAAAAGAGAGGGAATAACGGGGATGCGACGAGTGCGCAAGTGTGTGTACGGTTCAGTGCTGATAGTCTAGCGTGTATCAGTGATGAAACAGGTACAAGTTCAGCACGGTCGAGTACGTGTTTCCACTTTTTATGATATCTTTTAATATATTTGAATATACTACAATAATAATTATGAGATACCATAAAATGAGTTCAATGAATAATTTCATTAAAGTTCACTTTTTATAGAAAAATTTATGTATAAGAAGGGTATATAGCAAAAATAAAGGGCTTCAATAAATTTTTATCAATCAAGTCTCAGTATGTAGCAAAAAAAAAAAAAGGATTTCAATAAAAAAAATTTCAATCAAGTCTCATTAGAGTATTTTATAATTGATATTTAAGTATACTAATTATATATATAGTATATTATATATATATACTTTGGGTATACTCATATACTAATTATAAGATACTTCAATGCGAACCACATGAAAAAATTACAAGAGAGTCCATAGTTTTAGTATATTTTGTACTCTTAAAAGTACATACGGAAAAGCCTTCCTATATATATTATACATTATGGCTTGTTGCACATGTTACGTAATTCTGATGATCTTAGCCAGCGTATAAGCACCAAGATTTTACAGAGCTTTTCAAGAGCCACAAGATCTACTACTGCCCCTAGCCCAGTGTGACGAAAATCTCGCTCTGTTGCACGGAGCGCTGCACTGATGCAGGGTGCCACCTGCCACGCACCTACTGTTCAAAGCAAATGTTAAGTTAGTAAACCAAACGTGGCTTTTTCAAAAGGAAAAAAGGGGGAAGGAAAAACGCGATGTAAAGATACTAGGCACACGTACACAAGCTTTTCTTATTGAATTTTCGCTCTTCTTTCCGCCCTTTATTTTGATTTGCCTCTTTACATGCATGCTCTCCACTTACATTTGCTGTTTCTCCCTTTATTGATCTCCCATTTAACAAAAAAATCAATAAAAGGCCAGATTGCAGACGAAGGAGGAGAGTACCGTCTGGCTGGTTTGACAATAGAAAGGATGTTTAATCAAATAATAGAGTCGTAGCTGGCAGAAATTTTTCAGGGAAGCGGATCCTTTGCATTAAAATGAGTTAACGTACGACATGTATTAAGCGGATCTTTTATATTAAAATGGATCCGCATTAAAATGAGTTACATGTATTAAATCTTTCTTTCCACCGTCCCATAAAAAACTAACGGACTAGACCAATTGCACTGTAGCACCTAAGAAAACAACAAAATTGATACAGTATATTTTACCTAGGTAGGTAATTACTGTTTCTACCGTACTGTTATGGTGTGCTGCCTGGTACTGTGCAGGCTAGCATCAATTTCAATCCAGAGACTTGATTGCAGCCACAAGAGTAAAATAGTAAAAGAGCCTCAGTCAGACCCAGATGCATGCAACTCTCACCTCACGCAAACATTTTCTGCTTCAGAATGGGATGCTCATCCCCAGTGCTGCTCATCTTGTACGCTGGAGAAAGCCTGAAACTCCCTAGCATCCCAAAGCTGACAGAGAAGCTGCTGTCTATTGGTGCATTAGCATTAGCAGATTAATCCTCTCCGTTGCTCAGCCAAGCGCAGCTGTAGCCTGTAGTAGTAGTAGTAGTAGTACTTTAACAGTGGACGTCCCTCCCTCCGTCCATTTATTCATCCTCCTCTGTGCGTTACCTCGCCTTCCTCCTCGACTCTTCTCCCCAAATCGAGAGCAGAATCTGCGAGAGATGTCAACCATCGCTGTTCCGAGCCCGCTGCCGTCCCCGACCGCCGACGCCGAGAGCCTCAGGAAGGCCGTGCAAGGTAACGACGGTCCTGACCTGCACCCATCTGGCTTTGCTCTTTGTGCGCTGTTCTTGCCTTGTAGGTGCCCAAGATTTGGTCTATTTTTCTTGCCACCTATCCGGTGTCAAGAGCTCAAGATTTTGGTCAGTTTTCGGCTATAGGTTGGGGCACGGACGAGAAGGCCCTGATAGAGATACTCGGCCGGAGAACCGCCGCGCAGCGCGCCGAGGTGCGCCGCGCCTACGCCAGCCTCTACAGGGAGTCCCTCCTCGACCGCCTCCACTCCGAGCTCTCCGGCGACTTCCGGGTACTACGACACTCTATATACAGCTGCAGCCTTCTGCATCCATATGCTACCAATCTGCAAATTTTCTCTACACACGCACATCCAGAAATGACAAATGGGAGCTCACAACAGTGTAGTTAGTGATGGTGCTTCTTGTGCTCTGTCCGTTTCTGTTCCTCATCAAGAAAGCGATGATCCTGTGGACGACGGACCCGGCGGAGCGAGACGCGAAGCTGGTGAACGAGGCGCTGGGGAAGCGAGGCGACAAGCACGTGTGGGTGCTGGTCGAGGTCGCCTGCGCCACCTCGCCGGACCACCTGATCGCCGTCCGCCACGCCTACCGGTCGCTCTTCGGCTGCTCCCTGGAGGAGGACGTCGCCACCAGCTCTGCCTTCCAAGAACCACTCAGGAAGGTACGTAAGATGGCAGCATGTGCACACGACATGATGGTAGCTAGGCAGGTAGGCTGTGTTGACTTCAGGATGGTGATCGATCTTGTATTCTGCTTCTACAGCTGCTGGTGAGCCTTGTGAGGTCGTATCGCTGCGCGGAGGAGCTCGTCGACGTGGACGTCGCGGAGGTCGAGGCGGCGCAGCTGGCGGAGGCCATCACGAAGAAGCAGCTGCAGTACAGCGACGAGATCATACGGATTGTAAGTACGAGGAGCAAGTCTCAGCTGCGAGCTACGTTTCAGCTGTGCAAGGAGGAACATGGCAGTGACATCGACCAGGTACCATCATTAGACATGGACGCACCAACTAGACCGATCGGATCTGCCAAAATTATAAGCTGCTTGTGAAGTATTCACAACTACTGAAATAATGACTTCTGAAGAGTTCATTACTGTTTCAGGATATCAATACCTACAGCAGCAGCAGCAGCCAGTTCGCAAAGATGCTCAAGAACGCTGTCTGGTGCCTGACATCTCCTGAGAAGCACTTTGCAGAGGTAAAGCCTTGCAACAGGCAGATCAAAATGCTGAATGTGATACATCGTGAGGCTATCTTTCTTCTCGCAATGAGCAGTATGTATCCTTTGTTCATCAGGTTATTAGATACTCCATCTTAGGACTTGGAACAGATGAGGACACACTCACCAGGGCAATCGTGTCCAGAGCTGAGATTGACATGAAGAAGATCAAAGAAGAGTATAGGATCAGATTCAAGACCACAGTGACAAGCGACGTCGTCGGCGACACCTCTGGGTATTACATGGACATCTTGCTGACCTTGGTAGGGAGTGAGGATTGAAGAACCTGTTGCTATTGGCTCAAGACGTGGAATTTGCGCACGTGTTAAGCAAATAAACGTCGTCGGACTGTACCATTAGCTGATCTCGTTGTGTGCTAGCGACTTTGTTTTGCACCGTAAAAGTAGAACATTGCTCTACATGTACAAAGACCAAATAATTCTCCATTGTTTTCTCGAGACCTAACTGTTCCATCTTATTTTAGGATACGACAGAATTCTTCTGGTCATTTCACTTTACTGAAAGCTTCTCTTCTGTTTGTAAGGGGCCAGATTGACAGTAGAAAGTTTGGAGATTTGTGATCCACAGTGGCCTCATCGTAGTCATCTAGCATCAGGTTAACATGCACTCTGCTATTCTTAGGCAGCAAAAGAATTTTGACAGTAGAAATGTTGAAACATTGTAACTCACAGAGGACTCGTCATCTACCATCATGCATGTTAGCATACAAACATGTCTCTTGTTTGAACAAGATTGGTCTCACTCTCACATGCAAAGAGGACTGAAAAAGAGAAGTGAGCATACGGTTGAAAGAAGTACAAAAGTACGATGTGCATCTTTACATCAAGTTCTTGCCCATCTTAACATCTTATTCACTCCATACGAGATCCTCATTTCTTCCTGGATGATGAAGCAGCAGCTATGATTCCACCAGCAACAAGCCCCACAACGCCGAAGGCACCAGTGACAATAGCCATGCCAATCATACCATCTGCATTTAAACACCAGCCAGTGATGTCAGATCACAAGTGCTATACACCAGCCAGTGCTGTCAGATCACAAGTATGCCAAAATAACTAGAGGATGCTCCAACATTTTCTTTCGTAACATGTGAAAAATGCACATACAACTCTTAAGATATCCTTTGTTGATCTCAACTTTAATGGGTGCCCAGCTGACAGCAGTGGGTGGGGAGGTCCCAGACTTGCAGCACATGTGAAGAGCATTTGCTACTAAAGACCATTTCCCCTGACCAATTTATTTGACATTTTGACATTTACAGTAACAGTACGAAATGAAAAACCACTGCACAATTATTTATCTAGTCTGAGAAGGACTGCACGTTAAATGATATATCCTACCTCTTTTGGTTTTTTCTTCAAGGAGCCTTTGCAGAGTGAGAGCTTGCCTCCAGTCAGGTTGAATCTGGAGAAAAAATATGGAAGTGTACATTGGTTAACATCGAATTCAAGAGCATATGAAGAGTTCAATAAACAGTACAAATTTATTAGGTAATCTTTGTTTAGAAAGTTTTTTCTTTCTGTTTTAGTTTCCTAATATGAGTCCAAGTAGGTTTTCTACTCAGAAACGAATTGGATCAAAGAATCTAAATGCTCAGCCTATATAAAGGCACATATGGTCTTGTAAATTAAACATCAAGAGCAATAGAGCAAGTGAAATTCAAAAAAACTGATGTTGATCCGGCGGCACAAAAATCTTTCTTGTGTTCTTGCGTGTGTTCATCTTCGGTCTAGGCCAACAATTGGTATCAGAGCACTAGGTTTGAAACCCTAGCTGCTGCCCCGGGAGGGGTGATCTCGACTCCCGGGGTGGCATATACGGTGTGGCGCCTGGCTGTGCCATGCCGAATGCGTAGCGTTCAGCGGTGGAGCGCACGGTGGGGCGCGACGGCTCAATGCAGTAAGACCGATGCACTGTACGGTGCATGAGGCTCCATAACGAGGAGGAGCTTGAGTTTTTTATTTGTACCCAAGATTATGTCGCATTCTTCGGGGAGTGGTGTCACCGGCGACGAGGCAACGTCGACGCTCTTCTTGCTGGCCAAAAAGGAGACGGCCAAAGCTGCGTGGAAGGTGTTGAAGACGATGCATCTTGGTGCCAATCATCGAAAAGTGAAGGCGAGGGATGTTGAGAAGATGTGTTCGCCGTCCCGAGTCAAGTAAGTAGAGTTAAGTCTGGGACATCGAGGAGATGTGTTCGTTGTCCTGAGTCAAGTTCGTGTGTTACTCAAGTTGAAGTCGTGACCAACTTGAAGCCTGAGTACGAGTTGAGCAAGTCGTAGATGAGACCGACTGCCTCAATGAGTGCGAGTTCAAGACGTGTTCAAGTTGTGCCACCGTCTCCGGACAAGTAAGTGTGAGCCAAGTTGAAGTTGAGTCCAACTGGCAGTGTCCAAGACGTGTTTGAGTTGTGTCACCGTCTTCGGCCGAGTGTGTGGAAGCCATGTTGAAAGTTGAGTCCAACTGGTAGCACACAAAATATAAGTAAGTATACAAAGATTAGGGAGTGATTATTAGGTAATCTTTGTTTAGAAAGTTTTTTTCTTTCTGTTTTAGTTTTCTAATATGAGTCCGAGTAGGTTTTCTACTCAGAAACGAATTGGATCAAAGAATCCAAGTGCTCAGCCTATATAAAGGCACATATGGTCTTGTAAATTAAACATCAAGAGCAATAGAGTAAGTGAAATTCAGAAAAACTGCTGTTGATCCGGCGGCACAAAAATCTTTCTTGTGTTCTTGCGTGTGTTCATCTTCGGTCTAGGCCAACAAAATTTACAGAGTCAAACTATCTACCTCATAAATCGATTTAATAAAATAAAAAATAACAAGTCTATTTAATAAAGAAAAAATGGCATTCTGTTCAGCAAAATTGGCGACAATCTGCACTAGATAAAACAATTCTGCAAAGTAAATAGCATGTTTCTTGACATAATACCTTCAAATTTCATCAAACTTTGAGTAAACATGATCACAAGCCATACATAATTTCTACTTTTGCATTTAAAAAAACTAAACACATATCCTCATTTGATAAAAATACAATGTTATGATAAACAACAAAAAAATATGTCAATTGTAATCATGGTTATTAAGGCGGTAAGGTGAGGCGAGGCGAGGCGACCCACCCTCCTCACACCTTTTAAGTAGTAAGGTGCGAGGCGAGACAACGCCTTTCACATCCTAAGGCAAAGGCTGCATAGGTGGTTGTAGGACGTCAAGGAGCAACATTTGATAGCATGTCTTGTTGAAGGACTAATCGGCAAAAGACCTCCAACACACATGCAGACTTGTTGCTGTCGGCCTAGCCCAACCAATCAACCCACTGGGAAGACCTAAGGTATCCCATCGTGCACTCGTCAGCTGCCACCGCCATTGAAAGGAAAGGGCGAGGGAGAGAATGGAGGAGAGAAGAGGACTCAGAGGAAGGGGAGTGGGAGAACAACCTGGAGGTGAAGACGACGACTGCCGATGGCGAACAACGGGGAGGAGGGAGGGAGGGTCTCCCCTGCTTCCCCGACGCGCCGCCGGGCCTCCCCTACTCCCCCCCTTCCTGCCCGGCTCCGGCTCTTCGACGTCGCCCCGAGCTCTCTCCTGCCCGGATCCGGCGCATGGGGCCTCCTCTGCCCCACCTCCTGCCCGGATCTGGCTCTCCAACGCCACACGGGCGACGGCAAGGTAAGGCAAAGCGGGGCGACGCCTTGACACCCCGGACAGCCTTACCGCTTAGGCGACACGTAAGCGGCGCCTTAATAAGCCTGATTGTAATGATGTTACTACCCCAGAAAAGTTTCCAAACTAAGTTAACAACAATGTCCTAACCACAGGGGCAACGATGGGAACAGTGGTCATGGACTCATGGCAATAACAACCAAAAAAAAAAAATCAGTAACCAAACCTCTAAGCATCTTTCCAAAAGCTGTCGACTTCTTGTATAATCCCCACTTCTGTAGTGTCCAACAGCCAACAAATAGAGCTTCTCCCTTGTTTGCAGTGAGCTGCTAGACCTGTCCAAAGAAGCTGCCAAGTACCAACAGAAATAAATCACGAGTTCCACCCGAGTGAAAGCAGAAAAGAAAATGTATGAGTGCCAAGTGCCAACTGAGCAGAAAAAATGTTACAGCAAATAAGATTGTATTGATTCAAGTGAATTGTGCAAGGTTAGGAGCTTAGTAGGATGAGGCCACACTAGATCTAAAAAAGTTGAGTAACTTTCATTGTTGGTCATTCACACTCATCTGCCTCTAATTTCATTTAGATTTCACATCTTTCAATGTCAGCAACGGAGCCCCATATTAATGACACTATCAATTGAGTTTCTTCTGTGAGGTGGCTGTTGGAAGCCTGACAGGATAATTGGAATGGGCATCCATGTGGCGAGACACTTTGTATAACATATAAACATGCCCTGCAGACGTGGCCTTCCCACTCAACAAAGGGGCCCCAATTGATAGATTCTCAGAAGATGTGAGGCTCAACTGTTGAAATTTGAATACATGGGTCTGAAATAAAATCAGAATAAACATGGGGGAAAAGCAACTCCAGTACTCCACATGTATAGCATCCATGCACTATCCTAACCATCCAAAGTTCCCCATAATTTGAGCAAAAGCATTACAATGACTGGAAGATGAGATGATGGTTTGAATTTTGAAAGTTTGCATCAATCTCGAGGCGCGTTTAATAGTTAGGATAGCGCATGGGCGCCCATATACATGTGGAAAAACCATTCTCTAAACATGGGGGGACAAATGAGTAAAATTACTCATACAGTTTTAAGAGAGCTTTATTATTCAGGTTGAACTAATCAAATACTAAGTGACTTCTATAAAGTTCAGTCGAGAACACACACATACTATCATGGGATTTTCATTTTTCAGAAAATGGACCAAAGATAAATATCTCGGAAATAATAAACTTTAGTCAGTTCCTATTTCATTAACAACTTCCAAATATTAATAATAAAGGATGTGCATATAATATGGATGCATCACCTTCAAGCATTTCAAAATCGGAAATACACACACATAAAGGATGTGCATATAATATGGATGCATCACCTTCAAGCATTTCAAAATCGGAAATACACACACATAGTCGCAAACTCAGGGGATTTTCAATTTATGAGAAAATGGATCAAAGATATATATCTTGGAAATAGTAAACTTTAGTCGGTTCCTATTTCATGAATAAATTCCAAATGTTAATAATAAAGGAGGTGCATGTCATATGGATGCATCACCTTCGAGCATTCCGATGCCGCGGTTGACATCCTCAGGCTGTCTAGAGTGAACAAGCGCCCAGGACAGCCTCATGAGGCTGTCGTTTTTCTGCTCTTCATTTCCAGCCTCTGCAACCTCTCTCTCACAACCCTGGTAAACAAGAACGCAAACGCGCAACATAGATTAGGCCAGAAGAGTGCATGATCAAACACAACGCAATTGGATATGGCAGCATAAAATAGAGTAACAATGAGGGTGAAATGGAAGTCAACTTTTGTGACCCAACAGCAGATATCTATCGTAGGATCGGGATTGAGTAATCAATCAATTAGAGTAACATCAAAATATCATAAGGTTTGATCCATGAGCGCAACCGCCAATAGCTCAACAAACACCGATCTGGCATAAACAAAAGCACGCGGCGAGAATCTAGGGATTCAGCAGTAGCGCAAACCCCAAAACCCCCATGATTGCACGCAAATTCCCCCCACAATCGCCGAGGCCCTAGAACCAACAAGCTAGCACGGGTATCAAAACGCGTCCAGTTGGCGAATCCCCGCTCATTCCGCGGGCAATTCGCCGCCTTAACGAGCGGTCAACAAAGCGGAGAAATAAAAGTCTAAATTGGAGGCACCCATGACCCATGGCTTCCTTGGGAGGAGCCCATAGTTCTTGAGGCGGAAGAGGAGGAAGGGGTGGGGATCGGGGGGCTTACGGCGATGATGTCGCGGTCGCACCAGGGGAGGGTGTCGCCGCCGCGGAAGATCGAGCCCACCGAGCCCAAGAAATTGCCGACGTGCGCATCCATGCTGCTTCCTTTTCCTTTCTCTCTCTTCTTTTTGCGGGTGCTTTTTCGAGGGGTCGTTTGATCCGTGGGAGGCCGGTGTCATTTCCATGAGCGGTGAAGAAATGTCCATTCTTTAGGTGGATTGATGCTTACAAGAAAGTAGTTGCAAAGAAGATTAAAGAAGACATGGAAAAGAAACGAAAAGAAGAAATGCAAGCTGCAGAGTATCTGAAGGTCATGGTGAAACTAAAGCCTTGGTGAAATGAAGCCTAATTGCGGGATTTACGAGGAAGAGAGGATGGATCTCAAGATGGACAAGCTTATCGTTCTGGTGCAGCTGTTGGTGGTGCTATGTTTACTAATTGCAGTCCTAGTTCTTTTAGGTGTGGTAGTGCTTATTAGCAAGTGAAGTTGTTTAGTAAACGTGTTCTAGAAGTGTGGGTACGACTCCTCGTGGTGGTCTGCTTAGTAACCGATTTGTAGAATGTGTTGTAATGACATCTAAGTCCTATGAAATGAAGATGTTTTTCTCGAATCGACCTGTATTTTTGACTTGTTTTATGCAGAATTTTGACATAATTTTGCTTGAATTTGGACATAATTTCAATAGAATTTGGACAGAATTTTGACACAATTTCATGATCACAATAACATTCTAGCAAAGTACATGTCCAGATAAATTCAAGATAGGTAGCATTTAAGTTACAATAACATAGGTCCAAATAAATTAAATAAGGTCCAGATACATAGATACATGTCCAGAGATACGTTTTCATAGAGATCTCCATTCTCATGATGGAGATACATGTCCAGATACAATTTAAGTTACAATTTCATGATGGACATAACATTCCGCATCAAACCTTCAATTGGTTTTCGTTTTCTTGGCTTGAGTTTTTTGGTGGGCTCCTCTTTGCACCGCCTCTTGTCTGGTGAGACACCTTCAATAAAGGTGTTTTGCGCTTGGTCGCAATAAAAGTAGCACTATGAGTCACTTGTATGAAAGCAGATACAAGTATAAAAGAATGAGAATTAATGTGTAGCATACCTCTTGTAACCCTATTGGGGTGTTTTGTATGATCCGTCCTTGTGAGCCTTGTGGTAATTTGGTGAGTGTATTTGGGGTGGTGTAGGCATTTCTTGGTCATGGAGAGAAGCATCTGGGGCCAGACTTCAATTTCTAAAGCATGCAAATCATCCGGGGCAGTGATTTCAATTTCTAAAGCATGCAAATCATCCTGGGTGGTGGTGCGATTTCTTGGTCATGGAAAGCATTTGGGGTCGCTGGTTCAAGAGTGATCCCGAGATTTCCTCCTTCTTTGCTCTCTTTGTTGGGATTTTTGCATTCTCACCATACTTTGTTGTATTTTTCTTGGCTTTCTTTTCCGCAAGTTTGGACAAAAAGTATTTAATTTAGTTAGCAAAACAAGTCATGGCAGCAAGTACATATAGTTGGGTCTTACCTTTTCTTAGTCCCATTAAGATGGCATTTGTAGCTTGTTTCACCATGGCCTAATTCTCCACATCCCTTGCACTTTCTTTTGCCTCTAATCATTTTTTTCTTGCCCTTTTCTCGCCTCATTTGCAGCTTGTTTATCCGCCTCATTTGTCGCCTTCTTCGCTTTCTTTCCTTTGCTACCACCACCTTCAAGGAAGCTTTTGATCCCGAGTTTTTCAGACTGGCCCAAAGCCCTCTTGTCAAGTGGTGCCCTAACCCCAAAAGGCAAATCAACATCCGCCATGTGTTCTATCGTGCAATGGCTCTATAAGTCTCTTATAAGTCGCCTGAACCTCTCAATGAGTAATACTCATGCACAAAGTCCTCCATATGTACATTACTAGATCTGTACACTTGTAATCAAAGCCAAAGCATGCCGGGCAAGGCTTACCAAGATGTCGCCACTCAAGACAGTGCACTCATGTAGAGAAGACTTAACAACATGTTCATGCGAGTGTTTGTGGTGTCCCAAATTTCAGGTGCAAAGACTTCCACCATCTATAACACCAAGTGCCCAAGTCCTCTAGTTTCGCTTTCAACCGTTGTATCATCACTGGGAGGATCTTTCCAAGAAGCCTTTCTCAAATTTTTCTCCTTTTCGCCCATAGCACCATAATCATCTCTCTCGAGTTTGTTCGCAAGCTCAACAACAGAAGGTCTTTCCAGTCTCGATCCAATTGTTGAACACTTCAAAGAAGGTTATTAGTGATATAATCACATTTAATCTCGTGATTGAAGCCGATCTCATCCAAAGCTTGTAATGGTGAGCCTCCATCCAAACCAACACTTGAGGACTAGCATCAATGACTGACCAGAAAATAATTGAAAATCGATTCTCTATAAGCTCTAGTCTGCAGGATACATCTTAGAGAACACATCACCACCAAACCTTTTAATGAAATTGTTCATTAGATGTCTAAAGCACTCCCTATGTTCAAATTCTGAAACACATTCTTAATCTGCATTTTCTAGACCTTTGCACGCATCGATTTAAATAGCTAAAACAGAAGATCTCCTATGGCCTTGTGCAATCGAGTCATAAACCAAGTCCAGCTTATCTCGTTGTCTCACCATCAATGAACCCAAAAGCAACTCGGGTACATCCAGCCAGACCATCTATACCACAAGTCGCAAGCTTAAATGACCATTCCATCTACCATTAAGTGCAGAGAGTCTATGCTAAGGTATGGCTGCAGATCCTTCTAAAAACCTTCAATGCAAGGTTTCAATGCACATAAAAATCTATGGAAATAGAAATTGCCATTTTCTCTCTTGATGCCAATCTCAATAACACTACTGGACACCTCTTCAGACCTCTCGCCTCCAATTGAATAGCAATGAAAGCTCTTCCCATTTGCCATACAATTCTCTCAAAGCAATTTGCCTACCTCTACAAATAGTATCATAATGAATTATACACTTGTGGTCATCCCAGAAAGTTTTTGCAGTTCCTTAGGGCCCATAGTTGCTTTCTTCCTAAGGTGATGTATTGCCTTTGAAGCAACCCAAGCAATGGTTGGTGTGGTAGTCTTCCTCCTAGCACTTGATTCACATGTATGCTTATCAACAACCACTGCCACTGCAACAACAACAAAATTAGTCAAGGCAACTAATATAGAAGGGCAAAAACATTGGCGACTTTAAAATTATTGAAGGAAAAAATTAATGGAACGCAAATGAAAGTTAGTACCATAACGGTGCACCCATCAGTCGTTTCACGCCCAACAAGATGCCAAGGACAATCTTCTCCCCTTGCAACCTCCAATATATCTTGCGTGATCTGCTTTGACAACGCGTAGTTCAAACTCTTTATTTATAGCAAATTGTCTCACCGCCAATCTAAACTCCTTCATGTTAGAATAAATCGTGCCAAGATCCATATTGGGCCGATTTGGATCGGCACCACAGCCCTCTCCTCGTAAATAGTCATCAACTTCAATGATCGCCTAGCTTGTATCAATTTCTTCATCCTCGACAAGTATCGGCGCTCGTTGATCGCTAGCTTTATCGGTCGCTTTTCTTGCCTTATCGGCCTCCTCATCACCCTAAACCCCAACAACTCATACATCACCTCATCATCAACAATCTCAATTCTTCCTCTTCATCTCGATTGGTTGTGTTTTATAGGGGGTTTTTGCTTCGCAAAAGAAGGAAGGTAGCCAGCCGGTGGCGAGCGAGGCATCGATTCATGTTGTGATGGTGTCCAGTTGTGCTGGCCAAATGGGCGGCTCAGCGCGCACAATGCGGTTCCATTTATATCTCGGTTTGGTCACTATATGGATCGTGTTGGTTTGACAGTTCAAACACGGTATTCGTGTTGGACCGAAAAAATAAAAAATAGATAAATACATAGAATTCAAAAATAAATATAAAAATTGTAAAAAAAATGAGACAAGAATATTAAAAATATAATAATTTTTTTTATTAATATTCAAATTGTTGTCTTGTTAAAATCTTTGCCAAGTAAAAAAATCAACATGAGAAAACATTGGCAAAGGAAAAGGAGTACAACATGTAGCTCTATGTACATCCTTATTCTATGTGTCGTTGTCTACGTATAGATTTTCAAACACCTCCGACAACCGTGGATTTTTCACATAGTGTTGTGTTCGTGAATCAACTTGTTCTCAGTCCTTCATAGTTAGAAGTATCTCCACCATCTCACTTATAAGACTTGTTCTTCTCTCCTCCAATATTTTTCCAGAAAGATTGAAAGCAAACTCGGAGGAAACCGTCGAGACAGAAACAGTTAACACATCACGTGCAAGTATGGATAGCACGGGATATGTTAACTTATGAGCTTGTCACCATTGCAAAATTTCAAAACCTTCTGAGTTCAAATCCACCGTATCGCTGTCCAAATAGGTGAATAGTTCCACACTCCTTGTAGCTCTTAGCTGAGCAGGCGACGGTGTAGAAAAAGAACACCTGGGCCTGGAGGAAGAGCCATCGAAGATCTTACCTCACATATTTGTCTTTCTACTTGAGGCGGTGGCTACTGGAGGTCATTGCGAGCGGACTCCTCGGAACTTATTTTCAATCTTTAGTAAACCTCGTATAACCGAGAACGAACTTCTGTAAAATAGTTGGCATAGTCTAGCCCTGTAGCATCACTAAGAAGATCAAGTACACTATCAAATGCATCAACTTTACCTCTAATATCTAAAAGAAATACAAATGCATATAAGTAAAGGATTTCTCCCCAATATTTAAGGTATTTAGTTTTCATAATAACAATAACATTGCGTAAAACTAAGTCATTTTTATACATTTTCAATTGAGTAGCAATTTATAAAATACTATGCACAATGATAGAAGATGTTAGATAGTAGACAGCGGATAAAGCAATAATGACCTCATAAAATTTTCTAAAAACGACAGTATCTTCTCAGCAACGAACCAATGTTGTTCAGCCAATAGTATACTATTGTCAGTGCTATGATAGTGCGTTTGAATAAAAACAGAAAAAGTATTCTTATATGGTACATGACTCTTAAGCATCGTGTAAATAGAGTTGCATCTTACCTCCATATCCAAACCAAATTTTCTTGGACGTACACCCATCGCCCTGTGAAAGTTCTTATATTGTGTTATTATTATGTCAGAATTATTCAAGAAAGAAATTGCATCGCAAAAAACTTTAATATACAGACTTAACCTCTTCAAACCACATTTAACTATAAGGTTAATAATATGACAAGTGCATTGTTGATGTAACAAGAAGGAATCGACATATATACTCAACACTGGAGTAAGAATACACATGACCCTAGAGTTCGAAGCAGCGTTGTCTAAAGTAATTGAGAATATTTTGTCTGTAAGACCAAAGTTTTCTACGACTTTGATAATACAGTCTGCAATATTCTCACCCATGTGTGATACATTAATTAATTTCAAACATATAATTCTTTTTTCCATTACCCAATCGTCATTAACATAATAAGCAACTACATTAAGATAATCCTCCCTAGCCAAACCACTCCATATGTCCGAGGTCAGGGCCACCGAAAATGTGCATGTACTAAATAATTTCTTTATTTTATTACGATATTCATTGTAGTATTTTACTAGATCCCTAGTTGTTGTTTGTCTAGAAATGAAAGAAAATCTAGGACATGCACAATTCTAATGTAATTTTGGAAAGCTGGAGACTCCTTGACGAGGATCTAATAATCCTTAATTTATTCATTTATCTATAATTCTTATTATAGATGACAATATCTTCACACTTCTCGTAAGTATACCCCTTATCTATAAAGGATAAGATCATAAGTTTTTCTACGACCATCCCCTGGTCATAAGTTACTCTATGATCAATCCCTAGACGTAAGCATTTCTACGACTATTCCCTGATCGTAAGTCCTTTTACGATCAGTCTGTGGTCGTAAGCTTTACTACAACCACCGCCTGATCGTAAGTTCTTCTACGACCAGTCTCTAGTCGATGGAACCTACAGACGTGTAGGTTTGTTTGATATTTCCTGGAATAACTGCATGATTAATCTCTATGTCCTGATAATAATCACCTGGCGATGTGGGGACGTTACTACTCCAGCTATAATCTCCAGTAACCGCTTCATCAGCTGCAGCGTCGAGGCGCCCTTTGGACTGGAGAAACCACCGCCTTCTTCGAGCACTATATAAAGGGTGGAATCAGAAGGTAGAGGGGAGAGAAAGCAAGACAGAGCGATCAGGAGCAGAAGGCATTATGCATTGATCTTCCTCTTGACTGTAACCACTCATATTCAATACAAATACAATACACACAGGAGTAGGGTTATTATTCTCGCAGCAGAAGGCCTGAACCTATATGAAAATCTCTGTGTCATTCTCTCTACGTGGTCAATCTTAGGAGACCCCTCGAATCAAACAATCATACGTAAGATCGGTTCTAGATCACCGACAGTTGGCGTCGATCGTGGGGATCTTCCAGTGATTTCTTGTCAACAAATTCTCTTTTTTCTTAATACTTTCATGGCAAGAGAGTGTAACGAGGAGAATTAGCTCAACTTGGCCGACTACGTAGACATCGACATGGATGCCGGCTTCGACTACGAGCCGAGTATCATCTCATCCGATGATATTGCCACCTCCAGATATCATTCGACAGATCCAGGAGACCATGCCACCGATGGAATTGAGGAGGGATCCTTGTCCGTCACAACGTTACATCCAAAATGAGGGATCAAATTCCTCATAGGGCGAGGGTCTATGCGACCACAATTAGGACTGCAACCAGGCAAGCTCACAACATGACAAGAGTTCTCCCTCTGAATGTTCGAGTTTGTCTGAGGCAGTCCGACCTAGCGAGGAAAGTTTTGGAAGCCATCGTTTCGGGACTCCATCAACATTTGGTGGTTGTAACTCTGCGGTTACCCCCGCAGAGGATATAGGGGAGCACCCTGTTCCTATGAGTTCGACCACACGTTCATAGAGTTTACCTTCGAACACGGACTGTTATAACCCAGAGTTCCCCTTCTTGGATGGGTTTACTCCAAGTCGCCAGACAGTGTCATTTGACTACTCATCAAGCCAGGAGGCCTCTAACGCAAGAGGAGATCATACACATGAGGTCTTCACCCTGCCCTCGGATCATGATTTGTCTCATAGAGGCAGGCCTGAGGATGCTCCCTGCAAATCACACCCTACAACCCCTAATGGAATGGTGAGCAAGCCTCCGGCAATAAACGGGATCAACACTTTGATGAGCATGGGAGAAATCATCAAAATGATTGCAATCTATCGAGACAATATCAAGGTTCCAGAAGAATGGTGGCTAAAAGAAATCTGCCTTAGCGTGTTCAATATCAGAATATCAGTCGGGGGAAGCTCGGGAACTCCGGCACATAAATGATCTGCTCGAGAACCCAACTCAAGAACTCGCACGAGCGCCAAGGTACGGCCTCTTCGCCGAAGAAATCGCGCGAAGGCTTCGAAGCGCGATGGCAATACTTGAGCATCTTCCCCGATATCATTCTGGAAGTCATAGCGGTACGACTCTGTCATCCACCAGTCCTTCGAACAACTCGCCTCATGCAGATCAGCGCGACAACAGGTTATGTCATTCCCGTAACCTTAACTCTAGTTGAAGAAGAGTTATTTGAACGTCTGACGATCGACAAGTACTCCGCCGCCCTCTTCGAGCACTATATAAAAGGTGGAATAAGAAGGCAGAGGGGAGAGAGCAAGGCAAAGCAATCAGGAGCAGAAGGCATTAGGCAATATATTTCTCTTGACTGTAAACACTCATATTCAATACAATACACACAGGAGTAGAGCTGTTATTCTCGTAGCAAAAGGCCCAAACCTTTATAAAAATCTCTGTCATTCTCTCTGCGTGGTCAATCTTAGGAGACCCCCCCGAATCAAACAATCATACGTAAGATCGGTTCTAGATCACAGACACTCTTCAAAGCCTAATGGTAAATCCTCATAAATAATTAAACTACAGAGAGATTGACGGGCTACCTCAGGATCGTAGTCCTAGCTACGTACCGTACCATCGGGGTTGTACTGCACCCGCGTCTGCCTCATCACCTATCCTTGCTTGGCTCGACATCTTGTAGCATGTCTAAGTAAGTGTCTCGTTCCACCTGTAGACCTTGCAGATAATTTATTGAGACAAATTTTGCAAATAGCATATGGTACCTCATTTCCTTGTGCGTCTTGCTTAGTTGTCCTGTCAAAATTCTCCCACACTCCCGATGTAGACGGCCTCGACCTCTTTGCTCTGGTTGGCGTGGAGTTTGATGCTGCTGTGGAGCCTGATGACAGAACTCCGCCTTGCCCTTCCGGTTGGCTTGAGGTAGCCGCACCCGCATCAATGGATACAATTTCCTCCGGTGAAAGTCCGTAATCACCAAGAGCATAGATGTTGTAACTGTCTATAACGAAAACCGCAAAATTGAAACAAACACTATTATTACTTTCATCTTAGCATAACAAGCACTAACAATAAAAAAAATACAAAAAATAGTGTTGTACCTCTTTTGCTAACTTGTTGAAAATTGAATTTTTCCAAAATTTTGCATTTTTTTTGAAATTTTCCAAATTAGGGGGGGGGGGGTATGGAGGGGTGCTGAACGAGGGGACGGGGAGGGTGGTTATGTTGCCTATTTATAGATTTTTTTGATTTTTTTAATTTGTTTGCTATTTTTAAAAGACCCAAACAGTCAAAACGCTAACGACCGGATTTTAGTTGAGTTGTGCCGTGCCAGGCACAACCCACGAGCCCGCCTGCTCGGCCTACCCTACCCCTGTCCGGCTGCCCGCCCTGCCCCTCCTCCTCTTTTCCCCCGCCGCCTGCCCCTCGGTCTCCCTGTGCGCTGCGGACTGTGGGTGGCATAGTATTGGCAAGATAGCCACACAAAGACGCCAAGATCTGCTGCTGCAGCGGCAAGAAGCCCTCCCTCTCCAGCCTTCACGCCCGACTCCGCCTCCACTCTGGCCGCCTCCTCTACGACTCTACCTTCCTTCCCGAGCCAGCCCCGTGGCCCCCGCCGCCTTCTTCTTCCTCTGCACTGGCGACGCCCCGCCCTCCTCCTTCCTCTTAGCCTCTGCCCTCTTCTCCCTCCGCTTCGGCCTCCGAAAGTCCAGCCGCGACCTCTTACCTCCTCGCCTCATCTCTTCCCGAGCCTCCCGCAGCTCGCGATGCACTCCTCCTCCCTTCTCATGTCGGCCCCACTGTCATCTCCTTCCTCTGAGCCGGCGCCGCCATCCTCCTCCCTCCCTCGCCGTCGTCTGCCTGGCATCCTCACTCGACCTCTCCGCAATCGGGCTACACGAGCCGTATCAGGCTCGTGCTGTGCCTAGCACGGCCCGACACTGTTCGTGTAGTGTCGGACTGACCTATGAATAGTGCAAACACGGCCAACAATTCCGTGCTACGAGCCGTCCCGGTAGGCATGACCTATCTGGTCAGCTCTAGTGTCTACAACGAGCGCTGAGCAAACCTTTGTGACATCGACCATCTATAATTCTTATCATGTAATATTTTTTATGATATATAATCTTTCTACGATGTAAATCATGCCGTTCCGGTTGTAGTCTAACAAACTTACAATGTAAAAAATCACAATATAAACCGAACCAATGAACCATATAGTGATATATAGTCGTGTTATAACTAAATGGCATCATCAACAAGAAAATAGTCCTCACTATCCTCTAGGATCATTGATGTGTTCTATCACAAGACATGGTGGGCCCTAGAAAAATCATTCCTCGAACAATTCCAACCGTAACTCCCATGCAATATGCATATGTCAGCAACATCTTGGCTTGTCCTAGTGAACTACTCCAGTGTTGTATGCAATGTCATATTATCCACGTGGATTTTTCTCGTGGCAGAGTTTGATAATGATACCCAAAAGGAAAGAAAGCCGAAACAGAAACGCCACCCTCTCCTCGCGCGCACGCAAATCTCCACCCCCGCGGAGTCACTCGCATTTCCCTGCCACTCCCCCGAGAGAGAGAGAGAGAGAGAGACTGCCACTGGGCCCCACTGCCACCACCACCGTACCGGTAGAATGGCGGCGGCGATGCTGCGGTCGGCGGCCACGAGGGCGCGAGCCGCGGCGCTCTCGGGCGGCCTGCGGCGGCTGGAGACGGTGGCGGCGGCGGCGGAGGGGGAGGGCGGCGCGAGGTGGGAGCTCTCGGCGGCGCGGGAGTACTACGACTACCGCAAGTCCATCTACGGCGACGTTACCCACCGCGCCCTCCTCGTCGACGCCGTCGGCACCCTCGTCGTCCCCGCCCAGCCCACCGCCCAGGTCACCCTGGCGGGCCATTCCCCTTCTCCCGTTTCCATTTCTAGTTTTAGTTCGTCGCCCTGTTAGTTTTCTACTTGTCTCAGTGCGGTGTGTGGATGTGGATTCTGGAGTGTGATTGGGTTGCGTTCTCATCAGTGCCGCTCGGCGTGAATTTGTTGCGCGTGGTGTGGGCGATGCCTTGATGCAGCGCTTGTGGGTTATAATGGATTGATCTGTTACATCTGTAGAAGTTTGTATTCTGAATTTCTGATTTGTTTCCCCCCCTCTGTTTAGGTGTACAAGAGCATTGGCGACAAGTACGGAGTGAAGTACTCGGAAGATGAGATCTTGATGAGATACCGGCGGGCGTATGAGCAACCATGGGGCGGATCCCGGCTCAGGTGTGAATTTGTGATATGTACACATTCTATTTACTGCCAATTTTTCTATTTATGATCTGATGCTTGTTGAATGTTGAAGTATTGCTGTTTATTTACAGTAATCTCTTATTAAATCTTATTGTGTTGTATGTAGTGCACCCCTTACAAGTTACAAAGTCGAGTATTGGTTATTTTGATGAAAGTTGTACCTAGACTAACATATGCAAACTAAATTTGCTAACATTGGAGATTGTTCTGCTGCCTTGTAAAGTGATTTGACTGTGAAATTTTTTCTAAGCTGGAAGCAGCTTCCTTTATGTAAACCTGCATAGAAATAGGTGGGCGGGTTTATATGCATGTGCGTTGTTGTTAAAGCGGCGCTTAAAAATAGGTGGGCGGGTTTATATGCATGTGCGTTGTTGTTAAAGCGGCGCTTAAAAATAGGTGGGCGGGTTTATATGCATGTGTGTGGTTGTTAAAGCGTCGCCTAAGCGTCGCCTAACGCTTAGGCGATAAGGCGGTGAGGGAGGCAGCCCCGCCTCGCCAATCTTGGCAATGGCGTCCGCCTCACAGTCCCATGGCGTCGGGGACGACTGTGGCGGACGCCAGAAGAAGGCTAGAGCACAATAAGAGAGGGGCTAGCAGGGAAAAACACGAAGAGCGCCTGGACCGGCTGGACGCGTGATCCCTAACGCGTAGCGCCGCCACAGTCCCCATCACGCCTCCATCCCCCTCGCACCGGCCACCACTTCGCCACTGTCCCTGTCGGCTGTCGCCTCCTCTTCCCGGCCTCCACCTCCCTGGTGCCTCCCCCTCCTCTTTTGTTCCGCTCCCAACACGCCGGTACTACCGCATTTCCAAGAGAGCAAATCGAACTCGAAAAAGCGTCTTTCTGGAAAATACGTACCGCCGAATTTCGGACCATCCGGGTTGCGGTAGTTCCGCCACAAGAACTCCGGTACTACCGCGAAACGGTAGTTCCGCCGACAACACGTTGGTCATACCGTACTTCCAAGAGAACAAAACAAACTCGAAGGGCGTCTCTCTAGAAAATACGTACTGCCGGATTTTCGGTCTATCCGGGTTGCGGTAGTTCCGCTCCCAACACGTCGGTACTACCGCTGAGCGGTAGTTCCGCAGACATAACGTCGGAACTACCGATCTTTCTGAGAAAACAACATTGGCTTTCACAACAACCACAATTTGCAAAACACATTTGCCAATTGATGAGCCATGCGAACAAGGATCAAAGGCAAGATTCTTAACAAGTTGCAAAACATATTTGTCATCTTTTAGAATCACACCACAAGGAATAAGGTACATGGACTTAAACCATTTGTAAAACACATTTGCAAACTAAAGTCACATGCTACAAGGATCCTTCATGAGCATCAACTATTTGCAAAACTCATTCGCAAACAATAGCATCATGCCACAAGGCGAGGGTGCATGGACTTCAACCATTTGCAAAACACATTTACAAACTATAGTCCCATGTTACAAAAGAGTTAATGCATGAGCTTCAACTATTTGCAAAACACATTCGCAAATAATAGCACTATGCATAGATGAGCTAGAGCAAACACAATGAGCTATCAACACATGACTAACTCATGCTACTAGTCAAGACCCCTCTTAATAGTACGACAACCTATACTAGCAATCCAGTCTTTCAACCAAACATCAAGACCGGTAAAAGACTAGGAACACATCATTAGCTCTAGCTAGTCATTCCTTTGCCTTAAGCATCTTTTTGAAGCTTGATGACACACATTTTTACTTCAAGACTGGGTCCTTGACTTTGATAATCATCAACACATGATCTCCTTTACTTCGGGATCTTGACTCGATGCACATCAACTCATGATGACAACTTTCATCCCGAGTCTTAATATCCATCAACACATGATGGGTATTCTTTTGACTTGATGATCAAATCATGATGTCATCCAAAGTCGTCATCATCCTGGAACATAACCTAATCATCAAACTCATGGAAAATGTTAGTTCCACAATACGATTACCATTAATTCCCATACCATACCATTAACTCATAATAGTGGGACAAGATAGTTCAATCTTTCCCTCTTTGGTAATTGATGATAATCACTTCAATTGCACATAATTGAATGTAGATAAATGAGAGAACAAATGAGTATATATGAACCACACAAGTTTTATATACTCAAGGATATGTTTCAAAGTAAAGATCCTTAATGTATGTGGAAAATGGAATATGGATCAATAATAATGAAACCACAAAATATAGAGTGAACTCCCCCTAAATGTGTGCATACACAAATGTGTAATAAGAACATATGCACATATTCAGGTTAAACTTATGGTGTGGTTCAACCTATATTTTGGATCCGAGAAATGTAACAATATATAAAAATATGATGTCAAATGCATACCTCTTTGAATTTCACCTTTATATTCAAATGAGACTACACATTTAGTCTCACAAATAGATTTATCATTAATCACTAAAACACTCTATTAACTCATAATGGCGGGTCTAGATCCTTCAGCGGCATGTTCAGGCGATCCTGGCATGTTCAGGCGATCCTCCAACGTCTTCAACAACAACAACTTTTTCTCAAGAAGTCTAAGTGCCTCTTTGGAGACACATCGGTGACGTACCTTGGCCATGCCATCTGGGCCGAGGGCGTCACCATGGATCAGTCCAAGGTGGTGGGTGTCCAGGACTGGTCGCGCCCCCACTCGGTGCATGCTCTCTACGGCTTTTTGGGGCTGGCCGGTTACTAACGGCGCTTCATCAAAGATTTCGGCACAATTGCGGCGCCCCTGACACGCCTCCTTCGCAAGGAGGGCTTTGTGTGGTCAGCGGAGGCCGACTCGACGTTCACAGCCCTCAAAGGGGCGCTGACCTCGGCACCGGTGCTCCAGTTGCCAAATTTTGCCGCGCCATTTGTGGTGGAGTGCGATGCATTGGGCACTGGGTTCGGTGCCGTCCTTCACCAAGGCGCCGGCGCCATTGTCTTCTTCAGTCGCCCGATTGTCGCCTGACATGCCAAGCTCGCGGCATATGAGCACGAATTGATTGGCCTCGTCCAGGCCGTGTACCATTGGTGGCCCTACATGTGGGGATGTCCATTCAAGGTCTGCACGAATCATTACGCCCTCAAGTTCCTCCTGAATCTCAACCACTGTTACCTCCTCTTCTTCACGGTCGAGTCATTCCAACACCAGCCAAAGTGCTCCATGCATGACTGTCTCGGGATAAGTGGCAAATTCTTGTCCAGTGGGAAGGACTTCACGCAGCTGATGCGTCATGGGAAGATGTCATTGTTTTCCGGGCGTTTTATCCCTCTTTTCAGCTCGAGGACGAGCTGTTTGTCAATGGAGGGAGAGATGTCATGTGAGGCCAGGTTTATGGCCAGCACCGCAAGGGGCAGGTGCAGCCGGCCCTAGCGGCGGTTTAGGAATCCTCTTTTATCAAAATAGGAAGTTGCAATTAGGAAAGTTTAATATAGGAAGTCTACGTTAGGGAAGTTTGCATTAGGAAAGGATAATACCTTCTAAGTCAGTTTGTATTGCATTAGGAAAGGATAATACCTTTTAAGTCAGTTTGTATTACATTAGGAAAGGGTAATACCTTCCAAGTCAGTTAGTTTGTAATCCTTTATATACGCAGCATATACTATCAATGAAAATCAACAGAGGATTGGGAGTTACCTAATCCCCTTTGCGCCATCTCCCTTTTTCCCGTGCGCACTGTTCATCCACGCCAACCTTTCCCACTGTTCCCCACCGGCGGCTAGGGTTCCTCCTAGCCGCCGCTCACCATGGCGTCCTGACGTAATCCTCATTCACCTGAACTAATTCTTCCCTTCCGCCTTTGCTCCCAACGTTCATCACGTGACAATGTGCTCCTAGCCTCCTGCTATTTTCTACCCTGTCGTAGAGCTCACACCTGTTGACCAATACTTAGGCAGCTTTAAGATTAAGCTCTCACTCTATATATTTCCAACTTGGTCCAGGTATGTGGATGACGGAAGACCCTTTTGGCAACACATAGTCACTTCTTCTACAGGTTGTTCAGATTTACAGTACTTTGAGGAACTGTATCAATACTATATGACAGAGAAGGTGAGATTAAGTTTACGGATTTGCTAATTTTCCGTTGCCTGAATTTTTTTTATCCATCAGTTACCTACAGTTACACAATACTAAGTCTAAAATTACAATACCAAGTGATGTGCAATTTTAATACAGCTCTACTGTAACTTTTAGTTCTATTTGTTTTTGTAATTTTTTTGTATCTGTAGGATCCACTTAGATTTATTTTTGTCTAGTTTAGAATTCTTTTTTGTATTTGTAGGGTTCACCTACATTTACTTTTGTGTAGTTTAGAATTTTTTTGACTCAACATAGACACTTGTGGTATCCATTTGATCAAAATCCTACGGCTAAGAAAGGTAACTTATGGATAAATAAATTTCAATCACCTAAAGCATAGACGCTCCCTTAAGTTTATGGTCAGCAAATAGAAATAGTTTACAATATCTTCTGATAGACCTAATGATAGTTTTTTTTATGGTTGCTAGGCTTGGAAGCTTTGTGATCCTGATGCTGAACATGTATTCAAAGCTTTAAGAAAGGCTGGCGTTAAAACTGCTGTTGTCTCCAATTTTGATACCCGTCTACGGCCACTTCTACAAGTCCTGAAGTGTGATAACTGGTTTGATGTAGTTGCTGTCTCTGCTGAGGTAGGTTGATCTATATGGTCACCTCTTCGACCTGTCGTTAAGATGAGATATAGCTTATATCTTAATGGAGAGTGCTCTTTCCATTCCTCTACTCTTATCTGCAAGTTAGCATGTTTCTATTATATTCCGCCTACTGCTATGTGGAGTCAATTCTAAATGTAATTTTCCCGAATATCATAATATCATTATTTCCAGGCAATCTTCTGTGTTAAAATCTCATGTTTCTGCATACTCTACAAACAGGTCGCGGCAGAAAAGCCAAACCCAACAATATTTTTAAAGGCCTGTGAGTTTTTAGGTGTCAAACCTGAAGAAGCTGTGCATGTTGGCGATGATCGTAGAAATGATGTATGGGGAGCTAGAGATGCAGGCTGCGATGCCTGGCTTTGGGGCAGTGATGTTCACTCTTTCAAGGAGGTATTTCTATTTCTCTACACCCCAACGTTAACCATCTTATTCTCTTGGAAACTGTTTACTGGGCTCAGTAGCTTGCGTTTAGCCTTTTACATCTCTTGTTATGCTTATGCTGGTTGTAACTCGTAAGTAATTTTTGGTATCAATATGCTGGCTGCATGGGTTCTAGCAATCATTGAAGAGATCTCTCTTCAGAGCTTTAGAGCTAATAAGTAGCATCATCAAAGTCTATGTCAGGCTTGTTTACTGACTGTAGAATAGGATTACATGTTGTTACAGTGCGCCGGACTGCGTGGTCCTTGATTGTTGATGAAGGTACGGCAGATCTATTATGCATTACTGGGAAAATGATGGTTACATTTGTGGTCTGTTGATTTGTCACCCTCCAAGATATAATTCAGATGCGAGGGACACGTCAAATAGCCAATTATGCAAAAACGGATGTAGTGTTCTAACCTGTTACCATCGCGTTAAATGCTCAGGAGGACCCTGCCCGTTTGAGGTTCAGATGAAACCAGTAAAAAGCACACAAGAAGTGCACAAGAGCTTTATGTTCCCTTTCCTTGGTTTCAATTCCTTAGGAATAAGCATCATCCACATTGGTGATCTGTTACTCAGTCACAACTAAGCCCCAGCAAAATGCTCCTTGACTGCAGTATAAATACTCTATCTAATGCCTATCTTCGCTTATACCGGAGCCTTTTCCTGATGCAGGTTGCTGAGAGGATCGGAATTGAGGTGACGAAGTGATCGCCAGTTGTCCTCACGAGCAATGGATACCCGGGATTGCGGTCGTGATCTACATAGATAGCAGTGACCCATCCTTGTTGCTCAAACTGTTGTACAAATAAATTTGCCCGAAGAAAACTAGTGTTCGCTAATGTCGGAGCCTTGAGTTGCTGAGACATCCTCCGTGTCCTTATACATTCGATGTTTCTGTTGGGAACCATGACTTCGGCCTAGCAGCCGGTCCATAGGACCGTTCTATTCAAAATTCTAGTAGAGTCATGTAGACTATAAATAGAAGGTGTTAATTATTATAAAAGGGTGATCACTTGAAGAAGAAATAAAAAGAAAAATACACTTACACCTTTGTCTCTCTGTGTGTTTAATTTACTTTTTGTTCTTGCATTGTTTGATGTGATTCTACATTTGTCTATAAGGTGATAGTTCGGATTGGACTCGTCGGCGACGGTTCCTCAATATGTTATTAGCACGATCGACTCCGGCCTACCTCTAGGCCCACTCTACTCGGATCGAAAGGTAACCGTTGTAGCACGACGCTCGTAGATTGAATCACATTTTCTAGATCGCTTTCAATTTTGTAAATTTAGCTTTCTAGATCTTTTTCTACGGCGCAAATCCGCTATAATCTACCGCGAGCAGACTTGAAGTCGCCGGCACAATGCTGATAGGTAGGTTGCACGAAAAAATGGATGTCGATTGCACTATAGATTGCAGATTGTAAATCCGTTCTAATCTACCGTGAGCTGACTTGAAGTCGTCGGTCAAACCGATCAGTGGGCGATTGCACTGTAGATCATACATTGTATGAACAGTAAAGAAAGAAAAAAAAATGCAAGTGGGCCACCAGCCCCTGCATGGGCGAGCAGCACAATGAAGCAAAGAAGGGGGGTGAAATCGGCGCCGCACGGGCACACCACACCACCGCCGACTCTACACGCCGCCGCCGGTCCCTCGTCTTTGCGCTGCGCGTGGCCCTGCACCGCCGCCGTGCGCGGTACCACTCGCCCCGCATGGCGCCACGGGCTCCGCGCCGCCCGCATTACAGCGCCACCACGACGCACCACGCTGGCACGTAGCGCGCCACCAAAACCGAACGCTCGCAAGACCGGTCGTCGCGCCGTGCACAGGCCATTGTCACGGCCCCCGCGACGGGCCTTCCATGGGTCGTTTGGCGCCGCGCGCGTCGCCACTGCCATCCACCGCGCCGAAGCGCCACGCCTCGCGCACCGCCATGTCGTTGCGCGTCACCGGCCCGAGTGCGCGAGCTCGCCGCGCCGACCACCCTTGCGCCGCCTGCAGGGCGGCGCCGTCGTTATTCGCAACCGCCACCGCCCGCCCCGCACGATCTCGCCGAAGCCACCCCACACTAGTGCAACGCCTCGCGTGTCGCCACCGACCGCCTGCTGCACAGCAGACCACAAGCTGCACCGTCGCACCACGCGTGCTCCTGCCAAGCCCTTGCGTGTCATGCGTGCCCGCCGCTGCGCCAAGGCCGCACCATCACCGCCGCTCCGGCCGTGCCACGCCTCATTATGCTTGTGAGTCACGCCTTTTTCAAGGCGTTAGGAGACTGTGCGGCTAGATTAAACCTAGCCGCCGGTTTGGGCCAAAAAGGCCAATGGGCCCAGCGCATATAATTTCTGGTGAAAAGAAAAAATGGGAGATAAAATCCCGAGAGAAAAAAAGGGAGAAAATGAAATCCCAAAAATTTGCAAATAAACCCTCGAAGTTCTAAAAATTACAAGGAAATATTTCAGGAAAGAAATTCTTGTAGAATAACCCCTCAGAAATTGGAAAAAAAATACGCGAAAATTTCTCAGAATTGAAATTTAGCGGTTTAACCCCCTCAAAATTGCAAAAATCGACGAAAATTCATATTCCAACAGAAAAGGGCCTTGGTAATTCAGAGTTTGAATCTTTTTGACCATTTAAAGTATGTTTAACTCTGTTATTATTATTTCTATGCAATTTATATATTGTATTTACTGGTTTGATTATCTGTAATTGTTTATATTGCTTTTAATCAATAAAAATAGCAGTAAATCATGAAAAATGCATAGAAAAATACGGGATCACGAACTGGGAGTTCGAAGAGTATTATGAGAATTTTGTAACCATTTTATGCAAATTACTAGCAGTAATCTTATGAACTCTTTGCATCAAATATGTAGATGAGTGGCATCACGAACCAGGAGTTCAAAAAGCTGACCCAGTATGGCCAGAATTTGTGCCAATCTTCATTTCTGTGGTAAGATAATCACAGATAAGCAAAAGATGGAGAAGACTCTCTCTACCTTTCACCCGAATACGGTGCAATCCACACACAACTATCGTCAAGCCAGTTACAAGGAGTATGTCGAATTGATTTACATCAAGCAAGTTAAGGAAGCTCAAGATGATGTTATAAGGAAGAACTACATCTCACAACCGCCTAGTAGCAATGTTGGCCATGAAGCAATGCTAGTAGCTACAAGGAGAAGAAGCCTCTCATAAAGAAGAAGGGCAAGAAGGGTAAGGTCGTGGGTCGCACGTTATTGATGCTTTCTAGTCTAAAAAGAAGGGCAAAGAACAGCATGAGGCACACCTCACCATTGCAGGCACAGATGATCCACAACCATTAGTTACACTCATGGATCTAGACAGCCCAGCAGTAGCCCCCATCACCTCTCCTTTGAACATCGCAGTGGCCGCAACCGTAGTTGCCTAAGAGGAGAAGATCACCATGGAAGCAGAACTTTGAGTTATTTTATCGTTTGAATAATGGTTGTAAGCTCTAGGAGAGCAAAGCATTAAATTCTTATGATGGGTCCCGTGAGGCTTATTTTTTCGTATTTATAATAGCAAGTTATGGTATGATATTTGAAGTATCAGAATGCGTGTGACACCCTTTGGAGAAAGTGTGCTTAGCGGATAGCAGCACAACGAATACCACCTTGAGAGAGGCGAAATTCTTTCAGTCGACCAGCAAGAATGTTGGTAGTCTTATAACAATCGCAGGCGGTGATACTTGTATAATAGTATCAGGAATGGCCACAATTATACTCTCGATGGGCACAACTTTGGTCATTAAAGAAGCTTTGTTGTACTCAGAATCGACTAGAACTCTCAAGGATATTCGCGCTAACGGTTTCCACATAGAGACTGAAGAAGAGTATGATAAAGAATACATACTCATTACAAAGCGTGAATAAAGTGGAAAAATGTATTAGAACCACTTCTTTCATATGAAGCTGGGCTATACTACACTAATATTAAGGCACCTGCAGCCTGTACTGCCCTGAAAACCGTAATTAGAAGCTCTGAACTTTTCTATCTCTGGCATGATAGATTATGCCATCGAGGTTTTAGGACGATGAGAAATATAATTAACAATTCACAGGGACTTAATATCAATGTAAAGAATTTTCTGAACCAGGAAGATTTTGTGCCCGCATGTACCACCAGGAAATTAATTACTAGACCTCCTGCTCTGAAAGTGAAGGATGAAGTCTCTGTATTCCTGGAACGTATCCAGTGAGATATTTGCGGTCCTATCCATCCCCTGTGAGGGTCATCTAGGTATTTAATGGTGGTCACCAATGCTTCCTCGAAATGGCCGTACATATATTTATTGTCTACGAGAAACCACGCTTTTGCAAAGCTAACATTGCATATAATTAAAATTAAGAATAATTTTCATAATTATTATGTGAAGTTCATCAAAATGGACAACACCGAAGAATTTACTTCGAAAGCATTTGATGATTATTGCATGACAATGTGAATTAAAATTGAGCATTCCGTACCAAATGTCCACACCAGAACGGACTAGTAGAAGCATTAATTAAAAGAATTAAGTTTATTGCCCGACCGATTTTGCAGAATTATAATTTACCAACTACATGTTATGGACAGTCCTCTACGCATCAACTCTTATCATTGTTAGACCGTCAGCATATAACATCCATTCACCTATGGAACTAGCGCGAGGGTGAGTACCAAAAATTTCTCATCTTCGTAGATTTAGTTGCAAGATTTATGTACCTATACCACCACCACAATGAACTGCAATGAACCCTCTTCGAAAGTCTGGAATATATGTTGGTTATGAGACAACAACCATAATCAGGTATTTGGACCCCATGACTGGAGATTTGCAAGCAGTCTACTTCGCTGCTAGCATATTTGATGAGGATAGTTTCCCATCATCAGGGGGGAATCAACCCTTTGATGAAAATATTGAAAAATAATGTGGCAAGCCATGAGAATCCATGCACATGACCACACACTAGTGAAGCAAATATTGAAGTCCAGAAGATAATTGTAGTCCAGAAGATAATTATAGTCCAGAAGATAATTGATTTGCAAGCATTTGCGAATCAAATGTCTAACCACTTTAGTGATTTGAACATCGTGATCAAGTCGCATGTGTCTGCACGCTATGCACCAGAGAGGGTTGAAATACCGAATAAAGAAAAAGATGTCCCTAATCCTGTCCTGAGGCCTCAGAAAGGACGAGAACTCCAGTCCCTCAAATCCGAAGTAACCGGAGATGCCTGGTGAAAAAGGATAAGAAGGACTTGACACAACCGATCACTGAAATTCCTCAGAACCAGAAGGGGAGCCGGTTGAGACCTGGCACTAGTATGAAACCTTCAGAAAAGGCATACCAGATTTGAATATTCCCACAAAGGGAGACATAAGCATGGATATGTGCGCACACATCGGAGTTAAAAAAACTAAAGGGACTTGCTCCCGTAATTGAAAGCAACAGTGAGCAAGTAGAAATATTAGAAGAATCATCCTATGAAGAAATAGCTATAAACTATGTGATCACGGGAGAATCTTTGAATATAACAATAGCCAATGTCGATATTTACTTTGCAAAGAAAATTACCAAAATCATCAATCTTGATGCAGAGTCTGCATCGCTCGCTGAATGTAAGAAAAGATCAGATTGAGAAGATTGGAAGAAGGTAATATAAACTGAATTATTATCTCTGAATAAAATAGAGATGTTTGGGCCTGTAAGCCACACGCCTCCCCCTGTGCACCTTGTAGGGTATAAGTGGGTATTTGTTCGAAAGAGAAATGAACATAAGCAAGGCTCGTTGCACATGGTTTCTCTCAACGTCTAGGAGTTGATTATGAAGAAACCTATTCCCCGGTCATGGGCGAAACCACATTTAGATATTTAATCTCAATGACAGTAAACTTAAATTTAGAAATAAAATTGATGGATGTGGTAACTGCATATCTTTATAGAAGCTTGGATTCAGAACTTTATACAAAGATACCTAAATGTATCAATATCCCGAACCAAGCAAAGCAAATAGAAACATATACAGTGTGAAACTCAGAAAATCACTGTACGGACTTAAGCAATCAGGCAGAATGTGGTATATTCGCTTGAAGCGACTTTCTATGTAAGAAATGCTACACGAACAGTAATGATTGTCCCTGTGTATTTATACGATGATCCCAGAATGAATTTTGTATAATCTCAATGTATGTACATGATCCGAATATCATCGGAACTTTGGAAGGTATTAAGAAAGAAATCTATTACCTGGGTCGGAGTTCGAAATGAAAGATTTGGGTAAAACAAAATATTGCCTAGGCTTACAACTTGAGCATGCCCTTGAAGGAATATTAGTGCATTAGTTAACCTACACTCAAAAGGTGTTAGAAAGGTTCGACTTTGACAGGCATATCCTTCGAAAGTGCCAATGGTCGAAAGATCTTTGCAGCATGACAATGATACTATAGACCTAGAGAAGAGGGGGAGGAAGTCCTGGGACCGTAATTCCCATACTTAAGTGCAATAGAAACACTCATGTGCTTAGCAAACTGTACTAGATCGGACATTGCATTTGCCGTGAACTTATTAGCAAGGTATTTTGCAAAACCTACCAAAGGCATTGGCAGGGAATAAAGAACATCTTCCGACACCTCCAACAAAGCAAAGACCGTGGTATGTTCTACAGAAAGAACCAAGACATGTCTATGAATGGTTATGCAGATGCCGGGTACCTGTCGGACCCACATACAACCAAGTCGTAACATGCTATGTATTACTATGTGGTGGAACTACAATTTTATGAAAATCATCTAAGCAAAGTCTTGTATCAACTTCGACAAACTACTCAAAAATTATAACACTGTACGAAGCCTCACAAGAATGTGCTTGGCTTCGGATGATTCACCACACCCAACAGTCGTGTGGATTGAATACCGCGCAAACCCCCATTATTATCTATGAATATAATGCAGCTTGTGTTGCACAAGTGTATGTGGGTTATTTGAAGAGTCATCTTACAAAGCATATCAACCCCTAAGTTCTTCTATGCTCATGAATTGTAAAAGATAGACGAAATTAAAGTATTGTATACTAAGTTATATGAAAATCTTGCAGATTTATTCACTAAGTCACTTCCAGCTTCTAGCTTTGAAAGATGCATATGTGGAATTGGAATGATGAGACTTAGAAATATGCAGAATTCAGGGGGGATATTGACGAACTCATTATTAAAACTTGATTGTGAAGATCGAGTACCCAAAGAGTAAATCCTAGAGATTAAATGAAATTGGGTGGATTGTACTCTTTTTCCCTTAACGTGTTTTTCCTGAAGTTTCCTGGTTATGGTTTTTAATGAGGCAATTCATGCAACGCAGTAGAACGTGTATCATGTACTCTTTCTTCAAAAATTTTCCACTGGGTTTTTGTAGAGTTTTAACGAGGCATAAACATGTAAGGATGGGTGCCCAAGGGGGAGTGTTGGGAAACCATGGGTTTAGCTCAGCAGCCGGCCCATGGGTGGACGTCCCATTCAAAACACTAGAAGGGTATGTAGACTATAAATATGAGTGCTAGTCATTGTAAAAGACTGAATACGGAGAATAATACCCCCAGCTTTTTTGTCTCTCTGTGTGTTCAATCTACTATTTGTTCTTGCATTATTTTATATAATTCTATATTTTTTTTTATAGGATGATCATTCGAAATAAACTCGTCGGCGACGATTCCGGAGTACTTTCATACCCACCTGTTGCCTGTGGGCACCATCGTTTCTTCTCGATGACTGTTGATGTGGCTGCGGGAAACCAGGCAGTGCGACGCCAGATCTCGACCGACCAGAGTCAGGGGGCACCAGCCCATCGTCATGCCTCCCCGACGGGCTCCGTCATGGGCCACCAAATGCGGCGCCGAGCGATCAAGGTCGGCCACGGCGCCGCGCTCCACTATCACCAGGTTTCCTCGATCGGTCGTGCAAACTCCCGCGCCGGCACTCCAGCCTAGGCTGTCCGGCCGCTTGCGCTACTCCTTTGGTCGCCGCCGACGAATGCGCCGCCCATCTCAGGCCCTGTTCTGTCTTTTTCCACCCCCTCTCCGCGCGGCCTCGTGCTGCCTGTACTGTATGTGCTGAATGCCTTGCCCGCTACCAACGTGCCCATCTCAGGCATGTTTCATCTTTTTTGCACCCGTTGTCTCGGCGTGATCTTCAAATTCAAGCAGTGCTTCGTACGCTTTTAGACTTTGGAGTGCTGGGATGATTCAGATATTTTTTAAAGGGAAAATCCAGATATATTTATATGTGCACGCGCTGCATGCACGACCATATATCCATGCATAGTACTCCCTCCGTTTCACAATATTAGTCCGTTGCGTATACTAAGGAGTCATATTATTTAAGTAGTATTTAATTGAATTGAAACATAGTTGCTCTTATTATTCAGTTATATTAAATATCACTTAAATTTTGCGACTCTTACTTCATTCAAAAGTCCGACATGCATGATAGATACAGGAACCATAAATAGAACACGCACTCCTTGTGAGTTGACATCGGCAGTACGTAGCAGCTAGCTGCAGGCTGCTAGCTGTTGTTCAACGACCGCTGTATTATACACAACCTGCAGCTTGTTTGAGCAGTTGGTCTAGGTGCGGTCCTTGCAAATCTAATTACAATATATACATACTAGTGGTAAGTATATCTTGCTTGTAGAACAGTCACTCGAGCTCGATCTGAAAGAAGAAGTACGTACACGACATGCATGGTTGCATAGCTAGGCAATTTGCCAAACAGGGAACTGTATGGATGCTTGCATTACCTGAATCAGTCACCGGTCGATCCATATTCAAGCACATAAATTTTCAGTTGTTCCAAAATCAGTACGTACCACTGCTAATCGACCAATACTACTCACCAATCATAAAAAAAGCACTACTAAATACAGATAAGATTGAGATCACAACAACGTATGAAAAATCTCTTGTTTACATTCCTGTTCATCTCTCTGTTCTTTTCTTTCGTTAAGGCTTGATTTTTGATATCTTGGTTTTTGGTTTGGTTTTGGTTGAGAAGTGCCAAAATAGGTTGCTCTCTGTTGGGATGATACAAAAATATCTTTTGATCAACTTTTTCCAAGAGCAAATCAACTGTAATCTCAGTTCTTATTTTTGGCCTCCTCTGTTCGTCCCTCCCGTGCCTAGGTTTTGTATGAAAAACTTGTTTCCTTTCTTGAGATGGCATGAAACTTAGCATGTTGAATCTATAGGCTATTAAGTAGCTACCCTCAAAGTTTCATCACTCAAGAATCCAAGATTCATGCGAATTTCAGTTTTTGGTCTTTCTTGTCAAATATTCAAGAAATTCAATTTCACTTCGATTAATGGATCTTTGTCTGCGATTCCTTCTCCATGAGGTCAAGATGTTGTTTAGGATGATGTCCTGTGAGACTTGACCCGAGAAGAGCAGCAATATTTGAGTATTTTGGATTTTTGAAATTTTGATTCGTCTTTGTTCTTACATCGGGAAAATCGGAACTTCATTGTTTACACGCGGAACTTCCTTTCATGAACTTCCCAGACCGAAGTCCGAACTTCCGATTTCGCTGAGCACCTGCAGATCTGCTTTCTTTTCATTCTTGATTCATTTCTTTTCTCTTGATTATCTGAGGGTTTTGTTTATCAAGTTGAATACTAAAGAGGGGAAGATCTTAATTTTTGAAGGCACCATTCACCCCCCCCTCTGTTGCCATTTCGGTCCTTCAGTACATCATCCGAATATCATCGGAACTTTGGAAGGTATTAAGAAAGAAATCTATTACCTGGGTCGGAGTTCGAAATGAAAGATTTGGATAAAACAAAATATTGCCTAGGCTTGCAACTTGAGCATGCCCCTGAAGGAATATTAGTGCATTAGTTAACCTACACTCAAAAGGTGTTAGAAAGGTTCGACTTTGAAAGGCATATCTTTCTAAAGTGCCAATGGTCGAAAGATCCTTGCAGCATGACAATGATACTATAGACCTAGAGAAGAGGGGGAGGAAGTCCTGGGACCAGAATTCCCATACTTAAGTGCAATAGAAACACTCATTTACTTAGCAAACTGTACTAGATCGGACATTGCATTTGCCGTGAACTTATTAGCAAGGTATAGTGCAAAACCTACCAAAGGCATTGGCAGGGAATAAAGAACATCTTCCGACACCTCCAACGAAGCAAAGACCATGGTATGTTTTACAGAAAGAACCAAGATATGTCTATGAATGGTTATGCAGATGCTGGGTACCTGTCGGACCCACATACAACCAAGTCGTAAACATGCTATGTATTACTATGTTGTGGAACTACAATTTTATGGAAATCATCTAAGCAAAGTCTTGTATCAACTTCGACAAACCACTCAGAAATTATAACACTGTACGAAGCCTCACAAGAATGTGCTTGGCTTCGGCGGATGATTTACCACACCCAACAGTCGTGTGGATTAAATACCGCGCAAACCCCTATTATTATCTATGAATATAATGTAGCTTGTGTTGCACAAGTGTATGTGGGTTATTTGAAGAGTCATCTTACAAAGCATATCAACCCCCAAGTTCTTCTATGCTCATGAATTGCAAAAGATAGATGAAATTAAAGTACTGTATACTAAGTTATGTGAAAATCTTGCAGATTTATTCGCTACGTCACTTCCAACGTCTAGCTTTGAAAGATGCATATGTGGAATTGGAATGATGAGACTTAGAAATATGCAGAATTCAGGGGGGATCTTGACGAACTCATTATTGAAACTTGATTGTGAAGATCGAGTACCCAAAGAGTAAATCCTAGAGATTAAATGAAATTGGGTGGATTGTACTCTTTTTCCCTTGACGCGTTTTTCCTGAAGTTTCCTGGTTACGGTTTTTAATGAGGCAATTCGTGCAACGCAGTAGAACGTGTATCATGTACTCTTTCTTCAAAAAATTTCCACTGGGTTTTTATAGAGTTTTAACGGGGCATAAACATGTAAGGATTGGTGTCCAAGGTTGAGTGTTGGGAAACCATGTGCTTAGCTCAGCAGCCGGCCCATGGGTGGACGTCTCATTCTAGAAGGGTCATATGAGTGCTAGTCATTGTAAAAGGTTGAATAAGGATAATAATACCCCTATCACTTTTGTCTCTATGTGTGTTCAATCTACTATTTATTCTTGTATTATTTTACATAATTCTATGTTTTTTTTATAGGATGATCATTCGAAATAAACTCGTCGGCGACGATTCCTGAGTATTTTCATACCTACCTGTTGCCTGTGGGCACCATCGTTTCTTCTCCATTACTGTTGATGTGGTTGCGGGAAACCAGGCCGTGCGACGCCAGATCTCGACCGACCAGAGTCAGGGGGCACCAGCCCATCGTCATGCCTCCCCGACGGGCTCCGGCATGGGCCACCAAATGCCGCGCCGAGCGATCAAGGACGGCCAGGCTGCGGAGCCGCGCTGGGATGCATGATAGATACAGGAACCATAAATAGAACACGCACTCCTTGTGAGTTGACATCGGCAGTACGTAGCAGCTAGCTGCAGGCTGCTAGCTGTTGTTCAACGACCGCTGTATTATACACAACCTGCAGCTTGTTTGAGCAGTTGGTCTAGGTGCGGTCCTTGCAAATCTAATTACAATATATACTAGTAGTAAGTATATCTTGCTTGTAGAACAGTCAGTCACTCGAGCTCGATCTGAAACAAGAAGTACGTACACGACATGCATGGTTGCATGGCTAGGCAATTTGCCAAATAGGGAACTGTATGGATGCTTGCATTACCTGAATCAGTCACCACCGGTCGATCCATATTCAAGCACATAAATCTTCAGTTATTCCAAAATCAGTACGTACCACTGCTAATCGACCAATACTACTCACCAATCATAAAAAAAAGCACTACTAGATACAGATAAGATTGAGATCACAACAACGTATATATATATATGGGCGTTGGATGAAAATAATTATAAAGGGATGTGAAAATGGTAAAAAAAAAAACGAAAGGACGTAGTCCCCGACCCAACCGTAAATGTATACCAAGCGGACACAGCCAGTGTGATTAAGCCAGCTGAAAAGCTGAAGCACGTGACATGCGCGCGTTAATTAGCTGGATTGAGCTACCTGCACCAGTCGTTGCAGTTGTCGGTCTTGCAGCGCTGGTAGCATCCGCCCCACTGGAAGAGGTTGTTGATGAGGCACTTCACCCGACACGTCGCCTCGCAGATCTGGCAGTCGATGCTGCTCGCCAGCTTCCGAGCGCTGCTCCCGCCTCGCGGGCCGCCGCCGCCGCCGCCGCCGCCGCGGGTGCCGTTGGCGCCGTTAATGCCTGGACCACCGCCCTCTTGCTCGATCGTCGCGGGCTCCTCGGGCTCGGGCGCCTGCCCAGCCACGGACAGGAGCCCGACGGCCGGCAGCAGCAGCAGCAGGACGCAGATAGCCCCTGCCTTCACGGCGCCGTCCCGCCGGCAAGAGGCCATTGCTTAGTTCGCGCGCACGCGGGCACCTGCCTGCTGTATCGTCGTTTATACGGTCGACGTACTGCGAGAAATGCGATCGACGCAGCGATTGATAGGTCAGTGGTGGCGCGAAATAAAAGATGCGGCGCGCGCGAGGAGGATTTGTACGTGCGATACCCCAGTGTTTTGTGCGTGATCGATGGCAACCGCCGCGCCTGCGTTGGTGCCCGGTGGGTGAGTCACGGCTCACGCGTGCCGTGGTTTCGCAGCACTGTAAGCCGAACGATCGAAGCCCAAAACCTCCGATCCAGCCTATGGAGTCTCTCTCATCAAAGAACAACTGTAGTCTAATTGAATCAAGCCCAACATCTGCTCCTACTCTTGTTCAACGCCTTAATTGTGGCATTCTTTTGTTTGCAACTGTGTGTGTGAAGTTAATTACTCCCTCAGCTTCGTAAAAACAAGTTGTTTTGGGTACCGGTATAGTTCTCAAAATACAACTTTGATCATTAATTACTATTCTAATATATTTGTAAAACCTAATAAAATTTTAATATTACGAAGGTACTTTTGAGATGAATTTATGGTTTTTATGTTTCTAATAGAAATATTTTTATTTTTTTTTTAAAAAAAAATTGATAATAAAAGTTTTCAAAGTTTGACCGCACGTATTCCAAAATGACTTGTTTTTGTGAACTTGGTTAGCACAGTTAAAGTTGTTGCTGTGTGAGTTTAATTTGGCTTTGGATTGACCGTTGGAGCAAGCGGTTAGCATCTCCATTTCAACTCCGCCATCGATCAGTTGCTCTGTTGACTTACGCCGATGGGTGATGTGTTAGCAACAGGATGATTGCTTCAGACCAGATATAACGCACCAGTTCGATCGAAGCCAGATTTGGTACGCAATTCGGGAGTGTTGGCAACGTTGGTGAATTTCCCACAAAACAAAGTTAGGGACAGGTTAATGAATCGGATCTTCGGCGCGCGGTGCACGAGCCGTTGAATTGGTCCCTGGATTTCGTCCTCTAATCGGTTCGCTGGATGTTCTGTTCTGAACGTGCATTAATTCGATCTTTGTTCCTTCATGTTATCAACAGCTACCAGACGATGCGTTGAGAACTTTGATATCTTGCGCGCATATATTATATGTAACTTAATTGCAGGATGCTTACTCTTACGATCGACTCCTGGCTGTAGCACGGAGTGCGTTCACATCGACCGTACGTCTTGCTGAATTTGTATCGCCGGCCGGCACGGACGAACAGAAGAAACCTCACGGTCTCACAGCCGCCTGCCTTGATTGCGAGCTTGAGAAGTCTCAAGGACTAGTCTTTTCACGCACGCCTGAAAATTTGTAAAATCTCCGTCGAATTTGATACGGAGATTTGTGCTACAGCCGGCCATCGTCTTTCTCTCCGCCGCTGCTGTTGGGTTCTCCTGTGTAGGGTTTGGATTCACCTTGTACCCCCCACCCCCGGGTTTTGAGGGAGGCTAGGACGGTGGAGGCACGGCGGTGGGCGGTGCCTCCGACGCCACCGGACGGAGGAGGGCGGCGGGGATGACGAGAAACACAGAGATTGGAAGGCGACTGTAGCCGCTGGAGACAGGAAGAAGAGGAAGAAGGCGGCGCTGGGGCGGATCGCCGTAGAGGAGGAAGAACAATACTGCGGGAGGTGGTTGGGCGGAGGGAGGGAGGTAGCGGTGGGGGGGGGGGGTCTGGCCGATGGGCCTCGTCAGCACCGCGGTGATGTGATGGGAGGCAGCATGCGGGAATGTGGCGGCTGCGGGCTGAGGGTGAAGGGAATGATGGTTAGGGTTAAGAGGTAGAGGACAATACATATGAAAGAGAAGGAGAGAGATCTGGATGATTAAATCAAAATCCAATGGGCCAAACATCGACCGTGGCCCCCCTCCAAGAACACATGCGACTATGTAATAGTTGGCCCCTTCATTTTATGCATTTGTGAAACCGTGACTCGTCGATCTCGTTGAAGCTATACGTACGGAACGACGAGTGGCAGTAAAACAGCTGCTAGCGTTGTGTTTACATTTGTACATGTACTCGTTCTAAATAGTTTTTAAGTATATGTATAAAATCTTATATGAAGAGTAACGAGGATAACACCCCAAAATTGACTTTTAGCTCAAATGACTAAAAATATACAATTTTTAATTTTTTTAATGTGCCTGGTTGATATTTGAATTTTTGAAGATATTATATGAAATCTTGTCGTAATTCAAACCGAAGTTTAAAAGAAAAGAAAAATAAGATAAGATAGAAACCTTGAAAGTGTGGCCTGAGTCGAAAATTACTCGACCCAGCACAACCATAGTTTCTTTTCTTTTCCCTTTTCTCTCTTCTCCTTTTTCATTTCTTTTCCTCATTTTTCCCATTTCAGCCCACCAACGATATAAGACTATTGACATAATCAACATGTAACCAATTTAATACAAGGAATGCAAATGGCACAAAGTAAACCACAAGAGAACAAACCATAATGATGCAATGATGTTTTATTGTGGTGTTCGAAAACTTGCCGGTCTCCCCTAATGCACGTTGAGGTAAATCCAACCAAATTAGATTGGCTCCACACTTGAGCCAACAACTCCGATGTAAGTCCAACCACTTGGACTGCAACAACACAAACTAACATCTCGATCCACTCGGGGTTGCTCTTCCTCCACTCCGGAGAGAACACCAAACCATCCACAACCGTTCGGGTCTTCTCACAACCCTCTTGAGAAGATCACCGACGTAACTCCTCCAAACCGTCTAGGTGTTGGCAAACACCAAGAGTAACAAGTCGAAAATGCTCACGTAAACGAATCAAGTATCTAAGCTCAACAATGCAAATATGGGATCAACATGATCAAACCGGGTGCTTTCCTTGCTCGGTGAACTCTTGGTCTTGCTCGGAATCAACTTCGAAGATTTCCGAAACGTCGGTATCTAATCGGTAAAAACCAACTAACACAAATAAGAGCCAAATATAATCAAACTGAGGGAAATTTTTTTACAAATTATGAAAGTTCATGATTTTATAAAAAAATTAGAAATAAATTTCACTCAATTTGGAGTTCATATACAAAATTTATTAGCATTTGAAGTTTGTTCGGCTAGGAAAATAAAGAAAAAGAAAAGTGAAAATATTTTTATTTTTATTTTTAAAGAAAAAAAATAAATTTACTATGTCATTAGACTAACCTGTGGGTCGGGTCTAAGGTTCACTGGGTCATGAACGCCTCTACCAGTTAGAGGGCCCGCATGTAAGTGAGTCATTACACTTAACACTGTTTAATTTTTTAAAAACTAATCTCTAAGGGCGGCATAACTTTAACCTAATCTTAATGGTGTGGGCTCGTCTCCTAGTGAAAAGAAACAGAGCAAAGCAGAGGTGGTCGTGGCTGCGAGCTTGGCGAGCTCGCCGGTGGTAGTGTGAGCGGCGGAGCGGCATGGGCGAGGTTAGAAATAGTTCAAGGATCTCGCGGGGAGTCCGGTGGCGTCGGTGGCGACCAGAGAGGTGGATGGAGGCAGTGGTACGGTGGCGCTGAGCAGCGAGGCTGGCTTGGGCGTGCAACGACATCGGCGTAGAAACGGAAGGCATCAAAACTAGGGCACTGGAAGAGGGGGTCCTTGTGATGATATCGGAACGGGTGCGAGGACCAATGGTCATCAGCACAGGAAACACGACGGGCTACCGCGGCGGTGCCATGGGTGGCCACGATGATATCTAGGAAGAAGAAGAAGAGCTCCAAATATAACTAGCGCACAAGCTTCCTGGGACTAAGGAGCTGACCGGTGCTACTGGTTGCGACAGAGGGTATCGGGAGCAGTAGGATGACAGTGAACCGCAGCGACGAGGATGGCTCCTATGGCAGCAGAGCCTAACGATGAAGTAGAGCTAGCATGAAGCACATGACGAGATTAAGCTAGGCAAGGGGATGCAGAAAATGACCACGATGAGGCTTAAGACTCACCAAGAGGCAACTGTTAAGGGACGATAGCAGTGACAGAGGTGGCAGTGAGGTTCATATGGACGAGGCGAAGATAAAACCAACTACGAGAAAAGCTGAAGCTCACCAGAGAAGTGTTAGAATGATCTCGGGCATTTGGCCCAACGGCCAAATGCCCACCCCATCGATCGCGCTCGATCGGGGCGCCACCCAAATGGTGGTGGGCCTCGCCGCCGCCATATAAAAGAGGGGTGGGGGCCGGCGGCACGCAACACAAGGTTCACCGTGCCGCCCGAAACCCTAACCCACAATCCCTAGACCGATCTAGAGGGAGGCGCTCAAGCGATAGGAAGCTCCACCACCGCCGCCCGGGAGACGCCGCCGCCGGGAGATCCCTCTCCTTCTCCACCGACCGTCGCTGCCCTAGCGCAGATCTCACGGACGATCCGCGATGGCCAACTCTTCCTCCTCTACATCGGACGGTAGATCCGAAACCCTAATGCTCGATCTCCCCCCCCCTTTCTCTCTCGGACCCGAACCAAAATACCCAGATCTAAGCCAGAAGATCCAAAGAAACCTCAAACAAGAAGTAGGAAGACGATGGCGACTGGGCTTGGCCGGATTGGAGGAAGACGATGGCATCCCGGCGATACGCTCCATAAACCAAGAAATGGACCGAGGGGTTTTAGAATAGGGATGGATTGGAGCAATGTAACGCGGTCAAAAGTTCAAGTACTCACCGGAAAGGGTAGCAACCACGGTGGTGCACGGCGTAGCGCACATGCCGAACCCGGGGACGACGGTCGCCTTTCGAAAGATGCAGTGGGGAAAAAGACGGGCAACGGGCAAAATGGATACAACGCTTATAGAAGAAGAAGAAGAAGATGCCGCGGTCGGCTAGGGTTTAAATAGCGAGACGAGGGCACGGTTCGCTTCATTGTCTTGCGACCGAGCTTGATATTTCGCGAAAACGGTGAGCGGCACAACGTCTCTCTCCATCCCGGACCTCGAGGTGCATTCACGAGATTCGAGGTCTTCGACTAGCGTGCTCAACAGGTTGAAATCAACGGCTTTTGCGGAGTTCACGAGTGAGAGGTGGCGCAGCGTCAACAGCACCATAGCGACGAGAGGTGGAAGAAGACCTCTGACGAGTGGGGTCTGGAAAGGAGGAGGTGGCTTCGGCCGGGACGGTGCATGGGCGTAGATGGGCCGAAAAAGGTAACAGTAACAAGCCGGTGCTATAATTCGGCCCAACTAGTTTTGGAAATTCTATGTGCATTTCAGAATTAAAATAGTGCAGTAAAAGTTGTTGATTTTATTAACATTAGCAAGCAAACTCTAAAAATTCCTTAAAAAAATAAACATGCACTTTGAATTATTTTTAACTCAAATAAAAAAAAATTCAGGTTCACAACCTGTTTTATTTATTTTCAAATTATGTTTCAGCTGCTAAAAATCAAGAAAAGGCTTAAAAATTTCTGAAATTCATTGAGCAAGTACTTAAAATTTCAGAAATTATTAATTTAAATATTACTAACCAGATTTTGAAAATTTATGATGTTACATGCGGCGAGCGCTGATAGGTGGGCCGAGCGATTTTTTTATTCCGCTGGCATCGGTGCATGTAGGGTTCAACGCGGAGCCAAAAATTAGAGAGGAATGGTGCTAAACAAGCTGTGAAATTATATTCTATAAAGGGATCAAATAACAGAAATAAAGATAAAATTCTCTAGATCACAAAGAGATGTAGAGACAAAAAAAAATTGGATCATATGGGAGCCTGACCCCTGTCTCGTCTCGGCTTCTACATCAGGATTGTGGATATCTCTCGTACCAATGAGTGCAATCTTCATTTTTTCCCCTCTTTACTTTTGAAAAAATTAAACAAATAGATTTCCTAAATACTACTCGACTAGTTTTTTTAAATATAAAAATGGTATTAATGATTAATATCCACCAAACTAGAGTAGCTCCATTCCCAACGACAGATTCCACAACTTTGTCTTTGGCTCAATCGCCGGCGAGTTTTAGGTTCGTCAGATCCTCGGCAATCGATTTTTACGGGTGGTCTAGCGACCAATGCCGGTGCAACTAGGCACAGCGATGACGCCGTTGGCGTCGCCTCCGAAGAAGGCTTTTTAGGGTTGACACTATATAGAGATTTTTTAAAAAAATTAACACTTTTTTTTTAAAAAAAATACAGAAACAAATAGTGAAAAAAAGAAAATAACAAAATTAGACATCTGTCATCAATTCAATTAGCGACGAGGACCAAATCCCGAATTGCACTTGTTTGAAGGGGACATATGACACTGGAGAAGTCATTGTCACTAATTGAATTGGCGACAGAGGTCTCGTCACTATTTCAATTGGACAAGGGCCTAGGTTCCCTTTCTGTTGGTATAGGGTCTCTATCGCCAATTAAAATTATGAATTAGTGGTATAGGTCTAGTTTTGTTATATATTTTTTGATAATTCTTTTTTAACATATTATTTTTTTTAAAAAAAAACTATATACACAACGATGAGTTGCTGGTGGGCATGTCAGCGGAGCTGGGAGGGTTTTTAGGGTTGAGCGAACAAGGAAGCCGGCTGGAAAGGAAGGAAGAGCCACGTGATCAAAATCTTGAGATCAAGGGTCGGCAAATTCGACAGTTGAGTGCTTTGTAACACTCGTAAATTAAAGCGAAACGTTTAATTATACATGTACTAGAGTACCTAACAATAAATCTAAACTAATTTGCTGACCAGTCGATTTACGCTGGCTAGACAGATTAACGGCAAGAGACATGACGAAAGTTATATGGTATTTCAGACATGCATGCTGCATGCACTTTTTAAGGAGTTTAGCGAGGGGTGACGTGCGTACTGGCATTTCATGCTCTCCTGTTTTCTTCTACGGGTTTGGCTTAATCAGGGGACTAATTTCGTACATCAATCTAGTCCACATTGCGATGCCTTTTAGGTACGCCTACGCATTAGGTCGTCCTTACCCCCCAAGGCCACAAAGCCTCGTGGGAGATGCGGCCGTCGCCGTCGCCGTCCTCGAGTACGAATCTTGATGACATCAGATGTGTCGAAAATCGTCTGACGTAGGAGAGAAAATCAAGTATATACTTCTTAGCAATACCGTACTTTTTACGTATTGAATCCAAGTGTGCGAAGAAGTCACTCGTTGACGAGGATTAAAATCTCTACGTATTACTTTAATACATAATTGAAAAATCATATATCTTTATGATCGTAACATGTAAGGCTAATAACCCCGTGGTCGTAAGGATTCTGAAAGCTGCTTATATGTATCTTGGTCGGACGAGATCCTGTACCCGGTCCCCGACCAGATGACTGCTTGCAGAAGCCTTGAACTGATATCTAGATTCGACTCCAAGTACATTCTTACCTTGTGACGAATGAAACACATGTCATATTTGCTCCATACCACGCGATGGTTCTTGGTCCTAAGACTCTGACAACAACTATCATACGGTCGAGTGTCTTATGGACACTAATCGACGATCGGTTACTGTTTCACTAACAACAATTGTCCCTCTGACCAGGTGTTTTCTCTAGGAGTAACTGTCACCTCTTCGTTGGTTATTTAAAGACGAGACACGAATGAACAAAGACATCGGATTGAGACATTGCAATCAACATTAGGTTCATATTTCAACTCTGATTCAATAGCATAACAAGCATTACGTTTTGTGTAATTAGGATTAGTCCACCGTCTTATTGAAAGCATCCTCTGTAAAGGATCAAGTTCATAACAATAAAGAATAACGTAACTTATTCTCTCCCAAGAACTATTAACTATTTTTCTTTTTTTTTTTATATAAGCTCGACGACTCGATCGTCAAGACTTGTTAGTTGGGCTCACATCAGAACCCTAGGAAGGGTGCGGGGCCCACACGAGCACCCAACGAAAGGTGATACGCGCAGTAGTGTGTCAACTTAATCGGCTGTCTCTATCTGACAGACCGACACTAACGGGGTGGATGGACAGGCACCAACACAACTTTGATCATCAGACAGATAATTAGCTGCCCGAGTAAGCTAGTCTCCAAGTCTCCACGTATGGGCGGCCCCTGTCAAATGATCACAAAATTGTTCGCCGTCTGTCTTTGCAATCTGGGTCATCTTGCAGGCTTCGTCAGTGGTGACAAAAGTGATAATGCTTGCCACTGATTTTTCAGTGAGAGGGCTAGCTAGTAGGTTACCTATATAATAATTTAGTTATAAGTAGGGCTTAAACACCTGCGGTCGCCTGTCAGGTTGTAACCAGCGCTAGCTAGCTAGCTAGCTAGGGAGCAAACATTGATATCATGAAAAAAGAGAAGCAGCAAGCACTCAAGGTTTGAAAAACATTTCCCGCCCCACGAGAAACTACCCCCGATGCCCTTTGTTTATATCCTTACTTATCGTCATTTCGTAGCAGGGGCGATTCATTACATGCATTGAATAATTTTCATATGTTCAATATATATATATATATATATCCGTGATATACATTGAATTATGTAGTTATTCAATGATATATTTAAAATTTTCTCTTTATATTAATATAACTGGGTAAAATTGAAGTGTCATTTAATGCATGTTTGGTGACAAATCCAGTGCTACAATATATTCTTGTATCGGTGGTCAAATTGAATTGGAAAGTTAATTTGAATCATGAATTCTAAAACATCCTCTATATATATAATAAAATATAAACAACTGGCGAGAGAGTTGAGCTGCCTTGATCATTCGTCTTTAGGGCTAGAAAAGCCCACAATAATACGTAAAAAGAAAGAAAAAAAACATCCTAAAAAATATATCATTAACCGTTTTATTTGGTGATGCCAAATTATAACGGTGAAGATCAATTGGACGTATATACGACATCTGTTATAGTATAGTTGCATAACAAATTAATATATACGACTATTTTTAATGATACACAAATGTAACACCGAGGTACTTTCAAATCTAGGCCATGCGATCGCACGGGCAACCAACCACAGCAGCATCTTGATTCCAGCTGCAACCCCACGTCCCTGTGTGGCTAGACCGTGCGTGCGTTAGCGAGGGACGCGAACAGCGGCGCGAGTTAGTGCGAGAGGGAGAGGGCCGGCGAAAGCACAGACAGGACGGGGGACAGCGGGCGCGCGGCGTGGAGCCCCCGGTCCGCCACCGTGTATGTAGCCCATGGCCGCGGCAGCACGCACGCACGCGCCGTCCCTTCCTCTTCCTAACGCGCGCGCATCACTTGCTCGTACGAGATTGTTGGCCGGCTCCGCGCTCACCGGGCGTGCGCACAGCTTAGTTCTGTTGGTTAAATGGACCCGTGGAGACCCGGCCGGCGTCCAGCCGTATTACTTACTTTTTGCTCCGTTCCGTTCAGATGGCACACGGACGCACAGTCTCGGAACAACCGTTTTAAGGCCGGCCTGTAAATCCCCGTGCAGGCCGGTGCGTGATGCTTGCAGCACGCAGAGTCTCTGGTTAAAATGGTACGTTTTCAAAACGAGATAGCAAGATTAGTACTCTTTTCTATCGTAAATAAAACGATAAAAATAACATGTCTATGATACGAAATGACCACGGAAAACCACGTGCAAACGATCCCAAATCGTGACACCTGTGGCCTGCCACGGTCCCACGTTAATTTTGATTTTGGCATCTTTAACTGTTTCAAAGTAAAAGGGGAAATAATTGGTGGCAATGATACTACACTGGATATGGGAAGCATGCATGCAAACGATTTTGGGAGTTGTATTAATTCAGCGAACAAAACATTGGCCTCGTTTGGAAAGCAGAATTCCGTAGCAAATTTTCCAAGGAAAGTGGGAAGAAATCGCTGTCCTCGTTTGCGAGGTTTCCTCCATGATTCGCACGGGAGTTTGTCTTGCATCTCCACTGGGGTCTTGGCTTCAATTATTGCGTGGATTATATTACTTCCTCGAAACCGATGCTAATTTTCTTTCGGAAGCAAGTCCAGAATTCCAAAGGAATTAATTTTGGAGAAATTATACTGATTCCTAAACAGTTTATGTGGAATTTGTGCGAAATTCATGCACGCCATCCAGACAATCCCTGGCATGTAACATTTCCATCCGTAAAATAACAACATTAATTAATAACGCTACCTGAATCATACTGATGCAAGCCTCAACACAACAAAGTGTCAAGTGAATAGGGTCCTCACCCAGCCAACAAAGCTCCACAAAATCAAGGCTGATGGAACTAATAAACAGAGAAACATCAAGCAAAAAAGAGAGAAAAGAATGAAAGAAACGTATCACATTATCAAATTACAATGACACTACGCATGAACAAATTTAATAACCTTGGGTTTAGCTACAAAACCAAATGCAGCGCCATGAGTAATTCGATGGCTTAATTGGCTCCATATATACTCCTCTTCCACACAGTTGAAAAATAAGGCATATCACCGACCGACAACAACCAATCCAAAGCTGCAAACCCATACAGGGGCTTGTTTGGATATGTAGAGATTAGAACCAATCCCTTTGGATCGGAAGAGATTTTAGTTTAAATTCTCAGTCAATCCGCAAAGATTAAGTCGGATCATAATGTATTCAGAGATGTCCCAAAATGAGAACGGATAGACTCTTGCCTGTGAATGAATTTCTTCCTAAACGGTTTATACATACGGTGACTAATACGGTGTGCATTCTAGGAGTGCACCATCATAACAAAAAGAGGGCAATTTACTTATTAACACTACAAAGATACCACGAGTTAGAAAATAACATTGATGTGTCACTGACATGTGGTCCTACGACCCACCTGTCATCCTCACATTGAATGTTATTTTTCAATTTATACATCATTTCAATGTTACTAAGCAAATTTTCCCAAAAAATCCTACATGCCAAAGAAAAAAAATCCCTGTGTGAAATAGAAGCCAATAATGTATAAACTCTGTTGATAAAAAAAGAGTAGCCATGCAGGGTACATATGTATAAATTTTATACGCTTTACATCCAATCTTGTATATCGTATAGAAACACTCATAGTCATAAGAGAATGGTGAATCCATTCAAGCAAATTTAATAAGATAAAACAGATTGCATATGCGACAGTTGACTGGTTTTTTTAATTAACAAATCGTATGCATGCAACACTTATTTGATTATGTTTAACAAATCAATTAGTTTTTTTTTTCTATTGGATCTAGATTTTGTAGATATGCTCTCTCCCTAACCTAGCTGCCTACTCCTTGTCATATTCCTATGCCTTCTTCTTCTTCACGGAGTTTTGGACTCATTTAGCCTCTTCTTAAATAAAATAGCAAAACTAGTTTACGTACGAACGAAATAACAAAAATGACATTTCTACCACGCAGAATCACTATAGAAGATGACATGTTGTGCGAAATTGCCACGAAAAACCACCTGTCGCGCACCCCATCTTGTCATTGCAGATCTTGAAGTGCCCTAAGAGCACTACAGCGGATACATATCACTTATCTATCTAAATATGGTGTTATTTTTGCTAATTCTATAAAGAGAATTCTAGATTCGATGATTCATCGCCAAAACCGACTAAAAGAGCCAAAAACTCATCTTCACGTATACTCCGTGTTACCACCACGCTCAGCCCCGTCATCGAAAATAAACACAACTCATCAATGTTTGAAGTATTTCTTCACCTGTTAGAGTAGAGGGGTCAATAAAATACATAGATTTTGAAGCAAAACAGAAAAATTCAATTAGTTTTGAAAAACAATTTATTCGAGTCATCAATAGCAAATCTGATATAAAAATTGTTCCAAAATAATAATAAAACAAAAAAAAATAGAGAGAGAGAGAGAAAAAAGACACCTCTTTGCACGTTCCACCTCCCTCTCCTCCTCCACTCACCCTATGGAGTTTGGACTTTGGAGTTTGGACGGTCTAAAAATTTCTCCCTGGACACCTTCTCTTCTCCCACCGACTCCCTCGACAATGCCGCCGCGGCGCGCGCGGGCGCGCGGCCGTCGGCGCTGCTAGATCCTCTCACGCACCACGCCGCCGCCGATAGCCCGGGCACCGGCGGCTCGAGGCGACCAATGCGCAAGCGCGCCAGGTCAGGGCGCGGGAGACGACCGTGCGCGAGCCGCGTGTCACCGATGCCGCCCCCCGGCGAAGACCCCGACGCGGCGCCATCCTGCAGCGGCTCCGGCGTCGGCGAGCCGCAGGAGCAGCAGCGCGCCGAGCGGGTGCTCCCCAACGGAGACCTCTACGCGGGCCAGTGGCGCGGGGGCGCGCCCCACGGCGCCGGGAAGTACCTGTGCGCGGACGGCTGCATGTACGAGGGCGAGTGGCGCCGCGGCAGGGTCACCGGCCGCGGGAGGTTCTCTTGGCCGTCGGGCGCCACCTACGAGGGCGAGTTCTTGGACGGGTTAGTGCACGGCGCCGGCACCTACGTGGGCGCCGCTGGGGACACCTACCGCGGCGCGTGGGCCAAGAACCTCGAGCACGGCGCCGGCGAGAAGCGCTACGCCAACGGCGACCGCTACGGCGGCGAGTGGCGTGCGGGACTCCCGGACGGATGCGGCCGCTACACCTGGCGCGACGGCACCGAGTACGCCGGCGGTTGGCGCGCGGGGCTTATCCACGGCCACGGCGCCCTCGTCTGGGCAAACGGCAACCGCTACGATGGAGGGTGGGAGGGCGGCCGCCCGCGCGGGCAGGGCACTTTCCGGTGGGCGGACGGCAGCCTCTACGTCGGGTTCTGGGGCCGCGAGGCGCCGGGCTGCGCCGTCCACCAGAAGGGCGTGTACTACCCATCGCCGGCGGTGGCGGGCGAGTCCCCGAGGCCGCGCGACCCGAGGGAGGTGTTTGCGAGGGAGCTGCCGGAGTGCGTGCGCTCCGGCACAGGGAGCCAGTCGTCGCTGCCGTCTCTGAGGTCGCTGAAATGGCTGGCGCGGTCGGTCAGTGGGCGCGGGAGCTCGTCTTCCGGCCGGAGCAATGGCTCGGGAGGGGGCGGGGTGCACCTTTGGGGGTCGGACGAGAGCGTCAAGTGCGACATTGCGGACGACTGGAGGCGACGGAGCAGCGTGAGGGAGGGGAGGGGGCTGCCGCCCCCTTTGCCGGCGCCAGACGTATCCAAGGGCGCGCCGCTGCGGGTGTCGAAGCGGCAGGGGGAGACCATTGCCAAGGGGCACAAGAACTACGAGCTCATGCTCAACCTGCAGCTTGGCATCAGGTGCATTTCCTTCCAGCGATTATTATCTCTTGTTCTTGATGTCAATATTTCAAATTGTTCTAGTTGAGGAGTTTAGAAATGTTAGTCAGACATCTCACATAATCCCCCAAAAGGAATTTGCATGAGTTTGGGTGTTTAAATGTCGCTTGTAAACAATGAATACTGTCACTATTTTCGCTTTTTGGGAGATATTGAAGCACTTAGAATTTTTTTTGCAGCCATGAACTACTAAGCCTAAAAAGTTCTTGTCATGCATTGGGAACGCAAAACATCAAAAGGATATCTAAGGTCTTGTATTGTAGAATAATGGCTTGAAAGTGGAACTACCAAGCATAATCTGGATTTTGATGACTTGGTTGAGGCTTTTCACGAACCCGTATGATATATTTTTGTCAGCATAACACTGCCTCGATTGTTCTCATCGTTGATTGAAATTCTGAAATGAAATTACATCTCATAAACCCAGTACTGCTTGTGCTTTGTGAAGCAAGGTTATTAAGTCGGCAAGTCGACACTACTCTCGTAGTGACCGACTAGTCGGCCGACTAGTCGTCGAGTACTGTTCATATGACAGTGCAGAGCGGCCGCAGAAGATCCTGGCAGCAGCAATCTCTGGCCGCAGAAGATCCGGCTGTCCGCTGCCCTCTCTACCCCCGCCTGCCCGAGTGCCTCGCTCCTCCTCAATCCTTCCTCCCCAGCTTCGCCGCCGCGTCGCCCATCCTCCCCAGCGCCCTATCTCCCCCTCCCGGCGGCGACCCGAGCTCCCCCTCCCCTCCACCTCCCGGCGGCGGCCCGAGTTGCCCCTCCCCTCCACCTCCCCGCGGCTCCCCTTCTCCCTCCCCGTCTCCCCCTCCGTCTCGGCCTCCACCTCCCTCCCCTTCTCCCCACGGCCGCGACGGGGATGGAGGCAGGACGGTGGCCGAGGGCGACGGAGCTGCGACGACTGGATCTGCCTCCGAGGGGAGAGGACGAAGACCGGCGGCGGTGGGAGCCGCCCGAGGCGGCGGCGACGGGAGCTGGAGCTCTGCTTGCTCTGGAGTCACGCGTGAGTGTGAGTACCTGATTTCCCTCCCTCCCTCCCTTCCTCTTGCCTCTTTGCCCGGCGCAAGTCGAGTCGCCACCTCCAGTCGGCACTTCTCCGGCGACTTGTCGACTAGTCGATGACTTGATAAGCATGTTGTGAAGATATAAAACCGAAATTTGTATAGTTCATTGTCAAAATTTACGGTTTTGCTAATTTTCAGTTGTCTGAAATTTTCTTGCCCATCAGTTACCTACAGTTGCACAGTACTAAGCCTACAATTGCAATACCAAGTGATGTGCAATTTTAGCACAGTTGTACTGTAACTTTTAGTTCCATTTTTTTTGTTTTTTTTTGTATTTGTAGGGTTCACTTAGATTTACTTTTGACTAGTTTAGAATATATATTTTTTGGTATTTGTAGGGTTCATCTACATTTACTTTTGTCTAGTTTAGATTTTTTTGTGTTAACACAGAAACTTGTGATATCCATTGGATCAAAATCCCACGGCTAAGAAAGGTGATTTATGGATAAAGAAATTTCAGTCACCTGATGCATAGACGCTCCCCAAAATTTAATGCTTGTTAGGATTATCAATGAACTTGTTACCAACTTTTGTGTCTGCAAACAAGAGGGGCCATGAACTATTTCCTGCATTACCCAATTTACTTTAGAAAGCAAAGTTTATTCATGATTTTTCAGTACTTGTGAACGTGGTTTGCAGTACTACATCAGCTAGACAAATTTCTAATTATTTCCAGATCTTTTTGAGGAGAGATAATTTATTCTCATAATAAGATTGCCATATTTATTTCTAACGTCAGCAAGTGATTTTCTTATTCCCTGAATGTGCTATCCTGGACATAGGCATGCAGTAGGAAGGCAAGGTCAGGTTATATTAGACCTGAGATCATCAGCATTTGACCCAAAAGAAAAAGTATGGACAAAATTCCCTCCCGAAGGCTCGAAATACACCCCTCCACACAATTCTTGTGATTTCAGATGGAAGGATTACTGCCCAAAGGTGTTCCGGTTGGTCATCACTCCCCTGTTAAAGATACATATTATCAGTTTATAACCATGTTAAGGTGTCATGCTCATCAACACACACATTTGTTTTGAATTAAATCACAGGACACTGCGCAAACTGTTCAAGGTTGATCCAGCTGACTATATGTTATCCATTTGTGGAGATGAGGCTCTCCGTGAGCTCTCATCCCCTGGTAAGAGTGGAAGCTTCTTTTACTTGACAAATGATGATCGGTACATGATAAAGACAATGAAGAAGTCTGAAGTAAAGGTTTGTCCTTGGCTGTCTTGGTCTAAATGCTTTGTAAGCTTCATGGATGGGAAGAAGTTTTATTCTGAATATATGGGTTACTTGTTGCCACACAGATGCTTCTGAAGATGCTTCCAGCTTACTACAATCATGTCCGTGCATTTGAGAATACTCTAGTGACAAAGTTTTTTGGTCTACACTGTGTAAAGTTGGCTGGAGCGAACCAAAAGGTTAGAAAAGTGTCTGTCCATTCTGTCCCCATGCTACAATTACCCCTATTAATGAATATGTTATTTTCAAGCGTAGTATCTATGCCTGATTGTTTGCTTGCTGCTGTACTACTACCCAGGTTCGTTTTGTCATAATGGGAAACCTGTTCTGCTCTGATCACACTATTCATAGGCGATTTGATCTGAAAGGATCGTCCCTTGGCCGTACGACTCACAAGCCACAGGCAGAGATTGATGAGTATACAACTCTGAAAGACCTTGATCTCAACTTTATCTTTCGGTTACAAAAACAATGGTTCCAAGAATTCCAAAGGTGTGAACATGTTATGCCTAATTTTCAAATCATTATTGACCTAAGCACCAGTAGCTAACCACGATATCTTAATCCCTTGCGCTAATGTAGATGTTAAATATTGTGAAGCAGGCAAGTGGACAAAGACTGCGAGTTTCTGGAGCAGGAGAAGATTATGGATTACAGTCTTTTGGTGGGTGTACATTTTAGAGGTAAGAGAGATATGCCTGCTAATCTGACGGTTGGTATACACACTCAAAATGCTGACTTGGTTATTCACATTGGTTAAAGGTGCCATTGACATTGATGGTGTCCAACCTGCAACACCTCGACTTTCAAGATGGGACAGGGATCACTTTCTTTCGGATCCAAACAGGTAATGGAGATACTAAATTATAATTCTCTTAGCTAATAGTACAACCCTAGTTATAGTTGCTTTTGCTCTTTCTAGATCATTTAGTCAGTACGAACGTGGTCATTGGGATGATTCATGGTTCAGCCTTCCTAGTTCCTAATGTGGTCATTGATATGCTTGTGGCAGTATGACATGGAAAGGTTTTAGGTAGCCATCCATTTTAGATGTACAGAATTAACACTAATTTCCTGTTGTCAGGACGTTCATTCTTCTGAGTAGTAAACATTTTAGGTAAATTGTTTAGTACCCATCGATACTTAAGAGCATGTGTTAAGTATGTTGATACACGGTAAAGCTGGACAATATGAAATTAATGTACAAGATGGTAGGGTTCTCACAAAAAAATCTCTTTGTTCAATAACTAGTCATGGTGAACATGAACCAGGTAGTTTCTATATATATATATATATATATCTGAATAAGCCATGACATTTATGGCATTATTTTGTAATGTAACATTTTCAAATTTATAACGCAAAATTTCAATTGGACTACTGCAATGAACTGTTTATGGTTCTCCCAATGCTATTTTTCCCTTTTGAAACTGTATCTGATAAAGGTAAAGGTTATTTAGTTGTGTTCACGCATTTTAACAATCAACATAATTGATATTCTTTGGCTGAGCAGGTGGTCAAAGATTAAACTTGGGGCAAACATGCTGTCAAGAGCTGAACTGACAATCCGAAAGAACGACAGTGATATTATTGGAGAGCCAACCGGGGAGTACTGTGATGTTATATTGTATTTTGGGATAATAGACATACTTCAAGACTATGATATTGGGAAAAAGCTTGAACATGCGTACAAATCTTTCCAATATGACTCGACGTCCATTTCAGCAGTAGACCCAAAACAGTATTCGAGGCGCTTCAAAGATTTCATATACAAAGCATTCCATGAAGACAGAGTACACAACTGAAAGCATATTGAGACCTTCTAGCAGCTGATGTAGTCTTGAAAGTGAAAATGAACTTTGCAAGGCCAAAAATCAAGCTGAGCACAGTGCAGCGTGGCATGTATTATACTGTACATTGCCAGTTGCTTGCACGAGACTGGATTTCAGCAGCTTCGGTAGACGGCATCAGGATAATCGAGTTGCTGGAGCACTTTCTGATCCCTCCTTCCAGGAATCGGATTGGCTTTCTGTAAATATGAGCTACGTACATACACGGAGTTCACTAATATTTACAACAGTAGATGTAACTTATAGATTCAAATCACACATAGAAACATGTAACCACAAATGCACAAGCCAGTCAGGGGTTGTAAATGCTCTTTGCCTGAGGATTACATGGGCACCATTCTTTTTTTTAACTGTCTTGAAAGCTTCGACATATCAAGAGGAAATTCGTCAGTTCTTGATTTTGTGCTATACTTACAGGCTAATATGGGTCCAAAATCCATAGTGATTAATCAACTCATTTTTGCTGTGTCCTCTGAAATAAATTGCATGTGTCCCTCTTGAATTTTTTCTTTGGTCTTGGATGCCTTGAAAAGCAAGGTATGATGGTGTTTCTGAATGTGAGATGTAAGAAAACAATGTGGTTCATTATGTCTCAGTTAATTTCCAGATGGAATATAATCTGGTGATGATATATTGAGAATGACCATTCTCTGTTATTTTGCTAACTCTCAACTGATCATGCAATGGTGAGATGGGCCCATTCAGTGGCAGCTAAGGCATCAGCATTTGGTCTGGTCTCGGGTCAGCTTGTGATGATGGCAACCTGCTTTAAGCCAAAAACGCAAAAGGGTCAAATTTGCGCATTTTGTGTAACTGGTTTGATGGCAATGAAAAGGACAGATCAGGCAGCTAATGTTCATGGCTTCAAGCTGCAGGTTATGTGTGATGCAATGCAACCCCATCTAATGTGAAGTTTTGAACAGAAGGAACCGAGGAAGGGGGTACAAAGGTTTAATTCAGCAAGTTTACACAGAACTTCTGTGGATGAACTGAAGTTCTTTTAATGACTGATGTATCTGGTTCCGCATTTTGAAAGTATCTGCCTAGACCATCTAATCAGAATGTAGATCATTAGAATTGAAGTGGATGAGACTTTACTGTGCACATTATCTCATGGAAAATTCTTTTCTTTTCTTTTCGTTTTGGAGCTTATATTTGTGACCATATAGTTTGTGTACACTTTGTTTATATTATGCCACTTATCCCTGTGAAGTCGATAAAGTGAAAATGCTGCTCGTCTTGAATTTGTTTGTGTCAAGTAGTAACTCTGCTGATTTTTATAAGTCGTATTTTGATCAAGCATATAAGATTGAGAAAGTCATCAGGGAGGACTAAAGTACCCTTACATTAAGTGCTTTGGAAAGATGAGAGGGAAAAGTTTGTGTGGTTAGTTATGCGTAAATGCTTTCGAAAGAGACTGAAATAAATAAGGGCAAAAGAGAGAAAGTAGCACTAACTATTAGGGGTGCAAACGAGACAGTTCGTTCGTCTGTTCGAATAAATTTGGATCTTATTCGGAGTGTAAAACTGGATATCTGGGATTTTTCTCGGATTTTGTTTTCGGAGCCAGATAGTTTTTGCCAGATACTGAAATAGATTTGGAAAGACCAACCTGTCAGATTCGAAGCTATCTGGATAATTTATCGGATAGTATCCGGATAATTTATCAGATATTATCTATAAACACTATCCTGAATATTCGGTAAACTCTAGGCCCAGTGGGCCGGAGAGAGAAATCAGTCCACGAGGTTTTCCAATATTTTATTTATTTATTTTTAGAAAATATAGGAAATCCAAATAAGCCAAGAAAAATAGAAAATGAACTTAAAAAATTCCAAAAAAATTTATAAAATACTTTTGAACATGAGGAACTTAAATAAAATACTTTTGAAATTAATGGATGCCTAATTTATTCATGTTAAATCATTTTAATTTCTAAAAATTCTATTTAAGCTTTGTTAAATTCTAGAAAATCATGGGAAAAATATAAACCCTTATTTTAAATAAAATATTTTGAAATAAATCAAAAATTGAGATGTACATACTTGGTACCAGTCAATGTCCTGTGTATCACTAACTGGTTATTGCTACTGGTCTGTAGGCTTTGTATATGTTGTATTTGTCCTGTTATGTAGTTGGCTAGTTACATTTTGGACATCTTTTGTACTGCTATCACTATGACTTGCTACTACATCTTTAACAAGCCGCCGTGATAGTGTGATGTAGTTAAATTTGCTTGTTAAATTGCTAATGTATTTGCATTTTGAACATGTAGTATGGTTGTTTGATCTTTATATGTGTGATATATATGGTTTCTGTTTTCGTGCAATATCTGACTAAATATTAGTGACCGAGAAAATCTGTATTCGGTTCGGCATGTATTCGCTCTGTATTCGTGACCGAGACTATCTGCATTCATATTTGTATCCAGCATTGTCCGTGTTCAACTCCAATTCCGAGAAAAACAATATAGAATAGGATATAGGATGAGCGATGTCCGCCCGTATACGCTCCGATTGCGTCCCTAATAACTATGCATAAGCCTTATAATTTGCAACAAGATTGCAAAACAAATATGCCTTATAAAAATAAACAGAGGGTGTATATGGTAACAAGAAAATGTGGGAACAAAAAGAAAGATAGCTTTATGGGATCTACACAATTTGCACTTTTAAAACAAAATGGTTAAAAAAATGTCATGCATACAAAGAATTTATTCAGGAATGTTCGGCATAATGCTCACGTACTACCACTAATAAATGTGTTATGAGGCCTCTTTGAGGATTTGAATTTAAAGAATGCTTATGTATGCAATTTTTTTAAAAAAACTAAGCAAGCACACAAAGTCTTTCTACAGAAGATGGTATAAGCGTGTCCGTTCAAATGCACAAACTCTACAATTTACCCATACGATTGTACCATTACTAGCTAATAGTATGCTATACATAAATTATACAATTTACTCACATGATTATGCCAGTATTAATAGTATGATATACACCAATTTGACCTCGTAATTTATAATGTGTTCTAGCACCCTTTAAGTTTTCAATTTTAATTTGAGGCCGCATATATGGCCATTTGGTCCCCCATTCGCAGAACAGAGGAGAAGAGAGGAGAGGGGAGAAGAGAGGAGAGGGGAGGGGAGGAGGAGACTCTGTCTGTGTTCATCCGTCTACTCGCGGTGAGTTTTCTTCCCTCGTATGATTTATTATTTGTTTTGATAAAAACATAGGAGGTTAGTGACAATAAACATATATTAGTGGTAGATGCAGACTTTGTAGTTGTAGATTAACATTTTTAAGGTTTATGTTGTGAGCAGTTTTAGAACGTCGGTATAATAGCTCAAATTTGGTCCAATTTAAAAAGCACGAATATCATGAATTTTAAGAACTTTTGTTTGCATTTTAAGAATTTACGAAAGCTTTGCCTTGCAATTTAGAAATTTAAAACAACTTCCTTGTCTCAAATTTGGATGTGCAAAAATCTAGAAGTCTAATTGTGTGCAAAACCACCTCAACATTTGAATTCAAATTCAAATAAAATTTTGAAACTTAAACAAAAATTAAAATCCATTTCTTTAGCCAACTGCGTCGCCACCCCTTCCCTCTTTTTTCTTCCCCCGTGGCCCAGCCCAACTAGCCTGCGTGAGCGGCCAAGCCTAACATAGCAACCAACACTCCTCCCTCGCGCGCTCTCGCTGACGAGTAAGCCCTAGACTCACCTATCAAGCCAAACGGAGGGAGGAGCATTGTGCTTCCTCCCCAACACCCCCTCGCGAGCCAGAGCCATGTCAGCCCCACCTCGAGGTCTGTAACTGCGCCTCGAGCCTCTTGCCCTCTCACGCACCGCCGCAACCTCGTCCAACATCTTCTCCGCCTCGGGTGGAGAAGGCCATCTTCCCCAACTCTAGCCGCCGACGTTCGCCGTCGATTTCCACCGTTGAGGTGAGCTTCCGCCTCCGTTGTCTTGCGCATCGTGGTCGCCTTGACCTCCTTTATCTAATGTGCATATTCTTCATCCTTGTCGTGCCCTAGAGCCGATGAACACCTTCGTCCCAGTCGTCGGCCGAAGCATGCCATCCTACCCCGCCACACTCAATCTCCTTCCTCACTTGGCTTCTAGGTGAGTCCTTCCATTACCTTATGTTCTTGCTTGTTGCAAAAATGGTAGGCTAAACAATGTTGCGCCTAGATGATTGTAGCGCTGCCACATTATAGCACCTCATCACGCCACCTCAGGCTGCCATGGAGAGGTTCGGTGCACCGCTTATTCATGAGAATCGAGATCACATTTAGCTTCGTGGTAGCCCATAGTTAGTGATTTAACCTATTTTTCATAATCTCTAACATCACGCGGTAGTTGCCCATAGGGGTGTTGCCGGATCGAATACGAATCAAATAGTGGTCTTCCCACATTTGTATTTGTATTTTTGAAAAAAAAACACGAATACAAAATCGGATAAACTCGAATACGAATCGAATGTTCTAACGAATACGAATACGAATCGAATACCAACTCAATTAAGTCGAATACAAATATCCTACAGGTATTGTAGTTTAACAAAAAGAGTTTCCAAATGACTTGATATTTGTTTCTAAACTCATATAGATTCAAAACCTTTCCAACAGTAGCGCAATCACGATTTTTTGAATTCATTTGAATTTTATTTGTATTTATTTGAGTTCATGTGTATTCATTCGAAGTCATCGTTTTGCGCTTAAATAGATTCCAACATCGCCGAAGACTTCGCCACTACTTCAAGACAAGATCAAGACTAAGTAATATCCACTGTTGAGCAAGGCAAGTCCTTACATTTGATCATGTTGAACCTACTTTTTAAATGCAAATTACTTTGCTTTAATCTTTTACCTTAATGCTTATTATTATTTATGAAATGTTATGTTAAATATTGATACATGGTTACTCCAAAGGTTGTTACTTAATATTCCCTTCCTTGATTGTTGATATAATGACTACCTTGTCACCCTAGGCTAATTATCATAATAAGATTGCCCTTGGTTAATTAAACTTGGATAAGGGTCCTGCCTAGATATGCTTAGTGGTTGAATTGAATATGACACAAACATTGCCATTACAACACTTGGGATATAATTTTAATTGTAGTGTGGTAACATAGGTAACCACTGGAAATAGGAAAATGTTTGTAAAATTGGTGGACACTTGGGCGAGTGGTTGGTACAAGACCGGTGCAGTGATTGCACGAAGGATGAGTTTGTAGATTGTCTCGCTTGAGTCGATTAAGGACCGAATCAAGTGCCACACTTCTAAATTGATAATCGTGCAACTATAAGTCAAGTATGGGTGCGACCTGGCAAAGTACTTTGCTTAGTTTCGGCATAACTCCCGCGTAGTAGTAGGTTGTATCTCTATATGATGGCTATCGTGGAGAAGGGATATTGACTTCCCTCACAACAGCGGGTCCCTCATTGAAAATGTAGCCTGCTAATGGGAGAATTCTGGGGGTGCTCCATAACGGTCACTGTCCCAATGTTGAGGAGTTATCTACCGATCGGGAGAAGTGTCGGGATTAGGTGTCAGAAAAGCCTTGTTGTGATTGTCTCCGTCGCACGCTAAAGGAAGTGTGTCATGGTTGGCATTCGAGTTGATCATATCTTGTAGATAAAGTTATACAACCTCTATAGAGTGTATAATATATTCGAATAGTCGTGCTCCCGGTTATGGACATAATTAAGAAAGCCACACTTGGTTAGTTTTATTAAAAATATAGGATGAGAGCATGTTAACTTAAAAATTGTGGTAGCAATGAGATAACTGTAGGTGGAAATAAGATGTCTAGAGTCGGGTGGATGGAACCTGATGTCTAGAGTCTAGTGGATGGAACTGGATGTCTAGAGTCTAGTGGGTGGAAACCGGATGTCTAGAGTTTGCTGGATAGAAACTTGATGTCTAGAGTCAGGTGAATGAAACCTGATGCCTAGAGTATGGTGGATGGAACCATGCGATCTAGAGTCAAGTGGATGGAACCTGATATCTAGAATCAGGTGGATGGAACATTATATCTAGAGATACGTAGATAGAACCTCATGAGTAGTAATAGGTGGATGCAACCAGGGATCGAAATCTGATGACGGATGAAATCCCTACTGGAGCAGTAATCAGAACCTACCTTCATGAAATTTTGAAAACCGGTATAATTCAAATTTTGAATTTTGAATTAAATTTTACTCACCAGAATCGGTCAAACCGAAAAAACCTAAAAACCGAAATGGTGAAAATGGTAATTATGAAATTTAAATTTGGAACAATGCAAATATTAATGAGAAAATGTTTCTCTCATAGTTGATACTAGTAATCATACATATGAAACCCGTGTCACGAACAAACTATTAGCAAATACTTTTTCAGTATCTCTTATTAATCATATCGCGTCACTAAATGATTTGAAAGTATAGGATTAAAGAATCAATCCAATCCTGAGCAAATAATGATGCAATCTAATTCTCTCATAGTTGCATGCAATCCAATTAATGAGAAAGTGTTTCAAGTTGTACATAAAAAGTCCTCATTTATGTTTTAATAGTGCTAAATATACTAAAAACTAATATTTCAATACATAATCTAGCATAAGAATGCCTAAACCAACTAGGGAAGGACATTATGGAGTCAAAAATTCAAATTCAAAATTTAAAAATTTCTACGGGTTTTTTTTGGCTCGAATCCAGAAACCTTATTCACGCAGAACCCATGTTACCGGCCGGTTTTTTTATCCCTGGATGCAACCATATTACATGATGAAACTTGTGCATAAACAACATTTTGGTTTTAAGTCAAATGATTAGGTCATAGGTTTGGAAAATAATTATAGTATTTGAGTAAAACCTGCATTGTGCTAAAATAACAATAAGACCCCTCTTTTGGCAAGCCAAGCATCTATATATTTACATTTTTGTGTGAGGGCTTGCTGAGTACTTTGTACTCATTGTTGCTCAAATATGTGGATTCAAACTACGAGACCAAATACGGTGCATGGATACTTCTATGCGTCCGGCTTTGGAAATGAAGATGGCGACAAGAACTAGGTCATAGCCCTAGTCGATTGCCTATGGCAGATCATGGAGGCCCCTTTTTGGTTTATTTATCTTCTGTTGTTATTTACTCTTTGAACTCACTAACCTATTGGCCCGTTATATAAGAATCAACCTTAAGGCTTGTTTTGACTGGTTATGTAATACCAAATACTCTTTTACTTAAGCGCATGTATGGATGTGATATTCATCGCTATTGTACCGTGTGAGCTACCTACTAATTATGAGACTAGTTCGGTATACACAAAGGGTCTAGATGTAAATCTGGACCCGACAGTAGGTTCTTTATTTACATATTTTAGCGTAAAAATGCTAGGCTACTCCCATTAGTAGATCAATTAGTGGAGGACTTAGCCTGCTTTGGTTTAGATCTGCATGACCTTGGGATCCTGGTTTTAGGGTATATAAAATGTTGAAATTTAATTGAACATTCGTTGTCGTAATTTTTTAATTTCATTACAATAGAGAGAGTATTTTGATATGCACGGTAGTATGCTTAGGGCATGTTTGGTATGGCTCTAACCCCTAGTTTTGTAGTTGGAGTGAGTGAAGCTGTGCCAAACGTGGTTGCTCCATAAATTTTTTGGAGTTGGAGTAACTAGGAGCAGAGCAGCCCGTAGTGCAATTTTTGGGAGCGGGTAGAACCTTACTCCAAGTGGGCAACTGTGGGCCAACAAATCAAAATACCCATAGAAGTTGAGAAAAATTACCCGCAATATGCTACTGAACTACCCCCTTTCGCACCCCATCCCCTCGCATAGCCGCACAGTCCTTCGCACTCCATCCCCATCCTGATTCCCAAATCGTCCTCTTGAAAGCATCTAGGCCCCTAAAAATTGTATTTTGGTAATTAATGACTTTATGTGAATATGGGACTAACATGTTTGTTGAAGTGATTACAAGGCATAGTCCCAAATGACAAAGTGAAACCAAGGAGCTGCATGTCAAAGAATGATGAGAAGATGGAGTTGATCTCAAAGACAAGGTACAAATAGACTAGGACCCCTTTTAATTTTACCGGTCTTTGGAGTATGGAGGAAGACCGGATTATAGGATAAATGTCGTACTATTAAGGGGGAGCTTGTCTAGTAGCTTGAAAGCATCTCATTATGCCTTTGGATCAACTTATGATCATGCATGTTCTTTTGGTTTGGTTTAAAAAGAAAAATCTTTTTCTCGAACATAATCGGAAGTTCCTGATGTATATCGCATGAACTTCATTGTGCAATGTTGTTCAAAAAGCCGCGCTTGATTTTTCCAGAGAGCATCCATTTAAAGGACTTAGCCGATTTTTCAAGTGCGGAAGTTCCGCAATGATATGAGCGGAAGTTCGATTAATCTGCTGTTCAAATTTGCGCTATCGAATTTTTCCAGAGCATCCTTTTTCGGACTTAGCCAAATTCTCAAGCGCGGAAGTTCCGCAATGAAATGAGCGGAAGTTCCGATTAACTGCTGTTCAATTATGCGCGTTGATTTTTTCCGAGAGCACCCTTTTTAGGGACTTAGCCGTTTGCAAGTGCGCGAAGTTCCATTGTAAAAGCGGATCTTCCGATTAATCTAAGAACCGAAATCTTGTTGGCGGAAGTTCCGCACATAAATCCAACGGCTAGTTCGTGAGCATTTAATGCTCACCGTAATGACCGCTATAAGGCACTCGAAGAGTGCGGAAGTTCCGCACCTTGTATCGCTGAACTTCCGATTTCCGAGTTTTGCTTGATTTTACGTGATAACGGTCATATTTGGTTGTTGGGGTATAAATACACCCCACCACTCAAGGACGTGTTGTTGAGCATTCATTCAATTCATTTGAGCCTTGAGCACTCCTCTCACTCCTCATTTACTCTCTTTGCACACATTTGTGAGGTTGTGAGCAAGAACAAGAGCATTGCATTCTTAATTGATCCATTGGCTCTTGATTGTCGTCAAGTGAAGTTCAAGTTCTATTCTCTTGGTGCTTGTCGGCACCTAGACGACTTGGCGAAGGTCGCGGTGATCTCTTCAAAGAAGCTTGTGAAGAGACCCGCTGTTGCTTGTGATTGGTCGGTGTTCACCAACTCCGAGAGGAGGAAGAACAACCAAGTGATCGAGGGTAGGCTTAATTTGTGGAGCCGGCTTGAGTGGTCAAGCTTCCTCAACGTGGACTAGTGAAGATCGACAAATCTTCGATACCACGGGAAAAACCCCCTTGTCCTTGTGCGGTTAATTCTTGTCTTTACTTATTGCACTTATTTAGTAGCTCATAGATTGTGTTAAATATCTTTGATTAGAGTATCTTGCTAATTTCGGTAATTTGATTAAGAAAATTTAGAAACCTCCTATTCACCCCCCCTCTAGTCGGTTATCCTTGATCCTACACCTCTCCCCCAAAGAAAACCCTAGAGGGCAGCGACCAAGGCGGCGGCAGCGTCCTCATCCTCTCCTCGGCCCCAACGTCCTCGTCTTCTCCCCGGCCTCAGCCTCGACATTCTTTTGGCTCCAGCTCTAGGGTTTTGCCTCCCCGATTCGATCTTCCAAGAGGGCACGCCGTACGTACGCCCATGGATTCCAACCTCGTCATCCCCGATTTGAAACCTATTTCCGCTAAATATGTGTTTTTTCTGGTGATTTCTAGGTGGTGTGTTTGGTTTGCTGTGATCTGAGAGATGCCGCCGAAGTCGGCTAGGAGGGGCGGCGCCGCGGCTGGGAGGAAGGGGCCGGTGACGAGGGGCAGGGTGGCGAAGGTGCAGGCGGCCACGGAGGAGGCGGCGCCCGTCGAGGAGGTGAAGGTCGCGAAGGAGGTATTGCGTGGCGGTGCCCGGCCACGATGAAGGTATTGCGTGCTGCTCCTATTTCGTTTATCGAGCTTGCAATCTCATCCTCGTTGCTCCATTCTAGTCTTGCTCAAACCGAAGGTTACAAAATATTTTGCCAAATTTAGGGTTATTTGTGTAAAAACTTAAAAGAGTAAACACCCACGTAAAACTCTTTACAAATAATTACAGTCATCAAACTCCAACTTTTTTACCACTAACAATTATTCACAAACAACTATTCCAACCTTTTAATTTTGTAAAATTAAAACTAAGTTTATTTAAATTATTTTTAAAAAATGTAGCATATTATCGCTGGGTTAGAACACGACTGAGCCCAATCGCTTGCCTGATCTGTGACTGGCCTCAGTTGCGTTCTGGCCCAACGACTGTGCCCGACACGGGCCTTAGTTGCACAACGATCTCGCGACCGAGACACGTGGCAAACCAAGGCCTCAGTCGCGTTTCCATAGTGCGACTAGGCCTCCCACGTCAGCTAATCACTAGCTCACTACGTGCTTGGATCTAGTTGCCTGGTGGGCTTACGACTGAGGGTTATATATGTAAAAAAAATAAGTCTTAGTTTATTTGTGTAAAATGATTACGAAATAGTTTATTTTGAAAAAAAAACTTATACAATCATTAAGCATGTACAATGGTGTGACGTCAGCTGTCTATAAGCCTTGACACGTAGGACATGAGATGATGCGAAGGAGAGAGAGAGGAGCATAGAGAATTAGGTCGTCTCTCATGCAGTAGTCCACTGTAATACGAGAAACACGACACATTATACGTGGCTGAGTTGTCTATATAGACATTTAAAAAGATAACTAATTGTTGAAGCTTTCTTTAGTACTATCCATAGTACGATTTAGTACTATCTATAGTACGATATGGAGTGATACTATAAATAACAATTGTCTATACTATACCATTGTGCGTACTCAATTTCGCAGTACTAGCTGTGGATTATGTGTGGCTTAGAAAGTTAGAAAGAAGGTGACAAGCCTCGTTGCTGATATGACACGTGGTGGAGACGAACCCGGGAGAGCCGAGAGCACACGTTGGCTCGGAGGGCACTCAGGGCAGCGAACGGAGCGCACGAGCTCGGCGTCCAGGCCGAGCAAAACTTCCGGGTGGGAGGAGAGAGAGAAAACTTTGAAAAGATCCGATTTTGTGGGAGTGGGGGGCTCTCTGGATGGGGGCACCACGTGCGGCATTGTGGAGGAGGCGGAGGGGACAAGGCGAGGTCGACGGCGGGGAAGGAGGAGGTGGGGGCGCCATGATTGTGAGGGTGGAGGACGCCGGCGAGGGGAGGGGGCTGCCGCCGTTGTCACCGGCGACGGGGCCACACGTCGGTGGCAGGGTGAGACCATCGCCAAGGGGCACAAGAACTACGAGCTTATGCTCAACCTCCAGCTTAGCATCAGGTTCATTTCTTGGCCGCGTCTCTCGTTTCTTTATTCCAATGGTTCTTGGTTACCTTCCTGGCCATCTCTCCATCCAGCCTTGTTGTGGACGCGTGAATTGTGAATTGTCCATTTCGTTGAAGGATTATTTAATTTTAGGCAATGTATGCTAATTGGGCATTTCATCTTATGTAATGACAAATTTACATTTGGTTAGGGAGTTAACGTTTTGTTACAGGAGATTAGATCATCCTGGTCCCACAGTTATCTAAAAGTTTTTAGCTGTTTCAATGACGAATGACAAATGGTTTGATTTCCCCCTCCTGTTGTGGATTCGAGATTTTAACAATTGTTTGCATGCGTAGGAAGCATGAAACGTCAGACAATCCACCACCTAATCTGTATTCTTGTAATGGTCCAAAGCTGAAATAATGGCCGGTGATCGACTGGAATGTGACGACTTAGAAGAGAGGATTCGTATGATCTGCCTCTGCCATTCCATTCAAATGGCACGGAATGATAACACCGTGAAGGCCTTTCAATCGAAAATCGAAGGTGGGGATGGATGCAGGTGGAAAGTTGAGGTGCTCACAGCCGCTGAGCTTCTGGCCTAAATTGATCTCAGCCATATGATTTTCGTTTGGAGAACTTACGCTTGGAAAGTCATCATATATGGCATTTCAACCAACAAGGGTTGTGGATCATAATGGTACAAGAGATTCGCCCTTCTGTTGCGAATTTTCAACAACAATATGACATTTGCTGGATTGTTGTCATCATCTCGAACTCCTGACATGAAGTCATAGAGAGTAACACAGTAAGAAATAGGGAACTACTTTGGGGGAAATTACATATTTTTGCTCTTAAGTAGAAATATTTCTTCTCACACTAGAATGCCCTGTCTTTCTAACATTTGAAGATAAATTTTATTCATGCGCTAATTATCTTGTGTGGGCAACAGACATGCAGTAAGAAAGCAAGGCCCCATTACGCTTGATCTCAAGTCAACAGCTATTGACCCGAAGGAGAAAGTATGGACAAGGTTCCCTCCAGAAGGCTCAAAATACACCCCTCCACACAATTCTTGCGATTTCAAATGGAAGGATTACTGCCCGCAAGTGTTCCAGTTGGTCATCACTCCAATGTCTAATTTATATGTAGGCTTGCATTATGATTTACGCATGCTCATCAACAGTTCAACACGCAATTTGTCCTGAACTGAATCACAGGACACTGCGCAAGTTGTTCAAGGTTGATGCAGCAGACTATATGTTATCCCTTTGTGGAGATTAGGCTCTCCGGGAGCACTCATCCCCTGGTAAGAGTGGAAGCTTCTTTTATCTCACGAGCAATGATCAATACATGATAAAAACAATGAAGAAATCTGAAGTAAAGGTTCGTGCCTTTTAGTTCTCTTTGTCCAAATGCTTTTTGATCTTCGGAAACAACCAACTTTTTATACTGAATGTACGAAGCACCTTTTTTGTGTGAACGGAATGGAACACTTGTTATCGTGTAGATATTTCTGAAGATGCTTCGAGCTTACTACAATCATGTCCGGACATTCGAGAACACTCTGGTCACCAAGTTTTTTGGTCTGCCTTGTGTCAAGTTAGCCGGAGCTAACCAAAAGAACGTCAGAACAGAGTATATATTTGGTTATCATGCCACAGCTACTTTACTAATAAATATTTTCTTCCTAAGCTTATATATTATGCCTGATCATCAATTTGCTATATTAACCAGGTTCGTTTTGTCATCATGAGAAATCTGTTCTGTTCTGATTTCTCTATACATAGGCGATTTGATCTGAAAGGCTCATCCCTTGGACGTACAACTGACAAAGCCACAGACATAAATCGATGAGTACACTACATTGAAAGACCTCGATCTTAACTTTATCTTTCGATTGCAGAAACACTGGTACCAAGAGTTCCAAAGGCAAGTGAGGTTAGTGCCAATGAGAAATCATCACATTTTTTACTCCATGTGTTAATTTAGAAGTTGATTTGTTGAAGCAGACAAGTTGACAGGGACTGTGAGTTTCTCGAGCAGGAAAACATTATGGATTACAGTCTCTTGGTGGGTGTACATTTTAGAGATAAGAGAGATAAGCTAGCAATTGGAGGTTGGTTGAAAATTAAAAGAAATTTAACAATTTTGACATGGCTATTGTATACCTTACAAAGTGCGTTAGTTGAAGGTTCCTTTGATAGTGATAGCAGGCAGCAGAGCATCATCACCTCACCTGTCTAGAGGAGACACTGATCCAAACTGGTAAAACAAGATATTTTATTATCCTTCACTTAGTTAAAGCCCATTACATTTTTTGTTGTTGTTCCCGATACTTGTCCTTGTCAAGCATGCACACGCTATTATAATCTGACTCATCATATTGAGATGGCTCATGCTTCCATGATGTTGGTCTTGATCCTAATGCAATGTTCAATGGGCTTCCATCTGTACCCTTTGGTTCACCTGTGCCTTATTATAATTCCTGGATGTGTCTCACTGGTTTGTCGTTTGAACCCTACCATTTGTCCATTCCCTTCATATTTGCTGGCTGAGTTGGATCTAATTGTATATGTTCTTGAATAACGTAACAGTAGGAGTACTACGTAACCACTCATATGAAAGATGGAGATAGTGCTGTAGACATATGATGCTTGTCAAGAACATTGATTAGTACCCATGTGATGCCGTTTTACCCCCCTTTTCCCTTGGATTTGCATGTGATAGAAATGAGTTGGCTGTATTCATGCCTTCTAAGTTCTAACGTTAACATAACTAAAGTGTCTTTGGGTGGACAGGTAGTCCAAGATAAAACTGGGGTCAAGTCAAACATGCCAACAAGAGCTGAACTAACAGTACGAAAGAGTGACTGTGAATCGCAACTTATTGGAGAGCCTAATGGAGAGTTCTAGGATGTTATATTGTATTTTGGGATTGATATCAGCAAAAAGCTTGAGCATGCATACAAGTCTTTCCAGTATGACCCAACATCTATTTCAGTAGTAGATCCAAAGCAGTATTCCAGACGCTTCAAAGATTTTGTACACGAAGCGTTCCAAGAAGAAGACGAGGTAGAGAGCTGAAATCACATTGAGACTCGAGAGCTATCATAAGTTCATAACTTCTGACATGGATTTCAATGTTGAACTGTCCAGATATCGTGCAGTTCACATTGCAGCAGGGTTTGATTTCTCTACTTGTACATCATCAGTCACAAGACTGCGAGAAACAGCTTCAGCAGAAGCCATCAGGATGATCAAGCCCCTGCTTGCAGACTGCGAGGAATTCAGCTGGCTCCCATGTAGAAATAAGGCTCCGTTTGAGACAGCGGTGCATTTCAACAATCAGGTTGAACGTCTTTTTTTTTCATAAAATAGACACAGCTGCCTTTCTACAGCTACTTTGTTACATCGGCCAGTGTAGCATAGCGCAGCAATGCCAAGCAATGCCTATATACATGCATATAGAGTTCACTAATGGTAGTGTAGATGCTGACTTGATTCTTTCTTCGTGTGCACTTTCGGCACACCTGAAGATTCACTTACAGAGAAATTTTGTAATGGCAAGTTCAGAGATGTAAATGTTTTACCTGAGGTAATGTCTCCACTTTTTTTTGTTGATCTGGCATTAAAGAGGTACTCATCTTACTGAACTGACTTGAAGCCGTCCGAACCGCGAAGTCCAACAGAATTACAGGACTCTTTGCGTTCCTCGTCATGGTACAGGAAAATCTGAGACTGAGAACTCGGTTTTGTTACTACCTGAAAGTCTCATGTGTTCCTCGTCAGAGTATTTTATTTGTATCTGAATTGCTGATGTCAAGAGCAAGATGATATTTTTGGGAAATCTTGCGCAACATAGTACCCTAGTTGTTTGTGATTTTAACTGATCATGTAACGCTAATTCAAGTGATTTTAAGTGATCATGTCATACAAGTTATAACTGATGAACAGCAGCCGGCTCATAAAATCCTACAAGCTGAGAGCATCAGAACAAGTGCTCAGGTAGATGTGGACACCAAGATACAGCATACAACCATGTAGCAGGTACTGGAAATTACTTGCAAGGATCAAAACACAGCTTGAATTCTTCAACAGATTATTTATACTCAAGCTGGATTCTCATTTCATCCTGTTTTCCTCGACTTTTTGTACTCGGTATGAATCAAACGGCCATACAAGGAGTCAGCCTATCCAGTCTCTATGAGCAGCTACACAAAAATACATGTACACTGCGACAACACCGGAAACTTGTTTAAATGGCACGCCCCCTTGACACATTAAATACAGGAGACTACAACATCACACTCGATTTAAGTAGCTACCTCATGCAGCAACAAAACAATGAACCCATGTTAAAGACAAAAATAAATTTACATTCTCACCAGCAGTTTCTACAAATGATGAAGACGGGAGGGTAAAGAATCTCTACCAAGAATATACAATCATCATGGAATTGAATGAACGTCCTACCTTGGACTGTTCCAAGGAGAAGGTGGCTTGCATGGAAAACCCTGTGAAGCAGATCCATGTCCTAAATCGAGACTATGGAGTTGTTCCATTAGTTGTGACCTCCGCTCTTTGAAGAAATCTAGCCTAGTTGTTAGTTCTACCAAAGTGGAGGATGCCACCATTGGTTGCCTCCCGTATTCAACACCCTGTCATACAACAAATATGAATAATCTTCTTTTTTGATGGTGTATATAACTATAAAGAACCGTGATTTCCCCAACCTCAGCTAGCTTTGGGACATTGATGGCCACAGAAGTGTTCTCCATTGACATGCTTGTTAATGCATCCATGCCTCTTGAATCACTTGAAGACGCATCCAAGGAAAGCTTGCGGGTAAGTGGCCTTGAAGAACCATAAGGTAGCACATGCTGCTTGATGCTCCTCCATTGGGATGCATCCACTGAGCTCTCCTGCCAAAATGACACATGTCGGTATTGGTGGATGCAGATTTCAATGGGGAAGCAACTCATAACACAAAGGGAAAATTAGTTTCAGTAACATCGCTTTCGTTCGTATTTAGAGAAATGGCATTGCTTTGGAGACGCACTACAAAATGACATCATAAACACTCTGAAATATAGAGCCGTTAAGAGACAGAGGATGGGTAAAAAGACGTTTATGCCCTCCTTCCGACCCCACTTCTGCTTTGTTCCGCCTCCTCGCCTGTCCTCCCTAGCCAGCGGTCTCCTTGCCTCCCACCCGTGCCGCCACCCTACCGCCACCCCCTCTCCTCCCCGCTCTTCCTCCCCTCCCTCCTTCGCCCCACCCGCCCCACCCGCCCCACCCGCTCAACGCCTCCTCCGTCCACCCCCGCCTCTCCCTCCACTCAACTCCATTTCACTCTTCCCCCAAACCCAACCGAACCAACAGCAGCGCTGCCTCCACCTGCGGGTCTCCACCACCATGGAAGGCGGCAGGGGAGGGGGAGGAGAAGCCGTCGATCTGCACCGGCAGATGGCGGTGCAGCGCATGGCATGCGAGCGGCACATCGCCGACGGCCGCGAGCGCCCCGCGGCGGCCACCTCTGCCTTCAGCGCCACCCTCCTCTCGGGCCGCTCTCTTGCCAACAACACCATCTCCCACCGAGGCATCCCTCCATCTCACGCTTTCTCCTCTCATATTTGCTGGTTTCATTCCTGACTTCGTGGGTTTGTGCTGAGATCTGGGGGGCTGTTTGTCTAATCCTGCTTGTACATAATGCAATGTGTGTTAACAGCGGACGCTACAAGTGTAATCATAGCTGTGGATTGAAAACCGAACGGAATCCTGCCGTCGTAACGGTAATGCGGTTATCGCGTTACGGTTTTCTGAGAAAACTCGGTCGAATTTCGTTTAAATTTGCTTAAAATCAACAAAATTCAAAATTCAAAATTTGAATTTGTAAACTGAAAACCCGCCGATTTCAAATCCGCCGCCACCGTAAAGTTACGCGTAACCGCGGTTACCGCCGATTTCTATCCATGATCATAGCTATTCAATGTTATGATGGTGAGCGCAAGTGCTAATCGCAGCATGTCTATACATACGCAAAGTTATGCAACCTGACAACTCCTGATATAGTTTTGGACGATTAACTTGGGTTGCAGTACAATTTGTGAGTAGTGTATCTGTTTAAGCTGAAAAGGTGAGTGATTATTTTTACTGATTTGTGTACTTTGGGATGGTATGTTGATGATGTAACAGTGAAATGTACATTAAAATTGTTCGTGATGGAAAAGGGGTGGGGAGAGAAGAGGGGTAAAACAGGCATTAAAATTGTATTCTCTCACATCATCGTCTTAAAGACGAATGGAAAATGTGACGGCAATGTCATTCTCAATATTTCAGAGTGTTTGTGATGTCATTTTGCAGTGCGTCTTCAAATCGATGTCATTTCTCTAAATACGAACGAAAGCGATGTTATTGAACCAATTTTCCCCAACACAAATGGGTTCATTTTCCTCGTCCTTGTGATGTCAAATCTTAAAAATGTTATAATGTAAAATAGCAATTGTTTGCAAGCCACAAGTCAAAAACAAGGTAGTAGATATGGGTGGATGACTAAAGTAAAAAAAAATTGTTAAAATTTTGCCCAGGAGCAAACTCGGAGCTTAAATACATGGAAAGTCAACCATTGTATGTTGTAACTGCCTCCAGAGTCCAGACCAAGGATCAAAAAACCGGACCTGGCGGAAATCCCGGCCGGCGGGCGGTACCGGTAACCGGCCGGTTACCAGAAAAACCAGAAAAAAACCGATCAAATTTTGAAAACCAAATTTTGTACTGCAGTTTTCCCGAAACCGGTCCGGTTACAGGCTAGGAACCGGAAAAACCGATGAAAACCCGGAAAAACCGGTCCTTTATGTTTTAATAGTGCTAAATATACTAAAAACTAATGTTTCAATACATAATCTAGCATAACAATACCTAAATCAATTGGGGAAGGACATTATGGAGTCAAAAATTCAAATTTGAATTTAAAAGATCCCGGCCAGTTTTTTTTCTACTAGAACCGGCCGGGAAAACCGGTTACCACCAGCCGGTTTTTTTTACTCTGGTCCAGACCATGGTTACAAAAAACCAGATTTCAAAATTTTACTGGACCCCAGGCGGCTACCAGTCAGATTCTGGTCCCCTCTCAATTTTCTCTGAATTTTCTAGAATTTCTAACACCAAACATGTAAGAATAGCCCAAAACAACATGTCACCAAGGGTAGCTGCAGTGCTAGGCAGTCCAGTACCCACTGGTAAAACCGATAAGCAGCCACCAGTTTTTGTACCCTGCTCCAGACATACGGTTGGCCCACTTTTACCAAGATACTGCAAACTTGTGGGAGTTCAGTTTAAAATAATAGCAAGCATAAACTTCAATGCTCAGGCAAATTTTGGATAGAAACTGGGCTGAGTTTTGATATTATTCCTAACGATGGAATCTAGAACCAGCGATACAAAACTTAAACACCATCAAAACTGATAAACCTGAATAGCTATACTGAGAAAGCAAGACAGGGTCCTTAGATATTTTGTTTTCCATCACTTAGTTTTTGCTTACCAGCTGGTCTACTATATAACCAGACATGAGCAATGCCAGTATTGTTTCAAACTGAAAATTAGTAATTTATTTATAGAGCACTATAAGAGTGCATTGAATTATGCATGTGCACAAGCCAAGTTGTTGAGCTTGGAATTTCAACAAGTTTCAGTATCATCATTAAGAACAGGAAGTGTAGAGGGGAAAATTCCTAACAAACCTCATTTCTCTGCTTCTCTTGACTGCAAAAGGCAAGGTTCATGTCAAATCCTGGTTGAACAAAGTTTCTGGTACCAATAAAATAGTGTCAAAATATGATAAGTACATTAGGGGAATATAACATATCCAACGCATTGAATTATTAATTATGACTGCACAAACATTCTTTCCAGTGAAATAATGCATACAATCAAATCCGAGTTACAACCAGCTGCAGAATAATTCTGCACTGCTTAAAGAAATGACTACTTGGATTAAATAGAACTATTAACATGTCCCCACCAAATTCCAACAGCTAAAGAAAATCAAAAGATGCCATAACCAGATCTAGCAATATCAAATGGAGACCAAAAACGGAAAAAAGTGGTAAACAATCGGTGTCTTACTGCTGTGAAAAATGACCAGGAACACGATGATAACGATCATTTGCATCCCCCAAAGGGCCATATTGGTGTTGGCGCTGTTGATTGAGTTGGAGATGGAGCTCTGCAACCTTCTGTTTTAACCTTGCAACATCAGCTTCAGCGAGAGCAATCTCCTCAAGCTCTGCCTTTGTCTTAAGGAAAACAAGGAGGACAATGAGACTCCATAAAATAAGTCCAGAAAGTTGAGCAATCATTAAAGGTACCTTCGAGTCCATAGCACGTGAACTTGAGAACTGTTCGGAAGACATGCTCAACCCAACCTCCAATGCAGCTCGAAGATCCCTCTCAGCTTGTAGCTGCTCTTGCAACCTGGACACCTATAGATATAAACAATTAGGGAAATTATTGTCAAAACAATCAGCCACCACCTAGTATATCCGAACCTGTTCAACAATAACTGCACCAAAACAATTATAAGGAAAGTATCATTTTGGCCCGTCAACTTTGGACTATGTTTATGCCCTGAATTTTGTGCAGGCACTATCTTATTATGATTCCTCAACTTTGGGGGTGTTTCCAACTCAAGCCTTCCATCAGTAAATTAACCAAGCATATCTAGCCTCCGCATTACTCACAAGCAAGGCCACCTATCAGCTGGTCTGTCTGTAGGGAGGGGTTCCAACTTCCAACTCCCAGATGGAACCTGATTCTGCTGGTTGCCGGAAATCCTGGTGAGGACTGAGATTTCTAAAATCTCAGGGGGTGTTTGCATGCTATTTTGAAGGAATATAGGAATTGGTGATGATTCACTATGTAGAAAACATACAAACTTAAAAAAACAAAGGAAAAGGCCAAAAAAAAACTCAGCTGGAAAATAAAAAGGAAACCGGCCATTTTCTGGCAAACCAACGGGAGTGAATTAAAATTCTGACATTTGGAACCCTGCCTGTAGGTAACCGACCCCGAGTTGAGGGCATGGTTATCAAGGCGGTAAGGTGATGCGAGGCGACTCACCCCCTTCACACCTTTTAAGCGCTAAGGCGCGAGGCGAGGCGACGCCTTACACATCCTAAGGCGGCGCTAAGGGAGCAAGGAAGTGGAGATGATGAAAAGGATAAAAAGAAAGAAAAAAAATAAAAGAAATATTGTTGCTACACGAATTCACGATCCGGCAAGCCCATTATTGTTGATGCATGTCGGGCCAGCCCATAACTCTATGTCTCTATCCCTCTCTCGGCCGACGCTCTTCCCATATTCCCCTGCCCTCCGACTCGGGAGTCTTCCAGACGTTCGACCGACACTTCCCCTACCCTCCTCTTCAGCCTTCGCTCTTCCCCTGCCCTCCTCGCTCTCTCCGCGACGCGCCGACACTGCATAGCCGCATCCCCTCTTCCCGCAGCGCATGGACGCCATCCTCTTCCCCTTCCCGTCATCCCGTGGAGGGGATGGCAGATCCGGCAGCAGTGGATGGCAGATCTGGTGGCGAGCCGGAATCAGTGGGGTTAAGATAAGTTCTCCTCTTCTCTCTTCCCTACCCTCTCCCTCTCCCGTCCTCTTCGCCGCCTTGGATGGGGGAGGCGAAATCCGGCCGCGGGGTGGCCCAATCGATGGCGAGGAGGAGGATCTGGCGGCGGGGAGGTGGATTTGGCCGGGGAGGAACCGTGGGGGGGGGGGACGGCAAGGTGGGGGCGACGCAAGGCAGGGAGACACCTTAGCACCCGGCAGCGCCTTACCGCCTAAGCGCCGCTTAGGCGACACCTTAATAAGCATGGTTAAGGGACCAAAGTAGTGACCTAGAAAATGGAAGGTAAACTGGACCTGACCCTGGGGTTGGGGGACCACAATGGTACTTTTCCCTAAAATAAAACATAATGGCACATACGATGAACGAGAAAATTTGACAAGGCAAAGGAATACACACATCCTGTTCTAGAGCCAAACGGCGTTCATGTAGTGCTTGCTTCCTTCTTTCCAAACTCGCTTGTAGAATTGCATTACCCCTAGCCTGAGAGACACTTTCTATTAGATTACAGTAAGATGACAGACAAAAAATTAGTTTGTATATGTGCAGTTTTTGCCCCTACCTCTTTGGCAATTCTGTTCTGCAGATCATTCTTTGCAATCTCAAGCCTTTGAATAGCAAGCCTGAAAGGTTCATTTGCATAGAATTTTTTTTAAAAAAATTGATCTCTGGTTATGTGCATCTAAGAAAAGAACAGCAAGCTATGAAACAAGTGTGCTTGTTCATAAATCACCCAGACAGTAGTGGCGGTCAATTAGTCAGGAAGCTAACAAAAGTTAAAATTTCTACACAGGTCTAATCTGCAATTATCATCGTCAAGTACTGAATTTCCCATACAATGATATTTCTAAACATGCAGGAATTATAGATAATGTCATAATGCTACAGGAATCAGAACAATCATAGATGATGCATAATACAATGACCTAAATGCAATACATCTGCTCACAGTCACAACTATCAACACACACTCAATGAAACAGTACAGTAAACACATAATATTGGTGCTTTAGTGGCAAAGACCAAAGAACTTACTCTTCTTCACCAGATGAGTCAACTGATTCTGAATGTTGGCCTTTTCTTGCCTACATGAACCATGTGTATAAATCAGAATGCTAAAATGATACCTCTGATAATTACAAAAGCAACTTTAAGAACAATATGGAGGAAACTATAATTCAATAGGCCAAAAAAGGTGACTTGGTAGTGCATTATGCATATTCATTGGCTCCATGAAAGGCAAAAGAAGTAAAACATAACTAGAATTCTTGCTTACGTTATTCCTCCCCCAAAAGTTACTGCGTTTCACATGTGGGTGAGATCCATTTATTTTGGTTGAGTGTCTGTCTGTAGAATATTCAGCACCGTGATTAGGTAAGGAAATTCCAGGATCCAAATAAGAAAGGATCTCTCCCATAGACAATGGAGTCTCGTGACCGGATGTTGGGTTAGAAGGGTTCTTTTCACTCAGCGATGTTTCCACATTTGCAGAACCATTTTCAGTTGAACGATTTTTTGGACCTTTGCTTACATCTGTCTTTGCTCCTAGTGCCTTATCATCTACAGAGTGCTCAGCATTTGAATCATCAGCATGAACGACCTGTCATTCAATCAGAAGAGGTACAATAAGTAACAAAACAAATACAGCATGAAGATTAGGATACTGAAAAAATATAGCATTAAGATTAGGAATTGCCGCTCAGCATAGGTGAAACTTGAACCAGAAAGGGAACCACACAAATGAGCATGCTATAACAAAACTTAGAAATCCAACTATCAAAACTTCAAGATAGTTCTTACATGAAATTATGAAAACAATGCTATCTATAGCAAACTGGAACAACATATATAGATTGAGGATTTTACCAAAAGATGTTAGCCCTTGGGCATGTTGTGCTATCACCATCAACACCACATGGTAATTTTCAAAGCATAATGGATCCATATCTTACATGGAACACGAATTTTACTAGTATATCCTTGAACTGGTATGATTAAATTCCATACATACCAGATACTAATAGGTACCAACAAAAACCAACCAGTATTTCTCCCAAGCCAATGTATTGATCAATAGTTCAATACTAGTAGGGCCCATAATAGGCCACCCAATATCCATCATCTTTTGTCATCCAGTAAACTAACACACTTATGAACTGATATTTAATGTTCCATTGGAATTAGTCTTAAAACCAAATAAGGCATATGTATATGTTTAGTAATAACAGGATAACACCAGGCACAAATACAGATGAGAAACTTAAAAGGCAGGAAGCATATCAAAACCTTGTAGTCATAGAGGTCACTGCCAGCATATCCACTGCTCTCACTCAATTTTCCACTAAGTATACGTTCTGCACCATTGTCATCATCCATTTCTTGATCTACATCATTTTCTGCATCATGAAATCCATTACCCTTCGCATCCATATTTACATCATCTGTTGATGCTTCACTACCACTATCTTCAATTTGAGACTCAGGTGACAGGGAACATCTGAGAAGGTGTTCATCCTGTAAAAATGGTAAATATAAATAATCAATAGAAAGAATTGTGCAAAGAAATAAAACACAACATCCGGGAGACGGATCGAGTGACAAAGAGGCAATGTTACTGTAGCTAGCGAAGTGTTTTAGACTTTCATTAGCTGCCTCACATATCATTTATTATTGCACCTACAGGTAGAAATAACTAATATGTGCAACACTGACCATTAGCATTCCAATAGGGAGTGATAAAATCAACAGATTATTCACATAAAAGTAATGCCTACAAATACAATAACTCTCAGAAAAGAGCAAAGCCACCTAAAGAAATGCAGGCAAAAGAACTTGCAGCATCAACGAATCTTACATCAAATATACTCTCATATTCCTCTAAGAGAGTTGTGACAATGCCTTGAGCGCTGTTAGCGGCATTTGCAGCAGCAAGAAGCTGAGCAGAATCGTCACCATCCATATCAAATACCTCATCCATCTCACATTCACCAGCCAGAAGCGGCCGCAACAAGAGAGGGGCCATACAGGCAGCAACTGCTGATGCAGTCATTCGATTCTCAGCAGTATGAGAAGCAACAGTGTACATCATTTTCAAAATTCTGCAAACAAAAATCTCCATGAGGAAAGAGTATTTTGCAATGATTAAGTGTTTTTACTCTAATTGATCAAACAAAAGACATTGATAAAGATCACTTAGACCAAGACCAAAATAACCAAGTTCGCTTATGTTTTATTCGGGAAGGGTTTTAAACAGTGATTTTTAAAATATAATTTCGCAGTTGGTGAAATGCAACTCAGGAAGGTGAAGGAATAAAAAACAGAGCTGTTAGAGATCAAGGTAAAATAGTCCATATTATCAGTGAGGGATATTATTATTGTGCATCCAAGTAGCATCGGCAAGCCAATGATAACATGCTCAGGTTGAATCAGCAGCAAACATGATTTCACAGATAACTAATACAAAGTAGTTAGCATAAACTGGCATACCATGAGAAGTCCAATGAGGGCAATAGAACTTCCCAGAAAAAGCATTTAGATGTTATCCAAAATTAAAAGCGTATACATTGCTACGATGAAACCGCGAAACTTACCTCTGTAGCAACCGCCGATTAGGCTCAGGAAATGTCTCAGATATAGCTGAACGCATAGCATTTATCCGAACTTCCTTAGTTTCCAGCCCTAGGCAAGTAAAACAGAACAGAGACAATTAGCCAAATAAAAAGCAGCAAAGGTATATGGGAATGCATGTAGAATCCTAGCTAGATTCATAGCAATTGTTTTCATTTCTGCAAAAGTTTTGTAAAATAATAATATCTAATGAAAAACATACATATCAACTATCTGTTCGAACTTAGGCTGTATCAACAGATAATCAGAGGCCATGCAGGGGAACATGCCAGGCACCAGATAAAAGCCTACAAAATCATGGAGCAAAAAAACTAATAATTCACAAGCCTATTGTTCCCCACCTCCTCATTATCCACAGGATATCCCAAATGGAGCGAGACAGAATCATAATTGTAAGCATGTGCTTTTATATGAATAGATACACGAAAAGGATTTACTTTTGTATCATATGCATTTGTCATTAGCTATAGGCTATAGCGATAAACTATTGGCAGTATCTGTCTATCATGTGGAATAAAATTATATATATAGGAGTGAATATAGAACGTGTCTTTGTATAATTGTATTTTATGCACTTTACATACACTTTTTCCACCATATATCACTAATCCCTACAAGTGGAAAGGGGGGAAATGTGGGAGGTAAAAAAGTGGGGAAACTTTTGTAGCTAAAAGTTTTTTTTTGTACCATACACATCGCAATTTTATATTTATTGAAAATTTCTAAAGTTATGAAAGAGCCTTCGTTGTGATATCGAAAAATCCACATCTAAGTTAGACTCCCCCGCCCCCAAATAATAATAATAATAACATGCTATTATATTTGGGCAGAAAGATCAGTAGGGAGGCATTTCAAATTGAAGAAAAATTGAGGTAATAATCTTATCATTTTGCTAAAAAAACTTATCATCATTAACTAAACATGAAAGGGGACCGGAAGGCAATCCCCAACAAAATTGATGGCCAACAAATTTTACTTGACATACCACATAACAGAGTAAGGGCATTTAGCTTAAACAGAACATAACACTTACGAAAAGCTTCCAATAATGCTGTACAACAAGAAGCAGGCACTGGAGAAGATGGTAGCTCTCGGAGAACATGCTGCAGAGATGATTCCATGAATACAGTTGAGAAAAGGAATTATCCGTGCTCTGTGACAGACCAAAAGTTTTCTGATAACTACAATGACTGAGGTACCTTTACACAGTCACCGATAATGTGAGCATCCTCATCTGGTGCAAACTCGGTCCTTCCTGGTATGGAATAGAAACAAGTACAGCATTTAAATTGCACACAAGATGGTCAATACAAAGACACCAATATAGGCACCAACACAAGAGAGCATCCAACACCACCGATGAACCATACAAATCAAAAAATAAAGAAATTGAATAAACCTTGTTCATATTCCTGCAGCCTCCGGTCAACCTCCTCTACATCAGCAGCCTGACGCAAAATTCCTTCCACTTTTATCCCTGCATAAAAGTTTTATGTGACCAATTAAAATGAATGTTATAAAGATATCTAACTAGCAACAGCCAAAGTCTCTAGGTCTAAAATTGGTGCTAGTTAACATTATTTTTGCCCCCACCATGTTTCTCAAGAAAGTGCAGAGCTTTTTCCAGAAAAGATGGGCTGCCATCAATATCCTCAAGTGCAAGCAGAATTGGCCTCCCAACAACTAATGACTTGATTGGCCTCTTCTCCCTCCCTGCAAACAATTGAGGAAGGTATGATTGAACAACAAAGAGGGTTCCAAACTTGAGAAGGAAAAAAATGCAACAGCATAAGGAGACCAACAGTTTGGAATAGCTCCTTCATATGTGTCAGTCGTGTCATTACGAAATATTCCATTATGTCCCATCACAAGAGCAGCATTTGGAGCCTGTGCAAGAGCTTCTTCTAATGCTGTTTTCCACTCAAATAAATCGTCAGAGGTTTCTGCCTGTGTTAAGCAAAGGTAAAATTTCAAAATTTCAAAAGATAAAAAGAAACATGAACATATGTTCTATTATATAACCTCTCAGGAACATGAACATGTATTCTATTATATAACCTCTCACTTCTGCTTAGAAGGTATAATTATTAAGTTGGAAAAGGAAAAGCCAAAATACCTTAAGGGTGAAAGCGCGACCATCACGACCATCTGGGAAAAGGACAGTCAGCAATTTTTTGTCTTCTCTGACTACCACACTGCAAATGAAAAGTGCTTTTAATGCAGTATTATTGATGTACAACATCCCAAAAAGGAAAGAAAGAAAACAAAATCACTAGAATGAGATAAATACCTCCCAGAATTATTCAAGTCAATCCCACCCAGAGTAACATTCACTTCACCACCTCTCTGGGGCAAGGTATTCTACAATCCCAGCAAAAGGTACTTGTCAAGAAGTGAGAAATAAGTGGTGCTAACACAAGATATAAATTGGACGAGTGAAATAAAAAGAGAACGGAAATGGACATCAAATAGTCAACTAAACTCCCTAATTGAGTAGGGAAATAACAAGTTGCTTGACACAGCTGAGAATCACGTACTACCATTCTCGAATAATTGGATTTTTTTAATGCGATGAATGTACAGAACTATTGGATACGAAATAACATAAAAGAAATCTTATTCAAAGGAAGCATATAGTGTAACCGGTCTGCTATCATCACTAAACCTGAATGTTCAATACTAATGCATGATCAGAGTTTCGGTCTGCATGCAAAAGATGCAACGAAAACTGAAACCAAATGATGATATCGAAATTAGTTGTGCACAGGAAGGAAGCAATGCAGATGAAAAGTATCCAGGTAGGAAACGTTTTAACCTATTAGATCAACAAGAAGAATCATATCTAGCAGATTCAAGAGTCGATATCATTTAACTTCACATTATATTACAGTTGCACTTTTGCAGGAAACAGTTCAAACGTTACGAGTCATCATAATAATAGCAATCATGCAATAAGTTATATAGAGATTTCCAACCAGCTAAGTATTGCACTCCCCAAATAAAGGAAACAAATAAGGATAGAGACACTAACAGGATCACTCTTGAAGAAAACTAATGATGTTCTTGTGAGGATGAACCAGCGTTTTTTCCATGATTTCCATCCAATTCCTGAAAAGTACATATAGAAGAGTTATCTTTCACAACAAAAAACAAGAAGTGTTACCAGAAGTAAAAATTATAAAAGAACATTACAGCTAGCCACGTGGGACATCACTGAAATGAAATCCAAACATCAGACTCTCACAACATGTAATTCAATTCAAATAAAAAAAAGGTTATTTTGCTTGTGCATTTGAATCATGATTCCTGGGAATCAATTTGATCGAAACATGATTCAGATATACATAGGAGTGAATGGTTAGCTGATTTGGCAGTTGACTTGCAGCTTTGCACACAAGGCAATCTAACAAACTAGTGTTTGATTTGGAGCTCAGTACATGATAACAGATTTCTATTTCCCACATAAGTTGGTGACAAGGTACACAACCATTCATGTTAATTACTGATATCAGAAGAATCGAAACTAATTTTTCTTGATATAAGCATTGATGATTCCTTCACTTTCACGTGCATGAAACTGGCATATCTTCCTGATATTTGAGAAAAGCTTTTTTCTAGATAATTCTAGAATTTTTAAAGTTCCTGAGTGCATATGTGATGTAATTATCAGTAAAATACTTCAATTTTATTGTCCTACTCAGGGGAAAAAAATCCCGGCCGATTACCGCTGGCCGGTCTTACCGGTGGGGACCGGGAGAACCAATCCCGGCCGGTTTATCTCCGGTTTAGCAAATTCAAATTTCAATTTTCGAAATCCGGCTGGTTTTTAAGCAAAATCATGCGAATTTCATCCGGAATTTTTCCAGGAATTCCGGTAACCGGCCGGTTACCGTTACCGCGGCCGGGATTCCCTCCGAAAACGGTTTTTTGATCCTTTGTACTTAGGAAACTACATAACATTCTGGCCCTTCCACTTAGCTATAGAATCTGAGTAGCCAAACAACAGCACTAAAGCAAATGGAAAAGGTTTAACTTCTTAACCTTGCAGGTTTGCATCACATAAACTGGGTGAAACAACATTGATGAGAGAGAGAGAGAGAGAGAGAGAGTACCTTTGGATGATATGAAGAGAGGTCCACTCTTGAAAACCTGGTAAGCATGCTATTATGACATCAGAAATGTAGACGAACAGCAAATAGTAAATAGACTAAGAAACTGCATTATATGGTTTTCAATCAAGCACTTCTATAGACCAACATCCAGAATCCATAGAATGATCAGAGCAAAAATGGAATGGAAAACCTGCATGTCTGATGCATCATCACATTTTTTCAATTAATTATTGTGATTTCAACTCTAGTGCTAACTGAAAGCATATTGCTCTATGCTAAATGTGGTGAGTATAAAGAGGTGCAAGATATTTCCAAATTATTATTTTGATCAAATAATTGTGCTTACCGCTTAGACCTTAAATAATTAATACAGTAGGTTTTGGTTACTAGGGTTACATTGTGCAACGGTTAGATGTGTGCTGATGATCATGCCATGGTAATATTGAATTTCAAACTTCCAGATACAAATGAGGTGAGTGAATCAGCTGGAATCTAGAGTGACACTACGCCATTTTCTTCCCTCTTGTCTTGTTAAGCGTTAGGAGTAATTGAGGTTATACGCATGTTTGGTATTTAGTACTGTTATGGAAGGCCGGCAGCAGTAGTGTAATGCAAACGCCAAACGGCATTTGGCACTTCCATGAAATCCACATGCTTTGTGGCCCCAAACTCATCAAACCATGCAGAATTCCCTCATTCCCGGTTCTTGCCACAATACATGTATTTGCATGTATCCACCTCCTACACTCTTTGTCCCCCTCACGCTGCCCCTGCTTCCAACCACAATATTCCTTCTTCCTCACTTAACCGCCCACCTTACCATATGATCTAACCTTTTTTGCTCCACCTTACTATACCGCAAATCTCGCGCCCTCAACTCCTTTATTCAATCTGCCCCAATTCAACCTACATCACTTGTCCCACCATAACATCTCTAACACCATTTAAACAAAACCAAAATTCATCTGAAGCCAGAGTCAGACTGACAAATGCCCCCATCACATTGAGCAAACAACAATACCTCCATAAATGCAGGCCCATGCCACGCCCCAATGGTAAACTCACCTCCTCCGAATCCAAATCTAAGCTGCATTACCAGAAACCCGCCAGTATCACCATCAATCCAGAAAGTCGAAGCTCCTGGGAGCCCAAAATGGTATAAACTCTACACAGAGCCCCCAATGCGATAAATCCAAGCGAACCTATTAATAGCATTACCAGCGAAGCAGCAACCCCTGCACTGCAAGCAAGACCACTCTCTAGAGCAACGTACAATCGCAGCTCAGACCCTCCGAATTCTAGAGCCCACCGGTACACGAAACTGAGATACCCATCAGCATCTGGTACCAAAACCACACCAAATCTCAAACCCAGCCCAGCCATTACCCCCACCGCGCACGCAAGGAAGCCACCCACGCAACGCACCGTGTTGCCGCTTGCCGCCGCCGCGCCGCCGCGCTGGTACCGGTCGAACGCCGCCCCCGCCGCCGGCGCGGACGACATCCCCTCTCCCTCCTCGTCCTCCCCCTCGCCGCCGCCTCAGATCGGCCGCATCCGAGCACCGACCCCCACCGCCCAGCGCTACAGCATCCGCCGCGTTGGATCCCGCCGATCTGGCGCGCGTGGCACGGGACGGAAGGGTAGGTGGGGGCGGTGGTTCGGGTTAGGGTTTGGGTTTTGGCGGTGGTTGCTCGCTCGCTTCGCTTCGCTTTTTGGGGAGGAGGAAGGGGGAGTGGTGGTACGGCTACGGGGAGGAAAGCGACGCGGATGGTAGCACAGGATGCCGTTGCGATTGCTACGGGCTACGGCGCTGTCCGAGTCTCCTGACTCTTCTCTCGCGGCTGCGGCTGGTTGGCTCGCTGGCTGCCCGCCTGCCTGCTTTGGAGCCTTTCGGGCGGTTGGTACGCTCGGGACTTTTCGACGTGCTTTGCTCGCTAAGCTTCCTCGGATTCTTGCTTGCATTTGCATTAGTACCCTCCTCCTGTAGCTAATAAAGCCGGTAGGCAGTAGGCGACGTGCTGATCATTTGGGTTTAGCTCTGTATTGTACTGTATTATATTGTATTTTCAGCCCTTTTGTGTATTAGAATTAGTTTCAAAGTACATCTAGGGTCTATACCGATAATTTTTATGTAATTTCGGTGAGAATATGTTATTTTCTCAATCTTTTTTCGAATGAAAAACTTCCAATCTCGTGGGCGAACACGTGATGTTGGGGTTACTTTCGTTTGTTTCGGGGGAAGTAAAAACGCATCGAGAGCGGACAGCTAAACCCCATAGCGCAAGATCGAACGATAAGGCACGGTGTACGATGCTAGCGTTTGGATCAGCTTGTATTAGTGCCTTACTATGTTTTAAAAGTATCTTATTTAAAAAAAACCCCATGTTTTGAAAGGATCAGCTTGTATTAGTTTTTTTTCAGGGGAATGAGGTTTTCAGGTTTGTATTAGTTAATTTCGTAGTGGGGGCGGTGGGCTAGCTGGGCCGTTGGGTTCGTGGGGTTACACCACCGCTTTTACCTTTGTTAGCTTTCTTAGTTTGTTTCTTTGCTTACCTGGTACAGTAGCGAGTGTGGCAAGGCAGGGATGGACCGACGCATAGATGATAGATCCTTTCAGATTCGGCCATGGAAGCGCCGGACCACACTTTGGACGCGTTTGGTACCATCATGGTTGTCACGCTCACACACCGATCGCTTCGGAAAAAACTTTCATTTTGCCGAGCTGTTGCGAATCTACATGTTGAACATGCTTTTGTTCGGTTCGGGCGTGTAATACGGGGTGCTTCGTTTGTTACCCAAACGAGGCAAACCAAAGTTTGGTAATATCTCTAAAATTTAGCTATGGTTTGATTTGATACCGAAGTTTGATAGTCCCTGTAAAATTTGGCAGCACCTAGTCTTCACTGCATGTATAAAGGAGCTCTTCAGGGTTTCCTTCCTTTTTCTTTCTCCACAGCCGCACCACCTCTGCTCTCCTTCCCGGATAGCACAGCTCCATTGCTCCTCCTCCTCTCCCAGTTATTTTTGTTTAGCAGCTTAGGGGCGCAAACCAAACAGCCCCTACATCTCCTGGAGGTAATTTAGACCATTACTTCTAATGAGAAATGGTGGATGAAGCGTTCTTGATAATCACTTGGATGGTTTAAATCATAATTAAGTTCGCGTTGTTTTGTTCTAAAAATTGGTTTGTGTCATATACGTTTGCGTCTTGCTAATCTAAGCATTTGCTTTTATCAAAGCACTATTTATAACACATTGGCCCAAAATCCGCTCAAAGTCCAGCTCACTATGGACAGATCCGTGCGCGCATAGCACTTTACTTATACTTTCATCATTGTATCGTGTAAAATGGTTAACCCAAATGTGTTATGTTTAGACCCAACAAACATTATATGTTGGCTCAAACCTATCTCAATTCTCCATGTTAGACTAATCCCACCACATATTTTATTTCCAATTAGAGAGAGAATATGTGAAAATTTAAACATTGATGCATAATCAGATATTGATGCTTAATGAGTGCTTGTGAGTTTGTGCGAGAATATAACCATCTATATACAAGAAGAGGTGCTTGCATTGAAGGGTTAAGTTCTTAAGCAGGTGCTTAATGATGTGATATATTCTCTCACTTTCTAAGCACCTGTTTAAGCATGTCTCGCATTGGAGATGGTCTATGCTTTTTTAGGTTGTTTAATCTGTAAAGTGCCTGAAATTTCTCCGAGGCAAAAGTCTTATTTTGTACGTAGTAGGTCAACATTTAATCATATAGCATATCAATCTTCATACAAATCCAATTGTAAAAAAAAAGTTAACTTAGGCTTAACAAAACATCATGCAACTAAAAATAGCAAAATCGGTTTTCCCCATTTCATAGTCATCTTATCAGAAAATATGTTTTAGTAAAATTGGTGTCTACTTATTCTTGTTTTTTCTAGATCATTTACCTCTGTTATTTGGAAGTGAATTCTATTTTTTAATAGAAAAAGTATATAAAAACCAATGTGACCGCAAAAGCTCACATCATTGAGATAACATCAGGAAGAGAAGAAAAAAAAAGGCATAGAAAAAAGCATGGAAAAGTCAGATGGCATAATTGTCATGTGAGCACTCGCTTTGAGCTTCAGTAAAACAGAATAAAAAAATGGCATAGTTCTCCCCTTCCTTCCCACAAGACAGGAAAAACAAACCCTTTTTTTCCATCAAGAACCAATGACCATGTTGCATCCAATCACCACACGGGATGTAGCTCTTCTCTTCTCTTTCTTTCTTTTTTCTCTTTGAGAAGATGGATCTAACTTTTCTTGAGCAGTACATAACTACATAAATTTGCAGTCTCTTCTCTTCTCTTCTCTTTCTTTCTTTCTTCTCATTGAGGAGATGGATCTAACTTTTCTTGAGCAGTACATAACTACATAAATTTGCAGTAAAATTTGCTTGTACATAGAATGTACTGAACAAGGGAACAATGTATCACATGCTGCAATGCTGACGGGGTCAACCCTGCTGCTGTCAATCTCAACCTATTCAGGAAGCAGCCATATCAGCTTCTGCAGAGGAAGCCACAGCAGTGGTTGCTTTTAGAAGGAACAAAATTAAATAATACATTTTAGTAGAATTACATAAATGAATGCATATTTAGTAAAATTACAAAAATAAGTTTATGTCGCCATTTGAATTAGCGAAAGACCCTTGTGCCGGTTGAAGTGGCTACAGGAGCCCTATCGCCTAGCAAACAGGAGTTAATGCCTTTGTCATCATTTCAAATGGTGATTGGCTTCGAAATAGATGCAAATTGCCATTTGGAATGGTGACAGCTGTTACGAATAATGTGTATGTATTAAAGGGGGCCCAATGGACAATATATAGGGAGTACAAAGGAAGGTTACAGATAAGAAAACCAAATAATATCATATTCTAGAGTCCTATTCTAACACCCCCCTCAAACTCATGGTGGATCACACACACTGAGTTTGGAGAGAAAATACAAATGTTGTGCCCTAGTCTGTGGCTTCGTAAAGAAGTTAGCAATCTGTAGTTTTGATGGCACAAACTGTAAAGCAAGTATTCCCTCCTGCACCTGTGAGCGAGTATATGAAGCATCCACACCAATATACTTGGTGAGCTCATGCTTCACTGGGTCCCAAGCAATACTGATAGCACCTGTACTGTCAGACAAAAGAGTCGTAGGTCTCACCACAGGTACTCCAAAATCTGCAAGTAGCCACCTCAACCAAGTAACCTTTGCTATCACTGCTACTATAGCTCTCAACTCAGCCTCTGCACTCGAACGGGAAACTGCAGTCTGCTTCTTAGTCTTCCAGACAATCAAGGAGGAGCCAAGAAAAAACACAGTAAGCAGAAATAGAACGACGATCAGAAGGATCACTAGCCCAGGTTGCATCGGAGTACGCCTGAAGCTGTAGTGAGGTGGATCTAGAGAAAAATAAACGACGAGAGATAGTCCCACGCAAGTAGCGAAGAACACGAAGAAGGTGACTGTAGTGAATATGGGTAGGACGGGCCATAAACTGACTCAAGATATGAACAACATAAACAATATCAGGACGAGTGCTCACAAGGTACACCAAACTCCCAACAAGATGACGATATCGAGTAGGATCCTCAAGAAGATCGCCATTAGTGGCACGAAGCTAGAGGGATAGCTCCATGGGAGTCTCAGCAATGCGAGTATCAGTCAGACCAGATCGGTCAAGAAGATCCTGAACATACTTCTGCTGGGAGAGGTAGTAGTCCTCAGGCATGGAAGAGACCTCAATCCCAAGGAAGTATGTAAGAGAACCAAGATCAGTCATCAAAAATTGCTAACTGAGATGCTTCTTCACATATGTGACGAAAGAGGAATCATCACCAGTGATGAGAATGTCATCAACATATAGAAGAAGCAGTGTCCTACCCCGAGATGAGACATGAACAAAAAGAGCAGGATCGTGGGAACTGACAAAGTGAAACAACAAAGATTAATCACGGAGGTAAACGTGCAAACCAGCACGAGGAGGCCTGTTTGAGGCCATAAAGAGCACGACGAAGACGCATGATATGCCCATCAGAATGAATACCAGTGGTGGTCGCATGTAGACTCGCCATGCAAAACACCATTAAGAAAAGCATTCTTAACATCTAGCTGAGAGATAGACCACCGGCGAACAGAAGCAACCGCAACAAAAGTGCGAACAATGGTCATATGAGCAACATGGACAAAAGTCTCATCATAGTCCCGACCAAACGCTTGCTGAAAACCGCGGGCCACAAGGCGAGTCTTGTAGCGCTCAATAGTACCATCAAACCGGGTCTTAATCTTGTACACCCACTTGCACGTGATCGGACGAGCATGCACAGGGGCCGGTACAATATCCCAAGTCTCTGTACGTCAAAGAGCATCAAGCTCTTTTGCCATAGTGAGCTGCCACTCAGAATAAGGAGCAGCCTCATGATAAGAACTAGGCTCAGTGACAGAGAGAGCATGAGCTATTGGAGCAAATCCAAGGCGATCAGGAGGTCGAATGGATGCCCGGTCACGAAGGACGTAAGGAGGAGCATCATCAGGAGGATCAGATGTGGGTGTCGACAAGATACCAGAAGAGGAGACTGGTGAAGAAGGAGGACGTGTAGAGTAGTGAACACCAGATAAACGAGATGATGGTGCTGTGGGAACCAGAGACGGTGTTGTAGGAGACACCACCGAAAGCGGAGGTACAGAAGAAACCACTGGAGGCAGACCAGGGGAAGACTGTGATAGTGGATAAATGGGTGAAGAGTCCGAAAGAGTCATCCATGAAATCGACTCAACAGTGGAAACAAGAGAAGAAGTCAAATCTCGATAGAAGAAAGGTCGAGATTCGTCAAAGACAACGTCTCCTGAAATTTTGATCCGTCGAGCAGAAGGATCCCAACGACGGTAACCCTTATGCTCAGAACTATAATCAAGAAACACACACTCAACTGACTGCGCTGATAGTTTAGTGTGCTCACGAGGCTGCAGCAGAATAAAACAAGTACAACAAAAAAACACGAAGGTGAGTGTACTGGGGGGCTCGAGAGTAGAGACGCTCTATAGGACTGACACCCTTAAGAGCAGTAGAAGGATGCATATTGATGAGATATGCAGCTGTAGAAATAGCATCAGCCCAGAACTGTGGTGGAACATGAGAGGCAAGAAGAAGAGTGTGAGCAGTCTCAATCAGATGACGATGTTTGCGCTCAGCAACCCCATTCTAAGCATGAGTACCAGGACAAGAAGACTGGTAAAGAGTGCCTTGCTCGGAAAGAAACTATCGAAAAGCACTAGAACAGTACTCGCCAGCAGAATCACAGCAAAAAATACGAATGACAGAATCAAACTGAGTACGAACCATCGTTGCAAAGCTACGATAGATTGCAAGGAACTGACCACAATTAGAGATAGGAAAAATCATTGTAAAACGAGAATAATCATCAATGAAGATAACATAAGATTTATGCCCGCCTTTAGAGACAATAGACGAGGTCCCCATACATCAGAATGAACTAAGTCAAAAGGACGAGAAGACAAGGACTCACTAGAATAATAAGGAAGTTGTAGCTGCTTGCCCAGCTTACAACCTTGACAAAACATGGCCGTGTCAACAGTAACACGCCCAAGAACACCTTGACGAACTAATGAAGAAAGGCGGGAACCACACAAGTGACCTAAACGGTGATGCCACTGCGCAAATTCGCCAGAGGTGGTAGCAAAGAATGGCGAGGAAGTAGACGTAGGGGTGACAGAGCAATCAAGTGGACGACTAAGATGTAGGCGATCAAGGATGTAGAGACACGACGATCCCTACAAGGCCGGCCGGGCCCAAATACCATCCTCGCTTGTCGATCCTGAATGAAACAGGTGTGAGAGTCAAAACCAACCCTACAGCCGAGATCGGTGAGCTGACCCACCGAGAGAAGCTACATGGTAAGCTGGGGAACGTGGGAACACCGAAGCGTAAAAATCGGTGGACAAAGAGTGCCTCGACGGCTGATGACAGAGGAATACCGTCAGCTGTCTGAACAGAGATGGGAAAAACAGGAGATCCTACTGAAGTGAGAGATGTGGAATCTGGTGTCATGTGGAAAGAGGCACTAGAATCTAGAACCCAAGAGGTACTTGGAGGAGACGTCTGAGCTAGACTGGCAGAACCTGCAGAGTTGTGAGAGAGCTGTTGAAGTAGAGCCTGACAGAGCTGGCCGAACGAGTCACATCGCGAGAAGATCCCGATCGGCCGGTCTATCCGACGTCGGCGGGTCTATCCTCCAGTCGAGGAAGGGCCTCCCTGCCCTCCCTTGGAGCGTGAACCTCCACATGCCTTATTCTGCTTTTTCTGCACCGCACAACGCTGATAGTCGTGCCCGAAGTTCTTGCAATAATTGCACTGAACCCAAGTTGGTGCAAAAACAGGAGCAGAAATAGACACCTGAGGAGGAACTGTAGTCAAAGCAGAAACCGCTGGTGTAGTAGAAGAAGAAGAGGTAGCAAACACAGTTGGAACAAGCTGTGCTGCTAACCTGCGGTGAAGCTCCTCGGTACGAAGCGTCGAAAGAGCCTCAATGACCGCTTGGCCGAGTGAACGGCTTCAGCAGCTTGAGCCCCGACAGCTCAAACTCAAAAGGCGAACGAAATCATAAAGACGAAGGCGATCACGATCCGCCTTCTGCACTTTATGACACGCCTGGCAGATGGAGAAGCCAACTCATCCAGCTGACGCCAGAGACTGGCCAGGGCTCGAAAGAAATCATCGACAGGGGAGTCCTCCTGGCGAAGCGTCTCTAACTCACGTTGAAGCGAAAAGAATTGAGCATCGCTGCTCTGCTGGTATCGCTCACGCAAGTACTCCCAGATCTGACGAGTGGCACGCGGACCAACAATGTTTGGCTGGATGGAGTCTTCAACGCTGACCACCAGGATAGCTCTAACACGGGCCTCATCAGCACACTAGCGCTCAAAAGCATCTTGGCATATTGATAAGCCTCATCAAGGTCGGGTACCAACATTAGAAGCGAGCGTGATCTCCATGAGTGAAGACCACAACCTCAGTAGTTAGTTCCATTAAGTTTTGTTCCTTGGCGAAGGGCGGCGGCAGCGACGACGACGGAGAAGAGATCTGCGCGCGAAGGCCCAGAGCGCCCAACGACTGCGGATTCGCTCGCGACGAGCGATAAGCGGCTCGGCGAGGCTCGCGCTCGACAACGGCGACAAAGAGAGACCGACGGCGACGAAGCGCCGAGCGACTCGGCGAGGGCGATGGCAGCAACGACGGGTGGCCCGGCGATGAAGGGCTCGGGCGGCCACGAAGCCGGATGTGGCGGTGCCGGATTGTTGCGGAAGGAGAGCTAGGTAACCCTAAGCTCTGATATCATGTTACAAATAATGTGTATGCATTAAAGGGGGCCCAATGGGCAATATATAGGGAGTACAAAGGAAGGTTACAGATAAGGAAACCAAATAATATCCTATTCTAGAGTCCTATTCTAACAACAGAAAGCCCGCAACTTCCTGTTACCATTCCAAATGGAGACAGAAGCTGGCCTACAAAAGACCCAAAAAATTAGCCGAAATTCACTTTTAATCCAGAAAAAAAGAAAGAGGGGAGAGGAGAGAGAGGGGAGGAGAGGTGCTAGCGAAGCGATGTCCATCCGTAGAGAAGGAGCGGGTAGAGGGAGGAGTAGATCCGGTCGCCTTGTTGTAGGTATTTTTGGTAACTTTATATTTAATTTTAAAAACTTGATAGGTTAGCAAATAAAACTAGTAGGTCTGCAATTGAATGTATTATATAGTTTGAGATGTATAGTTATGTAGTGTATATAATTCGTTATAGTACACATTTTTTGGTGTGTGTAGTTTAGTTTTAGATATGTGGTTAGTCGTGTATGAACTTTTTATGGTGCAGTAATTGAAAGGATTAGATAGTTTTAGATGTATGATTATGTAGTGTAGTTCATTGCATTACAGCTTTTTAGGTGAGTGTAGTTTAATTTTAGAAATGTTGTTAATCGTATACATCTTTTTTATGGTGTAGTAATTGAATGGATTAGATAATTTTAGATGTATAGTTATGTAGTGTAGTTCATTGTAGTGTTAGTGCTCACAGTTACATCATTAGATATCAACACATATCATGAAACGGTGAAACTATTGCATAATAAAAAACAAAGCGTAAATATACCTTATGGTGTTTGTCTTTCATAATGGCCGACCAGGCCAAATACCTTTAAAGAATCAGCAGCGGAAGTGGAATTAAAATACAACACGTGGAACCCTCAAGATATACCCACGGGCAATCGACTGGGGCCCACGACCTAGTTCTTGGCCTTCTTGATCTCCAGTCTTGATGAGTGCTTATAAGTGCCCGCATATCATTCTTCTTTTATGCTTATTGACTAAAAGAATATATAAAGCGAGCATAAGTACACAACCGTCTTCGCGAGCCAACACACAATACAATTATTATATATACAAGGCTAATCAATGGATGTTCATGGTTCTTTTATTTGCACAAAGCTAAGTTTGAATTAGTTTATGTAGTAGCAATTTCTCAAGACTTAGTATTTTAATTAACACAAGTTTTTATAAACTGAGTTTTGTTGTAAAGTACTAGTGGAGTCTTCAACCTCCTATATATATATATATCATTTAGTGGCTCCTTCCACCTAATGCTCATATTCTTTTCTTGGGTCACATCCCGTACTTCTCACTGGTCCTCGACCAGGCCATCTTAAATTTCTGGGCTTCAACCCACCTTTTCATTCCACCCACAAATTATTTTATAAAAATAAAAGTTAGTTCAAGCAAGTTTCCGTCACCACCATGACCGTGAGCACGGCTATCAAGATAGTTTTATCACTCTGTAGAGTTTACACACTTTACCCACAAGAGACAATCAAACTATAATATCATGGACACACTTCCATAGGTGTGCGACTAAGTTGATTATCACAAGACCTTTAAAATGCACCACCTCGATGCAACCCTACACCGCTAGGTATCACCACCTAGGGTCGCACCCCGGGGAGGTCTCCATTTGCGCAGTGTAGTTCCAGTGGCTTCTACCAATACCCACCTACACACCCACCAATGACGAGGTTGCAATGAGGTGAACAAATTAGTTGGCCAGGTCGTACCCATTATAGATTTGTGGTTGCACTGTTTTTTACATGAGATATCATCACAATAACTCGGTCCTTTATTGACTTGAGCGGTGCTTCCCCAAACCCATTTCGGCGTACTCATTGTGCATCCACCACTCTTTCCATCTGCCCAAGTCTAAAAGCAGTTTTCAAGTTTTCTTTTGTTTTGAAATATTTTTATAATCAACATACCAGCCAAGTTTCCAACCTTGACTGCCCGAATCCAATTTCAAATATTTTAGTGATATCGGGGCAAGTCATTGCCCATATGTCAATGTATCTAATAAATGCTAAGCATGACACTTAGATACGGACTTATCAACTAGTAAGTATACAATTAGTTCTAGGGTGATAAAAGATAGTATTCAAGTTCAAGGATGGGAATGTTATACACCGTTATCATTAAGGCATTAACTATGAGCTAGACCAACGTAGTTGTATAAATCATAGCAATGCAATTTCATAATTTAAAACAATATAATTGCATTTCAAAAGTAGGTGCAACATGATCAAAGTGTTGACTCGCCTTGCTCAATATTCTGATAATCATATTGCTCAGTGTTACGATAATCATTCTGCTCATTGTTCTGATAATCTTGGTCTTGGCCTCGTTCTTGTTGGGACCGCTGCTCCTTCATGGCTTCAGAGTCTAACTACACATAATACGATTAAACCCAAGAACATTTGAAAGCAATAAAATGAAATCCAAAAAATCCAAAAGACATTCAAACAAATGAAAACACTTCAAACGAAGGTAAACAAACCTAGGTGTGTTTAAAGAAGGAAAATACTTCAAACAAAACTAAACATACCTGTCGGGATCTTGAAAGAAGGGAGTACTCTAGATGAGACAAAAACATAGTCATCTAGAGCTGATGAAGGAAATAGTACAAATGAAGTATATCCAAAGATATTTGGAATGAAGGAAATACTTCAGACTAAGGTAGATAAACCCAAACTCTACTTGTTTGGTCTAGTGTTGGGGGTCTTTGGTTGATAGTTAGACTTAAGGTTAGGTAACCGTTTGATCCGGAATGAGGGGAGAGGGATCGTGCTCTCGAGTAGTCCGCTGGTGTAGAAGGTGATGACTCCAACAGAGAGGGAGAGAATGTTCATAGGAACATTCCTTAATGGTTACCTAGATAAGAGAAAGCATCAGGTTAGGTAAGACTCCTTGGTCCACTTTCGGATCACGAAGGGTTCTGCCACTGGGAAAGGATGACGATGAATGATAGTTGGAGTCTATACGATGTCGATTGGTGGTTGGACTGCTATCATTCACTTGGGAACATACCAGTGCTACTCACGCGATGCCTAGTTGCTCCAATGATTCTTTTAGTTATTACTTTCTATTTACCGAGGAAGTTCTATGATGGTCAGGTGAGATCTACGTGTAGGTGTGAGGTTCTCTCTGGGCAGACATAAGTCTCACCGACACATGGGACCTAGTTTGTTTAATGGTTTTTTCTAATCGGTTCATATTTATCAAGGAAGTTCCATGAGCTTTAGCTGGAACTTCTAAGCATTGGATAGACATCGACCTTACAACTTGATCAGGGGTGTCAACGGGTTTGGGTTCATCTACGAGGTGACCTTTACCATGTCTCATTACTTGCATGGCTTGGCACACTCTAAAGTAAACCTATCACACTAGGTCGATCATTAGCTACAACACTTGCTAACGACTACTTATAGCTAATGTAACATCCCAAAGTTCTGTTACTAAAAATAAAATTAATAAAGTTATTATTTTATTGGATTTTCTGAGTTTTGAAAGAGTTTTATTACTTTTCTTGAATTTCCTTTATTTTAAAAGTCAAAAAATATTGAATTTTCTGGAGTTTAAAAATGTTTTTTTTCCTATTTTCCAGGAATTAAAAATAAATTATATGCAAAAATAAAAGCCTACTTTGTGTTGGAAATAATTTTATTAAGTTCAAAAATAACATACCAATTTTTTTGAGTCTTTTTGAAGCTTTTTTAAGGAATAATTTGCAATTTATTGAATAAATTTAAAGCTTAATTTGAAATTTCAGAAAGTGAAAAACATTTTAAATGAATAAATAATTTTATTTGATCTTTTCAGGTTCCAATGATTTTGGTGCAATTTTTTAATTTATTTTATTTTTGGATTTTTCTAAATTTTCCTTTTCTTTCTTTTTCTCTCTCCTACTTCATCTTCTTCCTCGGACGTGGGTGCAGTTGCTATTTTTCATCTGAAAACACAAACTTCATCTCCAAAAATTATTTCTTCCCACTCGAGCATCCAAATTTAAATCCGTCTAAAGCATTATGAGCCCGTCAACACCACGCTTTTATCAACGGAGTCAATGCTTCCGTTACCTCATCCCATCAGTGCTCCCATTGTCGTTTCCTTCGTCATTTATCCTGAATCGAAACCGTCGGTTGTAATCACTAGCGTTTTCAGCCATTTGAATCACAGGAGAGCCTATAAATAGGTACACAACACGTCTTCGACCCCCTTTGCACTCCCTTAAAGTCTCAAAACCACCAGAGCACTAGCGACGTCCAATTTCTTGTTTTCCCGAATGCCGATCACTTCACCCAAATCGTGCATTTGTCGTTTCGATGAGTTTTTGAAACTTCTAATCGTGTCATATCGTATTCCTGTGCAAGGTGATCTTTAGCCCTCAACCAATTTCATGTTTCATGCAGTGAGTTGCTCGAATTTCGCCATCAAACCTCCTAGGCCAAATTCACTCCCGCCAATCGATCTTCTTCCTTGGTGCATATTTCTTCGAGTGAACCTCGTCACGACACGTTCTAGACCATCCTGTTCCTATTCCCCCCATCAATTTGGTTGATTACTCGTTGTGGATCACCGTCGTCGTTGTCGCTCATTTCATGCCGCCGATCGCCGTGGAGGCATCACCTCGGTTCATCCCCGGCCCTCCCGCTTGTCCCCAAAGTTTCCCCTCACCTATACATCGCCCATGCTCACCCTATCTTCTTCCTCGCACCTCTAAACCACTAGCACCACCATGCGGCCATGCCCCGCCATCACCTAAGCTTGCGCTGCCAACAACGATGGTCCGCCACCTTCGACCCTATCCCCGGTTTCGCCTCTTCGTGTTCTACGCAGTGCTCTCACCACCTTCGCCGGTTCACCACCGTAACATCGCCGCCACCTCTGACCTGACTGCGTCGTCACCGCTGTCCACCGGCAATCCCACCACCAAAACCGGTCCACCATGGACCAAACCCATTTCCATGGACCTAGTCCGTAAAACCTTGGCCCACCTATCATTGACTCCCTCCCTTTCCCTTGCAAAAAGAATTTGGTTGGAAATATTTAATCCCATCGCTGACGTCAGCATGACCCGATAAATTGATTTTCCTTTAGAAAATCAATTCCAGGAATTCCGAAAATCCTTTTTCATCTTTTCATGTGATTTTTAATCTTCCGAATGTTTGTTCTCCTTCATACGAACTCCGATTCCAGTGATTCAAATTTATAAATTCATCTAAATTCATAATCTAGCTATCTAAACTATTTTTTAAAATTTGAGTTCATTTGAATTCGGCATATTTTCGCGTATAGATTTCGACGACTCTCGAGAGATAGAATTTCTCGACGAATCCAACCAACAACAATTTGAGCATGGCAAGTTACACTTTTGATCATTTTTTATCCCATTATTTTAAATTATGTATTTTGCTTTAAATTATTATTGCATGCTTACTTTTATTCAAAGTAATTTAAATTCCTATATTTAAATTGTAGCTAAATCCCAACACTTGTATAGCCAATTTTTTGCCAAGATAGGTAGTATGGAGAATCATTCGAAGTGTGATATATTTTGGATTTAGAAAATTAATTAGATTGGATAATAAGAGGCTTTTGTAAATTGAAGTAATCAAAGGAAAATTTGTGGATGCCCATTGATTATGAAGGAGCAGCATTATTGTTGGATATTGGATTATAGTAAAATATTATAATTGGATATTGGATTATAGTAATACAATATTGTTGGATATTGGATTATAGCAATGCAATATTGTTGGATATTGGATTATAGGAATACATTATTGTTGTATATTAGATTATAGAAATATTATTGATGGATCATTAGTAATTGTTGGAGAATTATGTCGGGACCCCGGGTATACAATCCCGAGACCCTCTGTGCCTACCGAGCTAGTCCCATGATCAGTAGCTAGCTCGCACAGTTGCAACAATGATGTTACCATATCCATACAACAATGAAACTAATGAAGCAGACAAAGTAATATTATATAGCAACAAAAGGACCTTATGGTCAAGTTCTTATAAAAGTTGCCACTCAGGGCTTAACAGCAACAGAGTACTGGTAGCGGAAATCCAAAACAACGTGGAGGCCAATCGACATGCCCACAGGCAATCGAGTGGAGGACGCGACCTAATTCGCAAAGTCTTCAAAGTAGCCTTCCTCGTAGAACTCGGTGTTCTCAAGTTCTTCTACGGGGACTGATCAACAAATGGTGTATAGCCATGAGTACATAAAGTACTCAGCAAGTCGTAGGGAATTGTATGCAAATAGTATTCATACAAGGCTTGACAAGGAAAGCTTTATGGGTATTTTGCAGAAAGCAATATTAACAGTAAATATACAGTAAGTAAATTGCAAAGCATTGTTTAAAAGATTAATACATAAGTAATCAAGTTTCTTTGAAACAACTAGTGAACACCCCGTTCACTTCCAAACCATTCAAAGCAGTCCATTCCATCGATCCAATCCATATTTTTGAAAACTCTACCCTTTGCGTGAAAGAATCCGGGCATGTCCATAACCGGGGACACGGCTATTCAAATAGATTTTTGACACTCTGCAGAGGTTGTACAGCTTTACCCACAAGACACGACTTTCTCCAGTTTGTTTGGCATCCATCGATGCCACCGCTCACTACCTTTGGTAAGTAGTCTAGAGCATGTGACAAGGCCTTTACAAAGTTCCATTTTGACTCGGTTATGCTCGCTAAGGTTTCGCCCTTACGGCCCCCTCTTGCGCCAATAATCAACCCAAACAGAACCGACTCAAAACTTTCCTAATTATTTGGACAGGTTCACCCCATACTGGACTTGTGGTTGCACGATATGACCCAGATCAATGGCTTACTATCAGGACCCAAATATGCAAATCTGGACCCTCTGTGTATTCTGCACTAGTCCAGGATCACGCTATTGCACACAGTATCAACATCGATGAAATATCACATTCATACAACGAATATTAGAATAAACGAGTACTTTGAATAACAAATAACTGTTGGGACCTTACGGTCGAGTTTTACATTTAGTAAGCCATGCAAGGCTGACAATAAATAATAAACTGCAGCGGAAATGAAGTAAACTCCAGTAGGCTCCCGTCAATTTACCACAGCAACCGATCGATCAAGACCCTAACGATCAACCTTCAGAGAACTCTTCTTCAAAAGCAAAGCACGACTCCTCCACTTCATTGATTTGTTTAGCAAGAGTGAGTACATACTGTATCGCAAGTCATACCACGTAATGCATTTATACATGATGGCTTATTCCAAAGAAATGGCTTATGTGGTTATTTTGCGGAAATGCAACATTTGCAATTGAATACAAATAATAGATTGAAAACATAATTGAAAACAATTAAAGAATATTAATTTAACAATTGGCTTCACAAAGGACACACAATATTAATTTAACAATTGGCTTCACAAAGGACACACAGTATTAATTTAACAATTGGCTTCACAAAGGACACACAGTCTAAACAAGTTATTCACACAGCTGTACAAGTTATCTCACACAGCTGACCCTTCCCAAATGTTTCATGAAAATCTACCCCTCGTGTGAAATTCCCGAGCATGTCCATAACCGAGGACGCGGCTATTCGAATAGATTGGTTTAAACACTCTGCAGAGTTTGTACATTTTACCCACACGATGAAATCAATCGGATCAGAGTTGATCACAACAAAACCTTTCAGAGACTTCATCTCAAACAATGACACTCCCAATGTGCTTTCCTGCCGGCCAACCGATACACACAGCGTTTGGTTACGACACACATCGTTGGACAGGGATGCATCGAACCGTCCTGCGATGTGACATATCACACCTCCAGCCCATCACACAGCTTAAATACAACCCGAGTTGTCAATGTCAAGACTCCATAACTTACTAAGTTAGGCCCAGTCCATACTAGGCATGTGGTCGTACAGTAAGGCTCAGTTCAATGGTGCACAAAGTTAAGTCCTTATTTGACCAAGGCAAGACTTCTAGTTTTACCCAAATCACAAAGTTTAAAGCACACAGCTCCACCAATCACACAGAATCCACCACTTGCCTCAGTCCAAATCTTTTCCCACCCTGTTGATTAAGTGCAACACATGCCATCAACGAGTAATAGCACACAGCACACACAGTTTCATCACACAGTTCCATAATCACTTAGTCAAGTTTATAATTGCAACGCACATGAAATGATGACTCGTGACATGGCTAAGCAATCTACTCGTATCTAACCAATCCACGTTGGTGCTACGATAATACCAACTAGTACTGAATCAATCTAGGGTGACAAAAGATCATGGCATACAATAGACAATGTGGATATAACAAATTGGATTAATAACTATCCCAAAAGCATTTAAATAAATACTTGAAATAGAATGCAATACATTGAAACAAATTATTTTGAAAACTGTGTTCAATATGATCAAAGGTATAACTTGCCTTGGAACAGATCTAGATATTCGTCTTGGTCTGGAGGTGCTCCTTCTTCTGCAAAACTTCCCGAAGTATCTACGTCTACGCGCAAACGAGACAAAAAGAAATAAAAACAAATAAATAATAGAAGCAAAACCAACTCCAAAAATCAAATAAAATTCACCATTAAATAGATCTTGATTTTATATAAATTTAGAAATTTGAATGGGCTCAATCGGAGGTCGGATGCAAAAGTTATGGGCTTTGGAAGTTTTGAAAATCAATTAAAACCATAATTTGGATTTAAACGATTTTCCTGAATTATTTTTATAACAGAAAATTGGATTAATGCGCAATGCTTGCGTCAGCCGGGAAAAAAATAAATAAATAGCCGATCGACAAAGTGGGCCCCACTGCCGGGCTTTTAGCTCACGTGAACGGGTTCACCGAGCCACGGGAGGTCTCGTGCGGTGGACTGAGCCACGCGGCGCTGATGTGGCCGCCACGCATGTGACACGCAAGCGCGAGAGGGTGACGGGCGCCGGCGTGGGCGCCGACGACGCACGGCCGAGGCGCGCGACGGGACTAAGGGCTTCTTGGCGACGGCGGCGAAGTCGCCGGCGACCAAGGGTACCAGAATGTTCCCTGGGTTATTGCGCACCCGATGGTACTCTTACCGATGGCTGGAAGCGACGGCGGCGACCGGCGGTGGGGAAGAAGTGGAGGAGCAGCCTCGGCTATTGTCGGACGGCGGCGTCTGTGGCGCTCCGGCGACAGGAAGGTGTTACCGAGGTGGCCCGAGACCTGCTAAGCACGGCGGTGGGGTCGACGACGGCTGAGCGGCGACGGAGGCAGCGCGATCGGCAATTTCCTGATGACGGCAACAAAAGGGGATCTGGCTATGCCCAAATCGGATCCGAAACAAACACGTTCGGCAAATCCGAGATTCGGGGAGATAGAAACCAATTTGGTGGTTAATTCTGTTGGAGATAGATGCGGGATAGACGGAGGTTTGATTTGGTGGGGTTGGCGCAAGAAGATCGGGACGAGAGTCCCGTTGTCGTACGCGCGGCCGAGCTCTGGCAATGGCGGCCGAGGTGAGCGACGCGCAGGGAAGTAGGGCGCGGGACGACGACCTCCTGGCGGCCCCACTTGACAATGGAGAGAGGCGGCGTCGGCGTCCGACGGGACACGCGTGGCCATCGCCGGAGGAGGGGCGACATGCGGAGTGGTTCGAGGCGATTTAATAGTGGTGGGCTTTGGCCGATCACTGTTCCGAGGGATTTTCTTTTGATTTTTCTTTTAAATAAACCCAGAAAATGCAATTGCAATTTAGAAAATAGCAAATGTCTTTGGAAAAATTCCAGAAAAATCTGGAAAATATATTCAAGCCTATAGAATTCAAATAAAATAGTTTTGACAATTGTTGATGTTGGAATTAAGCACATTAAATCATTTTGTCCTTAAAGTCCATATTAAGCTTTTAATATAAATTCAATCAAATTGCAAATGGTGAGATTTTCAACTAGCAACTAATTAAAGGATTTTTAAAAGACTCAAAAGTTGGGGTGTTACACTTACAAAGTTAAATCCTTAGTTGGTTGCTTATGCGAGACTACCACATCCCAATGTGCCTCACACACCCCTTTACTGCACGATCACCCGCTCGAGCATAAATCATTTTGGGTTCATCCCGACCAAATGGCAATCCCTGCCATGGTACAACATCTTTTAACAATAGTGGCCTTACACCACAATTCCATAATTCCATTAGTCAAGTTCATTCTTTCTTTGAGCATGTGATCGTGAGTCCCATGAGTAACTAAAGCAAGACTAAGTAATATATGCGCCCATGTTGGTAATACAAATGAGTCCAACTAGTAATTAACCATCCTATTGTGTCCAAGGATTTATGTCATTCAAGGGGACATTTCATTTTCAATTTACCAAGGTGGCATAATGGCAATTCGGTGATTAACTACTCCCAAAACTATCTTTATAAAACTAGCCATGCATGTTGATATAAAATAATATACTTTTGCAAAATAGGTACAACATGGTCAAAGGTCCACGACTTTCCTTCGTTGAAGAGTGGCGGTGCTTCGGTTGCCAGGTCTATACATGTGAAAATAAAAATAAATAAAATAGTACCAAATAAAATCCAAAAATTTACAAAACCAGAACCAAATGAAATATATTGATTTTATATAAATATAGAAATTTGGATCACCTAAAACGGAGTTTGGATGAAGAAGTTACGACCTTTGGAAGTTTGAAATCACATAAAATGATAGAAATCGGATTTTCTGAATTTTTTGGAATTATTTTCAGAAGAAAAATCGGAGAAAACCACCAGCTACCACGTGGCGCTACGTGGACTGCCATGTAGGCACGTGCGAGAGTTCCCGGACTTCATGATAATCAGCATCTGGGGAGTTCAGTGTAAGTGTCGGGAAGGTGGAGTCTTGTAGTTCCGGCGGCAACTCGGCGAAGAAAAATGGTAAGTACGTGGTAGCGTGCAGAGTACAAAAGCCGGTTGGGAGAGGAGGAAGTATCGGAGAGGTGGAGTCCGGCTAAGTAAGGAGGAGGAGAGAGGTAGTAGGGAGGAAGAAGGGAGGAAAAACACCAAAAGAGGAGCTGGGAGAGGAGGAAGAAGAGGAGGGGGGAGGAGAGTGGAGGCGGGGGGAGGCTAAGGGAGAAAAGGAGGCTCGAGGAGGAGGTGCTGGGTAGAGCGAAGAAGGAGGAGGAGGGAGATGGGCGGGGCTTTGCTTAAATAGAGGGTGGTGGTGGAGGAGGAGGAGGAGAGAGAGCAGATGAGGGAGAAAAAGGAAATTAAGGAAAATTTCAAGAACATTTTATAAAATACTTGAACTTGAATAGATCAAATAAAAATGTTTTGTATTTTTCAAAATTTTTGGGAGAAAATAAATTTAAGCTTTGGGATAAAATCCAAATGGAGGAGGCAAATTAGTATTGAGAGGATTGATTGATAAAGATGGTGTGTCGAAAAGATGACGTAATTTTTATTATTCCTAGCTGAATAATTTGTAACATTTCACTGTGGTTGTGCTATCTGGTTGTGTGGGTGTCAGTATGATGTAATTTTTATTATTCCTACATAGCGCAAGAGGGGGCTTCCAGCGGTGAGTCCAAAGGAAGCGAAACCTTAGCGAGCATGATTACTTTGGGATGACGTATTGTAAAGACCTTCTGATAATCACTTAGTCGCACACCTACGAAAGTGTGTCAGACGGACATTATGAGTTGATTATCTCTTGTGGGTAAAGTTGTGCAACCTCTACAGAGTGTAAAACTATTCGAATACCCGTGTCCATGATCATGGATATGCTTAGAAATGACACTCGAAGTTAGAGTTTGGTTTTGATTTCAAAAAGATTTTATCAAATGAATTTGGATAGTTTATCCAATTAGGAAATTTGAGCAGAAAGCCTTGGTGTAAGGGGTTTAGTCCTTCACCAAAAGTGCATTGTGCACTAACTTGTTATTTAAAATCAGATTCAATTTTAGATATAATTTAAAATACTTTGAAACTTAGTAAATGTATTTAAAATATGAAATATTGCTTTTACACAAATAACCCTATAAGCCTTCCTTTGATAATATCCATGCATGCATTAATTTTGTTATGGGTGTAACTTACGGAGTACATTTTTTTGTGCTTATCCTTGCTTAATAAAATATTGTTCAAAGGAGAAAGACTTCGCTATCGGTGTGGATCTCGACGACTAGGCCGCTACCCCAGTCGATTGCCTGTGGCATATTAACTGGACTCTACTACTTCTTTGTCTTCCGCTGTGTTTCTTTATTATTGGCTTGTAAGCCTTTCTTGTAATAAACTATGATTATTAATAAAGTTGTGTGAATTACAGATGTTACCATATTTGTTTATTGTGTACACTAGCTACTGTTCCAGGGATTAGTATTGAATATACATAAGATCTAGGGGTGTTACTCTCGATTCTCACAGCTAAGTAGGTTACTGCTACATACAGATTTATGTGTTTTCATCTACCTACTTCTTGTTCAATGATTACTCTATCGGCTTCGGTTCTGATTGACTAGCACGGGGTCGTGACATAGCTACTATTAATCTTCGAGACTGCCTAGCAGTACCAACAATCTTATATGCTACCAAGTTTATCTTTTAGCTTCTAGTTTTAAATAAAACCTAGTTAGGTGTGAGGCCTACTGAACATACCATGTTTTACTAACTAGTTTCAATTAGGGTCTATTACCATTACACTTTACTTGGCATTATATGGTAGTTAACCTTACGTTAGGGAATCCTAGGGCTATCTCCTAGTGACACATTGGTCCCCCTTGGTTATCTTATAGTATTAACATGTTTTAGGTTAATCTTCCCAACTGAATGGGCCCTAGTTGTGTTTAAGTTGTTTAGCCAAATGATGTCTACTTGTTAGTGCATGCCTCTACGATGCATCATTTTATTTGTTTACCTCTTTATGTAACATCTACTGACTAACCTTAGACAAGTAATCTTAATGCTCTTATCCCTTAGCCTTGGCCTAGAGTTTACCGTCCAGGGTTCAGATACACACGAAAGAATTCAAATGAACTCCAAAATGGGTGTTTTCAGTTTGGTTGGTAGGTTTTGAATTTAGATAAATTTAGAAACAAAAACTGTTCGATTCGGAGTTAAAACAAGTGAGAACGGGCTCTCCGAAGTCTAACCCTAGTTTAATTCCTGGAAAAAGAAAAGGGAGAGAGAGTCCTCTCTCTGACAGGTGGGGCCCAACTATCATAGACTCGGTCTATGTGAACAGTGCATGGACCGGAGGTCCATATGCAATGTGCTAACCATTTTCCATTAACTTCTACTAGTTATTATAGGGCCCACATGTCAATCTATCAAAGTAGTATTACTTAGCTTCTAATTAAATCCCTAATCATCACTTTTCCCTAATGACCGAGATTCAGTCATAATGATCGCTACAGTGTTTGTTTGCTTCAGACCTGATCGGAGGAGTTACGGGGCGCTTACAAGCCGCGCTTGTCGCCTGCGAGCCGGTCCGCGGCGACGGCTGAGGAAACCCAAAATGGGTTCCCGCATGCTTGCGCACCCATTGATGTCGTCGGTAAGGGCTGAGGTGGTTCAAAGTGGCGGTGCGATGGCGAGTGGTGGCTGTGGCATTCGGGGCTACGGCGGTCATGACATCCCAGTGACGCATTTACCTATCTAGTGCACACGTGAGCATCTACAGGGCTCTAGAAACTCACCGGGGCTGAAGGTGACGATGGTGATGAAGGGGGTGTGGCTGGGCGGCGAGGATCAGAGGCGGCACAGGGACCTTCACGTGGAGGCGATCACCTGAGAGGAATGGAGGACCATTAACCGATTGGGGAGCTCTAGGGGGGTTGAGAAGGCCAAAATGGAGGGAGGAATTGGAGGGAAACCCATTGAGCAGGAGTTGGTTATGAAAGGGACGATTCCAGCCGGAGATGAGGAAGAAGCAGACGGTGGCTAGCTCCTGTGGTCAAAAGATACAATCAACATGGGCAAAACGCTCCTAGGATCCCAGAATACATGATGACATAGTTGTGGATAAGGGAACCCACCGGGGCGGCGTCGATGTGGTGGTGGTGCAGTGGCCGAACCAAAGCACAAGCTTCCTTCGTGTTTCTATCGGTGATACTGAGGGGAAAGGAGAGGAAATGGCCAGGGGGGCTGCGACGCTACCATTTATAGGCAAGGAACTAAGGGGGGTTCGGTGATGCTCTCTACGACGGATGAACGAGGAGATGCACTCGGTATAGCGACAGCGATGCGGCGTGGTGCGCGGGCGGCATGTGGGCACAAGATGGCGGCATGCGGGCGGGCGACGTGGGAGCAGCACGGTAGGGGCGAGGACGGGCGTAGACGTGTGGCGCGGGTGGCAGTAGCTGGCAGTGTGGTTCAGTCGGCATGGGCGCTAGGGAAGTGGCGGCATGGCGCTACAATGTGGGTGCTATCGGGGAAGAAGAAAGCCAGAGGCTACCAGTGGGTCTAAGGTGGAAAAGCTAAGAAGAGGAAAGAAAAAGAAGAGGGAAGAAAAAGAAAAGAAAAAGAAAAGAAAGAAAAGAAGTTAGGTTGGGCCGAGTGGTTTCGACTTAGACCGCACTTCTGTGGTTTCAATTTATTTTCTTTTTGTTTACTTTTTAAACTCGATTTTGAATTCAATTTTCTATTTTTCGGGTCGAGGATTCAAACAACAACTCAAAAATTCAAACATCATTGAGGCGCAACAAAAAGTTTTAACAATCCCTCATTTTTAAACAATTGATCTGAAAGTGAGATTTAGGCTATTACAAACCATACCCCCTTAAAAGAATCTCGACCCCGAGATTCCGGTAGAACAGAAAGAAGAAGATATGACAGATAGGTAGGGGAAAGAGTGTGGGGTGTTGACACTCTTGTAGTTGCTTCATCGGCTCCTGATGTGTCTTCTCATAGTCGTTGTCCTTTGTTTTCCTCATGATAGCCACAATTTTTCTGTTGTTGGATTGACAGTGGTTGTTCATATCCAAAGGAATAGCTAGCCTTAGAGATGTCGATATAATAACTATCTTTCAATTATCGTGTCCTATCGTCCCTACCCGAATCAAATTCTTTGTCCTTTAGCCCTAATTATTACAATTTAAACTCTATGACTCACTTGTGGTCGACATTACCACCATTTTTTAGCTTGTGTATCCTCCTGTTTTCGCCTGATTATTCCCAATAGAAGTTGTTATACCACCAAATCATAACTGTATGTAGTCATAATGATTCGACATTTCTGCATTTAGCTACCCCCTTAAAAATGTCCACCGATATTCGTTGTTTCTTCAACCACCAATAACTCAATCATTATTATCCCGGATGTACATTGGTACCATATAACCATAATCTGTCATTCTCCACCTATTGATCATAACATCTAGATTAATCCATATATAGATTCCACATAAGTCCTAGTGATCCAACTTTGAACAATTATAGCTATTCCTATAGATCAACTTCCTTCCAATTGATCCTAATTGCACACAATTGTGTTTAGTTCCACCGGTCATCATATGATTCATTACTCTCTAGTCTACTAATGCTAAACCAATTCCCTCTAGTACAAATATGATTTCCCTCCTGTACCACCTTGAATACCTTGATTATGTTAATTCTTCTGATATCCAATCTCTAGAAATTGCTAACAATCCATTTATTGATCGCATTATGCGTATAATCTCAATTATTCCTATTAATCCAATCCAAATAATTTTTCCCTAGTCCTACGGTGATATCTTTCAACACTTTATCCTTATGATTTCTAGTACTCCACCAAAATGCCACATATTTGTTTCATTCTAAAAATCATAAGATATCATCAATACATTTTCATTAACTATTTATCGTGCACGCCCCCTATGGCATCGTCTAGACCAAAGGATATAGCATATGTCAATCCATTGTTCGGACTGCCTTACGTGTCTTTTTGGTCTGGGACTGTTCTATGGTGGCTTTGGTGGTTGCAATGCTTACAGCTGCATGGAAAATTCGTTGTTGTAGTTCAACCGACTTGGTGATCATCCTCTTTAGACGACACTCCTTGGGATAGTGATTGTGTCCCTCGCAGAGAAAACAGGTGACCCTACTTGCCGTGCAATCTCCTGGTGGGTGGTCTTCATTGCAATTGGGGCAGTTGGTGTTGCATTGGTCGATATAGTGTCCTGCCTCTCCACAGCGTCGACAAGCACTTACTTCCATGATGCCCTTGTTTGATTCCCTTAGATGGCAATCTATATCGATGTGCCCCTGTTCGCCACAGTCAAAACAAATAACTTGACTGCGTCGCCTATCAGGGCAGTTGGACTAAAAGTGGCCCACCCCTTCACACTTGAAACATGTGGTGTTTCGACGCGTCTTGACGGACGATGGTGTTGATCTTGCTATAGGGGCCGAGTCCTCCTCCTTTGGACAACGATTAATGGGTGGCTTCCCTGTAGTGTCTTTGAACACACCCTTGTTGAGGAGTTTCTTTGGCTTGCACTTACGGAATTCTGCTGGTTTGGTCGGTTGCACTCTACTCGAAGTGCAGTGACACTTAAGAGTCTTGTCTAGATGGTTTGGGTCAGGGTTGGGAACTGTTGATGGAGCTTTGTCTTGATCTTGTATGATTGTTATGTTGGTCTTGATGTCTGCTGGCGCTTTTAGCAAAGAACGAAATGGATTAGCATGAGATAGGGGAAAAGATTGTGGGGATAAGGTCACTAAACCCATTTTCCCTTTAAAACTTAGAATTTTAACACACGAAAAGGTGGGGAGGCTCAAACAATTCACACAAAATTTTAAAACAAGCTCTTCTTGTGACTGCGAAATACAATGCCCATGGGCAAAATAGGCAGTACATAGGTTCCAGTTGAAATCTCACGATAGTACAACGACGCCTACTTGTGGAAGCACACACATGGGAGTGCATAGTTCTGTGCACAAGGGTTACTCAAAATGAGATTGCCCTATCCTAACAAGTCATCACGTTCCTGAACTTATACTTTTGAAGCTTGGGTAAGAAGAAACCAATCTCTTTTCAACATCAAAAGAAGATCCAACATAGGTAAGAGAGAGTAATCTTTAGGAGGGATGAGAGTGAGCAATAATACTTATATTTTTCACAAACCTTTTGTAGGTGCAAATAGATTTTGAAAATTTCCACTAATGAAACTAACAACATGCTAACTAAGGTCACAACCTGCAGTCAATATGCCTTTGATACCAAGTCTGTCGGACCTCAAATTTGTAATTTAGAATCTTTTGTGTTCACAACACCAGTCCCTGGATCAGTAGCTAGTGCTCACAATTACATCATTGTGATACTGAGGGGAAAGGAGATGAAATGGCCAATGGGGAAGGGGGTCTGCGGTGCTACCATTTGTAGGCAAGGAACAGAGGGGGGCTCAACGATGCTCTCAACGATGGATGAGCGAGGCGATGCGCTTGGTATAATGCCAACGGCATGGCACGAGGGCGACACGTGGACGCGAGTTGGCGGTGTGCATACGAGGCGATGTGGGAGGCCGATGCAAAGACGGGCGTAGACGCATGGTGCGGGTGGCAGTAGTTGGCGGTTTGGTTCAGCCGGCATGGGCACCAGGGAAGCAGCGGCATGGTGCTACATCGTGGGTGCTATTGGGGAAGAAGAAAGCCAGAGGCTTCGGGTGGGCCTAAGGAGGAAAAGATAGGAAGAGGAAAGAAAAGAAAGAGGGAAGAAAAGAGAAAGAAGAAAGAGAAAAAGAGAAAGAGAAAAATAGAAAAGAAAAGGAAGTCGGGCTGGGCCGAGTGGCTTCGGCTCAGACCACACTTCTGTGGTTTCAATTTATTTTCTTTTTCTTTACTTTTTCAACTCGGTTTTCAATTTGATTTCTGTTTTTCGAGTCGAGGATTCAAACAACAACTCAGAAATTTGAACATCGTCGAGGCGCAACAAAAAGTTTTAAAAATCCCTCATTTTTAAACAATTGAACTGAAAGTGCGATTTGGGGTGTTACAGCTTGTCTAGCCAGTGCCTGCGAGACCCCGCCTCTAGCTCGCGGCATCGCTTGTTGCACGACATGCATGTGGAGGCCTACTCCGTCTACCGCGTCTTGAGGAAGTTCGGACTATGACCGGAGGTCCAAGTCCACTAGGGAGAGCTGTTGCATCCAAATGTTCACGGGTAAGTTCATCTTGAATATAGTATCTTTGTCATTTTCCTTTTGTACTAATATTTTTGTTGTGTTGCTTTCCACAGGCACACCAGGAAGGGTATCCCAGATACCACATCCTGGGCAGTACGCATAGTGCCTTGGGTGGAGCAGTGGGAACATGCCTTGGAGGACGTGGTCCAAGGGTCTGCTTTGTACGACCACAAGACATACGACGGCTACATCGAGTGGTATAGCACTAGGACGAGACTGCGTTGCGTTCGGGTCGTGGATGAGCCACTGCCACACATTGCCGAGATGAGCGACATCTACCCCGCGCATCTGGACTCCGCATTACATCGCACGGTATGTAGTGAACAGTTTGTAATGTTTATTAACTTCTCATGTTTTTGCGTTCTAACTTGTTTCTCGTGCCTAACAAGGCGATCTATCGAGGGGGTTTACTTAGAGGTGACCTCCATTCTATCCCGGATCGAGCACTGCATCGAGCTGACTATGAAAGACCTAAGACAGGCCATGCTCCGGATCAGGGACACGACGAAGTGTACCGTCGAGCTAACGTCGTGTCGAGGCCGAGGGACATGGTGCATGCACCATCACGTGCGGACAATGTATGTGGACGGGAGGTGAGCCACATTGTGTCACCCCGACGGGCACGACGACCGCTCCTCCCTTGGGCTTGCTGGGCAAGTCCCCATGGCACCGTGCTAGTAGTACCCCTACCCGCAGGTAGACATCTACTAGTCACGTGAGTTTGTTCCTTTTTAACAGATTTTTTTAACTAACGCTAAGTTGTTTAAACAAGACCTCAGTTCCAAGCGTTCACGGGGGTAGGAACACGGGGAGACATGCATTCTGATGCAATGACCAACTCAGTTACTACTCCCTCGTCGGGTATTTGTTTTACATTTGCATTACATATAAATGCATATCTTACTGTTTGATAGGACAACAACACGGTTGGGAGGAAGAGCTAGTCGCGCAGGAGGGGCTACAGGTATCGGACTACGACTTCAAGGAGTACCTAGCCAGGTTTCCGTTGGGGCTTCACAACTCCATGGTGCGCCTGGACCAACCCAGTCGATGCAACAAGGGTACGCGACACCCGCAGAGGTTACTCACCTCTCTAGGGTAGTTAGGGCATTCAACCGCTTGATGTACTCACACCAGCGCTAGCAGCGGGCCCGTCGAACAAGGGCACGAGCCACCTGTGCGGTACTCTGAAGAGGGCCGGCGACTAGATGTAGCACTCATATTATGTAAATATTCATTTTTGTACGACTGACATTATGCTTGTGTCTAGTTTACGATCTTATTTGTATCACTCATATTAGGCGGGAACCAACCCGAATTGTTCGATGAAGGATGCGCATGTGCCACAGGATTTTCCACCCCACAATGCGACTGCGGTAACCCAGTGCATATCATTTAGTACATACACCTGGCGACCACCGCCTGGGCAAACTACACGTGCTCGGACATCCACATAAGAGAATCTAATACACACATCGATTTTTCCCATTGTACGTTGTATTTCACATATTGCTAACTTCATCTGTACATAGGAGCATTGCTTTTTCATCCAATGGATCGATGGCTTGGACAAGTACGATAGGGCATTCATCGAGCAGAAGTACATGCTGAACTTCATGCTCCTACCTGAGATCTTCCACTACTAGAAACCTTACGTACCCGAGAGCGAGGAAGATAGTCGAAATGCCCCGATGGAGCCCAAGAAACTAGGGTGGTGGTGGAAGACCCCCAAATAGCATGCTGAGGGCGACCGAGCCGAGCGCGCGACGGACAAAGAAAAGACATCGATGGTCCCCGATGCTCCTCCCAAGCGGGTGGTTCCTCCTGGGGAGCTCCTGAAAGACCAGTACAAGGCTTCCTTTGGGACTAGTCCCGCCTGCATGTCTGCAGCAGACAAGAGGAAGGTACTAATGGACAGTCAAGACTGACTTCTTTCCGATCCACCATTTTCTGATTCCAAAAGGCGTACATTTATCCTACATGTAGATCGCGTTGATGATTCGTTCATGTTGTTGTTTCGACCGTAAGAGTAACGAGAGAAACAAATGCACGTAACCAAACCCTCCGCGCTATATAATTCGCGGTTGAAATCTCATCTTTTAAATTTAACTCCTAAGTTGTTCTATACTTAATATTCCATTCTCTTCGGAGGATAATAGGTTGTTGAAACACTACACTCGGTAACAACAACTGTGCAATTAACATATAAGCGGATTATCCTCACAGTCGATAAACTCTAGTTTCTTTAAGCACTGCAATATATTACCAAATAACTTAGTAAAATCTTATAGACTTAGTAAAATCTTATAAAATTTGAAACTGCATTCTCTCAAAATATAAATATAAATTTATTTAAATTATTTCTGCCAAAAAAATTTCAGCTCATGTCGCCATTTGGTTTAGCGACGGGAACCTGTCGCCATTTTAAATGGTAATTTTCTCTTTGTTGCCATTCCAAATGGCTATAGAGACATTTAGCACTGTTTGGTTGGCGACAGGGGGCTGTCACCATTTGATATGGCGACAGAAGATATTTTTTGTATTTTTATCAAATAGACATTTATTTATTTAATTATATTAAAATGTATTATTTAAAAAAATCGTTACTAACCATTTTCATGGCACAGTAAGGCAGTAACTAATTGCCTCTGATCAGGGGTAGAAATGTTAGAATCATAAGCCTCTCTACAAAATAATAATAATAATAAATGGTAGGCCCAGCAAATGCATGCCATGAGTGAGCTGCTGCGTGAAAATGTTGGCCTGTCTCTGGTCCATAGCCTTTGGATTGGTGTGTACTGTGTAGCGTGGGACTATATGCACATGCCCAGTAATACATACTAGGATGAAACTGTACGCTACTTCAATATCGATGTTAGGTTATTTTGAACTATACACAAAGAATTGGGTTAGCAGAGAGTGTATATGTGTGTGTACTTCTATGCGACTTGATTGAAAAAAATTTATTGGAATCCTTTATTTTTTCTATATACCCTTTTCATGTATAAAAGAAGTGTATACATAAATTTTACTATAAAAAGTTGATTTTGATAATTTTATAGGACTCACTTTGGGTATCTTAGAATCATTATTGAATTATACTCAAATTAATAAAAAATATTGTTTTGGATATACATTATTGTTTTGTATGTGTATATGTTTTCTTCTGCATTTTCATTTCATTTCATTATCCTGGAATTGGCATTTCCTTTTCGTCGTCTTTTTTGTTTTACTTTCTAGAATGAACTACAGCAATATGTATAGTTTGGCTTGCTTGGCATGTAGCCGGGATCACCTTCGGCTGGAATGGTTCACATGAGATCTTTTATTGGTTGGTAATCTGGTCTATGTCAATCCCAGGGAAGATCAAGCATTTTATATAAAGGTTGACTCGTAATAGTCTAGTCCCGAAGATGAATATTAAAAAGAAGAGTATAAAGCTTGATACTAGATGTCCTTTATATTTCAGACTAGATGAGGAAGCTCAGCAGAAAATATTGGAGTCTCATGTGTATGAAAGATGTATGGATAAACTTGAGGGAAGGAATAACAACGTAAGAAATGATAAGAAGCCTGATGTCGATGAGGGAGGAGCAAAAAAATCCATGCCGTGATCTTTTTGTGGTCCATCTGGGATGCCAGAAATGGCCTAAATGCAGGCAATAGGGGGAAGAGGCCGGAGGACATAGTGCACAACACTGAAACACTATCTTCTGATGTTTTCACAAAGCACATTGCTGATGTAAGTAGGAAGGCTACATATCAGACCAAAAAATAGGAGGTACCGTAGGCAGGGATACTCAAACTTAATGTTGATGGTGCGTTCTGTGATAAACAAAAGGCGGGTGGACGGGGTTTTGCGATCAGGAATTGTCTGAGAGAAATAGTGTTAGCAGGAGCTGGCAAGCTTAAGTTTGTGCAAAATCTTATAAAATTTGAAACTGCATTCTCTCAAAATATAAATATAAATTTATTTAAATTATTTCTGCCAAAAAAATTTCACTCATGTCGCCATTTGGTTTAGCGACAGAACTGTCGCCATTTTAAATGGTGATTTTCTTTGTTGCCATTCCAAATGGCTATAGAGACATTTAGCACTGTTTGGTTGGGGGGCTGTCACCATTTGATATGACGATATAAGATATTTTTTGTATTTTTATTAAATAGACATTTATTTATTTAATTATATTAAAATGTATTATTAAAAATTTTTGTTACTAACACTAATTGCCTCTGATCAGGGGTAGAAATGTTAGTAAGCCTCTCTACAAAATAATAATAATAATATGGCAGGCCCAGCAAATGCATGCCATGCTTGAGCTGCTGCTGAAGAGCCTTAGGAGGCTGTCTTGAAAGGCCTACAAGTTGCTAGTAATCTCGGCGTAGTGAATATTCAGGTTGAAACGGACGCTACGAATTTGGTGTTTGCCTTGAGGGGAAACGCTTATGACCTCGCGTATTCTCTTCAAAGAAATAAGGTCGATTAGTCGCCTAAAGTTTAATGCCTATCAGTTTAAGCATTGTCCTCATAATTGTAATGAACTCGCCCATGAGTTGGCACATTTTGGTTCTAACCTGTGGGATTTCACCACCAGCGCATCAGCGATTTGTCTGGTGTATAATGGAATAGGAATATTCCTTCAAAAATAATAATAATCTGATTACAGGCAAATGCCGTAGGCTGAGCTGCTCCACAGAAATGTATACATCATGAGCAGCTGCGCACTGAATGGGGGCAGTGTGATATTGCAAAATTCTGATACAGCATTAGTACCATATGGCATAGATCCTTGCAGCTCATGAGGCTCACTCCATTTCGAAAGATAAATATAAATTATTTCAAGCGTCTTAAAATACAGCACTGAACAGATATTTCGATGGTTATTTCGATTCTTTCAAGTTTCGACAACGCCATGTCTGGAACTGTACTCTCAAACAAACAAGATTTATCCACTGCTTATGGGGGTAATTACACATCAGGAGACCTCTTATGATGCCGCTGTTGGAAACAACTCGACAAGGGAAGTCCATGGCTATTGGACCTAGATACTCTCCTCCCTTTGGAACAGGATTGACCCTATCATAACCGCTATTCCGGTCACTGCAATTGTGAAGAGCAGCCGCTTGCGCTGTGAACCATGAGCAGGCCGTGCTGGTCGTACCGGTGGTGGAGGATGCACTTCTCTCTCTGGAATGGTTCTGGCACTTCAATTTAAAGCATCTGATTAGTAAGAGGTATACAGTACTTAACAAGCTCATCTTACAAAATGAAAACTAAAAGAACAGACATAAGTATGCCAGTTCCATTACTCCGACAAACTATCATCTTGGCAGGAAAACTCACCAAAGGGCAAACCAAATAAGAAATTTTAAATTGAATTGATTTTGCATTACATTGATTGTGCATGCAAGGATCAAGGCTAAGGTATATGATTTGCTCATAATGGTCTAGCTTGGTAAGAAAATCTAAGTTTATTGAAAGTAAGCAGTCAAAGAAGTATGCAACTCACATCTTAAAATGGACCATAAACTGGATCATACCAAGCTATATGAATGAGACAAAATCTAGCATTCTTTAGAGAAGTGTCTGTGTATTTACCTTGATGCTTCTGCAGAACCATTTGAGTTTACATGGCACTGTATTTCGTGCCCTATCCATTCACGGAGTCTAATATACTTCTTGCATGTTTGACAAAACTCTGTCCGGTTTCCACATACATCCTGTATCTCAAACTATTATGATCAGAACATATAAAAAAATAAATTTCAATAGATGTGTAGTTTCAAAGGCAAGAACAAATTATACCTGGTGTTCATGAAGATCAACTGTGGGCAATTCGAACTCACAATATTCACACGCAACAATCCTTTGTGGGCACTGTTCACTTTTATGAAGATCCCAGGTCTCACGTTGTAAGGTTTGATTGCAAAGAGCACAATTTACCTGTGTGTCATAAGATACAGTTAGAGTACATCGCAGATAAATAAAGCAGCTGTTCTAAATTTCCTGGAACATGTGCATGTTACTCGTCTTGTTCCTATGGAATGGCCACGTTGCATTTACTCCTGGTTTCAATTGGGAATAAAAACATATCATACATTTGGTCAATGTAGCAGAAGAAATGTGTATCCAATTTGGGCGTACAAGGAGAAGCTAACAAGCTAATATGGTGGCTCAAAGAAGACTATAACTGTCTACGATTTTGATTCTAACACATTTGGTTTCTATAATTGCTGCAGTTAACTTAAAAGCCAACCAATTGTGCAATCAAGCCTGTCTTTCCATCTACTTCATTTAAGATCTAGAAATGGACAGCACCAAAACCAAAACATGTAGCATAGATCGCACAAACAGAACCAATATGGTCTGATGTTCTGAAAATCCAAAACAATCACAATTATGATGAAATAGCAAACATACTGGGGCATGGTTTTCATTGTAGTGTTCATCCATAAGCTTCCTGGCAACCATTTCTCCACAGTGTTCGCATTTTTGAAGGTTACGAGCACAGTGTGCAGAATGCAAGTCGATGTTTGAAGATGGAATTTCTCTCTGGCTGAAGAAAAAGTACAGAAACTAACATCAACAACCAACATCCAATGTGGGAAATGAAGCATAAATGTGATGCCCATCAAACTAAAACTGTACCACAAGTCATAAACTGCATGGGACTGGACTGTGAACTGTAGTTAGAAGCATTCTAGAACGAAAAGCTGCTGATCCCGTAGCTCTACACCTCTACCAACTAATATGAAGTTCATCCTTTGTACATGTGATTAGAGAATGAGTCCAAAAGGTGTACACAAAGTGAAAGGGATAAAGAAATGTATCAACAATGTTCCAGAACCAATGATAACGAATCATAATCCAATTTCTTCCGTTTATTCTATTCAACTAACACTGGATTACTTTGGCATGAGATTAATTCCACAAGCTCACTGTAAGGTTTATCCGTTAGTACATCAATCAACCATCAATAAGTGTGTGTATTTTTCTCCCAATTAATTTGATATCTTCGAACGGAAATCAACAGAAAGTATATCTACTGGCACCGGTGCTACACGATGCAATAAAACATCAGAAACATTCATATTTTTCTACAGTTAAAAGCTTTCTCGGTTCAATTATAATGCCACAATTGCTGCTGCTGCTAGCATTTTTTGATAAAATTACAAAAGACAACCTTTTTCCATAAGTAACCAGTGGGCACCTATTTGGCTATTCCGGCAGACCAAATAATGCATTTTTCTTCTTCTAAAGGAATAGAACGCCATCTATTGATCGTGCCATACGCTAGATCAGAATCGAACAAACAGCTTCTTCTGAAACCAATCCAATCGGATCTACCCCAGCTCAGATCCAAACCCACGAGACCAACGAATCATGGGAACCGCACCACCGCCACGCGGGTACGCGAGACAGTCCACACGAAACAGGATAGCGCGGGAGACGGGAGCAGGAGGGCCACGAACCAGTGAGCGCAGGTGGAGGACGCGACGGCGGCAGCCGCTGCCATGGCGTTTCGTCGCAAGGCCGGACAGATCGCCTCACCTCAGACCTCCCGCTCCCGATCGAACCGGCAAGTGCTGTCTCCCGCAGCCGAGATGGAGCCGAACTGAGGTCGCGTCGCCGCCGCGGGGGAAGAAGGAGACGCGGAGGCTGGGTGGCCGGAGGTTTCGAGGACGAGGAGTTTCGTGGGGAGGCGAATAGGAGAGGAGGGGGTGCTTGCTGGAAATCATGGCTTGACGCAGCAGCCAGTTTATAGGTGGGTATTTTATTTAAATTTTAACAGTATCTTTAGATTATAAACAGAGGTGTTAGTTATTGTTAAAAAAAATGATCGCGGAAATAAAGAATAAAGATGAAGAATACATCATATACATTTGTCTTTCTGTGTGTTCAATATACTATCTATTTTTGCATTATTTGATGTGATTCTACATTTGTCTACGAGGTGATCATTCGGACTGGACTCGCCAGCGACGGTTCTTCAGCACGATTGACTCCAACCTACCTCTAGGTCTACTCTACTCGGATCGAAAGGTAATTGTTGTAGCACGATGCTCAAAGATCGAATCACATTTTCTATATCGCTTTTAATTATACAAATTTAGCTTTCTAGAGTTTTTTCTATAGTGCAAATCCGCTCTAATCTACTGTGAGCCGACTTAAAGTCGCCGGCCAAGCCGATCGATAGGTTGCATGAAAGAGCAAATGACGATTGCACTGTAGATTGTATATTGGATGAATAGTAATTTAGACAAACAGTAAAAATTGCCATCGCCGCATCATTGTGCTCGAGCCCGGCTCGAAGCCGCCATCTGCGCGCCGGCCGGCGCCATCCCGCGACGAGCACCGCGACGCCGCCGGAACCCTCCTCGCGACGGTTGCGCGCCACCGCGCATGCCATACCCAGACGGGCCGCGCCTTGTGCCGGCCCATTGGTCGCCGCCTGGCGGCAAGCGATTGCATCGCACCCAGCGCTGGTATCGCCGCCTCCAAAGACAGGCGTGCGCGCCACGCTTCGTCGGGTCCCACATGCCGCCGCCGCCCTCGCGATCACACCCATCGGCCGCCTCCGCGCCAGAGCCTGCACGCGCTATGCTTAGAACCACCACGTCGCTTGTCGCACCGCGCCGCCTCGTCACCAGTCTGAAGTCGCCGCTGCCCCGCATGGGCCTTCCACCGCCTTGCACGCGCCGCCCTACGGCCGCCTCCATGAGGACGATGAATCTTATTCATGTAACTGAGCCTCAGAAATCATCAGATTAATCATATTAACCCCATTCTGAGCCAATCTGATCACTGTTGTGATACGACCATGCACTGCGATATACTTCGATGGCGGAATTCTGACCGGTATGAGTATCATGCAATGCAGTCGTAAATAAGTCAAGTAAATCATCTGGTCCTTTTAGCTCATACCACCTCGTAAACCCATCTACTATCGTTGAACACTGATCGATCTTATTGACCAGTGCCTAGATCGTTCCATCTACATGAATCGATCCAGATTACCAAACCCAACCAGTAATAAATCTAATCTACTACTGCACATATCAAGTATATGCGATCGATCTAGATCAAAAACTATGCAGGATGGCTCTGATACCATTGAAGGGATACATATAGGCTACACTAGCTGGCAATTCAAAACTTCTACCACGTAAACTAGGATGTTATGTAAGTAAGAGATCATATATCGTTACCACCAGACGCGCAATGCAGCGTCGATGTAGTGGTCGTAGTCGATCGTCCAATGTAGTCGATCGTCCTCGTAGTCTTATATATTGTATTTACTATATATGTTGATTATCTGTGATTGTTTATATTACTTTTAATCATTGAAAATAGCAGTAAATCATGAAAAATACATAGAAAAATACGGGATCATAGTAAAATACATAGAAAAACCCAACCAGTAATAAATCTAATCTACTACTGCACATATCAAGTATACGCGATCGATCTAGATCAAAAACTATGCAGGATGGCTCTGATACCATTGAAGGGATACAGATAGGCTACACTAGCTAGCAATTCAAAAATTCTACCACGTAAATCAGGATGCCATGTAATTAAGAGATCATAGATCGTTACCACCAGACGTGCAGTGCAGCGTCGTTGTAGTGGTCGTAGTCGATCGTCCTCGTAGTCTTATATATTGTATTTACTATATATTTTGATTATCTGTGATTGTTTATATTACTTTTAATCATTAAAAATAGCAGTAAATCATGAAAAATACATAGAAAAATACGGGATCACGAACCGGGAGTTTGAAGAGCTGTATAAGAATTTTTACAACTATTTTTTTGTAAATTACAAGTAATAATCTTATAAACTTTTTGCATGAATATGGAGATGACTGGCATCGCGAACCGAGTGTTCGAAGAGCTGGCACAACATGGCCAAAATTTGTACCAGTCTTCAACTTTGTAAGGTAATCACGGACAAGCAGAAGATTGAGAAGACCGCCTCTATCTTTCACCCAAATGCGGTGTAATACACACACAACTATCATCATGACGTCTACAAGGAGTATACTGAATTAATTGACATCATGCAAGTTGCGGAAGCTCAAGATGATGTTCTAATGAAGAATTAAATCTTACAGCCGCCTAGTCACAATGTTGGCCATGAAGCCAATCCTAGCAGCTACAAGGTGAGGAAACCTCTCATAAAGGAGAGGGGCAAGAAGGGTAAGGTCGTGGGTCGTACGATATTGATGCTTTCCAATCTAAGAAGAAGGGCAAAGGACAACATGAGGCATACCTCGCCATTGCAGGCACGGAGGATCCACAGCCATTAGTTACACTCATAGATGTGGACAGCCTAGTAGCGGCCCCTATCACCCTTCCTTTGGACATCATAGTGGCCGCAGCCGTAGTTGCCCAAGAGAAGAAGATCGCCATGAAGTAGATTCAGGCAGAAGGTTCTACATACTTCGCTGATTCGATCTAGCGCACACATTTAAATAATATAAACCCACTATTATGAGTTAATGGAGTATTTTGGTGATTAATGATAAATCTATTTTTTTGAGACTAACACTTTGATTGTTATACTTATTGTTTAGTCTCAATTGGAAGAAATGGTGAAAATCAAAGATGTATGCATTTGACATCATATTCTTATATCTTGTTGCATTCCTCGGATCCAAAATATAGGTTGAACTCCACCAAAAGTCTAACTTGAATATGGGTATATGTTCTTATTACACATTCGTGTATGCACACATTTAAGGGGAGTTCACTATATGTTTTTTGGTTTCATGAGTATTGATCTATATTTCTTTATCCACATATATTTGGAATCTCTAATTTGAAACATACCCTTGAGTATATAAAATTTGTGTAGTTCATATATACTCACATTGCTTAATATTCAATTATTTATAATTGTGATGGTTGTCAACAATTACCTAAGAGGGAAAGATTGAAGTATCTTGACTCACTATTATGAGTCAATGGTACGTTGTGGTAATTAATGATAATCACATTGTGGAACTAACATTTTCATAAGTTGATGAAATATGTTGAGTTCCATGATGATAATGACTTTGGATGACATCATGAGTTGATTATCATCAAGTCAAAGTTCAAGAAGAGGATGCATCATGTGTTGATGCATATCAAGATCACGAAGAGGAGACGATCATGAGTTGATCATCAAGTCAAGAGAAGACCATCATATGCTGATGAAGGGCTAGTGAAGAAGATCATCATGTGTTGATGATATTCAAGTCAAGATTCGAGTTGAAGGATGCCATCATGTATTGATAAGTATCAAGACAAGATCTCGAAGTGAAGGAATCCATCATGTGTTGATGGAATGCTCGTGAAGAATGCATCATGAGTTGATGCATATCCAAATCAAGAACTTGGAGTAAAGAAAACCATCATGTGTTGATGGAAGCTAAGTGAATGATGCATCATGGGTTGATACATATCAAGTCAAGGACCCGGATTTGAAGTAAAGATGTGTGACATCAAGCTTCAAGTGGGTGTGCAAGGCAAAGGTATGGCTAGCTAGAGCTAAGGATGTGTTCTTAGTCTTTTACCGATCTTGGTGTTTGGTTGGAGACCGGATTGCTAGTATAGGTTGTCATACTACTAAGAGGGGTCTTGTCTAGTAGCTTGAGTCTCATCATGTATTGATAGCTTAATCTCGGTTGCTCTAGCTTACCGTGGTATGATGCTATTATTTGCGAATGTGTTTTGCAAATAGTTGAGACTCATGTGTCTAATCCTTGTAGCATGTGACTATACTTTACAAATATGTGTTGCAAATAGTTGAAGTCCATGTATCTACTCCTTGTTGCATGATCTAAGTTTCAAATGTGTTTTGCAAATTGTTGGGGTTCATGCATTGCGTTTGTTATCACATTTGGAAAAAATGTTCAGAAAATCTAGTATGACCGCAACTATTGTATGGTATTACCGCAGGTCGGTAATACCAAAGTTTGCATGGCGGTATGAATTTTCCACAGAGGAAGTTTTTGAAGTTTTCTTGAAATCCCAAAATCGGTATGACCGCACTTGATGAGCGGTATTGCCGCAAGTCGGTAGTACCGAAATCTAGTTGCCGGTATGTTTTTAACAGAGAGGTTGTCTTTGGGAGTTTTTCTTGGAACTTGATAATCGGTACGACCACTTTTGAATGGCGGTCGGTAGTACCGCAATATAGTTGGCGGTACGTAAATTACAGAGAATATGGTTTTGGGAGTTTTGATCTCCCCCTGAGAATTAGTATGACCGCATGATCTCAGCAGTACTACAGATGTGCAATAGTACCGATATATACTTGGCGGTACGACTTTTCTGGAGAGGGTGTTTTTCTTGTGTTTGTTTGACCCTCTGGAAATCGGTAATACTGATATAGCTGAGAGGTATTAAAGCGGTGCGGTAATACCAATTTGTAGTTGGCGGTAGTACCGCAACTTTTTTTGTAATGGCTATATCAGATGCTTTAAATGCACAGTAGTCGATCGTTGATTCTCGACTACGGTAGTACCGGTCCTGAATGACAGTATTACCTGAAATCCTGATTTTTTCAGGATGTTTGTTCCAACGGCTAGTTTTTGTGGTGGGGGCTATAAATACCCCCTTGGCTGGTTGTGAAATAACTTTTGGCACTCTATTTCATTCTGTTGAGCTAGTGTGAGCTTCTCCTCTTAATTGTGCATGTGTTGCACCTTGTGAGTAAGGAGATATGTCTCTAGTTGCATGTGTTGCATTTAGAGTTGGATTTCGTATTCATTTGAGCTTGTGCATTCATTGAACGTGGTGAGAATCAAGCAAAGGACTTGACTTATTACTCTTGGTGCTTGCTGACACATAGACGGTTTGGAGGTGTTGCGCTGGTGAGCTTCTCAAAGAAGGTTGTGAGAAGACCCAAGCAATTGTGAGTAGTTTGGTGCTTGCCATCTCTAGAGTGAAAGAAGAGCAACCCTGAGTGGATCAAGATGTTGATTCGTGTTGGAGCCGGTCCAAGTGGTTGGACTTACCTCGGAGGTGTTTTGCTTAATTCGTGGAGCTAGTCCAATTAGTTTGAGTTTACCTCAACGTGGATTAGGGGAGACCGACAAGTCTCCGAATACCACGGTAAAATAATATTGTGTCATTGTTGTTTGTTCTCTAGTGATTTACTTTGTGCAATTTATATTTCTTGAATTAAATTGCTTACATGTCTTTGTATATTTTGCTATCGTTGACATAGTCTTATATTGTTGGTGGACTTACTAAGACTAGTTGTTTTAGGCCTTATTTGTGTAATACCGATTTGACTTACTCTTCCGCATTAGAAATCAGTTTTAGCCAAACGATTTTTAAAATCGCCTATTCAACCCCCTCTAGTCGGCTTCCTCGTTCTTACAACATTGCACTGAGATCTTTTTATAGTCATTTGCAGTTTGTGATTGCGATAGAACTTTGAATAATGGTTGTAAGGTCTAGAAGAGAAAAGCATTAAATTCTTATGATTAGTCCTGCAATACTTATTTTTCTGTATTTGTAATAGCAAGTTATGTCATGATATTTGAAGTATTAGAACGCGTGTGACACCATGTGGAGGAAGTGTGCTTAGCAAGTAGCGGCACAACGAATACCATCTTGAGAGAAACAAAATTATTTTATCGATCAGCAAGAATGCTGGTTGTAACACCCTGACCCAAAATCGGCTCAATGCCCAGCCCACCGTGGGACGGACCCGCGCACACATAGCACCCCACTTACACTTTCGTCCTCGCTTCGTGTAAAATTGTTAACCCAGAGGTACCACGTTTGGATCCAACAGGCATTATATACTACTACAACTCGACTTGAAACAAGCAATGTGGGACTAATCCCACCACACAACTCCTCATGGGCCACATGGGCCACACTACGAGCAGGCCGGGGTATTACATTCACCCCCCTCAAGGGCTGACGCCCTCGGCAGTATACCACATACGCAGCAAATGCCCAAAACCACCCCTCGGTACACGTTCGTGCGTCCAGTGCCGGCACATATGCCATGCCATGTGTCCACTCCGGGTCTACATGTGCCATGCACCATATGCCCGCGCCCATGTCCCGCACGCGCCCGTGCAGCGAAGGTTGAGGCTCTGATACCATCTGTAACACCTTGACCCAAAATCGGCTCAATGCTCAGCCCACCGTGGGGCGGACCCGCGCACACATAGCACCTCATTTACACTTTCGTTCTCAATTCGTGTAAAAGGGTTAACCCGGAGGTGCTACGTTTGGATCTAACAGGCATTATATACTACTACAACTCACTTGAAACAAGCAATGTGTGACTAATCCCACCACAGAACTCCTCATGGGCCACATAAGCCACACTACGAGCAGACCGGGGTATTACACTGGTAGTCTTATGACAATCGCGGGGGGCGATGCTTGTATAATAGGCTCAGGAAGGGCCACACTTATACTCCTAATGGTAACGGCTTTCACGTAAAGGCTGAAAAAGAGTATGGTAAGGAATACCTGCTCATTGCATAGCTTGAAGAAAGTGTAAAAAGGTCTTAGAACGACTTGCTTTATATGAAACTGGGCAGTACTACACTATTATTAAGGCACCTGCTACCTGTACTACCCTGAAAACCGTATGTAGAAGCTCTGAACTTTTCTATCTCTGGCATGATAGATTAGGCCACTTAGGTATTAGGATGATGAGAAATATAATTAACAATTCACAGGGAAATATTATCGATGTAAATTTTTTTTTCCGAATCAAGAATATTTTGTGTGCTCTGTTTGTGCCACCGGGAAATTAATTACTTGACCTTCTGATTTGAAAGTGAAGGATGAAGTCCCTGCATTCTTGGACCGTATTCAGGGAGACATTTGCTGTCATATACAACCTCTGTCAGGGCCATTTAGGTATTTTATTGTGCTCATCGATGCTTCCTCCAAATGGTCGCACATATGTTTATTGTCTACAAGAATTCATGCTTTTGCAAAGCTAATATTGTAGATAATTAAAATTGAAAAGTATTTTCCCAGATCATCATGTGAAGTTTATCAGAACGGATAACACCAGAGGATTTACTTCAAAGGCATTTAATGATTATTGCATGGAAATGAGAATTAAAGTTGAGCATTCCGTACCGCATATCCACACCCAGAATGGACTAGTAGATTTTGCAGAATTATAATTTATCAACTACATATTGGGGACACGCGGTCCTGCACGCAGCAACTCTCATCAATTTTAGATCACCGGCATCAAGTTTGCCAGTATAGAGGAGCAACTCACAGACATTCTCACGAAGCCGCTAGGTCGCGTCAAGTTCTAGGAGCTGCGCACAAGGATCGACATCGTCGAGATCAAGAAAACGCATTAAGGATTATGGAGTGTTTGTTGAATAATCTTGCAGGCTATTTAGTTTTTGAATCTTGCAACGTTTCTTTTTTTCGTTTTGCTTTGCATGGCTTGAGTGTTAGTGGTGTGCGTGGACGCTACTAGTTCGAATTGTGGTGCTTGAAGCGTAGTTTTTTTGTTGCTCTTTACTCGTTGAAATAAACGGAGAAGAAAGCCTGAAAAGCTGCTGCAGTTGAGCAGCACAAAAGATGTCTTGAGAGTTCATCATCTTCCTTTCTATGGGTTCTAGAGTGATCGTGTGCGTGTACTCGAGATCCTGTGAGTTGCTGCGGTATCTGCTGACACCGTCCTCCTCATCCACCGATGGCCTTCTAGTGACGGCCCGCGGTGAAACCGGTACTGGCATCCCCTGTCGTGGCCGCTACAATCTTCTTCTCAGCAACATTACTTGTGGTTGCAGTGATGGTAGGAGTGCTCACAGGCAGGGTACCCAGCTAAAAGTCTAAACCAGCCCCAAAAAATGATTTTATTTGAATTTTATCTTGTTTCATTTTAACTTTTGATTTAAAAATTAAATTTGATCAAAAAATTTCGATTTTCAGTCACTTCGGTTCTACCGGTGACCCTGGTAAGAAATAAACCGGTAATGAAAATCCCGCTCACAGGACCTAGCCGTTACGCTGTGGCTCGTCACCTTTCTTGTCCCCGGGGGCCGTGACCTCGCTGCGCACCCAGAACAGGACGATTGCCGCGTCGTTGAGGGCAGCAGAGAAGCGGTGCTCGAGGGCGAGGCGGTAGTCAACAGAGAGGGCAACGGCCGGGAGCTCGCCGGAGAAGTTGGACAGCTGTAGTTGGGCCCCCGACGTGCCACGCGAGCTCGTCGGTGTTGCACTACACGAGCGTCCGAGTCTTTAATTATGCAATCTCCGAGCCCAGCGCACCATGCACCCTACAGGTCGACACCGCTTCCCCCAGGTCATAGAGAAGCTTCATTGCCTAGAAGGCCTGCGTTACCCTCAACTTCGAGGTTCCCTTCTTCGCTTCTTCCCGCCTTACCCTTCTGATATCTGCTTCGATTGCTTATCGTTTTCCCCCTTAAATTGCTTGGATTTATTATCGTGATCAACTTGGGGCGAGGGAGATGGAGTAATGATTTTTGAAGGAGATGGGGAAGAAGGGATGTGCCCTTTTTTTAAATTGCTTCGAGATTGGTGTTTCCAGGTGGCCTAGATCTAAACGATAATGCTGTCTTACGCACGGCAGCACTTTAGTCCCCGCACGCGTTGCCATCCGCGACTTGAGAAACCTGATGAAAACAACAGTGTTGCGATCATATCTTCTTCCCCGGTCGTCCATTTCGCGTTTCGTTTGCACCATTGTGTTCTGTAGGACGAGCTAACAAAATGAGGTTCATATTGGATATGTTTTGCAGATACAGTGTTAATGTTATTTATAGGGCCAACAAGCCGTTGAAAAGCAACTATTGTCTGGTTTTTTTTAGATAATGAAAGAGAAAAATCTCTTCTGATCTCTGCATAGGATGCACATAGCCCATTTTATTAAGCGGTAATGTATTACATTAAGCAAAGATGGTTAAAAAGTGGTTGGAAGCTTTACAACCATAAAACAATTAAAAATTAAACTTAATCATAACAAACCATGTGACTAAACCGCCACCTATGAAAGTTTAAGATTTGCTTCGTCACAAACTCCAACCTGGTGCTTCCAACTAACATTGCATCCTTCTGAGTCGATTTCTGTAAATTTACCCAAGCACTCAGTCAATACTTTCTCAAAATGATAACCTGCAAAGGATTAATGATAGTTTTTTATAAAAACAACAACATTATTTAGACATAACTAAATAGACCAACATAAGGCACTAGCTCCAACTAGGAGTTGTGACTTTAATTTTTTGAATACCGGCTAACCAATTCTCAAATATATTTGCTATACTCGTAGGAGGAGATAAATTAAACGCACATTGAACCGCCCACCATGCAAGACGTGCAAAGAGGCAATTAATAAAAAAGATACTGAATTGTTTCCTCTTTAATACAAAAACATCACTATTTACTTCCCCTCTAATTTTTTTTCAGCAGGTTATCTTTAGTTAATATTACCTCTCTCTCTTTTAAGATGCTAAATGAATATTTTCACTTTTAATTGAATTTTAATTAACAACTGCTATCCAGTTGGGGATGCAACTATGTATTCTCGCTAGAAACTATGCATTACTTGCTCTAGTTCATTCCCCACTCTCTCTCTCTCTCTCTCTCTCTCTCTGTTCAAGACTAGGATCCTTCAGAAATACAGTCACGAGTGTGTCTGTTGTCTTTCAATCAACGGCAGCATCCCTCACTCTTTTATGTGCACTAACTAGGTGGGGCTGGGGATCCGCGACGCGGGACGGCCGTCCACTGCCGGCGCGCTGACTTCCCAGTCGAAGCTCTGGCGCTTCCCGAATGATCCATGCGCGCGTGTCTCGCGAGAAACCAACGAAGCGCAAACGGACGGCCAAAATAAAAACATCGACGTGACCTGTGTCTTTGCGCCTCAACTTTCCCTTCAATTATACCGGAGGATTGCAAGTCAGTAGTAACTCAGTACCCCTTTCGGTTTGTTTTACTATTGAACTGTATCATTTTTCAATCAGTTGTCGTACTGTTTTTGCAAAGTACTTCTATGGATCTAAAGACACATCGATTTGCAGGGCAGGCTGTGGATAGACAACTCATGACAACGATAAAAATATGTATCATATTGGTATCAGAAGGGGCCAACTCAATTACTGGTAATATAAAGCCTCATATTCCATTGCATTTAGTATTCTGTCCGTCTTGGTTTCAGGAATAAGCTGGTCTGAATATTTTCATTCTATAAGCTCCGGCAGCAATACCTTGGGACCCTGCATGCATGCAAATCATACATCAATATTATGCACCTAATCCATGAATGCTTGTATAACGATCTACGTGGAAATGGAGGAATAACCCCAAACTTCAATTTGGATGACGAGAGAGTTCAATATCTGGGGGGGGGTGGGGGTGGGGGCTGTTTAACAGTGGTACTACACTTTTTAACAGGAAACCAAATGGATAATAGATCTTTTTTTGTGGATTTCTTGTAATTCTGCATCCTGCCTGTATTAGAGGCCTTAAATTGCAGAATCTAGATCCATCACAGAGCTAGGTGGCAAAAACCATTGTAACATAAAGGAGCCAAGCAGGCAGAAACTGAAAATAAATAAATGAACAAACCTCTTGAGTCCTGATATAAATGCAACTTCATTACATTTTTAATGGAAAGGTGGACAGTTTTAGTGGCGGAATTTAAATTATTACAATACGATTACAGGGATCGATGTACAGTACCCAATGCAAATGGTATTTACAGTTGAACTTATTTGGGACTATTTGCGGAACAAGAGTGAAACTACTGATTTGTAAATTCAGGTCCATTTCTCATGCCTATTTTGACACCTCAAAGTTCAGGCCACAACTAGCTGAAGTATTTTCGAAAGAGTGGCCTGGAAATTGCCAAAGCATCACCCGTGGATTTTACAGCATACAGGCTCCTTCCCAGACTGCCATTCATTAGAATATGAAATCCAATCTTTTCTCCATTCATCTATCTGAAAACTCCGGTTCTCTTGCAGGCTTCTTGACAAGCGAGTGAAGTATTTCGATGCCCTTGGAAGATAGTAACTCTTCAGCAGCCCACTACAAAATTTATTGGCTGGTAACGAGATGTTAAAAAGAAAGTGCGGAGTTAGTAACACATGGGTGGACTATCGTATAGATAGACAGCATCTACTTCAAGAGAAAAGTACTGTATATTACCATAGTCATGTAATTTACTCTGCTCGGTCTTTGTGTTGTCATACCACATTGTCACCTGTGTTCTAGCATTCCACTCGTACTGAAAAAAAGTTCAATTCAGTCCAAAATAACAAAAAGGTTGGTCCAGGATCCAAATACTAGATGAAGAGTATGAAACTAACCTGCTTTCGTTCATCTTCAGTCATAGCAAGGCTTTTTGCACTCTCCAACCAAGGGCCCAGCAGAAAATTATCATCAGAAGCTAGTAGTGTATCAATGTCCAAAATGAGCTCGAGAAATTTCTGTAAGAAAATTTAAACCATTTGAATCTTTCTTTTGGTAAGAATTCATAGCATCAAGGTACACTTCATTTGCTAATTTTGACAGTGACTGCCTTGTTAGGTCAACAAGGTCGTACCTGCGATAACACTTAGCATTAATACTCAGTTAAAGCAAAATCATGGCTACGCAGAAGAACTTGTTTTATGTACTAAGCAATTGAGCATCATAACTGAAAATTCTAACATATAGCTTGCTTTTGTGTTCAACACTATTGTACTCTGCCTATATGCTACCCTTTTCTTGACTCTTTTTACCATAAGTACTCCACATACATACTTACAGTGGCACATGAGCATTTCACCCAGAAGGCCAGAAGAGAGCCCCAAGTTTCAGACTTTTTTTCTATTCCAAAAATCAAAACTGATATCAAAAGTTAAGTGGGATGCATACCGTCAGAATACTTGTAGAGCCAATGCATAAATACGAAGCATACCTATATGTGAGACTTTTTGAATGATCATTCCTGCATTAAGAAAAAGTTCTAGGGCTTTGATGGCCTCCTTTGTGGAATACCATAGATGTGGATGTGGTAGGCTTGCAGAGATCTCACTTAAGAAGAACCTCCTATGTTTCCTCAAAACTGAGATACCCCTTCGTTTGGAAAGCTGAGAGCTGAATGAATTTGGACATATGTCTGGAAATTCAACTATGTAGTCCTTATTATGATCCTGCAATCACCATATGAATGAAGATACGAGTCTGTCAACAAGCACTGCACAGTTGCAACAAAGGACCATCTGTATGAAATCGAACCGCAATTCCATCTGTGCAATTGTATATTGTATGATGCAGGATTGCCCAAGCTTTCTCTATTTCAACAATTGATTAACCATATCGCCTATAGGAGTATGTTTTTAACCAATCCTGGAAGATGTAGACAACCTATCAAAGTAAAAGAGGTGGTCAACAACTCCAATAAATGTAAAGCATAAACATATTCAAAGCAGTAATGCTGAGCAAACCATGGCAAGCTGGTCACAAAAGAACAGAAATATACACATTCACACTTATCTGTACAACAGCATGTACAAGATTTACCTCGTGTTAACATGACTGTGTAAAAGATTTCTACCAAGAAGCAATTAAAAATTCAAACTACGAAGTTGATATCCTTTGTGAACTTTTTTTTTATACTGCAGCTGTCAACATTTGACTTGAGATATAGAGAATATCAATTATTCCCATGGTCTTACTGAAAGTATGAAACTACGAGAGGAAAACAATAATAATTTTAGCATAAACTACATATTCACCAGATTAATTATCATTTAACCTTTCAAGTCAAAAACCTTATGAAGTACGCTATCCGTTCAGAAATATATAACGTTTCAGAAAGCGTACAATCAAACTTCCTTAACTTTGACCACTAATATTTTTTTAAACCTATTTGTATTGGTCATATGAAAATGGCATCATTAGATTAATCATGAAAAATATTATCATAATATAATACTTTTATATTATTTTATGAACATGTTCATTTAAAAAGTGATAGCAAAAGTTGCATATTGAAACCGCGTCGATGTCCAAAACGCCGTATATTCTTGAAGAGAGAGAGAGAGAGAGTAACAAATTAATTCTCATTTGCCCTCTATATAGTTGAAAACTGTCTAGAATGGCAGTATATACAGAAATGGGATGACATAAGAGGAATAAACTATAATGCGATGGTATTCGCCAGCAGAATCACAGCGAAAAGTACGGATGAGAGAATCAAACTAAGTACGAACCATCGTTGCCGACTTCTTCACGAAGCCACAAACTAGGGCACAACATTTGTATTTTCTTTCCAAACTCAGTGTGTGTGATCCACCATAAGTTTGAAGAGGGGAGGGGGGGGGGGTTAGAATATAACTCTTTTGTATTTCCTTATTTGTATATGGAAACCCACTTGTACATCCCTATATATATTGTGCATTGGGCCCTCTTGCATATACTGTTATGTATATATGTATACGACCCATATGTATTTATGGGCCATGAGGCCCATGAGCCCTTATTAGGGTTTGTAATAGTATATATATACTACATTATTGATCTAATACATTGGGAAGTTAATCTCTATCATGGTATTAGAGCGTACCTCCTTCCCCGCCGCCTAGGCGTCTACTGTTGCCGCCGCCCCCACCCGTCGCTGCATCCATCCACACCAGATCGAGTTCCATCCACCGGACGACTCGCCTTCGCATCGTGCTTCCAGATCGCTAGCGAGAGCGGGGTCGTGGAGCCGCCGCCTGGTCCTCTCCTACATCGAGCCTCACGCCGCCGCCTGGTCCTCTCCTACATTGAGCCGCCGCCTGGTCTTCAAGCCATCGCCGCCTGGTCTCCAAGTCGTCGTTGACGCTGAGTCGCCGCCTGGTGAAGACCAGAGGGGAGGTGAGTGAAGGGTGGATCGGTCAATTGGTTGCGTCGCTCGGGAAGACGTCGATCGATCGGGTCAGTCGCTCGGGAAAGTGAAGGGTGGATCGGTCAGTCGGTTGCGTCGCTCGGGAAGGCGTCGGTGGATCAGGTCGATCGCTCGAGAACGCTGGGTGAGTGGTGCTCGGTCCGGTCGCTCAGGAGGCGTTGGAAGTACCTGGTAAAATGACTTTTGGTGTTTCTGCTTCTCTCGGTATGGGAGGTACTCTTTTGGCCTCAAATATCAAACTAGATCGCCAGAATTATCGTGAGTGGTCATCATCGGTTCGCATGCTTCTTCGGACTATTGGTCTTCTTTCATATATTACAGCGGAGCCTCCGACTGAGAAGACTGATGCGAAGGAGGCTGCTACATGGCACAGTGCTGATGATCGCGTTATGGGTATTTTATGTCACAGTGCTGAAATTTCAATCAGGATGGATTTCATTGATCTTCCAAGTTCTCGCAAGATGTGGGGAGACTAGTGCATCACGTCGTTTTTCTCTTCTACAAACTCTTTATGATCTACGTCAGCAGGAGATGTCTATTGAGGAGTACTACAGTTCTTTTACTCGTATTTCACGACAGCTGATCTCCATGGTTCCTCCTTCCTGTGCTGGATGTACTGGCTGTGTAGGTAAAGCGGGTCATGATGCACATAATTTGATATTCACCTTTGTTTTGCGCCTTCGTCCAGAGTATGAGTCTATTCGAGCTCAACTACTGGGACGTGTTGTTCTTCCATGGAGGAGGCCCTTGCTGCGTTGATTGCTGAGGAGACTCGACTTTGCTCTTTGTCTTTAGGATCGATATTTTCAATCAGGATGGATTTCATTGATTTTCCAAGTTCTCAGCAGCGTTATGAGCAGACTAGTGCAGCACGTCGTTTTTCTCTTTTACAAACTCTTCATGATCTACGTCAGTAGGAGATGTCTATTGAGGAGTACTATAGTTCCTTTACTCGTATTTCACGACAGCTGATCTCCATGGTTCCTCCTTCCTGTGCTGGATGTACTGACTGTGTAGGTAAAGCGGGTCATGATGCACAGAATTTGATGTTCACCTTTGTTATGCGCCTTACTCCAGAGTATGAGTCTATTCGAGCTCAACTACTGGGACGTGCTGTTCTTCCATCCATGGAGGAGGCCCTTGCTGCGTTGATTGCTGAGGATACTCGAGTTCACTCTTTGTCTTTAGGATCGATATTATCTCGTCTGTTCTTGCGGCACCTCGTCAGGAGGTTTATCAGCCTAGTTCAGCTCCTGATGCATGGAAATTAATCCAACTGCCACATACCACCTTTCTGCCAAAATGACTAACCTGTTTACAAGAACAACTTCAGGCATTTATGAGAAAGATTGAGGTTTAGGGTCCTAAATAGGCACAATTGCACAAACTTAGGGAACCTGGGATGCAAACTTATCAAGTAAAAACCAACACTGCCTGCAATGAGCACTCAGGATAGTGGACACTCGAGGCTTCCCATCAAATAATGCAGTGAATGATAGCAGAAAATATCTTATGTGAACCACTTCACAGAACAATTCACCGGCAATAGAACTGGTACGGTGGTACAGAATTTCGCAAGGCCTTTCACTCTGTCTAGTTATAGAACTACATACCAATCCATAGAAAACTAACAATTCACACACGAGCAGAGATGAGATCCTAGAAATGCGATAGGCCAATAGCAATACTCACATCGGCGAGGTATCCGTTCCTACCGAGCCCTTCCCTCCACCTATCCACATCTCCGTCACAGGTGCGGTGGCGAGGACCCACGCGATGGCCGCCTCGAGCTCCGCGCGGAGGAGGCCGCCGTCCGTGATGAGGCCCATGTCGAGCGCCAGGAGCGCGGCGCGTCGGTCTTCACCGGCGCAGAGGCTCGCCACATGGAGGCAAGCGAGCGCGTAGGCGTCCCTCCACACGGGCCCCAACTCGCTCCACGGCCCCAAGTGCAGCTGCTCCCATGCCATATCCCACGCCGCCTTCGCCACGCGCAGGTCCCCCGCGGCCGCCTTCTTCGTGGAGGCCACGAACGCGAAGCCCCCTCCTCCGTAATATACCGCAGCAGTGCCGCCCGCTTCTCCCCACCCACCTCCTCCAGTGCCCGGGCTCGCCGGTGGCCATCGCTTGCTAGCTCCGGGGAAAAGCGCAAAAGCCGAGGTGTGTGGGGAGTGGGGAGATGAGGGGGAGATATTTTTGGGGGACCCCGGGTGAAGAAAGGCGCACAAAGGTGGGTGAGGGGGTGGGGGGGCATGCGTGGAGTGGACGGGGGAGGGGCGGTTGGGACTGAGCGGGACAGGGGGGTGTGCGCGTGAGTGAACGGTGGAAGGGGGACGAGCGGGGTAAACTCTGAATTATAGTAGTTAAGATATATAAGTTACATAAGTTATTATTAGATTGGATTGTTAGAGATAAGTTTCCTTATAGATTATTTCTTAGAAGTCGAGTTGGGTCGTCTTTATAAAAGAATAGTATGTATCCATTATCAATCAAGTAAGAAATAAACAAAGTTAGTCCCTAACCGGTTGGTTAAAGATTAGAGCCTCCTTATTCGTCGGGAAGAGTCTCGGTCAAGCTTGGAGGGCGATCCCTCGCCTCCCTTACTAATCAGGTCTCAAGAGTCTCGCTACCTCGACAGGGAAGAACCCTAGTGGCGGTTAGATGATGGCGAGTGCTCTACCCTCAGTCATCGGACCCGTACCCTATTATGAATATTGTGTGTATGTATTGAGAGGCCAAATGAGCAATATATATAGGGTGTACAAGATGTGTATGCTATATACAGATAAGATAATGCAAAAGGTAGATAAGGAAATACAAAAGGATTCCTATCTCTAACAACCCCCTCAAATCAAGGCGTATGCAATAGCATTGCATTTGGAAAGGGTTGACGCTAAACTAGGGAAAATTCAAAGTTCGAGTCTTGATAATGTCGTTGTAGTATGCAGCTCTTGGAAAATATATCGATAAAAGATCTCCCATCTGGGGTCGTGCGACAGCCTGTAATGCACAAGGTGCAGGGGCTGAGAAAGCAGAGGCAAGCGGGAGCAAAGTCGACCTTGGAAACACGACGAAGGGGTATTGTGTGTTTTTATTGAGAGGTCCAATGTGCATTATATATAGGATGTACAAAGGGTGTATGCTAAGGATGGAAAACACAGTACGGAAGAAATCCCGGTACGTGAAGCGATGCAGAATCTTGTCAGATTCGAAATCCGGAGAAAAATCGGATGAAATTCAAAATCTGAACTTTGAACTTCAGTTTTTGAAAATCAGTTACCGGACCGGTACCGGGCGGTAACCGGAAAAAACTGGTCTAAAAAACTGAAAAACCAGACCCAAAACTGGAAATCCTGATGAATAGGTTAGAAAGAAATGTCATGTTTTCAAGAGAACTTTGAATAGCATTGCTCAATGACTTCAACCACTAACTCTTTACCAAGTCTACATGGGTGTTGCAACAAAAGAAAACCAATCAGCTGCATGCATATAGAGTAAAAATGTATAATGAATAACTAGATTGCATGAACTATTTTGTTAAGCATAATACCAGATCCAAGAGTAACAAAATATATAGAGTACTTATGTCATACATACAAATTTGTAAAAGACCAGAGACTTTTGTTTTAGAAACAAACATCAATACATTAAGGCTTAAGAGGTCATAAATAATAGAGATTTGATGAAATAGAATCTAGAAAGTGCATATTTAGCTCATACAATACATAATCTAGTATATATATATATATATATATATATATATATATATATATATATATATATATATATATATATATATATAAAGACTAAACCAACCTAGAAAGTGCATTACACAGTCAAAAAACAAACTTGAAATTTTTGGCGATTCTTCGCTCACACTGTCGCCACCGGTAAATCCGTTACCGAAGCAGTTCTTGGTAATCGGTTGGGATTTTATTCCATAGTGTATGTCATATACAGATAAGGTAATATAAAAAGTAGATAAAGAAATACAAAAAATTTCTATCTCTAATGTACTAACTAACGACCACAACTGACGCAATCATGATAGTATTTTAAAAATTGCACCATGCATTTGTTTTGCAGTACACCTAGATGACGAAGGAATCCACGAGCCAATAAAAGGGGGAAACTATTTTCGAGAGCGCGACAGATGATAGAAAGATATCAGCAAATCAACATACGAGGTCTCAGTATAATTAAGGATTTCGAGCTGGAAGTTGAAGAGTGAGCAACTACGGAGCAGAATAAAGGTTACGAGAACAGCAAAAGAAATCTAAACCAGTAAAGACACACAGCTGGAGGTGACAACATTCTGATAGCAATTCCTGGCCCCCTTCACTCGCGGCAGAGACCAAGGCGAATGAATTGATGCCAGCCGTGCACGACCCCAAGAAATGTGTGTACCATATTTAGTTTTCCATTTGGTAGATCCATGTTAATAGAATTCCACTCCGTGCACAATGTTTTGATTATTGAACAAATCATCATGCCTAAACAAAGCCAGACAACGAATGATCATATATAGCAATAAATACTTACAGAGCAAATCATTCAAAGCATAGTTCACTATCTCAAGCTCATTGACGCATCTCCGGCTCGTTTCCTCACTGTCACGCGGCCTTGGCCTTGCCGCGGGCAGCAGTTTGGCGGGAGGAATCTCCAATGACGATTGCGTCAGAACGATGGTGATGATTTTGGGTTTGGATAATGGAGTGGGGTGGCGATTTGGACCGTCTGCCGAACGCAGTGTAGCACGCGAGGACTGAAGTTAACGTCGCACGCCTGTAGCGGATGCATGCAGGCCCGCGTCCAGCAACGGTGGCTGGCAAGAGATTCCAATTGTCCGCTTGGACCATGCATATAAGATCATCCACAGTGTGGAGTGCTCGTACCTGCTGCATCAGTAGACCTGTACTTGGGGTCGTATCGATCCGGTCCATACACAACACGAATGGCAGGCCGTGTCTGCCCTGAGGATGGGTCCGTCGGGTGGCACATCATGAGGAGTTGGGCTGTGCTCTGGCCGGTCCAGCGCGCCCGTCTCCACGTCGTCGTTCGCGTCCGCATATATTGTCGCCCTTGACTGCGTCGCCATGCCGACCTCCGCGACCTCTGCATCGCTATCCCCATGGGAGCCGAGGCCGGTGGAGGCGGTATGGGAGAAGTTGGAGGGCAGGGGCGGTGGGGGAGCCGGGGAGCACTGTGGGAGAGGGGGAGCCCGGGGGAGGCGCTGGGGGAGAGGGGGTACAGGGGGAGGCTGGGGTTGGCCGTGTGGGGGGTGGGGGAGACTGGGAGAGGGCAAGATGGCCAGATGTGGGGGGGGGGCGGCCATGGTAGCAAAAGCTAGATGTGGAAATGAAGTGAGGAAGAGATGGTTGTAGTGTTCTTCCTACATGCTATGTTGTAGTATACGTTCTTCCTTTCCTCCACACATAGTGTGCCAATTAATGCCCCATCTTTGATGGTCCAAGCTGAAAGGATGGCTATCCATGTAGCAGTGTAGCATAGCATCACCTATATATCATGATTGAGATGTAACAACTAGAGCTAGCTAGTGGCATAGGTCTCCAAGTGTGGCTCTTGATTTACTCGTGACTTACTCACATTTTTTACTCGCGACGGGAATTGGGGAACAAGGTGGAGGGATTGGTGATAACTAACAAGACGTGGAGATTAGAGAAGCAACAGGCGGGAGGGAGAGAGGCAACGGCTCCTCTATGCGAGATTCTTTCCAATGACAAGATGGAGCAAAGAGATAAGGTAACAGGTAGCAAGACAACGACTCTTCTACGCAAGATTCTTTCCGGTGACAAGACGGAGCAGAGAGAGAGAGAGAGAGAGAGAAGGTAACGTGCAGCAAGACAACGGCTCCTCTACGCGAGATTCTCTTCGACGCCCCTTGCCTATAAAAGTGCGTCTGCAGCACATTTCTTCACCACACTCCTCTATGCCAGATTCTCTCCGACGCCCCTTGCCTATAAAAGTGTGTCTGCAGCACATTTCTTCACCACACTCCTCTATGCGAGATTCTCTCCGACGCTCCATGCCTATAAAAATGCATATGCAACTCATTTCTTCACCACACTCCTCTACGCGAGAATCTCTCCGACGCTCCTTGCCTATAAAAACGCATCTGCAGCTCATTTCTTCACCACATGAAGTTCAACTTCCCTTTTCCTTTAGTTATTGTATTTTGCTCATTTATTCACCACCGAGCGAAGCATATTTTCCATTCTCTCTTTGCTCTAGTGCTCTGTTCAATAGAAAATATGATACCAAGGAGTCGAAGCATGAAGCTGACGAAGAGAGCAGTAGAGCTCGGTAGCGCTATGCTATTGAGGAGTCATAACACGAAAGCAGCAACGGGGAGAGGGAGACGCTCAGTCTCACGCTACTCAATCTCCCACTGCTCCCCTAGTCCTCCTCCCCTGCCTTTCCCATCGATGCTCGTCAACTCTCCCAGGCTAGTGGGAGAGAGGGTTGGAGGAGGCTGTAGGATCAAGGATGTCAAACTAAGTAATTCTACAAAAATAAAATTTTAGGATGTCAACCCAAGGCTATGTCAATACTAAATAAAATTTTAGCTAAGTAATTCTACAAAAATAAGTAGCTAGAAATGTAAATACGAAAATAGTAAAGACAAGAGAGAAAACCGTAATGAAGACAATCGGTGTTTTCTCGTGGTATCGAAGACTTGCAGGTTTTCACTAGTCCACATTAAGGTAAACCCAAATGAATTGGACTGGCTCCACGAGTTGAGCCTAATGAACATCAATTCCACTAGGGTTGCTCTTCCTCTACTCCGGAGATGGCGAACACCGAATCACCACAAACGGTACCGGGCCTCTTCACATCCTTCTTGGAGAGAACACCACACAATCTTCCTCCAAGTCATCTAGGTGCTGGCAAACACCAGGAATAATAAACCACAACCCTTGCTTGAAGGTTATCAAGTGCCAAAGAGATCAACAAATGATGCAAATGCACTTCAAAGCTCTCAACTACCCCAAAATGTGAAACATGAGCAAATAAGTAGTAGAGAGTGCATCAATATCTCTAATGTATTCAATGAGGTCATGAGTTACTGGGCTTGGTGCTGGTGAGGGGGTATTTATAGCACCAATATCCCGCAGGGTGGTAGTACCGCAGTTATACTTGCGGTCATACCGCTTTTGCTAACAACTATTTTTCAGATACAGTTCAAGATGCATGCATGTCTTAGTTGATCAAGATGACACCAAATAAGTCTTCAAGCTACTAGCCATGATCCCTCTTTATAGTACGACATCTAGCCTATAAATGATGAGGCCCTACGTGCATCTACTACAGAGGTAAATATCCCTAAGTTGCAACTGTGTGCTAAACCTCAAGTTGAGCCTATTATGCAACAATGGAGAAAGAAACAAGAACAAGATTCGGTCAAGAGCAAGGAGAGGGAGGTAGGACGAAGGGGGAGCTTGAGCGAACATGTGAAGACACAAGGACCAAGGGCTTTGCATGTTGGAAAGTCTGCAAGAGAATCTGGCCAAGAAAAGACAAAGGATCCAAATTCAAACTCAATTCTGAAATCAATATATTTTCAGTCTAAGAATCCGAAATGGATTTGGATTAAAGCAATTCCAATTCAGATCTTTCTTTAAAAGAGATTAATTTTTAAATTACCTGTAATATGATAGTTTAATATATTTTCAGCAATTAGCGTAGTTTAAATTTCGAATTAAATTAGGAGTTTGCAATAGGAGTGGGTCGGATTACTGTTTGCGGACACTATTCTGACTCGGATTACTGTAGCTGACTTGAATTAATGTTCACTGAGTGGTTATTATTCTTCAGACTATATATTTAGGGGTAGAGCCCCATTGTAAGCAAGTTGGAGTTGAAGAAAATACAGAAAAGTCATATGTTTATGTGGCGCATAATGAATACATGCGTTTCGGAAATTCCCATATAGGGTTTTGTGATTGCGTGAATATTGAAGGGTGGTTTATCTTTCAAGATCCGTGATTCCTTCTGAATCATCTCACCAATTCATAGCATCCTTAATTGCTTACGGTTTGGTGTTGTTCTTCGGGTTGATTTTGTTTCTCTCTTCGGATTGATTCGACATCAACCATGTTTCATTACTTGCCTTGGAGATACACGCGTTCTTCCTTTTTTGCCGAATCAAGAAGGAGGAAAGCTGGGGTTTCGCTTCAAACAAGATTTAAATACAAGTGCCGTGAAAGATTGGGCCACATTACGCATCAACACACATTGATCCATATCATCTTGGTATCATAGCGTGGTTGATCACGGTATGTGAAATTTTTTTCTTTGTACTTTGAGGTTGTCCATCATGTCAAGAACTAGGCAGCGTTGTTCTAATGGTAGATCCGACGAGGAGCCTATGTACGGTGATACACTATTTCCAGACATACGTGCTTAATTTGATGCTACTACCGGCTATTTTCTTTGTCGTGAGAAGGTCTTATGCCATCAACTTAAAGCTCAAATCCAAGGGGTGCAAGACACGTTGAACGATTGTCTCAATGCGAACGAACGTCGTATGATGGAAGGTTTCGATAATCTGAACCTTGCAATCCGTCGCTTGGAGGAGAGGCTACCACCGCCATGAGGAGCGAATGTACCGGTACTGCCCCAACCACAACATGGATGTGCACAACATGTTGACGCCATGCGGGAGATAACTTCTATGATGCTGATTCGGAGGAGGCCATTTCTGATGATCGTGGAAGACATCAACGACGACCATGATGTGATTACTTTGATCGTCGAGGTGCTGGACATAGTGGACGTCATAATGGAGGTGAATGTGAAGATGACGGTTTTGGGAGAATCATGATCACCATAGCAGAGTTTATGGGTAGATCTGATCTGGATGCTTATTTGGAGTGGGAGATGTGTGTCAATCAAATTTTTGACAACCACCACTACTTCGAAGAGAAGAAGGTTCGTGTTGCTTCGATTGAATTCACTGAATAAGCTATTATTTGGTGGGATCAATTCAATCATGCAGGGGAACGTTCTAATACCTGGGAGGCGATGAAGCAATCTATGCGGGACCGATTTGTACTAGCATACTATATAAGGACGCTGCATACTAAGCTACGATGACTTACTAAAGGTGCTAAGACGGTGAGCGAGTACTATCAAGAGATGCAAGTGTTCATGATCCGTACAAGTGTGCGTGGGTCGACGAAGACGACTATGACACGTTTCTTCAAGAGGCAGAATGAAGATGTGCGGAACCGTGTTGATTTGATGCAATACAATACTGTGCAAGAATTACTTCATCAAGTGGAGCGTGGTGAACAATGGGTGAAGGACACTCAAGTAAGGGTTGGCCAAACCACTTATAGCACTTGGAGGCATGCAACTTCGCATGACAGAGATGCGAGATCAACTCCTAAACCGGTTGCATCCACTACACCGGTTCGGAGTATATTCTAGGAAGCTTCGAAGCCTATAAGTTTCACGGGCAAAGAAGCCTCACATGCTGATTCTAGTGTATTCTCTACGACTAGAACTAGCAACATTGTATGCTTCAAGCGTAAGGGCCGAGGTCATATGAAGAAGGATTGTCCAAACATGAAGACGGTGTTGCTTACACATGATGGTTATGCAACGGAGAGCGACAACGATGAATCAAAACCTTCCGATGAATCTGAGAAGATAGAGCCAATCATTTGTTATCCAGAATAAAGTGTTAGCTTGATGGCTCAAATGGTACAGCGTGATAACACAGTTATTGTGCGGAAGGGACAACGACATCATATCTTTCAAACCGATTGCAAGATCAAAGAGTTGATAACGGGAGTTTGAGCACCATGATTGGCAAGGATGTGGTGGAATCACTCTTATTGTCCACATGGAGGCATCCTAAACCATATTAAATCCAATGGCTCAACAACATCGGCAAAGTCAAGATCACACACAAGGTGAGAGTGCCACTCACTATTGATGGCTATGTCGATAAGGTGGAGTGTGATGTGTTACCTATGCATGCTGGTCATATTCTATTAGGACGTCCATGGCAATTTGATCTAAATGCTACACATCAAGGACGGTCGAACCGATATACTTTCATGCACAAGGGAGAATTCCATGCTTTGCTGTCCAAGACCGGTGAAGAAATCAATAGTGATTTGGTTGTGGTTAGCAAGAAGAAGGCCGTGAAGATTACACTAAAACCGAGGATGTTTTTCCTTAAAGAAGGGGAGGATGATGAGGCCCTACGTGCATCTACTACAGTGGTAAATATCCCTAAGTTGCAAGTGTATGCTAAACCACAAGTTGAGCCTATTATGCATTAATAGAGAAAGAAACAAGAACAAGGTTCGGCTAAGAGCAAGGAGAGGCAGGTAGGCCGAAGGGGGAGCTTGATCGGACATGGAAAGACACAAGGACCAAGGTCTTTGCATGTTGGAAAGCTTGCAAGAGAATCCGGTCAAGAAAAGACAAAGGATCCAAGTTCAAACTCAATTCCAAAATCATTGCATTTTCAGCCTAAGAATCCAAATTAGATTTGGATTGGAGCAATTCTAATTCGGATCTTTCTTTAAAAGAGATTAATTTTTAAATTACTTGTAATAGGATAGTTTAATCTATTTTCAGCAATTAGTGTAGTTTAAATTTTGAATTAAAGTAGGAGTTTGCAATAGGAGTGGGTCGGATTACTGTTCACAGAAACTATTCCAACTCGGATTACTGAAGCCGGCTCGGATTACTGTTCACTGAGAAATTACTATTCATCAGACTATATATTTAGGGGTATAGCCCCATTGTAAGCAAGTTGGAGTTGAAAAAAATACAGAAAAGTCACATGTTTATGTGGCGCATATTGAATACATACGTTTCAAAAATTCCCTTCTAGGGTTTTGTGATTGCGTGAATATTGGAAGGTGATTTATCTTCCAAGATCCGTAATTCCTTGTGGATCATCTCACCAATTTGTAGCATCCTTAATTGCTTAAGGTTTAGTGTTGTTCTTTCGGTTTGATCTTGTTTCTCTCTTCGGGTTGATTTAACATCAACCAAGTATCATTACTTGCCTTGGAGATACACGTGTTCTTCCTTTTTTTGCCGAATCAAGGAGGAAAGCTGGGGTTTCGCTTCAAACAAATTGAATTACAAGTACCGTGAAAGATTGGGCCACATTACACATCAACACATGTTGATCCGTATCATCTTGGTATCAGAGCGTGGTTGATCACAGTATGTGGAATTTTTTCTTGGTACTTTTAGGTTGATCATCATATCAAAAACTAGCCAGCGTGGTTCTAATGGTGGATCTGACGGGGAGTCTATGTATAGTGATACACTATTTTTGGACGTACATGCTCAATTTGATGCTACTACGGGCTATTTTCTTCATCACGAGAAGGTCTTATACCATAAACTTGAAGCTCAAGTCCAAGGAGTGCAAGACACGCTGAACGATCGTCTCAACACGAATGAACGGCGTATGATGGAAGGTTTCGACAATCTAAACCTTGCTATCCGTCACTTGGAGGAGAGGCTACCACCGGCACAAGGAGCTAATGTATCTGTACTGCCCCAACAACAACATGGACATGCACAACATGTTGTACACCATGCCGGAGATGACTTCTATGTTGCTTATTCGGAGGAGGCCATTTTCGATAATCGTGGAAGACATCAACAACATCCACGATGGGATTACTTTGATCGTCGAGGTGCTTGACATGGTGGACATTATAATGGAGGTGAATGTGAAGATGGTGGTATCAGGAGAATCAAGATCGTCATACCGGAGTTTAAGGGCAGTTCTGATCCGAATGCTTATTTGGAGTGGGAGATGCGTGTCAATCAAAATTTTTATAACCACCACTACTCCGAAGAGAAGAAGGTTTGTGTTGCTTCGATTGAGTTCACCGAATACGCTATTATTTTGTGGGATCAATTGAATCGTGCAGGGGAACGTCCTAACACTTGGGAGGCGATGAAGCAATCTACGCGGGACCGATTTGTACTGGCATACTATACAAGGATGCTTCATACCAAGCTATGACGACTTACTCAAGGGGCTAAGACAGTGAGCGAGTACTATCAAGGGATGCAAGTGCTCATGATCCTACAAGTGTGTGTGAGTCGGCGGAGGCGGCTATGACACGTTTCTTGAAGGGGCTGAATGTAGATGTGCGGAACCGTGTTGATTTGATACAATACTATATGATTTGATACAATACTATACTATGATATAATTATTTCATCAAGCGGAGTGTGCTGAACAATAGGTGAAGGACACTCAAGGCGAACCACTCATAGCACTTGGAGGTGTGCAACTTCGCATGACAGAGATGCAGGATCAACTCCTAAACTGGTTGCATCCACTACACTGGTTCGGATTACATACAAGGAAGCTTCAAAGCCTATAAGTGTCACGGGCAAAGAAGCCTCACATGTTGATTCTAGTGCATTCTCTACGGCTAGAACTAGCAATATTGAATTCTTCAAGTATAAGGGCCGAGGTTATATGAGAAAGGATTGTCCAAACATGAAGACGTTGTTGCTTAAACAAAATGGCTATGCAACAGAGAGCGACAACGATGAATCCGAACCTTCCGATGACTCTGAGAAGCTAGAGCTAATCATTTGTTATCCAGAACAAGGTGTTAGCTTGATGGCTCAAATGTGAGACAATCATTCCGTGAAACTGTCGACGGCGCCTACACATGTCACACGGGAGAGAGAGAGAGGAAGAGAAAGGGGAGGAGGAGAAATGAGGAGAGGGGGAGGGATTTTGGAGTTTATATAGGATAACATTTGGTGAGTAATTTCAGAGACTTTTAGTAACAAATGGCTATTTCCATGCTGCAAAAGCCAAAAAAGCTCCCCTCAATTGCATTTGCTTATAGTTATATGGGGGCTTAGGCTTTTTCAAAAACACAGTAGAAGGGCGTGTTTGGAACGGCTTCGGCTTCGCTTTTCGCTTGAAAAAGCCGGAAGCCATTCCAAACGACTCACTTTTCTCCCTTTTTTTCCCGAAGCCAGAAGCCGTTACAACATCCGGAAGCTGGAAGCCGCCCACAGGGAGCGTCCCGTGGCTTCCCGCAGCCCCGTTTCGACTTTGATCCTAAACTTGGGGTTATTTACTCGCTTTTTTTGCCAGCGAACAAAACCCCCATCCCCCCTAGCCCCCTCCTCCGAACCCTAATCTTAACTCCTTCCTCGCCCACCCCCATCCTCCTCTCCACCTCCTCCCCGGCCCCGTGTCGCCCCATCCTCCCTCCTCCTCCTCACACGCCTCCCCTGCCCACCCTCCTCCTCCTTTCCCAGTGCCGACGTCCTGCCCTCCCTCCTCCAGTCCTCCTACCCAGGCACCCCGCCCCTGTCCTCTCCTCCTCCTACGTCGCCCCTGTCCTCCTCTGATGTCGGCACCCCGCCCCCATCTTCTCCTCCTGAGCCGCTGCCCTGACCGAATCTGCACGCCCCAAGCGTCCGTCGCCGCTCTTCCTCCGAGCCGTCGCCGCCCGTTCGTGTGTCCGCCCGCCTCTGGCCGATCAGATCTGCGCTCCCCCGACGTGGCTACTCCTCCCCCGACCCGAGCCTCCGCCACTGGCCTTGACATTAGCCTCCTCCCTCAACCCTGAGCCAGCCCCCGACACCTACCTCCTCCTCTGATGCGGCCCCTACTCTGCCAACGCCCCCAACGTTGGCCTCCTTCCCGAACACCGGTGACAGCCAAAATCCTAGCCACCCCTGTCCTCTCCTCCTCCCGCGCCTCCCCCCTCCTCCTCCTCCCCCCAGTGCTGGCTCCCTGTGCTCGTCCTCCTCCTCCCGCGTCGCTGCCCCGACAGAATCCGCAGGCCCCAAAGCGCCCGCCGCTGCCACCGCCGCTCCTCCCCGAGCTACCACCGCCCGTTCGATCATCCGCCCGCCTCCAGCCGACTGGATCTGCGCTCTCCCAAGGCCGCCGCTCCTCCCCCGACCTCAAGCCACCACCGCTGGCCCTGACGCCAGCCTCCCTCGACCCCGAGCTGGCCCCCGACGCCGACCTCCTTCCCCGACACGGTCCCTCCTCCGCCGACTCCCCTGACGTCGACCTCCTATTCGGCCGCCGCTGACGGTCGGAAGCCTAGCCCCTTTTTTAATTTTCTTTCTTTCTCATTTTTTCCTATTGTAAATTAATTATTTATGTACTAATTGTTTGTTTTAATAATTATTTATTGTAATTAGTTATGTAATAATTGTTTTTTGTAATTATTATTGTTAATTATGTTAATTATTGTTAATTGTGGTCTATTGCGTTAATTGTCGTTAGTTGCGTTAAATGTTATTAATTGCTGTCAATTTTGTTAATTGTCGTCAAATGCGTTAATTGTCGTTACTCATAATTAGTTGTCGTTAATTGTCATCAATTGTGTTAATTACCGTTAAATGGTATCAAACAAGTCATCATTTTCCTCAGGGGCATTTCCAACATTTTTTTTATCTCAGAAGCTGCAGCCAGTACACCTAAAAGTCACACAGTCAAACCTCTTGACTTGGCGTTGCTCAAATGCGGCAAATTTCAAATTTAAATTAAAGTTGCTTTTTAGAAAAGTTACAGTCATGCGAGATAGGCCCGAAAAACCACTCTTTGTTTGGGCTTTGGCTTTTTTCTTTTAAGTCGGAAAAAATGCCAAAACAAACAGGGTCTTACGGGCACCTCACAACCGGATATACGATCTTATGTACGATAGTATACTTTTTAATTGGTTAATCGGTGGACCTGTGGTGTGTAGGCAAAAAATGAGATTTCATTCTAGAAGGTAGCTAGCCAATTTGCAAGATGTACAAATTCTTCCTCTTCCATATTCCTCTGAATCTTGTGCTAACCTGGATGCGCATACATATGCCGTAGCTAGCGGAGAATTATTTGGTTGTTTGATTTGAGGAACTAGACGGGTTGATCCTAGCATCAACTCGTTCCTTAGGTTTTTGTTTGCTCGAGGAATTAAAACGGAATAAGTTGTTCTGTACTAACAAGATCCAAGATCCATCGGAATATAACAGCGTGCCGACTTCCACGTACGGTTTGGCTTGCTGCGTCAGTTCCACAGCAAGATCTGAGCCGGTGATGCACTGATGCGCGCGTACTCCGACAGGAGTACGTACCACGGTGCGACACACCCATGAGCCCGATCGACGTTATTGAAAACTATCGCATCACAAAACTACTGTATAATCTAGTCATCCCACTGTTACCACCTAATTTTGGAAGGTAAAATGGTCGGTCATGTCAATACGGAAATTAGGGAAATCCAAAGAAGACCAAGTCAGCGCAGAAGAATTCAGAAGCACTAAAATCGGCGATGAGTAACCAGCAAGAAAGGAAAGTTTTTTTTTTTGGTGTGTGGGTGTGGGTGGGTGGGTGGGTGGGGGGGGGGGGGGCTCTTGATAGAAAAGTCCAATGTAGAGCCAGAGATGAAAACAAGGAAATCAAGATGCAGATGGAAAGGAATTTTATGGAAGGCAGAATTGGATTGCTACGAAGAGGAGTTTGAAGCATAATCCATGATTGAGTCGATTGTGTTTAAGAGTCGTATCATAGTCTATATAAATCATGTATCGACTGACGGGAAGACACATCCAATCAACATTTATCATGTATGTACGTACTTTGGGAGTAGTTTGTAGCTAGTAGAACCCTTCTTTTGTAATTCGATCTATGTTTATCTATTGAATCGATTTTGAGTTACTGCCGTCATCTTCGTTGTGAAATTTCAAAGTTTAGAAATAGGCCCCTTAGAGACTAGACGTTCTCCGTAATTTTTACCCCTTCTTTGTTCTTTCTAATGCAATGGCTTTCTGTCGCGTTCTTGAAAAATGAGTCCAGACAACATGTGATCTACATTTAGTTTGCCCTGCGAGAAGGTCCGTAAGTTTGTTTTTGTAGATGAGAAAAGGCAGGAGTTGGAAATAAAAATACTCACACCGACACTAGAAGAAAAAATATATAGAAGAAGGGTGGAGCCATATTTAGTGTGCTTTTTCATCGGTACCGAGGGCCGGTGCCAAGGGGCTAGCACCGGTTTCAGTACATTGGAAGGGTTGGTATCAAGCAAAGACCTCCATGAAAACGCATCAGCAAACGAAGACGAGTTTGTGCTGGGGGCTTGGAACCCCGGCCATGTATTCTCCTCCAGCACTAGTGTCTTACTTCGGTATCAAAGTGGGACTCGGGTAGCAGGAGGAATATCACGAATGTTCACTACTACAAAAAAGATCATCACAAATAATTCAAAACCGTCATCACAGACGATTTTTGAACAGTCTGAATTTGTACGTCTGTGATGACAGGTGGTTACCACAGACGGTTGATCATCACAGACTGTTTTTTTTTAAATCGTTTGTGCAGGGTCACTATCACATACGGTTTTTCAATAAAATCGTCTGTGAAGAGTCACTATCACAGACGGTTGCAACCAAGAACCGTCTATGATAGTGACGGTTCTTGGTTGCAACCGTCTGTGATAGTTCTTTGTACCCAACTAATTTTTATCGTATTTTTAGCTAGCCTCAGGAATTGCTAGACATGCCCTCTGAAAACAAACAAGTAGAAACAGGTACATCACAGATGAATCTGACAACTGAAAGTGATCATTTAACTGAAAATCAATTGCAAAAGAATATTTCAAGTATTGTCAGTAGAGTTACAAATTGAATTACAGACACTCAAATTGAATTACAATATTGAATCAATTGTTCGAAGGTCGTTCATCCGTGTCGACGGCGTGAAACCCTCCATCGGGGTTAACGATGTCCGCCTTGATGAAGCTGCAGAGCGCCCCTTGAACGTACATGACCTCTTTCATGTCGAGTGCATTTAACTCTATATCGAAGAGCTGTCGACAGCAGGAGTAAAGTAGTAAGCATATATATTTAAACTTATAATTAGGAAATAATTATTGCGAGATTGACAAATCTGGGGATCGTGCCTCCTAGAACCAATCAATAGCCGCATATGATGGCATACGTAGAATGCGCATAGGTGATCTTATTTTTGCTGACGGTACTGCAAAAATAGAATTATATATATAGGTACAGTCAGTTCGAGACGCAATATTACAAAGTATGATATAGGATTATTGTGTTGTAGCGCGTACCGGAAACCGCATCCTGTGAGTCAGTGTGGCGCTCGATCCCTTGTATGCCCCTCTCTCGGCAACATAGCCGATGAACGACCTACATGATTCCAAAAAATTATCCACATCTATTTCAAACGAAGGAAGACTACAATAGAGTTTTAATGTGCGGAGGAAATGAACATACCTATCGAGTATTCCTTTAAGAAGGGTGAAGTCGTGGTTTTTGTTCAGTAGGGAATCAAGGTACAATACCGTGTTCCTCTTTGGTACAATGATTAGAAGAATCTAGTGGAACCTACTCATGCATGTCGCTATAGTTATAAATCTATGTTCAAACGAAAGTTGTATAACAAGTAGTGAAACACTTACTTCTGGTTGTAGGGCACCATTATGTACTTCTTGTTGTCCAGAGCAAGCAATCCCATTTTTATGTAATTCTCGACGTAGGATGCGTCTTGGTTGATTGTTTCCTCAGAGATCACGTGTGGGTCGAGGAAACCCACCGGTTCTTTGAGTCGACGGACACATTTCATAATGTATCTATAGATAAGCAATGAGTTGTGATATTTATCAGTATCATGTGAGTGTAGAACTTGATTGTACACACTTACAATGTCCAGCATCGCAGAAGTGATGCGTCGAGGGCATTGAGGTTGTATAGGTCGAATAAGTCATCGAACCCCACAACAAAGTGGCCCGGCTCGTGGAGAAAATGCTCCCTCTTGTATCTGACGATGATTCCAGTATAGTCCCCCTCCTCTCGAGTCTTGCGCATGTACCAGTCATGCAAAGATTGACAAGCCAGTCCTGAGCCGTGTAGTTCTGTGTTGGAGACCAACAGACTTCCGAGAGAGTATTTCCCGGGCTTGGCAGGCGTCTGAATGTTCTTCGATATCGATTTCGCCTTAACGAGTTGCCTGCGTCCCGTCTTCCCGTGAGACGACTCAGGGACTGATATGGTGACACATATTTCTTGTCCCTTCGGCGTATTCTCTACTGGAACCGATGAGGCGGCCTTCTGAAGCGAAGGTGGAGGTAGACTCATCAAGGGTCCTATTGCAGAGGCAGAGCCTTGTCGATAAGGCGTCAGTGTAGGGTCCAGGGCGATGTCCTTCTTGGGCCACTGGATAAAACTGTACATGTCATCCCCTAGTGTTTTGATTTCTTTGTTTGGGCGAATCCCCAGTGGGATGACCATAAAATTATCATGTACCATGTCCACGTGGACCCTGGCGTAACCCTGCGCCAGCTGAGCACCGTGCTGCACTGCCCTTTCCTGGTATGGATACACCATACCCCGCTCAGCCTCAATAGGAATAGACCCGACCATCCTCACTTGGAGCTTGCAAGGCGTCGGCTCCTACAAAACGATACACAATTAGCTAGGGCGTCCTATAGGTCTATCTTTCGAGCATTCCAGAGATGTACATTACCTCGATGTAGTCGATTGGTAATTGAACGTCGTCATGTCCAGAATTATGTGTGGACGCAACGCTACTCCGATGTTGAGGAGGACTTGCTCCCAAATTAACGGGGCGGCTTGCGCCTGGAGGAGTTGATTTACTTGGTTTTGCAAGATTGTTATTTGTGCTTGAAATTTTTCAGGAAGCACATGTTCCAATCGGGCGTCGTGTTGGTCCTTGGATCTCTTCCTACTCCTATATGTGTCAAAGTCGTGTCGGAATCCATCCCTCCAAGGTACGTAAACCCCACCGCCTCGCGTGCGACCCGGGTGCTCCTTATTTCCCAGGGCCGTAGATAGTTCATCCTTCTCCCTGTCTACTTGGAAGGAACCTTGGGAACATGCGGAAGTCAATGCTTCCTACAAGAGGAAAATTATGTTATTATAGATACCGTAAAGTTATGAACTTATTAACAACTAAGTGGTTCGACATATTTACCAGGCGTTGGGACACTGCCTCGTCTGCCAGGTTTGTGAAAGAGATGTCGCCCGATGATGTGGCTGATGCCCTCGCTCTTAACTAGGCTCGAGCGCGCTCGTCTGAGATCTCAGCGAACGATCTGGTAGCAGTCTCGTCCTCCGTCGCCCGCTGCGTGGCTTTACCTGCGTACCCAGCAGTGCCGAGTTTGTGGGGGTGAGTGTTTTGTGCCTGAAGAGCTCTGTGCGCCGCACTTTGCTTCTGAAATTCAGTCGTCGTCTTCGTCTGCACGAAGGCGTCCCATGTATCCCGCAATAAGAAATGAAACTTCTTGAAGGGCGTCCGACCCGTGTTCACATACTTTGTGACAAGCGTGCTCTTGAAGGTCCTCCACGCGTGGCACATCGCGTGGAACGCCTGCCATCGCACGCGTGCCTGGTCTGCTTATGGGAAAGTGAACGAGGCAGAAATTTCAGTCCACGGCTGGGCTCTCTCTACATCCGTCAGAGACTTCCAGCTTGGGTTGGTGATGGGGACTCGTTCCCTTGCAAGTAGCCCGCAGACGGTCTGGAATCTGGCAGCTGCATTCTTTGGACTCAGAGGGATCCCAACGTCACTGACCTCCATGATAGTCATGCGGCCCGAGGGCAATTTGGAGATTACTCTGCCATCTCGTTTGCATACCACCTTGATCGAAGATCCAGACGCATTCGGCGACGTCGCTGACGGCGGCGAAGACGGTGCCTCTGCCATCTCGCTTGCTTGTTATCTATATAAGTTACGTACACAATGATTACATAAACAAATAGAAGTTACCCATTGAACCTAAATATAGGATACATAGTAAAGAAAATAGATGAAATTGCACAAAAAACTATAAAATACATGAATAAAGCATAGTTGAATTTGACTGTGAAAGTTTAGGATTGTTGGTTTGGTCCTGGTTTTTTCGGTTGGACTGCCCAACACATACCACATGCATATGAAAGAAATCAACATATAGCTGAAATATTGGATGATTTTGAGTGCTCTCAGAAGGCGAGTTGCAAAAGAATCAATGTTTGCCATCTCAGCCCTTTAGTCTATACTCTTCACAAATTGGATAAGAAAACTATAATTTAGATTTTAAGCTCTAATCAATGCTTAGCTAGACTGACAGAACAATCACATGCAATTCACTGAAATAAAATATGACAAGAATATTTGATAGCAGCAAGCAAACTAATCGAATATTACAAGAATCACTGAATTCATTATTTCATATAAAAAGCCAACAAACCTTGAATGATTACTTTGATAGCAGCAAGCAAACTATTAGAGCTCAAAACTAAACTAGTAATCCTACCAATTTCAGTATTAGACCATCTAAATCATAGAGCAAAATTAAGCCCACATAATGCACTGTTGCCAAGCACAACCAAGCCATCACCACCAGAACCCACAAGCACAACCAAGCCATCACCACCAGCATTTAAATGACCAAATCAATGTATACAAATGTAAATTATCCATGTCATTTAAACCGAATGAAATGCTAAACATATACCACATGAATGTGAAAGAAATCAGCATAAAGCTCATATATTTAAACACTTGATGATTTGTAAATGGTAATACTAATACCTTTCATACAAGGGCCGAATTGGATGGTATGAAGTCAAGTCCTTTGCTCCCAGTCCAAGAATTTGGTTGGCTGTGTTTGGCAAAGTTGCCCATCGTGTTATACAAGTGTCTTTTGGTAGTTGTATCTCTTTTGTCCATAGGCTTGTAAGGAGTGGCCTGGTATTTAGGACGGTAGTTCATTGTTGGGAACTGAACTGATTAGGTGATTGCTGATGATCAACTTCACTGTGTCTTGTTTTGTTTGATTTTGGTCTATACATGACGAGTTTACAAACAAGGGGGTAACGCATGATACAACTTTGATCTCGGCAAATGGACTAGTTCACACTTCACAGTGTAGTCTTCGCCGAAGTAATCATTGTTTGGAATAATATTGGGTAAACATTGTTTGTTATTACTAGTTTTCTTTCTCTTTAGCAAGTTGAATTATCATCAGTTGATGCAAGATTAGGTTAGTTTGTACTGTTGAAAGAGCATAATTAATTCTTAATAGTTCAATTTGGAACCAAGGGATCATTGTTTGATGTTCAAAACAAAGAAAACAGAAGGAATTCATACTTTGTTGACGCCACAAATTCTAGTGTTTTTCACTTGCATGAATAATTTGTCCATCTAATCTAAATTAGTGTCTGACATTTGGAAAGAAATGGTTGTGGGGTTGATAAATGCTATCCCTTTGGTTTATGAGAGAAGGAGAGGAACATCCGACTGGCACCAGAAACCACAGATGAAAATGGAGGTCAGCCTATAGACCAACAAGAGATATTCGATATCATGTTCCTATTTCCTTTTTTTTTTCTGCAGTGCAGATATCATACATGGTATGATTTCTCTATCTGCAGCTTGCACTCTCCCAGATTTTTGCACTCGTTAATATTCCTACATGTCCTTCCTGTGCGCTCTCGGTTACACAGCCAAGGAGATCGAGCCTTACCTCAGGGTGGCGCCGGATCGGGGGAGACGGCGTTGGGTGGCGCCGGAATGGGGGAGGCGGCGTTGGGTGGTGCCGGATCGGGGGAGGGGGTGATTCTGGGGAAGAGCACTAGGGCAAGTGCACAACAATTCAAACGGGCCACTTATATAGAGTAACATCACAGACGGTTCTTTAATAGAACCATCTGTGATAACTCTAACATCACAGATGGTTACTTAATGGAACCGTCTGTGATGTGAGTCATCACAGACGGTTCAATTATAGAACCATCTGTGCTCACATCACAGATGGTTCTATAATTGAACTGTTTGTGATGTAAGTAATCACATACGGTTACTTAATGGAACCATCTGTCCATTAAGTAACCGTCTGTGATATTTACAGTCATCACAAACGGTTCCATTAAGTATCCGTCTGTGACGTGCACAGACGCTTCAATATAAAATCTTTTTCATTTTCATATCAGATATACCTTCTCTGGACATTTTTCAAAATATTTCTAAATTCTCAAAATATCATATTGTACTTCTATAAATGTTTCAGAACATGCATTTGTGCGATAACCGCGTTAAAATAGTACCTGGTCAGATAGAGGTTTCGCAGGTCATTAGGGCTAATCCGACAACTAAACATTGATTTAGTGTTAATGGTCGTAGTTAAGACACTAATGACGAGCTACAGTGCTCATTCGGCAAAAGCAACAGTGGATCATTTGGGCTAACTCCAAATCAAGTAAAACCAAATTTGATACTACATGATAGAACGAAGTCCGCATTAACATCAACATTAGAGATGACAAGTCCATAACACATGACAATTCCACGTTGACATCGCATTACAATGGAAGAACAAGTCCATAACACGTGACGTGTTTCCACGTTAACATCAAATTACAATGGAATACATGCTTAATTGAAATATAGTCCTTCATGATGATCGACACGCATATAGCTAGCTTCCTCATTGGGTTCTTCCTCCAGTCTGATGCCGTCTTTGAAAGGAGGCAACTCGTCAAATTGAATGTACTCTTCCTCATCCACGACATTCTCAACTCCAGCAATCCTTCTTTTCCCATGAAGAACTACTGACGGTTCTTATTTGCTAGGTCCGTTACATAAAAAACTTGAACAACTTGCTTAGCGAGTACGAATGGTTCGTCCTTGTATCCGACACGTTTGAGGTCTATAGTAGTGACGCCGTACTTGTCGACCTTTACGCCCTGCGGAAGTTTAACCCAATGACATCGAAATATGGGGATCTTGAAAAGTACATAGTCGAGCTCCCAAATCCCCTCTACGAACCCATAGTACGAGTTCAACCCGCGTGCCCCCGCGGTATTGAACCCTTCGTGAAATGCATCTGTGCGGACACCGCTGTTCTGGACTGTGCTCTTCCTATCCTGAGCTGCCGTATAAAACATGTACCCATTTATGTCGTATCCTTGCCATGTCACAATTGTAAATTTTGGCCCTATTGCCAACCAAAGCAGTGTTTCATCACTTGATGACCTCCCAGTGAATCACACCTTTAACCATTCGTTGAACCGACGGTTGTGCTCTCTCGTTATCCAAACCTCCGACCGGTCTGGATTCTGTTGGCGTACCATGTCTTTGTGCTCGTCGATGTATGGGGACACTTGGGTCATGTGTTGCAAGACCGTGAAATAGGCCTGCGTGTATGTATCTAGATCGGGAGTGATTGATTTCCTTCCGATGGTCCTGATACCCTCCAGTCTCCCCTCATGATGAGATAGAGGCACACCTATCATTTCCCCCTGAGACATGTAGTCGGCGCAGAACTCAATGACCTCTTCGGTTGCATAACCTTCGATGATACTGCCCTCCGGCCGAGATCGATTCCGTACGTAGGACTTCAGAATTCCCATGTATCTCTCGAAAGGGTACATATGACTTAGAAACACAAGGCCGCATATCTTTATCTCTTTCACAAGGTGAACAATGAGATGAACCATGATATCGAAAAATGACGGAGGGAAATACATCTCAAGATGACATAGAGTCGTGACCACCTCGGCCTGTAGAGCGTCGAGTCTTTTGGGATCGATGACCTTCTGAGCAATTGAGTTAAAGAAATAACACAGCCTAAAGATTGCCACTCGGATCTTGTTCGGCAAGATACTCCTAATTGCAACATGAAGCATTTGTGTCATCAGCACATGACAATCATGAGACTTCATACCAATTAATTTCAAATCTTTCATGGAAATAAGTTTCTTAATATTGGCGAATGCTTAGGACGAAACTTTCACACCATGCAAGCTTTGACACAGTTCATTTCTCTCGGCCTTGGACAAAGTGTAGCAAGCTGGGGGAAGGTACGTTCGTCCTTTATCGGTCTCTTTCGGTGCTAACTCGGCTCTTATATTCATATCAACCAAGTCACACTGTGCGCTAACACCATCTTTTGTTTTACCACTAATGTTCAGCAAGAGGCCAATCAAGCTATTACATACATTCTTCTCCACGTGCATGACGTCGATGCAGTGGCGAACTTCTAAGTGCTCCGAATAAGGCAAGTTCTAAAAAATTGACCACTTCTTCCAGATGTTTTTCTGGGGGTCCTTAATTTACGTCCCTTCCCAAGCACAACATCGATATCCTAGACCTCTTTCCCTCTAAAAGCCTTTGGAGCTGAACCGTCTTCCTTATTTCCGTTGAATTGTTTCTTCATCTTGCGGTATGGGTGAATCCTGGGAAGGAACCTACGATGACGCGTATACAAAGTTTTGTGCGAGTTGTTCAGCCATACACTCTCGGTACCATCTAAGCAGTGCGGACAGGCTTTGGTTCCTTTTGTACTGAACCCCGACAGGTTACCAATGGCAGGAAAATCATTGATGATGCAGAATAACATGGCGTGTAAAGTGAAGTTCTCTCATTTCTACGCATCCCATACTTGTACCCCTTCATTCCAAAGTGTCACAAGATCTTCCAGCAATGGTGCTAGGTACACATCAATATCGTTCCCAGGTTGCTTCGGCCTTTGGATAAGTAGTGACATCAAAATGTATTTCCGCTTGATACACAGCCAAGGAGGAAGGTTGTACATACATAGATTCACAAGCCAGGTGCTATGTCAGATGCTTGTGTTACCGAAAGGATTCATTCCGTCTGTACTCAACCATAACCTTATGTTCCTTGGTTCCGCACCGAACTCTTTGAAGCTCCGATCGAAGTTTTTCCACTGGGCAGAATCAGCAGGGTGTCTGAGCTTTCCATCTTTCTTACGCTCCTCCGAGTGCCAATGCATCAATCTTGTCTCCTTTTGGTTCGCAAATAAATGCTTCAAATGTGGGATCACAAGCAGATACTACAACATCTTAGTAGGAGGTCCTTGCTTCACCTTAGCAGTATTTTTATGCTTGTATCGAGATGCTTTGCAAACGGGACAAACATGCATGTTTGCATACTCTTTACCGTAGAGGATACAATCCTTCGGACATGCATGTATTCTTTTCACTTCCATTCCCAATGGACAAAGAGCCTTCTTGGCTTGGTAGATCGTGGAGGGCAATTGCCCTCCGGAAGAATGTCAGCTAAGAGACCTAACAACGCCGTAAAACTTTTATCGGACCAACCATTGCTTGCCTTCAATTTTAGCAGTTCAAGCACGGTGGACAACCTTGTGTACTCCGGCTTACAGCCAGGGAACAAAGGTTTTCCCGAGTCCTCCATTAAGCCATCGAATTTACAAAACTCTCTCTCACCGTAGTTCCCTTCTGCATCGCGTAGCATCTGATCCAGATTGTCATCATGCGACCTATACTCATCAAACGCACATTCCACGTCTTGCATATCGTTGACTTCCTCGGCGATGTCGCCATTACTGGCTTCCGGTATAATCTCCTCTTCACCGTGTCTGGTCCAACATGTATATCCTTTTTTGAAACCCCTTTGTATTAAGTGAGCTTTGATCTGCGCCGGGCTGTTAAATATTTTTATATTACCGCAATCAATGCATGGACAGTACATAAATTTTATCCCTTTCTTCAACATATCCTGCTCAGCGGCTCTTCTAAAAGGCAACACGCTATTAATATACTCTTCACTCACACGGTTCTTAACGTACATCCAATTTCGATCCATCTACACGTATACACATAAAAAATTAATCAATGTTAAATTATATTAATAAACCACAAGTACCCTAACTATTAACCAAACATACTAAAATTTATTAGTGATTAACCTAGAGAAAATATAAAGGATTATGTACAGATTGTTACCCTCATAGCTCACGACGAATATAAAGGATATTCATGCATCAAATAGGATTTACATCTACCACTATCCCTAACATAACAATTTCATATCGACATACATGCGTGCATAATAGATTTTTCAAAAAGAAATATAATAAGTAAAATAGTACGATTGACGTCTAATAAAAAAGAGTCGGACTCATTGAGGTTTACGCTTTCTAACTGCGGAAACGTATTTCCTCATAACTAAAAATGCATTTCTTTATTTTCATCTGGATTTCATTAATCTGACATGTGGAGCCCACATGTCAATGACTCATCTATTAATAAAGTTTTGACTCATCTAACAGAGACTTAATTAACTCAACTACTCTAATCATTACTCTGTCCTAATCAACCCTGATTTGGTCTTAATGACCGAGCTACAGTGCCAATCAGCTCTCCTACAAGCGGCAGAGACATGACCGGAGTTGGTGCTACACCGGAGAAGAGTGGCATAGCTCCTCGAGCTTGAGGTGGTTTTCGCGTTTGAACCTAACTGGGGTAGGTGAGTGAGTGTATCATCTTCAGGATGCTATTGTGATGCTGTCACTAGTAGCAGGACCAAAGGTCACCGGAGCAGCGGTAGCATGGTTGCCCGAGGTGGCACCATTATCGGCAACTTGAAACCTAAGCTATGATAGCTAATCCTCTAATCTAACGCATGCTTAAGCTTTAATGAACTACTAGGAGCTCACCCGAGGCTTTGGGGACACTAGAGGATGACTAGAGCAGCTTGACAACTTTGAGCAGCGGCGGCGCGAAGGAGGCTCCCATTGACAGCGTGCTACGGTGATGGAAATGCTACAAGAAGGTGCACATTAGCTTCCAAGCATCCTGAGGATGGTAGAGACCGAAGGAATCATCAGGGAACTCACCGAGTCAACCGCTAGCTAGAAAATGACTGTGGCGGCCGAAAATAGGGAAGAAGGTTGAATCAGAAGATCCTCTGCGATCGAAGCTTCATTAATAGAGGGGAAAGTATCGGTGAGGTTTAAGAAATTATTTGACATGAAAAGAGAGGTCCAAGCTCACCAGACTGCCTGAACGAGGAAGTCCAGAGAAAAAGAGAGGCGTCGAAGCTCACAAGACTGCCTGAACGAGGAAGTCCAAAAATAATATGATGGAGATGTATCACAGACGATTCTAACCAAGAACCGTCTGTGATACTCTCACTATCACAAACGGTTATACAAAACCGTCTGTGATAGTTAATATCACAGACGGTTCATCTTGGAACCGTCTATGATTATTTTATCACAGACGGTTTCAAATAACCATCTGTGATGATGCGTCTTCTATGGCCTATTTTGTAGTAGTGGTTGCGCATACACGCGTGCAGCAAGCTTGATCTAGCTAGACCATCTGCAGCACAATTGGACGAACGATTTGAGACATGCATGTCTAAATAATTTATTGTCCACTCTAACCATCTGTCCTGCTGTAAAGTGATCGAGTAGTGAGAACTGAGCTATTACTCAATGGTTTCCCAGTGCTTCTCACCTTGAGGAAGAGTACGTACGTGCGTTCAGTAGTAGACGTGCTCGTGCATCGTGAGATCATGGATTTATTCGAGGCATCTGCAGAGCCTAGCATGTGTTCATGACGCACACGTGTGTGACGTGCATGTGTGTGTGTGGTGTGATTTAGGGTGTGAGTGTGTGTGCGTCCTCTATTGTACTCTCTCTAAAAAAAGTGATCAAGTAGTACTATTGTAGAATCGATCGCTAGCTATAGAGCATGATTTCCGCATGCATACAAACAATGTGGGCTTTCTACAAGCACAGTAGCTACAACTACTAAATCTCAGCCGCCCACCCTCTCTTTGAGATTTGTGCTCCCTTTACTCTCTCTTCCTCTCCTTCCTTCTCTCTCCCTCTCTCTACTCTGGTGCACAGGCAAGCCACTAGCTCCCTCCTCCCCCGAGCAGCGCCGTCGCCAGAAACCGCACCGTCGGTCATCCACTGTCCACCACCGGAGTCGAGAGGGGGGGGGGGATGACCGGGTGCACAACTCTCGAGGCAAAATGCACGGCTAGGCTAGTTCTTATAGCATTTCCCTACTGACAAACGCATTTCAGACCCAACCACAACTGTTGTGCAAAGGTGCCCTGAGACTACGAAAAATCTGGTAACTACTTTTTTGTGGGATGATAAAATTGTAGGTGCTCAATTAGTGTACCTTTCGCAAAACTCCATCCAAGCACGCGGCCCATTTTTCCCCTTCAACGTACTAGTGCATTACGTACTATCGTACTATATATAGTAATCCAAAATCGAGGTAAGTACATGCGCACATGCATGCATTACATATAAAAGTCAAGCTAGGAAGCTCGAAGCTTTGCCCTCGTGCTGGATCTCAAAACCCCGGCCAATCAATGACTCATGCCTCCCATCTGCTCATTTTTTAGTACCACTACTCCATAAGATAAGATCAGGGTTGAGCCGGACTTCAGCCACATCCCAGCCTAGGTTAGCTCCTTTCTTAACTGAGTCTACTGTTTTTTGTTTTTTTTAATTATTATAATTTCTCCATGGAGTTTAGGTTTTAGACCCTGAGCTGAAGCTTATGTTGCCTTAAACCTGGATTCACCCCTAGATAAGATGATGGCATTGATTGATCTAGCTAGCATGCATTTGTCGGGCCAGATACATATACTCTTTATTATAGCGGAACGGATCCGCAATCGCTGGGAGCCCCCACATCCCCATTGTTTTTTGAAATTGGGTTGAGGTCCTGGCCGAACCAGCATACAACAGTTTTTGCGTTCGGCTATTTTCATAAAGCTCCTCATTGTTTTATGAAATTGTGTAGAGATCCTGCACAGTTGTGGCTGTTCGATGTAGTAGGGGTGCTAATCCGGCCGTTCGATGTCGCGTGCTATGCACCATGCTCTAGTCCCTCCCGTTCCGCTCGCAGAGGGATCCGCTCGCCTCCTCCCCTTCGCCCGCGCAGCCCCCCTCCCCCTTCGCCCGTGCCGCCCCCGCTGACCGCCTTCTCCCCTTCTCCCGCGCCGCCCCCTCACTGTCTGCCTCCTCCCCTTCGCTCGTGCCTCCCCCGACACCCCTTCCTCCCCTAGCTATGTCCTCATCCTATCCCGATCCCGTTGAAGAGGTCGCCGCCTCATCCCCTCACTCTCGTCCTCATGTTGCCCTCCACCACCCTTTCGACCACGCCGTCTCTAGAGTCGTCATCGTCCCGAGCCTAGTGCAACGTTACGCATGCGATAAGATTGTGGATAGATGACCTGGTGGTAAATAAGTTTAGTTACTCATGTATTGAGTATTGACTTTTAATCATTTTTCTTCGCTCACCAGTTGCTTAATTTATGTATGTTGATCCGCGGTCAAAGCTTGGTATTATGGTTAGAAAGCCGGATCTCATTTGCCTCTACCTTACGTATCCTTGCTTCTAGTCTTCTACAAACACTACCTCTCTGGTACATTGGACAAGATTACCTGTTCGATGGTGAGCAAGATATATGGACATGCATGCTCCTCTGTATTGGGTTGGGGGGGGATATAGAAAGGGCCATTACTGGCTCCAGAGTTTTGTAGTTAAGGCTCTATAGATATGTGATTTATGTTGGTGGTGGTAAGTTCACCATTGTACTAACCATTGAGTTACGAACTCTGTTTCTTGTCTAACATGAAACACAGGTGTAAACCCACATTAGATGGTAATTGTATCTTGTGCGACCTTTCCCACTTGGTGCATTACTCTAAAGGGCCCATAAAACTTAGTAGCAAGTTTAAGAGCATGTTTGAGTCCAAAAGCGGCGATCTGTAAGGTTGCATCTTTAAGTAAACCATATCCCCATCGCTCTGCTTTTTGGTTTTGCAAATCAAAAGCTAGATTTGATTCAAACAAAAATTTGATTTTAGTGTTAGCAAATGTTAAGTGTAAGTTAGACTTGTAGTTGTACTTATCTAGTCTGTAGCTCCATCAAGTATACCATTTTGTGATAGTCTATTGGAGCATTAAATCTTTTATCTTTAATCATCTGCTTTGGTTTTAGGATGTAATCTCTAAGTCGATCAAATGAAATCAATTTCTTGAGTGTTATGTAATGATTAATGATGAGTTAAACTTTAACTACTACTCATCTAGCTATAACCTCATTAGAAATGTTCATTTATCATGGTTTAGTGAATCAACAAGCATTCATTCTCTAACTCGTCCATTTCGGTTTTGGTTACAAATCGACATCTGTAGCCATGTTTTAACCGAGCTGGTCAATGCTTGCTAGTGGTGGTATGTGTTGAGATGAACTTTAATTATTACTCATTTAGCCATGAATTAATCAATGATATCATTTTGCTTAAAATCATGGCTCATTAATCATTTTGCTATTTATTGGATTTTTGTGTTTTAGATTCGGTTCTTACAAGTGATTGAATCGATTCTTGAGCAACCAACCCTTGAGGCTTACCTTTAATCGGATCATACACTCAAACCTAGGGTAGTGTTTTTATACTAATCGATCATTCTAGCTTCTTAAACAACATCATTAGAAAGATTGGTGCATTTTGGATTTATTAATTCTAGGATGCCATATATATCTTTATTAATTACATCTTGCATATTCTTGGATTTCTTAATTAATTTTCGCATCGAAACTTGAGGTATAGTCTTAGAATGATGAAAACCTATGGAAGTAAGGCGGTGCCGATTTACTAGGTTGGCCTAGGTATCATGGGTATCCGGTCTTGACTAATGCAGGTTAGCCTAGGTGACTTGAAAAACCAAGATGCCGGTTGACCTAGGTTGGTGTGGGTAGTCTCGATACTTAGGGTGCCGACTAATGCAGGTAAACTTGGGAACCGTGATGATTCTTATGGTACATCGACGGCAATTTATTTTATTTTACTACGAGATGGCAAGCGTTGATTATATTTGTTTATATTTTTGTGCAATTTCCCATATATTATATACTATGTAATAATTGCGCACGTAACTTATATAGATAGCAAGTAAGCGAGATGGCAGAGGCACCGTCTTCGCCGCAGTCATCGGCGTCGCCAAATCGTCTGGATCTCCGATCAAGGTGGTACGCAGCGAGAAGGCGAGGAATATCCAAATTGCCCTCGGGCGCATGGCGATCACGGAGGTCGATGGCGTCGGGATCCCGCCGAGTCCCAAGAAAGCGGTGCGAGATTCGGACCGTCTGCGGGGTACTTGTAAGGAACGGGTCCCCATAACCACCCCAACTGGAAGTGTCGGCGGATGTCAGAGAGACCGTTGTGGGTGAGCCGCCTCGTTCACTTTCCCCGGCGAGACCCGACACGTGCAGCGATGGCACGCGCCGCTCGCGATGTGCCACGCGTGGAGGACCTTCAAGAGCACGCTTGTCACGCAGTTTGTGAACACCGGTGGACGCCCTTCACGAAGTATCCTTTCTTGTCGCGGGATACATGGGATGCCTTCGTGCGAGATGAAGACGACGGCGAATTTCGAGGAGCAAAGTGCGGCGCCTGAGCTCTCGGGCCCAAAACACTCACCCCACAAACTTCGGCACCGCTGGTGCGCGGGTAAAGCCACGAAGTGGCGGCGGAGGACGAGACCGATGCCCGACCGTTTCTTGGGATCTCGACGAGCGCTCGAGCACAGTTAAGAGCGAGGCATCGCCCACGTCTTCGGCGACATCTCTTTCGCAAACCGGTGAGCGAGGCGGTGTCCCAACGCTGGTAAATATGTCGAACCACTTAGTTGTTAATAAGTCCATAACTTCATGGTGTCTATAATAACATGATGTCCTCTTACAGAAGCATTGACTTCGCATCTTCCCAAGGTTCCCTCGAAGTGGGCAGGGAGAAGGATGTACTATCTACTACCCGGGAAACAAGGAGCACCGGGTCGCACGCGAGGCGTTGGGGTTTACGTACCTTGGAGGATGGATTCCCACACGACTCGCCACATATAGGAGTAGGAAGAGATCCAAGGACCAGCACGACGCTCGGCTGGAACATGTCATTATTGAAAAATTTCAAGGACAAATAACAAGTTTACAGAACCAAGTAAATGAACTCATGAGGGCGCAAGCCGCCACGTTAATTTGGGAGCAAGTCCTCCTCAACATCGGAGATGGCGTCGCGCCCACACATAATTCGGACATGACGACGTGCAATTACCGATCGGCGACATCGAGGTAATGTACATCTGGAATGCTCCAAATATAGACATATAGGACGCCTTAGCTAATTGTGTACCGTTTTGTAGGAGCCGACGCCCTGCAAGCTCCAAGTGAGGATGGTTGGGTCGATTGCTATTGAGGCTGGGCGGGGTATGGTGTATCCATACCGGGAAGAAGCGATCAGAAGACGGTGCCCACCGACGCAGGTTACGCCGAGTGCGGTGGACATGGTAAATGACAATTTCATGGCCATCCGTGAAATTCCCGAACGAAGAAATCACAACACTAGGGGATGCGTGCACACTTTTATCCGATGGCCCAAGAAGGACATCGCTACGGACCTGCGATGACGCGATATCGTCACGACCGCCGCCTCTCCAATAGGACCCTCGATGAGTCGCCCGACCTTCGCTTGAAGCCGCCTCATCGGTTCCGTCGAGAAGACGCAGAAGGACAAGACAAGCGTGTCACCATATCGGTCCCGAGTCATCTCGGAGAAGGCGTATCGCAGCGCGTGTCATTACGCAAATCGATATCGAAGAAGATTCAAGCGCCGCCAAGCCGGGCAATACTCCCTTGGATATCCGTTGGTCTCGACAAAGAACTAACAGGCTCGGGACTAGCTTGTCAATCTTTGCATGAGTGGTACATGCGCAAGACCCAAGAGGAGGAGCCATCTTGGAATCGGCGTGAAATACGGAGCGAGCATTTTCATCACGAGGCGGGCCACTTCGTCGTGGGCCGAGGACTTATTCGACCTATACAACCTAAGCGCCTCGACGCCTCACTTCTACGATGTTGGACCTTTGTAAGTGTGTACAATCAATTTCTACACTCACGTGATAGCGATAAATATCACAACTCATTCCTTACGTGCGGATACATTATGAAATGTGCCCGTCGAATCAACGAACCGGTGGGTTTCCTCGACCGCACGTGATCTCGAGCAAACAATAAACCAAGGCGCATCCTCGTCGAGAATTACATAAAAATGGGATTGCTTGCTCGAGCGGCAAGGAGTACATAATGGTGCTTAGTATAACCGAGTAAGTGCTTCACTACTTGCTACACAAAATTCTTTTGAACATATATAGGTTTATGACTATAGCGACATACATGAGTAGGTTCCCTGGATTCTTGTGATTATTGTGCCAAAGAGGAACATGGTATTGTACCTTGATTCTCTACTCAACAAAAACCATGACTTCACCCTTCTTAAAGGAATACTCGAAAGGTACGATCATTTCCTCCGCACATAATTGTATTGTAGTCTTCCTTCATTTGAAATGGACGAGGATAACTTTTGGAATCATGTAGGCGTTCATCGGCTATGTTCTTTGAGGAGGTTTATACAAAGGAACGCAGCGCCACACTAACCCACAAGATGCGATTTCCAGACGCGATACAACACAATAATAATATATCATACTCAGTAAATATTGCATCTCGGTCGATTGTACCTATATATGTATATCCATTTTTGCGGTCGCCAACAAAAACAAGATCACCTATCGCATTCTCGTATGCCATCATATGCGGCTATTGATTAATTCCACGACACACAATCCCGTGTAGGTCAATCTCGCTATAGTTATTTTCTAATTATAAATTTAAATATATATTCTTACTACTTTACTCTTGCTAGCGACAGGACTTAAACCTAGAGTTAAAAGCACTCCAGAAGAACGAGGTCACACATGTTCGAGGGTTGCTCTGTGACTTCACCAAGTCGGAAATCGTTAACCCCGACGGAGAGTTTCACGTCGTCGACTAGTTGTAATTGATTCAATATTGTAACTCACTTTGACTAGTTGTAATTCAATTTGTAACTCTAGCGACAATACTTCAAACATTCTTTTTAATTGATTTTGAGTTAAATGAACACTTTGAGTGGTCAACAATAATCTGTGATGTATTTGTTTTACGCTTGTTTGTTTTCAGAGGGCATGGCTAGCAATTCACGAGGCTAGTGAAAATCGACAAAAACTAGTTAGTGGAAGGACATATCACGACGGTTTAATCCAAGAACCGTCGTGATATGCAAACCTCACAAGCGGTTCTTAGCTCAAACCGTGCGTGATCGGTATCACGAGCGGTTTTTAATAGAACCGCTCGTGATCTGAATTATCACGAGCGGGTTCTATTAAAAAACCGTCGTGATCTTGAATTATCCGAGCGGGTCTATTAAAAACCCGTCTGTGATATTGAAGTATCACAGACGGTTTGAGCCAAGAACCGTCTGTGATACTTTCGTATCACAGACGGTTCTATTAAAAAACCGTCTGTGATATTGAAGTATCACAGACGGTTCTATTAAAAAACCGTGTGTGATAAACTTATCACAGACAGTTATAAAACCGTCTGTGATAACCGCCTGTTATCACAGACATAAAAATTCGAGCGGTTCAAAAAGCATGCGTGATGACGATTCGGCAACCGCTCGTGATAAGGTTTTCTGTAGTAGTGAACCAAACTCTGTCGACGGAACTCCATATTATTCAATACATCAATCTTTGTTCCTCAATTCCTATTCAGCAAGTTCGTTGCTTCATCTATTTTTCTTGCTTGATTCTTGATTGCATGCAGGAAAAGACCTTCGTGGTCAGGTCGATCTCGCTGCCGGTAAGGTCGATAATGAACGTGAAGTTGGTTCAGCAATTGCGGGTGCAACGGTCATCGCACGGTTGTAACCTGGATCATGAGAGTTAGCTTTCACCAATCAAGTTGTACCATCATCATTGAAAGATTGGGACACTATCCCATTACATTATGGCACGATTGATTCTCCATACATAATGCTTTTAGGATTTCTTCTAGGAGAATAGTTTTCCCATACATGAGTTCATCAAAACATCATGGCAACATTGCAGAATAATAAAATTAGTTACCCTTTTAGAGGTTGCTAGTGACTGTGTGAGAACACTAACGATTAAACTCATCTAAACGGTAATAAGTAGTAAATTAAGTTCATATCAAATAGTAATTGCAGACAAATAGAACACATGACAACTCAATAACCTACAACATCTCAATATCAAAAGTTTACAAACATGATTTATAATTCAAAAATATAACATCGTTACAATCTCAAATTCAATCACAAGATTTCATTACTAGAAAAGTAATACGAGAATCCATCTCCTGAAATTACAATATGAATGCTAAAGTAATAATACAACATTATTATATTCTCAAATTAATTACAAAGAATTCAAAAGAAAGATTATAACTAAGAGCTAATTACAATGATCCTTTACCAGTAAGAAAATAGAAAGATTACAACAGAAAATAAATTACAACAGAAAATAAATTACAACAGACAACTTTGCATGCTTGGTAACCTCGAACATCTGCACCCTTGTCCGTGTATCGCCAGCTAGTCGGGCCCTTTCCTGACCAATCCAGAACCCTGCACACATTTCCATTGTCCGCAAAAATCGAAAGGCCGATAGCAAACCAAAAACCAATAAAATAAAATAGAAGTAAAGAAGGACTGCCATTAGACATCTTGAAGATCATCGAGGTTTCCAGACTGTACGGGGCCAGTCGGCGTCCTCTCACTTCGGTGGGTCTCATCACCAGGCAACTATAAAAATCCGATGCCCACGTTATACCGACTTACCCTCGGAAAATCTGGAGCATAATATCAGTGACCTCTCTTGGACCATTAGTCCATAGCTATTGCCCATCCAAACAGTATCATTAGAGATAATTACAGATGAGGTAAGGGCAAAACCGGCATACACATGGCAAAGGAGTGACAGACGGCCTCGTACTCCCCAGCGTGCAGGAGGCCTCGAGCCCCGTCGTAGCTATCCACGACAGCCACCCCCATCACCTTCACCAGGCATGAGCAACAATCAACCAAAGTGAGAAAATGAATCAAGCTCAAACCCTAAAACCGAAATAACAAAAGGGGAAAAACGGGGAAATCGAATCTAGGTGAGTAGCTAGCCAAATCCCAGCGTCCACCCACAAATCCGATTTCCTAGTAAGAGGAACCTGGCTAGAGGCATACGGGAGGCGAGCGGTGTCGGGACATAAAAATACAATTCTAGACCCTATGTGTATTCTGCACTAGTCCAGTATCACGCTAGTGCACACAGTGTCAACATAAGTGAATATCGATCCACACAACGCGAATTAATAGATAAATGAGTAATTTAAATAACAAATAACTGTTGTGACCTTAAGGTCGAGGTTTACATTTATTAAGCCACACAGGGCTGACAATAAATAAATAGCAGTAGCGGAACGAAAATAAACTCCATTGGAATCCCATCAATTCACCACATGCAACAGACTGAGATCAAGACCCTAACGATCGACACTTGCGTAGAACTCTTCCTCAAATACAGGCGAAGACTCCTCCACTTTTGTTGATTGTTTATAACAAGTATGAGTACACAACCATACGCGCAAGTCATACCACAGAATGCAATTTATAGATGATGGCTTATTCCAAAAGAATGGCTTCTGTGGTTCTTTTGCAGAAATGCAATATTTGCAATTGAATACAAATAATAGATCGAAAACATGATTCAAAATATGTAGACAATAATAATTCATCATTTGATTTCACAAAGGACACATAGCTTAAATAAGTTATTCACACAGTTACACAAGTTATCTCACACAGCTGACCCTTCCCAATTATTTTTATGAAAATTTACCCCTCGTGTGAAATCCCCGAGCATGTCCATGACCGCGAACGCGACTATTCGAATAGATTGATTAAACACTATGCAGAGGTTGTACACTTTACCCACAACATACAATTAGTGTAGCCAGCATTGACCATAACCAAACCTTTCAGAAACTTCATCTCAAACATTGACACTCCCGATGTGCTTTACTGCCATCCAATCGATACACAGAACGTTTAGTACGACACACACCGTTGGACAGAGATGCGGTGAACTATCCCGCGATGTGACCTATCTTGAAGTCCACACCTGCACCCATCACACAGCTAACCTACAACCTGAGTTGTCAATGGCAAGATTCCATAACCTACTTAGTTGGGCCCGACCCATACCAGGCATCTGGTTGTACAGTAATGCTCAGTTCAACGACGCACAAAGTTAAGTCCTTAATTGACCAAGGAAAGACTTTTAATTTCTAACTAAATCACACATATTATCATTTCCAGCACACAGCTCCACGATATCACACAGTATCCACCACTTGGCACAGTCTAAATCTTTTCCCACCCTGTTGGTTAAGTGCAACACGTGCAATCAACGAGTAATGACACACAACACACACAGTTTTATCACACAGTAACATAAACACTTAGTCAAGTTTATATTTGCAACTAACATGAAATGATGACTCGTAGCATGGCTAAGTAATCTACTCATATCTAACCAACCCACGTTGGTGCTACGATAATACCAACTAATAATGAACCAACCTAGGGTGACAAAAGATCGTGGCACAACAATAGACAAGGTGGACATAACAATTTTGTATTAATAACTAAACCCAAAAGCATTTAAATAAATACTTGAAATAGAATGCAATAATTTGAATCAAAGTATTTTGAAAACTCGGTTCAACATTATCAAAGGTATAACTTGCCTTGGAATAGGTCTAAGTACTGATCTTGATCTTGAGGCACTCCTCATTCTTCAAAGTTTCCCGTTCTATCAATGTCTACTCGCAAACGAAGTAAATAAATAAAATAAATAAATAACAGAGGTAAAACCAACTACAAAAATTAAATAAAATTCATAAATAAATACATCTTGAATTTATATAAATTTAAAAATTTGAATGGGCTCAATCATAGTTCGGATGCAAAAGAAATGCACTTAGGAAGATTGAATCTAAAGAAAACACTAATTTTGGATTTAATTAGAATTTCTGAACTGTTTCTTTAAAGAAAAATTGGATTATTGTGCAAGCGCTAACGTCAGCGAAGGAATTTCCAGAAAATAAATAAAAAAAAATTCTAACATGTGGGACCACATATTAGTCTCACGACTCACGGTGGACTGAGTGCACCGAGCCGAGGGAATCTGGACGCGGTGGACTAGCCACGCGGGCACACACACATAGGCGCTGACTGGATGCCACGCCGATGAAACGCATGCACAAGCGCTTAGATGGCTGCACTCGTGGACGTCCACGTCAGCTCGATGGCGGAGGCGTTTCGCCGGTGGTGTAGGGTTCCAGGAGGTAGAGAGTGACGCTAGGATAACACCGATGCACTCATGGCAGCAAGAGGACGACTGGACTGGCCACCGGCGAGGTGAAAGCGGAGGCGATGCCACAGGCTCGATGGAATCAGCTTTCCGGCGACGCTCCGGCACAACCAAGGTGGCTAGGACGTAGCCCTTGCCCCGGTGATGCTGAAAGTGTAGACGACGAGGCTCAGGCAGCTCTGGTTGCGGCAGGATTGCTCGTCGGAGCTGGTGGCGGCGGGATTTCTTCTTTGAGTGTCGCGGCTTGAGCACTGGCGGCTAGGGTTGAGGTGCGGAGCTCCAGGGATACCTCTCTATTTATACACAGCGGCTCGGGAGAGTCCAGGGTGCGAACACCCAAATCGGATACACGGCGGCGGCGTTCGGATCCTAACCGAATCGGAGACGAAGAATAGTAATTCTGGTGGGCCCATAAGTTAGCTGGTGTAGCTCGGGCGAAGGCGCGTAGCAGAAAACGCCGTTTAGGCTGACGGGTGGGACCGGACGTGGCGGGCAACTGAAGAGAGAGGAGAGACTGACAAGCGGGGGCCACCTGTTAGCGGAGGCGGACGTTAGAGAGAGGGAGAGGCTAACAAGCGGGGCCCGCATGTCAATCGGAACGGCGCGACGTACGCGCGAGGGAAGACGGGCTGTACAATGTTGGGTCGGGATTGGAATAGGGTTGGGTTTTGGCCCGACACTGTTCCGAACGATTTTAATTTATTTTTCTTTTTAGAAAATACCAAAAAAATCCAAATAGCAATTAGAAAATAGCAAATAAACTTGGAAAACTTCTAGAAAATATATCTAAGCACATAGAATCCAAATAAAATAGTTTTGACTATTGTTGATGTTAGGATTAATCACATTAAATTGTTTTGATGTTAAAGTCCATATTAAACTTTAAATAAAATTCAATAAAAATTCAAATGAGTAACTGGTGTTAAAAATCCAATAAAATTCAATAAAAATCCAACTACTAATTATTCAAAATATTTTTAAAGTTCAGAAAATTGGGGTGTTACAAGCTGGGCCAGGCAGTTAAGGCGCAGGGAGCAACCGAAGGTGGCGCCAAAGGGAGCAACCAGAGGGAGGCGGCGCCAGAGGGAGCAACCAAAGAAAGTCGGCGCCAGAGAGTAACTGGTGGGAGGGGGAGATTTTACTCAGCGGCAAACCATGCGTCCGAAGCAAGCACCAGAGAAGGAGAAGTGAGGAAAAGGGGAAGGGGAAGTGGGTGGCCAAAGGGCTTTGGCTGAAAGGAATAGGAAGGAGAGAGAGTACGGTGAAAGGGGTTACGTAAGGGGTAGAAAGGTAAATTGTAGTGAAGAATAGTGGTAGTAGATTTAGTAGTAGAAATAAGCACCAGTAATAATAAGTGTCGGCACTGTGTAGTTGTTGGACCAAACAAAATCATGAGCCACGTGAAGATAGATAGCAGCATACTTTATAAATAAATTAAGCACCGATAAAACTCACTAAAATAGGTAAATAACATGATGCGTTAGAAATAATTTAATCATGATAGAATAATAAAAATTAAACAACATATGGTAAATACCACTCTAAAAATGGACTGGCCAAAGTCCGTCAGTAACGAATGCATAACCCGATATTAATAAAGTTGTATCCGATTTATTTAAAGAAGCAAGTAAGTACATACCTGAGTAAAATCAATTAGGCATATTTGCATGTGTAAAATTGAATAGACCTAGTTGCTTGTAGGATAATCGATTAGATTGTGTGTAGTGACTGTGTCGCTAGATCAAGGTCGCCTAAATTCAGGAAAAACTCCGGGAGCCGAGTAAGACCAACCCGACCATTCTATAATGAGCCAGCCCATGCAAAGGTAGGCACTGGTGAGTTCCGCGATCGTAGATTCTAGAGCTAAAAGGCTATAGGAAAATAACCATTGGGGAAATTCTAACCTGGTAAGGATCCAAAAAGTTTATTAAATTAAAATCTGCTAAAAAAAGAAAATCAACTGATTTATGTACGCATAGTAACACCCAAATGCAACTAAGTATTTATTTATTACTCACGTCTATCGTATAATTGCAGAAGACGAACCGGCACAGGCAGGTATAGCTACTCTAGAATTCGTTGACGCCAATCTTTTCTACGACTACGAAGGCAAGCCTATCTCTTGAACATCAACTTAGTTACATTAAATGTAAAAGTTACTTTGTTGTACCTTGTATGTATATGCATTAAAAATATCTCTCAAAATCAAATCAGATAAAAGAAAGAAGATAAAATAAAAGAGAAGAATATTAGAAAAGAGCAGTCCAACTGAGAGGAGTGGCTTGGCGGTAAGAGTAAATATTAAGGCCGGTAAAGGGGGCCCTTTGCAAGAAAGAGAAGAGGGAAGAGGTGGGACCCTTTATATATGGATAATATATAAGGACCAACAAAACTCTTATTCGGATAAGGGGTCGTATTTAAGTGCCAACCATTTTCCCGTTTTGACAGACAGAAAATGCTACCTTATTACATGGCTATACTCTCCACATCGGGTAAGTAATAAATGTGTGAGTTATAGAGGAACCCAGGACCAGTGGAAAAAGTCCGGAAGTAGGGTTCCAAGACGCTATAGTAGCGCAAGGTGGAGTGTTGGATGCGGGGATGATCGGCCCAACCAACATTATGGGACTCGGTGGAGGACTAGGTGAGCGCCCTAGGACACCGACGGAAAGTAATGGGTGGAGACATAATCATGTAACTTGGAAAACGTTCCGTACTATCAACTCGATACCTCATTAAAGAAAATGAGGGAAACCTAGTTTAAGAGAGCTCAGAGTAGCTATAGGTAAAGTAGTACAAAGCCTGTGTAGTGCTAAATAAAACTATGAATTCATGCCTGTCTTCTGGATTGGAGTCTATTGTGACCTCTATAGGTCCATCTTCTTACCGAGTGACCAGTAGTCTTTTCAGAATTAAAACTGTCACTTAAATCTTGGTAAATTATTTTCCAGAAATAGAGATGAGTTAGAAAATGTAATAACAAATAGAGAATAGTCATACATTGCATCTTTGCTACTAATTGCTTGCTGAGTACACCAGTACTCATTCTTGCTATTATTCTCCTTTGTTAGATCCTAGTCCAACTGGTAACTATCCCGAGTGGGATGAAGGATATACAGGTGCCGAGGAGACCGTAGGAGGCGAGGGCAATTACTACGAGGACTGTGGCGAGGTGGACACCCTATTCGGCGAGTGGGTCGAGTAGGCATCCGGTGGAGCAGGGCAGGCAAGCGAGGGGATTTCTTTTCCCATTGTAATTAAATAATTGTATTCAAGGCCATAGCCCTGCGTAACTAACTACTATAATAAAGCACAGTTTCTATCTTGTTATTCTGTTGTGTTAACTTTGGTAAGGCTTACTATTCGTTGGAGCGATCTCCTACCGGGCAGACAAATAGTAGTAATCCACATGCCTAAGTGTGATTACCCCTAGGGTAATGACACGGGGCGCCGTAGTTGGTATCAGAGCAATCGGTTAGGGTCGCGCTGTAGTTGGTATTAGAGAAACTGTTGTAGAACTTAAGTATGACTTTCTTACTTGTATATGTCAATAAGTGCCTTACTAATTTTTTGTCTCCATGTCAATTTCTATTCCAGTCCCATCTCAAAATTATTATGTTAAAAAGCTTATCTTTCTTAAGGTGTCACCATTACTAACATAGAACCATCTCTTTTTCAGGATTACTAGGTTCAGTATTCCGCCCGAGAAAGTGACCTAGAGGAGATAGAGCTAGCTAGCTCTTAGTCCGTGTGATATTCCCAAAAATAAACCAAGGTCTGCGGGCGTAGCCTATGTTTGCTCGTGTTTTTTTATAGTGGGTTGAGTCCGGAGTAAATTAGGTATTAGCTAGAGAGTCTTATTTGTTGTACTTGCGACTGTAATGTATCTTGTTTATGTCAGTTGTATTGTCTTAAGAGTTGTAATGTTATTAAATTCCTTAGATCTAGCAGGCTATCAGCTCGGCCTAGGATAGATTGCTCAAAAATTTAGGCGTGGGTGTATTAATATAAGGTTATAGATTATAGTGCGTGTACTAGAAGCACGAAGCTAAAATTCTGGCATGGACACGATTCTCCACATTTGGATAAGTACGGACCATACCCATAGGATTCCTTACCTCTTCATCTGAATAACTACAATAACCCATCAACATCCCAAAAGAAAGCAAGTGTGATTAAAGAAATCAAATAAAGGCTAACGGTGTAAAATGTGACTTGTCACACTTCCAAATGTCAGACTTCCCGAAAGAGTGATTCGTGGCACTCCTGAGTGTGTATCTTGGGCGTACATAGGAACGAAGTTCTGGGCGTACTGAGAAATGAATCCTGAGCAGTCCCAAACATGTGGTTTGGGTGGACTCGAGCCAGATCTCGAGCGTGCCTAGCGTGTGGATCTAGGGTAGTGTAGGTTCGCACATAGAAGCAAGCTCCGAGCGTTCACAAACATGTGGTTTTGGGCGGTCTTGAGAACGGGATCTCGAGCGTGACTGAGCACAAGAGTCTCAGATAGTATAGGATTTGGATCTTTTTGCCTCTCATTGTTTCTTTGTGTTATTCGTCTAATTTATGTGCCTAATCACAACTCACCCAAGGTTTAACCTCTGCTAGATAAATATGATACCATCTTTCCTACAACAAATTACTACTAAAGAAGAAGAAAATTTAGTATAACTAGGTGTAGTACTCCTCAAACTAAAATGCTACAAGTACGACCGCTAATGCAAATCATTTATTAACACCCCCCACAGGATGGAAGGTCAAGGACACGACGATCGAGATTTGGGACTATGATTGGGACTCTTATCGTGGGACAGGTCAAGAGAAAACCAACCAATAGCTCCTCAAGGGACATCACCCGGCCACTCCAGAACCACCACAATACAAGAAGATAGCCACCTGCCATCCACCGGAGCAACAGACCCTCTAGGAGTAATGGCTTATGTACTCAGATATCTAAAAAGCCGCAGAAAAGAAGCCCAGGAAAATCAAAATCGCTTTTTTGAAACTCTGTTAGCCCGAGTAGCACTTACAACCTCACAGCCAGCCCACAGGGTTAGGTCGGGACATTTTCTCCAGACTCGCCCTCCCAGTTTTGCCAAAGCAACAGATCTACTAGACGCAAGCACTGGCTAGTGGAGATAGAAAATAAACTGGACACCGTAGGATGCTCAGATGTAGAGAAAGTTTGGTATGCATCATACCAACTGACCGGACCAGCCGCTACTTGGTGGCTTAACTACAACCGCAATCGTGTCAGTGAACAACCTATCACTTGGGTCGAATTCAAACTGCATTTTTGCGAAAGCCAGGTGCCCACTAGAAGAATGGAGCTCAAAAAACGAGAGTTTAGAGCTTTAACAAAAGGAGGGAGAAAAATGATAGAATGAACTTTCCCGTTATGCCCCAGCTGACATAGACACCGAAGAGAAAAAGATAGAAAAATTCTTGGATGGAATGCACCCTTATCTTAAGATGCTCCTATCCATCCACGAAATCATCAAATTTCAAGACCTAGTCAACAGAGCCATAATATTAGAAAACAAGCACTCTAACCTAACCGAGGAGCGCAGGAAAAAAGCCAAGATAGACCACCGTCCACCACCTACTCATAGGCCTCGTCCCTACACGCTACAACAACCACTACCTCGATATGGACCATCTAGGCCGAGACCCTTCAATCCATCTTTCCAGAGACCTATAGCCCAACAACAGCCAGTGGCCATAGCATTTAGGTGTGCAAAATGTGGAGAAAGGCTTCTAACCAAAGATTGCTTGAGAGGCACCAATATATGTTTCCATTGCGGGAAGCCCGGGTATCGTAAGGCCAAATGATCCCACCTCCAGAGGACCACAGGAACCCTAACGCCACCAGCTTTTGTGCCAAGATTACCTGCCCTAGCACCACCTCAGATCAACCGCCTGAATCAGCCCAGGGGAAACCAACCTATCATGGGAGGAATTTGAAGGTGAGGACCAGCACGCCTTATCCACGTGACCGCAGAGCAGATCGGAGAAGCCACATACGTAGTTATGGGTAAGCTATTGATTCCACCCTCTACGGGTACTGTTCTTTTCGACCCTGTAGCAACCCACTCCTTTATATCCAGTGAGTTCCTAACAAAACATAATCTAACAACAGACCCACTAGAAAAATCTATGGGGTTAACACACCCGCTGGAACGATAGAAGTGACGTGAATTAAAAAGAAGCATGCTATCATAATTCACAATACTAAGTTCTTAGTCGATCTTTTTGTAATCAGATTAAGTGGCCTAGAAGTAATTTTGGGCATGGACTAGCTATCCGCCCACGAGGTAAATATAGATTGTGAATCCAAACAAGCCTCAATCAGAAAACCCGACGAGACACGGCTACAATACCTCAGAGTCAAAACACGACCAAAATTATCTAGTCTTAGCTTGGCCAACCTACAAGCCAAAGAAGTAAAAGACATACCAGTAGTAAGGAATTTTCCAGATGTATTCCCTAAAGAATTACCTGGTATGCCCCCAGATAGGGAAGTAGAATATATTATCAATCTAATTATGGGAACAATGAAATTTTCCAAAAGGCCCTATAGAAGGAATACATGGGAATTGGTAGAACTAAAAAAGCAATTGGATGAACATGAAGCCAAAGGTTTTATCAAAGAAAGTACATCACCTTGGGGAGCCCCGATATTATTCGCGAAGAAGGACAGAGGAGTATGATTATGCACGGATTACTGGGAGTTGAATAACGTTACCGTAAAGAACAAATACCCATTACCCAGAATAGATGAACTCTTTGATCAATTGAAAGGAGCAAGGGTATTTTTTCAAAAATTGACTTAAGATCTGGATACCATCAAATCAAAGTCAACCCCACCGACATTGAAAAGACAACTTTTATCTCTCGATATGGGCACCATGAGTATACTGTAGTTCCCTTCGGAATGACCAATGCTCCTGCAGTATTCATGAATCTGATGAATAAACTCTTCATGATATATCTTGATAAATTCATGGCTGTCTTCATCGGCAACATCCTGATCTACTCTAAAAGTGAAGAAAAACATTTGTAGCACCTCACGATCGCCTTGGAAATCCTTAGGGAAAACGAACTTTTTGCCAAATTCAATAAGTGTGAATTCTGGCTTGACCAAGTGGCATTCCTAGGACATATTATATTTGGTAGAGGAATAGAAGTGGACCCTTCCAAAATTGAAACTGTCACCTCATCGAACCATCTAACAAATACCACCGGAATTTGGAGTTTCCTGGTATTTGCCGGATATTACCGGAGATTCATAAAAGGATTCTCCCAAATCACCTCATCTCTCACAAAACTCCTGAAGAAAGATGTGAAGTATATGTGGATGGACGTATATGAGAGAAGCTTCGAGGAGTTAAAGCAGCGCTTAAGCACCGCACCTATCCTAGCCTGCCCAAAGTGAGAGTTGAATACGTAGTATATTGCGATGCCTCAAAGTATGTATTAGGATGTGTATGTTAATTCAAGAAGAAAAGGTCATTGCGTATGCTTCGAGACAATTGAGGCCCCACGAGATGAATTATCCTACTCATGATCTCGAATTGAGAGTCGTAGTATTTGCCATTAAGATTTGGAGACACTATCTCTATGGATCTAAATGCACATTGTACAGCGACCACAAAAGCCTCAAATATATCTTTACCCAGAAAGAGCTAAATATGAGGTGAAGAAGATGGCTAGAACTAATCAAAGATTATGACCTAACCATCAATTACCATGCCAGAAAAGCCAATGTGGTAGCTGATGCTCTAAGCCGCAAAACTCAATGCCATCACCTTTCGGCAGAAAGTTACACCTTGGATCTAATCCAAGCCTTGACCAGAATGAGGATACAAGTAAAAACTACCATCTCAGAAGCTACTATTGAAGCCATGGTATTCCATCCTACCCTTCGCTATCAAATACAGGAACAACAACTTTCAGATCCCTTCATCAAAGAAGAAATCCAAGGAATTAAGTCGGGCCAACCCTCAGAATTCAATATAAATGATTCCGGAGTCCTATGGCGACAAGCCCGGATCTATGTTCCCGGCCACCCGTAGATTAAAGCAACCATACTACGTGAAGCACATGATACCCAGTACTCAATACATCCAGGCAGCACAAAAATGTATAGAGATTTAAGCGAAAACTTTTGGTGGGAAAATATGAAAAGAAAAATAGTGTAATACATGAGTCAATGCGACACCTGTCAAAAGGTTAAGACTGAGAACTAACGCCCAGCAGGACTGCTAAAGCCCTTGGAAATATCTGAATGTAAATGGGAGGATATATGTATGGATTTCATAACAGGCCTTCCCGTAATAGTCAAAACAGAAAGATACAATTTGGGTTCTTGTGGACCGCCTCACCAAACAGAAATATTCGATCAATAAACTAGCTGAACTCTACGTAGAAAGGATAGTCACTCTACACGGAGTACCAATGACCATCACGTCCGATAGAGGATCAGTATTTACTTCAGGTTTTTGGAAAAGCTTATGCACTGCCTTGGGCACCAAACTCAACATCAGCACAACCTATCACCCACAAACCGATGGGCAGACTGAAAGGGTAAACCAGATCTTAGAAGACATGCTACGGGCCTGTGTCCTAAACTTTGGAAACTCATGGGAAAAACATTTAGCTTGGGCAGAATTCACATACAATAATAGCTATCTGTCCAGTATTCAAATGACTCCGTACGAAGCTTTCTACGACAGAAAGTGTAGGTCACCCATCTGTTAGTATGAAGTAGGAGAAAGACCATTATTGGGCACTGAACTTGTACAAGAGAACGATGATAGAATATAGCTAATTCGAGAATGTCTGAAGATTGCTTAAAGTAGGCAAAAGAGCTACGCAGACCAACATAGAAGAGACCTAAAGTTCGAAGCTGATAATTATGTGTATTTAAAATTATCACCTATGTGCGGGGTGCGTCGATTTAGATTAAAAGGAAGCTAAGTCCACGGTATGTAGGGCCATTTAGGATTCTAGAGCGAAAAGGCACCCCAACATATAAATTGGAATTACCGACTCAATTGTCAAGAATTCACAACGTATTCCATGTTTCACAACTCAGAAAATGCCTGAGGGAGCCCTCACATCACTTAACCAATCTGGACATACCTCTGCAAGATCATCTAACCTACGAAGAGCACCCAACGAAAATTTTAGCTACAGAAGACCGGCAGTTAAGAAACCATACTATACGTTCTTGCAAAGTACAGTGGAAGAACAACGCCATCAGTGAAGCTATGTGGGAGAAAGAGGAAGAACTACGGGAAGCCTACCCCAACCTTTTCAAGTGAGGACCTGATTTCGGGGATGAAATTTGTCAAAGGAAGGGAGGATGTGAGAACTCTAACGATTAAACTCATCTAAATGGTAATAAGCAGTAAATTAAGTTCATATCAAATAGTAATTGTAGACAAATAGAACACTTGACAACTCAATAACCTACAACATCTCAATATCAAAAGTTTACAAACAGGATTTATAATTCATAAATATAACATCGTTACAATCTCAAATTCAATCACAATATTTCATTACCAGAAAAGTAGTACGAGAATCCATCTCCCGAAATTACAATATGAATGCTAAAGTAATAATACAACATTATTACATTCTCAAATTAATTACAAAGAATTCAAAAGAAAGATTACAACTAAGAGCTAATCACAATGATCCTTTACCAGTAAGAAAAAAGAAAGATTACAACAGAAAATAAATTACAACAGATGACTTTGCATTCTTGGTAGCATCAAATATCTACACCCTTGTCCGTGTATCGTCAGCTAGTCGAGCCCTTCCCCGGCCAATCCAAAACCCTACACACATTTCCATTGTCTGCAAAAACCGAAAAGCTGATAGCAAACCAAAAACCAATAAAGTAAAATAGAAGTAAAGAAGGACTGTCATCAGACATCTTGAAGATCATCAAGGTTCCCAGACTATCCGTTGCCAGTCGGCGTCCTCTCACTTCAGTGGGTCTCATCACCAGGCAGTTATAAAAATCTAATACCAACGTTATACTGACTTACATTCGTCGTAGAAAATCTAGTGCATAGTATCGGTGACCTCTCTTGGACCATTGGTCCATAGCTATTGCCCAGCCAAACAATATCATTACAGAGAATTAGAGATGAGGTAAGGGCAAAATCAGCATACACAGGGCAAAGGAGTGAGATAGCACTAGAGAGCACATCTCTCTTAAGCCTCCCTTCCTCACAAGCCTCATTCCTCCGATCAAAAATCGCGAGCAACCACACTCAAGCAAGCCAGAACCAAACCTCCACCACCAGCACAACAAGCCAGCCAAGCTACCGCCACCGAAAGCCAAAAACAGAGAACAAGCAGTGCATCACAATGCCATACCACATCCAAAACCACCCATGGAGAAGTAGTAAAGGAGGAGAGGAGCATCAAACGAGAAGGGGAATATGATGGAGCAAGGACGGCAAGGGTGATGAACTAGAACCGTCAACGATCACCAGGGACCGCGCCAAGCCGGCAAGAACCTGGAGGGACTGAAGTGACCAAAGGGAACACTGGAAAGCACCATCACCACCACGACAATCATCAGTGCCATTCCATTCCCAACCCTGCCAAACATGGTAGCTCACCATTCTCTCCCACCACTCTTTTTTTTTTGCCCAGTCCGAACCACAACATGTGAGCCAAACTGTGCCCAGAGCATGCGAAAGTAACCATAGCATCAACCTAGTCCATCGCAGAGCAAGGGGGGAATTGGGTAGAGGGAGAGAGGGAGTAGAGGAAAGGATACCTCGGTGAGACCACGGCAACACCACCACCAACATAACTACGCGCACCCGACGGCCTCGCATTCCCCAGCGCGTGGGAGGCCTCGTGCCCCGCTACGGCTAGCCACGACAGCCACCCCCCATCACCTTCACAATGCATGAGAAACAATCAACCAAAGTCAGAAAATGAATCAAGCTTAAACCCTAAAACCGAAATAACAAAAGGGGAAAAGGAGGGAAATCGAATTCGGGTGAGTAGCAAGCCAAATCCTGGCCTCTACCCACAGATCCGGCGGCCTAGTAAGAGGAACCGAGTCGGAGGCGCAGGGGGGGCGAGTGGGCTCAGCGAGCCGAGCAGCAGGGCACGGGTAGGCCGGGCAGCCAAGACGCAAGGTGCAGGGAGCGGCCAGAGGCAGCGCCAGAGGGAGCAACTAGAGGGAGGTGGCGCCAAAGAGAGCAACCAAAGGAAGTCGGCTCTGGAAAGTAACTAGAGGGAAGGGGAGATTTTCGTGAAGAGGAAGTGGGTGGCCAAAGGGCTTCGGTCGAAAGGATTGGGAAGGAGAGAGCGTAAGGAGAAAGGGGTTATGTAAGGGGTAGAAAGGTAAATTATAGTGAAGAATAGTGGAAGTAGATTTAGTAGTAGAAATGAGCACAAGTAATAATAAGTGTCTGTGTTGTGTATATATTGGAACAACCAAAATCATGAGCCATGTGAGGATAGATAGGAGCAGACCGATCGAAATAAAATAAAAGTGGGAAAAGTGCAAACTTAATCAGAGACTTTATAAATAAATTAAGCACCGATAGAACACACTAAAATAGACAATAAACTGACGGGTTAGAAATAATTTAAGCATGATAGAACAACAATAATTAAACAACATATGGTAAATATCACCCCTAAAACGGACTAGCCAGAGTCTATTAGTAATGAACGCGTAACCCGATATCAATAAAGTTGGGTCTGATTTATTTAAAGAAGTAAGTATGTACGTACACACCTAAGTAAAACCAATTAGACGTATTTGCATGCGTAAAATTGAATAGACCTAGTTGCATGCGAGATAATCGATTCGGTTGTGTGTAGTGGTTGTGCCGCTAGATTAAGGTCGCCTAAATTCAAGAAAAATCCCAGGAGCCGAGTAAGACCAATCCATCTGTTCTATCATGGGACAGTCCATGCTAAGGCTAGTACTCGAGAGTTCCACAACCATAGATTCGAGAGCTAAAAAGGCCGTAGGAAAATAACAAATGGGAAAATGCTAACCTGGCGAGGATCCAAAAGGTTTATTAAATTAAAATATGCTAAAAAAAGGAAAATCAACTGATTAATGTACGCATAGTAGCACCCAAATGCAACTAAGTATTTATTTATTACTCGTGTCTGCCGTATAATTGCAGAAGACGAACTGGCACAGGTTGGAATAACTGCTCCACAATTCGTTGACGCCGATCTTTTCTCCGACTACAAAGGCAAGCCAATCTCTTGAACATCAACTTAGTTACATTACATATAAAAGTTACTTTGTTTTACCTTATATGTATACTCATTAAAATTATCTCTCAAAATGAAATCGGATAAAAGAAAGAAGTGAAAGTAAAAGAGATGAATATGAGAAAAGAGCAATCCAACTGTGTAAGATCGAGGAGGCCGACTAGAAGGGGAGAGGGGGTGAATAGACGGTTTTAAAATTCTTTTAGGCTAAAACTGAGTTTATTTGCAGAATAGTAAATCAAATCAGTTTTACACAATTAAGGCCTAAATCAACTAGTCTCACTAAGTGCACTAACAATTCTACGACTATTGATAATGATAGCAAGCATACAAAGACATGTAATCAATTCTAATACAAGGAATGTAATTTGCACAAGGTAAAACACAAGAGAACAAACCACAACGACACAGTGATGTTTTACCGTGGTGTTTGGAGACTTACCGGTCTCCCCTAATCCACGTTGAGGTAAGCCCAAACAAATTTGATCGGCTCCACATATTAAGCCAAACACCTCCGAGGTAAGTCCAACAATTTGGACCGGCTCCAACACGAATAAACACCTTGATCCACTTGGGGTTGCTCTTTCTTCACTCTAGAGATGACGAGCACCAAGCCACTCACAACCGTCCAGGCCTTCTCATAACCTTCTTTGAGAAGCTCGCCGGCGCAACACCTCCAAGCCGTCTAGGTGTCTGCAAACACCAAGAGTAATAAGCCGAAGTTGCTCACTTGAACAAATCAAGTGTCTAAGCTCAAGTGGATACACAATCCACTATCTAATACAATACATGCACTTATGGTTTGCTCTCTAAGCTCACTAAGTGCAACACATGCACAAAAGAGGGGGGGGGCTTACTCTTTGCTCAAGAGAATGAATATGGCACCAGGAACCATGTTTCCAACTATCCACAATGGGTATTTATAGTCCCCACCATAAAAACTAGCCGTTGGAACAAACTTCCTGAAAAAAATCAGGATTTGGGGTAGTACCGCCATTGAGACCCGGTACTACTAATTTTTCGCTCAACGATTGAAACAGTAGCATTTAATGCTCTGAACTAGCCGTTACACATAAAGTTACAGTACTACCGACATCTAGAAACCGGTACTACCACAGCGCGGTAGTACCGCTCGACTAGGACGGAACTACCGTCTTCCAGAGCTCAAGAAATCTTAGAAAAACACCTTCTCTTGAAAAAATGTACCGCCATGAAAATATCGATACTACCGCACTCCGGTAGTACCGCTTAGATCATGTGGTCATATCGATTTTTAAGGAAGATCAAAACTCCCAAAAACACACTCTCTGTATTTTACGTACTGCCATCTATATTTAGGTACTACCGACTTGCGGTAGTATCGTAGTTTAATTGCGGTCGTTTCGATTTTCAAAGAGGATAAAAAACACTTAAAACATGCTCTCTAGAAAATACGTACCACCATGTAAATATCTGTACTACCGACCTGCGGTAGTACCGCTTATCAACAACGGTCATACCGATTTTCAAAAATAGATTTCCAGAAGCTTAGCTCTATTCGCAAAATGCATTTGTCAATTGATTCACGATGCAAATAAGGGTTAAAGGCAAGATTCTCAACAAATTGCAAAACACATTTGCGGACTTCTAGAATCAATGCCACAAGGAAAATGATATATGGACTTAAATTATTTGCAAAACACATTTGCAAACTAAAGTCACATGCTACAAGAATTATGCATGAGGTGCATCCATTTGCAAATATCGGCAACATGCTAACGAGATCTAGAGCAAGCATTTAGAGCTATCAACACATGACAAACTCAAGCTACTAGTCAAGAACCCTCTTAATAGTACATCAATCTATACTAGCAATCCGGTCTTCTAATCAAATACCAAGACCGGTAAAAGACTAGGAACACATCCTTAGCCTAGCTAGTCATACCTTTGCCTTGCACAAACTCTTGAAGCTTGATGACGCACATCTTCACTTTAAGTCCGGGTTCTTGACTTGAATATTATCAACACATGATAATCTTCTTCACTTCGGGATCTTGTTTTGATACTCATTAACACATGGTGACACCCTTCATCCCAAATCTTGACTTGTATATCATCAACACATGATGATCTTCCTCACGCGCCCTCCATCAACACATGATGGGCTTTCTCTTAACATGATGATCAACTCATGACCATCTCCTCTTCGAAATCTTGACATGCATCAACACATGATGCATCATCTTCTTACACTTTGACTTGGTGCCGATCAACTAATGATGTCATACCAAGTCACCATCATCATGGAACATAACCTAATTACCCAACTCATGGGAAATGTTAGTCCCATAACGTGGTTATTATTAATTACCAAAACATACCATTAACTCATAATGGTGGGTTAAGATACTTCAATATTTATATCTTTGGTAATTGATGATCAACTACCTCAATTGCAAATAATTGAATATAGAGCAATATGAGTATACATGGACTACACAAGTTATACATTCTGAAGAGATATATTTCAAAGTATAGATCCCAAATATATGCGGATAAAAAATATGGATCAATACTAATGAAACCACAAAGCATAGAGTGAACTCCTCTGAAATGTGCACGTACATGAATGTGTAATAAAAATATATGCATATATTCAAGTTAAACTTTTAGTAGAGTTCAACCTATATTTTGGATCCGAGGAATGAAATAAGATATAAGAATATGATATCAAGTGCATACCTCCATGATTTTTACCTTTTCATCCAAATAAGACTGCACAATAGGCATAACAATAGAAGTGTTAGTCTCACATATAGATGTGTTATTAATAACTAAAATACACTATTAACTCATAATAGCAGGTCTAGATTTTACAATCTTCCCCTTTTTTGGTGATTAATGACAAATTCTTTATCATTAACAATATTTGGATATAAATCAACATAAGATAAGAATTTAAGCTATTTAACAATATCCATAATGCCACTAAGCAATTTAATTCAAGCGTTATGCATATGAGAATGAGATGCATGAAATAAGGTGAAATCACAAGAGAATATATCAATAATCCAAATATGGAAATATTGCACAAATATTCTCCCTCTTTTGGCATTAAACACAAAAATAAAATAAAATAAAAATAAAGCTTAGGTAAAGTGGAGTCTTTGCAAAACAAATGAGCTTGGTCACAAAGGGTATGAATTATATACATATGACCTATTTGAGAGTTGGTTCCAAGAAATTTGAAGGAAACTATAATAAGTCACAAACTCTCCCTTTATGCCGAAAAGAGCAAAACAACTTGAAATAAGGATATTTTTTGAGTTAACCAAATAAAATAACATTTAAAACACATTAAAAAAAACCCACTTTTGAAACCTCCTTGAAGTACTTTTTCAATTTGCAAAAAGAGTTCAAAAGCCAAAACTTAAAATGTGTGGAAACAAACTCCGAAAAATATGAAATAAATTATGGAGCTAGTCCTTACAAATACACATAAGTTTCATTTTGGTAGGATCAACTAAATGTAAACCATTTTAAATATATGAAAATGACAAAGTTTCAGAAAACTAAAAATTTCATGATATTTCAGATTTTGATATTTCATTTGCACTTCAAAAGATAGCTGAAAATATGGTTAAAATAGTTCCAATAAATCTGATAAAATTTGTAAACATAGAACAACTATATACAATAAAAAATTCATAATTATATCTTTCTCAAATTATGAACCCATTGAGAGATACAAAAATCATAAAACATCTTAAAATATACAAAAGTTTGACTTTTCAGCATGTTGATCAAAAAGAGAAAAAGTCAAAAACTTTTTCAAATCAAGTCTAAATACTTTTAAATTTTGTAGAAATAAACTTTAGACTATTAGGTATCTTTTCCAAAAATAATTTTCTAAAAATAAGTCTCAATTCAAAATATATGCTAAATTTTGCATTGAAAGCATGATTTTTGTTCCATGAGTAGAAAAGTCAAAACATTTTCAAATGAAGTCCAAATGATTTGAAACTTTCTAGAAATGAACATTGAACTGCCTAAAAAGTTTTCCAAAAATAATTTTTATAAAAGGAATTTTCTTTTAAAAGATAAGGCAAAGTGTGCTTTGTAGGCACATAAAGATAATGATTTTGCATTAAAGGTTCAAAATGCAAACCAATATGAAATTCATGAAGTTTTTCACTTTATTATCTTTGTATGAGTTATAAATACTATTTCAAGCTAATATACACAAAGAAATCCAGCTCCAATAGCCAAACTCACTATATGCAAAAATATGTCATTTTGGATCAAAACTAGTTTTTCGGTGAACTGAAATGAATATGACTTTTCAACGGTTGGTCTTTTGTAAAAACTTTGAACTAGAATTTTTTTTGAAATGACCAATCCTACGAGTTTGGTATTGACAACTTTTTCAAAACCTCAATAGATTTTGATTTATAGAAAAAGATCATTTAGTTCAAACACAAGATCATACAAGATCCTTTTGAGGCCAAAATTGCTATTTTGTTTCTAAAATAGGAATTTTTACTTCAAAAGCATGGAAAAACATTTAAAATATATATTTAAGTACTTTTATCTAGTTTTCCATAAATTTAAGGTTTTTAAGCAAGATTTTTGACTTTTGACCAAAGAGGCTCTTTAAAACGGCTAGTACCCATTGTTGCTATTATTCTTCTTTGTTAGATTCTAGTCCAACCGAGAACTATCCTGAGTGAGATGAAGGATACACATGTGCGAGGAGATAGCAACAGGCGAGGGCGCTTACTACGTGGACCAGGGCGTGGTGGACACCCTATTCGGCGAGTGGGGTGAGTAGACGTTCGGTCGAGTAGGGCAGGCAAGTGAGGAGATTTCTTTTCCCGTTGTAATTAAATAATTGTATTCAAGACCATAGCCTTGCGTGGCTAACTACTGTAATAAAGTACAATTTCTATCTTATTTTTCTGCTGCGTTAACTTTGGTAATGCTTACTATTCGTGGAGCGGTGTCCTACCAGGCAGACGAATAGTAATTTGTATGCCTAAGTGTGATTACCCCTGGGGTAATGACATGGGGCGCCACACTATGTTTAGCGTAACCTCCTCTTACCAGTGCGTCGAATGTGCTGATTATGATTAATACATACCGTATCTTTTATAGTTTCTTATTTGATTGATTGTCAGAACTTTGTTCTTATCTAATTGCAATGTATGATTGCCATTTTTTTAGTTGTTTCATCAATATTCATTTTCTCTTACATAAGGATTGACCACTTGATTATCTATAGATATTCAAAAACAGACAAAGTTGAGCGATTAGTTCATATTTTCCGTGCAGTATTTCCTCTTTTTGTGTACATTGGGGTGCTCACAATTGTTGTTGTTCGTCCCACCTTATTCAGTTTTGTGTCGAATTTTATAGTGTACAGACATATGTTTATACACATGAGGAACTGCACATTCTATGTTGTGTCAGGAAAAGCATGGGTCAAGAAGAGTAACAAAGCAGTCAATAAGAGATGATGACTGATTGATAAACTACAATGCCATCTGAATTGCTCACTTCAAGGTTACAGCTTTTTTTGTCAGGAAAATCCCTTTTGTCATCTCTGGTTTGCTGGGTTTAGGTTTTGAGGCCTAACTTTTCAATTTAAAAGCTTAGTATTGAAATTGTAAGTAACTACAATGGTTGCCAATTTCCTTTTCAGTTGTTACTTGATGATTAGCAATAGGAGATGCAATGTTGCAAGCATTGTGTGAGGACAAGATTCATAAGAGGGAGTAAAGAACCTCCACGGTAATGATTGCTCTATGAACTTCTGTAGAATTTCAGCCGTTTATTCCCTTTTGATTCTATGGAATGTCCAGCCCCATTGTGCCTTCTTATTGTTCCATACTTGCCATCATCATCTTTGTCCGGACATATAGATGGATAGCTTGCAGATGTTTGTCACAAAGCCGCCTGTCTGAAAATAGATTTTCCCCTACTTGTCAGTTCAAATAAGATTGAATTGCAGGTTACATTTGATACAAAATTTCATTATGCTTACTTTGTACTGTATAGAATAATTGAGATTTGTTGTTGACTAGCATTTATCAAATTTATGCGGATTTGTATGTTCTTGCTAGCTGCTCTTCTACGGTTACTTAGAAGCGTATATACCATGCGAGATAAGAACGGAACCTGATTGGTTCCAGTAGTTAGGACGAGAATGGAAATTGACATTACACAAGAAAAAAGTGGATTTGTGTTTGTTTGTTGTAAGCTACTGTAAGGAGGAAGGCGAAATCTCTATGACCGATCTAGAGGAGAAACTGAAGTCTTTGTGCTGCTGTTTTTGCATATGGGCGGGTGATTTAAACCAATGTTGGGACGTAATAGTTGTAGGGTTTATTTTAGCCAGTTAGCTATGTTTACGTTTTGCATGATTTTTCACTTACAATCCGTTGTCTTTCTAGATGATTCATGTACCATTCAAAGTATCCTCTCTAGTATATTTGATAGCATCTTCTTCGCAAGTGAACAGTCTCATATGAATCATGTTGACTCGATGATTGTTTTGATTTGAGGAAAGAAAGATAAACATGTTCCCCTTCTACATGCTTATTTCTTACATGTGTTTGTAATTTACAGGATTGCAAGGGAATACGCCATTAACTTTCCAGATAAGAAAGTTGAACACAGAGATTGATGGATGATCCATTAATAAAAAAGCTATCATAGACAGTTCAGAACAATAGCTGACCGTCTGTGAAAAAGCTATCATGCATCGCTCGAACAAGAATCGCTCGTGGTAATTGATTATCACGAGCGATTTCTTGTTGTTCAAATGTCGTGATAATTTTTTCATAGACGGTTATTGTTTAGAACCGTCTGTGATACCTTTTTCTATTAAAAAAAAATCAAAAACAGGTGCTCATATTTCCTGTGAAGGTTTAAGACAATATGTAATTATTTGGACCGATGCTTCCTTAATTAAGGCAAGTTTTTTTTGTTTTCCTAATTTCTGAAGGTATTCCTATAAGTCATTATGTTATTCATATGCTAACAAAAAAAACTTTTCTATCCGGTGATGGTGTCTTTGCACATGCTGTTTGATTTGAACACACCAATTTTTTAGTCTTGGGTGCTAAATGGTTGCCGTTTTTTTCTCTCCAGTTGTCGTAGGATGATTAGCACTGTAGAAGCAACATTGCATTAGGAACTTTCATGAAGGACTGTTATCTGGACTTGCATACCATCTGAAGTGTTTCCTACTTTTTTCCATTCTATGCGTTGTTCAGCTATTGTATGTACATCTATTGTTACATGCTTTACATCCTCATCTCACTGGAGGAAATTGGATAATTAATTTGCTAATGTTTGTTAATGATATGGCAAGTTGGCTACTATGGTCTGAACATTTCTTATTTGTCTCAACGGGTTTGTATCTATTCATCTTTTATGTGAAGTTGATCTAGATATATCAAGACACAAGCATATTATTAGATGTACGTATTTCATCTTCCGAGAACTCTGCCAAAATTCACCAGGCGCAGCGGTAGCATTCAACCCTACCTAGTATATAATATAATATGACTACCAAATATATAACATGACGCGCATTGCATGTCGATCGTGTCATTTGCCTGGCCTTTATATCATATGAGCCTCGTGGCGTTCGATGGAACGTATCGGCTAGCTGGTCCAGGGGGATCCATGCATGCAAGCATCCATGGCCGGCGAGTCGATAGGCACATGGCTCGGCTAGCTAGCTGCTCGCGCGCTGTTGATCGGTGCGTCTCCCCTTCTCGACCGACCGAAAGCTAAGATTGTTAGTAGTTGCAATCTCATTTGCCTTATTATCGGTGGTGCGGGGTGCCTGGCCTTGGATTCGTGGGCGCGCGCTAGAAAATGATTGTGGCAATGGCTTATACACGCTGGTTTGGATGTGGGGCCCTTCCTTTAATGAGCATCGAGTGGTGGGGGTGGGGGGGGGGGATTCGATCATGGGAGCTCTCCCCCCTGTGATCTGCCATGGGGCCCCGCGCTGACGTGTTTAGAGGCTGGGTGTGGGAGTGGGACCGAACACCTGTGAGCAGAGCACCTTTTCATTTATAGTATATCCTTTTAGGGTTCCTTTTAATTTCTCTTCTTTTTTTATATATAAAAAAAGCAACGAAAATCTCTTCTGCCAGTGTGCAAACTGTGCCTATGAGATGCTTGCGTGCTTCCTTCCACACGTGTTTCCCTAATTTTCGTGCGAGAATCGAACTGCGTCATCTAAAAATACACGTAAAATTCATGCATCTCAAACCGGGCCTATTCGGTATCCCTGTGGCCATCGTCGTCACCTCCATGTCTGATGAGTTCCCCCCTCCTCGGTCGATCCGTCTCTGCCGCGCGCTACAGAGCCCGCCGTATAAATAGGGCCTTTCTTAAAACAGGCAAGCCCTGCTTCCGTGCGTCGCATCAGATCTGTCCATCGATGTTTTGACCCCACCCCCAGGACAGAGAGGCAGAGGAGGGAGCAATCATAGCGCCCCGCTTCCTTTATTAAGCACCGTCGCCTCCGCTTTTCCCTGCCCGCCCTTCCCCATCCCATCCCCCCTCCGGCTACACTCGCTCCCGCCCCGCTTCGCTTCCGCACCCATCCATCGATCGTTCGTGCCCACCGCCTCATCGGATCCTTCGCAGGTATCGACTCGTCGTCTCTCCCGCCGACCGTCGGTGCTCCCAAAGTTTTTTTCCCCCCGTCGATCTCGGCGGTTCTAAGGTTCAATGAATGGTTTCGATTTGATCCATGCTAGCGTCGTTCTGGCGTGCGATGCGATCGGATTGTGGCGGATTTTGGGTGGGGATTCTAGTGCCTGCCATTGTGTGTTTGTACGAGTGAAATGGTGGCGTTTGTTTGCTCGAGTTACGGTTGGTTCGTGGGTGGCGGTTTAGTTAACCGATCGCCAGGAATGGGGGGTGAAATGTGAGTGATCAACGGATTAATTCTGAAAGCCAGCATGTTATTTCTTTTGGGGTATAATCAGTGAGGTAGGTTGCTGTTGATCCGTCTGGCCGATCGGATCAGTGGCTGCAGTGAGCGCTGGCTCGTGTAGGCAATTTAATGGAGTGAATAGAATAATTCCAAAATCGGGCGTCGTGGTGGAGGGCTGGTGGTGATGTGCAGTCACAGGCATGAGATGTACTACAATAGCCGATATTGATGATCTCGTAATGGTGTCCGTGGTTGCTGCTTTCTCCCTTTTAGATTATATGGCCGATTGCTATATGCGGGCATGCGGCAGACACATGGTTTGTTTTGCATAGTACAGGCAGAACATTTGTAGCGTGGAGGCTGATCTGCTGCCGCGCCTGTTACAGTTGTTATGTGGATCAAGCAATTTTGGCTGATGGTGTATAAATTGCCATCTGGCATCATATAATACCATGAGTTATGATGGCTTGAGGCAGGAAACTCGATATGTTCTGCGAATTGTTAGACAGTCTACATTGAAGGATATCATTCTAATTTAGTGGTTTATAAAGTTGTATGATGCCAACCAGGTTGTATCTATTCAGATTTTTTGGTTTGCTTGTATGATGGATATAGTCGAATACCCGATTCACATTTCATGCTGTGATTGTTGTTAATTCCTATGTCCCATCAGCTAACTTCTTCAGTTGTTGACTTGTTGTCTCACTGCTAGTTGATTGTTGTTTGAATTTCATTGTTTTTTAACATCAGGTCTTTCGATCCATGTCTAGAATTCTAGATTACCTAGACTAGTATTAATTTCAATGTTATTGATGGGTGCTTAATTTCTTTTCTATTTGCTTTTTCTGTATACAATTTCCCAGTGTTCTTGTGGCATTGTTTTGTGGTGCAGCCACCTGCCTATCTCTTGTGTTCAACTAAACCTTCGAAGGTTTCTGCTCAATGTCAAGTGCAAAACTGGTGCTTGACCCTGCATTTCAAGGAACTGGCCAAAAACCGTATCCTCCTTTAGATGTCTTGAAGCAGACTGTTCGTTTGTTTTATCTGAGATTTTTTAAAAATATTTCTGTGCAAGACTTTCCTTGTCTATTTATGCTGTATGCCCCTTAACATCAATACAGCGGGACAGAAATATGGCGGATTGAAGATTTTAAGCCAGTTCCTTTGCCAAAATCAGATTATGGTAAATTCTACTGTGGAGATTCATATATAGTTCTGCAGGTGATTTCCTAATCTATTCGCCTTTTAGAGGCCTCTTTCTATTTCTTCCCACATATAACACTTTTTAATGATCTGTTCATCTTTTTTCTAGACGACTTGTAACAAAGGTGGTGCTTATCTTTTTGACATCCACTTCTGGATTGGGAAAGATTCTAGTCAAGTACATTTTCTGTAACACCTCAAGTTTTCTATACTGAGAAATGGCATTTCCTGCCCACTTGTTGACTAGATGTGTTGTCATGCAGGATGAATCTGGGACAGCAGCAATCAAGACAGTTGAACTTGACACCATGCTTGGAGGTCGTGCAGTCCAGCACAGGGAACTCCAAGGCTATGAATCTGATAAGTTCCTATCATACTTTAAGCCATGCATTATACCCTTGGAAGGAGGTTTTGCCTCTGGGTTTAAAAAGCCTGAAGAAGAAAGGTTTGAAACACGGCTATATATTTGCAAAGGGAAGAGAGCTATTAGAGTTAAAGAGGTGCATAGCATCTCATCTCCTTGATTTCTATGTTTTTTTTCCCCAACTCTTTTAACTCTATCCTCCCGTGCTATATAAACTGTATGCCTTCTTTATTCAGGTTCCCTTTGCTCGTTCATCATTGAACCATGATGATGTCTTTATCTTAGACACTGAAAAGAAAATATATCAATTCAATGGTGCAAACTCCAATATTCAAGAAAGAGCCAAAGCTTTGGAAGTGATTCAACATTTAAAGGAAAAGTATCATGAAGGAATGTGTGATGTTGCAATTGTCGGTGAGATGAGCAACAGACAAACCTCATAGTCGTAAGTTGTTACTTACTTCAGCAAGTCCACTCATTTACTTGTGATGTTTTTATAATAGATGATGGAAAATTGCAAGCGGAATCAGATTCAGGTGAATTCTGGGTCCTTTTTGGAGGTTTTGCACCAATAGGGAAAAAAACTGTAAGCCACGATGATGCTGTTCTTGAAACTACAGCCCCAAAGCTTTACAGGTATGTTCTTTTTGTTAGTGTACAGGAAACTGTGAATTTTGCTCACTTTGACCTTTAAGTAGGAGTTTCTATATACACCATCCGGATCTTTTTTAAAACAGGGTTTCCAAAGAACTGCAGCGACTTTCCTTCCTATGATACACGCTATAAAGTTATTTTAGCGTGGTTCATTCATTGAAGAATGGCAATGAAATTTTTTATGTTAAAAGTTGGCTAACGCATTGCTCTAAAGCATGAGCCACCAGTGAATAGTTAACAGCCACATTTCTTTTGCTCAAAAAAAAAAAAAAACAGCCACATTTCATTGGACACAACCTGCGTTGGACTGGAATGCTGGATGGTTAATGAATGGAAATTATGCAAACTACCTAATTTCTGCATGATCACACAGTCTAGCTTTTAATCACTTCTAAAAATTGGAAACTTTAAAAATTTATGAGAATTTTTCCCTAATTTTTTCTTTCTGAAAATTATATTTGTTTAGTGTTCTGTTAAAAAACTGAATTTGTTGTGCAGTATGTAGAAGTTGGTCATATACTCATATACATTCATTTTTATGATTTCTGACATTTTCAACTTTTTTTTTGTTTCTTTTATTTTTTATCACGAATCTATATAAAAGAAACAGAAAATATTAGTTGTCATACTCATGGACCACTTGATAATGCAATGATTTATTTACCGATTTGTTACTATTTTTATAAAAAACTAAACATTGTTTTACTATCTGGGACCAGAGATAAAATTCCCGGCCGGTAACCGCCGGTTACCGGCCGGGGTCCGGGATCCAAAATCCCGGCCGGTATTTTCGGGTTTTGCTATTTCAAATTTTAAATTTTGGTTGGTTTTTAAGCAAATTCAAATGAAATTCAACCGGGGTTTTCCCGGGAAAACCGGTAACTGGCCGGTTACCGTTCCCGCCCCCCTGCCGGGATTCGGTCCGGTAACGGTTTTTTTATCCCTGTCTGGGACCATGCTACGTGGGGCCCTTTGGACATATCCAGCATCCAAATTTCTTGAGAAGTTAGTGGCCTTCAGATTTGAATTTAGAGCCTCCAATCTGATGTAACCTTTTCCAAATTTCATGGGAATAATTGTTTGATACCTTCAGTCCTTCTGTTGTTTTGTTTGACTTTCTTACATTATCTTTTATATAAATGTATCTGTTAATTGCAAGATGAATGCTTCTTATTTCAATAAATATGTGTTTAGTTTCATCTCTTATTTGTAGTTATATTATATCATCGTGTTTCTTAGCTAGAATGGGCCTTTCTGCAAGCCTCAAGAGCAACCATTTGGACATATCTTCTTTTATTGTGCCCTTATACATGGGTGGCAATAATCTTTTGTAGCTTTCTGATGAACACATTTTTTATGAGTGAAAATGAAAATAACGACGTATAATTACCTATGTCCAGTAGGAATTTACATCTTAGTGTCACAGAAGAGATCATGGAATTATTTTGGCATGTAGTTATTTTGACAATCCAGTACAGATTAGTCAAAAACAGAAACTTCAGAATGTAAAAAGCCAATACTGGACTATGGAAAGAGATCATTATTGTTAATAGGTCAAAGTTTAACATAATTTTCTTTTGAAAAGAGCACACTTGATTTTCTTGCAAAATTAAGTGATCTTCCTTTTCTAACTGAAGCAAGGATAAAGACATTTTCAGAAGCTTCTTTACTCATAGGTTCTATTGTTTTTTTGGTAGTGTTTTAGTGTTGTAACATGGACTGGATGGGCAGCACACTTTTAGTTGGTCCATTAAGCCTATTACTATATTTTTAGGCCTGACTGTCCCTATGTATGCTATATTGCTATGTTTTCCTTACAGTTTTTCAGTGGCTTAACTTCAGTTTTACATCTCGAATGATTTTTCCCATACCATCCATTGTTATGCTTGCAGTATCAATAATGGTCAATTAAAGTTTGAAGACACTGTTCTGGCAAAATCAATTCTGGAGAACAATAAGTGTTTTTTACTTGACTGTGGGGCTGAATTATTTGTATGGGTTGGTCGAGTAACACAAGTGGAGGATAGGAAAGCTGCAAGTGCGGCAGTTGAGGTAAACCCACGAACAATTGTCCTCATTTTGTTGCCTTGTTCAGAGATGTAATCCTATCTAAAATTTTCCCTTGTAGGAATTCATTGTTAATCAAAATAGGCCAAAGACAACGAGAATAACTCAAGTGATTCAAGGCTATGAGAATCATACATTCAAGTCTAAGTTTGAATCGTGGCCTGTAAGTAATGCAGCCGGAAATGCCAGTGTGGAGGAAGGCCGTGGAAAAGTTGCAGGTATTATGTTTGTTCTTGTTCATTGGGTAACAAAATTTACCCCTTTGATCATTCTTGATAAGATTTGGTTTTTCTCTAGCGCTGTTGAAGCAAAAAGGTGTTGATGTCAAGGGAGCCTCAAAAAGCAGCACTCCAGTAAATGAGGATGTTCCTCCTTTGCTAGAAGGCGGTGGAAAGCTTGAGGTTTTGTTGATCTTACATCAAACTTTATAAGTTGCATATTTTAAATAATTACAATGTAAAATAGGAAAATGCAATAATGGAATTATAATCATAAGAACAATATGTGCATATTTCAGGCTTGGTGTGTTAATGGCAGTGCTAAGACTGCTCTTCCAAAGGAGGAGCTTGGAAAATTTTACAGTGGAGATTGCTATATTGTTCTCTGTACATATCATTCTGGTGACAAGAGAGAAGAATTCTATTTAACCTATTGGATTGGGAAGGACAGTGTACCGGTAATTGTCCTTTCAATGCTCCCAAGCCTCAAATATAGTTCTCCATACTATTTTGGAACTTGTCCCATATTTTAATGCCTTTTTGTTACTTTTGTGGGTGCCATCACATCACCCTGTTGATGCATTGTTTTGTGTGTTTTCACTAATGCCTGCTTCTTAACCTTTATGTCAATTTTTTTCCCTTACCCCTTACTCCCTAAATTTCATACGTACAACATAAGGATTTATGGGGACTCGTACAACTGTGCTGGGATCTGTGAATTTACTCTTTGGTTTATTTTACGCAGGAAGATCGAGAGATGGCTTTGCAAATAGCTAATACAATTTGGAACTCACTGAAAGGAAAACCTGTTCTGGTACTGTATTTCTATTGTGACAATGTATAAATATTTCTAGGAATGAGTTTGATGTCTTATATGTGGTATTGTAGGGTCGTATTTATCAAGGGAAAGAGCCACCACAATTTATTGCTCTTTTCCAGCCCATGGTTATTCTGAAGGTATGATCCTCACCATTTTCATGTTATGTATAATGTATTAATGACTAATGAGGTGCTGTTCTGTAAGAAACTAGGTATGCATCGGTGTACGTAGCTGAATATCAATTTATAATGCCAATTTGAAAAGTACCTGCTAAGTATATTGGGCAAATCATGCAGGGTGGAATCAGCTCTGGATACAAGAAATTTGTAGAAGAAAAGGGCTTGACGGATGAAACATATTCTGGCGATGGCATTGCTCTTGTTCGGGTTTCTGGAACATCAATTCATAACAATAAAACACTTCAACTTGATTCGGTATATCTGCCTCTACCTGCGCTTATGAAACCCTTTATAAAGTGATAATGAAACCCTTTTTTTTGTTGAAGTATGGAAGTGTATCTGATGGTTGTTTTTATGTTGTCAAGATGACCCTTTATAATAACAACTAAGAATATGCCTAACTGCTGAGATTCTATGTACTCAAAATTAGAGTAATGACTAATTACATATTCATAGCATAAATGGATGCTCTTAGTGTGAGAATGTAGAGTATCATAATATGGTTGTTTACAGTGCACTTAGGATGCAACTGGTATGAAGTGCAAGCTAAGGGTCAGTGAAATAAGGAAAGTCTAGACTGTGATGGTATCCATTGCGTGATGGTAAGTTATGTCTGGCTCATTAACATGTTCCTGCCACTGCCAGTACAGGAAAAACAAGTGAAAAGTTGCTGTCTCCATTTTTTGTTGGTTCTTTTTTCTATATAGATACATAGAAGAGCTAGGTTGGCATAAGTATATTGATTACATTTCTTCTGAGTTACTGCATTCAAAATATCGAGTGCTAGTCCCTGATCCCTATTTTTATGTAAACTGAGTTGATTTTTCTGATACTACAATTTCACGGCTCCCACATTCTTCTTGTTCTTTGCAATGACCTTTTTTTGCTGAGTCAACTCATTTAAGAATTCACACATGGCCAGTGTCATTCTGGTTTGTATAGCTTCCACAAACCTGAGCTATAAAGTAACTTAAATAATTCCAATGGCTGCTCCCTTTATCTTATCAGTAATATTTTTTAGGTGTCAACATCCTTGAGTTCCTCGGATTGTTTCGTCTTGCAATCTGGAAATTCAATGTTTACATGGATTGGCAACGCAAGTTCTTATGAACAACAACAGTGGGCTGCAAAAGTTTCTGAGTTCTTGAAGGTATGAAATAATGAAACCACCTTTGATATTCGTCTTCATCTAGTTAGTGCATACTTCTCTGGTCAACAAGGAAAAAAATGTGCTATTCTCGAGTACTTGTGAATTTATTGAATTTGAAGCTCACTTTCTGTTGCTGATTATGAGCACCGAGATATCCAAAGTGTCCAATGGAAAATTTCTGGGCCTTAAAACAAATGAAGTGGCCTCTGTTATTGTAAACGTTTACTAAACTTGGAGGTGAATCTGTAGGGAACAAAACAGGCACGCATTTCGCTTTGAATGAAAGCTAATAACTGAATGATCATTAAGATAAAAAGTAACCATGCTGTCTGTATGTACAATTACCAGTCTTATTTTCACCAACAGTTGATTTAAGGTTTATTCAGATTAACAAACTTTACAATATTTTGAACGTTACTAGCTGAACATGATTTTTCAGTTGTGTATGTGTAATACCCTAGCCCGTTAGTGTGGTGGGCCATGTGGAGTTGTGGTAGGATTAGTTCTACATTGTTTGTCTAAAGTGAGTTGTAATAATATATAATGCTTATTGGGTCCAAACGTAACACCTTCGGATTAACCCTTTTACATGAAACGAGGATGAATGTGTAAGATGAGTGTTATATGTGCGTGGGTCTGCCCCACGGTGGGCTAGATATTGAGCAGATTTTGGACCAGAGTGTTACAGATGGTATCAGAGTATCAACCTTCGCTGCACAGATGTGTGCGGGACAGGGGCGAGGGTGTATGATGCATGTGTAGGATTAAGGATAACCGACTAGAGGGGGTGAATAGGCGGTTTTTAAAACTTTAGGCTAAAAACAGTTTTATAGTAAGTAAAGTAATGAAAATCAATATCAGAATTCAAGGCCTAAATAATTTAAGTCTCTATAGGTGCACTACTCACTCTAGACCAAGCTAAACAACCTAATCAAGATACAAAATAGCTATGTAATTAAATGCACTAAGAGATGAGTAAAGAGCTAAACCACAATATGAAAACAAACGATATTTTCCCGTGGTCTCAGAGACTTGCCGATCTCTACTAATCCACGTTGCGAAAGCTTGAACAAATCAAGCCGGCTCCACTCGAGCACACCCCTCGATCACTAGAGGTAGCTTTCTCCACTCCAGAAAGGTGAGCTCCAACCTTCACAATCACCCGGGCCTTCTCACAAGTTTCTTGAGAAGATCACCGAATCATCATCTTCAAGCAGTCTAGGAGGTGGCAACCTTCAAGAGTAATAAACAAACAACGCTTCGCTTGAAGATGCTCAAGCGCCACAAGAATCAAACTCAACTCAAAGCACTTAGAGAAACCTCTACAACTTTTGCAAGATGGAACTTTAGCTCTCAAAGAATAGAAGAAGAAGCATGGGGCTCAAAAGTGTTCAAATGAGGTTCTGAGCAGTCTCTTGTTGCAGGGGGAGAGGTATTTATAGCCTCAACCCAGTCCACTAGCCGTTGGCCAGTTAGACCGGTCTACAGTATAACGGTAAACTCTGCAGTAATCATTACAGCATAATATAACGGTTATGCCTGGTCCGGCCAGTCCGTCCACATATGGTCTGGTCAGACCGGGTTCAAAAGTTTCCCAAAATAGAAAAGATTTGCTACTGGAAAAAGCTGACCGCACCGATCAATCCGGGGCTCCTGTCTGACCGATGAAAGCACTACGGTTAGTCCGGCGGAGAAATTAAGTAGCAAGACGCAAAAACACCATTCTCTGGAAAAAGTTAACCGCAAAGATGAACTAGAGGTCTGGTCTGTCCGGACCTCCTACTGTGGTCAGTCCGGGTAATAGAATAGAAAAGAGTTGAAGCCCAAAAGGTTCTTTCTGGAAAAAGCTGACCGCCCTACTCAGATCGAGGATCCGGTCAGTTCGGGCTTATACTTGTGGTCAGTCCAGCCAACAGTATTGCGAAAAAGAAGCTTCTTTGGAAAAAGTTGACCGCAAAGATGAACCAGAGGTCCGGTCAGTCCGGCCCTCCTACTGCGGCCAGTCCGGCCAAGAAATAAAGAACAACGAACTTTGTGGCTGAGAGATCACTAAGAACTCCAGGATTAAACCAAGTGAGTTGAGCATTGTAGCACACATTGCTATCAAAGCTACTAGCTATTGATCCCTCTTCATAGTACGGTTACCTACACTAGCAATCCGGTCTTATATCATTCATACTCCTAGACCAGTAAAACTATGAAAAGATCCTATTCGACTAGATACTTCTGACTTGAGCTAGACGATGTTGATGTCCAATGCTTGAGTACCTTTAGTGCCCTTTACCTTTATCCGAAACTAACCCTTTCAATCACTTGACAAAACTAGTTCACAATCGACGATTGTTGTTAATTACCAAAACACTAAAATGTGGCCTAGATTCTTCAGCATGTCACGTGTGGACCTGAAGTGGACATATGGTATGGCATATATGCTGGCATTGGACGTATGGACGTGTACTGAGGGGTGGTTTTGTGCATTTGCCATGTATACGATGTGCTGCCATGGGCGTCAGCCCTTAGGGGTGAATGTAATAACCTAGCCCGTTATTGTGGTGGCCCATGTGGAGTTGTGGGATTAGTCCCACATTGTTTATTTGAAGTGAGTTGTAATAGCATATAATGCTTATTGGGTATAAATGTAGCACCTACGGGTTAACTCTTTTACACGAGCTAGGACGAATGTGTAAGCAGGTTGTTATGTTTGCGCGGGTCTGCCCCGCGGTAGGCTAGGCATTAAGCAGATTTTGGATCAGGGTGTTACAATATGCAAACCATACTTAGCTACATCTTTGTTTATTTGATTGTGAAGTACCTTTTCGCGCAATTGGCCAATAGTAATGGAAAGCAATATTCACAAACACGCCATTTGCGTGTGAAGTTGCATAAATTTCTAAAAATTGTTTTTTGGGAGATGACTTATATTTACATAACAAATATGTATGGAGGTAATGAGATGTTTGAACTAAGATGGTTGTTTACAGTTGCTGTCATGGGCATCCATTATTTGTCGTTATACTTTTCAAAAACACTGACCTCAGCGGGTAAAATATTGGAGCATACACAACGATCTCAACATGATTGCTATCACAGAACTAACTTGTTTGTTAAATCCTCTAGAATACTTTGCTCTTACTAAACTGAAAACACTTGTTATTTCCTTCAGTTCCGAGCTATTTATTGATCATTATGATTATCTGATGTTTTACAACCTTACAGCCTGGTGTTGCTGTCAAACATTGCAAGGAGGGGACTGAAAGCTCAGCTTTCTGGTTTGCTCTCGGTGGAAAGAAGAATTACACAAACAGAAATGTCACACAGGATGTTGTTGTTAGAGAGCCTCACTTGTACACTTTCTCAATTAGGAATGGTCAGTTGTAGTCAAAACATAATTCTACATTTTTATCTTGTTGCTATTACTCTTGAGTTATTTTTTTTATATTCTACAAGTGCCCTAATTATATTTCTATTGTTTTGGTTTCATCTGTGATAACATGATCGCCATTTATCAGGGAAGCTGGAGGTTTGTTGTCTTACTCTTTGGACCCTAAATTTGTTATGGTCCTCTGCTCCAGTAATTTAGGATTTAAAATTCTAAAAAGGTTCTTTTTCTGCAGGTTACTGAAATTTTCAATTTTTCACAAGATGATTTGTTGACGGAAGACATGATGATACTTGATACACACACGGAAGTCTTTGTTTGGATGGGTCTGTGTGTGGACACAAAAGAGAAACAGGAGGCATTTGAAATTGGGCAGGTGTGTCATGAAGTTTTAACCTTGCTGCTTTCTTTTATATCATTATTGTTCAACTCATAGCAATAACTGCTTCCCCCCAGAAATACGTAGAGCATGCAGTGACTTTTGAAGGTCTTTCTCTTGATGTGCCTCTGTATAAAGTCATTGAAGGGAATGAACCTTGCTTCTTTAGGACATACTTCTCCTGGGATAACACAAGATCTGTGGTATGCTATCCGATATTTACCACTGTACCTTACTGTTTTTCCTTGTACTTCTAATTTTGTTCTATTTATTATCCGTTTGTATGGGGCAGCAGATACTTTAGGTTTTAACCTAAGGGCAAACAGTGCAACACTGACTTCGTATAAGAAAGCTTTCCTATGTTTTTAGTTTCTGTTTCTTTCCGCTCGGCTTAATTTTAGTTCTGTTCCATCACCGAGAGTTTCTTCAGTATGCTGCTGTCTTTCTCACTCTCCCAGTTTTTTGGGCTAGACTAACAACTATATAACACAGATATTTCTCATTAGAACAGCTAGTATTGAGGCGTGCATGCTTCTATTGTTGCCATTCGTTGAACATATAGTGCTGGTGATGGGTGTCCTGCCTGATGCTAGTCCCTTATTCAAGTGAAGGACATGCTCAAACTACAAAATTGAATCCACAGGGACTCAAGAGTCAAGACTCTTCGGAACTAACTGCAGTTGGTTTTCACCTTTTCTCTCGATTAATTTAGGTTGGTAGGTGCCCAGTAAAAGTCATTTAAGGGACCTGGGGAGGCTCGACATGATCCTGTTGAGATTTCAAATTTTAAAATAATATTAAGGACTGGAGAGCAAGGATGTCTTCGTCCCTCAGAAAGAAATTGTGTGCACAGTTGCTAAGATATGATATTTGGAACAAGGAAGTTATCATGTTTCCTTGGAATATTGTTCCTGTCATCAAGTTTGCAGGACATTGCTGTTTTATTAACTGACATTGTGCAAATATTTATCTCTGGGAGCTGGCCAACTGGGTCATTCAAATTTTGGGGGATTACATTTGTGCCTTCATAAATAACCTAATTTCAGAGCTGGACCTTTTAAAAGTCGAAGTTCAACCTCAGATTTACCCCTTGCGAACTCAACAAGGAGTCTTAATATGACAACTATCACTCCCCTTTTCATTTTAATGATCTTTTTCATTTCTTCTATCTTACCTCCATCATTCGCTGTGACAGCTGCCAGTTACTATCGCCGCTGTCACTGCCACCATTGCTATTGCTGCCACACGGAATGACTGCAGCCAATGAGGGGAAAAGAAAAGAAAAAAGGGGCCAATTTCCTTCAGGATATTTAAATTCCTTCTAATTGAGTTGTCATGGGATAAATATGAAATTGCACTCTTAACAGGGTTACACAATATCTATATCTACTTATAAAAGCACCGGTTTAGCTGATCCGGAGGATCAGAATCATCCATCACGCAAATCCAATGGCCACAATTCAAAGTTGCTCCCCACCCTAAAACAATGCTATTCCATTAATCTATTTATTACTGCTTAATTGGTTTTGAAGGATTAATTGCCTAAATTATTGTCATTACTCATACTATCCCCTAATACTCATCAATTACTTGATCTGGAATTAATGTGTTTGTGATTTCATATTGGTACAGCGTGGGTTCCACGTACCAACCGACTAGTAAACTTTAGGACTAAAATGCATTTGTCCTTTAAATTTTATAAATACCATAAATAAAAGGCAAAATTGGCTACATGACATTCAACTTTTGTGTCATTGGCTAGTAGACATCCACATTCCGTGTCTTTGCCAAAAGACACTAAAATTTTATGGTATTTTGCTATGGGACCCTGAGGCCATTTAAATAATGTATTTGGCTGATTAGGAGAGAGAAATTATGGAAAAAAAACTTATTTGCCCTTCTCCTTCCTAGCGATGCAGCATCAGTAGCAGAGCTGGTGTGAAGCGGGGGAGGCGGCATGAAGAGCAGGAGGCGGTGGGCGAGAGGAGGCGCCAGGGCCTCATCGGTAGAGGATCTGGCGCAAAGAGGGGGAGGCAGCGAGTGGCGGGAGCAGAGGAGGCGAGGGGTGGCGGCCGTGGCGAGCGTGTGCGCCTCGTCAGCCGCGTGGCGATGCGGCAGTGGCGGAGGCGAAGGAGGCGAGGGCGGCGGCCATGGCGAAGCGCGCGACCTCGTTGACGATGGAGCCGGCGAGTGGCGGGAGCGGAGGAGGCGCAGGTGTCGGCCTCGTCGGCCGTGGAGAGCGCGTGCGGCCTCGTCAGCGGCGGAGTAGGCGCGAAGTGGGGGAAGCGATAGGTGGTGGGAGTGGAGGCGAGGGGTGTCGACCTCGGCAGAGGTGGTCCTGGCGAGCGTGTGTGGCCTCGTATGCAGCGGAGCGACGCGAAGAGGGGGAGACAGCGGGTGGCGGGAGCGGAGGAAGCAAGGGGCGTTGGCCGTGGTGAGCGCGCGCGGCCTCGTCGGTGGTGGTGGCGGCCTGAGGCAGCGCAACGGCAACCGGAGGCAGCTGGATCCGACGGTCCACGACCGGATCCATGTTGGTTCGACTAGGGAGGAAGAGAAGAGGAGAGAGGAGGGAGACTGGAAGGGCAAAATAGACTTTTCACTAGCCTTCTCTCGCCTCTTCCGTCCGAAAATGATATTTTAATTGTCGTAGTGTCTCACAACAAAGTGCCACAAAATTTTAGTGTCGTTTGGCAAAGACACAAAATTTTGATGTTTACTGACTAATAACGCAAAAGTTGGAAGTCTTGTAGCCAATTTTGCCTAAATGAAATGATTATAATATTAATAAGATATGCACCTTGTCTATTGCATTTTTATAGGAACACCAGTTGTCAAACTTGTCCATTTTTTCATCTTGAACGGAATTTATGTACTTTTTAGATATATTTCGACATGATTTCTTACACTTGCCTGTGCTATTATTTTTGCTTGTATCATTCTCTTTGCTCGCACGTGTTTTTGGATGCATTGTAATAATTTCACCCTTGAAACAGATTCATGGAAATTCATTTCAGAAGAAACTTTCACTTCTTTTTGGAATACGCTCGGAGGTAACTTACATTTTTGCTCTTAAAGTTACGAAGTTCTACGAATTACTTTTTCTTACTTCACATCAAAAGCAGATGTCTGGAAATGTAAAATCTATGGATTCATCTTTTTAGTAACCTACAGCTTTATTTGCTTGCAGAGTGGATATAAGAGCTCAGGTGATGGTGGACCAACTCAAAGGGCATCGGCACTGGCAGCTCTTTCATCTGCGTTCAATCCATCTTCCCCAGGGAAAGAGGTATTGTTAAACATTTTTAGACAAATACTATGAATAAAAAAATGCTGATCTGACAACCCAATCAATGCGGTCTCTTTTTAGTCTAATGATAGGCCTAGAAGCTCAGGTGACGGTGGACCTACTCAACGCGCTTCAGCAATGGCTGCATTATCCTCTGCATTCAATACATCGTCAAAACCTAAAAGCCCACAGCCACCATCTCGTTCAGCTCAAGGTTCTCAAAGAGCAGCTGCTGTTGCAGCACTGTCCAATGTTTTGACTGCTGAGGGATCTCCTCAAAGTCCTCGCATCAATATGTCATCCCCAACTGCAGGTGAGACTGGTTGACCTACAATTTCCTTCTGCCCTTGCGAACCTTTTTTAGGAAAACAATAGCAGTTGAAATGTATAGTTATCCAAATTTCATTGATGTGGTGCTATTAAATAATATTAGATATTTTAGGCTCGCTGCATATTTTCTTTTACTGGACATATTTCTGTAGGATCTTGTTCATTTTTCTCTGCAAGAAGCAAAGAACAACCCCAAGACTTGGGACATTGTAGTGTGTTAATTTTGTTTCCTCTTTCCTGTTACTGTTTTGTAAATTATGGAGGAGCGATACTATGTTCTAGTTATGACTAACTGAAAGAATAGTAGATGACTATGACTCTCACAGAAATTTGTGGTTACATTCTTCCTCCCTTAGCTTGATGCCAAATCTCAACTTCAGTTGATGCAGATGCTGAAAAGACTGAATTAGCTCCATCGGATGTTTCTCAGTCTGAAGTTGCAGAGTCGTCAGAATTGTATAGAGAAAAAGATGCTCCAGGAGATGGAGTGTCATCTGAGGGGGACCGAACAGAGCCTGATGTATCACAGGAACAAACTGCTAATGAAAATGGAGGTGAAACAACCTTTAGCTATGACCGTTTGATATCAAAGTCTACCGACCCTGTTCGTGGGATAGATTACAAACGCAGAGAGGTTTGTTATTTTATTGCCTCCTTGCAAACAAAGTTAATACTATATGGTGTCTCTTTTACCTGGCAAAAGGGCTAAACACTTCTCTTAATCATAAATAAAATATTGAGGCATTTTACTTAAAAGTTATTTTTATTAGATAATGTTTCTTCATCCCAGGAGACATGTTAATTAGAAGTCCTTTGCTTGTGCATTTTATATTTCTACAAGGTAACTGAGTATAATTTGAAACATCTCTTGACAGATCCCCAAATAATACACACATATAGTTAAATTTGATAATATCTTATGTTGATCTATGAATGCCTCTCATAATTTTTTGCGGACATTATTTTGAGTAAACATGTTATTTAATGCCACCCTGCAGAAATATTAAGAAATAAACTTCGTGCATTAGTCTCAGTAAATTCCTGGAGCAAACTGCCTACTCAATTGAGCATTAGCCATTTCTCTTTGATCATTTACATCAAATTCAAATATTAGGCACCCAATGACCCAACCTCGTTTGATCTGGTCATGGGCAGGGTTATCTGGCAGGTCTGGTATTTATGGAACTTTGGAAAATGGAAGCCTGTTTTGATTTAGTATATGCAGATTTGTCTAGGCTTTTCCTAAATCATGACGCTTTAAGTGATGAATTTATATGGGCTTTCTTAGTTCCTTATCATATATCTTGAAACATGTGTTAATTGCCTGCGTATCATTAGAAAAAGAAGATTGGAAACAGCCATAGGAAAAGGAGGAAGATATGGATCGTGGGGGCCAAATGAACTGAAAGATTCATGTTTGGTTCAAGAAGTTGTAACTTATAGCAAGAGTAAAAGATTTATTAGATAATCTGAAACACAGGATCTTGAGTACCGAAATTAGATAATCTACTTTCATTAAAAGATCTATTAGATAATCTTAAACAGAGGATCCTGAGTACCAAAATTAGATAATCTACTTTCATTAAAAGAATTGTGTACTCATTTCATAACGAGCATTTCTATATACAAATAACATAAGTCGATAAAGTTATTGTCGGTCTCGATCAAGGACAATGATTAATCCTTAAAAAAGTGCAATGGTTAACCTTAGTTTCAAACTAATTGCAGATATAACCGTAGTTTCAAATTAATTGCAGATAAACCATTGGTTCTTTTGTAGTTTTGTGGCTATTATATTTAATCACAACCTCTGTTCTGCCTTTATTACTACTACCTGATAACTTTTGCTGGTTCATTACGGTTTTGCTAATTACCCATCATGTTTAAATCAACCGCTTGGAGTGTGAGATGAGGTGTGCTCAATTGCTCATCAAATGAGGTTGAAAGCTTAACTTTATGTTGCTTGTGCAGACATATTTATCGGACAGCGAATTCCAGACTGTATTTGGTATGACTACTGAGGAATTCTACCAGCAGCCAAGGTGGAAGCAAGAACTGCAGAAAAGAAAAGCTGATCTTTTCTGAAGCATGCCCTTTTCCCGCTACAGAGGTCGCACATTCCTAGTTTTATCTTCCATGATTGGTGTCATGGCACATCAGAGTCCATGTTGTCCAGCAGTCTTGGTCACGTTCGAGAGACGATTACTGGCGGCTTTGCCTGCTGTTTTCCCAAGTTTTATAGGGTATTCTTTATTTGGACACGGTCTGCGTTATGCGGCTCCAATGGTAGTCCCTACATTATTCAGAGTTTGTTTTGGTTATTGTCCGTCCATCTGTATATTATTTCCCCCTCAATTTGGTACAAATGGGCATTCCTAGCGAGGTTTTGGAAGGCCATCCTGTATTTGCACTAAGATGCATGATGCATATTGATGTTCAGATTTCAGACTTCTTTTATTAGTCTTGGTGTTATTCTACTGTTATAGCCATGTTAACTGTTCTCTGTTAGCCTGCGCATGTAGTTTTTTAGAATTCAGAGAGTTCACATTGAAAAGGTGTCAATACTATTCATGTCAGTCCAGCTCATTAATTAAACACAATGTGCCAACAGAACATGACATGATATTGTGCACTTACAAAGTACCAGAACGTATACGGTGATGATGTACTTCTGTCTTTTGAGAGAACATAGTTAAAATAGTTAGTGTGGTTGAATTATGCAAAAGAGGGAGAAGCGAGCATGACATACAAGTGTCTTGTTTGGCGTGATCGTAGTTTTCTTGAAAATAGCTTTCGGTCGAATCGTAGGGTTAAACGATTGAGTTAAAGAGATTTGGTGTTTATCTGTCTAAATTTTAAGTAAGTTAGCTGCAGTTTCTGATACGAGAAATGTTTAAAATATCCTTAGGCAAATGATGTCCTATTTAGTGAGGTTTAATGGCTATTATCGACAACTAACGACATTGAACGACAACTAACTCAATTGACGATAATTAATGTAATTGAAAGCAACTACTGCAATTAACGAGAATTACTGTAGGTAACATCTATCGTAATTGACTGTAATTAACGATGACTACCATAATTAACAACGATTAACTCAATTAACTGCAATTAATGATGACTAACACAATTAACGTAGTTAACTACCATTATTATATAAAAAAATATAATAAATAATTATTACAATAAACAATAATTACAATAAATAATTATTATAAAAAGCACTTATTTAAAATAATTTACAAAAGAAAAAAAAGATTTATTTTAAAACCGCAGCGATGACGACTCAAGGAGAGAAGGAGGGAGAGGGCGGCGACGCTCGAGAGGCAGCAGCGGGAGAGGACAAGCCAGTGAAAAAAGCTCCCTGTTTGGAACGGCTTCCAGCTTTTTCAAACGAAAAACCGAAACCATCCAAAACAGGCCCAAGAATTTCTCCGTAATGCAGGCTGAACCAAGTTCCGGGGTTTACCCTACAATTATCGAAGACCACTCTTTAGCTTCCATGCACATTGTCTATGGTGTAATAAAAGTAGTCTCATCTTCACCGGTTATCTTCACATTCTGAATGTGTCATGATTAGACTCACCTAGCAGCAGAAATTTCCGAGTGAAAGCTACAACTGAAGTTTACTGGCATGAAATGTGTCATATGATAAACTTTTAACAAATCTGGTGCACAACTGAAAGCAGTATGTAACTAATCTTGGTTATGTAGGTAGATTTGTGTAACCACAAGAAATATAAGTTGGACTTGTCTATATGCCGACGTGAAACCCAAATCAGACAAGCAGATTAGTCTACAAGCGCTCAAGAACGCGCAACATTTCTGAAACCCCCATAGTCCAGAATGCTGCAATGCATAGAGTAGCTCCGCAACTAACTGTATTGAGGAAGGCAAGGTCTCCAGTGTCAGTACTTCTCAAACTTTCTGTAGCACATGGCACATAGGGCAGCGAATACCGTAATGCCACTGACGATGCAGAGCGTGTCGAACCGGCATTCGCTGCGTATCTTCTCCTCCTTGAGCTCGCTCTGTGCCCTCGAGTACAAATGGCACGACTCCAGCACCTCGTTGTAGTTCCTGCTTCGGTGGCAACTCAGAGCCTCCTTCAGGACGAGGAGGCCGCAGCGCCCATTGAGGTGGACACCACCCATATCTTCGATCTGCATGCTCAATTCCGTCAACGCAAGCGTCGACGGTTCCCCTGCCTCTTCGCTCCCCATACTTGTCACACGGAACTTCAGTAGCAGAATGCATTGTGCTACCTGGCATGGCAGGACCTCCTTCGCCGGAAGGACAGACCCGAACCGTAGGACAAAATCAGTATCAGTCGGCCAGTGCCTCTGCCCGCCGAGTGGGTACCAACTTGCCAGGTTCACGGCACGCTTCATACGTTGGTTGACGATGATCCAGCTCAACTTTATGCCATCATTCAGCTCTCTCCAAAGTTTCCCATCTTTCCTTTCTTGCTCTATTGAGGGCACTGATGGTAAGTCATTGACGGTTGACAGGAATACCTCTCCATCATTGTTCTCATTATTTTCAGTTGAGTGATGAAACAAGTCTACACGGAATGGGCAGTTGTAGAACCAGCCATTTGCGCCATCTGAGTTGGGAATTCCCCATATGACCTTTGAGTAGAGAGCATGGTCTTTGTACCGTACGTCGATTAGAGATACAAAATCTGAAGGCAATACATTTTCAAGCTCATCCATGTCATCATAGTAGTAGTCAGACTCAGCCCATTCTTCAGCAAAGAGGTTAATTTCATTGGTCTGAACTGCAGGAACATCCTTGTTCAGTATAAGGGTGAAACAATCTGCATAGAACTTCCTGAATCCACCAATAGAAATAATTAAGCTCCTAATGTCATCGTGATCTGTTGATGGCCACACAGATCGGCACGCATTTTCCCATAACTCTTCCTCCCTTGATATGGCCCGGAAGTCGGCACAGGCACATCCTGCTCTCGCCAGTGCTGCACCATCAAGACGCTTCAGTATGTCATGTAAAATGTCAGCACTAAGCGATGCCATGCTGATAGATTCTTTTTGTTACAATTGAAAGAGATGATACATAGGCAACTGCAGCATAAGAAAAAAAAGGGCGATAATTAGTTTTAGCATAGCATGCCAAGTGATAATCACCAAGAGATCTTCTAATTTCATTTTATGGTGTCGATATCTGAATTTTTTTTTTGGAAACGCATATATCTGATTTTACTAGCTTTGAACACATTGCTTATATTTCTAGGAGTTCCGTAACAAGGAATATAATTCTGGCATTACTAAAACCGTATCTGGTGCTGGTGATAAATAGTAGGCCAAAAAGATTGAGCTTCCATAGTGTAAATACAGAGATTTCCAATTCTGAGTCCACTCAATAGAAAGTGCCTGATGGCATTACCCCTAGCACGTGTATCATGAAAGTTTTTTAAAAAATAATAATAAATTAAAACGTACATTTTTACCTCTTTTTTTGGCATAATGATCAATTAAACTAACAATATCAATTCAACTGAAAAACAGTGGTTTAGTTGCTTCATTGCTCAATTAACTTCTTTTTGTTTAAATAATTAACTTCCTTTTTCTTCAGAGAAGTGCTTAATGAACTAAAGGGGTCCTTTTGGAATGTGGAAACAGTCTACAAATCTACATACACTAAGCACTCATGTTACTCCATGTACATAGTGACAGCATTCAACATCGACAAAGCTGCTTCAAGGGATTTTATCGATCTATGATTCAGTACTAGGAACAAACAAAGAACAGGGTATATGATTAGTACAACTTATGAAAGAACAAATCAAGGGCGGCGGAAATCATGCAAGAACTTAATCCTAGGATAGGAAACTACATATAATTTCATCAACTAGACAATACATCAGAACTCAGAGCAAATTATCCCACAGATCTACAACTAGAAAGCAAGCCAAAGGTGGCCGACCATAATTAATCTCATTCAGGAAAATTTTACAAGAGAATCATCATCAATACAGACAATTAATACTGATCTAATTAAACAGCTATGCCCAAACTTAACAGGAGTACAAGAACCATTGAACAAAATGAGCTAAAAAAAGGTAGGGCGGATTCAAGAGAAAACAAGAAGGAAGAAAAGCGCCTCACCTCACCATTTCACCAGATTCATCAGATGGCCGGATAGGGGGGTGGACATCCGGGACAAGGCAGCAGCACTGCGGAGTACTAAAAATGGCCCAGGCCGGTCGCATTGTAACCAACGTCACTGGATAAGCGAGGCCTGTCACTGGATAAGCGAGCCTTGGTCTACGTAGGCATCTCGATTCTCGATTCAGGCGAGGTCCTGTCTAGTGTCTACTGCATTGCGGAGAACTCCCGTGCATGGTGTACAAAGACCTGGTCCAGGGAGGGTACTGTGTCTGGTGCGGCTGCGTGAGGTTGGCCGATGGTCCGTATTAAAACGCCTCGTGATTGTTTTCTCTCGAATCGAATGGTGTAGTCGTTTCCAAGTTCTTAAGCATATTTGTCACGGTTGTCGCACGTTAGTAGCGAAAATAACATCGTTCATGGTGTATTGCTATCTTCACTGTTGCCGCGTCGACTTCACTCCTGGCGCTATGTCGTCTTGTCTGTGGCTTCCTGGCCTGGATAAAGGGTGTTTGTGGATCCCTGGCCTGGACAGCGCTGTCCGTGGCTCCCTGTCCTAAACAAGGGGTGTCCGTAAATCCCTGACCTGGACAGCACTATCTGTGGCTCTGTGGCCTGGACGAACTTGTTGTCTGTGGCTCCCTTGCTCGGACATGGCTGTCTGTGACTTCCTCGCCCGAACATGGTTGCCCGTGTCTCTGTTGTCTGGACAAGTGTTGTCTGTGCCTCGGTGGCCCGGACGTCTATCGTCCGTCCATGTGGCTGCATTTTTAGGCGAGTTGTGGCCGGTCCGTGCCTCCCTAGCCCTTTTGACGCTGAAAGCGTCCTCCACCTTTTCCCGTCCCATCCGTCACGTCGCTGCCTCTGCTCATATGCATGGCTGATCACGCTGCCCGTCTGTGCGAAACGCGTTTGCGAGCTTATAAAAACCGGTGTCGTGCTCGCTCTCGCTTTTATTATGCAATTCATTCTCGCTCTCGTGCTCGTCACTGAGAACAAAGATATATGAACTAATACTTTGTTCGAAATACGCTGGAAGTAAATACTTTCTTCGACATCAAGGCAAGGTAAAATTTCTTCGTGTGGTTTAATTGTAATTATTTTAGTCGTAGTTAATTAGCGATAACTAATTAGTCATAGTTAGTTAGTGGTAATTGATCCGTAGTTTGTAAGTGGTCATTAAATTAGTGGTAAGTAAGCAGTCGTAATTAAATACTCATAGTTAGTTAGTCATAATTAATTAGTAGGCATGAAGTTTTAATTAATTAGTTGTAATTTCTATTTCGTAATTAAATTTCGCATAGTTCATTAGTGCAAAATAAGTGGTCGTATTTACGTGACCATAATTAATTTATTGGTAAGTATTAACTCATACATAATTAGGGGTAATTAATTAATCGTAATTAATTTAGTGGGAATTACATAGATATACTGAATTACACGTTAGTAATTTATTGTTAAGTAATCAAATTGTTGCTAATTAATTAATTATTCGTATTTACTTACTCACATTTAATTGTTTATTTGTACGTAATATGTCGTAATTATCTGTGTGTTGGGTAATTAGTGGAAAATAAATTATGAACAACTAATTAGTACATTTTTGTTTTGATCTATTTAATTAGTGGTAATTGAAGAAATAATCACATGTAAATAGTTGTTAGTTAATTAATTAGTGCTAATCGCATACCCTGTTTGTTATATTGCATACCATGCTTATGTAATTTCAAACATGCAAGATTTTGTATTGTTTTATGACAATGGTCTCGTACGGGCCAGCCTCGATGGGCTGGACCTGTCGAGATGGCAATACAAAGTGGTCCGGGCGGAGGGGCTCGATGGGATGAATATTCACGAGCTTAAGAGCTACATTCGGAGGGAGTTCGACATAGAGCCAATGACGAAGAAGCTTGTTATCGAGACGATCACTTGCACTCATAGGGTGTGGAAGCTAGTCAAGGTGAACGGAAGCATTACATGTGGGCAGTACATGCGGATTGCTTGCTAGCCTGAGGCGGCGATATACGGGAGGGTGATGGTGTACATTAATTTCATATGCAAGCCGCCGGGAAACCATGATGATGTTGGTGCATCAGGAAGCTGGCAACCGTAGACGGATCTTCAAGACAGTAGCACAGAATGTGTTATTTTGGAGGAAGTTCACGAGAGAAGAGTTGCACATAATTTTGTGCAAAATGAGGGGGTGGGACTGTGGTGGTTGGCCCAAATTGACTGTCACGACTATCTACCGGACCAGCCTCTCGGGTTGGAGTCCGACGAGGACGCTAACCCAGGCTCGGATGGTAGCGAGGAGGATGCACCCCAAGGTGTTGGTCCTACCAGTGGAATTGTGTCTTTGGAGGTGCCGTACGTGGCATCCAGGCTTGATGATATCACAGTGCAATCGCTCATATTGCCACAAGAAGAAGGGTCCCAGTGGGGGTTTGAGGCTGACACCCTCTTAGTTGGGCAGTACTTTCCTAGCAAGGTGGTCGTGCAACAAGCTATAGCATGGTATGCCTTGTCCATCAGCCATGTGTACTGGGTGCACCGGTCTAACCTAGAACATTACGCAGTGAAGTGCATAGTGGACGACTGCCCTAGCAAGGTCAGCGCTCACCGAGCAAAGTTCTTCGGCTCGGTCTTCATGGTCAAGGCGGTGTCCGACCATACTTGTGAGCTGCTATGGCAGCATTGGAATACGACTTTCGCATATGTGAAAGCCTCATCAGCCACCTAGCTCTGGAGGATGTGTCTGTCCCCCCCCAGATGCTGATGTCAGAAGTCGCCAATCTGGTTGCTTATCCAGTCAGCTACAGCAAGGTCCGACGAACTAAGCAAAAGGTTATCGAGTCCATGTACGGGATATACGAAGAGGCGTACAATCTTGTGTCGAGAATGCTTCACCAGATTGCCGAGGCAAACTCCAGCATGTATGTAAAAAGGCTTGAAAGTGAAGATTTTGATGGAGGCCTCAAATGCTTCACACTGAACCACGTGTTTTGGACTTTCGTCCAGGCCATAGAGGGCTTCAGGTTATGCCGTTTTGTGCTCATGATGGATGACACTTTCCTCATGGGGAGGTACAAGGGCACCATTCTCACCGCGGTGACGGCCGACGCGAATGGTCAGCTTCTCCTGGTTGCTTTTGCCATTATAGAGAATGAGAACACATCCAGTTAGTTTGGTTCCTGACGAATGTGAAGCGGGTAGTTGTGGGAGACCAGCCCAATGTATGTTTTATCACAGACCGCAATGCTGGGTTGTTGTCGGCTCTGAACACCATGAAGAATGGGACGGAACCCCCTCACCAGTGGAACGACGTAGAAACCCGGTAGTGCATGAGGCATCTTGTATCGAACTTATTCATGCAGTTCTGTAGTCAGGAACTTTTGAAGACGTTCAAAGTGTTGTGTCTGCAGAACTCGAGGCAAAAGTTTGAGTCCATTTGAACATATCTTGAACATCGGACTACGAGGCATACAAGGGAGTCCCATCCAAAGGCACAAGAGGGATAGCAGGCCATGAGCGGGCAATCTAGGAGCAGCATAAGTTTCACACGGTGGATTAATCTTCATGCACCCGAGTTGGAGAAATGGTCCCTGCTCTATGACACAGACAGTGCGAGGTACAAAATTATAATGACCAACATATCCGAGGTGTACAACCGTGTGCTCAAAGGTGTGCGGTGCCTCCCTATCACTGCGGTCATTGAGGAGACATGTACTCGCACGGTCAGTTACTTCGTCAATAGAGCCACCGTAGCAAGGCGACATATGGAAGAAGGGAAGCAGTGGCCTGAGAACATGCAAAGGTATATGGACCAGAAGATGCAGAAGGCCTGAAAGCACAACATCCGGGTAATCGATGGCCTCAAGAGAAAGTACGAGATCAGACTGCGGAAAAAATATGTCAACAGTCATGACAGGGGGGAAGGAAACATGCTTGCACCCTGGGTGATGTGGCTACATTCACCCGCAACAAGCCAAAGCTCTTGCACAAGTCATGCTCGCATGTGTACAAGTCATGTGTGAAAATGAGGTAGATGTCTACACTGTATATCTCCGAGTACTACAACATGAAGCACCTTTTCGGTACCCAGAGTGCAAAGTTTCACACCTATGGCTTGGACATGAACTATAGGGATCAATGGCCGAACAGGGTACAATGGGGGCCGAACAAGGCATTGAAGTCAACTGAGAAGGGACAACATCAGACGCGGCGCTTCCGGAACGACATGGATGACAACCAGTGCGGGGGCGTGAGCTGCACGATAAAGTGCAGGATATGCAAGACTCTTGGGAACTCCTTGAAGGATTGCCCCAACATACTGAGCTCGTCTAGTCGTCACTTGGTGTGGTAATTCATTGTATTGTCCGCCTGTACGGGGACCATCATGTCATGTAAATGGGTAGTCTGCTCATATTTGTGCATATCTTTACATCATTCTTTCTTCACGTGTACGTATCTCGATATTATATTTATTTCTAACTGACTCGCCCTTGTTTTGTACGCAACAACAAAACATTACGTCAGTCTACAATATGTCAGACTCATCGGGGAAATTTTATGCGAAGATATTGCAGAAGCGCAAGTGGCTAGCGAAGAGGGCTAAACTCTACCCATATTTTTCAATGAAGGATGTCCCGGTAACACTAGAGTTTCCATGCCCGCAATGTGTGTACGAACTGCTGGCTAAGATCATTCAGTTGACACACCCGACCATCGCCGCCCGAGCGTACTACACGTGCGACCACTTCCTCGTAAGAGAATCTTACGCACACATCGATTTTTCACACCCTACGTTGAATTCCACATGTTTCTAAATTTATGCGGATGTAATGACAGCCTGAGATGCACTGCAACTTCTTCCAATAGATCGATGGCCCGGAGATGTACGATAGGTTGTTTATCTAGTAGAAGTACATGTTGAACTACGCGATGCGAGTCGAGACCTTCCAACGATGGAAGACTTACATACCATACCCTATTGAAAAGGCACTGGAGGAGCCTAGGATAGCTGGGTGGTGGTGGGGGACCCTTGAACAGGAAGCTGAGTACGATCGAGCATAGCACGCGATGGACAAGGGGAAGGCTGCTACTGCTGAGACTGGCGGCCGTCACATCTTGTCCCATCGCCCGGCAACACTCCGTATCGAAGAGGTGATTTATGTACAATATGCATCTTGATTATGTAATTTGCCTTTCGTTCTTCTAATATCATTGTTTTACCATGTCGTCATGCCGCGAGGCGTTGTGACGATCGAAGGATTGACGGAGCCTCTCTTGGTGCGTCACCTGCTCCGGATGCTCTGGTGGAGGACGGGCCAGTTTGGTGCGCGACCGTGGGACGTACCACTCCATGTACTGGTGGTATGTCCGTACGTCGTACGGCCTCCACTCTTGTACGACCTCAATGTGCGCTGTCTCCGTCCGAGACGTAACCCACTCATGTTGGACTGCTTTCCAGTCCTTAGTATGTCGGCCCGCCCTCGATTGCTTTCATTCGAGAAAGATTCGGGTCAGAATAGGGAATGTGGGCATGAAATGCAAATATTACTCATATAGAATTGGACTCACATGTGGACAGCTCACTGCAGGATCCTACCGTCGGGAGGGGGCACAAGCTGGTACAAATCAAACTATCGTATTACGTGTTAAGGCGCGTAAGGCTCCACCATATGGGAAAACACCAGGTGACAAGTCATTGCCCATAATCCACGTACAGTCCGTTCGAGACTACCATGTTCACGAAATCTAGGCTCCATGGAGCCCATATAATGTCGTTGTCGTTTAATGTCTCGAACTCATTGTAGAACAACGAGTAGCACCTCGCCAGTATGTCCTTGGCCAAACGTAACTGGACAGTAGTCCACCTGTAGCCCATAGTGGGCCCGTCGATCGGGTCATGCAACTCGGAGTGTGGGGTGCACTGCTCTCCCTAAGGAGGGCCACCCAATAGGGAACTGCTCCCAACTCTACAGTTATAGAATCACGTAGTAGACGGCAAGAGGTTTTACGCTGGTGTCACGTCGCGAAGCATCACACAACCCCCTGTATGTGGCGCAGAGGACGGCTGATCCTGAACTATACTAAGGTATTGTAACGTCCCAAAAATTAGCTTTTCAAAAATCTTTTGAGTAGTTTAGGTCCCTGAAAAATTTCACTAATTTTTTTTTGATTTTATAAAGCTTAAACAAGACTTTCTAAAATTAAAACAATATAATCTGATTAAAGTAAACTTCAATTAAATAAAAAATAGTGTTATCTGGCTTCCTTATGTTGCACAGAATTTTCTGGTATTTTATTGGATTTTTTATGAGTTTGTTTGCTATTTATTTTTGCCTCTTTTACATTTTTAGTGTTTTTCTAAATTCCAAAATGCAATTGAAAATTCATTCCCCTTCGTGGGCCGAATCTGGCTTGGCCCATTCCCTTCCATCCCCTATCCGACCTAGCCCAGCCATTAACCCGCCTTGTCGTCGAACCCGCTTGCCAGTGCGGACGCCTACGGCCAAACCCTAGCATGCCCGGGGCCCACCTGCCAGTCCGAGCTGCCGCCCTAAGTGCGTGTGCGCCGCGTAGCCGCCGCTGCCCTTGGCGTCTGGTTCGCATACGCGTCCTGAGACTATAAATAGCATGTGCCATCCTCGTTTTATGAGGCCTAGCATCGTCTTGTTTCACCGCCCTCATGCCCTAGCTCACCATCGCCCGAGACACCACCAAGCGCCATCGCCGAGCGTCTTCTTCTCCAAGCCCGGTGCCGACCTTCATCACTATTCTTCGTCATTACACCTCCTCAAGTTGTCGTGCCTGCATCAGGGTGATCACCCTGCCCACCTCTCCGTGTTGCCGCCACCCACCGGAGCCCCCTCGCCTTCTAGTTCTGTCGCCCACTCCATCTTCTTCGTCTCCGGCCAGTCGACATGCTTTCTTCGCATTACCCACCACCTCAGTGAGTCCCTATCGATTTTGATCGCGTCACCGTGTGTCCCTCAACCTTATCCATCTTTTTGACCTCTTAATTTCGTGTTTCTTCCACCGTGTGCAGAGATACCTTCTTCTCTTTCACCTCCGGCTGCCGCCTCTTCCTCGGCCGATTGCGCCTCCCCCAGTGATCTCCTTCGCGAATGGACCCCACCAATTTGCTCCCCGGGTCGCGTTCTACCCAATGCTCGTGTTCCCATAGCCGAAGCATCGCCGTGGCTCATTGCCAACGAGCAACCTGTCGCTGCCGCCACTCCTTTGCTCGCTGCCAGCGATTGCCGTCGTCACTCGCCGTTGTACCTGTGTCACTGAGACCGCCTTCGCTTGCTTGTCTCGTTTTGCCCATTCACTCGTGCCACCGAGGATGCTAACTCCGGTGAGCCGGCAAGGCCGTGCGCCACTGTGCCTCTGTGCACGTTGCCAGTGCCACATCACTCGCCATGTCACTACCACGTCGCTGCCCTGTCCTCGCCACCTCAACGCCAGTGCACATGTGGTATGCTTGTCATCGCCTATGTGGCTTACACATAACCCAAACCCATATGGACCTAGTCCACTGTGAGACGTACCTATGCCAAGCTGGTCGGTCCCACTTGTCAACATTGTTCCATAGACCCATTCCGTCGTGTACCATTGAACCAGTCCGTGGACCTGGTCCATAGACCAGAGGCCCACATATCACTCTCTGTACCTTTTTATGGAATTCGTTTAACTCTGGAAATTCATAAATCCAATGGGTCCCACCTATCATACACTTAGCCATTTTCTAGAATTTCTAAAACAAAATAATTGAGGAATAGTGTGTTGATCCCACTCATCAGTTTCTCTCTCCCTTCTCATTTTTGAGCATTTCCCTTTCCAATTAAACTTGTGAGGGCACGTTCTTCCTCATACGAGCTCCGATTTAACCCATTCAAGTTTCTAAATTCATATCAATTCAATATCTACCTTCCATTACCCTTCAATTTTGATTTGAAGTTTGTTTGATTTGTTTTTTGAATTTAGTTTGTTTTGCGCTTTCTTTCTTGTTAGACGTTGAAGTCTCGGAATCGTTCGAAGGAGCTTAAGGTCAAGGAAGTGGAAGATTGAAGATAAAACAAGAACATCATTGATATAGCAAGGTAAGTTGTACCTTTGACCATGTTGAACCCAGTTTTCTAAAATTACTTTGATTTGAATTATTGCATTTTGCTTTAAGTATTTATTTATATGCTTTGGGATTAGTTATATACCAATTTGTTTACATCCATCTTGCCTATTGTATCATCGTGATCTTTTGTTACCCTAGATTGGCTAATTAATAGTTGGTATTATCATACCACCAACGTGGGTTGGTTAGATACGAATAGTTTGCTTAGTCATGCAACGAGTCATTGATATCATTTGAGTTGCAAATATAAACTTGACTAAGTGATTATGAAACTTGTGAAAAATTATGTGTTGTATACTATTACTCGTTGATGACATGTGTTGCACTTAACCAACAGGGTGGGAAAAGATTTAGACCAAGGTGAGTGGTGGAAACTGTGTGATATGGTGGTTGTGTGATTGGGAATATTACTCTCCATGGCATAGTCTGTATGGAATAATCCTGTAGAAAGTTATGAATTTTAGAAGGGGTATGTCCCATTCTGGGACAGTTCGTTGTTTTTGAAAGTAGATGTTTTGGGCTACGTTAGGGAGTGTAGTATGTCAATACTTGTTTCTGGCAATGTTATGTCCCGAATTACTCTCTTATTAGGGTCGTTAAAATTGTTCAGGCGGTGGTGTGGTTCCGGGGGCAGCATCCTTGTCACGTCATCAGCCTTCGCACGGTTGAGGCAAATACAGTTGGAATGGTCATGATTGTCTTTGGTTGTTCAAAGTGTGTGATGCTATTGAATTGGTTAAATTCTAAAAGTATGTCTTCCTTATTCATGACTTCATTCATTCATTTGATCACTGTTCATGTTTCACCCACGGGAGTGGGATGTAAAGACCAATCATTCCAATATGGGCATGTAAGACCCACCATTCCAATGTGGGCAACGTGGAACCCGTTATGAAATGTTCTTCAAACGGGCCTTGGATCCCCGCATTTTGGATAATACGGGCATGAGTGAACATTGACGGGTGTTCACTGGCTATACCGGTATAAGCAGAAGATGAGGTCATGCATTTAATTCATTCATATGATTTCTGCCATGCTACATTCTTATTCTGTATTGCGACTGTCAGGTTCTTATTCATTGTTGTTCATATTACTCTGTTGTACTTGCTGAGTCATGTACTCATTCTTACCGTATTTATTTGTTTAGGTAAACAATGAGGACGGCATGCTTGGGAGGGAATAGTTACAGATCACTTCATTCACTTCACATTATTCACTTTTTAATTAGATGAGCTTGTCATTACCTTTCATCTAATAAATATTGGATTGTAATAAATGGAGTTTTATGGTTGATGTTATCCTTCATTATGATATGGTTGATTTAGTAAATGCCTAATGATCTTTGTATAGTCTATTAATAGTTTTATCCTAAATGATTCAACATGATTGGATAATTAGAGTTTTGATATGTTGTTGAATTCTGATTCAGTTCATATATTCATTCTTATAACTATTGCTCTTTTTATGTTATTAGCTGAAAGATTCTTGAAATTAATGTGTAGTATTGCTTGGTGTTAGACTTTAGGTAATATCTTAGCTTCCGTTTAGCCAGGGTTTTACAAAAACACATTCGCAAAACTCTTGTCACATGCTACAATGATATAATGCATGAGCCTCAACTATTTGCAAAACACATATACAAATTTTGGCAACATACCAAGGAGAGCTAAAGCAAGCATAATGAGCTATCAACACATGACACACTCAAGCTATGTCAGACCCTAAAATTTTAATTTGGAATCTACTGTATCAATCTGTGCCATTCCCTGGATTAGTAGATAGTACACACAGATACATTCTTGGTTCATTCACGTACATCGCATACAACAACATAACATATTACATAACAGGTCGTGCGGCCCACTGTTTTACAAAACGGTGCACTAAGGCCACAACATTACATCGTTCAGAGTACAGAATAAGGGATAAGTGCAGAAGTAAAAGAAGTAGTAGTGGATCCATTCACTTTGCCCACAGGCAAGCGACTAGGGGTCCCGACCTAAGTTTCACGATCTTCACCACCGTTTGGTCCAGCGGCCACGAAGTAGTTGTATGGGTCTTGATCAAGTGGCTCTGAAATATTATATGAGACGAGCCTAAGTACACAACCGTACTCGCGTGCCAACTCACAATGTAGTTTATTATAGATGCAAGGCTAGTCAAGGGAAGTTCAAAATTCTTTTATTTGCACAAAGCACATACAATGTAGTTTATTATAGATGCAAGGCTAATCAAGAGAAGTTCAGAGTTATTTTATTTGCACAAAGCTAAATTTGAATTAGATTAGTAGTCGAAAATAATGAGACCTAGCATTTTTACCAACAGGTTTTATAAACTGATTTTTTTAATTTATAAAGTACTAGTAGAGATCCCATCTCCTATACCATTGAGTGACTCCATCCACCGAATGCTCAGCCTATCTCGTATTTACCACTGGTCCCCGACCAGGTTTTCTCAAATCCCTAGGGTCCCACCCCATCTTTCCATCCCACACCCACACACAAATAGTTTTTATAAAAAATGAAAGCTAGTTTAAGCGAGTTCCTAGCACCACTCTTGACCGTGAGCACGGCTATCTAGATAGTTTCTTACTTTGCAGAGTTCGTACACTTTACCCACAAGAGATATTCAACTTATAATGTCTTATACACACTTCTGTAGGTATGCGACTAAGTTGATTATCACAATACCTTTATAATGCCCTCTCCAATGCAACCCCACACCGCTAGGCATCACCTCCTTGGGTCGTGGCCCCGGGAGGTCTCCATTTGCACCGTGTAGCTTTCATGTGACTATTACCCATACACACACACACACACTACATATCCACCAATGGCGATGTTGTAATGATGCGAACAAATTAGTTAGCCAGGTCGTACCCATTAGAGACTTGTGGTCGTACTATTTTTACACGAGAGGTCATCACAAGAACTCGGTCCTTTATTGACTTTGGCAGTACATCCACATACCCCACCGAAGTGCATCACCAGTACTAGCCACTCTTTCCAGCTACCCAAATCGAAAACTATTTTTCAGGTTTTCCTTTGTTTTTAAAATAACCTTTAGTCCAACATACCAGCCAGGCTACAGGCTCAACTGTCCAAATCCGGTTTTTCATATTTTGAATGATTGTTGTCAGGGAATTTAATGCCCGCACGACGATGTATCTAAGCAAGGCTAAGCATGACACTTAGATATAGACTTATTAACTAGTATGTAAACCATTAATTCTAGGGTGACAAATGATAGTGTACAAGTTCAAGGATTGGAAGTTTATACATAATTATTATTAAGGCATTAACTATTAACTAGACCAATATAGTTGTATAAATCATAGCAATGCAATTTCATAATTTAAAGCAACATAATTAGCAAAGTCTGGGTGCAATATGATCAAAGTGTTGACTCGCCTTGGTCGAGGTACTGCCGCTTTTGCTCTCGGTCTGCTAGAAGGTCTTCGGGAGCTTCAGAGTCTATACACGCAAAATTTAACCAAAATCCAAATTAGCACATATGAATTCAGATTGCATTCAAAAATTCAAATGAACTCCAAATTTGGTGTCTTCGGTTTGGTTGGGCAGAGTTTGTTAGTTTCCATTGTTCATTACCGTGTTCGGTGTTGGACATTGGATCCGAGTAGATGAAGTGAGTTGTTTCCGAGTCGGTTGCTAATCCGTATACGCGTTCTTGGTTTCGAGTACTTTTCATCGTTTTGAGAACTGTTCATTGTTTCAACTACCTGGTCGGAGGGGGTTTCAACTATCTGGTCGAAAGGGGTTTTCGAGTACTGTTCACTGTTTTGACTACCTGGTCGAAAGGGGTTTTCGAGTACTGTTTATTATTTTAAGTACTGTTCATTATTTCGACTATCTGATCGGAAGGGGTTTCGACTACTTGGTCGAAAGGGTTTTGACTACCTGGTCAAAAGGGGTTTTGAGTACCGTTCATCCTTTCGACTACCTAGTCGGAAGGGGTTTCGACTACCTAGTCGAAAGTGTTTTGACTACCTAGTGGGAAGGGTTTCGAGTACTGTTCATCCTTTCGACTACCTGGTCAGAGGGGGTTTCGACTACCTGGTCGAAAGGGGTATTCGAGTACTGGTCGAAGGGGTTTCAACTACTTGGTCAGAAGGTATTTCGACTAACTGGTCGAAGTGAGTTTTTGACTAACTGGTTGAAGGAGTTTTGACTATCTGGTTGAAAGGAGCTTTGACCATCTGATCGGAAGCGGTTTCAACTACATGGTCAGAAGGGGTTTCGACCAGCTGGTCAGAAGGAGCTTTGACCATCTGGTTGGAAGGGGTTTCAGCCATCTGGTCGAAAGGAGCTCGACCACATTCCAGACAACAGGAGATTCAACTACTTGGAGGTTCGACTACATTCTAAGCGGAAGAAGGTTCGACTACATTCCAAGTGGAGGGAAGTGCAACTACCTGATCGAAAGGATGTCCGACTACACACCAAGCGCAAGGAGGTTCGACTATAATTTGCGTCTACAACGTATTCGTTGTTCCGGTAATGCTTCCGCGTAACTAGAGTGAATCTTGAGCATCTAGTGGCCACTAGGAATGTACCGATATGACGCAGAGGGAACGAGCTAGCCGGAGATGGTCTGGCGACGGTGATTAGCGACGATGGGAGAAACTCCAAGAGGTAGTGATGGCCGGCGAGGTCGATTCGACTGCTTGGGCTATTCTGGTCGGAGGGAAGGAAAAATGAGGTCGGCGGCGGTTCCTGTGAACAAAGAGTGGAATCAACTGAGGGGAAACATCTCTTGGGTCATGGAGTATGCTGACGCATATAAAGGGGGAAGAGCTTCACTAATGGGTGTTAATGCTAATGGCGGCGTCATGGTTGTGCTTGGCCGAAGCGATCGCTCAAACCTTACCTGGAGCTCAAGCTTGTTTGAGGGATGGAGGAGGGGGCAAACTAGTGCTTGTCGAGAGGAAAGGCAATGAGGGGGGCTAGGGCTGCTATTTATAGCTGCTTGGGCTGAGATTGCCCGAGAGCATGCGTTGTATTCAGCGCGGCTCAGTATTGAGGAGTGGTTGATGATTTTGACAGGGTCAGCAGCACAGTGCAGCCGGTGTGACGCGCTGAGCGGTGGTGAGTAATGGCCGAGCGATGGTAGTCACCAGCGCACTCATGCCTTGACGCATCGTGGCGTCCGGCCGAGCTCGGCAGGTGTCGACGCCAAGCGAGGGATAGAGATGCACCGCCTCGAGTTCGCTTGGGAGACAACGACTGAGGAGCGGGCCCTACTGCACTGGGTTCGGCAAGTCACTGGTCGGAGGAACAGTAACCTGGGAAGAGTAAAAGGGTGATATGGCGATGCACTTGAGGAGGGAAGGAAGCGGCTGAGGCTGAACCGAGGTGGTTCGGTCGCAACCTAGGTGGCTTAAGGTGATTCAGACTGGTTGACAGAGGAATAGCAGTCGGAAAAGAAAAAATCGGGAAAAAGCATGAGATAATGAAAAGGGGCTTTGCTTTAAGAAATTCTCATGTGATGATAGTTCATAATCTGATATTTGTTGTACAACTCTAATCGGCTCTTGAACATTATTCTTATTCTGGGGTTTATACTTCATGTAATTTTTCAAAGGGCAATGCTCTTAAGTTTTGGCTACTGCTAATATTAGGGTTTATGTTTTAGGTTTTTCTTGTGTCGGCAAAGGAGAAAATGCAGCTCAAATAATTCTCAAGAATGCTGGCAAAAAGGATGGCAATAGATATCACATGAAAAGTTTTAAAATCCCAAATTTTTGCATTTAGGCATTTTGAGGGTGTTACAAGCTACTAGTCAAGACCACTCTTAACAGTATGCCAATCTACACTAGCAATATAATCTCCTGTCCAATCACCAAAACCGGTAAAATGACTAAGAAACATATCCTTAGCTATGCTAGTTATACCTTTGCCTTGTGCATCCGCTTGGAGTTATTTGGTTGATGACACGTATCTCCTTTCCAAGTTGGGTTCTTGACTTAAGCACCCACTCATGATGCCATCTACTTGACTTGATGATTCTCAACACATGAAGCCATTTTCCATCACTACTACAGAAAACCTTATTACAGACGGTTCGGAACCGTCATCACAGACGGTTTTTGAACCGTCTGAATTTTTATGTATGTGATAACAGGCGGTTATCACAGACGGTTTTTCAACCGTCTGTGATAAGTTTAACACAGACGATTTTTTAATAGAACCGTGCGCGATCTTTGAAGTATCACGAGCGGTTCTATTACCAAACCGTCTGTGAATCTTAAATATCCGAGCGGTTCTATTACCAAACCGTCAGCGTGATACTTCATAATCGAGCGACTTTAATAAAAAGCATGCGTGATACTACATAATCACGACGGTTTGAGCTAAGAACCGTCAGTGAGGCTTGCATATCACGAGCGGTTCTTGGTTTAAACCGTCGTGATATGTCCTTCCACTAGCTAGTTTTTGTCGTATTTTCAGCTAGCCTCAGAATTGCTAGCCATGCCCTCGAAAACAAACAAGCGAAGCAATGACATCACAGTTATTGTTGACAACTCAAAGTGATCATTTAACTCAAAATCAATTACAAGCGAATAAGTAGAAACGGCTACATCACAGTTATTGTTGACAACTCAAAGTGTTCATTTAACTCAAAATCAATTAAAAAGAATGTTTGAAGTATTGTCGCTAGAGTTACAAATTGAATTACAACTAGTCAAAGTGAGTTACAATATTGAATCAATTACAACTAGTCGACGACGTGAAACTCTCCGTCGGGGTTAACGATTTCCGACTTGATGAAGGCAGAGCAACCCTCGAACATGTGTGACCTCGTTCTTCCGGAGTGCTTTTAACTCTAGGTTCAAGTCACGTCGCTAGCAAGAGTAAAGTAGTAAGAATATATATTTAAATTTATAATTAGAAAATAACTATAGCGAGATTGACCTACACGGGGATGGTGTGTCGTGGAATTAATCAATAGCGCATATGATGGCATCGTAGAATGCGCATAGGTGATCTTGTTTTTCTTTGGCGGCCTTTGCAAAAATGGATATACATATATAGGTGCGATCGATTCGAGGCGCAATATTTACTGAGTATGATATATTATTATTGTGTTGTATCGCGTCTGGAAATCGCATCTTGTGGGTTAGTGTGGCGCTCGTTCCCTTGTATAAACCTCCCTCAAACAACATAGCCGATGAGCGCCTATATGATTCCAAAAGTTATCCTCGTCCATTTCAAATGAAGGAAGACTACAATACAATTATGTGCGGAGGAAATGATCGTACCTTCGAGTATTCCTTTAAGAAGGGTGAAGTCATGGTTTTGTTGAGTAGAGAATCAAGGTACAATACCATGTTCCTCTTTGGCACAATAATCACAAGAATCGATGGAACCTACTCATGTATGTCGCTATAGTCATAAACCTATATATGTTCAAGCGAATTTTGTGTAGCAAGTAGTGAAGCACTTACTACGGTTGTACGGCACCATTATGTACTCCTTGCCGTTCGAGCAAGCAATCCCATTTTATGTAATTCGGCGTAGGATGCGTCTTGGTTTATTGTTTGCTCACGAGATCACGTGCGGGTCGAGAAACCCACCGGTTCGTTGATTCGGCGGGCACATTTCATAATGTATCTGTACGTAAAGAATGAGTTGTGATATTTATCGCTATCACGTGAGTGTAGAAATTGATTGTACACACTTACAGTGTCCAACATCGTAGAAGTGAGGCATCGAGGGCAGTTAGGTTGTATAGGTCGAATAAGTCCTCGAAGCCCACGACGAAGTGGCCCGCCTCGTGATGAAAATGCTCGCTCCCGTATCTGACGCTGATTCCAGTATGGCTCCCCTCCTCTTGGGTCTTGCGCATGTACCACTCATGCAAAGATTGACAAGCTAGTCCCGAGCCGGTTAGTTCTTTGTCAGAGACCAACGGATATCCAAGGGAGTATTGCTCGGGCTTGGCAGGCGCTTGAATCTTCTTCGATATCGATTTGCCCGTAATGAGACGCCTGCGGTACGTCTTCTCTGGAGATGACTCGAGGGCGATATGGTGACACGCTTGTCTTGTTCCTTCGGCGTCTTCTCGGCGGAACCGATGAGGCGAGCCACGAAGCGAAGGTGGGGCGGACTCATCGAGGTCCTATTGGAGAGGCGGCGGTCGTGGCGATATCGCGTCCGCTGCAGGTCGAGGCGATGTCCTTCTTGGGCCTTTGGATAAAAGTGTGCACGGCATCCCCTAGTGTTGTGATTTCTTCATTCGGGAATTTCGGTAGGATGACCATGAAATTGTCATGTACCATGTCCACTGCACACTGGCGTAACCTGCGCCACCGGGCACCGTCTTTCCTTGTCTCTTCTGGTATGGATACACCATACCCCTTGACCTCAATAGCAATCGACCCAACCATCCTCACTTGGAGCTTGCAGGCGTCGGCTCCTACAAAGCGGTACACAATTAGCTAAGGCGTCCTATATGTCTATATTTGGAGCATTCGAGAGATGTACATTACCTCGATGTCGTCGGTCGGTAATTGCGTCGTCATGTCGAATTATGTGTGGACGCGGCGCTACTCCGATGTTGAGGAGGACTTGCTCCTAAATTAATGAGGCGGCTTGCGCCTCATGAGTTCATTTACTTGGTTACGTAAACTTGTTATTTGTCCTTGAAATTTTCAATAATGACATGTTCTAGCCGAAGCGTCGTCTTTGGTCCTTGGATCTCTTCCTACTCCTATATGTGGCGGAGTCGTGTGGGAATCCATCCTCCAAGATACGTAAACCCCAACGCCTCGCGTGCGACCAGGTGCTCCTTGTTTCCCGGGGCGTAGATAGTACATCCTTCTCCTGTCCACTTCGAGGAACCTTGGGAAGATGCGAAGTCAATGCTTCTGCAAGAGGACATCATGTTATTATAGACACCATGAAGTTATGGACTTATTAACAACTAAGTGGTTCGACATATTTACGAGCGTTGGGACACCGCTCAAATGCACTGGTTTGCGAAAGAGATCTTTGCCCGAAGGCGTGGCCGATGCCCTCGCTCTTAACCGGGCTCGGCGCTCGTCGAGATCCCAAACAAGCGGTCGGGCGGCGGTCTCGTCCTCCGCCGCCCGCCGTGGCTTTACCGCGTACCAGCCGGTGCCGAGTTTGTGGGGTGAGTGTTTTGGGCACGAGAGCTCAGGCGCCGCACTTTGCTCTGAAATTGCCGTCGTCTTCATCTCGCGCGAAGGCATCCCATGTATCCGCGACAAGAAAGGATGCCGTGAAGGCGTCAGACCGGTGTTCAAATCTTTGCGTGACAAGCGGGCTCTTGAAGGTCCTCCACGCGTGGCACATCGCGGCGGCGCGTGCCATCGCTGCGTGTCTGTACGCCGGGAAAGTGAGCGAGCGGCTTCGATCCTGGCCCGGTCTCTCAGACATCCATCGACACTTCGGGTTGGGGTGGTTATGGGGACCCGTTCCTTACAAGTACCCCGCAGACGGTCAGGAATCTCGCGTTTGCTTTCTTGGGACTCGGCGGGATCCGGCGTCGCGACCTCCGTGATCGTCATGCGCCCGAGGGCAATTTGGATATTCCTCGCCTTCTCGCTGCGTACCACCTTGATCGGAGATCGGGCGCATTTGGCGGCGTCGATGACGGCGGCGAAGACGGTGCCTCTGCCATCTCGCTACTTGCTATCTATATAAGTTACGACGCAATTATTACATAGTATATAATATATGGGAAATTGCACAAAAATATAAATAAATATAATCAACGTTTGCCATCTCGAGTAAAATAAAATAAATTGCCGTCGGTGTACCATAAGAATCATCACGGTTCCCGTGTTTACCAGTTAGTCGGCACCTAAGTATCGAGACTACCCACACCAACCTAGGTTAACCGGCATCTTGGTTTTCAAGTCACCTAGGCTAACAGTTAGTCGACCGGGATACCCATGATACCTAGGCCAACCTAGTAAATCGGCACCGTCTTACTTCCATAGGTTTTCATCATTCGGCACTATACCTCAAGTTTGGATCACGAAAATTAATTAAGAAAACACAACCACGCTACCAACTAGACTGTACTGATGTTTATTAAGAAAACATAGTAAAATGTTGATCAAGAACTGACAACTACAAGAGAGATTTTTCTTAATAAATGCAGAAAAGTGAATGAAATGAAATACAACAGTTATAAACTAAAATTCTCAGCCTCTATGACAATAGTAAACCTCTTGTTCAGGCTCTGGTTGCTCAGTAACTGATTCAATCACTTCAGAAGAACCAGAATCTAAAACACAAAAATCCAATAAATAGCAAGAAAATACGGAAGAGCAAACATAAAAAAATGCATGATCAATGTCTTAATGCATACTTAACAACATGCTTAAGTTATACCTTACTCAAGGACAATACCCCATATATAATAGCTGCTACCACATGATAACAGAATTTAATGGTTTAGTAAAGCATTTCAATTTCCAGATTTTGAACTGAAGCCGAATGGACTAAGTGAACTGTCACTGCAGACTGAAAAAAATTATATTACTCAAGTCTCACTAAGTCATTAGGGATAGTGACCTAACTTATCCCTTACTCCCTACTAGAAGGAATAAAGGAGTAAAAGACACAGATTAATGAGCCATGATTTTAAGCAAAATGATATCATTGATTAATTCATGGTTAAATGAGTAATAACTAAAGTTCATCTCAACACTTACCACCAGCTAGCAAGCATTGACCGATTCGGTTAAAACATGGCTACTGATGTCGATTTGTAACCAAAACCGAAATGCGGGATGATTAGAGAATGAATGCTTGTTGATTCACTAAACCATGATAAATGAACATTTCTAATGAGGTTATAGCTAGATGAGTAGTAGTTAAAGTTTAACTCATCATTAATCATTAGATAACACTCAAGAACGATTTCATTTGATGGACTTAGAGATTACATCCTAAATCTGAAGCAGATGATTAAAGATTAAAGATTTAATGCTCCAATAGACTATCACAAAATGGTATACTTGATGGAGCTACGACTAGATAAGTACAACTACAAGTCTAACTTATCACTTAACATTTGCTAACACTAAAATCAAATTTTTGTTTGAACTGAAGCTAGATTTTGATTTGCAAAAACCAAAAGCAGAGCGAGTTCTAGCAAGAAGCTTCTTTGCTATGTTGGGTTATGAGAAAATGATATTTGGATTAAATTCTGATTAAAGGAGTATAATTTAAAGTCTAATTCCTCACCAAAATTAGCTAGCACTTATTAATGATTTGGTTCACACGAATTATAGTTTTTGAGTGCAAACCGACTCTCAATGGAGCTAAAGCTAAACACGGTGTAGCGTCCGTTTTGAGTTTTGAAAAATTTTAAAGAGAACCATTTGTTTCTATTTGCCAAAAGCTTAATTTGGAAATTTCAAAAATTCATTTGCAGTTTAATATGAGTTAATCAAACTTCAATTAAATTAAAGTTGGTTTAATTGAGTTTTCTAGAATTTAAAAATCAAAATTATTATTTTAAGAATTTTCTTGGATTTATTGGATTTTAGAAATTGATTTTTGTTTTATCCGAAATGGAAAAATTATTTTATTTGCAAAGGAAAAAGAAAAATTTAAAGTTAAAAGTATTTTTATTAAGTCAAGAATAATTTACGGAATTTCTGTGAATTTTTCTAGAATTTTTGGAGTCTATTTGCTATTTTCTAAATTGCTTTTTGAGTTATTTGAATTTCTAAAATCAAAAAGGTATTTTAATTCCTTTTCTGTCGTGGGCGAAACCTAATAGGCCCACCGTTTCCTCGCCTCGCCCACTCCTCGCGCCCATTTCTCGTTCTGCCGCCCGACCTCCCGCTCCGCCCGCGCTCGGCCGTTCCTGGCCGTTGGATCTCCATCCGGCCGCTCTCGCTTCGCCGCGTCGCCCCGTGCTGCTGACCGTTGGATTGAGATCTGGCCGTTTCCTTTCGCCCGCGCTCTCCTTTCTTCTCCGCCGTTGGATCGCGATCCGGCCGCATCCGATCGCCCGCGCCCCTTCCTCTTCCCACCGTCCGATCGAAATCGGACGGCGCCGCCGTCTCCTCGCGCGCCTCTTCTCCTCCCACCGTCCGTCGGAATCGGACGGCTCCCGCTCGTCGTCTCCGACGCCGCGCTCTCTCTCTCTCCGTCCGTCGCGCGCAATCCGTTCGCCGCGAATCCGCAGATGCCGCCGATTCGCCGCGAATCCGCGCGCGCCGTCTCGTCCCGCCTCGCCGCGCCCGCCACGCCGCGCTGTCCCATCGCCGCTCATTTTTTTCGCCGAGCTCTATAAAACCGCGCCTCTTCCTCTCCCTCTCTTCTTTCTCTCTCTCTCTCGGTCGCGTTCGCCCGCCTCCTCCCTTCTTCCCGCCTCCGGCCGCCTCCGCGCCGCCTCTCTCAGCGTCGCCGCCGTTCCCGTTCTTGCCGCCGTCGTCTCCCCAGCTCCGGGCCGCGCTCCGCCTCTCTCTCTCTCTCTCTCTCTCTCGGCCATGCCCGAAGCCCACGTGGCCGCCAGCGTCGTGTGCCGGTCGGCCGCGTCGGCACCTCCGACTCGCGTGGTGGCAGCGTGTGTGTGCTGCATAAGCGCTGACGCGTAAACCGGATTTTTCAGTAGAAAATTAATTCCGAAAATCCGAAAAATCCAATTCCATCATTTTATGTGATTTTGAAACTTCTTTTGGCCATAACTTTCACATCCGAACTCCGATTTGGGTGATCCAAATTTCTAAATTTATATAAATTCATCCTCTTTCATTTGGTACTGGTTTTGTAATTTTTGGAGTTCATTTGGTGCTGTTTTATTTATTGTTGCTATTCTCGCACGTGTAGATTCCGGCGTTTCGGAAGATTTCTTCGACCCGACGACCGAAGAACCTCTCCTCGCCAACGAAGGCAAGTCGTAGGCCTTTGACCATGTTGAACCCATTTTACAAATATATATTGCTTTAAAGTATCATGCATGGCTAGTTTTATTAAAAATAGTTTTGGGAGTAGATAATTACCAAATTGCCATTATGCCTCCTTGATGAATTGAAAATGAAATGTCTCCTTGAATGACATATATCCTTGGATACCATAGGATGGTTATTGCTAGTTGGACATAATTGTATACCAACTTGGGAGCGTATTATTGCTTAGACATGCTCTAGTTACCCGCGAGACTTTCGAGCACATGTTCAATGATTATTGAAATTTGACTAATGGAACTATGGAACAGTGGTGTGAGGCCACTTTTATTAAAAGATGTTGTGCCATGGCAGGGATTGCCATTTGGTTGGGAATGAACAAAAATGATTTATGCTCGGGCTTGAGGTAGGGAGCTAGAGTGGGTGCGTAATGCACATTGGGTTGTGGTAGACTTGTCTGAGCAGCCAACTAAGGACTTAACTTTGCAAGTCATTGATCTGGGTCACCTCGTGCAACCATAAGTCCGGTATGGGACGGACTGGCCAATTAATTAGGAAAGTTTTGAGTCGGTTCATTGTGGTACATTTATTGGCGCAAGAGGGGGTGTGATGGCGAAACCTTAGCGAGGCGTAACCGAGGCAAAATGGAACTTTGTAAAGCCTTGTCACGTGCTCTAGACTACTCACCAAAGGAAGTGGCGGTGGTATCGACGGATGCCAAACAAACTAGAGAATTCGTGTCTTGTGGGTAAAGTGTACAACCTCTGCAGAGAGTCAAAATCTATTCGAATAGCCGTGTCCCTGATTTACGGACATGCACAGTGATTTCGCGCAAGGTAGTATTTTCAAAAATGTGGTTTGGTTCGTTGGAAGCGTTCGGTTGGAATGGTTGGGAAGTGAGCGGGATGTTCTTTGCTTGATTCAAAAGAACTTGATTATCTATGTATTATTCTTTTAAAATCACGCTTTGCAATCTAATTATTGTATTTCTTGTTAAACTTGCTTTACGCAAATTAACCATAAAGCCATCCTTGTTTAAGCCTGGCATGAATACTATGTGCATACATTTCTCTCGACTTCTTGAGTACTTTATGTACTCACGGCTTTATGCCCTTTGTTGATCGGTCAAGCAGAAGAACCAGAAATGTTGAGTACTATGAAGAAGGCTACTTTGAAGACTTTGCGAACTAGGTCGCGTCCTCCACTCGATTGCCTGTGGGCATGTCGATTGGGCTCCACGTATTTTTGAGATTTCCGCTGCCAGATACTCTGTTGTTGTTAAGCCCTGTGTGGCGACTTTTGTAAGAACCTTGACCATAAGGTCTTTCTTTGCTTTAATTAATATTACTTTGTCTGCTTCATTAGTTCGTCGTTGAATGGTTATGAATGCATCATTGTTGCAACTGTGCAAGCTAGCTACTGATCATGGGACTAGCTTGGTATGCACAGAGGGTCTCGGGGTTGTGTGACACCCGGGGTCCCGACAGGAGATGGTATCAGAGCCATATCGACTGTAGGATGTAGCCTTTGGTTAGCTTGGTCGTCTTAGTCAAAAATTCAAAATATATTTTCTAAATCAAACCAAGCAATTAACTTGACTAGATATTCTTCTCTCATCTTATTCTGTTCTTTCTTACCTTGTTCTATTCTTTTCTTATCATCTTACCCTCTTATATCATTCTTGAGTTCTTTCATCTTATCTTTTCCGGAACTTGGTTTTCAAATTTAAATTGACTCCCTCATCTCTGGATTATCCCTAGGATCGAGCCCTTCAAGATCAAGCAATGGAAGTTTTGGAAGTTCGAGATCCGCAGTCTGTTCCAAGTTGACCCTCCGTAAAGATTAGATTGGTAGCTGCCTCCCTAGTTTTAGTATCGTTTAGTCTGCGTAATAGTGTTTTTGTGCTTGAGTGTCCCTTTTGGTTTGCTTCTTGATAGCTTTCCGGCTATCCGTTCGTTGGGTAAAACCAATTTTTGTCCGCATTAGGTTGATCCATCTATCTCCCTTGTTTCTCGCTCATCTAAATGCTTTCCCTCGCATCTAAATTGCTTTCTTCTTCTCGTCTATTAAACCCGTGAAGCTTTGTCACAGATGGTTCGAGACCGCAACTCATAAGCCGAGGATGAGACTCAAGCGCCCGATGCCGTCTTCCCAGCCGCCATGCAGATCCGGGTTTGAGTCGATTCATGGCGGCCAGACGCGGTGATGAGCTCTTTGATGCGAGAACATGACTCAAATGATGAATCGTGAGAACCGCATCACCGCCGCCTCGCCGCAATGATGAATCGAGCGATCAAGCACCGCCACGCCACGCTGCTCCACCCCGCTTTTCCTCGGTCCAGTGGCGAGTTTCTAAGGACCCATCCGCCCACTTTCTCTAGCTCCTGAGCCATTGGGTATGAATGGTGGTTACGTTCCATGGAAAGAAGCTCGCTATCACCCGTTGTGATGATCGCGAGAAGGTTCTCAGATGCCACTCACCACCTTGAAGGTACATTGCAGAATGGTGGGAGAACTATTGTGCGCCCATGGAAACCACGAGTATCACTTGGGCGAGTTTTGAGGAGCTTTCCGCCACTCCCATATCCACGATGGAAAGGTGGAAATGAAGAAGAATGAGTTCCGTGAGTGCGGCAAGGCAACACGTCGGTGAGTGAATATCTTAACGATTCACTCGGCTATCCCGTTATGCCCTGGAGGGCGTTGCCACAGATGATGCCCGCCGAAGCGCTTCAAGAGAGGACTCAACCCGGTTTGAAGGTGCAAGTCATTGGGAATGATTATTGATTTCCAAAGACTTGGTGAACAAGGCCATGCTCATCGAGGAATCCGCCGTGAACTTGAAGAATCCCGCAAGAGAAAGATGATGCAGCCACGGTGCCCATCGGTCTCACTCCCAGAGTCGAATGAATGTGCCGCCTCCGCCCGTGTTGTTCCACTGTCACATTGAGCCCTCATGAGCACACCTCGCCCAGCTAGCCCAAAGAAACCGCAGTTTCAACGGCTCCAAAGAACCAAGCAACCAAGGTAAAGTTTGAAGCCTCCCCAGAGAAGCTAGCTGGATCTTTAGTCTGCAGTGCCAGTGTTGTGTCTTTGGAGGAAGTGCCAGTAGTCAGAGAGTTCCCAGATGTCTTTCCTGATGATCTACCTGGAATGCCGCCAGACCGAGACTTGGAGTTTGTCATCAATCTTGTTCGAGGCTGCTCCTATTTTCAAGAGACCCTACAGATTGCTCACAATGATTTGGTTGAGCTGAAGAAGCAAATTGAAGAAATGCAAGAGAAAGGTTTTGTCCGACCTAGTTCTTCACCTTGGGGAGCCCCAGTGATCTTTGTTGCAAAGAAGGATGGTACCCAACGGATGTGTGTGGATTACCGAGCCCTCAATGAGGTCACCATCAAGAACAAGTACCTCCGCCCGAGGATCGATGATTTGTTTGACCAGTTGAAAGGAGCCGGTGTGTTCTCCAAAAAACACTTGAGGTCAGGATACCACCAGTTGAAGATTCGTCCAGAAGATATTCCTAAGACAGCTTTCTCAACCCGGTATGGACTGTATGAGTTCACGGTCATGCCTTTTGGATTGACCAATGCCCCTGCTTACTTTATGAACTTGATGAATAAAGTATTCATGGAGTATTTGGATAAGTTCGTCATTGTCTTCATTGACGATATTTTGGTGTATTCCAAGAGTGAAGAAGAGCATGAAGAGCACCTCCGTTTGGTCCTGAATAAGCTTAGAGATCATCAACTCTATGCTAAATTCAGCAAGTGTGAGTTTTGGATGAAAGAAGTTACTTTCTTGGGACATGTCATGTCTGCAGAAGGAGTATCTGTTAACCCTAGCAAGGTTAAGGATGTGCTTAATTGGGAGTCACCCAAGTCGGTGCCTCAGGTCAGAAGTTTTCTTGGAATGGCAGGATACTACCGTCGATTCATAGAAGGATTCTCCAAGATAGCAAGACCCCTCACTCAGCTGTTGAAGAAAGAAAAGAAATTTGCTTGGACAGCAGATTGTGAGCAAAGTTTTCAAGAGTTGAAGAAGCGGTTGACCACAGCTCCGGTGTTGATTTTGCCCGATGTCCGGAAGGATTTTGAGCTTTTCTGTGATGCATCCCGGCAAGGACTTGGTTGTGTCCTGATGCAAGAAAGGAAGGTAGTAGCTTATGCTTCCCGTCAGTTGAGGCCTCATGAAGTGAATTACCCCACTCATGACTTGGAGTTAGCTGCCGTAGTGCATGCTCTAAAGATATGGCGTCATTACCTTATTGGTAATCGCTGTGAAGTCTATACGGACCATAAGAGCTTGAAGTACATTTTCACTCAGGCTGATCTTAATATGAGGCAAAGAAGGTGGTTAGAGTTAATCAAGGATTATGATATTGGAATCCATTACCACCCAGGCAAAGCTAATGTTGTGGCGAGATGCCTTGAGCGAGAAAAGTCTCTTGCAATACCCTGTCAATCAAGGAAAATCAGCCAGCCCTTCATGAAGAGTTCCTGAAGCTCAAGATAGAGTTGGTTGAAGAAGGTTATCTAGCTGCCTTAGAAGTTCAACCCACTTTGCGGAATCAGATCAAGGAAGCTCAAGTTGAAGATGCCAATATTAAGGAAATCAAGAGCAACATGAAGAAAGGTAAAGCCCTGAGATTTTCAGAAGATGAGCAAGGCACCATTTGGTTTGACAAGCGAATCTGTGTTCCAGATCAGAAAGAGCTTAAGCAACTGATCCTCAAGGAAGCCCATGAAACTTTGTATTCCATTCACCCTGGAAGCACAAAGATGTACCAAGACCTCAAAGAAATGTATTGGTGGCCTAGCATGAAGCGTGAGATTGTCGAGTATGTATCTCAGTGTGATGTCTGTCAGCGAGTTAAAGCCGAGCATCAAAGACCTGCTGGACTCCTGCAACCCTTGAAAGTGCCCGAATGGAAGTGGGAAGAAATTGGCATGGATTTTATCGCTGGTTTGCCAAGGACAAGGTCAGGATATGATTCTATCTGGGTGATTGTGGATCGTCTAACCAAAGTTGCTCACTTTCTCCCAGTCAAGACTACTTACTCTGGTGATAGACTGGCAGAATTGTACATGGCAAAGATAGTGTGCCAGCATGGAGTGCCGAAGAAGATCGTGTCGGATCGAGGAACCCAGTTCACCTCAAGATTTTGGCAGAAGTTGCACAGTGTTTTGGGTACTAATCTAAATTTCAGTACAGCTTATCATCCCCAGACGGATGGTCAGACAGAAAGAGTAAACCAAATTCTAGAAGATATGTTAAGGGCTTGTGCCTTAGCAAATCAGACCAGTTGGGATCAAATGCTACCTTATGCAGAGTTTTCCTATAACAACAGCTACCAGTCAAGCCTCCAGATGTCTCCATTTGAAGCTCTTTACGGAAGAAAATGCAGGACACCCTTGTATTGGAATGAAGTAGGCGAAAGACAAGTGTTTGGGCCAGATATTTTGGAAAAAGCCGAAGAGCAAGTTCGATCAATCAGAGAAAGGCTGAAAACAAAGATGCACTCAGCAGAAGAGTTATGCCGATAAGCAGTCGCGAGATCTAGCTTTTGCACTGGTGATCATGTGTACCTGAAGGTGTCGCCTCTCAAAGGGATGCGTCGTTTCAGAGTAAGTGGAAAGCTTGCACCAAGGTACATCGGACCTTTCCCAGTTCTAGCCCGAAGAGGAGAAGTCGCTACAGCTTGGACCTCCGCCTCGGTACCGCGGATGTGCATAATGTCTTCCACGTGTCGCAGCTGAAGAAGTGTTTGCGTGTGCCCGAGGAGCAGATGCCAGTGGAATCAATTGCCCTACAAGAAGACCTCACCTACAAGGAGCATCCCATCAAGATCTTGGAAGTAGCAGAACGAGTGACAAGAACCAAGATAATCCGTTTCTGCAAGGTCCAGTGGAGCAACCACACCGAAGAAGAAGCCACTTGGGAACGAGAAGATGACTTGCAGGCTGAGTTTCCCCACCTATTCTCTAGTCAGCCTGAATCTCGGGGTCGAGATTCCCTTTAAGAGGGGTAGGTTTGTAGCGTCCCGTTTTTCGGAGTTTTTGAAAATTTTTAAAAGAGAACCATTTGTTTCTATTTGCCAAAAGCTTAATTTGGAAATTTCAAAAATTCATTTGTAGTTTAATATGAGTTAATCAAACTTCAATTAAATTAAAGTTGGTTTAATTGAGTTTTCTAGAATTTAAAAATCAAAATTATTATTTTAAGAATTTTCTTGGATTTATTGGATTTTAGAAATTGATTTTTGTTTTATCCGAAATGGAAAAATTATTTTATTTGCAAAGGAAAAAGAAAAATTTAAAGTTAAAGTATTTTTATTAAGTCAAGAATAATTTAAGGAATTTATGTGAATTTTTCTAGAATTTTTGGAGTCTATTTGCTATTTTCTAAATTGCTTTTTGAGTTATTTGAATTTCTAAAATCAAAAAGGTATTTTAATTCCTTTTCCTGTGCGTGGGCCGAAACCCTAGCCGGCCCACCACTGTTCCTCACCTCCGGCCCACTCCCGCGGCCCATTTCTCCGTTTCCGCGCCGGCCCAGCCTCCCGCTCCGCCCGCGCTCGGCCGTTCCTGGCCGTTGGATCTCCATCCGGCCGCTCTCGCTTCGCCGCGTCGCCCCGTGCTGCTGACCGTTGGATTGAGATCTGGCCGTTTCCTTTCGCCCGCGCTCTCCTTTCTTCTCCGCCGTTGGATCGCGATCCGGCCGCATCCGATCGTCCGCGCCCCTTCCTCTTCCCACCGTCCGATCGAAATCGGACGGCGCCCGCTTCGTCTCCCTCGCCCGCGCCTCTTCTCCTCCCCACCGTCCGATCGGAATCGGACGGCTCCCGCTCGTCGTCTCCGACGCGCCGCTCTCTCTCTCTCCCGTCCCGTCGCCGCGCGAATCCCGTTCGCCGCGAATCTCCGATCGCGCGTTCGCCGCGAATCCCAAGGCGCGCCGTCTCGTCCCCGCCTCGCCGCGCCCGCCACGCCCGCGCCGTCCCATCGCCGCTCATTGTTTTTTTCGCCGCGAGCTCTATAAAACCGCGCCTCTTCCTCTCCCTCTCTTCTTTTCTCTCTCTCTCGGTCGCGTTCGCCCGCCCTCCTCCCTTCTTCCCGCCTCGGCCGCCTCCGCGCCGCCGCTCTCCGGCGTCGCCATTGTTCCCGTTCGCCGCCGTCGTCTCCCAGCTCGGCGGCCGCGCCTCTCTCCTCTCTCTCTCTCTCTCTCTCTCTCTCTCTTGCCCGAAGCCCACGCCCACGCCGCCGCGTGCGTGGTCGGCCCAGCGTCAAGACCTCTCCGCGTGGCGTGCGTGTGTGCTTATGCATACTGACGCGTAAACCGGATTTTTCAAGAGAAAATTAATTCCGAAAATCCGAAAATCCAATTCCATCATTTTATGTGATTTTGAAACTTCTTTTGGCCATAACTTTCACATCCGAACTCCGATTTGGGTGATCCAAATTTCTAAATTTATATAAATTCATCCTCTTTCATTTGGTACTGGTTTTGTAATTTTTGGAGTTCATTTGGTGCTGTTTTATTTATTGTTGCTATTCTCGCGACGTAGATTAGGCGTTTGGAAGATTTCTTCGACCCGACGACCGAAGAACCTCTCCTCGCCAACGAAGGCAAGTCGTAGGCCTTTGACCATGTTGAACCCATTTTACAAATATATATTGCTTTAAAGTATCATGCATGGCTAGTTTTATTAAAAATAGTTTTGGGAGTAGATAATTACCAAATTGCCATTATGCCTCCTTGATGAATTGAAAATGAAATGTCTCCTTGAATGACATATATCCTTGGATACCATAGGATGGTTATTGCTAGTTGGACATAATTGTATACCAACTTGGGAGCGATATTGCTTAGACATGCTCTAGTTACCCGCGAGACTTTCGAGCACATGTTCAATGATTATTGAAATTTGACTAATGGAACTATGGAAGCAGTGGTGTGAGGCCACTTTTATTAAAGATGTTGTGCCATGGCAGGGATTGCCATTTGGTTGGGAATGAACAAAAATGATTTATGCTCGGGCTTGAGGTAGGGAGCTAGAGTGGGTGCGTAATGCACATTGGGTTGTGGTAGACTTGTCTGAGCAGCCAACTAAGGACTTAACTTTGCAAGTCATTGATCCGGTCACCTCGTGCAACCATAAGTCCGGTATGGGACGGACCGCCAATTAATTAGGAAAGTTTTGAGTCGGTTTCATTGTGGTCATTTATTGGCGCAAGAGGGGGCTGTGATGGCGAAACCTTAGCGGGCAGAACCGAGGCAAAATGGAACTTTGTAAAAGCCTTGTCACGTGCTCTAGACTACTCACCAAAGGAAGTGAGCGGTGGTATCGACGGATGCCAAACAAACTAGAGAATTCGTGTCTTGTGGGTAAAGCTGTACAACCTCTGCAGAGAGTCAAAAATCTATTGAATAGCCGTGTCCCGATTACGGACATGCACAGTGATTTCGCGCAAGGGGTAGTATTTTCAAAAATGTGGTTTGGTTCGTTGGAAACGTTCGGTTGGAATGGTTGGGAAGTGAACGGGATGTTCACTGCTTGATTCAAAAGAACTTGATTATCTATGTATTATTCTTTTAAAATCCTGCTTTGCAATCTAATTATTGTATTTACTGTTAAACTTGCTTTCTGCAAATTAACCATAAAGCCATCCTTGTTTAAGCCTGGCATGAATACTATGTGCATACATTTCTCTACGACTTGCTGAGTACTTTATGTACTCACGGCTTTATGCCCTTTGTTGATCAGTCCCAGCAGAAGAACCAGGAAATGTTGAGTACTATGAAGAAGGCTACTTTGAAGACTTTGCGAACTAGGTCGCGTCCTCCACTCGATTGCCTGTGGGCATGTCGATTGGGCTCCACGTATTTTTGAGATTTCCGCTGCCAGATACTCTGTTGTTGTTAAGCCCTGTGTGGCGACTTTTGTAAGAACCTTGACCATAAGGTCTTTGCTGTTTTAATTAATATTACTTTGTCTGCTTCATTAGTTCGTCGTTGAATGGTTATGAATGCATCATTGTTGCAACTGTGCAAGCTAGCTACTGATCATGGGACTAGCTTGGTATGCACAGAGGGTCTCGGGGTTGTGTGACACCGAGGTCGGGGCGGCGGTGACGGCGAGCGGTGAAAGATCGCGCGAGACCTAAGGGGCGCGGGTGAGGTGAAACCCTATCGGTTGCTCCCTTTAAAAGAACAACATCACGCACGGTTCTCCGAGGGAACCGTCAGTGATATAATCCTGCACGGTTCCCTCAGAGAACCGTCTGTGATGTTGTTCTTTTAAAGGGAGCAACTGATAGGGTTTCGGGGTTTAGGGTTTAGGGTATAGCCAAAGATTTCTTGGAGAATGGTATAGCCAAAGATTTACGTTCCCTATATATGGAACATGCAAACATGGTATAGCCAAAGATTATTTACTGTTCCATACTTCTAATCATACGATTATTGATGATATATAGTGATAAAGAGTTGCTCCGTGCCATCATAATCGTTGTGGAGTCGGCAAATGCCATCACAATCGGACCTCATGATTTGACTTTGTATTTAACTTTGTGAAATCAAAGCTCCATAAACTCATTTTGTTGATTTGAGCATTACAATGAACATCAACTCCAAATGAAGTGAAACCAATTTAATTTGATACTCCGTACATTACAATGAACATCCACATTGTCATCAATATTAAAGATCATAAGTCCATAACACATTAACAGATGACAATGGAATAAATTAGTTAATTACAATGGAGTAAATTCTTAATTAAAATATAGCCCTTCATGATGATCGACGCGCATATAGCTAGCTTCCTCATTGGGTTCTTCCTCGAGCCTAATGCCGTCTCCGAAAGGTGGCAACTCGTCAAATTGATTGTATTCTTCCTCGTCCACTACATTCTCAACTCCGACAATCCTCCTTTTTCCATGAAGAACTACGTGGCGCTTCTTCTTTGCCGGGTCGGTTACATAGAAGACTTGAACAACTTGGTTAGCCAGTACGAATGGTTCGTCTTTGTATCCGACACGTTCGAGGTCCACGGTAGTGACGCCGTACTTGTCGACCTTCACCTGTGGGAGATGGACCCAACGACACCGAAATAGGGGGATCTTGAAAAGCACGTAGTCGATCTCCCATATCTCCTCTATTTGCCCATAGTACGAGCTCCTCAGCCCATCGGTACTGAATGCATCTATGCGGACACCGCTGTTCTGCACTGTGCTCTTCCTATCCTGAGCTGCCGTATAAAATGTGTACCCATTTATGTCGTATCCTTGCCATGTGACAATTGTAAAATGTGGCCCTCTTGCCAACCATAGCAGCGTATCATCACTTGATGACCTCCGAGTGATTCGCACCTTTAACCATTCGTTGAACCGACGGTTGTGCTCTCTCGTGATCCAAACCTCCGACCGTGCGGATTACATTGGCGTACCATGTCTTTGTGCTCGTCGATGTACGGGGACACTTGGGTCATGAGTTGCAAAACCGTGAAATGGGCTTGAGCGTACGTATCCAGATCGGGAGTGATTGATTTCCTTCCGATGGTCCCGATACCATCCAGTCTCCCCTCATGACGAGATAGAGGCACACCAATCGGATCCACCTGAGCCATATAGTCGACGCAATCCACCTGAGCCATGTAGTCGACGCAGAACTCAATGACCTCTTCCGTTGCATAACCTTCGATGATGCTGCCCTCCGGTCGAGATCGATTCCGTGACGTAGGACTTGAGAATTCCCATGTACCTCTCGAGCGGGTACATATGACGAGAAACACAGGCAACATATCTTTATCTCTTTCACAAGGTGAACAATGAGATGGACCATGATATCGAAAAATGACGGAGGGAAATACATCTCAAGATGACACAGAGTCGTCACTACCTCGGCCTGCAGAGCATCTAGTCCTTGGGGATCGATGACCTTCTGAGCAATTGAGTTGAAGAAATAACACAGCCTCAAGATTGCCACTCGGACCTTGTTCGGCAAGATACTCCTAATTGCAATAGGAAGCATTTGTGTCATCAGCACACGACAATCATGCAACTTCATACCAATTAATTTCAAATCTTGCATAGAAACAAGTTTCTTAATGTTAGCGGAGTAACCAGACGGGACTTTCACACCGTGCAAGCTCTGGCACAGTTCATTTCTCTCGGCCTTGGACAGAGTGTAGCAAGCTGGGGGAAGGTACGTTCGTCCTATATCGGTCTCTTTCGGTGCTAACTCGGTCCTTATGTTCATATCGACCAAGTCACGCCGTGCGTTAACACCATCCTTTGTTTTGCCACTAATGTTCAGCAAGAGATCAATCAAGCTATCACATACATTCTTCTCTACGTGCATAACGTCGATGCAGTGGCGAACTTCTAAGTACTCCCAATAAGGCAAGTCCCAAAAAATTGACCGCTTCTTCCAGATGTTCTTCTCACGGGTTCTTAATTTACGTCCCTTCCCAAGCACAACATCGATATCCTTAACCATATCATAGACCTCTTTCCCACTAAAAGCCCTTGAAGCTGAACCGTCTTCCTTATTTCCGTCGAATTGTTTCTTCATCTTGCGGTATGGGTGACTCCTCGGAAGGAACCTACGGTGACGCATATACACAGTTTTGCGTGAGTTGTTCAGCCATACACTCTCCGTAGCATCTAAGCAGTGCGGACAGGCTTTGGCTCCTTTTGTCAAGCCCGACAGTTACCAAGGGCGGGAAAATCATTGATGGTGCGAGAACAACATGGCGCGTAAAGTGAAGTTCTCTCGTTTGTACGCATCCCATACTGCACCCTTCGTTCCACAAGTATCACAAGATCTTCCAAAGCAATGGTGCTAGGTACACATCAATATCATTGCCAGTTGCTTCGCCCTTGGATAAGTAGTGACATCAAAATGTACTTCCGCTTCATACAGAGCCAAGGAGGAAGGTTGTACATACATAGATTCACGGGCCAGGTGCTATGTCGGCTGCTCATGTTACCGAAAGGATTCATTCCATCCGTACTCAACCCTAACCTTATGTTCCTCGGTTCCGCACCGAACTCTTCGAAGATCCGATCGAAGTTTCTCCTTTGGCGTAATCGCAGGTGTCTTAGCTTTCCATCTCTCTTACGCTCCTCTGAGTGCCAACGCAGCAATCTTGCCTCCTTTGGGTTCGCAAATAAACGCTTCAAACGTGGGATTACAGGCAGATACCACAACATCTTAGCAGGAGGTCCTTGCTTCACCTTAGCAGTATTTTGACGCTTGTATCGGGATGCTTTGCACACGGACAATAATGCATGTCTGCATACTCTTTACTGTAGAGGATACAATCGTTCGGACATGCATGTATTCTTTCTACTTCCATTCCCAATGGGCAAATAACCTTCTTTGCTTGATAGGTGGTCTTTGGGCAACACGTTTCTCCGGAAGGATGTCCGCTAGGAGACCTAACAACGCCGTGAAACTCTTATCGGACCAACTATTGCTTGCCTTCAATTTTAGCAGTTCAAGCACGGTTGACAACCTTGTGTATTCCGGCTTGCAGCCAGGGAACAAAGGTCTCACCGAGTCCTCCCTTAAGCCCTCGAATTTACAAACTCTCTCATCTGTAGTTCTCTTACGCATCGCGTAGCATCCGATCCAGATTGTCATCGTGCCCCCTATCCTCATCAAAAGCACAGTCCACATTCGGCAAATCGTTGACTTCCTCGGCGATGTCGTCATTATTAACTTCTGGTATAATCTGCTCTTCACCGTGACTGGTCCAACATGTATACCCTTTTTTGAAACCCCTTCGAATCAAGTGCGCTTCGATCTGCGCCGCGTTGTTAAACATCTTCAGATTACCACAATCAATGCACGGACAGTACATAAAATTTATCCCCTTCTTCAACATATCCTGCTCAGCGGCTCTTCTAAAAGCAACCACGCCATTAATGTAATCTTGACTCACACGGTTCACACCGTACATCCAGTTTCGATCCATCTACACTACGCATGTAACAAATTAGTGTCAAATTGATTAGCGATTAATTTATAGCAAACATAAAGGGTTATAGATCGTTACCCTCGGAGCTCACGAAGAAAATATCTAATATCTCTCGATAATCCCTACCTCTCGACACCGATATCTATCTCAATTGAACAATCATGCAACCCAAATATAGGCATCATCTCATACAACACTTATTAACCTAAAATATCGGAACCGTAAATGCAATATTGCTTGACCCAAACCCCACCGTACTGTGAACCGGTGTGTAAATTTTATTTTTTTAAGCCAATTAATTATCCTAACTCAAATTTTAGTGATTATTAGACCTAATTCAGTTTTATTAAGTTACCACTCCTAAGTCAAATTTTAGTTCATTAGTTATAAGGGAAACCATTATTCAAAACTAAGATTTGCAGGGCTTCTCAATATTAATTCACAGTTAGCATGTACACTATGTTTTCTCCTTTCTTTTAGTCAATGCATTAACACACAATACAATGCCAAGTCCACAAGCAGATTGGAGGAGCTCATACCAGTATTAGAGGAGGAGCCGCAGGTTGGAGGAGCTAGGGTAGGGAAGTGGCGCCTGGAGCGGTACAATGCCAAGTCCACAAGCAGATTGGAGGAGCTCATACCAGTATTAGAGGAGGAGCCGCAGGTTGGAGGAGCTAGGGCAGGGAAGTGGCGCCTAGAGCGGTAGACACAGCGGCAGTGCGGCTGAGGGATGTCTCGGCTCAATTTATATGAAGCACAGGAAATCACAGACGGTTCTATTTCAGAACCGTCTGTGATAGTAAATTATCACAGACGGTTCTGAAAATAGAACCGTCTGTGATAGGCTCGCTGTGCCAAAACAAAGCCCAGACAGACCCAACCGTCTGTGATGGGCCGTCTGCTATAGCCTCTTTTGTAGTAGTGCATCATCATGGGACCTAACCTATTCCACAAACTCATGGAAAGTATTAGTCACACAATGTAGTTGTCATTAATTACCAAAACTAGCTATTAACACATAATGGAGGGTCTAGATTCTTTGATTGCTAGCTCTACATGTTACTTGCTACATTAGTTGCTATCAACTCTACATATTACTTGCTAACATCTTTATTTGTTTTGTATAGTAACTTTACATGTTACTTGGTAGCAATTTTACTTATTGCTATCTAGCAACTTTACATATTACTTCTTGTTAACTCTGCAGTGCTGCATAGCAACAATTTGTTACTTTATAGCAGCTGATATTGAATCATGCAAGCAACTAACATGTTAGCTCTGCATTTCTTCCTAGCACCACTATTACTTGTTAACACCTTTGTAAATTACTTGTTAGCAACCTTACATATTATATATTCAATTATTTTGGGTTAATAGATGGAAAGGGAACAATTACTACTTGTGGAGGCAACTGTTATCTAATTGCTAGATAGTAACATTTAGAGTTGCTAGGAAGTAACATCTAGAGTTGCTAGGAAGTAGCATGTAGTTACCTCCCCAAATGAGTAAAGAGTTGCTTGCTAAACCATGCATTGTTGCTACTTGAGGAGTAAATTTATTATAATATCTCTAAAATATATTTAATATGGATGTCGATTTGTTAAGCTCATCGAATAAAACACAATGTTTGAAATGGAATACAAATTGGACACTCGACTCATGAGATATGAACATTTTCTAAAAGAGGATAATAGACGAATTTAATTTACTTGCTCCCTTGCGTCATGTGTGATAGTAACTCTTCTGTTTTGATCCGTTTTTTCCCCACTCCCGCTCTAAGATTGGATGGCTACAACATGCGGTAGCTCACGGAGACAAACGCGCTACAACATGTGGACTTTACATGGGAAAAAAGCCTTAGGCTGTACGTGCAAATTGGCACCGAACCGACGCAGGCGCAGCCCAGCCAGCCATCGACCCAATCATATTGCCTGTGCTGTGTGCTTGCTAGTTGCTAGTGCTGCCTGACAGCTAGCCATAAGCCAACTTAGAGTGTTGAATAATATATTAGAGCAAGTATTATTTGGCAAGAGATGTAGTCACGCACATGTATCAAGTGACAGCCAGCTACGACTACGCAAATTGGCACCGAATGCCTAATTTGCGATTTGCGTCAATTTTTATAAATATGATAATAAATAATATTTATCAAAACCGAATTGTATTTTAAATAATATTGTATTTACAGTATACACCGTATTTACCGGAAAAACCTAATGAACAGACACCGTACGTGTTGTCACCGTACTCTGTTGGATTCCGACGGCGCCTGGTACGCTCGTGCTATCAAGCAACCCATCGCATGTCCTTAATAAAATCAACAGGTGGGTTGTGTTTTAAAATCAACCTATGCCCTATTTGGACCCTATTTAAATGAGGGGATTAAGCTGCCGAGCCCAAACAAACCACTGGTGAACCTACGACTGCAGAGAATTTAGCGAAGTCTCTGTCATGCAAACAATCCCTTAATTTGCGCGCAAAGTTAGCCAAACGCATGCCCCTGTTGCTTTATATAACCTAGCTAGCACTTAGTATGTGCCTAAGTACATGTAATATGACATATAGTAAACACCATTTCTTTCTGAGTATTTATCCACACATACAAGTGTCGTCATACATTTTAAGCTGGCGCAAATATGCGTTATAATATAAACGTCCTGGATTTGTTATTCGGTATCATTTAAGAAGATTGGGCATTGAATCGGGAAAGCTAAATATATAGATCCTAGTAGTGTTCGTGTGGAGGAGAGATTTTTTTGTTTTGTTTTTTTAATACATTTTTTAAAAAATATTTTAAAGATGATATCTTCCCAACCTTATTTTCAATTCTGATCCTTTGATCACACAATAATCCGTGGTATGATCAAATTGTGTTATCACGACACCGACCACGGCGTAGCCAAACCTGTCATAATAGCCAATCGAGTCAACATGCATCTATTTTTGGGCTAAGTCCGGTCACACTAAAAGCAGTGGCGTGACAACACGCGTTTGCCACGTCGAGATCTGTGGCGTGACAACCTGTTTTTGCCATGCCACGCGCTGTAACATGGCCAAATGGTTCAGAATTGAAAATAAAGTTAAAGAAATATTATCTTTAAAATATTTTAAAAGAATAGATTTAATTAAAAAAAATTCTGGAGGAGATCAACCCATTTTTGGCACCTGCGCGAAAGCAAGCTAGACGACTTAATTACCTGAGTGCCGTACGTACTAGGCAAAACTTGCCAGTGAGACTATACGTGCTGAACCACCGAGGATGCTAATTGTATCGTACTACCTTTACTCGAAAATAGATATTCCTATGGTTTTGTATCTAGCCAACTTTAATTTCGGCTAGCAATATATATGTTTGGGAAACTGAGATACATGCACTTATGGAATGATCGAGCTAGTCGCAAAAATACCATAAAGTTCTTCTGACAAAAATCACATTGATTACAAAAATTTATACCACTTATACAGCTATTTCACAAAATATTGGTGTCCTTGCCTTCTTTTTGTTCATGTCATCTCCAAATCTCCTTCGATCAGGTAGTTGCCATGGCTATGGTGGTGGAGATGACGTACGACATGATACTCCGGTAGCCGGCGGAGAAGACAGATCAGGCCTTGGCCATGTCGCAATGGAATCCTCCTCGAGCTCGACCGCATCAAATAAAGATCACCAACGTAACCAAAGTGTTGCTCCGTTGCAAGAGAGCCACAACTAAAGTTGCAATCGAAGTGGCGCGAGCTACAATTAGCAATATTAAAGTATATGGATATATTGTCCATCTTTTTTATCGTTAGCTTAAGCTTTTGGTACATAAAACTTAATATGCATGGTATTAAAGCTAAGGATTTTGAGTTAAAGACCTGCCTAATTGAATATTAAAAAACAATAATCACGGTCCACTTCGAGTCCGTACATATTAGGCCAGGTGCATATCTTAGATGTGAGAGGAGGGGTGTTGAAATATATTACTTATCTTTTCTATCACCAGCTTAAGATTTTTTTGGTGAACTGGTTGCTACGTAAAACACAATATACAAACACGCTTGGACTATAGAGATGAAAAGGCGGCGGTGGCCCCGACAGTGAGTTGGCCATCATAGCGTTTATGGTTATGTAAATTGAACCGCAGGAAGCATGACAAGCAACACTACTTGGGTTAAGTTAATGATCAAATCCAGTTTCAATAAGAAGAACATATTGTTTATGGCATTTAGAAAGGAAGCGTCCATCGAATGGGTATTTGGATGGGTCCACCTCGATGAACTTGGTGTGTTCTGTATATCTCTCCGTGTGTCTCTCGTAGATCTAGATAAAATGGTAGAGAACTAAAGGATAAAATGTTACTCGAATTTGTTGCAAGAGGGAGGAGGGCGTGATGCACGCACAATCGGCAATTTTTCACGTTTCCAGGAAATCTTTTGGCAGCTGTAGCTGTAAGCTAGATATATATCGTAACGCATGTCATTAATGCATATGGATATGTACCACAGGCAAATGTGATAATGCCCATATATGTGAGCATGTTCAACGGTTCTATTTATCCATGTATTATGTATAGTATAGTACATATGTGTAGGTTTGCCTAAAATGAATTTTAATTAATGTACACTAAAAATAGCACATCGTATGTGTTCTTACCATTAATGGAAAAGGCTTTGAGACGGTGGCCTGATGCCTGCATAAATACAAGAGGCCGCCGGCTCATCTGAATCATCTTTACCCGGATAACCAGAACCTATCCCACCCAGCTCTGAGTTGAGAGCTCCGGCGACCAGCGTCCGATTCCGGCCGGCGGCTAGCTCATCTCCTCACCTGGTAAACATACAGCGGCCAAGCTAGCTTCAAGGCTAGCTTGTGCTAGTTCTCATGTGCTTGCGATCATTTCTTACAGAGAAAATTCACAATATGTCATGGATAACTATATAATTCACAATATGTTATTTATTGTGAGGTTAACGTGTGAGCTCAGGGACCCTATGTCAGTGAGACATCAGTGACATATTGTGATCCGAAGTTATTCAGTGATACATAACCAATTGTCTCTTTCTTGTAATCTATCCTTGCTTGGAGAGTTTGATTTGTGATGTATATATACGTGATATATTCATGGTAGATCTAGATCTGCTTGCTGTCATGCACTTCATACGATTTGTTTCTTGAGAGTTTTTTCTTCTTCTGAATACAACTGTTGTTTTTGTTGTTGCCCTAAACTCATACAAGCTTTCTCTAAAAAAAAATAGCAGAAGCTAGGTATATTTTGAATGTTCTACCAGATGTGACATTTGATAGCTTTAGATCTAGGTTTAATTTGTATCCCCCACATTGCCATTTGAAAGGTGTGCGCTTGGGATTGTTTGATCTCTGAATAAGTGTTTCAGATCTAAGTAGTGGATGCTCTTGTAAGGCCTAGGAATTCCTCGCCACCTTGATCTCAAGGATTGGAGCTAGGTTTGATGATTAAGCACATAGCATGGCATGCATGGTACTAGCGGAAAGGCTCATCTTGCCTTGATCTTGTTAGAAATGGCGGGAGATCTGGTTCATGTCAAACCATTATAATCTATCTATCTATCTATCTATCGGGAACATATCTAATGCTAATGGGTAATTGAGTGCTAAGGTGCTAATGACAATCTTAACCGTTGGATCATGCATCGTGTTTAATGCAGAGCATTGGTGGTGGGAGCATGCAGGGTGTTTAATGCAGACGCATTAATGAAGGTGCATTGGAAGTGGGAGTATGCAGGGTGATTAAATGGTTTGGAGGTGAGAGCCCTATTAATCTTGGCTGTTCAATCCAGATTCAACGGTCAAGGTTGTCATTAGCATCTTGGCACTCAATTACCCATTAGCACTAGATATGTTCCCATATCTATATCTATCTATCTATATATACTAATTGGAGGCTTTTCTAGAAGCCCCCACATTAATCCTATAATAGAAAAGACTAGAAATTACCACATTAATTGGAGAAAAAAAAAGACTAGAAACTCCCACATTAATCGTCAAAAGGAGAAAATCAGGGTAGTTCAACCTTCCTTACCAATTTCATCTACGATTTAGATTTATATGTATTAACAAACGTGATCGACATGGAAACTGAAAAAAAAATCATGGCATGTGTGCATGCACAAAGCCTGATCCAATTACAACTCTAGAGTCCGGATATGACTTCTTAACTTGGCTCTCTACATGGTGTACTGCACTAGGAAAATAATACATTGGCACCCATATCTCTCACACACACGTTTCTACATCCTTTTCCCAGTATATTTTTTAGTCAAAGAAATATTATTTAAAATATGTATTAGCATGCTAATTAAATCGACATCTCTATACTAATTGGAGGCTCCTCTAGGAGCTTCCACGTTAATCCTAGGTGGAAAATATCTCTATACTAATTAGAGACTCCTCTAGGAGCTTTCACCTTAATTCTAGGTAGAAATTTTTTTAAAAAAATTCTCATATTAATATGAGAAAATAATAGCTAGAATTTCTCACACTAATCGAAGAAAAAAAATCTCATCCATGCATCTTGTGGCCTAAGGCTCTGTTCTAGCTATATACGAGTCTCGTACAGTTATATGTTCTATTGTTCCATGATCAAATTGTACAATTAAAGTAGTTAACTTGGAAACATTCAAAGCAAAATAAATGTTCTGGCATGCCTGTGTCCGAATAGGAAACATGGAGCCAAATTACTTCCGTACATCGATATACATGAAAATCTTTTCCTTTTTTTTAATGAATATATCTCCCCCTTTTTGCTTCTCTGTCATAACTTCCCCGGCCAATATATATAGTTGCTCACATGAAGACAAAAAACAATGGCAGCTCTATTAGAAGCTACTACAATAATTCTACGATAGAAAATGTCAAAAAAATATAGCTTTCAACTTCTCTTTCGGTTTTGATTCATGTAGCTTGAAATTTTATATCCAGGATAAAAATTTACTAAAATATAGACTGCTGTAATGTTTTAAAAATATTTCCACAAAATATCATGTACTTTTGAAATAAAATGAACAGTGCATTTTTAATTTTTCTAAATAGTATATCTAATCATTGGTATTATCTTGTGATAGTTCACCGCATGCTACGTATAGATCTAAGCCCACTATAGATAACGGGTTTAAAACTATGGCCCTGTTTGGTACGGCTCTGCTCCAATTTTTTACAGCTCCAACTCCAGCTTCACTCTTGGATCCACTCCTATGAGAAGTTGGAGTAGTCTACGGAGGTGTTTGGTTAGAAAGTTAACTCCAGCTCCAGGAATGAGAAAGATCTTTGTTAAAAGACTATACTACCCTTGTTTTATTGGATGGGCGAGGGGGGTTTTATTGGATGGCATTTGGTGGGTAATTTTATCTTAATTTTAGGGGTATTTTCGTAACCGGATGACTGCTCCATGCGGGGAGCAGCCTTCTCGCAGCTCTGAAAAAATACACTACAGCCTGCTCCAGATTCTCAAACTCCAAATTCAATTTTTTGTTGGAGCTGGACCGTTTGGCATGGCTCCACCTACTCCAACTAAGAAGCTGGGAGTTGGAGCCATACCAAACAGGCCCTATATATGGTGTGTATGCGCTGAAGCTAGAAGGTTGTGAACATAGAGAGTGCACAGTGAAGAATTATCGAGTGGAATGGCGAGGGCCTAAAGATATGTACCAAGGGGTTAGTTACTGCAAGAACGATTCTCGATCTGTTGCTAAATACTGATAGAAGATACTTCACTATGTTTTTTGAGATGTTTAATCAATTAATCTACTGTTTACTTGGCAAATTTAATTGCTTGTGCATAGATACTCTTTTTTGTGTATGCCAATTTGCAAGGGTGAGTGGGTAACCACATTTATTGTTCAAGGAACGAGCTAGCTAGCTATAGCCAGAATCACATCCTGTTGTATTTATATTATCAAAATACACACCACCAGGCATTTCTTCTTCTATCCTTGTGAGTTGTGACGTCACAAAGTAACCATGGCTCGCCTCCACTTCTCCCATGAGCAGCGGCTGATCCATGGAGTCCTCGGGCGTCAACGTGCAACCCCCCTCCCCCAAGCCGATGGTCGTCTTCGTGCTGGGCGCCACGGCCACCGGAAAGTCCAAGCTTGCAATCGCCCTCGCCAAACGCTTCGAAGGCGAGATTATCAACTCCGACAAAATTCAGGTGTATGATGGTGTGCCCATACTAACCAACAAGATCACTGAAGAGGAGCGCGCCGGCGTGCCTCACTACCTCCTCGGCGGCGTGCACCCTGACGCCGACTTCACCGCGGAGGACTTCCGCCGCGAGGCGGCCCAGGCCGTCGCCCGCGTCCTCTCGGCGGGCCGCCTCCCCGTCGTGGCCGGCGGGTCCAACACGTACATCGAGGCGCTGGTGGAAGGCAACGGCGCCGACTTCCGCGCGGCCCACGACTGCCTCTTCCTCTGGGTGAACGCCGCGCCGGAGCTGCTGGAGTGGTACATCGCGTTGCGCGTGGACGACATGGTGCAGCGCGGCCTGGTGGACGAGGCGCGCACGGAGTTCGACGCCGGCGCGGACTACAGCCTCGGCGTGCGCCGCGCCATCGGTCTGCCCGAGATGCACGCGTACCTGCGCGCGGAGCGCGAGGGCGCCGCCAGCAAGGCTGAGCTCGACGACATGCTCGAGCGCGCGGTGCGCGAGATCAAGGCCAACACCTTCCGCCTGGCCCTCGCGCAGATTCAGAAGATCGACCGTCTCAGCACGCTCGACGGCTGGGACGTCCGCCGCGTCGACGTCACCGCCGTGTTCGCGCGCATGGCCGAGGGTGTCTGCTACAAGGAGACCTGGGAGACGGTCGTCTGGGAGCCATGCGAGGAGATGGTGAGGCTCTTCCTCGACCTCGAGGCCCCGTTTTCTGTTTCCGCTGCAGCTGCCGACGTCGGCAACGGTGGCTCCAGCTTGCCAGCACTGGAGGTGCGGGTGCTGGAAACGGTGGATGAGGAGAACGACGGAGGTACCGACGACGTCGACGTGCACGGCTATGGAGCTGCCGGTGCTGGAAACAGTGGCTGTGATGGAGGCGATGCCGGCGTCGCGGAGGCTGCAACTGAAGCGGCGGATGAAGCAGTCTAGGTGGTGGATGGCCATGCATTGCATGCTGGCTTACTACTGGCTTTGGCTTTGTGGTGCTTGTAGTACTTGTGCTTAGATCGACAGATGCATAGGAGAGGGAGATACTAGTGTCATGGGCTCAACTAGTGGTATTAATTAAGGATTTTTCGCTGTTTCCCGAATAATAAGAACTCATATGACAATCTTTCTTTATATCTACTAACTCGAGACTCTCCTATAAGACTCTCCATTAATCCTAGAAGGTAAAAAATATATAGAAATTCCCACATTAATCTAAAAACAAAAAATAGCTAGAAATTCACACATTAATTAATCATAAGAAAAATAAAAGAATCACAATTAATCGTTCAACTTCTCTGATCAGCGTAATCAAAGGTTAAGGTTAATTTAAACTTTGTCCCACAATAGGTAATCTGTATCCGTAATAAATTACGACATTCGCCTCCAAAGGTGTCGGTTCCTATGTGCTCTCACCTTCCGAGGAAGGAACATGTAACAACCCAAACATGTCAGCCATAATAGAATCTGTATTGAAAACATGCAAGTGTTAATCAGAGTAGAGTACGTACGTAATGAATTTTACTACTGTAGATCGGATAAACACTGACTCCATTGTCCAGCTCAGTTAAAAGGGAAAAGCATGTATAACAATAGATGTACTTACAGATGGCACCGATCATACATTGATCCGGAATCTGTGTTCCAGTCTAAAAAAAATCCATATGTTACAGTTAAAAAAGTCTAGTGCCAATACATGGTTGAAGAGCTCCATTGAAAAGTAATAGCTATATTCCGCCGGCTCCATTAAAGCTTTGTTTTCCGAATGCACAGATCGGATATTTCGTCAAAGCTCTATTCCCGTATTCCACCGATCCGTCCAAGTTCCTTTCTGTCGATTTTGTCAAAGCTCTGTTCCGCCGAGAGCAAAATCCAGGTTTGCACAGAAAGACATCATCTGCCAAGAAAACAAATCAAGCAAGCAGATTTTACTTTTCCCAGTATGATTTTTAGTCAAAGTATTAACTATTAAATATCTCAAAAAATATATTTAAAATATGTGTTATCATGCTAATAGAACAAATATTGCTTGACCTAGGTGAAAGTTGCTAAGGTTTATTGTAATATCCCGTTTAACCTTTAGATAAATAAATAAATTCAAAAGAAATTCATTTGAATTTAAAAAGAAATTTCAGAATTTCTTGAAGAGAAAATAAAACTTGGGCCAAAGACTCGTGACTCCTCGGCGCATGAGGAGACTGACCGGCCTAGAAAGGGAGCCGGGGGGTGGCAGCAAACTCTAGCCGTCGCCACCCCTACCCCTTGCACCAGCACCCTGCCAGCCCTCTGCTCTTGTGCTCTCCCCTAGTCCTTGCTGGTCTCAGCCGCCAGCCGCCCAAGCCTTGCCTACTGCGCCGCCCTGCGCTAGATGCAAAGCCTGCATGCGTGAGTGCCGCTGCTAGCAGTGGCGGAACTGGGCCCAAGTGGCCCAGCTCAAAATTGCTTGCAGACTGGCTATTTCGGCTAGGCTAGCCTACCGCACCATCCTTATTTCGCCTGGCCTGGCCCGAGGCCCAGCTAGAGGCTGGCTACGCCCCTGGCTGCTAGTTAGCTTCCTGCATGCATCAATGATTTGCATGTATACATGTTGGTTGCTACAGCAAGAGAGAGAAGAAACAAACAGATAGGCTCTGTTGTGTGAGAGCTGCTGAGTGCTGACCACGAAAGTTAGGGATTAATTTGGATTTAAAACATCTGAAAACTCGTTCTCTCTCATTTTAAATTCAAATTGAATGATTCTTATTTCTATATTCTTGTTTCTAAATTCATCTAAATTAAAACCCTACTCAATCGACCAATAAACATCCATTTTCAAGTTCATTTGATTTTTTTAAAATGCAATTTGCATTCTTTCATGTGTATCCGAACCCTAGGCGGTAACCCTAGGATACCCTAACATAAGGTTAACTACCTTACGATGGCAAGTAAAGTGTAAGGGTAAAAGACCTTAGTTGAAGCTAGTTAATATAACATGAGTAGCTAAAGTAAACTAGGACCGCTGAGTAAGATAGTGTCAAGCCATTGAATGGGCACCTTGATAAGGAGTAGTCGTATAAACAGTGAGGAATGTTTAGGTGCCTACTAACCCTGGGTCGTTAACCATGACCAAGTTGAGAGGTAGCACATTCAACAAAGCCAGCTCAATGAAAACACGATATGATGAGTATACCTCACGCATGACTAAGTTTTACTAGGAACAAGAAGCTAAAATATAAACTTCGTAACTTATAAGATTACTAGCACTAGATAGTTAGGGAGGTTAGCAATAGCTATATATGTCATGACCTCATGCTAGTGAATCACAACCGAAGCCGATAAGGTAAATAACTGAACAAGAAGTAGGTAGATGAAAACGTGTAGGCCTTACCTAGGGAACGAGTGGCTAGCTGCTTAACTAGAAATAGTCGTTAGCAGATGTCATGGCTAAGGATCAACCTAGTGTGATAGGTTTGCTTAGTATATGTCAAGCCACGCAAGTAGTGAGACTAAGTAAAGATCATATCAGCTCACAGATCAAAGCCAAACCCGCATACCCTACTAAAGGTGTAGGTCTGGCATCTAGCCAACGCTTGGAAGTTCCAACAAAGGCTCATGGAATTTCCTTGATAAATATAAAATAATAAAAAGAATCAATAAGTGAACTAGGTCTGGTGAGACTGATGTCTACCCGGAGCGAACCCCACACTTACGCATAGGTCTCACCTAACTTTCATAGAACTTCCTTGGTAAATAGGAAATAATAAATAGAGAAATCATTAGATTAGCTAGGCGTCGTGTATGGATAGCGGTGAAAACTCCCCAAGTGGATGATAGTAGTTCCACCATCAATCAACCTCGTATAGACTCTAGTTGTCATCCATCACTATATGTTCCCATTAGTTGGACAATTTGTGATCCGAAGATGGATCAGAGAGTTCGACCTAACTGGGTAATCTCTCCCATCTAGGTAACCGAGGTGGAATATTCCTATGAATATTATCTCCCTCCCGTTGGAATCCTAACTACTTGCACCAGCGGACTTCCCGAGAGCCCGACCCTTCTCGCCCTCACTCTAGATCAAACGGTTATCTAACCATAAGTCTAACTATCAACCTAAATAACCCTACCACTATACCAAACGAATAGAGTTTGGGTTTATCTACTTTGATATGAAGTATTTCCTTCATTCCAACTATCACTGGATGTACTTCATTCCATATGGAGTATTTCCTTTATTAACTTACTTTGGATATACTTCGTTTGGAGTATTGAAGGACCGAAATGGCAACAGAGGGGGGGTGAATGGTGCCTTAAAAATTAAGAACTCCCCTTTACTATATTTAAACAAACCTACAAAGCCATCTGGAAATCTCAAGAAGAGGAGTGAAGCAAAATCAGAGAACGAAAACAAGCTTCGGGCTGTTCTGTCAGAAATCGGAAGCTCCGATTCTACCTAGCGGTAGTTCCGCACTGCGGTAGTTCCGGGGTTCAGTGCGGAAGTTCCGCCGTGGACAATCGGAAGTTCCGATTGTCCTGACCGAAGAACAGTGCGCTCGGGTTTTGCCCAAAAATCCGAAATACTAAATCTTGAATGCTCTTCTCAGGTCAAGTTTCACAGGACATCATCCTAAACAACATCTTGACCTCATGGAGAAGAATCACAGACAAAGATCCAATAATCAAAGCAAAAACAGATTTCTTGAGTATTAGATAAGAAAGACCAAAAACCACAATAGACAAGATTCTCAGATTCTTAGCTCATGAAACTTTGAGAATATATTAGCAATATCAAAACGACTCTAGATATCAAGTTTCATGCCATCTCATAAGAGGAATCAAAAGTTACACCAAAACCCTAGATATTCAACATGAACAGAGAGGGAATAAAAAGAGGCATAAACAAAGAACCAAAACCTCAGAGTTTCATTGATAGGAATCAAAAGATTACAGAGGAAAACACAGAGGAATGATTAAACAATTTCAGTTCATCCTCTCCAACTCAACAAACTCTCAAAAAGCAAAACAACCTCTCCAAAGGCTCTTTAGCTAAAGCTAACCCTAATTTTCTCTCTCAAAAAGTCTAACCCTAACACCAGGGGTTCACCTCTATTTATAGCCCTTGGCTAACGGGTCTCCAACCCATTAAGCCCGCTACACCCGAACGGAACCGCCTCCACTTGTGCCGCTTTGCGAAAAGACTATTTCGCCCCTTGCGCACACAAACGCGGAGATTTCAATCACAAACTTCTCACCATAGCGTCAAATACTCATCACTCAAACGGGGACCCTACTCACATGGTCTCTCAATCTCTCCCTTGATGAGTATTATTGACAAACACGAAAAAGCATATAGAAGAGTTTGTGATAGAAGCCAAACATGGTCTAATCTAGAAATCAAGAAGGTTCAAAACCATGTTTGTCAAAGAAGAAAGATTAGAGCTTTAAATGAAAGAGCAAATTTTTCTGCAAAGCTCCAGAAGACTTTTTGACTTTTTCTCGCCAAACTAACTTCTCCCCCTTTTGGCAATAAACACATCAAGAAGTGTTAAAGAGAAGAAATGACTAGTTGATATTCATTTTAAGCATTAGGAGCCGTGAAGATTATCCAAAATGACTATTAGAGTATTACACCAAGCCATAACACATAAGAATGCTATCAAGATCATGACAATTGATGTATAGAATAGCTAAGATAGGAAATCCATAATCTGAGAAAAGGTTCAATTCTTTAGCAAGTCAAATAAACCAAGATTATAAACTAGCTAAAGGTATCCAAGGATGATACAAGCCATGTCAAATACTCTAAGTGGAACCAAGAAGCATAATATTGAACAGTTCAGATTGCTACCAGTTTTAAGAACGACTCAATTGAAACAAGAGCTTGGTCTGTTCGAAGATAAGCAATTTTAGCACAAGTTTCTTTTCTGGAAACATAACTATGGCTTTATCTTAGTGAAGCAAGCTCTGGACTAGGTGCCATCCACAACTGCCTCCTAAGCTTTAACCATTTTTTTTCAAATCTTAACCATGTGCTAGATCCCAAGCCTTATGCGACCACTCCAAGCAACAGACTTAAGGAGGTGATATTAGGTCATCCAAGGCTCCCCCTGAGTTCATGCCTAGTGCAATGGCAAGCAGTCTCATGAGAGAGATTTGGTGAGATCAGTTTTTTCGCACAAAAGAGATCATTTTTGCTTTTGAAGTTTTTAGACCAACGATTAAAGATAGGTCAAATTTCTTAACGAACTGACATAGCTTACTCAAAAGTTCAAAAGAGATTCAAGACTCAACTCAGCCTACTTGACATGGCGAGAATCATAAAAGTATAACTTCAACAGACTAGTCTCAAGAGCTATCATGACAAGATTTTAGTTTAAGTTGAGCAATTTTAGTCACCTTATCATGGCAAAGACTAAACTACACATAAAAAGTCATGATAAATCTAGCAGTTTAGCATAAATCATGGCAAGATGTAAGACAGTGAAAACAGATCATAAGGGATAATAAACAAGGCTCCATATGATTATATTACAATGCAGGATGAAATGCACGAAAAACCAGATTCCCTTCAGAATGAGATGCATTTTTTTTTAATTCAGGTTGAGTTATGACAAATTTAAGAATTTGAAGAACCAAGATGAACTCCCCCTGAACCAAAGGAACAAAAACGAGAAACTGGAACGAGAAAGAGAAAAGGCAGTCCTTAGAGCATAGAAAAGATATAGAGAATACTATCGCTCAGACAGGTTCTTATCTACCCCATATGATTCCAGGACTATTAGCTGATCAACTCACACACTAAGGAGCAAACACTGTCCCTGTCTACCCAAGGGTGGCCCGACCCTTGCTAGAACCTATAAGAAGTGAGTAAGCTCTACTTAGAGAGAGAAGAGACAGCTAATAAGCAGCATCCTAGAAGCACAAGATAAGAATTAGCAGTCAAAGCAACTTGGCAAAAGAACCATTCTAACCTATGCTGGAAGGACTTAGACCCAAATCATTTAAATGAAATGTAACCAGAAAGGAGAAATAGCATAAATAAAATATAATACAGTAGTAACACATAAGCTCCCCCTCACAACAGTCCATAAGGACAAACCACCCCGAGCTCTCCCGCAGAGTCAAAACCGAGAGTGTCCAAAGGCTTGGTGAAGATATCAGCCAACTGGTGTTCACTCTCCACAAACTGAAGCACAATGTCACCCTTCTCTACATGGTCTCGAAGAAAGTGATATCTGATATCAATATGCTTGGTCCGAGAATGTTGCACTAGGTTCTTGGCAATGCAAATCGCAGACGTGTTATCACAAAAGAGTGGAACACAGTCGATTACTAACCCAAAGTCCTACAGGGTCGAGACCATCCAAAGCATTTGGCTACAAAGAATCGGTCTGCAAAGAACGCTCGGCCTCCGCAGTGGATCGCGCAACACCGCATCGCTTCCTTGACGCCCAGAGACAAGAGAAGTGCCAATGAATTGGCAAGTGCGAGGTGCTCTTCCTATCTATCCTACACCAAATAAATCGCAGACGGAGAAGGCTCTAAGAGATAGACAAGAAGAGGAAGAGTACCAGATACCATAGTCAATGGTATCTCGAAGGTACCGAAAGATGCGCTTCACCGCCTGACGGTGAGATACGCGAGGAGAAGCCTGAAACCGAGCACAAAGACATACGGAGAAGTGTATGTCTGGTCTCGAGGCTGTGAGGTACAAGAGAGAGCCAATCATGCTATCAACTCCTTTTGGTCAACAGTTCGCCGCCTTCATCCGGATCAAGAGCATTTGTAGATGCCATCGGAGTTGATCTTGGCTTTCCATCATTCATGTCAAGCGCTTCAGAGGTCTCGAGTGTACTTGCCTTGGTGAAGAAAAGTACCTTCCGAGTCTGCTTGATTTGGAAGCCAAGGAAGAAGCTCAACTCGCCCATCATGCTCATCTCAAATTCGAGCTCATAACATCGGAAAACCGGGAAACGAGTATGTGAGGAGCCGCCAAAGATGATGTCGCCCACATAGATCCGGACGAGCAAAAGATCGATGCCAAGACGGCGGATGAACAAGGTCTTGTCTATTTTACCCATTTCAAAACCATGACTCGTGAGATAGGACTTAAGCCTTTCATACCAAGCTCGGGAGCCTGCTTGAGTCCATACAAAGCTTTGGAAAGCATGTAGACATGGTTAGGGTATTTGGGGTTCTTGAAACCTGGAGGCTGTCTGACATAGACTTCTTCCTCAATAAGGCCATTGAGGAAAGCACTCTTGACATCCATCTGTAAAGCTTGAAACCCTTAGAAGCCGCAAAGGCAAGCGAGATTCTAATGGCTTCAAGTCTAGCTACTGAGGCAGAGGTCTCTTCAAAATCTAGACCTCAACTTGGGAGTACCTCGAGCTACCACCTAGCCTTGTTTCGAATGACTAACCCATCTTCACTTTGCTTGTTCTTGAACACCCATTTGGTCCCAATGATATTGTGACCTTGAGGGGGCTCAACAAGGGACCAGACCTTGTTTCTTTTAAAGTTTTCCAACTCCTCATGCATGACGTTTATCCAAGACTCGTCAGATAGAGCATGACAAACGTCTTTGGGCTCAAATAAGGCGACGAAAGCAGAATGGAGACAAAAGAGAGACAAACCAGCTTTGGAACGTGTGACACGCTCAAAGAGGTCTCCAATGATCTGCTCTGAAGGATGATCTTTTTGGATATGTCTAGGAGGTCCAGGATGAGATGAAGAAGTGGCCTCTACCTCATTAGCAGATGAGATAGGAACAGAGCCACTAGCTTCAGAAGAAGCAGAAGGTAAGGGCTGATCTCCTCGAGGTGCGGTGGAAGAAGGCACCTCAAGAGGAGGAAGAAGAACTGGATCGGGTAGACAACCCTCATCTCCGTCTTCCTCAACTTCTTCGAAGATAGACTCGGACTGCTCTAGAGAACCTGAGATATCAGGCCTAGTCCCTGACCGCCTCATCGAAGGTTACCTCACTGTGTTTCTACCAACTTACTAGACTCGCAGCCTGCACTCTATAGGCACGAGAAGAAGTCGAGTAACCCAGAAAGATCCCATCACAAGATCGTGATTCGAACTTATCTAGGTTCCCAGACTTCAAAATAAAACACTTGCAACCAAACACACGAAAATACGAGACGCTGGGTTTTCGCCCATATCTCAACTCATAAGAAGTGCGATGCAAGAGTGCCCGAAGAAAGACTCATAGAAACATGACAAGCGAGAGTAATAGCCTCATTTCAAAACTTCCTAGGTGTAGAGTATTCATCAAGCATCGTCCCGCCATCTCGACCAAGGTGCGGTTCTTCCTCTCCACAACGCCATTCTGTTGGGGGACGATGGAGACGAGGCGGTGCTCTACACTGCCTCACCACGAAACTCTCAAAGTAGGAATTCTTGAACTCGGTGCCATTATCACTGCGAATTGCTCGTAATGCACCGGGAGCTCAACAAAGCCTACTAAAAAGACCTCGAAAAAGTGAAAACGCCTCATCCTTTGAGGCTAAGAAAACACCCAAGAATACCTCGAGAAGTCATCGACCACGACAAGCACGTACCACTTCCTCCTATTGATCGCACTCTAGCCGGTCCCATCAGTGTCCATATGGAGCGATTGACACAGTGCATCTGTCATAGTCATCAGAATCGAGAATGTGAAGCGGTAACCATTTTGCCGTGCGGCAAGGAGCACAAACAAGATCCTCGACCATTTTGAGTTTCGCAAACCACGAATGAGATCGTGGCGCTAACTCGGTCGATGATCAAATCCTATATGACCAAGTCTCCTATGCCGTAAAGTCAAATCACGGGATTGAAGCAACTAAGCACCGAGAGGATCACCGTAAGACTCGGAAAAATCAGCACGAAAAATCCTCCCATATCGAGAAATCCCGCAAACTAGGCTACCCGAAGAATCAGGAATTTTGCAATTGTTTTTCTTAAAGCTCACCTTGTAACCGTCATCGGTAAGCTGAGAGACTGAAAGCAAATTATACTGCAGCTTACTTACTAAGGCAACATCTTTCAAAATAAAAGAATTATTAATGCTCACAGTACCTTTAGCGATGACGCGCCCAAAAGAAGCATCTCCGGAGGTGATCGTCTCATCACCTCGAGCACGGGCTAGGGAAGAAAACCAACGAGAGTCTTCGGTCATATGACAAGAACACCCGGAGTCTACAATCCAGACCTTTCCCTTCCCAGCCCGGCGAACCTGAGTCAAACAGAGAGTAAAGTCTCAGTACTGGGGTGAATCAACAGTGATTTTGGCACCCAATACTGAGTAACACGTCGAACAGATGAAGTAGTCAAGCAAGACTGACCTCTATCTACCCTACGCTCTCTGTCACTCATCAAGCGGAAGGTCGTGTGCGGAGACTGAAGTCGTCTTGAATCCGATCGCTATGGAAGAGCGAGTGAATTCGCAACATGTCGATCACACCGAGTAGCCATCTCGAAAGGGAAACCGAGATCTACCCTCAAAGCGACGGAAGTCACGACCAAACGGAGCATGAGAAAGAAAATCAGTAAACTCAGAAAAACCAAGTACTCGATGCTGCCCTAAATCATCAGCTGTAGCAAACCTAGACCTCCTGTTAGTCTTAGGTGCACTCATGGTCTGAGGCTGACCCTGAATGCGCCTAAAGGACTCAACATGATCTCTACGCGATCTTGGCGCTACCAAGCAATGATCAACCAAATGTCCATCCTTCCGATGAAGGTGCAATGATACTTCGCCTTACGAAGGTCAAGCTGCAGTGGAATCACCTTGTCGTCGAGATCCTTTGAACAAAACCCGCGATTTAAAATTGACTTTCTCATCCCGGCTTAGTTTTGATCACACCTGGTGCTATGGTTCTGAGCACGACAGGTGGATGCTTCCTCATATCCTCATGAAAATCATATCCTATACCCTGATTAAATCTGTAAATCTTATATTGGTCTAGAATGAGATTGAGCTTCTTCTTGCCTCCTACAAACCTCTCAAGAGTGTTCATAAGATACTGACACTCACGAAAGAGAGAGGTGCAAGAAGAGCAGGGGAAGAAGGAACAGCAGAAGATAAGGGAGCAGAAGAAGAACCAACAGCAGAGGAAAGATTGGCTTGTGCATGCACAAACCGACTTTGGGGGCGATCCTCCACTGCTAGCGATTGGTTCACGTTGCTAGGCGTCTCTACCAAATCCTTAGACTTCTTCCCAGCACACACAATACAAGCGGATGATTGTGTCTCTAGAAGGTCCTTAGTTAGCTTCACACATTTTTCATCCAAAGCAACCAAATTACATTTTAGTTTATTACACTGATTGCATGGTGAGCTAACAAGGTCCTTAGAAGCATACTGAGCCAGTTTGTCATTGTGATCAATCATTTCTTGAAACTGTTTGGATACAGATTCTAGTTCAAATAGATTAACTTAGGACAGTTTAAACAAGAAACAATGGGCTCTAATAAAGCAGCTTGGAATTCAACAATTTTGTGATCTGCCTGTTTTAGGTTCATCTTGAGATTATTACAATTTTCACAAGTCTCGGGCAGATCGAGCAACATGGTATATAGACCTCTAAACGAGTTGTCCTTAACCTCACAGGAGGTGCAAGCAGTAGCCTCAACAGTAGTAGATGAAGGAGGTGCTACCCTACTCATCTCTAGTTCAGCAAGAAGGCTAATGTTGTCCACTTTAATCATGTCTAATTCAGAGGGCACACTATCATGCATGGTCCTTAGTTTTTCCATGTCATCAAGCAGAGCACAGCATGTGTCACAATCATCATGGGAGGGAGCAGATGTAAGTAAGGTAAGCTCCCGTGATAGTCTAGCTACTTCCTTCTCCAACTCAGTACACTTAGCCTTAGACTTAGCATGAAATCTACCTAGCTTAAGAAAAGCATCATTAAGCTGGTCGTAAGTGGGACTAACCTTATCGGAGTCGGAGTACAGCTCGCTGTCGCTTAGATCACCCCCGAGGGCCATGAAGCACATGCCGGAGAAGTTACCGTCGTCCTTGGGATCTTGATCGTCCTTTCCATCATCATCACTCCACCCCTCCACCTCGCTGGTGTCAAGTTCGTCGAGGGCGGTGAGGACGCGATGGAACAGCTTCTTTGCCTTCCCAAAGTTGCAGAACTTTTTCTTGCCTTGGTCAGGTGCTGAGTGCTTCGTGTTGCGGTTTTTGTCGATGTAGTCGTTCTTGCCCGAACCCCCGTAGTCACCTTTGCCCTTCCCCAGCTTGGGGCAGTTTGCTCGGATGTGGTTGGGGCCACCACACTCAAAGCAAATCACAGGGCCTCCTCTTTTTCCATCCCTCCTCCTCTTGTAAGCATGGGAAAACTTCCGAGCTAGAAGGGCTAACTGTTCATCCTCAAGCTGCTCTAACTGATCATCAGTTATGTCACAGAGAGCTGCAAGGGAGAACCCGTGTATCGACTCAGAAGAAGATCCAGAGGTGGGATCAGTGACTAGAGCCATCGACTGTGACTTCGACCTTCGAGAGACAATGTCAATCTCGTGAGTCTTGAGGCGTGAGTAAAGCGCGTCAAGAGTCAGGGTCGAGAGGTCCGTGCTGTCCTTGATGGTAGTCACTTTCATCTCCCAAACACGAAGATCGAGTGCAGAAAGTATCTGTCGAGCGTTATCCGAGTCGGGGTATGTAAGACCGACCGCTCGGAGGTTGCTCAAAATCTTATGGAAACGCGAAAAGCACTCGTCAAGAGATTCACCAGCAAGCATCTCAAATTTACTGTATTCTCGGTTGAATTGGTCTTGTCGAGCCGTCTTAATCTGGGTGGTGCCATCATGGTATGCATCGAGGGTCACCCAGATGTTGTAAGCAGAAGACAAATGAGAAATACGATCGAACTCACTTCTGCTCAAACCCTGCATGATAATGTTCCTTGCCTTAGCATTGGCCTCAACATCGGGCATGTTTCCCACATTGATGTTTTCATCGGCAGGAACGGCGAATCTAACCTTCACCTTTCTCCAGATGGCATACCCCTGAGCCTGGATGTATGTTTCCATTCGGCTCTTCCAGAAGGAGTAATCCAGGCCATCAAAAACTGGAGGCTTGGTGGAATACTTGTCTGTTGCCATGGCTCAACAGACCGGTTAAGATCTATAAGGAAGAGCTAACCGGCTCTGATACCAATTGAAGGACCGAAATGGCAACAGAGGGGGGGGGTGAATGGTGCCTTAAAAATTAAGAACTCCCCTTTACTATATTTAAACAAACCTACAAAGCCCTCTGGAAATCTCAAGAAGAGGAGTGAAGCAAAATCAGAGAACGAAAACAAGCTTGGTCGTTTCGCCGAAATCGGAAGCTCGATTCTACCTAGCGTAGTTCCGCCTCGTGGTAGTTCCGGTTCGGTGCGGAAGTTCCGCCAATGATAGTTCACCGTGGACAATCGGAAGTTCGATTGTCCCGACCAAGAACAAAGGCGCTTCGGGTTTTGCCCAAAAATCCGAAATACTAAATCTTGAATGCTCTTCTCAGGTCAAGTTTCAGAGGACATCATCCTAAACAACATCTTGACCTCATGGAGAAGAATCGCAGACAAAGATCCAATAATCAAAGCAAAACAGATTTCTTGAGTATTAGGCAAGAAAGACCAAAAACCACAATAGACAAGATTCTCAGATTCTTAGCTCATGAAACTTTGAGGATATATTAGCAATATCAAAACGACTCTAGATATCAAGTTTCATGCCATCTCATAAGAGGAATCAAAAGTTACACCAAAACCCTAGATATTCAACATGAACAGAGAGGGAATAAAAAGAGGCATAAACAAAGAACCAAAACCTCAGAGTTTCATTGATAGGAATCAAAAGATTACAGAGGAAAACACAGAGGAATGATTAAACAATTTCAGTTCATCCTCTCCAACTCAACAAACTCTCAAAAAGCAAAACAACCTCTCCAAAGGCTCTTTAGCTAAAGCTAACCCTAATTTTCTCTCTCAAAAAGTCTAACCCTAACACCAGGGGTTCACCTCTATTTATAGCCCTTGGCTAACGGGTCTCCAACCCATTAAGCCCGCTACACCCGAACGGAACCGCCTCCACTTGTGCCGTTTTGCGAAAAGACCGTTTCGCCCCTTGCGCACCTTCTGGAAGCCTCCCGTGCACCTTGCTGTCCTTGACTCGCAACCACCTCAAGATTCACGCCGTCTTCGACACATCCCGACCGTTCTGACCTCAACGCCGCCTGCGCCTAGTCCGATGACCTCGTGTCTCGCCACGACTTCGTCTCGATGTCCTGCAGTCAACACAGACAAACACACATCATATAGTATTGTCCAATATCATAGCATCAATATTTGTACAAGACTTAAACTCATACAAACTCAAAATCACAAACTATGCCTTTCTGCACAGTTCTGCCGATAATTGGAAGTTCCGCCTTTACCATTGCGGAAGTTTCGATTATCGGAAGTTCCGCACTTCCCATTGCGGAAGTTCCGATTATCGGACCGTCCGCACCCCCAGGTTTGAAGATCCGATTGTCGTCACAGCAGAAAACTCACGTCAGTATTTTCGGACATACCGCGTTCCCAGGTGCGGAAGTTCCGATTATCTCAACCAGAACACAAACGTCAGGATAATCGGAAGTACCGTTTTACCACAGCGGAAGTTCCGATTATCGGAAGTTCCGTTTTCCAGAACCGGAAGTTCCGCCCTTACAGAAACAGATCAGCAGAAACGCAAACGCGGAGATTTCAATCACAAACTTCTCACCATAGCGTCAAATACTCATCACTCAAACGGGGACCCTACTCACATGGTCTCTCAAGTATTTTCTTTATCAACTCCACTGGAGTATGTCTGGTTCCATCTAGAGTACTTCCAACTTTCAGGATACCCTTATGTAGGTTTAGTTTTATTTGAAGTATTTCCCATTTAAAACACTTGTGGTTGTGTTGAGTTTTATTTAAGTGTTTCCTTTGTTACTTGACTTTGGATTTATTCGATTTCATTTGGTTGTCTTTCAGATGTTCTTGGATTCAATTGTATTCTACGTAGTTAGAATTTGAAGCCATGATGAAGCAGCAGTCCGAGACAGAGCATGAACAAGACCAAGGTTATTAGAACATTGAGCAAGGCGAGTCAACACTTTGATCATGTTGCACCTACTTTTGAAATGCAATTATATTATTTTAAATTATGAAATTGCATTGCTATGATTTATACAACTATGTTGGTCTAGCTCATAGTTAATACTTAATGATAATTGAGTATAACCTTCCCATCCTTAAACTTGGACACTATCCTTTGTCACCCTAGAGCTAATAGTATACATACTAGTTGATAAGTTCGTATCTAAGTATCATGCTTAGCCTTGCTTAGATATATTGACATGTGGGACAATGATTTGCCTCGATATTATTCAAAACATAAAAACCGGATTTGGGCAGTCGAGGTTGGAACCTGGCTGGTATGTTGATTAGAAAGGTATTTCAAAACAAAATAAAACCAAAAATAAATTTCGAATTGGTGCCTAGAAAGCATGGCGAGTGCGGATAGGAGCACAATAGAGTAGATATGGGGAAGTACCACCCAAGTATATAAAGGACTGAGTTCTTGTACGAACTCTTGTATAAAAATAGTGCAACAACAAGTCTATAATGGGTACGACCTGGCTAATTAATTTGTTCACCTCATCACAACTTCACCATTGATGGGTGTGTAGGTGAGTATGGGTAGAAGCCATTGAACTACACGGTGCAAATGGAGACCTCTCGGGGGTGTGGCCCAAGTAGGTGACACCTTGCGTTGTGGGGTTGCGTTGAGGTGAGGCATTGTAAAGGTCTTGTGATAATCAACTTAGTCGTACACCTATGGAAGTGTGTCAGGGACATTATAAGTTAATTGTCTCTTGTGGGTAAAGTGTGTGAACTCTGCAGAGTCTAAAAACTATCTGGATAGTCGTGCCTACGGTTATGGGCGGTGCTGAGAACTTACTTGAACTAGTTTTTATTTTTTATAAAATAATTTATGGGAGGGAATGAAAAGATGGATGGAAGTCCAGAGATTTGAGATGGGCCTAGTTCAGAATCAGTGAGAAGTACGAAATGTGGCCTAAGAAAAGAACATGAGCATTGGGTGGATGGAGCCACTCAATAGTATAGGAGGTTGGACCTCCACTAGTACTTTACAACAAAACTCAATTTATTAAATCTTGTGTTGGTTAAAATGCTAGGTCTTAGGAATTGCTTATTAACTATTCTAATTCAAAGTTGGCTTTGTGCAAATAAAAGAACCATGAAGCTCCCTTTAACTAGCCTTGCATATATAATAATTGCATTCTGTGTGTTAGCTCACGAGTTTGGTTGTGTACTCATGCTCACTCAATATATTATTATTCAGTAAGCATAAAAGAAGACTACATGGACACTTATGAGCATTGCCCAAGACTGGAGATCAAGAAGGCCAAGAACTAGGTCGCGGGTCCCAGTCGATTGTCTATGGGTATGTCGTGAGGGTTCCACGTGGTATACTTTTATTTTGCTTCTGCTGCTGTTCTTTGAAAGGTATTTGGCCTGTCCAGCCAATCTGCAAGTCAAAAGTCGTAAGGTATATTTACGGTTTGTTTATTATTATTCAATAGCTTTATATATTTGAGATATGTGATTGATATTCAATGATGTAACTGTGGACACTAGCTACTGATCCAGGGACTAGTGCTGTAAACACAGAAGATTCAAATTTCAAATTTGGGTTCTGACAAATCTCCTTCAGGCCATCACACATTTGCACCTCATGAGATATTAGTTAGCAAGGTGCAACAAAAATGGCTTGAATCTGATAAGATTGACAAAAAAGGACACTCCTTGAGACCATCACACATTTACACCTCAGGAGATATTAGTTAGCAAGATGCAAAATAACATAATTAAAATGGCATGAAATATGATCTTATAAGATTTGTATTCAATCTATGTTGTGTTATCTCTGCTTTTGGAAGGTGACACTTTTGCCTGAATATACATTTCTCAATAGTGCTTATGGTTAGATTGCTTTTTCCATCAATAGTTTTTTTAAAAAAAAAAACTAGTTTAATTATATATCTTTCTAAAACATATATAGAACTTTTGAGGTAATAGATTCATGGTTTCCATTGTCCAATCAGTGATAAAGGTATCTGCACATTACCCTAATTCTTACTTCGAGTTTTTTTTACTTGAACAGGGTTTGTGATGTTTACCTTGCATGCTATATATTGCTTTAACATAAATGGTTGCATACAAAACAAACTAAAAATTCCTACTGCAAGGCTACTAATTAGACATTTGTGCTATAGAAGTCATGCCTTATTAACTGTTTAGAATTAGCCTCCAGCAATACTGCTAATTAGACGTTAACACTTCATCCTTGATCCCATGTGGTACATGTAATAGTTCAAAATTATTGCATATGAAACAATTAAGCTAATTATTGCATATGAAACAATACTGCTACTTAGACATTAACTCTAAGTGTGCATGAGGTTGTTCATAAAGCACCAAAGGGTCCAATGACTAGACCAAGAGCTAAGCTTATAAACCAACAGGTGCTTTTATTTCTTAAAGAAATTCGTATTGACTTTGATGCAAATGGGATACCACCTCATCCAAATACATTGTGTATTCTCAGGTTTGAACATTGTGAAGCCTTTGAAACCTAGAGAGATGAGAGGGAGGCTGGAGCCAAAGCAATGGAGGAGAACCATGAAAGATTAAGGTACGTCCACAACCAGGTCTGTTGTCACGACCAGGTCCACGACTAGGTCAATTGTCACGGCCAGGTCTTGGCCGAAAGTTGTAGTCGTGCAGGGCATGGAACGCCGGTCGGAGTCTGTAACGTCCCGTTTTCGGATAGTAATTATTATCTGATTCAATTTCTGATTTTCGCTCATTTTTCAAATTTGGATTCATTTTTAAAAATTCCCAGCCTCCCTCTAAGCCCGGGTTTGTGTTTCAAACCTTCTCTCATTTTCCAGATTCAAATTTTAATTTGAATTTCCCTTTTTCAAATTTTCTTCTTGGGCCTAGCCCTTTTTCTCTGGGCCCGACCCATTTCTCCAGCCCAGCCGGCCCGGCCGGATTTCCTCCCCCCGGCCCAGCCCCCGCCTTATCCCCCCCGACCTATGCTCCTGGCCAATGTGCCCCTCTCTTATCTTCCCCCACCATCAATCGCGCCGCCATTTCCTCTCCCTCTCCCCCATTTCTCCGCCCAGCCCCTCCTCCCCTGTCTCTTCGCGCCCGGCGCTGGCTCGCCCAAGTCGCCTGCCCCGACACCTCCCCGTGTCGTCCGCTGACTCCACGTCGTGCCCGCGCTGTCCGGCAATCTCATCGCTCCCGCCGTCCACGCCGCCTCCGCCGGCTTTCCCCCTCTCTCTCCCGGCTACAAAAGTCGAGAGTTCCCCCCGGTCTTCCACTCACCGCCTCCCTTCCTCTCTCTCCCCCATCTCTGCCACTCGGTCGGCCGAAGCTTCGGCGCCGCCGCCGTCATCTCCTCCCCCTCCGGTGCTCCTCCGGTCTCATCCCCGCCGTCGGGAGCTCCGCCCGTCGCCCCCGACGCATCCCCACCCGTCGGCCGAGCCTCCCCGCCACCATAGCTCACCGCCACCATGAGACTCCTCCCCTTCCTCCCCCCGCTAGTCGCTGGCACGCTCCGCCGCTTCCCCGCCCCCGCCGACCACACGGCGAGCCTCCCCGCGCCGCCCCGGTGCTCATGCACGCCTCCCCTTCTTCACCCTCCCTTCGGTGGCTAATGCTGCCGCTCGGTCTCTGCGCCTGTGCGCTCTGGTCGCCGCCGCCGCCTCTCCAGTGCTGCCTCAGCGCCGCCGCCGCCACCCTCGGCTCCCTCCCCTCGCCGACATCCCATTTCACCGGCCCTGCCGCCGGCAGCAACCGCCATACTCCTCGCCCTGCTCCCCTATTCCTGTGGCCGAACCACCCCCTCTTTGCATCTCTGGCTAGTGGGATCCCCCCTCTGTCCAGTGCATACAGTAGAGATTGTAGAGCAGCAACGACAGCAATGGTTGAGTATTTGGCAAAGAAAAGTTTGTGTTGTGTTCATGTATTATTTTTTCAACCTCGGTCGATTAGTAGCTTTCCAATTGGCGAGAATATTCTAAATAATTTATTCTCTATGATTGTGTTGTGAACTTACGACGATTCGGTTAACCATTTTTAATTGTTAACTTACCGATTGACAAGAGTTAACAGAATATCCATTTCGCTAATACTTGAGAGCCGTCGATTAAGTGCGTAATTTGCAAAGTCTCTAGAAATTGAAGTTATGCAAATGACCTTTGTAATCGCCTCTGCAATCATATCAAATATTTGTTAAAATTAATTTACTCAACTTTTTCGCTATCATTCAAAAGGCTTTGCGGTATTAGAAATTAATTTGCATTTTCTAAAAATAATTTTGCGAAGCTGTTCGGGATTAACTTGTTAATCTCAATACCTTGCTCTGAAAACTTGTACATTAATCATGTAATCCTGTCATTTGTTCCTTGGTCCAAATATTGTTTTAGCGCATCTTTTTTTTATCCCCAATCAAAATTCATCAAAGATAAAATGTTTTAATGTCTTTTAAGACCGGCAAAATATCCAGTACCCCGATCTTGCCGATGAATATTTGTCCTTCTACTTTTCTCTCTGGACTTTTAAACCACTGGTGGTATTTAATAATAATTAATATTACCACTATTTTCACGCAACTGCAGGAGAGAACTGTGGTAATTCTTAGACTCTGTGGTCGTCAATTTTAATATTGCCCTTCACTTGTCAAACTCGCACCCGCATTTCTTTTGGTTACCCCTCAGCAATTAGTATCCATTATTTTAAAGAAGCTCTTGTCTTTAAAAATAGGTCATGCTGTGGCGTTACCCGATCGGCAAAATCTTGCCATCTTACAAATCCGAAGTGGAGTATCCCTGCGAAAGTTCCTTCGACTTTGATTCCCCCCTTGTTTACCCCCGGCAGAGTTTCTTCGCCATTGCCTCTGTTACTCAAATGGTCGTTTGACTTTGTCAAACATCCCCGCCTCGCTGAATCTTTTCTCTTAAGCTCGTTCATCGCAAAACATATTTTAAAAGCTCTTTGAATATATTTGGTATTTTGAAGTTCTGCGAATTTATTTGATTTTCTCGCTTGTTATCGCGTGGTTAGGAGTCGGAGTCCAGAAGAAGCAACGACTCGAGCAGGATCAAGATTCGGATAAAGACGCGGGCCCAAAACTCAAGACCCTTGGCAGAGAAGGCCCTGAGTAAGATCAAGACCGCGATAACCTGACCCAGGTGAGTCAATACTTTGATCATTTTGAGCTAAAATTTGCATGCTTTAATTTTGTAATCAAATGTATGTTAAACCTTAAGGTAGTTAAACACTCATTTGATGATTAATTAATTATTATCCGTCCTTTGATAAATTGAATCCCTCATTCTATGTCACCCTAGTAATTATATGATAAATACTAGCATAGGTTGTACTTAAGCGACATGCTAGTCTTGCTTAAGTACCGTGACAACAAATATCTTAATCATTATCTTTTAATCATGAAAGTGGTTTTGGGCAGTCATTGTGGGTAAATGACTGGCGTGTTGTGTTAATTGGCTTTTCCTCCCCAAAACCCTAAACAAATTGCTAGTACCACATCTGGGCGGATGGAAAGAGTGGTTGGTGTCGTCGTGCACGAGAGTGGTTGGTATGTGGTATGAACCGTCCGGATGGATTAAGGACTTAATTTTGTCATGACCTCCCGTGTAAAACAAGTACAATCGCAAGTATGTAAAGTACAACTTGGATTAGTAAAATTATCAACTCTGAATGTCATCTTACATGGTGGGAGAGAGGGAATGTGCAAGTGTGTGTTGCGACCGGCTTGAAAGGGACACCGATGAAAGGTGAAGTTTGCCTGTCGCTGAGGGGTAGTTCGACTACGCGTCCAACTGCTCCAATCGCTAAGGGGAACATCCCGCACAACGTTTGGGCGTAACCCCATATGGGTGAGATGACGGAAAAGGCGAGCTAGTTTAAAAAGTTACTATGACGATCACTCAACTACATAACTACGGAATCATGTGGGATAACGAGTATGATTATCTCTTATGGGTACAGTGTACAACCTCTCTAGAGTCTAAACTGTTTAAATAGACGTACCTACGGTCAAAGGCGGACATGAGAACTTAACTAGAGTTAGTTCTATTTCAAAACCTTGTGGGTGCTATGAAAACTAGGTCGGCTCATCTAGCCTGAGGTTTAGTTTTTCCCTGGATCGTGGTATCCAGTGTTGTTAATGTATAGAGGTAACTCCAATCAAATGATGCATGTGTAGAGTTTTCGATGGAGGGAACATCTACTGTTATTTAATATTGCACTTACTCTCTTTAATAAAATGCAATTTGTTTAAAATGCTAAGTCTTAAGAATTTGTATTATGATAATTGAAAAAGTTGCTTTAGCAAATAAAAGAACCTGAGCCACCCTTGTTAAGCTTTTGCATGTATATATCGCATATGGTGTATTGACTCGTGAGCACGGAAGTTGTGCTCATCCTCGCTCTTTCCCCAAACCCTCAGAAGCAGGAGATCCTGAAGCTTTCGACTACGACGAGGAACTAGACGTCTGAAGGCCTAAGAGTTTCTGAAGCATAGTTTAGTCTTTAGCCGTTCTAGTCTCGCCTCAGTCTAGCTGACTCCGCTGGTACTTATGTGCATCCTATATTATCTGAGTTTTTGGGTAATATCGGATGTACACAGGTTTTCCCAGTCGCTTGCCTGTGGAGATATGTGCCCTCACCCTTTTTGCTTCCATTCTCGCTTCCGCTACTTTTTGTGATGTAATTGTTTGGCATGTTCGGCCCTTATTGTAAAACTTGATCCGAAGCGGTCTATGTAAACTCTGATGTGTTAAATTAATTAATGGTATGGTTTTACGCTATGTATAAATTGATTCAGCAATGTGGCTGTGAGTGCTATCTACTGATCTAGGGAATAGCATAGTGTATTCACAGAGGATTCGAGATTAGAAAAATCCGGGTCCGACAGAGTCTACGACCAGATGCCGCCATGTAGCGCTAAAAGGGAAGGTCCAAGCAGCCCAAGACTCGGAGAAAAAACCAAATCGCATGGAGGCCAAATGTGTGAATAGTACATACCATAAATAGTAAATCTGAACACTATGTTTAGATTAGGAGTTGAATTCGGAATCCTTTGGCCGAATTAATTAGAAGGCCGGCCCTAAGCCTTGGTGCGTGAGTTAAGGGGGACACCATAAATACCACCGTGACCCCCCCCCCTTTTTATCCCTTAGACCACGTTTAATCTATTATTTTTCTAACAGTATATGTTTGTTTCTCCTGTTGTGCTCATAGCCAAAACAGCAAGAATTATGCGTTCAGGACCAGGAGTCGTTCTTGCTTTTTCCGTTGGGAATTAATAGTTCGACGATCTTTGCTTTGTGGTCAACGAGGATCCAATCAAGTGTGTGTTTGGGCGAATTTTGCAAAGAGCTGTAAGTCCGTGCATTGGTGGAAGGATCAGCTAGTGGTTCATCAATATACGCAAATTATCGAGAGATTTTACGTCGAGAAACGGGCACCTCTTATCGTAATTTTTCCTCATTTTTGATATTCGAGGAATTAGTAAAGTTCTATCTGAATGCTTCAGTTTAAAGTTTGAACACATCAATGCGCGTGACATTGACATGCCATCAAGTTGATGTGCTAGCTGCTTGATTCCACTACGACCTGTATATATATTAAGAGCAGGAACAATCACATTGCTCCTCCATGTAATCGATTTTATTACATGTAACATATTGTAGCCAACATTCGTTCATTCTATTTGGCTAAGTTAGGATTTTCGGTTATAGCTAATTTGACATTTTACTGGTAGTACTTTCCACTCTTATACATCGACATTGGAATATTGGATCAATCCTCTCTGGTCGATGGCATCACTGTGTACAATGTTGTCCGTTATAGCGTGCACACGCCAGGCGGGTTCAGCGGCGCAGCCTGACCTTCTAGTATGACCCTTTGTTCATTTTTTTTATACACATAGTATTGTTAATCAGATTGTCGTTTCTCCATATATGTATAGTAAAGGAATATTGGTTCCCCCCTACTGTTCTAAAAACTCCTTTAATTACTCGACTCACGTACTTTGCAACAAGGGCTAAAAAATGCAACAATGTGATCCAACCTCGTTACCTAACTGATATCACACCCATACTTTGCATTGCTGGTCTAGCATAGATATGGAATGTCACAAACAATTAACTTCAGGCATAATTTTCATTCGAAGACAATACATATTATATATAAATTAATCTACCCAAACGGAATTAACACACAGAAAACTTTCAGGACATAATTAAAAAAACTACTGGACCGCCAATATGCCAACCACATATAAATAAATCAAGCACCCGATGATACCTACCTAATCATCTACGTGAACCAAATGACCAAACCTATAATCATAAAGGAAACAGGGACGTGTAGTTAATCAAACATCGTGAGTGGTCGCCTGATCGAATGGATGCATGCAGCCGTACGGCCGGCGACGTCGGATGCCGGCGGCTAGACGCCGCTGCAGCGGTAGGTGATCCGGCACGTCCTGCCGACCCTGACGACGTACGTGTGCTGCGGCTTCACGAGGAAAGGCGGCAGCCGCAGAAGCGCCTCGCACACGCAGTCCTTCTGCACCTCCTTCAGCCACCTGCAGCAGTCGCGGTACGCCCGGAGCTCCTCGTCGTGGTGCTCATGGCCGTCGTCGTCGTCGTCGTCTTCGTCATCGTCGTCGTCGTGGTCATTGTCCCCGCCACGGTCGTCGTCGTCATGGCCGTGGTCGTGGTCGTGATCATTGTCATGGTCGTCGCGCAAACGGCCACGCCGACCGTGGCCGCGCCCGCCGCGGGTGCGGTTGCCGTGGTGGCCGGTGCCGTTCCCGCCGGCGCCGTGGCTGTCGTTGCTCGCCATCAGGGCCGAGATGCTGATCGCCGCCCGCCCGCGGCGACCATGGTCATGGTGTCCATCGTCGCCGCCATGGTGGTCGTCGTCGTCGTCATCATCATCGTGGTGGTGGTGGTGGTCATCCTCGGGAGGGCTCGGCGGCAGGATGGAGCAGGCCTGGCTGGCGATGGCGAACTGGCTGATGCAGAACGCCTTCGCCTTCGCCTGCGCCGCGACCGGCGCAGGGAGGGAAGGGAGGAGGAGGAGGAGGGCAGCGGCGACCACCGCGGCGTAAATCGCCGATGCCGCCATATATTGGCTAGCTACCTAGATGATCTAGTACCTAGCTGTTTCCTGTCTTGCTAGCTACCTAGATGATCTAGTACCTAGCTGTTTCCTGTCTTGCTAGCTACGTGCCACTTCTTATAAAGATGTGTAACTAATTCAGTCAGTCATTAAGTAGTTGGAGCCATCCTTTGCTCGGTTGCATGCAGCTTCGATTTTTGCGTAACTAGAAGAGTAGGAGTGAGCTTCAATCGATGCACGGTGCATGGTTGTAAATTAGGTGCTTCATACCGTTGGCATTCAGCCATGTCCATCTTGTGTACACGCATGCATATATGCATCCACTGTTGGTGAGAGGTCAGTGGCTCCCTGGTTATAAAAATTAAGTATCTGTTTTTTTTCTTCTTATTATTGTTAGACTAATGTCAGAGGGACTAATCAAAACGCTAATGCGATGGTATCCAAATATTAGAAAATTTATACAGGTAAATTCTTCATCATAGAACGGGCAGTAAAAAATGGCATATATTGTCTATAAAGGGTAGCCGGGCCTACTATGGTCTGCTTTAATTTGTGTATAAAGGCTTGCCGAAACTGGGTAATATATATATAGGTATTTAAGTGTTACTGTATAACAAAATTGTGTCAGCACATGGCAAATCCCCTCTCTGTAATTTAAAACTATTTTCAGTGTATCGCATTGAACACACGCAAGAGAGATGTGTGTCCTATATATGAACGCTAAGGCATTAGAAGAATTTTTTTGTAAGTGTCCAAAGCAGTCAAGGTTGTTGCGGATTTCTGATTTGGTCGACGTATTCCTCCAAAAACCATCGTTTGGTCATGTTGCTGTCTGTCTCCATGGGTTGTTCTGATCATTTTGGTTCAACCGTCGATCGAACCAAACCCAAATGGGCTTAATTGGTCATGTTGTTCGGCGAAGGTTGTTGAGAATCACTACAAAACAAATCCATAAGACAAATCCACAATATTCAACATATCCACACATTTTCAGATGTATGCCTGCCCACATTTGCATTGAGAATTAACTACGAAAATTTCGTGTGCCGATATGAAAACTACTCCATGCAGTAAAAACGAATCTGATTTTACTCTCTCGTGGCCTTGTAAAATTGAACGGGGTAATGTAGATTGCGAAATCTGAAAGAAAAGGCACGTACCATGCAATTCCGGTTTGTTTTACTTGGTCAACGGAAGAAAAAAATTTCAGGAAGTTGGTTAGCTAGCACACACATTCAACAACATTCATATCATCACTACTACAAAACATGCTATACTAGACACCCCATCACAGACAAGAACCGTCTGTGATTCTATGTGTTATCACAGACGGTTCTTGATACAGCCTATCACAGATGGTTCTTGTAAAAGAACTGTCCGTCTGTGATATACTTACAAGAACCATCTGTGATATACAAGCACTATAAGTAGATATGCTCCCAACAGGCCCCCTTTCCATTCCATTTGAGGCGCCGCCACCCTGCTGCTGCTGCTGCCTCCTCCCCATTGGCCACCCTGCTGCTGCTGCTGTCTCCTCCCCCATTTTGAGTTGTTACCCCTGCCTCCTCCTCCCCCATTGCGGCACATCTGCTGTCTCCTCCAACATTGCCCCACCTTGGAGAGAAGGGTAACGATCTGTAACCTTTTATTTTTGCTATAGACTAATCACTAATGTGTTTGGTCATTATGAAGGGTACTTGCAGTTTATTAATATAATTTAACACTAATTAATTTGTTACGTGCGTATACGTGTAGATGGACCGAAACTGGATATACATTGAGAACTGTGTGAGTGAAGAGTATATTAATGGCGTGTTTGCTTTTAGAAGAGCTGTCGAGCAGGATATGTTGAAGAATGGGATAAAATTTATGTATTGTCCATACATTAATTGCGGTAATATGAAAATGTTTAACAACCCGGCACAGATCGAAGCTCACTTAATACGAAGGGGTTTCAAAAAAGGATATACATGTTGGAGCAGTCACAGTGAAGAGCAGATTATACCGGAAGTCAGTAATGACGACATCGCCGAGGAAGTCAACGATATGCAGGGTATGGAATGTGCTTTTGATGAGGATAGGTCGCATAATGACAATCTGGATTAGATGCTACGCGATGCAGAACGGAACTACGGTGAGAGAGAGTTTTGTAAATTCGATGGCTTAATGGAGTACTCGGGGAAACCTTTGTTCCTTGGCTGCAAGCCGGAATACACAAGGTTGTCAACCGTACTTGAACTGCTGAAATTGAAGGCAAGCAATGGTTGGTCTGACAAGAGTTTTACGGCGTTGTTAGGTCTCTTAGCTGACATCCTTCCAGAGGGAAACGTATTGCCCAGCACGACCTACTAAGCTAAGAAGGTTCTTTGTCCATTGGGAATAGAAGTAGAAAGAATACATGCATGTTCAAATGATTGTATCCTCTACCGTAAAGAGTATGCAGACATGCACGTATGTCCCGTGTGCAAAGCATCCCGATACAAGTGTAAGAATACTTCTGAGGCAAAGCAAAGACCCTCCTGCTAAGATGTTGTGGTATCTGCCTGTGATCCCACGTTTGAAGCGTTTATTTGCGAACCGAAAGGAGGCAAGATTGATGCGTTGGCACTCGGAGGAGCGTAAGAAAGATGGGAAGCTCAGACACCCTGCTGATTCTGCCCAGTGGAGAAACTTCGATCGGAGCTTCGAAGAGTTCGGTGCGGAACCGAGGAACATAAGGTTAGGGTTGAGTACGGACGGAATGAATCCTTTCGGTAACATGAGCAGCCGACATAACACCTGGCCTGTGAATCTATGTATGTACAACCTTCCTCCTTGGCTGTGTATGAAGCGAAAATACATTTTGATGTCACTACTTATCCAAGGGCTGAAGCAACCTGGGAACGATATTGATGTGTACCTAGCACCATTGCTAGAAGATCTTGTGACACTTTGGAACGAAGGGGTACAAGTATGGGATGCGTACAAACGAGAGAACATCACTTTACGCGCCATGTTATTCTGCACCATCAATGATTTTCCTGCCCTTGGTAACCTGTCGGGGTTCAGTACAAAAGGAGCCAAAGCCTGTCCGCACTACTTAGATGGTACCGAGAGTGTATGGCTGAACAACTCACGTAAAACTATGTATATGCGTCACCGTAGGTTCCTTCCCAGGATTCACCCATACCGCAAGATGAAGAAACAATTCGACGGAAATAAGGAGGACGGTTCAGCTCCAAGGGCTTTTAGAGGGAAAGAGGTCTATGATATGGTTAAGGATATCGATGTTGTGCTTAGAAAGGGACGTAAATTAAGGACCCCTCAGAAAAACATCTGGAAGAAGCGGTCAATTTTTTGGGACTTGCCTTATTGGGAGCATTTAGAAGTTCGGCACTGCATCGACGTCATGCACGTGGAGAAGAATGTATGTGATAGCTTGATTGGTCTCTTACTGAACATTAGTGGCAAAACAAAAGACGATGTTAATGCACGGCGTGACTTGTTTGATATGAACATAAGAACCGAGTTAGCACCGAAAGAGACTGATAAAGGACGAACGTACCTTCCCCCAGCTTGCTACACTTTGTCCAAGGCCGAGAGAAATGAACTGTGTCAAAACTTGCATGGTGTGAAAGTTCCGTCCGGTTACTTCGCCAATATTAAGAAACTTGTTTCCATGAAAGATTTGAAATTAATTGGTATGGAGTCTCATGATTGCCATGTGCTGATGACACAGATGCTTCCTGTTGCAATTAGGAGTATCTTGCCAAACAAGGTCCGAGTGGCAATCTTTAGGCTGTGTTATTTGTTTGACTCAATTGCACAGAAGGTCATCGATCCCGAAGGACTCGACGCTCTGCAGGCCGAGGTGGTGACGACTCTATGTCATCTTGAGATGTATTTCCCTCCGTCATTTTTTGATATCATGGTCCATCTCATTGTTCACCTTGTGAAAGAGATAAAGATATGCGGCCCTGTGTTCCTACGTCATATGTACCCTTTCGAGAGATACATGGGAATTCTGAAGTCCTACGTACGGAATCGATCTCGGCCGGAGGGCAGTATCATCGAAGGTTATACAACCGAAGAGGTCATTGAGTTCTGCGTGGACTGCATGGCTCAGGTGGAACCGATAGGTGTACCTCTATCTCGTCACGAGGGGAGACTGGAGGGTATCGGGACCATCGGGAGCAAAGCAATCATTCCCGATCTAGATACATACGCGTATGCCCATTTCACGGTCTTGCAACACATGACCCAAGTGTCCCCGTACATCGACGAGCACAAAGACATGGTACGCCAACAGAATCTAGACCGGTCGGAGGTTTGGATAACGAGAGAGCACAACCGTCAGTTCAACGAATGGTTAAAGATGCGATTCACTGGGAGACCATCAAGTGATGAAACGCTGCTATGGTTGGCCAAAGGACCAAAATTTACAATTGTGACATGGCAAGGATACGACATAAATGGGTACACGTTTTATACGGCAGCTCAGGATAGGAAGAGCCTGACCCGTAGCAGCGGTGTCGTGATAGATGCATTTCACGAGGGGTTCAATACCGCGGGGGCACGCGAGTTGAACTCGTACTATAGGTTCGTAGAGGATATTTGGAAGCTTGACTATGTACTTTTCAAGATCCCCCTGTTTCGATGTCATTGGGTTAAACTTCTGTAGGGCGTGAAGGTCGACAAGTACGGCGTCACTACTGTGGACCTCAAACGTGTCGGATACAAGGACAAACCATTCGTACTCGCTAAGCAAGTTGTTCAAGTTTTTTATGTAACGGTCTCAGTAAATAAGAACCGCCACGTAGTTCTTAATGGGAAAAGAAGGATTGTTAGAGTTGGGAATGTCGTGGATGAGGAAGAGTACAATCAATTTGACAAGTTTCCTCCTTTCGGAGACGGCATCAGACTGGAGGAAGAACCCAGTGAGGAAGCTAGCTATATGTGCGTCGATCATCATGAAGGACTATATTTCAATTAAGCATGTATATATTTCATTGTAATTTGATGTTAATACGGAAACGCATCATGTGTTATGGACCAGTACTAAATCGGTCAGACTGTCATGTGTTGGACGGTCCAACCTATTTCCCTTTGAAATGATTCTCTGTGTGGTAGTTCCGCCGTTGATAAACGAAACTACCGGTGTGCAGAAGTTCTAAAGTTCTTGCGGAACGTTTATTCCAGAGAAGCACATTTTTTGTGTGGGTCAATTTGCCTCGGTCGGTCGTGTGAGACCCCGGTTTATCAGACTTGTAATGCTTAACCATCCACTCGGTCCTAGCATCACAAATCATATAAACCGAGACTCGAGATATGTATACTTCCCTGCAGGGGTGTACCAATGTACCAACACGTCAGATTGTGCATAGAAACCCATACGTTGTGTCAGAGTCATCGTAGAGCGAAAAAGAATCGATAAGAACGACGGATACGAAAAAGACTCAACAACAAACTTTCTCCGAATGCTTTGAAAATTTTACAGCAGCAAGAGCATGATTTATAAGGAATTTATCAATAGGAACCAATTGATTTGGATTCTTAATGCAAAAGATATGAGCAAAACAAATCTGTTCAGCCTTATAAATCACAAATGCTACTATTTATTGCAATTAAATTATTAGGCAATATTTTCTAGAAAGGTGGTGAAGCTAAAAATTTTACAGTGAATCAAGCACCTCATGAGATGAACAACCCAATTGGATTCATCTCATTTGGAGCTATGATGCACTTTCTACAATTTTTCAAAGTCATGAAATGAGCAAAAGTAAAATGCATAAGTAAACTTTTTTGGAAACAGTAACATGTTCAAAACTAATTTTCACGGTAAGATCATTAATATAGGAATCTAACAAAATTGGATTCACTCAAAAATAGTTTACAGCGAAAAAGTTATGCATTTTTGAAGTTAATTGCATTTTTGAGTTAACAAATAATCCTTCTCGGGAAAATCCGAAATTAAATCGACGTTGATGAACTTGGATCGTTGATCTTGGATCCAACAGCCCAAGTTCACGGGACAACGCACGCTGCTCACAAACCCCACCGTTGGATTTAGATCCAACGGTCCACGTGGATGGAAACGTTCGGACGTTCGGACGGTCCGAACGTTCACGCGAATCTGGTCCGTTGATCTAGAGATGGACAGCTCACAACAAGAGTGCTTTCGGACGGTCCGAACGTTCACAGGAATTTGGGTCGTTGATCTAGAGATGGACGGCTCACAACGAGAGTGCTTTCGGACGGTCTGAACGTTCACGCGAATCTGGGCCATAGATCTAAAGATCGACGGCTCTACATATGTGTGTGTCTGTTCATATCACAGACGGTTCTAGTAATGAACCGTCTGTGATATCAACATATCACAGACGGTTCAGTTACATAACCGCCTGTGATATTAAAATTAGGGTTTCTCTGTTAAGTCATCACAAACAGTTTCATAACAGAACCGTCTGTGATAGTTAACATCACAGACGGTTTGTTTATGGAACCGTGTGTGATGTATTATCACAGGTGGTTCTATCACAGAACCGTCTATGATATCCATCTATATAAGTGCCCGACTCGAACGGTTGTGCACTCTTCTGCCTTAGTCTTTTTCCACCAGCCCGGGACTGCCCTCGGTCTCCTCCACTGATGCCACCTCCGACCAGCGCCGCCTCCCTTCGTCCCTGCCTCCGACCAGCGCCGCCTCCCTTCGTCCCTGCCTCCGTCGGTCCGCCTCGCCCGCCGACCACCGGTGAGTTTCCTGCGCCGGCCCCCTTCTCTGCCGTGAGAGCTGAGGATTTCCCTCGGTGCCGCCCCTGCCCCTGCTGACCACCCGGTGAGTTTCCCCGCGCTTCCTCCCTTCTCTGTCGTGAGAGCCGAGGGTTTCCCTCGGTGCCGCCCTCGCCCCTGCCGACCACCCAAGGGTTTATGTGGTATTTTTACCCCTTTAGATATTTTACTCTGCTGTGCTTTTGTTTGAAATGGGAGGTAGGGTGAAATTTCACTACTAGATGTGCATGTAAGTTATATTTGCACAAATAGATTTGTACAGAGATCTATATTTAGTTTGTTTACACAATAAGAAGCATGTGTATTTGCACAATTATACATGCATGTATACTTGCATTAATGTATTCTTATGTCGTTCTTTGTGTTGGTAAATCTATCTTTTTCCTACTTGAAAAATACTAGAAAGAATCTCATTGACTGTTTTAGCTTTGGAATTGGACTTGACTGTTTAGGTAGCAGCAGTAGGCTCTACTTTTTTCAGTTTTGTATAGACTCTACATGGTAAAAATAATGCTGTACATGGCAGTGCTAATGAAACAATATTTTTTTATTGACGTTCCATTCCATTCTCCACTTAGCAAATCTGGTATGACCAATTCTAATTCTAGTTTGGTGCCAAACAGTTCCTTGAAAACAAGCAAGTATCCAAATACGGTTAGCCGCCCTCCTCTGGCATTTTCGTTCCACACCAGTTATGGATGAGGGATGGAAGTGTTCCCATGTTGTGGCATAGCAGCAGTAGTACGTTAGCATCCAGAGGAAGTTAGCGAGTCTGGTTTTGTTAGGGAGTAGGTTTTCACGTAACCGCAGCAGGTGTTTACGCCAGGAGAAGCTTCGGCAGCAACAGGAGTCCAGAAGGGTTTCGGAGAGGAGAATTAGGAAAGATACACCGTTTCTATCAAGCAAGAAATAAATTGCAGTTTTTTTTGTGCAATTTCATATATTTTATTTACTACGTATCATATATTTAGGTTCAGTAGGTAAATTCTATTTGTTTATGTAATCATTGCATACGTAACTTATATAGATAGCAAGTAAGCGAGATGGCAGAGGCACCGTCTTCGCCGCCGTCAGCGACGTCGCCAAATGCGTCTGGATCTCCGATCAAGGTGGTACGCAGGCGAGAAGGCAGAGGAATCTCCAAATTGCCCTCGGGCCGCATGACGATCACGGAGGTCAGTGACGTCGGGATCCCGTTGAGTCCCAAGAAAGCAGCTGCGAGATTCTGGACCGTCTGCGGGGTACTTTCAAGGGAACGGGTCCCCATCACCACCCTAACCTGGAAGTCTGTGACGGATGTACAGAGAGACCAGTTGTGGACTGAACATTCTGCCTCGTTCACTTTCCCTGAAGCAGACTAGGCACGTGTGCGATGGCACGCGCTGCTGGCGATGTCCCACGCGTGGAGGACCTTCAAGAGCCTACTTGTCACGCAGTACGTGAACACGGGTCGGACGCCCTTCACGACGTATCAATTTTTGTCGCGGGATACATGGAACGTCTTCGTGCAGATGAAGACGACGACCGAATTTCAGGAGCAAAGTGCGACGCACAGAGCTATCCAGGCACAAAACACTCACCCCCACAGACTCAGCACCGCTGGGTACGTGGGTAAAGCCACGCAGTGAGCGGCGGAGGACGAGACTGCTGCACGACCGTTTGCTGAGACCTCAGACGAGCGCGCTCGAGCCTGGTTAAGAGCGAGGGCATCAGCCACGTCTTTGGGCAGCATGTCTTTCACAAACCCGGCAGACGAGGCAGTTTCTCAACGCCTGGTAAATTTCTCGAACCACTTAATTATTAATAAATCCATAACTTCATGGTGTCTACAATAACATGATGTCCTCTTGCAGGAAGCATTGACTTCCGCATCTTCCCAAGGATCCTTCGAAGTAGACAGGGAGAAGGATGTACTATTTACGGCCCTGGGAAACAAGGAGCACCCGGGTCGCACGCGAGGCGTTGGGGTTTACGTACCTTGGAGAGATGGATTCCCACACAACTCCGACACATATAGGAGTAGGATGAGATCCAAGGACCAACACGAGGCTCGGTTGGAACATGTGATTATTGGAAAATTTCAAGAACAAATAACAAACTTGCAGAACTAAGTAAATTAACTCATGCAGGCGCAAACCGCCCCTGTTAATTTGGGAGCAAGTCCTCCTCGACATCGGAGTAGCGTCGCGTCCACACATAATTCTGGACATGACGATGTGCAATTACCGATCGACGACATCGAGGTAATGTACATCTCTGGAATGCTCCAAAGATAGACCTATAGGACGTCTTAGCTAATTGTGTACAATTTTGTAGGAGCCGACGCCCTGCAAGCTCCAAGTGAGGATGGTTGGGTCGATTCCTATTGAGGCTGGGCGGGGTATGGTGTATCCATACCAGGAAGGGCGATGCGAGACGGCCACCGGGCGCAGGTTACGCCGAGTGCGGTGGACATGGTACATGATAATTTCATGGCCATCCCGCTGGAGATTCCCCCGAACGAAGAAATCAGAACACTAGGGGATGCCACGCACACTTTTATCCAGTGGCCCAAGAAGGACATCACACTAGACCCTTCAGTGACGCAATATCGACAGGACCCTGTCTCTCCAATAGGACCCTCGATGAGTCCGCCTCAACCAAAGCTTCAGAAGGCCGCCACATCGCTTCCCGTCGAGAAGACGGCGAAGGGACAAGAAAAGCGTGTCACCATATCGGTCCCTGAGGCGTCTCACGGGAAGACGTCCCTCAGCCGCCTCGTTAAGGAGAAATCGAAATCGAAGAACATTAAGGCACCACCCAAACCCGTGAAATACTACCTCGGAAGTCCGTTGGTCTTCGGTTAGAAATTAAGAGCTTAGGACTAGCTTGTCAAGCTTTGCATGATTGGTACTTGCGCAAGACCCGAGAGGAGGGGGGCCATACAGGAATCACCGTCAGATACGGGAGGGAGCATTTTCTCCACGAGCCTGGCCACTTCGTCGTGGACTTCGAAGACTTATTTGACCTATACAACCTAACTACCATCAACCCCCTCTTAGTCCTAGGCAATCCTAAAATAAAATCTATGCTAATATCTTCCCATGGAGCGCTAGGAACTGGAAGTGGAGTATACAAACCATGTGGATTGAGCTTCGACTTCGCCTTATGACACGTGATGCATCGTTGAACAAACCTCTCGACGTCTCGCCTCATCTTAGGCCAATAGAAGTGATCGGCCAACATCATATACGTCTTCTCTCTTCCAAAATGTCCCATCAATCCTCCTGCATGAGACTCCTGCAATAATAGCAAATGCACATAAGAATCTGGAACACACAGTTTGTTCATGCGAAAGAGAAAACCATCATGAACATAAAACTTATTCCATCCTTTCCCATCTTTGCAATTAGAATATGGTGCTGAAAAGTCATGATCAGAAGCATATAAATCTTTCAAACTTTCTAGCCGTGGAACTTTTACTTCCAATTGAGTGAAAAGCACATGTTTTCTAGACAATGCATCAGCTACCATATTTTTCTTACCTTTCTTGTATTTGATAATGTAAGGAAAAGTTTCAATGAATTCTACCCATTTAGCATGTCTACGATTCAATTTCGCCTGGCCCTTTAAATATTTCAAAGCTTCATGATCAGAATGTATGATAAACTCCTTAGGCCAAAGATAATATTGCCATGTTTCTAACGCACGCACAAGAGCATACAATTCTTTATCATAAACAGGGTAGTTCAATTGTGCATCATGAAGTTTCTCACTGAAATAGGCAACATGTTTTCTTTCTTGCATCAAAGTACCACCAATACCTATTCCACTAGCATCACATTCAATCTCAAAAGTTTTAGTGAAATCAGGTAAAACAAGCAATGGTGCTTCAGTCAAATATTTCTTCAATTCAGCAAAAGCTTTGTCTTGTTTTTCTCCCCACTCGAAAGTGACTCCTTTTTTTAGTTAATTCATTTAATGGAGCAGCAATGGTACTAAAATCTTTCAAAAATCAGCGATAAAAACTAGCAAGTCCATGAAAGCTACGAATTTGACTAACATTGACAGGAGTATGCCAATTTCGAATAGTTTCAATTTTAGATTCATCTACTTCAATTCCATGAGCTGAAACAACATAGCCTAAGAACACCACTTTGTTTGTGCAAAAAGTACACTTCTCAAGATTAGCGTATAATTGTTCAGTTCTAAGCACTTCTAGCACTTGCCTAATGTGTTCAACATGTGCTTCCAACGAGCGGCTATATATCAAAATGTCATCAAAATAAACTACCACAAATTTTCCAATGAAGTGTCTCAAAACATGATTCATTAAGCGCATGAATGTACTAGGAGCATTAGATAAACCAAAAGGCATCACTAACCATTCATACAAGCCAAATTTTGTTTTAAAAGCAGTTTTCCATTCATCGCCATGTTTCATTCGTATTTGATGATATCCACTACGCAAATCAATCTTAGAAAAGATAGTAGAACCACTCAATTCATCCAACATATCATCTAACCTAGGAATAGGATGACGATAGCGAATGGTAATATTGTTGATAGCTCTACAGTCTACGCACATTCTCCATGTACCATCTTTCTTATGAACAAGAATGACAGGAACGGCACAAGGACTAAGACTTTCGCGTACGTACCCTTTTCTATGAGTGCTTGCACTTGCCGTTGAATTTCTTTCGTCTCTTCTGGGTTTGTGCGGTACGGCGGTCAGTTGGGAAGTGGAGCTCCCGGTACCAAGTCAATTTGATGTTCAATGCCTCGAATAGGCGGTAGACCAGCGGGTACCTCCTCCAGAAAGACATCCTCATAAGCCTGCAAAACTTGAGAAACCATACTAGGAAGAGATGTTAAGTCATTAGTAGAAAGTAGAATATCTTTGTACAGCAAAACAAAGTGCATCAAAGTAGGATCAACTCTCATCTCTCTTAAATCAGATTTAATGGCTACCATAACTAACCTTTTCCCTCCCTCATTCTCACCTTTTCCATTCATTTTTAGCTTTTGGTTTTTACACTTCCTTTGTGGAATCTCACTCTTTGGCTCCTTCCCTCTCTCAGTCTCTAGTTTCACCGCAATCTTTTGCATGTTATCACTCACAATTTGAGAAAGAGTTAATGGTCGTAGCACTATTTCTTTATTATCCCACATGAATTTGTATTGATTAGTTCTTCCATCATGAATCACAGAACGATCGTATTGCCGTGGTCTACCTAATAACAAGTGACATACATCCATGGACACAAGATCACATTCAATGGTATCACGATAAGAACCAATTTGAAAGCTAATATCAACAGTATATCCAACATTCATCGACCCATCATTATTTAACCATTCAATTTGATAGGGATGTGTGTGTTTCTTATATTTCAAACCAAATTTAGAACAAAGCTCTTTACTAGCTAAATTGTGGCAACTTCCACCATCAATAATAACTTTGCAGCACCTACCATCTTTACTCACCTGAGCTCTTGTTTGGAAAAGATTGCAACGCTGCTCATGAGTGGGTTTTGCTTGCACACTCAACACCGTCGGTGTACATACAAGGATAGGGCCAGCCTCGGGGTCGCAAAAACCATCTTCAAGCACCTCCTCCCCTTGTCCTTGCTCATGTACATCTCCCAATCTGTCCAAATCAGCAAGAGCCTCACGCTCCTCCTCGCTAGTGGAGTCATACTCTCCATTCTCCAAAATTAACATAACCTTGTTATTTGGACAATCCTTTTACATATGACCTCGTCCAAGACATTTGAAGCATTGTATGACACTACTTCTTGCTGTGGAACCCACTGAAGACGAGGTAGAAGGTGTTGTACTCTTATTGGCAATGGGTGTACTTGTATGTTTCCCGCCTGGTGTAGCATTGGTACTAGGAGCAAAACTTCTACTAGAGGGATTAGTTTTAAAAGAATTGAAACGAGATGTGGGTTTACCTCCTATAGGTGCTGAACGAGGTGTGTATGATGATGTTTTTGTTACTCTTATATCCTGTTGCACTTGCCTTTCAGCCTTGGTTGCTTGATGCACCAACTCCACCATGTTGTTGTGAGGCTGAAATTCGGTGATGCGCTTGATGGAAGGGTGTAAACCAGCAAGGAATCGTGCCATTTTTTGCTCTTCTTGCTCATATACATTAGCTCTAATCATCGCCATCTCCATCTCTTTATAGTACTCCTCCACCGTGAGAGTTTCTTGCTTCATTTGCTGCAATTTGTCAAATAAATCACGCTTGTAATGTTTGGGAACAAACCTTGCTCTCATGTGGTACTTCATCTCTTCCCATGTAGTGATGGGAGGCTCATCGTGCTCTCTCCTTTGATTTTGAACTTGTTTCCACCATATGAGTGCATAATCAGTGAATTCAAGTCCTGCCATGTGAATTTTCTTCTCCTCTGAATAATTGTGCAAGCCGAACACCTTGTCCACCTTGAGCTCCCAAGTAAGGTATGCCTCCGGGTCATGTGTACCTGAGAATGTTGGCATGGTAAATTTAATCTTACCAAACTTGTCCTCATTGGGGCGTTCGTCGCCGCGACGGTTATAGCGGTGGTAGCCGTCTCGTAGTGAAGAAAGTCATCGTCGTCAAAACGAGGCGCTCTTCCACCACGGCCTCCATGTCCTTGGCCCCTCCCCAGACCATGGAATCCGCCCCCTTCACCTCTCCCTGGCAGGGGTGGACGAATGGCGTTGGCCACCACGCGGTCTCGCCTGTGTTGCGCTTCTTGGTCACCTCGAGCAACGCCCGCTCCCTCATCTTGTGGAGGGATCCCACCTCCATGATGAACACTGCCTTCCTCTTGTTGTGGTCGAAGTGCACGCACCACATCGTTCACAATGTTGGTACGTAGCACACTCATTTGTTGGTTCATCTCAATGCGCATGTCTTGTGTGGAGTTGTTGATTTCCGCCTTGAGTTGCTCCTCCAAGGCAGAAGTAGTAGCGGTGAACTCATTGCGCAAAGTTCCCCTCAACGCTTGGAATTGAAAACGAGTCACTGGGGAATTCAGATCATGCTCCTCTCCGATATTGTTGTCTCCTCCTGACATGGTTAGTAGCACAAAGAAAAGAAAAGAAAAACACCAAAAACCACAAATATATGGGTGATATGTGGAGTTCACTCAATCTCACTTTTCCTCTCCCAAGTAAAGTTCTTACCTTTTCGAAGTGGATTGAGGCCAAAAGAAACTTACACTTGGTGGTGGCTACAATAACGAGTGATGATCAAGCAGATTTAAAAGTGACTCACCATTGTACGGCAAATGATATTTTGTGGAGCTTGGTTAGGAGGTATTTATCCTACACAATCTGAATTTCACGATGCTGTAAAATTAAGTAATAATCCAAGCTAGAAAAATATTGCCTATGTGCTGATCCAATAGATGTAAGTGAAGTGTCTGAACGCACACGCAACGATCAATGTCACTCAATGCAACAAAGGAATGAGCTAAATAGAATCAATCAGGAACAATAGCTCGTTTGCATCAAGTACTAGGAGAGACGCTAGCCAATTGTAATGAAAATAAGGGTACGGAATTACTCAAAAAATAAATACTCTAACTGAATATCTGGTGTAGAGTACTCACCCGAGTTAGGCCCCCTTTTTTACCGCTTTTTTTTTCCTCCTTTTTTTTACTACCCCGTAAGTGACTCCGAAAGATTCAAAATCATATTCTGAATCTAATTAGGTATATGAGTCACAATTTTTTTTTGGAAAAAACACAGGTAAAATTCTCTCTCTCTAAACTTTGATTTTTTTAGCCAAGGGTGATGCACTATCAAATGATGATATTCAGTTGAGATATATGATTTAAGAGTAGCCCACAATACAATTATCAAAGACTAGTCTCAAGTATCAAAGGATTTAAGTGAAGCCCTCAACAGATGCGCAAACCTTTGGATGGTCCGAATGTGTCCAACTAGGATTCTTCGGAGCGATTAGGACTCCTTGCAGACGGGCGAATCAAACACGAAGAAGAATCCCCAATATTGAAGCAAGAACACGAATTCTGAGAAGTAAATTGAATCTACTTTTTTATGCTAATTGAATGATCAACTAGCGGACTTTCAACGATATAATATGCAAAGATTGAGCTAGGCAAAGGACACTAAGATCAGCACGTAAACAAATTTTCTAATGGGTCAAGACTTAATAAAACTCACGAAAATAACAGATGCGAAACTAGGGTTTGGATTTTTTTTGTTTTCGGTTTATGGACTATAGGACAGTAAGTAATAAACTAAAATTTAAAGGGATAAGATCCTACCTAGTAAATCGCGCTCTGATACCAAGATGATACGGGGTCGCCCAATCTTCTCGACGTAGGATGGATACTCACGGGAGTCTTGATTAATTGTAATGATCCTCCAATGCCAGTGCAAGGGACGAACACTCTTTAATCCGCAAAACACACTCGTGTTGATTTCGCCGACCACCAAGCGAAGATCTATCGTGCACCCAATTCCCAGCAGAAAGGCTGAACGATCTTGATTGAAGAAGACACTCCAAATTCCCTATGGAATTTCGGTAGCAAAGCTAAACTCAAAAACTTTAGTAGATTGATTTTTCTCAAACGTGGTCTGAGGTTACAATATGGGTCTACCCCTCAATATATAGTGCCCCTTCTCCACCTCATGGCTGGCCAAGAGGCCCTACATCTACTCTAATTCAGATTAGGAGTCCTACTCCAATTCCGACACATTCCAAAACAAAAAAGGAAACCCTGATTTTACAACTGTCACATTGTTTCGATCATATCTTTTGATACAGGATGAATTTCGGAGTAAGGGAGGATCCGTTGGATTGGACTTGAAGTTATCTTTCCAACAAGCACAAGAACACCCAAATCGGACTCCGTTTGTGAAAGTTATGACAGTTTTAATCCGGACTGTCCTGCTGATTCCGAATCCGAATTTGATGCTGATTCGGAATCCGAATTTGACGCTTTTCACCTTCTCCTCCATCCATTTCGGCCAACCAAGCCTCCTCTTTGTCAAATAAAACTGCACATAGATGAAATGCTTTAGGTAGTAGCCAATTCTCATGAGAATCAAATGGAAACTCAGTTAGGAGAAGAATCACCTGTTTGTTAAGAACTTTAGCTCTTGCCCGAGTAATAGGGCCAGTTGGTGCAATAGTGATAGGAGGGTTAGGAGTTGAAATGGCAGGGATGTCCTCATCACTTGGAGTGGATGATGAATGTGTAATAGGGATGTCCTCAGCATCTACGAAGGTGTTGATCGTTAGGGTCTCGATCCCAGTTAGTTGTCTGTGGTGAATTGATGGGATTTCACTCGAGTTTATTTTCGTTCCGCTGCCCCTATTTTATTTATTGTCAGCCCTGCGAGGCTTAATAAATGTAAACTCGACCATAAGGTCAAAACCCTTATTTGCTATTCAAATTAGTCGTTTATTTTATTAATCGTCTTGTGTGGATCGATATTCATCTATGTTGATACTGTGTGCACTAGCGTGATCCTAGACTAGTGCAGAATATACATGTTGGGGAACGCAGTAAGGCTACGATAGTACAAACAAAAATTTACCGCGCAACCAAGGAACCACCGCTAGTAATAGATCATGAGATTACCGCTAGACGCACCGACTCGTAGCGGAAGTAGAGTCGTCGTAGCTAGTTGATACAGTCGTAGTCGTACTCACGACGCGTCTCCTCCTTCGAGTGATCGTACTCGCCGCGCGTCTGCTTCTCTGAGTGGTCGTACACACCACGTGACTTCTCCTCCGACTCCAGTGATCGTCACGAGTTGCGGATCGTCCTAGTGTTGATGCTTCCCAACAACACCTCCGAGGTATCCACACGTACGGGGCAGGATCACCACACGTTGGAGTGCTAGCACCGGCAGCGTGGTTGAGAAGGCGTGGCTATTAGGGTTTTGGGAGTTCTTCCAAAGATCATCCTCTCCCTCACCCTATGCCACCGCCCCTCTTTATATAGGCATATGTGATGGGTCTCGTACTTGAGGCCCATTAGGAACTCGTGGCCTATACGAATTCGGATCACCATCCAAAAAAAATATTAGCCCTTTAAGTGTGTGACCATACAGGTTCATGTGTAATCGGTTATGACTCGAAAACTCTTTTTCGACCACCAGTCGTTAGCGGTACCTAACAGCACATAACGATTCCCAAATACACATAGAATATATCGGACGAACCTTGATGTAATATGATCTATGATCAGGTCCTCATCACATACGATCAGTTCGTATCTCCATATGACCATATCGTATTTGGTCCCGACCAGTTCGTAACTCCTTACGACCAGGTCCTTACCATTCTGTGATTACGTTAGACCAGTCTACGACCAGCATGTATCTCCATACGACTAGTTCGTAACTGATCGAACTAAGTGACCTACTCATGCATTCTCCTTTTGTCTCACGGTGTCTGGTTAAACTCCAGGTGAGATGATGTGTCATCCATGGACTGTTCAATACTTTCTCGATCGAGTGTCGGTTAACTTCATGTGGTCGACACTTCGACCACTAGTGGTATGGTCATGCACTTTCTTTATCCGATCACCACGAGGGGCCAGAGACATCTCTCCTGTTATGTAAGGAGGGGCAAATCCCATCTTGACCAGTCACATCCCTCCGCATGTTTCATAGCATACCCGAAAGCTACCTTTATAACTACCCAGTTACGAGTAGCGTTTGGCAACCCCTAAGAGTGCTATTACACATGTAGGGAACCATGCTGATCTCAGGTCTAAGGATTATATATCATCATTACTTGAGACCAACTAATGACACAAAGATTTATAACAATCTCAATAGTGTCTCAATGATGGGTCTATCCAACCCCATGTTCTCTAACATGTGCTCACATTATTGATTTAATATCCCTATATCCATGACCGGTGAATCCGGGTCATCAATCAATACATATGCTAGTCATAGAGTCACTGGTGTTCCGACCAGTGACCTCCGACCAAGAATACATTTAGAATAACATCATATAAGTTAAAGAGTTCCACCAACAAGTCACATACTTATTGATCTATAATAAATGATTCATTCAAGGAACATGATAACATATTATCAAAATCATGAACATAATTAAATATCATCATCTCTATGATTGCCTCTAGGGCATATTTCCAACAATACAAAGGGTCCATAATTGCATTTTTTGAGTCCCGACAGAGGTGGTATCATAGCCATACTGACTGTAGGTCTTGACCTTAGTTTGATCGGCTATGCTAGAGTGTCCAAATTATTTTTTAAAGCAAAATTAACTTGCAAGATTAATTGTGAAGGAACGCGGGAAGGCTACGATAGCACAAAATAAAAAATTTACAGCGCAACCAAGGAACGTCCGCTAGAAATAGATCACGAGATTACCACTAGACACGTCGACTCGTAGCGAAAGTATAGTCGATGTAGCGAGTCGATGCGGTTGTAGTCATACTCGCCGCACGTCTTCTCCTCCGAGTGGTCGTACTCGCCGCGCGTCTTCTCCTCCGAGTGGTCGTACTCACCGCGCGTCTTCCCCTTCGAGTGTCACGAGTTGTGGATCGTCTTAGTGCTGATGCTTCGCAACAACACCTCCAAGATATCCACTCGTACGGGGCAGGGATACCACGCGCTGGAGTGCTAGCGTCGCCAGCGTGGTATGAGGAAGGCGTGGCTTTTAGGGTTTTGAGAGTTCCTCGAAAGATCGATTATCACACCCCTTGTCACCGCCCCTCTATTTATAGGCATCCATAATGAGTCCCGTACTTGAGGCCCATTAAGAACTCGTGGCCTACAAGAATTCAGATCACCATCTAAATTAAATCCTAGCCCTTTAAGTGTGTGACCCTATAGGTTCATGCGTAATCGGTTGTGACTCAGAAACTCTTTTCCGACTACTAGTCGTTAGCGGTATCTAGCAGCACATAACGATTCCCAAACACACATAGAATATATCGGACGAACCTTAATGCAATATGATCTACGACTAGGTCTATATCACTAATGACCAGCTCGTATCTCTATATGACCAGTTCATATTTGGTCTCGACCAATTCGTAACTCCTTACGACCAGGTTTCGACCACATAGTAACCATGTTCGACCAGCCTACGACCAGCTCGTATCTCCATACACTAGTTCGTATCTGATCGAACTGAAAGACCTTCTCGTGTATTCTCCCTTTGCCTCACGATGTCTGGTTGAACTCCAGGTGAGATGTTGTATCATCCATGGACTGTTCAATACTTTCTCGATCAAGTAGAGAATAACTTCATGTGGTCGACACTTCGACCACTAGTGGCATGTCCATGCACTTTCTTTATCCGGCCACAATGAGGGGCCCAGCGACATCTCTCCTGTTATGTTAGGAGAGGCAAATCCCATATCCGACCAGTCACATCCCTCCGCGTATTTCATAGCATACCCAAAAGCTACATTTATAACTACCCAGTTACGAGTAGCGTTTGGTAACCCCTAAGAGTGCTACTACATATGTAGGAAACCATGTTGATCTCAGGTCTAAGGATTATACATCATCATTGCTTGAGACCAACTAATGATACATAGAATCATAACAATCTCAATAGTGTCTCAATGTGGGTCTTTTCCAACAACATGTTCTCTAACATGTGTCCATATTATTGGTTTGGTATCTCCATATCCATGACCCGTGAAACATAGTCATCAACCAATACATATACTAGTCTATTCATATGTGTCCTCATATGTTTTCGACCAGGGAACGTTTAAGAATAATCATCACAGAAAAATAGAGTTTCACAATCAAGTCACATACTTGATGATAAATATTATTTATATTATTCTAGGAATAAGATAACATATTATCCAATGTTATGAACATAATAAATATAATCATCTTTATGATTGCCTCTAGGGCATATTTCCAACAAATTGAACTGCTTAACTCCTCTCGTGCCTTTCTCGACTCAACTATTGCTGGAATTTTTCCTCTCCCGCTGCTTTTAAGTTGTTCTTACCCTCTTGTCTGTCTTGTCAGATGCCTCACCTTCAAAACCATGGTTAGCGCAAGGGAGGACTTGCCGTTGAGCTTTGGAAGCTGTTGCAAGTGCTTGGAGGATTCGACCGCCTGATGTACCGTGGCAGCAACTGGGTAGCGAACGGCCGAGACCGTGGAGTGGTCTGTTGTTTGACTATCTACACCCGAAAGGACACTAAGGCAAGTCGACCCTTAAACATCTCATCGAGAAGGATGATTTGGATTGGCGCAATTCAGGAGTCTTCACGCCTTGCTATCCTAAGGATCTGCAACATCTACACTTGCGAGCTTCGAGATATCGTCTTCCGCTACCACCCTCGTGCATATGCAGTGGATGTTCCTACACGTTACCCGTCTACAGATGGAGAGAGCAACGCCACCGTGGTGCATCTTGCCCAGTTCGCCGCTACTCAGGAGGAGTCACTAGAGTTGGACGCTACAGAGCTGGAGTGCGCCTACGAGACCTTACAGAGGGCAAAAGAAAGGATCACCATTCTGGAATAGACTCTCTACGGTCAACACGAACACGAGGAATATCATGACGAGGAGGATCACGAAGAAGAAGACTCAAAAGAAGACCCAGAAGAAGTTGAGGAGCCAGTAGAGGCTGCAGAGCTAGAGGAGCCAGCTGGCCTGCACTAGGGACGCCTGTTCCTGTTGCACCAGTCCAGGGACATCAAGACCAGTTCGCAAGGATACCAACGTAGTTCCAGATCTACAGCAGACGGGAGCACCGTCAGGGCTATGGAGGCTATCTCATCGAGTAGTCTGCTTGAGTCTTTAAGCTTAGCCGGTTTTAACGTTAGAAGAGTCGCCCTTTAGGTGGTAGATTGTGTGTTTAGACTCGTTCTTATTTTCTTGTGTGCGAGTATGAGCTGCAAAGGCCCTTAGGCATTTGTTGCAGCCATGCCAAGATCTTAGTCAATATAAGTATTTCAGTTGAGTTTTCTTGAGCTATGTCTGTTGGGTTTAACCTACCCCTGCCTAGTTCCTAACTCATCTTTTGCTTGCCACCTTATCTAACCCATGGAGTTTTACCAAATGGTTCAGACTCGTCAAGCTGCTGCAAGTGGTTCTGGCACTCCTGTGTCAGAGGAAAATGAGCAGACCTCCGCAAAGCAGTTCCACCTCAAGCACCCTCAATTGACCTGCAGAATTTTGGAGCTTTCATGGCAGCTCAAACACATATGATCTACACCATGATGAATCAGATTCAGAATATGAACAATCCGAACAGCAACAACAATCACCACAATGGAGCCTCATTCGCTAATGGTCACCATGGACCACCCAAGCTAGCTGAGTTCATGAGGACTCGCCCACCAATATTTTCAGGGCACGTTTCACCAGTGAAAGCTGATGATTGGCTTCGTGTTATCGAGAGGAAGCTGCTGATCACCCAATGCAGCGATCATGAAAAGGTTCGTTATGCCACTCAACAGATGGAGAGCATAGCTGCTGAATGGTGGGAAAACTTCTGTGCAGTGCATGAGACACCGCAAAACATTACCTGGGAAGAGTTCTCAGCTGCTTTTCGCCAGTACCATGTAACAGAAGGGATCATGGATTTGAAGAAAGATGAGTTTTGCGTTCTCAAGCAAGGAGGAATGTCAGTGACTGACTACCTCAATAAGTTTTCTCAACTTGCCCGCTATGCTGCAGAAGATGTCACCACCGACAAGGCTCTTCAGAGTCGTTTTATAAAAGGATTGAATACTGGACTGCAAGTCAACCTGATTGCCCACACCTGATTTTCGAAACGGTTTGATAGGTTCAAAAATTCAGCAAAGACTCAGCCAGTTTTGTAAATTCAAAATTTGTTTTTGAATTCCCGCTCGCCCTTTGGGCCGAATCCGAGCCAGCCCAAAAGCCTTCGCCAGCCCTAGCCCATGCCAGCACATGCACGCTCCCTTTCGCTAACATATGGGCCCCACTCGTCAGAGCTTTTCGTCCACCTGGCCTTCGCCCTCGCTCGCCAGCTTCGCCTGCTCGCCCACTGTTTTCCCTCACCGCCCACCATTTTCAATGCCACCTACCTCCATCACCTCCGCCTAGCTTTGCTCATGATGTCTACCTCTTAATGGCTCTCAACCCCCTCCCCTGGCGGAGACGTCGAAGCGGGAGCGTGAGGATCTCACCACGGCTATGTTTTCTCGCCGCCTTTCTTACGCGCTACTCGCTTCTAATTAAACCTTCGACCGTGTCACAGAATTCCCAGCTCTCCATTCTCGCCTTCCACAAAGAACTAGAGCTTTTTGCTCCTTGGTTCGCCGAGAACGAGAGCGTCATCCTCGACGCCAGTGAGCAAGCCACACAACACCATTTGCTATGGTGAGTTTCCTTGTACTCGCCAACCACGTCACCATGTTCCCCTTACCTCGCTGATACTCCTTCTTTGCTTGATATAGCTCCGGGAACCCCGTAGCGAGGATGAGGCATCATCTTTTTCACCTCCGGCACGCAGCCTGTTCTGGACCTTCGTGTTCCCGACATTCTGGTGAACTTGAACCTCACCTAACCGCGTCATTTCATGCCTATACTTCACTGATGCTTCTCCCTCGGTTAATGATGATCCACACATTGGGAATCCCCCGAATCGATCTTCTTCCTCATTTTTGGCCGCCGCAACCCTTTTTCAGTTAGCAACCACCACAGTGAGTCTTTGGTCGATACCTTCTATCCCTACCATCCTTAGTATGCATGCAAGCTATTGTGCACCTCCTTGTAGCATCTCCATCACTACAGCACGCTGTCACTAAGAGCCTCCTTTGCGTCGTCGCTGCTCAACGTCGCCAAAGCCACTCTGGTCATCCCTCGATGTCTTCAAGGACCTTAGTGAGCTTCTAGTAGTCCCCTAGAGCTTTTGTGTGCATTAGATTAGATGATTAGCTAGTGTAGCGTAGACTTCGTCATAGCCAGTCATGGCGCCACCGTGGGAAGCTTTGTCGCCATCGCTCCGGGGATCATTGGTACCAGAGCCACTATGTGTAGCATCTTAGTAATCTCTTAAAGCCAATGCACTCCTTCTTTTGCTGTCGATTGGCCTCAGTCGCGAAAGCCACTTTGAGCCCAAGGAGCTCCGCTGCTCATCTCCAGTGTAGCGCCGCCTCTGGCCATTTCTCCAGCCTCCACCACCATCCGGTGGTATCGCCGTCGAGAGAGAAATCCATTTTTACCACCCCTAAGCCTTGTCGCTGCTCCGACTGCTTGCGACGAGCTCGCCATGGCGCACAGCCATGCACAACTCCATTTCTCTCTCTCTCTCTCTCTCTCTCTCTCTCTATTAATTAGCGCTAATTGACAGTACTTAAACATACTAAGTCAATGACAGGTGGGATCGGTCGAAAAGGTAATCAGAAATCTAATTTTAAACGTGTTTAGTAAGTGAGTCACTGACTTGTGGGACCACGCACTATTCTCGATTTTAAAACATGTTTTAAAACATGAGAGACTGACATGTGGACCCCAGCTGCTAGTTAATTTAAAATAAAAATTACATTTAATCATTGGTTAATAAATAATGAGTCTATGACATATAGGACCACCTCTTGTTTATAAATAAAATTAATAAAACAAAAATATGAGCCACTTTCTAGTAGGACCCACATGTAAATTAATAAAAATCAGAAAAATGGGAAAAGTCACTTTTAGTTCAGAGGAAAATACATTTTCTCTAATAGAAATCGTAAACATCATTAGAACTCAGAGGAAAATATGTTTTCTCAGTTGGAAGGAGTAAACCATAGAAAATACGCTTTCGACGTCTATGCTTTTCTCATTTCTGGAATTTTCAAACCGAAGCAAATTAAAACGTTAATAACTTTTGCATACAAACTCCAAATTGAATCAATATTTTTTCTAAATTTATATAAAATCATGCTCTATCTTAATATGCAAATATATTTGGATTTTTTACTGTATAATTATTTTGCTATATTTAATTTGCAAATATATTTGGATTTTTCGAACGACTTTTACAATGATCCTCGATCCCCGTATTCAGAGCAAGGAAAGAACCCTCTTTGATCGTGTTGATCCTATTATTTCAAATATTTTACTTATTTTTTTGCGAAATCTATAATGCATGTGTGTATGTTTGATTAAAATTACTATATTCAGGGATAACGGTAGTCGTAATCCTATTCGATGCATGAACCTCCTTGAAATATCGGTATCCTCACTATTATACCCATTAGGTTATGGTATAGACAATAGATGATATCAATTTGGGAATTTTGAGTGCGAGTATCGCACAAATGCTTAGTCAAGCTATAGTCTTTACAAAATTTGCTAAAAGGGATGAGATGATGAGCATGAAATTGGGAGTTTTGAAATAATGGACCAGAGAGGTTTACCTCTGATATTTTGTATAAAAATAAAAATAAAAAACTTAGTTTGTGACGCGGACGAGTTATATTATATTATGAGAAGTGTGAAAGGTGTATCTCACAGGTATATAGGAGGAGATCCTCGCCCGGGTTAATTAAGGACCGAACACCGGTATATCTGATCTAAGCATAAGCGTACAACCAGATGTGCCGGTATAGGACGACCTTAGCTAATTATGTCATCGAAAACTAGTCAATTATGTCATCGAAAACTAGTCTTACATATTGGTAGGCCGTAGTAGTGAGAGCTTGTGTGATTGCTCGAATTGGCTCCCTTTACCACGGTGTTGGGAACAAAGCTTGCCGACACAACGACGAATGCCTCACAGAGACGAGGGTGTATCCGGGTGAAGTGAGGGTGTTCATTCGTAGGGTTAGTGCAATGTTAGGACTAGGTGATGTAAATGCTTCGATGCGTGCTCTAGACTGCTTACCAAAGGTTAGTGAACGGTGGTATCGACGGATACTAAACAAACTAGACATCCATCTGAGATATAGTCCATGTGCGTACCGCTACAACTACAATAAGAGTACGGGTTGTGGTCATATGTGTAACATCCTGATTTTCAAAATCGGGATGTTAATATTTAACTAGGCGATCTAATAAATATTTGGCAGTGTTTTAAAATTTTCCCGTGTTTAAGTAAAAAGATTGTTTCTAAAATCAAATTTGTTTAAAATATGCATTAAAAAAATATTAACAATAATAATAGTAACCAATATTTAATCGAATTGTTTGAGAGAACAATTAAATTAAATATTTTGTTTCTCGTTTCCGTATGCATTTCAAAAATCTAGATGCATACATTAGTATCGCCGTTCTTATTTTCCAATTCGATCGACCACGGGCGAAACGACCGGGTGCCCCTTCTTCTGGTCATCTCTTCCAATTTCGACCGCTAACTCCTCGCTTCCCCTTCAAATCTCAAATTAAACTTTAAAACCAAGCTATGCATGTCATACCACCGCGATCGTCATCGCACGAGCAACCCGTTTCTATAATTTGTTTTCGCATGCATAGCAGTTTGAGTGAATTCGCAAAATGGAGAATAGAATTAGCAGATGAAATATCTGCGTGTCCATTCTTTATTTTTCTAACTTCTCTCCTCGCAATCACTAACAAAAAGCCAGAATTTGACAACGCATGTTATGTCGTTGCGAGCGTTGTCTCGAGGGCTTTCCTTTTATATAATCGGTTTACACATGCAAGGTCGTTTGGACGACGTAAAAGAAAAAGAGATGAAAAACTATACTGCTAATTATTTTCCACGCAAACAGTAAATTTAAAGATTTTTAGAGAGCAGCACACTATGGATAAATTTCTGAAATTTTTACCTAAGCATCTAAATTATATAAAGAACCTCTCATAAAAATTTTACAATTTTTGGAGCTAAGAAACTATGTCTACAAATTAACTGAACACTCTCAACTATTTTGCAAATTCTGAAAATACTGTTCATCCAAGAATTGTTTTGCTAACACAACACAGGCAGAGCACATGCAGCAACCAACTGCCATTTCTTTACACAAGACAGCAACCCCACTGCCCCCATTTCCCATCCACACTGCCATCTCCATCTCCACACCCATTTCTTTAATGCCCAATCTTTTCTTGCTCTGCCGAAGCTCTCATTGCCATTTTCTTATCACTCCCCCTGGCAGCACTTCTAGTCACCTTGTTCTTCAACTCCAACACAAGCTCCTCACTTCTTGCCTCCTCCCAATGTCTAGCAAAACCAGAAAATTAGCTCATGCATGTCACACCATTGCAATCCCCATCACTCTAGCATTCCATTCATCCAATTAGATTTTGCATGCATTGTATTTTGAGCATCATATATGCAAGAGGGAGGGAAGAAAGATGCACTGTAGCAACCAGTTGTTCTTTTGGCTGGTGCTAGCAACTAGTGGCCAGTGCAAACAGCTCCATGCGTCGGCCGGCTGCAGGCAGTGCCGAGCTGAGCGGCATCTCCGGCCGGAGGAAGAGCCGGGCAGTGTAGCAGCGCAGCTCCATTCGGCAGTGCAGCCGGTAGTGCTACTTGCAGTAGCTCATTGTAACTCGGCTGGGAAGCAAGTGGAAAGTAGCAGCAGCCGGCCGTGGAAGCGGTCAAGCTAGCAGTACTATCGGCAGTTTGCTTGACCAGTAGCAGCCCGGGCACGGCCGAGGTGGAGTGAAGACGGCGACGCAGCCCGGCGTCAAGCTGCTCGGTGGGTGTGCATGCATGCGGCCCGCCTAGACGGGCGTCGGCAAAGACGGTGCATGCATGACACGGCGGCCCCGGACGGTCCGGCGAGGCTCGGTAGCGGCTCGTGGACGCGTCGAGGAAGGAGCCGAGACGGAGGCCGGTGCAGAGCATGGCTGTCATTGGCACGCCATATGCAACGGCACTGAGGCGGAGACGGTCGAGCCAAGGAAATGAGGCGAGGTGGTGTCGATGCGACGGCGTGGCGCATGCGACAGCACTAGGATGACTAGTGTGGACGAGGAGCCGGACTGGGACGCGGGCGAGCTCGACGACGACTACGATGGACACGGACGAGAGGTCGACCGGACGCGGGATCGGTGACGACAACGGTGGACGCGAACGCGGAGCCGATAAGACGTCCGGCGATATATCGCACGCTTAGTGCCGTGGTAAAAATCTTTAGTGCCTCATCGTGTTTACAATATTTAGTTGTTCATGTTGCATATTAGTCATGAGCATGGTATTTATTTATGCATGTTTATTTATAAAAATATTTTGGTGGCTTATGACCGGTATAATTATCCGGTTAGGATGTATTTGTGCGTAGACGTGTTCATGAGATGTATATCGGTAGATACAAATAATTTTATCGTCGTAGCGGAATATGTATCTTTGATCGGTGGATGCTAGATAAAATATATGAGTCGATTAATTGATCAGACGGTATTAATATAAAGTCGCATGGAAGTTAGTGGTGATATTTGGATGAGACATTAATTGGAGGTTTCATGTCACACTGGATTGGTTATTTTTGAGGATAGGATGTATAAAGATTTTTATAATCTATTACTCGGTGGATGGTGTATGTGTTGATGATTAATGATATACCTTTTATATATGTGTATTGTTGCTCGTTGGATGTCGGATTATGTACCGTGTTGGATTAGTTGAATCGGATGATTTAATTAAGCATGAGCAAATTGATCGGATGTCCGAAGTAATAGCTACATGAGACATGTATGCTAGAATTTGGGAGATGGTAGAATGGATTATTTGATTATGGATAAATAATTGGATTGCTATGTATTTAATAGATAAGTCCTATGTGCCGAGTCCCTGGAATCGTGCCTCCATTGGATTAGTAGATAAATGATTATTAGTTGATTGTAGTGGCACATATATGATTGGATTGGTGGAGGTCGTTCAAGACTAAGTTCGGTGGTATGAATATGAGTAATCGATTAGTGAGCTATTAAGTATTGGAGGTACACTTAAATTGTAATGCTCGTTAAGTGACGGTTAGTCTATTAACCCTCGGTCGGTGGAAATTTTGGGTGTATATGAATATGAATTGCCGAGGTGAGACTAGTAGAGCTAGATAGCTAGTATTAGCTTAAATAATATATCGGAGAAGGATTGATGGATTTAGACATGATATTATGACCACGAGTCGGTGGATTTCGTACAATTATCGGATAGATTGTACGGTTGGAAGATTGTTAATCCGAACGTTGTGTGGTTGGATGGACGACTTTGGTTATGATAGAGGCGAGGTTAGATTGAGTTTACAAAGTATTTTTATGTGGTATAAATTTCAGAAAAGAATTACTTTTACACTACAAAGTGCTTTTAACTTTGAAAATTCATAACTAATTCATTTGAACTCTAAATGTTTTGAACCAATTTATTTTGGTCTTATAATTTTATTACCTATTCATATATGTAATCATTTTATTCACCACTGTTCTACAAATTTGTGCTAAAAATTGGATTTCGGATGAATAGTAATCGAAGCCCATTTTCAGCATTTTTCCAAGAACTGATTTTCAAACTGCCATAACTTTCACATACGAAATCCAATTGAAATAATTATTTCACCTAAATTCATATAAAATGATAATCTAGCTACTGTAAAAATTTCATTCATTTTTGAGAAATTTGAATTTTTTGATATTTCTCGGTGTTCATTCGATGTCGCTATTTCTATAGAGTCCGAGTTGTCGCAAATGAACAACTACGTAACCGACTGAACTCCCCGCAAGGCAAGCATCATTTGAACTTTCTTTTGCATCATATTGATCCCAGTTTTCTTACATTAATATTTGAAATGCAATGATATTGCCTGCATGCTATTTTCGGTATACTTTTATGTTTTGAGTAGATTAGTTATATCCTATGCTTGATGGTTATCCCTGATATCTCACATACACATATGCTTAAGGTAGGTTTGTGATGGTATGATTGTTGTGTGTCAATTGCTTAGCCATTGCGGGTCTAGATAACGCAGTAGATCAATTGACGGGACTAGCTCGTCAATTGTGGGAGACAAATAACAATTCTTATTCTTTTATTAATTTTTGTCCAGATTGTTATATCTGGTTATTTTGGTTCAAAACTTGTTATTGTTAAATGGTTTTGGGTCCGGACAAGTGGTTGTAGTGTGGGTGCTGTTATGCACGAGATCCGGGTTTGTGGTTGTCTTGTCTGGACCATTAAGGACCGAGCCATGGACATTACACTCCAAGTACCGAGCGTACTATCACATGCGGGATATGGGTACCGTACGGTTAAGTAAGGGGAAGGTTTTATTGGGTAAGACCGCAGGCGGTGTGAGGACATAGAGACCGTGAAATCCTAAGTTCCTTAGGAACCCAGTGTGATATATACTGTGCTTAATGAGCACGATTACCTATGTTGTGGGATGCAACATACTAACTACCTCACACCGCCACTCCAAAGACAACATGTGTGCCCGCTTAGCGTTTGCTATATGCTTATGTCTAAGTTGGGGTTCCCACATATGGGTGGTCCATCCCAATGGGATTTTCTTGCTAAAAATGACCGTATCTCGATTCTCCCCGGCCGGCATACCTAAGGAAGTGTGCTATATTCGGAGGCATCTGGAGGCTTACGGGCTAGTCGAGTCATGTGGGTAAAGTAGTACACCTCTGCAGAGATAATCTATTCGAATAGCCGTGTCCACGGTTATGGACAAACACTTGGTTTAAGTATGCTTCATCGTTAGTCTCAAAAGTTAAAAGTTGACATGGTTATAAATTGGTTACGACACGAATGGGATGTTCGTGCACTTTAGTTTATCAAAGTGGACAGCCACCTTGATATTGATTGATCCATATTATTACATATGTCTTGTGAAACCCTCTCTTGAACAAATGATTTATAACTTGGCTTTTGAAAACTAGATGGTCTAGGAATGTAAGATGTTGCGTTTTATGCAAAACTAGAACCACTAATGCTATCCCTTGATTGCCCAATATGCATAACTACTTTTTTTTTGTGTAAGACTTGCGAGTGCACTTGTACTCAGCCAGATGTTGGCTGGCCTTTTTGTTTTTCTTTTCAGGTGAGGACGGTTTTGAGCCCGATGAGCTCGGCAGTGCCGATTTAGGCGACACTGACGAGTAGTGCTATCATTTAACCCCCAGTCGGTTGCCTTGGGTTATGGGCATACCTTGCTGGACTTTTGGTTTATTTATTTTGCTTCCGCTGTTATTTATCACTCTTATTTGAATTTGGCGGTTACCGTTATGTAATAGTGTAGACTTAACTATTATGTTGTACGTCTTTTGGATTGATTATGTACGTTGTTGTATGGATGTGATCAACGTTGAATGAGAGTATGAGCGTGTTGGTCGTTGATTCTGGGAGCCAACACGGCCTCATACTCGCTGTTATGAATCCCACTTTAACTTGTCTAAGTGTTGGCTTTGACCGTTTGGAGAACCGATAATCATGTGGTGCTTGCAGAGGAGCAACGCACATGATCACCGGGGCTCTAGTTTCGGTCGGGCTCCTCACTTGGATAGAGTTAAGGTGGAATTCATTTACTTGAGGCCCAGAGTTATTTCCTTAAGACCAGGTAAACCTCGGTCTTACGGAAATAACCCGGGGGTCCTCACAATATGAGCAACTGGAGCAAAAGTATCATCATAGTCTCGACCGTAAGCATACTGAAAACCTTTTGCAATAAGACAAGCTTTGTATCGCTCTACTAACCCATCTGACTTGTTCTTTACTTTGTGCACCCACTTGCAAGTCATAGGAACAGCTCCAGATGGCAGCGGAACAAGATCCCAAGTATCCGTACACCCTAATGCTGCGAGCTCCTCTGTCATAGCTAACTGCGACTTAGGTATACTGAAGGCCTCCTGATACGTACTCGGCTCAGATACTGCACAAGCAGAAGGAAAACCCCATCTCTTTGGTGCCAAAATAGAAGAACGATCACGTAAGGCATATCGTGATGTAATAGAATGATCGTCAGAGTCAGTGGTACTGGTCGGAGGGCCAAGTAGAGAAGAGGAGGACTGGGGATCAGAAGTAATTCTTTGTCGACATCTATAGTGAAAGGGAAAAGTGGAAGTGTCAAAAGCTGGTGGAGCTGGTGGAGAAGGTGTATCTGGAGAAGGCATGCTAGAAGGTAAAACTGGTGGAGAATGTGTATCTGGAGAAGGCAAGTCTGGTGAAGGAATGGGAGGTAGACACAAAAAGAAAGTGGAATCTGTGGAAGAAGTGGGATGTATAGAATGGTGATAAAAGAAAGGTCGACCCTCGTCAAAGGTCACATCACGAGAGATACAAATGCGACATGCTGAGGAATTATAGCAACGATAGCCCTTATGCTCAGGACTATAACCCAGAAAAATACACTCAACTGACTGAGGGCTCAGCTTTATGTGCTCACGAGGTGCTAGAAGGATATAGAAGACACAACCAAAAACACAAAGATGAGCATAGAGAGCAGTTACTTTGTACAGGACCTCACCAGGACACTTACCTTGAAGCTTGGAAGAGGGATGACGGTTGATAAGATAGACTGTTGTAGAGACTGCTTCCCCCCAGAAGTGGGAGGGAACAAAAGAGGAAATGAGAATAGTACGTGCAGTCTCAATAATGTGACAGTGCTTGCGCTCAGCAACAATATTTTGAGCATCAGCACCAGGACACGAGAGTTGGGGAATAGTACCCTTAGAATAAAGGAACTGACGAAAGGCTGATGAAAGATACTCTCCCGCAGAGTCAGAACGAAAAACACGGATGGTAGAAGAAAATTAAGTATGAACCATCTGAGCAAAAGATTGATATATAGAAATCAACTGTGAACGGTGTTTCATGAAGTAGAACCAAGTGTATCGAGTATGATCATCAACGAAGATGATATAGTAACTGTGAACCCCCCCCCCCTCCCCCACGAAGCAAAATGAGTGGGACCCCAAACATCCGAATGGACCAAATCAAAAGGACGATCAGAGCGAGAAATGCTGGAAGGATATGAGAGTTGTATTCGCTTGCCGAGTCTACAACCCTTGCACTGAAAATCTGTATCAACATAAACAAGATCAAGAACACCTTGGATTAAGATAGAGAGACGTGAGCCACACAAGTACCCCAAGCAATGATACCATTGAGAAAAAGATTGGCAAATAGAAGTAGATGTAGAAGGACAAGGGGTAGATGAACCAACAATAGAGGGTGAAGGAATAGCGGCAAAAGCAGTACCAGAAATGGAGGACAAATGAAGACTTAGACGATCAAGAACATAGAGCCCTGCAAAACCTCTCTGACGATGACCTGTACCAATGATAACTCTTGTTCAACGATCTTGCACAAAGCATGAGCTATCGTCGAACCCAACAAAACAGTTCATATCTGCAAGCTGCTCAACAGAGATGAGATTCATGGAGAGCGTGAGGACAAGTGAGACATCTGAAACTGCAAAATGAGAGGTGGAAAGAGTCCCCTGATGAGTGATCGTGCATGACGTTCTATCAGCTGTCTGAATCTTGATACCTTATGCAGCAGGACAACATGATATGAGCTGAGTTGAATTAGATGTCACATGGAAAGAAGCCCCTGAATTCAATATCCATGGGAGTGGAGTACCCATCACAGGACATGATGGTGCAGTCAGGCCGGTGGTTGCACTGGAAGATATGCCTTTAGTTGACACAATTGGGCCTGAAGATTTCTCATATGAATCTGAATATGACCAAACTGAGTTGCAAAAGACTCCACAACACTAGAAGGAACAGAATAAGCAATAGCCGTATCACCTTGAATAGGTCTAGGACCAAGAATGTCATCAAGAGCCATGATATGATCAAGTACATTGTCACCGGTAACAATCTCAGCAGTACCAACACCACAAGAAATAGTAAGAGATCATAATCCACAACACAAGCTAACAATAGAGTAGAGCCGAGTAGAGCGGAAGCAGATCAATAGAGGCGGGTGACGGCAAGCAGAGCTTCCAGGCGCGGCGAGCGGGGGCCTCCAAGCACGGCTCGGTGCGGGAAAGCAGAGGTCTCCAAGCGCGGCTATGGAGGTAGGATTAGAGAGCAGAGCATAGCACAGCTGGCGAGCGAAGGTCTCCAGGTGTGGCTCGACTCGGAGGAGCGTGAGCTCGAAGAGCGAGCGCACGTCGGTACCCTCGGAGGCGAGCGCGATGAAGACGGAGACGTAGGTGGAGTTGTCCTCAGGGTTCTTCCCGTTGGGGTAGAAGTAGATCGCCCACTGATACCCGCCCACCGTGAAGGTCTCGCTGGCGATGTGCTTCCCCTGATAACTCGGATCCAGCGCAAATTGATTGATGACTCGGATCTAGCATAGATCAATGTGGCCCCAGATCAACGACTTTGGTGACCAGAGGTCGGCAGCCTCCAGATCGACGATGGCTCTTGGTATCAGATTGGGTGCAGATCGACGATGCGTGGGAGGCAGCGCCGGGCAAGAAAATGCAGCTCTGGACGTGCAAGGAAGAAACAAGATCAGGACCGAGTCAAGACGAGCGGCGTCTCGGGCCCGCCGGCCCACGACGGAGCGAGCGCGGCGGTGGCTATGGCTCTAAAACCATGTTAGAAAATTTGAGGTTATGGTTTTGTGAGAGAGGAGTACATAGATTTTATGGGCTACATGGGTTAAGAGAGAGCGAATATACAACCAATACTCTTAACATGCTCGAGCATGGGCGCCAGCGCGCAGGAGGTGAGGATGTGGGCACCAGTGTGCAGGCGGCAAGGGCCTGGGCGCCAGTGCGCAGGCGGCACGGCCCAGGCTATTGCATCAGCGTGGTTGGAGCAGCGGTCGACTAGAGCGAGCCGGCGACAGCAGAGCCCAGCGTTGCAGCGGCGGCCCAACGGTGGAGAGGCAGCGGCTCGACTGGATCTAGCCAGCCGGAGGAAGAGGGAAGAGAGGAGCCAGAGAGAGAAAAGGAGGGAGATGTATGATGGAAGAAAGAACGGGGAGAGGAGAGAAGAAAGAAATGAGGAAGAAGAGAAAGAGAAAGGGGAAGAATGGGCTGGAGAAAAGGAAAGGGAGAAAAGGATAAGGAGAGAAAAGAGAAAAAAAAAAGGAATAAAAGAAAGAAAAAGGAGAAGAAGAAAAATAAAATAAAATTATAAGATCATCCAATCCAATCAACCAAATAAAATCTTGAATTATCATATCCCACCAACTAAACACCAAACTTGTATATCTCATTCATCTCATCCAGAACTATTCCATCTATCTTGCACCACCTCATCCTATTCATCATGTTTCACTCGTCCAAACACACACTGAGTTATCGTCCTGAGGTAACGGAGGTAATGGCAGCGTATATTCGAAACGGACATGATTGTATAACTTTAAGCAACAGCCATCCACGTAGGCACTGCAAACAGTTCAAAGTCACACCACCGAGGTTGGCTGCGACGCAAATGCCTCAGCATTGCGTATACAAATGTTACACTAACTGACCAACCAAAACAATCAGCCAAACAGGATGCATTTCACACAGAAATAATTTACATGATCAGTACCCCATTGATGATGTGTGTGGTGGGGGGGCTACACTCTTTACGTACTCGTATTCAGTTCGCTGCACAAACCATTATTTTCTAAATATTCACTAAATATGTACGTTGACATTCTGCTGACAAGCGAATATGAAAGCAGTAACTATCAAAGAAATAGTTGAATGCTGTTTTCTGAGCAGTGCCGTACAGCCGGTAGCAGCTGGTACGAGAACTGCGGCAAAATGATTTGTATTTATTTATTTTGGCTTATGTACGCTGTAATCAAACAGCTTCAGTAAGACATCTGAAGTAGCTCTTGTCAGAGGGCCGGAGGGATACATGAATGGACGTAAAACAATGAAGACTCAATGAAATTGAACAATGTTGGGCTAACAATACAATCTATGGCTAGCATTGATACATAACCTATCCCTACAATACAGCTCTCGATGAGGTCGGTCTGCCTTCCGCTTCTGCGTTCGCAGAAGCATGCTCAGATACATATGTACAAGGTGGCAGGTACCATCTCCCCCTTTTCTGGAGGGGTTTTGCGTTAGGCTCCCTTTGGAGGGAGAAGATGAACTGTTCCGGCCTTCCAGGTTTACAAACAGCCAAAAAAGCCCAACCAAAAAAAGGCATCGACCCTGGGAAACAGGCCAGAATGTCAGATGAATCAGAAAAGAAGAGAAACTAGTTGACTAGCGATCAGAAGAATGGGACAAATAGCGTACCATTCAAATATAGCAAAAATGTTATCTTGGTCTCCAGCTACCGCGCGCTGCAATAAAAGAGGTGCATTTATTATCCTCAACTTTATAATTACCCGAGGGATGTGAAGGAAGTTTCTTGTTTTGAAACTTCTCGCTTCATACTTCAGCATGTTACACCAAGCAATTTATATAGTAAGAAAAAAGCTTGTTATTAAGTGGGAGGAATTAATGAAGAGCTATTTTCAAACTATATAAAATGGAAGCAAAGATTCTAGCCACAGCATGAGCAATATTATGTCTCTTTCATGTCTTTCATTGCCTGATTTTTCACTGAAACTTCACAATTTAAGCTTGAAACGGTTCTACCATAATGGCAAAATAATAGCAACTTCAGACAAGGAAAAAGTTAGTAAACTGGATTCACCAGACAAATTGAATTGTAATGGTAGAGGCAGATGGATGCAACTTACATTAGGAAACAAGAACAGAGCAATATGTAACATACCTCCTGCTACATGAGATACCGGAGGTTCCATAGAATGTCTGGATGGAGAATAATTAGACATCCTAGGGGGCATAGACCACCCGGCACAGGGACCTGGTGGAGGATCTGATGGTCGTCCATAGTGCATTGGGGCAGGTGATGCTTCACAATGGTCTGGCATAGGTGGAGGTCCTGGATAATAATCAAGAGCAAACAAAATCAACTTGATATTGGGTGATCATATAACAACAGTTCATTTCATGGAAAAAGTAAAACACCAGTTAACCCGTTGTAAGGGAACTGTATATCATAAAAAGCATACTAAATAAGAAAGGCTCACAATATGACCATGTTAAACAAGAATAGTACCTGGCAGAAAAGGAGGAAATCTTCCCCTGTCAGCGACTTCATAGTGCATCGGTCCCCTAATAGCTCTCTCATCAAAGTGATGTCCTCTGTCTTCGAAATGATGCCCTCTATCATCGAAGTAATGTGCTCTATCATCGTAGCGATATCCTCTATCATCAAAGTGATGTCCTCTGTCATCAAAGTGGTGTCGTCTATCTCTATCATGCCCATGATGTCTTCTATCATGTCTGTGATGATCTCGATCATGTCCATTATACCGATATCTCTCGGGATAGGATGAACAGTTATTACCCCACTGTTGTGGTCTTTGTTGGGGTTCTGGTGGCACATAAGGGAATTGATTTAGAGGTGGAGGGGGTGGTGGTTGCAAATGATATCCCTCATTAGGTATTGATGCAGGTGGGGGTTGATGATAGCTATTCCCGTGATATGGTGCAGGGAAATTGCCATGGGGTCCAGGAGGATTGAGTGGTGCAATTGGCGGTGGAGGTGGTATCTGATTTGGATGCCCGTCATATCCCGAATTACAGAATGGTGGAGGTTGCAATGGCGCTACAGAAGGATTCATGCTGCCTGGGTGCTCCGCAATAGAATGTGGCTGTTGACTTTGAACATTCTGGAGAAAAAAAAAGGGTACTCGTTAAGTTCATAATATAACAGCACATAAATGTCTTCTTGCACAGAAACAAAATGTGCATACATAGGAGGTAGCTCTTGGAGGATGTGGCCCTACTGGATCAGATGTCGTTTGTAATGTTGGCTGCAACTGCGTACTCTGAGCAATGGGAGCGGGTGGAGGAGATGATGGCAATGGCGGGGGTGATGGAGGCCTATCGTCAGGGAGGGGAGGACCGTTATCCAAAGGATGGTGATCTGATGTTATAAACTTGTTATCACTTTCCTCTAGTTGGCATGTGGTGCTAGCTTCAACTTCAGATGGTGGAGCTACATCCTCCATCTCAAGCTCGCCATCAACTTCTTCAAGGATGCGTCGATGCTTATCCACAGGCATTTGAGATTCTTCCTTCTCATCACTACCTGGAGCATCCTGTTCAGGTGTAACAGCTTCAAAACTCCTATCCTCAGAGGAGCTTCCTTCCTCATCTTCAAGTACTTTTGCGCAAATTAAGTTTTGTAGGTGAAAACCAGCATTGCTGTGGAAAATAATAAAACATATGAACATGGAGAAACTAGAGGGAACACGTGTAACTGTGATTTGCTAGATAAATGTAATGAGGTTAAATCCAAAGGCCCTCTTAGCACCAAATCATGAAATCAAGATATATCGATGCCAAAGCCACGATTCTGCACTGCATGTAGTATACATGATCCTAAACACATGCAATACACGTTTTATGTAGTAGATTTGTCTCATAAATATTATCAAAAAGGATGTCCATTAAAAATTGTTCAGTCTTAAGCAACTTTACTCAGTCCTCCCCCTATATTCCGGTGATAATTCTTTCATATTTTTAGCTAATGTGCACTCCACATAGCATAGCAAAGAAGGCAGGATTCAATTCAATCTTGGTGGGTTTTATCCGATATTTGCAAGTTGGATGTTGGCATCATTTATCCATCATAGCACGCTGCTTAAACGACCAACAAAAGCACCTGAAGTATAAAAATTCTCAAAGAAAATTACTCAAAATTGCACAGTGAAGATTAGTTCCACTAATTCTGCAGTAATTTTGTCTGCTTCCAATATTTGGAGCATGGACTCAAAGCACAAAAAGGCTCTTTCGTATATGGACACAAGGATATAGGCATAAGGTGTACCCTAACCTGACGTACCAAAAGCTAATGCATGATGATCCCATTTTATGTATGAGCAATTCATCTAGTCATCACCTGAGTTATGTAAGCACATAAACATATGAACAATATAAACATGCCACGCTAATACGTGCGACTTCAAACCAATTTCTGGTACATAAAAAAGAGAGACTGCTTAGGGGATTTTTCAGTTTGACAAGCATACCTCCCATACTCATCAACAAGCATTCCTTCATTGTCACGCAATGGGTCATTTAAAGCTCTTTCTGTCCTTGAAGGACGACGAGAACTTCCAAATGATGCCTCATTGATAGCCTCAAGTTCTCTAATATGGTGACGAATGATGTATTCTGGAAGTGTTTTCCTCTCAAGCCAAAGCTTCAAAACCTAATAATCAAATCACAAACTTGTAAGGGGGGAGTAGCATTACACATTGCATCTGTTCTAATGGACCATTGAAGGTGCTTGCCTTAAGACACTGCCTTCGATTCTCCCATGCTGAATTTCCAGGAGGTGCAGCAGCATAAAGTAACCGAGGTAGAACCGCCTGAATAAGAGAGGGATATACATCTCCAGCTACACCTGCAAAATTTCTTACAGTACTGAAAAATACGTGCATACAATAATACTGAGAAAAATGGAAAGGTCATACAATTACCTTTCTGATTGCGAGAGCATTGAGTTATTGAATCAACAAGAAAGAAAAGATCCACCCTCTTATATAAATTTGATTCCTTTTCCAGGCGTTCAACAATAATATCAATCGCCTAAACAATGAAACAAAAAACAGTATCAGAAAATTTGCTAGATGGCAATTGGTTGCATGAAAAACCATGTTTATCTTTTTATGGGTAAGCTGAAGGTGGCATGCATGTTTAAAAGTGATGTCTGCCAGCATTATCACTGGTTCTTTCCAACTCTGTGAGTTGACGTTATAGGTTGTCATACAATGTCAAAAGTATAAAGAAACAAAACTATTAGAGTTAGTTCTCTTCTACTGGTAGTCTGGTAAACAAGCTCGATACTTGAGAAGCGAAGTGTTTGTTCCTCATTGTACATAATAAAGAACAGCTGATAATTGGCAGAGAACATAGCATCATAACCAGGCTAAGCAAACCAAGATGAATCCAAATATTTGCCAATCCACCAACAAAACAAATAAAGCAACAGTGTTAAATAAAACTACAAGCAAGAAAATGGTGATAATCCTAAATAAAATCATAGCTACAGAATGCAAAACGAACATCTAGAAGTCACAACAAAACAGTATTCTCTATGAAAATAAAACAATAAAACAAAAGCGGGATATGCATGGTCTAACCTCCCCAGCAATGCCATGTTTAGCACAATCAATAGCAAGACGTGTTGCACGTGCTATATTGTCTTTTGTTCTTGTCAGTGCTCCAAGGAAAGCTCCAAAAGCCCTTCGTGCTGTGTTAGCCTCATTGTGCTCTGCTAATTTGTTCAAGCCCTTCTGTTGCAGGCTATCAAAAGGACTCCTAGAATGAACACTGTCATTTGTAGAGGTGGACCTGATTATCCGGTTTGAAGGTGACAACTGTCTCTGTGATCCTTCCTTGAGAGGAGGTGTGTTGACTAAAGTTTCAGAAATATACTTGGCATTCAGAAAGTTATCTGCAAAGGAAGTTGATCGAGAGAACCTTCTAGCTTGTGCAACAGCAAGAAGTTCTTTCATAGGCATTGAATCTGGAGAAGTGCTCTTATCCTTTAGGTTTCTGTGGTTCAGTTCTTTCAATGCCAAAGCTGAGAAGGCATGCCTGCAAGACAAAATAAGTATCGTCACGCGACTCACGCCTTTCCAGAAGACTTCCTTATAAATATAAGCACTAACTTGGAAGGTAGAACAAAAGAAAAGATCAGACAAAACAAGAGAAACTGTGCATTTGGGCACCGTATGTAAAATATATTCAACTCTGCATAAAAACTGTAGATCTTGCATTCAGAATGTACAAAGGATTATTTTACTTGTGCTTCACATTTCGGTTGAAGTGAAAGAGTTTTATCATCACTTCAAGCATTTAATTACTATTTGCTATTCCAGGGCGCTTTAGGTGAATAAATAGGGCATCAATTCATAATATTCCTTTCTTGCAAAAATAAGCATTCCTGCTAACAAACCAGTCGATCTAGAGCTCAAGTAATAGAGGTTGTTCAGACTTGAGACATGTCCGCATAACAATGCAATTTCCATTGGGGCCCCAAAAATTGCTCTCCAGTGACAGTCTCCAGTCTCCACCGACTTCTAAATGGCATGTTCCTATAACAGCCTCTAACTCTCTATATCTAAAAACAAGAGAGAACAAACATATAGATTAAGGGATAGAACATTGGGGGCATATGGAGGTAGAAAACAGTCCCAACAAACTCCCACTCTTAAGAAAGGATTCTGCAGGATAAATGAAATATCCCATAAAAGATATATTGGCATCCACATGCAATAAAAAGATTTATAGGATATGACCAAAGAAATTCGAAAATCAAACACACAAAAGCATCAAATCTGTACAGGAAATTTCAAAAATCCAACGCAAATCATAAAATCTACTAAGGAAATATTAAAGTACTAAGCTCCTAGTCAATGAGCAAATCAAGATGGTGTGCGAGTGAAACCACTCATCCACAGTGCATTCGATTTCTTTTTGTCAGGTGAAATAGATTATGAAGTTCCACCAATATGTTTGAGACATGTACATTAACCCAAGCTATTTAGTATCCAAAGACAGTGAATATTGATGGACAAAAACATCAATTTGATATTACATTAAGGCCTTGTTTGGATAGGCCAAAAACCCGGCCCATCCACATGGATCCCGGCCCATCCAAACAAGACCTAAGGGTTCATATGGAACATAGGAATTTCGTAGGGAATGAAACATCAACAGTGCCACTGATACCACTCATCCACAGTGCATTCTTTTTTTTTCCATTCAATTTTGTCTGGTGAAATAGATTATGAACGTTTGCCAATACGTTTGAGATGTACATTAAACCAAGCTATTTAGTATCTAAAGGTCATGCATATTGATGGATGAAAACATCAATTTGAGATTACACTAAGGGTTCATATAGAACATAGGAATTTCGTAGGAAGGTAACATCAAGTGAGGGTGGATGCTTCCTTTCCACCAATTTTCCCATGTTTCAAACAGGGCATACATCTGGAAGATTACATCAGCGTACATTATCATCTGCAGGTTGGTGTAAGATGATTAATAAGCCTTTCCTTCTTAGGTACAAAGCAAACCTAATCTCTGTATTAAGCTGAGTTCAAAATATGGCAAAAGAGAGTGCACATCACCACATTTTCTTCCTACCGTCTGATTCAAATCCAACGAACACAAATGTGTACTACCCATAATAAAATATACACTCTAGAACTTACTACATGTTTCTAAGAAATACTAAGACCAATTAAAAAGAAGAAAAGAATTTCCGCAACAACGTGCGGCTTTAATCCTAGTCATGTATCAAGACACAAGCAGTTTCATTGTTCATATTTATTTGTAGTTAACAAGGGGGAGAATCTAGTGCAAACCCATGTTTGGGCGCAATCATGTAAACTTCCCACATGAGCCATGGGATAGCATGGATCACATGGATAGACAATTTTAATAACCCCCAGGCAGATTGTTAAATTGCATACGAGGGATCCCACCCAGGGATCACAAAACCGGTACCGGACTATTTCCGTGACCGGTAGGAACGGTAACCGCCAGTAAAACCACTACGGACCATTTCCGCTGGGTTACCGAACGGTAACGATTACCGTTCAAACCGGAAAAATCCCGGATAAAAATCGTTGGAATTTGATTAAAAACCAACCGAATTTCAAAAATTGAAATTTGAACTTGCAAAACCCGAGAAAACAGGCTGGGATTTTGGATCCCGAACCCCGGCCGGTAACTCGCGGTTACCGGCCGGGAATTTTTTCCCTGATCCCACCTAAAATTCATCCAAGCCTTAGCCAACGGCCCACACTGGGGAGTTTGCATTAAGCTCAAACAAAATAGAGCACAATCTGTGCCTGCATTTTGTGTGTTATTATAGATATGCCTAATAATGACCAAGCACCCCTGCCATTTCAAGTCCCACCACCAAACAGCTCCCAACCCGCCAAGTGTGCAGCACCCTTTGCGTTCCTAGTTTTTGTAATCAGTGTCCTATATCCATACCAATGTAAACATGCTGCGTATACGGTATTCTCCTAAGTCCTACCCCATCAAGTAAATCTATTTTGTCAGTGCAACTTCAAGTAGACATCTTCAGGCGAAATAATATCCATTACATCATCACATGGAAACAAAAAGACATACTAACACAAATTTGGAAAAGAAATATGACCGTAACACAAGCCCTAAAATTGTTGCAGAAAGATGATTGACATTAAGCTTTATGGAACATATCAAAGAAAACAAATAGACCATGCATACATAAGCAAAGATTTACTTTGACATGTAATTTAGAGCTTACACTTCGAATGCTCGGGTGTCTGCATCCGATTGAATACTGGAAGATTTAGTAGCCAATGAAGAGATGCTTGCTGTATCACCCACATTGATTGCTGATTCAGCTAAAACAGTCTCACCGTGTGGTATAGAATCACTTATCACATTATTATCAGAGAGATGAAACTTCATTTGGTCAACTGGCTCGACACATCTGTCAACACTTCTGTCGACATCATAAGCAGGGCAGCCAATTGGTTTTGTATCCTCACTGCGGCTAATTGGTTTGGTGACTTCATTACCACTAGCTTTCCCCAAAGATGAAGATAAGCGGTCAGGTACAGCTATGGTCTGTGTAATATCAAGAGCAGTCTCATTCAACTTCATAGTAAGGGCTGAACCTTTCCCACATACATCATTATCAACTTCATTACAGACCAACGGACAATCAGTATTTTTGCTGTCCATGTAGGTTCCTTCACAAATATTGCCTTTTGCCGGGATACGATCATCATCATCTTTTGCTTGTGAAGGAACTGAAACAGAAGCAGGCACATTGTTATTTTGTAAATTTGATTCAGAGGTGTGCCTTTTGCCTGTTGGGCTATGCACGAATTGCATGCTCAAAGATGGTCTAGGGCTTTTAACCATTGCAGATCTGTTGGGGGTTGTGACTGCTGCATCTGCAGATTTATTATAATGGCTATTTTCTGAAGAAGGCACACAACCATTTAGAACCAACTGCTTTGATGCTGTCTCTTCGGGCAGACTATTAATGGCTTCAGCAACATTAGCAGACATAGCTTCTAAAGCACGATGAAGGCGTTTTGATGGAGGCAAAGCAGCTTCCACATCCAATGTTAAAACCTTTGGTTGGTATTCTTTATTCTTCCAAACAGGCTGATCTTCTCCTGACAGGATAGGCATGTCTAATTTGAATGATTGATTTGAAACAGTATTTACCACTGATGATCGATCAGCAGAATAATCATCACCAGGTAGTGCAGGTGTACCATGCATATCACATTTGTCTGCAGGTGTTGCAAACTCTGGTTTGTTATTAGGAACATCAATCTCATCAACTGGTGAATCCTCCAATTGAGGCCTTCCCATTCGAACCCTTGCCCTTTTGACCAAAGGCAAGTGCTCATCTCCATCTGACTTATTCACTTCATTCTTTGAATTTGGAGAATCTGGAAGGCTTTCACCTAACTCAGCCTGCCATTCTTCATCCTTATTTGGGGTCATACAATCTGTAGAATGCGGAACCCGCTTTCTATTTGGCCTTCTTTTTCTCTTAAAAATTACTTCTGTGTTCATGGGAAGACTTGTTGTACCATTCGATTTAAACTCTGTCTCTGAAGCTCCATTTTGAGATGCTTCGCTGTTACAGGTACTATCTATCTTAGCAGTAGAATTCAATTTTTTATTGTTGTTACTAGCCCCAGGCGTTCCAAGTTGGTTGAAAGTGCCTCCACTGGAATGCAACCAAACATCATCTGGTGTAGAAGGGGAACCTGAGTTAGCTTTGTCATCCTCCACGTATTTATGAAGAATGGAATCTTCCTTATTGTCATCAGAAACCAAATCAACAGAAGCCAAACTGGTTTCAGCAGAAAGCTTACCAGAATCCTGAGCCTTTCTGGTTTCAACACATAATGAACTTCTTGACCTCCACAGAGATGGAACCCTACTCCGTGTGTAGCAATTTTGAGGCTGTGCATCCCTTGGCTTCTTCTTTGAAAATGAACTAGTAGACAAAGGGGTATTCCTCATTTCATCAAGGATGGATACATTTTCAGTAGGCTCATCAGGAGCAGAATTTACAACACATCGCTCGCTCCCCATTACAGTGACAGAAGGCTCATCAGAATTGACCATGTCATGACCTCTTGCAGTGACGGAATGGTCTTGTAGCTTTTTATCACTACCCATATTAGAGCTATTAACTAGACTTTCAGTATCCAAGCTGCTATTATTATCAGCAAGATTTTCTACACCTGGTTTCACTTCATTGGCATCCAAGTCAAGCTTATGGTTACTATCTTCCTTCAAAGAATCATAAGCGTCAATTATCTCATCAACCGCTCTCACAAAATCAGCACCTTTACCCTGTCGCTTAGCAAGCAGAGACCTTTTTTTCTCTTCAGTGAATACCTCGAGATCTGCATAGTTGCAGAAAGCACTACAATAGAAAGAACTAGAAGTCAGACATAAATATACAGGGCTTCGTAGGTAAGGTAATCCAGTTCCATACCACATATTTTGTGCACAGCTAACCCAGCTACGTCAGAAAAATAGACCCCTTTGTGTTTTTCTATAAGATCCTCAATATAGTTCTAAATAGTAAATTCTAAATAAAAGACTGGAATTCGACAATTTTCTAATTAAGCAAGCCCTCGGTAGTGAATTTCAATTTCAGTTATTATACTGCATTTCCCAAGCGGATAGGGTCAAATACAGTCTATAATCCATACATTGTGACTACATGGTGCAACCAATGAAAGCTACCTGTCTCCATCTCATATCATTTACCAACAACGAAGACACTTATGGAGAGTATTTTCAAACCCACAAAAGGAACCTTGGGGACAAAGATGAGGATAAAGGTATTTTCTAACCCTCGTTCTCACTTTGTCACTATTTTATTCTACTTCTGAGAAATCAATACTCCGTCAACCCTCTGTTACTAAATAGATATCGTTTTGGTCAATCCCATAGTTTTGAATGTAAAAAAAATCACTATTAAATGTATAGTAGTATAGTAGCAAAAATTATTTAAAAATATAATAATATTACTTTTGATGACAAATCTACAACATTATTTCCATGTTGTCAATCTAAGTACTTTTGGGCATATTAGCGGTATGTTCAGAAGGTTTGACTAATTAATTTCAAAGACCTCCATTTGGTGCAACTGGGCCTTCTGACTCCCAGAAGCTACCCTGAGAGGTGAGGCTTTCCCTTAAACATATAAGGTAAAATTGCTCTCATAGCACTCTTTTAGAGTGGGTTTCCAAACACACCACTGAAAATTTCACACTTGTTCTGATAGCACAGAATAGTTGCTCCGTTATTCCCCGTCGACCACTCCATCATCTTAGTTGTTTACAAGGCTCCCAGGCAGCAATCGCCCACATTCTTCAACCCCCATCCTCGAGCTCCTCACCACGGCTATCGGCGCCGCCATCACCTCCACCAAGTATGCCTACGTCTACGCCCTCCTTGACCCCTCTGTGTTCACCTCCTCGCGGCCACAGCAGCCTCCACCCATGGGCGAGGAGGGTTGCGGAAGAGGCATACAAGGCGGCATGCAGTGCACTCGGGACGGGGCCAGCGGACGCAGGCGGCCGAGCGGCAGGAGCAGACGCGGGCAGCCGAGCAACAGCAGCAGGAAGCAGGTGCAGCAGAACAGCAGCACCAGATGCAGGCGGCCGAGCAGCAGCAGGAAACAGGCACAGCAGGGTAGCAGCACCAGACGCAACAGAGCACAAGCAGCAAGTAATCCCAAATATGGAGCTAAAACTTCTCAAATTTCAACAAAAGCTAATCAACGTTCACCAAGGAGCTAGGCACTAGTCGGGCGGCAAATTAACACCTAATCACCAATTAGGCGGGGCTAGGCGGCCACCTAGGCGGGATAAATCGGCTAGGCGGGAGGGTGTTGCCTAGCGCCTAGGCACCACCTAGGCGGACTAGGTGGTCGCCTTTTAGAACACTGAAGCCAATCAATTTTACTTCTAAACCATCAATTTCATGTCTCCTCCGAGTTCATCCTCAGGCGTAGCAATATCTAGGAGGTGTGATGGTGGTATGCATTCCATCTGTTTTCCACCTGTTTTCGCTCATAGATAAGGAGAGGAAAACCAAATCACCATCGATTTTCGATCAAATCATGCATAAATCCACACTATATCTTCCAAAATCGCGTAATTTCACCAAGAAACTATATCTTCCAAGATCGGGTTCACTCGGTGCTTGGTTTGGGGAATCAATGGTGTGAGGGGATGACAAGGAAGACGTCGGCAGGGGGTTCCTCGCAAGTGATGCTCACCGACTTCGCCGGAGATGCTCGCCAAGCTTGTCAGAGATGGGAAGGAATGAATGATGGAGGGTGTCGTTGGGAGGAGGAAGGAGAGAGAAAGACAAGATTTAACAGCAAAGACAAGATTTAACAGCAGCAGCTTATCCACATTCGATCTGGACCGTTGGTGCTCGATCTAATGGTCCAGTGCCAGATGGAGCAATGACGGGGAAGTTTTAGAGCTATGAGAGCAATTTTCTCAACATATAAAGGGCACCTAGGGCCTAACATAACCAATATGAGACAAACCAACATATATTAAACACTATCCGCAGCCATATTCCCTACAGTCAATAAGCCTCACCACCTTGTATGAAAGCGATAGTGATACCTAAAATGGTAACTACATAATAACAACTATTACAGCAAAAAAAAGGATCTCGCGCCACATATACTCCATATAACCAAGTTTACATTTCCTAGTCCCAAACAGCGACGCCTCTATATCACTACGCTATTGTATACCAGTAAGGTCCATTGTGGGGACAATCTTTACAAACAAAGAACAGGGTTACATCATTGTACTGGTAGTCCAAATGACAACTTCAACTGAACCTGTTGGCAGTAGGACTTACTCAGCTGCCAGAGAGGACTATGTGCAGGCAACTAATTATACTTTTCTCAATGCTCAATCATCTTTGGATTAACATGTTTTAAATAGCACAATTCAACTCTCCCAAACTCTGAAGAAATTTTTGCTGCCCAATTCTTCTTGTTCAGTATAACAAAAACATGCATGAGGATGTCAGGAGTGTAAAGATGCCACCCACCAATGAGAAACTTCTCAGGATCGGTTACTTCAATTATGATAATGTAATTGCACTATTCTCATGATTTAAAATGAAAAACCAACGCAGCTACTACGTGTAAATAAGACTAACATATAAACAATTCTAGTGAGTGAAACCGGTCTTCAAACCATCCCTTTAAGTTTATCCTATTTCTCAGATTCCAAAAGTGCAGAGGAGGTAAGAACATCACATAGCTTGCATGCAAATTACAGAAAGAAAAACGAATTTTGACAGTCAGATGTTAATCCATGCCATACATGATACACCCCAAGAAGTATGTCTATCTGATCTGTAAATTATAGCTGTATAAACTACCTAATTCACTTAGAAAAGTAACTTGTATGCAAATAAAAAGTTAGCATTGATATCATCGCGCAAGAACGCATGAATTATAAATATGTACATCATGTTTGAACCAATTCACGTAACAAGTATATAATCCAATTATTAATGGAAAACTTAAAATAAAAATCCTCCAAAAAAACTCTAGGAATATAAGCTAATCAACAGAAATAAAAAAAATTGAATAGTTAAGTCAAAATAGCACTTACATCTGTTTAGTTCCATAGAAGTAGACCAGCAGCTTCTTTTTAACAGAAGACAGGCCCCATTGCTCTGGCTCACTTATCTGCAAAAGCATGCAAAGTCACAAATGAAATAATTTCTGAAGATGTAAAATCCAAGTTCATCCATGCAAATATCTCATGCACACATGAATATCTATCCCTAGTAAAGAAGCCAGACTTAAAGTGAGGGGAAAATAGAATGAACAAGCCTATAGAGCAGTTCCATGAGAGCTATCCTATCCTAGCAGAAGGTAAAAGTAAACCCCCCAAAAATGTGAGGGAAAATCATTTAACCGGGAACCCTACTCGCTCTAAGTGAAATGCTCACATCAGCAAAAGAGAAGACGGGCACAGTTAACAGCATGCCTCCTTGGTGAATACAGGTACGAAGGGAAATATGCATTGATGTCGATGTAACAGTTCACTAGTTCAGAGTTCTAACTGACAGTAACAGAGGTGAATGAATAGGAGAGAAGTACCTAAGCATCTTAGCAAACAAATGAGGCAAAATGAAGACAGAAAACAAAACACTACTGAAATGGAGATCATCAGGTCATTCAAATCAAATTACCATGTAACTTATGAAGAACATTTCATTTCAGTGTTTGTTGTCTAAAATCATACACAATACACACTCCAATATAAGAATGACCAACATATAGCAAGTATAGATGCTTACAAGTATGCAACATATAGCAAGTACATACTGTTGTGGACTAGGGTTTGATTGTGAAGGAAATAGCGATGAAAGGTGGGTGGCCGGACTACAAGAGGATGACGACGGCGAGGAGGCGCCGTCGCGAGCTAGTCACAGCGCCGGCAGGCGCAAGATAGGCAAGGTAAGCTTCTGCTTAACTCTTGCTTGCCCCTTCTATTCAATCTCCTCTCCCTTTAATAGGGATTACAACTTACAGATAGAAACTTATATGAGGAAATCAGATTTGGAAAATAACTAAGAGATTGAAACAACCTCTTCACAATATCCTAATTTAAAGAGTCCTAATCTAATGGGCAAACAAACTAACCTAACCAGCAGTTAGGCTGCCGCGCCCTCCCCTTGCTGGACGACGTGTCGTGGCGGCCTGGCCCGACGTTGGTATTGAATGCCTACCATAGCATCTCTCCCGTCCTGCGGGAACAGCTTGTCAAACGACGCATTTCATTGGCCTCTTCGCATGTAGCTTCATATTCGGGTAATCCTTGCCATGCAATAAGAACTTGCCAAATTCCCCGATGAAGACGACCTCAAATAGCTTTAGATGGTGTAGGAAGTGCCTTGCCATGATGGTGTCCCCTCTTCGTGCTCCAGTCGGCAAAACCAAGTTTGTGCTCAACAGGTCAAGTGGTAAAAAGCTAACCACACCTCTTCTTCTAGGGTTCTTTGTCCACGGAAGAACTGCTCGCAACGATTGATCCAAGGCAACGAGTCATCCTTGCAATAAATTATCAAGAATTCGAGCTTGTGGAAGCAAGGCACTCCAACATGCTCCGTGCGCGCCGGCGGTATCAAGACTGGTCGGCACGGCGGGGTGGTTGCCTTGCCCCCAGTGTCGGAGCTAGTCTTCGGGCACTTCAGTTCGTCGGTCTTCGTGCCAACCTGACGTCGTGGCTTTCTAGCCGGTTATTGATGGTGGAGAGTTGGGCCTTGTGGCTGTCTTGCGTCAGGTTTATGACGTCGAGTCGGGCAATGGTCTGGGCGAACATTGTTGTTCTGTCGTGGGAATCAGAACCACCATTGTTTGACATGATGGGTGCAATGGAGGGCTCTGATACCAAATTGTTGTGGACTAGGGTTTGATTGCGAAGGAAATAGCGATGAAAGGTGGGTGGCCGGACTGCAAGAGGATGACGACGGCGAGGAGGTGCCGTCATGAGCTAGTCACAGCGTTGGCAGGCGCAAGATAGGCAAGGTAAGTTTCTGCTTAACTCTTGCCTGCCCCTTCTATTCAATCTTCTCTCCCTTTAATAGGGATTACAACTTAAAGATAGAAACTTATCTAAGGAAATCAGATTTGGAAAATAACTAAGAGATTGAAACAACCGCTTCAAAATATCCTAATTTAAAGAGTCCTAATCTAATGGTCAAACAAACTAACCCAACCGGCAGTTAGGCTGCCGTGCCCTCCCCTTGTTGGACGACGTGTCGTAGCGGCTTGGCCCGACGTCAGTATTGAATGCTTACCTACCATAACACATACACTCAATACAGCTTGTATCTGGAGGCAAGTATGGTGCTATGATTAGAAGGTTCGAGAATACTTGTCCATCGATGTAACTAATCAATGTAAAGAGGCCAAATTTGCCTAGCCATGCAATTAACGCAACGAAATAGGCAAAAAGTACAAGATCAACACAAGGCAATAACCAACGAGATGGGCAGGAAAAAACAGTAGCAAAAAATAGAATACTCGATAGAGGGCTAGCAGAACAAATGAGATACCTGTCTATCACACTTCACACAAGGGGCACAGACATCCAAACAATTAGAGTTGTGCTATCCTAATAATTAGAGAAGTCAGTAAGCACAATACAAAAGCATATGCATTGACATAATTCCTAAACAGATGCGTCTGATTCAAAACTTGGCAGAGAAGGGTGACATCCTGAGCTGAGAAATGCCATTATCCTCATTCCAACATTGTCTTTTTGCTCTCAAAAAGGATAACTATAGAGAAAACCGTCATGAAACACCAGTATGCAATTTCATGTGTCAGCCCTTGGTAAGCTTAACCCCTTAACAAAATCAATATCTGCATCATGTCCTTATTATGCTACAGCTTGATGCAATCCTAGAGGAATTCATTAACCAAAACCTCCAAGAAGGGTATGTTTCAAAAGAAAAAATGTTGACGATGACCAGTGTTATAGGGCCAAAATAAAATAAACAAGTGATGCATCAAATGAGGACGAAATTAAGAGGGAAGCTCCATTTCTTCATGAAAAGCTACAACCTGCATCCTCTGCGCATCTTACAAAATGTATTGCTTACTGTTCACATTTTACAGACCAAAGCCAACAGCCAGTCACACAACCAATGAACCAAAGAAGTTTTAGGGCAATAATCACCCAAATCCATAATTGCTGAAGAACTAAATCAAACATTCAAACTAAGGATCAGCGTCATTGTCAAGCATACTAAATCAGCGGTGCACCTTCTAACATAAGGAGGGGTCATCTTTAAGTTCTTTATCCCTGTCTTCCCAGATCCAAACATAAACAAATTCAACATGTGAGGAACCATTTGAGGTGTACTTCGCTTACAGCTGACTATCTCATATGTATATACAAAAACAACAAAAGCAAACAGATAATATATCCCACATATTGATATCCATAGTTCAGGCACCATAGACCAAAAGTAGCGCTTAACCGTAAAAACATCTCTTTCCTTTCCTATCAGGCAATCAGAAAATCCACATTGAAAACATACCAAAGGAAACTCGTAACTCGTTGACAAATCATAGAGAACCTCACACCAGTACTTGTAAACGAGCAAGTTCTAAGAGCAAATCACTGAGAATAAAAAACACATCTGTAACAAATGAACTTCAATGAGCAAATCACTAAGAATAAAAGCCATATGTAGCTAGCAAACTTCAAAGAGCAGACTTTCCCAAAGCCCTATCTTGGTGACATGTCCAAACAGAGGCAAGATAACCACATATCATCCAAATCCTACATGATCCCCAGACCCTTTACGCCCTAAATCACCAGCAACGTCAAATCTCAACAAGAAACCAGCACCTAAACGACGAAATTGCCAGGAATGGAAACTTGCTAGGTCAAATTGCAGCAGAACTTATCACTTAATCTCCAAAAGCTCAGCAGAAAGTAACAAAAAAGGGCTTCTTTGACTCAAAGATCCAGTCTTTCTTAAGCATATGGTATCCGAAACCCTACATAACACCAAATCTCGCTGATAAGCGGTAAGAAAACCACAAAACTAGCACAGATTAACAGCTAAAACCGCCAAATCGGGGTAGGAGGCCATCCAAGAACCTAAGATTTAGCCCAAATGGCCACGCCGCAGCCCCAAAAGCCGGGCCTTCCACGCGCCCAACAAAACCTTAAGCAAGCTACCCCAAGAATCCCCTAACACCAGGCTATCCAAGCCACTACGAGGCCACAAATCAGATAGACGAGCAAGCCGCGAGTTCCTCCACTCACCATGGCCGGCCACGCCGGGAAGCCCTTCATCTTGGCGAGAACGAGGTCGCCCACCTTCCACTGCGCCGCAGCCGCCGCCGCCGCCGCCGCCGCAGCCGCCGCACGCTTCCTCCTCGCCGGCGCCATCGCCCGCCCTCCCACGAGCTAACCTCCGCCGCCCCCACCCCTACCACCAGCGATGGGAGCTCAGAAGGCACCTCTACGACTGTTACCGCCTGAGGCCGTAAAGCGGCGGAACCGCAAGAGGCCACGGCTCGTGCCGGAGGCGGCGGGGCGCCCGGTGGTCCTCCTCTCGTCGGCGGCGGCGGCGAGGGGGGCAGGCATGGGAGGGGGAGCTGTGGCTTGGGCTCGGGGATATTTCTTTTCTATCTTTTCTTTTTCTTTTCTTCCTTCAGTTTTTTTTTCTAGTTGTTTACTTGAGAAGTGTGGTTCGGTAGGAGAGGAAGGAGGGGAACAGCGTGGGAGGGGTTATGTGGGAGTGGCGGTGCGCATGAGGGAGGGAGTTGGTTATGTGGGCGGGATGGCTTGCCGCCGCATACCCATATCCTCCGTTGCTAGGGCTAGAGGGGTTAATAGGGGGGTAAAGAGTTTTTCCTTTTGGGCTTAACTGTGTAAGAAAACCAATAGTGGTCAGATAGGTATGCACGACGGTATCTCGGTATGGTTTATTCTATGTGACGGGGAGGACCAATAGTGGTCAGATAGGTATGCACGACGGTATCTCGGTATGGTTTATTCTATGTGACGGGGAGGACCAATAGTGGTCAGATAGGTATGCACGACGGTATCTCGGTATGGTTTATTCTATGTGACGGGGAGGTAGTCCAAGTACGATTCAAAGGTCTGTCGTGTTGTGTTGTGTTGGTTTGAGTTTATTTGGCTTGATAGACCGGTTACGGTCCACTTAGCCTGTTAGATTCAAAAAAAAATTTAAAAAAAGTCATAAAAATCATAAAAATATGTAGAATTTAGAAATAAATATAAAAATTATAAAAAAAAGACAAGCATATTAAAAATATGATAAAGAGCATCATTAATGTTCAAATGGTTGCCTCGTTAAAACCTTTACCAAGTAAAAAACTCAACATGAGAAAACTTTGGCAAAGTAAAAAAAAAAGTACAGACTATAGCTCTGCATACATCCTTATTCTACGATCGTTGTCTAAGTACAGATTTTCGAACACCTCCGATAACTCTGGATTTTCCTAGAGTGTTGTGTTCGTGAATCAGCTTGTTCTCAATCAGTCCTTCATAGTTAGAAGTATTTTCACTATCTCATTTGTGAGACATGTTCTTCTCTCCTCCAATATTCTTTCAGAAAGACTAAAAGCAGACTCGGAGCAAACCGTCGAGACAGGAACAGTTAACACATCACGTACAAGGATGACAATCAAGCGCGACGAACATGGTAGTGCTCACCCATACCCATACTCGTGACCCCAATTTCCCCCCACAGACATGCCCACGAAGACGACGAGCGAAGAACCTCGCCCATGCCCATCGCTCGCGGGCATGCCCGTTTACCCGTGAATAATGCATCACATATTTACAAAAGGAATAACCTAGTTAAACACATTCACGTAGCACAGGCCATTGTTGAAAGGTCTGAAAAAAGAAAACAAGAATATCACGGTTACAAAGCACCACTGATTTATCATTCCAATAGCATTCCAATAGCAGGACAAGGACCTTAGCATATCTAATACAAATGAGTAACATTACCAGGTATCAAAAATTAGTAAATTACCCCACGTTTTGTTAGATTTGTTGGAACTACTTTGCCAATTTAACTTGAAACTAGGTAGAGAAAATTGCAAAGTTTCTTACGGTTCTTGAACTTTCCCCAGTCATAACAGTCGTTATCGAATCAAAACGAAACCATGTCTCAGCACCAACAAGCAAAAATCTAACACTAGTGCTTATGAGAAATATCTCACAACATAGTAAAGACAAGCATCATACACACACTGCAGTCGATAACAACAAAAGCAAGCACATGACTACTTTTATCAGCGAAGGAACGAAATCTGAGAAGCCAGACCTTGGGAAAGTAGTGGAACGGGAACGGAGGGCGGGGCAGAGCTGAGGAACCTCGGCAAATTCCTCGCCTCCTCTTCCGCCGCCGGCGCGACACCCCCCTCTGTCGTCCCGGGCGGCGCCTTCGCCACGAATGACATCGATAGGGAGACACCAGTTTCCCTCGGTTGGGTCGCCGCCTCCGCCTAGGCCGAAGGTGGCCATTTCTGCCTCACTGTCTTGGGAGTCAGCGACAGGGATTGGGACAGGGAAGACGGTCGCTGGCCCTGGCTCTACTACTGCTACTACTGACGTCGGATGTGGGGCGAGTTGTAGAAGCAGTCCTTGACGAAGCTGCAGGATGACGAGGCGGCGACGCCGAACGGGCCGGCCATGGCTGCGGTGGCATCGGGCAGGACTAGGGCTTTGGGCGGCGATGGTGGGGAGCAGCCAGCCGGGGGTTAGGGTTTTGGGTGGGGTTGCTATTTTGGGGCGCTGGGATTTGGAGCGGAAGTAGGGGAGGTGTTGAGGCGGCGCCAACGAAGGAGAGGAATTAGCGAAAGGAATGGAGAGGATAAAGGGATGTAGTAGGTGTGCGGTGAGGCGGAGGAGACGAGCAGAGACCAAGAGGGTGAGATGTGGGAGGTGAGGGGAGGCGAGTGTCAACTTTGCGGCTGTGCCAGACTCTGGTGGATGAGGAGGGGAGGCGAGGGGTAGGTTAGGGTTTTTCAACTATGGCCCACCTGTCAGTAGGAGATGGCAGATAATTGGGTGGAACAAGTACGGGTGGAGCTTACCCGTACCCATGCTCATTTACCCGTCGAGCAGAGTTTGCCCCCATGAACATGCCCGTGGGCAATAAATGAAGAACATGCCCACCTCTATTAGGGTTTTTGCCCCGTGGGTACGCGGATAACCGAGCAAGATTGTCATCCATAATCACTTGCAAGTATGGATAGCACTAAATATACTGACTTATGGGCTTACCACCATTGTAAAATTTTGAAGCCTTCTAAGTTTAAATCATTGTATCGTTGTCCAGATAGATTGATAGTTCTTCATTCCTTAGTGTTGTTCTTGGTTGAGCAAGCGGCATTGTAGAAGAAGAAAAACTGGGCCTTGAGGAAGAGCCACCAAAGATCGTGCCCCACATATTTGTCTTGCTACTTGAGGTGGTGATACTGGAGGTCGTTGCAAGCGGATTCCCCGGAACTTATTTTTATATATTTGGTAAACCTTGTGTAATCGAAAACGAACTTCTGTAAACTAGTTAGAATAGTCTAGTTCTGCAGCATCACTAAGAAGATCGAGAACATTAGCAAATGCTTCAATTTTACCTCTAAGATCTAAAATAAATGCAAATACATATAGAAAAGAGATTTCTCTCCAATATTTAAGGTATTTAGTTTTCATAGCAATAATAGCATCATGTAAAACTAAGTTATTTTCATATATTTTCAATTGGGTAGCAATCTGTAAAATAGTATGCACAATAATAAGAGATGTTAGATAGTAGACAGCAGACAAAGCAACAGTTGCTCATAAAAAGTTTCTAAAAACTGCAGTATCTTTCTAGAAACTGTAATATCTTCTCAGCAATGAATCAATGTTGTTCAGTCAATAGTATAGCACCGTCATGCTCTGACAGTGCATTTGAATAAAAACAGAAAAAAGTACTCTTATGTGGTAAAAGACTCTTAAGCATCATGTAAGTAGAGTTCCATCTTATCGGCATGTTCAAACCAAACTTTATTAGATGTACACCCATTGCCCTGCAGAAGTTCTTATATGTTGCTATTCTTATGTTATAATTATTCAAGTAAGATATCGCATCGCGAAAAGCTTAAATATACGGATTCAACCTTTACGAACCACATTTGACTATAAAGTTAATAATATGACAAGCACATCACTAATGCAACAAGAAGTAATCTGCGTAAGTACTCAACACCGGAGTAAGAATATCCCTGACCCTAGAGTTCGAAGCGGCATTGTCTAAAATAATTGAAAATATTTTGTCTGTAAGATCAAAGTCTTCCACGACTTTGATAATACAGTCTGCAATATGTTTGCTCGTGTGTGCTACATCAATTAATTTTGTACATATAATTTTTTTTCATTACTTAGTCGTCATTAACATAATGAACAACTGCACTAAGATAATCCTCCCTAGCCCGACCACTCCATATGTCCGAGGTCAGGGCCATTGAAAATGTGCACGTACTGAATAGCTCATTTATTTTATCACGGTGTTCATTTTAGTATTTTTTTTCTAGTTTCCTAGTTATTGGCTATCTAGAAATGGTAGAAAATCTAGGATTATGCGCAGTCCTAATGTAAGTTTGGAAAGTAGTAGACTCCCTAAAGCCTAACGGTAAATCCTCAGAAGCAATTAAACGACAGAGAGATTGACATGCTACCTCAGGATCGTAGTCCCAGTTGCATACCGTACCATCGGGGTTGTACTGTAGTTGCGTCCACCTCATCACCAATCCTTACTTAGCCATACATCTTGTAGCATGTCTAAGCAAGTACCCCATTCCACCTGTAGGCCTTGTAGACAATTCATTACGACAAAATTTATAAATAGCATATAGTACCTCATTTCTATGTGCGTCTGGTTTGGTTGTCCTGTTAAAATTATCCCACACTCCCGATGTAAGTGGCATCGACCTCTTTGCTCTGGTGGTCGCCGACGAAGATGCTGTCATGGAGCCTGATGACGTAACTTCGCCATGCCCTTCCGCTAACAACTGCGGTTGGTTTGAGGTAGTCGCAGCCTCCATGGATGTAACTTCCTCCGGTGAAAGTCTGTAATCACTAAGAGCAAAGCTATCGTAAGTTTCCATAATGAAAAATGCCAAATCAAATCAAAACTAACACTATTATTACTTTCATCTTAGCATAAAAATAATAAAAAAATAAAATTATGAAAAATAGTATTGTACTTCTTTTGCTGACCTGCTGCTGGAAATTGAATTTTCCAAAATTTGCAATAATTTTTGTGAATTTTTTCAAATTATCTCACAATGAATTTGAATTTGCACAATAGAATTTAAAAGAGAGATTGGAGAATGATGGGTGCTGAATGAGGGGGGTATGGTGGCTATTTATAGAAAAATTATGATTTTTTTTAAAAAAATCGCTATTTTTAAAGCCTCAAACGGTAAAAAAGATTAAAAAAATCCGATCGTTAGGGCCAAACGGGCCGGGGCGTGCCGGGCACGGCCCACCGCGCTAAAATCGGCCCAATGGGTTGAAAATCGGCCAGACCGTGTCGTGCTAAGCACGACCCACCATGCTTGGGGCCCACCTTCCCACCCTGGCTCTGTATCCCCCCACCACTACCCTACGCCCCTGCCCCATGGCCTTCCCGAGTCGGCAGCCGCACCAGGCTGCATCGTCGCCTTTGCAGCTCTCCTCCCTCTTCTTCCTCCATCCCGCCGCCTCCACCTCCCTCCGCACCAACCGCCGGCGTCGTCCCGCCCTCCTCTTCCTCTCCTCCTCATCATCGTGCCTGTGTGCGGTGTGCCATTCGCCTTCTCCTTCCTTCTTCCTCCGCGCGTGGTCATGCACCCCGCCGCCTACTCCTCTATCCGCACCAACCGCCAGCGTCGCCCCACCCTCCTCTTCCTCTCCTCGTTCGCCTCCCACTGCCTTCTCCAGTTCTCCTCCCTCCGTCGCTCTGCTTGTGCGCTCTGCCACCTTCTCCCCCCTCTGCTACCCTACCCTCCTCTTCCTCTCCTCCTCCTTCTTCCTCCACGCCGACCCCTTCTTCCTCCGCGTCGACGCCACCCCTCCCTCCTCCTCTCCTACCGGCTGACCGACTCCCTCTCCCTCGTCTTGTCCGCACGCGGGCCACATGGGCCGTGTCAGGCTCATGTCGTGCCTGGCACGGCCCGACACTGCTCGTGTCGGGCCAGGCCGACCCATCGTACCAGGAGCCAGCTCAAGCACGACATGACCCTTCGTGTCGTGTTAGTCTGGCCTATGAATAGTGTGTCATGGTTGGGCCAGGCCAATAGTGACGTGCCTCGGGTTGGCCCGGCCGGCACGACCCATTGCAAGATCGAGGAGGTTGACTAGAGGGGGGTGAATAGGAGGTTTTAAAAACTTCTTTGGCTAAAACTGATTTCTAATGCAGAAGCTAATAACAATACAATTTTACATAATTAAAGTCTAAATCAACTAGTCTTTATTAAGTGCAGCAACAACATAATACTATTGATAATGATAGCAATCATACAAAGACATATAAGCAAATTGATACAAGGAATGTAAATTTGCAATATAGTAAAGCACAAGATGAACAAACCACAAGGACACAATGATGTTTTACCGTGTTGTTCAGAGACTTGCCGGTTTCCTCTAATCCACGTTGAGGTAAGCCCAAACTAATTGGATCGGCTGCGCGAATTAAGCCAACACCTCCGACGTAAGTCCAACCACTTGGACCGGCTCCAACACGAACCAACACATCAATCCACTCGGGGTTGCTCTTTCTCCACTCCAGATATGGCGAGCACTAAACCACTCACAATCGCTCGGGCCTTCTCACAACTTTCTTTGATAAGATCACCGACGCAACTCCTACAAGTCGTCTAGGTGTAAGCAAACACCAAGAGTCTAAACTCAAATGGATACACAATCCACTACCTAACACAACACATGCACTTAGAGTTTGCTCTCTAAGCTCATTAAGTGCAACACATGCACATAAGAATATAGAGGGCTTGCTCTTTGCTCAATAGAATGTATATGACACTAGCAAACCTGCCCACAACAGGCCAAGTTGGGTATTTATAGCCCACACATAAAAACTAGTCGTTGAAGACAAGATTCTGAAAAAAGCAGCACAGGCGGTAGTACCGCCGTTCATCGGTCGGTACTATCGCACTTCCTCTGACGCACAGTAACAGCTATAAAAGCCTCTGAAATAGCCACTGAAAATACGGCACAGTACTACCGTCATTGAATATGCAGTAGTTCCGCACACCGGTAGTTCCGAAACACAAGGGCGGTACTACCGCTTCCTTTAGAGGTCGAAAACCGGCCCTCTCTGGAGAACATGTACCACCAACTATTTTTGGAACTTCCGGTGTGTGGTAGTTCCACTCAACATATGCGGTCGTACCACGATGCGGTAGTTCCGCCAAATGAACTTCGGTACTACTGCTTTCCAGGAGAGCAAAACACGCTCAGAAGGTGTCTCTCGGGAAAACACGTAGCGTCAACTAAACTTCGGTCCGACCGAGTTGTAGTAGTATCGCACCACTTATCCAGTCATACCGCGGTGCGGTAGTAGCGCCAACACAACGTCAGTACTATCGATTATCCTGAGAAATGCAAAGTTGGCTTTCAAAATAAACTTAATTGCAAAACACATTTACCAATTGATGAGCGATGCAAACAAGGGTTAAATGTAAGATTCTCAACAAGTTGCAAAACACATTTGTCGACTTTTAGAATTAACGCCACAAGGAATAAGCTACATGGACTTAAACCATTTGCAAAACACATTCGCAAACTAAAGTCACATGCTATAATGATTATGATGCATGAGCCTCGACTATTTGTAAAATACATTCGTAAATAATAGCACTATGCCTAGATGAGCTATCAACACATGACTAACTCAAGCTACTAGTCAAGACCCCTCTTAATAGTACGACAACCTATACTAGCAAACTGGTCTCCAACCAAACACTAAGACTGGTAAAAGACTAGGAACACATTCTTAGCCCTAGCTAGTCATACCTTTGCCTTAAGCGTCTTCTTGAAGCTTGATGACGCACATCTTTACTTCAAGTCTGGATTCTTGACTTTGATAATCATCAACACACGATGATCTCATTTACTTCAAGTTCTTGACTTGAATATGCATCAACCCATGATGCATTCTTTTACTTGACCTCCATCAACACATGATGGGTCTTCTCTTGACTCGATGATCAACTCATGGTCACCTCCTCTCTGAGATCTTAACATGCATCAACACATGATGCATCCTTTACCCTAAGCTCTTGACTTCAATATCATCAACACATAATGATCCTCTACACTCCAGAATCTTGACTTGAACATCATCAACACATGATGATTTACTTCATTCCGAGTCTTGACTTGATGACGATCAACTCATGACGTCATCCAAAGTCTCCATCATCGTGAAACATAACCTATTCATCCAACTCATGGGAAATGTTAGTTCCATAATATGATTATCATTAATTACCACGATATACCATTAACTCATAATGGTGGGATAAGATACTTCAATCTTTTCCTCTTTGGTAATTGATGATAACCACTTCAATTGCAAATAATTGAATGTAAATAAATATGAGTATATATGAACTACACAAATTTTATATACTCAAGCATATGTTTCAAAGTAAAAATCCTTAATATATATGGAAAAAGGAATATGGATCAATATTAATGAAACAACAAAACATAGAGTGCCCCCCTAAATGTGTGCATACACGAATATGTAATAAAAACATAGAGTTAACCTTTCAGTGAAGTTCAACCTATATTTTGGATCCGAGGAATGCACCAAGATATATGAATATGATGTCGAGTGCATACCTCCACGATTTTTACCTTTTTATCTAAATAAGACTACACAATAATGAAAGTGCTAATCTCACATATAGATTTGTTATTAATCATCAAAATACTTCGTTAACTCATAATAGTGGGTCTAGATTCTTCACCCATCTAGTCACCTCTAAAGAAAACACAGTTTTTATGTCGAACCAATGTAACATTCTAGCTCACACTAGTACTATAATGTTCACATGCTTAACACGACTTAGAGTCAGTTTAAGGTTGTTGTGCTTTGGTTGTTTTTACAGCTGTTATGGAAAAGTAATTGCGTGAAAAATCAACCAGTATGTTGTCAAACCAGTTTGAAGTTAGACAAATTATGTTATCGGATGATTGCTCCTCTCACGTCTTCACTCATTTGTCATGTTATTAGGAACACAATAATATATGTGTTTGCGACTTGGTTTAGAAAAAAGCAGCTAGGCAAACACAAAAATAGGTGATAGCGGTTCTGTCAAGCGTGATTATCATTTATCCTGAGTGGTACCAAACGGAGACTTCAATTTCACGAGAAGATAAAAATGAATTTTCTTGTTTTGTGGGCGCTAGTATGTATACTCTTGTACATATTTTGAAAGTCTTTTTGTGTTGTTACTATTTCCATAAATTTATTGTACATTTTTTAATTGGGTACCATGGGATTGTACAATATATGATTGTGCAATATAAGAAATGTACAGTAAATGGTATATTAAAAATGTACAATATTATTTAAACTTCATATACCATGGGGAAATTTAATATATTTTACTTTTTTGTAGGTCCCCACAAAGTCCTTGTATTGTACATTTTTTGATATATTTCTAGTTTCTGTTGGCCACATGTTCGTCGATGGTGATGGTGATGCAAACTGGGTGTAAGGTTAAGAATTCTGGACTATTTTAGCCCCATTGCGCAATAAAAATTCTAAAAATAATCCTGATAATCTCAAAATTCCAAAAATAGCCCCCGTCGTACTAGCTGCCAGTCGGGGGCAAAGACCTTAGTGCTGCTGAGTCCCTGTGGTCGCCCACGTGGCAATTTTTTTATTTTTTTAAAAAATTAATTAATAATATTTGTTGGATAATTTTTTAAATATGCAAACTGAGCTCAAACAATTATGAACTTTTTTGTGGAGCCTCCTGGCATAGTTTTTCTACTTGCGTAATTTTTTTGAAATTTTATGCATTCTTTTTTTTCTCCAAAATTCTTTAAAGTCTAATGTTTTTAGGAATTTTCTAATATAGCAAATGAGGTCCAAATATTATGAATTTTTTTTGCCATACTCCCTACACAGTGGACTTGATTGTGTAAATTTTACATAATTTTATATGCTCTAAAATTATCTCGACAAATTCAGGGTTTAGGTCTCAAAAATTAGGACGAGATGTTTCGGAAATTAGGGTTTCATGATTTCATGTGACTTGAAATGTGCGAAGTTTGGTACGACATGACTACTCTTTGCTGCGATGGTTCTTGATCACATTTCTTCTGTACGAAGCCGAGTACAGAAATCTCATTCTTTGGTGTCATTTTAAGGGCATATCTGAATAAGATTTTCTGACATCTCCTCCGCCATTGAATTGAGAAAAGGAACACAACAGAAAAGGTCATTTCACAATTGGTGTCCCTAGAGAGGAAAACGACTTGTGATAGGTAGTTTGCCTCGTCAAAAAAGCCACAACGACAGTGGTCCTAGCCCTTTGTAATATATCGTATGGCATTAGAGACTTCAATTGAATTAGAGAGAGAATTACATAAATAAAATTAGGAAAATGTAGATTTTGTGGGGTAGTGAGAAAACCTAGGCCTTCGGCCCACCGTGTCTCGGCCCAGTTGAGTCCGTCGGCCTTAAAAGGGACCAGGGGACAACCTAACCCTAGCCCCCACCTCTCCCTACCCTCTAGCAGAAACCCACCCATGTCCAGCACCCCTTGCGCCGTCTGTTGCTGCCTTCATGCTGCAGCCTGTCATGGAAGCAAGGAGGAGGAAGCCAAGGAAAAGAGCGAGAAGAAAGAAGGGAGAAGAAGAAAAGAAGGGAGGAAGAGAAGGATTTCATGATCGGCTCAGTGTTCTTCGAGGGTAAAAATATGAAAACTTCTAGATATCCCTAAATTAGTTGATGTTCTTTGAGTAGATCGGTTGGTAATGGGAAGAGTAGATGACTTTTCTGTCCAGATTCATCAGGATTAGGGCAGAACGTTGCGAGGGATGATTAGGGATATTTAGACTTGGAATTAGAGTTTGGCGTAATTAAATAAAAGTTAGGTTATCACGTTATATTTCTAGGAAGGTATGGATCGTTAAAAACGGAGTAGCGAGCGTAAAGATACAGCCTCCGGAAGACTGCTATCTAGATTCCAAGAGGAATTAGCAGCACATAATAATATGTAGGTTTAAAAATATAATATGTAATAATTTGGGTTTTGGTCTACTTGAAAAGTGTAGGTAATTTATTAAGGATTACAGAGAGTCTAAGATCATGATTTTTGGACGAGTAGAACAGAAGTTATGAATTTTGGGAGACTGCAGTCCAGAATTGGGTTGCTGCTGGATGTAGTCGTGGGAAAAACATTAATTTGACTGGTTAATGGCGGAATAAAATTTTGAGCATAACTAGGAAGTGGTAGATAATTATATGTAGTTTATGAAAATTCATAATTCCATTTATTTGCATGTGTGGATTAAAAGATATGAAAATATTAAGTCTGTTGACCAGAAGATGGTAGATCTATCTTCTGGGTTAAAAATGATGGTTTAGCCGATTTAATCTGGACTTTTTTGTTACCTAATAAGTTGTAGAAAATTTTGTATAGATTCCATAACTAGTTTGGTTTGCCATAGTACGATATGGGAGTTGAAAGGTATGACAATTTAAGTGCTGGGACAGCAGGGGGACAGTCTTGTAAAGGGGAAAAGTTGTGGAATTGGGAAGCGTGTAGGGGTGTGGTCGATTAAGTGTTGTTTTGTATTGTTTGTAGTTTATATTGAGTTAGGTGTTTACTGTAGGAGTAGCTTCGGGATTGTTACCACCTTTAAATCATTCCGGTCGTCGCAACTGAAAAGGCAAGTGCATTGTAGAATGATATTTGAGTGCTTGAAATTACTATTTGGTTAAGTGAATACATGTCATGATTATTCATATGAATTATTCTTGTTTCACATTTGCCCACATGTTTTTGATAACTTGATGATGACGATGATAATGATGATTATGGAAGAATGATGATTATATCAATTGCTAATGAAGAAATATCATAATCATTACATTGTATGTTGAGCATTCATGATGGAAAGACGTGATCCACATGTAATACCTTGAATATTTCTAAATAGGAAAAAAAAAAGAGGGAATGAAAATTTTTAAAAGGGTTTTTCTGTGAAAATCCGCCAACCTGGGCGTCGAGCCACAGCCCAGGAAGCCCAAGTTGGGGCTGGCCAAAAGGGGGGCATCTCCCTCCCCCAAAACCCTAGCCACCTCCCACCACCCCTCCTCCCTCTTGTGGCCGCCACCCCTATTCCCCCTCTCCCCTCCCCTTGCGCCTCCACCTCCCTCAAGGCCGCCTTCTCCATGAACAACAGCATCCCGGCGTCACTCCCCTCCATTGGTGCCTCCTCCCCGCTGTTTGGAACAGGTTTGATCCTTGATTGCTATCGATTAGAGAATTTCTGAACTACTGTGATTAGAATCAGTAATCTATACTCTATTTTCTCGTCAGTTTTCGTATAGTTAAATTCCAAATTCGAGGTTAGGGTCTCGTAGAGATTTGTGGGGTTTGTTCTCAGCTTTCCATAGAGACTGAGATCAGCAATTTGGAGTTGTAGATTGGGAGATACGTTATTTTCTTTACTGCTGTCCAGAAACCCTGCCGAGATTACAGCAGTCGTCTTTTTATTAGATAAGGTTTAGTTAACAACCGATTCAGGGGGGGTCTCCCAACACAACTTTCGTAGGAAATTTTATTATCTTTCCAGATTGATAAAGATCATGAATTTTTATTCAGTCATTTGAAAGATATTGATTTTTCTTGTAATGTTGTTCCTTCAGACTGCCAGATTCAGACTTCAAGTTTTCAACTGTAAATCAGATCATGTTAATGGAAGAATTAGAAAATCTCGCTAACTAAGTTATTGTAGATAATTTTGTTATATTTCCAGAGAGTCCTAGACCATTGAATTTAGATGTACCAAATAAAAGTTACGAAATTTCCAAGTCAGTAGTACTGAAGATGACAGAACGGTCTTCGGAATTACAAACAAAGGCTTAGATGGGATTATTTGATCTTTCGGTCACCTGAGAAATTGTAGATATGCTAGTGTAGATTCCAGGAAAATTGGGTTCATGACTCTTGGAGTTTTGACTCAAAAGTTATGGATTTTCCTTTGATAGCTGTCTGTTTGGACATATTGAGATTTGGGAGTGTATCGGCTAAGTCTTGTGTTGCGATTAAGAGCGATTGATTTTATTTTGTTCCAGTGCTATACTGTGTACTTTTGAATGATATATTTAGTATACTTTACGGTTGCTAGGTGGTGGTGAGCACCGGAGTTAGAGCCTTTTTGTCGTCATTCGTCTCTCGGTTAAGGCAAGTACATGATAGAGTGGTGAACAATGGGTTGTTCACCATGATCATTGATATTACTTATCATGCTATTTATTATGATTTTATTAAGCTTATTCTTATTCATGATATTGATGACCTTGAGTGAATGAGATTCTGATATTGAGTAAATGAGATAAATTATGTTGATGAATAATTAAAGATGTTGTATCATTTATTTTCATCGTGACAGGAGTTGCATGAGCCAGGTCAGTGAGTAAGTCATGTAACTTTTTCGGTGAGGTCGGTGAGAAAGATACATGACTATTCCGGTGTGCTCTAGATAAAATCCTACTTCGGTGGGGACTTCACGGGAGTGAATGATAGAGTGTGTCATCGACGGGTGAACACTCCGCTATACCAGTATCAGCTGATGAGATGCATATGAGCATGAGCATGGTGGTGCATTCGCATATATGAGAAAGTTGTTAAATTGTGCAACTTTACCTATATGGAATATAGCTTATTTGTTTGAGTATAAAAATTGCATTAAATAAATGGATGATGATGATAACTTTTATTATGGTTTATAAACTATTGTTTATGGCTTTGTTATGTATTTACTGAGTCTTGGACTCATTCTTGCGCTATTGTTGTTTTTAGGCGACTGTTGATGACGTTTGACTCAGGAAGGGCTAGCACACTTGGAATCATACACTACACCCAATTAGTTTATTCATTGGACATGAGAAACTTTTAGTATATTATGATGATTTATATCTAGGACATAATGGTATTGAATAACCTTAGATGCTTGGTTTGCGCTAATTTTGGTTTATTACTTGGTATGCTCCTAGGACTAAATTATCTATGATTGTCATAGTATTATGCTTGTGTTATTGTGACCCGTGGATGGGTTTTATAGTTGATATGCTTGCTGTAATTTTATAGTAAGTTGATGTAAATTAAATAGTTAAAGTAGTTTAGTAGCATTCTAGGCTCAATTGTAATACCTCATTTATCCAGCTAGGTTGTATCGTTTCAATTGTCTGGGAATATTATTCGAAAACGAGATTTACAACTTTCCGGAATCGAATCGGTAAAAAGAAAGAAGTCAGAGGGAGTAAAAGAAACAACTTTCGTCGGATTTTTCCAAACAGCGGGGGGGGTAAATGTTATTGTCGTCAACTGGCCGCAGGTCACGACCAGTGGCCCAAGAGGCCGGCCGGCCCATGTAGGGGCCGGCCAAAAGGGGGGGGCGCCACTCCCCCCCCCCCAAAAAACCCTAGCCGCCCCCTTTGCCTCTTCCCCTCCCCCTTGGCCGCCTCCTCCTCTCCCCCAAGCCGGCCTCCATTGCTGCTCCTTGGTGGTGGTGCCATCTCCGGTGATCCCCGTCGCTCCTCCTCAAGTTCCCCTCCAACATCTCCGTTCCGCGCCGACGTCGATGGCCGTTCGTCGTCTCCCGGTGGCCGGCCCTAAGAGAGGAAAGAGAGGGGAAGGGAGGAAGACCCGTGTGCAGCGGATCTTCGTTGTCCTACTGGTCTACAAGGGTAATTAGACCTCCGATTCGTTGTTTGATTCCATTAGAGTTGAGAATCCGATTGGATTTGTAGTTTCGTTTTGATTCTGTCAATAGATTGATTCTGTCTAGTACGTTGTAACTCAGTTTTGGGCATCTTAGAGGCCGAATTGGATATCTGTGTCTTCTGGAGAATTGTTTCTGGTTTCATTAGCTTTCTTTTGGCACCTGGATCACGAATTTTCACCCAGTAGTTTAAAAGTTATGACTGTTTTACCACGTACTGCTCTGTCTGTCAGAAATTCTGGGTATAGTCGGTTGCACCTAGGTTTTGATCTAGTTAGAGTCAGAACCAGGTCGGCCACCCAACTAGGTTTATGAAGATAATTTCACCATGTTTCCAGGCTGATAAAGATCACTTTATTTGGATCAGTGGTTTAAAAGTTAGAGCCTTTTCTTTAGGGCTGTTCTGAATTCTAGGCAGACTGCAGTTATAGTTTTTCATTGGATGTTTAGACCTCTGTTTTGGCCGAATTAGAGTTTACCATCAACTAGAGTTTCGTAGCCAATTACGTTAAGAGAATTTGAGCACTGGTTTAAGGTCTTTTGGACTTACGGTTATTTATTGGTGAATTTTCTAGTAAAACTGCCAGATTAGGGATATTTGGAATGTTTGGGTAAATTGATCAAATTGAACCTTTTGTTTGGTTGGTTTGGCTAGAGATTGTAGGAGAACACGTGTAGAAATGCCTTACTCGTTTGTCCTCATTTCGATTATTATATATTGTAGGCGGTGAAGCGGTGAGTGGAGGGGTATCTCAATTACCTCCCAACCCGTCGCAGCGCGGCAGGCAAGTAACTTGTATACTATGATTGATGCATTATGTGATGTGTGACTGAATGATTATAATTGTTCGTATTTGTATATGAATGCCATGTGTACCTTTTCATTTATGAGTACTATTCAATCTTGCCATGGAATCACATCATGACATGCATAAATTATCTTTGTAAGACCCATCAATTCCAGTATGGGCACTTGAAAATCCCATCAATTCCAGAATGGGTAAGTGAGTCCACCATTCCAATGTGGGCCACGTTACGTGAGTCCACCATTCCAATGTGGGCCACGTTGGACGGCCGTATGAAACGTTCTTCATACGGTTACTTTAAGTGAACACCGACGGGTGTTTCACTCGCTATACCGGTATATGCTGCAATATGTCCAATTCCTTCAATGCATCATTCCATTTCATCCATTCATAAAGTTGTTTCCAATTAATGTTCAAGATATGATTGTGATATTTTGTTCATGGTAGGTTTGATTGTCATATACAAGTACTTGCTGAGTCTTTGGCTCATTCTTGCTTTGTTGTTTATTTAGGTAAATGACAAGGAAGAACGATCTCGTGGAGGGTAGTTCAACACGATGCACTCACTACCATAATCCAAACATTTTTGAGAACTTTTACTGTCGTTATTTATGTCTTGTGTTGAATTGTAATAAGCCATTTTGGTCATAACTGTCGTATCCCTCTGAATTGTTTATTTCCATTACGTTGATTAAACCTGATGATAAATTCTTGTTTCTGTATATCCTTATTACTTGCTTCACCTTGTTATGCGTTTTGATGTTATTCTTCTAAAGAGTAGTGGTTGTAGGTGACATCTTGACTTCCTTATAGTCAGAGTGTTACATCAATGTTGGGCTGGGTTGTTACACCACAGGAGTGGAATGAGCCCCCCATATGAAAAAGGAAGGGCAATTGGTCCCCGCACTAAATAGTGTGGGCATTAGTGAACACCGACAGGTGTTACACTCCGCTATACCAGTATAAGCAGAAGATTAGTTGAGACATGAAATGAGTTGAGACATGAGCATAAGCTTTACATTGCATTCATGAAAAGCTAAAAGTGATCCGAGATAATGAGATTAGTGGGAATGTATTGTTACTATGATGATGCCTCGTTTATTATTATGCTTTGTACTTACTGGGTCGTGGACTCACTCTTGCTCTACTATTGTTTTTAGGTGATCGTTGACAACGCTTCACTTGAGAAGGGATAGCACTTGGAACACTGTATACACTCAATTACTTGAAAACTTGCCATGAGAAAACTTTACTTTAGCGTGGTGGTTTATTCCTTTAGGACATGATAGACATTGAATAATTCTAGATGGTTGGTTGGAACTTGTATATTCATTCAATAATCTCCATTTGATTGGTTTTGATTAAATCTTGATCTATTATTCTGCTTTACTATCTAAAGTTTAAATATTTGTGCTCACCATGTCGTTAGTCATATGTTATTATGAACCGTGGAGGAGTTTTAATGTTGAATTGCTTGCTGGAATTTTATTGTTAATTGATGTAAAATTAATTATTAGGGTAGCTTATTGTCATCGCGGGCTCAGTATTGGGCTGGGGTGTTACACCCTTAATCCCGCACGAAGGCTTCGTAATTCCGTAAACACTACATCGTGAAGGGGTCGAACAAGAGAGAGGGGGGAGAGAGAGAGGAGATTAATAGAGTTGCCACTAACCCTAGAGGAGAAGGACACCTCTAGCACCTTCTTCCCCCTCTAGGTCATCTATTCCACCATATTTCTCCATAGGATTTAGCCACAAACTAATCTTGGATTGTTTTGATGACCACTTGGATTGTTTTGAAGACTTGGTCATGCACGTCCACCAGACGATTTCTTCATCAAATTGGTTTTGTGGTTTAATCTATTATTTTCAGACCATATGTGGTGCCTTCTCTATGTTATTTATGTTTTCTTCTTTCATTATTGAGTAATCTATTTAGTTCTCAAGGCCACAGGGTATCCCAATATAGAGATCATGAGATAGATCGGGGATCTAGTGTGGTCTAGTATATTCTTGTGATTATGTTCTTCATGACGAATGTATGAAAGTCGAATGTGCACCATTTGCCCTTGCAGGACATGGAGGATAGCACTCCTAGATGAGATGAGAATGAAAGGTAGAAGGATGAAATGTTATACCTAATTCCTTAGATCGTTAATACGGGGGAATCACGGAGACCCATCCACCAAACGTTGCAGAATGGGGTCCATGATAAGGCCCTCCTTAAATATGTCTTGTATTGTTGATGTGGTACTTGCGAGCGGGGGTTACAAGGGATGTGTTTGATACACATATTCATCTTCATCTCCGCCCTCATAAAGATAATATGAATACCATAGTGGTAACTATCGACTCTATAAACTCTACTAGTGGAGAACTGATGTCTCAAGAACGCCTTTAATTATTATATATCGTGTCATTTATATTTCTAAAATTTATTATTATTAGCCATTTAATTCTTGTTCATTTATTATTAAGACTAGACTTTTGCATTAGGAAACCTATTGATCCTCGTGGATATGTTATTATTACTGATTCTAAATAGCTACTAGCAATGATACTGTGCACTTGTGGGGCATTCAACCATTAAGCAGCGACGGCAAGGCTGCACAAGTTGACGACAACAACAACCCAATATTGGAAGAAAGCCATGAGACGGTTTTCTATTGAGAGGAAGAACTGCTTTGAGATTAGGATTTGTCAAATTGCACAATCTTGGGGATACCATACAAGTTATGTAGCAATTTGATTGCTATAGAATATTTTTCCCAACTATGATGAGCAGAATCCATCTTTAACCAAGGGTTATTTCCTTAAAAAACTAGGGGTTATTTTCAATTTATGTTGCAGTTCCAATTTCCGTTTGGAAGCGACTGGGGAACTCTATAGCGTTACAACAGTATAGCAATAAGTTTCATAATGTTTTAAGAAGTTTTATGAGAACATATTAAAAGTTCCAGGTTTCAACGAGTTTCGCTTGTTTCTAGAAGATTCAAGAAACGTTTCAATCCAAGTTTCAACGAGTTTCAGATTTTGGAACATAAGTTTCAGCCGGAGAGTTTCGAGAAGTTTTAACCAATTTCGAGAAAGTTTCAACGAGTTTAGGCTAGCTTTGGCCAACTCACCTGGCTACGACAACATTACTATGCCGCTACGGAGCCACCCGACACCATCTTCCACTAATGCACCCTCTTCTCCGGCTCTGCCCTCAACTATCGCCAGTGCCACGATACCGACCGATGTCGCCCGCCGCCAATTCTATGCTCGAGCTCTGTGTCAAGCATCTATCTCTCTCTCTCTTCCCCAGCTCTAGCCCGAGCTTTGCACCACACCACCGCCGGATCCGATCATCCCGACTAGTGCCGCCGTTGGATCCGGTCGTCCCGTGCCGCGTCACCATTACCCATCAAGAGATCTGGAGCAGGAGGTGAAGCACCATGCCACTGACCCGAGACAAATCCAGAGCCAGAGTTGAAGGAGGAGGTGGAGGGGTGGCGCTGGAAGTGAAGAAGGAGGGGGTGGTCGCTTGCCTCCATCGGCTCGCCGGCTACACTCATTGGCCGGACGCAGGAGAGAGAGATCGAGGAGGGAGGAATACGAGAGAGAGACATAAAAAACTGAGAGAGAGGAGTGCATAGGATACACTACCTTGTGATTTGTAGGGGACGGATCGGACGACTGGGATCTATACCGTTGCAATGCTATAGTTCTGTAGCATATCTTCCTACTTTGAACAAAATATACTAAAGACAGGACTTGCAATCACATAAATGTTGTTGGGGGCACCCAAAAAGGACATTTGCTTGCCAGACCCATCAAAAGCTGAGTTTTTGGCTTAATTAGCACTGTTTCGCGACGAAATAGCAAAAATAGCCTCCCACGGATAAATTAGCAAAAATAGCACAGCGGGAGTGTCTACAGGCGACAGGTGCCCCCTTCCATGCCCCCACCGCGCGGATTCCCCTGCGGCGTGGTGGGGCGCTGCTGGGGGATCCAGACAATGGGAGGCCGACACGTGGCACATGGTAGGCCCCTGCAATGACATTTGGGCGCGGAACCTATATCATTTTTGAAAATTTGCTCGAAAGGGCTATTTTTATTATTATTCCCACAACAATGCCATTTTAGCCCACTAGCGGAGTGCCCGTGTGTTGCAACGGATATCAAATAAATGACACCACAAATTCTAAACTCTAAAAAAATAAAATAATGCAATTTTTCATATATACATGATGTAAAAAACACTTGAACATACATTTGCACAATGTACAACAAATTTTGTCCATGTTGAAAAGAGTATATAATTTGGTCAACAAGAAGACCGTAAGCAAAGACATAGTGCCACAAAATCATTACATACAAGTACAAAGCAGTCATGTTTCTAGGAAGAGATATCTACTTCAAAAAAACCAATGTCGGTGCAACTCAACTGTTTCAGATCATGACTTCAGCATTCAATCACGCAAAGTTAACAATTTTAACCAAAATTCAATAGAGCCGACCAGTGCTAAAAGAAAGAACAATTTAACCCCGAACTCAACTGTCCAGAACTAAAAGTAAGCAAGGGCATTTGGCATACTTAGAGAACGACGAACACATCAACCACTGGGCGTTGTTGGCCACAACTCACACGTGATGAGCATCAACTTCCTCCTTGCATGTAAGGATACATTAGGCCATAGGCAGCTCTGTTGACCAGCATCAGCAGTGCGGGCATGCGCCGGACCACATGCTAGACTACCAGTTCAGGATTGACGACTGTACTACAAGCACACACATGGATACAAAAACATCAAATGGTGTAACTAAAAGATGCATGTATGGCTTACACAGGTATAGAGTAGAGTAGTTACGCAACTCCTTGTTGGGATCGACGTGGAGGATGTCGAGGGTGTCGTCCTTAGCATCTGTGAAGTGGGTGAGGAAGGCGGTTGGGCTATGTGTGCATCTCCACCTCTATTGCCACTACACAGGTCACGTTGCGTCGTGCTATACACAGGTGGGGTGATTAGGGGTGGCGGTGGAATAGATGAGAGGAGCGATGGCATTAGGGGCTAGATGGCGTGTATGCGAGGAGCGGCTCACGCGAAAGGGCGTGGGGCTTTTTTGATGTGGTGGTGTTTGAGGCGAATGCGAGGAGCAGCGGGCACTGAGGGGTGGGATTCGTAGCGGATGCGGTGGCATTAGAGATGGATGTGAGTGAATGAGACATCAGAGATGCACCGGCCCGCATCCTCCTTGTCGGAGGAGGACGACTGAATCCACCCGATGGAGGTGTGGACGACACCGGATTTGGCTGCTGGAAGAGTGGAGACGATGAATTCGGAGCCACCTTGCCCAGGTACACGGTCGCTAGCCACCGAAGGTGTGGAGACAACACATTCGGAGCCACCATGACTAGATCCAGAGTCATTGATGGTGGAGAAGGGCAGGGTTTCATTGGTGAAGGAGGTGGCCGCCATGCCGACATCACGAGTCATCGTTGGTGAAGAAGTGCCACTTCCCTCAGTCCCGCTTCATGGCCAGTCACTGTGCCATCGTCGTCCGCCGTGACTAGTCACTGTGCCCAGTGTTCCCCTGGGCGGGCGCCTAGGCTGCGTAGGTGCTGGGTGTGTGCTCCCCATCGTGACTTGGGCACAAGCGTTCCCTTGGGCGCTCGGTCCACCTAGGCAGTCAATGTCGGTCCTGGGCAGACCGAGGTGGCGCTAGGCGGGCTGGGCGTAGCGGAGCTGGGAGGCATGAGGAGGAACTGGGCGGCACGAGGCGGAGCTAGGATCTCAAAGGCGGCGCTGGGCGCTCAGGGGGAGAAAACAGAGCAGACTGATATACAAGGTAAGAGAAACCCTACCCGATTTGGCTGGTTCATCCCCTTTTGCTCCCATCTTGCGCTGGTCTGCATTGCGCACCGCCGCCTCCTCTCCGCCCCCCCATCACACGCCGCCGCCTTCTCTCCGGCCCCCATCGCGCCACTCCTCCTCCCGATTCCCCGCCGCGTGCTCCTCCTCCCAGCCCATTGTCCGTTGTGCGGCTCCTCGTCGTCGTCGCGTCTCCAACCATCTAGCCCCCAGGTCAACCGCCTCGTCCCTCTGGCCCTCGTCTCCCTCTGTCTCGCCAGTTGCCTCCCTCTAGCTCGTCTCCCTCTGGCCCTCACCTCTCTCTCTGGCTCGCCTCCCTTTGCAGCTGCGCAGAGCCCCCCAGGTCCGCCGCCTCCTCCCTTTAGCCCTCGCCTACCTCTGGCTCGCCTTCCTCTGCTGAGTCTGCTCTGGAATTCTATTTGCTAGTAAGTGGAGGGACTGAGGGAGTACTGGAGTCTGAAGTGCTATTTGCTAGTTGCAAATAGCAAATAGTAGTGAGGCACTGATGCTAGTAAATAGCAAATACCAAATAGGCAAATAGCAAATATCAGTGCAGTAAATGAGGAAGAAAATAGCAATTACTGTTTAGTGATTAGTGTTTAGTAGTCAATTCTCAATTGTGAATTTGTGATGTATTTTTGTTTACTGTTTAGTATTCAATTAGTCAATTAGCAAATAGCAAGTAGCAATTATCATGGTAAGTTTGTAACAATTGTTTATCAATGTTCATGAATTGTAGGATGTCATCTGTTGCGTCTGCCATGGTGGAGGTGACTACGGATAACCTTAAGAGGAAATCCGAGGACATTGGGTGGGAGTATGGAGTGTTGATTGATCTGAACAATCTAGATAAAGTAAAATGCAAGTTGTGCAACAAAATTGTTTCCGGAGGAGTGTATAGGATAAAGCAACATATTGCTCACATTAGGGGCAATGTTGTTAAATGCCTGTTGTCCACAAAATAATATCAAGATAAGTGCATCAAATCAATCGAGGAGGCACAACATAAGAGGAAGACTAAGAAAGATAAATAACAAGAAGTTAGAAATGAAGATACCATTCATGAGGATGTCACCGGTGATGTTAATGAAGATCTTGAACTTGAAGATATAGAATGCTCGTGTCACAGCCCCAAGTTAATTAATGATAATTAATATGCATCTCATCAGCATGCATATTATTTTTGAAGCATTTGAATCATTTATTACACTTGGAAAATCTTAATCAAAGGTTAAACTTTAACCAAATCAACTCCTCCAATGAAAACAGAAATAAGTCCATGCAAAGACATCAGTAAAATAATTTATTCAAATACTATAATATTTATCATGGATAAATATATATTTTTTCTAAAATTTTAGAACCTAAATCAACCTTAAGAAAATTCAAAACCCATCTTAATAGTCCATGTGGTTTTGAATTTAAAATAAGAAAATAAATCATGAAGAATGAGGTTTAAAAATTTATATGAGTACTAGGTCATCCCAGGAACCTCTCTGAAAAATTTCATAATTTTATAAATTTTATTGCTATGTTTAGTAGGTCGGTCAAAGTACAAACAAATAAAATCAAAACCATTCAACTGTAGCACTATTCCTCAGTCTTAGACCTAACTCCGACCGGACTGTCTTGACTCAATCGAACATCTTAACTGCACCGCGCCGCATCGGAGTCCGACCCAAGCCACCCCTGGGTCGCTGCCACCTCAGGCCCGCTTGGTAGAGTCTTCTTCCTCCTCGGGTAGAAGGAGCGAAGAGCAGCTTCGCCACGCGGCCGCCAAGTCCTGTCCGCTCCAATTGACGTCGTGGATCCGCTGCACTGATCCACCACTCCTGTGCATCGCCTCTTTACGCCGCTTCCATTGCTATCATCCCCCGAGCATAATACCCCTCGAAACCCTCTCTTTTCGCTTATTCCTTCTCTCGGTGGCTGAGAAGGAAGAGGCTTGCTCTAGCACCTTGGCACCCTTTATCTTCTATGTTAGACCCCGTCTCTAATTTTTCTTACGAGAGCTTTGGTTCCTGCTTGTAGCTTCTAGAACGCCAAGGTCATCCTCGCCAGCTCCAGAGCGTGCACCACCGCCACTCCAGCCTGTCCTGCTGTTTCCCAGTGAGATAGTTCTCAAACTTGCGCATCATAATGTGTGCTTAGGCATCGATTTCATTTCCCCTCAAACTATTTTCTCAATGCTTCACAAGAACATCAAGATTTCGAAGTTCCCTCTTTTCGGCCGAAGAACACGAATCTCCTTCTCTGACACCGGTCGGTAAGGCATTGCCTAATTCACTGCTTATACACCGTCTCCGTACCTCTTTCAAGCATCTCCGACAGCTTGTTGCCCTTGTCATTCTCTAGAGATAACTCTCCATGTTGAACCCTTTCACCGCCGTGGACCTCACTGTCGACAAGGCAGCACCGACCATCCCCGACCGCTCTTCTTGCTCAGGTAGCAATCTAGTGCATCGTTGAGTCTTTGGCACCCGCTTACTTGGACATTGTTGAGCTCTTTTTGCGCATGCACATTTGCCGTAGCTTTAGCGCCGCCCCTCTCCGGCGAGCCGTAGCTACAGGCCACCCCAGCACACGTGACCGGTGCCGGCAGAAGCACAATGCTATTAGGAACCCATTCATGCCCTTGTCTGGCGCCGCCGTGGTCGGAGTCACCAGCAATGCTCCGGCGAAGCCAGAGCTCTGTTGTCGGAACGAACAGCAAGACTATAGCTGAGTCATTAGGGTTAATCAGGGTCATTTAATAGCTAATGGTTCCTTAGTTATTTAATGACTATCTTAAAGAAGTAATGAGTCACTTACACGTGGGACCGTGAATAGAAAACGGGGTTTAAATAAGGGTTTAGATCAGAGAATGACATGCGGGCCCTGCTATTTAAGTGCATAGTGATCTCGGCCGGTGTACTGTAATACTCCGGAATCGAATCGGTAAAAAAAAAGAAGTCGGAGGGAGTAAAAGAAACAGTTTTCGTCGGATTTTTCCATCGTGGGGTATATGTTATTTCCGTCAACTGGGCGCGATCCATGACCAGTGGTCCAAGAGGGGGCCGGCCAAAAAGGCGGGGCGCCACTCCCCCCCCCAAACCCTAGCCGCCTCCACCTCCCTCCCCCTTAGCCGCCACCTCCCATCCCATAGCCGGCTCCCTTGCTGCTCCTTGGTGCCTCCTCGCAGTGGTGGTGCCATCTCCGGTGATCCCCGTCGCTCCTCCTCAAGATCCCCTCCGACATCTCCGTTCCCCGCCGACGTCGCCGGCCATTCGTCATCTCCCGGTGGCCGGCTCTAAGAGAGGGAAGAGAGGAGAAGGGAGGAAGACCCGTGTGCAGCGGATCATCGGCGTCCTACTGGTCTTTAAGGGTAACTAGATATCCAATTCGTTGTTTGATTCCATTAGAGTTGAGAATCCGATTGGATTTGTAGTTTCGTTTTATTTCTGTCTGTAGATTGATTCTGTCCAGTACGTTGTACCTCAGTTTTGGGTGTCGTAGAGGCCGAATTGGATATCTGCGTCTTCTGGAGATATGATCCTGGTTTCATTAGCTTTCTTTTGGCACCTGGATCACGAATTTTCACCCAGTAGTTTAAAAGTGATGACTGTTTTACCACGTCTTCGCTCGGTCTGACAGAAATTCAGGTATAGTCGGTTGCACCTAGGTTTTGATCTAGTTAGAGTCAGAACCAGGTCGGCCACCCAACTAGGTTTATGAAGATAATTTCACCATGTTTCTAGGCTGATAAATATCACTTCATTTGGATCAGTGGTCTAAAAGTTAGAGGCTTTTCTTTGGGGCTGTTCTGAATTCTGGGCAGACTGTGGATATAGTTATTCAGTGGTTGGTTAGACCCCTGTTTGGGCCGAATTAGAGTTTACCGTCAACTAGAGTTTCGTAGCCTGTTACGTTAAGAAAAGTTGAGCACTAGTTTCAGGTCTTTTGGAGCTACGGTTATTTATTGGTGAATTTTCTAGTAAAACTGCCAGTTTAAGGGTATTTGGAATGTTTGGGTGTATTGATCAAATTGAACCTTTTGTTTGGTTGGTTTGGTTAGAGATTGTGGGAGGGCACGTGTAGCAATGTCTTACTCATTTGTCCTCATTTCGATTATTCTATATTGTAGGCGGTGAAGCGGTGAGTGGAGGGGTATCTCAGTTACCTCCCAACCCGTCGCAGCGCGGTAGGCAAGTACTTGTATGCTATTATTGATGCAATATGTGATGTGTGTGTGCATGGTTATACTTGTTTGCAGGTGTAGTTGAATGCCATGTGTATTTTTCCTTTAATGCGTGATATTCAAATTTACCATGAGATCACATCATGTCATGCATGAATTCATAATGACCACGAAAGTGGATTTCTTTTGTAAGACCCATCAATTCCAGTATGGGCATCTGAAAATCCCATCAATTCCAGAATGGGTACGTTTGTCCACCATTCCAATGTGGGCCACGTTGGACGGCCGTATGAAACGTTCTTCATACGGTAACTTTAAAGTGAACACCGACGGGTGTTTCACTCGCTATACCGGTATATGCTGCGATATGTCCACTTCCTTCATTGCATCATTTCACTTCATCCATTCATAAGAATTGTTTCCAATAAATATTCAATCTGTGATAGTGTATATTGTTCATTGGATATTGATTGTTACTTTCAAGTACTTGCTGAGTCTTTGGCTCATTCTTGCTTTGTTGTTTTATTTAGGTAAATGACAAGGAAGAATGATTTCGTGGAGGGTAGTACAACACGATGCACCCACTACCATAATCCTAAATATTTGAGAACTTAATATTGTCTTCTATTTATGCCTTGTGTTGAATTGTAATAAGCCAACTTGACCGTATTTACCGTATCTCCCTGAATTGTTTATCTCCACCCCGTTGATTAAACTTGTTGATGAATTCCTGTTCACGTATATCCTTGTTGTATGCCACATCTAGTTATGCGTATTGTTGTGAATTTCCAAAAGATTAGTGATTGTAGGTGACATCTTGACTTCCTTATAGTCAGGGTGTTACATGTACCCGTGGACCAAGCTATTGGATTTCGATCCATGCCCTGTGTAGGTAGACCGAGTCAAATGACATTAGGGCCCCACCTGTCAGTGCACTTTAAATCGGACATTAAAATGAAAAATGATACTATTCAGTGAACCCCGCTTATTAGTGACTGAGGCTAGGTAAGCTCGGGTGAGAAAAAGTATCAAATGCATTTATAAATTCTGAAATGATATATTGTTATACTAAAAATTCATTTAACTTTAAAAATGCATAACTAATCCATTTTAACTTCAAATCATGTGAAACCAATTTTGATAATTTTCATTTTTACTGAACTTTACTTTGAAATAGGTTTCAAATATGTCTCTATAACATAAAATATAGTTTTTAGAAATAAACCATAACTGAATTATTTTTACACTAGAAAATGCTATTAACTTTAAAAATTCATAACTAATTCATATGAACTCCAAATGAGATGAACAAAGTTATTTTGGTCTTATAATTTTATTCTATATCAAATCATGTAATACTTATCTCCACCACTGCTCCACAATTTTTTTTTGCAAAAATAGGAAATTCGGATGAACAGTAACTCAGGGGATTTTTCAGCCTTTTTTTTAGAAATTTGATTTTCAAACTGCTATAACTCTTACATACTAAATCCAATTGAAATAATTATTTCACTTAAATTCATCTAAAATTATCATCTAGTTACTGTAAAATTTCCATGCATTTGTAGCACTTTGATTTTTTTTTTGCTTTTCTCGATGCTTATTCGATGTCGTTTTTATATATATTATGAAGTGCTCGACATAGACTCCTACACTACTGAGAGTGAGAAACTCGAATATCAGCAAGGCAAGAATTATTTGAACTTTCTGAGAAACTCGAATACTAGCAAGGCAAGAATTATTTGAACTTTCTTTTTGCATCATGTTGATCCCAACTTTTGATAAGTAGTGTTTTGAAATGCAATGATATTTGCTTGCATGTTATTTCGATATGTCAATATTTTTATGATGTGTAGTTAGTTATGTCCTACTCTTGATGCTATCCTTGTTATTTTCCAGTACATATATGCTTAAGGATAGATGGATGTGATGTTATTCTATCTTGTTTATTGAGTGTTTAGCCATGCAAGTCTAGATGTGCGTTAGTACGGTTGACGGGACTAACCCGTCGATCATGGGAAACACCTCACATTTATCGTTATGATTATTGATCCAGATCTTCACATCTGGTTATTTGAGTCTAAGCTTTGTTATTTCAAATAGTATTTGGTCTGGACGAGAGGTTGTTAATGAGGGTGCCTTCGCGCACAAGACTCGGATATGTGGTAGACTTGTTCAAACCGTTAAGGACTCAGCCATGGGCTATCATTCCAAGTAATTATCGTACTAGCACACGCGGGTTGGGAGCCGTTTGGTCAAGTAAGGGGAGGGTTTTATCGGGTTAAGTCCCAGGTGGTGTGAGGACATTTGTGTTGATCATTTGTTCGTAGGATCCGATGCAATTTTGAATAATGTGCATGGGAGTACTATTTTTCTTTATTTACATTGTGTCGGCATCTCCAACACAACTTGCGAGCCCGCTTAGCAAGCACAGTCGGTCATTTGTACTAAGTTTGGGGTTCATATCTCGCAAGGGCGACTTATCTCAATAGGATTTTCTTGCTAAAAAGTATCAAATCTCGATTTCCCCGACTGACACACCATAGGAAGTGTGTTAATTCCGGAGGCTTACGGGCTAGTCGAGTCGTGTGGGTAAAGTGGTACTCCCTTGTAGGGATTAAACTGTTCGAATAGCCGTGTCCACGGTTATGGACATCACTTGGTTTGGAAGACGTCATCGTTAGACTTTCAATTAAAATTGATATGGTTACAACTCGGTATTCAGTATGAACGGGTATTCATGTATGTTAGTTTATCAAAGTGGGATGCCACTTTGGTATTGTTTGCTCTATTTATATATCAATGATTATCTTTGTCACATGGTTTACTTTTGTTTTAAATGTATTTTCTAAATGTCAATTATAAAACTAGTATGGGTAGGATGAAAATTATTGTGTTTTCTGCAAAAATAAGCTACTAATGCCACCCTTTGATTGTCCTCTAAGCATAAATAATTTTTTCTTTGTGTAATATCTGCAAGTACATTTTGTACTTAACCCGTTTGCTACAAATTCAGGTGAACATGATACTACGCCCGACGAGTTCGTTAGCGCCGAATTTGGCGAGGCTAACGAGAAGTGCTTTTATCTAACTCTCAGTTAGTTGCCATGGGTTATGGGGCACACTATTGCTAGACCTTTTGTTTATTTTCTTACTTCTGCTGCTACTTAATGTTCTTATTTAAATTTGGCCGGTCGGCCCTATTGTAATAGTTGTAGACTTTAACTATTATGTTGAATGCCACTATGTATTGTCAATGTATGCCTTGTATGACTTGTGATTGACGTTGTAAGGGTATGGGCGTGTTGGTCGCTGATCTTGGGAGCCAACATGGTCACATACATGAATTTTTTTGAATTCCCTTTTAACTTGTTTAAGTTTGGACTTGGACTGTTTGGGGAATTGGTCATCATGTAGTACTTACAGAGGAGCAGTACGCATGATCATCGAAGCTCTAGTTTCGGTCGGGACTTCTCGCTTAGATGGAGTTAATTTGGATTTCATTTACTTGAGGCCCATAGTTATTTCCATAAGACTAGGAAGGCCTCGGTCTTACGGAAATAACTCGAGGGTCCTCACAGCTCGGCACGTCGGAAGCTAGGGCCCATGGATAAGTTTGCAATGTCTATTGATCCTAGTACATTGAGCTCCAAAGAACTACGACAACAAGCAATTAGTGCCACCATTTGGAAGTAAGACTCCATAAAGTGAGGCAATATGTTGCTAAGTGGATTTATGAATCAGGTAACAACTTGCAACTCTTGTAATATCTATTAATAATATGTGAATGACATCCTGGTGTTGTTTACTAACATAAGTAACATTGTATAGTTATTGCATGTTTTAGGTGCACCTTTCAACTCCATCAACAATGATGCCTTTGCGCAAATGTGCGAAGCCATTGGCCACTTTGGCCCTGGCTTTATTCGCCCTTCTCAACACGATGTGCGGGAGAAGTTGTTGTATGAGGAAGTGGATAGAACCAAGGGGTTATTGAAGGACCATGAAGAGGAGAGGGTCAAGACCGGGTGCTCTATTATGACTGATGCATGGACTTATCAGAAAAGGAGGAGCATCATGAACATGTGTGTGCATTGTAGCCTAGGGTCATGTTTCCTAGAATCAAAGGAGGTATCTGATGAGTCACACACCGGAGAGTTCATCTTTCAATATGTGGATTCTTGCATTGAAAAAATAGGTGCGGCCCATGTTGTCCAAGTTGTCAACGATAATGCTTCAAACAACATGGCGGCGAAAGCATTATTGAAGGATAAAATGCCTAGCCTATTTTGAAGCTCATGTGCAACCCACACTATCAACTTGATGCTACAAGGAATTGGGAGCATTACAAGGTTCAAGAAGACACTTGATCAAGCTAAGTCACTAACCATTTTTATCTACTCGCACCATAAGATATTGACCTTGATGAGAAAAATTACAAAGAAGAGGGATATAATAAGGCCCGAGGTGACTAGGTTTGCTTCCTCTTTTCTCACTTTGCAAAGCTTGCTTTAGAAGAAACTCCAACTAAGGTCGATGGCGCTTAGCCAAGAATGGGAAAATTGCATCCATTGTAAAAAAAAAGGCAAAGGCAAGGCATCCACTACTATATTGGTTAGTAGAACCTTTTGGAATGGTGTTTCTCTTTGCTTGAGGGTATTTGAGCCATTGATAAAGGTTCTTCGAATGGTTGATGGTGATGCAAAGCCTTCTATGGCCTTTCTTTATAGAGAAATTCAAAAGGGGGAGAAAGAAATCATGGAAGTCATGAACAATATAGAGAACAACTACAACTCCATCATAGATATTATTGACAAGAAGATGAAGGATGGGCTTGATTATCCATTGCACTTGACGTCATACTTCTTGAATCCATATTATAGTTATCGTGATGACTCCATATTTTTGGATGATGTTGTCATGGATGTGGTATTCACTTGTGTGAAGACTTTTTACCATGATGATGACGACAAGCAAAGTCAATTGCTAAATATGGAGTTGGGTATATTCAAAGATCAAGAAGGCCACTTTGGGAAAGCGGCAAAGGCCGGTTGCAAAGACTATGAATTTAATCTAGGTTTAATAATTACTAGTCAATGTAAATACATGCATGATTGTAAATTTGTCATATACTAATTATTTTATTGTTTCTAATATGCAGCTAAATGGTGGTCTACTTATGGATGTAAAGTTCCCGTGTTACAAAAAATAGACATGAGGATCCTCTCATTGACATCTAGTTCATCCGGTTGTAAAAAAAATTGGAGTACTTTTGAACGGGTTAGTTAATCTCTACACTTCTCTAAAGAGTAAAGAGTCAATAGTCAAGTCTCAATTCTCAATATCTATATTAGTACGTTACATTTAGCAAGCTATACTTTACTTTGCAATTCGTATATACATACAAAGAAAAGAAATAAACTAGATGTCGACCGCCTTAACCATCTAGTCTATGTTCAATACAATGCCAAATTGAAGAACAAAAAAAGAGAAGAGAGAGAAGAACATAGATCCCATTATAGATTCCGAAGCTAATGAAGCTCAAGGGTGGTTAATTGAAGGCAGAGATGATGATTAAGATGTTGAGCCCGCTACAGGGCTTACATGGAAGGTAATTGAAGAAGCACGTGGGGCTAATGAGGTCTTAGAACTTTGTAAGAGCGCAAGAGTGAGACAACTTCATGAAGAAGATTTCAAGTCTGATACCGAAGAAGAGGAGGAGATCAATGAGAAGGAAATTGAGTATGAGTTCGACCAAGAAGAAGTGCTTCCAACAAAAAATTATGAGGAAGAAGATGACTAGTCATTCACTCATTTGATCATCAATTTATCGTACGACTCTATTTATATTTCGCTTCCTTGTGTTTATTTATGAGACCTTATGAACATTTATATTTGGCTTGCTTGTTTTATTTGTGACTTGTTTCATTGTTTGAACTATTTGATGCTACTTGTTTGAATTATTTTTTATTGCATCAGGTCATCAATTGACAACTCATGATACAACAATTCATAAAGGTTATTACATCAATTCTTCAAATATATTTGCATCACCAAGCCACCAAGGTAACATACCTTCTTATATAATTACACATATACATACATATATGTACCACCTCTTCTTACATAATTACAAATATATATATATATACATACATGTAACATCTTTGTTTACATAATTACATATACATACATGTAACATCTACATAAGTTTAGACTGATAATTGCTATTCTGTGTTCATCCCGCTTGCTTAGTTTGCAATTCTGTTCGGCCGCCTAGGCTCCCTAGGCGCTAGGCGGCCATTCACCTAGTGTCTAGGTGAATACTGACTGTGCCACCGCCGCCCGCCGCCGGTGTGTGCGGGGAAAAAGAGAGAGGGAGAGAGAGAAGGGAGAGAGTACGACAGGATTTTGGTAAAAAAAATAATTGGAGGAGCAGTTGAGGGTAAGAGGACCAGATGCAATGGTAGAGGCGCAGGAGTCGGGCGTGACGGGGGACTGATACAATGATCCCAGTGCATAAGTTCGTGACGTTTTTTTTTTAATAAAGTAAGGGTCGGACGATTCATGCAGCGGATAAACCTGTTCTTTTATCGGTCAAAGATAAGATAACTCTCGCAAACTTCGACGGAGAGGGCCGGACAGCCTGTGCCACTGCTGCGCGGGCCCAACCTCGTGCATTCCTGATCCCGGGCTCCCGGCAGACCGCCTCTATAAATTCGCAGCCTCTCTCCGGTCCGACTCTCCCCTGTAAGAAACTCGACAAAATCAAGAAAGGATTCGAGAGGGTTCTGTTCGGGAGGCGAAGAGGGCGTGATGGGGGCGGCCGAATCCGTGCCGGAGATCTCCATACACGAATTCACCGTCAAGGTACGAGGATCTCCTAGCGAAATCACGTTTCTTTGCATGATTTCTTCTTGCCGATTTTTTCCAGTTTTTTTGGGGGAAATTTTGGGAGCAGGATTGCAGCGGGAAGGAGGTGAGCCTGGGGACTTACAAGGGGAAGGTTCTCCTCGTTGTTAACGTCGCCTCCAAATGGTACCGTCTCGTCTCCGTGGCCGTTAATATAAAATTTTGACTTATCTTGCTGTGTCAAGTACTGAAAATGGTGTTCTTGACGCCATCAGCGGGTTCACGGAGAGCAATTACACGCAGCTGACGGAGCTTTATCAGAAGTACAGGGACAAAGGTCAGTTTCTGATGTTGGCTTATTTTGTGTTTGTTCATCGTCTAAATTATGCATCCCTCTGGCTATTAGCATGCCCAAATGACTAAAGAAAGATTGTAGTTGGCGCTGGAGCAATGCATACCGATGCTTGTCGAAAACTAGGGTGTAATTTTACTGGGAGAAGTGTTGGAATTGGTTGATGCTATTTGTTATTCATAGAGGATCAACCGGCTTCTTTAATTTCCCCATCTGAGTGGAGTGTGTGGATCGCCTTACCCTGAGGGAGCTTAGTTTTGAATTTCGATATTGTATGCCACACAACATTGCACCAAAGGCCAAAGCTTCATCTACCAGTAGCCCTTTTTTGGCTCGTGAATCTTGTGTTGTTGACCAATGGTATTTTGTCAGATATCTTGGAATATGTAGGTCTTCAGATTCATCTGGGGTCTGATGCATAGGGAGTGCATGTCCCATAGTAAATGTATACAAGTTTATCATGTTAATTGATCAAATAGGAGTGTCTGTGTCGTTTGTTTCCTTGAGTGCCATTAACGACAGAATTATTCTGCATCCAAAAGTCATTAATTTTGTCAAACCATCATAGCATCTATGTGCCTTGGAACTACTTTCAGATGGTTATGCTTACATGAATAGTTTTGCCTTGCTAGGTTGAATTTTTTTTGAGGAATAATGATCCATTTGTTCCAATTTCCCTAGAGAATATAACTTGGTAATTTCAATCTAAACACATTTTATGGGACCATTTGGATAGATTAGGATTGTTCTAACTTCTAGGCACTTTTTGGAGCTAAACCAAGGGTTTTGACAGAAGGCAAAGGAAATTTCTTTTTCCAATATGTAGGATTAGTTCCACCAAAAATATCCAAAGAGGTTTGCTTGATCTCACCGTCCCCCAAATTTCTTGAACAAGGCCTAAATTTCCAGGAAAGCATGGCAGCTAGTTATCAGCCACCAAATAATTTTCCTGGCCAGCAACCATATTTTTATTTGGAATTGCACATTGCTAAATGGGACTTCTCGTGTTCTCATCTAAGAAATATAATGAATTGTTGCCATTGTGTTAGCTTCATTTGTGAAAAGTATTTTTGCATTTCAAGCATTTGTTGTGAGGTTTAAGTGTGGCAATACTTAAATGTGAGCACTGTTATGGGAAGGTTTAAGTGTGGCAATACTTAAATGTGAGCACTGTTATGGGAAAATAAATCTTACTTCTAGAACTGCAAGGAAGCTGAATGACAAATTGACAATGAAAATTATAATGACAGATTGTTTGTTACACATTCAGTATTGAGCTCAGCTATGCACTTCCATTAACATACAAATTGCCTCTTACAATTCTAATTACATAATTTGGTTCGATTTGGATGTTGAATAGTCTGTTGATCTTCATAGATAGGACAAAAACTAACTTCTTTTACTTCCAAAATGACCAGAGTTTGACATATTAGCATTCCCCTGCAACCAGTTCTTGCAACAAGAGCCGGGCACTGACCAGCAGATAAAAGACTTTGCTTGCACAAGATTTAAAGCTGAATATCCAGTTTTTCAGAAGGTAAGGACCATCTGAGGCTTGCTTGTCAAGAAGCTTCTCATCCTTCTTTTTTTTTCGACTAATGATTGGTCAATCAGAGTCGCTTATTCTTGGTAGTTGGAACATTATCGACATCTTGTTCATCCTGATTTCTAGACGATGGCATAGAAACAATATGGAGAGGTTATGCCTCGTGATAAAGCATACAGCAAGTTTGGATATGGGGTCATGAGGTCAAAACAAATGTCAACATGGAGAGGCATTGTTTTTGTTACTTCCACATAAGTAAACAAATTTTAGTCGTTTTGCATAAAAGCATATTCAAGATGTTATTTGCGTATGTATGTTGCCGACATACAATATATCAAGTTTGGCCAGAGTTGAAATGGGATATCCTCATCGATAGCCATCACATAAACATACCAAGTTTGAATTTGCAGGTACGCGTAAATGGCCCGGGTGCTGCACCAGTTTACAAGTTTCTGAAAGCTAGCAAACCCGGTTTGTTTGGATCTAGAATCAAGTGGAACTTTACCAAGTTTCTTGTTGATAAAAATGGGAAAGTCATCAACAGATACTCACCTACCACCGGTCCATTGGCAATTGAGGTCTCTCTCTCACACGCACACGCTCACATTTTGCACTGTTTTTTTATGCATTGGTTTCAAATTTGCAGAAAGACATCCTGAAGGCACTTGAGGATTAGATCTTTTACCCTCTCCCTCCCTCCCCCACATGCAGAAGTAGGCACCTGCGAAAGTATCCCACTGTAATAGTTAGACCTCCGTGTTTCTCAATAGTAAACTTGTATAATATTTCCCCGGGTTTCACCTGTGTGCCTATTGTATTTGTGATTTTCATTTATGTGAGTAGAGGTTGACAAGCCACCATTTTCTTTTATACTGCTCTCCTATGGTTTAGCATTTTTTTTTAAAACTTTGTCGAGAAACCTGAGACGTTGCTCCAAACCCTGTAACATTGATGAACTGGAATCGCAGACAGTTAAGGTTTGGTGTTTGTGCTCATTCCGTTCCATTTAATGCTTCATGATTTGAAGGACCATGTATTCAGTCAAGTTGGTGCATAGGGTATGGCCGTATTGTGCGGTGCATCGTATCCTGAACACTTCTGATAGTGCAAGCTTTCGTCACCTTTGGTCAGATCCTCAACCCTTCTGATAAGACGTTTTTAGGTCAGATCGCATAACTACACATAGAATAAAACTTTTGACACCTAGCAGTTTAGGTCAGATCGCATAAGATACAGAAATATTTGACAGGTAACATTTTAGGCCAGATAGCACAAAAATTTGAAATCTTCGGCAAAATGATGGCACCGAACAGTATCAGAATTGAAGGGGAGAAGCATCCCCACAAAACTGTTCGCTGTCTTGCAGCAATTGGTTCGGTTAACTTCTATTAACAATCCAAAAGACAGGAACAGAAACACAACCATTTTTTTCACCGAGACAGTCAAGAAAGTTCACAGGCTCACAGCGCACTAGCTTAACCTTTTCCCGAGAGTCCACGACGCATGCAACAATTGTGAAAGAGCATGCGCGACAAATGTGGTTTCCTACTCTCTCTCTCTCTCTCCACTACTCTACACTACCCATGCCTATGAACTACTGAACTGTTCTTTCATACAGGATGACAAGTAGTAGAGAAATTGCAAAATAGGGCCCCTGGCTGGCCACAAGGCAGTGAGGCTGCATGAGTGAACAAAAGAAAAACATATGATGCGATGTTCTAACCCCCAGAAGAATCTCCTGACAAAACAATGCTAGCTGCGAATCCATCAAATACAAAAAAGAGAGACCTCAGAGGCTCAGACTTTATCAGAAGCATCCTCCTGCTGCTGGGGCGTGCCCTCCGAGCTCCTGACCGCTGCCAGCTTTTCAGCCAATCTTTGCTCCAGTGCCCTCTGACCCCTTTCTCTGCGGTGAACCAACAGCAGTCAAACAGCCGATCGAAATGAGATTGAGCATTGCAATTTGCAACCATGTTCGCAACTGACAAAGTAACTTAGTTAACACCAAAACGCAAAACATTAAGAACTTGGCGACCAACAACCAAGAATGAGTTGCCTGGGAGCTCCACATTCACTCTGGGAGCGCGGCATTTTTCAGCTATGCGGTGCAAGCGGAAGCAGTGCAGTAAGCAAGGCCTAGGAAAAGTGCAGGATTTATGTTCACGGCACTTTTCATTTCTTCCATAAAAAAGCTACAGGAGCATAAATCCTGCACTGACTTTTGAGTATTTTCCAAGCTTTGTAACAGTTCAATGAAAGCAACATCATATGGTCACCATTATCAATGTTGCGCACATGGACAAGATAGGACGAACAGGAAAAGGAAATCCCCACCTCCTCCGGTTTGCCTCAATGGAGTCTGAACCAGGCAACAGTCCATCTAGTGCTCCATCTTTGGCTTCAGACCTTTCAGATCGCCCACAAACAAGTTTATGAAATATAGAAGCTATCTGGTCCAAAATTGGCCTGCATGTTTTCATAGATCAGCAAGAATGTCTTGTTAAATATGGCACTGATAAGTTCCAGGTCCAAAAAATTGTTGCAAGAATCAGAATAAGAAAAGAAAAACATCTGGGCTCATGAACCTAAATTAAGGCCAGGTTTATTTCTTTGGGGCATTTTTTTGTCCTGTATAGCTGGTTTAAAACTGTCGAGTAGTAACTCATTTTATATAAAAAGAAAAATCCACAAAGAGATTTCCGAGAACTCTTTGCAGAATCCGTAGGGATTCTAGGAAAAGAGAATGACGAACTGTGAATTATTAGGAGCTAATAGCCTACCCTAGCTGGCAGAGTATGAGAGTATTGGTTGGGTATGCAAAGAATTTATATACCAGGCCGGGATTTACAAATTGAGCCAACAAACAAGTCTATAATAAGGGGTATTCTAAAATGTTTCAAGCATTTGCAGAAATATTGTCCAATTGCTTTGGACTTCAGATGATTTGCAGAAACAGTACCTAAAAAATTCAGGGAAGAAGCTTGAGAATGAGAATTCATCACTTGGGTCCCCTTTTAGGCCTGCTTCTAGCCTCTTTTGGAAGAAACGCAGGTAAATCCAACTCATGTAGATGCCAAATAGTATGATTGGAAGGCATGACATTGATTCCTTCAGAAAGAAGCTTACAGCAATGGAGGCAAATGCAACAAGAGAGGGAATCCACTGAGTAAACAGAAAAATGAGGCGTTAGGAAACCCTTGAGTAGAATGAAAACTGAATAACAAAATAGGATGAATTTAGTAATAGATGTGGGCACACACCTTTGCCTTAATCTTCAGCACAAAAAGATTAAGCTCCTGATCAGGTAAAGTTTGCTTGATGCCCACCAGGAATCCTGAAAGAACTCCATAGAACCCAGAAAGCGGTGTGTAACTGCAGAATAAAATAGGTGCATGTCAAGATTCATGGGTAAAGGACAACTAAGTTGGAAAAGTAATTCATTCATGAAATAACATGAAGATCCAGTATTAAAAAAGATTAGGAAAGTCCTATTTCTGCATCTATACTAAAACATTGCTGCTGAACAAAGTAGAAGCATCATTTCGAGTGTGCTACTAAAACTCATTTCAAAGAATTTAAGCATGGATGCACAGAGGAATCACACATTTTTTGGTTCAATCTGTATGATGCGTGTCTAGCAATATTTCTATTAATGCACTCATGAATATATGCCATATTTACAAGATAATTTCAAGATGCAGAAGTGCTGTTTTCTTTTCCACAACAAACTGCAACTAATATCCAAAAAGTATTTTAGTGGTAAACTATTACAGAATTGTGCACTTACAGGTAGATCTCCTGCTGTGTTATGTAGTACAAAATAATAGCAGTTACGAAGACACACACTGAAGTTGAGAGATTGACGATAAAAATGAACTTCAGTAACTCCTTAGCACCCCATAAAGGCTCCAACAACCTCCCAAATAGAAGAAGACCAACTATGCTGATAATCACCTGGATGCGCATCATTTGTGTCAGATAAGGTTGCAGTTGCACTAATGCAATAGTTAAAGAATTCTCATAACATAGGTGTGATACAGTGCCCAAGGTTAAAGTGCGTAACAGAACTCAGGAGAGTGGACTTTCCTCAAGAACAGGAGATCAACACACAACATCATGACATGATATTTATTTAACATAAACATTCACAGGCATATAGGGGGAAATACCATGGACAATGGATTATAATATATTAGCAGCCTTTATCGTTTTCTAACATGTTAAAAGTTCATATATTTTGTTTTGATGTTGGCCAGAAGAAGCGAAGAAAAAACCAAATAGAATGGTATCCAACCCTATTTGAGTTCAACAAAACCTAACGTTCTTTTAGTAAAAGCGACATTCAACCAACCAGGCAGGCATCATGCTCAACTTCACCAGCAAAATTTCTTCCACTACCATATTGTTACATTTCATTCTTTATTTTTCTGAAGATTTGGTTTCATAGGGGCAACATTAAGACAAAAGTGGTTACTCAAGAAAGGAAAATATGACTGGCAAACAAAATAGGAGTACAAAATAACAAGTCAGAATGCATGCTCTGGATATATGTCAAGAGCAAACCTACCCCTGGAATTGTTTGCTCAATATAACCAGCAGTTACGAGGTTCCAAGCAAATGGGATTGTCCTGTAGAAAGACACATTTAATTAATCACTTGGAAACAATAGTCCGGATCATCCGCTTTCATTTCATGAAAATGGTATGATAAAGATCTTAGCAAGTTACATATTATACATTACTGTAGTTATATATTTGTCATTGCAACAACTGAATAACAGCGGTGGAGGGTGTGTATTAAGCTCACCAAACGAACATTTAAATTCACATCAATCAAATGCAACTGAGCACCAACTACTGCCTTACACATTGTCCAGATCATGTAGTGGTAAAGTTTCTCCTGATGCTGGCAGAACCCAACAGGAGTTAAATTAATCTGGTGGGTTTATGATTACGGATTGGCACCTGGAGGGAATAAGCGCGAGATAGGTGGCAGCAGAAGGGAACAACTGAATCAAAATGTGGCCTAGGAACAGGACGACGGCTAGGCCCTTGCACAGCTTGGTGAACCCTGTGAAGGATCTTCCGCCCTGCATTAGGGAAACCAATCAGAATTAGGGAAACCAATCAGACAAATAGTTAGTTACGCAATTTAGTCGTTACATTAAGGAAATATACTATGACATATTGAATGCATCATCCCACTGCCCAATTGGTAATTTGGTAAAAAAAAAAAGTAAGCTGGTCGTTCGAGATGGGACACGAAAGAGGCGAGTGATTCGAATGGCGCGGAAGAGCACGCGCGCCCGAACCGAAGGATCTAGGAGCGCGCGCGAGACGAATCCTAGGAGAGGGGAATTGGTAGATCGACAGAGGGATTCAAGGGGCGCGGAGGTGATGCGGCGCCGTACCGCTGCGGGGAGCGAGGCGGAGGCGGAGGCACTCATCCGGTTGGCGGCGATGTCCCTGCCCAACCCCAACGCCCTCGTCTACGGCTCGGTAGGAGATCCAGTCAGCGACCTACGGATCCAAGCGGCGGCGGCGCTGTACCGTTGCTAGCGGCGACGATCTCGCCGTCGGCCGTGGCCGGCGAGCCGAGCGAGAGAGAGAAAGGTGGGGAGAGCGGAGGCGGTGGAGCGAACGAGTCGAGCTCCTCCTGGGTTTTATGGGTTCGTTGCCAAGGCATGGCGATGGGGGCCACTCAATTCAATTATGCGGATTAATTACGCCGTTCAGTCACAAGTGGAGCGAGATTTGATGGTCCGTTGGGATTTGGTTGGGTCCAGATCCAATACACACCTGCGCTGCGTTCCTTCAAACAAAACACCCCCCCCCCACCCACCTCTCAAACTGAGCCTTCGTTTGGAGATTGGGAAGTACTGTGATTCGTATAAGAATTTTGTTTTTTTAATATAAAAAACTCTACGTCGAAGTCAAACAGTAGATCATGTTTGGAACATTATGATTTCATAGGTACTCTACGACTAACAGAGTAGTCGGGTTGCTAACAGAGCGGGCTTCTCCCGTCTTGTGACACAGTGACATAACGAGCGGTTCAGCCTGGCGCCATCAACAAGCACGGGTGGAGAATTGTCCGTCTTTACCCGAATAAAGTGACACTCTTGAACGACAAAATAGCAAAAAAAAACCTTCTGTAAGTAAATTAACAAAAATAGCACTGCAGATGTGTGTCGGCAGGCGATTTGCCGCGCCCCTACCGACTGGATCCCCTTTGCCATGCGTCGTCTTCCACAACTACGCGAACACCCCTCTTTCATCTCCCCTCTCCTTCCCTGCTATCTCCGTCGCCCCCTCCCGCCACCGCCGATTCAGTTTAGGGCGACTAGCGGCCACATCGGCGGGTAGAAGGGTAAGAAGCGGGCGATACTGGCAAAGGTGGGGAGGTGGGTAGCGCGAGGGTGATGACTACCACTAAACCTTTCTGACCCCACCGTTCCGGTGTGCTGCGTCGCCGATCTAGCAACCGGGCGCTGTAGACCACAAGCGACTTTTCTCTTCCCCTCTCCTCTCTTTCAGTCATTCTTGGTCAATTGGTTTTTTTTTTTGTATGCAGGGGTTTAGGATATGGAGGCAGCCACAAAGGAAATCGATTTGTGGCCTAGATATTTTCTTTGCCGGTCCTAATGTCGCTGATTCCGCTTCTTTTCCTCCTGCAGTTAAGGTTACTTCTCTATATGTGTGCTTCCCCTAATATGTTTGTCATTACGGACCATATTATAATTGTTTTTTGCTACTATCGTCGCAAGCCATCTTGGCAGAGCCTGAGGGAGGCAATATTAGCTTTGGAGGCATGCAAAGCCAACAAATATGATTGCACTATTTGTCTGATATGAAGAGCTCATGATTTCCTTTGGATTTATATAATAGAATTCGCTGTTCTCTGTTTCTAGGATGGGAGCATGTTCTGCACTAACTTTAGGCTGGAATTTGATATGATCCTTCCTCTAGATGGTTCTAACGCTTCCAATTTTTTTTAAAAAAAATTGTAGGCACGTATGAAAGGTTTTTCATTGTTTGTGAAATTGTGGTTACTGCCCTGTTTCCAGTCGTCATCAAACACGCTGCTTCAGGGGTACTACAATCTTCACAAACATAAGCATGCAAATGCACTTCATTCTTGAATCTTCCGCGGTGGCCCGCCGAGCTGTTTCTAAAGGGAGCTCACGCAGCATAAACAGGGGGAGTTTATTATTGGCATGCCTACAAATGAGTTTGCTCCAGCATGTTTTTGTCCTACATGTGCTTTCTCAATGAGCTATTTACATGCATGAAGCTAACAGATTTCAGTATAACAGATTGGCAAATTTTCAAGGTGCACTGCTGAAATTAATTGGAAGACAATTTGCCAGTTGTTATGTATTCCAGTATCTTATTGCAATTGAAATTTCCAGAAGCTCTATAATGTATGTATGTAAATAGTGCAAGTAGTACATGTAGCATATATACTGTACTACCATAGATCAACAACAATGTTCATCTTTTCTTTTAAGGTTCACTTATTGTTGGTCCATCTTTTTTGCCTATCATAATGTGTTTTCCCTTCATCCATGGTTCCAGTCTAGATCTACTATTTTGTGCAGGCTGGCCGGCTATTAGGATAACGGCTGCACTAACCATGTCATGCTTTGGCCCGACGCTGGCAATTGGTTCCCCGAGTAAGGTAATCTCTGTTTGTTCCTACCATGCGTCCATAACATTCATGGTTGTTCGTGTCTGGTTATGCTCCTTTGTAATCTTCATCACTCCATGCCATACATGTAACTGATCTGAAACCTATTACCTTTGCTTGTTTTATGCTATATATACATGGTTTAATGAGTTGTGTTAGTTTACATGAGAGGGAAAACCATGTGGTGCCCTCTTTGTGCTTCACATGTTTATTTTACCTCGGTGCAACTTCTTTGTGCAACTTGGCTGTATGTATGTGAGTATCTATCTTTTTGAAACAAAGATGGTGCAAGAAGGGCAGCATGCAAACATCCCTGATGTCTTCTTCTAATTGTAAATTTTTTTCATTACCAGTAAGACTTCTATGTTCGTCTCCATTTATGTATTCAAGATAATTAGGCACTTGTCTTCAGGATCATCGACAGAAGAACATCGAGGTTTCTGCTTTGTAAAACAGTTCAAAAATAAAAGGAAGATCATAAACCTCCAGGTCCTCCACACTCCCAATTGGCATAATGTCTTCTTAAAAAAATTACTTTGGCCTTTGTACAGTGATTAGGCTAGATTGCATAAGGCATTCAACTATTATAGCATTGACAGTCATAACAATGATGTCTTTATTGTTTTCAAGTAGTCATGAGTAAATATTTGTTCTTTTTGGTCGCACAAGTTACATACTATATTTTTTTTTCTTTTTTTTTTCTTTATTGCACTTATATTTTTGAAAATATTGAAGTAGGTGTACATAGTATCATAACAAAGTTTTAGGGATTAAGGTGTCAACCGTGATGTATAGGATTTGCGTCGGATGCTAATTAAATGATCTAATAGTTTACTGGATGCTAATTATGTTGGTCATTCTAGGCTAATTAATTAATTCTTTTTTATTCTTAAAAATGTCGAATGCCATGATCAGGTTGATTTTAAAAAGCTGTTCATCTTAGCTCTTTTTTCCAGACAATTAAGAACCTTGTAATTGGTCTTTCTTTGTCTTCAATTGATGGCAAATGGTCTGATATAAAGCATCGTGAAAGTTGCCAGGTATGCTTAAGTGGTGTTTAATAGTTTTTAGCTATGTATGTGTAACCATGCTTATCAACTAAGCCAAATCGTGATATACATTTACATTTTCTCTAAATAAATTCTCTTTTGCCTGGATATTTATCTCGCAACATGTGTGTCAGCCTAATGTGGTATAAAAAATACAACTAGAATATTGATCACAACAACATTTTCTCATCTATGCCGAACATCCCCTAGATTACTTTGCATTGCGTGCCAGCATAGTGTGATATTTAAATGGCACTGATTGCAAGGAGTTAGCACCTTGCCAATATATTCATTTTGGTTTATTTCTCTAATGATCTTTGTTTCTTTGCATTCAGATATAAATGATAATATTATGCAAGATATGGTGATTCTGAAGCTATTTCTGTGCTATTGTTTTGGAATGTTTTCATGCTTTCAATAAACAAATAAAGTGTGATGCTTTCCTTTCAGGGGTTTCCTTTCTTCATCTTTGAAGCAATTCTATATTTAGATATTATTAGGAGGCGAAGCTTTACTTTCAAGATTCAGATTATTAGGATGATAAAATTTTAATGCATTTCCTTTGTGCGCTATTCCACAACCACCTCAGCGATCTCATTTTTACGTTATGTATTGCTAGATCCCTTATCATATTTTCTATCTATTTTAGGGTGTGAGAATTTGTAAGATAAAAGATGAGAAGCTGAACAAAATTGGTGTTCCGTGTGCAACCAGTATTAAAATTGTTCCTCATTTGGGGTCTAATTTCTTCATCGTTGTATTATGTGCCCTGGCCCTTGCGTCCATCTGAAGCACGTCTTAAACCAACAAAAAATTTGGCAATTGCAGATATTTGTCTCGGAATCAGTCCATCTAAATTCCAAATGGCATGATGTTGGTCCAATCCTTCATCGATTTATGAGCTGGAGAGATTCCTCTTCACTATTATTGTGTTAGAGAATTAAGAGTGCCTATACACATAAATTTGAGTCAACTAAAGGAGATCTTTGTTTGTCACGACTGTTCCTATGCTAGCAAACTATGAGCGTCGGAGTACAGGAATAGCTTCTTCATTTGCATATGTTGACAACCTTCTAGCTTTCTAGTCAGCATGTTGTGATGTGACCAACCAAGCACATGTTAGGGTTGCTTCCTTTGCTTCAGTTTTGCCAGGATGAAGTAGAGCTTGGTGAGTCATTAGTTTGAGGATTTTGGTTGGTGCAGGGCCTGTTTCATATCCCACAAGAGTAGGATGGATCTAATCTGTTAGTCCTATTTAGGATGGTGTACTGCATGCAGTTTCCTACGTGCAACTGAATCTGTACTCATGTCTGTACCTGCATGTTGTACAACAACACCATCACATGTAACCTGGGGCTATAGATATCATTATATCAATTGTGTTGCGTCTTTAGAGAATCAATCTAGATTTGGGAGTCATATTACTACACATAGGTCTGGGTTTCTAGTTTTATTAGAGCCACAATTCTGTCCTTTTCCCTTGAGTTCATTTTATAATTTTGAAGCTACAGATTGAAAATTTTGTAGATGCCACATTACATTTAATCATGTTCTATTTTGTAGGTTTGATGATTATAGCCATTATCTGTTGATATTTCAGCTACACAAATTTGCTCGAGCTTAATGCGCTAAAATTGATTAGTTCCTTCGTTGTATTTTTTTTTAACTGAATGTGTTCACGACGAAGTCTCTTTCTCGTATTGCTCCGTGAATTTCTTCAGAATATTGCAACCCTATTGTCAAGTAAAGATAACCTGAACTGCACGGTGCAGTTTTAAAATATGTAGCCTTATTGTCAGAAGTAAAGATAACCTCACCTTACTCATCTATTGACTCTCGATACTCTAGTCCCTCCGAATCATTCAGCCATGCAGCCGGTCGGAATTAATAATGGCAACACAACGCGACAGTATGGTAGATATTCTGAGCCGATCACTTTATCGTGGTGTGTCGGCCTATTTCGCCTCCGATTAGGTCTAGACACGGCCCAAAGCCTATCGTGCTGGGGTCATGCCGTGCCAGCCCAAGTCCAGCCCAAAATTACTATATACGGCGGAGGTGGCGATGGTGGTGGCGACCATCATCTTCATTCTCTCGTGCCCGCCTAATTAAGAACCTAGTTAAAATTGAATTAATTGGTAAAAATATGGATACGTAAATATTTCAGGGGAATTAAATTTTTATTGATATTTTACAGATACAATGTTACTGTCTCGTTAAAAACCTTACGCCCCAGAGTGGGGTTCCCCGAGTAAGGAAAAGAGTACAGTAACAACATGCGTACATACTAACTACTCATCAATGTCGAGATCGTTCATACGTTCGAGGTCAGCATACGCCTGCACGATCTCAAGATCCTCCAGTTGATGTTGTTGCTGCTCTTTAGTCAATTCCCAGTCCTTTGCGCATGTGATTGTCTCCACCATCTTAGGCGTGAAGGATGATCTTCTTTCTTCAATTATTCTCTCTGCCATGCTGAACGTTGCTTCTGAAGAGACAGTGGACACCGGCACCAGTAGAACATCCTCTGCAAAATGTGACAGCACAGGAAATGTCCGCTTGTTGTTCTTCCACCACTCGAGCAAGTCTATCTTTTCACCGGAAAGATTAGGATCGATGTTTGCAAAATCATGCTCCAGGTAGTGGTTTAGCTTTGAGACAGGATTCCACACGGGAGCTGCCTGAGATTGAGAGGACGAAGAACTAGACTTGCCCTTTAGCTTCTTCCACAAGTCGGATGTCAAGCTTTTCTTTCCTTGTCGCGTCTGCTGTGAGGCCTCCGATCTCGCGCTGCTGCCGAATTTGTCATGATACACGCGGAAAACACGAAAAAGCTCATCTTTAACATGTGCGAAAACTTCCGAGTAATCAAGACCGAGGCATTCACCTATTCCCTCCAAACCGAGCTGCAAACCTGGCAACTTTTTCGTAGGATCGAAAATGATAGCAAAGCAATACACGTGTGAAATAGAACCAAAATATTTAATAAATTTTTCATGCATTAGTGCGACAGCATGAACTAAAAGTGGATCTTTCCTAGATTTGGCAACCTTATCTGCAATTAACCAAATATATTCTATAACTAAGGGAGAGGTAGGGTAATAAATACCAGATAACATCTTTGTTGCTTTATAAAAATATTTTAAAAACTCTCGAAAACGACTAGCAATCTGCCAATCTGAATTAGTAACTACTAGTTCATTGTCTTGAGAGTTAGCGTTGACAAAAACGGATATGACATGTTCGTACCCTTGTAACTTCTTTAACATGATATAGGTCGAGTTCCACCTCACCTTCATGTCAAGACCGAATTTTCTTGGCTCTTTCCCATTGGCCGCGCAGTACTCCGCGAACCTAGCTACCACTTGTGGGGAATTTGTGAGGTAGCGAACGGCGTCGCGTACATTGTTCAAAAATCCGCCAATCGCTTGCATACCATCTTGAACAACAAGATTCAAGATATGGCATACACATCTCTGGTGGAGAACATAACCACCAATATACGTCTGCAAGCTTGGGGTGAGGATGTTCATAGCAGTCGTGTTGGCTGATGCGTTATCAAGAGTTATAGAAGCAATCTTATTATCTATCTTAAAATCATCAAGTACGTATAGTATACGCTCGGCAGTGGCCTCTCCCTGTGTGATTCGTTAATTAGCTTAAACCCTATGACTATCTTGTTTAGCTTGTAATTGTCGTCTAAATAATGGGCTACAACACTAAGGTAGGCACTTCTCTGGTGTGATGATATCCAAATGTCTGAAGTTATAGCAAAAGAGAACTGAACTAGTAGGAATAGTTCTTTTAGCTCTGCTAGTTCCTTACGATACATCTGTAAAATATCAGATGTAGTGGTTCTCCTACTAACATGTTGGTACTGTGGGCAAAAGCCGCGTTGGATCATTTTTCGAACACGTGACTTTCACCCATCCTAATCGGTTGATCTTCTGCAATAATATATCTATCAATTTCCTCACGAGCAGAAAGCGGGTTGTATACCCAAGTACTTACAGAGCCATCTACCTCGAAGTTTAGCTGCGTTTGTACTCCTCCCCCTCGGCTCTGCGCTCTGATCTTGCGCAAACATGCTTTGTAGTGCCGGTTCAAGTGCCCTATCCCTGCAGCTGCACGAGCAGATAATTTAGCTTGACAATAATAACAGGTTGCGATATCTACCGTTTGGCCATCTTGGATTTCCTAGCTCCAGGTCATGTGCTTCCAGCAATTCGCCCTTCGTCCAGACCCGCCAATGTTGCCGTCCGTGGACGAGGGAGAGAACTCTGGAGGCCCCATTGGCTTCGGATTGCCCTGGTACTCCTCGTAGCCCTCCGTACCGTCCATATGATGGTCATCCATGTCGTAGTCTCCTATGCTTGGCGAGAACTGGCGAGCATCAACGGGAGTCGGAGCCGGAGGAGGACTAGGGGAGCGGCGGCGAGAGCTTACACTAAGTCGCACTGCTGTCCTTTTCGTGCTACGACTCATCGGTAGCATACCGTTCGGGAACTCCTTGGTGCTCCGGCTCCTTGGCAGCATAATGGGTGAATAGATGGTGAATAAATGGGGAGAGTAGATGGATGTTGAAGAAATGAGGAGAGTAGATGGGATGATGAAGAAATGAGGTGATCAAGTGAGCTGTGAGTGGATGAAGAAATGAGGTGGTCAGGTGAGCTGAGAGTGGATAAATAAATGAGCACGGTGCTTCGTTTTATAGGCACGATCACGCGGAGCCGTTGCTTCTCTGTGCTTATCACATCAAATTTATGTCATGTCTCACGTTCACCCTGTCTCTCGCGGTCGCGACTTGCCCGTTGCTTCTCTGTGCTTGCCTGTTGTTTCTTGCGATTGCAAAAATTTATGACTGTGCTTGACCATTATCTCTCAACTTTTTCTTTCGATTTGATAGAAAGTAAAACTTTAGTCATCTCTCTCTGACTTATTTTCTCATTTTCTCTCAACGGTCACCCGGCCAGATTCCCTCTGCCCCCGTTTCTCTCTCTACCCCTCCTCCCCCCGGCCCCCTCTTTTTCCCCGCCCCCTCGCCTCGTCTCCCTCGCCCCCTCTCTTTTTCCCCGCAGTCCCGCCCCCTCGCCTCGTCTCCCTCGCCCGTCTCCTTCGCCCCCTCGTCTACCTCGCCCGCTCCCTTCCCCGATCGCCCCCCTCGCCGTCCTCGCCTCCCCTATCTCCTTCCTCGCCGTCCTCGCTTCCCTTCCCCGTCGCCTCCATCCCCTCTTCCCAGTCGCCCCCCTCGCCGTCCTCGCCTCCCCCCCGTCGCCTCCCTCTCGTCCTCGCCTCCACCCCCCTTCCCCGGTCACCCCCTCGCCGTCCTCGCCCCACGTCGCCTCCACCCCTCCCGTCCCCGGTCGCCCCCGCCTCCCGGTCGCCCCTCGCCCGTGCTCAAGCGTGCTCCGCCTCTCCCTAGCGGCCCGGCCGGCGTGGCCTTGCCGCCCCTCTTCCGATGGTTCGGTGGGAGGCGGGCGGCGGGGGGAGGCGGGCAGCAGCGGCGGCGGAGGCGGACAGGCCAGCAGCAGCGGTGGAGGCGAGATCTGTGCGTGAGGCGGACCGGCCCGGCAGCGGCGGCCGGGCAGGAGACGGACGCCTTCCCACCAGTGCGTCATGGCGGCGGCGGCGGTATGTGGCGAGAGGAGACGCCGACCCGACCCCTCGCCGTCCCTTCCCATCACCCTCCCCACCCTTCCCAGCCTCCTCCCGCGGCGGCCCGCGCCGCGCCGGTCGTCGTCGCCACGGCGTTCGCGCGCCTCGCGCCCGGCGTCCGGCTCCCACGGTGCACGGAGGTCGAGTAGGCGGAGGCGTCTGCGGCCGAACCCGGCCGTGCGGTCGTCTCCGTCACCGGCCGAGCGCGGCACAATTTGCCGTTGCGTGTCGGTTGCGTCTGCGGCCGAAACGCGGCGACGATTTGTCGTGCCGTCTTGCGTCCGCCGACGGGCGGCTTGTGCGGCCGGCACGGCCACCATTCGGGCGGGCGTGCCCGCCGTCTTGCGGCCGGCCGGGCTTTAATTTGGCCGGAAAAGCACGACCCGACTCCCATCTCTATGCCACCAGTAGATCGATCGATGCTGCATCTCCGCTCCGTCCGGATTGGGAGAGTCGCTGCTGCCTGCAGATCGATCGATCGATCGTGTTCAGTGATGACCCCTTCACGATTGACGAAGGTGTTGGTGTCTTGAGAGAGGGCACTAGATCTCGCAGAGAGCCACGAGGAGTTTTGTCCGCCTGGATTGGTTTCGTGCGCAAACTGCAAGCCAAAGCGAGGGATCACTCGTTCGTTCGTTGGATTACCATGTGGGCCCTACTTGCCAACGAGCATCACGTGCCTATTTCTGTCTGTGTTTTCTGTGTGAACAGTATCACGTACTACTAATATAGCTAGCCACACGATTAAAGAATAGGTCAAGCCTAACTTAATGAATTAAAGCAGAGGAGTGCGATGAGAAGTGAGGCCTTGATCTCCTCCGCACCCAGCTAATCTGCAGCCAGTACATAGTAGAGCATCAGGTGTACGAGATAGTGTGAGACTACGGTGCGTGATGCACAAAGAAAAAAAAAAGCGCTCGGCTGCTATGCTTTGCCTGCCTTCCCTTCTGCTATGCTTTGTCTGTCGCATATCTGAAGTTGCAACAAGCCATTGAAGATGTTGGAATATGTAATTTGGAATGTTACGTCTATTTATTATGATTGTTGCAACAATATTTTTTGAAATATTGCATTTGAACTTTAGAGTGCTGCATATCCTTTCTTGCAAATGTTGCTTGTGCTACTTTTAGATGTTGACATAACAATTTTAGAGTTGTTTTGGTGTTTTGCGACTGCTTCTAGGTATATCAAATGTTAGAACCTAACAACTCTTTGAAATGTTTCTAACCTCTTCTTCGATATGTTGCGACTGGTGGGAAAAAATATTCCACACGTTGTTCATTTTTGTTGCAGCGTACGATGGGAGATGTTGCGCCTCATTGAAAAATTTGTTGTTGGATTTTTTGTTGTTGCGTCTCATTGAAAAATTTGTTGCTAGATTTTTTGTTGTTGTTGCGCCTCATTTAAAAATTTGTTGATGTACTTCACGAATGTTTGTTTGTGCTCATCCTCCGAAAAAGCTGGAGCTACAGTCTTCACCATTTGATTGTTGCTTCTTTGAAATATTTCTGACATCTTCTTTGATATGTCGCAACCATTGGAAAAAATGCTGCACACATTGTTCATTTTTGTTGCCTCGGAGCGTACGATAGGAAAGCTCTCATCATACGTCCGACCGCTAATTGCTCCTAAAAAATAAATCAAATCAAATATTTGCATCTACCTAATATCAAAATCTATATCTATATCTAATATTTATTTTATTTTTATATGCCATTACAAATATGCAAACACATAATATTAATTACTAGTTTTAACATCCGTAAACTTTTTGCAAGAGGTTAAACTTTTTTTTCGAAATGACGCAAGCGCCGCCAATAGCGATAATAAGCAAATACATGTATGTCTAACGAATCTGGCCAGTCATGCATCTCTCAATTAAAAAAAACCAATAGTAACGATGTTGTGCCACCTGGACCTGGAAGTACGCATCCGAATCAAATGGTTCCATTGGTTGGTAAAAAAAAAGCCATCCATTCGTTCGCGATCGATCATATTGGTGTAGATTTCCTTTCCCCCTTGTGCGACATAATGCTATATGGAGTACTATGACTTGCGCTTGGAGTCCAGCTGATGGACTGCTGCAACTAGTCTATGCCAGCATTTGGAACGAGACGGCAGCAAAAGTCGTCGGCCGTAGAGAAGAACTTCACTGACGGAAAAAAAAATGCCCCACAATCCTCGCCAAGAAACATGCATCATTCATTCAGATTCAGTCCACCCATGCGGCCTCTGCCGACAACCATGAGCAAATCTTTGGACCAGTGGCATCGTCCAAACCGGTGAGACAGTGAGTTAACGGCGCCATTGACTCTGCAATCAATCTGTGCCTCACTGTTACTTACGTTGCTGCAAACTTGCAATTGCGAAAGGAAGAGAAGGGGTAATATAATAGAAGCGGCAGCTAGCAACCCGACATTCTTGAGAGTTTTAAGGCTGTTTTAGTTTCTTTTTTGTGAAATAGTAAAAATAGTTTCCCTCCTCCCTACGAATAAAATTGAAAATAGCACTTCTACCACTCGAAAATGTCGTGGCAGGCCACGTGCCACTGACCTAGACCCGCTTACCGGACGCATGGCGTGCTCCCAACCGGTGGCAAGACACGTTGCGAGCTCCTAGCCGGCAGCAGATGGCTGCCCCCACCCCACGTCCACTAGACCCGGCAGGGGCGTGGACAGGCAGCTTGCCACGGACTGGGCACGTAGCAGGTGACTTGCTGCGGTCTGAGCGTGCGGTAGGCCGTCTACCATCGATTGAGAGCTCTCACGCGTCCTGCTGTGGTCCAACTCCGCGGCACGTGGCCTGCCATGGTATTTTCGTCCAGTAAAAGTACCATTTTTTGTAATTTCATTTGTGGGAAGCTGCTTTTGCTATTTCTTAAAAAAAACATATCATTTTAACCGAAAACTCCGTTCTTGATGCTGCACCTCGCCTCCTCTTGTCCCTTGATTGGTTATTTATCTCTTTCCATTTATTTGACGGTGGATGCGTGGACGGTAGTGGTAACCGGTCAATTGATTTGGCTGAACGTTTGGGTCGATGCACTAACAACCAACCGGGTTAGCTAGATATCTGTTCATAAACGGGATTGATGCTGTTGTTGGAGTGGAATTATTTTATGTCAGGCGGAGGGGAGTTAGTAGCTGGTGGCACTGGTTTCGAGCTCGGAGCACCGCACCGCACTACACAAATCGATTAAGAAAAGAAAAGAGGCCTGCACGAAAAGGATTGTTCGCCGACGTCGCCGTGCATCTAGGACGTTTGACTACTATTTCGGTTTCGGGAAAGCATATGCTTGCTTGTCCTTTTACTATTGGTTAAAAAAAAAAAGAATCCACGCAGCAATGTTGTAAATATGGAGATGTCTAGTACTCTAGTCTAAGCACACACTTGATTACTATGATGAAACTGAAGGAAATTGAATTGTCTGATGCGAAAATCTTTCGCTAAAATTACAGGCCAAAAATATGCAGACCATCATTAGATGTGTGAGTGAATTCCTGCTAAAAATATAGCGGGGGAACACCACCAGTGACCAATAGCATCGTAATCATAGTTTGTAATAGCCTCCTTGGCAATGTACTGGATGCCTACGTACAACTTGACCAAAGAAAGGAAGAAAATGTTCAGCCATGAGAGTCTACTTCTGCTGCATGGCTCCCTGTGATGCTGCCGTGTCTCCATCGATCTGGTGGTTTACTGCTGCTGAAACTGCTCATCTCCGTTGCTCCCATTAATTAGCCTCTTAGCCCTGGAAAGTACTAGCTCCTACAATAATATATGTACTCAGAATTCTTGGAGAAGGAGGGGGAAAAGCAGGATGGAATGTACAGTAACAAGTATTGTGCGCATTAAATCACGGTGGCATATATTGATTAGTACTGGCCGATCTTGACGATGGAAGCATGCCATTACTTGAGCAAAAGACCAAAACAATGAAAGTTGCAAGTGTTTCGGGCCTCTTTTTTCCAGCCTTGTATTTCAGCCAGAACAGTCCATTACAACGCGAGAACGACCCCGGTTAGGTATTCTGTCCGTCTACAACTCGGTGGCCACCTGCGTGTGAATTGAGCACCTCAACGCTCATTAATTTTTGGTAGATACAGCACCTTCTGAATTTATATTTGCAAAAATGATCACGTGTGAGTCGTATTTGTACATATAACACACCGTGCGGCAACACCTCCCCGTGCCACGTTAGCCGCGGCCGCCACCGACACATCACCCGTTGACGCACGGTAGCTGTGCGGCAACACTGTAGTAGTTTATATATATATATATATATATATATATATATATATATATATATATATATATATATATATATATATTTGTTTATACATAATTTTTATAAGAATTTTTAAATATGGCAAAAATGGACTCCAAAAATTATGATTTTTTTGTGGAGCCTCTTGACCTAGTGTATTTTTTGTGTGTATTTTTTTTTTATAAAAATTAATTCAGAAAAATTTAATCCTTTCAAAAATTTTATCGAAAAAAAGAAGAAAAATTTGCTGCAGTTGTTGCCACACAGTGGTCGTGCGTCAACCATGTGCTACAGTGTGGTTTTCACACGGTCACCGAGCGGTAGCACGGTAGCAATTTGTTTTCTTTTTTTAGAAAATTATTTATGTATATTTTTTGTATGAATTTTTTAATATATAAAATTTACCGCATAAATTATGAAATATTTTGTGGAGCCTACTGACAAAGTATATTTACTTGTGTAATTTTTTTAAAATTTATTCCATTTTGGATTTTTCTCAAAAATTAATTTAAGTATATTATTTTAGGAATTTTTTTAATATATAAAATGAGGCCCAAAAATTATGAATTTTTTTAAAAGGCTCCTTACATAGTGGATTTGATTGTGTAATATATTTTTTTTTCAAAATTTCATATGTTCTGAAAATGTCTAGAAAATTAAGGGTTTAGGTCTATAAAATTAGAGTTTTAGGTTTTAAAAATTAGGGTTTCATTATTTTATGTGTGAAGTTTAGTACCACATGGACCGCTCTAGGAGTAGTAATCGCTATAGCAGTAGTGACAGAATTTGAATTCCTACAAATAGTATATTTAAATAACTTTTTGAGAAAAGTTCATAATGGATAATTTTTTTTAAAAATTACACAAGCAAGTACATTGTATCAGGAGGCTCCACAAGAAAATTCATAATTTTTGGAGCATATTTGCTATATTTAAAAATTCATAAAAAATTATGCATATATATATATATATATATATATATATATATTGTAGATATCATGGGGATATGCTCCAGATCTAATTAGGATGATGTGACAATTGACAATGGAATTTATGGTTTGTCGTTTCACGAGTTTTCGACAAAGTTTCAGGCTTTCTGGACAGGGGCGGTTCGACCGGTCCCAAATCGGTCGGACCGGCCATGTGCGGCGGTCGGACCGGCGTTGACCACAAATGGTCAGAACAGGTTGAGCCAAAAATAGAGGGTGTAGGCAAGTGAGGGGATCCCAATGCACTTGGTCTCATAATTTTTGGAGTTCCCAAGCAAAAGTTCTATTCGTTTTAAGTTTCCAGAAGGTTTCGGAATTTCAGGGCTTGAAATTCGGCTAAGTCCCTTGTGGCGGTCCGACCGGCTCACAGGGAGCGGTCCGACCGGCCAGAGGGCAGTCCGACCGGCTCACAGTGAGCGATCGGACCGGTTTTGACTTGTTCATCGGTCAACTTCGTGGCGATGTTGATTTGTTAGGTCAAAGTCATGGTCGTCATGGCATATGTGTTGCATGATGCATGTTTTGACTAACATGGGTCAAGTTGTGAAGAACTTGTTCCCGAATTCGTGCTTGCTTGTCTATGGTTGTGCAGGTTGCTTGGTGGTCAACGACGGTCAACGGCGAGGAGGATCGGGACTAAACTTGGAGAGTTGAGGTCCAGAACGATCGACGATGCCGGGTGAGGTCAATGACTCAAGCGTGACGCAAGATGGACAAGGGTGACCTATTAGCAAATCTGAGGCGCAAGATGGCGCTAGATGAAGCTGTTTAAGTCAAAAGGTTAAAGACGGCGCTTTGCGAAGCGTGCGTGTGTGACCCGTTTGTTAGTGGGCCTTAACGGGAGCCCAATTGAGTCAAACCCTAGGAGTTCTAGGCCTCCACTATAAATAAGAGGAGGTGGTGGCTGCACCACCCAGCTCTTGTATCTCTCGCCTCTTTTATGTTCAAAACCCTAATTGGCTTAGGGGGAGTTGAGGTGGAGGCTAGTGCTCTTGATGGTTTGAGGTGATTTTCGTGATCTTGGATTGACCACTGTTCCTTGATGGAGTGGGTGTAATCCAGCATCAATCACGAATTTAATCTATGCAAGGTTTGCTTGAGATAAGTATCTTTTCGTTCTTGCTTTCAATTTCGTGATTTTAGGGCTTTCTTTGATCCGCGAAGTTTTGATTGATTTCTTCACGTGAATTAGCTTGCTGTGACATGTGGGAACCCATCTAGGATCATCTTGATCATCAATCACCCACGAGCAAGCATTAGGATCAAGTTTTCGTTCTTACCCGGTTTTAGACCCTCTCTTACTCAATTGACAACTGTTCAGGATCTAGTCAAGAATTATCATAATATTCGATTGGAATAGGTCCTCAATAGCATAGAGAAGGTGTGTGCAAAGTTTCGTGAAGTTTGGAGTTGAGAATCAAAAGTTAGACCTAATTACAACTTCGTCATCGGGCTGTTTTTACTGTTTCAGATCTGTTCTGGTGTCTGCCGGTCCGACCGCCCCTCACCACCGGTCCGACCGATTTGGCAGCGGTCCGACCGCCCGGCAATCGGTCCGACCGGTCAAGTCCAGAGGTCAGACCGCCAGTGCACTGTGTTGCTTTGATCTTAGTTGATTTTGTTGCTTTACTTTGGGGGTTCAATTGAATTCAATACTAGTCTTCCGCTGTACTGGTATATTGATCTTCATAGCTTCATCATAGCTATTGGAGTGAGATTGTGTTGAATTCATAATTTGTGAAAAAAAAATGAGCGTGCTCCTATTCACCCCCCTCTAGTCGCCTTTTCGGTCCAACATATATATATATATATATATATATATATATATATATATATATATATATATATATTAAAAGAAACTTTTGCAGTGGTTACCGCGTTGCCACACGGCAACCGTACGACAACAGGTGATGTGGCGGTGGGGCTGACTGGGGAGGCCACGTGGCGGCGACGGAGGTGTTGCCGTATGACGGCTGTGTGGTATGTGCAAATACAACTCGCGTGTGGTCATTTCTGCAAACACAGGTTCAAAAGATGTTGTATTTGCCAAAAATTCCAACGCTCATTCATTCATTCATTCATTCTCCCAAAGATAATACACTGTGACACAGATTTTACAAAATACTAGCCGACTGTCCGTGCATTGCAATGCATATTCAAATAAATGATAACAAAGATTATAAGCTCTTAAAAACAAAATAAACTGAGTTTCCATAGACCCATACCTTGGTTCCTCGTGAATTGGCATCCCAGCATCGGCTGGTCAGTCTCAAGACAGTTTTTATTCCCCAACTGAAATTACAGATTGTCACGTAGATGAGTTGGTGCATCATATTGACGAGATTAAAGAAGAAATAAGAGCAGAGAAGGAATATATATATATATATATATATATATATATATATATATACACACACACACACACACACACACACACACACACACATCAGTATGTTACATTGTTACTGGCATGTAATATGATCCTTGCGTACGAAGTGAAGGCGAAATCCAATGTGATTGCAAGCATCATTCATCGAAATCCGTAGCTATTGCCGCTAATTTTTACCTGTACATCTACATTTTGGAGGTTACAATCACTTTGCATATCTTCTGGATAATTGAGTAGGGGACTTTGGATATTTCACCCACTCGTCACCATTTACATAAAAGATTCAGATTTGCTTACGGAAGGAAATCATCAAATAGTCCCCGTGACATGATCAGATAGGTCACCACCAAACCTGCCCGCCGTTTTTAAAAGTGCTTTTGCCCCCAGGAATTGCCCTCCAAGGAAGGAAATAAATAGCATGCTCTCTTCACCGCAGCAGCAGCCACGCGCACGCCACCCTCATAAGAGGAAGAGACGGTGGACCAGGTCATTCGCATTGCCCGCAACTCTCTCCTCCTCCTCCTCCTTCTCCTCCTGCTGCCATCCAACTACTCTTCTTCTCATACGATTGGCGCGCGCCTCGATTCGTTGATTGGTACAGAGCAATGGCAGTGCAGGCGCGTTACAGCCATCAGCAACCACTATTCCTCGTCAGGTGCTCGCCGTTGCTGTTGCTTTAGTCGTTTCCGAGGTGATCATCGGTGGTCGATCGGATGGGTCATTTGGGCGTCTGGCCTGTGAGCAGAGGCGGCGCGCCGGAGAGCAGCAGCCGGGAGGCGATGGACCTGCCGCAGACGCACAATGAGATGATGAGGCCGCGGCATCCTCCCCTGCTCTTGAACTTCTCCCATGGAGATGGAGGTAATCGAAGCACCGCCTACTTACCTTGGCTCTGCAAGGTTTCCTCTTCTTGGTTGGGGTTCCCCTGTTCTGGTGCCTGTGGATGCCAAGACAGAAGAGATTAATTCCTTCGGTTGATGCGAACCACGCAGATGGCGGCAACGGAAGGAAGCGGCCCCGCGCGGCGGAGGAGGCCATGGCGCCGCAGCTCTTCTCGCTGCAGCCGCAGGCTTCTCAGGGGCAAAAGGTGATAAGCCTGACGCAACTGCACATGCGGCCGGCGACGGGCCTCCGGCTCTGCTTCGACGAGGGTTCGGAGCACGTCTCGTCGACCTCCACGGCGTCCTCTCTCCTCTCCGACGAGCTCGCCGCGCAGTGCGACCAGTACAAGAACGACATGGACCGGTTGCTCCAAGAACATGTAAGGACTCGCTTGGTTCGTTGCTGCCATCGATCGACATGGTGATTGTTTCGTTAATTGGGAGTTGTGTTCTGATGATGATGAGTTCCTTCATGCTTGTAGGCGGAGAGGCTCCGGCGGGCGTTGTCTGAGGTGAGGAAGCGGCACTACCGCTCGCTGCTCGGCGCGGCAGAAGCGGCGGCGGAACGACGGGTAAGGGAGAAGGAGGCGGGGGTCTCAAAGGCGGCACAGCGCCGCGCCGAGCTGGAGGAGCGGCTCGCGCGGCTGAGGGCGGAGGCGGCGGCGTGGCAAGCGAAGGCGCTGGCCGATCAGTCCACGGCCGCGGCGCTCCACGCGCAGCTGCAGCAGGCGGCGGCCGCGGCGCAGGAGAGGGGCAAGGCCGCGGAAGACAATGCGGCGGACGACGCTGAGTCGGGCTTCGTCCACCCGGACAGGGTGGAGGTGGTCGCTCCGCCGCCGGTCAGGCCGTGCCGAACGTGCCGGCTCCGGGCGTCCACCATCGTGCTGCTCCCGTGCCGCCACCTCTGCGTGTGCGACGCGTGCGAGCCCGCCTTCTCCACTTCCGTCGCCGGCACAGCCGCCGCGGCCTGCCCCATGTGCCGCGGCGCGGTCACCGGCACCGTGCAAGTCGTCTTCTCCTAACTAATTCCTTTCCTTCCTCTCCATCTGTTAATTAATCCAATTAATCCCTCTATTATTAGTTCATCTTTTTTGCTGTGCTCGTTCTGGCGAGAAGCTTTGTGCTCGGATAATTTTGGAAGACAAGGCGGGTTAAGTTAGTACTCCCTCTGTCCACAACGTTCTCCTTGCAAGACTTGGAACTATAATTTATTGTCATAATATACTAGTCAAAATAATAAAGAGAAAAATATTCTAACTACAATTTATTATCTAATATACTAGTAAAAATAATAAAGAGAAAAAATACTGTAAAAGTATTTTGCAAGATAAATCTAATAACATTATTTGCAAGTAGTCGATCTATATATTTTAACATAGATTAATGATCAAAAATTTAAAAGTTTGCCAGTTTGCCTGTAGGGAACCACGACCGATCTTCATTTGTGTCCAGAGCGAGTAGATGCAAATATTACTGCGATTATTATGTACAGTTTCTACCGGTATTTACTAGTTCTTCAGTGCAACGCTACAACGACAGACTAGTTGACTAGGGTCAAGTGGTCTTTATTACTGCAACTAGTTAAGTGCACGTGCGTATCATACATGTCGTGATATTTTGTAGTTGTGAAGAAAATCAAATTATATATAAAACATTCCATTTGTACTGAGATACTAAATTCAGTGGAACAGTTAAGAGTCACATATGTCATTACAAGTAATAATGTTATGGATCAATTAATTCAACATTTGCAGTAGAGAGACCAATGCAAAAAGAACTTGTAAAGCTCAAAATTTTACAATAATTTAAAATGCGCCACAACTCACAAACCCATTGCGATGTAAGTTCGTGACGTACTGATCCTGTCGACGTACTCATTCTGAGTAGACGTGATGGGTCGAGATATGATATAGTTTAGGTCTGAAATGTTCTTATCCAACATAGGGAACATGCTCTGTATGAGTTTATCGAGGTTGATGTCTTTCCCGGTATGTGGTAAGCAGATCTCGTCTGGAAGCCGTATGCAGCCATCCTCATTGGTCTCCTCGGTGCTATTCCTGACCCGAAGTAGGAACTCTGCGAAGTTAAGATTACTTTAGGCCCTCTTATTACGGATGAGCCTAGGCTGACGTATGCATTCCCATAAGTATGACTTACACAACATCGAGTCGATTATATATGATTACTGGAGGACACCAAAAGCAATAAATGGAGGACAAAGAGAGATGTGCACCTTGGAGGGTGGCACCACATCCCCACAGATGAAGACAAAGTAAACGGGCACCACACCACCCAAATCAGCGTCGTGGCCGCCGTGGCATTGTCCCCTTCCATTCTCGACTGCTCCCTCACGCAAACAACCTCTTCCTCCTCCTCCTCGTCATTACCGTCACAACCACGACCTCAACCCTGCATGAGGCGCAACGTGGCGGCGTCGATGAGGTTAGGGGGTGACCAAATCCGATACGGGCATCGGGGTGCCCGCCGGGCTCGCTGTCCGCCGCTCGAGTGAGAGACAGGAGAGGAGAGAGAGGTGGGGTGGCACAGATACGGTAGATGGGGCAAGGGAGCGTGAGAGGGAGGAAAGGGAGGGTAGCGTGAGAGTGGGAAGCGACGCAAGCGGGGAGCGTGTGTGTGAGAGAGAGAGAGAGAGAGAGAGAGAGAGAGAGGTGGGAGGGAGGGAGGGAGGGAGGGAGGCCGGCACGAGAGTGGGAGGCGGGCATAGGTGTAGGCACTAGGGGGTGCTAGTCGCGCAACGCGATTTGAGCTGTCGGTGTTCCGCTCGCCGATCCAACGGATGCCAAAGAGGATGAGAAGGACGGACGACTACAACTCCAATTTTTTTAAGTAATATAGATTTGATTCGCCAGCAGCTGCCCACATTGGCATCGCAGAGGGAAAGAAATTTGCTGACCCTAAGGCCCTCCCATTAGCCGTTGATTCCCCTCTCAAACCGAATCAACGATCGATAGGGAGGACCTCAGGGTGAGACCCTCCTCATCGCATTTTCTTCCTCGCGAAGCCAAGTTTTTGTTGGGCCACGGGGCCAGTAGCCGCAGTGATGGAGTACCTTGTGAGTCCTAGGAGGGACTGCATGTGTCTTGGACCGTCCGATCGATCATCGGACGTCTCTCGAGTATCAGCAAAAGTTGGATAGAGACGGGAAGGGAAAAATGGGCGATGATATATTCATATATCGACATTCTTGATTCGTGAGAAGGAGAAAAAAAAAGAGTCTTGGATGATATGCATGCGGTTAACGACGATTTTTTTTTATCACTGGCAAATTAACAGCTAGGGGTGGAATGGAATGGAATGGAATGGAATGGAAACGAAACCGAAATATCGCTAGCAATATATACGCGCGTGCTAATATATATATGCCTGCGGCAATTCCCGGAGCGCGACTTACCGATATGTGCCCTTTCATTCATGCGAGCTCCATCGGTGAGCGCATGCAGCTAGCCGAGCGCACACTGCCTGCTGATCAATCTGTAATTTTCGTGGATAGCCGGAGGCATCGGAGGCTGGGGACAAAGATGAATAGTAAAGGAGAACTCTCGAGAAGAAGGACGATGACTACGGTTGTTATTCTCACCACCCGGTAAATTTAGAAGGGAACACGATATTTGCACTCAATATTTCCAACCCAACGGGTGATTCACGGCAATGGAGCACCACGTAATTAGGCGTAATATTGGATAAACCAGCACGTACTTGTGTGAGATTCCGGTTTTGGGAGACGGATCCCTCGCCCAGTAGTCCCACTCCGGCCTATTCCAACCCACAGACCCGAAAATTCTTAACCCAAACAAAACAAAACAAAACCGAACCAAACCAAACCAAACCAATCCGTTTTCGCTGCAAACTCAAATCAAGCCAAACCATTAGCTGTCTAATCCCGTTTCCATTCATCTAAAGCCAACCTAAATTAAAACCCAACCCGTTTTGCCTGTTCCAATCTAACCCATTACCCGGTTTAGCCGTGGGCCCATGGTACTATTCCTACCGCTTACACATTAGAATTTACGTGAACTATATATCACCACACACCAGCCAGCTTTCGCGATCGATGGATGCTCGCAAGGTACGGCACGAATGGAAGACCCTCGATCGCCGCATGCGCGCTACTGAAACTCAACTGGGATCGAGTCAACTTGGTCGGAAAATGCGCTTCACAGCGTTTGTAGAGCTGATCTCGATAGTATTTTGAAATTGTTAATTTTTTTTATAATGGTACGATGATTTAGCATGTGAGAATCTGCAATCTCTAAATATATGTGGGCGTAGAGGAAAAAAATTTATGGGACAGGGCCTCACAGCCGTCCTCCCAATGCCTCATCCCGAAGCTGGACACGCGTGTAGCGAGAGAAGCAATCTCAAAGCAGTTGAACTCCCGAACTGCCTCCTCATCCTCCAGTTCCCTATCCGTGCGAACACTGCTACCCTCATTTTCACTCACTGTTGCTTGTTATTTTCCTTGGATGACGTATTGATGATACGCTTTGTTCAGTTTTCTGAATTTTTGGATCTATTCAACTTTATTAAATTATTCTCTGTTCAGTTTCGATCACTGTAGTCGAAACTGAGTGGTCGAAACTCAGTAGTCAAAACTAAGTGGTCGAAACACGAAACTAAGTGGTCAAAATCAAAGACCAGTATGGTCAAAACTCAGTAATCGACTCTGTTCAGTTTCAACTACTCTGGTTGAAACTCAGTGGTCCAAACTGACTGGTCAAAACCAAAGACCAGTGTGGTCGAAACTCAATGGTCAAAACTCAATGGTTGAAACTCGAAACTGAGTGGTCGAAATCAAAGATCAGTGCGATCGAAACTCAGTGGTCGACTCTATTTAGTTTCGATCACTGTAGTCGAAACTAAGTGGTCAAAACTAAGTGGTCGAAACCAAATACCAGTGTGGTCGAAACTCGAAACTCAATGTTCGAAACTGAGTGATCGAAATCAAAGATCAATGTGATCGAAACTCAGTAGTTGACTCTGTTCAGTTTCAACCACTGTAGTCGAAACTGAGTGATTCAAACTGAGTGATCGAAATCAAAGACCAGTGTGGTCGAAACTCAGTGATCGAAACTAAGTGGTCAAAACTCAGTGGTAGAAACTCAAAACTCCGTGGTTAAAAATGAGTGGTCGAAATCAAAGATAAGTGTGGTTGAACCTTAGTGGTCGACTCTGTTCAGTTTCGACCACTGTGATGAAACTGAGTGGTCGAAACCATAGACTAGTGTGGTCAAAACTATTGCTGATATGCCCTAGAGGCAATCATAGAGATGATTGTATCACGTCTATGTTTATGAGTTTTTGAATAAATGTTATTATGTTCCTTGAATGAATCATTGGTTATAAAGATTAACAAGTATGTGACTTGTGATGAAACTCTTTAACTTATATGATATTGTTCTAAATGAATCCCTGGTCGGATATCACTGGTTGGAACACCAGTTACTCTACGACCAGCACATGTATTGATTGATGATCATGTTTTATCGGTCATGGATATAGGGATATCGAATCAATAATGTGAACACATGTTAGAGAACATGGGGTTGGATAGACTCGCCTTGAGATACTATTGAGATTGTTATGATTCTATTTATCATTAGTTGGTTTCAAGAAATATTGATGTATAATTCTTAGACCTGAGATCAGTATAGTTTTCTACATGTGTAATAGCACTCTTAGGGGTTGCCAAACGCTACTCGTCACTGGGTAGTTATAAAGGTAGCTTTTGGGTATGTTATGAAATATGCGAAGGGATGTGACTGGTCGAATATGAGATTTGACCCTCCTAACATAACAAGATAGATATCTCTGGGCCCCTTGATGTGGTCGAATAAAGAAACTGCATGGTTATACCATTGGTGGTCGAAGAGTTCGACCACATAAACTTATCCGACACTCGATCGAGAAAATATTGAACAGTCCATGGATGACATAATATCTTACCTAGAGTTCAACTAGATATCATGAGGCAAAGGAAGAATACACGAGTATGTCGCTTAGTTCGATCAGTTACGGACTGGTCGTATGGAGATACGAACTGGTTATAAACTGGTCGAACGTAATCACAGAGTGGTCATAACTGATTGGTCGAAACTGAGTGGTTCAAACTGATTGGTTGAAACTGAGTAGTCAAAACCAAAGACCAGTGTGGTCGAAACTCAATAATCAAAATTGAATGGTCGAAACTGAGTGGTCGAAACTCGAAACTCAGTGGTCGAAACTGCGTGGTCGAAACTCGAAACTCAGTGGTCGAAACTGCGTGGTCGAAACTCGAAACTCAGTGGTCGAAACTGAGTGGTCGAAATCACAGATCAATGTGGTCGAACTCAGTTTTCGACTCTGTTCAGTTTCGACCACTGTGGTCGAAACTCAGTGATTGAAACCAAAGACCAGTGTGGTCGAAACTGAGTGGTCGAAACTAAATACCAGTGTGATCGAAACTCAGTAGTCGAAACCCAAGACTAGTGTTGTCGAAACTGAGTGGTCGAAACCAAAAACCAGTGTGGTCGAAACTAGTGGATATCATGAGGATATGCTCCAGATCTTAGGATGATGTGACAATTGGCAATGGAGTTTATGGTTTGTCGTTTCACGTGTTTTCGACAAAGTTCAGAACTGTCAGGATAGGGGCGGTCTAACCGGCCAGAGCATGGCGGTCCGACCGGTCCCAAATCGGTCGGACCGACCATGAGCGGCGGTCGGACCGACCGTGACCAAAGAGTGTCAAATTGAGCTGGACCAAAAATAGAGGGTGTAGGCAAGTGAGGGGATTCTATTGCACTTGGTCCCATAATTTTTGGAGTCTCAAGTCAAAAGTTCTATTCGTTTTAAATTTTCAAAAGATTTCGGAATTTCAGGGCTTGAAATTCGGCTAAGTCCTTTTGGGCGGTCGGACCGGCCTATAGCTGGCGGTCCGACCGGCAAGGCTGGAGGTCCGATCGGCCCTGAGGGGCGGTCGGACCGGTTGTCACTTGAATGCCGGCCTTCGTGGCGACGTTGTTCGTTGGTTAGGTCAAAGTCATGAGTTTCATGGCATATGTATTGCATGATGCATGTTTTGACTAAAATGGGTCAAGTTGTGAAGAACTTGTTCTCAAAATTGGTTTACTTGTCTATGGTTGTGCAGGTTGCTTGGTGGTCAACGACGGTCAACAGCGAGGAAGATCGGGACTAGGCTTGGAGAGCTGAGGTCCAGAACGATCGACGATGCTGGGTGAGGTCAATGACTCAAGCGTGACGCAAGATGGACAAGGGTGACCTATTAGCAAATCCGAGGCGCAAGATGGCGCTAGGTGAAGCTGTTTATTTCAAAAGGTTAAAGACGACGCTTTGCGAAGCGTGCGTGTGTGACCCGTTTGTTAGTAGTCGAAACTCGAAACTTAGTGGTCGAAACTGAGTGGTCGAAACTCGGAACCCAGCAGTCGAAAATGAGTGGTTGAAATCAAAGATCAGTGTGGTCGAAACTCAGTGGTCGACTATGTTCAGTTTTGACCACTGTGGTCGAAACTCAAAAGTCAAAACTCAGTGATCAAAATTGAGTTGTCGAAACCAAAGACTTGTGTGGTCGAAACTCAGTGGTCGAATCCCAAGACCAGTGTGGTCGAAATTCAGTGGTCGAAACTCAAAACTCAGTGGTCGAAACCTAGTGGTCCACTGTGGTCAAAACTCAGTGGTCAGAACTGAGTGGTCGAAACCAAGTGATCAAAACTCAGTGGTTGAAACCTAAGACCAATGTGGCTGAAACTTAAAGGTCGAAACTCAGTAGTCGAAAGCAAAGACCAGTGTCATCCGATTGAATATCTACAGCATCTAGAGTGGGATAGGGGTGGACCGGATGGGACACTCGCTGGTCTTCATAACGGTAGGTACCGTCAGTATCGGGGAGCAAGTTAAACTATTGGCCGGTAGTCTCCCGAGGGCTGTGGTCCATAGACTTACCGAGTAGAGACTAAAAAGGTTGAGCAATGAAAAGGCTTTGTTATCTCATTTCAGTCGCATACTAACATGTTGCGTATCTATGATCTGACAGTATGAGTGTGAGATATCTTGTGGGTAAAGCTGAGCAACTCTGCAGAGTATAACAAATGATATTCGAATACGCCGTGCTTCTGGTTAATAAAGCTGTGTTCATAGGTGATTCCAATACATAAGACATAAGTAGAGTTTTTGAGATGTTAAGTTGGTAATTGCAATAGTTGAGAAACCTTTTTTGTTATTATTTATTATTGTTTTATTGTTTTAAAGTTAAACTGCTTTAAATAAAATGTTTTGGTAGAACTGTATCACTCTGTTGATAATCCTAGCATGTAATTAATTAGAATTTCCATGTGGCTTGTTGAGCACAGAAGTTGTACTCATTCTTGCAAAATCTGTAAAACATCTACAGAGGTAATCTGGGAAAATGCAGAGGATCTTGTTGTGCAGAATTTTGGTGAATTCCCGAATGGCAACGACTACTGTTATTAGGTCTCGACCGCGCTCAAGCGTGCCTGTGGTTTGAAGTTCTTTTGTCTTGTATTATATTAAATTTGGGCTTGGAGGCACATGTCAATGTTAAAAATGGTTGTTAAACCTTAATCTTACGTCATAAAAATTTGGTTTTTGTTGTAATCGAAAGCTTGCTTGAGATGTTGCTTACTTCGCAACTGCACATACTGAGCGGTTGTGAAGAGTTTAACCGCTTCCAAAAATAGGGACGTTACACCTACCGCGCATGGAGTGCGGGGGAGGCGCTACGGCGAGGGGCGGCGGGCGCGACGCTGGTACAATTGTTTTTTCTGGGACTACTGGACTACTGGATCTGTCATTTTGTTTTTTCTGAAATGCTGGCCGAAAGCTGATGCTTTGAGTTGTTTCTGAAAGCTCGCCGAAATCTTCTGATCAGTTGGTGTTTCCTGTGTCGTGCAATGCTTTGAGTGTATCAGCTGATATGTGTTGGGATGATCTCGGCTAACCACCCCAAGATTCAAGGGGGCAAAGCCCCACTCGCGCCCTGATCGGGGGCGCAACCAACTACTTCGTTCTCGGCCCCGTTCATCCAGCGCAACAATAAAAGGGTTGGACTCGGCAGGCCTTGTGCGTGGGTGCTAGGTTGCGAAGGTTCAACACAAAACCCGATCTGTTCAACATGCTATGGTGAGCGAAGATCGGAGCCGCCGTCAGCACCGCGCCACTGCTTCACCGCCCTCACGTCACTGCGACTCCGACCGAGCCTCAAGCAGAATGGGAACACCAAGTTCGGGTATGTTTCACGCTTCCGCTCTGATGTCTTAGATTATGTGTTCATCTCTGAGCTAGGATTAGGTTATCTAGATCAAGTTTATACCCCACAATATGCATTTTGTTGTTTAATGAATGCTTTGATAAGTTTGATCAGTTCTGTAATCTGGCCAAAACTGGTGAACCTATGCGATAACATCACATGAGAACTCAACTTCGTGACAACATCCACATGCCCAGACAATATGAAGATGGCACAGTCCCTTACTCAACTCAAGGCAGACGTGCATTTCTGTCTGTTGTTGAGCCTAAAAGCCACGCCGAAGCAATGAAGAACAAAGACTGGAAGTCTGCCATGGACACCGAGTATAGTGCTTTGTTGAACAATGATACTTGGCAGCTTGCTCCACCCGATTTCAAGATTAAACGAAACGTAATAGACTGCAAGTGGGTGTTCAAGATTAAACAAAGAGCATACGGGAGCATTGATCGCTACAAGGCGCGTCTGGTGGCTAAAGGATTTCGACAGAGATATGGTGTAGACTACGAGGACACATTCAGTCCCATGGTCAAACCTGTAACAATCTGATTGATCCTTTCACTAGGAGTGTCAAGAGGGTAGAGCTTGAGACAGTTGGATGTTAATAATGCTTTCCTACACGGGATTCTTGAGGAGGTCTACATAAAGCAACCACCGAGATATGAGCATCCAAAATTTCCTCATCATCTCTGCAAACTGAAGAAGGCACTATATGGGTTAAAGCAAGCACTAAGAACTTGGTTTTTTAGGTTGAGCTCAAAACTACAGGAAATCGGGTCTGTTCCATCTCGGGCTGACACATCTTTATTCATTCACAATCAGAATGGCAGCACCATGTATATTTTGATCTATGTGGATGACATCACAGTGGCCAGTTCATCAGCTCAAGCAACAAACTGACTACTGCAACAGCTACAAGCTGAGTTTGCAATTAAAGATCTCAGCGACTTAAACTTCTTCCTTGGGATAGAAGTGGAGGCAGAGCAGAGCGGTTAGTACTGACTCATAAGAAGGTACATTACTGATCTACTTGGAAGAGCAAAGATGCAGGGCTGCAAGCTGGTGTCAACACCCATGTCAACACATCTACAGAAGCATTGTTGGATCCTTGAAATACTTGACACTAACTCGGCCCGATATAGCATTCTCTATCAACAAGGTATGCTAATGTCTTCACGCACCAACCTGTCATCTGACAGCAGCCAAGCAAATTCTCATATACCTCAAGAATACGAGGGACATGGGACTAATGATCCACAAGTCAAGATCAACCATGGTGAGTGCCTTCTCCGACGTAGATTGGGCAGGCTGCCTAGATGACCGTCGACCCACAGGTGGATTTCCAGTATGTCTAGGTGCAATCCTCGTATCATGGAGTGTTAGAAAGCAAGCCGTTGTCTCACGGTCGAGCACGGAGGCCGAGTATAAGGCGCTGGAAAACGCCACCAGCTGAGATTGTGTGGGTTCAGTTGATACTGGGAGAGCTTGGAGTATATCAGCCTAGAGTACCATGCTTGTGGTGCAGTAATCTTGGTGCGACATACTTAACAGCAAATCTAGTATTCCACGCCCAAACAAAAGCTTATAGAAATTGATTTCCATTTTGTCAGAGAAAGGGTGGCAATGAAGGCATTGGAGGTGAGGTTCATATCTTCATAAGATCAAGTAGTTGATGTGTATTCACCAAACCACTGCCAGTTCGTCAACTCACAAAAATTCATCGCAATCTCAACCTGATTTGAATCGACTGTGATTGAGGGGTGCTGTTGGAAGACCTATCCTGTAGGCGATCCTATCGACATGATCCTAAGACGGTTCTGGAATGGTGGATGGAAATATCGCAAAGAGAAGTGGTCTCGAGTAGGAAGGGCCAAAGCTCATTAATCATACTTACACTGTGTCAAATCTAGAAAGAAAGAAACAGAAGAATCTTTTAGCACCAAAGGAACGAGGCGATCGGGACGGTAGCAATCATCAAAGAAAGAAGTCAAGACATGGATAATAAGTGGGGCAAATAAACTAGTGGCCTACTTACTGACAGGAGACGTGGCGCTTTCATGAACATCGGCTCAGAAAGGAGGCGTCAGGACCATGGTGTGATCACAACTCATGGGGTAGTTGATTGGCAGCCAAGGAGGGTGAGCGCGACAGGGGAGAACAAGCTGGATGAGCTAGAGAACCACCCCCTTGAGACTCAAGGTGGAAGAAACGATCAAGGACCCGATGTCGTCGGAGCTACGATCATAAGGAGGAGCTGTCAACATGCACAGAGTTCTCATCTGGTTTTTTTTTTCCTACGTTTTGTTTTCAGTTTTTTTTTCCTCAATCACAGGTCAAGGCCCTTCAATCCGGAGATGACTCTTGCTGATTCCTAGAAAGCATCTCAACTGAACCATGCGGAGCGAGATACACAGGGTTGTATACAAGGCTGCCACGGAAAGGCTCCGGGCTCATGGGGACGACGGCGAACAAACTGCTCCGAAGGAAGTTTTCGGGACCGAAGTCAGCGGAGGGGTATAGCATGAACAGCGCCGTCTCTGAAAAGCACAGACAAAGCAAGAACTTCCCGGGCGGCGCAACAAGAGGGAGATAGGCAGAGTCCTGGTAAGATGGTCTAGGCTGGGTTTTTACATTTCTGTTGGGACAAATAAAATGCAGGGTCGGGTTCTCTAGCAATGCCTGATGTCGTCTGGCTCATTGCATCTCACACTACCTAACAAAGTTTTATTATAGACGGTTTTAAACCGTCATTATAGACGGTTTTTTTTTAACCGTTTAGATTTATGTGTCCGTGATAACAGACGGTTTTTAAACCGTCTATGAAAAAAAGTATCACAGACGGTTCTTATCACAGATGGTTTTTGTTCAGAACCGTCTGTGATAGTCTATTATCACAGACGGTTCCGAACAAGATCCGTCTATGATAGTAATTATTACAGACGGTTCTTGTTCAGAACCGTCTATGATAAATTTTCCTGTTCAATTTTTTTTTTTTGGATTTTGAGCCAATTTAATCAATTGCTGGTCATGCAAAGAATGACTGGCTAGTTCTTTGTGCATCGAATTGTACATGTGACTAGAAGCCTCTATATAGTAACCAGACTAGCATATTTAGCCTCCATATAGTAAGAGAAGAACATACAATCTCTCTTGAAAAGGAGCAAGAGAAGAAGAACATGGAACCCAGCCCGAACTAGAGTGCTGATTTCGCGACGTTCTTCCACATCAACAATTCGATGATCCTTTCACAGAGACCTTCTCACCCAGTCTGCTCCACAACATTAGTTCATGTGATTCAAAACAAGAACAATTAGAAAAGAATGGATAGAAAAACTGCCTAGCCAAGAAGAACAAGGGAACAAGAACCAACAAGAGATTAGTTTCACATACCGTGTGTGGCATCGATACGAGACGGAACCAAAGACAAGCTCATGTCCTCCTTATTCTCCGCCACCACCACCTTGTCTGCGGCCACCGCCGCAGTAGCGGACTTTGGCGCCGCCCTCGTGGACTTCCTCCTGCGCGCCCTCCTGGCAGCGTCCTCCTCCACCTCGATCTTCTTCTCCTATGTTCAATATATAAGGACAACACCAGAACATTTTGCTTCCTGTGTACGCGTTCAAAATTTTGCGTACACCCGCGCTGCGAATCACGGACGATTTCATACAAAAACCGTATGTGATGACATATCGTAGACGGTTCGTGACGAATCGTCTGTGATAAGCATCTCATCACAAACGGTTCTTAATACAAACCGTTTGTAATAAGTATCTCATCACAGACGATTCTTAAGAAGAACCGTCTGTGATAAGCATCTCATCACAGACGGTTCTTAATACAAACTGTTTGTAATAAGTATCTCATCACAGACGGTTCTTAAGAAGAACCGTCCGTGATAAGTATCTCATCACAAACGATTTGTATTAAGAACTATATGTGATTTTACTATAGCTTGGATTTTACGATGGCTTGGAACCCAAGCCATCGTAAAATCCAAGCTATAGTAAAATCACATATGGTTCTTAATACAAATCGTTTGTGATGAGATACTTATCACGGACGGTTCTTCTTAAGAACCGTCTGTGAATTATCACAGACGGCTCTATTTACAAATCATCTGTGATAATCTAAGTCATCATAGACGGTTCTTAACAAGAGCCGTCTGTGATGACTTAGATTATCACAAACGGTTCTTAATCAAAACCATCTGTGATACAAACCGTCTATGAAGTATCACAGACGGTTGTATTTAGAAACCGTCTGTGATAGGTCCATATCACAGACGGCTCCAAGAAAACCGTCTGTGATTATTTTATCACAGACTGTTAGCCTATTTTGTAGTAGTGTCATCGGAATCCATGGCCTAGTCCGTCATGGATTACGTCTTGTAGGGTTGGACCTTTTGTACTTTTGTTTTTCTATCCGTCTTTAATGCAGTGATGGCAGCTCTCCTGCCATGCCTTTTAAAAAAACATTATCATGTTGTATAAGTTTTCTGTTTTTTGTTGTTAAGTACTGTCGCATTATATGTCGCACGCTACCAGGTCATGGCGTATTAGGCGCTTGACCATAACAAACATTGTAGCCGATACAGCAAGGATAAATATCAAACACAGGGCATAGTCTCTAGGTGTGAGACTATTCTCTATTCCCTTTTGAAAAATCTAGACCTCATTTTAGTCTTTTGGTAATTAACAACAATCATTATTTGTAGATTAATATGTTTGTTCAAGTAATTGAAATGGTTAGTCCTGAATGTAATAAAAAGAGCACAAGAGGCACCCCGTGAACGGATATCAAGATGATCTAGCTCAAGGCAAATGTATCTAGTTGAATAAGTTTATTTTTATAGTTTTACCGGTCTATGTGTTTGGAGTTTAAAAGACCAGATTGCTAGTATAGGTAGTCGTACTATGAAGAGAGATCAACAGCTAGTAGCTTGATAGCAAAGTGTGCCACACTGCTCACACTTACTTGGATGCATATTTGGTCTCTTATTTGATCTCATAGCCATGAAAAATCCTTGAATTGATTTTTGGTCAGGCTAACCGCAGGCTCTGAGCCAGTCTGACTGGGACCCTGGTCCACCGAGGCGGTCAGCTTTTTCCAGAGAGCTCCTTTTTCCTTGTCACTCCTTTGATTTGCTTCCCAGACTGACCGCGTGCATAACGCCAGTTTGATCGGACCTCCGGTCTTAGTAGGTGATCAGCTTTTTACAGAGAGCCTATTTTTGGTCGACTCAACTATATTTTGCTTCCCAGACTGGCCGCATGCAGATTGCCGGTCTGACCAGACCTCCGATATGAGTAGGCGATCAACTTTTTCTAGAGAGAGTGTTGCTTTTTAGTTTACTACTGAATTCATCACTACGGACTGACCGCGGGTTCTTGAAGGGTCTGACCGTCACAGTCAGCTTTTTCCAGTAGCATTATTCTCTGTTTTTGAGTATTTCTTGAAACCGATCTGACTAGACCCAGCGTAATAGTTATTATTATAGCAATCATTACTACAGAGTTTATCGTTACACTGTAGTCCGGTCTGACCGACCTCATGCTTGTGGTCTGACCAGGGTTCTTTTGTTGCACGGTCTCGTGTGCTAAATGCTAACGGCTAGTGGAGGTGGTTGGGGCTATAAATACCCCTCCACCTGCAGCAAGGGTGACTTCAGAACCTCTATTGAACACTCTTGAGCCATTGCTTCTTCTTCTACTCCTCGAAAGCAAAATTTCCATCTTTCAAATGTTGTAGAGTGTTTCCAAGTGCATTGAGTTGAGTTTGATCTCTGTGACACTTGAGTATCATCAAGCGAAGTGTTATTGGTTTATTACTCTTGGAGGTTGCCACCTCCTAGGCGGCTTGAAGGAGGTGCATCATGTTATAATACAACTTCTCAAATGTATTAGATTAATATTGTAGTATATATATACTACATTACAAACTCTAACAAGGGCTAATGGGCCTCATGGCCCATAAATACATATGTGTCATATACTCATATACATAACACCCCCTTTCAAACTCAACATGGGTCAGGAGGATCTGAAACATTGAGTTTGGAGAGATGGAAGCGATGTTGTTCTCGAATTTGAGCCTTAGTGAAGAAATCAGCGACTTGAATATCAGAGGGCACATACTGAAGAGCAATAGTTTTCTGTTGACAATGAGAACGTGTGAAAGATGCATCCACACCGATGTGCTTAGTCAGCTCATGCTTCACTGGATCAGTAGCAATATGTGTAGCACTAGTGTTGTCACACAGGAGAGATGCAGGAGTACTGCATGATACACCAATATCATCTAACAGCCAACGAAGCCAAACAATCTCTGAAGTAGTAGTGGTCAACGCTCGAAGCTCTGCCTCAGCACTAGACCGTGAAACTGCAGTCTGTTTCTTGGATTTTCAGGCAATAAGTGAAGACCCAAGAAATATGCAATTGCAAGAGACAGATCGTTTATCAACAGGATCACTCGCCCAAGTCGAGTCAGAGTAAGCATGAAGCTGAAGCTGAGTCGATCGAGAATAAAAGAGACAATGATTAACAGTCCCTCGTAGGTAGCGCAACACACGTAGTAGGTGAGCATAGTGAACAGACGTGGGAGCTGAAACAAACTGACTGAGCACATGAACAGAATGAGCAATGTCAGGGCGTGTAACTGCAAGGTAGACAAGACTCCCAACAATATGACGATAACGAGAAGGATCTTCAAGCAAAGTGCCATCAGTAGGACGAAGTTGAAGATGCAGCTCCATAGGAGTAGCAGCTGTCCGACTGTCAGTGAGGCCAGAACGAGCAAGTAGATCCTAAATATAGCGCTGCTGAGATAGATAGTAGCCATCATCTGTGTGAGTAAATTCAATCCCCAGAAAATAACGTAGATGACCCAAATTTGACATCAAAAACTGCTCACTGAGCCGTTGCTTAACAAAAGCAATATACTCCTTGTCATCTCCAGTAATCAGCATGTCATCAACATAGAATAAGAGCATAGTACGACCACGTGGAGATGTATGAATAAACAATGCAGGATCATGATTACTCGGGGAGAAACCATCAGTTAACACAACTGAACTGAACCTCTCAAACCAAGCACGAGAATCCTGTTTGAGACCATAAAGGGCAAGACGAAGGCGACAAACATAACCAGCAGGAGCCACAACACCCTGAGGTGGGGCCATATAAATCTCCTCCTGCAAATCATCATGAAGAAAAGCATTCTTCACATCCATCTGAGAGATAGTCCAAGAGCGAACAGCAGCCACAACAACAAGGGTGCGAACCGTTACCATATGAGCAACAGGAGCAAATGTCTCATCATAATTATGACCATATGCCTACTGAAAACCGCGAGAAACTAGTCGATCCTTGTACCTCTCAACAGAACCATCAGATTTCATCTTAACTTTAAAAACCCACTTAAAAGTAATAGGAACAGCATGAGCAGGTAAAGGAACAAGATCTCATGTATGAGTACGATCCAAAGCAGCCAACTCCTCAGCCATAGCTAACTGCCACTCAGGATGAACAACAACCTCCTGATAAGTGTGAGGCTCAGGCACAACAGCAGTAGAAAGAAAACCATATCTGTCAGGAGCAGTAATAGTAGTACGATCACGTAGCTCATACCGAGATGACGATGCCGGTGGAGGATCATCAGAAGGAGTATCATCAGTACCAGCCATGCCATCAGATGAGGAAAAAGTAGAAAGCTGAGTATCAGGAGAAACCCTAGACCGGCGAGTATAGTGAAGAGGAAAAGGTGATCTGGCTAAGGATGGAGAAGAAGACTCCAAAGAAGAAGGTGTATCATACGAAATAATGGGTGGAAGATAAAGAAAGGAGAGAGACTCAGCGGGAGAGGAGGACCAAGTGGCAGAAGAGTAAAAGCAGGGACGATCCTCAACAAAAGAAACATCACGAGAAATAAGCATACGCCGAGCAGAGGGATCATAACAACGATAGCCCTTATGCTCAAGACTATATCCAAGAAAAACACACTCAACTGACTGAGCTGTTAACTTGGTGCGCTCACGAGGCGAAAGCAAAACATAGCAGGTACAACCAAAAACTCAATGATGGTCATACCGTGGGGGAGTGGAAAACAAGAGCTCTCTAGGACACTTTCCCTGAAGGCGAGAAGATGGCTGCATATTAATGAGATAAACAGCCGTAGAAACCGCATCAGCCCAAAAATATCGTGGAACATGAGATGCAAGTAAAAGAGTACGAGCAGTCTCAATAAGATGATGGTGTTTATGTTCAGCAACACCATTCTGAGCATGGGCAACAGGACAGGAAGGCTGAGGAAGAGTTCCCTCAGCAGAAAGAAATTGACGAAAGACATACGACAAGTACTCCCCCCTTTGAATCAGAACGAAAGGTCTGAATAGGAGTGAAAAACTGAGTGTGAACCATACGAGCAAAAGACTGATAAATAGGCAGGAGTTGAGAACGATGTTTCATAAAGTAAACCCAAGTATATCGAGAATAATCATCAATAAAAATAACATAATAGATATGACCACCTTTGGAAGCAAAAGGAGCAGGACCCCAAACGTCAGAGTGAACCAACTCAAAAGGATGGCTAGACCGAGATGTACTAATAGGATATGGGAGTTGCAACTGTTTACCAAGCTTGCAACCCTTACAATCATAACTAGTGTCCACAATGACACGACCTAGGACACCCTGACGAGCTAATGTAGAAAGACGAGATCCACATAAATGACCAAGTCGATGATGCCACTGAGGAAAACTAACAGAAGCTGATGCAATAACTAAAGATGCATGGACGAAAGAAGATGGAAGACTCAGACGATCAAGGAGGTAGAGACCCTGAGAGTCTCTAAGGCGATGGCCAGTACCAACAAGAACTCCTGTCCGACGATCCTGCACATAGCAAGTAGAGTCATATAGTGCATATCAGCAAGCTGACCAACAGACATAAGATTCATAGAAAGCTGAGGTACAAATGACACTTCTGGAACAGTAAAATAAGAAGTAGAGAGGGTTCCCTGATAAGTGACTGGACATGAGGTGCCATCAGCTGTCTGTACACAGGAACCATCCATAATAGGTCGACATGATGCAAGGTGAGACTTATTCGATGTCATATGAAAAGAAGCTCCAGAATCCAAAACCCATGGAAGACTAGTACCTGACACAGAAGAAGAGGCTACAGCAAGACTGGCAGACCCACTAGGAGGAACATCAGATGAAGGCCGCTCGCCTTGAGTCCAAGAGCTCAAGCCGGGCCAAGTCGACCGAACTGAGTGGCAAAAGTTGAATCCCCAACAGGTGTAGGAGTGGTGGCAGCAACCATACCATGACGACGACGATGAGATGCAGGTCGAAGCTCTGGATGAAGGCGGTAGCACCTTTGAACAGGATGACCAGACTTCTTGCAGTGAGAGCATATAACCTGGTTGGATGCAGCATCAGGAAGTGGAATAGGCTGATAAACCTCCTGATGAGGTGCCACAAGAACAGACTGAGATGGTATCAATCCCAATAACAGAGAGCGAAGTCGAGTCTCCTCAGCAATCAACGCAGCAAGGGCCTCCTCCATGGTTGGAAAAACAGCACGTCCCAGTAGTTGAGCGTGAATAGACTCAACTTCTGGGTTAAGACGCATAACAAAAGTGAACATTAGATTCTGCGCATCATGACCCGCCTTGCCTGCACAGCCAGTACAAGAAAAATGAACCGTGGAGGTCAACTGCCGTGAAATGCGAGTGAAAGAACTGTAGTACTCCTCAATAGACATCTCCTGCTGACGTAAATCATGAAGAGTTTGTAAAATAGAAAAACGACGTGCCGCACTGGTCTGCTCATAACGATGCTGAAGATACTCCCACATCTTGCGAGAACTTGGAAGATCAATGAAATCCATCCTGATTGAAATTTCAGCACTGTGACATAAGATACCCATAACACGATCATCGACACTCCATACAGTAGCTTCCTTCACATCAGTCTTCTCGGTCGGAGGCTCCGCCGTAATATACGAGAGAAGACCAATGGACCGAAGAAGCATGCGGACCGATGATGACCACTCACGATAATTTTGACCATCTAGCTTGATATCCGAAGCTAGAAGAGCACCTCCCATACCAAGAGAAGTAGAAATACCAAAAGTCATCTTACCAATATTACCTACTCAACCGGAGGCCAACCAGCGCAATAAAACCAACTGCTCCTCTGAGCGGTCACCCGAGCGATCGGAGGCTCCTCTGACTGGTCGGCAATAAAACCAACTACGCACCCGAGCGGTCACAACTTCCTCCCCTCGCCTTGGTGAAGACCGGCCTCGCCTCGGTGAAGATTGGCGCGGAACTGGGTGGCGGAGACGGCTCGGGGAGGTCAGCGGCGGATTCGGAGCGACCGCTAGCACGAGGTGGCGGCCGAGCGTAGCAGGGGAGGTCGGCAGATCCGGGCGGAGAAGGGACGGTGAAAGTGGCGGCGGCAGTTGGGATCCTATTCTCCGCGACCGTTGTTGCCATGCGCCGCGCCGCATCACGGTACTTCGTCGTCGACGCCGCCGAGTTCGCCACCTCCGACAACGATCTCTCTGCGGTCGTCGTTGCCGTGCGCCGCGCCGCGTCGCGATACTTCATCATCGACGCCGCCAGGTTCGCCGCCTCCTACGACGATCAGGAGCTCATGGGCGCAGGGGCAGGCCACCGGCGGGGACGCGGCGCCGTGTGCCGAGTGCGGATGGAGAGCTACGCACGAGGTGAGACCGGCGGCTCTGATACCATGTTATAATACAACTTCTCAAATGTATTAGATTAATACTATAGTATATATATACTACATTACAAACCCTAACAAGGGCTAATGGGCCTCATGGCCCATAAATACATATGAGCCATATACTCATATACATAACACATCGGTGATCTTCTCAAGAAGTTTGTAAGAGACCCAGTTGATTGTGAAGGTTAGAGCTCGTCTATCCGGAGTGGAGAAAAGGTACCACTAGTGATCGAGGGGTATGCTTGTGTGGAGCCGGCTTGTTTCGTTCAAGCTTCCTCAACGCGGATTAGGGGAGACCGACAAGTCTCAGAGACCACGAAGAAATATCGTTTGTCTTCATATTGTGGGTTATTTCTATTGCTCTTCTCTTAGTGCATTTACTTTTATACCAATTTTTTTTCCTATTGATTAGGTTATTTAGCTTAGTCTAGAGAGGTTGGTGCACTTAGAAAGACTTTAGATTATATAGGCCTTGAATTGTGAAAACGAATTACATTTCATTACATGTTAAAATTATGATTTTAGTTAAAAGTTTTAAAATCTGCCTATTCAACCATCTCTCTCTAGTCGGTTATCCTTGATCCTACACTCTCTTAATCTGCTACTTCCAATTATATAGGAATGGGGTTGAAGAAAGGTGAGGATGGCAAGGAGAGAAACGAGGCAGCTTGAATTTGTGTACACAAAAATTTACAAATTTACTTGTAAGTTCATCACATTTGGATCTGAGCGCCATTCTCCTCAAGTACATTAACAGATGTGCCTCAATCAAAACAAATATATACACATGCATGGATATTATTTTTGGTTCTTATACACATGCATGGTTGTAATCACTAGGAAGACAACACACATAAACATGGGCCAACAGTTGAATTTTGACGCCTTTACCCTAGCTACCCCCACCAAGACCACCGAGCACCGGCCATTTCAACCCCCGCTCCCCAAACCCACACACACGTTCTCTACCACAGTCATTCCGTCCTCGCCTCCTTATCCTCCCCAATGTCGCTACCACCTCCACCCAGCCCACACCTCCATCAATCCATCGTGTGCGCACCGCCACCGGTTCACAGTTGGAACCATCGATCGACCCCAAACCTCCACCCATACGTAACTCGATCATTGTCCCGTCACCTACACCAAACTCGATCGCCATCGGGCTTGTCGTTGTTGACCACTGCAAGCCACCCAGCACCACTTCGGCGCCTACAATCAGTGGTGCCACCACCACCGCCACCACCGCCTCACCGCACCGCCAGGCCGCAGGCTGAAATTGGTGGTAGGGGCCCGGCGAACGCAAAGAACCTAATTTATCTAAACCTCACTGGCATCGTAGACAAAGGCACACATTGTACATATGGACAAAAATTCGAGTAATTTCCGGTAAGAAATCAGTACGTCCAGGGAAATTTAGCAGTCACGTGAAGGCAAAGCCCATTCAATTGTCGAGAGGGAGAGCAAGATAATTTTTTAAAAAAGGAAAGGAAGATAATTCACTGATTCAGATATCTGGAAATCACACTTCGGCAGTAGCTCGGCCGGAAACGACCTATCCATTCGGCACAGAACGGGGCGAGCCCTTCCACCGTCTTCCTCATCATGTCGACGGCGACCACTCACCTCTTCGTGCAGTTGTAGTCGTCGCTCGCCTTGGGCATCAAGTAGACAACATATATCGTCGCCATCTTCCACGCTTAGCTTGGGGCTGACCATGGTCACCTTCCTGAGCGTCAGCGTCCCTTCCTCGTCGTCGCTGTCCCTGCCGCGCAGATCAGGCAGAACATCGGCGAGCGCCGGGTCGTCGATCGACATCTCGGAGACGTCGACCGTGCAGGTGCAGCTAGCTCTTCTGCCAGCGCTCCCACGAAGGCATCCTGGTCCACGTGACGACCGTCCAGCCATCCTCGGCGATGGTGCAGGCGCAGGGCACCTCCGGGTTGCCGTCATCGTCGACAAACCTCTTGTCGGGCTTCGGCTTCCTGCGTGTCTCCATCTTTACGATGTTCCGGATCTGGTAGTGTTTGCTTAAACCGAACACAAACACACGAGAAGACAATGGAATATTAGAATGCGAACACAAGAAAATATAAAAAAAATTATGTCGTTGGAACAACAACTTTTCTATTATTATTTTTTTGCTCTATTGCTCCCGTCCTTGCAAAATCTTATTACTTTATGCCTTTTTGTAGAGAGCAAACGGGTATTTGTATCCATAAATGATTTTACGTATCTTAAAGGGATACCAAACAAACTATAATATCCATTATGAATACTGCACAAATATTGTAGTACCACATAATCAAACTCTACTTAAAATCTAGATATACTATATGCACAAAAATTACAAACAAACTATAACAGGAAGCAGTATCGGTTGCCAGTCATCGGCTTAGGCAGCGCTATGTGCCGAACTACCGGCGTCTCGCTGAGCACGGCGCAGAGAGAGCGACGTCTGGCGGGTCCGGCCGGTTGCAGCGAGAGCGACGGGCGCCCCGCGGGGCCGCCGGCGCAGTAGATGAAGCAGTCGTAGGGCTGGCATCTGCCGCCCCAGTAACTGCTGGCACAGACGTCGTCGACCAGAAACTCGAGGAGGGCGAGGTCGTCGTGCGTGGCGAGGATCTGGGGCTTGCGGATGGGGTCAGCGTGCATCCTTGGCGCCGGCGCCCGCGGGGTAGTGCATGCAGAACTGGGAGAGGCGCAGCTCGTCGGCAAGCCAGAAGGAGACCTCGTGTACGTTGAGTTAGTGCACGTTGCATTGGTTAGTTGAGTTAGTCACGGAGCTGCATGTATAGTTTGTTGTATGTGTGGAAGTGGTGCACCACTACCAGAAACTGCTTGTTTCCCGAGTGTCTATATTTTTACCGAGTGTCTATATGGAAACACTCGGGCAGGTCCCGAGTGTTTAATAATACACTCGGTAAACGCTATAAGCATTCGGTAGAAATAACTCTACCGAGTGTTATACGAAACACTCGGGAAATAACAATTTTTCCCGAGTGTTTTAAAATTAAAACACTCGGGAGCGAAAAGACCGTCCCGCGCCCGTTTTTTCCCCCGACGCCGTTTCCCCCGCGCCTGTTTTTCCCCCCACATCCCCCCGCGCCCTAACCCTTCCCCTTCCCCGCGCCGCCTCCACTCCTCCCCCTCCTCCCGCGCCGCCTCCTACTCCCACCCCTCCTCCCGAGCGCCGCCCGCCTCCTCCTCCTCCGGCACCGCGTCCTCCGGCACCGCCGTCCGCCTCCACTCCTCCCCCTCCTCCCGCGCCGCCTCCTACTCCCATCCCTCCTCCGGCACCGCTGTCCTCCGCCTCCTCCTCCCGGCTCCCTCCCTAGCGCGCCGCGCCTCCTCCTCTCCGGCACCGCCGCCCTCCGCCTCCTGCTCCCTGACGCCTCGCGCTCCGCCCTTCGCCTCTGCGTCGCGCGGCGCCTTCTTGCCCGAGGCAACCGCGACGACCAGGCGGGCGCGCGGTGAGCACCACGAGAGCGCTGGAAACGCGCCACGAGAGGTCGAGAGAGGTACGCTTAATTATTTCGCTTCTTCTTAGGCTCCAAAGACAGATTTGTGTAATTGTTGAAAATCATGCGTCCCTACAATATGGATGAAGGATATACACCGCAATGTACAATAGAGATTCCTACCAGAGGTGGTTTAGTGCTAGGGTGTCCGGACACTCTTGATTGGTTGCAAGGGAAATCAGTGTGGTAAGGACATCGCAAATATTAATAATTTCTATAGAAATTGTTTGGGCGAGTTACTATAAGTGAGAAACTAATTGTTGTTTCTTCCTTTTTGGCAAAGGAAGTGCCAATTTCTATAGAGATAAAATAGGGTTCGGTACTTGAAGACATCATCCCACGCAACATAACCAGCTTCTAGGTGAGAGGTTAGCGCATTTCTACTACCTCCAACCACCACCAACAAGTGTTTGGTACAAGGGTGAAATGAATTCACCATGGATGCGATCATTGTATGTATGTATCGAAAGGGAAAGAAACATGGCCGTTTCTTGATCGGTGCCGGCTACATTAGCACACCGACCACCCTCTCGGAGGTCCGAACAACAAGTACGGGATCAACGGATGATGTACACCCTCAAAGACGAGTGCGACCATCAGCTGACAGGGTTTCTCAGCTCGAGGCCAGGCTACAAGATGAAATCGAGGCTAGGCAGCGATTGGAGCAAATGATCCAGGTTTGGACTTCGAACCCCATATGCGATGCAAATTGCAATTCATTTATTTCCACAAGCTTACCTTGATATTTTTTGTTTTCAATTCATATAAGATGTTAGTACCAGCACTATCCCTTTTTTAGCTACCATTAGCTAACATTACTAGTAGATTCTCACCCCATATGACTGAAACAAACAAATATGCAGGCACTTCAAACTCGACTTGATGCCACTACACCAGGGGCACCACTGCCTACATTATCTAATCCGGTTAGTAACTGGACACTTATTATTATATTGTTAGTTGTAGGCTGCTTGTCCTTGATCCCATGTGGTACTCTTCACTTTATTCCATGTACTGATTACTGTCATACTTAATCTACAGAGGAAATGACAATGTTGTGTAGGTGTGGCATGTGTTGTATCAATTTCAATATGCATTGATTTCAACACACAAATGAAATCTCTAGCTAGTACTACAACCGTAACCTTCAAACATAACACAGAGGAAAGCTCTAGTTCTATAACCTTAATCTTCAACTTAATTTGATTAAAGTACCAGTGGATTGCACCTTAAGTCAAGTGAAAGTTCATCATATTTGGTATGTTATATTTCACTCTTTCTTTCTAACTTACAAGTATTGCATTGTTTATTCCATATTCTTCCATACAAATGATGGAGTAGTTTAGACATTGATGGACTAGGATACAAATACTGCAGCAGGACCACGGCACTACTCTACCAAACATTCACGACTCAACTTGACTTTGTATACAAAACATTGCTGCTAATGTTTTTTAGTGTTTCTGTTCAAATCCAAATTTCAGCATACGGCGGGATCAATGGCAGATCCAGCTGCTTCCGGTGCTGATGCTGGAGATGGTACACATGTTAGCTGCCCCCACCAAGATCATGTGGATGAGTCCAACGTCGAGAGGCCACCACCAGGTGCTTGCCATTTTCATGATCTTGTCGTGCAAACATGAACATACTTCACTCCATTCTTGTGTTGATGTAGCATATATGCATGCGTACTCAAAAAGTATATAATGTAAACTGAATTGCAGTAGTTTGCTTACCCTGCATTTACGAATTTTATTAGTTTCATCTTGTCTATGTTGAGTACTAACTGAGTTGTTCTCTTCATGACAATGCAGTGGTCTGAGTTCATCGCTTAGGATGGGAAGAAGCTCAGACGAGAAGGCCATCTCTTCACTACAGTCGCAATATTCCTGTTGATGCAGAACTTGAATGTTGTGAACTTGAGAATTATGTCAATATTTGTTTCATATATATATATGGTAATATTGTTGAATCTGATTGTGAATGTATTGCTGAATCTGGATGTGGAATGTATTTTTGAATTTGATTGAAATCCAATTGCAAATTGTGCATACGAATAAATTGGGTACAGCCTGTTTCACCCATATTCCCGAGGGTTTTCTTCGTCATACACTCGGGGAAAAGCGACCTGGGAGATCAGTATTTGCTATTATTCCCCGAGTGTTTTATTTTACATACACTCGGGGAAATATCCGTTTCTTTCCCGAGTGTCAGCACTCGGGAAACTTTTCCGTTACGGTGACTACGGTGCTCGGACGGTTTTTTCTCCCGAGTGTCATATGTTTCCCGAGTGTAAATGGTGACACTCGGCAAAATGTAGTTTCCCGAGTGTAACACTCGGGAAACACTGATTTACCCGACTAAACTATCCCGAGTGTTATTTCCCGAGTGTTGGCCTTCGGGAAAGTACATCCCGAGTGTTTTAGTGGATGTCCTGAGTGTATTGAGCACTCGGGAAAAAACCTGTTTCTGGTAGTGCACGTGTGGTGTGGTGTGGTGATAGGATAGAGTTGATTATGGTTGGTTAGTGAGTTGTTGCATGGGATAGAGACGTGTGTTGAGTTGTGGTGTGCGACTCGGTACGAGTTAGTTAGCCGTGGTTTGTGTGGAGTTTTTGCTACTTCTGTATTTAAGTCCTACTGTTGGGTCATTGGTAGACGAGGAATAATAGAGAAGTACAAGAGAAAACCATGTATATATGTGCATGTTGGCAGAGTCATAAAAATGTCCAGCGTGTTCATCTTCCTCTCATAGGTGTGTACGTGTGTTTATCATATATGTGTCTGCAGGGGTGGATATGGGTCTCGGGTTGGATAGTCTATAGCACGAGGCCTAGGAACAAAATTATATGAAATTTTGACAGCGTCATCCAATTCTCTGCGGCCTCTTTGTCCATACCCGAGCCTTCACCATCACAGTCGAGCCGATCACCGTTGTTGCCATCTTCGCCGGAGTCCACCACCACTGTCGACAACGCGTGAGTTGCGCCATCTACACCTCGACACCACATCATCCCCGTAGTCGCCGCGTCATCCCCATCAGCAGCCACATGGCACGTATCCAAACCCAAACCCTAGATTCAAACTAGGTCCACTGACGTGTGGGCCCCACCCATCAGCCCCTATAGGTCTATACCTCAGTGCACCCGGTTCACCGCAGACCAGCGCAAACCGTGGACATAGTACATAGACCATGGCCCCACCTATCAACCTCTAGTAGCAATTTTTGAATTTTTTTATTCCAAAAATCCCAAAAAAATCGATAGGACCCACCTGTTAGCGGTAGTATCCTCTCTCCTATGTTATTTTTCTGGTTTTCCCTCTCGTTCGAACTTCCGGGAGCCCGTTCTCACTCATGTAAACTCTGTTGCAGTTCATTCTTCTTTGTAAACTCATATAAAATAAAGCTCTTTCTTCCAATATTGTTTTCATTTGATTTGGAGTTTATTTGAGTTTATGTTTGATATTTATTTTTATTTCGGTTTTTCTTTTTTGTTAGACGTTGATCTCAGGGAGCAAACGAAGGATTTGAAGAGCAACATCCAGCAACAATGTATGAACAAGGCAAGTCGTAACCTTTGATTATATTGAACATACTATTTGCAAAGTATTTACTTTATTGTTTCAAACTATAATGCATTGCTATGTTTATACAAATTGTTTACCAGTAGTTATCAACCTACTTGTAGTTGGAAACCCCTCATTGTTATTTGAATGCCATGATATCCATTGTCAACCTAGGTCCGGACACTAGTTAGTGATGTAATACTTGTATCCACTTGGGTTGGCACACTTGATGTTTAGTCATGCTTAGTTGTACGTTGAGTTCATTCACGTATGATGAATGATATCAATTTGACTTAATGAGATATTGAATTGTGGTGGGTAGCCACTGTTGTAAAATTTGTTGTGTCATGACATGACACTACTACACAAAACCTCATCACAGACAGTTCTAAACTATCATCACAGACAGTTTTTTGAACCGTCTGAATTTATGTGTCCGTGATAACAGACGGTCATCACAGACGGTTTTCAAACCGCCTGTAAAAAAAGATATCACAGACGGTTCTTGTTCAGAACCGTCTGTGATAGTTTTTTCTGTTGCAAAAAAATAGATTTTGAATGTTTCATAGTTGGTACCATCACATTTTATGTGAGCTTTCCATCTTCAAAGACTCTTGAAAATACATGAAAAAGGCATCACTCCCATACAAAAACCTTCCTGGCCTCCCCCTTGTGGCCTGTGAGTACCCTGATGCTGCCCATCTTGACCATGGCGTCGGCGAAGAGGGTGCTGAGGAGGCCCGAGTAGGAGTCAACGACGTCGACGGTGGAGGTGTCGTTGTAGAGCACGGCGTCGGAGGCGATGACGACGAAGCCATTGCGGATGTGAGCCACTACACCTATTTATCATTTACGTACGTGCACCCATAGGTTAGCTACCATGATCAGTCGAGTCATCGAGGAAGAAAAAAATTGTTTGCTTACAGTTGAGGAGGACGAGGTCCTTATCATGGAGGCCTGCGGCGGCGAACTTGGACCGAAGCACGTCGACGGAGACGAAGTCCAGCAACACGTCGGCGTCCCGCAAGTTCGACACCCTCCCCAGCACATCCCGCATCGACTCTGCTATTATTTATAAGGACAACGCTAAAATATTTTGCCTCCTGCGTACGCGTTCAAAATTTTTCGAACTCCCGCGCTGCGAATCACAGACAGGTTCGTATTATGAACCATCTGCGATAAGCATCTCATCACAGACGGGTCGTATCATGAAGCGTCTGTGATAAGCACCTCATCACATCTGGTTCTTAATATAAACTGTCTGTGATAAGTATCTCATCACAGACAGTTTATATTAAGAACTATCTGTGATTTTACCATGGCTTGGAATTTTCCTTACTTTTTGATTAGATACTTAAGAACCGACTATGATAAGCATCCCACCACAGACGGTTTGTATTATGAACCGTCTGTGAAGTATCACAGACGGTTCTTAACAAGAACCATGTGTGGTGATTTAGATTATCACAGACGGTTCTATTTACAAACCGTCTGTGGTAATTCTGTATCACAGACGGTTGATACAGAATTGTCACAGACGGTTCCTGTGATGAAGCGTCTAATATAGCTTGTTTTGTAGTAGTGTGGGTAGTGTCATTGTTCCTGGTTAAACAAAATGTTTTGTACTCGGGCGAGTGATCGTGCATTAAGTGGGTGTGGTTTAACACATTTTGGATGAGATAATCTCATCTGAGTTACTTAAAGACTTAACTTTGTGTGCCATTGATATGAGCCTTACCGTAGAACCACATGTCCAATATAGGATGGACCTAGCTGATTAATTTGCAACATTTCAACTTGGCTCCGTCATTGGTGGTGTGGGTGTCGGTTTAGACGGTTATTCCCGCACGTTACAAGAGGGGACTTCCAACTGGGTGGTTTGATACTTCGACGGTGAAACCTTAACATACGGAGTCAGGTTGAGATGGAACATTGTAGAGACTCACTCAATCACGTACCACTATTTGACGAGTCATGGCAAACATGATGAGTTAATTGTATTTATGAGTAAAGTGTACAAACCTATGCAGAGTGTTAAACTATTCGAACAGTCGTATTCGCAATCATGGATATGCTCGATGATTTCACACGAGTGTTAGATCTTTTATAAAAACTCGAATGCGGTTTGGATAGAAAGTGAACGTGTAGCTCACTAGTTGTTTTCAAGACAATTCAATTATTGCTTTATGCAAAATAACCATATATGACTAACCTTCGTTCAAGCCTTGCATAAATATATACTTACATGTTTGTTACATACGACTCCCTAAGTACTCTATGTACTCACCCTTGCTATACACATTGTTGCTCAGTTGTTGAGAAGATACTAGTAAATCAAGAGTTCTAAGGCGGTTTCCACCACATCACCTTCCCATACGGGTCTTCGCCCTTCAGACCAAAGATCCCTTTAGGCGAAGACCGAGATGGTGGACTGATACCTCTCTCTTGTAACCCTTCGCCTATGTAGTTGATTTCCTTGACTCTTCCCTAGACCGTCGGGAGCAGTGGGCCGTCCCTACCATAATCATTTAGTCAAAAATTGTACAAATACAAGAAATAATGGGCCTTCCCCACACTATATCACAACGTATTTGCAAGAATAAAGAGCCTGCCAATTCACCAGAAGCAAAGTGGTGTCGAGACATGATACACAATCAATGGGATCGCTACCATTCCTAGTTCTATATATACACCAACAGTCCAACACCATGAAACCACTTGTACAGTATTTAATTTCCCTTTTTCATTTTACAAGTAAACCAATAAAGCAGGACATGTGCTGCCGAAGGCGACTCTGTGACTATTAACAAGCAGTAACATATACTGCCAACGGCATCCTCGTATATCTGCCTTGTTTCAGTCATTGTTCTTGAAGAAGGAACCCCATTTCTGTGTCAATCCATCGATCAAGCTTCCGGTCCGGCTTTTCTGTACAACCAGAGTTGCTCTTGTGCCATCCTCTCCATTGGCGTTCCCCGTGGGTTTCTGGGATTCTAACGAGCCAGATTTTCCATTGATAACCTGAGTTGACCCGTTGGATTCTGATGGGCCAGAACCATTCACAGAAACAGCATCGTTTACGGTGCGGCTATCTGCTCTTTGCATTTCAGCTGCCCTTGCTTCACTGTTGCAGGCTGCTACATCCTTGCCAGGAACATCAGTGGCACGCACCGGGGTGGAGGATGCATCAGGCTTCAATGCTGCAACAGTTGCACTTGCACCATTGCAATCTTTTACTACATTATTTTCTTTGGATGCAGCATCAGATGCAACTGGTTGCGTAGTTTTTGTGTTTGACTGCTCGAAATCCTTCAGGGACTCGATAATTGCTTGCATCAGCATCTGCATTTCAGCACAGCAAAAACAGATTCATCGCTGATAAGCTTAGAAACATCAAAAGAAAGGCAAGAAAGTTGTAACATCCCATTTTTTGCGTCTTTTTGAAATTTTCAAAATAAAACGAACCAATTGAATTTTTCTTGAAATAATTAAAGCATGATTTGAAATTTCAGAAATCAAAACAATTTAATACGAATAAATCAAACTTCAATTAAATTCAAAACTGTTTTATTTGTGTTCCTTTGGTCCCAAGGTATTTTCTGGAATTTTAAAAAGGTTTTCCCTATTTTCCAGAAATGGAAAAAAAATATAAAAACAAATTTAATCTTTAAATAATTTCATAAGTTCAAAATAATTCAGGTAATTTCTGTGAATTTTTCTAGAATTTTTTAACTCTATTTGCCATTTTCTAAAAGTCCTTTTGATTTCTTGTAATTTTTAGCAATTAAAAATGAATTGTTGCTCGAAAATTAAAACGAAATTTGAGTTAAAAAAAATATTTTATTTAAGCTCGAAATACCCTATTTAGCTACTCTGAAAATTTATAGAATTTTTAGAGCTATCTTAATATTTTTCAAGTTTAAAAAGAAATTTTAGCATTCTAAAAATATTTACCGTATAAAAAATTAAAACTATTAGTTTTATTGTTATTATTTTATTTGCACGTAAAATGTTGTATTTAGTATCTGAGTTTTTTTCCGGATTTTTCGGAGTTGAATTGTTATTTTTCTCGAATTAATTAGTTCTCTTTTCGAATTTTCAGAAGAAAAATAACTATTTTCCAGATTTATTAACTATTTTCCATTACCGGATCAGAACCATTTCTACCGGGCCACCCGTCAGCCACCATACGCGTAACAGGAGCGTTAACTCCAACCCGAACGGTCACCGGAATAGTAATTGACATCGGTTACCACCACTTAACTCCAGCCATAACTTCAGCGATCAATTCTGGTTATATCGTTCCTTCTTTGCCCTTATAAATTGGACTACGGCCTCTCCATCCCATTCCCCACAACGTTTTCGCTCAGTTTTGACTAAAGCCTCCCAGAGCTCCCTCTGCTTACCTTTCTTCTTCAAGTCCGGTGAGAACCTTGACGAGCTCAATCTCCTCGTCTGTTGCTCCGTTGTGCACCAAATTTTATCAGTGAGTTCCTCTTGAGATTCCCCGTATTTCTATTCAAGCGGAATTTTGATTTCCATGTTGGTTCACGGCGGCCACAAAAGCACTGACGGCCACCTCTTCTTACACAACCCCGATGACATTTTCGGCACAACCCCGATGACATTTTCGGCAAGCTCTCCCGGCTTATCCCGTCAACCATTGATCAACACATTTTTACTGGAATATTCTCAAGATATCCTCTACAATGTCCTGGTTCAGTTTCACCTGGAGTTCACCGGAGCACCACTGGCCACCTCTTCTTCCCCAAGACCGACGACAACTCCTTCGAGCTCGTTCTCTTCATCTGTTTGGTATTTTCGCGAGCCTTTTTACCTACATGTTCCTTTCAACATTATCTACCTTTCTATTCAAACAGAATTTTGATGTTCTCAATAATTCGCCGTTAGCCATCTCGGATTCTACCTTTGTTAATTTCCCAAATTTCTATCATTTCTTGATAATTTAAAACCTCCGGATGCTCGTTCTCCTTCATACGAACTCCGATTCAGTCGATTCTTCCTCCTAAATTCATCTAAATTTATTCTCTATCATTACCTATTTTATATTTTATTGGTTTTATTTGGATTTATCGTTATTTATTTGTCTCATTTTGCACGTAGACTCCGACGTTGCCGAGGTTAGCTTGAACCAGTCTGCAGGAGTATCTCAAATCTTCGACGAAGGCAAGTCGTAGACTTTTGATCATGTTGTACCCATTTTTTCAAAAATATATTGTTTTATATCAACATGTATGCTAATTTTATATCAATTATTTTCGGGAGTAGCTAATTACCTAATTGATATTATGCCACCTTGAATATTGTGAATATCATGTATCCTTTGAGACCATGTGAAGGATTGATCTTGGTTGAACAAAATTGTTTAATACTCAGGTGAATGATCGTGTAGTAAAGGGGATGCGGGTAGCACATTTTGGATGAGGTGGACTCGCCGGAGTAATCGCTAATGACTTAATCTGATGCGTCATTGATCTGGGTCTTATCGTACAACCACATGTCTAGTATGAGACTGATCTGGCTAATTAATTAGCAATATCTTAATTTTGGTTCTGCCATGTATGGTGTGGGCTCCGGGATGTATGGGTAGATTCACATGGCGTAAGAGGGGCCCCTGACTGGGTGCAAGGCCCATCGGTGGTGAAACCTTCGCGAGCAGAACTAAGTTAAGACATAACTTTGTAAAAGTCTTGTGATATTCACTTAGTCGTATGCCTACGGAAGCATGTCCTAGCTGACATAATAATTTGATTATCTGTTGTGGGTAAAGTTGTACCACCTCTGTAGAGCCTTAAAACTATTCGAACAATCATGTCTCCGGTGTATAGAGATTTCATAAAATGTTTGGATGGTGGAATAGATGAGAAGTGAATGGGTAGTTCACTGGTTATTTCAAAGTAATTATTTACTTTATTTATATAATATTTCCAACTATGGATTACAATCTATTTACTATAAATATTGCTTTCTGTAAAATAACCATACAGTTATTCCTTTGTTCAAGCCTTGCATGCTATTCCCAGCGACTTACTCAGTATTTTATGTACTCATGGCTTTATGACTTGTTGATCAGTTGTTGAGGAAAAATTTGGAAATCCAGAGTTCTACAAGGAGTACTTTGAAGACTATACAAACTAAGACGTGCTCCCCACTCGATTGTCTGTGGTCATATCGGATGGCTACCATAAGTTATCTTATTTCCACTGCAAAAGTTCTATTTGTCTTTTAAGCCCTGCACGACAAACTATGTAAACTTTAACAATAAGGTTCGCTGCTACTATTTAATAATAATTTGCTTATTTCTCAGCTATTTCCTTATATGGATATGATTTTCATCGATGTTATCACTGTATAAGCTAGCTACTGATCATAGGACTGGTGCAGAAATACATAGAGGGTTTGGATTTGCATATTCGGGTCCCGACAAAAGTATAAGCGCATTCAACACTAATCAGCCTCGACCCTTGTAATCCTCATGGCATTGATTAACATAACTACATGCTATAGATAATGCGGGCAATACCGCAACAACAGCACTAACACCAATTTCCCGCATTTATCACAACTCGCTCATGCTTTTGGGCGGATCCCCATTTTACATTTGAGTCCATTTGCACCACTAAACAACTTGTAAGGTGTATTTTCATAGCTCGATCAAAGATTTAGTGACAAGTGAATATTAACAAGTTAAGATTCAGCTACAAAAAAAGGTTAAGCTTGGTTCTTATCTTCCTTTCCCCACATTAAACCCAAACTTATGCTAAGCCATTAATACTGCTCCTAAGCAGCTAGAGGCCTCCCAACACCAACAACCATTCTTCTCCAACCTGATAACCTTGCCTGTCTTAACCTGAGACCCAGGCACCCAGCCAAGTTCACATTCTGGAAAGTTTTATGCATGTTGAACTCTATAAAGGTCGTAAGAAGCTACAAATGACAGTGCAACATGAAGTCATAATGACAACTCTGAAGGATGATAAGGTATAACTTACTCTATCTTCGTCTTCCTCGGTGTAAGCCATATCTGATAAGCTATCAAACGAGTACTCCACGTACTCGCCATCATCAGAGGTTGGAGTGAGCAGCCTTCCATTACGGCCATTGGGAGGAGTCGCAGTAGATACACTAGATGAGGAGGGACGAACATCACTATCCATTACCTATTCAAACAGCAACCGAATAATAATCTGAGTGGTGATGCTCGATGGTTGTAATCTTCAGTAAGCTCGCTAGAAGATAGTATTTGATCCATACAGATTCAAAGAATTCCACCAGAAACTCATCAGTTATCAGAAATATATATAACATCGAATGAAAATTATTTAGTCTGAGGTAAAGTAGAAGGAAGCACATATTAAATAAATTTGCACGAGACAAAAGTCTAAAAAACTGGGTGTGCAATATCTCACATTCTTTTGTCCAGTAAGATTCGCTGGGCTTAGAGTTTGATTTATGATATAATTGTAGTACATACTTCATCTTTTGCTCCAAGTGTGCCATCATGACAATGCATGGATTTCAAGTATACTCAAGTTATAATCACAATACTACCAAGGACTATTGTATTGCTGCTAACATGTTCTTACTTGAAACATACATTTTTCTACCAAAACAAATGTGGAAAAATTATACTGACAGTTACCGGTGGCAACAGGTCATGTGTTTCTATTTCCTAGACCACAGTGACTGTAATACTAAAGGGGGATTTGCTTTCATGCCACCAGGGAAAGTCAGTCAGACAGCGGACGATCAGATAGAAGACTTCAATGTTAGGAAAGACATAAAATTTGATCCTTAAAAACATGAAAAGTAGTACAAAAGAATACCTCAGTTCTGCCAGCCCTGTCTTCTGCGGTGGCACCAGATGGGACCTGCAAAACAATCAAAAGAAACCAATACTAAGTTTGCTGCTCCACGAAAGAGATATCAGTCATAACACTGCTGGATCAAACATTGTAAATTATTTGATAATATTTGGATCTCCACTACAATAATTCTTCTAGCAAATGAGGTTCCATTTGTGAATGCTAAGAGCAAGAAATGAGAACCAATTAACTCCAGTACCACTATGGCACTATGACACAGCAGAATTGTAGCATTGTTCAGAATGTCAAACCAACTAAAACACCCACCTCCATTCTACTCATGAGCCTTCTAGAACGCAACTGCGCAATGGCATCTTCTGTGGTAGTTGCATGGGCTGTCCCAGAACAAATCACACACAAGTTACTTAACATGATTGGTGTACCAAACATAAGTGCAGATTAAAGTTTGCAAACATACCTGTTGGTGATTGAGCAAACCTATACTCTATGTCATGTTCTGTATCCCAATGACCCTGTCAATGAACCTAAGGTAAGTAAAGTCAACATATTTCAATCAACTGTGAAGGAAGTATCAATCTGTACTACCTGACCAAGGCTGCCATGTGGTGTTAGGAAATAATGATTGTCAGGGACATCAGGAGGGTTTAGCACATTATGGAAAAATATTGTGATCGAGTCAAAGTAAAATTGTGGACGGGGTGAATTGTGATCCCCATCAAATTTTATAATGTTTTTATCTCCCTGCAGATACATTTGGATCAACCATATATTACTACCTTGACAGACAAAAGAAGCCATTTATGTTCCACGTTGAAGGGAAAGGTGGAAACTTACAACATATGATTCATAGATTTTGTCTGAATGATGAGGAAGTATAAAATCATCCTCAGTCGCATGTCCAAACAAAGCAGGAACAAAACATCGCTTTGCTACCTGCAAGGTTACATTTCAGATACTAAATATGTATTAACGTGCTCTCGAAACAGAGTCACAAATAAGCACTCCAAAGATGTGTTGCAGGCTTGCAGCATTATTCAGATAAGCTTGCACAGTGCAGTTAGCAATTGGTGCAAGAAAATTCATTTATTTTCCTAATGAGAAAAGTTCCCCTGTTTCTTATTAAGTTATTTGCTCTTGTTTAATCGGGGAAAAAGAAGGGGAAATGAAAAAAAAATGTATATGAAAGTCAGCCTAGCAATCTGGGCTGTGCTATTATTTATAAGAAATTAAGAACAACACAAATAAAGGCTTGCGGAATCTCCTGTCAGCTAATAGCAACTAAAAATATATGCAAAGAACAAAGAATCAATAAATGTACAACTCAAAATACAGCAAGTTCAAACAAAGAAAAAATACAGTGCAATAAAATGACCCAAAGGAAAAAAGTAAAAGATAGCCATGATGATAATGATATGGGAATAATTTAAAACCAAGTATTTTTTTTTAAAAAAAACAAGTATTTTTTTTTAAAAAAAATCAAGTTTTTTAGAAAGTCAAGAAATTATCCACCATGGGTACAATGCCACGTAAAATTGTGTACAGCCTAGTACACAAGAAGCAAATCACTACATCTGGCCCAAAACACAAAGCAATATCAATATTTAATATAACTTAAGATTAAGATGATAACAAACCTGAATGGTATCAAGATCCATGATGTCAAAGTTAGCTTTTCTCTTGACAACCTTCCGCATGTGCTGTATTGCAAATTTGACCTAAGCAATAAACAGAAGCTCCATAATAAATAAGATGGAATCTACCGTGTGTAAGTATGCATAAAAGCTATGCATATCTAAAATTAAATTAAATTAATAGAAGTCAACTGAAAGTCATGTACAATTGTAATTACCAAAAAACAATGCTCACAAACTCTGCATCTGGGGCAGTGCACGGAAACACATGCATCATTGGAACTAATTTTAGTTGATACAAGGTAGAAAAAAAATACTCTCAGATTGCAAAGGTCATGCATGGCTCCAGTAAGAGGTTTGAGTAGTCATGCCCATGCATAGAAGTGGTGCCATAAGGTGGTTATGTAGGAAACAAATTGCACCAACAGCATGGTAAAGCACAAGCGCACATCAACTACACTAGTCCCTGGGCCAACAACTGCATCTCCGCATTACTAGTAACAAGTGATGATTTCTCATCATCAAATGATGCTTACCGTGAATTTTGGCAGGGGATATTTGTACGTATCCACTAGTTCCATCATCAAATCAACCAAGTTAGAGAATGGACTATCAAGAACCATTCCAGCAATTGATGGATCCTCCGCTCCATACATTAGACTGAAAATAAAGATAAGAGTACAAACATACTGAATAAGGTTAAAATTACAGAGAATAACTATGTACAACAATTATGATCTATAGGGCAGAACTTGCACACAGAGAGAGGGAGGGAGAAAGACACACACACATACACAAGCAATAATGTTTAGGGAAAATCGATTATTTGCCACCCCAAAGATTGCCTCTTCATGATTTGCCACTCCAAAGCTTGCCCTCTGGGAATTGCCACTCAATTTGTGGAAATAGTTAGGATTTGCCACTATCTTTGCATTTGCGCATTTTTTTTTCTTTTTTTAACTGAAAACCCACATGTGAAATGTCGAAATTACCCCTGCCCAATCAGACTTAGACCTGGCCCCAATCTGGCCCCAATCCGTCCCCAATAAGTCAGACCAAAACCCGTCTTCCTCCCGAGTTAATGCTTTACGCCGTTGCCGTCGCCGACCCCGACGCATCCCAGTCCACCGCCTCCTCCCAGGCCGCTGCCTCCCACGCTGCCGCCGCCCAGGACATCGCCTCCCACGCTGCCTCACAGTATCAGACTCCAGATAATACCCTGTACTGCAGCTGAACATTTCTTCTCCTTTGGCGTAGTGATGCACTCTGTTCTTGAGCTGCAACTTACATTCTGTTTTGAAAACATTTCAGGCCACAGATTCACCAGCAAAGCAACAAGTCATCTGTGCAGTCTACAGCTCGACGGAGTGCCAGGCTTCTCGCATCTGCGTTGCTGATCATTGCAGCTTTTCAGTTAAATTTGTTAAAGTCAGAGGACTTGTTAATTAGCTTTGTTTGGGTAGAAATCCAACATGGGGATGTTAATCATACATTTTGTAACAGAGAAAATTCCCCCCGTGGACTCTGGTGGTGATTCTAAGTTCTTTGAGTACTGGACAACTTGCAAAGCTGTTTGTCATACATGTCCAGAGCATTGAAACTTAGTATTACACAGGTCATTGCACATGTCTCATCCTCAGAAGTTTCATTGCATAGGTCATGCTAAAATTACATTGTAGTTCGTTTCATCTCACAACCAAAATTTCAGAGCTTAGCTACGTCTCACGACAGAAATTTCAGAGTTTAGCTACATCTCACAACTGACAAAACTGCAATTCTCTCAAGCACTTGCCAAGCACAACGGATGGCTGCGGCCTCCCACGCGGAGCTTGACGAGGAGACAGTCCACGTTGCGGCGCTCGACGGGGAGGTGGTTGGAGAGGCCATGCAAGCGCCATCGCCAAAGATCGTGTGCGGAGGTCGCTGTTGCCGCCGCATGGGTGGAGGCTCGAGCCCAACTGGTGGTCGCCAAGGCTGCTGATTGGGAGGTGGTGTGGGAGGCAGCGGGATCGGCGGTGGCCTGGGATGCGGAGGTGTAGGAGGCGGCGGGGTCAATGGCGGCAAGGGAGGTGTCGGCGTGGCGCATGAGATCAGGAGGGAGATGGCCAGAAGGATCAGGAGCCAGGTCTAAGTTTGGTTGGGGCAGGGGCAATTTTGACATTTCCCATGTGGGTTTTTGGTTTTTTTATATTAAAAAAATGCAGAGATAGTAGCCAATCCCGACTACTTCCACGAATTGGGTAGCAATTCCTAGAGGGCAATCTTTGGAGTAGCAAATCACGAAGAGGCAATCTTTGGGGTGGCAGATAATCGATTTTCCCATAATATTACATAGGGATATCATAAAGCCTACAAGCATACTAAGCTGAATGCCACAGTATCGTAATTTACTAATTTGTGACCTGTATGGGAGAAAAAGAGAATTCCTTTCAACATAAAGAACATACCTTGTGACTGCACCCATTGAGCGACCCCACAAGCCAATGCAAGATATGTTCCCATCTGTCCGCAAATGATTGACAACAGCTTTCAGATCTTCTCTCTGTAAAACAAAAGAGATATCATCAGCAATGTGCTCTTCAACAGCAATAAAAAACATTTAATTATGTGCCTCGTGAAAACTAAGGCATTGTTGGCTTGGTGGCAATATGGTGTTACTAAGACAAGTTGATTCAGAACGGAAGAAAGAGAGACAAAGGGAGGGAAGGAGGTTTCAAACTTTCAATTAGCAGAAAGCAACATTTCCAATTAGTAGAATGTGAAAAGGAATCATTCCTTGCTTAACATGAATCGATATACATTTCCAATTAGCTCTGATAAATCTTCTACACAAAGATTTACATTTCAATAACCATCCATTTGACAGTTATGATCCATTTCCAGATTACTTATTTCTTACCAAAAACATAAATAAATACCAAACTGTTCCATATTATCCATTTCTCAATTTGCCTAATCACATTTCAGCTAATTTTGCATGCACAAACTAAACAAGCAAACAGAAGGTTTGGAAAAAGAACAATTGTCATTTCTATCTTCAATAAACACAAGAAGAACCCACTTCATTCCAGCCTAAGGTGACATGTTCTCCTTCAGAGAGTCCAGACCCTGAAAAGTCCAGTGTAAAGACTGTAATATTTGATGGTAGAAGAATAATAGCAGCTTCACTAGCATCAGCTCTGCATCCACTGGAAAATAAATAATGTAGATCAATTAATGCCTAGCAAACACAACAGAATAGAATATCTTAGCAAATATATGTAAGGACTCAAATTTTAACTTCATTAGCAACTCAATAGGTGGAAAGGCATTTTGCCAAAACTGAAAAACCAACCTATATTAAGCAAGATAATGTGCACATTTACATATATGCACCCTTACCTGTTTCCATGACAATATATAACACAAGGAAGAGCTTTTCCTTCAGGAATCACAACAGGCATGTAGTGGCTACACTGCAATTTCTTGCCCTGGTCGTTTACAACCTGAAAAAAGAGATTGCACGTATTTAGTTGTAGACCATGGCGAACCACGGAAGAAACCCAAGTTTATCCTGATTAGCTTGAAGCAAGGATAGAAAAACCGGTTCCGGTGGAAATCCCGGCCGGCGCCCATTCTCTGTTACCGGCCGGCGCCCATTCTCCGTTACCGGCCGGTAACCGGAATTCCTGGGAAAAAACCGGTTGGATTTCGTAAAATGAAATTTGAATTCGGGATGAAACCGCCGGAATTTTGAATTTGAATTTAAATTTGAAGGATTCCAGCCGGGATTTAGGATCCCAGTCCCCACCGGTAAATCCGGTAATCGCCGGTTACCGGCTAGGATTTTGATCCCTGGCTTGAAGCTCCTTGTTCATTATGTGTAATATATGTCATCCAATAGAATGACGAAGAACTTTGTTAGTCAATTTCAGTATACTGATTACAGTAGACCAGAAAGAAAAAAAACTGCAAGATGGCAACAGAAATACTAACAGATGGGAACGATGTTATGAGACATAAATCACAAAAAGAATGGATAAAGCAGCTCTCATGTAAATTTTCCAACAATCATATCATGTATCTAAAATTAAATGGGCACATCTTAAATCTGTCTTCTATTAGAAAAAAATCATTGTTCACAGAAACCCAATTAACAATAAGTGCTAGCCAATTTACTTATTACGCAGAATTTCATTACTACAGGAATTAAAAGAATCAACTAAAACAGCAGATAAGGTGGTTGACTCCGTATCTTTTCTAGATCCCCTCAAACTTGTATACATGGATTATTCATGGCCTTCCGATGAGCCACATCTAATGGGCCCGATCTGGCGTTGGTCCAGCAGATTTTCGCCGTTCATCCACTGCATCCAACTTCCCTTACTCAAAATTGATCTTGCTTCACTTGTTAAATAACAGGGAAAATTGATCATTTGCCTCATCTTTTAGGTGGTCTCTATCATTTGCCACTATTTTCATTGCACTTGATCATTTGCCACAAAGTTGGGGAGTCATATGATTATTTGCCCTGTCTTCTTCCCCTTCTTCCTCCTCTCCTCTTGCACAGCCCACGCCGCCTCCGCCTGGTCCACTCCGCATCCGCCACCACCGTTCCTTCATCGCCAAGGGCAGATCCAAAGAGGCTCATGGGGGTGCACAGACACCGGGTCCAATTTTGTTTTACACTATTATAGCCCATGTATATGTAGGTGTGAACCCCCAGCCCAAATCGAAGGACACTAGGCCGGCTCAAAGCTACCAAGCATCCTAGCTCCAGCCTCCCGCTGCCCTACTCTCGTTGTTGGGCTAAGGGTGACGCCAAACGCGGCCCAGGACGGTAGGAGAGCGAGCGCTGCCCAATTACTTGGCCAGCCAAGCCACGAGCACTGAGCACACAACCAAACCCAAGAAACCAGCAGCTCGCATCGCCCTAGACCTAGTTCGTGTCTTGACTCCTCGCTCCATCAACCATCTCTCTCCCGTCTCGTGTGGCCTCGCCTACTCGCGGCCGCTAATCGCCGGAGCTAAAGTCCTCGGCCGCCGCATTCCGCATGCGACAGCGGCTCCTAGTTGTTATTGGCCATAGATTGGCTCGCCGAGCACTTGGCATGGGCAGCAAGGATCAAGTCGCGAATCGGCATAGGGCATTGCTAATTTCTCCCAATTCTTCCGATTTCTTTCAATCAAAGTGATTAAATTTGTGGGTTATGGTTTCAATGTAATGATTGTTGGTTGATTTTTGCCAAATTGTAGTGTTAGGACACAGAGTTTTAATTTGGGATTTTTTTAATACCGACCTAGTTCGCTGCAAATTGAAGGCAAAATTGAAGTCACCCTAATCGATGTGCCCATCTATGACCAAGCTTATTAACTGAAAATAAGCTACCAAAAATGTGGTTCATCCGAGTCGTGGTACGGGGTTCGGGTTCGTAGTTCGCCACTTTTTCTTCCAATTTCCACTGTGAACATGAACCCCATACCGGTTCGGGTTCGACGAATGCGATTCGCGATTCGCGGAGTTTTATAGCGAATCCGATAACCATGCCTGAGATACTATGTCAAGTAGGATTCTAGATGTATGTTTCTACTCTATTGTTCTTGAACACATAACAACATATAACCGAATTTTCATATTATCGGCAAATGGCAAGTAAATTTATGGAACGGTTTCCAAAAAAGGAAAGTGCCAGATAATGGTACTGATGATGAGAATTCACCTTTTTTTGTAGGCCGTTGAGGCTGGATGTTGTATTTTACCAATGTCGACCATCTTTTGTCTGTAGTTTGGTCCTTAGCGTGTTTCTTGATTTTACTAAGCACTTTCATCGCTACGTTGTTATCGTTGTACATTGTCATTGGTTATGTTGAATTTTTATGCTAAATATTGCCAAATACATTACTATTTAGTACAATATCTTTTGAAAATTATATGTGTGGTTCTATGTAGGGTGAAATGGTGAACCCTAGTCATTTTCGTTCTAGCTCCGCCCCTGTTCATCGAGCCATGGACGCAGCTGCCGCCGAGGTGCGCGACACTGATGTCGGGGTCGGCAGGCCAGAGAAGGAAGTTCATCCTCCTCTTCTCTTCTATGCTTGACAAGGCCGCCTCCGCTTGGATGGCGCCGCCCCCTCCCTCGAGCTGCGCCACCGACGATTGGGCAGAAGCACATGGGCAAGCAAATACGGCGGCGCGGTAGTCGGGGAGGACGATATTTGGCGATGTCATGGCTAGGAATGACGGATCCGGTGGCGACGGGTTCACTGGCGCAAATTCGGCCGTCTTCAATCCTCGACGGCCGCCTCTTGCCACTCGCCAGCCGTGGTGGAGAGAGAGATACGGCCGTGTGGGCTCATGGCTAACGATGAAGTGGTGGCGGTGTGGCTCGAAGGAGGGGGCGGTGCGGCTCAAAGGAGGAAGGGGCGGCGCGACTTCGGAGTGCGAACGACTGCTGAGCAGAGCGACAGCAGATACCAAAGCAAAGAAGATGAGGAAGATGAGGGGAAAGAAGACAAGGGCAAAAATGTCCAAAAGAGCAAATACTCAAATACCTCTCCAACTTTGTGGATCAAGTTTAACGAAAAAGTGGCAAATGGTAGAAACCATCTCAAAGGTCGGGCAAATGATCAATTTTCCCTAGATAATATGTTGTTATTCCGAATTTTATACTATGCTAAATGATGTGTCTATGATATTACTAGATTTCACAATAGAGACAAAATTTCTTTTTCCAATTTTTGAAGCAGAGGACATGGCCAACAGATTGGTGTTAAATTTTTGCGACAGTGAATGTGGCAATAGGTGGCGTTATTTTTATTGCTTGGAGTGTATCGCACATACAAAAGTACTAGTACAAAGCAAACAGATATAGAGGAGGCTCTGAGGTTGCGGTTAATCTGTTATCATCATATTGCAGAAATAGCAAACAAATAACCTCCAAGTCCTTCCTTTGAAACCATCTTCCCTTCAGCATAAACTTTTGCTCCAATAGATCATCATTCGGACCGTAGTCAGCTCTGCAATGCAACAAGGTAAGTAAGTAACAGACAAGTTAATGGAGTCACTAACATAGAGTTAAGGGTTAGTCAAAGGAGCATAGCAGCTCATGGTCATCTAATGAATAGTTACACAGCAATATTAACCTGTCTATTCATGGTAACAAGAACTCCAGGAATCCTCAAATTTGGGGTACATGGAGTAGCTTGTTGAGGTGGAATGGAAACATTACTTAAGAAAGCATTATTGGCAAGAATACGAGTGCAAATGCATATTAATGAGTCTGTGAGAGCAATCCCGCAGCATCAGCAGGAAGGCGTGCACTAAAAATCATTTGTAACCTAAGATTTGACCAAGAGGAACAAGCATACTACAAGCTCAGTTGATTGGCAAAGTATTGCAGTTTCACACATTTGTTCGTCGTCCTAAATACACAAGATTAGAGATAAAGCTTGTGATTAAGTTGGGCCAACTCATCGACAAGTTAGCACAATTTGGTAATTCCACAAAACGACAGCTAAAAAAAATGATGACTGGCCCATTCTAGTACAGAAGAGGACATTCGTAGTATGTACCCGCTCATCAATCATAAACAAACTGAAATCCGCCAGCTTCAGATAACCACTGCTGAGCTGAACCCGAACAAAAAGTGGCACATTTACAGCAGCATCCTAATCCACGTATGGAGCAAACACCAAGAGCCCCAGACACCAAACTCCGACCACTCCAACGAATCGAATTGCCAGCCCCGTACATACTACCCGCACAATCCTAGAAACAAACCACGAATCGACCGGAATTACGCGTCGGAGACACCCAACCCGCAGACACCCACCAGCACCAATCCGGCAAATCGGATTGGAGGCAAGCAAATCGACCACGCAACCGCAAGAATCCACCCACCCAACCTCGAGTCTCCCCGTCGCTCAGATCCGAACCCACACCAACCGAATCGGGACGGCACGACGGAGGTGGAGGCGAAGGGAACAGAGGGCTCACCTGGGCGGCCGGATGATGAAACTGACGAGCTGGTCCATCGGGCGTAGAGAGAGGGGTGGGGGGGCGAATGAGAGAGGGAGAGAAGGGGATTGGGGACACGAAGCAAGCCAGCAACTGCTGCTGTCTCTTCTCCTCCCTTCTTTTTAATTGATTGCTTCGCTTTGGGTAACCGCCTCCCCTTTTCCGGGCTCGACAGACGACAGCCAGGCGGAGGGGGAAAAAGGTTATTCTATTTCCTAACCTTACTTTTTAAGAAGTTCAAAAAAACAACTTTAAAATCGAAACCAGACAACATGTGATCTCGAAGTTTGCAAAACGAACAAAAATTCTCCGCGTCGACTCCACCCTGGTTTGGAGCCGACGTGGAGGTCCACCTGGACCCGATGCTGACGAGGCTAAATTTATAACACGCGGATGGCCTAATTTGTTCTTTTTTCCTCTGCTTCGTTCCCAAGTCCCTCGCTTTCGCTCTCCTCTGCACTATGCTCTGGTGGCGGCGCGGGCAAGGATACGCCGACTGGCGTTGCGTAGACAGTGGAGACGGGCGATTGGAGGGGGTTGATAGTTCAATAGCGCAAGTTCATCGCGGATCTGTTGTAAAATCGTGAAGGCCAGTGTTGCTAAATCCCGACTTGGCATGTTAGGGTTCTAGGGATTTTGGGATTTTCATGTAGGGGTAATTCTGGGGATTTGGGGATTTTTATGTAGGGGGTAATTCTAGGAATTTGTGGATTTTCGTGTAGGAGGTAGTTTCCTCGTTGTATGCATGTAGGGATGGGTGTTGTGGATACTTTTTGTTTAGATTTCACTTCAATGGCTAGTTTATACATGCTAGGAAGAAGTGTCACTACTACGGTGGGTTGGAGGGAATGCCTTACATAGAACATAACAAGATGTCACTACCAGAGATCAATGGGCACCTCAAGGACTACTGCGATGTTGTTAAAGGGATGTTATTGCATTGGTTATTCCCAGGGGAAAATTTGGGAAATGGATTGAGGGTTTTGGTGGACGACAAGGCATGCCAAACAATGTCTGATTGTATTGTGGAAGGCGGTGTTGCCAAAATATTTGTGAAAGCGTCAATAGCTGAAGAGGAGTATGAAGATAAAGCAGAGAAGGAATATAGTGACTACGAGGATGAGATTGAGGCAGTGTCTCCAGGAACAGAGAATGACAATGATTGCACCATTGCTGGCTCCAAGGAAGTGAGCATTTTGACTAGAACACCAGAGTAAAAAAGAAATGAATTAGAAGCAGTGGAGAGGTTTTACATCCCTATCAGGAGTCAGAGCAAGAGCAAGAAAGATAGTCAAGGTTGTTGGAATGATAAAGTAGCACTGCCTAAAGCAGTACAAAGCCAGCAGGATGGTGAGAGCTCTGATAGTGACTACATTCATGGTGACTATGGTACATCAAAGGAAGATGAGGAAGCATTAGATATCATGAAGAAATTCAAAGAGTTCAAGAAGAAGATGAAGGCTAGTGAAATAGCTCATCTTGATGATATGTTGTTCGAAGGACCCCCTATATAGTTAAGATGTGCAGATGGGGGACAAGTAGAAGAGGAGGGAATGATACTCCTCATGCTGACAGCAGTCAAGATGATAACTCCTTTGATGAGGTAGACAGTGGAGGAGAGTTGGTGAGGAAGGAGTCCAAGTACCCTAGGTTTGACACAGAGGCATGTGCCAACATTCTCTCTGGGAATGAAATTTGGAGACAAACGGTTGTTCAAGGAAGCAATCATCAAATATGATTTAGTCCACAGAAAGTTAATCAAGTTTGTTAAGAATAGGGGTGATAAGAGTAAGGGCAAAGTGTGACTAGGCACAATGTCCCTAGTTTTACCTGTTGGCAACTAACACAAGAAGTACTAGTTGGCAAATCACCAGCTTTAATGATGTGCACACATATCCTCCAAGAAGATACAACAAGCTTGTAGCTGCAGGAAGAATTGCTGACAAATATGAGAATTTGGTAAGGGCAAACCCTACATGGAGTGTGCAGAGCCTGAAAGCCACCGTACATGAGGAAATGTTTGTAGATGTCAGCATCCCAAAATGCAAGAGAGCCAAGTACATAGTGATGCAAAGGATCCTAGATGCAACCAAAGATGAATACTCCAAAGTATTTAACTACCAGCTAGAACTGTTGAGGAGCAACCCAGGCAGCACAATAGTGGTGAAGCTTGGTAATGATGTTCAGATCCCCACCTTCCTAAGAATATACATCTATCTTGAAGCATGCAAGAAGGCTTTATAGTTAGGTGTAGGAAGGTCATTGGGCTAGATGGTTGCTTCTTCAAAGGAGCTACCAATGGTGAACTCCTTTGCGCTCTGGAAAGGGATACAAATAACCAAATGTACCCCATAGCCTGGGCAGTTGTGGAAAAGAAGACAAATGATAGTTGGGACTGATTTTGTTATCTGCTTTTCAAAGATCTAAGTGTTATGGATGGTGAGGGATGGTAATCATCTCTGATCAGCAAAAGGTGAATGAAATTATCAAACTAATTGCATGTTCAATACTTATGTACTATATAATGTGGTGCTAACTAACTAGGGGCAAAATACAGGGACCTTTGAATGATGTTGAAACCTAGGCCCTAGTGCTAAGCACAGGAATTGTGTTAGACATATCTATGCCAACTGGATGAAAGGTTCAAGGATAGGGAGTGGCAGAAAAAGTTCCGGAGATATGCCAAGGTACTTTGTATAAGCCTCTTCAACCTGGCCAGAGCCAAATTGGGCCAAAGCACGCATGAAGGGGCTCAGCCATTGATGAACACTGACCCACACCATTGGAGCAGGCTTGGTTAAGGTTGGGTTCTAACTGTGATTCTGTAGATAACAACATGTGCAAATCTTTCAACAAATGGATCGTTGAGGCAAGGTTTCTGCCAATAATTAGTATGCTAGAGGCCATTAGGTGTAAGGTCATGGTTAGAATCCAGTTGAATAGAACAAAGACAGACAGGTGGCAAGGCATCATATGCCCCAACATTTTGAAGAAACTCAATGCATATATAAATGAATCAGGGTATTGTCATGCAATATTCAATTGAAAGGATTCATTTGAAGTCAAGCATCGTGATCACAGATTTATAGTAAACCTTCAAAACAAAATATGCTCAAACATGCTCTTGCAGATATTGGCAATTATGAAGATTGATATGTTGTCATGCCATATCATGCATATACTTCAACACCAACAGGCTAGATGATTACATAGCCTCCTACTACTCAGTTGATGAGTTCAAGAAGACATATGAACACTGCCTAGAGCCTGTGGAGGGTATGCATAGTTGGACCACATCTGAGAGGCCAGAACCACAAGTACCAAGATATGTTAGGATGTCAGGCAGGCCAAAGAAGGAAAGGAAAAGAGAGCCTCATGAGAAGCCCAAGGCCACAAGAGTCTCAAAAGTGGGAACTATCATTAGGTGTGGGTTTTGCAAAGGGACACACCACAACATATCTTCTTGCTCACAGAGGAAAGAAGCATTAGGTGCATCTAATAGAAGTGCAATAGTTGTACCGGAAGATATCCCTCCTGCAACACCATCTGCCATGGTAATGTGCCACTCTTGCTTTAGTAATGACTACTCCTGCAAGAGCTGTACCAGAACATATCTTTAACTAACATTGCATGTTGTCCTCAAGAAATGATGCAAGGATTACAACAGAGCTCTACAAGTGCTGGGAAGAGAAGGGCAAGCCTACCTGCCAACTCAAAGGGCAAGAACAAGTGCACTGGGGTTCTGTACTCATAAAATTATGCAACTACAATCCAGCATATAAACATCTTCAAGTTTTCAGCCAAACACTTAGCTTTGTTCTTGTTTTCTGCCCAACACTACAATCCAGCATGTAATTGTAGTTTTCTGCCCAACACTACAATCCAGCATGTAGGCATCTTCAAGTTTTCTACATATATTTGACCCTATTCAGTTCTAAGACTTAGCTTTGTTCATGTTTTGTTGAAGACTGGTGTGCCAAATGAAATGACCATCAAGTCATCTGCTAAGGCCAGTGTGACAACATCGAAAGGTGGTTCTGCATCTATAAGGCTAGAGGCTATTGTCCCTACTTCTCAGGCTAGTTCATGTGTCACAGTTCAACTCTCCTCTGGTCATGCTTCAACTCATGTCAATGCTCAAGAGTCACCAAAGAAGAAACCTTCAAAAAAGAGGTCCACAACTCCACCGAAGCTTCTGATGTCCACCAGTGATGTGATTGACAACAAGCAGTGAAAGTGTGTACTGACAATGTGTGTGTGTGAACTGGCAGAACTACGCTTATGTTAAGAGTGTATTGTGTATGTGAACTTTTTAAGCTTAGGATTTCTTAAATTATGCATGTTTTCAACTTGTCTGTAACCGGTCAAACCTATGCAGTATGTGAAGTTGTTAAGCTTAGGATTTATTAAACTTATGCATGTTTCAACTTGTCTGTAACCGGCTAAACTTATGCAGTATATGAACTTGCATGTTACTTCTAGCTTATGCAGTGCACTTATTGCACTCATTTGTGCCATGTTCCATTTCAGTATGTTACTTGTTCAACTTTTGTAAGATGATGCTGACAAGCAATTCAAAAAGACATTCTCATTCCAGTGAACTTTTGTAAGATGATTATGATAAAAAATTCAAAAGGACATCCCATTCTAGTAAACTTTTGCAAGATGATTCTGATAAGCAATTCAAAAATACATCCCCATTCCAGTGAACTTTTGTATGATGATGCTGATAAGCAATTCAAAAAGACATTTCCATCCCAGTGAACATTCAATTTCACAACTTACATCAACAAACTTACAACATTACTAGCAGAACATCACTATCCTTTTCTACCATTCCAGTGAACATTACTACCAGAACATCAAGCCAACTACAACAAGGACACTACATACCAGCACTGAGATGATCAACATTCTATCATTTTCTACCATTTTGACCCCATCACTAAGATGGACAACTGCAACCTCATTTTCGACCACAATTCTCCTCAAATCAGCACAATCCTCTGATTTTGCAACCAGAATTCTCCTCAATTTAGCACATGCCTCTTCTTTGGCAGCCACAAACACATTGAGCTTGGCCTGTTCATCGCTAGCCGAGGCCTTCAATTCCTTGTTCTCCTTTCTCAAATCCCTTACACGGTCGCACAAATCCAACAAATTCTGGTTAGCAAAATCACTTACTTCCATATCATACCATCTCCAAAAATTGCAACCCCAACCTACACAAACACAAGCACATGCCCCAAATTAAGAAGAAAGCAAACAACCTGCACAAGAACACACTTTGCCGACCACAGAACATGATGAATTCCACTCACTCGAGCCTTTGCACAGGTCAAGTACCTCCTCCTAGGGTTCGCGTCACTCCAGGAAACCATCTAGCTACCTTCTGCCTGCGATTGCAACAAACGGTCGGCTCATAATCAAACAGGTCCTCCCTGTACTGTTTCAGCGAGGAAAACTTCCCATCGCAGCCGCTGACCACTGAGGAAGCAACCGACCGACGCGATGTGCTTGAGCTCTCAGAGGTTGCCATCCACTTCGACGACACAATTTCTGTATCTAAGGTTTCTCGGGACGAAGGGGATTTCCCCTTCCACGATGGCCTTGCACGAATTAGAGGAAAAAAAAAACAAGGCTGCCTGCGTGTTATAAACTTGGCCTCGTTGGCACCGAATCCAGGTGGACCTCCACGTCGGCCCCAAACTAGGGTGGAATTAGCGCGGGGGGGGGGGTTCCCAGTTTGTAAACTTCGAGGTCCTCTACTGTTTGGTTTTCGAATTCAAGGTTGTTTTCTAGACTTTTTGAAAAGTTCAAGGTTGGAAATAGACTTTTTACCAAAAAAAAATGGTTGTTTTCCGATTGCATAGGGATATTTGTACTTGTTCATTTATATTTTCTAGCATTCTTTTTTCCTTGAGATGGTACAAAGCGGATGCATATACTCAACACATACCACTCACATCACTAGACCTATTCAAGGGCAGCCTGACCTGATTTTTCCGAGCTCAAACCTTGATTTTCAGCACGAAGCCCGGAAAAGCGAGACAATGAGAATAAAAAAATATTTTTTTTATCCCTCAAAATGAATGAAATATTAATATTTACTCTAAAAAGAATTAAAATAATAATATTTTATGGGATAACACAGTTTTTGGGTTGATCTCAAGCCTGCACATTCAAGGCCATGCTTTCCCAGGCCCGACCTAGGGTTTAAACGGGTTTACACATCACCCACACACATGCGTACGCGTCCCCTACACACTAGGAATTTATCGGAGGCACCCAAGCCGCATCTGCCCATTGATCCACCGTCCGCCATCTCACACCAACCGCCATCCCACCACAACCCCTCGCCGAGGCCCTATCGCCCCATGGCTACCTCGGCAGTGACGTCTCAGATCTGACCGAATCTGGGCACTTTCGGCATAGATTCAGTCGGATTTGGGAGGAGCCAAGCGGAGGGGAGACTAAGGTGGAGGGGGAGGAGGTGGTGGAGGGAGACTGAGGTGGAGCAGGGAGGAGTGCGCGCGGGGTGAGGAGATGAGGAGGAGGCGGTGGGCGGGCTAGCGGCGTCAGTTGGCGGTAACGGTGGACACCGATGAGGAGGGAGAGAGGGAGAAGTGGGGTGGCAATGTAATTTATTGTTTAGGCCCACTGATAGACACTATGCACTAAAAGGGTTGTGTCTAGTATTATTTTTAGATGATGTGGAAGGCACTAGAAATAACTTTGTGGTTGAAGGATCTAGACCCGCTATTATGAGTTAATGTAGTGTTTTGGTGATTAATGATAAATCTATTTGTGAGACTAACATTTCTATTATTATATTAGTGTGTAGTCTCATTTGGATATAAAGGTGAAATTCAATGAGGCATGCATTCGATATCATATTTCTTATATATTGTTGTATTCCTCGGATCCAAAATATAGGTTGAACCCCACCATAAGTCAAACTTGAATATATGCATATGCTCCTACTACACATTTGTATATGCACACATTTAGAGGGAGTCCACTCTATATTTTGTGGTTTCATCAGTATTGATACATATTCTGTTCTCCACATATATTTGGATCTCTACTTTGAAACATATCCTTTTGAGTATATAAAACTTGTGTAGTTATTGTATACTCATGTTGTGTTACATTCAATTATCTACATTCAATTTATGTGCAATTGAAGTGGTTATCATCAATTACTAAAGAGAGAAAGATTGAAGTATCTTGTCCCACCATTATGAGTTAATGGTATGGTGTGGTAATTAATGATAATCATATTATGGAACTAACATTTTCCATGAGTTAGATAAACATGTTATGTTCCAGGGTGATGAAGACTTGAGATGATCATGAGTTAATCATCAAGTTAAGAGAAGACCCATCATGTGTTGATAGAGGTCTAGAGAATGATGCATCATGTGTTGATGCATATCAAGACTCGGAGTGAAGAAAATCATAATGTGTTGATGATATTCAAGACAAGATCCCGAAGCAAAAGAGATCATCATGTGTTGATGATTATCAAGTCAAGGACCCGGACTTGAAGTGATGATGTGCGTCATCAAGCTTCAAGAAGATACAAGGTAAATGTACGACTAGCTAGGGCTAAGGATGTGTTCCTAGTCTTTTACCAGTCTTGGTGTTTGGTTGGAAGACTGAATTGCTAATATAGGTTGTCGTACTATTAAGAGGGGTCTTGACTAGAAGCATGAGTTGGTCATGTGTAGGTAGCTCATTGTGCTTGCTCTAGCTCATCTATGTATGATGTTATTATTTGCGAATGTGTTTTGCAAATAGTCGATGCTTATGTATGATACTTGTAGCATGTGACTTTAGTTTGTAAATGTGTTTTGCAAATAGTTTTAGTCCATGTATCTTATTCCTTGTGGTGTTGATTCTAAAAGTTGACAAATGTGTTTTGTAACTTATTGAGAATCTCACCTATAACCCTTGTTTGAATTGCACTCAAATTGGCAAATGTGTTTTACAAATTGAGTTAAGCAAAGTGCAAAGGCTCTCTGTGGTCTGGCGGTCTGACCGCCGGTGTCGACCGGTCGGACCGCTATGTGTTCGGCGGTCGGACCAATTGCTTCTTGAGCCGATTCTCTGTGCGGTAGTACCTCCGTTAAATAAATGGTACTACCGGAGAGCGAAAGTACCGGAGTGTTTAGCGGTACGTTTTTTTTCTTCAGATAAGGTACTTTTTGGAAATTACGTTTCTTTTTTGTGAGCAGTCAGACCGCCTCCCCTTTGGCGGTCGGACCGGGATGAAGCGGTCGGACCAGCCATTAGTTGGCCGTCCGACCGGCAGTGAGTCTAACGGCTAGTTTTATAGCCATTGGCTCTTGTGCGGTCCGACCGACCATTAGTTGGCGGTCAAACCGGCATGTCTCTGATTCAATGGAATCTTTCCTCCAACGGCTAGTTTTTGTGTGTAGGGTATAAATACCCACCTTGGCTGGTTGGAGGAAGTTGTTGCTAGTGCCTATACTCATTATTTGATCAAAGAGCAAGCCTCTCATCTCTTATGTGCATGTGTTGCCCTTAGTGAGCTTGGAGAGCAAATCCTAAGTGCATGTGTTGCCTTAGGTAGTGGATTGTGTATCCACTTGAGCTTAGACACTTGATTAGTTCAAGTGAAAGTTGAGTCTTGTTATTCTTAGTGTTTGCCGACACCTAGACGGCGTGAAGGTGTCGTGTCCGGTGATCTTCTCAAGAAGTTTGTGAGAAGGCCTGGTGTGGTTGTGAGTGGTTTGGTGCTCACCATCTCCGGAGTGGAGGAAGAGCAAACTGAGTGAATCGAGGTGTTGGCTTAATTCGTGGAGCCGGTCCAATTTGTTTGGGCTTACCTCAACGTGGACTAGGGGAGACCGGCAAGTCTCAGATCACCACGGGTAAACATCGTTGTGTCAATTGGGGTTTGTTCTTGTGCTTTACTTTGAGCAATTTACATTACTGCTTTAATTGCTTATATATCTTTGTATGATAGCTCTCATTCAATTGTATACATATTGTTGGTGCACTTAGTCATGCCTAGTTGTTTTAGGTTTTAATTGTGCAAAACCAAAGTGTTATTAGCTTCCGCATTATAAATTGGTTTTAGCCAAAGAGATTTTAAAACCGGCTATGCACCCCCCTCTAGTCGGCCTCCTCGATCTTATAGTGGTGTTCGCACCGAGAATGCCCAAACGATAGATAGATAATGAGACACCCAGAGTGAACTTGTGCCCTTTCTTTTCGCATCAAAAGAACTGGAATTTCTTAAATAATACATTTTAAAATAGAATTACATAAATAAATGTATGTTTACTATAATTACAAAAATGTGCTTATGTCACCATTTCAATTAGCGACATACCCCTATCGCCAGTTGGACCGACGACAGGCCCCTGTCTCCAGTTGGACTAGTGACAGGCCCCTATCGCCCGTTGGACTGATGACAAGAATCCTATCGCCAACCAAACCGGAGTAAATGCTCATGTCGCCATTTGAAATGGTGATTGCTACCCAAATAGCCATTTGGAATGGCAACAGAGACCTCGCAGCCCCCTGCCGCCATTCAAAATGGCGTCAGAGGCTGGGCTATAAAAGAGCAAAAAAATCAGGCATAATTCACTTTTAATCCAAAAAAACAAAGAGGGCGAAGAAGGGAGAGGAGAAGAGGTAGTGAAGCCCTGTACGTCCATAGCCGAGGAGGGGAGAGAGGGAGGAGCATATTCGATCTCCCACATTGGAGGTATTTTTTTTTTCTAACTTTACATTTAAATTTGAAACCCTAGTAGGTTAGTAATTAAAACTAGTATGTCTGTAATTTAATGGATTAGACAGGTTTATATGTATGGCTATGTAGTGTAGTTCGGTGTAGAACATCTTTTTTGGTGTGTGTAGTTTAGTTATAGAAATGTGGTTAGCCGTAAAGAATTTATTTATAGTGTAGTAATTGAATGGTTTAGATAGTTTTAGGTGTATGATTACGTAGTGTAGTTCTTTGTAGTAAATCTTTTTAGGTGTGTGTGGTTTAGTTGTAGATATGTCGTTACTCATGTTGATATTTTATATGGTGCAATAATTTAATGTATTAGATAGTTTGAGATGTATGGTTTTCTAGTTTAGTAAATCTTTTTAGGTGTGCGTAGTTCAGTTGTAGATATGTCGTTAATGTTTCTATTTTAATAGTACTTTTAAATAGAATTGCAGAAATAAATGCACATTTAATAAAATTAGAAAAATGGACTTATGTTACCGTTTGAAATGGTGACGTGGCCTTGTCACCGGTCCAATTGGCGACATGGCCCTGTCGCCGGTCCGATTGGCGATAGGAGCCCTGTCGCCCTCCAAATGACTATGTCGCCATTTCAATGTTAGGCCAGCGGATGCCAGTACTTTCAGTGGGCAGACTCTGTCCGTGTCGTGGTGGAAAGAGCAGTTGAACATCCACCCGTAGCTCCATTTGGGTGTACCACACGTGCAGGGATATCCCTGTATGAGAATCTCACACACATCGATTTTTTTGCATATTACGTTGTATTACACATATCACTAACTTATTCGTGCATAATGGTAGCGGGAAGAGCGTTTCTTCTTCTTTCGATGGATCGACGGTCCGGACAAGTATGATAAGACATTCATCGAGCAGAAGTACATGTGCAACTACGCGTTGTGTAACATCCTAAAGTTCTGTTACTAAAAATAAAATATTTACAATATTACTTTATTGTATTTTCTTAAAAAATAAAAAATTCTTGGTTTTTCTAGATTTTATTTTTTTCTCCTATTTTCCTAAAAATAAAACTAATTTATGTGAAAAAAATAAAGACCACCTTTAAGTTGGAAATAATTTTATTAAGTTCAAAGTGATTAAGGGGATTTCTATGAATTTTCTAGAATTTATGAACTCTATTTGGTATTTTCTAAATGCCTTTTGGATTTCTTACCCTTTTAAAAAATATATATATATTAAAATCTCCAAAATCAACCTCAGGTCGAAACCCATTGTCGTACCCGGGTGTAGAATACCTGAAATCCTTGTGTGTGTGTGTGTGTACCATACGAGTCCAATGATCAGCAGCTAGTACAGACATCCACAAACATTGGTAATCACATCCATACATATTTCATACATACAATATGAATCAAATGGTCTTAACCTTAAGCGATACATAACAAGTTTACATTACAAAAGAGATCGACCGGTCAAATAAAACTCGAGTATCAAAAGAGAGCAGCGAAAACCATAGTAAATAAACCAAAAGAGTCAAGTGGTATGCCTCATTCATCCCACAGGTAACCGATAAAGACTAAGCCATAAAAAGACCCATTGTCGTACCCCTAGTACCGGGTGCAAAGTAAGTGTCATTGAGAATTGGTTCTTCCTTATACTCTGAGCAACAATTAAAGCAAGATTGAGTATATTATGTACCCAATAAGGCTTGTAGTGTATCACAACATAATATAAATGCAAGGCTAAACAAGGAAGATGACTCTATGCTACAAGTTGTTTTCAGCATAAAACAAGCTTAATTTGTAATACCGATATGTAATAATTTGCAACGGGAATTTAAAGATCAACTGACATGTAATGAAATAACAAGTATCTGACTATAATAAGAGTAAATAAAAACCCTCCTTGGCTACAAACATCAAATCATTTTTAGCCATAGACATGATACACATGACAATAACAATCCATCTAATCATTTCCAACAATACCGTTTTTGCAAAAGTAAACACTATGTCCAATGTAGCTACACTAAGCACGCTCATAGCCACGAGCTTGCCTATTTAAATAGATTTACACTCTGCAGAGGTGTACAACTTTACCCACATGATATGAGATCTCTAGTTTGTTCGGTATCCGTCGATACCACCACACACAACATGATAATTTGTAGTCTAGAGTTCACAATGAAGCTTTTACATCACCTAGTTCTAACATTGTACTAGCCCATCGAATGATAAACCCTCACTTCAGCGGATACCCTCCCTTTAGTGAGTCATTCACTGTTGTATCAGAAGGCTTTGGTCTCAAAGCCTCGGTGAAGGGAGCCCCTTCGAGCATACCGTCCTAGAATACCCTTACTACCATGGCCTACCAAAATGCAAGGCTAGTCCTATATAACTTTTTTAGCTAAGGTTATCCCATAACTAGCACATTTGATTGTACGCTTAGGCTTAGATTGGTGACACTGAAGTTTGGTCCTTAATCAACCCAGGTGAGAATCTCCCCCTATCTACATGCGAGAACATACTCTCACATTCCACAGTTCATAATATAACTCGTCCTCTTCAAAAACGAGGTTTTTTATTTTTATTTTTATACCAAACTAATAGAGTTTGCCCTTCTGGTCAAACATTTCAAAACCCTCCGCTCTCTCGACCTACCTCCCACTCTCGGCCCACCCACCGCTTCCCTCTCTCTTCCCTCTATTCGTCCCACCGACAGTCGTACCCCACCCGTCAGCCCCCTTCTCTCTCTCTCACCGCTGCCTAGGCCCGCATGTCAAACCCTTCTTTCTCCTCAAGTCGCTCACCCCGTCTGCCATTACAAGCCTGTGAGGACTTCAATGCCAACCATTTTCTCCCCTTTTCTCGCGCATTTGCGATCATTGAAGACCACTAACTCCCATGCCTAAATCTGGATGTTTCCTCACCTTAAAGTGCTTTAACATGCATTTCCAACGAGTAACCGCCGCCCATGTTCTCCCTGCTCCTTGTCCCGTCTGCCCTATAAAACGGAGCACTAGTACCCCCGGAGCTCACTTACCCCCTTAGTGTCGTCTTAGACACTCCCCCTCTCTCTCACCACTGGATTTTGAAGTTCCTCGTTGCCAGTTCCCAAGCTCGCCTCTGCCGCCGTTGTCCACACCGTCAGCTTCATCACTTCGTGTTCTACGTCGTGCGATCCTTCTTTGCCAGAACACTGCCGCAACAACCCCATCGCCGTGACCCGAGTCGCACCGCCGCATTTCCCCCGCCGCCGGCCACCACCGTCCACCTCTGGCACCTTGGGTGACGTCACTCGACTCCCAAGCCTCCCCTCTCTCTAATGTGCATCTCATCATCCGCCGTCGCGCTGCCGTTCGCCGACAACCCTAGGGCCCCGAGTGCCACCGCCGTTCCAAGACATGTGGCCGCAACGTCAGCTAAGCCAACCAGTCATATTTGCGTGGCAGGCAACACTATGCCGTGCGCCTAGTCCACCGTGGACCGGGGCCATTATGTGGACCCGATCCATAGACCATTGCCCACATTCAGACACAACCCTATTTCCTTTAGAAAAATAATCCAACCGAAAATTAAAAAAATACTCGCTAGCGTCATCCTTGCAAGATAATTAGGTTTTTTTTCCTTGGAAGAAAATTCCATAAAATCCATAAATTTTGGAATAGTGTTTTCTCTCTCTTTTTTGTTGATTTAAATCTTCTGAGAGCTCGTTCTCCTTCGTTCGAACTACGATTCTGTTGATTCAAATTTTGAATTTCATATAAATTTAATATCTATATCTGAGAAAGTAATTTAACTAATTTTTAAGTTTATTTGAATTTTGTTTGAATTTGTCTTGTTTTCACATATAGATTTTGACGACTCTAGCGAACTAGATTAATTCATCAACCTAGAACAATAATTATTTCAGCAAGACAAGTTACATCTTTGATCATGTTTGATCCCAACATTTCAAATTATTTTTATTCTATTTTAAATTATTATTACATGTTTACTTTTACCTAGTGTAATTTAAATGCCTATCTTAAAATTGTAGATAATCCTAATACAATTGTATAGATAATTTTTTACCTTGAAATATCCATACCTTGTCATCATAGATAAAAAGTAGTTAGTACAATAGTATTGGCATGATAATTTTGGGAAAAAAAACTAAGCTTGGCCATGCTTTGACCTGAAAATATTTCATTTGAGAATCTACTAAAAAAATCAAATATGGTTTAAATTGTATCAATGGCGTTGATGTGCCTTGGGAGTTTACAAATAATTTGAATTTTTTTAATCAAAAATTTGGTTTAGACTTATGCGAAATGGTTGTTAATTCGGTGCAGGGATTGCACAAAGATCAATGCAGGGATTGTCCGAGTCCTAGGGTTTGTGGAAAGTTGCCCAAGTCGGTTAAGGACCAGTCTGCAAGTTGCAAATTGTAAAGCCCTTTCGTACTACCACAAGTTACCAGGCAGACTTTGCTAACTAATTTGCAACGTTCCACGAGTGGTTGTGCCATTCAGTTGTGCGGGTGTGGTTGGAGCCAACTCTCGGTTAGACAGAATTCCCACATGGCGCAAGAGGGGACTTCTGACTGAATGAGATGCCCTTTCGACAGCAAAACCTTAGCGGGCGGGACCACTTTTGGATGACGCATTGTAAAGGTCTAGTGATAAACACTTAGTCGCACACCTACACAAGTATGTCAGACGAACATTATAAGTTGATTATCTCTTGTGGGTAAAGTTGTACAACCTATACAGAGTGTAAATCTATTCGAATAGTCGTGCCATCAATCCTAGGCATGCTAAGCAAAGCATTTCATGGATTAGACTTTGGTTTTCTTTTCAAAATTGTTTATGGCATGGATGGGTGTCAATAAGAAAATTATGGGTTCAAGCTCAGGTTGGTGCCTATGTTTAAGTTAGTGTTAAGTTGGTTCCTACACTAAGCTTTATTAATTCATTAAAACTCAAGTTTAGATATAGTAAAACTTGAGCTTTTGAACTTAGCTATTGTATTTAAAATGCCAAATATCGTTTTTGCACAAATAACCCTATAAACATTCCTTTGACAATAACCATGCATCCACTAACACTGTTATGAGTGTAACTTGTGGAGTGCATTTTGTACTCACACTTTCTTAATAAATTATTGTTTAGAGGAGAAGTACCTTGCCACTGCTGAGGAGGATCTCGATAACTAGGCCGCTACCCCACTTGATTGCCTGTGGCAGATTTGCTGGGCCTTACTACTTCTGCTTCATCTTCCGCTGTGTTCTTTTGTTGTTATCTTGTAAGCCTTACTTGTAAAGCTCTGGTAATTATTAATAAATTGTACAAGATGTGGATGCTACCATCTTTGTTTTTACTCTGTACACTTGTTATTGTTCTAGGGACTAGTGCAGAATATATAGAATCTGGGGTGTTATTCTCAGGTTCGACATGCTGCCACCTGAGACCTTCCACCGCTGGAAACCTAACGTACCTGAGAGCAAGGAGGACAAGGGAAACACAATGATGGAGCCCCAAGAGCGTCAGACATCACGCTGAGGACAGTCGGACCAAGTGCGCGGCGGATAAGAGGAAGTCTCCTGTTAGTGAGACTAACGGACGTCCTAGAGCTCCCCGTCGTTCGGGCGTACTACGGATTGAAGATGTAAGTTGTGTTACAAATTGAGTCTTGATTATTGATTTGGTTTTACGTTCTGCTAATATCATTCCATCTTCCAGCCCGTCTCGGAGTACAGGGCTGCCTTCGGTACTAGCCGCGTCCACGAGTCAGTAGTAGACAAGGGGAAGGCGCCGATGGGCCGTCAAGACTAACTTCTTTCCAACCCACCAGTTTTTTATTCCAAAAGGCGCACATGTTTCCTACGTGTAGATCGAGGTGATGATTCGTGCATATTGTCGTTTCTACCGTAAGAGTAGCGGTACAAACAAATGCACGTAATCAAACCATCGGCGCCATGTAATTCACACCTATATTACGTCTTATTGCCGCAATTGAAATATGATCTTCTAAATTTAACTCCTAAATTGTTCTCTACCTAATATTTCGTTCTTTTTTTCAAAAATAATTGGTTGCACATATATTACCAAAAAACTTAGTCAAATCCGGTAAAATTGAAGCCTCTACTAATACAAATATAATTTTATTTCATTTCTGCTAAAGAAATTAGCTCATGTCACTATTTGAATTGGTGACATGAACCTGTCGTCATTTCAAGTGACGACTTGGTCTCTATCGTCATTCTAAATGGCTAAAGAGACATTTAATACTGTTTGACTGGCGACAGGGAGTCCAACCGATGATAGGAGCTTGTCACTACTTGAAATTGTGACATAAGCCCATTTTTGTAATTATATTAAACATGCATTTTGTAACGTCCCGTTTTTTTCAGGAGTTTTTGAAAAATTTTAAAAGAAAACCATTTGCTTCTATTTGTCAAAAGCTTAATTTGGAATTTCAGAATTCAATTGCATGTTTAATATGAATTAATCAAACTTCAATTAAATTAAAGTTGGTTTGATTGAGATTTCTGGAATTTAAAATCAAAATTATTATTTTAAGAATTTTCTTGGATTTATTGGATTTTAGAAATTGATTTTCCTTTTTCCCGAAATTAAAAGTTAATTTATTTGCAAAAGAAAAAGAAAAATTAAAGTTGAAAGTATTTTTATTAAGTCTAGAATAATTCAAGGAATTTCTGTGAATTTTTCTAGAATTTTTGGAGTCTATTTGCTATTTTCTAAATTGCCTTTTGATTTATTTGAATTTCTGTAAATTAAAAGCTATTTAAAAATCCCTTTTCGGTTTTGGGCCGAATCTCTCCCGGCCCAATCACTGTTTTCTCGCGCCAAGCGCTCGCGCCGCCCGCATGCACTTCCCGCTCTGGCCGTTGGATCTCCATCCGCCGCTCTCGTTCAGCCGCCGCTCTTTCTTCTCGACCGTTGGATCAAGATCCGACGCCTCTCGCGCGCCGCGCTTTTTTCGCTTCCCACCGTCCGTCGAAATCGGACGGCGCGCGCTTCGCCTCCCGCCGCGCCTCTTCACCTCTCGCGTCCGTCGGAATCGGACGGCTCGCGTTCACCGCTCCTCGCTTCCGCACCGTCCCGCAATCGGACGGCGCTGTTCATCGCCCCCGACGCGCCGCCGTTCTCTCCCACGTCGTCGCGCGCGCGCTGCGATTTCGCCCGCGAATCCGCGCCGTCGGCGCCGTCCGTCGCCTCTCCGCGCCCGCCACGCCGCTGCGTCCGTCGCCGCGCCTCCACGTCGCCGTGCCTCCTCCTCGCCTATAAAGCCGCGCGCTTCTTCTCTCTCTCTCTCTCTCTCTCTCTCGCTCGGTTGCGTTCGCGCGCCTCTCCCTTCTTCTCGCCTCCGGCCGCCTCCGCGCGCCGCCTCCCAAGCGCCTCGCCGTTCTCCGTGGCGTCGCCGCCGTCTTCTCCGGCTCGCCGCCGCCGCGCGCCCGTCTCTCTCTCTCTCTCTCTCTCTCTCTCGACCGTGGGCCCGAGCCCACGCGTGGCCTGCGTGGCGCCACGTCGGCGCGCGTCGGCGCCTCTGCCGCGTGGTCGCCACGTAGCGCGCACGTGACGCTTGCGCTGCGCCGACGTCAAAATCCGATTTTTGAAGAGAAAATAAATCGGAAAATCGGAAAACCCTAAATCCATCATTTTATGTGATTTGAAACTTCTTTTGGCTATAACTTTCACATCCGAACTCCGATTTGGGTGATCCAAATTTCTAAATTCATATAAATTCATCCTCTTTCATTTGGCACTGGTTTTGTAATTTTGGAGTTCATTTGGTGCTGTTTTATTTATTTGTTGCTTTTCTCATGCGTGTAGATTAGGCGTTTGGAAGATTTCTTCGACCCGACGACCAAGACCCTCTCCTCACCAACGAAGGCAAGTCGTAGGCCTTTGACCATGTTGAACCCATTTTATAAATGTATATTGTTTTAAATTATCATGCATGGCTAGTTTTATTAAAAATGGTTTTGGGAGTAGATAATTACCAAATTGCCATTATGCCTCCTTGATAAATTGAAAATGAAATGTCTCCTTGAATGACATGTACCCTTGGACACCTTAGGATGGTTAATACTAGTTGGACATAATTGTATACCAACTTGGGAGCGTATTATTGCTTAGACATGCTTTAGTTACCCGCGAGACTTTCGATCACATGTTCAATGTTGAATGAAATTTGACTAATGGAACTATGGAACAGTGGTGTGAGGCCACTTTTATTAAAGATGTTGTGCCATGGCGTGGATTGCCATTTGGTGGGATTGAACAAAAATGATTTATGCTCGGGCTTGAGGTAGGAAGCTAGAGTGGGTGTGTGATGCACATTGGGTTGTGGTAGACTTGTCTGAGCAGCCAACTAAGGACTTAACTTTGCAAGTCATTGATCTGGGTCACCTCGTGCAACCATAAGTCCGGTATGGGACGGACCTGGCCAACTAATTAGGGAAGTTTTGAGTCGGTTCTGTTAGGGTTGATTATTGGCGCAAGAGGGGGCTGTGATGGCGAAACCTTAGCGAGCAGAACCGAGGCAAAATGGAACTTTGTAAAGGCCTTGTGATAGTCACTTAGTCGCACACCCTCGGAAGTGTGTCAGACGGACATTGCAAGTGATTTATCTCTTGTGGGTAAAGCCGTACAACCTCTGCAGAGTGTTCAAAATCTATTCGAATAGCCGTGTCCCCGGTTACGGACATGCACAGTGATTTCGCGCAAGGTAGTATTTTCAAAAATGTGGTTTGGTTCGATAGAAACGTTTGGTTGGAATGGTTGGGAAGTGAGCGGATGTTCACCGTTTGATTCAAAAGAACTTGGTTATCTATGTATTATTCTTTTAAAATTACGCTTTGCAATCTAATTAATGTATTTCTTTGTTAAACTTGCTTTCGCAAATTAACCATAAAGCCATCCTTGCTTAAGCTCGTCATGAATACTATGTGCATACATTTCTCTACGACTTTGTCGAGTACTTTATGTACTCACGGCTTTATGCCTTTTGTTGATCAGTCCCAGCAGAAGAATCAGGAAATGTTGAGTTCTATGAAGAAGGCTACTTTGAAGACTTCGCGAACTAGGTCACGTCCTCCACTCGATTGCCTGTGGGCATGTCGATTGGTCTCCACGTATTTTGAGATTTCCACGCCGTTACTCTGTTGTTGCTAAGCCCCGTGAGGCGACTTTTGTAAGAACCTTGACCATAAGGTCTTTCTTTGTTTTAATTAATATTACTTTGTGCGCTTCATTAGTTCGTTGTTGAATGGTTATGAATGCATCATTGTTGCTGGCTGTGCAAGCTAGCTACCGATCATGGGACTAGCTTGGTATGCACAGAGGGTCTCGGGGTTGTGTGACACGGGGTCCCGACAAGAGATGGTATCGAGCCATATCGATCGTAGGGCGTAACCTTTAGCTAGATTGGTCGCCTTAGTCAAAGATTCAAAATATATTTTCTAAATCAAACCAACCAATTAACCCGCTAGATATTCTTCTCTCATCTTATTACATTCTTTCTTATCTTATTCTATTCTTTTCTTATCATCTTACCCTCTTATATCATTCTTGAGTTCTTTCATCTTATCTTTCTCGAACTTGGTTTTCAAATTTAATTTGACTCCTCATCTCTGGATTATCCCTAGGATCGAGCCCTTCAAGATCAAGCAATGGAAGTCTTGGAAGCTCAAGTTCCATAAATCTGTTCCAGATTGACCCTCCGTAAAGATTAGATTAGTAGCCGCCTCCCTAGTTTTAGATTCGTTTAGTCTGCGTAATAGTCTTTGTTGTGCTTAAGTGTCCCTTTTGGTTTGCTTCTTGATAGCTTTCCGGCTATCCGTTCGTTGGGTAAAACCAACTTTGTCCGCATTAGGTTGATCCATCTATCTCCCTTGTTTCTCGCTCATCTCCGTGCTTTCCCTCGCATCTAAATTGCTTTCTTCTTCTCGTCTATTAAACCTGTGAAGCTTTGTCGCAGATGGTTCAGACCCGCAACTCCGCAAGCCAGGATGAGACTCCAAGCGCCAGTGCCCCGTCTTCCCAGGCCGCCAGTGCAGATCCGGGTTTGAGTCAGTTCATGGCGGCCAGACGCGGTGATGAGCTCTTTGATGCAGAATATGACTCAGATGATGAATCGCCAGAACTGCCGCGCCGCCTCGCTAGCAATGATGAATCAGAACAGTCAAGCAGCTGCCACACCCACGCCTGCTCCACCCCCAGTTTTTCCTCAGTCCAGGCTGGCAGAGTTTTTGAGGACCCATCCGCCCACTTTCTCTAGCTCCTCGGAGCCATTGGACGCAGATGACTGGTTACGTTCCATGGAAAAGAAGCTCGCTATCACCCGTTGTGATGATCGCGAGAAGGTTCTGTATGCCACTCACCAGCTTGAAGGTACCGCTGCAGAATGGTGGGAGAACTATTGTGCCGCCCATGGAAACCCCGAGAGTATCACTTGGGCCGAGTTTTCAGGAGCTTTCCGCCACTCCCATATCCCTGATGGAAAGGTGGAAATGAAGAAGAATGAGTTCCGTGAGCTGCAGCAAGGCAACACGTCAGTGAGTGAATATCTTAACAGATTCACTCAGTTGTCCCGTTATGCCCCAGAGGACGTTGCCACAGATGATGCCCGCCAGAAGCGCTTCAAGAGAGGACTCAACCCCAGTTTGAAGGTGCAAGTCATTGGGAATGACTATGCAGATTTCCAGCACCTGGTGAACAAGGCCATGCTCATCGAAGAATCCCGCCGTGAGCTTGAAGAATCCCGCAAGAGAAAGATGATGCAGCACAGTGCCCATCAGTCTCACTCCCAGAGAGTCAGAATGAATGTGCCGCCTCCTGCCCGTGTTGCTCCACTGTCACATTGAGCCCTCAGAGCAAAGACCTCGCCCAGCTAGCCCGGTGACCCGCGATTTCAACGGCCCAAAGAACCAAAGAACCAAGGAATGTCAACCCTGCAGCTGGGATCACCTGCTTTAAGTGCCATCACCGGGCACTTCGCAAATAGATTGCCGCAGAGGCAAGGCCCTTCTCCTGCTCGTTTCAACATGGGAGCCACCCGACCAGACCCCGCTCCAGAGTCGCACGTGGAGCCCTCGGACTCCATCTGCACTACCAAGACTCCTCACCTTTCGGAAGAGGTCGTGTGAACCACACCATCGTGGAGGAAGCCTGACGGCCGGACGTCGTGGCTTTGGGTAAGTTTCTTGTCAATTCAAAGACTGCCACTGTTTTGTTTGATTCGGAGCTTCGCATTCGCTTGTTTCTGAGTTTCTTTGAAAGGCACCAGTTGGAAGTTTTGCCTCTTAAAAGTGTTTTGTTGGTTGATCTCCGGTTCGAATTGAGTACGAACCAAGGTTGCCCTAAGGTTAAAGTGACCATAGAAGGGTAGAATTCCTTGCTAATCTCATCATCATAGACACCAAGTCTCTTGATGTGATTTTGGGAATGGATTGGCTTGCCAATCACCAAGCCCTCTTGGATTGTGGTGGTAGAAGCATCACTTTGGTCAGTCCGGATGGAACCAAGGTAAAGTTTGAAGCCTCCCCCGAGAAGCTAGCTGGATCTTTAGTCTGTAGTGCCAGTGTTGTGTCTTTGGAAGAAGTGCCAGTAGTCCGAGAGTTTCGGATGTCTTTCCCGATGACCTACGGAATGCCGCTGCATCGAGACTTGGAGTTTGTCATCAATCTTGTTCCAGAACTGCACCTATTTTCAAGAGACCCTCTGATTGCTGTCAATGATTTGGTTGAGCTAAAGAAGCAAATTGAAGAAATGCAAGAGAAATGTTTTGTCCGACCAAGTTCTTCACCTTGGGGAGCCCCAGTGATCTTTGTTGCAAAGAAGGATGGTACCCAACGGATGTGTGTTGATTACCGAGCCCTCAATGAGGTCACCATCAAGAACAAGTACCCTCCGCCTGGATCGATGATTTGTTTGATCGGTTGAAAGGAGCCGAGTGTTCTCCAAGATAGACTTGAGGTCGAGGATACCATCGATTGAAGATTCGTCGTAAGATATCCCCAAGACGACTTTCTCAACCCGGTATGGATGTATGAGTTCACGGTCATGTCATTTGGATTGACCAATGCCCTCGCTACTTTATGAACTTGATGAATAAAGTATTCATGGAGTATTTGGATAAGTTCGTCATTGTCTTCATTGACGATATTTTGGTGTATTCCAAGAGTGAAGAAGAGCATGAAGAACACCTCCGTTTGGTCCTGAATAAGCTTAGAGATCATCAACTCTATGCTAAATTCAGCAAGTGTGAGTTTTGGATGAAAGAAGTTACTTTCTTGGGACATGTCATGTCTGCGGAAGGAGTATCTGTTAACCCTAGCAAGGTTAAGGATGTGCTTAATTGGGAGTCACCCAAGTCGATTGCCTCAGTCGAAGTTTTCTTGGAATGGCAGGATACTATCGTCGATTCATAGAAGGATTCTCCAAGATAGCAAGACCCCTCACTCAGCTGTTAAAGAAAGAAAAGAAATTTGCATGGACAACAGATTGTGAGCAAAGTTTTCAAGAGTTGAAGAAGCGTCGACAACACTCGGTGTTGATTTTGCGGATGTCCTAAGGATTTTGAGATTTTCGTGATGCATCCGGCAAGGACTTGGTTGTGTCTCGATGCAAGAAAGGAAGGTAGTAGCTTATGCTTCCGTCGCTTGAGGCCTCATGAAGTGAATTACCCTACTCATGACTTGGAGTTAGCTGCCGTAGTGCATGCTTTAAAGATATGGCGTCATTACCTTATTGGTAATCGCTGTGAAGTCTACACGGACCATAAGAGCTTGAAGTACATTTTCACTCAGGCTGATCTTAATATGAGGCAAAGAAGGTGGTTAGAGTTAATCAAGGATTATGATATTGGAATCCATTACCACCCAGGCAAAGCTAATGTTGTGGCAGATGCCTTGAGCAGAAAAGTCTACTGCAATACCCTGTCAATCAAGGAAAATCAGCCAGCCCTTCATGAAGAGTTCCAGAAGCTCAAGTTAGAGTTGGTTGAGGAAGGTTATCTAGCTGCCTTAGAAGTTCAACCCACTTTGCGGAATCAGATCAAGGAAGCTCAAGTTAAAGATGCCAATATTAAGGAAATCAAGAGCAACATGAAGAAGGGTAAAGCCCTGAGATTTTCAGAAGACGAGCAAGGCACCATTTGGTTTGACAAGTTTAATCTGTGTTCCAGATCAGAAAGAGCTTAAGCAGCTGATACTCAAGGAAGCCCATGAAACTTTGTACTCCATTCACCCTGGAAGCACAAAGATGTACCAAGACCTCAAGGAAATGTATTGGTGGCCTAGCATGAAGCGTGAGATTGCCGAGTATGTAGCTCAGTGTGATGTCTGTCAGCGAGTAAAAGCCGAGCATCAAAGACTCTTTGGACTCTCGCAACCCTTGAAAGTGCACGAATGGAAGTGGGAAGAAATTGGCATGGATTTTATCACCGGTTTGCCAAGGATAAGGTCGATATGATTCTATCCGGTAATTGTGGATCGTCTAACCAAAGTTGCTCACTTTCTCCCGACCAAGACTACTTACTCGTGATAGATCGCGTAATTGTACATGGCAAAGATAGTGTGCCAAAGATGGAGTGTCAAGAAGATCGTGTCGATCGAGGATCACAGTTCACCTCAAGATTTTGGCAGAAGTTGCACAGTGTTTTGGGTACTAATCTAAATTTCAAGATGACTTACCATCCCTGACGGATGGATGATGTAAAGAGTAAATCAAATCCTAGAAGATATGTTAAGGGCTTGTGCCTTAGCAAATCGAACGATTGGGATCAAATGCTACCCTATGCGAGTTTTCCTACAACAACGATTACAGTCAAGCCTCCAGATGTCTCCATTTGAAGCTCTTTACTAAGAAAATGCGAACACCGTTGTATTGGAATGAAGTAGGCGAAAGACAAGTGTTTGGGCAGATATTTTGGAAAAAGCCAAGAGCAAGTTCGATCAATCGAGAAAGGTCAAAACAAAGATGCACTGAGCAGAAGAGTTATGCTGATAACCGTCGCCGAGATCTAGCTTTTGCACCTGGTGATCATGTGTACCTGAAGGTGTCGCCTCTCAAAGGGATGCGTCGTTTCAGAGTAAGTGGAAAGCTTGCACCAAGGTACATCGGACCTTTCCCAGTTCTAGCCCGAAGAGGAGAAGTCGCTTACCAGTTGGAGCTCCCACCTCAGCTGTCAGATGTGCATAATGTCTTCCACGTGTCGCAGTTGAAGAAGTGTTTGCGTGTGCCCGAAGAGCAGATGCCAGTGGAATCAATTGCCCTGCAAGAAGACCTCACCTACAAGGAGCATCCCATCAAGATCTTGGAAGTAGCAGAGCGAGTGACAAGAAGCAAGACCATCCGTTTCTGCAAGGTCCAGTGGAGCAACCACACCGAAGAAGAAGCCACTTGGGAACGAGAAGAGGACTTGAAGGCTGAGTTTCCCCACCTATTCTCTAGTCAGCCCGAATCTCGGGGTCGAGATTCCCTTTAAGAGGGGTAGGTTTGTAACGTCCCGTTTTTTCGGAGTTTTTGAAAATTTTAAAAGAAAACCATTTGCTTCTATTTGTCAAAAGCTTAATTTGGAATTTCAGAATTCAATTGCATGTTTAATATGAATTAATCAAACTTCAATTAAATTAAAGTTGGTTTGATTGAGATTTCTGAATTTAAAATCAAAATTATTATTTTAAGAATTTTCTTGGATTTATTGATTTTAGAAATTGATTTTCCTTTTCCCGAAATTAAAAGTTAATTTATTTGCAAAAGAAAAAGAAAAATTAAAGTTGAAAGTATTTTTATTAAGTCTAGAATAATTCAAGGAATTTCTGTGAATTTTTCTAGAATTTTTGGAGTCTATTTGCTATTTTCTAAATTGCCTTTTGATTTATTTGAATTTCTGTAAATTAAAAGCTATTTAAAATCCTTTTCGGTTTTGGGCGAATCTCTCCGCCCAATCATGTTTTTACTGGCCGCTCGCTGCGCCGCTCGCTCCAAGCGCCCGCTCTGGCCGTTGGATCTCCATCCGCCGCTCTCGTTCGCCAAGGCCGCTCTTTCTTCCGACCGTTGGATCAAGATCCGACGCCCTCCGCGCCGCGCTTTTTCCGCTTCCCACCGTCCGTCGAAATCGGACGGCGCCGCTCGCCTCCCCGCCGCGCCTCTTCACCTCCTCACCGTCCGACGGAATCGGACGGCTCGCACTCGCCGCGCCTCGCGCTCCGCCGTCCGATCGCATCGGACGGCGCTGTTCATCGCCCCCGACGCGCGCGCCGTTCTTCTCCCACGTCGCTCGCTGCGCGCGATTTCGCCGCGAATCCGCGCCGGCGCCGTCCGTCGCTCTCGCGCCTCGCCGCGCGCGCCACGCCGCGCGTCCGTCGCCGCGCGCTCCACGCCGCCGTGCCTCCTCCTCGCCTATAAAGCCGCGCGCGCTCTTCCTCTCCTCTCTTTTTCTCTCTCTCTCGCTCGGTTGCGTTCGCCGCGCCTCTCCCTTCTTCCCGCCTCCGGCCGCCTCGCGCCGCCGTCTCAAGCGCCTCGCTGCGTTCTCCGTGGCGTCGCCGCCGTCTTCTCGGCTCGCCGCCGCCCGCCGCCGCGCCTCTCTCTCTCTCTCTCTCTCTCTCTCTCGACGTGGCCCGAGCCCACGTGGCCCACGTGGCGCCACGTCGGCGCGCGTCGGGCCTCTGCCGCGTGGTCGCGCACGTAACGCGACGCAGACGCTTGCGGCGGCGACGTCAAAATCCGATTTTTCAAGAGAAAATAAATCTGGAAAATCGGAAAACCCTAAATCCATCATTTTATGTGATTTGAAACTTCTTTTGGCTATAACTTTCACATCCGAACTCCGATTTGGGTGATCCAAATTTCTAAATTCATATAAATTCATCCTCTTTCATTTGGCACTGGTTTTGTAATTTTTGGAGTTCATTTGGTGCTGTTTTATTTATTTGTTGCTTTTCTCGCGTGTAGATTAGGCGTTTGGAAGATTTCTTCGACCGACGATCAAGACCCTCTCCTCACCAACGAAGGCAAGTCGTAGGCCTTTGACCATGTTGAACCCATTTTATAAATGTATATTGTTTTAAATTATCATGCATGGCTAGTTTTATTAAAAATGGTTTTGGGAGTAGATAATTACCAAATTGCCATTATGCCTCCTTGATAAATTGAAAATGAAATGTCTCCTTGAATGACATGTACCCTTGGACACCTTAGGATGGTTAATACTAGTTGGACATAATTGTATACCAACTTGGGAGCGATTATTGCTTAGACATGCTTTAGTTACCCATGAGACTTTCGATCACATGTTCAATGTTGAATGAAATTTGACTAATGGAACTATGGAGCAGTGGTGTGAGGCCACTTTTATTAAAAGATGTTGTGCCATGGCGAGGATTGCCATTTGGTCGGGATTGAACAAAAATGATTTATGCTCGGGCTTGAGGTAGGAAGCTAGAGTGGGTGTGTGATGCACATTGGGTTGTGGTAGACTTGTGCGAGCGACCAACTAAGGACTTAACTTTGCAAGTCATTGATCCGGTCACCTCGTGCAACCATAAGTCCGGTATGGGACGGACCGCCAACTAATTAGGGAAGTTTTGAGTCGGTTCTGTTAGGGTTGATTATTGGCGCAAGAGGGGCCGTGATGGCGAAACCTTAGCGAGCGTAACCGAGGCAAAATGGAACTTTGTAAAGGCCTTGTGATAGTCACTTAGTCGCACACCCTCGGAAGTGTGTCGACGGACATTGCAAGTGATTTATCTCTTGTGGGTAAAGCCGCACAACCTCTCGCAGAGTGTTCAAAATCTATTCAATAGCCGTGTCCCTGCTACGGACATGCCCAGTGATTTCGCGCAAGGGGTAGTATTTTCAAAAATGTGGTTTGGTTCGATAGAAACGCTTGGTTGAATGGTTGGGAAGTGAACGGATGTTCACCGCTTGATTCAAAAGAACTTGGTTATCTATGTATTATTCTTTTAAAATTCTGCTTTGCAATCTAATTAATGTATTTGCTGTTAAACTTGCTTTCTGCAAATTAACCATAAAGCCATCCTTGCTTAAGCCTGTCATGAATACTATGTGCATACATTTCTCTACGACTTGCTGAGTACTTTATGTACTCACGGCTTTATGCCTTTTGTTGATCAGTCCCAGCAGAAGAATCAGGAAATGTTGAGTTCTATGAAGAAGGCTACTTTGAAGACTTCGCGAACTAGGTCACGTCCTCCACTCGATTGCCTGTGGGCATGTCGATTGGTCTCCACGTATTTTGAGATTTCCGCTGCCAGTTACTCTGTTGTTGCTAAGCCCTGTGAGGCGACTTTTGTAAGAACCTTGACCATAAGGTCTTTGCTGTTTTAATTAATATTACTTTGTCTGCTTCATTAGTTCGTTGTTGAATGGTTATGAATGCATCATTGTTGCAACTGTGCAAGCTAGCTACTGATCATGGGACTAGCTTGGTATGCACAGAGGGTCTCGGGGTTGTGTGACACCCGGGGTCCCGACACATTTATTTCTATAATTCTATTTTTAAATTGTATTTTAAAAAAAATCGATAGAATTGACGGGTACTCCCAGTATTTTAGTCAATTCCATCTCGTTCAACATTCTCTTTCCCTCGGGACGCACGTGCCAAACAGGAAAATATTTCTCTAATCTCTGTAAAGAAAAAAAAAGCTATCTTTTAACAACGACAATAACGACCCACAATAACAACCCATGCCACACACGATTAGTTAGGCCCTGTTTGTTTGGCTTAAAAGCAAAAAAACCTAAGCCTAAACAAAGAGGTGGCCTTTTTTATTCGGCTTATAAAAAGCTTAAACCATTTTAAGCCTAAAAACTATAAGCCATGGAAGAGATGCTTTTTTGGCTTTTGCGGAATGGAATAGTTGTTTGCCACTAAAGTTCGCTGAAATTACCTACAAAATGCCATTGGATATAAATGCAAATTGTTCCATTTTTTCCTATTGCATCCCCCTCTTCCCTGATTCCCTTTGGTTTCGCAACGCCACCACCTCAAATCCCCTCCCCTCCACGCCGTCGCCTCCCCTCTCCCCACTCCGCCGCTCCCCTTCCCCCACGGCGCCGCTCCCCTCCCCCTACACCGTCGGCTCCCCTCCCCTCCTCCCACTCTGCCACTCCCCTCCCCCCATGGCGCTCGCTTGCCTCCCCTCCTCCCACTCCGCCATCGCCCCCAAGAAGAAGACACCCCCACGGCACCGCTTCCCTCCACTGACACCGCTGCCTCCCCTCCCCTCCTCCCACTCCGCCGCTCCCCTCCACCCATTACGCTCGCTCCCCTCCCCTCCCCCAACACCGTCGCCCCCAAGAAGAAGATGCCGCCGCCCCTCCCCCCACTCCGCCACTACCCTTCCCCTATGGCGCCGCTCCTCTCCCCCTACATCGTCGTCTCCCTCCCCCTCCTCCACTCCGCCCTCCCTACCCCCATGGCGCTCGCTCCCCTCCCCTTCCCCAACGCCGTCGCCCCAAGAAGAAGACGCTGTCGCCTCCCCTACACCGCCGCCTCCCCCTCCCTCTTTATGCTCTTCTGCCTCCGGCGAGGCCTCTCGCTCCTCTGGCAGCACCGACCCCGCTCCCTCCCCCAGCTCCCACTCCGCCCCGCTTGCCTCCTCTTCCTCTCCTCCCTCCACCTCTCCGCCACCGTCGCGATGGGAGAGAACTCCACGGCCGGGAAGGATGCGAAGGGGAAGGCACCGGCCCCGACCCCGACTGTCATGCCTGACGAGGCCTGCCTGGAGGTGGTGACATAGAAGCGGGTCCGTTTGTTCGAGGAGATCTAGACGAGGCAGGCCCTTGAGCGCCTCAACATCGGCGGCGAGCCCATCAAGTGAGTGCTCTCGTGATCTACTCGGGGATGTTTGTTGTATAATTAGCGCAGTGAATCAACATGGAATAGTTGAATTGGGAGTTGTGTAGCAGTGTGGGTGTGCCACACGTTATGAAATGATTAAAGGGTAGATGGAGGGCAGATAAATCAGGCATTGAGATGTAACGTAGCAGGAGAATTCGATAGACAAACATTCTGCTGCATATTTCAGATCAGCTTTTGGAGTAGTTTACTGGAATAGTTGCTTGTTGATGAGATATCAGAATTACGCTATTGCTGAGAAAGAAAACTATCCAAACTGCTTCAGTGTTCAATTAAATTGCATTATCTACTAAGGCTTACACTAGGGGATCATATGATTTTGAACCTCAATATTGAAGGGTTACGGGTAGGCGCTGCGATAGCACAAAACAAAAATTTACCGCGCAACCAAGGAACCTCCGTAAGTAATAGATCACGAGATTACCGCTAGAGGCGCCGACTCGTAGCGGAAGTAGAGTCGGTGTAGCGAATAGATGCGGTCGAATCGCATTTGGCCGCGCGATCGCCGTCTCGAGTAGTCGACTCGCCGCGTCGCTCCTCCGAGTAGTCGAACTCACCTCGTAAGTTCTCCTCCTGCTTCGGTGATCGTCACGAGTTGCGCATCGTCCTAGTGCTGATGCTTCGCAACAGCACCTCCGAGGTATCCACACATACGGGGTTGGAACACCGCGCGCTGGTGTGCTAGCACCGGCAACGTGGTTGAGGATGGCGTGGCTATTAGGGTTTCGGGAGTTCTTCCAAAAAACCATGCTTCACCCTATGCCACCGCCTCTCTTTATATAGGCATCCATGATGGGTCTCTTACTCGAGACCCATTAGGAACTTGTATCCTATACGAATTCGGATCACCATCCAAATTAAATCCCCAGCCCCTTAAGTGTGTGACCCTACAGGTTCTTGTGCGATTGATTGTAACTCGGAAACTCTTTTCCGACTACTAGTCGTCAGCGGCACCTAGCAGCACGTAACGATTCCCAAGTACACAAAGAATATATCGGACGAACATTAACGTAATATGATATATGATCAGGTCCTCATCACTTACGATCAGTTCGTATCTCTATACGACCAGTCTGTGATTACGTTCGACCTGTCTACGACCAGATCGCATCTCCATACGACCAGTCTGTAACTGATTGAACTAAATGACCTACTCATGCATTCTCCCTTTGCGTCACGATGTCTGGTTGAACTCCAGGTGAGATATGGTGTCATCCATGGATTGTTCAATACTTTCTCGATCGAGTGTCGGATAACTTCATGTGGTTGACACTTCGACCACTAGTGGCATGACCATGCACTTTCTTTATCCGATCACCACGAGGGGCCCAGAGACATCTCTCCTGTTATGTTAGGAGGGGCAAATCCCATCTCGATCAGTCATATTCCTCCGCATGTTTCATAGCATACCCGAAAGCTACCTTTATAACTACACAGTTACGGAGTAGCGTTTGGCAACCCCTAAGAGCGCTATTACACATGTAGGAAATCATGCTGATATCAGGTCTAAGGATTATACATCATCATTACTTGAGACCAACTAATGACACAAAGATTCATAACAATCTCAATAGTGTCTCAATGATGGGTCTATCCAGCTCCATGTTCTCTAACATGTGCTCACATTACTGATTCGATATCTCTATATCTATGACCGGTGAAACATGGCCATCAATCAATACATGTGTTGATCGTAGAGTCACGGTTGTTCCGACCAGTGACATTTGACCAGGGATACATTTAGAATGATATCATATAAGTTAATGAGTTTCACCAACAAGTCACATACTCATTGATCTATAACTGATGATTCACTCAAGGAACATGATAACATATTATCCAATATCATGAACATAAGGAAATATAATCATCTCTGTGATTGTCTCTAGGGCATATTTCCAACAGTCTCCCACTTGCACTAGAGACAATCATTTAAGTATCTAATACCGATAGCTCTTGTGTGCGCCTCATGCTTAGGCTGCGGAAGAGGCTTAGTCAACGGATCAGCAACATTTGAATCCGTAGGAACTTTGCATATCTTAACATCTCCTCTATCGACTAGTTCGCGAATGAGATGGTAACGCCTGAGTATGTGTTTGGATTTCTGATGGGATCTCGACTCCTTAGCCTGCGCAATGGCTCCATTATTGTCACAATAGAGATCCAATGGGCACAAGGCACTCGGAACTACACCCAACTCAGCAAGGAAATTCCTTACCCAAACACCTTCTTTCGCAGCTTCAGAAGCCGCAATGTACTCGGCCTCCGTCGTGGAATCAGCAACCGTTTCTTGCTTGGAACTTTTCCAGCTCACTGCTCCTCCATTCAAAATGAATACAAAACCAGATTGCGAACGATAATCAAAATGAATACAAAACCAGGGATACATTTAGAATGATATCATATAAGTTAATGAGTTTCACCAACAAGTCACATACTCATTGATCTATAACTGATGATTCATTCAAGGAACATGATAACATATTATCCAATATCATGAACATAAGGAAATATAATCATCTCTGTGATTGCCTCTAGGGCATATTTCCAACAAATATCCATGCTACTTTATGAAAAACATGGACTACAGACATATGTTCTGCCTAATTCCTGTAACATACAATTCAATTTCCTTGCATTTTTGCATTATACCTTTTCTTGGGAGCAATAAAATTCAAGTACACGTGCAATCATCTGCTTTACATAATTGCATTGAGTTCTTCATTTGTAATGTTGTTTTCCCGTAATGTTCTTTAGGATAACTTTGCCTGATGGAGCAGTCAAGGAAGGCAAGAAGTGGATATCAACCCCAATGGACATTGCTAAGGATATATCAAGTGGGTTAGCAGCTAGCTGTTTGATAGCTCAAGTGAACGGAACACTGTGGGATATGGTGAGGCCACTGGAAGGTGATTGTGAATTGAAGTTGTTCAAGTTTGATAGCAATGAAGGGTGTGACACCCTCTGGCACTCGAGTGCTCATATTCTTGGGGAAGTGAGTTAAAGCTTCACAAGTTATCTTTGAGCATGATTTTTGTTTATGAGAAAATCATGTGTTAGTTATGTTAGTAGTGAGCATCTAATAATTTTGAAGATGAGCAAAGGAGCATAGCAGATGAGCTTATAACAGCCATTGAAGAACAGAAGATGAGCATAGGCGAAGGCAGTGCGCGATGGTTCAGATGAAGTGGTTGTAGATGTTTTTTTTTGTCATGACTTGTTCTTTTCATGTAGTTTCAATTGTAAACCGCAATCGACTGTAAAAGCATACCCTTGCTTGTATGAAGAAAAAGAATACATTGTGGTGTAACGTGTGCATTTCTTCATATTCCAATATGTAGTGTTATCATTATTTACTAAATAGTTAACAACGTATCTTCATATTTTGTTTCATATTCCAAAAGAGCTCCATTTGTATCTCCAATTTATTTGGATAGACCATGGTGCACACACGCATGCTTGTACGAGCTAAATTTATTTTGTTTCATATATACACCAACACATATCGTCCTATTTACAAATTCCATGTAAAAATAAGTTTAAATACATACTTAAAAGGCCCTTTAAACTAAATGGCAATTAAGACTTTTAATCCTTCAAACACAACTCAATAAGTCAACATCTTATAAAACTAGATTGCCAAACACTAAAATTTAACTTAAAAGCTAAAAGATTTATAAACTGATTAAACCAAAAAAACCAACTTTAAGTTATAAACCAAAAAACCTAGACCTAAACAAACAGGACTTTGGTCACTCGAAACAACCCAAGAGTACCCAAAACCCAAATAACAGAGAAACCCGAGGGCAAAGGAGCAAAAATGAGCGGGGGAAGCAGGTGGGCCCGGGGTAGAGGTCGCAGACCAGCCTGGATCACATGCAAGTGGCAATCACATTGTAAGATATGCAGAGTCTGATCCGATCCATTCAAAAGGCCATCAATGGCTAGGATCAAAGCCATATTTCCTTCTCCTTCCTCCCCAAGGCTTCTTTGTTAGACTCTCATTCTTTTAGGAAAAAATTACAAAGAGCAGAGAAGAGAATTCATACATCTTTTATGCAATTAAATGGAACAAAGTCGCATACATTTGTTTGCAGTTTGAGAGTTCAATACAAAAGCTAGCATATAACAAAGACTTGCTAAACTGAGATCCTTTTCTATATAACAAGGTTCTCTACTTCTAATTTCATATACAAAAGCTTGCATCAACCATCATGACCTTGCATGCACAAAGCGCATATGCTTAATACAAAAGAAAGTATGATTAATGGGGAACCTTTTGCACATAAGAAGGTTCTCTTTCCCATTTCATATACAAAATCTTCTATCACCCAAAAGAATTGCTGACATCCTGCTATCCCTTCCAAAGAGTAAGGATTGCTGACATTTTGAACAAAGCCATGCGTCCGGTCAATACACAGCCTGCTAAAATTCCCAGCCATCTATCCCTTTCAAAGAGTAAGGATTGCTGACATTTTGAACATGATTTGAACTCTGAAAAGAGAGGTGTACAAAGACCAAAATAAAGATTGAGAAAGTAAAGAAGAAAATACCAAGTTATTGTGAAAACACACAATGCTATTTTCATGGAAAAAGATGAGTGTAATAAGCATACCATAAGAACTTGGGTAAAACTAGAAATTGATTCATATGCTTGAGATTCTGGAACATGATTTCCATCTTCGTGTTGCATAGGCTTGCTTGTATTCTTCTTGTTCCCTTTGTTTTTCTTTTTCTTCTGAAATTTTTCAGTCCAAGATTTCTTTCGTTTTGATCCACCTTTTGGCTTTTCTTTCTTCTTTAGACCAGCCACATGTGTATATTGTTCAGGTAAGCTGAATGTTTCTTGAACACTAGAGTTTTCAGCATTAATGTTAGGAGTTCCTTTGATTCTTTCTTCAACTTTCTTACTAGCAGTATGAAGTGTCTCTTCCACAAGCAAATAACAGTCTTCAAAATCAGCAGCTCGTGAAGCCAATGGAGTGAATATTTTGCAAAGATTTTTGTACCGAAGTGTAGCATCTAACTTAGGATTTTCCACTATTTTCTTCCCATTCATATCTTGGACAATACCTGACCTTGCATCTCGAGTCCATCGTTTCAAAATGTATGGTTCAGGCAAATGCTTAATGTTCACCAAATCAAGACCTTTCAATGCGTGCCTGCATAATATTCCAATTCTCTCAAAGAGTCGACAACTACATGAGACCATTTGCTGGGCTGGGTTGACAATAACCTCGCGCTCTTCTTCATTTCTCAATGTCCCTCTAGCAGCTCCAATTGCAATGACAAATTCATTACTTGCATTTGAACTTGTTGTGTAGGCAGCCAAGCACTTTTCATATTCAGCTTGAAATACTTCAAATATTGGAGGTGTATAAATCATACTTGTTTGTATCAATATAGGTGCCATCATCCTAATCCTTGGTTGCTTTTTTCTGGATTCAAATTCAGCTTGTAACTCCTTCTCTCTCTTGTCTTGAACAACATGCTCCACACGCTTTAGGAACCTAATGATATCAAGATCTGATTTTAAATGGCCTTTCAGTGCATTATTCAAGCTCTCACTTAGTTGTGTACTTCGCATTCCTAGTGAAAAAACCCCCTGCATGTAGCACTCAGCCCACTTATGTTTCAACATGTAAATGCTGTCCAACCAAGTTGATTTACTAACTTTCTCTCTCATAGCATCAAACGCTTCTTCAAAATCTGCCTCTTGTTCATACTCAAACATGCAAGAACTGAAATCTGCTAGGATGGTTGACTCTTCCTCATCTTCAGACTCTTCTTCATTCTGAGAACTCAAGTGCTTTAATGCATTTTGTGATATATGCCAAGTACATAAACCATGCCAAGCACTAGTGAAGACCGCAGCCACTGCCTTTCCCATAGCAATGTCCTGATCAGTGAAAATCGTTTGAGGTTGCTTTTGGTTATGTGTTGATAAAAATGCATTGAACAACCACTTGAATGACTCAAAAGTCTCATCATACATCAAAGCTGCACCAAAAACCACAGTTTCTCTAAATTGGTTGAAACCTACAAACATACCAAACGGTCTATATTCTTTGTTGGTTCCAAATGTAGTGTCAAATGTGATGACATCACCGAAGTGAGCATAGTCAACAATCATCTTTGCATCAGCCCAAAAAATATTGGATATCTGCTCTTCACAATCCATTTGTATTGCATATTGAAATGAGGGATTCTCCACAACTTTATCTTGAAAATATTTTAGCAAACTTCCAGCCTCACCATACAACATCTCTCTTTGACGTTTAGTACGCAGATAATTCTTATGATCACGATGGGTGTAACCAAGGTTAGTTGATCCACCAACATATCGACCAAGAAACTCATGTGCTGCTTTAGGAGCAATTCCAGAATCATCAGCCAAATCAATATCAATAGCTTGATGCTTAGAAATGCTTCTCTGTGATGGCATCAGATGACTTGTTTGTGCAGTCTGAAGAATGTGGTTGTGCTCAACAAATAAGTCATGTACTCTGTAAATCCCATTTTCTCTTTCTAAAGTAATGCCCATACGAACCATGCAACATGTTCTTGTATGCGCCCTATTTCGCTTGCAAACTGAGAACTTCTTATCTTCAACCCGAGAACCTTGATTTGAACAAACAAACCTACAGGTTGTTATTAATCCATCGAGACTACTCTTGTTTGCATAGCACTTCCGAACATCAAACCCCATCCTACCACCATATCTGACCCAGAACTTCCAAGCCTCATCAACACTGCTAAAAGTCATACTGATTTTAGGAATCCAAAAAGGACTTGCAGCCATCCTGTAGTTATAAATATTGTCAGTTCTATATTTAGTTAGTACAATCAAAAGACCCAACCAGATAAAATCCAAATATTGTGTTTCCATAACATTCTTAAGACATTTCAATAACTTAATTCAACTATGCAGGAACTGATTAGGTAGCTTTCGAAAAAAGGATTAGCACAACCTTGTAGGCGATTCCTCGAGCACCTGCTGGGCGTCATCCATGGCACCATCATTTGCAGCTGCTGGAGTGGTTTGCGCCATGGGAGTGGTTTGCCGCCCCTTCACCTGCATGCTCTGCGAGGGCAAGCCCACGTCGCCGGGCGGCCACTCCTCGAGCTTGCTGTCGCCGCCGCCGGACTCCCGCTGCGTCCCCTGCGCGCGCTCGCTCGCTCCGTGGCGCACGCCTCGGCGTCGTCGTTGGACCTTCGCGCCATGGCGGAGGGCCCGCCGGAGGACATCGAGACGGCCTCGGCGGCGCGTCGTCCCACGCTGCGTGCCGCCGCCGCACAACGCGCTGAGGAGGGCAGCCTCGTGGCGCACCTGAGACGCGGCCGCATCGGGCTCAGCTCGGTCGGGGTGGCGGGGTTTGGTGAGGAGGTGTCCTGGGCGTCCAGGACGCGGCAAATCGCCGGCCTCCCTGCGCTCGAGCTGGACCTCCGCCTCGGTCTTGTGGAAATGGCGCCAAAGCCATGGAATTTTCCCTCCAAGAATGCCTTCACGATTGCCCAGAAAAAAAGCAAGAGAACCCTCGTCTCGACCGTTTCTAATGCGATGGATGCCTCAGATGTGGCCACTGCAAGATATGCAGTGTGAATACCCACTGCACACGATCTGTGTCGGTCACAGACTCACAGGTGCTTCGGTTTGGTCGGTGGCTGGGAAGGCGCGGGGTCCACCGGCAGCAGGCCATGATTGGACTGGGGAGTCTCTACCTTTTCCCGCGCTTTGCGGACGGCTGCTGCTGCTCCGGTTCGTTTGACCGAGCGGGGAGGAATATTGACTCCGCGTTGTTTGTCACCTACCTCTGCGAGTAGGTATGTTACCACTTCGGTCAAAACACATGTCATTTCACCGTCTAATATATCCCTCCGTCGATCTTGGTAGACCTCGTTTTAAAATGCACGATGATATACACCAAAGGTATTTTTGGTTTGTCGTTACGTAGACGGTATTACTAGATTTGTTACGAGCATAATAGGAAATGCCCTTTTATTCTTTTTTTTTTTGGTCATGTTTTTACTTACATGTAATTATAAGAAAGGTAACAATTCAAGGTGTGTATTGGAGTCTCGGAGACCGTACTAATGTTTTGAACAAGAAGTACTCTTGTTTTGGTGCACCTGTACCTCTTTTATAGTGGCATCACCAATATTACTGCTGTTCAGCGAATCCAACGAGGGATTTCGTTAGGCTCGAGCCTACCCTTCGCCGACCGAGGAAGAATAGAGGGAGGAAGAAACGAAAAATAGAGGACAAAAGAGGAAGAATAAGAACATAGGACACATGGTAGTATTTAGGCCTTTAACGAAGCCCAAAATACAAGCCCACAAGACCCAACATCAGCCTCACCCCTCACATCCACCCCATAGCCCCCACCGCCAGACTCCCCACCAGCCCACCCGATCAACACAAGCCCTAAGACATGGAGGAACGAGAGGAGAATGCGCTGCACACTTGAGGAGTGGTGATGACGCGAGGAGAAACCCTATGTAAGGCGACGGCGGGACAATAGCGGTGCAGAGCGACAAGCGGGCGATGGTGTGTCGAGCGCAGAGAAGCCGGATGGAGGAGGGGGGCTCCTGATGGCCACCTGGGCGTGGCTGGTGCTGCGTCGTTGCGGGCCTGAGGCTTGCGAAATTGCGGATTTGGGCGGGGCCATAGGGTTAGTCTTGCTGGTTGGGGGCAACAACTAGCAGCCACCAAGATTCAGACATGTGCCAATCCATCAATTGGTATATATTCTTTTAATCCTTACTCTTGACTCTGGTTGATGTTGTATATATAGTAATGTAAGTTGTATTTTGAGTAGTGATAATTGATGGTATTTGGTAATAGTCTAATCGATAATTTTTTGATGAAGGGATGAAATTTACAATTTGCTTGTAGATTTGTCATAATAGAGAAACGAATTTCGCGTATTTCACAAGCAATTCAAGTAGTACTCCTCCACCCGATGATCACTACTCACTAGAAGCATATTTATGTGTTTTAGGGATGTATTTTTCATTAGCAAAGTACCTTTGTTGCATTTCTCTCTTTATTTTGCTTTGCTTCTCTTCTATTCATATACAAATTTGAATTGCACAAGAGTGCAAAATTATTTAGCTTAGTCTTTTTGAACCCACTTTCTATTTTTTTTATTTTGGCTTCACCAACTGCTGCCGTCACCTGGGCTAACACATGGAATGATTGCGTTGTTGCTAACGCGTATGACATGAGAAAATTGGTGGGAGATGGCAAAGTTATTTGAAAGGATGTTGATGGATTGAATAGACGTGAGGAACGAAATTGTGATTTTTTTTTTCTCTCATAGTTTTTAGCCAGTTAGGCCAAGATGTCGGCGTCTTTGGCAAACAGAGCTAGGCCGCTTCGTTGCACATTACCGAAAACGCAGCCGAATCGATAAATGGGCTAGCCCAAGCTAGAATTCCACCTAGACTTGCACAGGACCGTACATCGCTTTTACAACTTAGCCCTCTAATATCTTTTTTCAAAGCCCACTTTTCTAAATTTTTTTATTAATTTTTTTTTTAAAATTAACCTCGCAAACTTTATTTCTAATTCTGACCTTTTGATCACGCCACCACGTGACGTGACAAAACAACACTGTCACACCAGCTTGTATCTGGACAAACTCTTATCACGTTACCACCCGTGGCGTGATAAAAAATGTTATTTTAATGAATTTATCCTATAACATTACAATATTGTTTTGTCACGTCACAGGTGGTGGCGTGATCAAAGGAGTAATTATTGGAAATAAAGTTCGCGGAGGTTAACTTTAAAATAATTTTTCTTAAAGGTTAATTAATAATAAAAAAAAATTACACTTTTCTCTCGTTAAGAAATCTTCAATGTGAAGAAGTCGAAAAGGTTTATCAGAATTCAGATGTTCTGCTGTACTGTAGTCTTCTTCCTTGCTGCCTCCCACTCCAAGGCAAGAGGTAACGTCGTTTTTTGATCACCAAATCCATCCATGGCCGTAATCCTTCACCTCCAGAGAATAACTACGAAATCCGCATAGGTTGCGCATTTCTCAAATGCGGCACAAATCCATCAGCTATTTTTCGCACAAGCCCATCGGCACAAAACCCGGGACAAATTACCCGTGGGATTGAGCTTTTGAGAGCTGAGACAGTAGGACATGCTTCTTGGTAGTGTAGGTGACCAGGCGTACGCAAGGGGTAAACATGCACGCTCAAGTTTGTGCTTGATTCTGCACAGTAAGGTGTAGATAAAAGCTTTGTACTTCTTGCTCACGATTTTTGTGCTAGTGGGGATTTGCTTGGGGCTGATTGTATTTTATGCGTGATGTCCAGGGTATGGAGCCATCAGATTGCCAATCTTGTAACCAAGACTACGGCTTTGGCATTCGCTCCGGTGAATAGTCAGGCACAAATGCGCGTGATGTCGAGATGGAGGAGCTTCCGGAAGATCACCCGTCCTGTAAGCGGGTTGGCATCGACCGGGCGGTCCATCTCATGAGGTTTGTGTTCAGAGAAGGGATGGCTTTCCTGGACAATGGATCAGGGAGATCTCTGCAGGAAAGGATGCTGGTGGACATGGCGGGCTTCATGGTAGACCAGCAACTCGAGCATCCTGCTGTTCCGTGGCGCAATGCTCCGCGTCGGATGCGGATGCTGACACCTACTCTTGACAAGGGTTGCGCGCGCATTCGCGAATGTAACAAGGAAGGGTATTGCCATGGAGCTCCAGGGGGATTTCTTTGGCACATTTGTTGATGCATGTTCCACTTCCACACCTACCACATGGTACAAATACTACATGCACTGTAGCAGATCCAAATCCGGACGGAAATGCATTTCACCCTCATGTATGCCAGCTGCATTCCACTTGTATCTGCTTCCCAAAAAACAGTTTGAAGTTTTCGAGATTTTCCAAATTGTCGAATCTAATTCAAGAGTGCTCTCAGTTCACTGAAAAAGGTTCACACCCTAATCCAAAAGAGAGGGGTGAATCTGGATAATGATCTTCAGAAGCCCGGTGAAACACGCCGGGGTTCATACTATGAGGCACTTGCGAAGTTTGCTGCCTATTCCACTCCGGTTTGGGATGCACTTGTCTTTGTGCAAGAACAAGTCACAAGAACCAATGAAAAATACCTGGCATACGAAATACTTAGGATTGACCTATGACTTTGCCTTTGGCTTGCTCTTGATGCTAGATGTGCTGAGGTTGTCACTGGCCTGGACAGGAAAGACCAGGATGCTGAGAATTGTATGGCTCTTCTCCAGGAGGCCAAGAAACAGCTGCGGGTAATTAGGGATGAGGGATGGACACCCTTTCTCAACAAAGTCAGCATGTTTTGCAATGGGAATGATATCTATATGCCCACCATGGGGGAGAAGTTCGAACCCAGGATAAGATTGTGCGATGATGAAGCTGATGAGGAAGCTACGACGATGACGAACCTGGATCGTTGTCATGTTGATTTCTTCCAAAATGTTATCAACAAACAACCCGAGGAGCTTGATAAGCGTTTTTGCAAGGAAAGCTGAGAGTTAGTTCTCTCATTATGCCTAAATCCGCGCAATTCTTTCGAAGCTTTTGACAAGGACAAGCTTGACGAATTTGCTCGGTTTTATTCATCCGAGTTCTCTGATTCTGACACCGCTGCACTTGATCTGCAACTTCAAGCCTTCATAACAGGTGCGCTCCGATGTCGGATTTTGTGGAATGAATGCACTGAGCGATCTTTCTGGGAGGATGGTGGAGACAGGCAAGAACCCCGTGTATCCACTGGTTTTATCTGCTTCTGAAACTCGGGCTCATCCTTCCCGGGACACCTGCTACCGTTAAGACAGCCTCTTCTGCAATTAAGTTAATAGATGGTACAATGACGAAAGAACCTCTTCTGCAATCAAGTTAATAGATGGTACAATGACGAAAGAACCCTGCGACCGATGGATCAGTGACTGCTTACTGCTGTACCTGGAGCGTGACATATTTGAAAGCATCACCAACGAAGCCGTGATTGCATCTCTTTGAGGCTATTTAGTTTAATGAAGTTGTTGCTTAGTGTTTTTGTTGCAGTAGTTACTTCTTCCTACCATCTACATAACTTCCAAGGTAGTACTTATGCAGCTCTCCTACCCTCCTAGTACTGTTTATGTTCTGTATGCATCATTGGTTTGTTCGTCTGAATGTTCACATTATGTGATGCATGGATAGAGCAGCCTGGAGCTGCAGATTTCTGCTATTTTTCAAGGAAGTGCAAAAGCTTTGCATATTATCTCATTAAGACGAGAAATACAGTAAACGGCAAATACAGTAGCAGAGGGTTTGAGAAAACTCAAAAAACTCTAAAACTCAAAGAAACGCAACCAGGAGATTTAAGATCCTCCAGAAACAAACTGGGAAAAAAAGAAGAGGGAAAACCACTACTACTTCTGCGTTTGTTTCCGATTCCTATGAGCCAGATTTCTGATATTTGGTTTTGATCAACTTGCATGTCTCTGTAACTGGACGAATTTCAAGTTGGAGAAACATGTGGCCTTTTGCGTTTTTCCATTGTGACATTTACAAGATCTCATTACAGTTTACCTGGAAGGATGGGAGAAGGATGCCATAGTTATGTTGCACTCTGCTTGTGCACCGACTTTGCCACAATATCACAATTACAGTGTAGTAGTGGACGGACAGAAGGAAATCAAACAGTGAACAAATCACATCTATAGGTTTCCATTTCTGTTCTTCCTGGAAGAATTACCAGGCTCAGCAATAGCTTTCGAATAACATGAACAGATAACAAACTGAAACAGTAACTACAAAATAGCTTTGGACGCACACAGGTGCATGCCATGATTATTGAATTCACAATCTCCATTAAATTGTAATAAACAATTTCCAGTTTGGTACACCAATTTTGCATGATGCATTTTTGAACGATTGGGGCCATGCGACGGCTATTATTGCTCTAAACAGGTACAATCTGGTTCCCGGCCCTGGAAGTTGATCCTGGCAGGTATATAAGGAACGCCTGTACAATGAATCATGCCTCGGCGTTCCTGGGTATTGCTACGCCTGATCCTGCTGTCAGGACTTTGTATGCATTCTGGATTTGTCTTGTGATCCGACCGATTTTCCCACCACCAATTTCACGTCCATCAATCAATACGACCTGTTGTAAAGCAGAATATGTCAACAATAGAGTGTTCTTTGTATATTTATCTACACTTGTAACATGTATATTTTGACCTTTAGCCATTGGAATAGATAAAAGTTCATTTCAACATGGTATCATAGCCATGACTCTCTCCTACCAACCCTAACCCTAGCCACCAACTGTTGCCGCCCTCAGTCAGCCACCTTCCTTCCCTCTCTCCTCTGCTCTCGCACCCTCTGGATCGGATGCCGCTCTGCTCCACTGCTTCGGGCCGCCCCACGCTCGCCTCCCCGAGCGCCGCCGGCCGTTGCCACCTCGGTTCCCCTATCCCGGATCCATGTGTTGCCCCCATGCTCTACTCCACACGCCCGAGTATGTGCTTTCGGAGTTTCAGTTAACAAATTTCTTCATCAAGACACAAACTAGAGCTCAACACAACTTCTACCTCTCCAAACTCAGTGTTGTTTCTTCACCATGAGTTTGAAGAGGGTGTTAGATACGTCTCTTGTACAAGATGTTCTTTGCATATTTACCTACACTTGTAACATGTATATTTTGACATTTAACCCATTGGAATAGAAGGGTCCATTCCAACAGTGCCAACACTGGTAACAGTTTCATAGTCTATGCTTGCCGTATCTGAAAATAGAAAAACGAAAAAACCTCGCTAGAAACAACAGAAGCACTTAAGAAAAAGATCATATGTAGTAGACCAGTAGTCAGTGTGTAAAAGAAAAGATGGCCACCTAATTAGAATGACCAAATATAAACTAGCATCCAATCCACACTTCAATTTTCAAAATTAAGCAAACCATTAGGACCAGTACTGTTAACTGGCTAGGAAAGAAAAACCATGACCATATGGTGCAAAAAAGTTAACTCACCGGTGTGATTTCGCCCATTGTTCCGGTTGTCCACACCTGCATGTGAAAACCCCCATTACCATAATACAGAGTTCATATATAATTTAAACATCAAGTATTGTACTAAAAAATGTACTTAACCAACCCTAAAGGGAAAATCCTTTTAAACAGAAAATAAAGAACATATAAACAAAAATGTGCACGCCAAATTATTACAGTAGTTCATCAACAGGAAGACAAGAGTTATTAGCTAAAAGTTCTTCTAAATGAATACCCAAATTTGCACGATCCATTCTCTACCGATGCATTTCAAATCAAATATTATAACTATCCCAAATTCCCAATTATCCAAGCTTATTAACGTAAATGAGAAAAGTACAAACTGCACAGAAAAGAAAAACAGTATTTCAAATTCTTAAATGATTAGCTGTTCAAGTAATTAAAACAGAGTTCTACTACTTCATTTAGTTTAGTTCAGTAGACAAATGCACATCTCAAAAGAAAGGTGGGCACCAGACAAATATTACACCATTGCATAGCGAAAAATCTCAGTTTAACGAAACAGATGAACTAGTGTCAATGAAATAAGCTATCAAACCTCATCTGCAGCATGAAATTCAGATAGACTAATGTGTCGTTGATGTAACACCAGGTTTTCTTTCAGAACAAGATCCATGACCTGTTATTTTCATTCAATATGAAAAATATTAGCTTCAATAAAGAGGAGGGTTTTTCTGCAGAACAATGTATGCTCAACCTAGTAGTAGCACAATGCTTCATTACTAACTGAAACTGAAAGCCTGCAAATTTCCTCTTCCATGCATATAGGTAGGTACCGCATATTTCTAGAAGTCACGATGCAGTAATACACAATTACATTAATAACATCTTCCATGTAATATAACTGTAGGCAAACATGTTGCAATATCTGCCTTCATGTAAAAAAAGAAAGAAAGAAAAGAAAACAAGCCACTGTGTCCTATCCAAATACTGGGCCACTGGGTAGAATGCATAGAGGAATATACTAAGGCTACAAATAATTATGATGAGTTTCTGCTTCTGTACTTCAAATATTCCCCAAAAGATAGTTTAGAACATGGCCATGATTGAAGAACCTACGTATACAGAAAAGGAATGAAAAAAATGGCCCTTCTCCAATATGTATTGGGGCCTCGTTATCAAATTGAAAAGAATCCTTTTTTTTTCTGATTTCCATAATACTTTCCAGACTCCGGGAAATATCTAGTTGTATAATTGTATGAGTGTACGATATGAACTGGGTACTGCTAAACCACTTGGGGCATTGGAAAAAGGTGCACAATAGGACAGACTGACATAGAAGATTTCAAAAAGTTTTCTTGCAAGTCATTCCAAACTGCAGGGGACCACTTTTATAGATTGGTTGCAATTGTTTCCCAGCTAGAACCTGACTAAACTTACAGTTGCTCGCGTAATGCCTGGAAGGCAGTAGTCAGCATGAGGTGTCAATACAATGCCCTTCTTAACCATAAACTGCAGTTAACACAGTGGCATTTTTAGAACAATCATATAACAAATATTGAGGTATTTCAAGAGATGCTAATGTTACGTACTATGTGCACTTACAATGTTTGTTGCATTTGTTTCTGATACAAAACCATCTTTATCTAGCATGATGGCATCCTCAGCCTGGGCAAGATTACCCTCTATCTGCATAAAAGTATCAATAATTGAGTGCTAACTACTGCAATTTCAAAAGGCTCCATTTTTTATAAAATGCAAGGAGCTAGTTAGACAAGAGCTTCAAATCTATAGGACAAATGACCTTTGCCAGAATGTTGTTGATAAGATTGTTGTGATGTATCTTCGAATCTACACTCTGAAACAAGTCATGAGAACAGACAGGTAACATTTGTTCAAAAAACAGAAAATGAAACAAGATATTGCATAAAATTTGAATATAGATGTGGAGCCAAAAGCTAAATCGTAAAGAAGGTTGTAAATGGATCTTACATTTGGAGAATTACGACGTGTGGTGGCAGTTACCAACTTTATCCCATGTGAGTTATCATAAACTGGTGGTTTCCACTCTGCAAGCACTGAAAGAAAAACGAAAGGTCGTATCAGAAATTAGCACTATTGCACCCACTTAGCCTTCCAATGATGATTAAATTGGACCACATAGTAGCATGCATAGGTTCCCCACAAGACTGCAGAGAATATATCGACAGGGATAACACAACCAGCCAGTCACCGGTTACCAGTCACTATATTATGGTCTTACACCAGCACTGGTCGGTCACCAGTACAGGTATGTCCGTGTGCTATAAGATAATATAATTTAGGGTGGAAAACAGAAAACAACAAACATGCTGTGCACATTCAAGCAAGTAAAACATATGCAATAAAAAAACAGTGGGATGAGAATTGAATACCAATCAAGGCACACCCATATAGATTAAAAGCTGGACTCATTCCAGATGTCACCTGCAGTTAAATAAAACACAGGTGGTGAATAAAATGAACAAGCAGGTCGTGGAAAGATGACAAATACATACCGTAAAAGTGACACTACTGATGAATCTGGATCTATATTTTACCTTCTTCCCACGCGTGAGTGTGAGCCTTATATGAGCATTATTGAACATTCCATTTGCATTAAGAGTCTTAAAGATGGCGTCCTTAATCTGCATCAAAACATGTAAAGCTCGGTTCAGGAATAATTTAAACTTCAAAGTTGGCCTTCAGCAATACTCTTAAATGAAACATTGGACAAACTACATGTTACTATTTTAAACCAGAAATTAGCAGATGCCTACAAAACAAGCTGCAAAATCAATTCAAAACAGGCACAAGAAGGCATTGAAGATCTTTAATAAAGCTTATGTTTGGTTCTTTCTTGCAATACAATAAACAGCATAATGACAAAGCAGATTAGTATAAGTAGTTACCCAATCACGACTGGGCACATTGCTGAAGGCCATAGCTTTTGCAGAGTCGAACAATCTAGATAAAAATAATAAAGAGGACATAGTAACCGCATAGATAATAAGCAGAAAACAGAATGGCAATACAAACAAAATATAGAACTAGCCACTGCACCTATCCAAGTGTTCATCGAGTTTGAACACTTTCCCATCATATATACGTAATCCTTCCCACACAGCATCCCCTCCTTGTACAACTGAATCAAACACTGAAACCTTTACAGCATAGATGATTAGAAAAAAAAGAATGGGGGAGAATGAACATTGTAATGCTGTAATACTGATTGCATACCAAATGTTACCAGTGAGTGACATACCTTTGCACTATCACGGGGCAAAAGCTCATCTCCAACCCAAACAAGAATTTTTTTATTTGCAGGGACAGGAAGGGGAGGATCAGGTAATGGTAGTTGCAAGGATCCTGTTGTTCTCCTTACTTGGCGCTTCAGCATGTTGTAGAAAGGCAAGCTTTGCTCAAGCAGGTCATAAAATGCAAATGGAAAGGTCTGCAGTATAAGAAAGCCTGATAAATAAGAATTGTACTAAATGATAACCAAAGCAAGACAAAAGTGAATTGCATTTCGATAACATGTCAAAGGAAACTTGTTTGAAAGGGTTGCAAACTTTCAATTCAAATCCTAGATCTTAACTACTTGTAAAAAATGGATAGTCCAATCCTAGATCTTAGAATGCTCATTTACTGGCAAGAAATTTTCTCCAAACTAGCCGAATTTCCCGTGCTATTGCGCGGCTAGATACTACAATGCATATATTTATACCAAAACATAGAGTTGCACTTGTTATACAACTCTTATACTTATGATGGAAATATAATTGTATTCCCTATACAACTGTAACAACTATCATATTTATATCCGATTAATTTGCACAGTTATAATCCAGACCCACCACAATCGACGGTGTAGATCCTTTTCTTTTTCCACCGATTAACGTGGTAATTTCAAGCCTTCAGAGCACTTCACTTTTGAACAGTTGATCGTAGCTTAATCATCACTATAAATAATCATATCATGTCACTGTAAAGCATCATGGGGTTCAACAGAGTAGACAAATGTCAATAAAGTCGATCGCCATGAATAGGTATTCAAAGCGGCTATTCAAGGACAAAATTGAGAAATCTATCTATAAACTTGTGAAGAAAACTAGATCTTCTTTTGTGATCTCAGACTGGCCATATATTAGCAGGCTAATTTGTGGTTTCAGATAAACACCGGACACCATATTTTGTCACTTGTAAGTTCATTTCAGACCTTTACAATGATATCACTGTTAGAGATATGTTAGAGATAGGGTGTTAGAGATAGAATCTATCTCTAACATATCCTTATCTGTATCTTTGTACTCCTATATATATTGCCCATTGGGTCTCTTCAATATACACACAATATTCATAACATGGTATCAGAGCTAGGATTAGGGTTTACTGGTCTACTGTAGCCGCACCGCCTAGCTTCCGCTGCCGCCACCCCTGGGAGGAGCAATCTCCACTCCTGGGGGTGGCCTCCTTGGGCTGCTCATCGCCGCCATCCTCGTGCCCGAGAGCGCCACCCCCGCGCTTCTTCTTCTCGACTGGGGCGACGTCGTCTGGCACGCTGCCGCCGCTGACCTCGCCAAGGCGGCACCGGACGCCATCGTCTTCGCTTCCCGAGCGCTGTGCCTCCACGCGCCCAATGCCGGCTCGTCGCTACTGCCTCCGCGTGGTCGCGCATCGAGCCACCGCGTCGCCGAGCGCGCCATCGGCTTTCTCCGCCATCCGCGTGAGTCGGAGGTGGCTGCGGTTGGGTCACGCAGGCCTTCCTCATGGTGGCCTCCTGCGCTTGCTGGTCGTGGTCCCTGGCCGCTGCGCCCAGAAGCTGGCCCATCGCTCGCCAAGGCAACCACCCCGTCGTAGACGGGCTGTCCCGATCTGCAAGGACGACGAGATCTAGGTGGTGCGTGGCACCTACAAGGGCCGCGAGGGCAAGACCGTGCAGGTCTACCGCTACCGCTGGGTCATTCACGTCGAGCGGATCACCAGGGAGAAGGTCGATACCCTGGATCCTTGACGCGGCTCAAGCTGGGCTGCTCCCTGGATCCTTGACGCCACCGCCGTCCACAACTCCGGCTGTCTCCACCGCTGGCTCCCCCCGCCTCGGCTTCCTCTCCTTTCGGCCCTGCCTCCTGCGCCTCCACCTCTCTCACCTCCCTCTGCGATCGTTGATCCGTTCCGGTGAGAAGAGGCAATGTCGTCCAACGAGGTTGCCCAGCTGCTGAGGAGAAGGAGGAGGCTAAGGAAGAGATGTTCTTTTCGTACATGGGTTATGGGCTGCTATGGAGTGGAGGCTTCGAGAGACAATGAGATCTTTTATCGTGAAGGCTGCTTGACGCCGGTCACAGCTGACACTGGGGTTGGGTGCTATACTCTGGTTGGAGTCTTACTGCTAGTTATGCGTGCTGCTGCTAGTTTTGCTAGTTATATTTGAGTCATTTTATTTCTTTGTGTCGTTGCTTCCGTTGCGTCCATCCAAGTTCGTATCACTCAATCTTTGAGTTCGTCTAAGCCATGCGAGTCCACAAATTTATTGTCAGTCATAGAAGCATAGGAATTGCCTTATGCATGGCAGCAGCCGCCGCTCCCGCTCTTCTTTCTGAGCCGCGTGCAGATCGTAGAAGTCGTTATGATGCCGCCAATTTCTTAGCCGCCGCCCCGAGCTTTTAAGGCCGCCGCGCTTCTTTCGCGTCGCTGCCGACTTGGGCTTCGATCTGCGCTGTCATGCTTCCACCTATCCTATTCGACTTGATTTGACAACTCTCTCTATTCATGTCGGTTTCATCATCGTCCTCGTCCTATTACCGCAGTCGACTTTGCTTCCGCACCTTGTGCTTTATGAGCCATCGCATGACACTGGATGTGAGGTCTTTTGATACTCGACATATTTTCCAAGAGCTGCATGCTACGACGATATTATCAAGACTCGGACTTTAGATTTTCCATATTTTAGTATCAACCCTTTCCAAATGCAATGCTATTGCATACGCCTTGCATTTGAGGGGGGGTGTTAGAGATATATTAGAGATAGGGTGTTAGAGATATCTATCTCTAACATATCCTTATCTGTACCTTTGTACTCCTATATATATTGCCCGTTGGGTCTCTTTAATATACACACAATATTCATAACAATCAGTCAATCACAATGTTTTATTATTTATTCAAGAAAGATTTCTGCTGAACAAATGGCCCTATGATGTACAAGTTCTCAAAAAGCAAAAAATGATTGGGGGCAAATCAATTAGGAGAAAGGAAGATCAATAAATTTAGTATGAGTGATTGATCAAGCTCTCCTATGGAAGATGTAAATCCACCATCTGCCACCTCAAATAACATTCTTCCAAGGTACTATCTCGAACCACAATTTTTCCATTTCAGCCAAAACAAATTGGCACAAAAAAACTCATGAATCATGATATCCAATATCTAAGCACATTTTCCCTACAACCCCTATTAAATGAATACCAAACTAGGTGCTTTGTCAAATCATCTGTCAAATTTGAGGAGGGCACTTTGTCTATTTTTTTGTGTTAAACAAAGTACTTGCCCTTGCATGTGCAACTTATCTTAAAACAAGAAGCTTCTGTCAGCAGATGTAGTAATTCTTAGTGTTTATCTCAGCATGTCCTTTCACTAACTATGCAAAGTTAACCAGAATAGAGGTACTAATATAATAGTGGAAATCAAGAGAGGTGTTTGATGCAAGCTTACCAAAGGATAACGGCGGGACATAGAGAAACCCGTAGACTTGTGTACACTCCCATACCACCAGGGGGCCCAAATACCATCGAAGTCCTTTGGGCCAGCTTCCCATCTAAAAATGAAAAAAAAAATCCAACTGAACTAATAAAGCACGGCACCTTTAAGTCTTACTATGCCTGTTCTAAGATGCATACTTGAGGATAGGGAAACTAGTGTAGTTATCATGTGCAACATACGTACTTGAGCATTTGTGGTTGGAAAGGAATACCCAGATCCTCGCAGAGTCCACTCAGGACAGCCTGCATGTGTGGTGCAAACAAACTGCATTATATTGGATTGCAATTAGCAAATGTCAAAGATAGGAACAAATGTAACACAAGGACTGAAACAATGTTATATTGTTGGAAGGGCTTCAAGCATTACAATGTTTAAATGTAATAACTGTTAGGAATAACAACTTGTATTCTCAGGGGGCCAATGAGCCAGTATATATAGACAAGTACATGAAGTAAATATGCAAATAACCCCTTATAACAATGGGGAATAACACAACTATACATATATCTCTAATACCCCCCTCTCAAACTCATGGTGGATCAACAACACTGAGTTTGGAGAGGTAGAAGCCGTGTTGTGCTCGAATCTGGGCCTTCGTGAAGAAGTCCGCTATCTGAAGCTCGGAAGGCACATACTGAAGAGCAATCACCTGATCATGCACACAAGACCTCGTGAAGGAAGCATCAACACCAATATGCTTGGTGAGCTCATACTTCACAGGGTCACGGGCAATATTGATAGCACCTGTACTGTCTAACAAGAGGAGTTGGTGTAGTGACAGAAACACCAAAATCCTCAAGTAACCACCGTAGCCAGGTAATCTCTGCTGTCAAGAGAGCTATAGCTCGTAACTCAGCCTCTGCACTCGAACGGAATACTGCAGTCTGTTTCTTCGTCTACCAGGCAATGAGAGAACCACCAAGAAAAACATAGTAAGCAGAGATAGACCGGCGATCAGATGGATCGCTGGCCCAAGTAGCATCCGAATAAGCCTGAAGCTGTAACGAGCTGGAGTGTGGAAAGAAGAGACGGCGAGAGATAGTCCCACGAAGGTATCGCAGAACTCGAAGAAGATGACTGTAGTGGACCTGAGTGGGAGCAGAGACGATCTGACTCAGAATGTGGACTGGATAAGTGATATCCGGACGAGTAACAGTAAGGTAGACAAGACTCCCAACAAGATGACGATAGCGAGTCGGATCAGAAAGAGGCTCGCCATCAGAGGGCCGGAGATGAACGTTGAACTCCATGGGAGTCTCAACAGTACGCTGATCAGTGAGAGAAGCGCGATCAAAAAGATCCTGAATATACTTCTCTTGGGACATAAAGAAACCATCTGGAATGGAAGTAACCTCAATCCCAAGGAAGTAACGAAGAGGACCAAGATCCGACATAAGGAACTGCCCACTCAGACGAGCCTTGACAAAGGCAATGTACTCAGAATCATCTCCAGTGATGATCATATCATCAACATATAAAAGAAGAGTCCGACCACAATACGAAGTGTGGACAAAAAGAGCAGGATCATGATCACTAGCTGAGAATCCAGCAGTAGTGACCACAGAGGAGAAGCGCTCAAACCAAGCACGAGGGGCTTGTTTAAGGCCATAAAGAGAGCGACGAAGACGACAGACCATGCCCTCAGGAACAGAATACCCAGGTGGCGGATGCATGTAGACCTCACGCAACTCTCCATTAAGAAAGACATTCTTGACATCAAGTTGAGTAACGGACCAATGACGAACAGACGCCACCGAAAGAAGAGTGCGAACAGTGGTCATGTGGGCCACAGGAGCAAAAGTCTCGTCGTAGTCACGACCATGCTCCTGCTGAAAGCCACGAGCAACAAGACGCGCCTTATAATGCTCAAGAGAGCCATCAGAGCGAGTCTTAATCTTACAGACCCACTTACACGTGATGGGACGAGAGAGATGGAAAAGGAACAAGATCCCAAGTACCAGTACGCTCGAGAGCAGCAATCTCCTCGGCCATGGCATGCTGCCACTCAGGGTGAGTAATAGCATCCCGGTAGGACACAGGCTCATGGGTAGCTGCACCAGCAAAACCAAAACGGGCAGGAGGTCGAATCGACTGACGATCGCGGAGACTGTAGCGAGGAGATGATGACCCATCAGGGGAAGATGGAGCATCAGGAGAAGATGAAACATCAGGGGAAGATGGCTCATCTGGAAGAGCCTCAATACGAGGTCGACGAGTGTAAAAGAGAGTGGGAGGAGCCTGAGGAGCCGCAGGGGACGAAGCAGGCGGCGACAACGGGAGAGGCCTCAGGAGGTATATGTGGAGACTCAATGGGACGGGTGGACGAGGGCAAGACAGAGATGGATGTATCTGGAAAAGTAAAAAAAGACAGGGATTCCACAGAGGAAACCGAAGGAGAGGCAGGACGTGAGTAGAAGGGACGAGACTCGTCAAAAGTCACATCCCGAGAATTCCGCATCCGTCGACAAACAGGGTCCCAGCACCGATAGCCCTTGTGCTCGGCACTGTATCCCAGAAAAACATACTCAACAGACTGAACAGTTAGTTTGGTGCGTTCTCGAGGTGCAAGGAGAACGTAGGAAACGCAGCCAAACAGATGAAAGGCAGAGTAGTATAGAGAAAGATCACAGAGACGCTCAACCGGGATCTCACCCTGAAGAGTAGAAGATGGCTGAATGTTGACGAGATAGGTGGCAGTGGAAACGGCTTCGACCCAAAAGTGAGGTGGAATAGAGGCGGCAATCATCAGGGTACGAGCCGTCTCAAGGAGGTGACGATGCTTGCGCTCAGCGACACCATTCTGAGCATGAACACCAGGACAAGAGAATTGAGCGAGGGTGCCCTGCTTAGCAAGAAATCTGTGCAGGTAACGAGAGAGGTACTCGCCAGCAGAGTCAGCACGAAAGACATGAATAGGAGTGAAAAACTGTGTACGAACCATAGTAGCAAATTGTTTATAGATAGACAAGGCCTCACTACGAGAAGACATAAAATATATCCAAGTGTGGCGAGAGAAGTCATCTATAAAAATGATATAATATCGATGGCCCCCTTTCGAAAGGAAGGGAGCCGGACCCCAAACATTTGAATGAATAAGATCAAATGGTCGCTGAGACACAGACTCACTATGAGAATAGGGAAGTTGAATCTGTTTCCCTAACTTACAGCCCTGACAATCTAAAGACACGTCTCCTGAGGCAGACCCCAGAAGACCACGACGGAATAAAGATGACAAACGAGATCCACACAGATGACTAAGACGGTGATGCCACTGCTGGAAAGAGCTGGTAGACGGAGTGGCAGAAGCGGAAAGACTGGCGGCGACGATGGCAGCGGAAGGAAGGTGAAGCCAGTCAAGCTCCCAGAGACGCTGTTAGTCAATGCGCCGAGGGCCAGAACCAACCAGAGCCCCCGTGTGGCGGTCCTGAACACAACAAGGGTCAGAGTCAAGAATGACCGACAACCAAGGTCAGTAATCTGTCCAGCAGAAAGAAGCTGCATGGTTAGGCGAGGAACATGAGCAACATGAAAGGATGAGTTGCTAAGATGTCCTCGACCAAAGACAGAAAGAGAGGTACCATCAGCAGTAAGAACACTGACAGGGGAATCAAGAGGTGTAATGAAAGACAAAGTGGAAGAATCAGAAGTCATTTGAAATGATGTTCCTGAATCAAGAATCCATGGGGAGGTACCTGACTGTGTAGGAGGTGGTTTCTCATTGCCCGAAGAGTCAGGAGAAGAACCTGCCGAGGGAGAACCTGAAGCGGCAAGCAGGCGTCGAAGTTTGGCTATCTCCTGCTCAGTGAGAAACTACTGAAGGAGTCGATGTAGAAGCACTGGTGCTAGTGTTAGGAGAAGAACGACGTGAAAGATGCCGCTGCTTCTTATAGCACTGGGACTCAATGTGGCTGACCTTGTCGCAGTAGGAGCAGCGAGGACGGCCACCGCCAGATGGAGGGCGGCCACCACCACCTGTGACAGCCACTGGAGGAGGCAGTGTACTGAAGCGTGGAGCAGTCGGTGTAGCAGGTGGACGAGCGGTAAGCACAGAAGGGAGTGGCATCAGACCAGTGCCACTCAGACGAGTCTCCTCTGCACGTATCTCGGTAAGGCGAGTAAGGAACTCGTGAGATCTGGCTGAAACTCCGGTCGTCGACGCATACCGAGCATCACGAGCAGAGCGGCAACCGGCGGTGCGAAGAGAGTCCAGCTGACGCCAGATAGCAGAACTCCGAGCATAGAAGGCGTCAACAGTAGCATCACCCTACTGAAGAGAGTGCTCATGGCGAACCACTGACAGGTAGAGGGCATCTCCAGAGGGTTCGTAGCGCTGACGAAGGTGAGTCCACATCTGGACAGCCGAAGGAAGGCCCACAACCTCATAAGAGAACTGAGGCTGGACACTAGCGATGAATATAGTAGCAGCCTGAGCGTCGTCGTCGCACTACTGAGTGTAGACGGTCAATCGATCCATATAGGAATCCAAAGCCTCTTGGTAGGCAGAGGCAGCCTTCTCATCAGCAAGGCCAGCAACCTCGGCAAAGACCTTGTTTACCGTCGGCAAAGACAATGCACGTAAGCTCGCTCGGGAGTAGGGCAAGGCGGGCAGATGACATCGCCAGAGAGGACGCCCCCAAAGACGAAGTCCACGCATGTGGATGCGCATGTGAGACACGAAGTCGGTGTAATTAACACCATCGAAGATCACCGGGCAGCGAGGGAGGGAAACGGTGCCCATTGGTAGGCGGCGCTGAACGGCGCGGCGATCAAGTCTATCAGGAGGCGCTGGACGGCGCGGTGGTTAGAACGACATTTTTTTTATCTCACCCGGCCTCTTTTTCTTTACCGCACAGCTGCACCGGCCTTTTTAACTCGGCCGGCCCAGTCCAGACGCACCGGACGCGCACATAGAGGGATTTAGGTTTCCCACTGCGTGCGGCGGCGATCAAGGCGGCGATGTCGCAACGAGGCGACGGCGGCGTCGGCGATGAACGGAGCGGCGGCGGCGACAGGCGGCGACACTCCCGGAAGAAGAGAGAGCGGCGGCAGACCCGAAGCGCGACAGGTGCAAGCGGCGTTAGCGGCGCAGCGGCGCGACGAGCCGGCCACAAGCAGCGGCAACAGAACGGTCACAGAGGAGCGCAGTGGCCGGGCTCAGCGTTGAGCGCGGCGGCCGGGCTTATGGAGGCCGGCCGTCGAGGCGCACTGGCGATGGCGAGCGAGTGAGATGAGGCGCAAGAGGCCGGTCTCGGGCGATGTTCGTGGAGGAGCACAGATCCGACCGGCGATGACCACGGGAGGCGCTGGAGGCAGCAACGACGGCCTGCCGCGGGGAGGGAAGCCGGCAGAGGCGGCTAGGGCAGGTAGAGGGAAGCCGTTAGAGGCGGCTAGGGCAGGTAGAGGGAAGCCGGCAGAGGCGGCTAGGGCAGGACGAGTTGCACGTCCGGAGAGGTAAGCCTAGGGCTCTGATACCATGTTAGGAATAGCAACTTGTATTATCAGGGGGCCAATGGGCCAGTATATATAGACAAGTATAGGAGGTAAATATGCAAATAACCCCTCATAACAATGGGGAATAACACAACTATACATATATCTCTAACAATAACTAATAAATATGGAAAACCATCAAAATTGATGTGACTTTAAAATTTATTAGTGTGGATTAAACTAGCTAATAGCTTGAGGATTGCAATGCCATGTTCTTCAAAGCAGCCTACTACGCAATCATGGAAGATGACATAAATAATTATATAAGATGGATAATTGTCACAAAGAAAAAAAACCATTCAATTAACCAGTAATAGATTTACCTCAGGATCCCGTTGCAGATCATCTGCATCTATTACAGGCGGACGGCTTCCAAGTTCACACAATTCACTGTATATTGAGACAAGTTCTGCTACGCCAAGCTCCAGGAAGGATGGTGGGACAACTTTATCAAATGATGGCTGGGATATGTGGAATGCTATTAGCAGAAGGCAATATGGGCACAATAGAATTTGCTAAGCATCAGGGGGGGAAAGCAACTCTCAAAGTGCTACATTAGCTTATAGAACAAGTACAACAGTACAAATTAGCAAACTGTGCTGGTACTAAAACTAAGGGGAGCAAATACCAGGATATTTAGAGGGTTACGTATCAATATGAAATGTTTTCCCTTCTTCATCAGGTTGCTTGTCAGGTTAGGGAGGCGTTGCTTTGCCATGTGCTACACATGAAAAATTAAGAGATCAATGAACATCAGTGTACTCATTTATGAAGCTACGCACTAACACTTTGAAAATTGAAATCACACCTTGCAACAACGATATTTTTTCTCCCCTGGCCCAAAAATAACGTCTTTGACAACTTTGTTGCCATCAGGATCCTGCAATGGAAATACTCCAAGTGACTGAATTATACATAAGGCAGCGTTCACATATTACTGTTATCAACATTTGTGGTAACATTGCCCTTTTCTTGCAAAAGAGGCATACAGGATCATGGTGCACCATATCATTTTCCACATGAAATGGATAGGGGTTAATACATAAGTCAGATTCTGCGTTATTACGGGCCTTTTAAGGTGATGGACAAGATTGGGTTGGTTGCTTATCGTCTTTAGCTTGCCGCTCGGGCTTGTATTCATCATGTTTTTCATGTTGCATTGCTTAAGAAGTTCGAGGGCACACCTCCTATTGATATTGTGAGTCTTCCTGATTTTGTTCATGGGTGTGGTTCCGACACCGAACAGCATTGTGCGTGCACATCTTAATCGTGGCAATTGGGAACTATTGGTACAATGGACAGGCTGTGCTGTGGCCAACGCTACTTGGGAGACATTGATGGCGTTCAAGGGTCGTTATTCTACATTTCAGCTCGAGGACGAGCTGTTTCGCAATGAGGATGGAAGCGTTGTGGACGCATTTGTGGGCCAAACTTATCAACGACGCGGTCGGTCCTCCGTTTCTCATGCAGCGCCAGCGGCAGCAGCTGATTCCGAGTCGGCAGCGGCAGGTTGATTCCGAGTCGGCAACGCGTGACGCGCTACAATACACGTCTTGGCTACAGTTCTGTTCGACGATAGCAGTAACAGTCCGTATCGTATTTTATGTATTCTATAGATAGTTTGGTTTGGTTTGGCAGTTGTAATCCCAAATATAGATGCATTATAATTAGTAATCTTTGTTTGCTAAGCTCCCTATTTATAAAAGGGTGCCGGTTTGGTTGAGAAGCTAATAAAGATTTGAATTCAGAACTAGACAATTCAGAGCCTCTGTTCGTTGAGACAAACTCGTTCGACGTGAGGGAGAATTGCAGCTAACTCCAAATATCGATGTTAAGCCATATCATACAACGTAAATGGTCCTAGAGCCAGACAACGACTTGATGCCAAAAAAGAAAGTGCTGTTCAATCAGCATCCATATAAACATATAAAGAGCTCCTGCTGGGACATCTATATAAAGATATTGCAGCTTGTAAGCTTTATACCAAAACCCAGTTCCCCATCTTTCAGCCATCTCATCAGTTCAAACCAAACCATGACTCCAGCTCAATTGGGTTCACACATGGATTGGGAAGCAGGACCTTTTCTATGAACTAACAGACATTAGAAAGCTACGGTGGTATTCGGCGAATACCGGCAGCAAATCATCCCCTCCTCATGGGAACCCATAGGTCACAGACGAGCCAACCATTGTCCAAGTCTTACCAATTTAGACAGTAGCTCCTCGCGGTACGGCCTGTCGACGCCAGTGACGCGCAGGAAATTGGCGTAGAGAGGCTCGTCGAGCACCTCCATGTCATCCCTCTAGAACAAGACAGGACGAAGTTAATCAGAAGTTCAGAAGTCAGCTACCGAGTTCCACTAAAATCAACGATCAAATTCAACGGAAAGCGCGTGATTAGCTCTAAGCGGCATTCAGCTAATCTACTGGTTGAGCCAACTGCTTAAGCGGAGCGGAGCTTAAGCAGCTGACCGAACAAGCACACAGGCGGGCCGGCGGGGCATTGGGTCCCCGTCATCTCAGGACTCGCACGCGGAGCCATCGGCGGGCATCGCGGGCGCGCGGCCGTGGACGTTGATTGGGGGGACGAGGCTGACCTGAGCGAAGGAGTACATAAGGCTGGTGCTGAGGGAGCGCGGCGCCGACCACGCGTGGATCACCACCGGCTCCTCCCCCTCCGGCGGCGACGCCATTCGTTCGGAGCTCAGTCTCTCTCTCTCCCTGCGTTTCGTACGAGAGGGGATTTTTTTTTTATTCGATGGGATTCTTCTGATCCGATGAGGAGATTTGGAGGGGCTTATTGCGCACTCCAATGGGGGCGTGACGGTGGGTGGAGCATGAGGAGAAGCGGACAAAACTTCCTCCTTTTTTTGAGAGTAAAGAACGGGCAAGTGGTGTGTCAATTGTCAATTTGCGCGCGATGGATGGTTATCCTCTTTCTTTTTTTTTCTTTTTAAAAATAGTAACAGTAGGATACAAGCAGATCGAAAGGAATATAATATATTAAGATAAATTAAATTAAATTAAATTGCAGGATGGTTATCCTCTATCATCAGTTCATCACAGGGTTTCAAGAGACAAAGCAGCTTGGCAAACAAAAATGCAGATTACAACTTAGGCACAGCTTAATTTTAATATTTGCTTAATAGATGTGCCTTAGCCTCTCGCTGCCGGAGAGAGGCTCTTCACTTTCAAGACTTTTCTCTCTTGCCTAAATGCCTCTTCATTTTTTTTAAATTAACACTTCAAGATTAACCTACTAAAGCATATACTATGGTTATTTGAGATTTGGCAATGCGACATAGGCCCTCTTTGGTACGGCTCTGCTCTAATTTTTTACAGCTCCAACTCCAGCTTCACTCTTGGATCCACTCCTATGAGAAGTTGGAGTAGTCTACGGAGGTGTTTGGTTAGAAAGTTAACTCCAGCTCCAGGAATGAGAAAGATCTTTGTTAAAAGACTATACTACCCTTGTTTTATTGGATGGGCGAGGGGAGTTTTATTGGATGGCATTTGGTGGGTAATTTTATCTTAATTTTAGGGTATTTTCAGAACGGATGATCGCTCTATGCGGGAGCGACCTTCTCATGACTCTGAAAAAATACTACACCGCCCAGATTCTCAAACTCCAAATTCAATTTTTTGTTGGAGCTGGACCGTTTGGCATGGCTCCACCTACTCCAACTAAGAAGCTGGGAGTTGGAGCCATACCAAACAGGCCCATAATAAAGACCATGGCCAGCGTGCCTTTTGTCGTACTATGCACTGATTCAAAGCCCGATTCGGAACTATAGCCCCAGCTCACTCCTGTACAAGTAGGGCAGAGGCAAATGCATCCGGATCCTCTACAGATATATTGTATAAACAGTATTTTCGTGACTTCCGCGTATATTGCAAACCTCATCACGCACATGATTGAGACGGACGTGTCTGTCTCCCCCCAAGATGATGATGTCGGAAGTCGTCAATCAGATTGGCTATCCAATTAGCTACAACAAAGTCATCGAGACCATGTACGGAACATACGAAGAGGCGTACAACCTTGTGCCGAGATTGCTTCACCGAATTGCCGGATCAAGCCCCGGCACGTACATAAACAGGTTTGACCGTGAAGATGCTGGGAAAGGGCTCAACCGCTTCATACTGGACCGGGTGTTTTGGGCTTTCGCTCAGGCCATCGGGGGCTTTAAGTTCTGCTGTCTCGTGCTAACGATGGATGACACTTTCCTCACAGGGAGGTACAAGGGTACCATCCTCACCGCGGTGGCGGCCGATGCGAATGACCAGCTTCTCCCGATGGCATTTGCCATTATAGAGAGCGAGAACACGTCCAGCCGGCTGTGGTTCTTGGAGAACGTGAAGAGGGCGGTGGTGGGAGACTGGCCCAACGTCTACCTAATCACAGACCGCAATGCTGGGTTGTTGGCAGCCATCAACACCATGTAGTGTGTTACGGATCCGTCTCACAAGTGGAACGATGTACAATCCAACTGGTGCATGAGGTATCTTGCATCTAACTTGTTCACGCGGTTCCACAGTCAGGAACTCATGAAGATGTTCAAGGTATTGTGTCTGCAGAACCAGAGGCAGAAATTTGAGTCTATTTGGAGAGACCTCGAACACCGGACTACGAGGCATACAAGAGAGTCCACTCCGGAGAGGAAGCAACACAGTAGTGCAACAAGCTTCTTCGAGTGGATTAATGGCCACGCTCCTGAATCAGAGAAATGGTCCCTCCTCTATGGCACAGACGATGCGAGGTACGGGATTATGACGACCAATATGTTCGAGGTCTACAAGTGTCCTCAAAGGTGTGCGATGCTTCCCTATTACCGCGATCGTCCAGGAGACATGGACTCACACTGTTGGTTATTTCGTCAATAGAGCCACCGCAGCCAAGCGACAGATGGACGAAGGCAAGCAGTGGTCCAAGAACATGCAGAGGCACATGGATCGGAAGATGGAGAAGGCCCGAATGCACGACATCTGGGTGATGACGGCCTTAGGCGGAAGTACGAGATCAGACTTTGATAGAAATACGTCAACAATCATGCCAAAGGGGAAAGGAAACAGGCATGCACCCTGGGTGATGTGGCGACATGCACCTGCAACAAGCCGAAACTCCTCCACAAGCCATGCTCCCATGTGTACAAAGTGTGTGCGCAAATGAGGCAGATGTATACGCCGTACATCTCTGAGTACTATGACATGCAGCGCCTGTTCGGTATATGGAGTAGAGGGTTTCACTCGTATGGCTTGGAAATGAACTACAAGGATCTTTGGCCGGACATAGTGCAATGGAGTCCCAACAGGGACTTGAAGAGAATATGGAAGGGGCGACGGCAATCGCGGCACTTTTGGAACGACATGGATGCTAGTCAACGTACTAGTATTAGCCGCACAATCAATTGCAGGATATGCAAGACCCCTGGGCACTCAATGAAGGATTGTCCCAACAAACCCAGCTCGTCCGGTCGTCATTCAGTGTCGTAATCGTGGTGATCAGATAAAGAAAGTGCATGGCCATGCCACTAGTGGTCGAAGTGTCGACCACATGATGTTATCCGACACTCGATCGAGAAAGTATTGAACAGTCCAAGGATGACACATCATCTCACCTGGAGTTCAACCAGGCATTGTGAGGCAAAAGGAGAATGCATGAGTAGGTTGCTTAGTTCGATCAGTTACGGACTAGTCATATAGAGATACGAGCTGGTCGTAGATTCATCGAACGTAATTACAAAATGGTAAGAACCTGGTCGTAAGGAGTTACGAACTGGTCGTGACCAATTGCAACCTGGTCGTATAGAGATATGAACTGGTCGTAAGTGATGAGGGCATGATCATAGATCATATTACATCAAGGTTCGTCCGATATATTCTATGTGTCTTTGGGAATCGTTATGTGCTGCTAGGTACCGCTGACGACTAGTGGTCGGGAAAGAGTTTCCGAGTCATAACCGATTACACATGAACCTATGGGGTCGCACACTTAAAGGGCAAGGATCTGTTTTGGATGGGGTTCCAAATTCGTATAGGCCATGAGTTCCTAATGGGCCTCCATGTCGAGACCCATCATGGATGCCTATATAAAGAGGGGCGGTGGCATGGGGTGAAAAATAGGATAATCTTTGGAAGAACTCCTGAAACCCTAATAGCCACGCCTTCTCAACCACGCTGCCGGTGCTAGCACTCCAGCGCGTGGTGATCCTACCCCGTACGTGTGGATACCTCGGAGGTGTTGTTGCGAAGCATCAGCACTAGGATGATCTGCAACTCGTGACGCTCACCGGAGTCGGAGGAGAAGTAACGTGACGAGTACGACCACTCGGAGGAGCAGATGCGCGACGAGTACGACTACTCGAAGGAGGAGATGCGTCGTGAGTACGACTACGACTGCATCAACTCGCTACAACGACTCTACTTCCGCTACGAGTCGGCGCGTCTAGCGGTAATCTCGTGATCTATTACTTGTGGTGGTTCCTTGTTTGTGCTTTCGTAGCCTTGCCGCGTTACCCTACAATAACAACTCGCAACCCTCCTTGGCTGCGAGCAACATCTTATTTTCAACTATAGACATGGCACTCAACTGAAATATAAACCAACAAACCGTTTCCCATATTTTCCAATGAAACTATTTTTATTAAAACCAAGACTATACCTATTAAGTCTGCACTAAGCATGCTCATGACCACGAGCATGACTATTTAAATAGATTTACAATCTGCAGATGTGTACGACTTTACCCACAGCACACAAATTCTCTAGTTTATTTAGCATCTATCGATACCACCATTCACTACCTTTGGTAAGCAGTCTAGAGCACGCGTCGAAACATTTACATCACCTAGTCCTAACTTTATACTAGCCCAGCGAATGAGCACCCTCACTTCACCCGGGTACACCCCCGTCTTAGTGAGGCATTCGTCATTATGTCGGCAAGCTTTGTACCCAACACCGTGGTAAAGGGAGCCCCTTTGAACATACCTACACCGGCCATGCTCGCACTACTACGGCCTACCAACATGTAGGACTAGTTTTTAATGACTTAATTAGCTAATATCGTCTCATACCGGCATACGTGGTTGTACGCTTGGGCTTAGATAGGAGTTGTTGGCGTTTGGTTCTTAATTGACCCGGGTAAGGATCTCCCCCTATCTACTTGTGAGATACATCTCTCACACTCCTCAGAATATAATATAGCTCGCTCGTGTCGCAAACTAAGTTTTGCATTTTTATTTTTATACAAAATAAGAGAGGTAAACCCCTCTGGATAATCATTTCAAAAACTCCCTAATTATGTTCATCATGTCATCCTTTTAGCAAATTTTAGTATAGACTATGGCTAGACTAAGCAATTGTGCGATACTCACACTCAAAATTCCTAATTTAACATCATCTATTGTCTATACCATAACCTAATGACTACAACAGTAAGGATATCAATATTTCAAGGAGGTCCATGCATCGAGTAGGATTACGACAACCATCACCGCCAAATTTAGCAATTTTAATCAAATCTACACGCATGCATAATAGATTTTCCAAAAAAAGTACAATAATTAAACTAGTATGATCAACATGATCAAATGGAGTGCTTTCCTTGCTTAGGTTGTTCTGGATACGTGAATGGAGTATCGTCGTGAAAGTCGTTCGAACAATCGACGTTGTAAGACGAGGAGGCCGACTAGAGGGGGTGAATAGGCAGTTTTTTAAAATTCTTTTGGCTAAAACCGATTTCTAATGCGGAAGCTAACAACAATTCGGTATTGCACAATTACAACCTAAATAAACTAGTCTTTACTAAGTACACCAACAATTCTAAGACTATTGATAATGATATCAGACAAGCAAATACATGTGAGCAATTTAATTCTATAAATATAAATTATAATAGAGTAAAGCACAAGAAGGCAAACCACAATGACACAATGATATTTTATCGTGGTATTCAGAGACTTGCCGGTCTCCCCTAATCTACGTTGAGGTAAGCCCAACCACATTTGACCGGCTCCACAAATTGAGCCAACACCTCCGAGGTAAGCCCAACCACTTGGACCGGTTCACAACTCGAATCAACACCTCGATCCACTCGGGGTTTCTCTTCCTCCATTCTAGAGATGGTGAGCACCAAACCACTCACAACCGCCTGGGTCTTATCACAACCTTCTTTGAGAAGATCACCAGCGCAACTCCTCGAAGCCGTCTATGTGTCGACAAACACCAAGAGTAACAAGTCGGAGACGCTCACTTGAACGAATCAAGTGTCTAAGCTCAATCGATACACAATCCACTATCTAATGCAACACATGCACTTAGGGTTTGCTCTTTAAGCTCACTAAGTGCAACACATTCACAAAAGGGCCGGTCAGATCGGACAAGGGCGGTAAGAACGCTTAACAGAACAAAGAGCTATTCCAGAAAAACACCTTCTCTAGAAAAAGCGAACCGCCAACTAAAGATCGGTATTACCCTCTTATCAGCCCACTTCGGATGTGTGACATCTTGAATGTCGACATGAGTGCCCAGATTCCTGTCTTGTATGACTCAGAGTAGCCCCGGGAGGTTGTGGTAGAAATCCTCGAACGTGTCGAACCTTGATTCCACTGTCTTCTGTTTTGCCCTCCAAGCCTTGACATAGCTGATTGTGTATTGAAACATTACCTCAATCACACGAATGATGGATCATGGCTCAAAGTCAAGATTATCCATGATCTCTGTACATGAGATTGGCGATGAAGCCTGATGACAGGTTCTTGTGGGACTGCACTGACTCAGCGACGACGCATGTGTGTGGGGCCACTATAGAGCACTTCCAGTAGGTGTCCCGCTTAGGCTGAAATGCGTGCACTCACCAAGGGCATCCCTCTATTTCGCAATTCACGTTGTAGCATCTTGAGTTAGACTTGACAACTGTCAATGTGCGCCACACCGATAAGGCCCAGAATTTGACCGCCTCTTGCACGGCCTCCTTTCATTTGTACACAGCTCCTTTCTTGACCTCGCTCTAGTCGTACTCCCACGGCACACGGGAGCCTTCGTCGACTACGAGGTTGTCGAACTGGTATGTGTTCCACTTGGATGGAACCGTCAGCTGATCCACATCATCCTCGTCATCGAATCCTTCATTTTCTGATAATGCATTGTAGTCCTGGGATTCCTGATCTATCATTTGCACTATAGCTTGCAGCTCCTCACCCTCTTCAGCTAGCCCACTGGCTTGCCTGATTGTAGGAACTACTTCTCCAGGGTCTTCGTCGACGGCATCAACAACTCCAGGAGCTTCGAACACTATTTGCGCCACGCTGTGGCTGGAGCACCGACTTCTTTTTCGGCATCATCACCCCCTTCTTGTTCAACTGCGGATGCAGGAGTGGGCTTGGCATATGCCTAAGCCAGAAGGATCAAATCCCACCCTCCCTCCCTCACCACACGTAGATATGACTGTCATGACTTTGTTCTCTTCAGCTGCACTAACTCCCAATATTTGGACTATGTTGCTTGGGGAGCAAGGCAACTCAATCTCAGATCATACACATCACTTTCCACTTAGATGTGTGAAACAACCACCGCATCACAGTACCTCATATACGCCCCTCTGCTCTTGGCAGGGGTACGGTCGCTGATTGGAAATAACGCAGATTAATCCCCTCGGGACCCTCCAGAATAGTCCCTAAACCGTAGTAAAATTTGAAATTGGTCACGTCCGACATAATTGACACACTGCATCATGAAGAACATTTTCACGATAAACCACATATCTAAAACAAGATCGAAAAGAATTATGTACAACATACTGCATTACACAACCGTACATCCAAAACTATGTAATCCATTCGGTTCAAAAAATTACTTCACAAGTGGGCAACCGGACGGGCAGCGCTTCGCTAACATCTCTCCTCCCCTCTACTCCTCTTCCTTCCCTACTTCTATTTTTTCTAATACAAATGAGTCATATGCCGAGTTTTAGGGTTTCATGGAGCTTTTATAGGGAAAGAGTCCATGTCATCAGTTCAAATGGCGATAGGAATTTGGATCGACGACAGGTGGGGGGCAGGGTACTTGTCGCCAGTTGAACTATCGATATGAGCTTATTTTTGTTATTGTTTTGACCGACTATTTATTTTTATAATTTACTTTTTTAGAAAAAAAATATTATTTAAAAAATTCTCCCCTCGCCAGCTTGTCATCTTGACCCTTTTGGAAGTATGTACGCAGAAGAAATACTGAAATACGAGATGAGAGGCAAATCCTTGCTATTTAGGTGTTTAGATGACATTTCATCGAGCAAAATGTTTTGAGCGAAAAACCGTCAAACCGATTTCTTTACAGTACGTAGCAAATGATCAATTTTCTCGTTTCGAAGCCAAAATTATGTCACCCAGAAGCAAATATGGCCAATTTAAGTTTGTTCTGTAGTTCTAAGCGTGACTCACCTTGACAATTAATCCACGTCACCTGCAAAAAAGTGCGAGTACACAAAATTTTGAATGCATCGTTTCATAGCCAAAATCATAGCAAAACACCACCAAACCTTGGCCGATTCTTTCTTTTTCTTTTTTAAAAATACAAAAGCTTGGCCAATTTCAGTGAATCATAGATTCATCATAGTTTTGCCAATGTTTAACACTCTAGATAGGATCGCGTTCACTTCCTGGTTCGGGCGACCCGCTTAGCTTCTTTAACGGATGGAACGCTTTGGGTTTGGGTGTGAGCTCCGAATGCAAAACCCACAAAAGCTGGGCTATATACGAGCACCTCAAACCACGCCAACTGCGGACAAAAGCCCAGGGTGCCCAGACAAATCCCAATCTTCACCTCCTCCCCGATCCTCTTCCATCCCACCAGCAATCAGCTCCCAACGCTCTCTTCTCTGAAATGATCTATTACAACAAGTTGATCGTCGTTTCTTTGCTCCATTCGCTTGCCTCTTCTACCTCACCGGCCGTCAGCGGCGCATGTGTGTACGCAGGTCGGCGGCGCGTGGATCTCCCAGCTCCTCACCGAGGATTTCTCCGAGCAGTGGCGACCTAGGAATAAATTTTAGGTTGGGTGGAATAACCGCTACATTTCCTCTTGCACCGGTATTTGTATCGCATGATACAATTCTAAAACAGCTATTCAAATCTAGCAAATTAAACATTCAACCAATCACAAATCCTAATCCATTCTATTTTTCACTAATTTCATCTATCTATAGATTCTACTACTGACGTCCTACCCTCCTACCCTCCTCATCAATCTATAGATTCTACTACTGACGTCCCGATCGATCGAAGCCGTGCTCTAAACTTTGCAAATCAGTAAAAGTCACATTCTTAATTAGGCGAATTTGCTAGAAAAGCACGAGTTAATGTCACAATTTGCTGACATTGTTGTTCTTAGAGCACCTGCAATGCAATACAGTGTGGTAGCCCCGTACCAAGGGTGGGGACCATGCTCATGTAGGACAAAAAAAGGTGGAGGGTAGGAGAGGGGCAACACCTGAAAAAAGCGATAATGCTAGCGGCGAGATCCATGTGTGGGAGGAGAGACAGAGAGAGAGAGGACACTTAATTTCACACCGTGAATCGTGTTTAGAGCACTTCGCATGAAGGAAGAGAAAATGCATGGATGTGAAGGTAGTTTCCCTTCGTGAATCACACATACATGAAGAGAGACCCATACACGGAGGAGAAAAGGGGATGCATGCTCACCTTGTAAACCATGGCTAGAAGCCTCATGTGGATCACATGTAGTAAGAGAGAGAGGGGCCCTACACACGGAGAAGAGACGACGATGTGATTTCACCTCGTTGATTGCACTTTGAGTAGTCTCATTGTCACATCATAAGGACGAGAGACGGAGAGTGTGTGTGAACTCGGAGGAACGTACAGTGAGTCTCATAGGATTTTTTTTTGAACTACATTTGTGGAGAAATACAGAGGTGAACACACACACTGGGTAAGTGAATGGGGAGGCTATACATGTGGTCCTATCCGTTTGTACCTTGGCCTAACGCTTAACCATTTATTTATTTTTGTCATCAATTATATAAAGATAAGTATTGTAATAGAGTACATGTAAGCGATAAAGTTAGATATTATGAGTTCAAATCCGAATGTTCTACCATATGTTCTGAAACCTTTCATTCGTAGCTCCAATCCTGCACGAATGGATGAGATGCTCTCATTACGGGGTTCAGAAAAGTATGTATACTTTGATTAGCCTAGCGGAGCCTCCTTGGGGCCACAGAGGGTTTTGCCCTCCCTTTTTGATGCTTATATTCGTGCCGTGCTGGATCGGCTTAGCTAGGCACGATCCATTCTGGTCTGACTACTATTTGTGTCATGCTAGGCTGACCCATGGGCCGGGTGGTGGCCCAGGCTCGGCCCGTCAGGCATTCGTGCCATGCCAGGCCGGCCCGAGCCCGTTTAGTCCGTCAGAATGAAAAAAAAATACTCTAAAAAATAAAAAATTAGAAAAATATGTAGTAGACATAAAAATTGAAAAAATATATGAAACAATCATATTGAAAATGTAATAAAGAGCTTTATTAATGTCCAACTGGCTGTCTCGTTAAAACCTTCACCAAGTAAAAACTCAAAATGAGAAAACCTTGGCAAAGGAAAAAAGAGTACAACCTATAGCTCTACAATTGTACATACATGATACATCCTTGTTCTATGTGTCGGTGCTATTGTCTAAGTACAGATTTTCGAACATCTCCGACAATTTTGGATTTTCCACAGAGTGTTGTGTTCGTGAATCAACTTGTTCCTAGTCCTTCACAGTTAGAAGGATCTCCACCATCTCACTTGTGAGACTTGTTCTTCTCTCCTCCAATATTCTTCCAGAAAGACTGAAAGCAGACTCGAAGGAAATCGTAGAGACAGGAGCTGTTAACACATTACGTGCAAGTATGGATAGCACGGGATATGTTAACTTATGGGTTTGCCACTATTGCAAGATGTCGAAGCCTTCTGAGTTGAAATCCACCGTATTGCTGTCCAGATAGGTGGATAATTCTCCGCTCCTTGTGGGTCTTGGCTGGGCAGGCGCTGGTATAGAAAAAGAAAAAGAAGACCTGGACCTGGAGGAAGAGGCACCGAAGATCGTGTCCCACATATGTATCTGTTGGACCGTAAAGGCGACTAGAGGGGGGGGGTGAATAGGAGCACGCTCACTTTTTCACAAATTATGAACTCAATACAATTTCACTCCAGTAGCTATTAGAAAGCTATGAAGATCAATATACCAAGATCAAATGGAAGACTAGTATTGAATCCAATAAAACCCCTAAGCAATGCGACAATAATCGCAAGAATCAAAGCAACACAAAATCTTGGCGGTCGACCTCAGAGTGAACCGGTCGGACCGATTGCCGGGCGGTCGGACCGCTGTTATACTGGCGGTCGGACCGCTCCGAAATCGGTCGGACCGGTGGTGACGGGCGGTCGGACCGTGATCTACGTAACCGATCCAAACAAGAGAAATCGGCCGATGACGAAGTTGCAATTAGGTCTAACTTTTGATTTTCAACTCCAAACTTTATGAAACTTTGCACACACCTTCTCTATGCTATTGATGACCTATTCCAATCGAATATTATGATAATTCTTAGAACGATATTGAGCAATTGTCAATTGATTAACAGAAGGTCTAAAACCGGGCAAGAACGAAAACTTGATCCTAATGCTTGTTCGTGAGTGATTGATGATCAAGATGATGCTAGATAGATTCACACATATCACAACAAGCTAATTCATGTGAAAGAATCAATCACAAACTCGCGGATCAAAGAAAGCCCTAAAAACACGAAATTGAAAGCAAGAACGAAAAGAGACTTATCTCAAGCAAACCTTGCATAGATTGATTTTGTGATTGATGCTGGATTACATCCACACCATCATGGATCAGTAGACAATCAAGGATCACGAAATTCACCACAAACCATCAAGAGCCCTAGCCTCCACCTCAACTCCCCTAAAGACAATTAGGGTTTTGAAACATAAAAAGGCGAGAGAGAGAAGAGCTAGGTGGTGCAGCCACCACCTCCCCCTATTTATAGTGGAGGTCTAGACTCCTAGGGTTTGACTCCATTGGGCTCCCGTTAAGGCCCACTAACAAACGGGTCACACACGCACGCTTCGTAAAGCGCCGTCTTTAACCTTTGACCTAAACCGCTTCACCATGCATCATGGATTTGCCAATAGGTCACCCTTGTCCATCTTGTGTCACGCTTGAGTCGTTGACCTCACCTGGCATCGTCAATCGTTCTGGACCTCAACTCTCCAAGTCTAGTCCCGATCCTCTTCGCCGTTGACCGTCGTTGACCACCAAGCAACCTGCACAACCACAGACAAGAAAACACGAATTCGGGAACAAGTTCTTCAAAACTTGACCCATGTTAGTCAAAACATGCATCATGCAAAATATATGCCACGATACCAATGACTTTGACCTAACCAATCAACATCGCCACGAAGTTGGCCGACGTTCAAGTAGAAACCGGTCTGACCGCTTCAGTGAGCGGTCGGATCGCTTCTTTGGCGGTCGGACCGCTCCCTCGTGAGCGGTCGGACCGCCCTTAGACTTAGCCAAATTCAAGCCCTCAAATTCAAACCTTCGAAACTTTAAACCAATAGAACTTTTTACTGGAGACTCCAAAAATCATGAGACCAAGTGCATTGGGATCCCCTCACTTGCCTACAACACCTATTTTTGGCCCAGCTTGTTTTGACCACTTTGGTCACCGCCGGTCCGACCGCCCAACATGGCCGGTCCGACCGATTTGGGACCGGTCGGACCGCCGTGCAAGGACCGGTCGGACCGCCCCTGTCCAGTAAGCCTGTAGCTTTGTCGAAAATACGTGAAACGACAAACCATAAACGCCATTGCCAATTGTCACATCATCCTAAGATCTGAAACATATCCCCATGAAATCCACAATATCTTCCCACTTGAGGTGGGGCCTACTGGAGGTCGTTGCGAGCGGACTCCCCTGAATTTATTTTCATACCTTTGGTAAACCTCGCATAACTGAGAACGAACTTCTGTAAAATAGTTAGTATAGTCTAGCCCTGTAGCATCACTAAGAATATCACGTACAATACCAAATGCATCAATTTTAGCCTAAGATCTAAAAGAAATGCAAATACATATAGGTAAAGAATTTCTCTCAAATATTTAAGGTATTTAGATTTCATGGAAACAACAGCATCGTGTAAAACTAAGTTATTTTTCTATATTTTCAATTGGGTAGCAATCTGTAAAATAGTATACATAATGATAGGAGATGTTGGATAGTAGACAGCGGGCAAAGCAACAATTGCCTTATAAAAAATATATAAAAAAACATTATCTTCTCGGCAACGAACCAATGTTGCTCAGTTAATAGTATAGTACAGTTAGTGCTAGGATAGTGCATTTGAATAAAAACAGAAAAGGTGTTCTTGTATGGTAAAAGATTCTTAAGCATGAGGTAAGTAGAGTTCCACCTTACCTCCATGTCCAAACCGAACTTTCTTGGACGTACGCCTATCGCTCTGCAGAAGTTCTTATATTATGCTATTCTTACGTTAGAATTATTTAAGAAAGAAATTGCATCGCAAAAAGCTTTAATATACGGATTCAACCTCTTCAAACCACATTTGACTATAAGGTTGATAATATGACAAGCGCATCGTTGATGTAGCAAGAAAGAATCACCATATATACTCAACACTAGAGTAAGAATGTCCATGGCCATAGAGTTTGAAGCGGCGTTGTCTAAAGTAATTGCGAATATTTTGTCTGTAAGACTAAAGTTTTCCATGACTTTCATAATACAGTTCGTAATATTCTCCCCCGTGTGTGCTACATCAATTAATTTCAAAGCTATAATCCTTTTCTGCATACCCAATCGTCATTAACGTAATGCGCAACTATACTAAGGTAATCTTCCCTAGCCCGACTACTCTATATGTCCGAGGTCAGGGCCACCGAAAATGTGCACGTACTAAATAGTTCTTTTATTTTATTACGACGTTTATTATATTATTTCACTAGATTCCTAGTTGTTGTCTGTCTAGAAACGGAGGAAAATCTAGGATTATGTGCAATCCTAATGTAATTTTGGAAAGAAGCGACTTGCCAAAGCCTAATAGTAAATCCTCAGAAGTAATTAAATGACAGAGAGATTGGCGGACTACCTGAGGATCGTAGTCCCGGCTAGATACCGTACAGTCGGGGTTGTATTGCAGCTGTGTCTACCTCATCACCAATCATTGTTTGGTTCGACATCTTGTAGCATGTCTAAGCAAGTGTCTCTTCCACCTGCAGACTTTGTAGACAATTCATAGTGATAAATTTTATAAATAGCATATGGTACTTCATTTCCCGCTGCATCTTGTTTGGTTGTCCTGTCAAAATTCTCCCACACTCCCGATGTAGACGATTTTGACCTCTTTGCTCCGGTTGCCATGGAGTCTGATGCTGCTGTGGAGCCTGTTGGCGGAACTCCACCTTGCTCCTCCGGTGAAACCTCCGGTTGGTTTGAGGCAGCCGCAGCCACTTCCATGGACGCAATTTCATTCGGTGAAAGTTCGTAATCATCAAGAGCAAAACTGTCATAAGGACTGTTCATAACGAGAACTGCAAAATCGAAACTAACACTATTACTACTTTCATCTTAGCATAACAAGAACTAACAATAAAAGTATTACAAAAATAGTATTGTACCTCTTTCACTGACTTTGCTACCGAAAATTGAAATTTCCAAATTTTGACATATTTTTTTGAATTTTGTGAAATTAGCCCAACACGGATTTGAATTTGTACAACACAATTTCAAAGAGAGAATGGAGAATGAAGGGGTGCTGAATGAGGGGGGTATGGTGGTTATTTATAGAAAAAAAATAAGGATTTTTTTTTGATTTTTTTGCTATTTTTAAGACCCCAGCAATAAAAAAAAGTAAAAAACGGCTAAAATCCCCAACTGTCGAATTTTTCGGACCGTGTCGTGCCTAGGCACGGCCCATGAGTCCACATGGCCCGGTTACCTCTCCCCTGCCCAGCCTGCCTACGCCCCATCCTTTTTCTTCTTCCCTGCATGCGTGCGGTAGTGCTGCACGGCTCGTCGCCCTGCTGCCTCCTCACCTCTGTCCGCACAGCTCCGTGCGCCGCGCCGCGACTTTCTCGGTCCGCGCAGCTCTGTTCACCGCGCCACCACCGCCTCTCCTTGGTTCACGCAGCTCCGTGCGCCATGATGCCTCCTCTGCTCCTCCTCTCCTCCGTGCCACTTCGTCCGCGCCTTCTTCCTCTGTGCCAGCAATGCCCCGCCCTCCGCGCCTTCTTCCGCTCCGGCGGTCCGGCCTCGGTGCCGGTGACGCTCCGCCGTCCTCCTCCCTCCGCTTCGGCGGTCCGGCCTCCTCCCTCCTTAGCTCCTCCTTGGCCGTTGGCTCCCTCCCTCGCCGTCGCTGCCTCCCCGACCTCCCTCGGTGTCAGCACCTCCGCCTCTGCCTCGACGGCTCCCCTGCAGTCGGGTTGTGCTAGGCTACACGGGTCGTACCTGTGGCGTGCTGTGCTTGGCACGGCCCGTCACTATTCGTGTCGTGCCGGGCCGGTCCATCGTGCTGAGGTGGCGGCCCAAGCACGACCGGGCTCTCATGCCGGGCCGGCACAGTTCGTGAATAGTGCGGGCCGTGCTGTGCCTGGACCGGGCCTATAGTGTCGTGCCTCGTGCCGGTAGGATCAGCCCATTTGGCAAGCTCTAATGTGGTAAGTTAGTGATCTTTTACCACTCTCTCAAGGCTCAACTATGTTTTGTTAGTTTACAAAAAAAGGAAAACTATGTTTTGTTCGATTGGCCCTTTCTCCATTTTGCTTTACGCTCCTTCACTGCTCCTGCATCCTCCGCGGTGGTCTCGCAGGTTCGGCCGCCGGTAGACGCTCCGGCGAGAAGGAAAGCTAGCTACTGGCCATGGCAGTCAGTTCATTAGCTGCGATCATAAGGCGATCGACTTCTGACTTGTGAAACAGTGGTCGTTTGGTTTGTTTGGATTCATACGTATTTCGTATGTTGCTGCTGCCAGCTCTCGCATGTTGTACTGCTGCATGCTATACTTGTGTCCATTTCCTGGTTCCCGTGAACAAATCCAGTGAGTTGTTGGGTGTGGTTGCTGATGCTTTTGTTGGTATAGCTAATTGATGCGGTTTTAGATGCTTATTAATGCGATTTCAGCTGCCTCTTGGCGTGTTTAGAACGCATGAATTTCACTTGAATTTGATAGGAAACAGTATAATTCGCATAAGTATCCTACAAAATTCTAGTATTCCAAACGGGACCTAATTGTTGGTATGTTGGGAACTGGCTAGTTGCGCCGGGATCTACAACCATGGTTATAAAGTGCCATCTCAGAGTTTCGTACTGATGGTTGCAGTTTCTTATATTTGCCATTGTTCATGCTAGGTTTGGAAGGTTGCCCCAATATTCAGGTTGATAATGCACTTGAGTAACAGTACGTCTAGGATCCTTCGGACGACAGCCACCGAAACAAGAGTTGACAGCCCCAGAAACTGGCCAAATAGCATCGGCAATAATACTCCTGAATCCTGATTGTGCCCCTAAAAAAAAGGACCCCTGATTGTGAATTTGTTGATGCTACACATCACAAAAAAAATAACAATTTATCTGTTATAAAAGAAGATAAAAGCCACTGCACGCGCTATTTCAATTTGTATATTGAATCTATTTGTTGCCATTTCCCTTTACCATAATCTCCTGTCGGCAAACTGCAAAATCCTCCAAAAATGACACAGTTCTTGGATGCTTCCTGTGATATACATAAAGTTGGTTTTGGTAGGTTGGTTGACAAGTACTAAAATCCTCAAAAAGAACACAGTTCTTTGACTTTGACCACTGCTGTTTGATAAGTTGACGGGTTTATGCCGATGAGCATGTCAGCTTCTCGATTTCCTTAATGATTAGATCCCTCTCCTCATCAAGTTCATCTTCGCCTGTAAAATAAAGCAAAATCAGTAATGTTAAAATAGTTCCATGACATCTTTCCTTCACATTGAACAAACCATTCAGATTATGGCGCTTCACTGCTTTGGTTAAAGCATTTTGTATCCGTTTGAATCTGGACTCTGTCTCTACATGGGGCTTAAGGTGGAAATATCAAAACATTCAAGCATAGCACTACCTTTACTTGTAGGAAGATTGTGAAGTAGTTTCAACAATTCTCTGCGATTGTCTAGCAAAACTTCGATAATACTGCGAGGCTTGTTTGGATTGGCAACAAATACCTGTTTTGGCACAGGAAAATGGTTCAAAGGAATTTGCAGTGTAATTACTGAACTACTACAATCTGATTATTGCAACAACAATTTAATAGATTTTAAGAGGGCATTGTGCACTTGGACCGGTGCACGCTTGTGCACCTGTGTGTCTATATGCGTGTTCATGTTGTGTGCCTACAGCACATGCATATATGCACATGTATGTACACTTAAAGATGATACCTTAAAAATGTGGAAGGCACATATTCTGATATTTTTGCTTGAATCCTACAAAAGCTGCAGGTTAGTAGTGACATGGCTTGACAAAGATAGGATGCCTATAGACATAAGAAAATTTGACTATTTGTGAGGAAAAGGAGAACTTTGAAACAAATGCAATGATTTATTTACTCGATGGTTTTACAAAAATTGCATCAATGCATTTTTCAGAAATGTGCCAGCTCAGATGTACTTTTACATCTGAAATGAAGACAACCACTGGTACTCTTTAGATAAGATCATAAGAGGTAGAGTTTTGCATTCAAAAGTGTATAAAAATGTCAAATAAATAAATAAAGTCAGTAATTATGATGTTGGACCTTTACTTTCAGCAAGCTGGTAAGGCTGCAACTAATGCTGTTACCAAGAAATGGAACTATTTCTATCTGTTGTTAGTTGTTACCAAACTTTGGTAACAGCCAAAAAAACTTGTGCAGATGTCCATTTTTATATAGGTTGGAAAATCCTTTAGCTGGCAACAAATGCTGAGGCCAATTAAAGGAAGCATGGTTTAACAAACAGGTACCACCACCAAAAATGTGGCACCTGTACTGGTTCATAATGGCCTCTGCAATGGAAATTGAAGAGATAAAATGCCTTATATGAGCACTCACAAAACCTTTTTTCTTCAAATTCTTGGCAAGAAACTATTTTAAATGGAACCAAATGCATATTCTAATTTCACAGTTTGCATAACATCCATAAGATAAATCACATGGGGGCGCTTTAGATATGAAATAAGAAGAAACAGAGTAGTGCGATAACTGAAATAAGCATGTCTTCTGCCAAGTAATTTTTGAATGAACAGTAGTATGAAGTTTATAACTAATACCTTCAGTAGACTAATCATAATATTTAAGAAATGAACTTCCAAAATAAATCGCTTCATTATTTGAGAGTTTGGAGCCTCCAATAGAAATTCTGAGAGGAACTGACATAACAGACAACACTATAAATTTATTTTTCAAGTGAATAAGATGATTAAATAGATAAGCTGAAAATAGTCTAACCTTCACTGACTGTCTTCTTGTTACATAATTAGTTGATGTTAAGAGCTTTTTGTAGAGTTCAAAGAACTGGACAAGATTACATAATCAGTTACACAAAGGACGAATGGAATATTTCCGACAAGATTAAATAATCAGTTACACAAAGGACGAATGGAATATTTCCAGTATGTAGGTAATCTGGTTCAAGTTTTCCCACAATTGCAAAATAGTTTTTGTATAGGCATTAGGCAAGTGACAATATACATGCAATTTTTTTGCAGTGTCACATTAGTAAGGCAGAGTCAAAAAGGTAAATACATGTTGCAAGAACGTATATAAAATATAGAAAACTCTAAAAAAACTCATTGTTGTCTTATTTTATTGACATGAACACATAGAGTATTTCAGAAAAAGATAGTGACCTGCTCATAGTGGGAGCTCAAGAACTCAGATATAACAATTTCATGTTTGGTAAGCAGATCCTGCAACCATCTTGTCAAGAACAACCATCAATCTTGAATTTTCAATCTCCGATAGAAAGTCAATTTACATGAAGATAAAGTCTGCAAATATGGATTTACCTTGAAGGTGTTCAGCGCATCAGAAGCAATATCAAAGTTGGGCAGCTCAACATACTCAAAAAACAGCTCAAAGCTACTGGATTCCAATATGTATCTGAAAGAGCGCTACAAAATCAAATGCATGTAAAATTAATTATCTACTTAAGTTAATTGATCATTAAGTTATGTTTTCGCTTCAGGAAAACACAGTGCTTTTATGGATAACTACCTCATCAGATATGGACAAAATCATCCATAGATGAGACTTTGCAGTAAGGTAAATGTGTGGGTACAAAGCTGCTCTGTAGGCTAAGTGGATAACAGCTTAATAATAGTGGACAATGACATGTATTGTACATAATGCATTATAAATAGAGATAGTATGAATTTTTTCCTCTGTTCTGTTAAGAAGAAAGGGGCAACAATGTTTTTTTTACTTCCGGGTGTAAATATAGGAAAAAAATTCCATGTTGTTTCCATAGTAAACACCATTAAACACAAGTTTTTGTTGCGCCATTATCATATATAAGTATAACCAAAGTGTCATGGGCCGGGGCTACTGTTCATGCACGAACAGTACACATGGTACTATATCGCCGCGCACTATTCATACTGGCCCCCACGGGTTTATTGATAGTTAGGAAATAGAGATAGAATAATTAGTTTTCTTATTAGTTGGGTTTATTTCCTTAGAGATGTATTTCATCTAATAGAGATAAGTTTCCTTAGAAATAGAGATTGTTTCTTAGAAATCAAGTCGGGTCGTTCTTGTAAAAGGGATAGCATGTATCCACTATCAATCAAGCAAAAAGAGCAAAGAAACAATAATTCATCCCCATCTATGTCTATCTTCCTCCTCTAAAGTCCCTCCCCTTTCAAGCTGTCGCCGTCTGGCCATCCTCCCAGCGGTGTTTACCCTGTTATGAACTAAGGTTCGTGACATTTGGTATCAGAGCCACTCACAATGGCTTCTATTGCTGAGTTGCTGGCCTTGATGAAGGCTGATAGTGAGAAGATGATGGCCACCGCCGAGAAGATGATTGCCACCACCAAGAAGATGATAGCCACCGCCGAGAAGATGAAGGCTATCTTGGAGAAGATGATCATGGCGACGATAGCGAAGCCTTCCACGACGGCGGCGGAGCTACCTCTGGCAACTACGGTGGCGCTACCACCGGCCAACGCAAAGAAGATGATCGCAGTGGTAGCGATGCTGCCGAAGTTTGCTGCGCCAGCTGCCGCACTTCCACATCTTACCGTTACGCTGCCGAAGCTGCCGCAGCCCTGCCGAAGTCCACCGTAGCTGCCGTGGCACTGCTAGGGTTGCTGCCATGCCTGCCGCAGCGACCGGTGAGTTTGCCGTAACCACGTGTGGAGGCAACGATCTCCAAAGACTCATGTAGCCATCACAACCTCTCGTCAACATGAGGTCTGCTAGGGCTTCAGCCATGGCCACCACGACAGCTCGAGGACGAGCTATCGTGAAAGGAGGGGAGTAGTTGTTATGGGCCAGGCTATATATGGTACTGTAGTGCCGCACACTATTCGTGCTGGGCCCCATGGGTGCATTAGTAGTTAGGAAATAGAGATAGAATAGTTAGTTTTCTTATTAGTTGTGTTTACTTCCTTAGAGATGTATTCCACTAATAGAGATAAGTTTCCTTAGAAATAGAGATTGTTTCTTAGAGGTCAAGTCGAGTCGTCCCTATAAAAGGGATAGCATGTATCCATTATCAATCAAGCAAGAAGAACAAAGAAACAATAGTTCATCCCAGTCTATGTCTATCTTCCTCCTCTAAAGTCCCTCCCCTTTCAAGCCGTCCTCTCGACGGTGTTTACCCTGTTATGAACTAAGGTTCACGACACGAAGGTTCCCAACAAGGGAAAATCCAAACACATGAAGCACTTCTTCATTTATTTTCTTTTTGGGGCATATACGTTGTTCTATATTTATTAGGGTAGGGGCAGATTCACCTAAAAAGGTAGCAGGAGAAAATGTCATAATAATTGCAAACAAAAGGATGTCCCAACTGAATGAAAATTTTGAAGCCTTACTTTGCTAATGTTGGATACTTTATGCATTCTCTCAACATGTTCCCACAGTTCAGTGCAATGTCCAAGTTCTTGTAGCTGTTGCAAGAGTTGATCAATTAAGCTTAAGACGACATATAGCGTAGACATAAAAGGACTAAGAAAGTTATGGAAAGCTGCCACCACAAAAGATGAAAATCATGGACTGTAAGGCCCCAACCTTTGGGTACACGCTACTAGTTAAAGACCTAATCGACAAATACAAAAGTCCATAAAGGAGAATATGTGACAAGGGAAGGCCAACTCGCTGTTGGCCACAATAGACAACAGCTGTAAAATATCTCAACAATCATTTTGGTGTTCCAATAGATTATTTATTCATGTATGTTTCATCTTAACTCAAGAAATGCATGGCTTACCAACCAACTAGGAAATCTAAAAGCTCCACATGGTTTTCAATATACTTCACACAGCAATAACTTTCATCAACCTTCTGCCTGAGCAAAATACACCAGCAGTTAACTAGATCTTTTCTTACCTGCAATGCAGAGCTAACGAGTTCAACGAGCTGGTTGCCAAAAAAGGAGGGAAATAAAAAGATAACATATTTAATGGATAAAAGACATACTCCCCAACCCAAAGAAGGAAGGTTCTGAACAAAGAGAGAAAGGACGTCCTCCTTGCAAATTTCAAGGGTTATTTGCAGGACCTGCTCTTGATTTGGTTCTGCTTCTCCATCACCAGAGAGCATTTGCCTCAAGGATGAGATGTTTTTCTCGACCTCTTCGAGAGCCTAGGAAGAAAAGCGAATTAGGATTCATTTGCGCCGCATCCAGGCTGTGTACGATTAATATTCGCAGAATTGAACGAACAACTAGAAGAAATGTCTTGTGTCACTATAATACATGACTAACCGTTGCAAACCTTACCATGCATCATGCATCATGATCTAACGTTCACAGCTTTCTGGTGCAGTGAACAACAACCAAATTACCAAAATAATGCACATTCTGCCAACGCTATCCTGGAGTCACGCAAACCACTAAATGAACCACCTAACTCCATATTTCCCCCCACCAATTTTACTAATTACTAGACTAGATTCTTTGATTTATCCAAAGCTTTTGTTCAAAAATGTACCAATCATGACGAAATAGCCCACATTCATTGTCCCGGTTAAATCCAGCAAAAGTGCAAAGCGAACCAAGAGAACTTCACCACTAATCACTACTTCTCAATTGCAAAGTGAGGGAAATGATCCCCGGGTACTGGCAAGAACGCAACATGATCTTTCTATAAGATTACCGAAACTGGAGAACAATCAAACGCCAAGATCGTAACTTTTACCTCCAATTGCGTGATCAAAGACTAACCGGGAGCGGGCACGCATGGATCGTCCTCTTGATCTTGTAACATAGGGGGCCAAGATTATAAGAGGCAACGGAGACGGAAGAAGAGATTGATTACCTTGGCGCCTGTCTTGGTTGGGAGGGCGAGGAAGGAATCCTTGATGGAGCGGACCACCTCCTCCGGCGTTGACGGCCGGAGCCGCGACGCCATCCGGAAGAAGAAGGACATCTCTCTCTCTCTCTCTCTCTCTCTCTCTCTCTCTCTCCCTGCGTCGCCTCGCCGGCCACGAAATGGTGCTGTATCTATCGCGGGTCGGGCGACTCGGGCGGTTGCGGTAGCCGTCTTATTGTCTTGTTGGCAGCGTGTAGCTTTTGCTTTTAAACCCTCACTTTTTTTTTCCTATTCTCTTTTTTCAACGAGAACATGTAATCTCTCTTAACTCTATACGCGAGATAATCGGCGAGTCCGAGAGCTATGATATCCACGTTGTTTTCCTTGCGAAAAACACTCCGTAGTTTGTGAAATTGTGTGTAGGTCCTGTTTAGGCACTCAAACGTCGAATCGCCATCGCATGGTTGATGTATGGTTGGTGCGAAGCCATCTGATCGAGGTTTCTTGCATAGACGGACGAGATGTGTTTTTATCGGCCGCCATAGGGCCACCCTCTCGATCCTTCCAGTGGTCGCTGCCTAATCCCCTCCCATATCTCTCTCGCCCTCCCCCTGCCACCTCGCCCTCACCAGTGTACCTGCTGACCCTCTCAATCCTTCCAGCGGTCGCTTCGCCAAGGTACCTGTCGAGGTAGTTGGCCTCCTCGGCGACGGCAGAGGCAACGCCCTTCCACCGTCGATGCAGGGCTCCTCCCCTTCCCCTGTGAGCCGTCCCTCGCGACGAACCGCCACTGTCGTTTTCTCGGCCTCGCTCGCCCGATCGGATCACGACGAGCCGCCGCAGCCGTTCCCTCCAGCAGTTGTCTCCTCCACACTTCTAGGCTTGGTTGTTGGAGCTGCGAGTGGGATCTCAGCGCTCTCCGCGATGGACGACGGCGGCCACGGCGGCGCAGAGGAGATGATGGCACAGGAGACAGCACTCTCCGACCTCTAGATCCGCGTCTAGGGCATTGACGTCTAGAACAGGTGCGCCGCCCCTCCAGAGAACCCGCCTTTTGCTCCCGCTTCTCCACTGGCCCTCACCTACAACCAGTGGATGCTTGGTGGCTTCGCTTGTCTCGTTGGGCTAGGCTCGGTGCGCGTCTGTGCATTGGATGCGTCCTGGAGTGGCCACCGCCACTGAAGCAGAGAGGAGCCTCCACTGGGAAAAAACGTTAGCCAAAGTCAAAGAAGAATGGACATCATCTAGCGGCTTGGTATGTAGTGAGTGCCCTAGAAAAGCATGTTGCAGCCGTCGCAACTTCATCTCCACTGACACAGCCAAAGAAGTAGGGTGGTCCTCTCCACCTCCTCGGCCCAAAGAGGTAGCATCACCACTCTCTTCGTTCTCCTCCTGCTTGATCCATAGTGTTTCTGTTACTTGCATTATTACTTCTCCTATTGGTGTTAGTTCTTGCTGATGTAACTGACGCATTTGGTAGATACAATTGTGGTAAAGAAGTATACAATTTTATCCCTACCTTGGTAAATTGATTGTCTGAGCCTTAACATGCTAGCTTAAGTGCTTCACTAGAAAAGCTAAATAAATAAATTTGAAATTTTCCCAGTCAATGTGGTTGATATAGCAGGATTTCAAATCTTCCATGCTCAATACCTTCTGTCAATTAGCTATTTGGTGATATATTAGGATTTAAAGCTATTATGGAGTCCCAAATTGGGACCTAGACGAATCATCCCTATAAAAGGAAGACAAGCCTATGAGAAAAGAGTAGCACTGTGAAGATCTATTTTATAAAAAAGGTTCAGAACATCAATATTACTCTTAGACCTTGATCTTCGTGGATGTTATGTTCTCTTAGGCTATTCATTGTCTTCTTGGTACTTGCTTTTTGTGGTAAACTATTTCTGTTGTAGGGTTCTTTTGTTGGATAATGTGCTCTTCGAGTAGTTTGGTCGTAACCCTGGCTGTAGGTTGTATGAATGGTCAAAACTGAGTGGTCGAAATCAAAGACCAGTGTTGATGAACCACGAAGGTCCTGTTTTGGTCCGATCTTTCTATGAGAAGGTAAGTTTAGTAGTAGTCGCTCAACTCTCACGACCCTGGCTACAAACTCGTAAGGCTCAAAACCACACAATCGCTGAACTGCTCAACAAGCCGTTATCAACCGTGCACGAACACCCGGATGACCTGATCACGAAGATCAATTCCTACATACACCGAAGAAGCACGCAAGAACAAGATAAATAGACAATCTAAAACTGCGAATATGAATTAAAATTGTATTGATAAGTGGGTTTCCGAAGAACAATATCGTTGTTGATCCGCCGAACAAGAGGACAAAGTATAAAGTAGCAAAGCTAAACTTAAATTAACAAAACCTACCAAACCCTAAGGGTGGCGGCCACTATGTAAAGGAGGAAGAGAGGGGTCTGAACAGTGCCAAACCCTAGGTGTCCAGCTCGAATTACAAGGCCCATGTTCCATTAGCATAGGTGGCGCAGCACCAAGTTCCTTTACTCAAATATTGCTAAGTATTGGCCTAAACAACTTGATATATAGTCTTCATGCTAGATTCTGCTAAGCCTCAGTATATAAATATTCATTCCTCGTATAATCATCTTTATGCTTGGTGCTGCCATCATCTCCATTTAGCTTGCCTTCCGATCCTTGATTCCCAAGTAAAATAATATCACGTGCTTTAGGCAGCATCATAGAGTTCATAGAATATGGATGCACTTCTAGAAACGAAGTCACCTGATAATTTAGTTGGTGATCACGTGCTCTAGTAATTGGTCCTTGCATATCAGAAGCAGTAGGGATGGTTGTATTAGTGGAAGGGATGTCCTCATCAAGTGTGGTCGAAACTCAATGGTCGAAACTTGAAACTGAGTGGTCGAAACTCAAAACTGAGTGGTCGAAATCAAATACTATTGTGGTCGAAACTCAGTGGTCGAAACCAAAGACTAGTGTGGTCGAAACTGAGTGGTCGAAACCAAAGACCAGTGTGGTTGAAACTCAGTGGTCGAAACCAAAGACTAGTGTGGTCGAAACCAAAGACCAGTGCGGTCGAAACTCAGTGGTCGAAACTGAGTGTGCGTGTCTGTGCATTGGACGCGTCCCGGAGTGGCCACCGCCACCGAAGCAGAGAGGGGCCTCTGCTGGGAAAAAAACATCGGCCGCAGTTGAAGAAGAATGGACATCATCAAGCGGTTCGGTATGCAGTGAGCGCCTTGGAAAAGTGTGCTGCAGCCATCACAACTTCATCTCCACCGACACTACCAAAGAAGAAGGGTGGTCCGTCTCCGCCTCCTCGGCTCAAAGAGGTAGTATCACCACCCTCTTCGCTCTCCTCCCACTTGATTCATAGTGTTTCTGTTGCTTACATTATTGCTCCTCCGATTGGTGTTAGTTCTTACTAATGTAACTGATGCATTTGATAGATAAAGTTGTGGTAAAGAAGTATGCAGTTTTATCCCTACCTTGGTAAATTGATTGTCTGAGCCTTAACATGCTAGCTTAAGTGCTTCACTAGGAAAGCTACATAAAATAATTTGAGATTTTCCTAGTCCGTGTGGTTGAGATAGCATGATTTCAAATCTTCCATGCTCAATACCTTCTGTCAATTAGCTATTTGGTAATATATTAGGATTTAAAGCAATTATGGAGTTACAAATTGAGATCTAGACAAATCATCCCTACAAAAGGAAGACAAACATATGAGAAAATAGTAGCACTATGAAGATCTATTTTACAAAAAAAGGTTCAGAACATCAATATTGCTCTTCGACCTTGGTCTTCCTGGATCTTATGTTCTCTTAGGCTGTTCATTGTCTTTTTGATACTTGCTTTTTGTGGTAAACCTTTTCTGTTGCAGGGTTCTTTTGTTGGATGATGTGCTATTCGAGCAGTTTGATCGTAACCCTTGCTATAGGTTGTATGAGTGGTCAAAACTGAGTGGTTGAAACTGAGTGGTCGAAACCAAAGATCAGTGTGGTCGAAACTAAGTCTTCGAAACTGACTGGTCGAAACACAGTGGTTGAAACTTGAAACTGAGTGGTCGAAATCAAAAACCAGTGTGGTCGAAACTGAGTGGTCGAAACTCAGTTGTCGAAACCAAAGGCCAGTGTGGTCGAAACTTAGTGGTCGAAACTGGGTGGTCGAAATCAAAGACTAGTGCGGTTGAAACTGGGTGGTCGAAACTCAGTGGTCGAACCAGGGTGGAGTCGTGTCGATGCCGTCGAAGGAGTCCGCCATCGACGGCGGCCGCCGCCGGGCGTGAGCAGTGCACGAGATCGTCCGTGGGGGCGGAGGGTAGTGCCAAATTGGTTCGGCTGCGTTGGTGTGCGAGCGAAGAGAAGGGCAGCAGTGTTCGCGCGGACGGAGCACTGGAGGAAGAGGAGGCAGTTTGGGAGTTCAAGAGCTTTGAGATTGCTTCTCTCGCTGCACGTGTGTCCAGCATCGGGACGGGGACTTGGGAGGACGGCTACGAGGCCCAGTCCCGGAGAAGTTTTTTTTTTCACAAAATATACCAACATTTTGTTTATTTGTTAGAAAATAATGACCTTCTGTTATAGACATACCCAGAGACATTGCTGATACTAAACTATGCTTTTAATTTTTAGCCACACTAATGAGGCTTTTCAATGCCAATAACTAACAAGACAAGATCATTAATAGTTTATTGTACCCACTAAAACCTTATGTCATAGTCCGATTTATTGTACAAGAGACTTCGTTGCATTTGGCTCTACTGCTATACGTATGTAAAACAATACATAAACACAGAATTAAAAAAAAACATAGAACCCACACGTGCGCGCATCTAGTTAGTTTAACCGTCTTGAAGATTTATTACGTAATAAAAAATCATGTGTCCACACAGAAAAAAATAGTGGATGGAATTTTAGAAATTATCTCAGTGTCCAAAACATGATATGTGATTGTGGAAAGATTAGGATAAAATCAAAGTAATTAATAAATAGTCACATTAAAGATGCACAAGTTAAAGAATTAAAATGGATTTTGGTAGAATACACCACTAAGTTAGACGCAGTGTGAAGAACTGAAGATACGTAGATGATTCTCGAATGTTTTACTTGTATGGTTAGATCACTCCAATGCATTAAAAGCCAATTGCGATTAAAGATTACCACCGTTCCGAACCAAATGCGGTTGACTAAAGCAAGACGAACGGCACGACTCCTCAGACGGGTTAACCACTGATGAGGTTCGAGGACCAACCTCGGATGGGTCCGAGGGTCAACCCTAGACATAATCTGAAAACCAATCTTGAACAAGATCCGGCGACCAACCCAGACGAGGTCGGTCCAATGATCAACCCCGAGCAGGGACCAAGGATCAACCTTGGCGACGCGCGACATGTTGGCGAACTCACTCTGGACCCGGTTCGGGGTAGCCACACGATGAGGTCACGTCGACACCCGTATACGTGGCAGGACCCGCTTGACGCGATGGACAAAACTACCTCCGAAGCAAACTACACCCCGAAGGCAGCGATGTAACTTCACTGATCTCCCCCTCCTCCTCTATAAATAGGACCCCTAGTAAATGGGTAGGGGGAGGACACTTGTAACTCTTCCCACGTATATACAATACATTGGTACGGACTCTTGTATGTGATTTTCGTTGAAGTCTCATTCGCGCCTTCGGCGGTTGATGCGTCCGACCAGAGGTGCCATAAGTTTACTGTTTGATCTCGTATTATAATCTAGTTAGTTACAAAAATCTTTGCTAATCTGGAAGGTTTTGTTCTTATGGCTAAAAAATGCTACCAACTGACTGTCATACGCAAAGGTATGAAAAAAATTAAGTACTTTTAAATAGTCACCGCAACACGAAATGAACCCTCTTTGAAGATGGGCCAAGCGTGTGGGGGTACTTGTTTGGCTTTTAACACTTGTTATCTACTCTCTTAGTGCTGGAATAAATAGTAGTACTCAATGTGAAAATGTTACACATAACTAATGGCCGGAACAAGTGATAGTCAATAAGATATGAAGAAATAAATGTTGTGAATGCCACTAATGTTGCATGTGTACAAAATTATATTAAAGCTATTGACAGGATATTAACTTGGGCGATTAATCACTCGAGGTGCCAAGAAAACTGTGGTATAATTTAGCATAGATCATCATAACCGAAAAAAAAGTGCATGTAGTTTAACCCGAGTACAGCGTAAGGTGGAATAGGCGGAATTGGTTTTCAGTAAGTGATACTGATTACTTTGTTCCCACAATCAAAGCACATGACTTACACACGTGTGTTTGGGGTTGGGGCCAACGACAATGCCCTATTTTCTTTTAGACAAAACTAGTAAGTGTAAAATCATATCAGATTAACATATCGACCCACAATCTCAGCTTGGCTACGGATAAAAAAAAAATATTATCTTAACACATCGATCCACAATCTCAATTTGGCCGTGGCGTCCGGCCGAGCTCCGCCCCATCCCATGTAGATGTGTCCTCAACTCCACCTCCAAGGTTGGCGGACTCTGCTACAGTCTATACCTTTGTCATCGAGCTTGGCCTGCCCTTGGCTTTGTACCCATGCCCCGGCCAGGCCTGCGTGTGGATGCTATGGTCAAGAGAAATGATGCAAATCTTTTGTAGCTCAAAAAACAAATGGTTAAAGCAAGTCATAAAATTGTTTATTGAGAGGTGCATTTGATTCAGCTCGAACACACACATCTAACTCTAACACAAATTCTTGATTTAACACAAGAAAATAATAATCGAGAAGGCAGAAGTACATCGCATAAACCAAACAGCCCGGTATGAATTAGCAACTGCACATTTTTTTCTCTAGAAAAGAAAATGGAAAACATTCATTGTTCCTCTCAAATTATGCCATGCTATTTCATGGAGAAGTATTTCTATCATTGAACAAAAATTCAATGAGAACAGGGTTGTCGTTTTACATGGATGTGCACACAACAAAGCCTAAATTTGAACTTGACTTCTTTCTTCCTCTGTCATTTTTTCCTGGGATTAAGGATTTTATGCGAAAAGCCAGACTATAACCTAAACGGAAGTTAGTCTCTCTTTCATTTACCATTTCTTGGTTTCATGAATCAAGCGTCATAACGAGAAACATGTATTTCCTAGAGAGCCATAATCAGCTGATGACAGTAATACTAAAATCGGTATCCGTTATATATATATATATATATCCATCAACCGAAAATGGGCAAAAATGTAACTAAATATAGATGCTATGATCACAAGCCTCACAAATGACATTAGTATGTTAACCAAAATGGATTACCATTTCCACTCACAAAATTAATCAGGGACATGAAACATGACACAACCAATAACATAATTTCAAAACCAATTTAATGTCTCGGGTCCTTAGTTATGTTTGCAAACAAGAAAAGCATATATTACCAGAGGATCGCCGCCTTTCAATCGCACCACATTGGCACCATCCTCCACAAAGCTCAGGAGCAACTCATGGATCTCCTCCTACATTACATCAACCAGCCGTCAAACTTACAAATTGCAAATATATCATCGCCAATTGAAACTACATATGAACATCAAATCACCTGAATTTGGACAGGAAATGAACAATCCTTTCTCACTGACCTGGGCGCGGTTGTGGTATCCGTCCGTCTTGCTGACGTAGAGCAGAATGGTGCCCCCTGCCAAATTGAGCACGTTGTTGGAGACCAGCCGATCGTCGAGCACCAGGTCTGCCACGTCGATGGCCCACACCTCCTTGAGCGTGAGCAGCTTTGGGTCCCCGGGCCTGGCTACGTGCTCGCGCCTAAGCCGCTGAGGTTGAGCACCTCAACACGTTGCATTGCTGCTCGTCGTCACTGGCCTGACCACCTAGGGTTCCTCCTCTCAAGTGTGTGCGCTCCTCCAATTCTCCTCCCAATTCCTCGATCCCCCTTTCCTTCTTTGTTCAGGATTGCATCTAGTAACTGGTGGGATGGCTGGCCTTAGTTGCCAAGTTCGAGGGTGCGAGGAAATCAGGCAATCAATAAGTGGACCACCTGTTGGTGCACGAAAGAAGGAAGGATAGCCTGTGTGGGAGAGATTGACGAAGGACACACCTCTCACCACAAGGGAGAGGTTGACGAAGAACACATCTATCACCATAACTAGAGTCTTTTTAATCTTTTAGAGAAAATTGGCAACGGGGCTATTCTCCGCGGAGAATACCCTCCCATCCCAACTCCATATGTAGCTAGGCTATTCTCCGCGGAGAATGCCCTCCCATCCCAACTCCATATGTAGCTATCGGGGTAATTTCTCTGCCGTCCATATTCGTATCAAGAGTTTGGAGGGAACGTGGTCCCAATAAGATCCTAAATTCGAATGTCATTAAAGTAATTTCATGAATTTATCATATGGTTACGTAGAAGTATGTAAATTTATTAGTACACGAGATGGTAGAATAATAGTAAATAAGTTATATGCTATAGATTATACAAAACTGTATTATGCTAAGAAAACAATATCTTGACTTCTAGATGTATCAATATACGTATATATAAGTGTTTATCGGGAATCCCATCAACATATAAGGTCACACGGGACAAAATCTCCCCGTACCCATCTTCTGATAGTATAATTCCTCACAGACTAACGGGCCTTGGCATCCCTACTCGTAATGGTTATTTTAGCTAATCTAACTTGATTAACTAGACGTGAAAAAAATTATAGTAGGAAAGACAAGCAGTCTACGAATAACTCAGATCCTCTACCTCAAAAGACACCACAGAAAAGACATGATCTTTCACTACCAGAAACCATTTATTTTCCGAGTATCTATATTTTTCCCAAGTGTCTGGACGAAAATACTCAAGCAGGCCCCGAGTGTTCAATAGGACACTCGGGACAAAAATTCAGTATTCGGTAGAAATAATTTTCCCGAATGTTTACCATAACACTCGGGAAAAAAGTAGTATAATCCCGAGTGTATAAAAATGGAAACACTCAGGGAGAGAAAACCGTGCCTTTTTTTCCACCGCGCCTTTTTTTCACTGCTAACCCTATATCCCCCCTGTGCCCGGCTCTCCTCCCCCGGCCGACACAACCACAACCTCCCTCTCAACCGCATTTTCTCCCAATTTCACTCTTCCTCTCCATCTCTCCCATGGCGCCGCCTCCTCCTGGCCCCTGCTCCCTCCTAGCGCCGCCGCTCCCTCGGTGCTGGTGCGCCTTCGCGGCGTGGCTTGCCCCGACTCGGCCTCCTACGGCTCGGCCCGGCCCGAGATGCACGCGCCTCCTGGTGCTACCTGCCGTCGGCCCACCACCACCTGCGTTGCCTTGGTCCTCCTCCTGGCCCTCTTCTTCGACCACCACCTGCGGCTCTTGGTGCCGCTGGCCCCTTGTTGTGCCCCGGCCTCATAGGTGGCTCGGTGCCGCCGTCGTCTCGGCCTCCGGCCTTTCCCTCTCTCCGAGCGCCGCCGCCGCCACTTCCCCGCGCCATGGTCGCCCTGCACCCCGGCTCCTCCCCGGCTTGGTCGTGCGCCTCCCTGCACTTCCCCTTACAGCCATGTGTGGGCCGGCTCGGCCCCTGGCTGCTGGCCGCCTTGGGCTTGGTCCCCTCCCCCTATACTGATTTTTGGATTTTTAAGAGCTCTATTTAATTTCGGATGTATGAATGTTGATGTAATACCCCGGAATTGAATCGGGTAATTAAGAAATTAGTCAGGGAAAGAAAGAACAATGAAAGAAGAAGAAATTTCTGAAAAAGGGTTATTCGCATTTATTCGGCAACCTGGGCCGCGGGCCCGGCCCAGGGGAGAAGCCCACCTAGTGGCCAGCCAAAAGGGAGGGGAGGGGGTTCCCACCCCAAAACCCTAATCCCACCCCTTTTCTCCCCCTTGCCCCCTTGGAGCCACCCCTCTTGGCTCTTGTGCCGCCACCCCCACCTCCTCTTACGCCTCCCCTGTGCCACCACGTCCCCAGCAGCGCCCCCACCCTCCCCGGCGAAGCCTCTTGCTGCTGCCCATTGGAAGGAAGGCGAGGAGACGACAATTGGAGGGCCGGCCAAGTGGAGGTAGCAGATCAGATTTGTTCAGCGCTGTTGCTCGTCAGTTTTGGGTAATATTTGTATGTTTTTTGATCTGACCACCTCTTAGAAAGTCATAGCCCTTGGTCTTAGATTTCTTTAGGCAATGAGATCACCTGATTTAGAGTTACGGATTAGAACTTATGACAGTTTTCGTGCGACTGTCCAGGAGAGCTGACGAGATCTGGCAGTTTGCTTGTCTAGCCAGTAAGAAATATTTAGAGACCGAATCAGTAAGGTCACCCAACACGAAACTTGTGGGAAATTCCGTAATATTTCCAAGTTAATAAAGAATAAAATTTTTAGAGTTGTCAATCAAAAGTTATAAAATTTTTACCGCCACTGTTTTCTGACTATCAGATTGAAGGGACAGAAAACTTTACCTGAATATAAGAATTCGTAGGAGACCGAATCAGGGGACTTTCCCAAATAGATTATTGTATCTGGTTTTGTCATGATTCCATAGAGTCTAAGATCACCCCGTTCCGAGTTGCGTAGTAAAAGTTATGTTATTTTTAGCGCTGCTGTCCTATAGTTCTTTTTGCTAGACTGTCGGGAAGGTGGAGTAAAACCTGTATTCGAACCCTGGGTCTTGAGGAGTTGGGTTAAGGGGCGTAAACGGAGTCCTCTTTTTAGCGTATTTATTGTTAGTGCTATTCTTGTGTAGGAGGCGTAGTCCCGGAGTAGAGGCACCATCTTTGCTTCTTCGCGCGCCGTAGCGGAAAAATGCAAGTACAATTTTAGTACGATATTGTGTGTTGGGCAATGTGGTTGATTTGATGCGTGATTAATATGATTATGTGTGATGAAAGTGTTTATTTCACATTGTTTATATGATGATCGATAATTGATAATTCTTATGAGAACATATTGTGGATTGTCCATATCATTTTATATCAATCATGCATGTTGGCATGAGATACCCACGGGAGTGGGCATTGAGATCCCCATATTTAAGATATGGGCAATGGGTCCCCATATGAAAAGGATGGACAATGGGTCCCCGCATTTAATAATGCGGGCATGAGTGAACACCGACGGGTGTACCACTCCGCAATACCGGTATATGCAAAAGAGAAAAGAAAAGTGCATTTGAGCAATTTGCATAGCATGAGCATATGAAATGTTTATTGTTGAGAATTGTGGATGGATGATGATAGTTACAGTTGTTTATATTATTGTCTTGCTAAATGTACTTTGCTGAGTCTTGAACTCACTCTTGCTGTTACTGTGTTTTTAGGTACCCTGTTTGTGGACAGCATGCATAGGAGGGAGTAGATTTATGCTTGGATGCACATTGGTACGAACCAATTCTCCATTGAATAAACAATTTGAATGATAGTTTAGAATCTGAGTAAACCGCTTAAGATTTCTTATATTTATGCTTTATGCGTTTGGATAATTATTTATTCCTATTGTTAGCTGTGCAAACCCCTGGTATGGTTAGTTAATTCAAAGGAGAACCTGCCGAAAGTTAGCAAAATATCTTAGTTTAATTTGTAATTTTGTTAGTGTAGTAGCATTCCAGGCTCAGGTTGGGCTGGGGTGTTACAGTTGGTATCAGAGCGGGCTTCAGGTCCGTGGTAGCTAGAAAAAAAATTATTAATTAAATTATCACACTGTGCACAGTAGGATGGGAATGGGCAAAGCATTTTATTTACATTTATGATATATCGTATTGATGATTACTGGTATGAATTTAGCATGATTGCTAATTAATTGATTATCTTAGGTTATATGTAAGGATGGCTGATGTTGAGAGGTTGAGATCGTGGTTGTGGCCCTGGGTTTTACCAGGTTACACCATCGTTCGTAGTAAGAGAATAGTAAAGTGGTTACCTCGGATATCTTAGTACACGCGTTGAAAGTGATTATCTTTAGAAAAGTTGTTCTCTTTCTTGAATTTGAATTTGATCAACTCTTGTCCAGTTGTGGCTGATGAATTTATCTTGGGTTCTTAGTTCAATTGCGGTTGGTGTTTGCTTTGAGAAAGGTTGATGTGTTTCTGTTGGCTTAACTTGTCTCTTAAAGCAATTATTGTTTTCCCAATTGTTGAGTTATTCTCGTGACTAGTGAACTTGGTTAATTGTCAGGCTTCACCTTTGTATTGGAGTTTTATTTTTTTTTCTTATTGGAAAGCATGACCCACTTATTTCACTTGATTATTTGGATAATGAAAATTTACTTTTGCAAGTCTTTTAGTATGTGGAAGCTTTAACTCAATATAACTCTTTTGGGTATTCTGAGCGTTGAAGTTGAATGGTTCTCTTTTATGAAAGAAAATGTTAAACCTTTAGCGTTGTTTTCTCGTGGTTAAGTGAGAGGTTACAATCAAAGAAATTAATGGATATGATATGGGTTATCAAGCTGGGTCTGCAGTGTGGTGCATAATAAATCCTAATGAGTATCATTGGAAGTGAAATCGGATAGGTCGATGTTGTCCTCTAGTAGTTCTTGATGAGCTGTGATTATGAGTATGACTATACTTGATTGGAATCAATAGAGTTATTAAAAATGTGGAGCATTGACGAAATGGTTGATCGTTAGAATTGTGTAGTTTGCTAAACTTGTTGGGTTATTTGGTCTCGATGAGCTAATCTAACTGTGTAGAATGCGAAACATAAGGATTTGTTCAACTGTTGTCTCAGTAGATAATTATATGGAATTTTCTTTGATTGGCTATTTGATGATCTTATTTATGCCGTGGGAATACAATAGAGAAAGGACCATAAATTCGTCCATGATTGAATAACCATCAATGGTTTATGATAACCTCTAGGTTGGAATTAGTGTGAGCATTCCTAATAGGTGAAGGGTTGAGATTTGAAAGCGATTTATTCACGTGCGTTTTATGAGGATGAATTGTGGCTGCATACCCTTGAAAAAAAGGGGTTTGCTTTGATAGTGTGGTTTGTGTATCAAATAATCTCTAGAACAAGTTGACCGCTGGGATCTTATTAAGATAACAGAAGCATTATGGAATAATCTATTGTGTTTCTTTTGGAAGGGTTTATGATAGGATTCAATAGGTGACCTGTGTTTGCATAGTGGTGAAATCGTCAGATAATGGTATGCCTTTGAGGAACGAGTTTTGGTATAACCTTTTAAAAATTATGCAGTAGATTCCCCCTAAAATAAAGTGGTTGTTGCAGTGAGGTTATAAGATTTTTGTATACTCTCAATTTGATGATGAGATGATGAAGTAGTATATACCAATTTGGTGAACTTTTGGGGCATTATAATAGAATAGTTTACGATTTGGAATCATGTTAAGAGTGCGTTATTCTAAATGTTAGTCAGATGGTAATATTCCAACTTGTGGGAGTGGTAATGACCCTTTTAACAAGAAAGTAATCTGATTGTCTTTCGTGGTATAGAAGATGTGAAAATGCCTTGAGTTTTGCGTTTGTGATCTTCTGGACCTCATAATTCGGGTAGTAGCTAAAAATTATTGAGTAAGGCAAAGTGTTGGAAAAGTTATATTTGATTCTTAAGTGATTATGTGATTTGAACTTAGAGTCTCTTTTATTCACGTTAGAAAAAAAATACAATCAGAGAGCAATTATTTCCTTTGATAGAAGAGGGAGCGCAGTAGAGGTATTTGAGGTTGGACTCAAGTTTTGTAGCTTGCAGTTTTACGAAGCTTACTTACCTTTGTTATTGACTGCTTAAGGGTTTCTCGAGTTTCAAAAGTAATGTTTTATTCTTTTTGGCTGAGGTTTGATATTCTCTTCTAGCGGAACTTGTGCCATCAACTGGGGTCTCGTCTTGTATTTTTCGAGAATGCAATTATTTGACTACTTCCCTTGGTCTTGAGTCTACTGCGAGGGGTAACGTCTTTCTGTGTACTAAAACAGTTTCTATTTGCCTTTTCTTCTGAGAAAGGATTAACCGAACTGTGTTGAGGAGTCTTGTAGGCTGAAAAGTGGTAACTGGATAGTGGTGGTCAAGTAGATGGTTTTGTGAGACTTTGGATATTAAGTTGTTGAGATGCATTGAGTGGTAAATTGACTCTTTGGAATAATCCTTGTTGAAGGGGATTTGATTTCATAGAATGGTTATTCTTGGAGCAAATTGATTACAATGGTGCAACTAACATAATCGATAGTGGTTTGTGGTCAAAGATCATTTGTTCATGTTGAGTGAAACATTAGAATTGTTGAAAGCATGGAAATCTTGGTTAGTTTATTAGAGATGATTGAGTAATGTACCAGATTGTATAGGCAAAATATGAAGGTATAATTTAATGAGAGCAGGATTAGCGAAGTAATCTGATTGTAATGTCAATTGATGGGATAGTAGGGATTGTTGAATTATTACCAGGTACGACTTGGCTTCAGTGAGTAACCCTCTAGGAGTTAGAATCTCTCTAGAGATAATTTGGTTGAGAATATGTTTTCAGGTGGTCGTTAATGAATGAGTATGTTTAGATGTGAGAATTTTGGTCATCGGATTCGAGAGTTTTCGTATCAGTTGCATCGAAATACATTTATATGAGCCTTGGAGATTGAAAATTTTGCCTTGGTGTTCTATGCTAGGACCTTGGAGGCTAATGAGGTTGTGTAGAAATAGTGAAACAAAGTGGATTTCGAATAGTGCAATGATCACTGGTAGCATTCTTTGGGTGTAGTGAATGAATGTGTGTGATGTGAATTTTAAATTGATTATTTCTAAAGGATTGAGAAGATGTGATCGTGGGTGAAATCTATATTGAGGTACGTTGAAAATTATTTATCAAAGTGATTCATTTGGTAGAGGAATTGGCTAGAGCATGTATTTGTGGATTAGTAGAGTCTCTCTACAAGAGTGTGTGTGTTACTTTCAGGTTGAGCAACACCTTGAGGTTGTTGGATAAGAGAAAGGAGGAAGGTGATAATTGGGAATCACAGAATTTAAATGAAGGTTTATTCCTAAAAATAGGGATTGGGGAAGAAGAGTGTTTTCTTGGGTAATAGAACGATCTCTTAACTCTTGTTCGAGCTGCGTGTGTGATGGGTGTCAGTTGCAGCTTGATTTGGCTTTATGTTGGTATGTGTGGTTCTTTCCGGTTCATAAGGAATAAAGGAAAAGACTGATTTGAGCATTCGAGTGATTTCTCATTTGGCTTTCGTGGTGTTCATTTGCAAACTGCCTAATTAGAAAGTGGAATGGTTTTGTGATGGATTTTTAATTTTGGATTTGATCCTTTTGTTGGGAAGATGGAATGGCGTGGTTGCGATGAGAATCTTTTGCTTTCAGTTGACTCTTTTTATAATAGAGATTGTTCAAAGAGAGTTCTAAATGTGTGTCCCTCGTTAAAGAAGGTATTCCTTGTTTCGGTAAAGTGCTCGATTGAGAGTTGGAACAAGGGCCCCATGTGACGTGTGCAGGACTTTTGGTTTTGTACCGAAGGGAAGGTTGACCCAAGGTACATGGATTTGGTTTTGAAGGTTGGTGCATCGTCAGGACTGTCTCGAGTCCATGCGCGGATTACATAACGTCTTGTATGTCTAGTGCTGAGTGAGTACTTGAGAGGTCCAAAGATGGAGTTTTCGATAGGACCTTTGGTCAACAAGTAAGACCTTCCATTCGTGTCCTGTGTGTTAAGAGAACCTGTAAAGGTCAAGACGAAGACGTTGGTGTACGTGATGGTCTAAGTGTGTCGGGACTTGAGGCTTGGGAAATTGCATTCGTGAGCTTTAACCAAGGTTGTTGGCATCGGGTACGTGTTTTGGTATTGTGGATATCGTGGGGATATGTGCATGATCTTAGGATGATGAGTCAATTGGCAATGGCGTCGTTGGTTTGACGAATCTCGCGTTTTCAGAAAAGCTTCAAGCTATTTCAGACCTCGGTGGTCGGGCCAAGCAGCAGCCAGTGATCGATCGCCCGTGGATCGGTTCAACCGGTAGCATCGCCGGTCCGACCGGCCGTGGGGCAGTCCGATCGGCTATGTGCAGCGGTCCGACCGGCCAGAACCTTTGGTGGAGTTTGGGGCTAGGCCAAACATAGAGTGTGTAGGCAAGGGAGGGGAGTCTCCTGCACTTAGTCTCATATTTTTTGGAGCTTTCAGTCAAAAGTTCAATTCAGTTGAAAATTCCAGAGAGTTTCAGTTTTTCACGATGGAATTTTGGCTAAGTCATTTTGAGTGGTCTGACCAGCGTTATAAAATCGGTCAGACCGGTTGGAAATCGGTCCGACCGGCCAGGTACGGCGGTCAAACCGGATTCCACTTGTTCGTCGGCCTTCTTGGCGACGTTGTATTTCGTTTGTGTCTAGTGCGTGAGATTCAATGCTTTACTGTTGCATATTGCATGGTTGAGCTAACGTGGGTCAAGTTGTGAAGAACTTATTCCCAGAGATGATTTCTTTGTCTATTGTTGTGCAGATGGCTTGCAGGTCAACGACAGTCAACGGTGAGGTGGATCGGGACTAAGCTTGGAGAGCTGAGGTCCAAAACGATCATGGATGCCGGGTGAGGTCGTGTGACTCAAGCATGGCGCGGAGTGGACAAGATGGTTCGAATGGACAGTTCGTTGCAGCTGGTTGGATCAAGCGGCGCGGGGGTCGGTGCAAGTGCCTTGAAGGTTCCGATGGGATTCGAACGAGAGAGACTTGCCGACATGATGAGAGCCGCTGATCAACCTACACGTGGTGAAGTAGGCGATTGCTTCGACTGTAATGTGTGTGTTTGTGTCCCGTGTATTTTGGGCCTTAACAGAAGCCCATTAAGTGAACTCTCTCTAAACCCTAGGCCTCACTATAAATAGAAAGGGGGAGTTGGAAAACCCTCCCAAGCACTTCATTTGTAAAAATCCTAGTTAGGGTTAGGGTTTGGAGAGGAGAGGAGAGACTAGATTCTATAGAGGAAATTTGTGTGTGTGCTCTTGGATTGAGCTCTTGTCCTCCTTGAGGGAGTGGCTTTGATAAGCAACATCTTGAATCAATCAATGGATACTTGTTCTAGGATGAGGTCTCATGTGTTTTCCTCTCTCTTTTGGTGATTTTGGTGCTTCCTTGATCCGGTTATTTTTGGTTGGTATTTTAACCTCTTTTACCTTGCTATGATGTGTGGTAATACTCCTAGGACCATCTAAATCATCAATCCCCCACGAGCAAGATTTGGATCAAGTTTTTTCATTTTGCTAGGTTTTGGACACTCCTTTGGTAAAACCTAAAAAGATCAATTCTTTGACGTGGATCTGGACGATCGTCGCTAGGAATAGGTTCCAGATATTCTTAAGGAGGTGTGTTCTTAATTTGGTCAAGTTTCATCGGTTGAATCAAAAGTTGAACCAATTTTCGTTTTGGTTTCGGGTGGTCTGCAGTGGTTCTGGACTGAATCGGTCCGACCGATTCCACAACGGCGGTCAGTCCACCAGCTATTCGAACCGCCAGTTGGCCGTTGGTCAGACCGCCAGTTGGCCGTCGGTCAGATTGGTCTACCTGAGATCAAATCTCTATTATTGAGTCTTGTGATTAACGGGTAATCAAATTCAACACAAGGCTTCCTCTGTGCATTTACTGATCTTCTTAGCTTTCATAGCTGTAGGAGAAAAGTGTGTGTTGAATTTGATTAATGCGAAAATTAAGAAAGCGTCTATTCACCCCCCTCCAGTCGCCTTTCCAGTCCTACAGATATCAATCTCCCAATCGCAAAATTCCTTTCGTATAGATTGGAGCTTAGATTCGGGGTCGAATCCTGCTAAGGGGGGTAGAATGTAATACCCCGAAATTGAATCGGGTAATTAAGAAATCAATCAGGGAAAGAAAGAACAATGAAAGAAGAAGAAATTTCTGAAAAAAATGGGTTATTCGCATTTATTCGGCAACCTGGGCCGCGGGCCGCGGCCTAGGGGGAAGCCCACCTAGTGGCCGGCCAAAAGGGGGGGTTCCCACCCCTAAAACCCTAATCCCACCCCTTTTCTCCCCCTTTCCCCCTTGGAGCCGCCCCTCTTGGCTCTTGTGCCGCCACCCCCACCTCCTCTTGCGCCTCCCCTGTGCCACCACGTCCCTAGCAGTGCCCCCACCCTCCCCGGTGAAGCCCCTTGTTGCTGCCCATTGGAAGGAAGGCGAGGAGACGACAATTGGAGGGCCGACCAAGTGGAGGTAGCAGATCAGATTTGTTCAGTGTTGTTGCTCGTCAGTTTTGGGTAAGATTCGTACGTTTTATGATCTAAACACCTGTTAGAAAGTCGTAGCCCTTGGTCTTAGCTTTCTTTAGGCACTGAGATCACCTGATTTGGAGTAACGGATTAGAACTTATGGTAGTTTTTGTGCGACTGTACAGGAGAGCTGATGAGATCTTGCAGTTTGCTTGTCTGGCCAGTAAGAAATAATTAGAGACCGAATCAGTTAGGTCACCCAACATGAAACTTGTGGGAAATTTTGTAAGATTTCCAAGTTGATAAAGAACATAATTTTTAGAGTTGGCAATCAAAAGTTATGGAATTTTTACCACCTCTATTTTCTGACTGTCAGATTGAAGGGACAGAAAACTTCACCTGAATATAAGAATTAGTAGGATGCCAAATCAGGAAACTTTTCCAACTAGATTATTGTAGCTGGTTTTGTCATGATTCCAGAGAGTCCAAGATCACCCTATTCCGAGTTGCGTAGTAAAAGTTATGTTATTTTAGCGCTGCTGTCTCGTAGTCCTTTTTGCTAGACTGTCGGGAAGGTGGAGTAAAACCTGTATTCGAACCCTAGGTCTTGAGGAGTTGGGTTAAGGGGCGTAAACAGAGTTCTCTTTTTAGTGTCTTTATTGTTAGCGCTATTCTTGTGTAGGGGGCGGAGTCCCGGAGTAGAGGCACCATCTTTGCTTCTTAGCGCGCCGTAGCGGAAAAAGGCAAGTACAATTTTAGTACGATATTGTGTGTTGGGCAATGTGGTTGATTTGATGCGTGCTTAATATGATTATGTGTGATAAAAGTGTTTATTTTATATTATTTATATGATAATCAATAATTAATAATTCTTATGAGAACATATTGTGGATTGTCCATGTCATTTCATATCAATCATGCATGTTGGCATGATATACCCACGGGAGTGGGCATTGAGATCCCCATATTTAAGATATGGGCAATGGATCCTCATCTGAAAAGGATGGGCAATGGGTCCCCGCATTTGATAATGCGGGCATGAGTGAACACCGACGGGTGTAACACTCTGCAATACCGGTATATGCAAAAGAGAAAAGAAAAGTGCATTTGAGCAATTTGCATAGCATGAGCATATGAAATATTTATTGTTGAGAATTATGGATGGATGATGATAGTTACAGTTGTTTATATTATTATCTTGCTAAATGTACTTTGCTGAGTCTTGGACTCACTCTTGCTGTTACTGTGTTTTTAGGTACCCCGTTTGTGGACATCATGCATTAGAGAGAGTAGATTTATGCTTGGATGTACATTGGCACGAACCAATTCTCCATTGAATAAACATTTTGAATGATAGTTTAGAATCTGAGTAAACCGCTTAAGGTTTCTTATATTTATGCTTTATGCGTTTGGATAATTGCACGAACCAATTCTCCATTGAATAAACATTTTGAATGATAGTTTAGAATCTGAGTAAACCGCTTAAGGTTTCTTATATTTATGCTTTATGCGTTTGGATAATTGCTTATTCCTATTGTTAGCTGTGCAAACCCCTGGTATGGTTAGTTATTCAAAGGAGAACCTGCCGAAAGTTAGCAAAATATCTTAGTTTTATTTGTAATTTTGTTAGTGTAGTAGCATTCCAGGCTCAGGTTGGGCTGGGGTGTTACAGTTGATTCTTGTTTGCTTTTGTTTATGCATAGGGGTTGATGGATGTGGGTTGATGCCTGTATATGAAGAATGGTGTTGGAGAGGGCTACTGTGATAGTGTTGGTGCCGTTGCCTGAGGTACTACTACCCTCCCTCCACTCTCTACCCCCTGCTCTGTGATGAAACAATGAGAGCTATGATGCTGCTACTGTGAGATGGAAAGTAAACATCAGGAAACCACATGAAAATTGGTCATGTTCTGGCATCTCATCTTGTCCAGGATTTGCTAAAAAATGGGAAGTAGAACCCTTGATGCATATACAGAATAAACAGATATTTCCAATCTTCAGGAGAAATGCTCAACATGTCATTTCACATGGATTAAAATGTGATAGTGTCCTTGGACTGGAATATGTTCATAGCTGCCAAATTTAAAATCTGATGGCATGTCTTGTCAGTTGCAACTTCCCTATTTTCCCTTTTCTGGAACTTGATCCATTCTATATGCTGCGGATACAAATTAATTTCACGCTCAAGATCGATGTGTCATGTTGTAAATCTCTACTACTTAAAAGAAGGAATTGATGGCGATCCGTCCTCCCTCATACGATGTGAGCCATTAGATCTATCTTTCTTTGTGAGATGTGAGCCGTTGAATCTCGTTCTTTCTTGATTCCACCTCCCCACTCCCCCCACACCCCAACTGCCCAAGCTGGTGCGCAAGAAGCCAAAAGATTCTATAGATCTTTCTAAGAACGGGTTACCGACGGATCACTTGCATTGTATGCTAAGCACGACGACGGTTGATGAGATATGATTTTTTAATCCGTAGCAAAGTACGGGTATTGGACTAGTTTAGCATTATCTTTAAATACAACCAATTCTCCCTATTTATTCTTTTTGCAATCCTCCGTTATGCTAGCTGATTCAGTTTCTTGTATGACCATCCTAGGCTCTTAAGATCTTCTGTTTTTGGAATGTCAACTGTGTCCAAAATACACGCCTAGCTTCCATTTGTTGCCAACTAATATAATGTTGTTGGAGCTTCAACTATCTTTGTTCAGTTGAAATATTTTGTTCCGGTGTTCTCATTCACCCTGTGAACTTAGTTGCCTTTTTCATTCTCTTGTATTTTTGGGTGCATCTTGCTAAATATTCATTGCATTCAGCTGCTATTTTCGTAACTATTGAAATATAGAGAAGCTAATGTATTCTTGGCTTATGCAAACAAGGTTCAATTCAATATGCTGGAACCCTAGGGAGCCCATGAACTTCACTGTTGTAAGATTCACACATTAATTATGTTATTCTTGCTATCACCTATAAATAATGCTGATTGTCACATGAAGGATTTGTGCTATGTGCTATAGTTCCTTAACTGAAATGTTTACCAAGATTTTCTCTATGAGTAATAATAAATGTTGTTTAAGTTTGGCGATGTTTAGCATTTAGGAACTTCTGTCCTGAATTCCTGATGCTTTTTGTTGATAGGCAAATGAAGATACAAATTGTTTAATTGCATCTTTTAGATCCGAGGGATTATGATAACAACTAGTTTTAATGTTGATGTTTTGGATTTGATTGGTCTCATAATTTTGTATGCTTTATTTAAGCATAAGATGCTCTTGCTGTGTGGTGCTTGAGCTTGTCACAAAAAAGGAGAAGCCTGATTTTGATGCAGAAATGGACAACGTTTTCCATGCCTTGCACACAAGTTCTAACTTGCTTATGTTGAACTAGGGTAGTTCACTTTCATTACTTCAATGCTTAAAAGTGAGTTTGGAGTTCCCATGAAGGAGCATTACTGGTAATGCTATCGCATATTTACTTCCGGCTGTAATTTCTACTATCTTATACATTGTATTCATTAGTGCCTTCTATTATTATCATGGTAATGTACATGAACTGAGATGTAGATGCAAGTCTTCTCATTCATTGGTGCCATTTATGGATGCCATGAATAAAACTGTACACTAGAATTCAGATGCAAATATTCTAATGATCCATAATTTGTCTAGCTGACACTTCTTTAAGCAGACATGTCCAAGATGTAGTTCTGATCTGAAATAGCATATTACATAGCATCAAATTTCTTTGAAATAATTCCGCCCATTGCCCAAATGTTTCATGTTTTCTATTTGATATATCTCCTGATCTTGTCAACAAAAATAAGCATATATTTCATGGTTTTTTTAATGCGGTATTAATTCACTGAGGTGAGAATAATGGTAAAAGAGCTAACTCTTGCAGAATTACGATTATTAGATTATTTCCATGGTTTTCGCTAATGTGAAAGGTTGATTATTACAGGAGGCCAGGTTAGAGCAGAATAACCACCACGAGAAAGGAGATTGATACTTGCAAAATTCTTTTAGGGACACATGAACGTATGGTGCCTTCTTGCGGATGCAACCTATGACTTCAAATATGGTGTTAGAGCTGTCCAGGTACCTTTTGTCATGTACATATAATAAGTATATACAAATATACCAGTTATCACATTGAGCCACTAATATTTGTACCTATTCAGAAAATAAATACACAGATTATTTGATATAGTTGAATGTTTTGCTCTGTTGTAACTTTTCTATAAGAACTAACAAAAACTTGCTTCACATTATGTCCGTGATATAGGAAGGCCATTGACCAACTATGAAATCACTCTTTATATGCCATTGACCCACAATTAACCTGTAAGAGAAAGGAATTATCCATGTATCTCTCATAATTCTAATGCCAATAGGAAATGATAATTTTTTTCCTTGCTACGCTTAATTAATTTAGTTCTGTAACTCAACTTATTTATATGGATTTAGGGAAAGCAAGTTATGCATACATTTGCCTTATAAAATGTTACTCATTTTCCTATGAAATTTGATGGTACAGTTTGTTGCTTTGTAGGGAAGATACGAAATTATGACGAATTACATGCCTAAAGTTGGTTCCCTTGGGCTTGATATGATATTCCAAACATGCACTGTACAGGTGAGCATAATTTTGTGTTCATGTCCTATTTTTCGCAATTCCATTACACTTTAATTGATTTCCATCTCATAGAGACTTGAAAGCACCGGTTGTTGACAGTATACTCAATGTTTTTTTTCACCTTGAGTATTTCGATCTTCGGTTTTGTCAGCTGTAGAGAGGAGCAACGGATGCCCTGGAAACAGCTGAATCTGCTAGGTGGTTCACTGGACTTTTGCAATTTTTTTTTGTACAAGGTGATGCATACATTCTGAGGTGTACATTTTATATCGTTTGTTTGTTGGTCGTTGATGAAAAGAAAGCATCGCCATTTTGTATTCATATGTCGTCGAAATATGTGTTTCAACCTGTATGTACTAACAATTCATTTGTACGTTGTAAAAATATATGTTCTTTTTAATGATAAAGCTTCGAAGTTTGCATTGCTATACTACCTGCAGATGGATTGTTCTTCACTTTTTTACATGTAGCATATAGTAAATTCGGGATACAGATGGTGTTTTTCAGTGCTTTACTACTAGTAATCAGTGGGTGTCACTTTTCCTACTTCCCCGAGTATTTCCCGAGTATCAACACTCGGTAAAAGTACTCTGTTACGGTGGATAAACCCGTTGTGGCACTTATTCTCCCGAGTGTTCAGATTTACACTCGGGAAAGATATTTTTTCCGAGTGTTGGATTGTTTCCAGAGTGTTCAGATTTACACTCGGGAAAGTTATTTTTCCCAAGTGTAACATTCAGAAAATTAGTTTTTACCCGACTAAACAATCCCGCGTGTAACACTTGGGAAATTGACGCTTTCTTGGAAGTGGATTATCTGTATTAACATGCTAATACAGAGGCGCATATTGTCATGCATTAGGTCCTTCTTTCTATCTTTCAATCGAAAACGAACGATCTAGATTAAGTGTTACAGTATTCAAGAAAATAGTAAAATTGCTACAGTATATTTGCTACAGTTGACACATCATTGTTTCTATGATACCAGGATTGTTCATGCATCCCGACGGTTCGAACAGCGATTCTCTATGGCCAGGGGCGGACCCACAGGGTATGCCGGGTGGGCCACGGCATACCCTGGGGTCCGCCCCTGCGCGAGAGTTTGGTAGTAGTTCCACTTGTACATACGTGTAAAGATAGGCTTTAAATGTCGTGCCGCTGTGACTTGGTCCGGTGGAGTAGTACGTTCACTAGTAGTAGGCAGGAGTGGTATGGGACATGTATGGAAAAAGGCTTTGGATTGGAGAGGGCTGGGGTTTCCGAGGACGACGGCCCACGTCGGCCTCCATTTGGGAGGGGGGCAGGCGAGTTCTTCCCGCTGGCACGCGTATAAACTCGGTGCCTGCCTCAGAATTCGTGCTGACCTTTTCGTTATACCTTTGCCCGGCATACCCTGGGGTCCAGCAGTCATACACACATAATAGAAAAAAATTTATGTAAAAAAAAAAGAAAGAGGAAGCTAACGAGCACGCACGCATATCGCACAGAGAAAGAGGAAGCTAACGAGCACGCACGCATATCGCGCAACTCGGTTCGGCTTTTGCGCTTCCGCACGCACGCATATCGCGCAACTCGGTTCGACTTCTGCGCTTCCGCACGCACGTATATCGCGGACGCGGAGTAACTTCGCAGCTGCGCTGGCCTGGGACTGGGAGTAACCGCACGCGGAGAAGTCGAGTCGTCTGTCGTCGTCTTCGTCTCTACACCAGCGGCCGGCCACGGCGGAGCTTTGGCAGTTCGGCGACGGCGCGTCGGGCGGATCGCGTCGCCGCGTCGGGCATCGATCGGCACTTCGGCGAGCCGGCGATTCGGCCTTCGGCGGCGCGCCGCCGCGACGAGCCAGACGGCAGGACGCGGCGCTGGGATTGCGTCGGTCATTGGCGATTCTTGTCCGTGGCGGGTCATCCATGATCCGCCGCCGATCGCTTTCGATCGATCGGCACTCGACGGCACTTAGTTGCAGGATCGCAATGCGGTATTGATCTTATTTGTAAAAAACTTGTGTACTTGTATAGACATTTGATCATATTTTTATTTATTTATTTATGAGTGATTTCTTATTATTTCAGTTCGTATCCGTGAGTTCGTTCAACAGACCACTAATTAGCAATTTAGCATCAATCCATCAAAGAAGGCAGCATGTGAGTTTTTTAATAGTAACATGATTCCATCATCGCATGTGAGTTTTGATATAATGCCTAGCTAGTTGTCATACTTACATTACATAATTTTTTTTTCCAGAATTGTTCAATTATGAAGAGAAGTGGAGACATTGCGTCTCTTTTTCAAAAACACGCAAAGAAAGAAGGCAAGAACAATGCTTCAAACATTGCCCCACCTCCGGTTGAAGAGCAGAATTATTTGTATTATTTAATATTGTAAGTCTTTTCTATGGCTATATTTCGAATTATTTGTATTTCATTTGAACAATTTATATGAAGATTTGCCGTCGTTTCTAGCTTAATTTTTGAATTTAAGGCTTATCATGTTCTTTAATGTATTTGGTTTTATCAAATTAGAATATGGTTTTACCGAATTGTATAAGAAATTTTTTTTTGGCATACCCTGTGGTAAAATCCTAGATCCGCCACTGTCTATAACGCACAGTAAAGAATCCAGATACATCCCCCTCCACAGAATTCCAACAAGTTTCTAAATCCCCTCAACCATAAACACCATTTATTATACTGGAGTACATCAAGCAAAAGCGCACACGTCGTGTCCGTGTCCTTTGCATCAAAGTTCTTTTGACACAACCAAATGGAGAGAACACAGCAAAAAATAAATAAAAAATTGGTCAAAACAATACTACGTAGTTGTGCTAAACTGGTAATTGATTCGAAGCACATTGAACTTGTATGCATTCAAGTATGTATTCAACAATGGCAGTGCGGAGCTTGATTAAAAATTAAGTTTTAAGCTTGAAAATATGTATTAATTAATAAGAGGGTTAAACTAGTGGTTTTTAGCGTAATATAAAGTACACACCACAAGCTTCTTAATTAGACATATTGGGGTCACTGCCCACCTTGGCATGCATAAATTAAGCTCCGCCAATGAAAAATGGATTTTTGCAAAACCCAGATATAAGTCGGGGAGTATGTCAAAAATCCACCTGTATCTCGAATTTAGTTGGTCACCTACCCCAAATTTTATGTGGTTGTAAATCTCCACCCATGCCAATTGACCAGCAAATCGCCTGACGTGGTGATTACGTGGCATTCCAGCATAACCTCCTTTATAGTAGAACACCCTAATGGGTCATCTCCCCCGCCCAGACCCAAAGCACCATTTTTTGCTCGACTCGATGACTTGTGGGTGATGCAGCTAGGGTTCAAGGTGACTGTCTCCACATGTTTCGGGTTTGGGAGAGATAACAGGATCCGCTATTTTAAAGGGGTCCACGCTGGAATACCACGCAAGCATCATGTCGGATAATCAGCTAGTCAATTGGCCCTGTGTGGGGGATATAAAACCACATAAAACTTAAAAGTATGTGATTGATAAAATTCGAAATGCGAGTGAGTTTTTGACAAACTTCGTGACTTGTGGGTATGTTTTTGCAAAAAAAAAATCCCAATGAAAAATGGTCACCCGAGTTACAAAAATAACATCACGTGCCATGTGGCTCTAGCCTCTAGGCCCCCCTTGTCAACCCAATGTGCGATGTTATTTTCCAAGTAAGTTATACGTGCTTGCAATCGAGCTAATTAATTTCTAAGGGTGCGTCTATATAATATTAGACTGTTTTCTCACTCTAAAATAGTTAAATTTTAGTTCATTTACAACTTCATTATACATAAATTACAAGAATTTATGTATGTAACACTACCGGACTCCCGGCCTTTGCCGAGAGCCCGAAGCTCTCGGCAAAGACGAGTTGACGCTCGGCAACATATTTGCCGAGAGCAGCTCTCGGCAAAGAGCCGTCGGCAAAACATCTACCGGCAAAGGATTCTTTACCGAGAGCCCCTCTCGGCAAAATATTTACCGAGAGTAATATCAAGGCTCTCGGCAAACTATAGCTCTCGGCAAACTGGGTTGCCCTGGTAACGGCCAAACGATCACTAACGGCGTGACAGCTTCTTTGCCGAGAGCGACCGTCGGCAAAGAACGTCTTTGCCGAGCGCGACCGTCGGCAAATCACTTCTTTGCCGAGAGCGACCGTCGGCAAAGAATTGTTAAAAAAAAATATTTGCGGCCGAGGTGGTTTTTTTTTTTAAAAAAAATAGGTTTGCCGAGAGCCGAGAACCAAGCTCTCGGCAAATCGGCCTCTTTGCCGAGAGCTAGGCTCTCGGCAAGGGGCATATTTGCCGAGAGCGAGCGCAAGCTCTCTCAAGCAAAGAGTATATGTGCCTAGAGCCTAGCTCTCAAAAGAGGCCGATTTGCCGAGAGCCCTACTCTAGGCAAAGAGTCCAGAGAGCATTTTTTTTATTTTTGTTTATATTTCCAGCTTCAACAACACATATTTCACAAATATAACACATCATCCACATCACATATATCACAAATATATCATCCACATCACATATATCACAAATATGTCATCCACATCACATATATCACAACATCTCAAATCCAACAACACATGTCCATCTCAAAGTACTAAGTTCATCTCACACAAGTTCATGTCACAAAGTGCTAATACATGATGAAGAACAACAGGCTCACCCCCAAGGCTCCCACCCCCCCGACCCTCCCGACGGCGGCTGATGCGGCTGCTGATGCGGCTGGTACCCCGACCCTCCCGACGGCTGCTGATGCGGCGGAAGTTGTGGATACGGTTGGTGCCACGACCCTCCCGACGGCAATGTGCTCGCCAGCACATCATTCGAACCACGATTGATTCTCGCACAAAGGAGAAGAAAAATTAGTAATTATAGTAATACTAAGGCATATAATTGTAATCTAAGCGTAGACAAGTCAAAATTTGCAGAACTAGGTATAAAATTGTAATATAAGCCTAGACACATCAAAATTTCGGCAGCACCTCCCCTGCACGGTGGGGTTTCCAAAACCTGCAAGAAAACCAACGGCACGATGGCCGCCACCACATATCAACGCACGATGGCGGCACACATATATATCAACGCACGAAGGCCTCCCATCACATATCAACGGCACGATGGCCGACATGCACAGTAAAGAGCTTTTGTTAGAGAAGTTGAACTCACGTATGGGTAAGGCGGGTTTGGGTAAGACGGTGGAGGAGCGAACAGCTCTAGTGGCGCTGGACGACCCATCGTGACGCCAAGACTTGCCACGTACTGAGCTAAGGCGTCAAACCTCGCCCGCCGGCCTCCCCCTCTGCCGCTCGTCCTCCCGCCCCTCTGCCGCTCTTCCTCCACCCTAGCCTTATGCTCCTCGAGCGCATGCACCTGGGCCTATAATTTTTCACCGCATTGTTACAAGCAATTTCGAGGAATGTAAAACCAATGAACGCATTTAATAAAAGCAGAAATAACTCAGTAGTGCCGCCACACGATGCGTCAAGTGTCTCGCCTTGGGCGTATGGGCACGCCACCGCTCGGCCGCTTGTCCGACTGTGAGAGAGTGGGAGTGGTGTGCGGGTCGAGCGTCTTTGTTGCCGATGAGGTACCGCCCATGCTTCTTGCCTCCTCCCACCCTCATGACGATGTCGCCGTCAATGTCCGCGGTGTGCGGATCCCGATCGCCCATGGACTCCCTTGCCGCCTCGGTGTACTGACTGATGCGCTCGGGGATGCTCTCGTTGGTGAACGACTCGACTGGGTCGTTGGTCAGATGCATTAATCTTGCATCTTCTTTGTTTACCTTCCGATGCTCAGACGGCACAAGAATCGATGATGGCACGAGCCGCCTCGTAATGCATGTCCGAGATGCGACCTTAAAAGATTTGGCCAACGCCTTGGCGCCCTCGCCTCGTAGTCCTCGGCGCATTTGAAGAAGTCCGCATATAGAAAAGATGTATCAATACACTGGTTCAAGAAACTCGCGAATGCAATGTATTGAGCAAAGTAGTGGGAGGAAGACTTACCCAAAACTCGCGACATAACCCGCTCCGCCACGCATTAAAGACGTGCGGCCCGCCTCGCCCTCCGCATCGGGCGGCGACGAGTGCTCAGACGTGTAGGCGGCCCGAGCTTCGGCGAGCGAACCAAGCACGGGAAGTGTTCCTGCAGAGAAGACCCAGATGCCATTGGGCAACCTTTGTGAGCACACAGGACCACGACCTTCCAAGACTGCGTAAGTGATTAAGAAAAACTGTTAGTTTCATTGTGATTCTATCATATGTAGGAGCGAAAAAATGTAAAAGTTACGTACTTTTGCCCAACGGTCGAATGACCGGGCGAGAGCCTCGGTATCGCCGCTCGGGTAGGCTCACGGACCTCGTTAGTAGACACCCGAGGTTCCGGTGGAACTGGAACCTCCTGCCTCGGCCTCTGCCGCCCTCCCTCCTCCCGCTCGCCCACTGCTCGGCCTCTGCTCGGCTGCAGCTCGGCCTCTCATTCGCCGAGCACGCCGCCCACTCGCTCTTCCTCCCGCTCCTCCTCGGGCTCTGGCTGCTGCTGCTGCAGGCTGAGGCGGTGGCGCCCTAGGCCTCCTCCCGGCCGTCCTCTTCCTCCTCCCCTGAGGTGGTGCCGACCCCCCAGCTTCAACTGAGGGCCCTGGTGTACTGCCCCCCGTGTCGTAAAGCGACCTGACCGCCCGCTCTGGTAATCTCACGGGCGCTTCGGCGGCCCGAGTACATCCACTCACGGTCATCCATCCTCTAACATATATATCACCAAGTAATAAATATAACCATGGACTTGCATCTACACGTCGTTCCTACCATCTAATAGGTAAGGATAGGTCCTAATCCCACCCGAGGATGCGTCGATGGTGTTAGTTCCTATGGTCTGGTGGCGGTGAAGTCAGGCTAGCGGGGCCGTGGCGGGTCGGTGCAGTGGCGAGGCGACGCGGTGCGGGCAGACCTGGGGACCTGCAAAAAGAAAGAAAGAAGCAAAATAACGTCAACTCAAAAATTCGGCAGCACAACTCAACAGTAAAGTAGTGAAATTTTCTGAAACTCCATCACTGATCACAAGAACAAATGAGAATGAGATGTTCTGCCATAAAAGAACAAATGAGAATGAGAAGCAAAATGTGTCTGAATGTACGGGTCCCTACGAATGATTAGAAGTTAATTGCATCAGCACGCTGACATTGGGGCAGATCCAGGACAAATTTTTTTGTCTGGGAGTACCTTGTAACTAATGTTGCTAGTTACTAATTACACCAGCCACAGCAAAGCCAAGTTGAACTGCAACATAACCTGGAACAAATTTATCGGTCCATGAACAGACTCGAGTATCAGCAAGCATGCACAAAACCACATCTTCAATGGATGCTCAAGAATGAGCTCCATCTCACACAACAAACACACGGCTAGGCACAGTTCAATACATTTAGTACGCAAGTCCATCCCAAAAAGGAGCGAATTTCCATTGGCTCCCATGAATTAAATTGGACTCAAAAGAAATATATTCAAATTCGTATTCTAGTAGAGACAGAATTTGATTCAAGACGAATACAATTCCAATTTTTCTGTTTGGATGTCCTCTGGAATTAGAAAATAATTTACATCAACGTCGGAATTTAGAGCCACTCTATCACAATCCACCCGTCGTCCTCCCTGTTAGTACCGAAGATGCAATCTCCAAACGAATCTTGACATCATGTGTTACTCAATGAGAAAAAAGAGGAATAATCCCCATCCAAGGAACAACCCCATCAATTAACCACACAAAATCAAATTACTCACGGGGATTGTTAAATCAAATTAACGAAGAAAACATCTAGATAATAGGCACGGACATGAGTTAGTGGACTAGTCGTTAATCTATACAGCATCTAACCTTTCTTTGCTTGCTCGAGGAGGTCAGGTTAAGTAATGACTAATCGTCCCCGAGGCAGGGCAGCAAATCAGGCTCAGCGGCAGCATAATAATTGATTGATTAACACCCAGCAACGGCAACGGCAAACCGATATATCCCATACCTCAACCAGCCAGCCAGCCAGACGGGGTGCGAGGGAGCAATTTCTCGGGGGCGTGGCTCGGGCGGCGACGTAGCTCGGGCGACGGCGAGGCTCGGGCGGCTGCGGCGGCGGCGTGGTTCGGGCGGGGCGGCGGCGGCGTGGCTCGGCGACGACGTGGCTCGCGCGGCGGCGAGGCTCGGGCGGAGCGGCGGCGGCAGCGCAGACGGCCGGCGTGGGTCGGGCGAAACGGTGAGAGAGTGAGAGTGAGAGAGCGAAACGGCAGAGAGAAACGGTTAAGTGGGAAACCACTTTGCCGAGAGCCAGATCTGGGAGGCTCTCGGCAAACCTTCCCGCTTTGCCGAGAGCCCCCAGATCCGGCTCTCGGCAAAGTTTTTTTTTTCAAATTTCGTTCGAATTTTTTAACTAGCTAACTGCACAAAAAAATATTTAAAAAAAAATAAAAATTATTATTTGCCGAGAGCTACTCTCGGCAACATTATTATTATTTTTAAATATTTTTTATTCGTCTAACAAACTGAACAAAAAATGGTATTTCTAAAAAAAAATTAAACATTTGCCGAGAGCAGCTCTCGGCAAACCTATTCGCCGAGAGCCGACTCTCGGCAAAACATTGATCCGAGCTAGGTAAAAAGAAATCTACGAGAGCGGGCCCGGTTGCTCTCGGAAGAGCCTTGCCGAGAGTAATCCTCAAGCTCTGCAAAGAATATCCCAAAAAATTAATAAATAGCAAACGGCTCCGGAAAAATACGAAATTTTGCCGTCTTACAACTTATGCTCTCTAATGGCTATACAAAAAGTTTGGAACTCCAAAACTAATTCAACCATGACATTGTTTGAAAATCCTAATGGATCCTCCTCAGCTTTATGAAACTTATTCGGAGATGTATCAGATTGTAAGAATCATACGCAACCACTTGCGCGAAACATTTTCAATTTTTTACCACAGCCTCCAAGTGTGATACCATGACTTCATTGCAAATATCACAATTTTCCGAATTCGTTTCCTTTTTTTAAGAATTTTTAAATCGTTCGGCGACATATGTTCGTGGTCTTCGATTCGTAAAATAAAAGGTGAAAAAAACGTCAACAACATGTTATTTGCCCCCAATAATGCATAAATAGCATTAATATCATTTTCTACTTAATTTTTTCCCGTGTTTAAATCAATCGCTGTTCAAATTTTAATCGATTAAAAAAACTCCTTGAAATGCAATTAATTAATTATATATAGCAAATAATTACAAAAATACACAAAATTTTAATATTGAGTACAACCTGTAGTATGTGTATAGAGAAAAAAAGTTTGGAGCATATGAAAGAAAAAATAATTTAATTGGAGAGAGTTAGGAGAAGAGAAATACATGCACATGAAATATAGAAACCACATTTGCCGAGAGCCTGGGATGGGCTCTCGGCAAACATTTGCCGAAAGCGCGCTGCAAGCAGGTTGCCGAGAGCGTAGCGGTGGGGCTCTCGGCAAAGCGGTGACGCCGTCGAGTAGGTGTCACGCCTATGGGCCCACGGCAATATTTTGCCGAGAGCCTGATTTTGCCGAGAGCGCGGCCCACGGCAAAGGCCCATTTTGCCGATGGGCATTTTTTGCCGAGCGCGGCTCTCGGCAAAATGGCCCACTTCGCCGAGAGTTATTGTTTGCCGAGATGCAGGCCCACGGCAATCTTATCAGTTCCCGACGGCCCGTGTTTGCCGAGAGCCACGCTCGGCAAACGTTTTCTTTGCCGAGAGCCCGAGTTTTTGCTCTCGGCAAAAATCGCGGCTCTGGGCAAAGGACGTTTTTCCGGTAGTGTAATTTTTGTTCTTGATCACTGTAATTATTATCGAAAGTCTTAATAACTCATATGTCCATCACATGATTCAAAATCTAACATATAATTTGAGATGTTTAGCAAAAATAAAGACGAAAACAAAGACCAAAAAAACAAAATGCTATACCAACAAAATACGGCAATGTGGTGAACCCGTTATAGTCCAAAAAAAATTATAATAAATTCGGATCCAAATCATCGTATGAGAAGAAGTGCATATCTCAAAGCATATCGGACGGATGAAAATTCGATTATTTTGATAAAAGAAAACAGTTGAATGTTATTCAGCAAATCTTCGGAGAAGACGATGTTTAGCCGAAGCACGAGTCTAAGGTCAAAAAATCGACTGTTTTCTCTAAAAAAAAACATGTGACAGTTTTTTAGCAATTCCGAATTTCCAATTCAACATTAGCTATTGTATTAGCATGATCTGTGTTTGTATTAACATAAACTGATATACATAGTTACATACAGTATTACATACATTTGTCAGCAGGAGTTTTCCCATCTCCCACCATGCACACTAATCTTAGCAAATTACAACATGACCTGTACAGGACGATCGATTAAGAGCAATAACATCAAACAAGAACCCCCCAGAAACGGAAAAAAAAGGGAGAGATAACCAAAAACGAAAGAAATGAATTTCTACCCACCTCAATTTGCCTTCCCAATAAAGACCGCAAGAAACAGCACCGATTGTGTCATCTTCTTCTACCCTTTCTTCAACTTTTTTTCACGCAGAGATGCATTTGTTTTGATCATCCCTTCGCATGCATGCATGCAAGAACTGAGCGACAATTAAGCTAGTTCGTTATGCATGGTTAGGTGCTGCTCACTCCTCGAGCACCGGTGACGATAGCCGGTAGAGGTCGTAGGGCTCCCAGAGGTAGTCGACGGCGCACGGCCGCCGCGCGTCGAGCCGGAGCCACGGCTTGCCCTTGCCGCTCCAGTGCAGCAGGCTAATGGGCCCCGGGTGCAGGCCCCGGCACCGTCCCTTGACGTTGTCGCCGCCGAGCCCGTGCTGGTTCCACCGGTGGTCCACGGCCTGGATGTCGCCGGCGAGCACCAGCAGGAACGGCGGCAGCGAGCCGAGGTGGTAGATCCTCTTCTGCTTCTGCACCGCCATCCACTGCTCCACCCGCCGCGTGTACCCGCCGGCGCGCCACTTGTCCACGTCCATCACCATCACGCCGGTGTTGAAGTAGCACGGCCGCCGGCCTCGGAACGTGCCGTTGAGCGCCGGGTCCGACCAGAAGGCGTCCGTGAAGTAGTTGGTGAAGTTGGCGTGGCAGTACTCCGGCGCGCCCACCACGTGGCCGCCGAGGTCGACGGAGGCCAGCGCGCGGATGTCGTCAACGACGATCACGTCGGAGTCGAGGTAGATCACCCGGCGCACGTCGGGGGGCAGCGTGTCGGCGAGGTAGATGCGCGCGTAGTTGAGCGGCTGGTCGAGCGCGTGGCGGATGGACCGGGAGATGCGGCCGCGGACGCGCGACGGGTCGAAGCGGTACACGCGGAGGTCGAGGTAGGGGAAGGTGGTGCGCAGCGCGGCGGCGAGGTCGGCGTCCATCCCAGCGGCGAGGAAGTGGAACGCGACGCTCTCGGGGCACGCCGTGTGCTGCAGGATGGAGAGCACGCCTGCCATGGTGCCGCGGAGGTAGTTGGCGTCCAGCGTCATGGCGACGTCCACCCGCACTCCGGCCGCGCACTCGTCGCCGTTTCGGAAGGCTGGGGCCTCCCGAAACGTGGGGATGTTCTCGGACGGCCGCCGGATCATCATAACGTCGACGCGGATGCTGGCGACCGCGGTCACCGCGTGGCCGCCGCCGCCGCCGAGCAGGACAAGGAGGCCAATGACAATGACGCTGCCAGGAGGCGGCATTGTTTGTGGCCGGACGGAGCGCGCGGGAGAGACAATTCAAGGACCGTAGGGTGGCCGAGTGGGGTCGCCGGCAAGGCAAGCCGGTGGCGACAACGGCGGCACGAAAGAGGCGGTGGCCACCCTGGTCCTTGACAATGGTAGGGGAGGGGGTTTAGGAAGGTAGGGGAGCCACCATGGAAATGGTGGGGAAAGGGGAGTGGAAGGGTGGAGGGGGAAGGGGGAAGGGATAAAGATGGCGGCAATGGAAGGGTGGTCGGTAGGGGTGAAGGGTCAGGAGAGAAGGTAGGAGGAAGGACAAGAAGGTGGTGACAAGAATAAGATGGCTGCTTTGGGTGCTGCCTATAGTTGGATCATCTCATTTCATGGGGTGCTTTAATTCTTCATGCATTTTTGTTGCATGGTATTATTTCGAGAGAGAGAGAGAGAGAGAGAGAGAGAGAGAGAGAGAGAGAGAGAGAGAGAGAGTATGAGTATGAGTTGGCTTTGAGTTGACTCCAAATTATTGGCTATGCCATGCCAGAGATTGCCCTACTGACTACTGTCCAAGAAGAAGAAGGTTGATTAGAAAGAGGACGAAGACTAGTTGCGTTAGAGAGAAAAGAGAGAGAAGGGAATCTCAGAAAGTTCTTCCTGGTTGGTTTTGTGCTCTGCGTCTTGGGACGGCTATAAGACTCGGGCTCCACACCAAGCACCAATGCATGCGTGCACACAGCGCCAGCATGAGCTACGTACCCCCAATACGGGCCAAAGCTCCTCAGCATTTGACGGCCGTCGTGCGCATTTCATTACTCATCGGTTCCGAGATTGTCGAAATGGACATAAATACATCTATTCACACGATAGCTCCACCACCCTATGCGCTTCTCAGTTCCGAGGGAGGACACGGGCCGGCAATTGTAATGCCAGTAGAAATAAAAAGAAAAGCAAAGCAAAAAATTAAGAGCAATTCAAGGGTAACCTTTCGGCTTTAAAAATACCGAATAAATTATAGCTCATTAAGATTCTCGTACCCCCCGCGGCCGATCGGCGCCTCTCACTTATGTGGGCATCATCCGGCAATAAGAATTCGACGTCCACGATTTTTACCAACTTATCGTCCGCGGTAAAAAAACCAATAAATAGTGCCCTTTGGCCAAGCCAACAGGAGGGAAAGAGAAGAAGGGGCAAGGGATAAAATCAAACCACTGTGCAGCCAAAGAAGCCCACTCTTTCTGCCCCCCCCCCCCTAAAGCAAATCATCCATTAGAGAGGCAAAGCCTTAGCCAACCGAAGGCGACACCAAAGCCAAGCCAGCCAAGAGCAAGTCAACACAAGCCCTTCTCCCCCACTGCTAACCAGCTAGCAAGCAAGCAAGTCACAATCCACTAGTATCACTACCATAAACAACTCACAAAGAGTAGTAAAGGAGAAGAAGAACAAAGGAGTTGGGGAGGACCGACAGAGCGTGGACGGCAATAGCGATGACTAGAGCGGACAGCCACCGCCAGGAACCACGCCAAGCCAGCATTCGAGGTAACCCACCTTATACCCCCCATCCATCACAGTTGAGGAACCATGGCACAACACTAGCATACGTAGAATACATGGGAAGGTAAGAGAAGACTTTCCCGGTTAGAGCTTGTAGGAGGCGGCGATGCTCAGGGGAGGCACACGGTGGCCGGAGGTCGAGCCAGGCGCAGGCAAGCCAGGGGCTTGATTATCGGCCACGCCGAGGCGAAGCGAGAGGAGGCTGCGCGCGGCGTGCGCACTGTGGCCAAGACCGGGCCGGCGCCGTGTGAGGCAGCGCCATGGGTAAGGAAACACCGAAGAGAGGGAGGGATCGGAGGGAGGAGGCACCGTCGGGAGGGGCGCACCAGGGCGCTGCCGGCGGGAGGGGCAGCTCCGGTGAGGCGTTTCGGCTGGAGGGGAGGCAGAGGAGCCGGAGAGGCTGTGCCGTGGGGGCAAGAAAGAGAGAGAAAGAGAGAGAGTAGTGATGGTAAGTGAAGGGATAAGGTAGGAAGAGGGTGGCTTTGGCCGGGAGATAGGAAAAAAGAAGGGGAGAAAAGGGAAAAGGGAAAAAGAGGAGAAAAAGAGGAGAAAGAAATTAGGGGTGCGTGAATAAATTTTATTCGTGAGGTTAGACGATGTGATCCCTAACCTATTATTATTTTGTGCACCGGGTCAGCAGGATAGTGCCCAGTGAGAAAGCTTTGTTCGTGTCGGATTGTGCGTAGGACGATGTAGTCCATATGTGTGCATGTATTTCTATAATGTATTAAGTCTGGTTGAATGCCTGTTAAGGTGGAAGTCCTACAATGTAAGGACTCCATCCTAATGAAGATGGGGGAAGAGTATGTCATTGACGGGTAAACACTCCGCTATACCGGTATCAGTTGATGAGATGCATGAGTAAATGAATATGTAGATTATTGGTGCATTGCATTAATGGGGAGATAATGATGGAAATAATGATATGGTTATGTTTGTATGGTAGTGTTTATCACTTCTATTATGTGCTTGCGGAGTCTTTGGACTCAACCTAGTTTATTTTGGTGTTTAGGTGAACGATGATGATTGCATGCTTCGGGAAGGGAGAATAGCACATCCATATCACATGCTGTCATTACTGCAAACATATTTACTTAGATAACCACTTTTGTTGTAATATGTATAGTTATTAAATTAGCTACCCAAAGTTTGTGATGATTATAATGTAATGGTAGCATTCTGGGCCTAAAGGGTGGGCCGGGGTGTTACAGTTGGTATCAGAGCGCGGGCGTTAGGTCCGTGGTGAAAAAAAATTAGATCTAGGTTGATTAATTACTAAAATTTTGACTTAAACCAAATAATTAAATTAAACTTGACACACTCTGGTGCACAGTAGGGTGGGTTTTGGGTCAAGTATTGCATATAAGTTTTAGTTAGTTATGTTGTTGATGTGCAATGTTTCGAGGTAATTGCTTGTGAGTTGATTGTGGGAATGCTTGGTTAACAGACATGCCGAGAGGTAGAGGCCGCGGTCGTGGCCATGGTGGTCGTGCTCAAGCGGAGCCACCGCTTAAGGTTCAGCAAGAAGCACATAATGCGGAGATTGTTTCCGCTGAGCAGTCCGTAGCTGGGAATCAGGCAAGGTCTTTGGCTTTGCTTTGAGAGTTTATGGAAGAGGTCTATGCACTTCGCCGATAAGTGCCGGCAGCCGCTGCTGCGGCTATACCCGTTGCGGCCCCTACTGCTGTTCCAACCATGCTGGAGGTAAGGATGGGGGTTCGTGAGTGGTTGGCTTTACGTCTATATACCTTCGATGGGACTGGTACACGAGCCCAAGCTGTGGATTGGTTGTGCTATATGGGAAGGTAGTTTGAAGCATTAGAGATGAGCTCACAGCTAAAAGCTCGCTACGTGGCATTCCAGTTAAAGGGTCAAGCAGACATCTGGTAGGAGGGGGTCCTTTCAACTAGGACCCCTGCCTAGGGTCCCGCTACCTGGGAGATCTTCGTCGAGCAGTTCAAGGCGAAGTATTACTCGGAATCTTTTGTGGAGAGTATGGAGGTCGCCTTGTCGACCTTCGTGTAGGGGAAGAAGACCGTAGCTGAGTACGAAGCGGGGTTCAACGATATGATCCGTTTCGTACCATCGGTCAGGAGCAATGATCTGGAGAATGCTAAAAGGTTCCACCAAGGGCTCAACTTTGAGTTTCGGCATGTTATGGGAGCCACTGCGCCACGTGACTTTAGGTCAGTGGTAGAGAATCCTAGAGGGATGGAGATGGAGATGCAGCTCACTAAAGGAATGCAACCCTCTAGTGGTCCAAGCGCTTCTGGTAGTGACCAGAATAGGAGTTTTAGCGAGGAGGTGGGTCATCTCAGCAACCTCCTCCCAAGAAGTCCAAGTGGGGCCAGCGTCCCCCACAGTCATCCAAGTCCAAATCTTCGAGGCCGTCTTCTGCAACGCCTCGTTCGTCGTCAGCGACCCTAGCTTATCGTCCTATCCTAGGGCAGGGTATGATCTGTTTCAAGTGCGGTGGTGGGCACCGTGCTGCTGAATGTTCTTGGACGGGAGGGTGCTGGCAATGTGGTCAGTCGGACCATATGGAGCGGGTTTTTCATCAGAACCCCTATAGTATTATCAAGTGGGAGCTGGCACCTAGGTCATAGACAAATGCTTCGCCTTAGGGGTCTGTCTAGATGTTGGTGGCTACCCCTGCGGCGCAGCCTTCTTCCTGGGCACCACCCGCCGGGTATACTGGCACCCTACACCAGTTGCTCTAGTTCAGCACGCTGCACCTCCTCCATTTCCGTTGCCGTCTCAACTGAGTCAGGGCTCTCATCGCCCTGGCGCCACCTAGAGTCTACGCATTGCTTGCCGCTGAGTCCGCGGGATGACCAGACGTGATGACAGGTACCATGTTAGTAGATTCGTGTGACACCCTTGTTCTTTTTGACTCCGGTGCTATTTATTCCTTTGTGTCCCGCGAGTTCGCTAGAAAAGAAAAGATGAGTATGCAGCAGATCTCGCAGTCTGTTATATTCAGTTCTCCAGGAGGTATCATTGCTAGCTCCACGGTATGTCCGGGATGTGTGGTTTCATTAGACGATGAGGATTTTGTTGCCAACCTAATGGTTATTCATGTAGAACTTTTGATGTTATTCTTGGCATGGACTGGTTATATCGCTACCGGGCCGTGATTTCCTACTTCTGAAGGACAATTACTTTGCAAGCTCCATCCAGGGAGGAGATAATCTTTCAAGGGAATGCACCTCTGTGTTCTCTTTTTGTGTTGGCCATCCAGTTCCTTGGCCGACGAACGGTGAAGTCTGGTTCGCTTCTAGTACTGGCAGAGAAGCCGAGCGCACCTTTTTGCATTGGGGATATTCCAGTGATATGTGAGTATCCCGATGTATTTCTCGAAGAGATTTTGGGCATGCCACCCGAAAGGAATGTGGAGTTTAGAATTGATCTTATTCCTGTCACACGACCTATTTCTCTATCCCCGTATCATTTGGCACGACCTTTTCAGGAGGAATTGAAGAAGCAATTGGATGAGTTATTGTCCAAAGGGTTGATTCGTCGTAGTGTGTCACCTTGGGGAGCCCTTATCCTATTCACTACGAAGAAGGACGTGTGTTGGCGCATGTGCAAAGACTATCGTGCTCTTAATCAGGTGACCATCAAGAATAAATACCCTTTGCCTCGTATCGAGGATTTGTTTGATTAGTTGAAGGGAGCCAAGGTGTTCTCGAAGATTGATCTACAATATGGGTATAATCAAATTCAAGTGCAGGAGCAAGATATAGAAAAGACCGCTTTCTCTACTAGGTACGGGCACTATGAGTATAAAGTTATGTCCTTTTGACTAACAAATGCCCCTGATGTCTTTATGGAAACGATGAACAATATGCTGCATAAGTATCTCGACGACTTTGTGGTTGTGTTCATCGACGATATCATGTTTTATTATAAGACAGAGGGAGAGCATGAGCGGCATTTGAGGCTCGTGCTTGAGACTCGGAGGGAGAATCAGTTCTTTGCCAAGTTAAAGAAGTGCGAGTTCTGGATTTTTAAAGTAGGCTTCCTGGGTGAAAGCATCTAGGCCCCTAAAAATGGTTTTGGTAATTAATGATAATATGTGAATATGGGATTAACAAGTTTACTAAGAATGTGCAAGGTTAATTCCATTTGATGAACATGATGAAGCAAGGATGCATGCTAAAGGAAAATGTGAAGATCAACAAGGCTTAAAGTCAAGGTACAAATAGTCTAGGATCCTTTTCTATTTTACCGGTCTAAGGAGAATTGGTTGGTAGACCGGATTATAGGATAAATGCCGTACTATTAAGGGGGATCACGACTAGTAGCTTGATAGCTTATTCTTGTGCCATATGGATCAACTTAGGATCATGCATACATTTAAAATTGGACTTGAATTTAAGTTAGAATGAATTCAGTGCTTTAATTCTGGAATCGGATGAACCGAAGGCTTAGCAGCGGTTGTACCGAATCGCGGTTGTTCCGATGATATTTCGGCGGTTGCAAAATAACAGTACGAGTGTAATCTCCTTTGAAAACCGTTTTTGAGAATCGGCTGTACCGCGCGTATAATCGGATGAACCGCATCCCGGTTGTTCGATGATATTACAATGTTGCAAAATAACGATCTGAGTGTAATCTCCTTTGAAAACCGCTTTTGAGAATCGGGTATCGCGCAGCGATAATCGGATGAACCGCATCCGGTTGTTCGATGATATTACAATGTTGCAAAATAACGATCTGAGTGTAATCTCCTTTGAAAACCTCTTTTGAGAATCGGCCGCATCAAGACGTATAATCGGATGAACCGCAATACGGATGTTCCGAAATGTATTTGGCGGTTGTAAAATTCCAGAACAGATGCAAAATCTCTGGTTTAGAAAACCTGAAATCGGACGATCCGGGTGTTTGCCTGCGGATGAACCGCAACTAAATCCAACGGCTATATCGGTGCATTTAATCGTGTAACATAGCCGTATCTTGCATTGATGCGCGTAGCGCGGTTGTACCGATGCTAACACGCCGGTTGTTCCGATATGTCTTTGAAATTTCGAACTTCTTCCCAACGGCTAGAATTGTTTGGTGGAGGCTATAAATACCTCCCCAACGCACAAGGGACATGTTACAGTGCATTGAAGATATCTCAACCCTTGTGAGCATTGTGCATTCAATTCTACTCCCAATTTACTCTTGCATTCATTAAGAGGGAGATCAAGTGCATTCATCTATAGTTGATTCATTGGCACTTGAGTAAAGTCAAGCGAGGATCGTTGATCTATTCTCTTGGGGTGTTGCCGCACTCCTAGACGGCTTGGCGGTGAAGCACGGTGATCTTCTCAAGTGAAGCTTGTGAGAAGACCCGAGCAAGATTGTGAGTGGTTGGTGTTCACCATCTCCGGAGCGGAGGAAGAACAACCCAAGTGATCGAGGAAGGCTTAATTCGTGGAGCCGGCTTGAGTGATCAAGCTTCCTCAACGTGGACTAGTGAAGACCGCAAGTCTTGATACCACGGAAAAACATCATTGTGTCTTGTGGTTATTTCTTGTCTTTACAATTCCGCACTTATATTTCTAGCTTGCTTATTGTGATCAAATTGCCTAGCTAGGAGCATAACTTGTTAATTTGTTAAAAACTTTAAAAACCTCCTATTCACCCCCCTCTAGTCGGTTATCCTTGATCCTACAAGTGGTATCAGAGCTTGGTCTCTCCATTGTTGGACTTAACCGTCTAGGAGAGCAAGGATGGCTAGTGAGGGAATGGCTTTAGGAAGGGCTCCACTCTTTGATGGCACAAATTATGCTTATTGGAAAATTAGAATGTCAATCTTTTAAAGGCCATGAGTCCAAGCATTTGGAAAATCGTAAATGATGGTTACACTATGCCTCTTAATCCACTTGAACCCACGGATCAAGACACGCGTAACTCTCATTTAGATGCCCAAGCTATGAATGCTCTCTTTGGCGCTTTGAACGCGGATGAGTTCAATAGAGTGAGCAATTTGGAAACCGCTCATGCTATTTGGACAACTCTCTCGAAATCCATGAGGGTACATCCACGGTCAAAGAAGCCAAATTGCATAGGCTTCGGATTAAATATGAGACATTCATAATGTTGCCTCATGAAAACATCAATGAGATGTATTCAAGACTCAACAACATTGTGAATGAGCTCAAAGGCCTTGGGACTAACCTTTCCGATGTTGATATTGTGCGCAAGATGCTTAGGGCTCTTCGACAAATATGAAACTTTGGTGACGCTCTTCATCAACTCTCCCGAATTGCCAAGGATGACACCAACGGGCCTTTTGGGCAATCTCATCACAAATGAGTTGTTCAAGAAGGACAAAGAAGAGCTCGTGGAGACATCCTCCTCAAAGAAGAAAATTACCGCTTTCAAGGCCAAAGCGGAATCAAGTGATGATGAGGATGAAGGAGAAGATTCCGATGAGGAGTATGCACTCCTTGTAAGAAAAATGAAGAAGTTCATGAAGAGACGCCCCAATAGAAGCTACAACTTTGACAAATACAAGAAGGGACAATATTCAAGTGACAAGAAGAGTTATAGCAACATTCGATGCTATAATTGTGATGAAAAGGACACATCTCATCTCGTTGCCCAAAGAAGGATGACAAGGACAAGTCATTCAAGAAGAAAGAATATAATGGCAAGAAGAAGCTTTTCAAGAAGCTTCACAAGGATGGCAAGAATGAAGCTCACATTGGAGAGTGGGATTCAAATGATGAATCAAGCGACTCAGACTCAGATGAGGATGAGTCTTCCAAGAAGAAGGGACTAGTTGGCATTGCTATCAAAGAAACTCCTTCACTATTCTCCACTCCTACATGCCTCATGGCAAAAGGAGATAAGGTAAAATCCATTGATAGTGATGAACCAACTTATGAAGAATTATTGGATATGCTTGATGAATTAAATGAATTTAATGGAAAAGAGAAATCAAAATTTAAAGTCTTGAAGAAAGAATATCTCTCTCTAAAAGACTCTTTTGAGGAGCTAAAGAAAGCTCATGATTCTCTCATCTTAAAGAATATTGAAAAATCTCATTCACATATTGGAATTACTTGTGATTTAATGAATGAGATGTCTAAAGTAGATATTGCTTTAAATGAAAAATCCATGTCTAGCATTTCTACTTCATGTGATGATTTACTTGCCATGCCATGTTGCTCTAGTGATGATTCAATTGCTAGTTTAGCAAATACTTGTGATCCTTTACTTATTGTTGAGAACCATGAATTAAAAGAACAAGTCAATAAACTAAGCAAAAGTTTGGAAAGATGCTTTAAGGGTAAGGCCACCTTAGACAAGCTTTTGAGTGAGCAAAGATGCTCATTCAACAAGGAAGGTCTCGGTATGTGCCTAAGAAAGGTAAGAAGCCGCAAATAAACCCACAAGGTATGTGAGGGAAAATGGTAAGTATTGCTATAAGTGCCGGGAAATAGGACATGTACAACAAAATTGTCCTAAAGGTAAAATTGCATCTTTTGGTATATATGATTCATGCTATATGCTTAGAAAGACTAAGGATGGTAAAATACTTGCTCATTTTATTGGCACTTCAATTTTAGGCGCTAAAAAGAATGCTATTTGGGTGCCTAAAACCTTGGTCACTAACCTCCAAGGACCCAAACAAATTTGGGTACCTAAAAGAACTTGATTCTTGTTTTGTAGGTGAACTACAAGACCGGTGGAAAACATTGGGTGCTTGATAGTGGTTGCACTCAACACATGACCGGTGATAGAAAAATGTTCACCACATTCGAGAATGGGAAAGGAATGGACAAAATCACATTTGGTGACAATAGCAAAGGAAAGGTAATTGGATTGGGTAAAATTGCTATCTCAAATGACCTTTCCATTTCAAATGTATCTCTAGTAGAATCACTAAACTTTAACTTGTTATCCGTAGCTCAAATATGTGATCTAGGACTAATTTGTTCTTTCTCTAAAGAAGGTGTTACAATTTCAAATGAAAATGATGACTCTTTAATTTTTAAAGGATTTAGATTTGGAAACCTTTATTTGGTAGATTTCACTTCAAATGATTCATGCTTAAAAACTTGTTTGATGGCAAAAACCTCCTTGGGTTGGCTTTGGCATAGAAGGCTAGCTCATGTAGGAATGATTCAACTCAAAAAGCTTTTCAAACATGATTTAGTTGTTGGCTTGAAAGATGTGAAGTTTGAGAAAAACCGACTTTGTAGTGCATGTCAAGCCGGTAAACAAGTCGCTAATTCTCACCCTTCCAAAAGTATCATGTCAACTTCTAGACCATTGGAACTCTTACATATGGATTTGTTTGGGCCAACAACCTATAAGAGTATCGGGGGAAATAGCTATTGTTTGGTTATCGTGGATGATTACTCTAGATATACATGGGTATTCTTCCTAGATGATAAAAGTGAAACCTCCGAATTTTCAAAACTTTACAAAAGGGCCCAAAATGAATTTGATTTCAAAATAAAGAAAATCCGTAGTGATAATGGTTCCGAGTTCAAAATACTAAAGTTGAAGACTTTTGTGATGAACTTGGAATAAAGCACGAACTTTCCACAACCTACACCGGAACAAAATGGAGTTGTAGAAAGGAAAAATCGTACATTAATTGAAATGGCTAGGACAATGCTTGATGAATATAATACTTAGATAGTTTTTGGCGGAAGCAATTAACACCGCTTGTCATGCCATAAATCGTCTTTATTTACATCGTCTTTTGAAAAAGACTTCCTATGAGCTTCTTGTAGGAAGAAAACCGAACATCTCCTATTTTCGTGTCTTTGGTTGTAAATGCTATATTTTAAAGAAGGGTGTTCGCTATCAAAATTTGAAAGTAGATGTGATGTTGGTTTCTTGCTAGGTTATTCATCAAATAGTAAAGCTTATCGTGTCTTCAACAAAAACTCCGGTTTAGTTGAAGAAAAACATGATGTTCAATTTGATGAAACTAACGGCTCTCAAGAAGAGCATGAGAATTTGGATGATGTAGGCAATGAAGCTTTGAGAAGGGCAATGGAGCATATGCAAATTGGTGACATAAAGCCGAAGATGATTCATCATCCTCCACACTAGTTGAACCACCAACATCTTCTACAAACCAAGTTCAATTTGACAATAAGGAAGATGATCAACCATCTAACTTACCACCAAGAATCCACAATGCAATTGCTAAGGATCATCCAATAGACCAAATATTGGGTGATGTAAGTAAGTGTTCAAACTCGATCTCGTGTTGCTTCTTTTTGTGAATATTACTCTTTTGTCTCTTGTATTGAGCCAAAGCATGTAGAAGAAGCACTTGAAGATCCGGATTGGGTGAATGCTATGCATGAAGAACTCAACAACTTCACCGGAATGAAGTTTGGACATTGGTGGATCGACCCAAGGAACACAACGTCATTGGTACAAAATGGGTCTTTAGGAACAAGCAAGATGAAAATGGTTTGGTTGTTGAAACAAAGCAAGATTGGTAGCTCAAGGGTATTCACAAGTTGAAGGTTTGGATTTTGGTGAAACTTTTGCTCCGTAGCTAGATTAGAATCAATTCGGATATTACTTGCTTTTGCATCATGCTTTGATATTAAATTATTTCAAATGGATGTTAAAAGTGCTTTCTTAAATGGTAAAATTTCGAACTTGTATTTGTTGAACAACCTCCGGATTTGAAGATCCTAAAATCCAAATAATGTCTATAAACTCTCTAAAGCGCTCTATGGCCTTAAACAAGCTCCTAGAGCATGGTATGAACGACTTAGAGATTTTCTAGTCTCAAAAGGATTCAAAATTGGGAAGATTGATTCAACCTTATTTACTAAAGTTATAGATGATGATTTCTTTGTATGTCAAATTTATGTTGATGATATTATTTTTGGGTCTACTAATCAAGATTTTTGCAAAGAGTTTGGTGATATGATGTCTAGGGAATTTGAAATGTCGATGATTGGAGAATTAAGCTACTTCCTTGGATTCCAAATCAAGCAACTCAAAGATGGGACCTTCGTGAGCCAAACCAAGTATGCAAAAGAATTGATCAAGAAGTTTGGTATGGAGGATGCAAAACCCATCAAGACTCCCATGGCAACAAATGGTCATCTTGACTTAAATGAGGGAGGTAAATCGGTAGATTTAAAGCTTTATAGATCTATGATTGGTAGTTTGCTTTATCTTACCGCATCTAGGCCCGATATCATGTTTAGTGTTTGTATGTGTGCTCGCTTTCAAGCAAATCCAAAAGAATGTCATTTAATGGTGTTAAAAGAATTCTAAGATATTTAAAGCATTCCTCTAGCATTGGCCTTTGGTTCCGAAAGGTGCTAAATTTGACTTAATTGGATATTCGGACTCCGATTATGCGGGATGCAAAGTGGATAGAAAAAGCACCTCGGGTAGTTGTCAATTTTTAGGAAGATCTTTAGTATCATGGTCATCCAAGAAACAAAATTCGTAGCCCTATCCACCGGCCGAATATGTTTTGCGGGAAGTTGTTGTGCTCAATTGCTATGGATGAGGCAAACATTGATGGATTATGGAATTAAAGCGATAAAATGCCTCTTTTGTGTGACAATGATAGTCTTTGTGAAAATTGCTAATAATCTGTTCAACACTCAAGAACCAAGCATATAGATATTCGCCACCATTTCTTGAGAGATCATGTGATCAAGGGAGACATTGAAATTAGCCACATAAGAACCAAGACCAATTAGCGGATATTTTCACCAAGCCATTAGATGAAGGCCGCTTTTGCAAATTGAGGAATGAATTAAATGTCATAGATTATTCAAACATTGTTTAAATTTTTGTTATTACGATTGCTTTTTATTTGGTGTTATTTAAATATTTTGTAAAAGAATTTCTCAAATCTCATATTAAATTCACTATAATTATAAAACTATGTTCATATATAATCTTGATATATTATATGCATAATGATCCCTAAATGATGTTTTATTGAGTGTAAATCTAAGGATCATTTGCAATTATTCAAAATCCCAAAGAAATCGAGCTTTATCAAAATCCCGGGACAATCGGTACATCCGGAGTTATGCGAGCAGACGTCATGATCGCGGATCATCCGGCGTTATAATAGCGGAACGTCCGTTTTCCTTTTGACCTTATCACCCGGTGCTCGTCCGCTTTCCTTTTCATCTCGCATCGCTCGGGTTCCTCTCTCTCGATCGGCGCCTCTCAAAACTCTCTTTCAAATCAAGTGATTCTCTCGGTGGATCTCCAAGTCCTCACGATCCTTGCATTTCGGTGCTCTCCTTCCTCAAATCTCAAGGTAAAACATCTCTGATTCGAGTTTTACCGCATTTGGAGCACTCGGGCGATTTTAGGGTTTTTGATAATGCGATTGATATCTAGAAATCTAATTGGGCAAAAGTGCTTCTTTGGTGTCCTATGACCCTTGCGCATCCGGTTCTAGCACTCACTCTCTTAGATTCCATCAAAATCTCTGAGATTCTTCAACCTAGTTTTGGTCAGACAATCGGACGTTCGGTTCTTGAGGGCGAACGACCGCGATTCGGACGTTCCGCCACATAACGGCGGATGATCCGATTATCTGATGTAACGTAAATTGTCATTTCTTTCAATTCAATTCAAATCTGTTCCTTGACATCTTATAATCACTCCAATCTCGTATAGATGCCTAGAATGCGAGGAACATCCAAGAAGTCTCAGGGATCGTCAAGACAAGGGTCTTCGGCACCTCAACCTCCACTGCAGGGAAAAGGAAAGGGAAAGAGACCAGCTCCAGAAACTGAATCAGAAAATAGCTCAGGAAGTAAATCTTTTGAGGAATCTGAATCCGAAGAAGAAGAAGAAGAAGAGGAAGTTCCTCCAAGGACAGCAGAAGATGATGATTTGATTGATCCTCCGGGGACTCCTACTGACCTACATCTTCTGTCAGCAGATGACTATGCCATCAAGCGCCATGTCAATCAATATCTTCTGAAGAATGACACATTAAATCCAAAATTCCACACAATCTTTCAAGAGCAAGTGTATGAGCAAATATATAGTAGGCACAAGAAGTTTGCCGATCATAAATGGATTAATTGGTCTAATATTAATACCTTGGACAAATACAGTGGAGTCTATCAGCTTTTCTACAATGTGGGTCTTCATGATCTTGTGGGCATAAAACAGAATTATGATGACAAGATCATTCGACGCTTTATGCCACCTTCGCATATGTCCCATGACTTGAAGACTTTTAGATGGTGGTGGTGTCGAAATGTGGAAAGCACCAAAGAGGAATTTGGGAGAGTGTTGAGAATTCAGTCCAGCTCTTGGGACAAAATCTTTGAGAGTTCAGCCCTACTTGTTCCTGCTTGGGCCAGGCATTATGACTCTTCAGCCAAATGCAAGTTAGGGACAATTACTGGATTGAAGCCAGAAGTGAGCATGATTAACAGGATAATTAATCATACTTTCTACCCTAAGAGTGGGAATTTCGATGCAGTACGGGGGCATGTTTGGAACATGATAGATCATATTGTGGAGGGAGTTAAATTTGATGTAGTGGATGTTATTCTTCAAGGTATAGCCTCCTCCAAGAATGACAGAGTTAAAAGGATTTATTATGCTCCTTACATCATGGCATTGATTGTTAGAAAGATCGAGTACCGTGGTGGTTTGGGATCTACTCACAAGCCATATAAACCACGAGATGCCATTCCTCCTCAACAAGTCTCCGAGGATGCCCTCGCCGAGGTTAATGCTCCTCCCGCCTTTGCTATGCTCGATACAAGTACTCTAGCGCAAGTACTTCAAAATCGTGATCTATTATCAGCACTTTGCAGGAAATGAAGGCTGAACAAGTTGCCTTTCAGGATGAGACTCGTCATAGGCTTACTAAGATGGCAGCTATCCAAAATGACTTCTTTGATGAGACTCATAACAGATTATCAGCTTTGTCTGAGGGCCTAAATGACTTAGAACATTTTCTCAAGACCCCTCAGCGTTATGTTCGCCGACCTCCTCAGTCGCCCAAGGGTCCTTCTTCTTGGGCAGTGCACCTACCTCGGCTCCTCATTGCACCTCTCGAGCTTCAGGCTCCAGCTCCTCCAGCTCCTACCACCCTCTCAGTATCTCAGGATCCCGCGCCCTCTGTGTCAGCTTCTCCGGATCCTGCACCAGTTTCAGCTCCGCCTGCTGCTTCTCCTGCTCCTGCTCCAGCTCAGGACCCCCCTGTTTGATGCTTTTTGGTACTTTGATGCCAAAGGGGGAGAAATTGTGAAGATGTGAAGACTTAGTTCTAGGGGGAGCTATGGGCTTATGTGATTTATATGTGTTTTGTTTTGTAAAACTGGTTGATTGTTGATCTATTTTGTGCCTGTAATAGTTGGTAACTTTTGTTGAACTTGTGGAATGTGGTTATGTCTTATTATCTTTTTATGCAATGCAATCTGAATTATTTGACATATCTTATACTGTATTGCTTCCTCAAGTTCATAAATGCAAAAGAAACTCCATAAAATTTTCAATTCTTTACATATGCTTGCAAATTATTTACTATCCATATGCATTTGTTTAGGGGGAGTCTTCTTTTAATTGGATTTGACAAGAAAAATAATTCTCAAAATTTACTTATGCTCATTGCAAAGATTATTTTACCTGTCAAAAGACTTCAAAAGAATATACACTCTTAGTATATTCAAAACAACTTTTCTCACATATTAAGTGTGTTGTCATCAATTACCAAAAGGGGAGATTGAAAGCATCTAGGCCCCTAAAATGGTTTTGGTAATTAATGATAATATGTGAATATGGGATTAACAAGTTTACTAAGAATGTGCAAGGTTAATTCCATTTGATGAACATGATGAAGCAAGGATGCATGCTAAAGGAAAATGTGAAGATCAACAAGGCTTAAAGTCAAGGTACAAATAGTCTAGGATCCTTTTCTATTTTACGGTCTAAGGAGAATTGGTTGGTAGACCGGATTATAGGATAAATGCCGTACTATTAAGGGGATCACGACTAGTAGCTTGATAGCTTATTCTTGTGCCATATGGATCAACTTAGGATCATGCATACATTTAAAATTGGACTTGAATTTAAGTTAGAATGAATTGATTGCTTTAATTCGAATCGGATGAACAAGAAGGCTTAGCAATGGTTGTATGCGAATCGCGGTTGTTCGATGATATTTCGCGGTTGCAAAATAACGAAGACGAGTGTAATCTCCTTTGAAAACCGTTTTTGAGAATCGGCCGTATCAGCGTATAATCGGATGAACCGCATCCGGTTGTTCCGATGATATTACAATGATTGCAAAATAACGATCTGAGTGTAATCTCCTTTGAAAACCGTTTTGAGAATCGGTGTATCGCGTATAATCGGATGAACCGCATCCGGTTGTTCCGATGATATTACAATGTTGCAAAATAACAATCTGAGTGTAATCTCCTTTGAAAACCTCTTTTGAGAATCGGTCGTATCGCGACGTATAATCGGATGAACCGCAATACGGATGTTCCAAATGTATTTGGCGGTTGTAAAATTCGAAACGGATGCAAAATCTCGGTTTAGAAAACACAAATCGGACGATCCGGTGTTTGCTGCGGATGAACCGCAACTAAATCCAACGGCTATATCGGTGCATTTAATCGTGTAACATAGCCAATATCGCGTGCATTGAGCGTAGCGCGGTTGTACCGATGCTAACACGCGGTTGTTCCGATATGTCTTTGAAATTTGGAACTTCTTCCCAACGGCTAGAATTGTTTGGTGGAGGCTATAAATACCTCCCCAAGCGCACAAGGGACATGTTACAGTGCATTGAAGATATCTCAACCCTTGTGAGCATTGTGCATTCAATTCTACTCCCAATTTACTCTTGCATTCATTAAGAGGAGATCAAGTGCATTCATCTATAGTTGATTCATTGGCACTTGAGTAAAGTCAGCGAGGATCGTTGATCTATTCTCTTGGGGTGTTGCCGCACTCCTAGACGGCTTGGCGGTGAAGCACGGTGATCTTCTCAAGTGAAGCTTGTGAGAAGACCCGAGCAAGATTGTGAGTGGTTGGTGTTCACCATCTCCGGAGCGGAGGAAGAACAACCCAAGTGATCGAGGGAAGGCTTAATTCGTGGAGCCGGCTTGAGTGATCAAGCTTCCTCAACGTGGACTAGTGAAGACCGGCAAGTCTTCGATACCACGGGAAAAACATCATTGTGTCTTGTGGTTATTTCTTGTCTTTACAATTCCGCACTTATATTTCTAGCTTGCTTATTGTGATCAAATTGCCTAGCTAGGAGCATAACTTGTTAATTTGTTAAAAACTTTAAAAACCTCCTATTCACCCCCCTCTAGTCGGTTATCCTTGATCCTACACTGGGTCATGTGATTAACCAGGAGGGTATTTCAGTAGATCCAGCCAAGATTTCGACTGTAGTGAACTGGAAGAGGACACCTAATGTCAAAGAAGTGAGAAGTTTTTTGGGCTTAGCTGGTTACTATCAGCACTTTATAAAAGAGTTCTCAATTATTGCTAAGCCAACGTCTTAGCTCACACAGAAGGGTGCGAAATTCGAGTGGACCAATGAATGTGATCGCAGTTTTTGTACTATGAAAGAAAAGTTAGTTACCACCTCTGTTCTCACCCTCCCTGAGCCAGGAAAGCGCTTCACGGTCTACTCGGGTGCTTCTCGAGTGGGTCTAGGTTGCGTGCTCATGCAAGACAGCCGAGTGATTGCGTATGCATCACGACAGTTGAAGAAACACGAGCAGAATTACCCTACTCACGATTTAGAACTGGCTGTAGTGGTTTTTGCTCTATAGATTTGGAGGCACTACTTGTATGGAGAGTCTTGTGATATTTTTACTGACCACAAGAGCCTCACGTATATATTTACTCAGAAGGAGTTAAATTTGAGGCAAAGAAGGTGGCTGGAACTGATTAAGGACTATGATCTCACTATCCAGTACCACCCGGGCAAGGCAAATGTGGTGTCCTTAGTCGCAAGATGACACCCTCCACTCTAGATTGTCTTATTGCTGACTTCGATCGGATGGAAATTTCGTATTGTTATGGTGGTACAACACCAGCTGAGATGCAACTGCTGTTGGAATTGGCATTTTCGGAGCAAGTGAGAGAAACACAACAACATGATTGGTTGCTTCAACAAATAAGAAAGTGCCCTGATAAAGGGAAAAAGGAGGACTTTAGCCTTGATGAGTTGGGCGATTTGCGGTTTAAGGGTCGCCTTTTTTTTGCCACAAAAGGCTAGGCCAATGATGATATATTGAGAGAGACTCATTGCACCCTGTACACGGTACATCCGGGCGAGACCAAGATGTATTGGGATTTGAAAAATAGCTTTTGGTGGAAGACAATGAAGGTGGATGTCGCTCATTATGTGGCACCTTGCGGGATTTGCCAACAGGTGAAGGCTGTGCATAAGCGTCCCACTGGGCTATTACAGCTATTGGATGTTCCTTAGTGGCCATGGGATGACATTACCATGGATTTTGTAGTCAGCTTATCTCGTACCTAGCGAGGTAAGGGCACAATTTGGGTAGTGGTGGATCGATTTAGTAAATCCGCACACTTCATCCCTATTCGTACGATGAATTCGGCAAGTAATTTGACACCCATCTATGCACGTGATATAGTAAGATTGCATGGTGTGCCCAAGACGATAGTTTTTGTAAGAGATGCCAAGTTTCTCTCGATGTTTTGAAAGAGTTTGCAGGACGCTCTGGGCACGAAACTTCAGTTTAGTACCGCTTTCCACCCGCATACAGATGGGCAGTTCGAACGCACCATTCAAACACTAGAGGACATGCTGAGGTCCTGTGTTCTGTCCTGGAAAGGTAGTTGGGAGGATCATTTGGCACTCATGGAGTTTGCCTACAACAACAGCTACTACTCTAGTGTTCGGGCCATTCGAGGTTCTGTATGGGCGAAAGTGTAGATCACCACTTTGTTGGGATGCTGTAGGCGAGAAAGCTGTTTCGGGTCCAGATTGGGTTTAGCAAATAGTGGAACGAGGGGCGGAGATTAGACAGAATTTACTAGCTGCCCAGAGTGGGTAGAAAAGTTTTGCGGATGTTAGGAGACGCAGCTTAGAGTTTGAAGTCGAGGATCAGGTGCTCCAAAGAGTGTCTCCCACTAAGGCCTTGTTTGGCTAGTGGTGAAATTTATACATGAGAGAAACAATCTAAGAGGGGATTGGGTGAATCCCTCTCCCTCCACCCAATCCCCTTCCACCTTGGATCTAATCCCCTCCCACCTTGGATCTAATCCCTTGATTTGTTTGGACAAATGGTTGGATCAATAGGGATTGCAAAAATTGAAAAATATGAAAACAAAAAAATATATAATTTCGAAAACAACATTGAAAATTTTCCAAAACCAAACCAAAATTTCGAAAAGTATCAGAAAAATTTCACAAACAGTCTAGAAAATTCAAAAAAAGGTCTAGAAATTTCAAACAAAATTAAAAACACAGATTATAAATTTAAAAAAATATATTAAAATTTTGAATACAACCTCCAGAAAATTGGATAACAAGTGTGCTATTGCAGAAAGGAAGCAACAATGTTCAGCAACAAACAGAAAGGTAAATGTATTTCATATTACAAATTGTCTCATACAAAAAAAGATTGATAATATAATATCTCATCTAATATCTCAAACTACAAAAAAGTATTTCATATTTGTAGCTAAGCTCAAGCTCCTCGACAATCTGGTAGACCTTTGAGCTCCTCTCCTGCATAGAAAATGTGAACAATTCTTCAAAAAGAATTCAAAGACCAATATTGCCCAAAAGAATTTCTGATATACTTACATATCCTGAGCATGATATTCAAGGAGTCAACAATTTTTTACTTGCCAATGGAAACATATTACCAGGCACAAGCTCCGTTGACCTCGAATTTACATATCATGTTAATAGATAAAAAATAACAATAAGCATTTTAGAAGTGAGAAAACATAATATGAAGCATTACATGATAACATGCAGGTATAAGCAAAACAGAGAGTGCAATCCTAAGGATACTAAGATATAACAAGTTATCCACTTACCATGACACTTCTCAACCACAAGAGACGAGTAACGGGTTCTGCACTAATGAAAATCTCTATGTTTTGAGCATCCTTGAATACACCAAAGGCTTTGACTTTCTCTTCATTTGATAGATCTTCCATTGTGTTCAAAACACTAATGCAACTCTTGATAGAGAAATCATCAACACGTCCTGCAGCAGCTCATTCCATGGCTAGCTCTACTGCTTCCTCCTCGGCTTGCTTTGTTCTCATCTCTAGGTACTTTCCCATCATATCAGCTACATTCCCATCTTGCTTACGCTTTTTCGCAGCCTTTTCTCCTTTATCTCTTGAGTTAGCATTAGTCTTCTTCATAGCCTTTTCCCCTTTATCTCCTGAGGTAGCATTACTCTCCTGAGGTATTGCACTCGCTGTATATTGACTTGGTAAACTCATGTTATTGCACTCATCATAATGTGAGTCCGAAAAAAGGTTCTCAGTTTCAACATAATCATCAACATTGTCTACTTGTGTGAGAATAACATGTTGTGATGGCTCAAGAGATGTGAAGTTCATACTACCCTCAGCTGTTTGTCATACGAAAGAAAGTTAAAGTTCACTAATACGGAATTTCCTAGTTTAAGCTAATAGGAATATGTTTCGCAAGAAAGTTTACCATCATATAGATCTCCCAAAGCATTGAACAGAGGGAAAGGTTTACTACGGAACTTTTTAGCTCTAGGATATGACTGCAGAATGTACGAAATGACATTAGCACATTGCTCACCAATTTAATAGTGAACAAAAAAAATTGGTGTAAATATATTACCATGATGATGTTTGCCCAAATAGGTGGATCAAAGAACTATCATGCAACGTTTGTCATCCCAAGATGCACCACTGCTTTTCTTGCATCTTTGAGCATCTTATAGTCCCTTTTCAGCTCCTTTTCTTTATCTTGTATTTGTTGCTTTTTCAAATTCACATACGGATGCTTCTCATGAAATTCTTTGACAATCTTATTCCATGCTTCCCTCGACCATCCGTTGTCGCCCCTGTAAGAAGGGTTGTTGAGCTCATGGAGCAGATCAACTAAAGCCTTTTCTAACCCAGGATTCCACGAGGCTCTAGACTTATCCACTGTAGGCAAAATTAGATCAAAGTAATAAGAAAATAGGCTCAATTATAAGCATAATTGCATAAACTATAAAGTAATACCTCCTAGTCTTTGTCCCTTTGGTGATGCTTTCTTCTGTGCATTTTTAGCTTGCAACAAATTGAATTTTGGAGATCCTCTTGCAAACATCATGACTGTAAAGTAATATCTGATTGAATTTATTCAAAGAAATAACCAAATAACTGTTTTTTTTTCTTTCAAACATCCAACATAACTACAAATTGGGTGTAAATAAAACAAATACATCCAGCATAACCATTGTTTTGCTACTCTGGCCGGTTACGAACATAATCTTCCCACATCTTTTTCGCAATTATATCTCTAATAGTTTTTCCATGATCCATTTCATTACTAAGTGAGTCCACATCGCTCTGGTATTCATTGTCACCTCCTGGAAGATCGACAAACTTTTCGGATGGTATATTGCTAGGTTGGTTATCTAACCACCCCTCATCGCCATCAAGCATTCGGATCATATTATGGAAAACTGCTGCGGCTGCTGGAATCTTCACTTTGTTCTTTATACGATGGAATGTGCCTACTTTGAGGATAGGGAAGCGTTTCTTTAGAACTCCTAAAGCCCTTTCTATGTGATTTCGCAAGCTTGCGTGACGATGATTGAATAACTCCTTGTAGTCTCTTGGTCCACAGTGATCACGTCCAAACTCCTTCAGGTGATATCGAACAACACGGTAAGGTGCAAGGAACGATGGTGTGTTAGCATAACCACCATCGACAAGAAAAAATTTACCTTTCGGTACTTGAAAGCCGCTACTCAGAGCAGACCTAAGGACTCTAGCATCTGTGGCAGATCCCTCCCATCCACATGAGATAAAAGTGAAGTTCAAGTCAAAATCACAAACTACCATGACGTTTTGACTCAATATACCCTTTCTATTCCTGTACGGAGCAACCTTCTTTCCATTTATAGTAATAGGAATATGGGTACCATCGATAGCACCAATACAATTCTGCAAGGCAAAGAATATAGCCATGAGTTTTTATTTTTTTTATGAACTAATTATTAATTTATACACGAATGTCAAATTATGCACCTTAAAGTAGGGGAAGAAGCGAGGATCCGATCTAATCTTCCAATGAGTTTGATCAACATTAGGAAGCTTGACAAATTTATAGGTGAGAGCAGGAATTGTATTAAAAACCTCCTTAAGATGACGATGAATTGTTTCCCCGCTATGCTTGAATTCAAATTGTAAATCTTGAAAGCTTGCATTGTGGGAGAGCATGAACATGAAAAATCCAAGTTTCTCCTCAACACTAACATCTCTACTGTCTTTCAACAGTTTCTACTCTCTAAGATAATTCGCAATTGCCCTAAAGACCACTGGCTCCATACGGAATGCAACTCTACAATCCATTTCATGTCCTTCAAGGATTTCCTTAAACCGCTCTCTGCCAGGTAGTCTGGATGCATACCTTGGTTTTTTTTTTCATTTTGTGTACTAGCAGACAATAAATGTAAAGTAGGCAAAACAACAAACATCATGTCGTCATCCTCTTCCCTCCTTCTTTTAGTTCGAAGCACCCTTCTTGAACCCATTTGTCCACTAATCATTTGAAATAAATAAACAACATAGTTTTTTTCACTTGCAACAAATGAATATGCAAACTAATCATTTGAAATAAATAACTTTGTATCCTTTGATTGTAATGTGGTAAAAATAACTTACCAGAAATGTACTATCCGTGAATGACAATACAACTATACAAGTAGAAGATCTGCATTAGAAAAAAGAAGTGTCATACTCATATCCGTGAACGACAATACTATTTTTCCACAAACTACATGTCACCAACCTTCTGAAGCTACTTAAACAGCGCATTAACCTTGGTAAGTTGCAAATATAAATGGTGATTCATCTATGATTGTACAATATCAAAGATATATTGACCACTAATCATTTGAGATAAATAATCAACATATAGAATTCACACGAAAGCATTGCCAGAGTTTTTGGTCGTGTGGCAGTTCTGTGCCTACCTATAAGAATGGTTTCAGAGCTACAGCTTCTAGCTAATTGGTGAGAAATAATTGAGAAATCGAGGCAATTAATTATCATAGCCTCTAGTAACTGATAAGGGTTAGCCAAAGGTCGTATCTAGGTTTGGTTCTTGGCCCGCAAAGATTAACTAGTTCCTAAATGGCAAGAACTTTCTTACAAAGGTCATGGTTAATCTATCACTAAATAAGCTACATATCTGAGCCTAACCTCAAAAACTAATGTGGTAGCGGCACATGCTAATCAGATATAAATACAGGTATAATGAGGGCAACCAAAGTGACATACATGCATACACATCCAGTTGCTCCCATTACAAAGCATGCTTTCAAAAACGTAAGTTTGAATGTAATTTCTATTGTAGCATATTTATAAAACTAAGTAAAATCTTAGAACAAATATTGGAAACAGGGAAATGTATTACTTCAAACTACTTCTACTATCTCCTAAGAAACTAAAGCACAATCCTGAGGTATGAGGAACCAGGGAAGGGAAAAGGATGAAAATCTTGACATGGGAGATCCTAATACAGGGTACCCTGCACTGGACAAGTATACGCACGTCATGTGAATTCACCCAGCCAAGCAGCTTGACAGCAAATGCAAACAACCACCATTGAATAATTTCCTTGGCCAAATTAGACTCCAACGAATATACTACTACATTAAGGTAATAAAGCTACTTACATTGTTTGTGACAAACAATATCGATATATCATGACACTACTGCACACATAAATACTTCTGTAATGGCAAAAAGAACATCCTCTCGATACTCAAGTCTTTACGATACTCTCAGTGCTCAAATTCCTTGAGTATCGATCACGAGAGAAACATGAGGCAAAGCTTCCCAAGAACAAATCACACCTTGAGCCCAAGATTTTCCTAGGATAAATCTGACCGGATACAAACCCTAGAAATCGTAGTAGAACACCCTACGCCACCGCCTCCCACTGCAGCTTCCCGATTCCCCACGACTAGAAGAGGCTCCTCGAGCAACCCTGGCCGGAGTTCTCCTCCCCCTCTCTAACCCCAGTGAAACAGATCCGTGAGAGAAAAAACTGCAGCTACAGACCCTAGAGATCGTAGTAGGAGGAGGAGGAGGAAGAAGAGGAGATTACTGACCGAGATGTTCCTCCGAGGGTGGCGACGGCGGCGGGATCGGCGCCACCGGAGTCAAGGGGGAGAGAGAGGGGGAGGCGGCGCCATTCGGAGAAGAGGAGTCGGCAGCCGCGAGCGCACGCGACGGGAGAAGAAAACACGCGACGGGCGAGAGTTTGGTTTCTCCCGTGGATTGAGTTGGAACGCGACGGGTTTTCTCGAATCCGAGCGTTATCCAAGCAGCGCAAACCGGACGGGCCGGGAAATCTACCCCGGCCGGGATGTTCCCAGGCGATCCCGGTGGATCCCGCCCTTTCCAAACAAGGCCTAAAGGAGTTGTGCGATTTGGTACCAAAGGGAAGCTTAGCCCATGGTACATTGAACCATTCCTAATTCTGGTACGAATTGGAAAGTTGGCATATCGCCTGGACCTTCTCGAGTCCATACGAGGAGTGCACAATGTGTTTCATGTTTCTATATTGAGAAAGTAATTAAGGGATCTGAAGCATGAGATCATTATAGAACCGTTGTCCCTTAAGTAAGACCTCACCTTCGAGTCCCGTCAAGTTCGGATTTTGGAGGAATCAGAGAGGGTGTTGAGGCACAGAACGATAAAGTTTGTTAAGGTGCAATGGTCGCATCAGCCCGAGCGAGAAGCTACTTGGGAATTGGAGTCTCGCATGTTCGAGAAGTACCCAGAGTTGTTTTCTACGGGTATAAGTTAGAGTCCTTGTTTATGTACGGTTGTTTCATTTTCTCTCTCTTTCATACGGTTTGATGAACGCTAGAATTCGGAGTCGAATTCTGCTAAGGGGGGTGGAATGTAATGCCAGTAGAAATGAAAAGAGAAGGAAAGTGAAAATTGAGAGCAATCCAAGGGTTAATAAAAGGGTAAAAAGGGTTTTACCTTCAGAACCCTTATGCTTTAGAAATACAGAATAAATTATCATTCACTGAGGTTCCCATACCATCCGCGGCCGGTCGACGCCTCTCACTTATGTGGGCATCATCATTCAGCAATAAAAATTCGACGCCCACGATGTTTACTGACTTATCGTCCACGGTAGAAAAGCCAACAAATAGTACCCTTTGACCAAGCCAACAGGAGGGAGAGAGAAGAAGGGGCAAGGGATAAGAACAAGCCACTGTGCAGCCAAAGAAGCCCACTCTTTCCTCCCTCCTTAAAGCAAAGCACCCACCAGAGAGGTAAAGCCTCAGCCAATTGAAGGCGACACCAGAGCCAAGCCAGCCAAGTGCAAATCAACACAAGCCCTTCTCCCTCACTGTTAACCAGCTAGCAAGCAAGCAAGCCACAACCCACCAGTATCACCACCATAAACAACCCACAAAGAGTAGTAAAGGAGGAGAAGAGCAAAGGAGTTGGGTAGGACCGACGGAGCGTGGACGGCAATAGCGACGATTAAAGCCGACAGCTACCACCAGGAACCACGCTAAGCCAGCATCCGAAGTAACCCACCTTATACCCCCCATCCATCACAGTCGAGCAACCATGGCACAACACTAGCATACGTAGAATACGGGGAAGGTAGGAGAAGACTTCCCCGGTTAGAGCTTGTAGGAGGTGACGATGCGGAGGGGAGGCGCACGGCGGTCGGAGGTCGAGTCAGACACAGGCAAGCCCAAGGCTCGCGGACCGGGCCAGCGGCCAGGATCAAGGCAGAGAGGAGCCGCGCGGGCGCGTGCACACCTGTGGCCAAGCACTGGGCCGAGCGCTAGTGGCCGGAGGCGGCACCGTGGGTAAGGAGGCACCGTAGAGAGGGTGGAACTAGAGGGAGGAGGCATCGTGTAACATCCCAATTTTTAGAGCTTTTTGAAAATTTTGAAAAATAAAAATAACCATTTGATTTTATTGAATTGCTAAAGCTTAACTGGAAATTTTAGAAAACAAAAGCAATTTAATATGAATTAATCAAATATGAATTAATTCAAATTTGGTTTAATTGGGTTTTCTGTAATTTAAAGTCTTTCCTTGGATTCTCTGGATTTTAAAAAGGGGTTTTCCTTTTTCCCAAAAATTAAAAACAATTTATTTGCAAAATTAAAAGACAACTTTATGTTGTAAGTAATTTTATTAAGTTCAAATTAATTCGAGGAATTTTTGTTTATTTTTCTAGAATTTTTGAACTTTATTTACCATTTTCTAAAAACCTATTTCCTTTTTCTCAATTTCTGTAATTCCAAAATATATTTAAAATTTCCTTTCTCTATTTGGGCTGAATTCCCGTCGACCCGTTCCCCGCACGCCGACATGCTCCGCTCCGTGCCCTCTCTCTCTGCCCAGCGAGTCCCGCCTATCAGCCTCCGCATCGCCTGATCTCCTTCTCCGCGGCGCCCATGCCATCCGTGTCTCAGCTCAGGGCCCCCGTCAGCGTCTGTACTACCCGGTCTTCTCCCCCAGCTGCTCCTGTTGACCTCGCCTGCCCTCTGCTCCCCGCATCTTCTCCCTTACCTACTCCTGTCTCGTCCCCGTCGCGTCGCCCCCGTCCCGGCCGAACCGTCTGGAGCTCCGCCCATGCCGCTTCTCCGCTACTCCTCCTTCCTCTATAAATGGAGCACGAGGACCCCCTCGTTCCTCTCTTACTTTCCCCTCAACTCTCCCTCTCTCCCTCGTCCTCGTTTCGTCGCCGCGGGCCGGAGCACGCGCCTCCGCCTCTGGTGCCGCCGTCGAAGCCCCTCCGTCGTTGTGGTCGCCTTCATTGGCTTCGCAAGGGCACGTTCGACCCCGTTCGCACCTCCTCGCCGTCGAAGCGTCACCGGAGCTCTAGCATCGCCGCAAGCCGAATTTCTCCACCGCTCTTCCTCTCGCCGTCGGTCACTCCGTCGAGCCTCGCCACTGAAGCTGTGCACATTGGGTTTGCCTCCCTCCCCTCTCTCTGTTGCTACCTTCACCGCTACTCGTCGTGGCGCGTAGCGCTGATGAGCCATCGGGCCCGAATGGCCCCGCCGCTGCCGCTAGACTTCGCCGAGCTGCCACTTTAGGTTGTGGTCGAAACATCCTTCCGACCAGGTTGTCAAAGCCTCCTTCCGACTGTGTGGTCGAAACCCTGTTCCGACCGTGTGGTCGAAGCCTCCTTCCGACCGGGTTGTCGAAGCCTCCTTCCGACCGGGTTGTTGAAGCCTCCTTCCGACCATATGTAGTCGAACCTCCTTTCGATCTTGTGTTTTCAAACTGCCGAGAGCCTGTTCTCCTTCGTCCGAACTTCGATTCAAGTGATTCAAATTTCTAAATTCATATAAATTTAGTTTCTTTTATTTGGTTCTATTTTGGTAGTTTTGGATTTTATTTGGATTTTTTCTTTATTTGGTTCTTTTCACACGTATAGATTTCGGCATTTTCGAAGAATTCTTGGACCCGATGACCGAAACATCTCAACTCTTCAACGAAGGCAAGTCGTAGATCTTTGATCATGTTGTACCTATTTTATAAAATTATATTATTTTATATCAGTAAGCATTGCTAATTTTTATATTAAATGTTTCTGGAAATAGTTAAATACCTACTTGACAATACGACTCCTTGAATAATTGTGAATGACATGCTGTCATGTACCCTTAGATACCATAGGTTGGGTAATCTTAGTTGGACATTATTGTAATACGAACTTGGGTATTGTATATGCTTAGCCATGATTTAGCTATTCGTTGGGATTCATGCTCACATATTCATAAATGATTAATCTTGACTTAATGATATATGTACTTGTGGCGTGGCCACTTTTGTTAAAAGTTTGTTGTGCCATACCAAGGGTTGTCATTTGGTCGGGTTGAACCAAAAATGATTTATACTCGGACGAGTGATCGTGCAGTAAAGAGGATAATTTTGGGATGTGGTTGCCTCGCGTGAGTAGTCACTAAGGACTTAACTTTGTGCGCCATTGATCTGGAACTTACTGTGCAATCACAAGTCCATTTATGAGATGGACCTGGCCAACTAATTAGTAATATTTTATTTCGATTCTGTTTCGGTTGATAAGTGGCGCAAGAGGGGACCGATGTGGCGAATCCTTAGCGAGCAGAACCGAGGCAAAACAGAGCTTTGTAAAGAAAGCATGAAATGCTTGACATTTCATGCTTGACAGTATAAGATGATTATCTCTTATGGGTCAAGCTGTACAAGCTCTGCAGAGTGTTAAAAACTATTTGAATAGTCGTGTCCCTGGTTGTGGACAATGCCTGATGATTTCATACGAGTGGTAGATTTTCATAAAATTATTGGAATCGTTTGGTTGGGAAGCGATTTGGTTGTGGTTGATGGTTGGAAAGTGGACATGGTGTTCACTAGTTGTTTCGAAAGAACTTGTTTACTTATGCATTAATCTTTTAAGTTGTGCTTTGCAATCTACTTACTGTATTTACTGTCAAAACTACTTTATGCAAAATAGCCATAAAGCTATCATTGTTCAAGCCTTGCATGAATACTATTTGCATACATTTCCCTATGACTTATTGAGTACTTTATGTACTCGCGGCTATACGCTATTTGTTGATCAGTCACCGAAGAAGAACTAGGGAGCAACGAGTTTTACGAGGAAGATTACTTTGAAGACTACGCGAACTAGGTTGCGTCCTCTACTCGATTGCATGTGGGCATGTCGGATGACTATCACAAGACGTTTTGGTTTCGTTGCAAGTTTATCTTTTGTTGTTTAGCACTTCATGACAATCTCTGTAAGACTTGACCACAAGGTCCTTTTGCTACTAAGTAATATTACTTTGTCTGCTTCATTAGCTACTTTGTTGTATGGATACGATAACATCGTTGTTGCAAACTGTGTTGACTAGCTACTGATCATGAGACTAGTTCATAATACACAGAGGGCTCGGGTCCAGCGACTCGGGGTCCCAACATACCGCCGGGAGCAGCTCACCGGGACGCGGCCGACGGGAGGGATAAGGTAGGAAGAGGATGGCTTCGGCCAGGAGGTAGGAAAAAAGAGAAAAGGTTGAAAGAAATAAAAAAGGGGAAAAAAGAGGAGAAATAAATTAGGCGTGAGTGAATAAATTTTATTCGTGAGGTTAGATAACACGATCCCTAATCTATTATTATTTTGGACACCAGGTCAGCAGGATAATGCCCGATGAGAGGGATTTGTTCGTGTCGGGTTGCGCGTAGGGACGATGTTGTTCGTATTTGTGCATGTATTGCTATAATGTATTAAGTCTGGTTGAATACCTGTTCAGGTGGAGGTTCTTGAATGACGCCATCCGCACGTTACTCTGCTTCGCTTGGTTAACAGGCAAGTGCATGGTAGAGCGGTATCATGCAAATGGTACGAAATATGTAATATTTTCGTGTTATGATGATGCTTACATGGTAATAGCAATGACGACGGGACGGGGGTGAGCAATGAGGCTACCCTGTTAATGATGACAATAAACATATACATTCCGTGTTATGGAAAGAATGCACGAGCCAAGTCGGTGAGAAAGTTATGTAACTATTCCGGTGAGGTCGGTGAGAAAGATACATGACTAATCTAGAGTGCTTTAGATGAAGTCTTACATCTGGAGGGACTAGATAAAGTCCTACAATGTAAGGACCATATCCTAACGGAGATGGCAGAAGAGTGTGTCATCGACGGGTGAACACTCCGCTATACCGATATCAGCTGATGAGATTCATAAGCAAATGGGCATGTAGATTATTGGTGCATTGCATTAATAGGGAGGTAATGATTGAAATAATGACATGATTATGTTTGTATAGCAGTATTTATCGTTGCTATTATGTATTTGTTGAGTCTTCGGACTCACACTTGTTTAGTTTGGTGTTTAGCTGAACGACGATGATAGCATGCACCAGGAAGAGAGAATAACACATTCACATCACATACTGTCATTACTGTAAATCAATTTTCCTAAATAACTATTTTTATTGTAATATGTGTCGTTATTAAATTAGCTGCACAAAAATTTATGATAATTATGATGTAATAGTAACATTCCAGACTAAGAGGTTTGGTCGGGGTCTTCCAGCAATTTTCGGCACGCCCACCGGTGATCAAGTGATTGTTTGGTGGATGACCGAACTAGGTTTCGGACGGAACAGCGAGCGGCGAGGGCGAGGCACCGACGGCGGCCAGTGGTGATGGCAATGGAGGCGGCGGCGGCAGGGAAGATAAGGCCAGCGGACGGGCGCTGATTACAAGCCCTCCTGCTACATCTACCTGCTGCTCTTGTCAGACTTTAAATGGTCGCAACATTTGGTTAACCTAACCAGTGGTTGCAATGTCATACATCTCTCAGAACTTGCTGATTGTAAGTTAGTGACGAAATAAACCTGCTCCCACTGATTTGTCTCTGGCATGAAGCACGACCGGATGAGGTGGTCACTGCTTATATTACAGGTGCGGCCAACCGTTTCCAATTTATTTTGGGCAGAACCATGCCGAATAACTTACAAACAATTATATATGTGATTGTTAAACCAACAAATAATTATATATGTCATGTGATGGTAGAGAAAACAAACAGATACGTGAGCCTCAATAAAATAATTATCATGCATCAGGATAAGTCAGATCTGACCCAGCAACGGGCCAACAATAATTCCACTCAGTATTGTGGCTCTTCGTACGTTTATGTTTTTTGAACCCCTCTTATCTTAGTATGGTTTTATCTCATCTGACTACTGAACAATACTACAACAAACAGAGAAGGGAATAGGGAATTTATGCCAAACGAAGAGCCCAATGCTGAGCATAGCAGCGATGAGTAGTTGGTTTAATAAAATTATGTGTCTACTGTTCACTGTTTAATCCAGTAAGACACCAAAAGGTTCGCTTCTTTATTTACCCATAACCTGCTTTACAAAGGTGTTTCGCTTTGATTCACACATTTTTCTTCCCCCAAAATAAAATCGAAGATTGTTCTACTCACAAACAGGTAAACATACTGATAAGCAAACAAAACATGTACGCAAAAGCACTACGTAATGAAATAAGTCTAAGCTCTACTTGATGCATATGACCAAGTGCAACCAGCTGCGGCCCAACATAATGTTCCATCTCAAGCCTCACAGCTATTAATCAAACTTGTACAGAACCCCATGCATCATGACAGGCTAATTCAGATGCTACAATTTGATGGGAGAACTAACAACAAATTCTCTGTTGAAGAGCCATGGTAAACAAAAGGGAATGAGAAAAACGGGCACGCTATCTTTAGCTAAGCCTGTTATTTATCTATAGATATCGTGTGAATTTGGTACAAGTGCAGCAAAATTAAAACAAATAATCCACATAAGAACCAGATTCCTCCAGTCTGCAGGGTAAAATTTCACTTGGTACAGGTATCATCCTCCAAGTAGTAAAACTTCAAAAGAATTTTACCAACTGGAATCATTAGTTCAAGGGGATCCCTCCACCAGCATATTCAACCTCCTGCCATGAGAAAAATTAATTTTCAATCAGTTCAAGCAACCAATGTATACTGTATAATGTATACAACAAATTATAGCAGTACACTGTAGGGAAACTAGCCTGTTATTGGACTTATAGAAATGTTGACTGGGCAAGGTACTATGATCAGAGGCAAAGAAGTGAAAAGAACTTGTGGAAATGGATAAAATTTGCCTCACCTAGAAAGCAATTTTTACACGTTACAGCAGTAAATGGTGCATTTCATGATTTCAAAAAGTATTGCTGGTCTCTAACAGACCCTTAATTTTGGCTATTTTGTTCAACCAGTTGGCATGACCAGGACAACTAAAATGCAGATATCATAAGTGAACCTCAAGTGACAAGTCACAGTGCAGCATGGATTTTACCATGCAATATTTGACGGGTAATAGTTCAAGCTATAGGTACTTCTAATTGCCTCAGAATGTCTTAATGCACATTTTTGAGATTTTGCATTTTGTTGGGCCAACTGCAGTAGTGTCCATCTTGTGTACCTACAGTCTTCAACAATGATAAATGTTTACTATAACATAGTTAGCGCCAGAGTCCCAAGATCTACCAGTAGCCTGATTTACTGGCAAGGATCATTATTTGGTAGATAGAGCAGTTCTGGAAGAGAATTTTAGACTTTAATGTTGTTTGCATGAATGATTCTGGCCAAGCTTCATGTCAATCATGCGGTAAACAGACAATCTCACAATGTTCTTCTAACAAAACGAGTTTTACTGAGATTGGCCGAGATAGATGGTTTGAGCCGTTCATAAGTAAGAATTCTTAGTTACAACTTACAACCAACTAAAACCTAACAATGAGAAGAAAGGAGTTTAGGTGGTATCAGCAAAGCAACATACCCGAGCAGGAGCCAGAGAAGATACCCAATCTGATGCATTTGTCGGAAGAAGACCCAATGTATTGAGCTGTAGAAGAAGATAATATGCCTGAAGTGCTTGCAAAATACATGAAAATTCTGGATTAACCATCTTATCATAACTTACCTTCCATACACCCAAACCCATAGCAGCCAAGTTGAGAGCAATAAAGAGCAACTTAGGTGCAAGTGTATCCACCCTTGGGTCCTTAAATGGTTCAAAAACTGCACAAAAAAAGTACATGTTTCTTTAGGGGGAAAAACTCAATGCCTGGACATTGAAAAACACAATCCTGAATTGCATGGATACTAATCACTATTTTGGTATATGATGGCTAAAATATGTGCTACAAGACAACCTAAAGAAGCTCAATAATGCATCCCAAGCTGGTAATAAAACATATGAGTATATATTTCCAGTTCCCAAGAGAATCAAACAGCATGAGCCACGGAGTGCTACAGAACTACTATTGTTCTTCCCCATTTACTATACCAAGAAAAATCACAGTGGTTATCTAGTTTCGGTGATAATTTATAGTTTATGCTGTTCAATTTTTTTCATTAAGCACACTCATCACTTGGTAAATATATCACCATACTTGTAGACAAAATGCAGAGAAATGATTTTTGTTAACATATAATGAAATGTGTTTCAACTTTCAATATATGTTATGTTCATTCGTTCAAGCAACTTTGTGTTGTTGTGAATGTTGAATGGTTCCATATGCTTAACTGCTAATAAACAGCAATGCATAATTCAGTTACCACCCAGTTTTACTGTAGACACCAACAGCATTGGCAGTGAGTACAATACCCTATCTCTGGCATTAATCTTCATGTCCAAGTTCATTGCAATGGCTCAAAATATAACATTTGAAAGTCAAAGAATATTTGCAACATTGGCAACTCTAATTTTAGGAATTATGAATATGAAAACACATAAGCTAACATCTATTGTATAAGGCAAAATACCTTATCTTTTTTCATGAGAAAAACGTGCCTAGAAGTTATTTGCGTATAAAGAATGATTTAACATGAGCAAACATCCAGTGATCCACAATTAGGAATGCTTTGACACGAACGCACTTCAGGTGATCAACAAAATCTATATCAGAATATGGAAGTCCAAAGATGCATCCAGCGAGACTAATTAGTACTGTTGACTAATCACAAGTATATCTCCTAGTCTTCCTACCACAGCTATACTAACATTGTTGTGTCCAATAACATGTTAAAACATATATCGGAAGTGCTCAATTAAAGGGTCCAAAAGTAGTACAGAGTTAGCAATCCCTTCAGCTAAATTAGCAACCAGTAGCGAGAACCCACTTGCCTCAAGACAGTACCTTTCCCAACGGATCGGAGTGCGCTTATGGGCTGCCACAGAGCGGAGAAGGTGATGCCGATACTGAACAAGTGAACGGTGCTCCCAGCCATCCACATCATGAACCCCATCATCATCAGGTTCTTGAATGGCGCCTGCGCCACCTCCCACGCTTTCTGTTCGCACCAAGACCATAGGCAGTTTAGTTAACACAGACCCAAAACCTAGAGACTAGCAAGCAAGTGAACTTTGGACAATCAGCCAAGACAACTAGGCATCAAGACCCGGTTCCTCCTCAATTATTTTTCTGCTAGTCCAACACAAGTTCGCCAAGTCACACTGAATCGGTAGCCATGGAAGTATCTACACTCTGGATCTATCGGCCTATGAGGCTACGACGCATCGGAAAAATCGAACGAACCTGCGCCTTCCAGACGGCCTCGGACTCCTTGCGCTGCCGCGCGCCGGCGGCGTCGTCCTACGATCCAAGGCAAGCACGTGAATTCCGCGATCCAAGGGAGCAACCAAGAAAGCAGGTAAAGAAGAGGGGGGGAGGAGGGTACCGCGTCGGGCGCGGATCTGGTGAAACCGGGCGGGTCGGGGACGGCGGGGGAGGAGGAGGATGCGTCGTGGAGCTCCACCGCCCAGCGGCGGGCTAGGCCCTTGCCCTTCTCCATCGCCGGCGGCCGCTGCTGAGAGATCTCCGGGTTTTGGTTTGGAGTTTGGACTCGACGGAGATGGGAGACGTCAGCTGAACTCCAACAAGTGAAAAGGTAATTTTGCGGAGAATTCCTTGTACAGTCCTGTATTCACGTGTTGGTCCTGCTTGGGACCAACGCTTTTTGGGCCTGACCGTGACGGAACTACGGCTAGTTTCATGGGCGGCCCGGCCCGATCCGGGCTCGGGATTTGATTTCTGGTCCAAAAGCCCGAAAAAGCTGCTGAATCTAATAAAATAATTATAAACTATTTCTTTATTTTTGAAATGAATTAAGTATTATTTTTTATTTAAAAAAGAATCTACATAATATTTTTAAATTGGAAAATTGATTTTTGGGGCTGTGTTCGGGCCTGCCCGTTCAAAGCTTGCTTTTTCAGGCACAACCCTACGTTTGAATAGGTCTTATTTTACTTCGCATGCTAAGCCTACATCTGCTGTAATTGTTGCGATTTTAGGCCCAAAATTAGATACAGCTCGGCCCAGCATACTTGAGTAAACGTGTGCCCTAAAACATGGTGAATTGCGTAGATTGGATAAGCTGGCAAGGTGAAAAACATTATTTAGCAGTGCCACTTTAGATGTACATGTCCCTTGTAAAAAACAAGTACTTCGTTCATCTTCCCATTAGAACATCTTTTTAATATATAATAGCCTTAAGTCGAAGTCACGAAGGTGTGTACACCACATCAGCCGAAGCTACCACCTAAAACACCCTACTCCAATGTATAGTATAAGAATAGTAGCATCCAGATGAGTCTAAAATAATCTAAAGTTAAGCTACCCCTGCTCCAATGTATAAATGCCTCCAAGATAGGTATACAAACTCTGAAGTGAAGAAGTTACGACGCCGCTCTTCAATGCCCTTACGAAAGAATTAACTCCAAATTAGGATGATATAAATTAGTTGAAGTTACTATACCTTAGCTTCGTGAATCTACCGCAACCATCCATACTGATGTGGCATCCATCTCCTACTCTCTCTTTATAAGAACTACTGAGAACTAGTATCCCGGAACGCGCCCTTGGGTCTTGGGTGCGTAGCCGAGAGACGCATCGCTGTGTGGGGCCTATCCGGGAGCGGGTCTGCGAGTCGAACGCTATTATGAATCCAGTTTATTAATATAAAAAAAATGACAACAATCAGTGTAGTTTAGGGACAGAATTAAACCTCATTGTGTTCGATCGAACGGCTCTTGCGCCATCGATTCTTGGATCTAGCTCATCCACGACGCGCGTGTTGGAGGCGCTAGCAACCTTGCTTTGGTTTCTCCCATGGTGCAGGGAACCAGCAAGGCCGGTGTAAAGGTGTCGACGAGAGGTCCCTGACGATTATGCTGCCAGCGAGCGTTGCGGAGGATGTGCCATAAGTATATTTGGCGAGAGAGGCATGCGTTTGTGATCAATGTGATTTTTTTTTTTTGACGCCAACTTGACGTCGAGCTGCTGACAGAGGAGAGGTACACAGACAGCAGCACCACCGGAATCGTGATTGGCCACCGGAGGTGTTGGTTTCGGGCACTCAAGATCCAGATAAGAGTAAAATGTAGGGTGGGTCATTGAAATTGTCATGTTGTGTCAACTGGATTTGGGTACTCTCAAAATGTTTATTTGGGCCACTAATGTGAATTAAATAGTTCATTTGTGGGTCACAAATCCACACGCACACGCTGGGCACTCACCGTGGCAACGCCACATTAGCCCTACCGACATATAAGTAATAATTTTTCAAAAAAAAAAAACTATCATATCTATTCTTCCTCCCCTCCACTCCATCTCTTTTTCTCCTCCTCTTCTCTGTGCTGCTCTCTCCACCTACCACCTCATCGCCTCTGGTCGTCCTCGAGGCCAATATTATCCTGTTGTTGCCCACCCCGCTATTGTCTTCTGCGACCCAACCGAGGTCTACAAGCGCAACGACATCGCCTATCTCATCGACACGACCTTGGCATGAAGTTCATGGGAGGTGGCAACCTTTGTGGTGTGGAGCTCAAGAACTAGGCGATGACTACGTGCAGGGCACTGGCAAGGGCGGTGGAAGCGATGTGGAGCTCAAAGGCCACCTCCTCACCAAATCTCCACCTTGTCCCCGCCAATCCTTGCCACTGTCGTGATTCGGCAAGTCTCTGAGGCCACCTTCATCCATGAAAGGGGACATAACTCACGCATTGGATTCCTATGTTGATCCTCTTCACCGCCATCTCTTCATTTTGGCTTAAACGCACCGAAAGCACCACCGACCGTATCTTCTTCTCCAACTCCATCAAAGAGAGAACTGGCCCAATCTCTTTTATTATGTGACTTTTGCTGCAAATCATTCCATCTGTACACTCCCCACCCCCTTCTCCACCATTCATCTATGATATTTTGGTTGACCCAACGCCAGTTCACCCCCACAATGAACACCATAGTCGTCGCCACTTTGAACACCATTGGCAGCCTCCACCATCGCAGACACAACTCTACGGTAACCTATTGTCACCTCCATCCCCTCCGCCAATTTCCATCCACCCACCACCATCGGAGAGCATTCGGAACTGCCACCTGACGCCCACGGCCATGGCTTAGATGTAGAGCAAATGGAGAAACATAATAAAGGAGAGAAGCATAGATGAAAAAAATAATAAGAGAAAGGGGTAGTGGAAAGAAGAAGAAAAGACAAGAGGAGGTTTTTTTTTTAAAAAAAATGACACATGTCGGTAGGGCTAATGTGGCACTGCCACGTATGTGAGAATTGTCTAATGTGTGCATTTGTGGCCTGCAAATGAACCACTTAATGCACACTAGTGACCTAAGCATCTATTTCAAGGGTATTGTGACCCAGTTGACACAACGCAATAAGTTCATAACTCGCTACACATTTTACTCTCCAGAGAATGTTAGGAGAGAAATGGGTTGGACAAGAGAAGAGAGGGGTTGTGAATGGTTGAAGGTAGAAGTAGTTTCTTGATGCTGGTGTTGGTGATATACCCTAGAGGCAATCATAGAGATGATTTTATCATGTCTATGTTTATGAGTTATAAAACAAATGTTATTACGTTCCTTGGATGAATTATCATTTGTAAAGATTAACAAGTGTGTAACTTGTGGGTGAAGCTCTTTAAGTTATATGATGTTATTCTAAATGTATCCCTGGTTGGATGTCACTAGGGCGGGAAAAAGCTCGCAAGCCGGCTCGGCTTGCACCAAGCTCGAGCTGGCTCGGCTCGGACTCATGATCTTCTCAAGCCAAGCCAATCCTCTCTTCTGTCTTGTAAATTTTTCTAGCCCAGCCCGAGCTGCTTGTTTGGCTCGCGAGCTACTTGTCAGCCCAGCCTCGCTGCTTCTCTTAATCTCCAATCCAGATTCCAAATCCCCGAATCCAATCAAGATGTAGACTCCCCCGTTGCTTCTCCACCGCCGCCCCGTCTTGCTTCAACCAACCCGTCCTCCACCGCTGCCTCATCCTACTTAGGTCGACCCCTCCGCCGCCGCCCCGCTCTGCTTTGGTCAACCCGTCCTCCGATGTCACCCCGTCCTGCTTCGGCTGACCCGTCCTTCGCCGCCGCCCTGTCTTGCTTCGGCCGACCAATCCACCACCGCCCCTTTCTCCTTCCCCATCCTCTTCCTACGTCACCCTGTCCTCCTTCTTTTGCCCCTTTCTCCTTCCCCACCCTCTTCCTCCGCCGCCCCAACTACACCGCGCATTTCTCCTTCCTTGTCTGTCGGGACTCAAAAATGCAATTCTAGACCCTCTGTGTATTCTGCACTAGTCCAGCATCACGTTAGTGCACAAAGTGTTAACATAGATGAATACGATCCACACAAGACGATTAATAGAATAAACGATTAACCTGAATAGCAAATAATGGTTTTGACCTTATGGTCGAGTTTACATTTATTAAGCCACGGATGGCTGACAATAAATAAAATAGCAATAGTGGAATAGAAATAAACTTCAGCGGAATCCCATCAATTCTCCACAGGCAATTGACTGGGATCGAGACCCTAACGATCGACACCTTCGTAGAACTCCTCCTCAAATGCAGGCGAAGACTCTTTCACTTCTGTTGATTGTTTGAAGCGAGTATGAGTACACAACCGTACTCGCAAGTCATACCACAGAATGTAATTTATAGATGATGGCTTATTCCAAAGGAATGGCTTCTGTGGTTCTTTTACAGAAATACAACATTTGCAATTGAATACAAATAATAGATTGAAAGCATAATTCAAAACAAATAAGACCATATTAATTTATCATTTGATTTCACAAAGACACACAGTCTAAACAAGTTATTCACACAACCATATGACTTAGATCACACAGCTCCCTTCCCATGGTTTTATGAAAATCTACCACTCGTGTGAAATCCCCGAGCAAATCCATGACCGCAGACGTGGCTATTCGAATAGATTGATTTAACACTTTGTAGAGGTTGCACACTTTACCCACAAGATACAATCAGTGTAGCTAGCACTGACCATAACAAAACCTTTTAGAAACTTCACCTCAAATATTGACACTCTCGATGTGCTTTACTGTCGTCCAACCGAAACACACAGCGTTTGGGTATGACACACACCGTTGGACAGGGATGCAGCGAACCGTCCCGCGATGTGATAAACACACCTCCAGCCCATCACACAGCTTAACCTACAACCCGAGTTGTTAATGGCAAGATTTCATAACCTACTAAGTTAGGCCCGTCCCATACTAGACATGTGGTCGTACAATAAGGCTCAGTTTAATAGCGCACAAAGTTAAGTCCTTAATTGACCAAGACAAGACTTTCAAATTCTAACCAAGTCACACAGTTTATCATTCCCAGCACACAGCTCCACCAATCACACAGAATTCACCACTTGCCTTAGTCTAAATCTCTTCCCACCCTATTGATTAAGTGCAGCACATGCCATCAATGAGTACTAGCACACAGCACACACAGTTTCATCACACAGATCTATAATCACTTAGTCAAGTTCATATTTGAAACTCACATGAAATGATGACTCGTGGCATGACTAAGCAATCTACCTGTATCTTACCAACCCACGTTGCTGCTATGATAATACCAACTAATAAAGAACCAACCTAGGGTGACAAAACATCATAGCATAACAATAGACAAGGTGGATATAACAATTTGGATTATTAGCCAAACCCAAAAGCATTTAAATAATTACTTGAAATAGAATGCAATACATTGAAACAAAGTAATTTTGGAAACTGGGTGTAATATGATCAAATGTATAACTTGCCTTGGAATAGGTCTAGGTACTGGTCTTGATCTTGAGGCACTTCTCCTTCTTCAAAAGTCCCCGAAGAATTAACGTCTACTCACAAACGAAATAAATAAATAAAACAAATAAATAACAGAGGAAAAACAAACTCCAAAAATTAAATAAAAATCATAATTAAATAGATCTCAAATTTATATAAATTTAAAAAATTTAATGGGCTCAATCGGAGTTCGGATGCAAAAGATATTTTCTTTGGAAGTTTAAAATTTCATAAAATACACTAAATTGGATTTTCCAGAATTCTAGAATTTATTTTTCTAAAGAAAAATCGGATTATTGCGAAATGCTGATGTCAACAAAGGAATTTTCAAAAATAAAAGAATTACAAGAAAATCTGACATGTGGGGCCCACATGTCAGTGAAACGGCTCATGGTGGACCGAGTGTACCGAGCGACTGGGACTGGGGGGAAGTGGACCGTGCCACGCAGAGCACACGCCGAAGGCCGATCGACGCCACGCCGATGACACGTATCTTGTGCTTGTGTGCCGCGAAGGTCGTCGGTGTCACGACGCGACTTCGCCCGGTGATGGAGGTGCGCAAAAGCTAGAGTGGGTTAATGTGAACCTATTGGTACTGGACTTGGCTCGGGAGGACGACTGTGGTGGTCGAAATTGACATCGGAGCAGAGGACGAAGGGCGGCGTTTGTCGGGGTTGATCACCGAAGATGCTCCGGGATCACCAAGAGGTGCATGAGGATGCTCTCACGACGAGGAAGTTGGCGGCGTGGTCCACGAAGGTGGAGCGTCACTGGCGGTGGAGGAATTGTGTTTTTTAGGGTTTTGGCTCTGAAAACAAAAAGCTCGAATTGCGGCGGCGCTAGGGCTTCGAGGTGCAGTTGGGTGGTGGCTCTAGGGTGCGGGAGGGCTGGCGATCTTCGAGGCACCTTTTATAGGGCCTGCAATGCCGGGATTGGAAATCCCCAATTGGAGTCCGAAACGTACACGAACATGATTTCCGAGATTCTAGGGGATAAGGGCCGATTCGGAGTTTGATTTGGTTGGATTTGGATGCGGGAGAGATAGGGCTAGAGATTGGTGCAAAAATCCCAGAAGTTTCCGTTGAAATTTGCCGTTGTCGGACGGAGCTTGGACTCTCGGCAATGGCGGTGTAACACTCTGACTATTCGGAAGTCAAGATGTCACTCAATCTTTGTCAAAACACTAGGAACCAATATAATTATACGAATAGCAATGAATATCTAACAATTCTTTATACGAAACCAATGCTAAGCATCAAATCCAGTGAAAGATAGGGAACAAATATTTAAAACATGAGAATAAGATAATCGTAACCAAGTTGGCTTATTATAATTCAATATTTATCAAATAGTCATTATGAAACTAAAATAATCAATAAATTCTGATTTGATATAAGTGGCGTGCATTGTGCTGGACTAATCCCTCCCAAGACTTGTCTTCTTCATCATTTACCTAAATTAAACAAAACAAACAAGAATGAGCCAAAGACTCAGCAAGTACTAAACATGTTAAATCAAGCATAAAGTGGACAAACCAAACACAACCATCATATGAACAACTTTCAAAAGCACATACAACTTTTGGAATGGAATGGAAGAATGCGTTGAAGGAATGGACTGCTCAACGGCTTATACCGGTATAACGAGTGATACACCCGTCGGTGTTCACCTAAGCCCGTACTTAACAAAGTTCGGGGACCCAAATACCATATGAAGAACGTTTCATACGGGTGTCTAAGATTGCCTACATTGGAGTGGTGGGACTTACATGCCCATACTGGAGTTGATGGGTCTTTCAATTTCCACTCCCGTGGTCAAAACGAAAATGATGTGTGTATGGAATGAATCACATGCATTGAATCACATAAGAATGAATAAACTAAGTTGCATAGGAATATGAATAGCAAGTCTAGTAATACATCCACACACAATCATCAACATTGCATAAAAAAAAGATAAAATACTTGCCTTCCGCGCTGTGACGTGTTAGGAGGCAACAACGGTGCACCTCCACTCCCCGCCTCACCGCCTACACACATAATTATTCGAAATAAGGATAACATGGATTGACATGGCTACAGGAGGCCTACATTAACCCTTCAGCTATTCAACGTAATCAACAGAGTTAAAACTAGTATTATACTATTCAGACTCCTGCCCATCCTACTGTACAGCGGTAATAGAAAAATCATAATTAATTATCTGGAACTCGAAATGACATGAAACTAGTTCCCATTGAAACTTAACACGTAAAACTACAAAACTCTAGTTGACGGGGTTCTTTGATTCGGCCAAAACAGTTGGCTAAACCGCAGTTGAAAACAACTGACATACATCTGTCCAGAATACAGAACAGCAGTAAAGAAAATGATGTAACTTTCATTATACTGTTCCAATGGAGGTGATCTTTATTAACATAGAAAGATTATTTAAAGGGCTACAATAACCTAGTTGGGTGCAAGTTCTGAATCTCACTCTAACAGGGTCAAACTTTAAGAACAAACCAACAGTTTCATCTCGCCAGACATACAAAACAGTGCGCAAAGAATAATTCATATCTCCTAAACCATAAGTGTGAATATTATGATATTGGTGCCTATGGAAATATAACAACCAGGGATACAAATCTCTAGGAGGGAGGAACCTCCAAATCGGCCTCTAAAGGGTTGGCGGCGCGCAAGGCGCGGACAGTTCAGAATTTCGAGCGTAACGCCGATTTAATCCTAATCAACAATTATGAAATCAAACCGAACCAAACTGCGACTTGGATCATTCGTTACCCTTGAAGACCCGCAGGGAAACGTTGATCCACCTCCCGAAGATCTCCCTTTCTTCTCCTCTCTTCCCTCTCCAAAGGCCAGCCTCAAGAACGCCGACGAACAACCGGTGACGACGGCGGGAGGAGGCGACTTCGGAGGAAAGCTTGGGGAGCAACGCCGGGGATCACCGGGGATAACTCCACAGCAGCGAGACGGCGCCAAGGAGCAGCAAGGGGCGCCGGAGAAAGGAGGGAGAAGGTGGCGGCTGTGGGTGGGGGGGGGAACGTGGAGGGAGTGGGGGAGGCGGCTAGGGTTTGGGGTGCCTCCCCCCTTGGCCGGCCCCCCTAGGCCGGCCATCCCCTCTTGGGCCTCCTGGGCCGTGGCCCGCGGCCCAGGTAGTCGAAATTTTATGAAACCCCCCTCTCTCAATAGAAAAATCCAATTCTTTAATTGCCTTTTCGTCCCCGACTTCTTTTAAATTCTCCCGATTCGATTCCGGGATATTATAGGCGGTGCAGGCGAGTGCGCGCAAGGAAGAAGCGACGCGAGGAGGGAGACACTGTGGTGGGACCCACTCATTAGTGAGGCGAAGCAGCACGGCGTGGGGCGACGGAGATCAACAGGTGGGGTCCACCGGGTCGTGAGGCGAGCTAAACGCAGCGGCGGGAGTTGGACCGAACCAAGACGCGGTGAAAGCAGGCACTGGGTTGGTTGGACCGAATAGTAGTTGGGTTTCGGCCCGCTACTATTCTGGGAAATTAAAATAGGTTTTTCTTTTTAATAAATACTGAAAATAGTAAATAAACTTGGAAAAATTCCAAAAAAATTCTAGAAATTATATCTAAGCACATAGAATCCAAATAAAATATTTTTGACAATTGTTGATATTGGGATTAATCCTATTAATTTATTTTGATATGAAAGTCTATATTAAGCTTTAAAAAATACTAAAAATCAAATAATGTATTTCCCAACAAGTAATTATTCAAAAGATTTATAGAGCTTAGAAATTTGGGATGTTACAAACCTCCCCCCTTAAAGGAATCTCATCCCCGTGATTCAGGCTAGCTAGAGAAGAGGCTAGTAAACTCGGCTTTCAACTCTTCTTCATGTTCCCATGTTGCTTCTCCTTCTGAGTGGTTGCTCCACTGAACCTTGCAGAAACAGACGGTCTTGCTTTTGGTACGGCGCTCTGCGACATCCAAAATCTTGATGGGCTGCTCCTTGCAAGTGAGATCTTCTTTCAACTCAATGGAATCCAGTGGGGCTTGTTCTTCTGGCACACGAAGAGATTTCTTCAACTGAGAGACATGGAAGACATCATGCACTCCTGCTAACGACTGCAGCAACTCCAACTGATAGGCCACTTCTCCACGGCGTTCTAAAATCTTGAACGGACCAACATATCTAGGGGCAAGCTTTCCCTTAGCATGAAACTTTTTGACACCTCTAAGTGGGGTAACTCGGAGATAAACAAGTTGAGCTGCATTTAGGACCGAGCTTGGGCGAGTCTGGCTCGAGCTGGCTTGGCTCGGCTCATTTCCAGCCCTCGATGTCACTAGTCGGGATACTAGTGAATTATCGACCAACACATGTATTAATTGATGACCATGTTTCACAAGTCATGAATATAGGGATATCAAATAAATAATGTGAATACATATTAAAGAACATGATGTTGGATTGACCCACCTTGAGATACTATTGAGATTGTTATGATTTTTATGTCATCAATTGGTCTCAAGCAATGATGATGTATAATCCTTAGACTTGAGATCAACATTATTTTTTACATGTGCAATAGTACACTTAGGGGTTGCCAAACGTTACTCCATAACTGGGTAGTTATAAAGGTAGCTTTCGGGTATGCTATGAAATATGCAGAGCGATGTGACTGGTCGGATATGAGATTTGCCCCTCCAAATGTAACATGAGAGATATCTCTAGAGCCCATGATATGGTCAGATAAAGAAAGTGCATGGCCATGCCACTAACGGTCGAAGAGCCGACCAAGTGAAGTTATCCATCACTAAATCAAGAAAGTATTGAACAGTCCGTGGATAAAAAATATCTTACCTAGAGTTTAACCATATATCGTGAGGCAAAGAGTACATAAGAAGGTTGTTCAGTCCAACCAGATACAAACTAGTCATATGGAGATGCATATTACTAGTAAATTGGTCGGACATAATAACTAACTTGTCGGCGAACTGGTTGTAAGGAGTTACGAACTAGTCGTGACTATTTATGAACTGTTCGTATGGAGATATGAGTTGGTTATTGTCACAACCCCATTTTTATTAAACTGAATTATTATGCATCTCCTGAGCATGCATATGATTTTTAGAGCATAAGCACAAAATATTTCATTGGCAAATTTTCAAACCAAAATAAAACATGGAACTTAAACCGAAAACTCAACTGAAATCAAGAATAAATGCTTATGAAGATCTCTGGAAAATAATTTATTTAAATACTAGAATAATTATTATGAATAAATATTATTTTTATAAAAAATTAGAATCCAATTTAACCTTTAGAAAAATTCAAACTCAATTCATAAACATCTTTTGTAAATGAATTTTAAATAAGTAAATAAGTCATAAATAGTAGTGTTAGAAAATTTATATGAGTTCTATGTCATCCCGGAAACCTCTCTGAATTTTTTTAGAATTTGCTAAATTTATTTTCTATTTTTTTAATCGTCGATCGAAGTACATGAGTTGGATTTCAAAACCAGTCAACTGTAGACCTAACCCAAACCCAGTTGAACTATTGCGACCGAACCCAACCTAATTCACCAAAAAAGTCACAGAAAACCAAAATGAACTCCAATTGAACTACAATTTTCACCTAAATTCATCAAAAAAAATCATATTATTCCTACTGTGTGAATTTCATGCAATTATGAATATTTTGCTTTATTTGTCGTTTATTGCATTGTCATCTTCTATTAGGTTTTTTGATGATTCTGACGTATTCGTGAGTTTAACATGACGTTGAACAACTGGTACCAGCAAAGGCAAACAACCCCCCCCCCCTTGATAATGTTGCCTCTACTAATTTCAATAAAATATTTATGTTGATTTTAAGTATTCTATGCATTGCTTTAAATTCAAATACATGTTTGTCAATTGGGTAGATGTAGCTATGTCCTCTTTGCTGCATTTCCCTTCCTTTGAAAGTTCAATACCTTGTTACTGTCGAACTCGGAAGTGAAAGATCCTAGATTCTATATGTTTCATACACTAGTCCAGGAATAGCTAGTGTACACAGTCAAACAAAAGTGGGTAGCATAACCATAATATGTCATTCATAGATAGTAATTAATGTTTGTTACAAAAGGGGCATAAAGCCAACAACTAAAATACAGCAGAAGCAAAAGCAGGAAGGAAGGCCACACGATTCGCCGTAGGCAATCATCTGGGGGCACAGCCCAGTCGTCCATGTTCTCATCATCTACATAGTAATCTTCTCCTGCTCAACAATTTATTAAGTAAGGGTGAACACAACCAACCGCGCTCCGCAAGTTACATCCAAAAAACATATTTTAATGTATGCAAGGATTCATCAAAGGAAAGCTCATATGGCTCAATTTACTTAAAACGACGTTTTCCATTTAAATATTCATATTAAGTTCTAAAGTAATTCATTCTATAACTAAAATTTATTTTCTAAATCTCAAGTTTTATAGTGAGATAACATTTGTCAATGAGTGGTGAAGGATACCTTCCTATCACATGGCATACCACCCAATTTCCCAATTGGATAAAACTATCCAAAATCATTTAATAAAGTCATTTAAAATCAAACCAAATTGTAACTTTGAGTAGCTTTGCTGAGCATGTCCATGACCGTAGACACGGCTATTCAAATAGTTTTACAGTCTGCAGAGGTAGTATAGCTTTACCCACACAATACAACTTCTCTAGTTTGTTTGGCATCTGTCGATACCACTGCTCACCACCTTAGGTAAGCATTCTAGAGTACGTGTCAAAGCCTTTACAATGCACCATCCCACTGTAGTCACACCTCGCTAAGGTTTTGCTTCCTTTGGATCGCCGGACTTAACATAAAAGTAGGTCATAAAGACAACCACGCAATCGGATGGCACAACCATGGTCAAATGATACAAATTATTTAGCTAGGTCCCGCCCACACAGGACATGTGGTAGTACGATGGGGCTTAGCAAGATGCGGCTCGAAGACCTGTGCTTAACTAACTTTCGTGACTTTAAATAAAACCCTGGGCCTCGATCATAGAAATGAATCAATCCCGTGCATAAGCATGCACCCATCCAAATATCTATTTCGCCCAAGTACAAACTAATTTTTACTTTATTTTCTAAGTTAAATCATTTTTCAAAATTTTTATGGTAAAAGCAATACCATAGCAACAAGTTAAATTATAGTTGAATATTTGGCTAAAGTTCTGTAATTTAAACAATTTTGGTCTAAACTTATCTAAGTATAAACTTTACAATATGTCTAGTTCATACTAATGTGCCAACTAGATTTTAATTACAGCATCAAGGTATTGCCACTGAATAGCAACATTTGACTATACAAAGGAATTGGGAATAACTATAATTTAAAATAAGGATTTAAATACCTTGATTGTAAATACGCATACAATAATAATTTAAAGCAGAATTTAAATAATTTGAAATATTAGGATTCAAATATGATTAAAAGATGTAACTTGCTTTGCCTTAAAGCTTGAGGATCCAGCTCTTCGAATAATTCAGGTTCCCCGGAATCGTCGAAATCAATAAGAGAAAACAAAACAAAAACAAATAAAATTCAAATAAACTACAAATTAAATGATTTTAGTATAGATAGCTAGATCTTGTTTTAAGAAGAATTTAGAAATTTGAATGACTTGAATCGGAGCTTGAACAAAGGAGAACGAGCTCTTGGAAGTTTGGAAATCATGTAGTCGGAAGGAGATTCGACTACAGGTGGTCGGAAGGAGGTTTCGACTACGTGGGCGGAGGAGGCTTGATTATAGGTGGTTGAAAGGGGGTTTCGACTACCTGGTCAGAAGGAGGTTTGGACTGCATGTAGTCAGAAGGAGGTTCGACTACACGTGGTCAGAAGGAGATTCGATTACACGTGGTCGGAAGGGCGTTCGAGTGCACGTGGTCGGAAGGAGTTCGATTGCACGTGGCCGAAAGGTGGTTCGACTGCACCTGGTTAGAAGGAGGTTCGACTGCATGTGGTCGGAAGGAGATTTGACTGCACGTGGTCGGAAGGAGGTTCGACTCCACGTGACCAGAAGGATATTCGACTACACGTGGTTGGAAGGAACTCGACTACGCATGGTCGGAAGGAGGTTTCGATTACCTGGGCGGCAGCCGCAGTGCACACAGCGTTGGCGGGCGTACAGGGCGATGATACTTTGGCAGCGGCAGGGACGAGGGAAGGGAAGCACAACGCAGAATGCGAAGTCACGAGATGAAGCTGGGGATGTGGTCGATGGTGGCGGGGCTTCACTGCAGGTGGCGCAATGACTGGTTGCGAGAGCTTTGGCCGAAGCGCTTGGAGCTCAAAAATCCGGCGAACGAAGGTGAGAGATAAAGGGGGAAAATGAGCGAAAAGAGAGAGGAGTGCGGATGGTTCCCAGTGCTCCTATTTATAGCGGCCGAGGAGGAGATAGGGAGGAGTTCGACGGCAAGGGCGCACGAGCGAGCTTTGGCAGGCGCAGGGCATGGCGCGATCGGTGGGATCCGGGAGAGAGAAGGGCAGGTGCTGGATTGATAGCGGTGGGACGAGGCATTTAGAGCGCGAGGAAGAGCTGGGAGGAGCATGCGCCGATGACGATGACTTTTTCAGTGGCCATCACGTAGCGCAGACACGGCTCGGGACGAGGCGTAACAGATGGTAGGTGAGGGAGGAGACGGGGCGGCTAGGCACGACGGGGTCAACATGAGTAGGTGTGCGAGGAGATGGGGTAGAGACTGGGAGGATGGGGCGGTCGAGGCGTTGACGCGGCGGCATGGCAAGCGGAGCTAGCAAGGCATGGGCACTAGCTTCGGGAGGAAGACAACGGGGAGGTGCGGCCAGCAGGTGGGGCCTGCTTGTCGGCGAGGGCGAGGCGGAGAAGTGTGAGCGAAGTGGGTCGGGAAGTCAGGCCATGGGGAAGGAATAGGAATGGCCCACAAGGAATTAGGTCTGAAGCATTTTATGGATTTTGATGCTTTTCCGAATTTCATAAATTGAAATAATTCAATTAGGTTTTTTAGAAAATAGTAATTAAAGTTCAAAAATTCTAGAAAGATACACAAAAATTTCATGAATCATTTTGAACTTAATAAAATTATTTCCAACTCAACATTGGTAATTAATTTTGCAAATAAATTATTTTGGATTTTCTAATAATTAGGGATTTTTTTTAAAAATTCTTGAAAATTCCAGAAAAATAATTAAATTTTAGTTTTAACTGGAAATAAAATTTGGTCTGTTACAAAACCATCCCCCTTTAGGGAATCTCGACCCTGAGATTCAAACTTGGTTAACAAAAAGATGGGGATACTCGGCTTTCAGATCTTCTTTCGTTCCCAGGTGGCTTCTTCTTCTGAGTGATTACTCCATTGGACTTTGCTCAAACGAATGATATTGCTTCTAGTAATGCACTCCGCGATATCAAGAATATTGATTGGTTGTTCCACATAGGTGAGGTTCTCCTGAAGATCGATGCTTTCAAGCGGTGTTTGCTCTGTTAGAACTCGAAGACACTTCTTTAGTTGTGACACGTGGAAGACGTAATGAACTGCAGATAAAGAAGCCAGTAGCTCTAACTGATACGTGAGTTTTCCTTTCCTTTTCAAAATCTTGTATGGTCCAACAAATCTTGGTGCGAGTTTCCCTTTGGTATGGAATATTCTTACTCTTTTGAGTGGATTTACTCTGAGATAGACAAAATTATTGGAAATATGCCCTAGAGACAATCATAGAGATGATGATATTTCATTATGTTCATGACTTTGATAATTTGTTATCGTGTTCCTTGAATGAATCATCAGTTATAGATCAATAAGTATGTGACTTGTTGGTGGAACTCTTTAACTTAAATGATGTCATTCTAAATGTATCCCTGGTCAGATGACACTGGTTGGAACACCAGTGACTCTATGACTAGCACATGTATTGATTGGTGACCATGTTTCACCGGTAATGGATATAGGGATATCGAATCAATAATGTGAGCACATGTTAGAGAACATGGGGTTGGATAGACCCGTTATTGAGACACTATTGAGATTGTTATGAATCTTTGTGTCATTAGTTGGTCTCAAGTAATGATGATGTATAATCCTTAGACCTAAGATTAGCATGGTTCCCTACATGTGTAATAGCACACTTAGGGGTTGCCAAATGCTACTTGTAACTAGGTAGTTATAAAGGTAGCTTTCGGGTATGCTATGAAACATGCGGAGGGATGTGACTGGTCGAGATGGGTTTGCCCCTCCTAACATAACAGGAGAGATGTCTCTGGGCCCCTCGTGGTGATCGGATAAAGAAAGTGCATGGCCATACCACTAGTGGTCGAAGTGTCGACCACATGAAGTTATCCGATACTCGATCGAGAAAGTATTGAACAGTCCATGGATGACACATCATCTCACCTGGAGTTCAACCAGTTATTTCGATTAGTTACGGACTAGTCGTATGGAGATACGTGTTGGTTGTAGACTAGTTGAATGTAATCACAGAATGGTGAGAACCGGGTCGTAAGGAGTTACGAATTGGTCGGGACCAAATATGGTCTGGTCGTATGGAGATACGAACTGATCGTAAGTGATGAGGACCTGGTCATATATCATATTACATCAAGGTTCGTCTGATATATTATATGTGTATTTGGGAATCGTTATGTGCTGCTAGGTACCGCTAACGACTGGTGGTCGAAAAATAGTTTTCGAGTCATAACCGATTACACTTGAACCTGTAGGGTCGCACACTTAAAGGGCTAGGATGTGATTTGGATGATGATCCGAATTCATATAGGCCGCGAGTTCCTAATGGGCCTCAAGTTCGAGACCCATCATGGATGCTTATATAAAGAGGGGCGGTGGTATAGGGTTGTGATGATTTTTGGATGATCTTTGGAAGAACTCCCGAAACCCTAATAGCCACGCCTTCTCAACCACACCACCGGTGCTAGCACTCCAGCGCGTGATGATCCTGCCCTGTACGTGTGGATACCTCGGAGGTGTTGTTGCGAAGCATCAGCACTAGGACGATCCACAACTCGTGACGATCACCGGTGTCAAAGTAGGAGACGCGTTGTGAGTACGACCACTCGGAAGAGGAGACGCGCGGCGAGTACAACCGCTCGAAGGAGGAGATGTGTCGTGAGTACGACTATAACTGCATCAACTCGCTATAACAACTCTACTTCCGCTACGAGTCAGCGCGTCTATCGGTAATCTCGTGATCTATTGCTAGCGGTGGTTCCTTGGTTGCGCGGTAATTTTTTGTTTATGCTATCGTAGCCTTGCTCGTAACCCTTCAAAAATCTCCTATTTCAAATGACAGTTCTCTACGACGATTGTCAGCATAGCTTTTCTGTCGGGATTGAGCCATTCTCAATCGTTATCTTATCATTCTTACTTTACTTTTAGCATCCTTAATCAAATTCAGGTCGGAAGAACTGATCTTCTCTGACTTGATCCCAAAGTAGAGGGGTCCTACACTTTCTTCTGTACAATGCTTCAAATGGTGGCATTTGTATGCTAGCCTGATAGCTATTGTTGTACAAGAATTCTGCATAAGAAAGGTTTTGATCCCAACTCTTTCTATAGTCTGTAGCATAGGCTCGAAGCATATCTTTCAAAATCTGATTTACACGTTCCGTCTGTCTATCTATTTGGGGATGATATGATGTACTAAAGTTGAGTCTGGTCCCCAATGCTTCATGCAGGCTCTTCCAAAATCTAGTTGTGAACTGCAATCCTCTGTCGGACACTATCCTTTTGGGTACTCCATGTAGACAAACGATCTTGGTTATGTATAACTCTGCTAATTTATTGCTTCTGTAAGTTGTCTTAATGGGAATGAAGTGTGCCTCTTTTGTCATATGGTCAATCACAACCCAGATGGAATCATACCCTGATTGGGTCCTAGGCAATCCGGTAATAAAGTCCATGCCGATTTGTTCCCACTTCCACTCGAGAATTAGTAATGGCTGCAACAATCCAGCGGGCCTTTGATGTTCTGCTTTGACTCTTTGGCATACATCACATTGTGCAACAAATTCAGCAATCTCTCGCTTCATACTGACCCACCAATACTTTTCCTTCAGGTCTTGGTGCATCTTGGTACTTTCGGGGTGAATAAAGTAAGGTGATTCATGGGATTCCTTCAGAATCAACTGCTTTGTTTCTTAGTGATCAGGTACACAAATGCGGTTACCGAACCAAATTATACCATGCTCATCTTTCAAAAATCATGGTGCTTTACCTCTTCTCATGTTCTTCCTAATTTCTTTAATATCTTCATCCTCTTTCTGATTTTCTCTGAGTTGACTCTGAATGGTTGGTTGAAACTCGAGAGTGTTTACGCAACCCTGGTTGATAAACTCTAAGTTCAGATACCTTAATTCATCATACAAACTTGGCTGACTTTCTTGAACTCATATAGTGTTGCAATACCCTTTTCGACTCAGGGCATCTGCCACTACATTTGCTTTGCCCGGATGATAATGGATCACAAGGTCATAATCCTTTATCAGTTCCAACCATCTTCTCTGCCTGAGATTGAGCTCTGATTGGGTGAAGATGTATTTCAAGATATTGTGATCCGTGAAAATCTCATAGTGATTACCAATGATGTAATGCCACAAAATTTTCAAGGCATGCACAATTGATGCCAACTCTAGATCATGCGTCGGGTAATTCACTTCATGAGGCTTCAATTGGCGAGTTGCATAAGCCACAACTTTTCCTTTTTGTATCAGCACATATCCAAGGCCATGGCGAGAGGCGTCACAGAAAACCTCAAAGTCCTTATGGATGTCTTGCAAAGTCAAAACATGTGCAGATACTAGCATTTTCTTCAACTCCTGGAAACTTTGCTCACATGCATCGGTCCATTCAAACTTCTTTTTCTTCAAAAGCTAAGTCATAGGTTTAGTTTTTTTTGGAGAAACCTTCAATGAATCTTTGGTAATAACCAGCTAAACCGAGAAAACTCCTTACTTTGGTGATGGACTTGGGTTGGTTACAATCTGTGGATTTCATGGGGATATGCTCCAGATCTTAGGATGATGTGACAATTGGCAATGGCGTTTACGGTTTGTCGTTTCACGCATTTTCGACAAAGTTACAGGCTTACTGCTCAGGGGCGGTCCGACCGGTCCTTGCACGGCGGTCCGACCGGTCCCATATCGGTCGGACCGGCCATGTGGGGCGGTCGGACCGGCGATGACCAAAAGTGTTCAAATCGAGCTGGGCCAAAAATAGGTGTTGTAGACAAGTAAGGGGATCCCAATGCACTTGGTCTCATGATTTTTGGAGTCTCCAGTGAAAAGTTCTATTGGTTTAAAGTTTCCGAAGGTTTGGATTTTGGGAGCTTGAATTTGGCTAAGTCTAAAGGCGGTCCGCCGCTCACGAGGAGCGGTCCGACCGCCATGGGCGGATCGGACCGCTCACTGGAGCGGTCGGGCAGAACTACTTGAACGTCGGCCAACCGTGGCGATGTTGTTTTGTTAGGTCAAAGTCATTGGTTTCATGGCATATGATTTGCATGATGCATGTTTTGACTAACATGGGTCAAGTTGTGAAGAACTTGTTCCGAATCGTATTTTCTTATGCGTGGTTGTGCGGGTAGCTTGGTGGTCAACGACGGTCAACGGCGAGGAGAATCGGGACTTGACGTGAAGAGTTGAGGTCGAGCGATCGGCGATGCGGGTGAGGTCAACGACTCAAGCGTGACACAAGATGGACAAGGGTGACCTATTGGCGAATCCATGACGCATGGTGAAGCGGTTTAGGTCAAAAGGTTAAAGACGGCGCCGCGAAGCGTGCGTGTGTGACCCGCTTGTTAGTGGGCCTTAACGGAGCCCAATTGAGTCAAACCCTAGGAGTCTAGGCCTCCACTATAAATAGGAGGAGATGGTGGCTGCACCTCTGTCCCTCTCGCCTTTTTATGTTTCAAAACCCTAATTGTCTTTAGGGAGTTGAGGTGGAGGCTAGGGCTCTTGATGGTTTGTGGTGAATTTCGTGATCCTTGATTGTCTCTCGATCCATGATGGTGTGGATGTAATCCGGCTTCAATCACGAAATCAATCTATGCAAGGTTTGCTTGAGATAAGTCTCTTTTCGTTCTTGCTTTCAATTTGGTGATTTTAGGGCTTTCTTTGATCCGCGAGTTTGTGATTGATTCTTTCACGTGAATTAGCTTGCTGTGATATGTGTGAATCTATCTAGCATCATCTTGATCATCAATCTCTCACGAACAAACTTTAGGATCAAGTTTTCGTTCTTGCCGGTTTTAGACCTTCGTTAATCAATTGGCAATTGCTCAAGATCGTTCCAAGAATTATCATAATATTCAATTGGAATAGGTCCTCAATAGCATATAGAAGGTGTGTGCAAAGTTTCATAAAGATTAGAGTTGAGAATCAAAAGTTTCACCTAATTGCAAGTTCGTCATCGGGCTGATTTTACTATTGCAGATCGGTTCTGGAGTCGGCCGGTCAGACCGCCCGTCATCACCGGTCAGACCGATTTTGAGCGGTCCGACCGCCAAAGACAACGCCGGTCGACCGCCGCAATCGGTCCGACCAGTTGAGTATAACGGTCGACCGCCCGTCTTTGTGAGTCTTAGTAATCTTAGTCGATTTTGTTATATTGCTTAGGGTTTAATTGGATTCAATACTAGTCTTCCATTTGTCTTGGTATATTGATCTTCATAGCTTTCTAATAGCTCCGGAGTTAAATTGTATTGAGTTCATAATTTGTGAAAAAGTGAGCGTGCTCCTATTCACCCCCTCTAGTCGCCTTTACGGTCCAACAAGTGGTATCGAGCCGGTTAGTTCAATCTTGATCTTAACCGGTCCACCGAACTTTGGCGATGGATAAGTTTTCTACTAAACCGCATATCTTCGATGGGCACGACTATGCCTATTGGAAGAATCGTATGCGCGTCTTTCTTGAGAGCGAGGACAAGCTATTTGGGATGTTGTTAGAGCCCATTGGTTATTCTGAAATTGCTACACCGCTACGCAATTCTTTTGGCTAACAACAATAAGGCTAAGAATCTTCTATATGGTGCACTTGGTAGACAAGAATATGATAGAATTTGCAATCTTTCAATCTGCGCATGAAATTTGGAACACTCTCGAAACATATCATGAGGTTCGTCCCAAATCAAAAAGGTGCGCCAAAAGCTGTTTACAAGCGTGAGTACAATAAATTCGAGATCGTCTGGAGAGAGCATCGATGACATTTCGATCGCTTTAATAAAGTAATTAATCAAATGAAAGTCGTTGATATTGAATATTCTCAATCTGAAAATGCCACCCATCTCTTGGTGCAATCAACACCAAGGAGTGGGAGATGAAAGCTCTTGCTATAGAAGAAAATGTTGATCTTTCAAGTCTTACTTTAGAATTGCTTTGTATAGTAAACTCAAGACTCATGAAATTAAAAGAGTTGATCATCCTAAGAAAGATAATTTAGCTTTGGTAGCAGATCCTCTCAAAAAGGCTTTTGATGACTATTGTGAATCTTCTTACGGATTTTCATTTGCTTATTTATCGCTATTCATGAAGAGGAGCTTGAAAGTATTCTGAAGCAGAGTTAGCTCTTCTAGCTAATAAATTCACACGGCCTACAATAATGTGAGAAACAAAAGAGAGGTGGTCGGTAACATGCTATGAATGTGGTGAGCTCAATCATATCCGCAAATTGCCCCAAGCCGAAGGTAAGAGCAATCATAAGGAAGGAAAGCCGACTTGGAAGAAGCCTCCTTTCAACAAATCAAGGTATGAGGCAAATAAGCTTGTGAAGGTCGCTCACGGGTCCTTGCCGCTTTTGAGGATCAATCCTTGAGCGATGTGGATCTTGGGAGTGAGGAGGACAAGGAGGAGGAGATCCTCAAGGCAAAAGAAAGGGAAGGCCAAAGACTTCAGCGGCATGTGCTTCATGGTGACAAGCGACATTGATGATGATGAGGTATCTTTTTCTTATGATGAGCTTTCGCTAAATATGATTCTATAGTTGAGCAATTGCTTAGTCAAGATGAAGCGCTAGAATTTGTTATGACAAAAATAAGAAATTAGAGTCAAAGATTAACAAATTGAAAGTAGAGCTTAAAGCTGCTAAGACTCTTGAACCTGATGAATGTTTATCTTGTCATGCTATGCATTCTGAAATTACCAAGTTACAATCTGCTCATAATATTTGTGTACAACAACTTGAGAATGCTAAATCTGAACTAAACGAAATTAAAAGTGCTCCTTGTGAAAAATGTTTAGAATCTAGTAAATTGATTGCTTTTGATGTTTTTGATTCTAGCCCTTGCACTTCATGCTTAGAAAAGAGCGTGAAATCAAAGATATCTTAGAAGTTGCTAGAGTCAAATATGCTAAGCTTAAGGACAATATTGAAAATACTACTTGTGCTTCATGTTCCACTCTTAAGCTTGAAATTGCTTTGTATAAGGAAAAATCTATGGATAAAACTTGTGATTCTTGTGTTAACTTGAGAAAAGAAAATGTTTACCTTCATGATACATTAGAAAAATTTTCTAAAGGTAAGAAACAATTAAACATGATTCTTGACAAGTCTAAAACTCCTTATAAGAAGTAAGGTTTAGGATTCAATTCTTTTCAAGACAATTCAAACCCAAAAGTCATTCAAGTCTTGGAAAAAGGTTTAATTGAATTCAAAACCCAACCTGCAAAAACATCTTTTAAATCTGCAGGTTTTGCCCAACCTTGTATTAATTCAAATGGTGCGTCTTCTAGTGGTACCAAGTACCATTGCACTTATTGCAAAAAGGGTGGACATTTGATTGAATCTTTGTTGGCGTAGGTTGAAAAATGATAGGAAAAATTTTGATAGAATTTCATTCATGCAACCTAGAGCTTCTATGAGACATGGTAACACCGAAAAGAATAAACACGGATTAGGATTTTTATCTCATGCAAATCATTATGTTTCTAGACATCCTAATTCTAATGTGTATCAGACTAGCGGTCTGACCGCTGGTGGTCACCGGTCTGACCGTTTTGGTCACCGGTCTGACCGCCAGCACAAAGCCGGTCAGACCGCCCATGGACAGTTCAAGTCTCATTTTAATTTAAACATTGCTCATAACCGAATGTTAAATGAAATCAAGGATAGTACTTCGGTTTGTATACTCCTTGTAGGGCGTGTCTCTCGATCTTGGATTCCTAAATCTTGTTTATCTAATCCCAGATTGAGACACATCGTTCTTTACTCCTTGATTTTTAGGATTACCGCGGAAAGGGAAGAACACGTGGTTCGTTGACTCGGATGTTCATGCCACATGACCGGGAACTCAAAATGGTTCACCTCTTTCACGCGAGCAACGGTGATGACTTCATCACCTTTGGAGATGATACACAAGGCGAATTGAAGGAACAGGATCAATTAGGGTAAACAACAAATTCATTCTAAAAGATGTCGCACTTGTGGACAAGCTTAGGTATAATCTTCTTTGTTTCTCGACTTCTTGATGATGGTTATGAGACTATTTTTAAGAAAAATGCTTGTCGTGTGCTTGATTCTCTTGGTGAGCTTGTGTTTGGAATCTCTAGAGTTGGTAGAATTTTTGGAGTGATTTTTGAGAATCTCTTCTTTGGATCTCTTAAATGTTTGCTTACATCGTCTTGATTTACGGCTTTGGCATCGACGTTTGGGGCACATTGGTTTTGATCATCGACACGAGTTAGCAACCTTGATCTCATGAGAGGTTTGCCTAAGCTCAAAGTCATCAAAGATGTTTGTATGTGCGCTTGTAGGCATGGCAAACAAGTTGCCGCCTCACACCCTTACGTGACTATGGTTATGGACCGGACCGGGACGGTTGCTTCATATGGATCTTGTTGGTCTGCTAGAGTCCGATCGATCGGTGGAAAATGGTATATTCTTGTTATAGTTGATGATCTTTCTAGATATACTTGGGTGTTCTTTCTTACTTCAAAAGATGAAGCTTTTGGTTATTTTCATGACCTTGTTCTTCGTTTGGCTTCGAGCTTCACGGTGCTTTGAGAGCGATTCGCAGATGATAATGGCACGGAGTTCAAAAATGCTTCTTTGCTTCTTTTGTCTTGGCGTGGTATTGAGCATCGTTCTCTTCTCCACACGTCCCTCAACAAAATGGCGTGGTGGAAAGGAAGAATAGAACCTTGGTCGAAATGGCTAGGACGATGCTAGATGAGTATAGCACACCAGGAGATTTTGGGCGAAGCTATTGCTCTTGCTTGCCATATTGCAAATCGTGTCTTCTTGAGACCTTCTTTAGGCAAGACCTCTTATGAGCTTCGTTTTGGTAGAAAACCCTCTGTTTCGCATTTTGAGTTTTGGATCAAAATGTTTTATCCTTAAGACAGCAACTTAGATAAATTTGAATCAAGAACTTTTGATGGGGTATTTCAGGTTATCCTGCTCATTCGAGGGTTTTCGAGTTTTAATATTGAGACTAACATTATTCGGAGACTTGTAATGTCACTTTTGATGAGACTAGCCACGAGCTAGATCAATTGCTCTGAGATGATTCTGTGTGAGAGTATTTTTGTGGAGGAAGATGAGGACGAAGCTAATGTCATTCCCTCATCTGCTGCTGCTGATGCGCCCATATTGATACAAGAACACGCTACGTCTACTTCACCTTGATTGAGGCTCTGTTTGCATCATCATCATCGTGATACTGAGGTCGAAGAAACGACATCTCACCCGGCGCTCCACTTCGCATTCAGAGACGGCATCCTCGGAGAATGATAATAGGTAATCTACATGAGCGAGTCACTCGCTCGGTATAATGATCCAAATCTCTACTCTCATTCGGCTTTTGTTGCTTCTTTTGAACCCCGCGATATATCACATGCTTTATCGATTCTAGTGGGTAAATGCCATGCATGAGGAGTTAGAGAATTTTGAAAGAAACAAAGTTTGGAACCTAGTAGAACCTCCTAGTGGTCATAATGTTATAGGAACCCGTTGGGTGTTTAAGAATAAACAAGGTGAGGATGGTTACGTGGTTAGAAATAAAGCCGATTGGTAGCTCGGGGTTTGACCAAGTTGAGGGGTTAGATTTTGATGAGACATTTGCTCTGTTGCTAGACTAGAAGCCATTCGCATTCTCGCTTGCATTTCTTTGCATCAAAAGGTTTTAAATTATATCGGATGGATGTTAAAAGTGCCTTTTAAATGGTTTCATAGATGAGGAAGTGTATGTTAAGCAACCCCTAGTTTTGAGGATCCTAAATATCCAAATCGTGTTTTCAAGCTATCTAAAGCATTGTATGGTCTTAAACAAGCCCCTAGAGCACAGTATGATAGACTTAAGACCTTCTTGCTTAAAAATAATTTTGAGATCGTAAAGTGGATAAAACTCTATTTATTCTTAGGCGTGACAATGACTTCTGCTTGCTCAAATTTATGTGGATGATATTATCTTTGGTGGTTCCTCTAATGCTCTTGTTTCGACTTTTACGACACTATGTCCGGGAATTTGAGATGAGTATGATGGGAGAGCTTAATTACTTTTGGGACTTCAAATCAAGCAATGCAAGGAAGGAACTTTCATCCATCGACGAAGTACACTAAAGATCTACTCAAGCGCTTCAACATGGGTGATTGCAAGCCAATTTCCACTCCCATGGCAACCGATTATTTTGGATCCGGATGAGGAAGGAGAAGTCGTAGATCAACGCGAGTCCGCATGACATGATCGGCTCCCTTCAGATTTGTGACCTCGAGACCGGACATTCACTTCACGGTATGCCTTTGTGCAAGATTTGAGCGTCTCGAGAACTTCCCATCGCCAAGCCGTTAAGCGCATATTCGGTATTTACACTCTACCCTCTTATATGGCATTTGGTATTCTGCTCTTGACTTTGTCCATTAGAGGTTTTGATTCGATTTTGCGGTGTCGGTTAGATAGGAAGAGTACCTCGTGCACTGTCACTTCCTAGGCACTTCTCTTGTATCTTGGTCTTCTAGAAGCGGTCTTACATTGCACAATCCCTTCTTTGAAGCGGAGTATGTAGTTCTTGCTAGTTCTTTGAGCTGATTTTGTGGATGGCGTCCACTTTGAAAGATTATGGGTTAAACTTTGCTAGTGTTCCTCTTTTACGTGATAACACTACGCTATTAATATTGCTAAAAACCCGATTGCAACATTCTAGGACTAAGCACATAGACATTCGCTTTCACTTCCTTAAAGATCATGTTGAAAAAGGTGATATTGTGATGCATTTCAGAGAGTCCAAGCTCAATTGGCGGATATTCTTACCAAGCCTTTAGATCAAACAGATTTTCCTCCTTAAGAAGCGAGTTAGGGTAATTTATCCTTATGGTTTGGTTTGAGGGGAGTTTGATCTTTTCTTTTCTTTCCTTGTTCTTTTGATCTTTTATTGTTCTTTTACGAACTTAGTGATCTTTTGAACTTTTTAGGTTGTTAGGCTTTTAATTGCATCTCATTGTGTCATATTGCATTCACATGAAAACTCCAATAAGTGGTTACAACAAATGGTATGAAAAATCCAAAAGATGCATTGTAATATAAGATTTTACCTTATCTTTAATAATTGATGAAGCTTTGCCTATTACCCTTTAGAGCTTTTGTATTTCAATTCTTGCTCAATGTCATGTCTAGTTCTTTGACTTGCTAGAATTATCATGCTTTTACATGTGTAGCTAAGTCTTTGCTATATGAGCTAGAATTTTTTAAACAACTCAAACTAAGAAATTGCAATTTGTGGATGTTTTAGCGAGTTGCGTAATTAGTGCTCCTCTTGTGACATTGGCCCTGTCAGAATTGTTTTGTTAGCTCTTTGATCTAAAATTGACCATTACTTGAGCTTTTGTGTTCTTGAGATTCTAAAACTGCTCATGTGAAAAATGAAAATCAAGATTGTCTTATGCTTAAATTGTGCCAAACTATTCTTACGAGACTGCTTGTCAAATGACATGAACTTGGAGATAGTTTGATGAACCAGACGATCTCATGGGGACTGCTTGTCAGAAATGACATGAACCCCAAGATTTGTCGACCCGGTAGAAGCTTAGAAAGAGTTTGTGGATGGCTCCTAGTCCAGGATCTTCTTTACTAAGATATACCTTTAATCAACTTTTGGTCGAAGCTTAGGATGAGTTTGTGGATGGCTCCTAGTCCAGGATCTTGTCACTAAGTTAGATCATTAGTCAACTTCAATATTCAATGCAAATGAGAAAAATGTTGACAAATGGGCGTTTACAAAATATTGAGCAAAATGATTCAATACGGGACTTGATTGACTCTTAATGTGGTCTTTGTTAGATTTTTGATCTCACTTTGACATTTTGACATGGCCAATTTCACTTTAGGATCCTGTTGATGAACTTCTTTGAATTTGAGCGTTGCTTAAATTGATCAAATCTATCGCTTTACTTTTGAGCCTTTGTGCTTAGCTTTGATATATATGTCTTACCATGATCTTGCTAGTATTTATCGGGCTTGATATCTTTGTTTGTGCATTATTCGAGATACTAGCTTGTTCTTTTGGGTAATCTCCAAAGCTTCTTGTAATCAAAAATTGAAAAATACAAAAATGAAGCCACTCCATTGCACTTCTTGCATATTCCTCTTTATGCTTCTTTTGTTTTCGCTTCTTTCTTTATTCTCTATTTGTTATCCTGGATGAGAGGAAGGCGTGATTCCTTGATGAATCCATTGTCAAAGGGGAGAAGATGTGTTAAATGAAAAGATATTTCTTTGGGAGAAGATGTGTAATATTTCTTTGCTACTCTTATTTGGAGAAGATGTGTTAATGAGAAGATTGGGGAGAAGTTTATACAAAGGGGCGAAAATTTGAAATTTGATGATCATAGTGAGGGGAGTTCTTGAGTTGCATTCTTATTGTCTTATTGAATATTACGAACTTGAATTGCATTCTTTTATACTCACAATGATCATAGGTCAATTGAACAATTGTTTATTCATATGGACCTCATGTGAGAATTTTGACCCGTTTCGAAATTAAAGTTTTATGCTTATTTTGCTTTGTCTCACATGCCTATACTATTACGAAGCCACTTGGTCATTTTCATTGCTTTTTCTTGCTTATGGACCAAGTTGTGCTTTTGTCTGCCGCGAGTAAACTCGTTTTCAAACCTCTTACTTCCATTTTCGGATAATTGCCAATGTGTTCATCAAGGGGAGATTGTGGATTTTATGGGGATATGCTCGGATCTTAGGATGATGTGACAATTGGCAATGGCGTTTACGGTTTGTCGTTTCACGCATTTTCGACAAAGTTCTGAGCTTATTGCTCGAGGCGGTCCGACCGGTCCTTGCACAGTGATCCGACCGGTCCCATATCGGTCGGACCGGTCATGTGGGTGATCGGACGGCGATGACCAAAGTGTTCAAATCGAGTGGGCCAAAAATAGGTGTTGTAGACAAGTAAGGGGATCCCAATGCACTTGGTCTCATGATTTTGGAGTCTCGGTGAAAAGTTCTATTGGTTTAAAGTTTCGAAGGTTTGGATTTTGGGAGCTTGAATTTGGCTAAGTCTAAGGCGGTCCGGCCGCTCATTGTGGAGCGGTCCGACCGCCATGGCGGTGATCGGCCGCTCACTGGAGCGGTCGGGCCAGAACTACTTGAACGTCGGCCAACCGTGGCGATGTTGTTTTGTTAGGTCAAAGTCATTGGTTTCATGGCATATGATTTGCATGATGCATGTTTTGACTAACATGGGTCAAGTTGTGAAGAACTTGTTCCCGAATCGTGTTTTCTTATGCGTGGTTGTGCGGTAGCTTGGTGGTCAACGACGGTCAGCGGCGAGGAGAATCGGGACTAGACGTGAAGAGTTGAGGTCGAGCGATCGGCGATGCGGGTGAGGTCAACGACTCAAGCGTGACACAAGATGGACAAGGGTGACCTATTGGCGAATCCATGACGCATGGTAAAGCGGTTTAGGTCAAAAGGTTAAAGACGGCGCTTCGCGAAGCGTGCGTGTGTGACCCGTTTGTTAGTGGGCCTTAACGGGAGCCCAATTGAGTCAAACCCTAGGAGTCTAGGCCTCCACTATAAATAGGAGGAGATGGTGGCTGCACCTCTGTCCCTCTCGCCTTTTTATGTTTCAAAACCCTAATTGTCTTTAGGGGAGTTGAGGTGGAGGCTAGGGCTCTTGATGGTTTGTGGTGAATTTCGTGATCCTTGATTGTCTACTGATCCATGACGGTGTGGATGTAATCCAGCTTCAATCACGAAATCAATCTATGCAAGGTTTGCTTGAGATAAGTCTCTTTTCGTTCTTGCTTTCAATTTGGTGATTTTAGGGCTTTCTTTGATCCGCGAGTTTGTGATTGATTCTTTCACGTGAATTAGCTTGCTGTGATATATGTGAATCTATCTAGCATCATCTTGATCATCAATCTCTCACGAACAAACTTTAGGATCAAGTTTTCGTTCTTGCCCGGTTTTAGACCTTCTATTAATGAATTGGCAATTGCTCAAGATCGTTCCAAGAATTATCATAATATTCAATTGGAATAGGTCCTCAATAGCATATAGAAGGTGTGTGCAAAGTTTCATAAAGATTAGAGTTGAGAATAAAAAGTTTCACCTAATTGCAAGTTCGTCATCGGTGATTTTCTTATTGCGATCGGTTACGAGTCACGGTCGGATCGCCGTCATCACCGGTCGACCGATTTTGAGCGGTCCGACACCAAAGACAACGCCGGTCGACCGCCGCAATCGGTCCGACCGGTTGAGTATAACGGTCGACCGCCCGTCTTTGTGAGTCTTAGTAATCTTAGTCGATTTTGTTATATTGCTTAGGGTTTAATTGGATTCAATACTAGTCTTCCATTTGTCTTGGTATATTGATCTTCATAGCTTTCTAATAGCTACTGGAGTTAAATTGTATTGAGTTCATAATTTGTGAAAAAGTGAGCGTGCTCCTATTCACCCCCCCTCTAGTCGCCTTTACGGTCCAACACAATCCATTACGGCTTCAACTTTGGCGGGATCTACTGCAACTCCTCCCACTGATACGATATGTCTGAGAAAAGCTACTTATCTTAGCCAAAATTCACTCTTACTAAATTTGGCATAGAGCTGTTGTTTCCTGAGTCTTGCCAAAACTGTCCTGAGTTACTTCTCATGCTCTTCTTCACCCTTTGAGTAGATAAGAATGTTGTCAATGAATACAACTACAAACTTATCCAAAAATTCTATGAATACTTTATTAATCATATTCATGAAATAGGCCGGTGCATTCGTCAATCCAAATGACAATACTGTAAATTCGTACAATCCATATCTTGTGGTGAAAGCAGTCTTTGGTATATCTTCTCGTCTGATCTTCAGCTGATGATAGCCAGATCTTAAATCAATTTAAGAGAAAATACTTGCTCCTTTCAACTGATCAAAGAGATTGTCGATCCTGGGAAATGGATACTTGTTCTTGATTGTGACCTCATTGAGTGATCAGTAATCCACACACATCCTAATATTGTTATCCTTCTTTTTGACAAACAATACTGGTGCTCCCCAAGGTGATGAACTTGGTTGTATATAACCCTTGTCTTGTAATTCTTTGATTTTTTTTCTTCAATTCTGCTAACTTATTTGCGGGCATTTTGTATGGTCTCTTTGAAATTGGGGCCGTCCCTAGGACTAGGTCAATTAGGAACATGATGTCCCTATCTTGTGGCATACCAGGTAATTCCTCAGGGAATACATCTGGGTATTCTTGTACCACTGGTATGTCTTCTAACTTTACTTCCTTCAAACTGGTCAGGATAGAACCTTCTCTAACTGAGGTCTCTTGTCTGAATTCTACTTTGTTTCCTTGTTTATTCGTGAGGGTCATAGACCTATTGGTGCAGTCTATCTGGCCTTGATTATTGGCTAGCTAATCCATTCCGAGAATTACATCCAATCCTTGGGATTGCAAGACTATTAGTTCTGCTACGAAGGATACTCATGATATTTCCAAGGTAAGGCTTGGGTATAGGGTGCTAGTCCTCATTTCCGAGTTCGGAGAATAGATTAACATAGGGTTAACTAGGGGAGATATAGATAACCCATATTTGCCCACAAACTTATTTGAAACAAAAGAATGCGAAGCTTCCGAATCGAATAAAACTGATGCTGGTACTAAATTGACAAGGAACATACCAAGGACCACATTTGGTGCAGTCTGAGCTTCTTCTGCTATGATATGATGTGATTCAAACATCCCTTCATGAACTGAACTGATGGCTTAACAACTAGAGTGCTGCCAGATGATGGAATCCCCTGAGTTGGCTTGACCGGAGCTGTTAGTTGCTGCCTTTTAGGGCACTTATTGGCATAGTGCCCCAACTTATTACAATGGAAGCAAGTAATTCCTGCAGTTGAGGTTGGTGCTTTCTTCTGAAACATGCTTCCGGGAGAAGTGTTGCGGAAACCAGAGTTGATTAGGCACTAAGCTGGCACTGGATTTTCTCGTGATGAGCTGGCTGAAGCTGAGTGGTGCGGGGTTTGGGAAAACCTCTAGAGTTGAACTTCTGGGATGTCATCCTTCTCTTGCGGTTCTCCATCTCTAGGTGCTTGCCTTCCTGGCGAATAGGCTTGTTCACCAACTACTGAAAGTCGGTGTAGTCCTGAGCAATGAGGTGGACGAAGAGGTCATCATTGAGCCCTTCCAAGAAACATTCTTGCTTGGCCTCATCAGTTGCACCATCTTCAGGTGCATAGCGAGCTAACTGATTGAACTTGTGTAAGTACTAGTTGACTAAGCGATTGCCTTGGCACATGGTGCGAAAATCTTTCTTCTTCAGGGTCACTATGCTTGATGGAATGTGGCATGGCGGAAAGCCTTCACGAACTCATCCCAAGTGATAGTCTAAGCATCAGCGTGAGACTGAGTGAAATTGTCCCACCACTTCGATGTTGGTCCATTCAGCTAGTGAGAGGCTAACAGAACCCTCTCGCGATCAGTGCATTGGGCAATATCCGGCTTCTTGCCAATTGCCCTAAGCCAATCATCAGCATCCATTGGTTCGGTGTTGCTGGAAAAGGTTGGAGGACGCATCCTCATGAACTCATATATGTTGGCCCTTACGGAAGGTGGAGCGTGAGCTTGGGGTTGATCTGCTGTTGCTTGCAAGTTCTATGTGTTGTTGACTGATTGCGCGAGCAGGTTGATTAGTTGTGCTTGGTTGGCGCCAATCGGGTCCTTCAGCCAGAGGGGGTAGTGGAAAAGGGTTATCTTGATGACCCACATTGTCTATATCCTGATTGCTGGTGATGCCACTACTGTTGCGAGTAGTCACCATCTGCTAGATCTCCAAGGACTTAGGAAAGGGGAGGAGAAACTAAGGGGGATAGAGCGAAATAAAACAACCCAAATAGAACAACCAAATCAAAAGCTTTTCCAATTAACTTTAATAGCTTTATACAATGTTCTATTTGATCGATACTCTTAATTCTAATGGAATGACTCAATGCACAGAATGAGCCATGGTAAACTTAAATTATATTGTTTGTGGACATCGCGATCTTTGGTTCACGGTCTTCGATGATACTTGCTTGATGGTGCTCTCTTGAAAGCTTCACATCTTGAGGTCTTGAACACAATGGTTAATAATCGTGAGATCATCTATAGACATTTTCAAGGGTAAGAAGATCATTTTGATATTGTAAAATGGTAAAGAGGGAATTAGGTAAGAAATAATTGCTAGAAGAAGCTAAGGATAGAAAGATGGCCCGGATGAGGAGAGAACAAATTATTTTTCTCGTTATAAAAAAAGTTTTTAAAGTTTGCTAACTATCGACCATTCTAACTAGGTCACGTCCTACAGTCGATATATCTCTGATACCACTTCTTGTCGAACCCGGGAATGAAAGATCCCGGATTCTCTGTGTTACCTACACTAGTCTAGGAACAACTAGTGTACACAATCAAATAAAAGCGGGTAACATAACCATAATACATCATTCAGAGATAGTAATTAAAGTCTGTTACAAAAGGGGCATAAAGCCAACAAGTAAAATACAGCAGAAGCAAAAGCAGTAAGGAAGGCCACACGATTCACCATAGGCAATCGTCTGGGTGCGTAGCCTAGTCGTCCATGTTCTCATCATAAACGCAGTACTATTCTCCTGCTCAATAATTTATTAAGCAATGGTGAGCACAACAAACCACACTTCGCAACTTACAAAAAAATAACATATTTTAATGCATGCGAGGTCTCATCAAAGGAAGGCTTATATGGCTCAATTTGCATAAAGTGACATTTTTTATTTAAATATTTATACTAAGTTCTAAACTAGTTTATTCTATAACTAAAATTCATTTTCTAAATTTCAAGTTTTATAGTGAGATAACAGTTATCAACAAGTCGTGAAGGATACCTTCCTATCACATGGTATACCGGCCAATTTCCCAATTGCATAAAACTATCCAAATTCATTAAATAAAGTCTTTTAAAATCAAACCAAATTCTAACTTTGAGTGACTTTGCTGAGCATGTCCATGACTGTGGACACGTCTATTCAAATAGTTTTACACTCTATAGAGGTTGTACAGCTTTACCCACACAACACGACTTCCCTAGTTTGTTTGGTATCCGCGATACCACTGCTCACTACATTAGATAAACAGTTTAGAGCACGCGTCAAAGCCTTTACAATGCACCATCCCGCCTTAGTCCTGCCTCGCTAAGGTTTCGTTTCCTTTGGATAGAAACCTGCTGGACTTAAGTCCCCTCTTACGCCATGCAGGAATACAGAAAAGTATGTCATAAAGACACCCACACAACTGGATGACACAACCACGGTGAAATGATACAAATTATTTAACCAGGTCCCGCCCACACAAGACATGTGGTAGTATGATGGGGCTTAACAAGATGCGGCTCGAAGACTGGTACTTAACTAACTTGGGCGACTTCCAATAAAACCCTGGGCCTCAATCATAGAAATGAATCGATCCCATGCATAAACATGCACCATCGAAACATCCATTTATAGCATAAACATGGGGGAAAAGAGAGAGGAGTGCGAAGGGTTCCCAGTGCTCCTATTTATAGCGGCCGAGGAGGCGAGAGGGGGGAGTTCGACAGTAGGGGCGCACGAGCGAGCTCTAGCTGGCGCAAGGCATGGCGCGACTAGTGGGATTCACGGAGAGAGAAGGGCAGGTGTGGGATTGACAATGGCGGGACAGGGCATTTAATGTGCGCGGAAGAACATGGAGGAAAATGCACCGCCAACGGCTTTTTTGGCTGTCGTGATGCTGTGCGGACGTGGCTCAGGACGGGACGGAGCAGAGGGTAGGTGAGGGAGGAGACGAGGCGGCGAGGCGTGGTGGGGTCAATAGTAGTAGGTGAGGGAGGAGACGGGATAGAGACCAAGAGGACAGGGCGGTCGAGGCGTTGACGCGGCGGCATGGCAAGCGGAGCTAGCCGGGCATGGGCACTAGCTTCGAGAGGAAGACGACGGGGAGGTGCGGCTGGCAGGTGTGGCCCGCCTGTCGGAGAGTGCGAGGCGGATAAGCGCGGGCGAAGCGGGCCGGGAAGTCAGGACGTGGGGAAGGAATAGGAATGGGCCGCGGGGAATTCGTCCCAAAGCATTTTCTGGATTTTGATGCTTTTTCAAATTACATTAATTGAAATAATTCAATTAGGTTTTTAGAAAATAGTGTGGATATCACGGGGATATGCTCCAGATCTTAGGATGATTTGACAATTGGTAATGGCGTTATAGGTTTATCGTTTCACGTATTTTCGGTAAAGAATCAGGGCTGTCAGGCCATTGATGGTCAGACCGGTCGAACCAGCAGTCAGACCGGCCTAAGGGCCGTCCGATCGGCCACCCCTGGCGGTCGGACCGGCCAGTGGCTGTCCGACCGGCCATAGCGGCGGTGGCCGGTCGGACCGGCCAATTTCAGAAAGTGGTGTTTTGAGATGGGCCAAAAATAGAGGGTGTAGGCAAGAGAGGGGATTCTATTGCACTTGGTCTCATAATTTTTGGAGTCTCCAGTCAAAAGTTATATTCGTTTGAAAATTCCAATAAGTTTTGGAATTTCAGGGGCTGTTTTTGGCCAAGTCCCAACTGGCGGTTTGACCGGCCAATAGGTGGCGGTCAGACCGGCCAGGGTGGGCGATCAGACCGGCCATGGCGGCGATCTGGCCGGTTTTCACTTGGATCGTCGTTCGTTGTGGCGGCGATATTCAGTTGTTCGGTCAAAGTCATGAGTTTCAGGACATATATGTTACATGATGCATGCTTTGACTAACATGGATCAAGTTGTGAAGAACTTATTCTTAAATTCATTTTACTTGTCTATTGTTGTGCAGGTTGCTTCGTGGTCAACGACGGTCAACAGCGAGGATGATCGGGACTAGGCTTGGAGAGCTGAGGTCTAGAACGATCGACGATGCTGGAAGAGGTCAATGTACTCAAGCGTGGTGCAAGATGGACAACGGTGACCTATTGGCTAATCTAAGGCGCAAGATGGCACAAGGTGTAGCTAATTAGGTCAAGAGGTGTTAAAGACGGTGCATTAAAATACGTGCATATGTGTCCCGTTTATTTTGGACCTTAACGGAATCCCAATTGAGTCAAACTTCTAGAAGGTCTAAGCCTCCACTATAAATAGGGGAGGGAGGTGGCTGCACCTCCTCTTTGTCTCTTTTGCTATTTGAAACCCTAATTTTCTTAGGGAGAGTTTTTGCGGAGGCTAGGGTTCTTGATAGTTTGATGTGATTTGTGTGCTTTTGGATTGAGCATTGTCCTCTATTGATGGAGTGGTTGTAAGCCCATATCATATCAAATCAATCTAGAGCAAGTTTGATCATGTCTTGTTTGTTTGCGTTCTTTCTCTATATTTGATGATTTTGAGTCTTTCTTTGATTCACGAGTTTTTGATTGAATTCTTCACGTGATATAGCTTGCTGTGACATGTGGGAACATACCTAGGATCATCTTGATCATCAATCACCCACGAGCAAGATTTTGGATCAAGTTTTTGTTTTGACCCGGTTTTGAACCCTTCTTCAATCAAACGTAAAATGATTGTTATTCTTCCAAGAATTATCACAATCTACAATTGGAATAGGTTCCTGATATCATAGAGAAGCTGTGTACCAAGTTTCATCAAGTTTGGAATTGTAGATCAAAAGTTTCATCTATTTGCAACTTCATCATCGGGGCTTTACATTACATTCTTGGTGGTGATGACCGCCGAGTCACCGATCGGCCGCAGGAATCGGTCAGACCACCATTGATCCAGCGGTCCGACCTCCCTGCACTGAGATCTGTTTTAGCTTGTGTTGATCTTCGGTTGTTTTGCTTCGGGGGTTAGGTTGGATTCAATACTAGTCTTCCGCTGTACTGGTATATTGATCTTCATAGCTTCCATAGCTACTGGAGTGAAATTTGTGTTGAATCTATTTTTTATAAAAAAAATGAGCGTGCTCCTATTCACCCCCCCTATAGTCGCCTTTTCGGTCCAACAAGTGATATCAGAGCCCGGTTAGTTCAATCTTGATCTTAACCGGTCACTAAACTTGGCGATGGATAGATACTCCACGAAGCCGCATATCTTCGATGGGCATGACTATGCCTATTGGAAGAATCACATGTGAGTCTTCCTTGAGAGCGAAGAACACGCTATATGGGAAGTTGTTCGAGTCCCGCTCGTTGTGCTCGAAGTTGCTACGCCGGCGTCAGAAGCCCTCTTGGCTAACAACAATAAGGCTAAAAACCTTTTATATGGTGGGCTTGGTAGACATGAGTATGATCGGATTTGCAATCTTGAGACTGCGCACGAGATTTGGAACACCCTCGAAACCTACTATGAGGGTTCGTCCTAAATCAAGAAAGTACGCCAAACAGTCTATAAGTGTGAATATAATAAATTCAAGATGCGTCCTGGAGAGAGCATTGATGATATTTTCAGTCGCTTTAATAAAGTGATTAATCAGATGAAAGCTGTTGGTATTGAATATTCTCAATCTAAAAATGCCACCCACCTCTTGGCTGCAATCAACACCAAGGAGTGGTAGATAAATGCTACAACCATTGAGGAGAATGTAAATATTTCTGATCTGACTTTGGAGATGCTCTATAGCAAGCTCAAGACTCATGAGATCAAAAGGATTGATCATCCCAAAAAGGAAAATATGGCTTTGGTAGCAGACCCGCTCAAGAGAGTTTCTGATGGGTCTTCTGAGTCTTCTTCTGGATTTTCGCTTGCTGGTTTATCTGCAATCCATGAAGATGAGTTTGAGAGTCTTCGTGACGCTGAGTTAGCCCTCATAGTCAGAAAGGTCACACGGGCCTATAACAATATGAGAAACAGAAATAGAGGAGGTCCCGTGACTTGCTATGAGTATGGTGAGCTCAATCATATCCGAGCAAATTGCCCCAAGCTGAAAGGTAAGAGCAACCATAAGGAGGGAAAGCCAGCTTGGAAGAAGCTTCAATGGAACAAATCAAGGTATAATACTGCCAAGCTGACGAAGGCCTCTCACCGGGTGCTTGCCACTTTTGAGGATCAATCTTTAAGCGATGTGTACTCCGGGAGCGAGGAGGACAAGGAGGAGGAGATCTCTCAAAACAAGAAGAAGGGGAAGGCCAAGGACTTCACCGACTTGTGCTTCATGGCTGACTCTGTTGATGACGACAACGATGAGGTACCTCCTTCCTATGATGTCCTTGCTGATAAATGTGAAACTATATTTGAGCAACTCATAAGTCAGGATAAGGTTTTAGAGTTTATCATGGTCAAGAACAAGGACTTAGAGTCACAAGTAGATAGTTTGACTTTAGAATTTACAAATGCTAAGACTCTTGAATATGATGAATGTTTATCTTGCCATGCTTTGCACTTAGAATTTGCTAAACTGCAATCTGCTCATGATATTGCTTTGCAACAACTTGAAAATGCTAGGACTGAGCTTGTTGAGGTTAAATCTGCTCCATGTAAAAAATGCTTAGAGTCTAGCAAGTTAGTTGCTTCTGGTGTTTTTGATTCTAGATTTTGCACTTTCTGCTTAGAAAGCGAACATGAAGTCAAAGATATCTTAGAAGCAGTTAGAGCTAAATATGCCAAGCTTAAGGACAGTATTGAGTCTGCTACATGTGTTTCATGTCCAGCTCTTAAACTTGAAATTGCTTTATATAAGGAGAAATATGCTAGAGCCATTAAGGGAAAAACCAGTGAGTCATGTGTTAATCTTGAAGAAGAAAATGGTTATCTTAAGGATACCTTAGAAAAATTCTCTAAAGGTAAGAAATAATTAAATATGATTATGGACAAGTCTAAAACTCCTTATAAGAAGCAAGGATTATGATACAACTTTGTTCAAAATAACTCTAACCTAAAAGTTACTCAAGTCTTGAAAAATGGGTTAGTTGAATTCAAATCGCAACCTGCAAAAACTATATTTAAATCTGCAGGTGTTGCCTAACCATCTGTTAAGTCAAAGGGTGCTTCTCCCAGTGGTATCAAGTACCATTGCACCTATTGCAGAAAGGATGGACATTTGATTGAGTTCTATTGGCGTATGCTGAAAAATGATAAGAAAATTTTTGCTAGAATTTCATCTAATCAACCTAGAGCTTTTATGAGACATGGTAACATAGAAAAGAAGAAATCTAGTTTAGGATTTGTGTCACATATTCATCATCATGCTCCTAGACAGGATAACTCTCATGTTAATTTAACTATTACTCATAACAGAACTTCAAATAAAATCAAGGATAGCACTTCTGCTTTGCATACTACTCGCAGACGTGTGTCTCAGTATTGGGTTCCTAAGTCTTGTTTAACTGACTCCAGTATTGAGACACATCGTTCTTCTTTGCCTTGATTTTCAGGATTACCGCGGAAAGAGGAAGGACACGTGGTTCGTAGACTCCGGCTGTTCACGCCACATGACCAGAGACTCAAGATGGTTCACCTCCTTCACGCGGTCGACGTGTAATGATTTCATCACCTTTGGGGATGATAAACAAGGGCGGATTGAAGGAACGGGATCGATCAGGGTAAACGACAGTTTCATCCTCAAGGACGTCGCCCTTGTGGACAAGCTAATGTTTAATTTGGTTTCTGTCTCTCAACTTCTTGATGATGGCTATGAGACTAGATTTAAGAAAAATGCTTGTCGGGTGCTTGATTCAATTGGTGAGCTTGTTTTTGGGATCACTATAGTTGCTAGGATCTTTGGAGCTGATTTTTCTGAATCTCTTGCTGGTTCTCTCAAATGCTTGATTTCATCTTCTTCTTCTGAGTTCTGGCTTTGGCACCATCGTTTGGGGCACATTAGTTTTGATCATCTGACGCGAGTTAGCAACCTTGATCTCATGAGAGGTTTGCCCAAACTCAAGGCTGTCAAGGATGCTGTATGTGCGCCCTGTAGGCATGGCAAGCAAGTTGCCGCCTCACACCCTTCAGTGACTATGGTCATGACTGACGGACCGGGACAATTGCTTTATATGGATACTGTTGGTCCTGTTAGGGTTCGGTCAGTTGGTGGAAAATGGTACATTCTTTTCATAGTCGATGATTTTTCTAGATACACTTGGGTGTTCTTTCTTGCTTCGAAGGATGAAGCTTTTTATTATTATCATGATCTTGTTCTTCGTTTGGCTTTTGAACTTCCGGGTGCCTTGAGAGCGATCCGCAGTGACAATGGCACGGAGTTCAATAATGCCTCACTTGCTTCTTTTTGTGCTGAGCGTGGAATTGAGCATCAGTTCTCTTCTCCACACGTCCCTAAAAAAATAGCATTGTGGAAAGGAAGAACAGGACACTGGTCGAGATGGCTAGGACGATGCTAGATGAGTATTGTAACATCCCAATTTTCAGAGCTTTAAAAATCTTTTAAATAATGGTAGCAAGAAAATTCATCATTTGCATTTATTTGAATATTAAATTAAAAGCTTAATATGGACTTTAAAGACAAACTGTTTTAATGTGCTTAATCCCAACATCAACAATTGTCAAAACTATTTTATTTAGATTCTATATGCTTGGATATATTTTACCGAATTTTCTGGAATTTTTCCAAAGTCATTTGCTATTTTCTAGTTACCATTTGTATTTTCTGGAATTATTTAAAAGAAAAATCCATTTTTAATCCCTCGGAACAGTGCTGGGCCGAAGCCCAACACTATTCCCGTTTCCCCGCAGCCCAGTTCCGCCTTGCGCCCATGGATCATCACCGCGTGGCCCTTCCTCGCAAATCCAGTCGCTCCCTCGCCCGCACTCCTCTGCCGCTGCCAGGTGGGGCCGACACCGAGTCGTCGTTTCCCCGGCCTCTCTTCCTCCTCACGCGTGTGCGTGCTGCCGCCATTACCGAGAGCTTCACTCCCGTTCGGCAACGGCGATTCTCTCGCTGATTTCTCGCGCCAACCCCACCAATCTGTAGCACCAGCTAATACTTATCCATCCTCAACCGAATTAACCTTCAAATCTATCTCTATCTCATAAAAACCGGGAGATCCCGAGCGTGACCGAGACGGACTCCAATTAGGGGTTTCCATCTCAGTCGCTCCCGAGCCCTATAAATACCCCCTAGGGTTCCCCCTCGTCCTCCGCATCCCATAGCAGCCGCCCCGTCTGATCTCTCGCTCCAGAGCCCCCACATTAGCCCAAAATCCAAACTTTCGCCGCCTCTGGTTTTTCGTCGTTTGCACCGCCGCCGTCGCCGTTCAGCCGTCATTGACTGCCTCCTTGGGCTCGGTGTCGCTCAGGCCACCTCGGGCGCGCATCCTCGTCGTCGGAACCCCGTTGCCGCCGCCGTCCGAAAAAAGCCGTAACTTCGCCTCCGCTTCTTCTCCACCGCCGGTCGCCGCCGTCACTTTCAGCTGCCAGTAAGGACAGCACCGGGTGTGCAATAGCGCAAGGATTGCTCTGGTACCCTTGGTCGTCGGCGACTCGCCGCCGATCGCCGGTGATACCCTTGGTCCCCGCGCGCCGCCGTCGGCCATACCTCGTCAGCTGCCGCGTCAGCCTCTCACGCCTCTCTGTCGCCTACGTGTGCATCGCGTGGCGCCAGATCAGCACCAGCGCGTGCACACATGGCCCGGTTCACCGCGCCAGCTTTGCCTCGGCTCGGAGGACCCGATCCGCGTGGTAGAGCCAGCGACGATGGGTCCCTTTGTCGATATGGTTTTAAATATATTTCTTTTTCCGAAAATTCTCGGCTGACGCAAGCATTGCGCAATAATTCGATTTTCCTTTATAAAAATAATTCGGGAAATTCAATAAAATCCAAATTAGGGTTTATTTGATTTTCCAATCTTCCAAAGCCCATATCTTTTGCATCCGAACTCCGATTGAGCCCATTCAAATTTGTAAATTCATATAAAATTAAGATCTATTTAATGGTGAATTTTATTTGAATTTTTGAAGTTGTTTTGCCTCTGTTATTTATTTTCTTTGTTTCTTTTGTCTCGTTTGCGAGTAGACGTCGATACTTCGGGGAATTTTACAGAAGAAGGAGCACCTCAAGACCAAGACCAATATCTAGACCTATTCCAAGGCAAGTTATACCTTTGATCATCTTGTACCCAGTTTTCAAAATACTTTGTTTCAATGTATTGCATCCTATTTCAAGTATTTATTTAAATGCTTTTGGGTGTAGTTATTAATCCAAATTGTTATGCCACCTTGTCTATTGTATGCCATGATCTTTTGTCACCATAGGTTGGTTCATAATTAGTTGGTATTATCGTAGCACCAACGTGGGTTGGTTAGATACGATTAGACTGCTTAGCCATGCCACGAGTCATCATTTCATGTGAGAGTTGCAATTATAAACTTGACTAAGTGATTATGGAACGTGTGATGAAACTGTGTGGTGCTGTGTGCTATTACTCGTTGATGGCATGTGTTGCACTTAATCAACAGGGTGGGAAAAGATTTAGACTGAGGCAAGTGGTGGATCTGTGTGAATGGTGGAACTGTGTGAATTAAACTTTGTGATTTGGGAAAAACTGAAAGTCTTGCCTTGGTCAATTAAGGACTTAACTTTGTGCGCCATTGAACTGGGCCTTACTGTACGACCACATGCCTAGTATGGGCTGGGCCTGACTTAGTAAGTTATGGAGTCTTGACATTGACAACTCAGGTTGTATTTAAGCTGTGTGATGGGCTGGAGGTGTGTACCGCTATGTTTGGGTCACATCGAGGGACGGTTCGCTGCATCCCTGTCCAACGGTGTGTGTCGTTCCAAGAGCTATGTGAACAAATTGGAAGGCAGGAAAGCACATCGGGAGTGTCATTGTTTGAGATAAAATCTCTGAAAGGTTTTGTTATGGTCAGTGCTAGCTACACTGGTTGTATCGTGTGGGTAAAGTGTACAGCCTCTGCAGAGTGTTTAAACCAATCTATTCGAATAGCCGCGTCCTCGGTTATGGACATGCTCGGGAATTTCACACGAGGGGTAGATTTTCATAAAACAATTGGGAAGGGTCAGCTGTGTGAGATAACTTGTGCAGCTGTGTGAATAACTTGATTAGACTGTGTGTTCTTTGTGAAATCAATTGTTAACTTATTATTGTCTATTTGTTTTGAATTATGCTTTCAATCTATTATTTATATCCAATTGCAAATGTTGCATTTCTGCAAAATAACCACAGAAGCCATTCCTTTGGAATAAGCCATCATCTATAAATTGCATTCTGTGGTATGACTTGCGAGTACGGTATGTACTCACTCTTGCTAAACAAATCAGCGAAGTGGAGGAGTCGTACTTTGCTTTGAAGAAGAGTTCTATGAAGGTTGATCGTTAGGGTCTTGATCGATCGATTGCTCGTGGTAAATTGATGGGAGCCACGGAGTTTATTTCGTTTTATTGCAGTTTATTTCTTTATTGTCAGCCTTGCATGGCTTAATAAATGTAAAACTCGACCGTAAGGTCCCAACAGTTATTTGTTATTTAAAGTACTCGTTTATTCTTATATTCGTTGTATGGATGTGATATTTCATCGATGTTGCCACTGTGTGCACTAGCGTGATCCTGGACTAGTGCAGAATACACAGAGGGTCCAGATTTGCATATTTGGGTCCCGACAGAGGTGGTATCAGAGCCATACTGACTGTAGGTCTTGACCTTAGCTAGATTGGCCGTTCTTAGTGAGTCCAAACTATTTTCTAAAAGCAAATATTAACTTGCAAGATTAATTGAATTCTTTAACTCATCTCATGTCTCTCTTGACTCAACTATTGCTAAAATTCTTTCTCTCCCCGCTGTTTTAAAATTTGTTTTCATCTTGACAGATGCCTCGTCTTCAGAGTTATGGAGAGCGCAAGGGAGGACTTGCCGCTGAGCTTTGGAAGCTGTTACAAGTACTTGGAGGATTTGATCGTCCATTGTACCGTGGCAATGCTTGGATCGTGAACGGCCGAGATCGTGGAGTGATCTGCCATTTGACCGTCTACGCCAGGAAGAACACCAAGGCAAGCAAACCACTGAACATCTCAGCTCGAAGGAGTATTTGGATTGAAGCAATCCAGGAGTCTTCACGCCTTGCCATCCTGAGGATCTGCAACATCTACTCTCGAGAGCTTCGTGACACAGTTTTCCGCTATCATCCCCGCACTTCCGACGTGGATCTTGCTGCACGTTTTCCGTCTACGGAGGGAGAAGGCAACGCCACTGTTGTGCATCTTGCCCAGTTCGCCGCTGCTCAAGAGGAGTCATTGGAGTTAGCCGCTACAGAGCTGGAGTGTACTTACGAGACTCTTCAGAGAGCTGAAGAAAGGATCGCCATATTGGAAGAAACTCTTTATGGACGGCACGATCATGAAGAAGACACTGAAGAGGAAGACCCAGAAGAAGGCGATGGACCTTTGAACGGAAGAGCAGCAGGGTAGCAGAGCGAGAAGAACCAAAGATACTGCACTGAGACACTGTTCTGTTGCACCAGCCCCGGGACATCAAGATCAGTTTGCAAGGATGCCAGCTCACTTTCAGGTCTACAGTAGGCGGGAGCACCGTCAAGGCTACGGAGGCTATTTAATTGAGTAGTCTGTTCGAGTTGTTTCAGGCTTAGCCAGTATTAAGTCTTGAGTCGCCCTTTAGGCGGTAGTTTTGTGTGCTTAGGATTCGTCCTTATTTTTGTGTGCAAGTATGAGCTGCAGAGGCCCTTAGGCATTTGTTGCAAGCCATACTATTATCTTAATCAATATAAGAGTTTCAGTTGAGCTTTCTTAAAATATGTTGTTGGGTTTTACCTACCCCGATTAGTTCTACAACTCATCTTGTGCTTGCTACCTTATCTAACCCACGAAGATTCACGGATGGTTCGACTCGTCAAGTCTGCCGCAAGTGGTTCCGATACTCGATGATCGAAGGGCGAGACAGACCCTGAGAAGCAGTTCCACCACAAGCGCCTTCAATTGATCTGCAGAATTTTGGAGCATTCATGACAGCTCAAACCCAGCTGATGTATACCATGATAAATCAGATGCAAGCTATGAATAACCAGAACCACAACAATCAGCATCACAATGGAGCCCCAGTTGCTCATGGTCATAATGGATCGTCCAAGTTGGCTGAGTTTATGAGAACCCGTCCACCAACTTTCTCTGGACATGTCTCACCAGTAGAAGCTGATGATTGGCTTCGTGTCATTGAGAGGAAACTACTGATCACTCAATGCAGCGATCATGAGAAAGTGTTGTACGCCACTCACCAGATGGAAGGCATTGCTGCCGAATGGTGGGAAAACTGTTGTGCAGCGCATGGAACGCCACAAGACATTACTTGGGAAGAGTTCACAACTGCTTTTCGCCAGTATCATGTGCCAGAAGGAATTATGGATCTTAAGAAGGATGAATTCCGTGCTCTCAAGCAAGGAGGAATGTCAGTGACCGACTACCTCAACAAGTTTTCTCAACTTGCTCGTTATGCTGCAGAAGATGTCGCCACCGACAAGGCTCGTCAGAGTCGTTTTCTGTAGGGATTGAACACTGGACTTCAAGTCAACTTGATCGCCCACACCTTTCCTGATTTCCAAGAATTGATCAACAAGGCTTTGATTCTTGAGGATAAGCGCAAGGAATTGGAAGATCACCGTAAGCGCAGAATGGCTCAGCAAGGAAGTCATCAACCCCAGCTGAAGGCAAGAATGATTTCACCGCAGTTTAGCCGTTTTCCACCACGCACTTCGCGGACCACCGCACCAACTTCAAGACTCGCCCGATTGCTCGTAACTTCCGCAACCCCGCACTACCAACCCCAATCCAAGAAGCAACCCACGAATGCACCCGAGTTTGCTTTACGCCGTCACCAGACATTTCGCCAACCGATGTCCGCAGAATGGGACTATCACTCCAGTACGCTTCAACCTTGGGAACACACCAGCCAAGACGCCAGTACCCGGCAACCATCAAGGAACTTCTCAAGCTACCGGTCAATCCAGAGGAGCGCCACAATCAGTGGTCAGAGGCCGTGTCAATCACGTCACTCTGGAAGGAGCTCAGGAAGCACCCGACGTTGTACTGGGTAAGTTTTTGGTAAATTCAGTACCTGCATCAGTTCTGTTTGATTCTGGAGCTTCGCATTCGTTTGTATCTGGAATTTTTGCAACCAAGAATAATTTGAAAGTTATGCAACTTAAGCATACTCTGTTAGTCCAGTCGCCTGGAGCAGAGCTAAGTTCTAAAGTTGGATGTTTAGGAGCTAGGCTACTCATAGCTGGAGTTGAGTTTCTAGCCAACCTAATAGTTCTAGACACTCAGACCATAGATGTCATCCTTGGTATGGATTGGTTAACCAAACATAAAGCAGTGCTACATTGTGGCCGAAGAGCTGTAACAATAGAGGATACCACAGGAAAGAAAGTTGAATTCCTAGCCACCTCAGTACGTGATGGACATTTGGTAGTCAACAGTCTGAAGACAGTTTCTTTGGAAGACGTACCTGTAGTTAGGGATTTCCCGAACGTATTTCCAGAAGAGTGACCAGGAATGCCACCGGACCGTGACATTGAGTTTGTCATCGATCTAGTGCCAGGGATAGCACCAATCTCCAAGAGACCCTATCGGATGCCAGTCGATGAACTTGTGGAAATGAAGAAGCAGATAGAAGAACTACTGGAGAAAGGTTTTGTAAGACCTAGTTCGTCGCCATGGGGAGCACCAGTTTTGTTCGTCAAGAAGAAAGATGGAAGCATGAGAATGTGTATCGATTATCGTTCTCTCAATGAAGTTACCATCAAGAACAAATACCCTTTGCCCAGAATTGATGATTTGTTCGACCAGATGAAAGGAGCCGGAGTATTCTCCAAGATCGACCTGCGATCAGGTTACCATCATTTGAAGATTTGTCCTAAGGATGTACCAAAGACCGCTTTCTCAACCCGGTATGGACATTATGAGTTTCTAGTCATGTCTTTTGGATTGACTAATGCCCCTGCTTATTTCATGAACATGATGAACAAAGTATTCATGGAATATTTGGATAAGTTCGTAGTAGTATTCATTGACGACATTATGGTATACTCCAAGTCAGAAGAAGAGCATGCAGACCATTTGAAATTAATCCTAGAGAAGCTCAGAGAACATCAGTTGTATGCCAAGTTCAGCAAGTGTGACTTTTGGAAGAAGAAAGTTGATTTCCTCGGTCATGTGATGACAGCCGAAGGAGTAGCAGTTGACCCTGGAAAGGTTAAAGCTGTAATGAATTGGGAGCAGCCCAAGACGGTTACTCAAATTCGTAGTTTCTTGGGAATGGCAGGATATTATCGCCGTTTCATTGAAGGATTCTCAACGATTGCTAAGCCTCTTACGCAATTGTTGAAGAAGGAGAAGAAATTCATTTGGACCCCAGCTTGTGAAGAAAGTTTTCAAGAACTGAAGATACGTTTGACTTCAGCCCCAGTGCTAGTTTTGCCGGACATCAGTAAGGATTTTGATATCTATTGTGACGCTTCGCGTCAAGGATTAGGATGTGTTCTTATGCAAGAAGGAAGAGCTGTCGCTTATGCGTCAAGGCAACTAAGGCCTCATGAAGAGAATTATCCTACCCATGATTTGGAATTAGCTGCCGTAGTGCATGCCTTGAAGATTTGGCGTCACTATCTCATCGTAATCGTTGTGAAGTCTACACGCATCATAAGAGCACAAGTACATATTCACTCATCGACTGAATATGAGACAGAGAAGATGGCTGGAATTAATAAAGGATTATAATCTTGGAATTCATTACCATCCTGGTAAGGCCAATGTAGTTGCAGATGCACTGAGTCACAAGAGCTACTGCAATGCTCGAAGTAAAGAGTTGTGTTGAGAACTTGGGAGGAATTCCGAAGCTACTGACTAGAAGTTGTTCTGAAGGATTTGTGGCGATCTAGAAGTGCGATCTACTCGGAGAAACAGTTCGTGAAGCTCAACCGAAGGATTACGAGTTTGCCGACCTCAAGAAGAAGATGGCGAAGGAAAATTTAAAGATTTCACCGTGGATGATCGGGATATATTGTGGATCAATGGACGATCGTGTACCGGATATTGATGGATTGAGACGGTGATTTTGAAGGAAGCCCATGACTCAAAGTATTCGATTCACCCCGAAGTACTAAGATGTATCGGGATGTTAAGAATAAGTTTTGGTGGCCAAACTTAAAGCGAGGCGTCGCGAGTTCGTTGCCTTATGCGCGACGTGTGTCGAAAGTAAAGGCGAGCATTAGAGACCAGCGAGGTTTCTTGCACCGTGAAGATACCGAATGGAAGTGGGAAGAGATCGGTATGGATTTTATTACCGGTTTACCCAAGACTCAATCAGGTTATGATTCGATTTGGGTAATAGTGGATCGCTTGACTAAGGTTGCCCATTTCTTGCCAGTCAAAACCACTTACTCAGGAGATCGCTTGGCAGAGTTGTATATGTCAAAAATAGTCAGTCTGCATGGTGTGCCTAAGAGGATAGTGTCAGATCGAGGATCTCAGTTCACCTCTCGTTTCTGGCAAAGTCTACATGAAGCCCTGGGAACTCATCTGAATTTCAAGATCGCTTATCATCCACAGACAGATGGACAGATGAAAGAGTCAACAGATTTTAGAAGATATGTTGAGAGCCTGTGCCTTAGCAAATGCTACCAGTTGGGATAAGAGTTTGCCATATGCGAATTCTCGTACAACAGCAGTTATCAAGCCAGTTTGCAAATGTCACCATTTGAAGCTTTGTATGGTCGTGCCTGCAGAACTCCATTAAATTGGTCAGAGACAGCTGAACGTGTAGTGTTCGGGCCAGATATTATTCAGGAAGCCGAAGAACAAGTTGCTATGATCAGGGAAAGACTAAAGATAGCCCTGTCCAGGCAAAAGATTTATGCCGATAACCGTCGTCGTGACCTCAGCTTTGAACCAGAGGATTTTGTTTATCTTCGAGTTACTCCGCTCAGAGGTGTTAAGAGATTCCACACCAAAGGGAAGCTTGCCCCGAGGTATGTGGGTCCGTTCAAGATTTTGGAACGCCGAGGAGAAGTTGCGTACCAGTTGGAGCTACCACAGTCGTTAGCAGGAGTGCATGATGTCTTTCATGTCTCTCAGCTGAAGAAGTGTCTTCATGTGCCAGAAGAGCAGACCCCGTTGGAGTCAATTGAACTGAAAGTAGATCTCACGTACAAAGAACAGCCTATCAGGATTTTGGATGTCGCAGAGCGCTGCACCAGAAGCAAGACCGTTCGTTTCTGCAAAGTCCAGTGGAGCAACCACTCAGAAGGAGAAGCAACGTGGGAACGTGAAGAAGAGTTGAAAGCCGAGTTTCCGAGCCTTTTCTCTAGCTAACCGGAATCTCGGGGTCGAGATTCGTTTAAGGGGGGGGGGAGGTTTGTAACATCCCAATTTTCAGAGCTTTAAAAATCTTTTAAATAATGGTAGCAAGAAAATTCATCATTTGGATTTATTTGAATATTAAATTAAAAGCTTAATATGGACTTTAAAGAAAACTGATTTAATGTGCTTAATCCCAACATCAACAATTGTCAAAACTATTTTATTTAGATTCTATATGCTTGGATATATTTTACAGAATTTTCTGGAATTTTTCCAAAGTCATTTGCTATTTTCTAGTTACTATTTGTATTTTCTGGAATTATTTAAAAGAAAAATCCATTTTAATCCTCGAATGCGATCTTGGGCGAAGCCCAACACTATTCCCGTTTCCCCGCAGCCCAGTTCCGCCTTGCGCCCTTGGATCATCGCCGCGTGGCCCTTCCTCGCAAATCCAGCCGCTCCCTCGCCCGCACTCCTCTGCCGCTGCCAGGTGGGGCCGACACCGAGTCGTCGTCTCCCCGGCCTCTCTTCCTCCTCACGCGCGTGCGTGCTGCCGCCATTACCGAGAGCTTCACTCCCGTACGGCAACGGTGATTCTCTCGCTGATTTCTCGCGCCAACCCCACCAATCTGTAGCCCCAGCTAATACTTATCCATCCTCAACCGAATTAACCTTCAAATCTATCTCTATCTCCTAAAAATCGGGAGATCCTGAGCGTGACCGAGACGGACTCCAATTAGGGGTTTCCATCTCAGTCGCTCCCGAGCCCTATAAATACCCCCTAGGGTTCCCCCTCGTCCTCCGCATCCCATAGCAGCCGCCCCGTCTGATCTCTCGCTCCAGAGCCCCCACATTAGCCCAAAATCCAAACTTTCGCCGCCTCTGGTTTTTCGCCGTTTGCACCGCCGCCGTCGCCGTTCAGCCGTCATCGACTGCCTCCTTGGGCTCAGTGTCGCTCAGGCCACCTCGGGCGCGCATCCTCGTCGTCGGAACCCCGTTGCCGCCGCCGTCCGACAAAAGTCGTAACTTCGCCTCCGCTTCTTCTCCACCGCCGGTCGCCGCCGTCACTTTCAGCTGCCAGTAAGGTCAGCACCGGGTGTGCAATAGCGCAAGGATTGCACTGGTACCCTTGGTCGCCGGCGACTCGCCGCCGATCGCCGGTGATACCCTTGGTCCCCGCGCGCCACGTCGGCCATGCCTCGTCAGCTGCCGCGTCAGCCTCTCGCGCCTCTCTGTCGCCTACGTGTGCATCGCGTGGCGCCAGATCAGCACCAGCGCGTGCACACATGGCCCGGTTCACCGCGCCAGCTTTGCCTCGACTCGGAGGACCCAGTCCACCGTGGGCCGAGCCACTGACAGTGGGTCCCACCTGTCAGTACGGTTTTTAAATATATTTCTTTTTCTGAAAATTCTCGGCTGACGCAAGCATTGTGCAATAAATCGATTTTCCTTTATAAAAATAATTCGGGAAATTCAATAAAATCCAAATTAGTGTTTATCTGATTTTCCAATCTTCCAAAGCCCATATCTTTTGCATCCGAACTCCGATTGAGCCCATTCAAATTTGTAAATTCATATAAAATTAAGATCTATTTAATGGTGAATTTTATTTGAATTTTTGAAGTTGTTTTGCCTCTGTTATTTATTTGCTTTGTTTCTTTTGTCACGTTTGCGAGTAGACGTCGATACTTCAGGGAATTTTACAGAAGAAGGGGCACCTCAAGACCAAGACCAATATCTAGACCTATTCCAAGGCAAGTTATACCTTTGATCATCTTGAACCGAATTTTCAAAATACTTTGTTTCAATGTATTGCATTCTATTTCAAGTATTTATTTAAATGCTTTTGGGTGTAGTTATTAATCCAAATTGTTATGCCACCTTGTCTATTGTATGCCATGATCTTTTGTCACCCTAGGTTGGTTCATAATTAGTTGGTATTATCGTAGCACCAACGTGGGTTGGTTAGATACGATTAGACTGCTTAGCCATGCCACGAGTCATCATTTCATGTGAGAGTTGCAATTATAAACTTGACTAAGTGATTATGGAACTGTGTGATGAAACTGTGTGTGCTGTGTGCTATTACTCGTTGATGGCATGTGTTGCACTTAATCAACAGGGTGGGAAAAGATTTAGACTGAGGCAAGTGGTGGATCTGTGTGAATGGTGGAACTGTGTGAATTAAACTTTGTGATTTGGGAAAAACTGGAAGTCTTGCCTTGGTCAATTAAGGACTTAACTTTGTGCGCCATTGGTGGGCCTTCTTGCGACCACATGCCTAGTATAGGCTGGGCCTGACTTAGTAAGTTATGGAGTCTTGACATTGACAACTCAGGTTGTATTTAAGCTGTGTGATGGGCTGGAGGTGTGTACCGCTATGTTTGGGTCACATCAAGGGACGGTTCGCTGCATCCCTGTCCAACGGTGTGTGTCGTTCCAAGGGCTATGTGAACAAATTGGACGGTAGGAAAGCACATCGGGAGTGTCATTGTTTGAGATGAAATCTCTGAAAGGTTTTGTTATGGTCAGTGCTAGCTACACTGGTTGTATCGTGTGGGTAAAGTGTACAGCCTCTGCAGAGTGTTTAAACCAATCTATTCGAATAGCCGCGTCCTCGGTTATGGACATGCTCGGTAATTTCACACGAGGGGTAGATTTTCACAAAACAATTGGGAAGGGTCAGCTGTGTGAGATAACTTGTGCAGCTGTGTGAATAACTTGATTAGACTGTGTGTTCTTTGTGAAATCAATTGTTAACTTATTATTGTCTATTTGTTTTGAATTATGCTTTCAATCTATTATTTGTATCCAATTGCAAATGTTGCACTTCTACAAAATAACCACATAAGCCATTCCTTTGGAATAAGCCATCATCTATAAATTGCATTCTGTGGTATGACTTGCGAGTACGGTGTGTACTCACTCTTGCTAAACAAATCAACAGAAGTGGAGGAGTCGTCGCCTGCTTTCGAAGAAGAGTTCTACGAAGGTTGATCGTTAGGGTATTGATCCCAGTCAGTTGCCTGTGGTAAATTGATGGGAGCCACCGGAGTTTATTTCGTTTCCGCTGCAGTTTATTTCTTTATTGTCAGCCTTGCATGGATTAATAAATGTAAAACTCGACCGTAAGGTCCCAACAGTTATTTGTTATTTAAAGTACTTGTTTATTCTTATATTCGTTGTATGGATGTGATATTTCATCGATGTTGCCACTGTGTGCACTAGCGTGATCCTGGACTAGTGCAGAATACACAGAGGGTCCAGATTTGCATATTTGGGTCCCGACAAGTATAGCACGCCGAGGAGGTTTTGGGCCGAAGCTGTTGCTACTGCTTGCCATATTGTTAATCGTGTCTTTGTGAGACCTTCTTTGGGTAAGACTGCTTATGAGCTTCGATTTTGTAGAAAACCCTCTGTGTCGCACTTTCGAGTCTTTGGATCTAAATATTTTATTCTCAAGACAGGAAATCTAGATAAATTTGAGTCAAGAACTTTTGATGGTTTATTTCTTGGTTATCCTGCACATTCGAGGGGTTTTTGAATTTTTAATGCTGAAACTAACCTTGTTCAGGAGACATGCAATATTATTTTTGATGAGACTAGCTCTGGAGCTAGATCAGATATTTTAGGTGATACACAGTTGACGGAGAGCATATTTATAGAGGGAGATGATGAAGGACTCGATGATGTTTTTTCACCTGTTGTTGTTGACACTCCTATTTCAGCACAAGAACCTGCTGTGACTACTTCGCCTTCAGATGAGGCTCCTGTTGCAACCTCGTCATCAGTTGTACCTGCGGAGGTTGAAGAGATGTTTTCCTCTCCGGGTGCACCACTTCACATTCAAAGGCAGCACCCTCCGGATCAGATAATAGGTAATCTCCATGAGCGAGTCACTCGCTCCAGGTATAATGATCCAAACCTCTACTCTCATTCTGCTTTTGTTGCTTCTTTTGAACCCTGCGATATATCACATGCTTTATCGGATTCTAGCTGGGTCAATACCATGCATGAGGAGTTAGAAAATTTTGAGAGGAATAAAGTTTGGAACCTAGTAGAACCTCCTAGTGGCCATAATGTTATAGGAACCCGCTGGGTTTTCAAAAACAAACAAAATGACGATGGTTTTGTGATTAGAAACAATGCTTGGTTGGTAGCTCAGGGCTTTAGCCAAGTTGAGGGGTTAGATTTTGATGAGACCTTTGCTCCTGTTGCTAGACTAGAAACCATTCGCATTCTGCTTGCATTTGCTGCATCTAAGTGCTTTAGATTATATCAGATGGATGTTAAAAGTACCTTTTTAAATGGTTTCATAGATGTAACACCCTGACTATAAGGAAGTCAAGATGTCACATACAACCACTACTCTTCAATTGAATAACATCAAAACGCATGATAAGGTGAAGCAAGTATTAAGATTATACGGAAACAAGTATTCATCATCAAGTTTAATCAACGGAATGGAAGTAAACAATTCGGAAAGATATGGTAAACAAGGCCATGATGGCTTATTACAATTCAACACAAGTCATAATTAACGACAGTAAAAGTCCTCAAATTGTTTGATTTATGGTAGTGAGTGCATCGTGATGAACTACCCTCCACAAGATCATTCTGCCTTGTCATTTACCTAAATAAGACAATAAAGCAAGAATGAGCCAAAGACTCAGCAAGCAACTGTATGTAACAATCAAACATACTATGAGCATTATATCACAATCATAAATTGAACATTCACTGGAAACGAATTTATGAATGGATGAAGTGGAATGATGCATTGAAGGAAATGGACATAATGAAGCATATACCGGTATAGCGAGTGAATCACCCGTCGGTGTTCACTTAAAGTAATCGTATGAAGAACGTTTCATACGACCGTCCAACGTGGCCCACATTGGAATGGTGGACTCACGTAACGTGGCCCACATTGGAATGGTGGACTCACGTACCCATCCTGGAATTGATGGGATTTTCAAGTGCCCATACTGGAATTGATGGGTCTTACAAAAGTAATGTATGCATGTCATGATGTGATCCCATGTCAATATTGAATAGTACTCATACATGAAAAGAAACACATGGCATTCATCTACAACTACGAACAAATATAATCATTCATTCACACATCACACATTGCATCAATCATAGAATACAAATTACTTGCCTGCCGCGCTGCAACGGGTTGGGAGGTAATTGAGATACCCCTCCACTCACCGCTTCACCGCCTACAATATAAAAATAATCGAAATGAGGGCAAACGAATATGGCATTGCTACACGTGTCCTCCCTCAATCTCTAGCCAAACTAACCAAATAAAAGTTCAAATTGATCAATTTACCCAAACATTTCAATTATCCCTAATCTGGCAGTTTTACTAGAAAATTCACCAATAAAAAATCGTAAGTCCAAAAGACCTGAAACTAGTGCTCATATTTTATTAACTTAACTGGCTACGAAACTCTAGTTGATGGTAAACTCTAATTCGGCCAATACAGAGGTCTAACCATCCAATGAAAAACTATAACTGCAGTCTGCCCAGAATTCAGAACAGCCCTAAAGAAAAGGCTCTCACTTTTAAACCACTGATCCAAATAGAGTGATCTTTATCATCCTGGAAACATGGTGAAATTATCTTCATAAACCTAGTTGGGTGGCCGACCTGATTCGGACTCTAACTAGATCAAAACCTAGGTGCAACCGACTATACCCAGCATTTCTGACAGACAGAGCAGTACGTAGTAAAACAGTCATAACTTTTAATCTACTGGGTGAAAATTCGTGATCTAGGTGCCAAAAGAAAGCTAACGAAACCAGGAACAATTCTCTAGAAGACACAGAGCTCCAAATCGGCCTCTACGACGTCCAAAACCGAGGTACAACTTACTGGACAGAATCAATCTATTAACAGAATCAAAACGAAACTACAAATACAATCGGATCCTCAACTCTAATGGAATCAAACAACGAATCGGAGGTCTAATTACCCTTGTAGACCAGTAAGACGACGAAGATCCGCTGCACACGGGTCTCCCTCCCTTCTCCTCTCTTCTCTCTTCTAGGGCCGGCCACCGGAAGACGACGAACGGTGGGGAACGGAGTTGTTGGAGAGAACCTTGAGGAGGAGCGACGAGGATCACCTGAGTTGGCACCACCGCTGCGAGGGGGCACCAAGAGGCAGCAAGGAGGCCGGTTTGGGGGAGGAGAGGAGGCGGCCAAAGGGGGAGGGGAGGAAAGAAGTGGCGGCTAGGGTTTGGGGGGGGGTGGCGCCCCCCCTTTTGGCCGGCCTCTTCATGGGCTGGCCGGCCCCCCTCTTGGGCCTCCTGGGTCGCATGACATGGCCTGAGTTGTGAAATAACAATTACCCCTCCGCTGATTGGAAAATTTCGTGGCGATTCTTTTACTCCTCCGACTTCTTTCTTTTACCGATTCGATTCGGAATGTTTTAAATCTCGTTTTGAATAATATTCCCTGACATTCAAACGGTACAACCTAATTGGATTTAAGAGGTATTACACTCTATCCCCTTAGAAAAGATTCGACCTCGAATCTACGCACCAATCTACTCGTAAGGAAGTGCGTGCGGAATGAAACAACGATATTTCAAGCTTGGAATTGCTCAGATACTCGCTTAACACTCGAGCACACCAGACGATGCGTACTTCGCATAAGGACCCGGGACGATCAACGCGATAAGCCAACGTCCTAATTTCTACTACTTTCAAGAACGAAGAGAATCCAACTAGAAATAGAGAGTCCTCATCGCATCCACGTAATGCTAACTCTCACCAAAATGTTAGATTCCAAATTTGACAATTCATCTCGAAAATAAATCCATTTTACAACCAAAGGAGAAATCACTCGAACGCCCAAACCAAATACTTGCGGTTTGTCTGAATTTGGAAAGAATCAACACGCCAACACAGCGCCAACTCAAATTGCGGAAAATACAAGTCAACGACACAAAACTCAAACGAGAATCAAGAAAACGCCTCATTATCCCACGAATCATCCTTTGCCACAGTTCCTCACTTCTAGGAATAAAATTTCTCTCGAACATTGAAATTCGAATTCACTGCCTACGACATGAGCTTAAACCTCTTAGTTAAACATCCTCAAATTATGCTCAAATTGAAATACATCATCCACACCATTGTGGAGAGGCTATATTGAATCCACCGAATACTCTAAATAACTTGTTCTACTAACCAAAATTGACTTGATAGAAGGCGTTCAAAGCAACACATAATAGGTCCTACACAATGACATTACCTTCAATTTCCAACAATAACAATTCAAGATCCTTAGCACGTACGGACATGTATTACATCAGAAGAGTTCTATCAGTTATCATTTCACTGCTCAGGAAACTCTATTATTCCACTCTCTCTACACACAATCATTGAGTGACCAAAGGTCTAGCATGAAAATGCAAAACCCAGATTTAACCTGCAAGACTTCTACTACAAATTGCAATTATAACAGGTAGGGAAATCAATGGATTGAATCTACAACATTCCCACAATTCTAACATACTCACTTATTGACATCCTCAAAAATTACCCACATAATCTCGCAATCTTATCCAATTGCGTTACTCTATAAAATTAATCAAGGTCTCCATACCTTCGATAATCCTCAACCTTTTAACATGAACTAAAGTTCTGGAATTTCTCTATACCATAGGTTCTACTCAATCGTAACACTATTCAGACTTACTTCGAAGCCAAACATTCCATGTGAATCAATATTTTTTTTCAAGAAATACAGATCAAATCTATTTCACATTCTTCTACTCCTACAATAACTTGATAGCAAAATATCACCGCTACCAAAACTTAACCACCACCAAATAGTTGCCAATAAACGCTTTGTAAAACCACGCAACTAAACTTTTGGGTCTTTCTCAAAAGAAAGAGGCGAATAAGGACAAGCGTCACACATAAAAACGTTGCTCATCACAACGAGCATGAACCCAAAAGAAATATCCCGATAAAGGTGATCTTGGAAAGCGAAAGTCGTGTTCATAATTGGAGGCACACATCCTCAAAGAGAATAGCAAATAACGGTAGACACGAAAGAAAGACATTACGTTTGAAATTCGCCATCTCTTGAGCGGAAAGAGCAACAAATTTAGGACGCTTCAAATAACCCCAATATTTAATTAAGAATCGATAAGATCCTTCAACAGACAACTTGCTCAAGCAGTTCATCTACTTGGGAAACACGAGATCCAAATGTTCTCACCACAAAACTCAAACATTTCCCTTTACAGATTTCACAAAAGCAAACGGATTAACTTCGTCTCGAAGAGATCAACGAAAATATTCTTTTATTGCCACCTCACTTAGCGAACTCAAACCAAGCAGCCTTTCGGACTAAATCACACGAAATCTTTAAGAAATAATAGGTTAATCCAATTCCTCAAGTTACCCAAAATAATTTCAGTTACCAGTTAATTCACGAGCTCCAAGGTACCGTGAAAGCTAAACTTGAAATATTCTTATTTGAACGATGCCACCAAAGGCGATCAATTTACTACAGGTATTAACATCAAGCCCATAACAACACTTAGAAAACGTTTCGGAAGACCCACGTGGAATGAATGGGTTGATTCCTTCTCGAAAGAAGAGGCAAATAGAAACGATCTTTACCAACTGAAGAAATCACTTACCACTCGCAAGGAACACAGAACTCAGGGGAAAACCAATTAGGCAACGAACTCAGAACACATATGGAAAGTCCACAGTTGAAAACATAGGCCTCACAAAAATAGAATATACGACCTTAACCGTTAGGAACAAATGGGTATTCAAGATCAAAACACCCGCATCATGGAAGAACTATTATAATTTTTCAACATATCGCTTCACTCGATTTAACGATATTTACCACAAAGAACTTGAATTCCCAAAAGAGCATGTACACAAAGCTGGAAATTTGATCATTTTAGAAATATTACGAAAGGCGGACAACTTTCTTTCTTTATAAAGGAATCAACATTGCCATCACATTACTGATCATGTCAATAAACCTTCTAAAGGAACATGGCAAATCGTGTTATAGAAATTTTTCAAAGATCAAATGGAATTGTAATAACAACTTGTTCTAGAAAGGAAACTTAGTACAAAACCACAAAGTGAAACAAACCTCTCACACATCTCCACCATAACATTAGAAAAGGGTTTGACATTTTTTTAAAGAGAGGTTCTAAACTCCAACATTCCAACTACTCCAAAAGAAACGAGTAGAGTCAAGACTTTCTTCGACAAACTTTGTAAAAGCTAATTCCGTTCCCCAAAATACCAAGCGGTTAACGGGTCCCCTTAATCAACAAGTGAGATAGGACCCTTACCAAAAGAATGATCTTGTCAATAATATCGTGTACAAGTAGCAAAGAGAGCTCAACAATCAGAAAGACAAGAATTGTTTTGAAAAAAACATCTAGGGACCAATAAGAACCGTAGCCAACCAATTTGTTTGATTACCATCTCCGACTTAATCACCACAAGGCACCCCAAAAGGGTTTTAACACTAATCCTCGTAAAAGAGATCGTTAAACTTCAAGACGGAATGATCCAAAAGAAATACATGGAGCCAATGCTTACTCATGTTAACGAACTTGCAACATAAAACTCTCATTATACAAACTATCAAACGAGTAAGCAGTCGCTATTTTCCAATGTGAAAGAAGGAACAAACATGGGAATATCAATATTGCCAATCGTCAAGATCATTTAAAATAAAAGAAATTTAACAACTGAAAACAATAATATTTTCAGAGAACCATTAAAGACCTATTGGATCTCATCAACTACCATGAATCATGAACCTAAGAGAAATTCATCAACTACCACTGGACAAGAATTGGTCAAAATCAGAAATCAAGGAAGAGAACCACTGTCTAAAGCATTCCAAAAAGAAATATGCAAGATCATTGTGCACTTGATAAAGAACTTACAAAAGAAATCTGCCAATGCCCGAAACCTGAAGCGAACACACGGGTTGAATTTTCCAACAGGGGTAAAACAGAACTTCCGTGAAAAGGTAAAACTTGCAATTTAACTACGCTCACGTGGAGCAGAAATATCACAATAGTTGAAAGAACAATAGTTGTTTCAAAGAACGATCAGAAATCTACTAGAGATTGCCCACTGCATTATAACCCTCCATTCAAAAGAAATTCACGAACTATCAGAAACTACAACCAGAAAACCAGATACAAACTTGAGAAGGACAAAAACTTCATCAATGAGCTCAAGCTCAACACAGAACTATAGAACAGGGGTAAGAACTTCTCTACTATTACAACACGAACAGTGGTGTAGCCTGGTAAAACCCAGGACGACAACCACGAACTCAGCTGCTCGACGTCCGCTACCGATACGCATAACTAATGCAATCAATTATGAATATATAGGATCATCTCATGACAATCATAGGATAATTCATAGATATATAGGATATCGCATCACGACATAGATTAATAACAAGAAAGATAGTACAGAAGCAATTCTATACCATACAACATAATGAACAACATCACTAGAAATGCGGAAACAATGGATTTCCCAAACCCCACCTACTGTGCACAGTGTGTCATTTTAATAACTTAATTACCACGGACCTAAACATGGCTCTGATACCAACTGTAACACCCTGACTATAAGGAAGTCAAGATGTCACATACAACCACTACTCTTCAATTGAATAACATCAAAACGCATGATAAGGTGAAGCAAGTATTAAGATTATACGGAAACAAGTATTCATCATCAAGTTTAATCAACGGAATGGAAGTAAACAATTCGGAAAGATATGGTAAACAAGGCCATGATGGCTTATTACAATTCAACACAAGTCATAATTAACGACAGTAAAAGTCCTCAAATTGTTTGATTTATGGTAGTGAGTGCATCGTGATGAACTACCCTCCACAAGATCATTCTTCCTTGTCATTTACCTAAATAAGACAATAAAGCAAGAATGAGCCAAAGACTCAGCAAGCAACTGTATGTAACAATCAAACATACTATGAGCATTATATCACAATCATAAATTGAACATTCACTGGAAACGAATTTATGAATGGATGAAGTGGAATGATGCATTGAAGGAAATGGACATAATGAAGCATATACCGGTATAGCGAGTGAATCACCCGTCGGTGTTCACTTAAAGTAATCGTATGAAGAACGTTTCATACGACCGTCCAACGTGGCCCACATTGGAATGGTGGACTCACGTAACGTAGCCCACATTGGAATGGTGGACTCACGTACCCATCCTGGAATTGATGGGATTTTCAAGTGCCCATACTGGAATTGATGGGTCTTACAAAAGTAATGTATGCATGTCATGATGTGATCCCATGTCAATATTGAATAGTACTCATACATGAAAAGAAACACATGGCATTCATCTACAACTACGAACAAATATAATCATTCATTCACACATCACACATTGCATCAATCATAGAATACAAATTACTTGCCTGCCGCGCTGCAACGGGTTGGGAGGTAATTGAGATACCCCTCCACTCACCGCTTCACCGCCTACAATATAAAAATAATCGAAATGAGGGCAAACGAATATGGCATTGCTACACGTGTCCTCCCTCAATCTCTAGCCAAACTAACCAAATAAAAGTTCAAATTGATCAATTTACCCAAACATTTCAATTATCCCTAATCTGGCAGTTTTACTAGAAAATTCACCAATAAAAAATCGTAAGTCCAAAAGACCTGAAACTAGTGCTCATATTTTATTAACTTAACTGGCTACAAAACTCTAGTTGATGGTAAACTCTAATTCGGCCAATACAGAGGTCTAACCATCCAATGAAAAACTATAACTGCAGTCTGCCCAGAATTCAGAACAGCCCTAAAGAAAAGGCTCTCACTTTTAAACCACTGATCCAAATAGAGTGATCTTTATCATCCTGGAAACATGGTGAAATTATCTTCATAAACCTAGTTGGGTGGCCGACCTGATTCTGACTCTAACTAGATCAAAACCTAGGTGCAACCGACTATACCCAGCATTTCTGACAGACAGAGCAGTACGTAGTAAAACAGTCATAACTTTTAATCTACTGGGTCAAAATTCGTGATCTAGGTGCCAAAAGAAAGCTAACGAAACCAGGAAAAATTCTCTAGAAGACACAGAGGTCCAAATCGGCCTCTACGACGCCCAAAACCGAGGTACAACTTACTAGACAGAATCAATCTATTAACAGAATCAAAACAAAACTACAAATACAATCGGATCCTCAACTCTAATGGAATCAAACAACGAATCGGAGGTCTAATTACCCTTGTAGACCAGTAAGACGACGAAGATCCGCTGCACACGGGTCTCCCTCCCTTCTCCTCTCTTCTCTCTTCTAGGGCCGGCCACCGGAAGACGACGAACGGTGGGGAACGGAGTTGTTGGAGAGAACCTTGAGGAGGAGCGACGGGGATCACCGGAGTTGGCACCACCGCTGCGAGGGGGCACCAAGAGGCAGCAAGGAGGCCGGTTTGGGGGAGGAGAGGAGGCGGCCAAAGGGGGAGGGGAGGAAAGAAGTGGCGGCTAGGGTTTGGGGGTGGCGCCCCCCCCTTTTGGCCGGCCTCTTCATGGGCTGGCCGGCCCCCCTCTTGGGCCTCCTGGGTCGCGGACAGCGGCCCAGGTTGACGAGAAATAACAATTACCCCCTCCGCTGATTGGAAAATTCGACTAAAACTGATTCTTTTACTCCCTCCGACTTCTTCCTTTTTACCGATTCAGTTCCGGAAAGTTTTAAATCTCGTTTTCGAATAATATTCCCAGACATTCGAAACGGTACAACCTAGCTGGATTTAAGAGGTATTACAATAGAGGAGGAAGTTTATGTTAGAAAACCCTCAGGCTTTGAGAATCCCAAGAACCCACATCATGTGTTCAAGCTGTCCAAAGCCTTGTATGGTCTTAAGTAAGCCCCTAGAGACTGGTATGATAGACTTAAGACCTTTTTGCTTAAGAATGATTTTGAGATGTGTAAATTAGACAAGACTTTGTTCATTCTTAGGCGTGGTAATGACTCCCTGTTTGCTCAGATTTACGTTGATGATATTATCTTTGGTGGTTCTTCTAATGCTCTTGTTTCTAGTTTTTTTGAGACTATATCCAGGGAATTTAAGATGAGTATGATGGGAGAGCTCAATTACTTCTTGGGACTTCAAATCAAGCAATGCAAGGAATGGATCTTCATCCATCATATGAAGTACACTAAGGACCTGCTCAAACGCTTCGACATGGGTGACTGCAATCCGATCGCCACTCCCATGGCGACTTCGACTGTTTTGCATCCAGATGAGGAAGGAGAAGCCATAGATCAACACGAGTACCGCAGCATGATCGGCTCCCTCCTGTACCTGATGGCCTCAAGACCGGACATCCACTTCACGGTCTGCCTCTGTGCGAGGTTTCAGGCGTCTCTGAGAGCTTCCCATCGCCAAGCCGTTAAGCGCATATTCGGGTATTTACACTCTACCATCTTGTATGGCATTTGGTATTCTTATTCTTCGTCTTTGTCCATTCGGGGGTTTTCTGATTCTGATTTTGCGGGCTGTCAGCTAGATAGGAAGAGTATCTCAGGCACTTGTCACTTCCTAGGCACTTCTCTTATCTCTTGGTCTTCTAGGAAGCAGTCTTCTGTTGCACAATCCATTCTTTGAAGTGAATATGTAGTCTTTGCTAGTTCTTTGTAGTTAGATTTTGTGGATGGTAACCACTCTTAAGGACTATGGGTTAAATTTTGCTAGTGTTCCTCTTTTCTGTGATAACACTTCTGCCATTAATATTGCTAAGAACCCTGTGCAACACTCTATGACCAAGCACATAGACATTCGCTATCACTTCCTTAGACACCATGTCGAAAAAGGTGATATTGTGCTGCACTTCGTGGAGTCCGAGGCTCAACTGGTTGATATCCTCACCAAGCCTTTAGACCCAATAGGTTTGCCACCTCAAGGAGCGAGTTAGGGGTAATTTATCCTTTTGGGTTGGTTTGAGGGGGAGTTCGATCTTTTCTGATCTTACCTTGTTCTTCTGATCTTTCCTTGTTCTTTTCTGAACTTATTGTTATTTTTGAACTTTTTAGGTTTTTAGGCTTTTATTGCATCTCATTGTATCATATTGTATTCATATGAAAAATCCAAAAAGATGTATTATAATATAAGATTTTTTTGCTTATCTTTTAAAATTGATAAAGCCTTGCCTATTACCATTTGGAGCTTTAGTATTTCAATTCTTGATCAATGACATGTTTAGTTCTTTGACTTGCTAGAATTATCACACTTTCACATATACAGATAAGCCTTTGCTGTATGAGCTAGAACTCTAAAACAACTCGAACTAAAAACTGTAATTTATGAATGTTTTAGCTAGTTGCGCAATTAGTGCTCCTTTTGTGACATTGGCCCTGTCAGAATTGCTTTGTTAGTTCTTGAATCTAAAATTGACCATTACTTGAGCTTCTTGTGTTCTTGAGAATCTAAAACTGCTCTTGTGAAACATGAAAAATTAAATTTCAAAATTGTCTTATGCTTAAATTGTGCCAAACTACTCTTACGAGACTGCATATCAAAGACATGAACTTGGAGAGAGTTTGATGATTCAGACAATCTCATGGGGACTGCTTGTCAGAACTGACATGAACCTCAAGATTTGTCGCCCTGGTAGAAGCTTAGGAAGAGTTTGTGGATGGCTCCTAGTCTAGGATCTTCTTCACTAAGATATACCTTTAATCAACTTCTGGTCGAACTTTAGGATGAGTTTGTGGATGGCTCCTAGTCCAGGATCTTGTCACTAAGTTAGATCATTAGTCAACTTCCATATTCAGTGCAAATGAAAAACTATTGAAAAATGGGCGTTTGAGAAATTTGAGCAAAATGATTCAATTCAGGACCTGACTCTCTCTTAATGTGGTCATTGCTAGCTTTGTGATCTCACTTTGATAGTTTGACATGGCCAGTATCACTTTAGGATACCTGTTGATGAACTTGCAAAATTTGAAGCTTTGCTTAAATTGATCAAATTTATTGCTTTATATTGTGCCTTCGTGCTTAGCTTTGATATATATGTCTTATCATGATATTGCTAGCGCTGTTATGCTTGATATGTTGTTTGTGCATTATTAGAAATGCTGTCTTGTTCTTTTGGGTAATCTCCATAGCTTCTTGTAATCAAAAATAAAAAAAATACAAAAATGAAGCCACTCCATTGCACTTCTTGCATACTCCTTTTTATGCTTCTTTCTCCATTCTGCATTTGTTATCTCTGGACGAGAGGAAGGCGTGATTCCTTGAAGACTCCATTGTCAAAGGGGGAGAAGATATTTTATTGTTGTATAAAGGGGAGAAGATATAAAAATGCTATAAAGGGGGAGAAAATAGGAGAATTTGAAATTTTCTGATATATGAGGATCATAGTGAAGGGGAGCTTTTGAAATGCATTTTTATAGTCTTATTGCCTTTTCTGAACTTGAATTGCATTTCTTAATCCTCACGATGATCAAAGGTCAATTGAACAATTGTTCTTTCATATGGACCTTAAGTGAGATTTTTTGACTCTTTTCTGGAATTTAAAGTTTTTATGCTTTCTTTTGCCTTATCTCACTTGCGTATGCTATTCTGATGCCAGCTTGATCATTTCCATTGCTTTCTCTTGCTTATGGACCAAGTTGTGCTTTTATGTGAAAACAAAAGTATTTTACTTTTCAAACCTCCAAATTATATTTTTTTGATTATTGCCAATGTGTTCATCAAGGGGGAGATTGTGGATATCATGGGGATATGCTCCAGATCTTAGGATGATGTGACAATTGGAATGACGTTATAGGTTTGTCGTTTCACGTGTTTTCGGCAAAGAATCGTAGTGTCGGGCCATTGGCGATCGGCCATTGAACCGTGATCGAGCCCGACGATGCGATCGGCCGACCATAGTGGCGGTCGGACCGGCCAATTTCAGAAAGTGGTGTTTTGAGCTGGGCCAAAAATAGAGGGTGTAGGCAAGAGAGGGGATTTTATTGCACTTGGTCTCATAATTTTTAGAGTCTCCAGTCAAAAGTTCTATTTGTTTGAAAATTCCAGAAGGTTTCGGAATTTCAGGGGCTGTTTTCGGCTAAGTCCCAACTGGCGGTCTGATCGGCCAATAGGTGACGGTCAGACCGACAAAGGTGGGCGGTCAGACCGACCATGGCGGTGGTCTGACCGGTTTTCACTTGGATCGTCGCCCGTCGTGGCGGCGATATTCGGTTGTTAGGTCAAAGTCATGAGTTTCAGGGTATATATGTTACGTGATGCATGTTTTGACTAACATGGGTCAAGTTGTGAAGAACTTGTTCCCAAATTCGGTTTACTTATCTATTGTTGTGCAGGTTGCTTAGTGGTCAACGACGGTCAACGATGAGGATGATCGGGACTAGGCTTGAAGAGCTGAGGTCCAGAACGATCGACGATGCCGGGTGATGTCAATGTACTCAAGCGTGGTGCAAGATGGACAAGGGCGACCTATTGGCTAATCCGAGCCGCAAGATGGCGCAAGGTGTAGCTAATTACGTCAAGAGGTGTTAAAGACGGCGCATTAAAATACGTGCGTATATATCCCGTTTGTTTTGGGCCTTAACGGGAGCCCAATTGAGTCAAACTTCTAGAAGGTCTAAGCCTCCACTATAAATAGGGGAGGGAGGTGGCTGCACCTTCTCTTCGTCTCATTTGCTATTTGAAACCCTAATTTTCTTAGAGAGAGTTTTTGTGGAGGCTAGGTTATTGATAGTTTGATGTGATTTTTGTGCTCTTGGATTGAGCATTGTCCTCCATTGATGGAGTGGCTGTAATCCCATATCATATCAAATCAATCTAGAGAAAGTTTGATCATGTCTTGTCTCTTTGCGTTCTTTCTCTACATTTGATGATTTTGAGTTTTTCTTTAATCCGCGAGTTTTTTATTGAATTCTCCACGTGATATAGCTTGCTGTGGCATGTGGAAAAATACCTAGGATCATCTTGATCATCAATCACTCACGAGCAAAATTTTGGATCAAGTTTTCGTTTTGACCCGGTTTTGAACACTTCTTCAATCAAACGTAAAAGGATCGTTATTCTTCCAAGAATGATCACAATATTCGATTGGAATAGGTTCCAGATATCACAGAAAAAGTGTGTTCCAAGTTTCATCAAGTTCTGAGTTGTAGATCAAAAATTTCATCTATTTGCAACTTCGTTATCGAGGCTTTCTGTTCTGTTCTTCAGGCCGGCAATCAGACCGGCTAGGGTCACCGGTCAGACCGGCAGAGAATCGGTTAGACCGCCATTGATCCAGCGGTCTGACCGCCCTGCACTTAGATTCGTTTTAGCTTGTGTTGATCTTCGGTTGTCTTGCTTCGGGGGTTAGGTTGGATTCAATACTAGTCTTCCGCTATACTGGTATATTGATCTTCATAGCTTCCATAGCTACTGGAGTAAAATTTGTGTTGAATCTATTTTTTTTGTGAAAAAGTGAGCGTGCTCCTATTCACCCCCCTCTAGTCGCCTTTTCGGTCCAACAAATAGTAAATAAAGTTAAAAAATTCTAGAAAGATACACAGAATTTCCTTGAATCATTTTGAACTTAATAAAATTATTTCCAACTCAACATTGGTAATTAATTTTGCAAATAAATTATTTTGGCTTTTAGAATAATTAGGGAATTTTTTTAATTCCTGAAAAATCAAGAAAAATAATTAAATTTTATTTTTAACTAGAAATGAAATTTGGGTAATTACAGTTACCATTGTTGCTTATGGTTATACATTATATGGGGGTGTTTGGTGATTTTTAGAATGATGCTTAGCTATGCTAGTATTTGTAGTTGACAATGGTTGATGGAGCTAGTCCATCGGGTGAAATGAATGAAATATTGTCTGAACTTGAGGATTAAAATCAGATCTTCGAATCTGGTTTTTGTGGACACTTTGGGCATTGGGTGCTTTGTTTTTGACTTGGACGGGTGATAGGGTAATGATGGATGGTTGCCCAGGATTTGTGTAGCCCCGTCTGGGTGATTAAGGACCGGTCTGTGTGGTGTTGAACCAAGTCTCACGTGCAATCACATGCTGGGATAATGGCGAAGGCCTGGCTTATTAATTTATCATGTGTTAGCTGTCAAACCACAACTAGATTGACAAGTGTTGTTGTTTTTGTTACTGTTGTATTGTCAATCTAGTGGGGGCATGTGACTTCCCTTAAGGGTCACTTGCATTTTCGGGATGCTACGCAAGGACTTACTTAAACAACGAGGTTCACCCATGGTTCAGGTGACCGACAGTCTGCCATGGGATATGTCCTCGGGTGGTTTGATAGTTAGGACATGACATTGTAACGGCCTCGTTATGGTATTTCAGTTATACTCCTACGGAAGAGTGCATTGGCCAACATTGAGAGATATCCATATCGTGTGGTTAAAGTTGTACAAACTCTACAGAGTCATTAATCTATTCGAATAGTCCTGTCTCCGGTCATGGACATTGCTTGTGGGAAACCATGCACAGTTAGATCATGGGAATAGGATCAGGGTATGTTTGGGATTGGTATGTTGTCACGAATGAGAAGTTCATGTGTTGATGATTAGTTTACTTAAGTGGGACAACCACTTTGGGTATGATTTCATGATGGTTAACTTGTGGAAATATTGATCATGAATTGGAGTACTTACTGTTATTATATTTCTAAAAGTTTGTCAAATGACAATTTAAATCTATACCACTTATCTCATCGAATAATTTTGCTTTATGCTGAAAATGAACCTTTTAACCTTCCTTTGAAACATGAATGCATCTAATATATTTCTTTTGCTTGTAAGACTTACAAGTACAACTTTGCACTCAACCAGATTATCCACTTGTTCAGGTGAGAACGGCAGACGCAACGGTTTTAACTCCAGTTGGTTGCTTGTGAGTTTGGGCTTGCCAACATGGGCATTCCCTTTTATTTCTGTAATTACTTCCGTTGCAATTTATTCTTTTATGATTAATTGGCTGGCCAGTCGAGTTGTGTAAAATGCTCATGTAGAGCTAGTTTCAATTTCTTAGCTTTTGAATAGTATCTTGTTACATTCTAATAGTGTATCCACGTGATATGATGTTGTTTTGGTTATATGCATGTTAACCACTGATCCTTAGGAGTTAACATGAGACACATATCCGGGCACTTGGAAATCGGTTTCGTTTCATGTTAACGCCTGTGCCTCCAGTGCAAACGCTTGATTTGAAATGAGTTCAATTTCGGGATCCCCACAGCGTTGGTATCAGAGCATGCTGACTATAGGTTAAAGCCATAGCAATAGACGTTGTTAGGATTTTGGGTTGCAAAGAGTATTTCAAACTAGCAAAAATGCAAGTAATATAATTCCTTTCTTTCTTACCCATCCTAGCATCTAATTCTCATCTCAGCATTCATTTTATTATACAAAATAATTTTTCTCTATTTCTCGCCTCCTTTCCAACAATAGACACACTAAGTAGTTACCAGTGAGAGGAATGACGAATGGACGAGAAGATGATGCCTTGTTGCAATATTAGGATTAAGTTAGGAATTCTTCTTAGATTATATACGCCCTAATTATTATCCTTAGCATGTAGATGTTGAATTTTGTAGTGTAATCAATCGCTCTCTTTTGTTCCAAATAGTTGCGCATCGCTTATGGGCAGCATGTATAGCAACTATATCGGAAAACTAACTCTGGTTCAATTGTATCTTGTGCTGGCTTTTTAGCCTTAGTACACCCATTGAATCTTGAGTTTCATGGTTTTAGGATGGCATATTCATGATATAAATTAAATTACATACCCATTGCCCGTTTACTCACCTTATGCTCATTCTTTCCTCACCTCATCTTTTATGCACCAAAATAATAGCGGGGGGGGGGGGTAGAAGATACCTCGTTAACTAAAGCATATCTTGTTACTCGGGTTGTTTGCAAGAATCAGAATTAAAAATGATTTATATAAATCAAGATACATGGTTAGGATGTCATCCTGGTGATTAAAGCATGAAAATAACTAGCATATAAAAGTATACATTAAAATTGCCCTTCATTTGCTTTATCTTAATTTTTTTTAAATAAATTGGAATTTAACAACCTGCCATGTTCATATAGATTCCTTACAAGAATCTAAAAATTTAGAGGTCATGGATGTGTAGCTTGATGTGCTAGATTGTTGTAAAGTTAAAGAACATGTCGATCTTTTAAATTGTTGATAAGTGAACTTGTCATAACATGAACCGAGGGTAGCTCATTTATATTTTTGTTCAATCAAAAGTAATTAAACCAGATTATGTTGTATTTGTAGTTCTACGCTTTTTGTCAAAGTGAAACTCATTCCTTGTTATTGTGCAATTTTTGACCTGGATTGATGAAAATGCGCTCTAGTACCATTAGGTAATCTCAAAAAACTTAATAATTTTCACTTGAGCACCTGATAGTGTGTAATTCATAAATATAATTTTTCCAGAATTTGTTGAACTTGTTTTGCCTAGAAATTAATTCAAACGCTTTATAGGGCTGTTCTGGCCAATTTTGAATCTGAAACTAATAGGAAGGTTTGAAATGTTGGGACTCAATTTTATAGTGTTAAGTATCACCTTAGTAGCATGCCAGATTGTTCTGGAATTGTTGAACTTAATTTCACTGGTGTTTGTGCCCTAGGCCTTTTTGAGTGTGTATTCTAATTGTCTAGTTGATTGTTTGGTTGTTATGTTAAGGACGAGATGATGGTTGTGTGGATTCTTGTTTTTTATAAAATCTTATGCTCACGTAACACTAATGAAATTGTTCGGTTGCATTTTAATAGAATCATGTAAGCATGCATGTGAGTCTGTGCACTCTCGCTAACAAAACCTAATTTTTTCATAAAGTTGATTGCACAAGCCGAGCAATTGGAACAGCGAAGCAAGGGTTAAGTGATACTACCATCAACCTTATTTTATCTTCTCTCTTCTCTACACAACATCCCAGTGTTAATGCTAGATTACCATTTAACCAGCCATCCCGTTCTATCGATCGATGCCTCTTTCGGTCGACTAAATGGAGCTGTGTATTTTGTCTTACTAGAAGACAATGTGAAGCTTGATATGTTGGAAGTGCCTTCGAATCAAGAAAGAAAATGTTAAACAAAGCAAAAGAAAGGTTAAACAAAGCAATGGAAAGGAAAATATGTCAGCAACGTCATGTTACCTTGTCAGAATCTCTCCGTTCTATCTTTGAAGGAAATCAAGACATCAGATGGTGCATTTCGTTTAGAGTTGAAAGAACCACCTAGAAAACACTTGACTAAAGGATCTTAGCAATCCTTTGACAAAGCTTCCCTCTATAGACCTAAAACTTAGGAAGAACCTCATTTGATTTGGATTTGAGTTTAGTTTGTGAATCTGAAGTGTGACCCCGTGACCAAACCCAGTTAGATTTGCCACAGCCTTTCGTTCTGACTTTCAAACTACTAGAATCTCGTGATGAGATTCTGTTTAAGGGGGGGGGGTAGGTTTGTCACAGCCCTATTTCTATTAAACTGCATTATTATGCAACTTATGAGCATGCATATGATTTTTAGAGCATACGCACAAAATATTGCATTGGCAAATTTTCAAACCAAAATAAAACATAGAACTTAAACCAAAGACTCAAGTGAAATAAAAAATAAATGTTTATGAAGATCTCTAGAAAATAATTTATTTAAATACTAGAATAATTATTATGAATAAATATTGTTTTTATAAAAAATTTAGAATCCAATTTAACCTTGAGAAAAATTCAAACTCAATTCATAAACATCTTATGTAAATGAAATTTAAATAAGTAAATAAATCATTAACAGTAGTGTTAGAAAATTTTATATGAGTTTTATGTCATCCCGAAAACGTCTCTGAATTTTTTTAGAATTTTCTAAATTTATTTGCTATTTTTTAATCATCAATCAAAGTACATGAGTTGGATTTCAAAACCAGTCAACTGTAGACCTAACCCGAACCCAGTTGAACTGTTGTGACCGAACCCAAACTAATTGGCGCGATCGAACCCAACCCACTCGCTCAAACCGACTCACCACGCCGCTTAGCCGCTGATGCTGATGACCCGGTCCCATCCTGTTAGCTCAAAGAGGAAAGTGATCCCGCCCCTCTCAGACACTCAGTCTACGGGTTGCAATGGCGGCGTGCACGAAGATGATGGGATTCGACAGCGTAGAGGAGGTGGCGTGAGGAGGTAACACCGGCGATGGGAGGCGGTAGCGGGGAGGGGAGGGGAGGCAGCGTTGGGGACGGGAGAAGGTTCTGGGAGAAGAGGAGGAGACGGTACCTTGGAGGAGAAGCGGCGGCGGTGGGGACGAGAGGGGAGGAAGTGACAGCGCACGAGGAAGAGGCAGAGACAAAGACGTCCTTCCCTTGCCACGCTGTCGTCTCGAGTTCACCGCACCGTGTCCTCTTCATCCTAATCCCTCCTGCGCCGCCGTCGCCTCCTGCTCCGCGCTGGCCGAGCAAGCATCACCGCCTCCTCCTTGCTTACCATCGCGACGCCACCACCGCTTCCTCCCCTGGCCTCACATCTCCTCGCCGCAACACGCCTGGCAAGAGCTAAAGAGACCAATAGCCGTGATAACCGAGTCGTAGCTTGGGCTCAGGGTGGAAAAATACGGCCATCAACACGTAGCTCTCGTCCTTGTTAGCCAGTAATAAATGGAAATAGGCAACACGTCGGAGAGGGAAGTTGGTATCAACTTTAACTTCCAAATGTAAATAATCTATGAGCTCAAATTTTTAATTTCTGGATAGTACTAGTATGTAATGCAACGGACGAAGTTAATGTTTCTGTTTATATATATATAACTTAAATTTTTAATTTCTGGATAGTACTAGTATGTAATGCAATAGATATATATATAATACAGCTTAAAACCTCATCTACTGATACGTAACCATCTCTTTTATTGTTCCGTTATAACACGGACCGGTAACAGAGCCCCCAACCTTGTCGGCTTTCGTGCCTCCCCAGTAGCGAAAAATCCCGGGAGATCACACCTGGCCCAATCACTACTCCCCGCGCCGCACCCCTTATCCTCCCCACGCCACCAACCGCCAAAACCATCTCACTCTGCTTCGCCACGCTTCCCCCCAAAGTCTACTTACAGCTTCCAAAGAAACAGGCAAAAGGGCTCCAGCTCTCGGCCATGGAGGAGGTCCTGCTGCGCCACGCCAGCCACGGCCGCCTCCCGAGACCGGCCGCGCCACGCCGCCTCCGTGTCGTCGCCGTCGCGCTGCGCACTAGGCCGATCAGCCTCACCGTCCCGGGCTTCCCGCCCGCCACGGCACCGGCACCTGCGCCGGTCCCGGAGCCCGTGCTGCCGTCGCAGCCCGTGGCCGCGGACGCCGCGGCGGTCCTGCTCGCGGCCGGCGTGCCGCCCGCGGACCTCCGGCGCGCGGCGGGGATGTGCCCGGAGCTGCTGTCCGTGCCCGTGAAGACCATCACGGCCGCGCTGCGGTTCCTCACGCAGGAGGCCGGGGTGCCCGCGGAGGACCTCCCGCGAGTGCTGCGGCGGTGCCCGCGCCTGCTCGTGTCCCCCGTGGCGGCCCGGCTCCGGTCGACGCTCTACTTCCTCCGGGCGCTCGGCGTCCCCGACCTGCCCCGCCGCGCCGACCTGCTCTCCTTCTCTGTGGAGGACAAGCTGCTCCCGCGGATCGAGTTCCTCGAGTCGCTCGGCCTCACCTCCCGCGCCGCACGCTCCATGGCGCGACGCTTCCCGGCGCTCTTCTACTACGGCATCGACGGCAACATGGGCCCCAAGGCGGAGTACCTCCTGGGAGTCATGGCCCGGGACGCCGACGAGCTCTTCGACTTCCCGGGGTACTTCTCCTACGCGCTCGCCACGCGCATCGCGCCGCGCCACGAGGCCTGCGCCGCGCGCGGCGTGAGGATGCCGCTGCCCGCCATGCTCCGCCCCGGGGAGGCCAAGTTCAGGGCCAGCCTCGCTGGATGCGTCGGGTCCACGCCGCCACGGAGGCGGTCACCGCTGTGGCACGCCTACTCGGTGGACGGCGCTGGCTCCGGCGCGGCGGAAGAGAAGGCAATGGTGTGACGCGACGCGAGCGCGGCATTATACTGTGTTGGAAATCAGGACCAAGAGTTCACTCAGAATCTCTCGCGTGTTCTCACGCGCTACAGTACTTCTTCAGAAAACCGAAGAACAAACGATATACAGATTGGGAATCTAATTCTCTCATTCAATTGTGAACGACTTACACATAATATGGAACTTATTTTCTGGGATCCACACAACCCGTGATCCACAAATCTAGGAACAAAAAAAACGTGCAATCCCGCACAACTGAATCAAACAAGATTGGTTCAACTGAACCTGAAAATACGCAGCTATCCTAACTGAAGTCTGCGCCGTTATTTGAAAGATTGAGTGACTGAGTCTTTTCTCCATCAATTGTACTGAGTCAGGATTACTAGCTCACATGCTCCCCCTTAATCCTGACCTGATTGCAAGTCGCGAACACCAAGTAGTTGTCGCATGGCTGCCAGTTTTACTCCTGACAACGCCTTTGTCAGAGGATCTGCACGTTGCTCTCCTGTGTGTACAAACTCCACCTTGATCTGCCCTCTCTCGACGCATTCTCTTATGAAGTGGAACCTGGTGTCTATGTGTTTACTACGACCATGAAATACAGGATTTTTCATGAGAGCTATTGCCGAACGATTGTCAACAAACAGTGTTACCGGCTTTGCCTCCAAACCAGTGAGTTCACTGATCAAGCTTCTCATCCACAGCGCTTGACAAGCTGCTGCTGTTGCCGCCATGAATTCTGCCTCGCATGATGACAATGCCACCGTCTTCTGTTTCTGTGAGTTCCAAGACACCAGGTTGCCATTCAGATAAAAGGCCATCCCACCGGTACTTCTTCTCCCCTCGGGATCACCAGCCAAATCGCTGTCTGAGTAACCGCAGAGGTTTACTTCTTGGTTTCCCTTCTCATACACAATTCCAAAATGTATAGTTCCCTTCAGATACCGAAGAATTTGTTTGATTGCCTTGTGGTGTAAGATTGTCGGTTTCTCCATGTATCTACTAGCTACCCCAACTGCAAATGATAAATCTGGGCGTGTGTTTAATAGATACCTGAGACATCCAATGATGCGTCTATATTCCGTGGAGTCAACTGGAGTGCCATCTGAATCTTTATGCAATTGCAGTTTGAGTTCCATCGGGTATTTTGTCGGATTGCAGTTCTCCATCCCGAATTCCGACAAAATCTTCTGGGCATAAGCTGTTTGCTTGAGCAGTATTCGACTTTCTAGCTGTTCTACTTCAATTCCCAAGTAGTACGAAAGAAGTCCCAAGTCACTCATCTCAAACTCCTTCATCATCTGCTTCTTGAATCTCTTCACTTCTTCGGCATTGCCTCCAGTTACCACCAGATCATCAACATACACTCCGACAATCACATTTGCATAACCTTCCCCTGTGGTATACACAGCCTGCTCTTGAGAGCATTTTTTGAAACCAATTTCCTTCAGACTTCTGTCCAGCCGTGTGTTCCATGCCCGGGGAGCCTGCCGCAATCCATAAAGTGCTTTCGACAATTTGTACACTTTATGCCTATGTTCTTTAACCTCAAATCCCTCCGGTTGATTGACGTAGACTTCTTCCTCTAACTCCCCGTTGAGAAAGGCTGTCTTGACGTCTAAGTGATGCACTTCCCAGCCTCTACTCGCAGCAAGCGCAAGGATAATTCTCACTGTATCCATCCTGGCAACTGGTGCAAATACCTCTTCAAAATCAATCCCGGGTCTCTGCACATATCCCTTTGCCACTAACCTTGCTTTATACTTGACAACCTTCCCATCTGCATCCTTTTTCAGTTTGAATACCCACTTCAAACCAATCGGTTTATGTCCAGGAGGTAATTCTGTCAAGGTCCAAGTGTTGTTTTTCTCAATGGATTCAAGCTCCCTTTCCATTGCTTCATACCAACATGTCTCTGTTGCAGCTTCTCTGAAATTTGTTGGTTCTTCTGACAATGCCAACAATGCCTCGCCTTCTTCATAATCTCCTGCTGTCTCTTCAGTGTTTGCATATATATCTGCAAGGGATCGGAGGCGCACTGGACCATCATGTGACTCTGGTGAAAATGACACTGGAGATGTTGTCGATCTTCGCCGGTGGTGAAAGATTTTGGCCTGCCGCTTCCACCACAGGTATTGCTGCATATGTCGGACAAGGGGAGTGGTTTTCAGTTATCCCTCCTGCCACGTCCGACAATGCCCCTCTTGAATCATCGACCTGCTGTTGTCAAAGTTTCATCTGAACTGATCTCCTGCAAGACAGTGAACTCTGACAACTCAATTCCACCTTCAATCCCACGATCCCATTTCCATTCTTGATCTTCTTGGAACACCACGTCCCTACTCACTCTCAATTTACCTGTTTGGGATCAAATAGTCGATGGGCTTTGCAACCTCTTCTACTCCAAGGTATACCATAGGTGAGCTTCTATCATCAAGTTTCTTAATGTGAGGGGCTGCATTTCTCACGTATGCAGTACAACCAAACACTTTAAGATGTCCCAAATGTGGTTTTCTTCCTTCCATGGCTTCAAATGGAGTACCTTTGCCTAATGCTTTGGTTGGAAGCCGATTCAACAAGTACACCGAATGTCTCACTGCCTCCCCCCAAAACATTGCTGGTATGTGCATACTTTTTAACAGAGATCTTGTCATGGCCATTCTGATTCGGTTTGACGTTCTACAACACCATTTTGCTGTGGTGTGTAGGGAGCCGTGACGTGCCGCTCAATGCCTTCATTTTCACAAAATTGGTTGAATTCTGCTGAAATGAACTCCCCACCTCTGTCTGTCCGCAGTGTTCTGATCTTGTGTCCGGTTTTGTTCTCAGTCAAGTTTCTGAACTTCTTGAATGCTTGTAGAGTATCACTCTTTGCTGACAATGTATAGACCCACATCCACCGAGTGCAATCATCTACTATCAAAAAGAAATACTTGCTACCAGCCAGAGTACATGGGGAAATTGGTCCGCATAAATCTGCATGAAGGAGTTCAAGAGGTCTCTGTGCTCTGAAATTTACCTGCTGTGGGAATGGCATCCTTGCATGCTTGGCGATCACACATGCTTCACACAGTTTATTCGGCCTGCATATCAGAGGCACACCCACTGCTAGCTCCTTCTCCCTATCGCCGGATCACCAAAATTGATGTGTCCTAGTCTTGCATGCCACAGCCAAGATGAATCTTCAAGGCTTGTCAGCAGACAAACTGCCCTTGAGTTCTTCAGGTCCACCTTGTACAATCGGTTTTGTGTTCTCTTCACAAGCATCAACAACTTCCCACTATTGTCAATCACTTTCATACTTTCTCCAACCAGATGCACCTCAATCCCTCTTGGTCGGTGACCAATGCTGATTATGTTACTACATAAATCAGGGATATAATATACCTCTTTAAGAATCTTCTGATCTCCATTCTTGCAGGTAAAGACAATTGTTCCTTTGCCCTTGATCCTGACAAAAGATCCATCACCAAATTTCACTCTTCCAGTGATAGTTTCATCTAGCTCTTGAAACTTGTCTCTGTGACCAGTCATATGGTTACTGGCCCCATTATCGAGGTACCATAAGTCTGAATCTTCTAGACTTTTTCTCCCGAGGTGCAATTCTGGCGCCAATTTTCTTTCACTCAGCAGTGCTTCACCTTGCCGCTCCAGGACATGGCCCTTTTCTTCCAGGGACATAACCAGCATCAATGCCGGCTCTTCTTCAGTTGTTTGGGTGAGATTAGCTTCTTCTTCACGTCGCTTGCTTCGACATTCCGATGCATAGTGACCCTTGTTTTTGCAATTGTAGCACTGTATGTGACTCTTGTCACGAGCGTTTCCAGCAGCTCCTGTGCCTGACGAGTTCTCCTGCCGAGACATCCCTCGCCCGGACCTTCCGCGGCTGCGCCCGCGTCCACGCCACTTACCACGGTCAGTGGTGTTGGACCCGTGCCCCCTCCCTCCTGAAGAAGCTTCAGCGTTGTCGCCCTTCTGCCGCGCTTGCCACTCGGCATATGTCAACAGGAGCTGGCCTTGGGCATTGCCGCTGCGCTGCCGTGCAGCACGTTCTTCATAAGCCTTGAGCCGACCGATGGCCTCTTCAAACGCCATGGTCTCAAGATCATAAAATTGCTCGATCCCAGCGACAACATGGAGAAATTTGTCGGGAACCGAATCGAGTAATTTTTTGACAAGAGTCGAATCTTCAATTGTTTCACCGAGAGAGGTAAACTTACTTGATAGTGAGCTGATTTTTTCGGCAAACTCATCAATTAACTCAGTGTCTGACATCCGGAGAGCATCAAATTCACCTTTGAGGGTCTGGATGCGAGCCTTCTTCACTCGATCTGCTCCCAAATACCGGGTTTTGAGGCTGCTCCAAATCTCCCGCGCCGTCTTCTTCTTCGCGACTTGCAGGAGGACATCTTCGGGCACACTCTGCAAAAGATGTGCCCGAGCCACCTTGTCCTTCTTCACGTCCACCTGAGCACCTTCCGCTGGTTCCACCGCCTCCCATACACCTTGGGCATCGAGGACCGCCTCCATTCGGATCGCCCACACCGTGTAGTTTCCGGAGTTCAGCATTGGCATGTGAAACGACGAACCGCCGCTCTCCTTCACTGCCGCATGAGGAATCAACGCCATACCACGGAGCTGAGAGTTCTTGGATTACTCTTCCTGACGCTCTGATACCAGATGTTGGAAATCAGGACCAAGAGTTCACTCAGAATCTCTCGCGTGTTCTCTCTGGTGATGTTTTCAGACGCGCTACAGTACTTCTTCAGAAAACCGAAGAACAAACGATATACAGATTGGGAATCTAATTCTCTCATTCAATTGTGAACGACTTACACATAATATGGAACTTATTTTCTGGGATCCACACAACCCGTGATCCACAAATCTAGGAACAAAAAAAACGTGCAATCCCGCACGACTGAATCAAACAAGATTGGTTCAATCGAACTCGAAAATACGTGACTATCCTAATCAAGTCTCGCGCCGTTATTTGAAAGATTGAGTGACTGAGTCTTTGCTCCATCAATTGTACTGAGTCAGGATTACTAGCTCACATACTGGCATGTGCATCAGTAGTACTTAGTGGACCTTCTTGGCTGTGTAAGCTGTGCATAATTACATGTGATCTGCAAGTAACATACCATCTGGTTGGTTTCTTGTGTTAATCAATCATCAAGGGAAGGACTTATAGTTCATACTTTTAGTTCATAGCCTCATATTATCATACCCACTGATCATCATTACATTCTGAAGACAAACACAGCTAGTACTATTTACAGAACAGGGCAGGTTCACATTCGAAAGATGAAAAGGAGGTTTGATTTTGTAAGGCCAGATGGTACATTCATATGCCAAATGAACAACTTCAGAACGACATGCATAGATATGATGTGATGCTTTCATTTGGTTTCCATTAATCATCTAATGTTAATAAATTCAGTAGATTCGACACCTGCCTGCAAAACAAAGATTACGATGAGCATCAGCAGTGCATTTCTTCTCCTAGCACAAAAAAATGCTGTGAAATATCACTGATCTTGGCAAGTTCCTGTTGGGTTGATCTCGGCTAACTGCCGACCGAGATATCAGGGGGCATAACAGTCCACACGCACCTTGATCGGGGGTGCAACCGAAGAATCGGTTTTGGTCCCGTTCACCCAGCGCTATATCAATTAGTTAGACTCGGCAGACCAGAACACCCGTGTGATTCTAGGCTACACAAGTCCAAAACAGCCCGATCGCATCTAAGCGTCGAGGTGAGCGAAGATCCTCAACCGTCATCACCACCGGACTACCTCACGTCTGATTTAACCCAAGCCGACGCTCCGCTACCCTCTCCTGCACTGACACCGACCGACCAGAAGCGGCAATGGCATCCTCAGGCTCAGGTACACACACTCACGTTTCCGCACTAATGCTTTATGTTAGGTGTTCAATTTTGAGCTAGGATTAGATCATCAGATCATGTTTTACTCTCAGTCTTTTCACACATTTGGTATCAGAGCCTAGCCTAGCTCATATTGAATCCTATTAGTCCCGACCGAAGGTTGAACTTGCCTAGATCTAATGTTTAAAGGGCTCGGTTTAGCACTTAGAAGAAGGGGAATTAAGCATTTTTTAGAAACCCTAACGAAATCCCGAAAATCCCCAAATCAGAGCCCCCAAATCGGAACCCTAAGAACGCTAAGTGCGGCGGAATACTTACATTTTTTGGAGACCGCCGAGTTTCCTCCGGTCTCGGGAACCACCGTCGCTCTACTCGACGGCTGCGTGCGCGACCTCGGTCGCACGCGCGCGTCGGCGAAGAGAGCTGCGGGGGTGCCTCCTTATGCCACGTCGTCTCTTGCCGTGCGCCGCTTTAAGCTGCCACTCCCCGCCTGCGTCGTCACCGACGAAGTCGCCGCTGTTGTGCCTCTGCTAGCGAGTCTCTCGCCGCCGTTGCCGCGCGGACGCTTCGGAGGAGAAGGAAGAAATGAGTTAGGTTTAGGGTTTCACCGTTTCCGCCGGCTTCTTATACGTCGCTATTTTCGCTCTCGGCCGTCCGATGAAATTCGGCAGTTTGTGTCGATCGTTCGGTCGACAGAGTGAGGACGCGGAGCGATTTTCGACCGTTCATCCGGATCCGACGGCTTCCGTGCGTCGCGGCGGTTTCAGCGCTTATGGGCCGGGCGACCGAGGGCGCAGTTTTGGGCCGCGCAAGTATGTTGGGCCGTGACTGCGCGCGGTCGCAGGCCGAATGCAGACCGGGGCCGGGAGCTGCGCTTCCGGCTGCACTGTACACTTATTCATTTCAAGTCATTATTTTGGTGATTAAGTCCTTATTTAATACACTATTTTAATTAATGTTAATTATGCAATAACAGTGTGTCATTGTCTCTAATTAAAATTGAACCAACGAGATATTTTAATTAGAGATTTTTATGATTTATTTTGGCATTATGTATACACATGATTACATACTGACCAACGTTGTTTGTAGTCATGTGTCGCCATATTAATTGTTAAAGTTCTTTTCATTTTCTGCCCAACGGTGATATGAATTAGAACTGTAGTTTTACATGCTATTAATCAGGCCAACGTAGGGTTAATTACATGCAATACGTTTTTTTATGTCATTTCTAATATTTTTTTTCCTGTATTTTAATGCTTAGCAATAAATGCTTCGAATGTTGCTGCTACAATTGACAACATTGAACAGCTTACGGGAAACAAATTTCCCGCTTGGAAAGAAAGAATTTCAGTTGTCTTTGGAGTTTTAGATCTTGACTATGCGTTAAGGATGACTTCTCCCATTCCCCCCACCGACGGTGAGGATAATTATGATGAGAAAAAGAAAACTTATGATGCTAATGCTGAAAAATGGGAGCGGTCCAACCGCCTGTCACTAATGATCATGAAGACCTCTATCTCAGTTGGGATCAGGGGAGCAATCCCAGATTCTGAAAATGCTAAGGAGTATCCGCTTGCTTGAGGAGAAATTCAAAGGCTCCACTAAGGTTTATGCCAGTACTTTAATCCAGAGGCTCTTATCCACTAAGTATGACGGGTCCAGCAGCATAAGAGAGCATATCATGATGATGACTGATATGGCTAGAAAACTCAAGGGCATGGACATGGAGATATCCGATGGTTTCCTAGTCCACTTTATTATGACTTCTCTTCCTTCTGAGTACACTGCTTTTAAGATAAATTATAATACTCAGAAAGATAAATGGAGCATGAGCGATCTTTTCGCCATGTGTGTCTAGGAGGAAGAAAGAATAAGGACCGAAAAGAAAGATTTTGTGAATCAAGTTGACGGTCCTAGCAAAAGGAAGTTCTAAGGGGACTTCAAATCCAAGAAAAAATTGCACTACTCCCCTAATTCAGATAAGTCAGGGTCTAAGGCGTAAAATGCGCCTAAGCCCTATGTTGCTCCTGCTAAAGCACCTAATGGGAATGCATGTCACTTCTGCAAGGATCCAGAGCATTTCCAGAAGGATTATGTTGGTTTTCTAAAGTGGCTCGCCAAGAAGGGTAATGATTCTATAACGTTCATTAATGAAACTCTTTATGCTGATTTTTCCCTTAAATCTTGGTGGATTGACTCAGGTACAACTGTGCACGTTACCAACTTTTTACAGGGATTCCATACCACGAGAACACTAAGAAAGGGGGAGCGAAATCTTAGAGTCGCGGATGGAAAAGAAGCCGAAGTGGAATCAGTTGGATCTGTTTCATTAGTTTTAGATAGCGGCTTCACACTTCGTCTTAATAATGTAGTCTTTGTTCCTTCCATTAGAAGGAATTTAATTTCAGTTTCTTTATTGGACGATGATGGTTTTTAATGTAATTTTGGTAACAATAAATGTGTTATTACATTTAATTCAGATGATGTTGGTCTTGCTGTTAGACAAGATAAGCTCTATATGCTTTCCCTTAATGAATCACATATATCTTTGAATGTGTGTGATGCTAAGCGTATTGAGACTTCTTCGAAACTGTGGCACTGTCGTTTAGGCCACATTTCGAAGGGGAGAATGGAGCGTCTCATTAAGGAAGAAATTCTCCAACCATTAGATTTCTCTGACTCAAACCACTGCATTGATTGCATTAAAGGAAAATATGTAAAGAAAATAAAGAAGGGAGCAACTCGCAGCACAGGACTATTAAAGTTTATTCATACTGATATTCGTGGTCCTTTTCCTGTGACATCAGTGGATGGTTTTGATTCTTTCATCACATTCACTGATGATTTCTCCTGTTATGGTTATATTTTTTTTTCCATTAAGGACCGATCTGAGTCACTTGATAAATTTAAGATATTTAAGGCTGAAGTTGAAAATCAGCACAACCTAAGAATTAAAGTGGTAAGATCGGACCGTGGAGGAGAATATTGTGGGAGACATGCCCCTTATGGGCAAATTCCTGGCCCTTTCGCTAAGTTCCTTCAGGAAAATGGTATTGTTGCCCAATATTCTACACCAGGTGAACCTCAGCAGAATAGGGTAGATGAGAGATGCAACCGTACACTTATGGATATGGTACAGAGCATGCTTAGCTATTCTAGTTTATCAACTGGTTTGTGGATGGAGGCACTAAAGACAGCCGCATATATCCTTAATCGGGTTCCCAGTAAATCAGTACCTAAGACACCTTATGAATTATGGACTGGGAGGAAACCGAGTTTGAAATATTTAAGAGTGTGGGGTTGTCGTGCTGAAGCTAAGATATTTAATCCACATATTGAAAAATTAGATCATAAGACAGTAAGTTGCCATTTTATTGGGTACCCTGAAAGATCAAAAAGGTATCGGTTTTACTGTCCTGATAGGACAACTAAGTTTGTAGAAACAAGACACGCTGTGTTCTTAGAAAATAACGAGGATCTGGAGCCTAGGAAAATAGATCTTGAAGAGAAGCGGGTTTACGTTCCTTCACCGCTTACCCCAGAGACTTATATTCCTGCGTTTCAGGTGGTTGCACCTCCAGTACCAAATACTGTTGATGCACCCACTGTTGAGATCTCAGAAACTCCTAATGTCATACCTAATGATGAGCCTCAGCAGTCTCCTGTGTCTCAGCAGCCTCCTGCAATAGCTGCTGAACCTATTAGAAGATCACAGCGGGAGAGAAGATCTGCTATTAATTCCAAATGATTATGTTATTTATATGAATGAGGATATTAATGATATAGGGAAGGTAGATGATCCCACCTCATATAAGGAAGCCATGATGAGTGAATATTCTCCTAAGTGGCTTGATGCCATGAAGGATGAACTAAAGTCTATGAGCACTAATGATGTATGAGACTTAGTAGAAATTCCTGACGGAGTCAAACAGTAGGTTGTAAATGGGTCTACAAAACCAAGCATGACTCTAAGGGAAATATCGAAAGGTTCAAAGCAAGACTCGTAGCAAAAGGCTTCTCACAAAGAGAGGGGATTGATTATAATGACACATTTTCTCCTGTCTCAACTAAGGATTCATTCAGAATCGTTATGGCACTTCTAGCTCATTATGATTTAGAGTTACATCAGATGGATGTTAAGACGACATTCCTTAATGACGACTTGCAAGAAAACGTTTTCATGGCTCAACCGGAAGGTTTTGTCGTGGAGGGCAAGGAGCATATGGGATGTCGACTTAAGAAATCAATTTATGGCTTAAAACAAGCATCAAGACAGTGGTACCTCAAATTCGATAAAGCTATAAGAAATTTTGGATTTAAGGAAAATGAAGTTGATAACTGCATATATGTTAAGTTCAAGGGGAGTAAATTCACCATCTTAGTGCTTTATATGGATGACATCTTATTGGCTAGCAGCGATAAGGATATGCTGTTTGAGACCAAGAGATTTCTTTCATCCAATTTTGATATGAAGGATCTCGGTGATGCCTCTTACGTTCTTGGCATTGAAATTCACCGAGACAGGTGTAAAGAAATATTATGTTTATCTCAAAAGGTATATGTTGATAGAGTACTAAAAATATACAATATGCACAAGTGCTCTGGCTCACCTGCTCCTATCGTTAAGGGCGATAAGTTTGGGACATTTCAATGTCCAAGGAACCAATATGAAACTGATCAGATGAAGTCGGTTCCTTACGCTTCAACTGTAGGAAGCATTATGTACGCTCAAGTAAGCACGCGCCCTGATTTAGCTTTTGTAACTGGAATGCTTGGCAGATATCAGTCAAATCTAGGACCGAACCACTGGAAGGCCGTTAAGAAAGTCTTGCGTTATATGCAACCTACTAAGCACATCATGCTCACATATAAGAATTCTGATAACTTTGAAGTAATTGGTTATTCAGATTCAGATTTTGCGGGATGTGTTGATACTAAGAAATCCACGTTAGGTTATATATTTACACTTGCTGGAGGAGCTATCTCGTGGAAAAGCTCCAAACAAACCCTTACGACATCTTCAACGATGCAAGCTGAGTTTGTGGCATGTTATGAGGCTACTGGGCAGGTTGTATGGCTTAAGAACTTCATTTCGGGTCTTAGAGTGGTAGACAGCATCTCTATACCACTCACTTTATACTGCGATAACGAACCCGCATTTTTTTATGCGAGTAACAACAAGTCAAGTGGTGCTGCCAAACACATTGACATTAAGTATCAAGGGGCATAACAGCCCACGCGCACCTTGATCGGGGGTGCAACCGACGAATCGGTTTTAGTCCCGTTCACCCAGCGCTATATCAATTAGTTGGACTCGGCAGGCCAGAACACCCGTGTGATTCTAGGCTACACAAGTCCAAAACAGCCCGATAGCATCTACGCGCCGAGGTGAGCGAAGATCCTCAACCGCCATCACCACCGGACTCCCTCACGTCTGATTTAGCCCAGGCCGACGCTCCGCTGCCCTCTCCTGCACCGACGCTGACCGACCAGAAGCGGCAATGGCATCCTCAGGCTCAGGTACACACGCTCACGTTTTCGCACTAATACTTTATATTAGGTGCTCAATTTTAAGCTAGGATTATATCATCAGATCATGTTTTACTCTCAGTCTTTTCACACAGTTCCTTCCGAAAAGCCACAAGCTTGCTCCGGGTCAATTCAGAATGGCCGAATCAGCTCAACGTGTTTGACGAGATCATTGATAATAAGGTGATGAGGCAGTTGAAGTGAAGTAGAGGAAGGCAAGGAAATTAGAAGAGCTCATCCATGGACAGGGACAGCGTGTTTGTGATTCTAGGATGGGAGGATGACCGTTGATTCTACTTGACAGATCAGAGACTGCCAAGCTAACGAGCCCAGCTGCGGGCAGCGCGTGACGACCACACCGCGGAGGCTAAGGAGTAAGTCGGCCACCGAGGCCGAGGATTACCGGGGTAGACTAGCGAGCAGGGCTCACCGAAGTGGTGAAGGGTAGTGAGCGGCGGGCGCGGCTACAGGCTGCGAGACACGAGCCCGCCATAGTGCCGGTGATTGACGAGGTAGACGAGCTCGTAGTGGTGGGAAGATCAAAGGCTGATTCGACGTTGACCTCAGGTGGCGGGTCTGTGGCAAGATCAAAGGCTGATTCGACGTTGTCTAAAATCAAGTTTAGGATGTAATTTGTCAAAAATCGAATATTTCAGAATTTTTTTTGAACAAATTATTAAAATTCCGGAGGAGACGACCAAAGTTTCCAAATTGTTTTCCCTGGTCTGTGGGGGCTCTATGGATACCTGCACGGCGGGATCCATGGAGGTTGATGATGACATCGGCACGGCATGGCACGAGTTAAACACTTGAAGGAACTAGCTCTCGTGCACTCGACCGGTTAGCGTCACTTGTAGGTTGGATTGTGATTTTATTTAAGGCTGTATAGTTAGTGGTAACAAACTTTTCGCTTGGCGTACGTGCTAGGTTGAGCATCTCCAATAAGTCATTATCCGTACACTAGGCCATTTGCAAATGTGTTATTCTCAACTAGAAAAGGCAAGTATTATTGCCTCGTCAGGTGCATGAGGTCAAATTTTTTTGTGGCTTGGCGTGTACGGATAATGACTTCTTAAGAGATGCTCAACCGAGCATGCCTTCAACCGTTTTCCCTGGTCTGTGGGGGCTCGATGGATACCTGCATGGCGGGATCCATGGACTTGGATGATGATGCCATCGGCACGGCACGGCACGGCACGGCACGACACGACACGACACGGGCTATACACTTAGGGAACTAGCTACTCGTAAATCTCGTGCACTCACCGGTTAACGTCACTTGTAGGTTGGATTGTGATTTTATTTAAGATTGTATAGTTAGTGGTAACAAACTTTTCGCTTGGCGTGCTAGGTCGAGCATCTCCAATAAGTCATTATCCGTACACGAGGCCATTTGCAAATGTGTTATTCTCAACTAGAAAAGGCACGTATTATTGCCTCATCAGGTGCATGAGGTCAAAAAATTTTGTGGCTTGGTGTACGGATAATGACTTTTAAGATATGCTCAACCAAGCATGCCTTCAACCGTTTTGCCTGCGAAATGCCATTGTGCACGCACGTTTTCAATCCAACCTACAAGTAATATTAGCCGGTCAAGTGCACGCACGTTTTCCCTGCGAAATGCCATTGTGCACGTTGGCCTCATTAGACATCACTACGGGAAACACGTGATTTGCCGAGTGCCAAACTGCACTCGGCAAAATATGGCACTCGGCAAAGAGGCCTTTGCCGAGTGCCTGGCACTCGGCAAACACCTGCACTCGGCAAAGACTGTCTTTGCCAAGTGCCAGGCACTCGGCAAAGGTAGACACTCGGCAAAGATTGGTAGAGGCCTAACGGCATCCAGTGGCGTCCTCTTTGCCGAGTGCCCCCCGTTTGGCACTCGGCAAAGAATTTATTTTGTCGAGTGCCAACCCTAAGCACTCGGGAAACTAATTTTTTTTTTTTGGTTTTTTACCACCAATTTTTTTTTGAAGTTTTAGTACACTACCACAAACAACAAGTTTAAATTTTGGATATTTTCATTGCCTTTTGGCATATTTCTATAGTTTATTTTGTTTTGTTGAATTTTTTCAGAAAATGTAAGTTTGAACTGCAGGTGCATCGAATAATGGATTACATTCGTTCAAAAAATATTATCCTTATTTCTTAGTGTAAATTTAGGCTAAATCCGAGGCGTCTCGAAATTTCGATCAGCGTGCTCGCGAGACAGCGCCAACTAGCGTGGGAGTGGTTTTTAATTGTATAAAATGCGAGCGAATTCGAAAATCATGAAACTTGTCGAGTTATCGCCGTATCGTATCGTATGCCGTGGAAAAAATTTGAAAGCGTTTGAGACGCGTCACGTCACGATGCTCACAAACCGGAGATCTCCGTGGATACGTGTGATCACATGTGGAGATCTCTGGTTTGTGAGCATCGACGTGACAAATCACGCTTCAAACTTTTTCAAATTTTTTCACAAAGATACGATACGATACGGCGATAACTCGACAAGTTTTATGATTTTCGAATTCGCTCGATTTTATACAATTAAAAACCACTCCCACGCTAAGTTGGCGGCGCTGTTCTCGTGAGCACGTTGATCGAAATTTCGAGAAAGTTCCCGGATTTAGCCTAAATTTACACTAAGAAACAAGGATAACATTTTTGAACGAATGTAATCCATTATTCGATGCACCTGCAGTTCAAACTTACATTTTCTGGAAAAATTCAACAAAACAAAATAAACTATAGAAATATGCCAAAAGGCAATGAAAATGTCCAAAATTTAAACATGTTGTTTGTGGTAGTGTACTAAAGCTTCAAAAAAAAATAGTGGCAAAAACCAAAAAAAAAATTAGTTTGCCGAGTGCTAAGGTTGGCACTCTAAGTAAACTTCGCCGAGTGCCAGATCACGACACTCGGCGAAGATAATTTACTTTGCCGAGTGCCGCCGATCTGGCACTCGGCAAAGCCGCCTTATTAGATTTAGATCAGCACTCGAGGCTTAACTCGGTCACTCGCCCATCCGCCGCCGCGTTCGCCTCCGCGCCCCGCCCGGCCGTCCGCCCTCGGCGCCGCCCGGCCGTCGCCTCCCGCGCCGGCCGCCTCCCGCGCCCGCCCGCCGTCCGCCTCTCGCGCCCCGCCCGCACCGTTCGCCTCCCCGCGCCCGCCCGATCGTCCGCCTTCCCGCCCCGCCCGCCGTCGGCAATCCAAAAGCTAGAGGTAAAAATTAATTTCATCGTTTTGCATAATTCATATTGCAAAGTTTGGTTATTGCATCGTAAATCGCATTACTAAGGTGTTGTAGTGCTTCAATTCTAGGAAAGATATGTGATCATTTTGAGCCCGTGATCTTCCCATCTGTAGGTTATTGGTATGCACCAAAAGTTCACAAAATAATTGCTTGTCTCAATCAATCTTTCAGTACAAGAATAGCATCCAACCCCGCCGCCCATGATGACATCTTGAGTGCGAAACTAGTGGAACAAAATGAGCAAAGTCATTAAAATCCTGCAGCTACTATAAATCCTACATCTAGTTCTGCCATACAGATTATTTTGATACACCGTTTCGAAGTTCAAACATTGCATTGTGAATTTCATAATGGTCACTTTGGCAGAACTAGAAAAGTTTTTTTCGAAGTTTGCCAACATACGTAGAAAAGTTACTACTTTGAATCATGGTATATAGAGTTATTATGGAGGAGATATCAAAGAGATGAATCATGATTTCAATCAGATTTGTTATATGATGAGGTAGGATCGATTGGCACATGACTCTAAAATGGTCACAGTTTAGTGTTAATTATAGCACAAAAAAAGGCATAGAGGTATAGAAAATGTATTGTCGATGCAGCAGAGGATCAACCGCGGATTATAATAGTTTGACCTTGTTCAGATTTGTACAGATACAGTGTTTGTTTGTTCAGTAGTACATCAATTCTCTAGTTCTTACTCTCTTTTTGGCCACGGAACTTATAATGCAGTAAGCAGTATAAGTAGAATTTTTACTGATCACTTTGTCGAAGCGTCAGTAGTATTCTTCTTAAGAAATTCTCAAACTAAACTATAACGGCTTAATTACATTCATATTGGAGAAGAGATGAAGAAAGTATATATATGTGGTTTTGACCACACTCACACAAACATATTTACACGCAGAATCAAACAATTAACATCCTCGATTATTGATCATTCTATATATAAGGGAAAAAAATCTATGTTACTACTGCCTGTGCGACACTAACTTGAAGATTAAGTGTCATTAAGAATTAGTAACGTATGTACTGTCAACTACTCTATGCCAGCTACTCGAAAAAATTGACTTTGTTATTGCCATATCTGATTGGTATATCACTTTGTTATTGCTATATCACTTTGTTGAATGCCATTCTCTGATTGGTTGGCCCAGTTTATTCTCTGGTTAGGCGTAACCTAGTTAGGCGTCTCCCGTTCGAAAGAGATACGGTTGGAAATATGCAGATCTTTGCATATCTATAACCGTATCTGCTTCAATTGTCCACGTTTTTGGACGGCTGAGGATGCGTAGATGGGATTAGTTTCGTGGTCTACTCCGATCCGTGTGAGTTTGGCGACATCTCCTGTTGTTCTCCGGATACACAATCTCCTGCCGGGGCGTGTATTTGGAGAACAAGGAGGTGTCGCCATCTTCTTGAAATGTCTCGGATAGGAGTAGAGCATGAAACTAACCTCATCTACGCATCCTCGGTGAGATTAGGACCTATCTTCACCTATTAGATAGGAGAAAGATCGTGTATATGCATTTGATTCTTATATTACTCCACGATATGTTAGAGGATGGATGACCGTCATTGGATGTACGGGCGGAGAAGTCGAGTGATTACACCACGGAATGGATGAACAAGACCGATGTTTTCTTGAACGTGCATTTGGCAAGGTCGCTAAAGGACATTGTCTAGTTTTGTGTCCTGCGGCAAATGTGGAAACAGGAGAAGGGTAAACAAGGTGGACATGGGTAAACATCTTTTGAAGAATGGATTTACGCGGACTACACCAGTGGGTCCACCATGGTGAAGCCCATCGTATGAGAGAGGAGGTGGTGAGACCACGCGTCGAGGCTTATGATGCTGATGCCGGGGTAGCAGACATGTTAGATGACTTTCACCAAGGACGATTCGATGAGGGACGTGAGAAGGAGGAGATGGAGGCGGCCGACAAAGCGTTTCTACGACATGATGGACTCGACACGAAACCCCTTCACGATCGGTCAGCGGTGTCTCAACCGGATGCCATTGGACGCTTAATGGGGTTGAAGTCCGAGTTAAACCTGAGTCGAGAAGGCTTCGATAAGATGTTTGCCGTGATTGGCACCCTGCTTCCGGAGGGCCACATTCTGCCAAAGAGCATGTACGAGTCACAGAAACTCCTTCGTGCACTTAAGATGCCGTATGAGCAGATACATGCTTGTTCGAAAGGGTGCGTCCTATTTAGGAAAGAACACAAGGATGCAAAGTACTGTCCAAAGTGTAAATCCTCCAGGTACCTGGAGGTAGACTCGTGATGGCGGAAGAGGCGACTACGATCCCGTGAAAATCCTACGGTACCTTCCGTTCCTACCGAGGATCCAACGGCTATACATGACCGAGGAATCCATGAAGCAGATGACATGGCACAAAAATAGCAAGCGGTAACAATCGACAAGATGGTACATCCATCCGATGGTGAAGCATGGACCCGCTTTGATGACAAACATCGTGAGAAAGCGGATGAGGCTCGAATGTACGTGTCGCTACCGGCAGCAATGATGGGTTCAATCCTTATGGGTGATAGTGCCCCATACACATGTTGGCCCGTGTTCGTTATCCCCTCAATCTCCCCGGCGTCTCCTTTCAACGACATAACGTATTCTTGTCGTTGATAATTCCCGACACCGGGAGTAATATGGGTGTGTTCATGGAGCCCGTGTTTGATGAATTGGTCCGTGCTTGGGACGAAGGGGTATGGACATACGACCGAGCTACAAAGACAAGCTTCAAAATGCACGTTTGGTACCACTACTCCCTGCATGACTTCTGGCGTATGGGTTATTCTGCGCTGGTGTGTTCACGGAAGTTCCCATGCCCAATATGCAAGGAAGGTGTGAGGTTCATTTGGTTGCACAAGGGTGACAAGTACTCGTCGTTCGACAGACATCGTCAATTCCTCCCTCTTGACCATCCATTCAGACAAGACATCAAGAACTTTACGAAAGGTGTCGAGTGACGGACCTCGCACCGCTGGATGATGATAGTGCCGAGGTTCATGCTCACATAGATGCTCGTGCCCAATCAAGAAGGTGGTTTTGTGGGATATGGTGAGCAACATATGTGGACTCATAAGTCGGGCTTGACTAGGCTCCCTATTTCGATGACCTTCTTCTGCCACATAACATTGATGTAATGCACACTGAAAAGAATGTCGCCGAGGCACTTTGGGCAACACTCATGGACTTTGAAAAGTCTAAGGACAACCCTAAGGCTAGAGTGGACACGCAACGTTATGCGATAGACCAAATCAAGAGATCTGACCTCCTAGTCGCGGCAAGACATGGAGAAGGCCTAAGGCCGATTTCATCTTGAAAAAGGACCAAAGGAGGGAAGTACTTGAATGGATCCAGACGCAAATGTTCCCTGATGGGTATGCAGCGAATCTGAAGAGGGGAGTGAACTTAGGCACTCTACGAATCAACGGGATGAAGAGTCATGACTACCACATATGGATTGGCGGCTTCTTAGGCGATGGTTCGAGGCTATGTCCTCGAGCATGTCCGGCAAGTCTTTGGCGAGTTGAGCTATTTCTTCCATGACTTTGTGCCAAGGAGCTATCTCGGACCGTCATTGATGACTTGGAAAAGTGGCACTGTGTTGCTCTGTAAGTTGGAAAAGATCTTTCCACCGGCTTTTTCTTGGCGATGCAAAGATTTGATTGTGCACCTCCGTATGAGGCACGTATGGGGGCCGTGCGATCGTTGGTGCTATCCAATCGAGAGATGTCGAAGACTCTTCGCAAAAATGTAGAAATAAAGCCAAAATTGAGGCTTCCATTGCAGAGGCATACATTCTGGAGGAGATGTCAAACTTCACAGAGAAATACTACACTGAGAACCTTTCTAGCGTTTATAATCCACCCCCTCGTTACAATGCTGGCGAAAATGAATCGAACCTCAGCCTTTTCCAAGGGCAACTCGGAAGCGCAAGTGCATCGACCACTAAGCAATTGAAAAATGAAGAGTGGCGCAGTATCATGCTATATGTGTTGACCAACCTTGTCGAGGTGCAGCCGTTCATTGGGTAAGTTTTCAACGAACTTGTTTCAATACGCCGTCACTCCTTGTTTCTTCGTCCAACCCCCTTGTTTCTCGTTGGTACAGGGAATTTCTTCGTCAATCCTGGCATGAATCAAGAGATCCTACCCCGCAGGAAACTGATACCCTTCTTTCACAGGGTGCGGGACCAGGGAGCACCGATTTCATTTCTTGGTTCAAACAGAAGGTACTGTCCAATTTAGCTCGTACTTAGTTCGACATTCCAAGTTGATCGTGACGTTCAATAATATAACGATCTATCCCGCTTGAGCTTGCGTGCCCAAACCGATCGTCTATAAGTGACGAGTTGAGACAAAGTTGCAAACGGTACGTGTCGTTAGGGTCAAGTCATTTACCGGTTATGACGTGAATGGATATCGTTTTCACACAGCAAGCTACGAGCAGAGTCGGCCCAATCGAAAAACCACAAACAATGAGTTTTTACGCGCGACGCGATGGCCTCGACTATTATGGAAGAATTGAAGAAATCTACGAACTTGCATTTTATGGTTCCAAACCTCTTAATCTGTCATATTCAAATGCCATTGGTTTCATCACTCGAGTAACGAGGCGAACCCCTAAGCTTGGGCTAGTCGAGATTCGACAGATTCCGCCTATCCAGAAAAGATGTCTACATTGTCGCTCAACAGGCTGTCCAGGTTTATTATACGCCATACGCGTGCCAAGACAAAGAGCATTATAAGGGTTGGGCTATTGTGCACAAGGTATCGCCACACGGTAAACTACCTGTCCCAAACGATGAAGATTACAACTTCAACCCAAACACATATGATGGAGAGTTCTTTCAAGAAGAGGGGCTACAAGGAGGTTTGAGATAGACTTAACCGGCGATAGGAATGGAAGTAGACAATGAAAGGGTTGATGACGAGGACGCTGGAGACGAGGTGCGAAATGTGAAGGACTTACAAATGCTTGAGCGATTACGTTTAGGCAATGACAATGAAGACAACATTCCTCCTTCGGATAGTGTTGATGATTTGGACAATGTTGATAGTGATGACGAGACCTATGATCCAGCTAATCCCAATCATGAAGATTATTTCTAATACATGTAATACTATGTTTTTTGTAATTATGTTTTGTTCATTTTGCATCTATTTCTAATACATGTATTACTATGTTTTTTGTAATTATGTTTTGTTCATTTTGCATCTATTTCTAATTACGTCTTGCTTATTCTTTTTAATTGCAGGTGAGTGAACAAAGATGGCGGGCGACCGTCGTAGGGCCGTGTCCTCGCTTTACTGAGACCACGACCGCGGAGGAGGAGGCGGAGGGTCGGACAGGGAGGGAGGAAGAGGACCGCCGGCGCGGAGAGGGGCCGTCTCCTCCCACGCCGCGTGAGGAGGTCTTTGGAGGAGGAGGTGGCGCCGTGGGACGAGTTGGACGAGGAGTTGGTTGGCAGACAGGCGAGGAGGAGGTGGCGCCCGTGGGACGAGTTGGACGAGGAGGTTCGGCAGACGGGCGAGGAGGAGGCGCGACGAGGACGACGACGAGGCGGTAGGCACGGGTTCCGCTTCCTCCTCTTCCTCTTGAGTGTCTACTTGCGAGGTCCCGCGAGCCTCCTCGTGGTCCGCATCCTCACCGACGTCCGATGATTCGCCGAAGGGCAAAAGTAAGTAACTTTAGATGTTGTCACCACTACTTCATATGATATGTTGAAAAAGAGAAACTAATAATTTTCTTAATCACTTGTGCAGAACGGGTGGTTGTGTCGGTGGTAGCGCACGCCTCGCCAATGGCATCTGGGTCTTCGTGCAAGCAACACTACCCGGCATTGTCACGCACGCAGGGAAGACGGAGCCGCCTACTCGTTTGACCACTCGCCGTCGGCCCGATCGCGAGTACCCCAACAAGGCGCGGGTGAAGGCGGAGTTTTGGGTAAGTCTCCTCGCACAACATTGCTCAATACATCACATTCATTGGACTTTTCTTGAAATAATGAATGGATACATCGCGCTTGTATGCGGACCTATTTGAGATGCGATGAGGATTTGAGGCCGGCGGACGGTGGCTACCAAAGCACGTAAAAACTCATCACCGACATGCATCACGAGGTGCGCATCGAGCCATCGTAACCTACCACGGGTCGAAGCTTGAGAGAAGGTCACCAAGAAAGATGCAAGAAACATGACGCTGACCCGGGACCAGTACCTTGAGGTAGATGAAGAACATTAATATTGATTCGTTTTGAGATTAAGTATGTTTAATTTGATCTTCTTATATGTCAAATACTTGATGACGTGTAGATGATTCCCTGGTGGTGCCAATCGTATCCCGAGTGCTGGGCGATGATCGTGGACAAGTGGTTCACGGAGGAGTATCTTGGATGCAGTGATGCGGCCCGTCGTTTGATGATGCAAGGTCCAGCACACCATCAAGGCAGCCGCAGCCTCTCCGCATACAAACAAGCATGGGTACATGAATTCATTTATCTATTGTGACGCTCAATTCTGCCTGATTTCTAATTATCTTGCTATCTTTCTCGCAGTCGGCGTCACATAGTGGCCAGCCTTGCTCGACTTCGGGCATGGTGTATGGCCCACAAGGGCAAGGCGACGTCCGACGTCTCCTTCAACTGGAGGACCCGCCCAGCGTACACGAACCCGGCGCCCACACCGCATCGGTGAGTACGTCGGCGGCAAGGTCGATCCATGGGCGCACCATGATCCGAGCACCCGGGACTTTGATGGAGAGATCGTCATGAGGGTGGGACAAGGCAAGAAGCATGGGCGGTTACGGCTTGGCGGCGGCCTCATCGACACGGCCTCTACTCCATCTCTCTCCCAGATCCGAGCACGAGCACCGGCGAGAGCCCGACCATACGCCCACGGCAGCATCACAGACAAAGACCGGTCGGCGACTCGAGGTTATTCTGTTTTACTCGTCGTACATTGATCTTTACACACCTTAATTAGCTTTGCATTATGAAACATTGGGTGAAATATTGCAGGCCTTTGGAACAAGAAATGAGGCAACGTCGGGAGCCGGAGGCCGAGCGGAGAGTATGTCGGCCACCGAGGTGGAGAAAGCTGGCGGGCAGCGGCGAGCCCAGACGCAGAGGTGGCGGACATTACGGAGTTCCTACAAGGTCTTGGGCAACATACGGGCTTTCTTTGTGCGGTGGGTGTTGGCTCCACCTCCGCCTCCGCGTCCTGCAGCCGCAGCTACTCCTGTGAGTATGAAAGTTTTTTGCTTTCGCTTGTGCTTTGCTTGTATGACCTCTACCTTCCTAGATTATGTATCTAATGTAATCTTGTCTCACATGCAATCTCTTCTCCTTTGTGCACCTCAATCGGCGGGTTGAATAATCCACCTCATGCGCCTCGAATGATGGAGCTTTTCCTTCACCACGATCGCGATGGCCACCTTGAGATGAATGGTAGTTGTATTTTCATTTGTTGTTCACTTGGTGATGGACTTGTGATATACTTGTGATGCACTTGTCGACTGTGATGAACTTGTGGATTTGTTTGGATGGACTTGAGCACTTATTGTTATATATGTGATATATGTGATGGATGAGATATATATGTGATGGATGAGATATATATATGTGATGGATGAGATATATATGTGATGGATGTGATATATGTTTGGATGGATTTGTTTGTCGCGATGGAATGTAAAAAATAAATAAAAAAATGCAGTTTTGGGTCACTTTGCCGAGTGCAACACTAGGCAAAGGACCCCTTTGCCGAGTGCCATGACCATGGCACTCGGCAAAGCTGGGAATGTGGGCGCCTGAAACCCCAGTTTTCCAGCTTTGCCGAGTGCCATGGTCAAGGCACTCGGCAAAGCTGGGAATATGGGCGTCTAAAACCCCAGTTTTCCAGCTTTGCCGAGTGCCAGCGATCCGACTCTTGGCTAAGAAATTTTCAAAAAAAAAAATTAAAAAATCTTTGCCGAGTGCCGGTAGGTTGGCACTCAAAGAAAGAGGCAAATCAACGGGCCGCGCGCGGATCGTGTCTTTTCTTTGCCGAGTGCTGACTCGGCACTCGGCAAAGCCTTTACCGAGTGCCCGACAAAAGGCACTCGGCAAAGGTTGCTTCGCCGATAATTTTTTTTCCGAGTGCCCTTTGCCGAGTGTCGCACTCGGCAAAGCTTTTGCCGAGTGCAAAGGAGTCTTTGCCGAGTGCCTGAGGCACTCGGCAAATAGCCGGAATCCAGTAGTGCATCTTCCCCAATTAATGGTATAATCCAAACTACGGTTCTCAAATAATTATTATTCTCTTTATCCACAAATATAAGTTATTTTTTATTTTTCACAGCCTCCAACGCTAGACTTTTACTATTGCCTTTTATCATAGCATAGCAGCAATAAAAATAAAAATTATATCATGAAAGTATTTTGTAAGACAAACCTGATGGCATTATTTTATGTAGTCAAATTTTATGTTGTGGCATATCTTAATGGTTAAAGTTTCAAAATCTTGGCTGCACGGATCCCACAACAACCTACATTTGCAAACAGAGGGCCGGAGTACCATCAATTCTAATTTCTCAAAAACAAAATCATATAAATTTCCCCTACATACATGCATGAGTTCGTTGTCCACAAGACTCCCGCTTGGCACTGGGGCTGGAAACTTGCCGAGCCAAGCCAACTCGAGCTATGCTCGCCCAGGCTCGGTTTGGTATGCGGCTCGGCTTGGCTCGTTTGAGTCATAAGCTGAAACCCGGGCTCGGTTCAGCTCGAAAGTGAGCTCGAGTCGGCTTGCGAGCTTGTTCGAGCCATGGACAACCCAAGCTATCCAGCCCAGAAACAAAGGAAGCTTTGAGCCAGAGGCACGCCGCTCCTCCACAGGCCCGTCGCCCGTGACCTCCTGCTCCTCGTGCCGCAGACCGTTCCTCCTCAGGCCCGTGGCCTCCTCCAGCGCCACCCCGCCGCCCCTCCTCAGCGCCGCGTCGTCGTCCAGGCGGCCGAGGTTCTTCAAGTAGCTCCCGGGCTCATTGTGGCAGCGGTTGTGGCCACCGCGCCGCTCCCGACATTGGCCGAGCTGGTGACATCAAGGATGCCTCCGAGGAGGTGCGGCAGCTGGAGGAAGCCCTGGTAGAGATGAGATGAAGCTTTACATTGAAGACAAGCTTTGAACGATATGGGGTCATCGGGTAGCTAAGAGTGTTCCATCGCTGGTGAGGGCACAACGTCACCAGTGATTGCGAGATGATTCTCCATACTGTTACATAATGACTAAAGCAGGCGTGCTAACATCAGTGAAAATGGGAAGTCATTACGGTTAGTGAGGAAGTCACAATGTTGAGTTTACCAACATTGAAGACGAGGAGCGACTGACACGAGAAAAGAGGACATCGACCACGTATAACATCATGCATGTGTATATACATGCATGTATCCGTACGAATAGAAGTATGATCATATAGAAGCAGAGGAGCAAAAAAAACTCCGAGTAGAGATGGCGCAACCATTGGGAATAGGCTCAAGGCCACCAGAGATAGCGTGATGGATGTCCCCGGTAGGGAACGGTGACAGATGGACGTGTATGTGTGTTTGATGTCGTAGCGGTCATCATTAAGTAATAATTAGATAGAAGAAAAAGATAACTATGTGGTAGAGTATTGCATTGGAATGGGTAGCAGCTGAGAGGGATCAATCAAGGGCTTGTTGTTGGATGTTGAAGCCAAAAAGCTGTGACAGCGAGAATAGATAGAAGACACACGGTTCGGTGGGGCAGCCGGCTTGAGAATGAAGATAAATTTAACGTAGATTGCCCATGGTGCATCGGTGTATGCGTGGGAAAGGCACTCTAATGTCATATAAACTAATAACATAATTTACCGCACACATAATCACACTACAAGAAAAACACCATGTAGAGCCCTTTTTCTAGAGACGCTTTCCAACTTATCTCTAAAATTGGAGTTATATAATCTAGAGGCGCTTTTTAGCGACACTTTAAAAATCACCCCAAAATTTTGTACCTTTTTGACACATTCTCCAATTGGCCTAAAGTTTTTCGCTGTATAAAGATATCTTTTAGACACTTTTAACTTTCTAGAGGCGTTTTTCAATTGTGGATATGTGTTAAACGAGCTACCTATAAATATTGCAAGGCATAACTAAACATGTGAAGTTGTAGGGTTGATGTGGCTAGCGTGACAGCACTAATAGAAGTACTATTCCCATGAGGTCTAGAATAAATTACACCTCTCAAGTCTCTCATACTTCTATTATCATTTCCAATGTTTACGATATTTTGAAAAACTAAATAGCCTACATGATATGTAAATATATTTTTGATGAAACGATGAGAGTGTCGTTAGCGCATTAAAGAGGGGAATAAACAAAATACAAGTTCAAGAAAAGTTTAGAAACAACAAAAAAACGAAATATGAACACGATGAACCGCCGGTCCTAAGTTCAGCATTCACCGCTCAAAGCCTGACGGCTTCCCCACTTATTACGGTCCTCTAGCTTGAGTATTGTCGGTGTTTTAGAACCGATCTTACGTAAAGATTGTTTGATTCGGGGGTCTCCTAGAGATGAAATCACGCAGAGCGATTGACACGGGATTTTTATACAGGTTCAGGCCTTCTCCAGGGAGAATAACAACCCTACTCCTGTGTGTGTGTGGTATTGACTGTATTATGACAATCAAGCAAGAAACTAAGACTATTACAAAGAACAGTACTTGTGCTTCTCCTTGATTGTCCTTGATTCGCTCTGTTTCGCCCTTCTCTTCACCCTCTGATTGATGTCTTTATATAGTCGTGAAGGAGTAGCCGTTTTGTCCTGCGGAAGAGGCGCCTAATTAAGCCAGTAATGGGCGCAGCATGATGACAGTAATTACCGGTGTAGTGGCTCCTTCACGCCGTTGGGCATTTATCTTTAAGAGGTAATGGGGTATTAGGCACTATTACTACGCGGAATAATAGTGCATGTGGACCGTCTGGATTCCTTAATCAATTGGACCCACTCGCTTGTAGGTTTTATTGATTATAAGGTGGTCGTGGTTGATTTAGTCGTAGTAGGACTTACGGCTGGGTACAAGTCGTAGTAGAACTTACGACTGGATAATAGTCGTACAAGGACTCACGACTAGGTACAGGTCGTAGCAGAACTTACAATTGGACAATAGTCGTAGAAGGACTTACGACTGGGTAATAGTCGTATAAGTACTTACGACCAGGTTGTCAGTATAACAACGGCAATTTGCTCTTGTTAGAAAAAATAGAAAATATAGTACGATTAATACGGACACCATCGATCGATGGTCGCTTTTGCGTGCAGAGAGAGAGAGAGAGAGAGAGAGAGAGATGAGAAATATCTTAAGAGTGATTGGAGCCGAGCCAGAGAGAAAGAGAGAGATGAGAAATATCTAAGAGTGATTGGAGCCGAGCCATGCATGGATAAGAACACGAGATCGACAAGATGAAGCAGCAATTGCCACGATTAAATTAATCGATGGGAGTTGGAGTGGAGCCAGGCCATGCGTGGACGCGGAAAACGCTGGGATATGGATTGGATCCTGGACTGAGACGTGCAAACACTACGGGATACTGTTTATTTACCGAGTGTGAGTAACACTCGGCAAATAGTGAAACACACTCGGCAAACTGTTTACCGAGTGCCACACTCGGTAAAGTGGACTCGGCAAACAACGACTCGGTGAAGTTATTTTACCGAGTGTCTCATATCGGCGCACTCGGAGCATAGATTTACCGAGTGCTACAATGACACTCGGTAAACAATTATGACTTGACGGTCGTCAGCCTGCAAACTAACCGTTAACGGCGAGGTTTACCGAGTGTAGCACTCGGTAAATAAATTAGCATTTCGTGATTAAAACAATTCCGGAAATAAATTTTTTGAATAATATTTACCGAGTGTCGCCCTAACACTCGTAAAAGAATAACCATTTTCGTGATTAAAACAATTCCGCAAATAAACTTCAGAATAATGTTTACCGAAGTGTTCCCACTCGGTAAAAAGTAGTCAAATATTTCGAGTGGGGACTCGCTTTCGGTAAAAAATGGCTTTTCGGCAAAATGCACGTAATCGAACCAAATTGGTTACGTCATTGCTTTACCGAGTGCTACACTGATAAAAACTGCTTTACCGAGTGTTACACGATAAAATATGTGCACGTAATTTTTTTGTTTGTTTGATTGCATATCCAAATACAATGAGCAACAAAATCACAGAAATTATAATAACATGACAGATAGGCAATATATATCACATATATGTCCACAAATGTCACATCCACTCACAATAACCAACATATGTCGACAAGCACCATGCAAAGTCCACAAACACCATCAACATATGTCCAAAGTCCACAAAGTTCAACCAAGTCCACGATTCAACATACAAACCCATCAAACAAGGTCGGATGGCTGTCACATGGTCGGAGGCTGCGGAGAAACTGAGTCAAGTCCATGTCTTGATCACCACGCATATCGTTGTTCGATCCAAATTGTAGAAGGTCCCTAGAATGAGATTGCACATGTGAGTTATCCGGATCAAAGCAAATTCTAAGATCTAAGCTATGGTAGGTCAAACTAAGGTATAAGTCGAAGGTAGCTCTATATGACACAAAAGTGAAGAGTGCATCTAAGTGACTCACGGAGTGCGTCGCTGCGAGGTGGAGGCACCAGCAGTATCATCGGCGGCGGAGGCGGTGGAGGCCGCCCATGCTCGAGAAAAACGGGCCATGTACTCGTACCGGTCGTTGTGCTTTCTTTGGAAGGCCTCAAGTGGGCTGCACTCGCGCCCTCTCTGTGCCAACTCGGCTGGTGCGCGGCCTGAGGGCTGGTCGGCTCTGTGAGGCTTCTTGTGACTCTGCGGGGCTTCAACTGGGCCTACAATTATTTATCACATAGTTAGAATGCAAATAAAGAACGAGTAGAAAATGAATGGACAACGAATGCATGAGAACTAACACGAGTGCTACCACCGGGCCGTGGCGTGGGCGTATGGCGGACTCGAACTCGTGCTCGGGCTCTAATCTGGGCGAGTGTCTGAGTGTTGGCCGTGTCTATGGTGCTGTTGCCCATATAGTACCGCCCGTGTGGCTTACCTGGTCCCAACCTCATGACGATGTCACCCTCGAGGTCAGCGGTGCTCGGATCAAATTCTGACCCATGGATCTCTCTCGCCATCGCCGTGTACTCGTTGAGGCGCTGTGCCTTCGGGTTCTTTGTATGCCTCGGGCGGGTCCTCAGCGTTGTAAGCGAGGTCGGGTCCTTTGCCTTGCCCTTGTGTGCCAAGGCATATGCCTTGAACGAGGCGCACTCTGGTCGGGTGGAACCGCGTCTGCAGGAAGAAGCACAACAATAAGATATTATGCATTCAGAAGTTTGTATAGCAACAACGAAATGAAATCTGCGTACATATCTGGCTGCATATTCCTTAAGGGTAGTGGGGCCTTGTTTGTGCGAGGAACCCTACATCATCGCACGGCAACGTGAGCGTACGGTGTGATATTGCTCGTACTCCTCACTCAACCACTTGTCCACAATGGCCTCCCCGGCAGTTTGTCCATCCCCGCACACCAAGCAGGAGGCACCTGCACGTACACGAGCACATGACAAATCATAAATCAATTTCAGTGCAATTAATCGCAGACGATGTAATCTCATGTTTACCGTCAAGTATTGCTCCTTAGTCAGGGGCAGGTGCACTGCCTGCGCTCTGGTGACTCTGTGTCCTCTGCGGGCATGGTAAATTCTTCTGCACAGGAGCTTTGTCTCGTAGAAGAGGTCCTGCACTCGGTGAACACAGACTCTGTTCACCACGTCATCCGCGTCCTCCCTACGTACTCCCTCCGCCAAGGTGTAGTAATCCTACAAGCAAATAAAGTCAGTAATATACAATTAATGTGATGTTATTATCAGCATAGTGCGATGAACACGTACCCACAGCTCTTTCATCACCCGGTCGGCCTTGCTGTTATAACACCTGCCAGCTCGATCAGTCTGATCGCTAGCGGCGTGCCAGTGGGACCACTTCATGGCGGGCTGCACAACACCATCGATCCTCACCATCCCGGGGTAGTTTGCCCTGCACAGAAGACCCAGGATCCCGTTTACTCGGCGAGAGTGACTCCCTGGGATCACCATTTCCCAATCCCTGCACAAAGTTATTGAGATTGAATATTAGTTTCTGTTATAACTTAAAAACCTGTGAAGTAGTGTTAACATGCAAAAATTACTTACTTAGTTCCGGAGGGTCGAATCACTGGCCGTCTCTGTATGGGTAAGTCTGGGAGGCGCGACGACCCTCGCAGCCAAACCGTAGGCACCCCATTTTCCTCTGCCAGCAAGTCGGCATCCTCCTCGCGCTCAGCCCGCTCGGCCTCATCCTCCCTCCGTGCCTCCTCCACTGCCTCCGCTATCTCCTCCCTGGTCTCCTCCTCCTCCTCATCCTCCTCCGTGGCCGCTACGAACTCGTCGTCGTCGTCCTGTGGAGGAGGTGTCGGCTCTCGACGCCCTCGTCGTCGCCGTCCTCCTCCTCCACCCTGGGCTCCACCTCCACCCTGGGCTCCACCTCCCTGGGCACGCCCTCGTCGTCGTCCTCCTCCTCCTCCCTGGGCACGCCCTCCACCTCGATCATGCCGCCCTCCTCCTCCACCACTGGTGGACCCCTCGCCACTGACCAAGAAGGTCATAACCGACCTAATCTTCCTGATTCCACCGCCCACCATCAATCACCTGCAACAAAAAGAATAAACTATCAGTACGCATATACAAAAGTAAATGTATCATACATGTATAAAAGAGATGCAAAATAAGTAAATGTATCGTACATGTATAAAAGAGATGCAAAATAAGTAAATGTATCATACATGTATAAAAGAGATGCAAAATAAGTAAATGTATCATACATGTATGAAATTGCCATAAGTACTACAGATCTTACATGTACTAGAAATAATCATCAAGATCATTGATAGGTGGGCCAAAAATCACATCATCGCTATTGTCGGCGTAATTATGATCGTCTCTCAAAGTCTCATCACTAGCGACACTTGCTGAATGGTGTTGCTCAAGTAATAACAATTCCTTCGCGTTGTGAACCTCCTCTCCATCATCCCCGTCAACAATGACCGTATCATTGTCTACTTCCATTGCGAGATCTACATCTAAGACAATCTCAAAACTCCCATCTAATCCTTCTTCTTGAAAGAACTCTCCGTCATATGTGTTTGCATCGATTTTATAATCATCATCGTTTGGGGACGGCACTTTACCATGCGGCGATACCTTGTACACCACATCATACGCCTTAAGGCGGTCTTTGGTTTGGCACGGTATGAGAGATAATAAACTTGCGTGGCCTGTTGGGCCACAATGTACACGTCGTCTCCTAGCAAGACGGATGACTTTAGAACTTCGACTAACCCAAGCTCAGGGGTCTTTATCACTTCTTTGGGATCAAACCAATGGCATTTGAATATGACAGGACGAAGAGGTACACAACCAGGAAACTTGAGTTTGTATATTTCTTCAATTATTCCATAGTAGTCCAACCCATCTGTGCCTGGCGTGAAAACACCGGTATTTGTGGTTCTTCGATTCGCCGACTCGCTCGTGCCGAGTTGTGTGAAAGCGATATCCATTGACATCATTACGAGAGAATGACTTGACCCTAAATTCAAATCCATTGGCAACTTGCCTCAACTCGGCACTCATAGACACGTCGGTTTGGCACGCTAGTTCAAGTAGGATGATTCGTTATATATTTGTCGAGTTGAGAGTTAAGTACAAACAACAAATGAAATTGAACAGTACCTCCTCCTTGAACCAACAAATAAAAGTGGGATTTCGTTCTCCCGCGCCATGTCTTAGAAGGGTTTCAACTTCCGCGGTGGGTTCCCTCCGTGAAGGACGATGGTAGAGGAGAACAAATTTGCTGTAACGGCCGTTAACAAGAGGGTTGGATGGGTGCATGCAAAATATTGACAAGAAAAGAAACAAGTTTGTGTAAAACTTACGCAATGTACGGGCCAACCTCTTCAAGGTTCCGCAACACATACAATTTGGATAGGCGCCACTCTTCTAGGCTCAACATCTTCAAGGTAGGTTCACTTGCACTTCCGAGTTGCCCTCGAAAAGGCCGAGGGTCGATGATTGTCGACGACATTGTAACGAGGGTGGATTATCTGCGTTAGGAAGGTTGTCGGCATAGTATCTTGTTGTGAAGTATGACACCTCCTCCACAATGGATGCCTCTGCATGTGAAGCTTCAATTTTGCATTTATTTTTGCATTTTGTTCTAAGAACCTTTAGGCATCGCTCAATTGGATAGCACCAACGGGCATGCACAGGGCCCCCCATTTTTGCCTCATATGGTAGGTGCAAGAGCAAATGTTGCATCGGATTGAAGAAGCCGGGGGGAAAGATCTTCTCCAACTTGCAGAGCAACACCGGGGCTATTCTTTCCATTTCTTCAATCTCGGTCCGAGATATCTCCTTAGCACATAGCTTATGGAAGAACATGCTCAACTCTGTCATCACTGCGGATGTGATCGGGAAAATAGCCACGAACCATCACCTAAGAAGGCGTTCAATCCATATGTGGTAATCATGACTCTTGAGCCCTGTGATTCGCATGGTACTTAAGTTCACACCCTCCTCCAATTATTTGCATACCGTCGAGAACATCAATGATTGGAACCATTGAAGAACTTCTTTCTTTTGGGCCCTCGTTAGGACGAAGTCGGCCTTAGGCTTCTTCCATGACTTCCGCGTAAGGGAGGCAACATGTTTAGCTTTGGTCTATCGCGCAGCGTTGCTTGATCCAATCTAGCCTTGACATTGTCCTTTGACTTTTCCGATCCATGATTGTGTGAAGGACCGCCTCGCGAAATTCTTTTCAAATGTGCATTACATCAATGTTATGTGGAAGAAGGAGGTCCTTAAAGTAAGGAAGCTTCCACAAGCACGACTTGTGTGTCCAGCATGCTCTTTTCCGTATCCCACGAAGCCCCCTTTTCATTGTCGACCACAAGACCATCTAACATCTCAAGAACACAGGCACTGTCATCATTTCGGTCTGAGTCTTCCATTGTGACACCTTTTGAAAGTTCTTCTTGTCTCTCCGAATGGGTGGTCAAGAGGAGGAATTGTCGATGTTTGTCAAACGAAGAAAACTTGCCCCCTTCTCCAACCGAAAGAACTCCACGGTGACTTGCATATCGGGCATGGCATCTTCGTGTGAACACACCACCACAAAATAACCCATAAGCCGTGAAGTCATGCATGGAATAATGGTACCAAATATGCATTCGAAGTTTGTCTTTGTGAATCGGTCGTATGTCACTACCCCTTCGTCCCATGCACGGACCAAATCGTCTATCAAAGGCTCCATGTACACACTCATATTAGCCCCGGGTGTCACGGAATTATAAGTGACAATAAAATATTTTGCCGTTGAAAGGCGACGCCAGTGGGAGGTTGAGAGGATGACGAATACGGGCCAACATGTGTATGGTGAAGAACCCATTCCATAAGGATTGAACCCATCGGTTGCGGTGCAATGCGTACATTACGAGCCTCGTCGGCTTTGTCGGTATGCCCGATCGAAGCTTTTCCATGATTCACCATCGGACGGATGTATCATCTTGTCGTTGTATCGGCGTCGATTTTGTGCCACGTCATACATTTTGCGGATTCCTCGCTCATGAAAAGCCGTTGGATCCTCGGTATGAAAGGAAGGTACCTCGTGATCTTTGCGCCAACTTTTGTTTGCGTCTTCCGACCATCACGATTCTAACTCAATGTACCTAGATGCCTTACACTTGGACAAGATTTATCGTCGGCATGTTCTCCTCGAATAAGATGCATCCGTTCGGACAAGCATGTATCCGCCGCATCGACATCTTGAGTGCACGAAGGATTTTATTTGACTCATACGTGTTCTTTGGCAGAACGTGATCATCCGGAAGTAGGGTGCCAACTACTGTCAACAGTTGATCGAAGGATTCTCTACTCAGCTAAACTGGGACTTCACAGCCATTAGGCGTGCAATGGCATCCGGTTTAGAAACATTAGTGCGCCGTGAAGGGGTTGTTGTGCCGCATCCAACATGGCGTAAAACGCCTTTGCAGTTTGCTCTGGCTCCTGCTCTGCACTTCCTTCATCGAAAGCCATGTCATGGTCATTTAACATTTCTGCCACCCCGGCTTCAGAATCAAACTCCTCGATCCGTTGTCTCACGACCTCTTCTCTCGCACGATGGCGTTCACCATGCATGGTCCACCGGGTATAGTTCTCTACAAATCCATTGTTGACAAGATCTTTAGTCATCTCCTCATATGTTTTCATTGCCTTGTTCTTACACTTCCTCTGAGGACACGGGCATGTCGCCGTCCATTTGCAAATGCCTTCGTCATGAAATCATTGGCCTTCTCAATCCATTCATTTGTGTATTGACCCTCTTACGATAGCAGTGTACATCCACTGACGGTCATCCATCCTAACATATAGACGATATTGCAGTTTAGAGCAATAGAGTAGTAGTGCTAGAGAAAAACCATATGAGATGATAAAGAGACATTCATGTTCTTGGTCGATTCACATAGAAGATGTTTGCTAGATTGGATGATGAGATTTTACCCTGAGCTCTACTCCGCCTAGCTAGATGCTTCCCTTTAATTACGAGGAGATGGGAATGGTAGTCGTATGTAAGGAAGTTGTTATTCAAATAAGTTTCACAAACTCGCTAGGATCACATTCATTTCTGTACTTGATAATCAGTGAAAAGGAGAACTATAACTTTGACGATGGGCCCAAAATATAATGCTGAAGATCATTGAACATATTGCAAATAATTTCGGGTAGGCTCTAACCCAAAATAGTTACGTGATTAATATATTAAGTGGTTGCACTTAGAGGCTTTGTTGTATATATAGATATTACTCAACAAAAAAAAAATCTAAAACAAATACGAGACAGGAAGCAATATGAGACTACTATCTGAGTTCCATCTCGTCAGTTCACAGTCTATTTGCCAAAATATATATATGAGATAGATGATGTTTTAGGATCTATGTAGTTAATCAAGCATTGTCAAATGTGCTACATGGAGAGTACTTGGATTATATTGTCCACATGAAAGCTACATAATTGGATTGGGGAAATTTTATAAATGTCAGTGAAAAAGAGCATAATTCTTCAATGCAGTTGCAAATAGATATATATAGCTTTTGTATTTTCCACTGCTATCAAGTCAGCTGCTTCCAATCAAACTATTGTACAAAATGGTCACGGCAAAGTGCCCCACATGTTGCGTACCTGGAAGTTGTAGCAAGCAGAATACTACTACATTTGACTATTTGAGCTTTGGGAACAATACTGGACTACTACAGATGAATGTTTTCCAGATATTTCAATGACATCTAGATTCCATCTTGCATGGAGAAGCATGCATAAGTACATTACATCAGAGCAGCTATTTATGCAAAGTAGTACTAAAAGAAAGCTACACTATATATATTTGACCTGCTATTATAGGCGCTAGCCCATAAAGATCATTTTTCTTTTCCCTGTGTGATTCTTAATTAGGCAGTTAGGCTAAGGCTAATGCAGCTCTCCCCTCACATCAAAGACACGAGTCATATGCTCATAGCTTACGAGAAACAAAGAATTCGGTTCTGCTATGGTTCAAAAATGCATTTCATTTATTGAAACTTATAGCCTCGAGAAATTAAGTTTAGCATTAGCGCTAGATTACAGCACTGAGTTGGTGATTGGTGATTTATCAGTAACACGCTATTTTGGGGGCCAGCTCACTGAATTGAAGAACACATCACCCAATTTTGTGAAGTTACAAGTTCAAGCACAGGCACCTGTAGGCTGTATCATACAATGTTTGGCAAATCCAAGGTGGGAAAAATATAAGTTCTCGATTGTCAAAAGTAAATTCAAATTCTACCAACACCGTTACAAATTATCCATAGTGTGCTAAAATGATCCACAGAATACCTATCCACATTTCTATTGTTCTGTTTCAGCATTACAGCTGTAACATTACTAACATAGACTCATGTAAGTGTGACACTTTGCTAAGATAAATGCACACAACATACACATTCCAGGGGTTCCCTCCATATGGCCCATATTCGTCCTGACTCCTGCATCAATCAGCCCCGGGGGATGGAACCAGTTTTGCATCACAGGGAAGACAGATTACATGGACAAGCAGGTAATGCGCAAGGATTGATGTTGTTTAAACTTAAGTTGATTAAAACTATTCCTGTTTTAGTCGACTTTCGAAAGCATTGCACTTTAGAAATACATAACCAAAATAATATGCACACCAAGTCATGATAATAATATTATTAAATAACTTGTGTTTACAGCTCTTACCATTTATCAATGAACTATGCCAAAAGGCATGCTGGCAGGGTTATTTAAGGAAGAAGAGGTTATTAGCGTTATCTGTTAAACCATGCGCAAACTAACAAACTTAGTATATATTTGCATGTAGACAAGCACAAAACAGTCGAAACACCCATTTTACTTGAATCAGGGATGAAGCAGCCACTAAAAAAGTCATCAATCACTAAAGAAAAAGCTCATTTCAGTTAAATTTAATTAGTACAAGATTGGTTCGAATGGTAAACCAGCAACTGCACTCCGCTGGCATGTCTGAGATTATCATTAGGACCAGGAAATATAGTAGTTCTAACTGAAAGTCAAGTGGAGATAGATCCATGTCAAAATATATATATGAGATAGATCCATGTCAATAATTAATGGTATACGCTAGGTGACTATATATATATGAGATAAATTGGCACTGATTATATGGTGGCAGAGACAATTCAAATTGCTCCAGCTTATTATCAGTTTAGCTGGTTATTATTTCAGGGAATACATTGTTTCATAACATTATTTAGAAAAGAGTAAACTGCCTTGGCACTCACCTGGTAGCGTCGGGACTCGGCAAATCGCGGCGCCGGAGACGGAGCACCAGCAGATCTGTGGGAGGGAAAGCAGAGGCGCGGAGGCGGGCGGAGACGGAGGTACCGCGAAGCGCCGGTCGCCGGCGCAGGAGGGGTTCGAGGCTTGGAATGGAGGTGACTGGAAGGCGAATTTTTTTTTGGGGGTTCGACGCGGGCGGCGGCGGCGGCTGCAGGAGGCGCGGCGCGGGCGCGGAGGCGCTGAGCGCGGCGGCGGCGGCGGAAGCGTGGCGCGGCGCGTGTGCGCGGGCGGCGGCGGTGTGGGCGGGTGTGGCGATGGGCGTGTGTGCGTGTGCTTGAAGATCGCCAGAATCGGATGGTCTCCTTGAACGAAGCGGCGGCGGTGTGTCAGCGTCTTCTCAAGCACCGCAGCCCAATGACATGTGGGCCTGGTACATGTTTACCGAGTGCCCAGATCTACGGCACTCGGTAAACAGAAGCACCGTGGCCTGCTTCATGTTTACCGAGTGCCGGATCTACGGACTCGGTAAGCGAAGCATGGCGCCCACCGTGGCGCATGTGTGGGCCGTGGCTAACCTTTACCGAGTGTTTAAGGTCACACTCGGTAAAAGTATCCATCATTTCATGCAAAACTAAAAAGAAAAAATGCCAATTTAATCCTAAAATTCACCAAACTTTCACATGAACTATTTCATGTCATCTATTTACTATCTAAAAAATTCCAAGTTCAAATCATAATGTTGAATTTCACTCTTAATAGAAATCCTACTCGTCATTGTTAATGTTTAGTGTCTCTTTGGAAGATGTACCGGTTCGGCAGCGACGAATGTAAATATACTTCCGAAACGTTATGAAAATTTTTCTATAATATAGATGTATGCTTCAATGTTAATTCTTCCAATCTCGTGATTTATCGAGTTCGATTTTAATTATTACAATTAAATTTACACGATATGTACCTAATTTTCATAAAGAATGAAAATTTTGTAAAATATAGTAAATAAATCGAAATAAACACCATATTTTGGAATGAAGTACTAAATATCATATGTGGATAGAGGAAAAAGAATGAAGGGAAAAACAAGAAATTTGGTTGAATTTTACCGAGTGTTGCAACAATACACTCGGTAAAAGATAGTGTTTACCGAGTGTTGTGAACTTACACTCGGTCAAACTTTATGATTACCGAGTGTGACACTCGGTAAACATATGTTTGCCGAGTGTATGATCATAACACTCGGTAAACATGCCATGCCGTGACGCCGTTTGGCGCACGGTTGCTATCCTAGGTGACGTGGCACCTCAATACCGAGTGTATGCTTATAACACTCGGTAAACTTGTAGTTTTAACGAGTGTCTTAAGTTACCGAGTGTGGTGACTCGGTAAATCGGTATACTACCGGGTGTTTATGTTTTCCGAGTGTTGGCACTCGGTAAATAATGTTTTCCGAGTGCCCCGACGTTTGACACTCGGTAATTGTCGGGGCACTCGGTAAATACACAGTGTCCGGTAGTGAAAACTGCAGAAACTACAAAACTCAAGTTTCAGACCAAGTTCTGAAGTTCTGGAAGCTTGCTGATAAAAACACTCTGGACTCTGAATAAGATTCAGTTTGCAAAACTAACTGAGACAAGTAAAAACGAGAAAAATAAGATTAACTTCATCAGCCCACACCACGTGTACATGCACATCCATCGCGTCTATATAAACACACGCATGCTCCACATATAGTGGCCCTCACATCACCTCAGGGTTCAGAGCTCACACCGCCACTTAGGCACTTAGCTACCAGCAGTCCAGCAAGAACCCACACGTCCATTCATCTCCAACTCCTGAGCTCCAATGGAGCTACCACCATGGTCCCCCTCCCTCGCCGTTGTGCTTGCCACGGTACTTCTCTTCCTCACAACCGTCTTCCGCCGCGGCCGCCGCTGCCGAGCATACAACCTCCCACCGGGCCCTAAGCCGTGGCCGGTCATCGGCAACCTGAACCTCATTGGGCCGCTCCCGCACCGCTCCGTCCACGAGCTCTCCGCGCGGTACGGCCCGCTCATGTCCCTCCGGTTCGGGTCCTTCCCCGTCGTCGTTGGCTCGTCCGTCGACATGGCGAGGTTCTTCCTCAAGACCCACGACCTGGCGTTCATCGACCGGCCCAAGACCGCCTCCGGCGAGTACACCTTCTACAACCGCACCGACATGCTGTGGGCGCCCTACGGCGCAAACTGGCGCCAGGCGCGCAGGGTGTGGCAGACCGAGCTCTTTAGCGCGAGGCGGCTCAGGTCGTACGAGCACATCCGCAGCGAGGAGGTGCGCGCGCTGCTGCGCGGCCTGCACGACAGGTCGTCCGCCGGGCGCACGGTGACGCTTGGCGACCACCTGTCCATGCTGGGCCTCAGCGTGATCTCGCGCATGGTGCTGGGCAAAAAGTACGTCGTCGCCGAGGGGGACGCCGCCTCGGCAGTGGCGACGCCGGAGGAGTTCAAGTGGATGATCGACGAGCTCTTCTTCCTCAACGGCGTTCTCAACATCGGGGACATGATCCCGTGGCTCAACTGCCTTGACCCGCAGGGGTACATCGGGAGGATGAAGAGGCTGAGCAAGATGTTCGATCGGTTCCTGGAGCATGTGCTTGACGATCACAACGATCGGCGGCGGCGCGAGGGCGAGCGGTTCGTCGCCATGGACATGGTGGACCTGCTGATGCAGCTCGCCGACGACCCCAGCCTCGAGGTCCCGATCAACAGGGACGGCGTCAAGGCATTCACTCTGGTACGTAACGTGAGAGCACTATACATGTATCAATCACCACCACCGGTTCATATGTTAGTACTGATTTCATACTGCATGCTCATGCATGCAGGACCTCATCGCCGCCGGCACGGACACGTCGGCGGTGACCCTCGAGTGGGCCATCTCGGAGCTCCTCAAGAAGCCCGAGGTCCTCGGCAAGGCCACAGAGGAGCTGGATCACATCGTCGGCCGCGGCCGCCTGGCTACGGAGGCGGACATCCCGAGCCTCCCGTACGTGGAGGCCATCATGAAGGAAACCATGCGCATGCACCCGGTCGCGCCGCTGCTGGCACCGCGGCTATCCCTCGAGGACACGTCCGTGGGCGGCTACGATATCCCCGCGGGCACGCGCGTGCTCGTCAACGTGTGGGCCATCGGGCGCGACCCCGCGCTGTGGGACGGGCCGGACGAGTTCCGGCCGGAGCGGTTCGTCGGGAGCGACGTCGACGTGAAAGGGCAGCACTTCGAGCTGCTGCCGTTCGGCTCCGGCCGCCGGATGTGCCCCGGCTACGCGCTCGGGCTCAGGATAATCCAGGTGACCCTGGCGAACCTGCTGCACGGCTTCGCGTGGAGGCTCCCCGACGGCGTGGCGGCGGAGGAGCTGAGCATGGAGGAGAAGTACGGCCTGTCCGTGCCGCGCATGGTCCCGCTCGAGGCTGTCGCTGAGCCCAAGCTCCCCGCTCACCTCTACAGCACGGGGGAGTGATGTGCATGATGTTGGAATTTTTGTGATACTAATTGTTAAAATTTTCGTAGCCTTGCTGTGTCTATACGCTCGTCCAGAAAACTTTCTCGGGTGTTTTCATTGCTTCGACGTGACCCGTTGCAAAACTTGTCTTCTGGTCTCTTCTTTGCTGCCACGTGATGCTCAGCAGCTCTTCATGAATTCCTTCTTGGAAGTAGTTCTTAGCCTCTGCTGTCTTCACGTGCGCCCAGCCTTGGTCATCTTTCCTCTGAAGAAACAAGCAACACGAGACAACGAACGCCGAAGAAAGAAACACGATACACAGATCGATTTCTCTCGAGAGCCCCGAAAACCGGCGCTTCTCTTTTTTTGTTTTTGTTATTTCTTTTCAACTCCCGACTACACGTGACCGCATGGACTTTTAAAGGCTGAGTTCATGAACTTTAACTTAAACTCGGACTCCATATCCGAACCAAACAACTACTAACCCTACCAAACCCGAAAGCTAAAAACGAGAAAACATAACTGCAAAAAAAGAACAAGATTAATTCTAACAATCACCCCCTTAATCTTATTTATTCACCTTGATCGCGCCAATCTTTTCTCATTTGAACTTCCAAGTTTTTCCTCTTTACCTGCACTCCCGTGCGTCGTTCCTTCCTGGGCTGATACCGCCCTACCGTCTGCGTTTGCTCCATCCTGAGCTATACACAGACCAATGCTCGCCGCGCCTCGCACTTAGACTGAATTCGTCCTTCCTTGCATGCACGCCTGGGTTGGAACACCTGCTCCCATGACCACCTCGCCTGGAGCACCTGCTCCCACGACCACCTGGGCTTCGCCATTACCCGAGCCTTTCGCTCCTCTCTCTTGGACCAAGTCTGCCCAGTTCCTCGCGTTCATCTTAGCTGAGGCTACACCGCATCTTCCTCATACTGTGCCTGCATGCCAATGGGGTCCATGGGCTTGACCCGTGCCGCTGGTTCCTCCAACAGCAACTACATGCACGTGGGACTCGCCGTCCCCTTGAATGCCATGCACGCCTTCCTGCGTGCTGTCTGCACCCCCCGAGGCTCCGCCTACTGCACCTCCTGCGCCAACCGTGTGCCGTCCCTTGGTCCCGCCATGTCCTTGGCTGGTGAGATCAATAACGCCTGAGACCTTTTGTCCAGGCTCTACTCCCAAGTTCCAATCTAGCTCCTCCAGACTGTCCTTCACAGAAACTGATTTACAAGCTTTCAGGGAAATTCCAAGCTATGGTGAAATCTCATCACAGACAGTTCTTAATACAAACCGTCTGTGATACCTTCTTTCACAGACGGTTTAAAAACCGTCTGTGATGTCCGTCTGTTATCACAGACACATAAATTCAGGTGGTTCAAAAAAAACGTCTGTGATGATGGTTTAGAACCGACTGTGATGAGATTTTGTGTAGTAGTGGAGGCGCCGACGACTACGGTGGGAGGGGGTGGCGCCGGTTGCCGTGATATGGAGGTGTTGGTGCAGCGGGGGTGGTTGAGTGGGGAGATGGTGGCAGCGGGCGGTAGTAGTTGCAGTTGAGAGAGGGGAATGGGGGTGGAGATGAATTGGTAGGGTAAAATCCAATGGTTGTTGATTAGATCAGACGACTAAAATTTAGATGTTTTTAGACAAAAAAAAACACCAAGGTCATCCCCTATACACACCTATCCCTAAATAGGTGAATTCCTTTTTTTTTCTTGTGAACACACAAGGTCATCCCCTATACACACCTATCCCTAAATAGGTGAATTCCTTTTTTTCTCTTGTGAACACACAAAACAAAGTTGACAGGAGCAACAACGTGCAAAAGTCCATGTGGAGGTAACAACCAAAAGAGTAGCAACCAAAAGAGAAGAACTAGAGCAACCTAGGTAGGACAAAGACAACCAAGACGTCGCGCGGCAGCTTGCTGCCACTCAATGGCTTCCTGAAGAATGGAATCGGCCAGAACATCGACTTGAACCGACGTGGCTTGAAACACCTGCGCATTTCGCTCCTTCCAGAGTCTCCAGCTTGCAAGGATGATCATGGAGTCCAAGGCTGGTCTGGAATTCTTTGGGGCTCGCATGCGGGAGGGAAGCCACCAGGAGGATAAGTTCTCGGCGCGCGTGGGGCAGAGGTTAGCAATGCCTACAGCAGCAAGACCCCGAAACCATACTTGACGAGCATAGACGCACTCGATATATGGTCTCCGGTTATTGGGAGCACGAAGGGCAATCTCCGTGGTTCGGCAGACCACGCCTTGTGAGCCTGTCGGCCGTCCAGCAATATCTCCTTAGCAGCATAAGCGACCCGAAGAATTTGCAGCGCGCCGGCACCCAAGCTCTCCAGAGGGGCTTCACACAGGGCCAACCATGCATGCCGAGGAAGTAGGCCTTGTAAGCTGAACCACCAGAGTACTGCGCGGAACGCGTAGATAGGAATCCCCGTGAGCATGCTCTTAACCAAGATGACACGGCCAGCGGGGGTTAGCAGTGGATCTTCCACGTAAGAAGCCGACGGGCTAATTTACATACAACCAGCAGGTGTCCGTGCATTTCAACGTTCAGATTTATTTCAAAATTTATAGTATCAAATGCTATAATTTAGACGCTTGTGAATATCTGTTTTCCAAAAAGGATGCATAATAATATATTTATGTATTGCCATCGCGGTGGCCAGCTCAGTTAAAGATGATGGGCTGGTGGATTGACACCTTTTATTCCGGAGAGGGAAGGGCTGGTGGATTGACACCTTTTATTCCGGAGAGGGAAACTGCGGAAAAGGCCAAGCTCCCCTAATTGTTCCCACTCTTTGGTACATTTGGAAAGAAAGAAATAGACCGATTTTCCAGCACTAGAGGCAGGCGCCAATGGGGCTACTGTCCATAATCAAAGAAGAAGCCCCGGCATGGATGCTAAGTGGGGTGACCAAGCTGAAGATTTATTTGGACAGCGAGGTTGATACTTGACGAGGATCTGATAATCCTCATTTTATCTTTTATCTATAATTCTTATTAGGGGTAAATATGATGTCACGTAGTCCCCAGAAGTACCCCTTATATTTATAAGGGAGAGGCCTACCAAGTGATTGTAAGATCTTCTACAATCACTCCCATAGTCGTAGGTCTTACTACGACTATGTCATGGTCGTAAGTCCTTCTACGACCACTACCTGGTCGCAAGTCCTTATACGACCATTACCCAGTCGTAAGTCCTTCTATGACTATTGCCCAGTCGTAAGTTCTGCTACGACCTGTTCCTAGTCGTAAGTCCTTGTACGACTATTATCTAGTCGTAAGTTCTACTACGACTTGTACCCAGCCGTAAGTCCTACTACGACTAAATCAACCACGACCACCTTATAATCAATAAAACCTACAAGCGAGTGGATCCAATTGATTAAGGAATCCAGACGGTCCACACGCACTATTATTCCGCGTAGTAATAGTGCTTAATACCCCATTTCGTGTCCCGAACGACCATAAAATCCCAGATCTTGGCAGACTTTGTCGCCGAATGGACAAATTCCCACGACCAGTGGACGATGTACTTTGACGGGTCACTTACTTTGAGTGGCTCGGGGGCTGGGGTGGTCTTGGTATCTCCTACCGGAGAAACCTTAAAGTATGCCATACAATTAAACTTTCAGGCCACTAACAACGTGGCAGAGTACGAAGGTTTGCTAGCTGGCATACGAGCTGCGAAAGCACTCTCGATTCATCGACTGCTCGTGAGAGGAGATTCTCAACTAGTCGTGAATCAAGTCGGGAAAGAGTACCAGTGCTCTAGCTCGACAATGTCTCGATACTTATCGGAAGTACGCAAGCTAGAAAAGTATTTTTTAGGTTTCGAGGTACAATTCATCCCTCGAAAGGATAATTTCCTCGCAGACCAACTTGCTCGGATGGCTTCTTCCCGATATGCGGTACCAAAAGGAGTTTTCTTGGAGCAACTCCAAAAGCCGTCTCTGGTCGAAGAATCAGATACACCTCCTATTGAGATGGTCTCACTAGATTACGAGGATACATGGATGACTCCCATCTACGAGTATCTTCCCAAGGGTTCCGTACCCGAAGATGATCTTGAGGCAGATCGTTTATCCCGAAAGGCCAAAATGTATACTTTGGTCGAAGGAGTCCTCTACAAACGAGGAACCCAAGGGATACTCATGCGATGCATTTCGCAAAACGAAGGAATAACACTCCTTCATGATATACACAGTGGCATCTGTGGGACGCGTGCTTCCTACAGAACGTTGGTCGGTAAAGCCTTTCGACAAGATTTCTACTGGCCAACAGCTCTGTACGATGCTAAAGAAGTGGTTAAAAAGTGTGTCCAATGCCAGTTTCATGGTAAACAGATACACCAACCCGCTCAAGCATTACAAACAATACCTCTTTCTTGGCCTTTTGCGACCTGGGGTATCGATATCCTAGGACCGTTTCCCAAAGCTCCAGGAGGTTTCGAATTCCTTTTTGTGGCTATTGACACGTTCACAAAATGGATCGAAGCCGAACCTGTAACCGGGATATCAACGGAGGCAGCAAAAAGGTTCATGATGAGATGCGTAATTACCCGATTTGGAGTTCCGAGTCGGATAATTACAGATAATGGTAAACAATTTGCAAGTGCAAAATTTCAGGAATTTTGCGACGAGTTGGGTACCAAGTTATGTTATGCTTCTGTGGCACATCCCCAAAGCAACGGGGCAGTCGAACGTGCAAACGGACAAATAATGCGAGGAATTAAAACCCGAGTCTTCGACCAGCTCATTAAGCGCTCGGGGGCTTGGGTACAAGAATTACCTTCCGTATTATGGGCAGTTCGTACGACCACTAGTCGAGCGACAGGAGAAACACCTTTCTTTTTAGTGTTTGGAGCCGAAGCCATGCTTCCTCCGGAGCTAAGATTGCGGTCGACACAAGTTGAGACCTTCAACAACTCAGACCAGGAACAACTTCGAGCAGATGATATTAACCTACTCGAAGAAAGGAGAAACATGGCCTTAATCCGTTCAGCAGTCTACCAACAAGTCCTACGAAGATACTACGATCGTAAGGTTCGGCCTCGCAGCCTTGCTGTAGGTGACTTGGTGTTGAGGCTCTGCCAATCCAAGTCTAATCGGAATAAACTTTCTCCCAAGTGGGAAGGTCCTTACACAGTAGTCGAAGTCACTCGGCCGGGGTCGGTACGACTAGCAATGGAAGATGGACAGGTTCTCTCCAATTCTTGGAACATCGACCAGTTACGCAAATTATATGTGTGACCAACCTCTTAGGCAATAAAGGTCCAGGTTCCTTCTACCTCCTTTTGTCTTATTTTTTAGTAGTGCTTTTATAATCTTTCGACTATGATCCAAAAACACCTAATTTTCTTTACACTGGTCGAAAGGCAAGTAACATCATCTAGTCGAAATCTTTCCTCTCTGCATGTGGTCCTGCCCACTAGAAGGAACTTCCTAGCATCGACTCGTTACTCACTTTTGTTGCCAATACAGAGAGCTCGGGTTCTATCTAGTCGAAATGTTCTCAAAGCAAACTTTTCCCATCTTAGTTTATTTTTTCAGTAATTTCAAAAAACTATTCTAAGCAGAGTGCACTTTTTTATATTTATTCAACCACCTTTGGTGTACTCGATTCGTTTTAACTGGTCGAAGGAAGAGACACACCTAGTCAAAGTTTTTCCTCTCTGCACGTGGTCCTGCCCACTAGAAGGAACTTCCTAGCGTTGCTCAGTCTCCTACTTTTGCTACTGGAAAAGACTTATCGAGTCCACCAAAAAAGGGCGAACGAATTATTAAAGTCCTCTAAGACGTTCGCTTAACTCAAGTTGCTGTTCTTGGTTAGATTAAACTAGTCGGAGATGGTAACATCACCTAGTCGAAGCCTTTTCTCTCTGCACGTGGTCCTGCCCACTAGAAGGAACTTCCTAGTGTTGAGTCGTTTCTACTATTTCGACCAGTGCTTGACAACCATAACAAAAACTATAACTTAAACAAACATCTCTCTATTTTCAGAAACCTCATTTCACACACTATTTACTTAGATTGTCTAAACAAGCTAAGCAAATAGTCGGGGGTTAGGATAAAGTTATTAATTTGACTTCAATTCTTAGTTTTTCATTCGTCTATTATCTTTTGAGTTACTAACTACTCGACAAGATGATTTGCAGGAAACGAGGTGGCCTAGGATAAAGTTATTAATTTAACTTCAGTCCTTGGTTTTTCATTCGTTAGTTATCTTTCGGGTTGCTAACCACTCGACAAGATGATTTGCAGGAAACAAGTTGGATCATATATTTCTCATCAACAGAAATTGTCTGCCTTACAAAGTCGTTACAAGATTACTCTGAAGGGGGAGTGCCTAGCTGCATTTCCTCCACCACCTATTTGCCAACTGATTGCATTTCCTCAATCAGACAAGGCAGTCGAAGTCGGCTTCGATTGATTGCACATTAAGGCGGGGGTCATGAGCTTTAAGTTTCGCCAAAGCGTAACTTATCGCAGACTTCGATCGCCTCCTTATTGATTCAGCTTGATTAGCCTTCAGAGTGGTCACCATTTCTTGCAAAGTTCCGACTTGTTCCCCAATGGTACTTATGTGAGCAGCTACAGTATCTTCTTGAGGAGTTTTTCCCTCAGAATGTAGCTCACCAAGTACATTGTTCAGGAGTGTGTTGTTGCCTTGAAGACTAGTCTTCATTGATTCCATCTCCTGTTGGGTACGAGTCGAAGCCTCGCGAAGTTTCTTGTTTTCGACCACTTGTTCTGAAAAGAATAAAACCGGTCAAACAAAAATAAACTTCTAGAGGAAGATAACACAAAGATAATTGTAGGTAAAAGCATTCCTTACCTACTAGTCGAGAATCCAATTTCTTGACCTCTTCTTGATGGAAAACAATGGTTTCAACGTGTTTTTTCTCCCATGATCTAATGTCCTCTGCATTCATCTTAGCAATGCGGACGGACTCGTTATAGATCTCTGAAAAAGAAATTAGCATTAGAAAAGGGAAAATACTCGAAAAGAACGACAGGTAAAGAATTGCTTACCTGTTATTCGAGTTTTCAGTCCCTCGAGCTTCTGATCCTTATTCTTGGAGATGCGAGAAAACTCATGAATGACCAAACCCTTTTCTCCAACTTCGGTCCGGAGCTTCCTCATCTCATCTTCTTTTTCTAGAAAAGAAATGAGAGTCGGGTAAAGGTCAAAGACAAAAGCAGTCTTAAGTTCAGCACTTACTGTTTATTTTTTCCTGCAAACTTCTAGTTGCAGAGATAGCTTCTCGAAGTTTCTTCGAGAGGTCTACTACTTCCATCCTTAGCTTTTTCGACTCCTCTTTTTCATAATCGAGCAAGTCGGCTAAGATCTTTGTGTCACTTTTCAGCCTACAAAGGACAAAAGTAGATATGAACATCAGACGATCGGTTGTAAGTTCTTCTACAACCTTCGATCTGGTCGTAAATTCTTCTACGACAAAGCCTCTGGTCGTAAGCTCTTTACGACCAATACCTTGTCATGAGTTTTTTCATGACAAATCTCGTAAGCACTATATAAATAGTCAAATCTAAAATGACTATGAATAATAGTGACTTACCATCTCTCTACCTGTATGCAGAGTTCTTCTTTCTCTTGTCGTAGCTCTAAAAGTTGTCGATGATATTCACTAACAACGGCAATTTGCTCTTGTTAGAAAATATAGTACAGTGTACGGACACCAGTCGATCAGTGGCTGTTTGCGTCTGGGTTGAGACAGAGAGAGAGAGAGAGAGAGATGAGAAATATCTTAAGAGTGATTGGAGCCGAGTCAGAGAGAGAGAGAGAGAGATGAGAAATATCTAAGAGTGATTGGAGCCGAGCCATGCATGGATAAGAACACGAGATCGACAAGATGAAGCAGCAATTGCCACGATTAAATTAATCGATGGGAGTCGGAGTGGAGCCAGGCCATGCGTGGACGCGGAAAACGCTGGGATGGATTGGAACGGATGCGGGTGCAGGGTGCGAGTAATTGGGCGGCGCAAGCTTTGCCTTGTCCCGGCCCCCCGCCCGCCTCGTCGGTCGCCCACCACGCCTGCGGCTGGACCGCCGCGGCCTCGCTCGCTCCCTTCCGATCCTCCGAAACTGCCCTTCCCCTTCTGTCCTGGACGTGGTTTACTATAGACAAGATTGATAGGCATTCAGCCGTTCAATCATGACTAGACTATTTGCCTGTATTTCTCTGACGGCCTAATGTCTGGACGTTTAATCAGCGGCGGATCTTGAAATTTTAGGATAGGTGTTCGGATTTAGAGCAGATTATTCAGATATACAGATACCTATTTTCTTCCTCTAACAGTGATCAGTAGAGCTCCTTTAAAAAAAAAAAAACTAACTATTGCATACCTTCTTGAAACCCGTTATTCGAGTGCATCTTCCACCGGGATTTGAATTCGTGACTTGTGGATATTAAGCCTCCGGATGACTGCACTAGACAACTGTCCGCCTCTCAAAAACAAATATTCTGTATTGATCCGTGTCAAGAAATTTGAGGTCCATTTGAAACACAATAATTTCGCCATAATTTCTACGCAAATCATGTGTTCAAAATGGCCGACAAGGGCAATACTGGAACATCACTCGTACAAAAATGTCATCTCTCTTCTTTTTTTCAACATGCAGGCTGCAAATTATTCGCATTTTGCTCCCGGGGATGGGGAAGGGGCGGTGGATACGCGCCCGCTGCGGACGGGGCCCACGCCCGGTGTCGCGGCGTACACGTGGACGGACAGCATCGTCCGCCTCGCCCGATCGTACGAGCAATGATGGCGCCCACGACCAGCCCCCTCGCTGCGCCGCGGCGCACCACCCTGCCATTGCGTCTTTGTCTTTGGTGTGGCCATCAATGCGACAGCCCAGCCAGGTTGTACACGCGGCGGGCTCCGGGTGCCCCTCGTCCTTTGGAAGCCTACGTGTACTGTTTGGTGGTAGATGTTATGAAACTGAGCGTACGGCCGGCCCCGTGGGCCCTGCGGGGTGGACGTATCAAAAGACCTTTAGAGCATCTATAATGGATCACGTAGGGAGAGGTCTTTCATACGGTAATCAATTATAACACGAAAAACAAGTTATATTATATATAAAAAAATAACACATTGTAGAAATTATCTTTAGTGTTGTCTATAGATAACATAAATAAATGCTATCGACAATAGTTATCTATACTATTGTACACGCCCTTAGACTATAAATATAGAGTAGATTTATGAAATTACATACTTAAAAATATATCAATAAAAAAGAGTGGTCTTCCTATATATTGTGTTCTTCGTTCTTCTATTTTTGTGTATAGATTGATCTATACGTCTGTACAGAATAACTTACATTCTAAGACTAGAAATCTATATGATTCCACCCATTGCCACATTGTTTCTTATTTTGATAATTCTGTAAGCCAAAAGTTACAGGATATATGTTGGTTTCACATCAAATAAAATTGTACTCTAGTAGTAGTATGATAGCAAAATATTGACAAAAGCATTTGAGTTGATTCAAAGCAAATGTAGGAAGCATACTCACTCAGAATTTTCAGTATTGGCGTGAGAGGGGGGAGGGGGATTTAGGCACAAGAGGTAAAATTGATATGAAGAGGAGAGGCAGAGCGGCGGGGTAAGCGCATGCTGTGTGTGCACGATGATCAGACATTGACAGGGACGGTAGCACCCTGGCATCGCGGGAGGCGAGCTGTGATGGAGGAGCACATCGGCACGGTATCGAATAGTGAGGCTGCGGTCAACGACGAGGCTGACAGTGTGCGGCTTGGCTTGCGCAAGGGCAGTGCGTAACACGTGAGCCTCAGCGGGTGGGACGAAGATATTGACTGGTAGGCTTCACTAACTGACCGGTGGCAAAATAGTCTTTTCATCCACCTTCTCTCTCTTCACCTAGCCAAAAATATTATTTTAATGATTAGAGTGTCCTACATCAAAAAATGCATATTTTTATAGTGTGTTTCAGCAAAAACACGAAATTTAGGTGTCCTACAACAAATGACACGGAATTTGTGATGTCATATATCTAATTTTGCCAAATTTATTTGTTCGAGCCTTTCAAAGAAAATAACCATGCTTTACTCACAAAACTTCAACAACTCATGCATAACAACCGTAGAGTCCACCTGGCAGCAGAGGTGACGAGGTTTAGTAGGCTTTTCTTCAATCAGTGAACAATGAATCATCCTATAGACGGAGAATAAAAACAGGTGCTTGCGACTTGTTGCCAATGCTACTTGGGACGACGAAGGTGTCGAATCTGACTCAGATTCGGACGTCTGATTCAACAAGTTCTAGAAAATAGGATTCGAGAATTTGTCTAATATATATTCTTATCTTTAAAAATAAAAAATAAAATAATTTATGTAATGAAATATTTAATTTGGGTACACACTATATAACTACCACAAAAGATCTTATAACAACGACAATTTGCTCTTGTTAGAAAAAATAGAAAATATAGTACAGTGTACGGACACCAGTCGATCAGTGACTGTTTGCGTCTGGGTTGAGAGAGAGATGAGAAATATCTTAAGAGTGATTGGAGCCGAGCCAGAGAGAGAGAGAGAGAGATGAGAAATATCTAAGAGTGATTGGAGCCGAGCCATGCATGGATAAGAACACGAGATCGACAAGATGAAGCAGCAATTGCCACGATTAAATCGATGGGAGTTGGAGTGGAGCAATTGATTACCGTATGAAAGACCTCTCCCTACGTGATCCATTATAGATGCTCTAAAGGTCTTTTGATACGTCCACCCCGCAGGGCCCACGGGGCCGGCCGTACGCTCAGTTTCATAACATCTACCACCAAACAGTACACGTAGGCTTCCAAAGGATGAGGGCACCCGAGCCCGGCGTGTACAACCGGCTGGTGGTGTCGCATTGATGGCCACGGCAAAGACAAAGACGCAATGGCAGGTGGTGGTGCTGGCGCAGCGAGGGGGGCACGGTCACGGGCGCCATCATTGCTCGTACGATCGGGCGAGGCGGACGATGTTGTCGTCCCACGTACGCCGCGACACGGGCGTGGGCCCGTCCGCGCGGCGCAGATTCACCGCCTTCCCCATCCCCGGAGCAAAATGCGAATAATTTGTACCTGCATGTTGAAAAAAGAAGAGAGATGACATTTTTGTACGAGTGATGTTCCAAGATTGCCCTTGTCGGCCATTTTGAACACATGATTTATGAGAAATTATGGCGAAATTATTGTGTTTCAAATGGACCTCAAATTTCTTGACACGGATCAATACAGAATATTTGTTTTTGAGAGGCGGACAGTTGTCTAGTGCAGTCATCCGGAGGCTTAGGGGGTGTTTGGCATGGCTCTAGAGCCCAACTCGTGCTAGAGTCGGGTAAAACTAGCCAAACACCCCAACTCCAAAAAAATTGGAGCGACTTAACTCCATAGAGTTTTTGGAGCTCTAGTTCATTCTCTTGGAGCACCTATTTTCCAACTCTACAATCATCTGAAATAGATCTAGACATGGAGTTTCAAAGAAATTACCCACCTTTGCCATCGATTACACACTCCAGCCCAACGAATCGTTTTTTTTTTCTATCCTACCCAGCCGCCCGTCCCACTCCTCCATTCCCCATCGCCCCACGCACGCGCCGCCACGCCCGCCGCCGCTAACGCCCTTGCTTGCTTCGCCGGCCGCCGCCTGTCTCGTCTCCTCACTCCCCGCCGCGCCCACAAGAACAAATAGCACGCGAGAGATAAAATCCCCAAACCCTACCCCGAGCCCCACCTCCTGTGCCCTACCCTCTCCCACTCGCCTCGGCGCGGGCCGCTTCACGGCGTCCCGCCAGATCCCGCCGCTCTCCGACCGCCCCGAGGTGAGCCCCTCTCGAACCCTCTCCCAAAACCCGCATTGCAGTTGCGCGCCATCTGTTCGTGTGGCATGCTAATGCAACCCTATTTAACGATCTTCCGCCATGGATCGATCTCATCTTTAGGTGCGTGTTTCGGGAAGGCGTGGTAGCGTGATGGAGCTCGAGCGAGGGCCACCGCGGCGATGTCGGAGCGCGGCACGCGGCAAGAATTGCCCTCGGTGGTCCCCCAACCTGCGCAGCTCGCGTACCCCGCCATGTTCTACGGCCTTGACGACTGGGGCGCGCAGGTGCCGATCAGCTCCTACCTGATAGTTCCCATGAGCCAGCAGCCGGCGCAGGTTGGTGCTCCCAGTCCCAGCGTGCCGCACCTTTCTGGGGCGAGGCCTTTGAGTAGGGTGTCGTTGAGGCCGCCGGCAAGAGGCCGAATGTCCGACGGCTTTGCTCAGGATCGTTGCGTCGCGGCCGCCGCCATCCGCGGTGGGCAAGAAGATGGCGGCCTCGCCAAGGTCGAGATGTCAAGTCCGCCATCCCAATCGTCTCACGGCAAGTGTTCTGCTCGTAATGAATCGCGCCAAAGCACACCGCATTTTTTGAGTCCGTGAGATGGAAGTTTAAGGGACACTCTGGTCGCCACTTTGAGTATGGATTCGACCCACAGAGTGCCAAGCAATCTGTTGGAAATGTGTCACTGTTGGATCGGTGGTGAGAACAAACAAGCGGATGATGATGCATTGCAAGGACCAACCACAACCACATCACGGGATGCGAGTAAAGCCGACATCGACATCACACAGAGGTCTGATAGGAAAAGTAAACACAATAACATATTAAGTAGCAATTTGGGATCAAACATGGCCATAAAAGTGAGTGATGATACGCAGCAATAATTGATACATGTTCCCTTGGAAAACGAGGTGTTGGGTAATAGCACTGCTGCTTTAGATGATAGTTTGGCTACATCCGTCGCCTTAGCTTGGAATTAATGTAATTGTATTTTGAAACTATGGACTTGTATCTTGGATAATTTGGTTGGACATGATTATCTTGATATATGTTGGTACTTTAATTTATTTACATGCTTGTCGGACTTGTATCTCGGATTCATACAGTTTAGCTAAGCGATACATAAGAACATACGTGTTACTGTTATGCTGCTGCACGCATCATTGAACTCCACTCATGTCAACCAAGGGCAAAGTGGGCAATCCACACAGACAAACCACAATTCTGGAGCTGAGAGTAACCTTCTAGCCAAACACTCCATACAGACAGCTCCAACTCCACTCAGAGCCAGCTCCACCTGGAGTTCTGGAGTGGAGCTGCTCCAACTGGAGTTAGAGCCATGCCAAACAGGCCCTTAATATCCACAAGTCACGAATTCAAATCCCGGTGGAAGATGCACTCGAATAACGGGTTTCAAGAAGGTATGCAATAGTTAGTTTTTTTTTTTTAAAGGAGCTCTACTGATCACTGTTAGAGGAAGAAAATAGGTATCGGTATATCTGAATAATCTGCTCTAAATCCGAACACCTATCCTAAAATTTCAAGATCCGCCACGATTAAACGCCCGGACATTAGGCCGTCGAGAAATACAGCAAATAGTCTAGTCATGATTGAACAGTCAATGCCTATCAATCTTGTCTATAGTAAACCACGCCCGTGATGTAAGGAAGGGCGATTTGGAGGATCGGAAGGGAGCGAAGCGAGGCGGCGGCGGTCCACCGCAGCGTGGTGGGCGGCAAGCGGGCGGGGCGGGGCGGGACAAGGCAAAGCTTGCGCCGCCCAATTACTCGCACCCGCACCGCATCCGCTCCAATCCATCCGGCGTTTTTGGCCCACGCATGGCTCGCTCCACTCCAACTCCCATCGATTAATTTAATCGTGGCAATTGCTGCTTCATCTTGTCGATCTCGTGTTCTTATCCATGCATGGCTCGGCTCCAATCACTCTTAGATATTTCTCATCTCTCTCTCTCTCTCTGACTCGGCTCCAATCACTCTTAAGATATTTCTCATCTCTCTCTCTCTCTCTCAACCTGCACGCAAATGTACCATCGATCGATCGTGTCCGTATTAATCGTACTATATTTTCTATTTTTTCTAACAAGAGCAAATTGCCGTTGTTATACTGACAACCTGGTCGTAAGTCCTTATACGATCATTACCCAGTCGTAAGTCCTTTTACGACTATTGCCCAATCGTAAGTTCTGCTACGACCTGTACCTAGTCGTGAGTCCTTGTACGACTATTATCCAGTCGTAAGTTCTACTACGACTTGTACCCAGCCGTAAGTCCTACTACGACTAAATCAACCACGACCACCTTATAATTAATAAAACCTACAAGCGAGTGGGTCCAATTGATTAAGGAATCCAGACGGTCCATATGCACTATTATTCCGCGTAGTAATAGTGCTTAATACCCCATTACCTCTGAAAGATAAATGCCCAACGGCGTGAAGGAGCCACTACACCGGTAATTACTGTCATCATGCTGCGTCCATTACTGGCTTAATTAGGCGCCTCTTCCGCAGGACAAAACGGCTACTCCTTCACGACTATATAAAGACATCAATCAGAGGGTGAAGAGAAGGGCGAAACAGAGCGAATCAAGGACAATCAAGGAGAAGCACAAGTACTGTTCTTTGTAATAGTCTTAGTTTCTTGCTTGATTGTCGATAATACAGTCAATACCACACACACACAGGAGTAGGGTTGTTATTCTCCCCGGAGAAGGCCTGAACCTGTATAAAAATCCCGTGTCAATCGCTCTGCGTGATTTCATCTCTAGGAGACCCCCGAATCAAACAATCTTTACGTAAGATCGGTTCTAAAATACCGACAATACTCAAGCTAGAGGACCGTAATAAGTGGGGAAGCCGTCAGGCTTTGAGCGGTGAATGCTGAACTTAGGACCGGCGGTTCATCGTGTTCATATTTCGTTTTTTTGTTGTTTCTAAACTTTTCTTGAACTTGTATTTTGTTTATTCCCCTCTTTAATGCGCTAACGACACTCTCGTCGTTTCATCAAAAATATATTTACATATCATGTAGGCTATTTAGTTTTTCAAAATATCGTAAACATTGGAAATGATAATAGAAGTATGAGAGACTTGAGAGGTGTAATTTATTCTAGACCTCATGGGAATAGTACTTCTATTAGTGCTGTCACGCTAGCCACCTCAACCCTACAACTTCACATGTTTAGTTATGCCTTGCAATATTTATAGGTAGCTCGTTTAACACATATCCACAATTGAAAAACGCCTCTAGAAAGTTAAAAGTGTCTAAAAGATATCTTTATACAGCGAAAAACTTTAGGCCAATTGGAGAATGTGTCAAAATGGTACAAAATTTTGGGGTGATTTTTAAAGTGTCGCTAAAAAGCGCCTCTAGATTATATAACTCCAATTTTAGAGATAAGTTGGAAAGCGTCTCTAGAAAAAGGGCTCTACATGGTGTTTTTCTTGTAGTGTGATTATGTGTGCGGTAAATTATGTTATTAGTTTATATGACATTAGAGTGCCTTTCCCACGCATACACCGATGCACCATGGGCAATCTACGTTAAATTTATCTTCATTCTCAAGCCGGCTGCCCCACCGAACCGTGTGTCTTCTATCTATTCTCACATCCATGACTTTTTGGCTTCAACATCCAACAACAAGCCCTTGATTGATCCTCTCACCGCTACCCATTCCAATGCAATACTCTACCACATAGTTATCTTTTCTTCTATCTAATTATTACTTAATGATGACCGCTACGACATCAAACACACATACACGCCCATCTGTCACCGTTTCCCTCACCGGGACATCCATCACGCTATCTCCGTGGCCTTGAGCCTATTCCCAATGGTTGCGCCATCTCTACTCGGAGTTTTTTTTTGCTCCTCTGCTTCTATATGATCATACTTCTATTCGTACGGATACATGCATGTATATACACATGCATGATGTTATACGTGGTCGATATCCTCTTTTCTCGTGTCAGTCGCTCCTCGTCTTCAATGTTGGTAAACTCAACATTGTGACTTCCTCACTAACTGTAATGACTTCCCATTTTCATTGATGTTAGCACGCCTGCTTTAGTCATTATGTAACAGTATGGAGAATCATCTCGCAATCACTGGTGACGTTGTGCCCTCACCAGCGATGGAACACTCTTAGCTACCCGATGACCCCATATCGTTCAAAGCTTGTCTTCAATGTAAAGCTTCATCTCATCTCTACCAGGGCTTCCTCCAGCTGCCGCACCTCCTCGGAGGCATCCTTGATGTCACCAGCTCGGCCAATGTCGGGAGCGGCGCGGTGGCCACAACCGCTGCCACAATGAGCCCGGGAGCTACTTGAAGAACCTCGGCCGCCTGGACAACGACGCGGCGCTGAGGAGGGGCGGCGGGGTGGCGCTGGAGGAGGCCACGGCCCGAGGAGGAACGGCTCATGCAGACGAGGAGCAGGAGGTCACGCGGCGGCCCGTGGAGGAGGCGGCGTGCCTCTGGCTCAAAGCTTCCTTTGTTTCTGGGCTGGATAGCTTGGGTTGTCCATGGCTCGAACAAGCTCGCAAGCCGACTCGAGCTCACTTTCGAGCTGAACTGAGCCCGGGTTTCAGCTTATGACTCAAACGAGCCAAGCCGAGCCGCATACCAAACCGAGCCTGGGCGAGCATAGCTCGAGTTGGCTTGGCTCGGCAAGTTTCCAGCCCCAGTGCCAAGCGGGAGGCCAAGCAAAGTTATGTAACACCCAGGCTAGAGACTGCATGCACATTGTTGTCGTTGTACTGTCAGTTCATCCAGCTCAGTTAATCTCCGAAGAGAGGGAGAAGAAAGAAATTGTTAGACAGGATGGTGTGTTCACATGATCACCCGTTCACATGATAACTAAAATCTATATATGTGTAACTCATGTACTCTGATTTCAATCAATCAAAGATAGCATTACTTTCCTCGCTTTCATGGTATCAGAGCGATACCGCTGCTGAGCCGCCGCCTCCACAGCTTTCGCCACGCCGCCCTTGGGAGATGATCTCATCTCCATGATCTCTCCCGGGGGCTGCGTGATGAGGACATCCCTTCTATGGATACAACTCATCCACAGCAAGTGTTGCAAGTACCACTTACTCGAGCTCGTGCTCGTCAACTTAATTACCAGGTGAACTCATTCCTAGCTTCATATGTTACTGAGAATAGACCGCTACCTAATGCAAGTGATTTAATTGTGCTTAGGAACTTGGGAAAGGATGTAGGAAAGGGACATGGAGTCATGGACATGCACGGAAGGAATAATGAAGGTCACCACGTCACTTTAGGACCAAGTCAAGCACGAATTCGAGTTGGACACGTTCTGGAATCAGAGTCGGACTGCTGCGATGCTACCAAGTTCAAATGGGCGTAACTTCCTCATACGGACTCCGTTTGGGACGTTCTTGTACTTCATGGAAATCTTATGAAGTCTACTTTCCAACGGATCTAACCTCATCTTCAAATTCCATTTGAGACGGCCGAAATCTTCAAAAGAGTCCACGTTGGTTTCTGAGTCCGAGTCAAAAAGGGTGCTGCGCCACCCCCACTTGGGCCCATTAGCCTTGTAACCCTAGGGCATGCATTGGACGCCACCCCTGGTCGTTCTCCCTATAAAGGAGCAGCCACCTCCGTTGCTAGGACTTGGATTTCGTTGAGTTTAGGTTTAGCCATTGGGCAAACTTTGTTCTTCAGTTGTGTCGAACGACCACCTGTCAAGACAGCTTGGGGATCCCATCTTTGCTATTCGCAATACAATTTATGCTTCCTTCATATTCGCAATATCAGATTGCCTATGTCTTATTCTTGCTAGTTCTTCGATTGCTCGCGAGGATTGAACCGTGTTCAGTTGATCACGCCTCGGTGAGGTCAATAACACTTCGGAGTTGGTTCGTGAATGCTAAGGCGCAAGCGTCGTCAGACGGTTGTAGTCGGATCGTGAGAGTCACCGCCACCAAAATCGATAGTTATCAATCTCATCGAAAGATCGGACACCACGTTTCCATCAAGTGGTATCAGAGCTCAAGGTTGCTCGGTGAGAATTTCCAGTTTACCATAGATTAGATTGCTTTTCCTTACCTAGAGTACACAAAAACAAAAAAAAAAATTAGCAGTAGTTCAATCTGTCCAAACTTGTCTTAGCCTCGCAATTTTTCTTTTCAGTATATTGCATTGTTGAACTTTCAGTTGCATCGTCGTGTTCTTTGCTGGTCCTAGTGTCTAGTTCCTCTAGAGTTTCGAGTTCTGTTCACGTTTTGGTCTCACCGTTCAGTTAGATTCGAACTACCACAGGGGTAGAAAAGGAGGAGGACTCGATCTCTAGGGAGGCTTTGCCCTAGTTGGTTTCGGAGTAGGACACGATCTCGGAGTTAGTTTTGGAGTAGGACACGATCTCGGAGTTGGTTTTGGAGTAGGTTTCAGCCGCATTGTGTGTGGAAAAAAGGGAACAGGCAGCCGCATTAAAAGAGCCGCGGCATAATAAAAAAAAGAGGAGAGAGAAACAGCTAACTTTTGCATACAACCTCCGATTGAGGCGATTCTTGATCCGTTGGAAAGGAAACGAGAAGATAGAGCATAATTAATTAAAAGAGTCTGGGAAATCTGGGGTTTTTAGATTCGCGTAAGCCACCAGGCACACGCGCAGCAGCTCCGACCCCAAAAAAGGTCGTTTAGGGCCTCAAAATGGGCCTGCGAAGCGAGAAAAATCAAGTTGCTCAGAATTCGCTCAAAATTGACAGAGCCCTTCTACACGTGATTCTAAGGTTCCCCGTGCAGACGGCACCCTTTTTCGAGCTCCTGAACTCCGTGTGCAACGTCATCTATTTTCTTTCTACGCGGTGTTTTCGTTTGTGTTCTAGGTTCGCGTCTCTAGTACGGTCTAGCCTAGGGCCAGCACCCACCGGCGTTGAACGATTTTTTAGCTTGCATTTTCTGAATTGATTATTGCTACTCCTTGCTACTAAAATTGAGCCCTCCCAGCTACACCTTTTCTACACCGTACAAGCTGAGCTTTACCTGGCAATCGCTCCATCCAATCTTCGAAGATATATTGTCACCACTGGTTGCCGATCGCCCCTGTGTGCTTGGTAAGAATTGGTGAGAATTCGATAGAAGGCTTGAGTGCGAGCGACTTTGAACCACCATACCCTAGTTCTTGTTAGGGACATATTCTTGTGTTTTTGCTAACAATGGCAGGTTCTGGAGAGTTTACTGATCAAGATACATCTCACAGTCCCCGTACGAAGGGAATCATACAACATTTCATGCGCGAAATGAATCATCGTACGGAGGGCCTTGAGGAGGACGTCAGAGTTACAAATGAGCGACTTGCTCAACTAGAGAGCACCCAAATTGAGACAAACACAACGCTCGCTGCGATGGAGAGAGCACAAGGTATTACTAATAATTCTTTGGCAGATATTATGGCGCGACTTGAGGAGATTGTCCAAGTTTCGACTACTGTTCCCCCTGCTGTGACGATAGAGGGACAAGATGAATATGTGGGTGATTCTGAGGCAGATGGCAGAGCTAACCACAACAACGATCGAGCTCATCGCCAATTGCGTTTCAACTGACAAGGTATGCGAAGAGAACCCCCACGACGTGAGGTACGTGACCACGAAGATGCTTTTGCTAAGGTTAAATTCAATATGCCCTCTTTTAATGGTAAATATGACCCTGATAGTTACTTAGATTGGGAACTAGCTGTTGATCAAAAATTTGCTTGTCATGATTTTCCCGAGAATAGACGAGTTAGGGCTGCTACTAGTGAATTTACCGACTTTGCTTCTATTTGGTGGAAAGAACATTGCCGTCAACATCCCAATAACATACCTAACACTTGGGAGGCTTTAAAATTGCTTATCGTCATCGATTTGTTCCTCATATTATGCTCGTGATTTGTTAAATAAATTGCAACGCTTACAACAAGGTGCAAAGTCCGTGGAAGAATACTATCGGGAATTACAAATTGGTATGTTCTTGTTTGTGGGTTAGTTGAGAATGAGGAGGCATCAATGGCTAGGTTTTGGGAGGATTGAATCGTGAAATTCAGGACATTCTTGATTATAAAGATTATAACTCCATGACTAGATTGTTTCATCTTGCTTGCAAAGCTGAACGAGAATTGCAGAGACGCCAGACGAGAACGTGATCTAACTCTTCTACAGGTCGCACAAATTCATGGACGCGTACACCTTTTTCCTCATCCACTATGGCGGCCCCACCATTAACCGCCAACAACAAGCAGCGCCCTACTACTTCAAATTCAGCGACAAGAGTTTTCGAAGCACCCAAAACAACACCACAACTTCCGGCAAAAACTTCCTCTTCGGTTGCTTCGACAGGACGAACGAGGGACGTTCAATGCCATCGTTGCAAAGGCTATGGACACATGATGCGGGACTGTCCAAGCAAGCGTGTATTGATTATACGTGATGATGGTGGGTATTCCTCTGCTAGTGATTTAGATGATGAAACATATGCAATACTTGCAAATGACCCTGCAGGACATGATGATAAATCTAACCATGAGGAGGAACATGTTGACGCCGAAGATGCCGACAAGTATTTGAGCATTATAGTGCAACGCGTACTAAGTGCTCAAGTGTCTCATGCCGAGCAGAATCAGCGCCATAATTTATTCCAAATCAAGGGCGTTGTCAAGGAACGTTCCATTCGCATAATTGTTGATGGTGAAAGTTGCAACAATTTGGCGAGTATGGATATGGTGGAGAAGCTTGCGTTGTCGACTAAACCTCATCCCCACCCATACCATATTCAATGGTTCAACAGCAATGGTAAGTTGAAGGTAACACGGATGGTAAGAATACATTTTTCTATGGGTTCATACCATGATTATGTTGATTGCGACGTTGTTCCTATGCAAGCTTGTTCATTATTATTAGGAAGACCTTGGCAATACGATACTGATTGTATACATCATGGTAAGAATAATCAATACTCTCTTATATTCAAGGGAAAGAAAATTGTGCTGCATTCTATGACTCCTGAACAAATTATTAAAGATGACCTTGCTAGAGCTAGAAGAGAGAAGGAGAATACTAAGAGCGCAAATCAGATTGTAGCAAAAGAGCTTGAGCAACATAAAAAGAAAGAACCTAAATCTGTTCATAACAAAAATAAAGAAATTAAATTGAAAGGTGCTTGTTTTCTTGCTACCAAATCTGATATGACTCAACTGGATGCTAGTAATTCTGTTTGCTATGCATTAATTTGCAAAGAAGCATTGTTTTCATTTGAGGATATACCTTCTTCTTTGCCACCTGCTGTCACTAACATTTTGCAGGAGTACAAAGATGTCTTTTCAAAGGACATCCCGCCGGGGCTGCCACCGCTTCGTGGGATTGAGCATCAAATTGATTTAATTCCCGGTGCATCATTGCCCAACCGAGCACCATATAGGACCAATCCAGAAGAAACTAAAGACATTCAGCGCCAAGTTCAAGAGTTGCTTGATAAAGGGTATGTGCGCGAATCTCTTAGCCCTTGTCTTTATTAGGTCATTTTGGTACCAAAGAAAGATGGATCATGGCGCATGTGTGTGGATTGTAGAGCAATTAATAATATCACCATTAGGTATCGTCATCCTATTCCTAGGTTAGATGATATGCTTGATGAATTGAGTGGCTCTATTGTCTTTTCCAAGGTTGATTTGCGTAGTGGTTATCATCAAATCCGCATGAAATTAGGTGATGAATGGAAAACGGCTTTTAAAACAAAGTTCGGGTTATATGAGTGATTAGTAATGCCTTTTGGTTTAACTAATGCTCCTAGTACTTTCATGAGACTAATGAATGAGGTTTTGCGTGCTTTGTAACAGCCCAAAATTTTCAATTTGGTTAAAATTTAAAACTTATTTGATTTTGTGGTTGTTCTGAAATTTTAAAAACTTTTCTTTAGTTGGTTTAAAACTAAAATAAAGTTATTTCCAAAATATATTAACAACTTTAAGTTGGAACTATTTTATTTAAGTCCAGAATAATTCTAGAGACTTCTGTCAGTTTTTCTAGAATTTTTGGGATTTATTTGCTATTTTCTAAGCCCTTTTTGAATTAACCGGATTAAATAAATTAAGAAATTAATTTAAAATTTACAATGAGTGTTTGGGCGAATCCGCTGCCCGCTCCTATTCTTCTCCCGGCCGGCCCTTTTCCAAGTAGCGTCTTTGGCCGTCCGATCGTCATCTACCGGCTCCCGCTCTCTCGCGTCTCCTCCATCACTCAACCGTCCGATTAAAATCGGACGGCGCTTCACCCGCGCCTGCTTCTTCCCCGCCGCCTTCGTCTCCGCAAAGCCGCCGCCCGCGACCGCCATTAGCGTGCGGCCGAGCTCGCCAACCGCCGCCTCCAACCGCCTCGCTCCTCCCGTCGTCGCGACGACCCGCGCCCACCTCCGCACGACCCCACCTTCTTGCCCCTTCTCGCGTCGCGGCGCCACGATTCCAGAACCGCCGCCGCCACGCCCCGACATCGCCGCACCGCTCGGACCCCTCGCCCCTATAAAAGGAAGCCCGTGCACCCTCCGCTCGCTCATCCCGCCGCCACCACTCTTCCCCTCTCTCTCGTGTGCTCGCCAGATCGGAGATTTTCCGCCGACGACCGCCGGCTTGAGCTTGACAGCCGCCGCCGTGGTCGCGCGCCCTCGCCGCCACCACCACTGTGATCGCGGATCATCAGCAGAACCGTTGCGCACCTCGCCTTCGCCAGAGAGTCGTCGGAGCTGCCACCTCGCCGTCACCCGAAGTGCGCCGCCGCTTCTTCCTCGCCGCCGGTTGCCTCCGTCCTCGCCGCGTCGAGTGGGTGAGAGCACCAAGTTCGCCGCCTCCTCCTCTCTCGATTGCACACCTCGTCAGAAAATCGGAAGGCTGTCGTCGACATTGCGCAATAAATGTTTTTCTCTAGAAATTTAAATCAGAAAATTCCAGAATTAGGATTAAACTTGTAAAATTCATATCTTTTGCATCTTAACTCCAAATTGAGTGATTCAAATTGCTAAAATTCTAGAAAATTATTATCTAGCAAAATAAAATAAAATAATTTCATTTTGATTTGGTTTTATTTATCTTTTTGAATTGAGTTGAATTTCTTGTGATTTGTTGTATTTTCACGTTTAGACTTCGACGATTCCGGGGATTTGGACCCTACTGAAGATTTAGAATTTCAAGACTTCAACGAAGGCAAGTTACACTTTGACCATGTTGACCCTAATATTTTAAAGTTATTTATTTCAGTTTCTAAATAATTATTGCATGCATAGTTTTAATCAATTATTTTAATTCCCGTTTTAAATGCTTAGTTATACCAATTCCTTTCGTATGGCCAATTTGAATGTTGGATGTCATTCCCTTGTCACCCTTAGATAAAATTTAAACAAAGTATATATATATGCTTAGCAAATGCTTAGGTCATGATTTGGGTTTTGGGGGAATTTAGCCAAATCGGTTCAATTTGATTTAAAAGTTTAATCCATGGTATTGTCTTACCATGGAGGTTTATTAAAGATGGTTTTAATCAAAATGAAAATGATTTGGACTTGGGCGAAACGGAGGAATGGTGGGTGCAGGTTTATGCACGGGTTTAATCTGGTTAGGATTAAAGCCCATGGTTTGACAAGATCATTCTTTTTGTAAGGGTCCTATCTCACTTGTTGATTAAGGAGACCTGGTTAACCGTTTGGTATTTTGGGGAACGGGAATTAGCTGTTACAAAGTTAGTCAAAGAAAGTCTTGACTCTACTCGTTTCTTTTGGAGTAGTTGGAATGTTGGAGTTTAGAATCTCTCTTGAAAAAAAAAGTGTCGAAACCTTTTTCTAATGTTATGGTGGAGTTGTGTGAGAGGTTTGTTTCAGCTTTGTGGTTTTCGTACTAAGTTTCCTTTCTAGAATAAGTTGTTATTACAATTCCATTTGATACTGAAAAATTTCTATAACACGATTTGCCATGTTCCTTTAGAAGGTTTATTGACATGATCAGTAATGTGATGGCAATGTTGATTCCTTTATAAAGAAAGAAAGTTGTCCGCCTTTCGTAATATTTCTAAATGATCAAATTTTCAGTTTTGTGTTCATGCTCTTTTGGGGAATTCAAGTTCTTTGTGGTAAACATAGTTTGTCGAGTAAAGCGATATGTTGAAAAATTATAATAGTTCTTCCATGATGCGGGTGTTTTGATCTTGAATACCCGTTTGTTCCTAACGGTTAAGGTCGGATATTCTATTTTTTGTGAGGCCTATGTTTTCAACTGTGGACTTCCCATATGTTTTCTGAGTTCGTTGCCTAATTGGTTTTCCCCTGATTTCTGTGTTCCTTGCGAGTGGTAAGTGATTTTTCAGTTGGTGAAGATCGTTTCTATTTGCCTCTTCTTTCGAAAAGGAATCAACCCATTCATTCCACGTGGGTCTTCCGAAATGTTTTCCAAGTGTTGTTATGGGCTTGATATTAATACCTGTAGTAAATTGATCGCCTTTGGTGACATCGTTCAAATAAGAATATTTCAAGTTTAGCTTTCTCGGTACCTTGGAGCTCGTGAATCAACTGGTAACTGAAATTATTTTGGGTAACTTGAGGAATTGGATTAACCTATTGTTTCTTAAAGATTTCGTGTGATTTAGTTCGAAAGGCTCCTTGGTTTGAGTTCGCTAAGTGAGGTTGCAATAAAACAATATTTTCGTTGATCTCTTCGAGACGAAGTTAATCCGTTTGCTTTCCGTGAAATCCTGTAAAGGGAAATGTTTCGAGTTTTGTGGCTGAGAACATTTGGATCTCGTGTTTCCCAAGTAGATGAACTGTTTCGAGCAAGTTGTCCTGTTGAAGGATCTTATCGATTCTTAATTGAATCTTGAGGTTATTTGAAGCGTCCCTAAATTTGTTGCTCTTTCCGCTCAAGAGATGGCGAATTTCAAACGTAATATCTTTCTTTCTTGTCGGCTGTTATTTGCTATTCTCTTTTGAGGGATGTGTGCCTCCCATTTATGAACTCAGCTTTCGTTTTCCAAGATCACCTTTATCAGAATATTTCTTTTGGTTTCCTGCTCGCCGTGATGAGCAACGTCTTTCTGTGTGAATAAACTTATCTTTGTTCGCCTCTTCCTTTTGAGAAAGGATCACAGTTTTGGATTGCAAAGTGTTTGCAAAGGGTAAGTTTGGCAACTGTTTGGTGGTAGATGAGTAATCATAGCGGTGATATTTTGCTACCGAGTTATTGGAGGAGTAGTAGATTGTAGAATGGTTTTGATCTGTATCTCTTGGGGAAAAAAAATTAATTCACATGGAATGTTTGGTTTCGAAGTAAGTCTGAAAAGTGTTACGACTGAGTAGAACCTATGGTATAGTGAAACTTCAGAACTTCAGTTCATGATTGAATGGTCGGTGATTATCAAAGGTATGGAAACCTTGATTACTTCTATAGAGCAACGCAATTGGATAATGATGCGAGATTAGGTGAGAAATTTCTAAGTATGCAAATGAGTGAGTATGTTAGAATTGGGGAAAATGTTGGAGAGTCAATCCGTTGATTTCCCTATATGTTATAATTGAAATTTGTGGTAGAGATCTTGGAGATTAAATTTGGGTTTGCATTGTTATGTTAGACCTTTGGTCACACAATGAGTGTGTGTAAAGAAAGTGGAATAATAGAGTTTCCTGAGTAGTGGAATGATCATTGATAGAATATTTCTGATGTAGTACATGAGCGTGTGTACTGAGGATTCTGAGTTGTTCTTGAAAAAATTAGAGGTAATGTAATTGCGTGACATCTTGGCTTTCGAATAGCCAGGATGTTACAGAGGGATCTATTTTTTGTGGCGCTTTGGGTGCCTTCAATCAAATTATGGTTGATTAAGTAGAATGAGACGCATAGAGTATTCGGAGGATTCAATGAAGCCACCCCACAGGGGTGTGGATGATGTATTTCAATTTGAGTATAATTTGAGGATGTTTAACTAAGAGGTTTTAGCTCATATGGTAGTCAGTGAATTCGAATTTCAAGGTTCGAGAGAAATTTTATTCCTAGAAGAGAGAAACTGTGGAAAGGTATGTTCATCAGATAATGAAGTGTTTTCTTGATTCTCGTTTGAGTTTGGTGTTGTTGACCGGTGTTTTCGCAACTTGAGTTAAATGTGTTGGCATGTAGATTCTTTCCAATTCGCATAAACCGCAAGTGTTTGGTTTGGGCGTTCCAGTAATTTCTCCTTTGGTTGTAGTGGTGTTCATTTGTAAACTGCCTATTTAGAAAATGGATTTGTTTTGAGATGAATTGTCAGATTTGGAATTTAATCTTTTGGTGGAGAGTTAGCATCGCGTGGACGCGATGAGGACTCTCTATTTTCAATTGGATTCTCTTCGTTTCCGAAAGTTACAAAAATTAGGAAGTTGGTATTTCGATTTGACCGTCTCGGGTTCATGCGCGAAGTACGCAACGTCTGGTGTGTTTTGGTGCCGAGTGGGCAGCTGAACCATTCAAGGTTCGAGTTATAGTTTAAGACGTTGACCATCGAGTAAGGTCTTACCTTCGATCCTCTTCTGATGAGTGAACCTATAAAGTTTAGGTTGAGCGTTAGGTCAGTCGACGTTTTACGTATTTGTGTTGTGGTTTCTTTAGTCCGAAAGAAAGGCCACTTGGGAGCTAGAGTCTCGCATGAGCGAGCAGTATCCAGATCTGGTTGCTTCTGGTACGTGTTAAATTCGTTGATTCCAACTCCATGACAATTCATTCTTGTGTTCTTTTCGTTGGTTAGAATTCGAGGTCGAATTCTGTTAAGGGGGGTAGAATGTAATATTCCAAATTTCGTTAGTGAGGATTGGTATTCGGGAGAGAGTTTTATTTTAAAATTTGGAGTTTGTCGGAAATTTTTGGCCCGGCCTCCGCCAGAGCTAGTGACCTTCTGCTCGGCCTTGGCCGGCCTCATAGTGGGCCAAGGAGGGAAGACCGCACTGTGCCAAGGCCCATGCGCCTCCCTCTTAACCCTAGCCCTACCGCCCCTCCCCTCTTCCCTCTCCCTCCCACTTCTCCCCTAGGCAGCCGCCACCTCCACTTTCCCCTCCACCAATCCACGCCCCCTTCAGCCCTGGCGCCGCCTCCTTCCCTGGGAATAGCCCTTGGTGTTTCCCCGAAGTCGCACTCCAAGATCCCCAAGCAATCTCCCTCGATTCTCTCTTCACCGGCCATTGTTTTCCTCCGCGTGCTCGCTGCAGTGGTGGCCGGCCAATGGAGGAAGAGAAGAACCTTCGGGAGGTTGATCTTCGTCATTCTACGGGTCCTCAAGGGTAACGAAGGTTCCGATTCGCTGTTTGTATTAGTTTTGTTGCTCTTTTGTTCGTTTGAATTGGTTTAGTCTGCGAATCCAGATCTGTCCAGAATAGAGCAGTAGGTTGCACGGCAGATTGAAGGCCTTTAGAGGCCGAATCTCAGGTCGATGTCTTCTGGAGATATGATCCTGGACTCATTAGCTTTCTTTTGGCACCTGGATCACGATTTTTCACCCATTAGATTAAAAGTTATGACTGTTTTACCACGTACTGCTCTGTCTATCAGAAATTCTGGGTATAGTCGGTTGCACCTAGGTTTTGATCTAGTTAGAGTCAGAACCAGGTCGGCCACCCAACTAGGTTTATGAAGATAATTTCACCATGTTTCCAGGCTGATAAAGATCATTTTTTTGGATCAGTGGTTTAAAAGTTAGAGCCTTTTCTTTAGGGCTGTTCTGAATTCTGGGCAGACTGCAGTTATAGTTTTTCATTGGATGGTTAGACCTCTGTTTTGGCCGAATTAGAGTTTACCATCAACTAGAGTTTCGTAGACAGTTAAGTTAAGAAAAGATGAGCACTAGTTTCAGGTCTTTTGGACTTACGGTTTTTTATTGGTGAATTTTCTAGTAAAACTGCCAGATTAGGGATATTTGGAATGTTTGGGTAAATTGATCAAATTGAACCTTTTGTTTGGTTGGTTTGGCTAGAGATTATGGGAGGACATGTGTAGCATTGCCTTACTTGTTTGTCCTCATTTCGATTATTTTATATTGTAGGCGGTGAAACGGTGAGTGGAGGGGTATCTCAATTACCTCCCAACCCGTTGCAGCGCGGCAGGCAAGTAACTTGTATACTATGATTGATGCATTATGTGATGTGTGACTGAATGAATATATTTGTTCGTACTTGTAGATGAATGCTATGTGTATCTTTTCATTTATGAGTACTATTCAATCTTGCCATGGATTCACATCATGACATGCATAAATTACTTTTGTAAGACCCATCAATTCTAGTATGGGCACTTGAAAATCCCATCAATTCCAGAATGGGTACGTGAGTCCACCATTCCAATGTGGGCCACGTTACGTGAGTCCACCATTCCAATGTGGGCCACGTTGGACGGCCGTATGAAACGTTCTTCATACGGTTACTTTAAGTGAACACCGACGGGTGCTTCACTCGCTATACCGGTATATGCTACATTATGTCCAATTCCTTCAATGCATCATTCCATTACATCCATTCATAAGAATTGTTTCCAATAAATGTTCAATCTGTGATAATGTATATGGTTCATTGGATGTTGATTGTTACTTTCAAGTACTTGCTGAGTCTTTGGCTCATTCTTGCTTTGTTGTTTTATTTAGGTAAATGACAAGGAAGAACGGTTTCATGAAGGGTAGATCAACACGATGCACTCACTACCATAATCCAAAACATTTGCGAACTTATTATTGTCTTCTATTTATACCTTGTGTTGAATTGTAATAAGCCAACTTGGCCTTATTTACCATATCTTTCTGAATTGTTTATTTCCATTCCGTTGATTAAACTTGATGATGAATACTTGTTTCCGTATAATCTTATTACTTGCTTCACCTTATCATGTGTTTTGATGTTATTCTTTTAAAGAGTAGTGGTTGTAGGTGACATCTTGACTCCCTTATAGTCAGGGTGTTACATGAAAGTCGCCCAAGTCAATTGAGGACCGGCCTTTGAGCGCATTTTGCTACGCCTATTCGTACTACCACTTGGTCTGTGTGGGCAGAATCTGGCTTAATAATTTGGGATATTCCATAGATATTCGTGCCATGTGTATGAGTGGGTGTCGATTAGGCAAAGAGTCACTTTGGCGCAAGAGGGGCTCCTGAGGATGGTTAGTCCAAAGGAGGCGAAACCTTAGCGGGCATGAGTACTTTGGGGTAGAACATTGTAACAGCCTTGTGATAGTTGCTTAGTCGCACGCCTTCGGAAGCGTGTAATAGCCGACATATAAAGCAAACTGTCTCTTGTGGGAAAAGTTGTACCAACTCTGCAGAGTAAAAATCTATTCGAATAGCCGCGTCCGCGGTTATGGACATGCTAGCAAAGCCACTCCGAGTTAGACTTGTTTTTGGTTTTAAAAATATTTTAAGCAGCTTGTTTGTGAAGATTTATCCTTGTGGAAAAATTGGGCGGTTAGCCATAGGAGGGTATCCTTCACCAGTCAAATATGGAGGTTATCCACATTGAAACTTTGTCATTTCTAAATTCGATTTTAGGTAAAATATAAATGGCCTTGGAAATTAATATGATTATTTAAAATCAAAATGCCATTTTATGCAAATAACCCTGCCATTATCCCTTGACTACTTTATGCATGCATTACCATTCAATATTGGGTGTGACTTGCGAGCGCTGTTGTAGTGCTCATTCTTGCTGAATATCTTTATTCAGGAGAAGACTTCTACCAGGACGGTGAGGACACCGACGCTTAGGTCGCGCTTCGCACGATTACTGTGGCAAATCGTTCTGGCCTACCACTACTGCTTTACTTCCGCTGTGCTATTTACTTACTTGTTATTTGGCCTTTAGGCCCGTTTGTATCCAACTTTGAATTACTCTATTAATGAAATGCGTGATATGTTTGTGATACCATTTTGTAACTGTGTACGCTGGAAATCCTGGACTAGTGTATGAACACAGAGGATTCGGGATCCTTCGTTCCCGGGTTCGACATGCTTTCATTGGTAGATTTGTGGTGGTTTATTTTGATGATATATTGATATATAGCAAATCATTAGAGGAACATCTGGACCATTTACGTGCTGTTTTTAAGGTTTTACGTGATGCACGCCTATTTGGTAACCTTGAGAAGTGCACCTTTTGCACCGATCGAGTCGCGTTTCTTGGCTATGTTGTTACTCCACAGAGAATTGAAGTTGATCAAGCCAAGGTTGAAGCAATACAGAGTTGGCCGACTCCTAACACGGTCACTGCAGGTGCGGAGCTTTAGGACTTCTTTGGGTTCTACCGCCGCTTTGTGAAGGATTTCAAGACTATCGCCGCACATTGAATGAGCTTACCAAGAAGGGCGTGCCATTTGTTTGGGGCACCGCATGTGAGAATGCCTTCACCACATTGAAAGATAAGTTAACACATGCACCTCTACTCCAACTCCCGATTTCAATAAGACTTTTGAGCTAGAATGTGATGCAAGCGGAATTGGTTTAGGTGGTGTGTTGTTACAAGAAGGAAAACCTATAGCATACTTGGTGAGAAATTGAGTGGGCCTAGTTTGAACTATTCTACTTATGATAAAGAGTTATATGCCCTCTTTGAACCTTAGAAACTTGGCAACATTATTTATGGCCCAAAGAATTTGTTATACATTCGATCATGAATCTCTAAAGCATATTCGAAGTCAAGGTAAATTGAACCGTAGACATGCAAAGTGGGTTGAATTTATTGAGTCTTTTCCTTATGTCATAAAATACAAGAAGGGAAAGGAGAATGTTATTGCTGATGCTTTGTCTAGGAGATATGCCATGTTATCACAACTTGACTTCAAATTTTTGGATTAGAGACTATTAAAGAGCAATATGTGCACGATGTCGATTTTGCGTAAATATTGTTGAATTGTGAAGAAGGGAAAATGTGGAATAAATTTGTCATTAATGATGGATTTGTGTTTAGAGCTAACAAGTTGTGCATTCGCTAGTTCCGTTAAATTCACGTTGTTACAGGAAGCACATGGAGGTGGGTTAATGGGACATTTTGGTGTGAAGAAAACAGAGGACATACTTGTCGATCATTTCTTTTGACCAAAGATGAGACGGACGTCGAGCGCCACGCTGCTCATTGCACTACATGTCAAAAAGCTAAGTCACGACTTAATCCTCATGGTTTATATATGCCTTTACCCGTTCCTAGCATTCCGTGGGAAGATATTTCGATGGACTTTGTTTTAGGATTGCCTAGGACAAAGAAGGGAAATGATAGCATATTTGTGGTTGTTGATAGATTTTCTAAGATGGCCCATTTTATACATTGTCATAAGAGCGATGACGCTACCAATATTGCTGATTTATTCTTTCGTGAAGTTATTCGCTTGCATGGTGTGCTTAATACTATAGTTTGGATCGTGATGCTAAATTCCTTAGCCATTTTGGAGAACTTTATGGGCTAAATTGGGGACTAAGCTGTTATTTTCTACTACTTGTCATCCCCAAACTGATGGACAAACTGAGGTTGTGAATAGAACTTTGTCTACCATGCTTAGGGCTGTGTTGAAAAAGAATTTTAAAATGTGGAAAGAATGCTTGCCTCATATTGAGTTTTCTTATAATCGGTCATTGCATTCTACTACAAAGATGTGCCCTTTTGAAGTTGTTTATGGTTTTGTGCCTGGTGCTCCTATTGATTTAATGATCATTCCATCTTCTGAGAAATTGAACCTCGATGCTAAGCAAATACAATGAATTGATTTTAAAAATACATGAGACAACTAAAGAGAATATAGAGCGCATGAATGCTAGATATAAACTTGCTGGTAGTCAGGGGAGGAAACATTTAACTTTTGAACCAGGGGATCTTGTTTGGTTGTATTTAAGAAAAGATAGGTTTCCCGAATTGAGAAAATCAAAATTGATGCCAAGAGCTGATGGTCCTTTCAAGGTGTTAGAAAAGATTAATGATAATGCATACAAACTTGACCTGCCTGCAGATTTTGGGGTTAGTCCTACTTTTAATATTGCAGATTTGAAGCCCTATTTAGGAGAAGAGAACGAGTTTGAGTCATGACGACTCAAATGCAAGAAGGGAGGATGATGAGGACATCCCTTCTATGGATACAACTCATCCACGACAAGTGTTGCAAGGACCACTTACTCGAGCTCGTGCTCATCGACAATTACGGGTGAACTCATTCCTAGCTTCATATGTTACTGAGAATAGACCGCTACCTAATGCAAGTGATTTAATTGTGCTTAGGAACTTGGGAAAGGATGTAGGAAAGGGACATGGAGTCATGGACATGCACAGAAGGAATAATGAAGGTCACCACGTCACTTTAGGACCAAGTCAAGCACGAATTCGAGTTGGACACGTTCTGGAATCAGAGTCGGACTGCTGCGATGCTACCAAGTTCAAATGGGCGTAACTTCCTCATACGGACTCCGTTTGGGACGTTCTTGTACTTCATGGAAAGCTTATGAAGTCTACTTTCCAACGGATCGAACCTCATCTTCAAATTCCATCTGAGCCGACCGAAATCTTCAAAAGAGTCCACGTTGGTTTCTGAGTTCGAGTCAAAAAGGGTGCTGCGCCACCCCCACTTGGGCCCATGGGCCTTGTAACCCTAGGGCATGCATTGGACGCCACCCTTGGTCGTTCTCCCTATAAAGGAGCCGCCACCTCCGTTGCTAGGACTTGGATTTCGTTGAGTTTAGGTTTAGCCATTGGGCAAACTTTGTTCTTCAGTTGTGTCGAACGACCACCTGTCAAGACAGCTTCGGGATCCCATCTTTGCTATTCGCAATACAATTTATGCTTCCTTCATATTCGCAATATCAGATTGCCTATGTCTTATTCTTGCTAGTTCTTCGATTGCTCGCGAGGATTGAACCGTGTTCAGTTGATCACGCCCAAATGAGGTCAATAACACTTCGGAGTTGGTTCAGCGAATGCTAAGGCGCAAGCGTCGTCGTACGGTTGTAGTCGGATCGTGAGAGTCACCGCCACCAAAATCGATAGTTATCAATCTCATCGAAAGATTGGACACCTCGTTTCCATCACTGCGTAACCCATAGTTTAAGTCGTGTCACCGATCATCCGATCGGCTACCAATTAGAGTTTTCCCCAGTCATCTTCAAATCGAGTTTTCTCTATTTTTTTCGATCATAGATCGGTTTGCGTCGCCCTGCCGACCTATCGATGTTCCTCGGCTCCGGACTTCGCCGCCTCGGCTTCGACCTCTCCGGCGCCTCCTCTCTTCCGATGATGTCGTGGCATGACGCGGCGCGCTCGTCGACACAGCCCTCCCTCCACGGCCTTCCGAGCGCCGCGTCTACCGTCGTCATTACGCGGGATCATCGTCGTTGGACCGTCGTCCGCGAGACTTCTGTCTTCACCGACTTTAGGTCCAGTCTGAATGTTCGCCTTGACGACGTTCCGACTGCGGCGGCGTGTTAGACAGGATGGTGACTCGGCTTCCTACATGTATGACGCCTTCCCTTCTATACATTGATCACGCGTTCACACGATCACGCGTTCATATGATAACTGAAATCTATATATGTAACTCATATAGTCTAATTTCAATCAATCAAAGATAACATTACTTTCCTTGCTTTCAGAAACAAAACAAAAAGCCTCGTAAACCCTCCAAACTAGCTTAGATGTCTCAGCATGGCCAACCAAACCTACAAGCTACAGCTCGAGAATCAAAGATGACCAACTGTTAATGACACATGTATTTGTCTATCAAACAGTTGAGTTGAAATGTGCGTTGATGCTCTCATCACTAATCAAACACTGCAGGAAAAAAAAAATCTCTACGCACGTTCATATAGTCCAACATTTCCATTTTCTTTCGATATTAATAAACAGTGCAAATTTCGTCTCAATAAAAAAGAAAAAGAAGAAGGAAAAGTCCAACTCGGACATATAACGACTTTAGGACTTCAGTAAGTTCAGAAATTAGAAGATACTATTAAACCAAACCAAGGTTACGATGTCAGTTGAAATATAAAAGTAGAATAACGCGATGTGTTATCTAAGATTTGGTGTACGGGACCCCTAATTAAAGGGAAATAATTAACCTGTCCTAATCTTCATCACCTGCTCCATGTGTCTACAACTTCTCCAGCTGCTGACTTTGCCAAGCCCAGACAGATTCCAAGAAGAATTACCGAATTGAGTTTTGTTTTTTTAGGTTTGCTAATTTTCAGTTGTCTGAAATTTTCTTATTCCTAAGTCACGTACAGTTGTATAGTACTAAATCTAAAATTGTATTATCAATTGATGTGCAAATTACATTATTAAGTAATGTGCAATTTTAGCACATGTCTATTGTAACTTTTAGTTCTATTTGTTTTGTATTTGTAGAGTTTATCTAGATTTACCTTTGTTTAGTTTATATTTTTTTGTTTTGTTTTAGCACAGTTTTAATATAACTTTTAGTTCTATTTGTTTTTTTAGAGTTCATCTAGATTTATGTGAGAACCTGGAAAATCAGACTAATCTAATTAACATTAATAGCTGGTTAGCAGTAAATAAAAATTTTCTGAATTAAGTAATACAAGAATTTATTACATCAGAACAGATCATGTTTTACAACTTTGAATATATTACAAAAAGATTAAATTAAAATCTTGTATTGCATTGCATATCGCTGAAGTCTTCCTTGAAGCATGGTTCGTCCATCGCCGTCCAGTCAAACCGTCTTCCTCGACTCAATCCGAAATACCATTTCCAGCTCCATTGTCCGCCAATCAACCACAAGACCATTAGCAGTTCAAAAACTATATAATAGAGTTAGAATAAAGTAGTTTGCCGTCAGAGTACAGTAGGAATCATCGCGGTTCCCAGATCGACCTAGATTAGCCGGCACCCTGAGTATCAAGACTACCCAAACCAACTTGGGTTAACCGGCATCCTGTTTTTCAAGTCACCTAGGCAAACCCAAATCAGTCGGCACCTGGATACTCACGATACCTAGACCAACCTAAGTAATCGGCGCCGTCTTATTTCCGTAGGTTTCATCATTCGGCATTTTCGAATCCAACACCTACGAATATCAGATTGCCTCGACTGCAGAGAATTCCTCACATAGTGAATTGCCAGTCAATTGACCTAATTGCCCTCAGTCCAAAAACATCCGGGGAGAGCCAGCCGGTGAGCACAAGGGCATAGTGGTCATTAACCAGCCCCCAGCCAAGCAGCCAGATTCACCCCCCAGCCGAGGTATACCCCCTTCAAGGCCAGCAAGAGCCTTGTCCATCAAACCAAAGCAATGCAAAACCAAAACACAACCAAGCGTCCCACGCCCAGACCAACAGAACCACAAGGGCAAGACCCCCCAGCCGAGATGCACCTCCCCCATTTAAGCTCATCAATTCACAGAGTGCGCCAATAGGATCATGGTAAAAATGAAGATGAACAGGAGCATGGTAAAAACAATTTGCACAGCCAAGGGATAAGAGCAGCCGAGTGCCCTTCCCCAGCCAAATTCATCCCCCAGCCGAATGCATCCAAAGACAAAACCAGTAAGAAGAAAACAAAGAAAGCGGCCCTGACTATTCCCCGAAGCCATCCCCTTTCCCACCAAAGACACAAGGCCCCCCAGTGCCCTTCCCTTCCTCCCAGTTCTTCTCAGCAGAAGGAGGCCAGCACCAGGAAGCCAGAAGGAGGCCAGCACAAGGTAGCCAGGAAGCCAGGAGCAGAGGAGAGCACCAGCAAAGCCGGCACTGCCATCCCCTTTTCCTAACCCAGATTTCATCAAGAGGTAACCCCAGTGCACATCAGTATGCATTACACTCATCCAAATCATTCACACAGATGCACATCATTTCCACATACCACCAGATCAGTTCATCATCATCTATCAGTTTTCATCACAGAGCACTAGGTGGAGTAGAGAGGGAGATCGGATGAGGGCTTACTTCAAGAGCAACCAAGCCGCCACCCTCCATTTTCGCAGCGACCAAGCCATTCATCCCCAGTAGCTTCCCTCACCCCAAATCCATCACCATGATCATGCATGTAGAATCATCAACCAGCATTAGTAATGGATTCAGCTAGATCTGCTAAAAATCAACATAGCTGAAATCAAACTAGAACGAGTGAACCAATCTGATAGGAAGGCCGAGCCGGGAATGGGCTCAGGACCCAGGGGAGAGAACCGGGAGCGGGAGGCCAAGCACCGGGCCGGATCTAGGGAGGCCAGGGCGGCCGGCGGCCGGAAGGCCGAGCCGGCCGAGTCGTCGTGCACCGGACCGGGAGAGAGAGCTGAGGGGAGGACTCGGTAGCGGTGGCGCTTGGGCCGCAGCTGCGCCAGGAGGAGGCGACCGGGAGGCCGAGCGACCGGGCGAGGCGGGCAGTGGCGCCAGCCCACGCCCGGCGCCGGGGAAGAAGGAGGTGGTGTAGAGAACCGAGAGGAGAGAGAGATCTGGAGCCGGGCGACCGAGGGGAGAAGGAAGAGGAGGCGGCACTGAGGCGCAGGGCGCCGAGGAAGGAGAGCAATGAGCCGGGCCAGGAGCCGAGGAGGAGCACAAGCCAGCACAGAGCGGGAGGGCGGCGCAGAGCCTGAGGGTCACTGGGAACCGGAGGAACCGAGGGCGGCGCCTGGGAGAAGAAGGAATGAGAGGAGAGGCAGGGGTGAGTGAGGGTGTTGGCCGAAAGGGGTAAGGAGGAGAGAGGTAGGGAGAGAGATGGGGAGAGATTAGGGTTAGGGATAGGAAGGGGGTAGTTAGGTAATTAAGGTAGGTGATTAGGGGTAGATGATTAGGGAAATAGAGAATTTGAGAGGTAAGTAATTACTGGATTTGGTGATTAGGTGTAGGAAGTTAAGTATAGAAATTAGGAAAATCGGCGTAACTGGTATTTTATTCAATTAATTAGAACCAACCCTGTTAAGGTTGAGTCGGCATTGATAGTAGTGTGCACTCGGGTAAATTCGTGTAGGCGTAGCGAACCGTAGAGCGACTTTAGTGGGAGAGTGCTAACTGGGTCGGGATTCGAAAAATATTTGTAAAGTAAAATTGACTAACCAATAGGAGTTGCATTAGCAGTTTATTCATATAATTTCACATAAAACCACTAAGTATTTGCCTAATTATTTATTATTCTCGCCGTCGTATAATTGCAGCAGATGAGCCGACGCCTGCAGGTGTAGTTGGTATATATTTCGTCGACGACGATATTTTCTGCAATTCTGAAGGCAAGTGATCCTCTTGAACATCAATATAGCTATTTTAAATGTAAACCGTATATTGCTGTATTAGACGTATTGCATCCAAAATTTATTTCTCAAAAACATAAATCAAATGATTGAGATGATAACGGAAAGAATGAGAATGATAAAAAGAATTGTGATAATATTATGATATGGCTGGTAAAGGGGACCCAGGGCAGGGGAAGAAAATGAGAAAATGATGATAATGATGATGTGGTAAGAGGTGGGACCCCTTTACATATGGTTATAATATAAGGACCAACAAAACTCTTACTCGGTCGATGTCAAATCGGTGCCAACCATTTTCCGTTTGCGCGTAAAATGCTACCTTGTTATGTGATTATGCTTTCTACGGGTATGTTATATGTGTGAGTGTGTTTGAGAAACCCCAGTTGGGGCAGCGCTATATGCGCTAAGGGGTGTTAGGTGAAGGTGCGTCGGCCCAACTAACATTACGTAACTCGGTGTGAAGATTCGTTCGCACCGACTTTAACGTAATGGGTGGAAAAATTAATCACGTAACTCGAAAACGCTCGTATTCGAACTCAAGTCGCATCAAAGGAAATGCGATGGACTGGTTCATCTTAGGGTTCGAATAGTTGTGGGTAAAGTGGTACAAGCTCGCTGTGATGCTATACAAATCATGAATTCATGCCGTCTCTGGATTGGAGTCTACGGAACCACCAGGGTCTTTCTTCTCTCCGAGTGACAAGTAGTGTTTTCAAGATAAAATTTGCCACCATTGTTTTAATGATTTATTTTCGTAATGAATGAGATGAGATAGAATTTGTGATTCGACATGAGATGAGTCATACGATGCATATGTTGCTATTAATGCTTGTCGAGTACATATGTACTCAACCTTGTTAGTATTCTCCTTTGTAGATCCTAGTCCACGGAAGTATCCCGAGTGGACGAAGGACATGCAGTACCAAAGACGCCGCAGAGGCTATAGCGGCGGGTCGCGAGGAACAGGTGAGAGAGGGGCATTTTATCCGAGAGTTGGGACGACTAGAAGTTGGAGGGTGCAAGGAAGGCAAGATAAGGGACTTGGTCCCAATTCTTTTAGCGCTTTGTAATTTACAGCGTGTAAATAACCTTAGTCTTGCGTGGTTAATCTGTCATAATAAAGAACGATTTCCACCTTATTGTTCTGCACAGACTCGATAATGGCTTGCTATTCGTCGGAGCGGTGTTCTACCGAACAGACGAATAGTAATCCGTGTGTCTAAGTGTGATTACCCCTGAGGTAATGACACGAGGCATCACAATTTACTTTTATCTAGTTTGAAATTTTTTTAGTCTTTTTATTTTGTAAGACATCACAGCACAACACAAAAATTTATAGTATCAATTGAATCAAAATTCTACCGCTAAAAAAGATAGTATCAATTGAATCAAAATTCTATCGCTAAAAAAGATAACTGAAATTATGGCCGTTTTTTCGTCACAAACCATGCGCAAAAGAAAGAAAAATATATTGCGTACGATCCTTCAACCGCCGTGAGACTATTATATTACGGCCATACATCATCTGCTGGCTTAATTAATTGGCTTCTTCAGAAGATGCTGTGTGGAGAGTCTCTGCAGGTGTCAGCGTCGAGATCTAACCGTGCCGTCAGAGTCGCACAAAAGGGAATGATCAGTGGTCCAGTATATATACGTACGTACGTACGTACGTCGATGAGCATAGCGGATACGATCGATGCCGTAGGCCCGTAGCATGAGCTGTGCCTTGGTTTCACATGGCGGTTTCTGTGGATACAAATGGTCGTCACAGTATCAGCAGCGCTTGCTGCAGGGCGGGTTCCTTAGTTTCCAGGCTTACGGAGGAGAGACTTTACACCCAAGTTGACCCAGAACCAGAGAATATCGATCTGGTGCTTATCGCCCTCAGCCTGCTTGGTATAGATGGCCGTAAAAGTTTCTGAAAAAAAAAAATTGATAGCATTAATTGACACAAAATCAATATATGATGCTACATAATTTTAAATCCGATTTCAACCTACAATGGAGAAATGCAAAAGACAAATACTGCTTAAAAGGAAATCAGAAATATTAAAAAGGGAAAAAGATCGATAAAGCTATTGTTCACTGAAATTTGTCCTTTTTTGTTAATGCGAGTGATGTTTTCAATTGAATTTTTGCATGATGCTTACATATATAATGACCTATCTCATCCCAAAAAAAAAATAGAAATTTGTATTACCATTTGCACTGTATTTTGTGGAAGAAAGTACCGGATACTCTCTCATTCTTGATCGACTTACATGGACACGTTCATTCATAGCTCTTAGTTTGACGGTATACCGATATAAACCAATGTACCATTTCAAAAATCAAACCGGTATAACCTCCAGAATGGTATTAACAAATATAGACATGAGTATATATTCTAGATAGGACACACACGAAGTGCAGTCCCTAAAAAACATGTACTTGATGCCCACTAAACCGCTAGCATGCCCCCACAAAACTGTCTGACCTACCAAACTATTAACATTTTAAACGGGCCGACCCGCATTACCTGCACTGCATTTTACGTGTCCGTTGCACTCGCACTCGCTAGTCGTTCTCCGCCTTCGCCTTCATCGCCGGGCGCTCACAGTGCGGCCATCTCCTCCGTCGGCGGTCCGTTGCCCCCCGTGGATGGCGCTGCCTCCTATTCATGAGAAATCGAGAGGTTAGCGCTAGTTCTTTGGCTCCCCTGTAACTCTTTTCCATGCCCACGTTTCAATATCAAATCTGTGGTTAGTTTCTTGATTTTGTTACCATCTCTCGGATCTCCCAGAATTGATCGATCATTTCATTTGTTATTGTTCTGCTATGCTTGGTGTGCCCAGATGTACTATCTTGGATGAGTTGTACACTGGCTTAGTTTGCATTTGCCCAAACAAGTAGGAGCACTAGTATTCCTATACACTAAGTTTTCCTAATTTATTTTCAGATAAATTAAGCGTTGTACTGGCAATAGATTTAATCCAGCCGTACTTTAGAGGATGCAATGCTGATGCTGATGCTTATGGCCATGGTACATGGCCCCATCAATAGGGGAGCAGTTGGGAGGAGCATGATGAAAGGGGAAAGGCCCACACGCACGAGAAACTGATCAGAATTACTCATCTCAATGACCTGACAGTAACAGCCAAATGGCAACATTCCATCCCAACCTGCAATTAAGCAGCATGTAGATGGACACAGCCCAGTCAGTTTGGAGCAGAGTATTTCCATAGGAAATTCAGAGGAAGCACGCTGTTTCGTGTAAATTTCCTGCGTTGAGCAGGTCCGAGATGTCATGAAAAAAACACACATATGAAATCGATCGAGCAGGGATGCAAACTTAATTTTGCCCTACTTGAGTTGCACACAAGCACGCATTTACGTTCCATCAACAGGAACTTAATGTTTGCCAGCCACTAAACCCAGACGAAGACGTACTTAGCCAATCGATCCACGGACACGTACAGACGACACGTACACCCCACCCAGAAGCACTGCTGATGCCAACAATTAATTCGACGTCATTACGCTATAAGAATCAAGAAACACCACAGACGTGGTACTCTCTCCCTCTACTCTACGTACAGAGCTACCCGTCCGGCCGTCTCTTGCACCGCCGCGGGGCGCGCACGTACGTCCTCGGCGGCGGCCATATATGGCGACGGTGAAGCACGCGCTCCAGCGCCTCCTCGACGGCCTCCGCTCTTTACCGCCGCGCCGCCGCCGCCGCGCTGGCGCCGCCAGCTCCAAGGCTCCCCGCGTCGTCATCCGCCTCTCCGGGAGCGCCGCCAGCACCGCTACACCACCAGCGACCCCGCCGCAGCCGGCGCCAGTCACCATACGCGTTGCCACGTTCAACGCAGCCATGTTCTCCATGGCGCCCGCCGTGCCGACGGTGGCGCGTGACGACGACTCCCCGCGCAGCCCCGCTGCGGGCGCGCTCGCCGGGCTGGGGCGGCGGCCGAAGAAGGGCATACTCAAGGCGCAGTGCCCGCCTTCCCCAGGCAAGAAGTTGCGCGTCTCCATCAACCTCCAGGACGACGAGATCACCGCGGAAAGAAGCAGGCTCCTCACGAGTAACGTCGTTAACGGCGGTGGCTGGAAGGGGAAGGCGGTGGCCGGGGCGGATCAGGAGCAGGCGGCGAGGAGGTCGGCCGCGGGGAGGAGCGTGGCGGAAGTGCTGCGGGAGGTGGGCGCGGACATCATCGCGCTGCAGAACGTGCGGGCGGAGGAGGAGCACGGGATGCGGCCGCTGGCGGAGCTCGCGGAGGGGCTCGGCATGCGGTACGTCTTCGCCGAGAGCTGGGCGCCGGAGTACGGAAATGCCGTGTTCTCCCACTGGCCTATCAAGCGCTGGAAGGTGCAACGCGTCGCCGACCACTCCGACTTCCGGTAATAAGCAGCACCCCTACTCCATGACCACAAGCTTCTCATTTTACCGTCTAGATCCGTTCATCGATCCAGGATAGCTTAATTTTGTGTAGCATTAACAGTGTTGTGCTCCCGGCCATGCAGTCTTCACGGCTGCCATGACCCACATGTCAGAGACACCAGGATTACATATGGTAATTTGCAGTGTCCATAGGTGTCACGAGGAGGATTCCCCATGCCGTATAATTACGTTCTTCCCGATATATTGTCGTAGAGAAACTTGTATCCGAGGAAGGTCTAACCTCGTATGTACAGGACTCAGGTCTCGTAGGATTATTTTCCGTGGTTTCTAATCACGCTCGCCGTTATCCTATAGCTAGCTGATGGCCGGATTAATACTAAGTTGGCGCCAGATGTGCGCGGGGGCTACCGTTAGATACGCCATGTTGCCTAATTTTGTTGCGTATACACCCGACGAAATCATTGCACGGCCATGGTCGGAGATCAAGACAAACTACACAGCGTCCTTTCATGTCCTTGAAGCCGTATGTAGAGTAGACGTCCCATCCATTTTCCCCCTTTCTTGCATGCTATCGATCGATCACGGTGCGTACAACGTGCAAGGGTACGTACGTACATCAGAAGAAGAAATAACAAAAAAAAAAACAATTTCTCCAATCACGAGAGTTTTAAGGTTTCAAAGATGAATCGATCCATCATTGAAGCATGCATATGTTGTACCGTTTTACGTACGTGGTACAAAGTACAGCCACGGGACGGAAAAGCCGTCAGTAACTTAGTTGCCTTGTCAATCGGTGTCGGTACTACTCAGTACTAGTCAAACAGTGTACAAGGTAATGGGTCAATTAAGTTATTCATGAAAAGTTCTAAAAAGAAGTTAGTATTCATTAAAAAAAATTGATGGGTCTTGACAAAGCTACTACTACTCTCTTTTTCTTAGCCATAAGAAAATGAATGAAACATGCAAGAATGTATGTTTCGATTGGAAGCTTCAAGGGGAGAAAAGATGGTACTGGTAAGCAGAAGAAACCTAGTGTCATTGGTTCTTCAGTTCCTAGCGGTACAATTCAAAATAATTAGGAGAAATAGCTCGAAAAGATCCAGTTTTCCCCTTTCTTAAGCAAATGCAGTAAGTATATCCGTACTACACGACAATGAGATAATGACAATTGGGACGATCAGAAGATTTTTTATGGAGCAAGTATAGCTGAAATGCTTAACAATTCAGCCGTCTCTTCTTCTCGATAAGCATACAGATTATACGGATTCTAGCCAGTGACTTTGTAAAAAAGAAGGATTAGGTGAGCTGCTCCATAAGCATCGATTAGGACAACTGCTAGCAAAGGTTGCTGCAGTTTCCATATTCCAAAAGCCACACCTTGGAGGCCAAACTCCCTGGCTTTTATGCATTGGGCATAAATGGTTATGAACACAATTATTATTGTGAAAAGGATTAGTAGTACTAGTACATGGTATGGTATCAAAATTAATGGTTTGGAGCTTCATTAGCTGCTACAGGATGGCAGGGATACCATGCACTTAATAGGGCCCCATGCTTCTGGTGATGTTACTACATCACATCAACCACGACCAATGCTCTGCAGACACAATATAGAGGAGTTTAATGATCGAATTATTTTCTAGACACCGTGAACAATCAGCAGATAATGTGAAGAAACAAAGGGGGTAACATACAACTGAGTAGCGCAATGTGCAAGCATGCAGGAACGTACTGAGAGTCACCATTGATGTGCCGAGGGCAGGGGAGGTGAACTTCCACTGCACCCATCTCGACCACCTCGACGAGAGTTGGAGGATGAAGCAGGTCAACTCCATCCTGCGATCGGCCGACGGCCACCACATCCTCGCCGGCGGCCTGAACGCGCTCGACGGCACCGACTACTCAGCCGAGCGCTGGGCCGACATCGTCAAGGTACGTGACAAGGTCGATCTTGTCCAGGAAACCATTGACACTGAAACACACATTACAACATCTGATGGTGCACAATTAATTCTGATGGCCTACAGTACTACGAAGAGATCGGCAAGCCGACGCCGAAGGTGGAGGTGATGAGGTACCTGAAGGCGAAGCACTACATCGACGCCAAAGACTTCGCGGGAGAGTGCGAGGCCGTAGTGGTGGTGGCCAAAGGCCAAGGTGAGACTGCCATGCATCTGAGGAAGAAGAACAATCAATGGCAGCAACTTCGGTTTCAGACTTTCGGCCAGTTATGTTGATGTTTTACTGAATTGACATAGTTATATGTTTGTGATCAACCGCAGATGTGCAGGGGACATGTAAGTACGGCACAAGAGTGGATTACATCCTGGCATCGCCAAACTCCCCCTACAAGTTCGTGCCAGGATCATACGCCGTCATGTCGTCCAAAGGCACCTCGGATCATCACATCGTCAAGGCGGATGTAACCGTCGCCGACGCCGACGGTGCCGGCGTGTTGCGGCGGCGTCGGAGGCAGAGAGTGGTGAGGATGAACAAGGGCGCAACCAAAGGGATATGGGCAGCTAGATAAATTTGAGTTCTGGTTTCATCCGCTCTTTTGTTTCCTTTGTATTTTTTCCCCTCTCTTGTTGTTAGATGGTTGATGTCTAGGTTCCTTTCTGTTCTGTATACAGCTGAGCTAATGGTTCTAGTGACAGGTCAAGTTGTAAGAACCGCTCTGATCAATGTATAAACAGCTTGCAGTTAAACTAATTCAACTTATACTGTCTTAATTGTTTTTCCAAAAAAATTGTACAATTCAGCTTAACTCCACTGTTCACCGGGAACATGTCGAAAGATCGACCTCCGAGTATCAAACAAGAAAGGTTTGTACTGGCCAGCCACTACAGTAGTGCCTCATCCAGATTACACACACACACACATATATATATATATATATATATATATATATATATATATATATATATAGGGAGTGAATTTTCTATCCACCTGAATATCTATTACAATTTTCCAAAACGCATGATGTAGAGACCATATGGTTTGGCACTACTCTAGGTGGTGAACAATTGGTATCATTGTAAAGGAGTTTGGGGAGTGAACTAAGTTTTGCAAAAAATTGGCCTGTTATCAATGTTCAGGTGGTCTGACTGCCGACGCGGGCGCACTATGAGACTGGTATGGCATGACGAAGAGGCGGAGCCCGAGACCGAGCGGCGGCGGTCGCTTGGACACCAGCGACCCGGGCGGCAGCTTGAACGACGCTTGGGCGGCGATGCACGCGGCGGCTGAGGGAGGCCCGAGCGCTAGTGTGCAGCGACGACGGCTAGAGTGGCTGCTGATGGAGGCGACGCTGGCTTGAGGCAGCATCAGTGTGGCAATGGCCGAATCCAGAGGCCCCCGGCCGAATCCAGACCGGTTCGATTGGGGAAGACGAGAGTTGGGGAAGAAGAGAGAGGAAGAGAAAATGAGAGAAGGGGAATAAAGAAGAGAAAGGGAAAGAAGAGGATAAACAGTGGGAAGAAGCAAAGAGGAAAAAGGAAAAGAAGAGAGAGGAAGGGAAAAGAAGGGAAAGGAGAAAAGGAAAGAAAAATAGAGAAAATGCAAAGATGCAGATTGTAACATCCCAAATTTTGGATTATTTTTGAAGCTTTTAAAAACAAAAGTAACTATTTGAATTTTCTTATTTAAGTCGAAGCTTAATGTGAATTTTCATAAATTAAAACAATTTAATGTGTATAATCTAAAGTTAAATTAAAGTAAAAAAAAAGTTATTTTATTTGGGTTCCTTGAGTTCCATAGAATTTTCCAGAATTTTCTAGGATTTTTTAAAATTTATTTGCTATTTCTTTGAGCATGATTCTCTTTAATCTATTTCATGAAATTTGGAAATTCCTTTTTCTGGATTTTTTCCTTCGGGCCGATTTACTTTTTCCTCTAGGGCCTTTTCCTTTTTCCTTGGACCGTCTCTTTTCTTTCCCAACCTGTTCCCGCTTCCTTCCCGGCCCAGTCGTGCACTAGTCCACCTCCTCGCCAAAGTGATGCGCCAGCGCCAGCCCAGTCGCCTTTTGCCTCCGCCTCTCACAGTCATGCGGGCCCATGTTGTGAGCCACCCCTGTGTCCTTCTTCCTCACGGCACTGAGTCTGTGTCCATGCGGGCCCATGTAGACTGTACTTCTAGATTAGGCACAAATCCTTCAGATACAACTTGTAGCTTCAGCTTCTGAAATTCCTCTTGAAGTTCTGTACAAATTTCTTTCACTTCCAAGGCATTGCAGTAACGCTTACGACTCAAGGCATCTGCAACGACATTGGCTTTACCAGGATGGTAGTGGATTCCAAGATTATAATCCTTTATTAACTCCAACCATCTTCTCTGCCTCATGTCCAGGTCAGACTGAGTAAAAATATACTTCAGGCTCTTATGATCGGTGTATACCTCACAACGATTACCAATGAGGTAATGACGCCAAATCTTCAAAGCATGCACTACGACAGCAAATTCCAGATCATGGGTAGGATAATTCTCTTCATGGGGTCTTAGTTGCCTTGACGTATAAGCAATGACTCTTCCATCTTGCATCAGGACGCATCCTAATCCTTGTCGCGAAGCATCACAATAGATATCAAAAATTAACCCAGAAACTTGGTGAGAATGGGAATTTCATAAGGTATTCCACATCTACAGACAACAATCTTGCGATAAATGTAATGTAAGACACACATACCGCCTATCTGAAGAATACCAGCTCTTCAACTACAACACAACACATGCAGCGAGGACGTGAGGCAGAAACCCATTGCCTCCGACTACAACAAAACATCACAAGTTGTGCAAACATGCCAGTGGAAGTCAACCAATGGAATTTTCCAAAATTATTGAACAATATAAATATGAGAACCCGAAAAACCTAAACCTAGATTAAACATCTGTACTTAGTAGTTAACAGTAACTAAAATGAGGATAATAAAAAACGAGTTCTAATCACCGTAACAAATATAAAAGATATGCAACACACACACCGTCAACACATTTCCGTATATCAATTTCACATCAAGAGTTCAGTAACATAAATTGCACCTGAACGTTTTACACTAAAATACACCTTGAATTGCAATATGAATTCCATTCAAGCAAATTAGAAACATTAATGTCAACTCAAAGCAACTGCCAGAATTCAGTGCAACAAATTAAAATTATGTCTTTGGCAATCCAGAGTAATTAACAAAACAATAATAAAAATTTTGCATTTCAAATCGCCGAAGCCATCCTTGTATCCTTGTACATTGATCGCCTACTTGCCAAATCTTTTCCCCGGCCATCCGAAACCTGCACACATACCCCTTTCCACCTGTACCCATAGATAATAGCAAGCATAGTATTACTAAAGGGAGGATTGGAAGAAAGAGAAGACTATCGTCGGATTTCACGAAGGTCACTAAGGCTTCCCGACCACCCTAAAGCAGTGGCACCATCTCACCTTCCATGGGTCTCATCACCCAGCATTGTTAAAATCTGATACCCACATTTTACCGACTTACCTCCATCCGAAAAAACATCCAAAAACCGACTCAAAACCCACATTTGGACCAATGATCTGTAAGCCCACAGCAGTAGAAGCATCCTTTAGACCAAAGGTCCATTAGCATTACCCAACCCAATAGTAGAATGTGAGAGCCAAAGGGATAAGATCTAGCCCACATAAGTTCATCCTGCCAGGCGACGCATTCATCGAGCAACCCAAAAAATCAAGCATAAGAGAGCCAGCTCAATGCCAACCTTCTGCCAGCCGAAGCCAGCCCTCTGAAGTTCACCCCCCTAGCCAGCCCTCAAAAGTTCATCCCCACAGCCAGCCCTCAAAACACCCCAATCAAAGCTTCTCAAGCCTCCCAAACACCTCAGTCCATCCACAAGCCAGAGGTGAGAGTAAAGAGCAAATCTCACCCCACCACTGCCAAGCAACTACATGTCTATAGGCTTTGTTAACTACAGGGTAGTCGTAATCGACCTGGTCGTAAAAACATTTACGACTATGAGGTGGTCGTAGAAAGACTTACGATCACCAGGTGGTCGTAAAACATCTTATGACCATACAGAGTGGTCGTATGATGGTTTACAACCAGTCATCTTAATATTTTTCCTTATTCATGATAAAGGTTATACTTAAGACTATTATGAGAATATTGCTATCTATAATATCTTAATTTTCCCTTATTCAGGAGAACACATGATAAAAGTAGTCTGTTGAGCTTAGGGAGTTCGATTCCAGCCGACGACCATTCCCAGTTGCGTTTTTTCATCGCGCCTTTGTTTGCAAGTTTACATGCTTCTCCTGAACCCTAGTGCCTTAGTGGTGTCTAACGGCTCCTAGGTAGCAGAAGGCGCCGTAAATTTGGTTCCTATTTGAAGCTGACGAAAGAGCGAACCCGCCCAGCCTGCCACAACCCTTGCCATTCGTACGTGCATCCCCGTTGCAAGCTCTTGTAATTGGAACAACAAATATGGAATAACAAATATAACAAATATGGTTGTATCTGTAGGGGTTATGTCCTCATCAGATGGCTTGAAGAAGTTTTTTTGTTCTAGGGAAAACAAGAGAATCTAAGAAATTATTAACAATATGTGCCCAACAGATAGGGTAATTTACCTAAAACAAAGTCATTTGGATAGGGGTAGTGAGGAGCACAAATGGAAGAAACCCTCAAACACCAATGTGGGCGCAAGAACAAATTGGCAGCATATTGTAAAACATTAGGACGAAAGCATTAGGAAAAATAATAAACATGCCAAGAAAGTGACAGGCACAATATGCAAAATCATGGCTTCAACTCAACAAGAAATGAGTCTGTTGGGATGTAAATAAGTATCATATGAGGTAGGCTTTATCTATTGATTTTCTGTACTCTATCTAGCATGACAAGCTACATGCCGTCGTAAGGAAAGGAAACTATGAAATCCAGCTGCATAATATGTTAACTTTGCTATAATATGTTGTCCCTAATATGAGGTTCTGAAGCTTAGCAAGAACCGACTATAAATCATGAGCAGTTGATGCACCACCCTAGGGTAGAATAATTCATGATGATAATTGATAAATTTCAGTTGACATCAGCAGTTCAAATGGAAGATCACACCCACCAGCACCCTCACCATGCATACGCAGCAACACAGCCCACATCAATAAATACATTAAGCTCAAAAAAGCTCTAGTAACTGAATCAATAAAAGGGGAGAGTAACGCAAAGCTGGCCTCAGACCACAATGGAGGATGAGCTAGAGGCGCCGGCACGAGCTGCGGGAGGCATAGGCGCAAAGTAGTCGTTGGCTGGGCCGAGCCAAGGCAGGGCTCACGCGGGCAAAGGAGCCATGGGGAGACACTGGTCGCGGGCGAGCCAGGAGCTAGAGAGGAGTCAGACCAGGAGCCCGAGGGGAAAGCGCCGGCAGAGGCGCGAGAAGGGAGCAACCAGAGCGGTGGCAGTGAGGGAGACCCCGGTTTATCCGGCTTGTAATGCTTAACCATCCATTCGGTCCTAGCATCACAAAGCAGATAATCCGAGACTCGAGACATGTATACTTCCCAGAGTGCAGTATACACACCTCATCACAAAATTTATGTATTAATTCCATTCATCCACATAGAACCGAAACACAGAACAGAACAGAAGTATTAATAATATTAAGCCGAGTCATTACAAAAGAGAGGTCAACCGGCCAACAATAAAAGAGACAACAATAATTAAACAGCGGAAGCAAAAGTGCCATAAGATGGCTACAACAAAAGAGCCAATCAGTGTGCCTTTAACCCACAAGGCAACCGACCGGATCGCCAAGCTAGTCGTCAAACCCGAAGCACATCTCACAAAAGTGAGGCCCTTGGGGCTCACCTTCTTCCCCTGCAAACAAAAGCAGCCGGCAAAAGCCGGTGAGTACTTTGAATGTACTCGCAAGACTTACATGTGGAATAACAACCTGTACATATACTACATGCAAGCTTATTGAAGTGGAGGCTGTATGTTTCATTTTAGCATAAAGCAAGTTTTCATTTGCAATAATGTAATAGATTGAAAGAAATTTATCAAATCTGTTTTTACTGTTCAATTAACCGAAAGAACAATATTAATAACAGTAAATAGACAACAACAGTCCTGGAAGTGACTAAACCATTAGTCACCACAACAATAGCATGAATTACCCATTCATGCCAACCATGTCAAATTTTAATTTTAAAAGGTTGTAGTCTAACTCTTGCAAAACCTAACCAAGCGTGTCCATAACCTAGGACGAGGCTATTCGAATAGTTTTATCCCTGCAGGGTGTACCATTTTACCCACACGCCGGACCGCCTTTTTGCCAAGCTATTAAGCACACTTCCTTAGGTATGCTGGCACGGCTAAGTCCTACGAGACTTTTCCAATATTATGTATTACCTTCGAGTCGCCCGTATGGATAGAAACCCATACGTTGTGTCGGGGTCGTGGCCCAGCCTCGGACAACTACCCGTCACGGGTAAAGCCTCGGACAACTGCGACGCCCCTCGAGGTGGAGAGTCCATCCCGGAAACTCCCCCACCGCACACCCAACACAAGAACACAATTCCTTTTTCACACAACACACACAACGCTCCTCCTGCGACTCGGAGATAACACACTCCAAAGTACTAGGTCAAGAGGGGTCCCATATAACCCTCATGTGGTTAGTACGCAAAAATGCTTGGAGAGTGTGACACAAGATGTTCGGTCATTGTTGACTTAGGCAAGATATCCACAAACCCAATAACCCACCATCCAACCACTTGCCCAAGTCCAAATCAATTTTTCCATTTTCAGATTTTTGACTTTACAAAATAACAAAGCACAAGGGCTAGACATAATGGAGTAATAATTAGATAGGTGATCAAGATCATCGACTAAAATCGATGATCGCCCATTGCTACCGAAACTAAGCATTTCTAAGCAATTTCAAATCGAAATCTACTAAGTGACAAGAGCCCATCCATCGAAGTCAAATCACAGCAAATAACCTAGGCTCATGGTAGTAGAGGATAAACAATTCCTACAGATTATGCAACTACATGATACTAACCATAATTTAACAACAAAGTAGCAATGCATACATACAAGTTGAAATCAATATATTAGACTTGAAAAATAATGGGATTAACATGATCAAACGCGCTGTTTTGCTTGTCATGGGTCGAGATCTGCGAGGATCAACAGTATTGTCAATGTGCTCTTCGGATCCTAACGGGAAAAGCGAAAAGCAGTCGATAAGAACGAATAAAATGTAAGGACTCAACATCAAACTTTTTCCAAAAATTCTGAAAACCTTACCGAAGCAAGACACTGATTTATAAAGAATTTAGCAACAAGAACCAATTGATTTGGATTCTTAATGCCAAAACTACGACCGAAAGAAGGTCTTACGACCAGGTGGTGGTCGTAGAAGGACGTACGACTGGTTACTAGTCGTAGACAGACTTACGACTAGGTACCAGTCGTAGAAACACTTACGACCACGGTGTAGTCGTAGCAAGTCTTACGACTAGATACGAGCCGGAGAGGAGCGTATGACCACGCCATAGTCGTAGTGAGACTTACGACTATGGGGGTGATTGTAGGAAACTTACAATCACTCGGTAGGCCTCTCCCTTCTAAGCATAAGGGGCCCTACTGGTAACTACGGGACGTCCTATTTACCCATCATAACACTGCAATCTGGTCGAAACGACCAAGCTACAATGACTGGGCGGAATTCCGACCACGAGGCAGCGCCTCCCGCACTCTTTGCAGTTCGGCGGCTTCTCCGACCCCAGCGGTACGACCACGGAGTGCGGCCGAGAGGTATGGCTCGGAAACTCGCCGAACGGGCAATGCCAAAGGACAACGAAAACACACTTACTTTCCTATAGGGCAATGCGAAAGTACCTGGGCTGAAGAACGACCAGAGACCCACGGAGTGGCTCCGGTGACGAGTTATCCGAACGGCGGTGGTAAGGTTCTCGCTAGGCCACAGCGACCTGGGCACAGAGAGAACCAAACCGCGTGAGAGTTAAGCTCCAAATAGTAAAGGGGGAGCAGAGGGGGCGAAGACTTGAAGAAGAAAACCCCCGCTGCACCGCCTCCACCGAAAGCTCCACACCCAACAATGGCGGTCGAGGAGATTGCGAGGAACCGCAGCTCAAGCAAGATGGTGAATACTAGCTGGAGTTGCGAAAGTGCTAAAGGAAGCTGAGGGTGAAGCAAGGGAGTTTAAATAGAGCGACGGGAGAGAGCAACGGCCGAGTTTTTCCAGTCGGGTCAACCTGCCATGAGAGCACTTGAGCGCGATGGGAGCGATTGAATCTGACCTCTCGAGGTAGGAGTCGACGAGCATTTAATGCGCTCGAGCTAGCCGTTTAAAGGTGGCCATAGAGTGGATCGTGACGCCACGACTTTTCTCCTCCGCACGCCATGGCGAGGGCTCACGCGAGACGAGAGGAAGGAGACGACTCGTTGGTCGTCGGATTGAAATCGAACGGCGGGGCTAGATCGAGCAGATTGAAACGATCCCAGCGTTCGACTGGTCGAAGACCGTTCGATGCCGATCCAACGGCTGAGTTAGACCGGACGGTTTGAAACGACACCATCGTTCGGCTGGTCGGAGACCGTTCGATGCCGATCCAACGGCTCACGACCCCAGCGCCCGAACGACTGGGTTGGTACAGCTAGTGGGCTGGACCGAGTCACGTGGCTCGAGCCCGAGTCCAACTCGCACCCAAGGAACAGTGAGAACCAGTTAGGGTTGGAATTTGAATAACTGATTTTTGAGGGATTATTTAAGGTAGCAAGCAAGCTCCAAAATTTACGAAATTTTAACTGGAGATTGCTGACAGCGGAAAGAACCTCCCATAAAATTTTTAGAGGTTTTTGTACACTGAATTTTCCCGCAGAAATTCCAGAAGATGAGAAATAGGGTTTGACCGAATTTGACTTGCCTCCAAGAACTACCAAATGATTTCTAAAAATTCATGAGGTAATTCAGAGTTGTTGCCAAGCCTCCCTAGAACTCAGGAGAAATATCTCTAAGGGTTTGGCATGAGATTTACGCCAAGGAGGTTTTTTATTGTAGTCAATTGAGGATTCTGATTGTGATTTCCATAAATCCCTAATTAAGAATTACGGGAATGATCAATGACTTCAAGATGCAAGAAAAGTTTTAATTTCTCCTGATTTTCTTACATTTGAAACACAAATCCATTTTCGGGATGTTACAAAACCTCCCCCCCTTACAAAAATCTCGTCCCGAGATTTGGCTCACTCGGTAAAGAAAGATGGATAGTCTGCACGGAGACGATCTTCCCTTTCCCAAGTAGCCTCATCCTCGGAATGGTTTGACCACTGAACTCTAAGGAATCTTATGGTTTTATTCCTTGTTCTTCGTTCAGTCTCATCGAGTATGCGAACAGGGTGCTCGCGATAGGTCAAATCTTCTTAGACATCGAGAGTTTCCAACGGAGCTTCCTCTGTTGGAACACGGAGGCACTTCTTTAATTGGGACACATGGAACACATCATGTATCCCCTCGAGTGCAGCTGGCAATTCCAACTTGTAGGCAACAGCCCCTTTCTTCTCGATAACACGGTAAGGACCGACATATCGAGGAGCTAACTTGCCCTTGACGCCGAAACGCTGATGGCCCTTCAAAGGAGATACTTTGAGATAAACAAAGTCATTGGGCTCAAAGCTCAACTCGCGACGACGGCGATCCGCATAGCTCTTTTGCCTGGATTGAGCTGTGCGCAAACGATCACGAATAAGCTGAACTTGACTCTCGGCCTCATTGATCGAGTCCGGGCCAAAGAAAGGTCTTTCGCCGGTCTCAGACCAATTCAACGGGGTTCTGCACTTTCTCCCGTATAAGGCCTCAAAAGGTGACATGCCGAGACTAGCTTGAAAACTATTGTTGTAGGAAAACTCGGTAAATGGCAAGCATTTCTCCCAATTCTTTCCATAGGAGAGGACACAAGCACGAAGCATGTCCTCCAACACTTGGTTGACCCTTTCGGTCTGACCATCAGTTTGGGGGTGATATGATGTGCTAAAGGTGAGACGGGTTCCCACAGCCTCTTGCAAACACTTCCAAAACCTGGCGGTGAAAAGCGCATCATGATCCAAAGCGATCGTCTTCGGTACACCATGCAAGCAGACGATACGGGAAATATAGAGGTCCGCTAGTAGACTCACACTAAGGTTTGTCCGTACTGGCAGAAAATGGGCTACCTTCGTCAATCGATCGATGACAACCCAGATGGTATCCTTGCCCTTGGAGGTGCGAGGCAGACCGGTGATAAAATCCATCCCGATCGAATCCCACTTCCATTCAGGAATAGGCAAAGGCTGAAGCAGTCCTGTTGGACACTGATGCTCGGCCTTGACACGACGACACACGTCGCACTCGGCAACGAACTTCGCAATCTCCCTCTTCATTCGGGTCCACCAAAATCTCTGACGGAGATCTTGATACATCTTTGTGGCCCCGGGATGAATAGACAAAGGCGAATCATGGGCTTCACGGAGAATCAAACTCCGCAATTCCATATTCTTTGGAACCACAAGGCCTTGCCCGAACCTTACAACACCATGCTCATCCTCAGAGAAGCACTTGGCTATTCCGTTCTTGACATTTTCCTTGATGCGGCTTATTCCAGCATCCGAATGCTGAGCGACCTTAATCCGATCCACCAAGGTTGGTTGCACAACCAAGGCAGCGAGGGAACCATGCTCAACCAAACCTAAGTTGAGACGCTGAAATTCCTTCAGGAGGGTGGGCTGACGCCCCTGGAGCAACAAGGCATTGCAATGCGCTTTGCGACTAAGCGCATCGGCAACAACATTAGCCTTGCCCGGATGGTAGTGGATACCCATGTCATAATCTTTGACCAACTCCAACCATCTCTTTTGCCTGAGGTTCAGATCTGGTTGGGTGAACAAATACTTTAGGCTTTTGTGATCCGAATACACTTCACAACGATTACCGATTAGGTAATGTCGCCAAATCTTAAGTGCATGAATCACAGCAGCCAATTCCAAGTCATGGGTAGGATAATTGAGTTCATGAGTCCTAAATTGCCTTGATGCATAGGCCACTACCTTGCCTTCTTGCATAAGGACACAACCGAGTCCTCGCCGAGAAGCATCGCAAAAGATATCGAAGCTTTGATGGATATCGGGAAGGACGAGGACGGGAGCGGTGGTCAAACGCTTCTTAAGTACTTGGAAGCTTTCCTCACAAGCATCGGACCACAAGAACTTCTTGTCCTTCTTGAGCAACTCCGTCATCGGCTTCACGATCTTGGAGAAATTCTCGATAAAACGGCGATAATATCCCGCTAAACCGAGAAAACTCCGCGCCGGTTCATCAGTAAGGTGAACCCATGAAAGAACATCGCTGACCTTGCTAGGATCAACGGCTACGCCTCCCGCTGAAAGAACATGACCCAAAAAGGCAACTTCCTTCAACCAGAACGCGCACTTGCTGAACTTTGCATACAGCTGGTGCTCACGAAGCTTGCCTAACACAAGCCTCAGATGCTCATCATGTTCCTCATCGTTCTTAGAATAGATAAGAATATCATCGATGAAGACCACGAAAAACTTATCCAAATACTCCATGAATATCGAATTCATGAGGTTCATGAACAAGGCGGGAGCACTGGTTAAGCCAAACGACATGACGGTGTACTCATACAAGCCGTAGCGAGTAGAGAAAGCCGTCTTTGGAATATCCTCGGGTCGTATCCGAACTTGATGATATCCCATTCTCAAATCAATCTTGGAGAATACTCGAGCTCCAGTTAATTGATAAAAAAGATCATCAATGCGGGGCAATGGATACATATTCTTTACCGTTACCTCGTTAAGCGGGCGGTAATCAACGCACATGCGCAAAGTATTGTCCTTCTTCTTCACGAAGATTGCAGGACAACCCCACGGAGATGAGCTAGGGCGGATGAAACCTTTTCCTTGCAGCTCATTAAGTTGCTTCTTCAACTCCATCAACTCGTTCGGTGGCATCCGATAATGCCTCTTTGAAATTGGGGCAGTACCGGGAACCAACTCAATGACAAACTCGAGGTCTCGAACTGGTGGCATCCCTGGAAGAGCTTCAGGAAAGACATCAATGAAGTCACGGACGGTTGGGACTTCACCAATATCTAGAGCGGGCTTCGCTTCAAGCGCGAAGAGATGCGGACCTAGCAGCTTCGGTGAAAAGCGAACCTGTTCACCGGAAGGACTAGATAGAAAGACGCACTTCTTGGCACAATCGATGTGTCCCATGTGCCGAGACAGCCAATCCATGCCAAGAATTACTGAGAGACCATGTGAGAGGTCCTCCACTCTGAGTGATGAGTATTTGACAAGTGTGTTGATTAGATTGAGAGTTGGGTTTTGGTTTGGGTGTTTACGGTGAGTCGGAAAATCGGAACTACATTTGTGTATGGGCGGAAGTTCCGATGTCGAACTACGGTGTTGGAAATAGGAACTTCCGAGCTACCTGAGTTTTGAGTTCGGCTGAAGGAAATCGGAACTTCCGCACAAGGGGTAGCGGAGTGTCCGATAATACTGACATTGAGTGTTCCTCTGAGATTAAAATCGGATTTGAAAATATGGGTTTACGGATGTTCCGAAGATCGAAAGTACCGCAGTGTTGAGCACGGAACTTCCGATAATCCTGACAAGTGCGGATGTTCCAGAAATCGGAACTTCCGCTGTGGTAAGTGCGGAACTTCCGATTGTGTCCAGAACTGTGCAGAGAAGAATATTTTGTGATTTTGATTTTGTATGAGTTTGAGTCTTATACAAATGTTGATGCTATGATATTGTGCAATGCTATGTGATGTGTTTTTGTCTGTGTTGACTGCAGGGCATCAAGATGGAGTCTGTCGGACCCGGGAACGAAGGATCCCGAATCCTCTGTGTTCATACACTAGTCCAGGATTTCCAGCGTACACAGTTACAAAATGGTATCACAAACATATCACGGATTTCATTAATAGAGTAATTCGAAGTTGGATACAAACGGGCCCAATGGCCAAATAATAATTAAGTAAATAGCACAGCGGAAGTAAAGCAGTAGTAGTAGGCCAGAACAATTCGCCACAGGCAATCGTCTGGGGGCGCAGCCTAAACGTCGATGTCCTCACCGTCCTGGTAGAAGACTTCTCCTGAATAAAGATATTCAGCAAGAATGAGCACTACAACAGCGCTCGCAAGTCACACCCAATATTGAATGGTAATGCATGCATAAGTAGTCAAGGGATAATGGCAGGGTTATTTGCATAAAATGGCATTTTGATTTTAAATAATCATATTAATTTCCAAGGCCATTTGTATATCTTACCTAAAATCAAATTTAGAAATGTCAAAGTTTCAAAGTGGATAACCTCCATATTTGACTGGTGAAGGATACCCTCCTATGGCTAACCGCCCAATTTTTCCACAAGGATAAATCTTCCTGAAACAACTGTTTAAACCATTTTTAAAACCAAAAATAAGTCTAACTCGGAGTGGCTTTGCTAGCATGTCCATAATCATGACGCGCTATTCGAATAGATTTTTACTCTGCGAGTTGGTACAACTTTACCCACGAGAGCAGTTTGCTTAACATGTCGGCCATTACACGCTTAGAAGGCGTGCGACTAAGCAACTATCACAAGGTCATTACAATGTTCTACCCCAAAGTACTCATGCCGCTAAGGTTTAGCCTCCTTTGGACTAACCATCCTCAGGAGCCCCTCTTGCGCCAGTGGGGCTGCATCTAATCGACACCCACTCATACACATGGCACGAATATCTATGGAATATCCCAAATTATTAAGCGAGTTACGCCCACACAGACCGGTGGTAGTACGAATAGGCGTAGCAAAATGCGCTCAAAGGCGGTCCTCAATTGACTTGGGCGACTTTCAATTCAAACCATGGGCTTTAATCCTAACAGATTAAACCCGTGCATAAACCAAACACCCACCATTCCTCCGTCTCGCCCAAGTCCAAATCATTTTCATTTTGATTAAAACCATCTTTCTTGCACCTCCATGGTAAGATAATACCATGGATTAAACTTTAAATCAAATTGAACTGATTTGGCTAAATTCCCAAAAACTCAAATCATGACCTAAGTATTTCTTTGAGCATATATACTTTGTATAAATTTTATCTAAGGGTGACAAGGAATGACTTCCAACATTCAAATTGGCCATACAAAAGAATTGGTATAACTAAGCATTTAAAGCGGAAGCAAAATAATTGATTAAAACTATGCATGCAATAATTATTTAGAAACTGAAATAAATAACTTTAAAATATTAGGGTCAACATGGTCAAAGTGTAACTTGCCTTCGTTGAAGTCTTGAAATTCTAAATCTTCAGTAGGGTCCAAATCCCCGGAATCGTCGAAGTCTAAGCGTGAAAATACAACAAATCAAAAGAAAATCAACTATATTCAAAAAGATAAATAAAACCAAATCAAAATGAAATTATTTTATTTTATTTAGCTAGATAATAATTTTCTAAAATTTTAGCAATTTGAATCACTCAATTTGGAGTTAAAATGCAAAAGATATGAATTTTACAAATTTAATCCTAATTCTGAAATTTTCTGATTTAAATTTCTAAAGAAAATCATTTATTGCGCAATACCGACGTCAGCCTTCCGATTTTCCGAAATTAAAAATAATTCCGACCGGTGGGCCCCACGTGTCATAGACTTGGTTTACATGGACCCAGCTCACGCTTGGTGAGGAGGAGGTGGCGCGACTTGGCGCCGCGTTGGATCCACGTCGGACCGGCCGAGGTGGCGCCACGAGTGCTTGCGCGTGGCGAACCACGGTGGCGAGCGGCCGGCGTGAGGACCGAAGGTCGCCGAGCTCTGATCTTGGCGAGCGGCGAGTGTGCAAAAGAAAGAGGAGGAGGCGGCGAACGTGGTGCTCTCACCCGCTCGGCCTTGGCGAGGACGAGACGCGGCCGTGGCGAAGAAGAAGCGGCGGCGCGGGTGACGGCGAGTGGCGGCTCGGAGGTTCTCCGGCGGCGAGTGCGCCGGTGCGCTGTGTTCGGTGATGCGAGTGGCGGTGGCGGCGCGGCGCGGCGGCGGCGGCACAAGCGAAGCTCAAGCCGGCGGTCGTCGACGGAAAATCTACGATTGCGGCGAGCACACGGCGAGAGGGGAGAGAGTGGTGGCGGCGGGATGAGCGAGCGGAGGCGAATGGGGCTGCCTTTTATAGGGGTCGAGGGTCCGAGGCGGTGCGGCGACATTGGGGGCATGGCGGCGGCGATTCTGGGATCGTGGCGCCGACGCGGAGAAGGGGCAAGAGGTGGGGTCGTGCGGAGGTGGGCGCGGGTCGTTCGTGACCGCAGCGAGGAGGAGCGAGGCGGTTGGAGGTGGCCGTTGCGAGCTCGATCGCGCGCGGCAATGGCGATTCTTGGCGTGGCGGCCGGCGGAGGAGAAAAGCGGCGGGAAGAAGCGGCGCGGTGAAGCGTCGTCCGATTTTAATCGGACGGTTGGCGATGGAGGCGCGAGAGAGCGGGGCCGTAGATGACGATCGGACGGCCAAGACGCTTGTGAGGAAAAGGGCGGGCGGCGAGAGGAATAGGAGGCGGGCGTGCGGGATTCGCCCAAACAACTGCTGAAGATTTTAGATTGATTTCTTAATTTATTTAATCCGGTTAATTCAAAAAGGGCTTAGAAAATAGCAAATAAATCCCAAAAATTCTAGAAAAATTGACATAAGTCTCTAGAATTATTCTGGACTTAATTAAAATAGCTCCAACTTAAAGTTGTTAATATATTTTGGAAATAAATTTATTTTAGCTTTAAACCAACTAAAGAAAAGCTTTTAAAATTTCAGAATAACCACAAAACCAAATAAGTTTTTAAATTTTAACCAAATTGAAAATTTTGGGCTGTTACAGAGTCGTGGCGAGACACGTGGACCGGACTAGGCGCAGGAGGCGTTGAGGTCAGAACGGTCGGGATGTGTCGAAGACGGCGTGAATCTTGAAGCGGTTGCGAGTCGTGCACAAGAAGGAAGACGGAACCTTCCAAGAAGGTGCGCAAAGGCGAAAGGGTCTTTTAAAGCGGCACAAGTGGAGGCGGTTACATTTGGGTCTAGTGGGCTTAATGGGTTGGAGGCCCATTAAGCAAAGGCTATAAATAGAGCTCAACCCCTGTTGTTAGGGTTAGACCTTGAGAGAGGAAATTAGGGTTAGCTCCACCAAAAGGGTTTGTTTTGCTTGTTAAGAGTTTGTTGAGTTGGAGTGTATGAACTGAAACCTATTGTAATCATTCCTCTTTGCTTTACCTCTGTGTCGGTGTTTCAATCCAATGAAATCTGAGGTTTTGATTATTTGATTTTGCAACTCTTCCTCTCTCTGTTCATGTTGAATATCTAGGGTTTTGACATATCTTTTGATTTGTCTTACGAAATAGCATGAAACTTGATATCTAGAGTCGTTTTGATATTGCTATTACATCCTCAAAGTTTCATGAGCTAAGAATCTGAGAATCTCGTTTATTGTTGGTTTTGGTCTTTCTTGCCCCTTCTTCAAGAAATCCATTCTTGGCTTGATCATTGAATCTTTGTTTGCGATTCTTCTCCATGAGGTCAAGATGTTGTTTAGGATGATGTCCTGTGAAACTTGACCAGAGAAGAGCATTCAAGATTTAGTTTTGGATTTTGAAAAGAAACCCGGCGCATTGTTCTTGGTCGGGACAATCGGAACTTCCGATTGTCCATAGCGAACTATCGCAGCGGAACTTCATGCGATCCGGAACTACGGAGTGCGGAAGTATCACGGTAGAATCGAGCGTCCGATTTTTGTGTAAACAATTGGAACTTATGTTAGTTCTCTGATTTTGTTTTACTCTTCTTGAGAAAGTTTGTAGATCTTGTTTAAATACAGTAAAGGGGGAGTTCTTAATTTTAAGGCACCATTCACCCCCCTCTGTTGCCATTTCGTTCCTTCAATTGGTATCAGAGCCGGTTAGCTCTTCTTGATAGATCTTAACCGGTCGGTTGAGCCATGGCAACGGACAAGTATTCCACCAAACCTCCGAGTTTTGATAGTGCGGATTACCCTACGGAAGAGCCGAATGGAAACTTACATCCAGGCTCAGGGGTATGCCATCTGGAGAAAGGTGAAGGTTAGATTTGCTGTTCCTGCCGATGAAAACATCAATGTGGGAAACATGCCCGATGTTGAGGCAAATGCTAAGGCAAGGAACATAATCATTCAGCGTTTGAGCAGAAGTGAGTTTGATCGCATTTCTCATTTGATTTACGCTACGACATCCGGGTGACCCTCGATGCATACCATGAGGCACCACCAGATTAAGACGGTTCGACAAGACCAGTTCAAGCGTGAATCTGATAAATTTGAGATGCTTCTTTGGTGAATCTCTTGGCGAGTGCTTTTGGCGTTTTCACAAGATTTTGAGCAACCTCCGGCGGTCGGTCTTACATACCCCGACTCGGATAACGCTCGACAGATGCTTTCTGCACTTGATCTTCGTGTTTGGGAAATGAAAGTGACTACCATCAAAGATAGCATGGACCTCTCGACCCTGACTCTTGATGCGCTTTACTCGCGTCTCAAGACTCACGAGATTGACATTGTCTCTCGAAGGTCGAAGTCACAGTCGATGGCTTTAGTCACTGATCCCACCTCTGGATCTTCTTCTGAGTCGATATGCGGGTTCTCCTAGTCGCTCTCGTGACATAGCGATGATCGATTAGAGCGACTTGAGGATGAGCGACTAGCCCTCCTAGCTCGGAAGTTCTCCCATGCTTACAAGAGGAGGAGGGATGGAAAACGAGGAGGTCCTGTGATTTGATGCTTACAAGAGGAGGAGGGATGGAAAACGAGGAGGTCCTGTGATTTGTTTCGAGTGTGGTGGCCCCAACCACATTCGAGCAAACTGTCCCAAGCTTGGGAAGGGCAAAGGTGACTATGGCGGCCCGAGCAAGAACGACTACATCGACAAGAACCGCAACACGAAGCCCTCAGCACCTGACCAAGGCAAGAAGAAGTTCCGCAACTTTGGGAAGGCAAAGAAGTTGTTCCATCGCGTTCTCACCGCCCTCGACGAACTGGACACCAGCGAGGTGGAGGGGTGGAGTGACGATGATGGGAAGGGCGATCATGATCCCAAGGCGGCGGCAACTTCTCGGCATGTGCTTCATGGCCCTCGGGCGAATCGAGCGACAATGAGTGTACTCCGACTCCGATGAGGTTAGTCCCACTTATGATCGACTTAATGATGCTTTTCTTAAGCTAGGTAGATTCCATGCTAAGTCTAGGGCTAAGTGTCTTTGGGTTGGAGAAGGAAGTAGCTAGACTATCACGGAGCTTACTTTACTTACATCTGCTCCCTCCGTGATGAATGTGACACATCTTTGTGCTTTGATTGATGATATGGAAAAACTAAGGACCTTACATGATAGTGTGTCCTCTGAACTTGACATGATTAAGGTAGAGAACATTAGCCTTCTTCTTGAATTAGAGATGAGTAGGGTAGCACCTCCTTCATCCACTCTTTGTTGAGGCTCTTGCTTGCACCTCATGTGAGGTTAAGGACAATTCGTTTAGAGGTCTTTATACCATGTTGCTTGATCTGCACTGAAACTTGTGAAAATTGTAATAATCTCAAGATGAACCTAAAGCAGGCAGATCACAAAATTCTTGAATTCAAGTCTGCGCTACTAGAGCCTATTGTTTCTTGTTTAGGCTGTCCTAAGTTAAGCATTGAACTAGAATCGTATCTAAGCGATTTCAAGAAATGATTGATCACGATAACAAATTGGCTCGGTATGCTTCTAAGGACCTTGTTAGCTCACCATGCAATCATTGTAATAAACTAAAATGTGATTTGGTTGCTTTGGATGAAAAATGTGTGAAGCTAACTAAGGACCTTCTAGAGACACAATCATCCGCTTGTATTGTGTGTGCTAGGAAGAAGTCTAAGGGTTTGGTAGAGGCGCCTAGCAATGTGAACCAATCGCTACTTGATGAGGACTGTCCCCCAAAGTCGGTTTGCGTGCACAAGCCAATCTTTCCTCTGTTGTTGGTTCTTCTTACGCTCCCTTACCTTCTGCTTGTCCCTTCTTCCCCTGCTCTTCTTGCACCTCTCTCTTTGGAGTGTCGGTATCTTATGAACACTCTCGAGAGGTTTGTAGGAGGCAAGAAGAAGCTCAATCTCATTCTAGACAAATCTAAAATTTGCAGATTTAATCGTGGTCTAGGATATGATATCCGGGAGGATATGAGGAAGCATCCACCGTCGTGCTCAAAACCATAGCACCGGTGTGATCAAAACTAAGCCCGGGGTGAGAAAGTCAATTTTAAGTCGTGGGTTTTGTTCAAAGGATTTACGACGACAAGGTGATTCCACTGCGGCTTGACCCCTCGAGGCGAAGTATCATTGCACCTTCATCGGAAAGATGGACATTTAGTTGATCATTGCTTCAGCGCCAAGATCGCGCGTAGAGACCGTGTTGAATCTCTTAGGCACATTCGTGGTCACCCGGATCTTGAGTGCACCTAAGACCAACACGAGGTCTAGATTTGTTCCATCGATGATTTTGGGCGACATCGAGGACTTGGTTTTTCCGAGTTTTCGATTTTCGTCCTCATGCTTCCTTTGGTCGTAACTTACGCCGTCACGAGGTAGATCTCGTTTTCCTTTCGAGATAGCTACCACGGCGAGATCGGCGTATTCTTGGCACTTGACTCGCTCTCCCATAGCGATCGGATCCGAACAGTGAGATCTTTTGACTTGTTGAGTGCGAGAGCGTAGGGTAGATAGAGGTCGGTCTTGCTTGACTACTTCATCATTCGCCGTGTTACTCGGTATTGGGTGCCAAAATCTTTGTTGATTCACCCGATCTTGAGACTTTACTCTGTTTGACTCGTGGTCGCCCGGTGGGAAGGAAAGGTGCGGATTGTAGACTCGGTTGTTCACGTCATATGGTGGTGAGTCTCGTTGGTTTTCTTCCTAGCCGCGCTCCGGTGATGAGGCGATCACCTTTGGAGATGCTTCATTTGGTAGCGTCATCGCTAAAGGTAAAGTGAGCATTAATAATTCATTTATTTTGAAAGATGTTGCCTTAGTAAGTAAGCTGCGGTATAATCGCTTTGGTCTCTCGACCACCGATGGCGGTTATGAGGTGAGCTTTAAGAAAAACAATTGCAAAATTCTTGATTCTTGGGTAGTCCGGTTTGCGGGATTTTCGGTATGGGAGGATCTTTCGTGCTGATTTTTACGAGTCTTACGGTGATCCTCTCGGTGTTTAGTAACTTCGAATCCGTGATTTGACTTTACGGCATAGGAGACTTGGTCATATAGTATTTGATCATCGGCCCGAGTTAGCGGCCACGATCTCATTCGTGGTTTGCGAAACTCAAAATGGTCAAGGATCTTGTTTGTGCTCCTTGCCAAGCACGGCAAAATGGTTCTTCTTCACATCCTCGATTCTGATGACTATGACGGATGCACTGGTCAATCGCTCCATATGGACCTGATGGGACCGGCTAGAGTGCGATCGATGGGAGGAAGTGGTACGTACTTGTCGTGGTCGATGACTTCTCGAGGTATTCTTGGGTGTTTTCTTAGCCTCGAAGGATGAGGCGTTTACTCTTTTCGTGGTCTTTTAGTGGGCTTTCTGTTGAGCTCCCGGTGCATTACGAGCAATTCGACCGATAATGGCACCGAGTTCAAGAATTCCTACTTTGAGAGTTTTGCGGTGAGGCAGTGTAGAGCACCGTTCTCGTCTCCATCGTCCCCCAACAAAATGGCGTTGTGGAGAGGAAGAACCGTACCTTAGTCGAGATGGCGGGGCGATGCTTGATGAGTACTCTACACCTAGGAAGTTTTAATGAGGCAATTGCTCTTGCTTGTCATGTTTCTAATGAGTTTTCTTGGGCACTCTTGCATCGCACTTCTTATGAGTTGAGATATGGCGAAAACCAGCGTCTCGCATTTTCGTGTGTTTGGTTGCAAGTGTTTTATTTCAAGTGCAGGAACCTAGATAAGTTCGAGTCACGATCTTGTGATGGGATCTTTACGGGTTACTCGACTTCTTCTCGTGCCTATAGAGTGCAGGCGCGAGTCTAGTAAATTGTTAGAGACACGTGAGGTGACCTTGATGAGGCGGTCAGGGACTAGGCACGATATCTCGAGTTCCCTAGAGCGATGCGAGTCCATCTTTGTGGATGTTGAGGAGGATGGAGATGAGGTTGTCTACCCGATCCAGTTCCTTCTCCTCCTCTTGAGTGCCTTCTTCCACCGCACCTCGAGGAGATCGCCCTTACCTTCTCGCTTCTTCAGGCGAGTGGCTCTGTTCCTATCTCATCGCTCATGAGATAGAGGCCACTTCTTCATCTCACCTGGACCTCCAAGAGACATTCAAAGGACCATCCTTGAGCGAGATAATTGGAGACCTCTTGAGCGTGTCACACGTTCCAAAGTCGGCTTGTCTCTTTTCTGTCTCCATTCTGCCTTCGTCGCCTCATTTGAGCCTAAAGATGTTTGTCATGCTCTATCTGACGAGTCTTGGACAAACGCTATGCATGAGGAGTTGGAAAACTTTGAAAGAAACAAGGTCTGGTCCCTTGTTGAGCCGCCTCAAGGTCACAATATCATTGGGACCAAATGGGTGTTCAAAATAAACAAAGTGAAGATGGGTTAGTCATTGAAACAAGGCTAATTTGGTAGCTCGGGGTACTCTCAAGTTGAGGGTCTAGATTTCGAAGAGACCTTTGCCCCTGTAGCTAGACTTGAAGCCATTAGAATCTTGCTTGCCTTTGCAGCTTCTAAGGGTTTCAAGCTTTACCAGATGGATGTCAAGAGTGCCTTCCTAAATGGCCTTATTGAGGAAGAAGTCTATGTTAGATGACCTCAGGTTTGAGAACCCCAAATACCCTAACCATGTCTGAGCTTTCCAAAGCTTTGTATGGACTCAAGCAGCTCCCGAGCTTGGTATGAAAGGCTTAAGTCCTATCTGTTGAGTCATGACTTTCAAATGGGTAAAATTGACAAGACCTTGTTCATTCGCCGTCTTAGCGATCTTACGCTCGTCGGATCTCGTGGATGGCATTATCTTTGGCGGCTCCTCGCATGCTCGTTTCCCAGTTTTCCGATGTCATGAGCTCGGAGTTTGAAATGAGCATGATGGGCGAGTTGAGCTTCTTCCTTGGCTTCCAAATCAAAGCAGACTCGGGAGGTACCTTTCTTCATCAAGGCAAATACACTCGAGACCTCTGAGCGTTTCGACATGAATGATGGAAAGCCGATATCAACTCCAATGGCATCTGGTGCTCGGATCCGATGAAGGCGGCGAACACTGTTGACCAAAAGGATTTTAGGAGCATGATTGGCTCTCTCTTGTACCTCACGACCTCGAGACCGGACATACACTTCTCGTGTGTCTTTGTGCTCGGTTTGAGCTTCTCCTCGCGTATCTCACCGTCAAGCGGTGAAGCGCATCTTCGTTACCTTGAGCCACCATTGACTATGGTATCGGTACTCTTCCTCTTCTTGTCTATCTCTTAGAGCCTTCTCCGTCTGATTTATTTGGTCAGAGGATAGATAGGAAGAGCACTTACGGCACTTGCCAATTCATTGGCACTTCTCTTGTCTCTGGTCGTCGAGAAGCAATCCGGTGTTGCGCGATCCACTGCAGAGGCGAATGCGTTCTTTGCGACCGATTCTTTGTAGCCAAGTGCTTTGGATGGTCTCGACCTGCGAGATTTTGGGTTATCTATCATTGCGTTCCACTCTTTTGTGATAACACGTATGCGATTTGCATTGCCAAGAACCCAGTGCAACATTCTCGGACCAAGCATATTGATATCAGATATCACTTTCTTCGAGACCATGTAGAGAAGGGTGACATTCTGCTCCAGTTTGTGGAGAGTGAGCACCAGTTGGCTGATATCTTCACTAAGCCTCTGGACAGCTCTCGGTTTTCAGCTCTGCGGGGGGAGCTTGGGGTGGTTTGTCCTTACGGACTGCTGTGAGGGGGAGCTTTGTGCTACTACTGTATTATATTATATTATATCAAACTATTACTCCTTTCTGGTTGCATTTCTTTTAATATTTTGGGTCGAAGTCCTTCCAGCATAGGTTAGAATGGTTCTCTTGCCAAATTGCTTTGACTGCTACTTCTTGTCTTGTGCTTCTAGGATGCTGCTTATTAGCTGTTTCTTCCTTCTCTAAGTAGAGCTTACTCACTTCTTATAGGTTCTAGCAGGGGTCGGGCCACCCTTGGGTAGAGCAGGGCAGATGTTGCTCCTTAGTGTATGAGTTGATTAGGTGATAGTCCTAGAATCATATGGGGTAGATAAGAAACTGTCTAGCGATAGTTCTCTCTATATATTTTCTATGCTCTAAAGGACGCCTTTTACATTTTACTTATCGATTCTCGTTTTGTTCCTTTGGTTGGGGAGTTATTCTTGGTTATTCCATATTCTTAATTTTGTCATAACTCAACTTTGAATTAAAAGATGCATCTCATTCTGAAGGGAATCTGGATTTTTGTGCATTTCATCAAGCATTGCATGATAATCAAATGGAGCCTTGTTTATTATCCCTTATGATCTGTTTTCACTATTTTACATCTTGCCATGATTTATGCTAAACTGCTAGATCTATCATGACTTTTTATGTGTAGTTTAGTCTTTGCCATGCTAAGGTGATTAAAAATGCTAAACTGGAATTAAAATCTTGTCATGATAGCTCTTGAGACTAGTCTGGTTGAAGCTATCCTTTTATGATTTTCGCCATGTCAAGTAGGCTGAGTTGAGTCCTGAATCTCTTTTGAACTTTTGAGTAAGCTATGTCAGTTTGTTAAGAAACATGATTTATCTCTAATCGCTGGTCTAAAAACTTCAAAAGCAAAAATGATCTCTTTGTGCGAAAAAACTGATCTCACCAAATCTTTCTCATGAGACGGCTTGCCATTGCACTAGGCATGAACTCAGGGGGAGCCTTGGATGACCTAAGATCACCTCCTTAAGTCTGTTGCTTGGAGTGATTGCATAAGGCTTGGGATCTAGCACATGGCTAATAAAAAAAATGGTTGAAGCTCAGGAGGCAGTTGTGGATGGCACCTAGTCCAGAGCTTGCTTTACTGAGATAAAACCATAAAAAGCCTTTAAAAAAATGGTTGAAGCTTTGGAGGCAGTTGTGGATGGCACCTAGTCCAGAGCTTGCTTTACTGAGATAAAACCATAAAAAGTCTTCAGAAAAAGTAAAATGTGCTAAAATTGCTTATCATCAAAGAGACCAAGTTCTGGATAAAATGAGTCCTTCTTCAACTGGTAGCACTCTAAACTGTTCAGTATGAGTCTTCTTGGTTCAACTTAGATTATTTGACATGGCTTGTATCATCTTTGGATATCTTTAGCTAGACTTCAATCTTGACTTATTTGACCTGCTAAAGAATTGGATCATTAATCAGATTATGGACTTTCTATCTTAGCTTTTCTATACATCAATTGTCATGATCTTGATAGCATTCTTCTGTGTTATGGCTTGGTGTAATACTCTAATAGTCATTTTGGATAATCTACATGGCTCCTAATGCTTAAAATGAACATCATATTGTCTTTTCCTCCCTTTTCTACATCTTGATGATTTTATTGCCAAAGGGGGAGAATTTTGGAGAGAAAAAGCCTTCTGGAGAAAAGCCTTGAGTTTTGTGCGAAAATTGCTCTTCATCTCAAGTCTTTTTCTTTTGTCAACATGGTCTTGAGCTTAACTACTCTTGTTTAGACCTTGGTTGATTTTAAACTCAAACTCATCTTATGCTTTTTCGGTGATTGTCAATATACTCATCAAGGGGGAGATTGAGAGACCATGTGAGAGGTCCTCCACTCTGAGTGATGAGTATTTGACAAGTGTGTTGATTAGATTGAGAGTTGGGTTTTTCGGTTTGGACTGTTTCTGGGCTGAGTCAGGAAAATCGGAACTACCGCTGTGTATGGAGCGGAAGTTCCGATAATCGGAACTACCGGTGTTGGAAATAGGAACTTCCGAGCTACCTGGGTTTTGAGTTCGGCTGAAGGAAATCGGAACTTCCGCACAAGGGGTAGCGGAGTGTCCGATAATACTGAAATTGAGTGTTCCTCTGAGATTAAAATCGGATTTGAAAATCTGGGTTTACGGATGTTCCGAAGATCGGAAGTACCGCAGTGTTGAGCGCGGAACTTCCGATAATCCTGACAAGTGCGGATGTTCCAGAAATCGGAACTTCATTTGTGGTAAGTCGCGAACTTCGATTGTGTCGAATGTGCGAGAGAAGAATATTTTGTGATTTTGATTTTGTATGAGTTTGAGTCTTATACAAATGTTGATGCTATGATATTGTGCAATGCTATGTGATGTGTTTTTATGCATGTTATTGCGGGGCATCAAGATGGAGTCGTGGCGAGACACGTGGACCGGACTAGGCGCAGGAGGCGTTGAGGTCAGAACGGTCGGGATGTGTCGAAGACGGCGTGAATCTTGAAGCGGTTGCGAGTCGTGCACAAGAAGGAAGACGGAACCTTCCAAGAAGGTGCGCAAGGGGCGAAAGGGTCTTTTCGCAAAGCGGCACAAGTGGAGCGGTTCTGTTTGGGTCTAGTGGGCTTAATGGGTTGGAGGCCCATTAAGCAAAGGCTATAAATAGAGCTCAACCCCTGTTGTTAGGGTTAGACCTTGAGAGAGGAAATTAGGGTTAGCTCCACCAAAAGGGTTTGTTTTGCTTGTTGAGAGTTTGTTGAGTTGGAGTGTATGAACTGAAACCTATTGTAATCATTCCTCTTTGCTTTACCTCTGTAATCAGTGTTTCAATCCAATGAAATCTGAGGTTTTGATTATTTGATTTTGCAACTCTTCCTCTCTCTGTTCATGTTGAATATCTAGGGTTTTGACATATCTTTTGATTCGTCTTACGAAATAGCATGAAACTTGATATCTAGAGTCGTTTTGATATTGCTATTACATCCTCAAAGTTTCATGAGCTAAGAATCTGAGAATCTCGTTTATTGTTGGTTTTGGTCTTTCTTGCCTTTTCTTCAAGAAATCCGTTCTTGGCTTGATCATTGAATCTTTGTTTGCGATTCTTCTCCATGAGGTCAAGATGTTGTTTAGGATGATGTCCTGTGAAACTTGACCAGAGAAGAGCATTCAAGATTTAGTTTTTGGATTTTGAAAAGAAACCCGCGCCTTGTTCTTGGTCAGGACAATCGGAACTTCCGATTGTCCATAGCGGAACTACCGCAGGCGGAATTTCCGCACTGATCCCGGAACTACCGGAGTGCGGAAGTACCGCCGGGTAGAATCGGAGCGTCCGATTTTTGACAGAACAGACTGGAACTTATGTTAGTTCTCTTATTTTGTTTTACTCTTCTTGAGAAAGTTTGTAGATCTTGTTTAAATACAGTAAAGGGGGAGTTCTTAATTTTAAGGCACCATTCACCCCCCCTCTGTTGCCATTTCGTTCCTTCAATTACATCTAGACTTGCTGAATGGAGGAGGATAAGATTCGCGAAGAATCTCACTCCCTCGATCTCGATGGGGACATCCCTACACTCAGATTCAGCTCTCAACTCCAACCCAGGAGAGCGAATGAGCAACGGGACCAACAATGGAGTAAAAAGGAGCTCACTAATAGCAGCAAAAGACTCAGAAACAAAAGAATGAGATGCTCCTGAATCAAACAAAGCGAGAGCGAGAATGAGAGTTAACGAGCGTACCCAAAGACGGCGTCGGGTGCCTCCTGTGCCTCCTCTGCTGAGATGAGGTTGACGCGACCACTACCCATGCCTTGGGTAGCAGGGACTATCTTCAAGTCCTGAGAGGAACCACCTCCTTGCCTGCGTCCTCCATTAGGACGAGGGGCTGCTCCTGTCTTCTTAGGGCATTGGTTCGCATAATGCCCCTTCAGTTCTTGGCGAAGCAAGTGACTCCCTGGCCGGGTTGCGGGGACCACCTGGCGACTCGCAGTGCGTGATTGGGGCACGGCTGCGAAGGGCGAAGAACAAGTCTTGGCGGCCTCGAAGTCTTGAAGCCCGTGGGCGCGACCCGAGGCCCGGCCCAAGCGGGAATAGCCGGCCCCAGATGACTTGCGGGCCTCCCACTTACGCTTGCGAGAATCCACAAGTGCTCTCCCTGCGTGCTCAGCGACGATGGCCTTGTCTACCAAGATCTGGAAATCAGGGAAGTCAACGATGGATAGCTTGTCCTGCAGCTCCTCAGACAAACCATCCTTGAACTTCTCTTGCTTGGTCTCATCAGTGGACACTTCCTCCGGAGCATAACGAGCCAAATGGTTGAACTCGTACAGGTACTCCGTGACTGAGAGACGTCCTTGTCTGAGCGACAAGAACTCCTTCTTTTGACCTCATCGGTGGAAGGAATGTGACTCCGACGGAAGGCGATGCGGAACTCCTCCCGGTGGCGGTGTGACCGTCGGTGCATGGCGAAAGCTCTCCCACCAAGACAAAGTGCACCCTCCGGTTGGTGCGATGCAAGCAGCGCCTTCTCGTGCTCACTGCGCTGCGCTATCCGAAGCTTCGCTCAACGAGCGAAGCGATCGTCTGCGTCAGCGGTCCTCGGACACGGAGAGCGTAGGGGGCTGAGTGCGAAGAAACTCCGCGAGTCCCCCACGCGGCTGGTGTCCACTTCCTTGCCCGGATCCTGAAGCACCGGTAAGGGCGGAAGTGTTGCGCGCGATAACGTCCAGAAGAATCCTCCTGTCCTCTGCACGGTTGCGCTCAATCTCAAGAAGGACCTCGGCCATGGTCGGAGGAGGAGGAAGATCCTCGTCCGGACCAGCTGACTGGCCTTGGCCGCTGCGAGTGCGTCCGGCCATCCTGTTACAAGAAACTTTGGTTAAAACTAGACTCAAAGATTCAAAGCCGAAAGAAAGCGAAAAGCTAACGACTAGGGGAATGGAATATCACCCTAACCGAAAGCCAAAAACAGTATGTGTATAAACTTAAATATGCTTACAAAAAGACTCCAAAAACAGTAAGGAATTACCAAACCAAAGCCCAACTTCCCAATGCAACTAACCCGTATTGAATGAACGAGTAATTGATAGAGAAGATAAAAATCAGAATAGTAGGTAAGATCTATTACCACTAAAGAGCAAGGTTCAATCAACGAAAATAGTGTTAGATACATAGCTAACTAGCATCACATCTTACCCCTTTTTAACCCTACAAGTTTTAATTGATTCACCTCTCATTCTCTACCCCATTTGGAACCTTTGAGCCTGCTGTCCGGAAACTGAAAGATCGCTATCCAGGTTTCGCATCCAAGCTTCCAGTCGAAGTCTTCCATTCTAGAAACTTCAAAATCTGGCACACTTCAATTTGCCAAGGTCAGTGGTTCTATCAGAAACCATTGAGCTTCTTTGTCTGAAATTGAGGTGTCTTTGTCAGATTCGCATCAAGCCTCTAGCGAAATCTTGATCCGAAACTTCAAAACCCTAAGCACTTCAATTTGCCAAACTCAGTGGTTCCCAAAATCCATTTAATCAACAACACTATCTGTGAAAAGGAGATTAGAGGAAAACAACTTTTAAAACTCAAATCAGGGTGAGATGAGATGAAGAAAGCTAAGATAGGTAAGGAATAAAATCTGAGAATTCCTTAAGCTTTCATAAATCATTTGATACTTTGAAAATAATATTTTCCAAAATATCCTAAAGGCAACCAAGCTTGGGTTACTACGGTCAGTATGGCTCTGATACCAAAACCTTGTGAGACCCCGGTTTATCCGGCTTGTAATGCTTAACCATCCATTCGGTCCTAGCATCACAAAGCAGATAATCCGAGACTTGAGACATGTATACTTCCCAGAGTGCAGTATACACACCTCATCACAAAATTTATGTATCAATTCCATTCATCCACATAGAACCGAAACACAGAACAGAACAGAAGTATTAATAATATTAAGCCGAGTCATTACAAAAGAGAGGTCAACCGGCCAACAATAAAAGAGACAACAATAATTAAAAAGCGGAAGCAAAAGTGCCATAAGATGGCTACAACAAAAGAGCCAATCAGTGTGCCTTTAACCCACAAGGCAACCGACCGGACCGCCAAGCTAGTCGTCAAACCCGAAGTACATCTCACAAAAGTGAGGCCCTTGGGGCTCACCTTCTTCCCCAAACAAAAGCGTAGGCAAAAGCGGTGAGTACTTTGAATGTACTCGCAAGACTTACATGTGGAATAACAACCTGTACATATACTACATGCAAGCTTATTGAAGTGGAGGCTGTATGTTTCATTTTAGCATAAAGCAAGTTTTCATTTGCAATAATGTAATAGATTGAAAGCAATTTATCAAATCTGTTTTTACTGTTCAATTAACCGAAAGAACAATATTAATAACAGTAAATAGACAACAACAGTCCTAGAAGTGACTAAACCATTAGTCACCACAACAATAGCATGAATTACCCATTCATGCCAACCATGTCAAATTTTAATTTTAAAGGTTGTAGTCTAACTCTTGCAAAACCTAACCAAGCGTGTCCATAACCTAGGGCGAGGCTATTCGAATAGTTTTATCCTGCGGGATGTACCATTTTACCCACACGCGGATGCCTTTTTGCCAAGCTATTAAGCACACTTCCTTAGGTATCAAACGCGGCTAAGTCCTCTGAGACTTTTCCAATATTATGTATTACCTTGAGTCGCAGTATGGATAGAAACCCATACGTTGTGTTGGGGTCGTGGCCTGACCTCGGACAACTACAAATCACGGGTAAAGCCTCGGACAACGGCGCCCCTCGAGGTGGAGAGTCCATCCGGAAACTCCACCACCGCACACCCAACACAAGAACACAATTCCTTTTTCACACAACACACACAACGCTCCTCCTGCGACTCGGAGATAACACACTCCAAAGTACTAGGTCAAGAGGGTCCCATATAACCCTCATGTGGTTAGTACATAAAAATGTGGAGAGTGTGACACAAGATGTTCGGTCCTTGTTGACTTAGGCAAGACATCCACAAACCCAATAACCCACCATCCAACCACTTGCCCAAGTCCAAATCAATTTTTCCATTTTCAGATTTTTGACTTTACAAAATAACAAAGCACAAGGGCTAGACATAATGGAGTAATAATTAGATAGGTGATCAAGATCATCGACTAAAATCGATGATCGCCCATTGCTACCGAAACTAAGCATTTCTAAGCAATTTCAAATCGAAATCTACTAAGTGACAAGAGCCCATCCATCGAACTCAAATCACAGCAAATAACCTAGGCTCATGGTAGTAGAGGATAAACAATTCCTACAGATTATGCAACTACATGATACTAACCATAATTTAACAACAAAGTAGCAATGCATACATACAAGTTGAAATCAATATATTAGACTTGAAAAATAATGGGATTAACATGATCAAACTGCTTGCCTGTTTGCTGCGGGTTAGGATACTGTTGAGGATCAACAGTATTGTCAATGTACTCTTCGGATCCTAACGGGAAAAGCGAAAAGCAGTCGATAAGAACGAATAAAATGTAAGGACTCAACATCAAACTTTTTCCAAAAATTCTGAAAACCTTACCGAAGCAAGACACTGATTTATAAAGAATTTAGCAACAAGAACCAATTGATTTGGATTCTTAATGCCAAAACTACGACCGAAAGAAGGTCTTACGACCAGGTGGTGGTCGTAGAAGGACGTCTGTTGGTTACTAGTCGTGAGATGCAGACTTACGACTAGGTACCGATCGTAGAAACACTACGACCACGGTGTAGTCGTAGCAAGTCTTCTGACTAGATACGGCCGGAGAGAGGCGTATGACCACGCCATAGTCGTAGTGAGACTTACGACTATGGGGGTGATTGTAGGAAACTTACAATCACTCGGTAGGCCTCTCCCTTCTAAGCATAAGGGGCCCTACTGGGAACTACGGGACATCCTATTTACCCATCATAACATCGCAATCGGTGAAGCGACCAAGCTACAATATTGGCGGAATTCCGACCACGGCGCGCCTCCGCACTCTTTGCGATTCGGCGGCTTCTCAGGCCAGTGATGCGACCACAGTGCGGCCGAGAGGTATGGCTCGGAAACTTCGCCCGAGCAGGCAATGCCAAGGACAACGAAACACACTTACTTTCCTATAGGGCAATGCGAAAGTACTGGTGAAGAACGACCGAGAGACCCACGGAGTAGCTCGGTGACGAGTTATCCGAGCAGCGGTGGTAAGGTTCTCGCTAGGCCACGGCGACACAGGCACAGAGAGAACCAAACGCGTGAGTTAAGCTCAAATAGTAAAGGGGAGGCGAGGGGCGAAGACTTGAAGAAAAAAACCCCCGCTGCACCGCCTCCACCGAAAGCTCCACACCCAACAATGGCGGTCGAGGAGATTGCGAGGAACCGCAGCTCAAGCAAGATGGTGAATACTAGCTGGAGTTGCGAAAGTGCTAAAGGAAGCTGAGGGTGAAGCAAGGGAGTTTAAATAGGCGGCGGAGAGAGCAGCGGCGAGTTTTTCGGTCGGGTCAACTGCCATGAGAGCACTTGAGCGCGATGGGGCGATTGAATCCTGACCTCTCGAGGTAGGAGTGCGACAGGCATTTAATGCGCTCAGAGCTAGCCGTTTAAAGGTGGCCATAGAGTGGACTGCACGCCACAACTTTTCTCCTCCGTGCACGCCATGGCAGGGGCTCACGCGCGCGCGGACAGAGGAAGGAGACGACTTGTTGGTCGTCGGATTGAAATCGAACGGCGGGGCTAGATCGAGCGGATTGAAACGATCCCAGCGTTCGACTGGTCGAAGACCGTTCGATGCCGATCCAACAGCTGAGTTAGACCGGGCGGTTTGAAACGACACCATTGTTCGGCTGGTCGGAGACCGTTCGATGCCGATGCAACGGCTCACGACCCTAGCGCCCGAACATCGGGTTGGTACGGCTAGTAAATTTGGACCGAGTCACGTGGCTCGAGCCCGAGTCCAACTCGCACCCAAGGAACAGTGAGAACCAGTTATGGTTGGAATTTGAATAACTGATTTTTGAGAGATTATTTAAGGTAGCAAGCAAGCTCCAAAATTTACGAAATTTTAACTGGAGATTGCTGACAGCGGAAAGAACCTCTCATAAAATATTCAGAGGTTTTCGTACACTGAATTTTCCCCCAGAAATTCCAGAAGATGAGAAATAGGGTTTGACCGAATTTGACTTGCCTCCAAGAACTACCAAATGATTTCTAAAAATTCATGAGGTAATTCAGAGGTGTTGCCAAGCCTCCCTAGAACTCAGGAGAAATATCTCTAAGGGTTTGGCATGAGATTTACGCCAAGGAGGTTTTTGATTGTAGTCAATTGAGGATTCTGATTGTGATTTCCATAAATCCCTAATTAAGAATTACGGAAATGATCAATGACTTCAAGATGCAAGAAAAGTTTTAATTTCTCCTGATTTTCTTACATTTGAAACACAAATCCATTTTCGGGATGTTCTGTAGGGTTGGGTGTCTGTGGGCCATCTTTGGGGCGAGTTAGGAGGCGGAGTCTTGTTGGCGGCATGGTGGAGTGGCCGAACCGGCACCATGGGCAAAAACTCCAACCGAAGCACCTCTAGAGAAAAGAAATGGAGAGAGGAAGAAAGAAAAGAGAGGAAGGAAGAAGAAGCAAAGAAATAAACAAGGATCCTGGTTTGATTCGGCTGGAGGGTTGGGGAAAGTAGGGGAGAGAAAGAGAGGAGGACCAGAGGAAGGGAGCTCCCAAGAGCAAAATTTTGGCAGAAGCAACACACGAGGAGAATGGACGTTGGGGAGAATGGAGATCTTGGGGAGACCGGCGGGAGGAATCGGTGGAGGAGCAGCCGGTGTTGGAGGGGGAGACGGAGGCGACGTTCCGGAGAGGGGAGCAGGCAGCGGAGGGGCAGGGGAAGAGGCAGCGTAAGGGCCGGGCAAGAGGAAGCAGCGACACGGAGGAGAGGGTGTCGCGGGTGGCGGAGAGGAGGTTGTGGCGCGGGCCAGCGGTAGGAGGGAGCGTCATGGGCACCGGGGAGGAGCAGCGACGCTGGGAAGAGGAGCGGTGACGGGGAGGGAGCGGGCGGAGGGGAAGGGGAAGGAACGGACAGGAGGAGTCAAGAGGGGTCGGTAAGGGTGGATAGAGTTACAGAAGAAGGCACGCGTGGTGCATCGTGAAGAACGAAGTGGACGACCGGATGGGAGACACGCTTGGACAGAGGATGAAACATAGGCGGACAGACGACTGGCCGAAAAAACGACACGGATGCAATGCGAGACAGAGCAATGGAGACGCCAAACGCGCAATGACAAGTGGGACCGCAACGAAGGAGAAGCATGGCATTCTCTCGCATGTAGAGATAAGAAAGATGCATCAACTAAAATATATATATATAGTTGTTTGGTTGGCGTCACAAGGCATGCCGCCTCAGTTTTATGACCATCTCTCATCTGGGGAAAAAAAATCCTTCAACTTAAGAGGGAAAAAAAATCATTCTCGGTCGTAATATTCTTTTGACTAGCCTGGAGATCAGTCTCATAATTTTCATCACCTCGTGGTTTGACATAAATATTGAGTCGAGACTGAAGCTTGATGTGATGTACGATGTGTCATACGTATATAGAATTAATGTGCCCAAACTATATGGACTAAAATAGTCCAAACAGTGCATTAGTTTTCAAAAGCAGCCCCAGCGTAACGGCCGATTTTAAATATCGCAACTCAATCCTTTCGAGATGCTTAAGAATAGTATCAGAATGTAGTAAATTTTAAAGTTTGTGGTATCCGATATATTTGACATACTGCACCGTAAATAAATTTACATGATTAACCACATATCTAAAATTAGACTATCCACTAAAAATAGTTATGTACAACATACTATGCTAAATTTAAAATTATGTACAACATTCGGTTAAAAAAAAATTACATGAAAGGTGCATGACCGGACGGACAGCACTTCGCTAGCTTCTATGCTCCTCTCCGTTCCCTCCCCTCTCTCTTTTTTGTGAATAAAAGTGAGTTATGTCATAATTTTTGGATCTTTTATATGGTAGATTATGCCGCCATTTGAAATGACGATAGGGAGTTACGGGACCCGTGTCTCCATTTGACATGACAATTTTTCATAAATTTAATATTAAAAATTTTAGAGACTTACGGGATCCCTGTCGTCATTTGAAATAGCGACAACGCCCTGTCGCCAGTTAGAGTGTCGATAGGTCTCTGTTGTCATTTCAACTAGCGACAGTAGCCTAGTTTTGTATTATTTTTTTGACTATTTATTTTTGTATTTTTTTAACTATTTATCTTTATAATTTTTTTGAAAATAATATTATTAAAAAATTAAGCTAGTGAGGCAAGAGAACGAGGGTGGGACGCGCTATCGGCCATCCCGTGGAAATTCGTTGGGCCGGACCGCTTAGAGCCTGAGAGCGCGCGCGCATCACATCGAATGGTCTTCTTAGGTCGTCTACTGCTGGATCTGGTAGGTTCGTGGATGTCTGGTAAAGTCCACTTGGGCTTCGTTTTTCCGTAGCACGAGTTGGAAAATGGACTCCTGGACAAGGTGAGGTCTATCAACTTAATAGGCTCTACCGCGCCCTCTCCTGATGGGAACGTCTGTACGTATTTGAGACTTTTCAATTCCGACCTGACGGGGAAAATATGTTGTGATGAAGAAGAAAAAAACTAAAGATTCTTTCCATTGCATGTGTCGTTGACAAGACTAGCCAATGCATGTGTCGTTGACAGATAACAAGATAGGATCGACGGAATGATTTATGGGTTGAATCCGCGGGACTATTTTTTTTTTCCTTGAAAGGAATCCGCGGGACTAACTTGATCCTCCAGCCAGGTGGAAAGGTTGATTTGTCCTTTTTTTAATTAAAAAAAAACCGACTCGTGGCCTAGTTACTCATGAGGCGCCCATGACAACTTCTATTTATTGATACACTTCATAGACGCATTAGCAAATTCCAGATGAACACAAAATCTATATATCTCTGTCTACTTTATTGAAGCCGCGCATAACAAAATTGTAGTCAAAACCAAGGATTAAGATGCATTCATTTTTCGGGTTAACGTCGGTATTTCCAAGATATAGATACAGAGATAGATATGTAGAGTAATTTCATAAACCTCCTAGACTCACTAGTCTAGTGCGCCTAACTCTTGCCTCGGAGGATGCCTTTTGAGTGAAACTCGTTGTGGACCCGAGAAGCTCCGCCGCACTCGCCATCGTGACGCCGCCTCCGACCATCTGTTTTGCCGCCACCACCACCAAGAGCATCGCCATGCTACCCTCTTCCCATTCCACCATTCATCGCGTCGTTTGCTGCCGACGCGCTCGCCATGCCTTTGGCCGCACGCAACTCTGCTTTCTCCTCTCTTTCTCACTGACAGTGGGTCCCACTCACATTTAGAATTTGATTAACGCTAATGACAATAGTTAAGTGCATTAAGTCACTAACAAGTGAGACCGGTGGAAAAGATAAAAAAAAGTAATTCAAACGTGTTTAGTAAATGAGTCACTAACATGCGGGACCCACCCATTGTTTTTTATATTAAAACCTGTTTTAAAACTGAGAGGCTAACAAGTGGACCCCACGTGTAAGAGAGTTAACCCAGGATTAAAAATTAAATTAGGTTTAATTATTTAGTTAATAATTAATGAGTCTATGACATGTGAGACCTCTACTGTTTTCGTAAATAAAACAAGAAATTAAAATACGAGAGAATGACATGTAGGGCCCACATATAAGAAAATGATTTTTAGACAAAATGGAAAGCCGCTTACAGTATAAAGGAAATACGCTTTCTCTGTTGCAAAGCGTAAATTTTAGAAAATACGCTTTTGACATCACTATTTTATTATTTTTAGGATTTTTCAAACCGAGCAAAATTGAAATGCTAATTACTTTTGCATGAACTCCAAATTGAATGAAACTTTTTTTTTCTAAATTCATCTAAAATCATGCTCTATCTGAATATGGAAAAAAATGGAATTTATTATTGTTGAATTTATTTTACTACTTATAATTTGTTATCGGCTCTTTTGAATAGACGTCAAAAACGCGAACGAATCTCTCGACGACTCATCATCCTCGTACTCATAGATACCAGAGCAAGGCAAGCACCTCCTTTGAACTTGTTGATCCCGTTATTCCAATTATTTTATTTTGTTTTGCAAAGTCTATTATGCATGCGTGTATGTTTGGCTAAAATTGCTATATTTGCGAATAATGGTAGTTAAATTCCTATTGTGTACATAATCCTCCTTGAGAAGTTGATGTCCTTGTTGTTGTAGCCTTTAGGATATGGTTTAGGCAGTAGCCAAAGTAAATTTGTGCATTTTGATTATGAGTATCGAATAAATGCTTAGATGGGCTCTAGTTTTCACAAAATTTGGACATTTGATGAAAATTGTGTATGGATTTGAGAGATTTTGAAATGTTGGACCAGAGGGGTTACCTCTGTTAATTTGTATGAAAATGAAAATGAAAAACTTAGTATTTGATGCTGGCGAGTTATATTATGAACTGAGAAGTGTGAGACGTGTATCTCACAGGTAGATAGGGGGAGATCCTCGCCCAGGTCAATTAAGGACCGAACGCCAGTGTATCTCACAGGTAGATAGGGGGATAGCCTTACATATTGGTAGGCCGCAGTGGTACGAGCATCTCCGGGTAGGCTTGCTCAAAGGGGGTCCCTTCACCGAGGCATTGGGACTAAAGCTTACCGATACAACAGTGAATGCCTCACTGAGATAGGGGGTACCCGGGTGAAGTTAGGGAGTTTCATTCATCACGCTAGTTGAAGGTTCGGACTAAGTGATGTAAAGGCTTCGTTACGAACACTAGACTGCATACCATAATGTTGTGTGGTGGTATCGACGGATACCGAACAAACTAGAGACCTCGTATCACGTGGGTAAAGTTGTATACCTCTGCAGAGTATAGATATAATTAAATAGCCGTGCTCAAGGTCATGAGTATGCTAAGTGTCGTTTCGCCAGGTATAGTCTTTACTTTTGCAAAAACGGTTTGTTGGAAAATGATGGGATAGATTGTTGATGTGTGAGTGCCATGTCTGTGGCTGGGAATGAAATGTTAATCGCAGTCGAGGAGGGTTGTGATTTTATTATTGTTAAGTTACATACTTATTATTTCATTATCTATCAATTGCTCTTTAAAATTTCCATTGCAAATTATTTCTTATTGATATTGCAAATAAACTCGCTTAATGCTGAATATAACTTGTAGTGTATAGCCTCATCCTTTGATAGCGTAGCATTTATAATTATGTTGCGATACACTACAAGTCATGTTGAGTAGAAAATGTACTCAATCTTACTTAAATTATTGATTAGCGTATGAGGATGAGCTGATTCCATATGATGCTTTCTTCGCTCCTGGTACCGAAGGGTATGAGGATGGGTCTTGCTAGGGTTTGTGTGGATATCATGGGGATATATTCCAGATCTTAGGATGATGTGACAATTGGCAATGGTGTTTACAGTTTGTCGTTTCACGAGTTTTCGACAAAGTCTTAGGCATTCTGGACAGGGGAGGTCCGACCGGTCCCAGCACGGCGGTCCGACCGGTCCCAAATCGGTCGGACCGGCCATGTGCGTGATCGGACCTTTGTGACCTAAAAGTGGTCAAAGCAGTGGGCCAAAAATAGGTGTTGTAGGCAAGTGAGGGATCCCAATGCACTTGGTCTCATGATTTTGGAGTCTCGAAGAAGTTGTATTCATTTTAAGTTTCGAAGGTTTGAATTTGGGGCATGAATTTGGCTAAGTCCTAGGGGCGGTCCGACCGGCTCACAGGGAGCGGTCCGACCGGCCAGAGGGGCGACCGGTTTTGACTTGTTCGTCCGCCAACTTCGTGGCGATATTGTTTTGTTAGGTCAAAGTCATTGGTTTCATGGCATATGATTTGCATGATGCATGTTTTGACTAACATGGGTCAAGTTGTGAAGAACTTATTCCCGAATCCGTGTTTGCTTGTCTATGGTTGTGCAGGTTGCTTGGTGGTCAACGACGGTCAACGGCGAGGAGGATCGGGACTAGACTTGGAGAGTTGAGGTCGAGCGATCGGCGATCTTTGGGTGAGGTCAACGACTCAAGCGTGACACAAGATGGACAAGGATGACCTATTGGCAAATCCAAGACGCATGGTGAAGCGGTTTAGGTCAAAAGGTTAAAGACGGCGCTTTGCGAAGCGTGCGTGTGTGACCCGTTTGTTAGTGGGCCTTAACGGGAGCCCAATTGAGTCAAACCCTAGAGAGTTCTAGGCCTCCACTATAAATAGGAGGAGGTGGGGGCTGCACCCTCTCTCTCGCTGTTTTTCACCTCTTTTGTTGTTTTCAAACCCTAATTGGCTTAGGGGGAGTTGAGGTGGAGGCTAGGGCTTTTCATGGTTTGAGGTGAATTTCGTGATCTTGGATTGACCACTGATCCATGATGGTGTGGGTGTAATCCAGCGACGATCACGTTATTAATCTATGCAAGGTTTGCTTGAGATAAGTCTCTTTTCGTTCTTGCTTTCAATTTCGTGATTTTAGGGCTTTCTTTGATCCGCGAGTTTGTGATTGATTCTTTCAAGTAAATTAGCTTGCTGTGATATGTGTGAATCTATCTAGAATCATCTTGATCATCAATCACTCACGAACACGCATTAGGATCAAGTTTTCGTTCTTGCCCGGTTTTAGACCCTCTGTTATTCAATTGGCAATTCCTCAGGATCTATCCAAGAATTATCATAATATTAGATTGGAATAGGTCCTCAATAGCATAGAGAAGGTGTATGCAAAGTTTCATAAAGTTTGGAGTTGAGAATCAAAAGTTTGACCTAATTGCAACTTCGTCACGGGTGATTTCTTGTTTGGATCGGTTCGGAGCTTGCGGTCGGACCGCCCGTCATCACCGGTCAGACCGATTTTGGAGCGGTCCGACCGCCGAAGATAACAATGGTCGACCGCCCGGCAATCGGTCCAACCGGCTGGGTCCAGAGGTCAGACCGCCCGTGCTTTGGGATTCTGTAATCTTAGTTGATTTTGTTATTTTGCTTAGGAGATTTAATTGAATTCAATACTAGTCTTCCGCTGTACTGGTATATTGATCTTCATAGCTTCCTAATAGCTATTGGAGTGAAATTGTGTTGAATTCATTATTTGGGAAAAAGTGAGTGTGCTCCTATTCACCCCCCTCTAGTCACCTTTTCGGTCCAACAAGTGGTATCAGAGCCCGGTTAGTTCACTCTTGATCTTAACGGTCCACCGAACTTTAAGCGATGGATAAGTTTTCTACTAAACCGCATATCTTCGATGGGCACGACTATGCCTATTGGAAGAATCGTATGTGAGTCTTTCTTGAGAGCGAGGGACAAGCTATTTGGGATGTTGTTAGAGCCCCGCTTGTTATTCCTGAAATTGCAACACCGGCTTCAGCGATTCTTGTGGCAAACAACAACAAAGCCAAAAATCTTTTATATGGTGCGCTTGGTAGACAAGAATATGATCGCATTTGCAATCTTGCCCTGCAGCACGAAATTTGGAACACTCTCGAAACATATCATGAGGTTCGTCCCAAATCAAAAAGGTCGCCAAGCAGTTTATAAGCGTGAATACAATAAATTCGAGATCGTCTGGAGAGAGCATCGATGACATTTTCGATCGCTTTAATAAAGTAATTAATCAAATGAAAGTGTTGATATTGAATATTCTCAATCTGAAAATGCCACCCATCTCTTGGCTGCAATCAACACCAAGGAGTGGGAGATGAAGGCTACTGCTATAGAGGAGAATGTTGATCTTTCAAGTCTTACTTTAGAATTGCTTTATAGTAAACTCAAGACTCATGAAATTAAAAGAGTTGATCATCCTAAGAAAGAGAACATGGCATTGATAGCTGATCCTCTCAAAAGGTCTTCTGATGGTACTCTTGAGTTATTTTCTGATTTTTCATTTACTTGCTTATCTGCGATTTCTGAGGAGGAGCTTGAAAGTATTCCTAAGACAGAGTTAGCTCTCCTAGCTAAAAAATTCACACGGGCCTACAATAATGTGAGAAACAAAAAGAGAGGTGGTCCGGTGACATGCTATGAATGTGGTGAGCTCAATCATATCCGAGCAAATTGCCCCAAACTGAAAGGTAAGAGCAATCATAAGGAAGGAAAGCCAACTTGGAAGAAGCCTCCTTTCAACAAATCAAGTTATGAAGCTAATAAACTTGTGAAGGCCGCTCACCGGGTCCTTGCCGCTTTTGAGGATCAATCCTTGAGTGATGTGGATTCTGGGAGTGAGGAGGACAAGGAGGAGGAGATCCCTCAAGGCAAAAAGAAAGGGAAGGCTAAGGACTTCACTGGCATGTGCTTCATGGCTGACACTGACGACATTGATGATGATGAGGTATCTTTTTCTTATGATGAGCTTTCTGCTAAATATGATTCTATAGTTGAGCAATTGCTTAGTCAAGATGAAGCGCTAGAATTTGTCATGACAAAAAATAAGAAATTAGAGTCAAAGATTAACAAACTGAAAGTAGAGCTTAAAAATGCTAAGACTCTTGAACCTGATGAATGTTTATCTTGTAATGCTATGCATTCAGAAATTGCCAAGTTACAATCTGCTTATAATATTTCTATACAACAACTTGAGAATGCTAGATCTGAACTAAGTGAAATTAAAAGTGCTCCTTGTGAAAAATGTTTAGAATCTAGTAAATTGATTGCTTTTGATGTGTTTGATTCTAGCCCTTGTACTTCATGCTTAGAAAAAGAACGTGAAATCAAAGATATCTTAGAAGCTGCTAGAGTCAAATATGCTAAGCTTAAGGACAATATTGAAAATACTATTTGTGCTTCTTGTTCCGCTCTTAAGCTTGAAATTACTTTATATAAGGAGAAATCTATGGATAAAACTTGTGATGCTTGTGTTAGTTTGAGAAAAGAAAATGCTTGCCTTCATGATACATTAGAGAAATAAACTCCTTATAAGAAGCAAGGTTTAGGATTCAATTCTTTTCAAGACAATTCAAAGCCACAAGTCATTCAAGTCTTGGAAAAAGGTTTAATTGAATTCAAAACCCAACCTGCAAAAACATCTTTTAAATCTGCAGGTTTTGCCCAACCTTGTATTAATTCAAATGGTGCCTCCTGTAGTGGTACCAAGTACCATTGCACTTATTGCAAGAAAAGTGGGCATTTGATTGATTTCTGTTGGCGTAGGTTGAAAAATGATAGGAAAATTTTTGATAGAATTTCATTCAGGCAACCTAGAGCTTTTATGAGACATGGTAACACTGAAAGGAATAAATCTGGATTATGATTTTTCTCACATGCTAATCATTATGTTTTTACATATCCTAATTCTCATGTTCTTCAGGCTGCCGGTCTGACCGCTGGTGGTCACCGGTCTGACCGATTTGGTCGCCGGTCTGACCGCCAGAACAACGCCGGTCAGACCGCCCCTGGAAAGGTTAATTCCCATATAAATTTAAACATTGCTCATAACACAAGTTTAGATAAAATCAAGGATAGTACTTTTGGTTTGTATACTCCTTGCAGACGTGTGTCTCAGTACTGGATTCCTAAATCTTGTTTATCTAACTCCAGTATTGAGACACATCGTTCTTATATTCCTTGATTTTCAGGATTACCGCGGAAAGAGGAAGAACACGTGGTTCGTCGACTCCGGGTGTTCACGCCACATGACCGGAAACTCAAGATGGTTCACCTCTTTCACGCAGGCAACAGGTGATGACTTTATCACCTTTGGAGATGATACACAAGGGCGAATTGAAGGAACATGATCAATTAGGGTTAACAACAAATTCATTCTAAAGGATGTCGCTCTTGTGGACAAGTTTAGGTATAATCTCCTTTCTGTTTCTCAGCTTCTTGATGATAGCTACGAGACTGTTTTTAAGAAAAATGCTTGTCGTGTGCTCGATTCTACTAGTGAGCTTGTGTTTGGAATATCTAGAGTTGGTAGAATTTTTGGAGCTGATTTTTCAAAATCTCTTGCTGGATCTCTTAAATGTTTGCTTACATATTCTTCTGATTTCTGGCTTTGGCACCGACGTTTGGGGCACATTGGTTTTGATCATCTGACGCGAGTTAGCAACCTTGATCTCATGAGAGGTTTACCCAAACTCAAAGCTGTCAAGGATGCTGTATGTGCGCCCTGTAGGCATGGCAAACAAGTTGCCGCCTCACATCATACTGTGACTATGGTTATGGTGACGGACGGGACGGTTGCTTCATATGGATCTTGTTGGTCTGCTAGAGTCCGATCGATCGGTGGAAAATGGTATATTCTTGTCATAGTCGATGATCTTTCAAGATATTCTTGGGTGTTCTTTCTTACTTCAAAAGATGAAGCTTTTGGTTATTTTCATGATCTTGTTCTTCGTTGGCTTCGAGCTTCTGGTGCCTTGAGAGCGATCCATGATGATAATGGCACGGAGTTCAAAAATACTTCTTTTGCTTCTTTTTGTCTTTGGCGTGGTATTGAGCATCAGTTCTCCTCTCCACACGTCCCTCAATAAAATGGCGTGGTGGAAAGGAAGAATAGGACCTTAGTCGAAATAGCTAGGGACGATGCTAGATGAGTATAGCACACGAGGAGATTTTGGGCGAAGCTATTGCTCTGACTTGCCATATTGCAAATCGTGTCTTTTTGGACCTTCTTTAGGCAAGACTCCTTATGAGCTTCGTTTTGGTAGAAAACCCTCTGTTTCGCATTTTCGAGTCTTTGGATCAAAATATTTTATTCTTAAGATAGGCAACTTAGATAAATTTGAATCAAGAACTTTTGATGGGTTATTTCAGGTTATCTGCTCATTCGAGGGTTTTCGGTTTTTAATATGAAACTAACCTTATTCGGGAGACTTGTAATGTCACTTTTGATGAGACTAGCCACAGAGCTAGATCAATTATTCTGAGATGATTCACAAGTGACAGAGAGCATTTTGTGGAGGAAGATGAGGGCGAAGGCGATATCATTCCCTCATCTGCTTTCTCTTTGGCGCCCATATTGATACAAGAACACGCTACGTCTACTTCACCTTGATTGAGGCTCTCTTTGCATCATCATCATCATCGCATACTGCAGAGGTCGAAGAAGCGATATCTCACCCGGCGCTCACTTCGCATTCAGAGACGGCATCCTCGGATCGGATAATAGGTAATCTATATGAGCGAGTCACTCGCTCCAGGTATAATGATCCAAATCTCTACTCTCATTCGGCTTTTGTTGCTTCTTTTGAACCCCGCGATATATCACATGCTTTATCTGATTCTAGCTGGGTAAATGCCATGCATGAGGAGTTAGAGAATTTTGAAAGAAACAAAGTTTGGAACCTAGTAGAACCTCCTAGTGGTCATAATGTTATAGGAACTCGTTGGGTGTTCAAGAATAAACAAGGTGAGGATGGTTCTGTGGTTAGAAACAAGGCCAGATTGGTAGCTCAGGGTTTCAGTCAAGTTGAGGGGTTAGATTTTGATGAGACATTTGCTCCTGTTGCTAGACTAGATGCCATTCGCATTTTGCTCGCATTTGCTGCATCAAAAGGTTTTAAATTATTTCAGATGGATGTTAAAAGTGCTTTTTTAAATGGTTTCATAGAGGAGGAAGTGTATGTTAAGCAACCCCTTGGTTTTGAGGATCCCAAGTATCCAAATCGTGTTTTCAAGCTTTCTAATGCATTGTATGGTCTTAAACAAGCCCCTAGAGCCTGGTATGATAGACTTAAGACCTTCTTGCTTAAAAATAATTTTGAGATAGGTAAAGTGGATAAAACTCTATTTATTCTTAGGCGTGAAAATGACTTTTTGCTTGCTCAAATCTACGTAGATGATATTATTTTTGGTGGTTCTTCTAATGCTCTTGTTTCCAGTTTTTCTAAGACTATGTCCAGGGAATTTGAGATGAGTATGATGGGAGGGCTCAATTACTTTTTGGGACTTCAAATTAAGCAAGGCAAGGAAGGAACCTTTATCCATCAGACAAAGTACACTAAAGATCTACTCAAACGCTTTGACATGGGTGATTGCAAGCCAATCTTAACTCCCATGCAACTTCAACTGTTTTGGATCCAGATGAGGAAGGAGAAGTCGTGGATCAACGCGAGTACCGCAGCATGATCGGCTCCCTTACATGTCGGCGGCCTCGAGACCGGACATTCACTTCACGGTATGCCTTTGTGCAAGATTTCAGGCGTCTCCGAGAACTTCCCATCGCCAGGCCGTTAATCGCATATTCAGGTATTTACACTCTACCCTCTTATATGGCATTTGGTATTCATGCTCTTCAGCTTTGTCCATTAGGGGTTTTTCAGATTCTTATTTTGCGGGCTGTCGGTTAGATAGGAAGAGTACCTCAGGCACCTGTCACTTCCTAGGCACTTCTCTTGTATCTTGGTCTTCTAGGAAGGTCTTACATTGCACAATCCTTCTTTCAAGCGGAGTATGTAGTCTTTGCTAGTTCTTTGAGCTTGATTTTGTGGATAGCGTCCACTCTGAAAGATTATGGGTTAAATTTTGCTAGTGTTCCTCTTTTCTGTGATAACACTTCTGCTATTAATATTGCTAAAAACTCAGTGCAACATTCTAGGACTAAGCACATAGACATTCGCTTTCACTTCCTTAAAGATCATGTCGAAAAAGGGGATATTGTGATGCATTTTGTGGAGTCCGATGCTCAATTGGCAGATATTCTCACCAAGCCTTTAGATCAAACCAGGTTTACCACCTTGAGAAGTGAGTTAGGGGTAATTTATCCCTATGGGTTGGTTTGAGGGGGAGTTTGATCTTTTCTAATCTTTCTTTGTTCTTTTGATCTTTTATTGTTCTTTTTCTGACCTTAATGATCTTTTTGAACTTTTTAGGTTTTTAGGCCTTTTGTTACATCTCATTGTATCATATTGCATTCATATGAAAAATACAATAAGTGGTATGAAAAATCCAAAAAGATGCATTGTAATATAAGACTTTCTGCTTATTTTTTAAAATTGATGAAGCTTTGCCTATTACCCTTTGGAGCTTTAGTATTTCAATTCGTGCTCAATATCATGTCCAGTTCTTTGACTTGCTAGAATTATCATGCTTTTACATGTGTAGCTAAGTCTTTGCTATATGAGCTAGAACTTTAAAACAACTCGAACTAAGAAATTGCAATTTGTGGATATTTTAGCGAGTTGCGCAATTAGTGCTCCTCTTGTGACATTGGCCCTGTCAGAATTGCTTTGTGAGCCATTTGATCTAAAATTGACTATTACTTGAGCTTTTGTGTTCTTGAGAATTCTAAAACTGCTCATGTGAAAAATGAAAATCAAGATTGTCTTATGCTTAAATTGTGCCAAACTATTCTTACGAGACTGCTCGTCAAATGACATGAACTTGGAGATAGTTTGATGAACCAGACGATCTCATGGGGACTGCTTGTCATAAATGACATGAACCTCAAGATTTATCATACAGTAGAAGCTTAGAAAGAGTTTGTGGATGGCTCCTAGTCAGGATCTTCTTTACTAAGATATACCTTTAATCAACTTCAGTGAAGCTTAGGATGAGTTTGTGGATGGCTCCTAGTCCAGGATCTTGTCACTAAGTTAGATCATTAGTCAACTTCAATATTCAATGCATATGAGAAAAATGTTGACAAATGGGCTTTTATAAAATATTGAGCAAAATGATTCAATACAGGACCTGATTGACTCTTAATGTGGTCGTTGTTAGATTTTTGATCTCACTTTGACATTTTGACATGGCCAATTTCACTTTAGGATCCCTGTTGATGAACATGCTGAATTTGAAGCATTGCTTAAATTGATCAAATCTACTGCTTTACTTTTGAGCCTTTGTGCTTAACTTTGATACACATGTCTTACCATGATCTTGCTAGCGCTGTCAGGCTTGATATGCTGTTTGTGAAATATTAGAAATACTAGCTAGCTCTTTAGGGTAATCTCCGAAGCTTCTTGTAATCAAAAATTGAAAAATACAAAAATGAAGCCACTCCATTGCACTTCATGCATACTCCTCTTTATGTTTCTGTTGTTTCTGCGTCTTTCTTTATTCTACATTTGTTATCTCTGGATGAGAGGACCGCGTGATTCCTTGATGAATCCATTGTCAAAGGGGGAGAATATGTGTTAATGAGAAGATTATATTGTTGGGGGAGAAGATTATACAAAGGGGGAGAAACTGAAAATTTCAAAATTTCTGAAATTTGAGGATCATAGTGAGGGGGAGTTCTTGAGTTGCATTCTTATTGTCTTATTGAATATTCTGAACTTGAATTGCATTCTTTTATCCTCACAATGATCATAGGTCAATTGAACAATTGTTCTTTCATATGGACCTTATGTGAGAATTTTGATCCTTTTCTGGAAATCAAAGTTTTTATGCTTTCTTTTGCCTTATCTCACATGCCTATACTATTCTGATGCCATCTTGGTCATTTACACTGCTTTATCTTGCTTATGGACCAAGTTGTGCCTTTATGCGAAAACTGCGAGTAAACTCATTTTCAAACCTCTTACTTACATTTTCTGGATAATTGCCAATGTGTTCATAAAGGGGGAGATTGTGGATATCATGGGGATATGTTCCAGATCTTAGGATGATGTGACAATTGGCAATGGTGTTTACGGTTTGTCGTTTCACGAGTTTTCGACAAAGTCTTAGGCATTACGGGACGAGCGGTCCGACCGGTCCTAGCACAGCGATCCGGCCGGTCCCAAATCGGTCGGACCGCCATGTCTTGTGATCGGACCATTGTGACCTAAAAGTGGTCAAAAGCAGTGGGCCAAAAATAGGTGTTGTAGGCAAGTGAGGGATCCCAATGCACTTGGTCTCATGATTTTGGAGTCTCGAAGAAGTTCTATTCATTTTAAGTTTCGAAGGTTTGAATTTCGGGGCATGAATTTGGCTAAGTCCTTAGGCGGTCCGACCGCTCACGAGGAGCGGTCCGGCCGGCGGAGAAGCGATCGGCCGCTCACATGGAGCGGTCGGACCGGTTTTGATTTGTTCGTCCGCCAACCGTGGCGATATTGTTTTGTTAGGTCAAAGTCATTGGTTTCATGGCATATGATTTGCATGATGCATGTTTTGACTAACATGGGTCAAGTTGTGAAGAACTTGTTCCCGAATCCGTGTTTGCTTGTCTATGGTTGTGCAGGTTGCTTGGTGGTCAACGACGGTCAACGGCGAGGAGGATCGGGACTAGACTTGGAGAGTTGAGGTCGAGCGATCGGCGATACGGGTGAGTCAACGACTCAAGCGTGACACAAGATGGACAAGGATGACCTATTGGCAAATCCATGGCGCATGGTGAAGCGGTTTAGGTCAAAAGGTTAAAGACGGCGCTATGAAGCGTGCGTGTGTGACCCGTTTGTTAGTGGGCCTTAACGGGAGCCCAATTGATTCAAACCCTAGAGAGTTCTAGGCCTCCACTATAAATAGGAGGAGGTGGGGGCTGCACCCTCTCTCTCGCTGTTTTTCACCTCTTTTGTTGTTTTCAAACCCTAATTGGCTTAGGGGGAGTTGAGGTGGAGGCTAGGGCTTTTCATGGTTTGAGGTGAATTTCGTGATCTTGGATTGACCACTGATCCATGATGGTGTGGGTGTAATCCAGCGACGATCACGTTATTAATCTATGCAAGGTTTGCTTGAGATAAGTCTCTTTTCGTTCTTGCTTTCAATTTCGTGATTTTAGGGCTTTCTTTGATCCGCGAGTTTGTGATTGATTCTTTCAAGTAAATTAGCTTGCTGTGATATGTGTGAATCTATCTAGAATCATCTTGATCATCAATCACTCACGAACACGCATTAGGATCAAGTTTTCGTTCTTGCCCGGTTTTAGACCCTCTATTATTCAATTGGCAATGGCTCAGGATCTATCCAAGAATTACCATAATATTAAATTGGAATAGGTCCTCAATAGCATAGAGAAGGTGTATACAAAGTTTCGTAAAGTTTGGAGTTGAGAATCAAAAGTTTGACCTAATTGCAACTTCGTCACGGGCTGATTTTACTGTTTCAGATCGGTTCTGGAGCTTGCCGGTCAGACCGCCCATCATCACCGGTCAGACTGATTTTGAAGCGATCCGACCCTTGAGATAACAATGGTCGGACCGCCCGTGCATCAGTCCAACCTTTGGGTCTAGAGGTCAGACCGCCCGTGCTTTGAGATTCTGTAATCTTAGTTGATTTTGTTATTTTGCTTAGGGGATTTAATTGAATTCAATATTAGTCTTCCGCTGTACTGGTATATTGATCTTCATAGCTTCCTTATAGCTATTGGAGTGAAATTGTGTTGAATTCATTATTTGGGAAAAAGTGAGCGTGCTCCTATTCACCCCCCCTCTAGTCGCCTTTTCGGTCCAACAGTTTGGTCCTTGTTGGTTGCCTGCGGGTATGGATGGGAACAACCCTGGACTTTTGGGTTTTACTTGCTATGCTTTCGCTATTACCTTGATACTTAAGTTTTAATTTGGCCAGCCGGCTGTGTAATATAAACTTGTCATGTAAAAGTTTAAGTTTAATGCCTTATATTTGTTTCATGTTGTATGTGTAATTTATATGGATGTGATTACCAATGTTGTGAATGTATGTACTAGCCAAAGATCATGGGACTAGTATGGTATACATACGAGAGTTTTGGGTATTCAAAGCCTGGGGTCCGACACCAGATCTCCGACACCACACTGCACCGACTCTTCCCCACTGCCAGTAGCTGTTTCGGTGAGTTCCCCTCACCCCCTCACTCGTGTGCACCTCCGTTTCATCACTTCCCCTAAAAAGAATTTTTGAGAAACATTCAAAATAGATAAAATTCTAAAAAAATCACACAAGAAACTAAACTACGACATAAGCCTCCATACAAATATTCATAATTTTTGGATCTCATCTTCTATGTTTAAATATTCGATAAACATTCAGCCTATTCTAAAATTGAAAACCTAATTGATTTTTCCCGCCGCTCCATTGGGATGAAACTGTCGCGGCCCATCTCCCTTTGTGTGTCATCTCGACCTAGCCAGTGCACCCCGCTCCCTTGCTCTTTCCCTCACTAACACCCTAGCCCCACTTGCCAGGGGTCATCTTCAACCTCACGCCACACCCGTGCCTACTCTGCCCCACCTCTGTTTTGCGACACCGCCTGCCATTTTTTATGGAGTGATGTCCCACCAACTCCACCGCGCCCCATCCTATTGCTATAGTGGTCAACCACCCTGTAACATACCAAAAATTACCATTTTTGGGAAGACTTAGTCAAAATAAATTGGAAAAGTAAATTTTGGGCATACTCTATATGGAGAAATTATTATGCATGATTTTTGAAATATTTGTATAAAGCAGATAATGAAATTCATACAAACAATAACTTATAAGAATTTTAGGGAAAACAGAATGAAAATAAGTATGATAATAATTTTGTGAAGGCATACATAAGAAATAAATTAATTGAGCATATTTTGTGAATTTTCATCAAGGGTAACAATGCGTTTATATGAAAAATAGAAACATGTAAGAATTTTAGGGAAAAATTTATAACAAATTTCACAATAATCTACACTGTGTCAGAAGCCTCCACTAAAATTTTCATAAATTTTTTAGTAGTAATTCTATGTCTAAAAATACCTTAAAACCCTCACCCATTTCTTTCCAAAATCAAGAGCTCTCTCTCCCCCCTTTCGCTGGTAGGTGGGCCCCGCTTGCCAGAACCTTTCTTCCACCTCCGCTCACCCTCGCCAGTGCACACTCGGACCAACTCTGCCTGCTTGCCCACCGTTTCACCTTGCCACCCACTGTTTTCGCCACCCTGTCACCTCCGCTTGACCCTGCCCATCCTAGCTACGTCCTTACTGGTGCTCAACGCCCGCTCTGGCGAAGACGTTGAAGGATTGAGCGCGAGATACTAGCCGATGATCCGACGCTCTTCTCACCCATATTTAAACCCCTGATCGCATCACGGTGATCCTAGCTCGCCACTATCACTCCCCACATAGAATCAACGCACCTCGTGCCTTGATTCGCCGGGAACAAGTGCTTCGTTCTTATCGTCGGTGAGCGGCCTCCGTAATGCCATTTCTTCTGGTGATCTTCCTTTCCATTGCCAACCGTGTCATCATGCGCCCCTGACCTCATTGACGCTCCTTCATTTCTCAATGTAGCTCAGGAACCTCGTACCTCCTACAAGCCATCGTCTTCTTCACCTCTGGCTCACCCGTTCTGGAACACCTTCGTTCCTAGCAATCTGCTGAGCTTGAACCTCCCTTACCGCGTCATATTGTGTCTTACACCTTACTAATACTTTCCCCTCTGATAATGAAGCTTCAACCGCGGAGAATACTCCGGATCGATCTTCTTCCTCATTTTCGGCCGTCGCAAACATTTTCTAGTTAGCCACCGACTTGGTGAGTCCCCTGTCGATTCCTCATATCCCTACCATCCTTTGGTAGGCCGCGGTAGTATAGGAAAACTAGGAAGGTCTGCTCGAAGGGGCTTCCTTCACCAACGTGTCAAGACCAAAGCTTGCTGGTACAGCAGTGAATGCCACACTGAAACAGGAGTAACCCGGGTGATGTGAGGGTTTATCATTCGCCTAGTGTCGACGATCAAATCATTGACCTTATTAAAATATATAAAAATAGAGGAAAATGATGCGTATCTCTTGGAAGAGAATGGGGTCGCTCTTTATATTACTATCAACTGGCTGCTTACAGGGAGTGCCTACGATCAAGCAAAGAACTAATCGTAGTTACACTGAGTATGATGTTGGCTATGCTATTGAAATAGATCAAACATATGAATCTAATGCCAATAGCCTCTTGTCTTTCGCCCCCCAGAGTCTGATCTCCATTTTTTTCTCTCTCCCTCTCCTCCTTACATGCTCTATCTTTAAATAGCTTCCGAAGAGATGGCAGTTGTTTCTGGAGAAGACGCCTGTGCGAAGTGTTGCGTCTGGTCGGAGGGAGGTGGCAGTTGATTAAAGTATCAACTGTTGTGCGGTTAAATGTTGGTGAGACATTCAACCACTAGTCAGTGTCTTAGGGTTATGTAACGTCGCGTGGTATGGAGTATACAACACGTGTTCCATTCATCACACGGTAAAAGATATACCTGTATTTGTATCCAGATATCAGTTCATAGCTTTACGAGCAGTTAACTGGTGGGGACTAGGTACGGGACCTTGTCCAACCAGGGTATTTATTATGTAACCTCCGGAATCCTTACGACCAGTGAGGTCGTTAGCCTTAGGGGTTACGACCACGAAGATGTATGGTCTCTCTTTATGTATTAAAATAATATATAGGGGTTTTAATCCGCGTGAGCTAGCCCCCGAACTTTAAATGAATTGGTCGTGTGAACACTTTCTCCCGATGAAATCGTATCGGGCAGACCCTCTATTAAATGTCGTGACATTCGAAGTGGTTTGTATTCATTTTAAAGTTGAGAAACTGCCTTGGGACTTGATAAGTTTTTCTGTCCGTTTGTCAAAAAGATTTTATCCTTTGGACTTCTGTCAACCACCGGATTAGTTAGAGAATTGCGGCTTTAAAAACCCCTTTGCATTGGGTATTAGGGTTTTTAAGCCTTCTACTTTCTGTTCATCTTCCAAAAGGAAAAATTGCCTCCGACCACCTGTGACTTCTTCATCCAAAAGAATCTGCCATGTCGGATCTCATCACCAACTAGTCAGTTTCTGATTTGAGTGAGAAAAAGTTAGAAAGTTTGGAGAAAATTGGGTTGCTACCCGATAGGAATTTGATTTCTTGGAGATCAGCTATCGGGGAGCATTCTCCGAGTGGTGAAGACGGAGAAATTCATGTTTTCCTCTCATACATCGAATGCGATTTTAGGCTCCCAGTTCACTTTTTTCTTTCCCAAGTTTTGGAGTATTATAGAGTGGAGCTGGTTAATCTGGCCCCTAATGCTATCGCCAACCTTAGTATTTTCGTCTACCTCTACGAAGCGTACATGGGGATTCCCGCAACTATGGATCTTTTCAAGTACTACTACAGAATGACGAATACGAAGAAGACGACCGGTACACCCGGAGAGTGCACCTTGCGCCTCCACGACGGAAAAACTAATGAGTACATTCCCGTGTATTCAAAATCTTCGTAGTCATTATGGAAGAAAAGTTGGTTTTATATGAAGATCACGCAGCAAGACGGCCTTTACTACAGCGGTAGAAAGGCGGTCGAGAATCCGCGATGGCGATCCTCCTCAAAGAAGGAGGGAAGAGTAGGGAGATGGGTTGAAGCCATCCATCTCCTTAATGTTAGGGGGTTAATCTCCTGGCATGTGGTGAGGGACTTTTTCATGCATTGGATTAGTCCCTTGAAGGACAGAGCTCATGCGATGCTCTGGTATATTGGTCGTGATGATGCGACCAAAGACTCCAGAGAAGGTTAATTGCAAAGAACTCCGACCAGTTTGCTTTACTAGTTGATTACTTTTGTAATGCTAAAATCTTTCATTTATTGTTACAGCCTTATCTCCTGATGAGATCAGAAGTCGGATCAAGATCATCTATGCCAGAGAGCCTGGCGAAAAGGCCGGCTTCCCTCTGATCTTAGCGGTCGTTACTGCAGAAGATAGGGCTGAGAGACTCAGGGTAAAAATATCAACTACGTTTCAACTTTTCAATATTTTTCGATCAGTTGTACCTAAAATCCTCTTTGATATGTAGTTGGTCGGGCTTAGGATCGATGATGTCTCTAAAACATGTGAGCCAATTGACGATCCGACCATTCCTACAAGCACTCAAGATCGTGGTCTCATAGAGGTAGGTAACCGAAAAAGGAAAATGTTTATTGTTAGATAAAGCATGTTCATCGCCCGACTAACTCTGTTTGTTAATCTAGGCGGTAACCGTTGAGTCCTATGCAGTCTCTCAAGACTTGCCAGTTGTTGTTGAAGCAACTGTTTTGGAGACCGACGAATCTACACCCTCCGATCCAATGATCATGAATGTTATCCTAGACCAGCTGGTAGAGAATATTACTTCTGATCCCTTGTCGGAGAGTGTAAAGGGTACAACCAACCCTACCAGTTCAGAACTGGTGAAATTGGTTGAAAATAAGAGGAAGGCGAGTGCTACGGATTTTAAACCGACGCGCTTCAAGGTCAAGACCAAAAAATCGACTAGGTATGTACAAATGAAGTAGTCATATGAGTGCATACCTTAAATGTCGTTGGTGATCTTGAACTCCTGAATGTTCTCTCTTCATTTTGTTTAGATCTTCTGGTGTTCCGGTTGTTTCCGACCAGAATATACCGAAAGATCAAGTGGTCAAAGAAGTCCTCAACCAGAACTTCCCTCAGGTTAGAGTTCCTGAGGAGAAAGTGGTCGAGGAAGCCCCCGAGCAGGCGTCAGGGCCAGAACTTGTTCCGGATCCTATGGTGCTCATACCTCCGTCGGCGGAGGTAGAAATCCCTAAAGATCCTCAACAGGTTCCGACTCCTGTAAGTAATCCTTCCCAAACTAACAAGTTCCCTTTTTCCCCTCGATTTATCGAGGATAAGGAGCTTGATGCCATTTGGGGGTAAATATCGGACCGTCAAGCCAAGACGAGTCCTAATAATATTTTTGCTGAATATAATAACGTGGTAATTCGGGTAAGTATATGCAACCATTTCCCTAGTTTCTCTTAAAGTTTGTAGGAAACTTAAGGAAGAATGCTATCTATGTAGCAAATGGTCGAGAACTTTGCTGTAGTCGGAGGACTGACCCAGCGAATAAAGGCTCTAGAGAGAAAAAACACTCCAAACTTGAAAATAAAAGAACTTTCTACTTAACTTGTTTTCTTCTTTGTGACTCTGTTTTCCTCTTTTTAATTATTCTCCCTTATCATATTTGATAGTTTTGGAGAAAATAAAAGAAGAAGTCATGGCTAAAGAAGCCAGAATAACCAAGCTTGAAGAAGAATGCCAAGCTAAAGACCGGTCGATCGCATTCATGACGACTAGGCACAAAGAAGTTTTGGAAACTTGTGAAAAGAAGATTGAAGGTAACTAGTCGTAAACTTGACTTAGTATTTTGTCTCTTCTAATCATTCTTCCTTAACACTTGTTTTGCTTATGCAGAACAAAATGAAGCGGATCAGAGGAAAAAAGGCTTTGGAATTTGAGCAAACAAGGAGGCAACTCTTGTGATTCCTTCAGTGACCCTTGTACCAATCTTCAAGCTATTGAAGAAGATTTCAACTGCTTGCTTGAAGAGGTGACCAAGTTTCTCAAGGAAGTAAGGCCTCTTGGAGACAAGGTTGCAGAAGAAATGGAGGTCGGATCTCCGTCAAACAGCGATTAGCCGGGCGATCTCTAGAAATAGGAAATTGTAATGTAAGAACTATAAAAATGTACAACTTAACTTTCTTTCATCAATGAAATATTTTGTTTATCCAGTCGACTTATGAAATATTCATATATTACCTAGCCCCCGACTGCTTTATAGTAGAACAACTTTACTATATAAGCAGTAGACTAAGAATATGAACTTAAGTCTCAACCATTGTTTGAAAGTATGTAATGATTGTTTGAAAACTGATCGTAGCAATACTAGGAAACCTTTTTGGTCGGAACTAGTGTCAGGTTTCGACTAGTTGTAAATCTGTTTTTCATAATCAAAGTACCTACTAAAACAATATATGGTCGGAAGAAAAAGACTTTCTTTGCTGAGAAAGAAAATATGCACAAAAGAGAGTATGCAATAAACGATAAGTGGTTTTATTTATATATAGTAACCAACACTAGTCTGAAGGGCTGCTAAGAAATGAAGATATAGCATATATTTCGCAATACGTGCTCATGCTCTGGTCTGACTAGCAGCAGGGATTGTAGGAAAAGGACCGTCGCTAGGAAGCTCCTTCCAGTGGGCAAGACCACGTGCAGAGAAGGAGAGATTTCAACTAGGAGGATTTATGTGTCCCGACCAATAGCCAAATGAGAGTAGAATAGAATTTTGAAATGAATGAATATAATCTTCATAATCTTAAGCATATGAATTGCTAGACAACCAGAGTATAGGTATAGACATATAAACAACATCACTCGTCGTGAGAAATTAAAGGAATGACTGATCTTTATTAAAAATAATAGAAATGAAATAAAATTTAAACAAAGAACTTATGCAATTGATCAATGTTCCAAGAATTAGACAAAACCCTTCCATCAGACATGGCTAATCGTACCGAGCCTGGTCGGGTGACTTCAACAACAGTGTATGGACCTTCCCACTTCGGAGAAAGCTTATTGCGATTTGCTTGGTTTTAAATTTTTCTGAGAACCAGATCACCTACAGCTAAAATGTGAGGTTTCACCTTACGACTGTGGTACTTTCGTATGGCTTGTTAATAGATCGCCGAACGTATTAAGACTTGGTTTCGCCGTTCCTCAAGGAAATTGATATCATCAAGTCGTCGTTCATCTTGATCGTTTGTATTAAAATAGTCAGTTCGAGTAGTGCCATGTTTTAGATCTGGAGGAAGTATGGCTTCGGCACCATAAACCAAGAAGAATGGTGTTTCACCGGTCGCACGACTGGTCATGGTTCGAACGGCCCATAGAATAGAAGGAAGTTCTTGAACCCAAGCTCCTGACCGTTTTATCAACTGGTCGAATACTCGGCATTTGATCCCCTGTATTATGATACCATTGGCACGCTCAACCGCTCTAGTGCTCTGTGGGTGAGCAACAGAAGCAAAATGGACTTTGATACCAAGTTCATCACAGAATTCTTGGAAATTAACGCTTGAGAATGGGTACCGTTGTCTGTGATTATACGACTAGGTATCCCAATCATGTGATCACATTTGTTATGAGAAATCTCTTAGCGGCCTCAGTTGTAGTTTTAACAACTGGTTCGGCCTCGATCCATTTTGTAAACGTGTCAATCATGACAAAAAGGAATTCGAAGCCCCTGGATGCTCTTGGGAAAGGTCCCAGAATGTCTAGTCCCCAGGTAGCAAAAGGCCAAGAAAGATGAATTGTTTGCAAAGCTTGTGCCGGCTGATGTACTTGTCGGCTATGAAACTGACATTGTACGTACTTTGTCACGAGCTCTTTTGCATCATGAAGGGCAGTTGGCCAGTAGTATCCTTACTTGAAGGCTTTACCGACCAGTGTTCGGTAGGAATGATGTGCTCCACAGACTCCTCCATTAATTTTGGTTAGCAATTTAATGCCATCTAATTGAGATATGCATCTCATCAACACTCTGTGAGATCCTCGTTTATACAAGGTACATTCAATTAGAGTGTATGATTTGGCTTTTCGAGCTATACGATTAGCCTCTACATCATCTTCAGGAATTTTGTCATGCTGAAGATAATTATAAATCGATGTCATCCAATCTCTACCTGGATCATCACCGATCTGTGGAGCATCTATGTAATCATAATCGATTTGTACGATTTGATGTGAAACATTTATGTCCTCGAAATACTCGACCACCGAGGGTGAATCAACTCGCTCGAGAAAAAACTCTGGGAGGGACGGTGGACCTGGTGGAGGCCATCCGTGCCAACTGGTCTGCTAGAAAGTTTTCCTTTCTAGGAATATGTTGGATCTAGAAACCGAAGAAGTGCTTTTCAAGTTTATGTAGTTCCGCCAGATAAGATGACATCTTGGTACTTGAGCATTGATACTCTTTCCCTACTTGATTCGCTACTAGTTGATAATCTCCTTTCACTAGTAATTTGCGAATCCCGAGCGAACGAGCTGCTCGAAGTCCTGCCAGCAAACCTTCATATTCTGCTATATTGTTCGTAGCAGGAAAGTTAAACTGGATGGCATACTTAATGTGTTCGCCAGTACGGAATATCAAGATGACTCCAGCCCCCGATCCTTTGAGCATCAAGGAACCATCAAAGTACATTGTCCACTCGTTGTGGTGTTCGTACCGGGTTCTTGCTTGCTTGGGTTTAGGGTTTGTTCATTTGTAACACCCCAACATTTTGAGACTGTGAAAATCTTTTAATTAGTTGCTAGTTGGAAATCTCACCATTTGCATTTTATTTGAATTTAAATTTAAGAGCTTATTATAGACTTTCATGACAAGATGATTTAATGTGTTTAATCCCAACATCAACAATGGCCAAACTTATTTTATTTAGATTCTATGTTCTTAGATATATTTTATAGAATTTTCTGAAATTTTTCCAAAATCATTTGCTATTTGCATTTTCTGGCTTTTATAAAAAGAGAAATTTATCTAAAATCCTTCGGAACAGTAACGGACCGAAACCCAACCCTATTCCTGCACGGCCCAGCACTGTGCAGCCCAGTCGCCCATCGCGCGTTCCTTCCTCCGCTGGATCTCTGACACGTGGCATTTCGCGTCGATCTCGCCCGCCCGCTCACCCGTGCTCCCTCTGCCGCTGTCAGGTGGGACCACTACGTGGTCGTCATCCTCGACCAGTCTTCCTCCTCGCGTCGACCAGTTTTCCTCGCGCCCTCGCCCGCTCGCACCATTGCCGCTCTTCAAAGCTTCGTCCGACAAAACAAATTCCGTTGAGATTTCTTCGCGCCGACCCCACCAAATCACGGCCTTCTCTCTACCTTACCTATTCCCAGCCGAATCAAACTTCGAATCGGCTTCAATCTCCTAAAATCAGGGAATTTTTGATCGTGACCGTTTCGGACGCGATTTGGGCTTTCCATCCTCGTCGCCTCCCGAGCTCTATAAAAGCCACCCTAGGATCGCCCAGTCCTCTGCAACCTAGAGCCGCTACCCTCGTCTCCCCGATCGCTCTAGCGCCACCGCAATCCAAGCTTTAGGGTTTTCGGTCGAGCTTCTTCTCTAGCGAATTGCGTCGTTGTCGTTGTTGCCCTTGCCCCGCCGTCTACGCCATTGTGATCAGCAAGGTCCGGGCTACCTCGTGCACCCCTCCTCATCGCCGGAGCATCGCCGGAGCACCCGTCCGACAAGACCCGAGCCTTCGTCGCCGGTCGCCACCGTCGTTACTAGCCACTGGTAAGGGCACCAGCAGGTGCGCAATAGCTCCAGCAACCCACTGGTACCATCCGCCGTCGTTGACTCGCCGCCAATTGTCGGTGACCACCGGGTCCCGAGCGCCGCCCTCGCCGCCGTAGCCGCATCAGCGCCACCGCAATCGCCGCGTCAGCTTTTGTGCCTGTGTGTCCCCCGTGTGGCACCAGATCAGCGCCAGCACATGCGTGCGTGGCCCAGTCCACCGCGTCAGATCTCACTTGGCTCGGTGCACTCAGACCACCATGAGCCAAAGACTGACATGTGGGGCCCACATGTCAGATTTCTTTTTAATCTATTTATTTTTCCAGAAATTCTCGGCTGACGCAAGCATTGCGCAATAATCCAATTTTCCTTTATAAAAATAATTCAGGAAATTCATTAAAATCCAAATTAGGGTTTTATTTTATTTCCAATCTTTCAAAGCCCACAACTTTTGCATCCGACCTCCGATTGAACCCATTCAAATTTTTAAATTCATATAAAATCAAGATCTATTTAATGGTGAATTTTATTTGATTTTTGGAGTTTGTTTTGCCTCTGTTATTTATTTGTTTTTATTTCTTTTGTCTCATTTGCGAGTAGACGTCGATACTTCGGGAAATTTTAGAGAAGAAGGAGCACATCAAGATCAAGACCAGTACCTAGACCTATTCCAAGGCTAGTTATACCTATGATCATATTGAACCCAGTTTTCAAAATACTTTGTTTCAATGTATTGCATTCTATTTCAAGTATTTATTTAAATGCTTTTGGGATAGTTATTAATCCAATTTGTTATATCCACATTGTCTATTGTATGCCATGATCTTTTGTCACCCTAGATTGGTTTAGTACTAGTTGGTATTATCGTAGCACCAACGTGGGTTGGTTAGATACGAGTAGACTGCTTAGCCATGCCACGAGTCATCATTTCATGTGAGTCGCAATTATGAACTTGACTAATGGAATATGGAACTATGTGATAAAACTGTGTGATGTGTGCTATTACTCGTTGATGGCATGTGTTGCACTTAATCAACAGGGTGGGAAAAGATTTAGACTGAGGTAAGTGGTGGATCTGTGTGATTGGTGGAGCTATGTGTTGTAAACTTTGTGATTTGGGTTAAAACTGGAAGTCTTACCTTAGTCAATTAAGGACTTAACTTTGTGTGCCATTGAACTGGGTCTTACTATACGACCATATACCTAGTATGGGCTGGGCCTAACTTAGTAAGTTATGAAGTCTTGACATTGATAACTCAGGTTGTATTTAAGCTGTGTGATGGGCTGGAGGTGTGATATATCAGATCGCAGGATGGTTCGCTGCATCCCTGTGCAACGATGTATGTCGTAACCAAACGCTGTGTGTATCAGTTGGCCGACAGGAAAGCACATCGGGAGTGTCAATGCTTGAGATGAAGTCTCTGAAAGGTTTTGTTGTGATCAACTCTGATCCGGTTGATTTCATCGTGTGGGTAAAGTGTACAACCTCTGCAGAGTGTTAAATTAATCAATTCGAATAGTCGCGTCCTCGGTTATGGACATGCTCAGGAATTTCACATGAAGGGTAGATTTTCATAAAACATTTGGGAGGGGTCAGCTGTGTGAGATAACCTGTGCAGCTGTGTGAATAACTTGATTAGACTGCATGTCCTTTGTGAAATCAAATGTTAGAATAATAGTCTTTATTTGTTTTCAATTACGTTTCAATCTATTATTTGTATTCAATTGCAAATATTGTATTTCTGCAAAATAACCATAGAAGCCATTCCTTTGGAATAAACCATCATGTATAATTGCATTTTGTGGTATGACTTGCGAGTACGGTGTGTACTCACTCTTGCTAAACAAATCAACAGAAGTGGAGGAGTCATCGCCAGCTTTTGAAGAGGAATTCTACGAAGGTTGATCGTTAGGATCTTGATCCCAGTCAGTTGCTTGTGGTAAATTGATGGGAGCCCACTGGAATTTACTTTGTTTCCGCTGCAGTTTATTTCATTATTCTGAGCCTTGCATGGCTCGATAGTAGTAAAACGACCTTAAGGTCACAACAGTTATTTGTTATTCAAATTACTCGTTTATTTAATACTTCGTTGTATGGAATTGATATTTCATCGATGTTGACACTGTGTGCACTAGTGTGATCCTGGACTAGTGCAGAATACACAAAGGGTTCAGATTTGCACATTTGGGTCCCGACTGAGGTGGTATTAGAGCCATACTGACTGTAGGTCTTGACCTTAGTTAGATCGGCCGTCGTAGTATGTCTAAAATTATTTTCTAAAGCGAAAATTAACTTGCAAGATTAATTGAACTCCTTAACTCATCTCAGGTCTCTCTTGACTCAACTGTTGCGGAAATTCTTTCTCTCCCCACTGTTTTAAAGTTGTTTTCATCTCCTTGTCCATCTTGACAGATGCCTCGTCTTCAGAGCTATGGAGAGCGCAAGGGAGGACTTGCCACTGAACTTTGGAAGTTGTTGCAAGTACTTGGAGGATTCGACCGTTCGATGTACCGTGGTAGTGCTTGGATCGTGAATGGCCGAGATCGTGGAGTGATTTGCCATTTGACCGTCTACGCCAGGAATACACCGAAGAAGAAGACCCAGAGGAAGCCGATGAACCGACTGAACTGAAGAAGGTTTGATGTACTTTCCATATTTCTGAAATGATGGACTCTCTCTTTTGCCTTCTTTCCTTTTTTTCTTCTATTTTTTTCTTTGTTTTTTTTTCTCTGAACAACCAAAACCAATTCTTTCCTTTCCTTCTTCTGGATAAACCAAAACAAACTCCAACCGAAATTGTTTTCCTTTTTTAATCCCGAAACCAACTAGGGTTTGCACCAGAGATCAAATTGGGTTACACACTTCCAACCGAAACTAGCAGAGGCTGCAGCTGAGGTACACAGTGGCGGTAGGGGCTGGTAGCCACCGCGCACTACTACAGAAAAGGTCATCACAGACGGTTCGTAACAGTCATCACAGACGGTTTTTGAACCGTCTGAAATTTTATGTCTGAGATAACAAGCGGTTATCACAGACGGTTGAAAAACCGTCTGTGATAACTCTTATCCTGACGGTTCCGACCACGAACCGTGCAGGATCTTGAATAACACGAGCGGTTCGTCGTTGGAACCGTCTGTGATAATTCATTATCACAGACGGTTTCAACTACAAACCGTCTGTGGTTATTCAGTATCATAGACGGTTCGTAGTTAGAACCGTCTGTGATAAGTCCTTAAACCTAATTAAATTTTTTCGTATTTTCAGCTAGCCTCAGGAATTGCTAGCCATGCCCTCTGAAAACTAGCAAGTAGAAACATGTCACAGATAATTGCTGACAACTCAAAGTGATCATTTAACTCAAAATCAATTACAAAAGAATGTTTCAAGTATATATTGTCGATAGAGTTACAAATTGAATTACAACCAGTCAAAGTGAATTACAATATTGAATCAATTGTTTCGAGGTCGTTCATCGGTATCGACGGCGTGAAACTCTCCGTTGGTGTTAACTATGTCTGCCTTGATGAAGCCACAGAGCTCCCCTCGAATGTGCGTGACCTGGTCCATCTCGAGTGCATTTAACTCTATGTTCAAGCCCTGTCGCTAGCAGGAGTAAAGTAGTAAGCATATATATTTAAATTTATAATTAGGAGATAATTATTACGAGATTGACAAACCTGGGGATCGTTCGTCGTAGAAGCAATCAATAGCTGCATATGATGGCATACGTAGAATGCGCAAAGGTGATCTCGTTTTTCTTTGGCCTTTGCAAAAATAGAATTACATATATATGTCTTGTCGATTCGAGGCGCAATATTACGGAGTATGATATATGATTATTGTGTTGTAGCGCGTCTGGAAATCGCATCCCGTGAGTCGGTGTGGCGCTCGTTCCTTGTATAAACCTCCTCGGCAACATAGCCGATGAACGCCCTACATGATTCAAAAAGTTATCCTTGTCCATTTAAAGCGAAGGAAGACTACAATAGAGTTATGTGCGGAGGAAATGAACATACCATCAGTATTCCTTTAAGAATGGTGAAGTCGTGATTTTTGTTGAGTAGAGAATCAAGGTACAATACCATGTTCCTCTTTGGCACAAGAATCGGAAGAATCCAAGTGGAACCTACTCGTGTATGTCTCTATAGTCATAAACCTATGTTGAAGCGTAATTTGTATAGCAAATATTGAAGCACTTACTTACGGTTGTAGGGCACCATTATGTACTCCTGTCATTACGAGCAAGCAATCCCATTTTTATGTAATTCTCGACAGGATCGTCTTGGTTGATTGTTTGCTCGGAGACCACGTGTGGGTCGAGAAACCCACGGTTCTTTGATTCGACGGCACGTTTCATAATGTATCTGTACATAAGCAATGAGTTATGATATTTATTGGTATCACGTGAGTGTAGAAATTGATTGCACACACTTACGATTGTCAAAGATCGTAGAAGTGAGGCGTCGAGGCGGTTAGGTTGTATAAGTCAAATAAGTCTTGAAGCCCACGACGAAGTGGCGTGCTCGTGGAGAAAATGCTCCCTCCCGTATGTGACGGTGATTCGATATGACCCCTTCGCTCGGTCTTGCGCAAGTACCAATCATGCAAAGCTTGACAAGCTACTCCGAGCTCTTTAGTTTTGCGCGGAGACCAAGCGGACTTCGAGTGAGTATTTGACGGGTTGGGAGGTACCTTAATGTTCTTCGATTTTGATTTCTCCTTAACGGTGGTGAGGGCGTCTTCCGTGAGACGCCTCGGGGACCGATATGGTGGCACGCTTTTCTTGTCCCTTTGTCGTCTTCTCGGCGGAAGCGATGTGGCGGCCTTCGAAGCTTTGGTTGGCGGACTCATCGAGGTCCTATTGAGAGGCAGGTCCTCTCGATATCAGCACTTGAAGGGTCCGGTCGATGTCCTTCTTGGGCCTTTGGATAAAAGTGTGCGTGGCATCCCCTAGTGTTACGATTTCTTCGTTCGGGAATCTCGGTAGGATGGCCATGAAATTGTTATGGACCATGTCCACCTGCACCCTGGCGTAACCCTGCGCCAGCTGGGCACCGTGCTGCACTGCCCCTTCCTGGTATGGATACACCATACCCCGCCTAGCCTCAATAGGAATCGACCCTACTATCCTCACTTAGAGCTTGCAGGGCGTCGACTCCAACAAAAGCGTACACAATTAGCTAAGGCATCCTATAGGTCTATCTTTGGAGCATTCCAGAGATGTACATTACCTCGATGCCGTCGATCGGTAATTGCACGTCGTCATGTTCAGAATTATGTGTGGACGCGACGCTACTCCGATGTCGAGCAGGACTTGCTCCCAAATTAACATGGGCGGCTTGCGCCTGCATGAGTTGATTTACTTGGTTCTGCAAGTTTGTTATTTGTTCTTGAAATTGTGCAATAATCACATGTTCCAACCGAGCGTCGTGCTGGTCCTTGGATCTCTTCCTACTCCTATACGTGTCGGAGTTGTGTGGGAAGCCATCCCTCCAAGGTACGTAAACCCCAACGCCTCGCGTGCGACCCGGGTGCTCCTTGTTTCCCAGGGCCGTAGATAGTACATCCTTCTCCCTGTCTACTTCGAAGGAACCTTGGGAACATGCGGAAGTCAATGCTTCCTGCAAGAGAACATCATGTTATTGTAGACACCATGAAGTTATGGACTTATTAACAATTAAGTGGTTCGAGAAATTTACCAGACGTTGAGACACCGCCTCATCTGCCGGGTTTGTCGAGAGATGTTGCCGAAGGCGTGGCCGATGCCCTCGCTCTTAACGGGATCGGCGCTCGTCCGAGATCACGACAAGCGGTCGTGCGGCTAGTCTCGTCCTCCGCCGCCATCTGCGTGGCTTTACCCGCGTACAGCGGTGCGAGTCTGTGGGGTTAGTGTTTTGTGCTGGATAGCTCGTGCGCGCACTTTGCTCTGAAATTCGCCGTCGTCTTCATGCGCACGGCGTCCCATGTATCCGCGACAAAAATTGATACGTCGTGAAGGGCGTCCGACCCGTGTTCACGTATTGCGTGACAAGCACGCTCTTGAAGGTCCTCCACACGTGGGACATCGCCAGCAACGCGTGCCATCGCTGCGTGCAGTCCGCCGGGGAAAGTGAGCGAGGCGAAAGTTCGATCCACTGGCCGTCTCTCTGTACATCCGTCGAGACTTCGAGTTGGGGTGGTGATGGGGACCCGTTCCTTGCAAGTACCCCGCAGACGGTCCGGAATCTCGCGGTGCTTTCTTGGGACTCGGCGGGATCCCGGCGTCAGCGACCTCCGTGATCGTCATGCGGCCCGAGGGCAATTTGGAGATTCCTCTGCCTTCTCGCCTGCGTACCACCTTGATCGGAGATCCAGACGCATTTGGCGACGTATCGTAGACTCGGTTTCTTGTCTAACTTGTTGTGACAATTTTGTTAGCTACATTTTTTGTGGTAAACCATATTTTATCTAACCTCTAGTTATGGCAAAATTGGGCATATATGAACCAAACACGCCCTGGGTCTTTCATCTCAACAATTATGGATGTGGTGCTCTTAGCTAACTAGTCCTCATCTGGTTGGGTCGTGCTGCAGTGCAAAAACAATAGAAAAAAAAGAAAATATTATTGCTGCGATGCGGCACCAAAATTTTTCTCGCTTCTTCGTTCGTGAGTTTCAAAGAATTGAAATGAGACTTTAAATATGGACGAAGGCTACCTTTTAGAATCAGTGGTCTTCAGTTTTGAAGGGAGGCGGCGCGTGGCGTGGGCGGGCGGCTGGTCGGAGCGGGGCGAAGGAGGCGGCCACTGTAAACCCTCACGGCAGAGAGAAAGAGGCGGCGTTGGGAAACTCACGGGTGCTCGGCGGCGAGGCGGCGCTGGCCGGAGCGAGGGACGGCGAGGCGGCGGCTGGTCGGCGGGACGGCGAAGGAGGCGGCGCTGGTCGGAGGTCGGGACGAAGGGAGGCGGCGCTGGCCTGAGGCGGGACGAAGGGAGGCGGCGTCGGCCTGAGGCGGGACGAGGGAGGCGGCGCCGGCCGGGAGGCGGGACGAAGGGAGGCGGCGCTGGTAAACCCTCACGGCAGAGAAGGGTCAAAAAAGCAGAGTGTGCACAACCGTTCGACGATAGAACAGACTTATATACATGGATATCACAGACGGTTCTATGATAGAACCGTCTGTGATAATACATCACAGACGGTTCCATAAAGAAACCGTCTGTGATATTAACTATCACAGACGGTTTTATTATAGAACTGTCTGTGATAACTTAACAGAGAAGCCCTAGTTTTCATATCACAGACGGTTCCATAACTGAACCGTCTGTGATATGAACAGACAGTAGAACCGTCGTACTTTAGATCAACGGCCCAGATTCGTGTAAAAGTTCTGACTGTACAAACGTTGCCATCCACATAGACCGTTGGATCTAAATCCAACCGTTAGAACCGTCCTTGAACACATAACAGAGAAACCCTAATTTTAATATCACATACGGTTCTGTTACTGAACCGTCTGTGATATTAAGTATCACAGACGGTTCTGTTATAGAACCGTCTGTGATGTGAACACACACATATATAACCGTCGTTCTTTAGATGGACGGCCCAGATTCGCTGTAAACTATTTTTGAGAACCGTCCGAGAAGGATTATTTGTTAACTGAAAAATGCAATTAAATTCAAAAATGCATAACTTTTTCGCTGTAAACTATTTTTGAGTGAATCCAATTTTGTTGGATTCCTCTATTAATTAATGAGCTAAATGTGAAAAGTTTACTTATGCATTTTACTTTTGCTCATTTCAAGGCTTTAAAAAATTGTACAAAGTGCATCATAGCTCGAAATGAGATGAATCCAATTGGGTTGTTCATCTCACACGACCGACCGAGGCAAATTGACCAATTTAGCACTGGCCCATAACACGTGACGCGTTTCTATGTTAACATCAAATTAATTACAGTGGAATATATACATGCTTAATTGAAAATACAGTCCTTCATGATGATCGACGCGCATATAGCTAGCTTCCTCACTGGGTTCTTCCACCAGTCTGATGCCGTCTCCGAAAGGAGGCAACTCGTCAAATTGATTGTACTCTTCCTCATCCACGACATTCTCAACTCCGACAATCCTTCTTTTCCCATGAAGAACTACGTGGCGGTTCTTATTTGCTGGGTCCGTTACATAAAAAACTTGAACAACTTGCTTAGCGAGTACGAATGGTTCGTCCTTGTATCCGACACGTTTGAGGTCCACAGTAGTGACACCGTACTTGTCGACCTTCACGCCCTGCGGAAATTTAACCCAGTGACATCGAAACAGGGGGATCTTGAAAAGTACATAGTCAAGCTCCCAAATCTCCTCTACGAACCCATAGTACGAGTTCAACCCGCGTGCCCCCGCGGTATTGAACCCCTCGTGAAATGCATCTATGTGGACACATTATTACGGGTGTGCTCTTCATATCCTGAGTTGCCGTATAAAACGTGTACCCATTTATGTCGTATCCTTGCCATGTCACAATTGTAAATTTTGGTCCTTTGGCCAACCATAGCAGCGTTTCATCACTTGATGCCCTCCCAGTGAATCGCATCTTTAACCATTCGTTGAACCGACTGTTGTGCTCTCTCGTTATCCAAACCTCCGACCGGTCTGGATTCTGTTGGCGTAACATGTCTCTGTGCTCGTCGACGTACGGGGACACTTGGGTCATGTGTTGCAAGACCGTGAAATGGGCCTGCGCGTATGTATCTAGATTGGGAGTGATTGCTTTCCTCCCGATGGTCCCGATACCCTCCAGTCTCCCCTCGTGACGAGATAGAGGCACGCCTATCGGTTCCACCTGAGCCATGTAGTCCACGCAGAACTCAATGACCTCTTCGGTTGCATAACCTTCGATTATACTGCCCTCCGGCCGAGATCGATTCCATACGTAGGACTTCAGAATTCCTATGTATCTCTCGAAAGGGTACATATGACGTACATATGACGTAGGAACACAGGGCCGCATATCTTTATCTCTTTCACAAGGTGAACAATGAGATGGACCATGATATCAAAAAAAGACGGAGGGAAATACATCTCAAGATGACATAGAGTCGTCACCACCTCGGCCTGCAGAGCGTCGAGTCCTTCGGGATCGATGACCTTCTGAGCAATTGAGTTAAAGAAATAACACAGCCTAAAGATTGCCACTCGGACCTTGTTTGGCAAGATACTCCTAATTGCAACAGGAAGCATCTGTGTCATCAGCACATGATAATCATGAGACTTCATACCAATTAATTTCAAATCTTTCATGGAAACAAGTTTCTTAATATTGGCGAGTAACTTAGGACGGAACTTTCACACCATGCAAACTTTGACACGATTCATTTCTCTCGGCCTTGGACAAAGTGTAGCAAGTCGAGGAAGGTACGTTAAATCCTTTATCGATCTCTTTCGGTGCTAACTCGGATCTTATGTTCATATCAACCAAGTCACGCCGTGCGTTAACGCAAATCTTTTGTTTTGCCGGTAATGTTGAGAAGAGACCAATCAAGCTATCACATACATTCTTCTCCATGTGCATGACGTCGATGCAGTGGCGAACTTCTAAGTGCTCCCAATAAGGCAAGTCCCAAAAAATTGACCGCTTCTTCCAGATATTTTTCTGAGGGGTCCTTAATTTACCTCCCTTTCCAAGCACAACATCGATATCCTTAACCATATCATAGACCTCTTTCCCTCTAGAATCCCTTGGAGCTGAACCGTCCTCCTTATTTCCGTCGAATTGTTTCTTCATCTTGCGGTATGGGTGAATCATGGGAAGGAACCTACGGTGACGCATATACACAGTTTTGCGTGAGTTGTTCAGCCATACACTCTCGGTACCATCTATGCAAAGTCGGATGAGGCTTTGGCTCCTTTTGTATCTTGAACCCGACAGTTACCAAGGCGGGAAAATCATTGATGGTGCAGAATAACATGGCGCGTAAAGTGAAGTTCTCTCGTTTGTACGCGTCCCATACTTGTACCCCTTCGTTCCAAAGTGTCACAAGATCTTCCAGCAATGGTGCTAGGTACACATCAATATCGTTCCCAGGTTGCTTCGGCCCTTGGATAAGTCGAGTCATCAAAATGTATTTTCGCTTCATACACAGCCAAGGAGGAAGGTTGTACATACATAGATTCACGGGCCAGGTGCTATGTCGGCTGCTCATGTTACCGAAAGGATTCATTCCGTCCGTACTTGACCCTAACCTTATGTTCCTCGGTTCCGCACCGAACTCTTCGAAGCTCCGATCGAAGTTTCTCCACTAGGCAGAATCAGCAGGGTGTTTGAGCTTCCCATCTTTCTTACGCTCCTCCGAGTGCCAACGCATCAATCTTGCCTCCTTTCGGTTCGCAAATAAACGCTTCAAACGTGGGATCACAGGAAGATACCACAACATCTTAGCAGGAGGTCCTTGCTTCGCCTTAGCAGTATTCTTCCGCTTGTATCGGGATGCTCTGCACACGGGACATGCATGCATGTCTACATACTCTTTACGGTAGAGGATACAATCGTTCGGACATGCATGTATTCTTTCTACTTCCATTCCCAATGGACAAAGAACCTTCTTAGCTTGGTAGGTCGTGCTGGGCAACACGTTTCCCTCCGGAAGGATGTCAGCTAAGAGACCTAACAACGCCGTAAAACTCTTGTCGGACCAACCATTGCTTGCCTTCAATTTCAGCAGTTCAAGCACGGTTGACAATCTTGTGTATTCCGGCTTGCAGCCAGGGAACAAAGGTTTCCCCGAGTCCTCCATTAAGCCCTCGAATTTACAAAACTCTCTCTCACCGTAGTTCCCTTCTGCATCGCGTAGCATCTGATCCAGATTGTCATCATGCGATCTATCCTCATCAAAAGCACATTCCATACCCTGCATATCGTTGACTTCCTCGGCGATGTCGTCATTCTTGACTTAGGTATAATCTGCTCTTCACCGTGACTGCTCCAACATGTATATCCTTTTTTGAAACCTCTTCGTATTAAGTGAGCTTCGATCTGCGCCGGGTTGTTAAACATTTTCATATTACCGCAATCAATGCATGGATAGTACATATATTTTATCCCCTTCTTCAACATATCCTGCTCGGTGGCTCTTCTAAAAGCAAACACGCCATTAATATACTCTTCACTCACACGGTTCTCAATGTACATCCAGTTTCGGTCCATCTACACGTATACGCACGTAACAAATTAATTAGTGTTAAATTATATATTAATAAACCGCAAGTACCCTTCATAATGACAAAACACATTAGTGAGTACTCTATAGCAAATATAAAGGGTTACTGGATCGTTACACATTAGTGATTAGTCCGAGTAAAAATAAAGGGTTCTGATCGATCGTTACCCTTCTCTCCAAAGTGGCGCAATGTGGGAGGAGGCAGCAGAGGTGCCGCAATGGGCCGGGGGAGGAGGAGGCAGGGGTAACAGCTCAAAATGGGAGAGGAGGTTGGGGTAACAGCTCAAAATGGGGGAGGACGCAGCAGCAGGAGGGTGGCGGCGGTTCAAATGGAATTAATAGAAATGGGGGTGTCGTGGGCGCTACTTATAATGCTAATATATCACGACGGTTCTTTTAAATAACCGTGCGTGATAGCTCATATCCTGAGCGGTTCTTTAAAAGAACCGTCGACGGTCTGTGATACAAATATTATCACGAGCGGTTCGTTATCTGAACCAAATGCGTGATGAGAAGAATATCACGCATTCATTACACGAACCGTCGTGAAGTATCACGGGCGGTTCGTAAAGAACCGTCTGTGATACTTATATATCACAGAGGGTTAACGAAGAACCGTCTGTGATAATTTTATCACAGACGGTTCCTTTGGAACCGTCTGTGATGGGGTGTCTAATATAGCATGTTTTGTAGTAGTGGCGGTAGATGCAAAGGTTGCGGTAGGAGTAGGACCGGCGGTAGGGGATGGTAGCGAATGGGGTTGATGTGGCAGAAGTTTTGACACAATGATGAAGCTACACAAAGGAACACGAAGATCAAACTAGACGATGATGAACTAGACTAACTAAAACTAGAAATCAGCAACTAGACACGACGATGTAATAAAAAATTCAACAAGCAAAACTGAAAAGAAAAATTGCAAATCCTCAAAAGGGTGATGGGACAGCGGAAGAACACCATGAATAATTTTTTTTGTGGGGCTAATTTTCTAGGGTTTTTAGGATGATGAACATAAACTAATCTAAAAGGGGAAATTATGATTACCTAACGGGCAACCATTGCTCTGTACCACCTGATGTGACGGTGGCCCGATCTTCCGAAAGGTACTGATAAGTCGATTTTGGAGAACACGAAGTAAATGATCCAAAGGCTCTAACCAAAACAGATCGAACCCCTCGCAATCACTACATCACTGCTCCGATGGTTATCGTCCGTACCGAACGTAGTTGACCTCGCCAAGAAGGCTATCTCCTGCAAGCGAATCGAGAACACAAGCAATAGATTAGAAGATGCAATCTGAAATTATTGCGAATAAAGATTAAGTTCACAAGTTGGGGTTCCTCAACCGAACATGTGGCGAGACTGCTAAGCAGAATAATGTCTTATGAAAAACCCAAGAAAAACTAAAGGGGTGCGACCTCCTTAAATAGGGGAGGGGGAAGCCGCACTTATCTAAGGAAATAGAGGTGGTACTAGTTGGCTCCTCCTCTCCTTTATTCCTAAGAACAACAAAATCACAAGTCTTAGGAAGTATCATATTCTCAGCGGAAATATTATTTACTCCTAAAAATGAGTTTACCTGATAGTTGAGTTGACGAGCACGTGCCCGAGTAATTGGACCTTGCACATCATTCATGGCAGCAGCAAGAGGAGTGTTCATATCAGTAGAAGTGATGTCCTCATCATCATCTCAAATCTCTTGGCTCCAACCCATATTTTTATCCCACCCACATATTGTTTTATCAAATTGAAAGCTAATTCAAATAAGTTCTCGGCACTGCCCATGACCGTGGGTACAACTATCTAGATAGTTTTTACACTCTGCAAAATTCACGCACTTTACTGGCAAGAGACAATCAACTTATAGAGTTCGTCTTGTCGTACTTCTATAGGTGTGTGACTAAGATGATTATCATAAAGCCTTTACAATGCCCTACCTCAACGCAATCCCACCCGCCAAGTATCACCTCCTTAGGTTGCACCCCTAGGAGGTCTCCTACTTGCGCCGTGTAGTTTTCCTCTGGCTCCTACCCATACCCACGACACACACCCACCAATTCTGAAGTTGCGATGAGGTGAACAAATTAGTTAGCCAGGTCATACCCATTATAGACTTGTGGTTGCGTTGTTTTTACGTGAGAAGGCTGTTAGAAGAACTCGGTCCTTTATTGACACGGGCGTTACTTCCCCCTGTAGACACTCTGTCATTCTCTTTACCAGCACCCGCCATGCTTTCCAGTTGCCCAAGTTGAAATCTAATTTTGGTTTTGTTTTGTTCTGAAATACTTTTCTAGTTCAACATACCAGCCAGGCTCCAACCTCAACTGCCCAAATCTAGTTTCATTTTTGAATGATGTCATGGCAATCATTGCCCACATGTCAATGTATCTAAACAAGGCTAAGTATGACACTTAGATATGGACTTAGTAGCTAGTATGTATACCATTAGCTATAAGGTGACAAAGGATAGTGTCCAAGTTCAAGGATGGGAAGGTTACTGTAACACCCCAGCCCAACACTGAGCCTGGAATGCCACTAAACTACTCTCTAAACTATAAATATTGACACACTATAAAATTTCAGCAAGAAGATATCTATGGACATATCCCTGGATCACAAAAGAACATCCATAATTTATGAATCAAGCAAGAGTAAATAAGCAAGTGGAAATATAATCAAGTAAACAATCCAGGATAGCACCAATTACTGAATCCAAGTCATTGAAATAAATAATCTAGTACAAAATGTGACCCTAACTTTATTCAGCCTCTAACATGTCCAAGAGTAATCCAACATTGAATGAAAAGGTTCTTATGGCAAATGATCATGTGATTGAAGTATGGAACTAATCCATGTGCTCTACTCGCCCTCAGTCACGGTGTCCTCGAAGATCACCTAAAGACAACAAAAGAGCAAGGGTGAGTCCACGACTCAGCAAACACATCAATATACAACGAACAATAATAAATCAACATCATTCAATAACCTCATTATCATCACAGGTACTTCTACTGATATTCTCATGCTGTTATCTTCCCTTTGTTTAACACCCACTAGTCTCATATATGAATGCAACTCTAATCTACATGTCCACATGCACTTCTTTCGCGTATACCGGTATAGCATGAGTGAATGCTCGCGACAACATTCACTCTCAAGCCCGTTCCTCCACAAGGATCGGGGACCTCCTCCACTCCCGTGGAGTTGTGATCATTCATGATCACCTGCTCATATGCAAAGATGCTTATGTATGAAAAATACAAACTCCATCATATACATCATATCCAACTTTTCTTCATGATTGTCAACAAAGATTTAACCATACCAATCCTTTGTTTGCAATTAAATAAAATAAAAGCACAACAATAATGGTAATAGAAGATAAAGAAAACAGTGATCAATCATTGATCGCTGTCTACCATGCACTTGCCTTTACTAGTTGCGACGCACGATTTGACTAGAAGATGGCAACAAGCACGACGTCTCTCCTACATTAAATACACAAAATTCAATACAAGCTACAGCATCAAGAATAGCCATCAATAGACATCGCTCTTACCCGTCCCCAAATATACCACGCTTCTCCGGTACCGAATAGTTACCCATTGCTGTCTAGGTACTAAAACGAACGTAACTTTTGACTCAAAAGTCCGATCACGACAAACCACCCAGTTCTGGATTCTACACAAAATTCTCCTCATTTTCTTAGATTACCAAGACTTCTAATTAAATCACCTAACCCTCCGTTTTTAGCCCAGAAAACCGATCTGTTAGCTTCGGGACAGCGGTCTTACTAAATTCATAACTTTTGTTTTACTCAACCAAAATTCAAGTTCTTGGATTCTATAGAACCCTTAGACAATTATCTACATCTTTCATGTAGATCAAAAACTCTAATTAGTCCAATTACTATTTTTAATCTGCAGTCTACCAAACAACGCCGAAAGACGACAACCACAAAGACAGCAGTCTTCCAAAATTCATATCTCGAATTCTACTTGTCCGCTCGACATGTTTAAATATTCTATAGAAAGATATCGAAATTATCTACAATTAACTAGTAGATGATATTCCCAAAATTCATCATTAAGGTACCCGAATAAATCGTTCAACAGAACAGCAGGCTAAACAGACTCATTATTCGGCCCCTCTATTAGAAAATTATAAAACCTCTCTAATTAACCTCGATTATAATCTCTAATTAACCTAGAAAAATAGAGAGAATACAAAATTACAGATCGTTACCCACTCAAATCCGGATCTTGTCTTCTTTTCTTCTAATTTTTTCCTCTTCTTTTTCTTTCTTAGCTTCTTCTTTTCTCTACTATGCCTTGCTGTAATACCCCGAAGGTGATTCGGCTTATTAGAAAAGTTTCGGAAGAGAGAGCTAATCGAAAAACCAGAATCATCTTTTCACCGGGGGGTTTTCTGTGATTTCACGGCAACCTGGGCCTGGGCCACGGCCCAGGAGGGGCCCATGTGGTGGCCGGCCATAAGAGGGGGTTCCCACCCCCCAAACCCTAAACTCCACATTTCTCTCCCCCTCCCCCCTTTGGAGCCGCCGCCCCCCTTCCCCCTTGCTGTGCACCGCCTTGTACATCGATTTTGGGTAAGATACGTTCGTTTTCTGTCTTATCCATCTCTTAGAAAGTTGTAGGTATTGTTCTTATATTTCCATAGCCACCGAGATCACATGATTCCGCCTTAGATATGATTTTTTTAGTGCGCGCTGTTCTGTCTGTCTGACGAGAAAGATCTGTCGGCTTGATCCTAGGTTTTTATTTAGTTAGAGGCATTTCCAGAACCTCCACCCAAAGAAGTTATTGTAGCCCTTTAAATTATCTTTCAAATCTGATAAATATCATCTCCATTGGATCTGTATAATGAAAGTTATGATATTTTCTTTACCACTGTTCGGAATTTTGGGCAGATAATTGTTAGTGTGTTCATCTATTGTTTAGACTACTGTAGAGGCATAATCTAGGGTTTTTCCCTTCTAGAGTTTTATTCCTGGGAACGTTAGCTTTCTTTTGGCACCGAGATCAGGAAAATCCGATCTGTAGTTTGGGAGATATGAAGTTTTGATTACGAACTGTCCGGTCTGTCTGAAAACTGAGGTCAGTAGGTTTGTCCCTCGGTTTTGTTCAAATTAGGGGCCGAATCAGAACCTTCACCCAACTAATTTATTTTATCCCTTAAAATTATATTTCCAAGCTGATAAGAATCATTCTCATTGGATTAATAGGTTGAAAGTTACGCCGTTTTCTTTATCTCTGATCTGTATTCTGGACAGACGTAGATGGGTTGTGTTTAGCTATTAATTAGCCCTCTGTTTTGGCCGAATCAGGGGATTCCGCCAACTAATGTTTTGTAGCCTGATCTGTTAAGATTCAGTGAGCACTGGTTTCAGGTCTTTTGGAGTTACAGATAATTAATGGTGATTTTCTAGTATCATTGCCGGTTTAGCGTAATCGGGTCATTGGGTAAACTTGGTAAAATTGATCCCGTTGTTTGGGTGGGAGTGATAGAGGGGATGGAAGGGCTCTTGTAGCAATGTCATACCTTGTTATTCTTATTTTGATTATACATTTGTGTAGGCGGTGAGGCGGTGAGTGGAGGGCATCTTCGTGTCCTCGTACACGTCACATCGCGGAAGGCAAGTACCCTATCTTTGTTTGGTGATGTTTTCAATTGTTTGCTTGATGTTGGGATAAATTGTGAATGCCTTTTTCTATCCATCCTGATGTTTATTTCATTTCAAGAAGATGATTCTTGTGATTAAAGAATTAGCATTCATTTCAGTTGTTGCCTTCCATTACATGCAACTAACTTGTGTGGCATCCTTGATATATTATGTTGTGTGGGAATGCATACTCATACTTGTTTACACATGTTGTTGAATGCCATGTGCCTTTTCCACTAATGTGTGATATTCATTCATACCATGAGAAATCAACATGTTCATTCATAAAATTCATTATGACCACGGAAGTGGATTCTTTTTGGTAAGTCCCATCAATTCCAGTATGGGCATTTGAAAGACCCATCAATTCCAGTATGGGCATTTGAAAACCCATCAATTCCAGAATGGGTACGTGTGATCCACCATTCCAATGTGGGCCACGTTGGACACCCGTATGAAACGTTCTTCATACGGTAACTTTAAGTGAACACCGATGGGTGTTACACTCGCTATACCGGTATAAGCTGTGATTAGTCCATTCCTTCAATGAATTCTTTCATTCCATCCATTCATGTATTCATTCCATTCAATCATATATGTGTTCCAAGATTTGTTCGTAATTCTACTGGATTGTGTTGTCCACTCTATGTTTGATTATTCTTGTATGTACTTGCTGAGTCTTCGACTCACCCTTGCTTTGTATATTTTAATTAGGTAATTGAGGAGAAGACAAGGTGATTTAGTGGGGTAGTTCGGCACACTGCACTTCACTTTTATCCAATCAGAATAATTATTATTACCTTTCAGTCAAGCCAACTTGTTAAATAAATTTCCAGATTTGTAATAATCCAACTTTGGTATTACTTGACTGTTCGTGGTATTATATCTGTTTATCCATTCTTTTCCATGAATCTGGTGATCGTTTATTGTCATTCTTTAGAAATTATTGTTGATTGAATCTGTATAATCCAGCTTTAATGCTATTCTTAGTAGTTTGATACTTTTGCGTGACATCTTGGCTTCCGAATAGCCAGGGTGTTACACTTGCTGTTTTTCCTTGCCTCATGATGGCATGCAGATAGCTAGCAAACAAAGATTGCCATGCATGCGGGTGCGCTGGACTATTTGGCAGAAGGCTGGCGAGTGACTTTACCTGTGCACGGGAAACGATAGGAAAAACCGCGCGGCCAGCTGCACCCACGAAGTCGGCCGGTCCTCCCGAGGTGATTGGGCAGCTTCTAGTCCTCCAAGCGCACGCGACTACGCCCCGACCTTCACGCGCACGCGGTAGCTCCCAAACACCCACGCAGCAACGATCCTCTGATGCGCGCACGACGAGCGACTATCGCGCGGCGAAGCGAAGAACCGAAGGTCTCCACACGCCGGCGGTCACAAGAGTAAAATGACTGCTGGCGGCGCACCGGAAAACAAAAGAATATGACTAGGGTTTCTAGAACTCCACTCCCACGATTTATATAGCTCTTAAAAAAAATTCTCTTTATTTAATTACGCACAGATCCTTTAAGAGGTTATTATTATTATTATTATTATTTCAGAATATTACAGTTACACTCAATTATTAGTAAGGTACTAGCTACGAGCTAAGTCAATATATTTGTATGAATCATAGCAATGTAATACCATAATTTAAAATAATATAATTGCATTTCAAAAGTACGTGCAACATGATCGAAGTGTTGACTCGCCTTGCTCATTGTTATGGTAACCTTCGTCTTGCTCTTGTTGTCTCGGACTGTTGCTCCGTCATGGCTTCAGATTCTAGTTACACAAAATATGATCAAACCCAAGAACGTTTCAAAACAACCAAATAAAATCCAATAAATCTAAAAGCAAGTAAACAAAAGAAAACACTTCAACTGAAGGTCAATCAACTCAAGAGTGTTTGAAGCAGAAAATATTTCTAAAGGAACTAAGCATATCTGATGGTACCTTCAAAGAAGGTAGTACTCTAGATGAAACCAAACATAGTCAAGTGGAGTTGATGAAGGAAATGCTTCAGATGAAGTATATCCAAAAGAGGTTGATGGAGGAAATACTTCAGACGAAGTATATCCAAAAGTGGTTGATGAAGGAAATACTTCACACGAAATTAAGTACATCCAGGGGTATTTGGAATGAAGAAAATACTTTAGACCAAAGTGGATAAATATAAACTCTATTTGTTTGGTCTAGTGGGGGAGCTTGGGTTGCTAGTTAGACTTAGGGTCAACTATCCACTTGATCCGGAGTGAGGGCGAGAGGGATCGAGCTCTAGGAAAGTCCGTTGGTGTAAGGAGTTAGGACTTCGATGGGAGGGAGATAATATTCATAAGAATATTCCTTATCAGTTACCTAGACGGGAGAGATCACCTTGCTAGGTAGGGTTCTCTGATCCACCTTCCAGTGACGAACTGTCCTTCTACTGGGAGCGTATAGCGATGGGTGATAGTTGGAGCCTATGTGATGTTGTTTGGTGTGTGAATTACTATCATCCATTTGAGGACATCCCATCGCTACTCTCACGTTGTGTCAAGCTAATCTAAAGACTTTCTTTTGTTAATACTTCCTATTCATCGAGGAATATCCATGATAGGCAGGAGACTTATGCATAGGTACGGGATTCATTCTGGGTAGACATAAGTCCTTTTATTATTTTATATTTATCAAGGAAATTCCATGAGTTTTAGCTGGAACTTCCACTCATTGGCTAGACATAGGTGTTACCTACTGAGTGGTGTCTATGGGTTTGAGTTCCCACTTTGAGGTGATCTTTTACTTAGTCTTATTACTTACGTGGCTTAGCTTAAACTCAAGTAAACCTATCATACTAGGTCGACCTTCAGCGACGATGCATACTAATGACTATTTATAGCTAAGTAGGTTATTACTACATAAGACCTTATGTGTGTAACACCCCAGCCCAACGTGAGCCTAGAATGCTACTAAAATAACAAGGTAACAAATTAAAATCTAAGACATTACACTAAATTTTGACAGAACCTCCTTTGTACAGTTAGGCATACAAGGGGTTCTAACAAAATTCAATAACATAATCAAATAATTCAAGCATCAAATTTAATTCATAATCATAAATAAACTTCCATGATACGCTAATCAACTATATTATACAGTATTAGATGTATGAAGACATATCCAATAAAAATCATCTTAGTAGCTTGCTCGATTATTATTCATGGCCCAAAATTAATCATTCATGAAAGGTTCATGGTAGTGTGTAACAGATCATATCACTAGCCCCTCCCATGCATGACGTCCGTATAAGAGGTACCTAAAAATATATAAAAAAACAACAATAAATGTGAGTCCATGACTCAGTATGTACAAATAATTCAATAATTCAATTTACAGCCTTGTGACAATCAATTAATCAAAACCCTTCATCTCAAAATTAGCTCATATGTTACATGAAATGCAAATGCCACAGATGCATCTTTCCTTTTCTCTTTGCTTATACCGGTAATGCGGAGTATGCATCCGTCGATGCATACCCATGCATGTGCCTTCTAGCACAGGGACCCTGAGCCCACACTCTACGAATGTGGGGACCTCAAGCCCGTCTAAAACATGACGGCAAACCATCAAACAAGTAAATGAGTCGCTCTTTTCCAATGAGAAAGAAAGAACAACCATGAAAATATCAATGTTGCCAATTTACAAAGATCATTCGTAGTAAAAGCAATTCGACAATCGAAAAACAATAATGTTTTCGGAGTACCATTAAAGGCCTTTTTAAACTCGTCTACGAAAATCATGAACCCAAGAGAAATTCATCAATCGCCACCGGACAAGAATTTGTCAAATTCGAAAATCAAGAAAGAGAACGACTTACTATAGCAGCTCAAGAGAAATCTGCAAGATCAATACACACTTGATAAAGAACTTGCAAAAGAAGTTTTCCAATACCGAGATTCCAAACGAACGAATGAGTTAAATTTCCCCAACAGGGGTAAAACAAATCTTTTGTGAAAAGAGAAATCTTGCATTTGAACTATGCTCATGCTGAGCAGAAATATCACAATAGTCGAAAGGGCAATATTCGTTTCAACGAACGAATCAGAGAACCGCTGGAGCTTGCCTTCTTCATTAAAACCCCAATTCCAAAAGAATCCACGAACTGCCAGGAACCACAACCAGGAAACCAGATACCCGTTCGAGAAAGGCAACAAGTTCATCAATGAGCTCACGCTCAATACAGAGCTTATGGAACAGAGGTAAGAAGTTCTCTAATATCAAACTACAATCAGTGGTGTAGCCTGGCAAAACCCAGGACATCAACCACGAACTCAACTGATCAACGGCCGCTACCGAAACGCATAACTAATGCAATCAATTATGAATATATATATATATATATTTATATCGGATCATCTCTTGACGATCATAAAATTAATCCATATATATATATAGGATAACACATCATATCATAATTTAACACATCACAGCACAAAACAACTCAACAACGACTCATTAATCGAGCCACAACAATTGAAATGCGAAAGCAACTGTTTACCCAATCCCCTCCTAATGTGCACAGTGTGTCAATTTAATATGTTTGAATGAACCACGGACCTAAAGCCCGCTCTGATACCAACTGTAACACCCTGACTATAAGAAAGTCAAGATGTCGCCTACAATCACTACTCTTCAAATGAATAACAACAATTCGCATGATAAGGTAAAGCAAGTAATAAGAATATATGGAAACAAGTATTCATCCTCAAGTCTTAATCAACGAAATGGAAGTAAACAATTCAGAAAGATATGGTAAACAAGACCATGATGGCTTATTACAATGCAACACAAATCATAATTAACGACAATAAAAGTCCTTAATTTGTTTAAGATATGGTAGTGAGTGCAACGTGATGAACTACCCTCCACAAGATCATTCTTCCTTGCCATTTACCTAAATAAGACAATAAAGCAAGAATGAGCCAAAGACTCAGCAAGCAACTGTATGTAACAATCAAACATACAATGAACAGTATATCACAAACATAATTTGAACAACTACTGGAAACGAATTTATGAATGGATGAAGTGGAATGGTGCATTGAAGGAAATGGACATATTGCAGCATATACCGGTATAGCGAGTGAATCACCCGTCGGTGTTCACTTAAAGTATTCGTATGAAGAACGTTTCATACGACTGTCCAACGTGGCCCACATTGGAATGGTGGACTCACGTAACGTGGCCCACATTGGAATGGTGGACTCACGTACCCATCTTGGAATTGATGGGATTTCAAGTGCCCATACTGGAATTGATGGGTCTTACCAAAATAATGTATGCATGTCATGATGATCACATGTCAATATTGAATAGTACTCATAAACGAAAAGAACACATGGCATTCATCTACAAATACGAACAAACGTAAGCATTCATTCACACATCATACATGACATCAATCATGGAATACAAATTACTTGCCTGCCGCGCTGCAACGGGTTGGGAGGTAATTGAGATACCCCTCCACTCACCGCTTCACCGCCTACAATATAAAATAATCGAAATGAGGACAAGCGAGTATGGAAATGCTACACGTGTCCTCCCTCAATCTCTAACCAAACTAACCCAATAAAAGTTCAATTTGATCAATTTACCCAAACATTTCAATTATCCCTAATCTGGCAGTTTTACTAGAAAATTCACCAATAAAAAACCATAAGTCCAAAAGACCTGAAACCAGTGCACAAATTTTCTTAACTTAACTGGCTACAAAACTCTAGTTGATGGTAAACTCTAATTCGGCAAATACAGAGGTCTAACCAACCAATGAAAAACTACAACTGCAGTCTGCCCAGAATTCTGAATAGCCCTAAAGAAAATGCTCTAACTTTTAAACCACTGAACCAAATAAAGTGATTTTTATCATCCTGGACACATGGTGAAATTATCTTCAAAAACCTAGTTGGGTGGCCGACCTGATTCTGACTCTAACTAGATCAAAACCTAGGTGCAACCGACTATACCCAGAATTTCTGACAGACAGAGCAGTACGTACTAAAACAGTCATAACTTTTAATCTACTGGGTGAAAATTCGTGATCCAGGTGCCAAAAGAAAGCTAACGAAACCAGGAACAATTCTCCAGAAGGCGAAGACCTCCAATTCTGCCTCTAAGACACCCAAAACCGAGTCACAACATTCTGGACCGAATCAATCTACTAACAGAAATTACGCGATACTACCAAAAACATTGAATCGACAACTCTAACGCAATCAAACAGCGATGGGGGTCTCTCGTTACCCTTGTAGACCCGAAGAACGACGAGGATCAACTTCCCGAAGGTTGCTCCTCTCCTTCAATGGCCGGCCCCAAAACAGCGAACCCGCGTGGATTGCAATCGCCCGGCGGGGAAGAACCGAAGATGAATGCGTGGAAGACCGGGTGTGCAGCTCCGAGGATCTCCAATGGCAGCCACCAATGGAGGGGGAGGCGCCTAGGAGGAGGGGAGGAGGAGATGGGGCGGCTCAAGGGGGAGGAGGGGCGGCTCAAGGGGGAGGGAGGTGGAGGGGCTAGGGTTTGGGGGAAAGTGGTGCCCCCCCTTTTGGCCTTTTGGCCGGCCCCTACATGGGCCGGCCGGCCCCCTCATGGGCCACCTAGGTCGCGAACTGCGGCCCAGGTTGTCTGGCAATAACATTTACCCCCCCGAAGATTTGGATTTTCCGACGAAAAACGATTTCTTTTACTCTCTCCGACCTCTTTCTTTCTACCGAACCGATTCTGGAAAGTTGTAAATCTCGTTTTCGAATAGAATTCCCATACCAATAAAATTATATCACCTAACTGGATAAATGAGGTATTACAACAGAACTTATGGAATAGAGGTAAGAAGTTCTCTAATATCATACTACAAACAGTGGTGTAGCCTGGCAAAACCCAGGACATCAACCACGAACTCAACTGATCAACGCCCGCTAGCGAAACGCATAACTAATGCAATCAATTATGAATATATATATTTATATCGGATCATCTCTTGACGATCATAAAATTAATCCATATATATATATAGGATAACACATCATATCATAGTTTAACACATCACAGCACAAAACAACTCAACAACGACTCATTAATCGAGTCACAACAATTGAAATGCGAAAGCAACAGTTTACCCAACCCCTCCTAATATGCACAGTGTGTCAATTTAATATGTTTGAATGAACCACGGACCTAAAGCCCGCTCTGATACCAACTGTAACACCCTGACTATAAGGAAGTCAAGATGTCACCTACAACCACTACTCTTCAATTGAATAACATCAAAACGCATGATAAGGTGAAGCAAGTATTAAGATTATACGGAAACAAGTATTCATCATCAAGTTTTAATCAACGAAATGGAAGTAAACAATTCAGAAAGATATGGTAAGCAAGGCCATGATGGCTTATTACAATGCAACACAAGTCATAATTAACGACAATAAAAGTCCTCAAATTGTTTGATATATGATAGTGAGTGCATCGTGATGAACTACCCTCCACAAGATCATTCTTCCTTGCCATTTACCTAAATAAGACAATAAAGCAAGAATGAGCCAAAGACTCGAAGCAAATCAGTATGTAACAATCAAACATACAATGAACAGTATATCACAAACATAATTTGAACAACTACTGGAAACGAATTTATGAATGGATGAAGTGGAATGGTGCATTGAAGGAAATGGACATATTGCAGCATATACCGGTATAGCGAGTGAATCACCCGTCGGTGTTCACTTAAAGTATTCGTATGAAGAACGTTTCATACGACTGTCCAACGTGGCCCACATTGGAATGGTGGACTCACGTAACGTGGCCCACATTGGAATGGTGGACTCACGTACCCATCTTGGAATTGATGGGATTTCAAGTGCCCATACTGGAATTGATGGGTCTTACCAAAATAATGTATGCATGTCATGATGATCACATGTCAATATTGAATAGTACTCATAAACGAAAAGAACACATGGCATTCATCTACAAATACGAACAAACGTAAGCATTCATTCACACATCATACATGACATCAATCATGGAATACAAATTACTTGCCTGCCGCGCTGCAACGGGTTGGGAGGTAATTGAGATACCCCTCCACTCACCGCTTCACCGCCTACAATATAAAATAATCGAAATGAGGACAAGCGAGTATGGAAATGCTACACGTGTCCTCCCTCAATCTCTAACCAAACTAACCCAATAAAAGTTCAATTTGATCAATTTACCCAAACATTTCAATTATCCCTAATCTGGCAGTTTTACTAGAAAATTCACCAATAAAAAACCATAAGTCCAAAAGACCTGAAACCAGTGCACAAATTTTCTTAACTTAACTGGCTACAAAACTCTAGTTGATGGTAAACTCTAATTCGGCAAATACAGAGGTCTAACCAACCAATGAAAAACTACAACTGCAGTCTGCCCAGAATTCTGAATAGCCCTAAAGAAAATGCTCTAACTTTTAAACCACTGAACCAAATAAAGTGATTTTTATCATCCTGGAAACATGGTGAAATTATCTTCAAAAACCTAGTTGGGTAGCCGACCTGATTCTGACTCTAACTAGATGAAAACCTAGGTGAAACCGACTATACCCAGCAGTTCTGACAGACAGACCAGCACGTAGTAAAACAGTCATAACTTTTAATCTACTGGGTGAAAATTCGTGATCCAGGTGCCAAAAGAAAGCTAATGAAACCAGGAACAATTCTCCAGAAGGCGAAGACATCCAATTCTGCCTCTAAGATACCCAAAATCGAGTTACAACATACTGGACAGAATCAATCTATTAACCGAATCAAAACGAAACTACAAATCCAATCGGATCCTTCATTCTAATGGAATCAAACAACGAATCGGAGGTCTAATTACCCTTGTAGACCAGAAAAACGACGAAGATCCGCTGCACACGGGTCTTCCTCGCTTCCCCTCGCTTTCCTCTCTTGGGCGGCCACCGAGACGCGACGAACGGCGTCGACGGCGGCGGGGAATGGAGATGATGGAGGGGCCCTTGAGGAGGAGCGACGGGGATCACCGGGGATAGCACCACCATCGCGAGGAGGCGCCAAAGAGCAGCAAGGAGGCCGGCTTGGGGGAGGGAGGAGGCGGCCAAGGGGGAGGGGAGGGGATAGGGGCGGCTAGGGTTTGGGGGGGGGGGGAAGTGGTGCCCCCGGCCGCGGCCCAGGTCGACGTACAATTACAATTACCCCCGCTGTTTGGAAAATCCGTCGAAAGATGTTTCTTTTACTCCCTCCGACTTCTTTCTTTTTACCGATTCGATTCCGGAAAGTTTTAAATCTCGTTTTCGAATAATATTCCCAGACATTCGAAACGATACAACCTAGCTGGATTTAAGAGGTATTACACCTGTGGTTAGAATTCTAAATTTTTCTTAATCCATTACATTATTGTTTTCTTGCAACAAGTTTTATAATTTCTAATTACAAATTGATATACTTGGGTATAACAATTGTTTTGGAATTCAAATTTTTAATTTGTATATATTCATATAACATGATTTTTTTAATAATGATTTCCTTAATATTTTTTTTAATATATAAGTTTTAGCTTCACATATTCAATGGAATTACATATGCCTGGACAATAAAAATTTTAATTTCAAATTTATATATGTTATAATATCACAATTTGTGTACTCCATATATATGTAGACCCATACACTAATAGTATTTGTACTTAGGATGCATGTAAATAACAATAATGGTTCTATATTAGGGCCATGAGGCAATAAATTCAAAATATATAACAATTTGAAAAAGTAAAAGAAATGAGAACCAGAGTTTGCCAATGGAATTTTTCTTATATTATCAATAACATAATATTGTTGAAACCACGTAGCCCGTGCCGATGTACGGGTTGATAACTAGTACAAGGAAATACACAACAAATATGGTGTAGATTTGACCATTTTTGGTACATGTGATAATACATAGAACATCAGGCATACAAGGAAAGCGCATGATTTCATGCCGTCGATATCATGCGCCCTATTTGGAATGCAAGTTTTTTTGTCACTATAATATTCCAAATTTTGTTAGGGAGGATTTGTATTTGGGAAAGAGATTTATTTTTAAAATTTCAAAGTTTGTCGGGGAATTCTTGGGCCCGGGCCTCCGGCCCAGGCTAGTGACCTTCTGGCATGGCCTTGGACGGCCTCAAAGTGGGCCAAGGAGGGGGAGGCGGCACCAGGACAAGGCCCATGCGCCCCTCCCCTCTTAACCCTAGCCCGGCCGGCCCCCTCCCCCTCTTCCCTCTCCCTCCCACTTCTCCCCCTAGGCAGCCGCCACCTCCACCTTCCCCTCCCCCAAGCCACGCCTCCTTCAACCCTGGCGCCGCCTCCTCCGCGGAGTATAGCCCTTGGTGTTTCCCCAAAGTCGCACTCCAAGATCCCCAAGCAATCTCCCTCGATTCTCTCTTCACCGGCCATTGTTTTCCTCCGCGTGCTCGCTGCAGTGGTGGCCAGCCAATGGAGGATGAGAAGAACCTTCGGGAGGTTGATCTTCGCCATCTTGCGGGTCTTCAAGGGTAAAGAAAGATTCAATTCGCTGTTTAAATTGGTCTGGATGCGGAATTGATCATTAGGGTCGAATCAGTTTGTTGTTCCAGATTTTCCAGATTATATCCAATATGTACACTCGGTTAAGCGCCCAGTTTTGGCATCTTAGAAGCAGAATCTGATATTTTTGTCTCCTAGAGTTTTGTAGCCCTGGTTTTTATCTTTCCATAGGGACCAAGATTATGAGATTCTGCCTTACGGTTTAGGAGATATGGCATTTTTCTTTGTGCGCTGTTCTGTCTATCTGACGAGAAGGAACAGTCAGATTGTTCCGTAGGTTGGACCCTGTTAGAGGAAGATTCAGAACTTCCACCCAACTAAGTTATTGTATCCCTTTAAATAATCTTTCCAAATTGTTAACTATCACCTCCATCGAATCTGTAGAATGAAAGTTATGTCATTTTCTTTACTACTATTTTATAGTCTGGACAGTTGTCTGTTGGGTAGTTTCAACTGATGTTTAGCCAATTGTTTTTGCCGATTCAATGAATCCCGTCAACTAGAGCTTCATAGTTTGGGGATTTAAGTTTTGTTGGGCACTAGTTTCATGTTGTTTCGAGTCCCAGAGAATTAATTATGATTATTCTTGTGCTGCTGCCCAGTAGAGCTGTAAGCTGGCTGAATAGTTTGTTTTCAATTCGGGTCTGTGCATTATATTGGTTAGTCAGGGGATATTGTAGAACACCGATAGAAATGTCATATCACGTTATTCTTATTTTGGGAACATACTTGTGTAGGCGGCGAGGCATCGCGTGTGGTCACACCTTCGTTGCTTGCTAACGCGTCGCAACGCGAAAGGCAAGTACATTGAAATCCTTTACATTGATGAATGATGTGTGTTTTTATTCATGCTAATATTTCCATGATCCATGTTTTCAATCAAAGATGTTAATCAATATTCATATTCCATTACATGCAAGTCGTGTTAAGATATATTAATTTTCTGTTGAATGCTCGTTGATGGTTGATGTGCCGGTAATGTTATGATCCATATTCATATTCCATGTTATACATTCCGTTCCTATTTGATAATCCATGAGGAAGAAAGTGATAATATTCATTGCATATGTTAATTCCATTCATGTGTTGTTCATGTTACTTCCACGGGAGTGGATTTGTAAAGACCCATCAACTCCAGTATGGGCATGTAAGACCCACCATTTCAATGTGGGCAGTTTCGGACACCCGTATGAAACGTTATTCATACGGTAATTGGGTCCCCGGGCTTTGTTAAGTACGGGCTTAAGTCAACACCTACGGGTGTCTCACTCGCTATACCGGTATGAGCATGTGTTAGTCCATTCCTTTCAATGCATCTGTAACACCCCAGCCCAACACTGAGCCTAGAATGCCACCACACTACACTTTAAACTAATAACTATCGACACACTATAGAAATTACAGCAAAGAAGCAATGATTATCATATCAATGGATCACAAACGAACATGTATAATTATGGATCAAGCGACAATAAATAAGCAATGGGAAATTATAACCAGGCAAATAATCCAAAGCAGCATCAACCAAAGAATCCAAATTAATAAAGCAAATAGTCTAGTCCAAATGATATCCTAAACATTATTCAATAACTAACATGTCCAAGTGTAAACCAATATTGAGTGAAAAGATTATCATGGCGAATGATCATGTGATGTCCAGGTGCTCTACTCGCTCTCAATTACGGCATCCTCGAAGATCACCTAAAAACAACAGTAGAGCAAGGGTGAGTCCACGACTCAGCAAACACATCGATATACAGCGAACAATAATAAATCAACAGCATTCAATAACTTCATTATCATCATATGCACTTCCATTCACATTCTCATTCATCAATCTCAAATATCAATGCAACTCTAATCTATATGTCCACATGCACTTCTTTCGCGTATACCGGTATAGCGTGAGTGAATGCTCGCGACAACATTCACTCTCAAGCCCGTTCCTCCAAAAGGATCGGGGACCTCCTCCACTCCCGTGGAGTTGTGATCAATCATGATCACCTTCTCTTATGCAAGATGCTTATGAATGCAAACATGCAAACTTCATCATAAACATCATATCCAACTTTCCATCATACTTATCAACAAAGATATAATCATACCAATTCATTGCTTGCAATTAAATAAAATAAAAGCACAACAATAATGGTAATAGAAGATAAAGAAAACAGTGATCGATCATTGATCGCTGTCTACCATGCACTTGCCTTTACTAGCAGCGACGCACGATTTGGCTAGAAGACGGCAACAAACACGACGCCTCTCCTACATTAAATACACCAATTCTCAATACAAACTACAGCAACAAGAATCACAATCAATATACATCGCTCCTACACGTCCCCAAATATACCACGTTACTCCGGTACCGAAAAGCTACCCATTGCGGTCCGGTTACTAAAAAGAGCGTAACTTTTGACTCAAAAGTCCGATCACCACAAACCAACCCATTCTGGATTCTTTATAAAATTATCCACATTTTCTTAGATTACGAAGACTTCTAATTAAATCATCTAACCCTCCGTTTCTAGCCCAGAAAACCGATCTGTCCGCTTCGGAACAGCAGACTTAATAAATTCATAACTTTTGTTTTACTCAACCAAAATGCGTGTTCTCAGATCCTACAGAACCATTGGACAGTTATCTACAACTTTCATGTAGATCAAAAACTCTAATTAGGCTAATTACTATTTTTAATTTACAGTCTACCAAAACAGCGCCGAAAGACGATAATCCTAAAAACAGCGGCCTTCTCAAAATCATATCTCGAAATCTAATTGTCCGATTGACATAATAAAATATGCTAAAGAAAGCTATCGACAATATCTACAATTAACTAGTAGATGAGATATCCAAAATTTGCCCTTACGATATCCGAATAAATAGTACAACCGAACGGCACGCTAACGGATCTATTAATCGACTCTTCGATTAGCAATTCTAAACCTCTCTAAATAAACTCAACTATAAACTCTAATTAACAGTGCCTAGCAAACCAGAGGAAAACATGTACTTAATGCTAGCAAACCTCACACGCGACGACAGGCCGACGTGGCGATCTTCGGTCGGCTCGGCTTGACTTCCACGCGCGGCTGCAGCAGATCTTGGCAAGGCAGCGCAGCAAGGCAGTAGCCGATCAGCAGGGCCGGCAGCCAGAACAGCACAGCAGGGAGAAAACAGCGCAGTCACGGCATCAGCAGATCAACGGAGCCACGCCAGGGAGAGAAAAGCAAACGGCTCGGCGCTGACTCGGGCGGCACAGCAGAAATTGATGTGGCTGGCGGCTGTTTCGGCTGGAGAAAAAGGCAGCGCCCAGTACATGCGCAGGGAAATCACGCAGGCGTCGCACATGCAGCGCACAGCGCAGCGGCAGCAGCAGAAATTTGATTGGCTGGCGGCGGCGCGTAGTAAAGGGAGGCGATTGGCTGGCGGCGGTGGAAAACTAAAAAGGCTAGGGTTTCTAGAATTCCAACATCTATTTATATGGCTCTTAAAAATCCGAAAATTCTATTTTCCCAAATCTTTTTATTTAATTACACCCAGGCCCTTAAAACGTTTTTAATTAAATATTTATTGATACTATCTAATTAATTACTCTCCGACCCTTAAGACGCGATTAATACTAATATTATTTTCAGAGTATTACAGCATCCATTCATTCCATTCACACACATAAGTTTTCAGAGATTAATTCATAATTGGTATTGAGATTGGCTTGATCATAACATGGTATGTTCAAATTGTTTACTGTACTTGCTGAGTTTCGACTCATTCTTGTTTTCTGTCCTTATTTAGGTGAACGTTGATGATGGCTTTGTTTGGAGGGATTAGACAAGCACATTTCACTCAGATCACTATTTTTCCTCTTCATTGATTACGTTCGATTATGTCTTTATTTTGTTAACTGAGAAACTGTAATAAATAAGTCTAAGACTGAAGGTTACTTCGTTTGTTAGATGCTGCAAGTAGTTCTTTAAATTACTCCTTGATCATATTCTGATGTATTCAGCCTTAATTCCTGCCATGCTTCTATTAAAGTTGGTCTCTTCATGTACTTAGAGGAGTTACAGCTTAAGTTCTTCCGCAATTTGATTGTATGTTAGTTCTTTTAGGTAACATCTTGGCTTCCGAATAGCCAGGGTGTTACAGTTGGTATCAGAGCGGGCTTTAGATCCGTGGTAGGCAAAGTATTAAAATGACACACTGTGCACAGTAGGTGGGGTTGGGAAATTCATTGCATCAGCATTTCTAGTGATGTGATTCATTGTGTTGTACTGTATCGAATTGCTTCTGTACTATCTTTCTTGTTGTTAGTCTATGATCTACGATACCTATGAATATACTCTATGATTAATATGAGATGACCTTATATTTATAATTGATTATATTGGCTATGCGTATTGGTAGCGAGCGTTGAGAAGTTGAGTTCGTGGTTGTTATCCTGGGTTTTACCAGGCTACACCACTGTTCGTGGTATGAAATTAGAGAAGTTCTTGCCCCTGTTCCATAGTTCTGTGTTGAGCATGAGCTTGTTGATGAAGTTGTTGTCTTTCTCGAGTTTGTATCTGGTTTCCTGGTTGTAGTTTCTTGCAGTTCGTGAATTTCTTTTGAATGGGGGTCATAATGAAGAAGCAAGCTCCAATAGGTCTCTAATCGTTCTTTGAAACAATTATTGTTCTTTCGATTATTGTGATATTTCTGCTCCACGTGAGCGTAGTTAAATTGCAAGATTTATCTTTTCACGGAAGTTCTGTTTTACCCCTGTTGAAAAATTTAACTCATTTGTTCACTTGGAATTTCGGGCATTGGAAGATTTCTTTTGTAAGTTCTTTATTTAGTGGGCATCGACCTTGCATATTTCTTTTGGAATGCTTTAGAAAGTTGTTCTCTTCCTTGATTTCTGAATTTGACAAAAATCTTGTCCGGTGGTGTTGGTAAATTTCTCTTGGGTTCATAATTCATGGTAGTTGATGAGATTCAATGGGTCTTTAATGGTTCTCTGAAACTATTGTTATTTTCGATTGTTGAGTTGCTTTTACTACTGGTGATTTTCGTCAATTGGCAATATTGCTATTTTCATGGTTGTTCCTTCTTTCTCATTGGGAAAGAGCGACTCACTTACTCGTTTGATAGTTTGAATGCTGAGAGTTTTCTGTTGCAAGTTCGTTAACACGAGAAAGCATTTGACTCCATGTATTTCTTTTTGATCATTCTGCTTGTTGAAGTTTAATGCATCTCTTTTCTGAAGAAACGTGTTAAAACCCTTTTGTGGTGCTTTGTTGTGATTAAGTCGGGGGTGGTACTCAAATAAAATTGTGGGCAACGAGTTTCTGTTGGTCTGTAGTTGTTTTTTTTCAAAACAATTTATTATCTTTCTAACTGCTGAGCTCTCTTTGCTACTTGTGGACGTTATTATTGACAAGATCATTCTCTTTATGTTAGCCATATCTTTCTTGTTGATAAAGCCAACTTGGTTATCCGTTTGGCATTTCGGAGAATGAGAATTTCCTTTCAAAAAGTTCATTGAAGAAATTTTGACTATGTTCATTTCTTTTGGAGTAGTTGGAGTGTTGGAGTTTAGAATCTCCCTTTGAAAAAGAAAAGTGTCGAAACCCTTTGTCAAGTTTTGTGGTGTTTTGTGAGGGGTTATGAGTAAATAAGCTAATTGATAGTCTATAAGCTCAAGCTGGATTATTAACGTGATGCATACTTAATCTTGACCGATGTCCTCAGTAGCGTAGCTGGTTAGTTAGATTTACCTATTTTCTTGGTATACTAAGATTGTTGAAATCTTATGTTTTTACCACACTGAGATTTCTAGCTTTCCAGGTCAGTACCTTCTTCTCGTTTGGAGTTTGGTCTTCTTCTCGTGCGGGTCATGTGACCTCAACTGTGGACTTCCCATATGTTTTCTGAGATCATCGCTAAATTGGTTTTCCCCTTGGTCCGGTGTTTGTTGCGAGCGGTAAATGATTTTCTGGTTGGCGAAAACCGTTTTCGTGTGCCTCTTCCTTTGAGAAATATTCAACCCATTCCTTTCGCATGGGCCTTTCGAGGTGTTTTCTAATTGATGTTGTGAGACTGATGTTACTACTTGTAGTAAAATGATCGCCCATGGTGATATCGCTTAAATGAGAATACTTCAAGTTTAGTTTTTGTGACCTTTTGGAGTTCATGAATATACTGGTAACTGAAATTATTTTTAAGTAAAATGGTGTATGGAGATATCCAATTGCTTCTTAAGAGTTTCGTGTGATTTAGTCCTAAAGGCTCCTTGGTTTGAGTTCGCAAAGTGAGGTTGCAATTAAAGAAAATTTTCGTTGATTTTGCCGAGAGGAAATTATTCCGTTTGCTTTCCGTGAAATCTTGTAAAGGAAAATGTTTCGAGTTTTGTGGCTGAGGTCATTTTGATCTCATGTTTCATGAGTAGGTGATCTGTTCTGAACAAATTTGGCACGTTGACGAATTTGATTGGTTCTTAAGTAGTTCTATGGGTTGGACTAAAGAACTTACCTTGTTCATGTGGCAAGGTTTTATTAGTTCAAGGACTAATTGTTGTGTTAAAGGAAGGAGTGCAGTACAAGTATTTAATAATTTGAGTTAAGTTTTGTAGCTTGTGGTTATTTGAATCATGCCTAAATTTTCTGCTCTTTTCACTCAAGAGATGTCGAGTTTCAATCGTAATGATATTTTCTTACTGGTTGTTACTTGTTAATTCCTTTTTGAGGGATGTGTACCCTCAGCTGTAAACTCAACTTTTGTTTCTTTTAAGGTCCTCCTTACTGGATTCTTTCTTTTGGTTTCATGCTCGCTGCGAGGAGTAGCATTTTTCTGTGTGACAAAACTTGTCCTTGTTCGCCTCTTTCTTTTGAGAAAGAATCAACAGTTTTATACTGCAGAGTTTTTTAAAGCGTTTTGGCAACTGTTTGGTGGTGGTTAAGTAATGGTAGTGATAAGTTTTTGCTACAAAGCTATTGGAGGAGTAGTAGGAGATGATTTGGTTTTGATCTGTACCTCTTGGAGGAAATTTGATTCACATGGAATGTTTGGCTTCGAAGTAAATCTGAATAGCGTTACGGCCGAGTAGAACCTATGGTATAGAGAAATTCCAGAACTTCAGTTCATGTTAAAAGGTTGGGGGTTATCGAAGGTATGGAGATCTTGATTAATTTTTTTATAGAGTAACGCAATTGGAGAATATTACGAGATTATGTGGGTAATTTCTGAGGATGTCAATAAGTGAGTATGTTAGAATTGTGGTAATGTTAGAGTGAGTATGTTAGAATTGTGATAATGTTAGAGATTCAATCCGTTGATCTCCCTATCTGTTATAATTGCAATTTGTTGTAGAGGTCTTGGAGGATAAATATGGGCTTTGCATTTTTTTTTATGTTAGACCTTTAGTCGCACAATGATTATGTGTAGAGAGAGTGGAATAATAGAGTTTCCTGAGCAGTGGAACGATAATTGATAGAACCCTTCTGATGTAGTTTATGAACGTGCGTGCTGAGGATTCTGAGTTGTTGTTCTTGGAAATTGGAGGTAGTGTGATTGTGTGGGACCTATTTTGGGGTACTTTGAATGCCTTCTATCAAATCGATCTTGGTTAGTAGAACAAGATGCCTAGAGTATTCGGAGGATTCAATAGAGCCTCTCCACAATGGTGTGAACAATGTATTTCAGTTTGAGCATAATTTGAGGATGTTCAATTAAAAGGTTTAAGCTCATGTGGTATGCGATGAATTCGAATTTCAAGGTTCGAGAGAAATTTTATTCCTAGAAGAGAGAAACTAAGGGAAAGAATGTTTCAGCGGGCAATGAGGCGTTTTCTTGATTCTCGTTTGAGTTTTGTATTGTTGACCGGTGTTTTCTGCAATTTGAGTTGGGGTTGTGTTGGCATGTTGATTCTTTCCAATTCAGACAAACCGCAAGTATTTAGTTTGGACGTTCGATTGATTTCTCCTTTGGTTGTCGTGGTGTTCATTGGTAAACTGCATATTTAGAAAATGGATTTGTTTCCAAGATGAATTGTCAAAGTTGGAATTTAACCTTTTGGTGGATAGTTAGCAGTGAGTGGATGCGATGAGGACTCTTTATTTCCAGTTAGATTCTCTTCGTTTTTAAAGTTGCAAAAATTAAGAAGTTGGCTTATCGTTTTGTCCGTCTCGGGTACATACGTGAAGTACGCATCGTCTGTTGTGTTCTGGTACTGACCGAGCAAATGAGCCATTCAAAGTTGAGATTTAGTTAAAGTTGTTGACCATCGAGTAAGGTCTTACCTTCGACCCTCTTCTGATGAGCGAACCTAGAGAGTTTAGGTTGAGCGTTAGGTCAATCATCCTCGGTGGGGCAAAACTAGGTGAATTAACTGACGGACGTCTATCCGTTTTGTTACCTCTGGCTTCTGGTGCTTGCTGACCCGCACCATCTCCATCAATATGTGGTAGCGAGGTAGTATATGCAGGATCGTACACAGCATTCTGATCCGTATTTCCGATCGCATTAACCTCGTGCTTCCAGCAGCAATCTTCTGAAGAGCTTCCACCGTAACTAGTGGAGAGTCTTCCAATGCTTCTACGAGGTGATTCCACGATGGCGACCGGTCGGAGATAAGCACCTCCTAAGGTCCTCGGGGTGGACTCAGCCTGACCCGATGGATTGCCGATCGTACGCTGAGCCTTATCATTCCCACTCATCCTATAGCCGGTTGAAGTTTCACTGACACCGTTACCAGATGTTGGTTTGCTCCTAGAATTTCCAGAAGCCGTTGGTGAGTACCTGTCAGCCATGATTGTATTGAGAGTATATTGATTCTCAGATAGCGGGGCTGCAGTTCCGTCACCTTTTCACTAGTCGAAAGGATCGGGCTTGGAGAGGTTTTTGGACATCCCGAACTGGTAGGAGTAATACGTCCCTCCAGAAGCGTCACTTGTAGTAGTCGTGTATCTTTATCCATCCGTTCGATTTTGCTGTTGTCAGCAACATGTGAACCGGCGGAGGAGGAAGATGATGACATCTCGTTCTCTTGCGTGGCGTGGATAAATTCGTCCATGTCGAGATGGGAGTAGTCATCTAAATCGAACCAGTTCTCCTCGTCCCAAGTTCCTGCCATAGTCTTATATACGATTATGAAGGACGGGCGAGGATTTGCTTGAGCGGAGAACTTCTTCAGGAAATTTGCGCCTTCTTCCCCACGGATGACACCAGCTGTCGACGATCAAATCGCCGATCTTATGAATATATAAAGACAGAGGAAAATGGTGCGTATCTCCTGGAATAGAGTGGTATCACTCTTTATTGCTATGAAGTAGCTATTAAAAGGATTGCCTGTGATCAAACAAAAGGCTAATCCTAGTTACACTGGAGCACAATGCTTGCTATGGTGTTGTAATCAAACCGACTGCCAATCTTCTCAATCGCCTTCGATCCGATCTCTCCTCCATCTTCTGCGGTCCTCCTTAATTAAGTAGTTAATGAAGCAGTAGCAATTATCCTTTAGAGAGACGTCTGTTGGGAAGTAACGCGGCTGGTCGGAGAGAGGTGTCAGTTGACAGGGTATCAACTTCTGTGTGGTTATATGTCGGTGAGACATTCAACCGTAGTCTAGTGTCTTAGAATTATGTAACGTCGCGTGGTATGGAATGTATATCACATATTCCATTCATCACACAGTAAGGATATACATGGATTCTGATCCAGATGATACTAGTTCATAGCCTTACGAGCAGTCAACTGGTCGAGGAATAGGTACGGGACCTTGTCCGACCAGGGTATTCATTATGTAACCTCTGGAATCCTCACGACCAGTGAGGTCGTTAGGCTTAGAGGTTACGACCACAAAGACATATGGTGTCTCTTTATGTACTAAAGTAATACATAGAGGTTTTAATCCTCGTCAAACATCAACTATTTTCTTTTCTTTATTCTCATAGTCGATCATCCAATTCTCTTTTCATTCAATGCATCCCTACACTACATGTCCATATACACTTCTTTCGCATATACCAGTATAGCGTGAGTGAATCAATAATACCATCATCCAGCATTCTTAAATGCATCAATACGATTAATTTCATAATGTCCTAGTAGCAAAGCGGCTCTAACTTATTCATTCTAACTCCAAATTGAACCATCCAAGACCTTATGGAATCCTCACATAAAATCATACAACTTCCTAGTTATGATAAACCTATGATTCTACCATTTTCTGCTATGTTTCTTTCCCCGAAGACAGTCTAAGAATCTGTAGGACAGTCCGCTTCATAATTTTATATCTTTAATTCTAAAATTTAAATTATATTCATGGTACCAGTTTTGGAAAATACATAAAATTTCCTTCATTATTCAAGTTGTCACCACATTTTAATTTTTCATATACTATATGAAACCGACCCATCTTCACGACATCTGTCAGCTACGTCCAAAATCTAGACAGCGACCTTCCCATGGTCGTAACTTTTCTCTCACTACTCCGATTTTTGTTAAAACAGACCTTTATGGAAATCTAACAAGATTATCTAATTTTTCTCTAATTTTACAAATATCATGTTTGAAGCGAGCAGAAGTTGTTAGTGTTTTACAGAGTGGTCATGCCGCAAGATTATCAAAGGACTGTTGAAGCTTCTTATGTTGCATAACATGCTCCAGACACTCCAGTGGAGGACGAGTGAGTCTGGTGCGCACCCGTGGTACATACCACTCAATGTACTCATGGTAAGTGTTGGTGATATGTCATAGATGTCATCATGGAGATGATGGTATAATGTCTATGTTTATTATTTATAAAATATGTTCCTTACATGAATCATCATTTATAAAGATTAACAGTAAAGAGTATCCTAAAGTACTTAAGAAGGACTAAGGATGCATTCCTTGTTTATGGCAGTGAGGAAGAGTTGGTCGTAAATGGTTAAACCGATGCTAACTTCCAAACCAACAAAGATGATTTCAGATCACAATCCGAGTTTTATTTTGTCTTAATGGAGAACAGTTGCTGATTCTACAACATAAGCTGAGTATATTGCAACTTTCGAAGATGCAAAAGAACTCGTGTGGATAAGGAAGTTCATTTATGAACCGAATGTGGTTTCTAGTACTTCCAGTCCAATTGATCTATACTGTGATAATAGTGGAGCCATTGCACAAGCTAAGGAGCTTAGATCGAATCAAAAGTCCAAACACATACTTCAACGATATCACATTATTCGTAAAATTGTTGAAACAGGTGATGTTAAGATATGTAAACTAGTGCACACATATTTGAATATTGCTGATCCGTTGACAAAGTCTCTCCCGCAACCTAAGCACGTGGTGCACACAAGAGGTATGGGTATTAGATACTTGTATGATTGACTCTAGTACAAGTGGGAGACTATTGGTGATATACCCTAGAGGTGATCATGGAGATGATTGTATCACGTCTATGTTTATGATTTATAGAATATGTTCCTTGGATGAATCATCATTTATAAAGATTAAGATGTATGTGACTTGTTGGTGAAACTCTTTGATAGTTACATGATGTCATTCTAAAAGTATCACTAGTCGGATGCCAATGGTCGGGACACTATTGACTTATCGACAAGTACATATATTGATAAATGATCATGTTTCATCAGTCATGTGAGCACATGTTAGAGAACATGATATTGGATTAACCCACCTTGAGATACTATTGAGATTGCTATGACTTTATGTGTCACTGGTTGGTCTCAAGCAATGATGATGTATAATCCTTAGACCTGAGATCAACATGGTTTATTACACATGTAATAGTACACTTAGGGGTTGTGAAACGCTACTCCGTAACTGAGTAGTTATAAAGGTAGTTTTCGAGTATACTATGAAGCATGCGGAGGGATCTGACTGGTCAGATATAGGCTTGCCCCTCCTAACATAACATGAGAGATATCTATGGGCCCCTCGATGTAGTCAAATAAAGAAAGTGCATGGTCGTGCCACTGGTGGTCGAAGAGTTGAACAGACAAAGAATCCGTCACTAGATCGAGAAAGTATTGAACAATCCATGGATGACAGATATCTCACCTGGAGTTCAACCAGATATCGTGAGATAGAAGGAGAATACACAAGCAGGTCATTCAATCCGACCAGATATGAACTGGTTGTATGGAGATATGGATTGGTCGTAAGCTAGTCGTACATGATCACTAACTGGTCAGCGAGTTGGTTGTAAGGAGTTATGAACTGATCGTGACTAAACGTGAACTGGTCGTTTAGAGTTACGAGCTGGTCGTAAGTGATGAGGATGTGGTTGCAGATCATATTGCATAAGGCTCGTCTGATATAGAATATTTATGTGTATTCGAGAGTCGTTATGTACTGCTAGGAACCACTACTGACTTGTGGTCGGAAAGGAGTTTCCGAGTCACAACTGATTACGCGTGAACATACAGGGTCAGACACTTAACAAGTTGGAACAAACTAATTCGGATAGGATATGTTATGGGTTCTTTATAAGGGGATGTATGAGGGTTGTTGAGACACAAGAATTACACCACCGAAACCCTAGCCGCCATCTCCCCGAATGCCCTACCGTGAGCGCTGGTGCTAGCACACTAGCGTATGATGTTCCATCCTTGGACATGTGGATACTGTAGATGTGGCTGCGATTGTTGTTGCGCTGATCGAGGACGATCTGCGACCTACACAAGGAACGTGATAGGTTGCTGAAGGAGATGATTGGTGCCGAGATCGTTGGACGATCGACTATGACCACTACCTCGACACGCTTAACGTTGGATCCGGCTGCTCCAACTTTTCTTTCGCTGCACTGCGCGTCTAGTGATAACGATCTATGATCTCTTGCTTGCATGGCTTCCTAGTTTACGTAATAGAATTTTCGAATTGCATACTAGTGTAGCCTACCCGTATCCCTTCAATAAGTCCGCACGTCGTATGGCCGGTGCTCCAGTACAACCTTGATGTGCATCGTCTCCGCCCACACTATAGTCCATTGTTGTTGTACTGCCGGCTAGTTCTCATCATGTAAGCCCCGCCTCGATTGCTTGCATTGGCGAAGGATTTATATAACGCTGCCTAATTTCTCTGGGAAGAAAACCCTCGCCAAATTTTGGCAGGGCCGCAGTGCCCCCGCCATTTGCTGACGTGTCAAATGCTGGATTGGGTGTAGAAAAAGCAAGATCTATGCTGACTATGTTTTAACGTTGCAAAATATTAACGTCATGTGGGCCCACACGTCAGAGTCACATGTAACAGAAATTTGGGTATACAGTTGGCTTCAAATCAAATCTTAGTATGGTTATAGTCCAAACACTCCTACTTTATCAATATTTGATAATACCCACGTTCTGGTCGCAGCCAAATTTTTGCATAGCATCCAGTTAAAACTAGTGGATCACAGGTTAGTCTACAGTCCTCTCTCTCTCTCTCTCTCTCTCTCTGTGTGTGTGTGTGTTTTCCTATTGTCTTCAGTTTAGAGTACAGCCAACTTAGATCCCGGTCAGGGCGCGCAGTCTAGAGTCAATTAAGCCGGCCCGTTCGAGCTAGCTAAGATTCCCATTGCTACCTCTCTATAAATAGAGTCCGTCAGAGAGAGCAGGTCAGGGTGCCACAATACATTTGTAGCACAACCTAGTAAAGCATATATTGCGACCAATCAAGAAACTGTAACCGATCGAAATGGGTGCGAGCAAGGGGGTTGCTGGTCCTGCTGCGGCTGCTCCCAACCAGGAGATGGGCGACCCAGCGGTGACCGCTGCCGCCTATCTGCCCTCCGTGTGGGGCGACTACTTCGTCACCTACAACCCTCCCCTCTCACAGGCAGGCAACACACGCATGCTACATATATTATTATTAGTAGAGATATATATACTACTCCATATGTATATCCGTTCAAATACGCTAATAATACGCACGTACTTGTGACGTCATGCAGAGGTCGGAGGAATGGATGAGAGAGCGAGCGGGTCAGCTCATGGGGGACGTGCGCCGGATGTTCGAGGCCGGCAAGGGAGCCATGAGCGTGGCCGGTGCGGCGACGTTTGTGGACACGCTCGAACGTCTCGGCGTAGACAACCACTTCCGCGACGAGATCGGCGCGGCGTTGAGCCGTGTCAGCGGCGAGCAGCCCGACTCTGGCGGCTCCCATCATGACCTCCATGTCGTCGCCCTTCGGTTTCGTCTACTTAGGCAGCATGGCTTGTGGGTATCTGCAGGTAGTTACGTACGTACAAGCTCAGCTAATGGATCATCCTTTTAAACACGGATCGTGTACATGTTTTTTGCTTCGTTACCTGCCACGCTTATATTCAATTTAACAGTCGATTTTTCAGAAGAAAAGTAAAACCCTTCTAACCCTTCCCTTCTCAAATAGACGTCTTAGAATGCCAAACTTGTAAACCCTTGACAACTAATATAAACAAAATTATTTATATTTGTCACATGCATGGAAATTATATATATTGGTAGATTTATTGTAAAAAAATGCTTCCATATCATCATATTTTTATTAATTTTTACTAACATGTAATTACAAAAAGGTAGTGATCAAATGTGTGTATTGGAAACCATGTTGATGTCCAAAATGATAACTAAAAAACAAGAGAGAGAGTGGGTGTTAGATAATTAAGATGTGTGTGTACGATATTTATATTTTTCAACATTAATTTATTTCATTGATTGTTATTTCACATATACCATCCATGTGTTTCAAAACAAAGCACGCTGTATCGATCTGATAACAAATATACTAATGCAGTTCATATGAGTTTTTAATTGGTGTGCATGTGCAGATGTATTCGACAAGTTCAGAGACGACACGGGCAGTTTCAGTGCAAGCCTAAGCAGTGACCCAAGGGGGCTGCTGAGCTTGTACAACGCTGCTCACATGGCGACACCCGGCGAGGCCACCCTCGACGACGCCATTGCCTTTGCGAGGCGCCACCTCGTGGCCATGAAAGGCGAGCTCAGGTCACCAGTGGCGGAGCAAGTCTCCCGTGCCCTCGACATCCCTCTCCCACGGTTCCCGAGGCGGATAGAGACGATGCATTACATTGCTGAGTATGAGCAGGAGGAGACGCACGACGGCACGTTGCTAGAGCTGGCAAGGCTTGACTTTAATCTCGTGAGGTCTCTTCACCTCAAGGAGCTCAAGGCCCTCTCCTTGTAAGTTGATTAATTTCTTATTTGTTTCATGTCAATTCCCTCGTCTTCACCACTGATACAAACTAATATAATTTGTTCGGGTACATTTCGATCCGATCCACAGGTGGTGGAGAGATCTTTACGACATCGTAAAGCTAAGATATGCTCGGGACCGCCTAGTGGAGATCTACTTCTGGGCATGTGGAGTGTTCCATGAGGAGGAGTACTCTCGCACACGAATCATGTTTGTAAAGACATTTGGACTCGTATCCCTGTTGGATGACACACACGATGTCCATGCTACCTTGGAGGAGTGTCACAAACTCAACGAAGCTATTCAAAGGTAGGATAATTTATATATCTACCAACAAGTGGTGATTTTCAAGGTATCTCTTTTGCTTTGGAGGTCTCGAAAATACCACAATAATCCTTAAATTGGAAAAGGGAGTTTCTATGCTTCAGGTGACTGAAATTTCTTTATCCATCAGTCACCTTTTCTAACCACTGGATCAACATTCTATAGATCAGATTGTCTCTTTCTAAAATAGACAAAACTAAATGTATGTGAACCCTACAAATACAAAAAAAATTCTAAAATAGACAAAAGTAAATCTAGGTGAACCCTACAAATACAAAAAAACAAAAATAAATAGAATTAAAAGTTGCAATAAAGTTATGCTAAAATTACACATCACTTGGTACTGTAATTTTAGATTTAGTATTGTGCAATTGTAGGTGACTGATGGATAAAAAATTTTCAAACAACTAAAAATTAGCAAATCCGGTCAGAAAATACAAAAAAATCATAAAAATTATCTTATTAATAGGAAGAAAAAGAGAAAGATCTACACTAGTTATTTTGGTGATGCCGGATTACAACAATGTAGATTAATCTAAAATAAATAATAAATTCTCTCGTTAATCCAGAGAAAAAGAGAAGATTTATACCACTTACTCTAGTGGGGCCGGATTATAACGGTGCAGATTAAGTATATATAAATATTTGCAACGGTTACAATTGTAAAATAAACATAACTATATTTTTCAAATTAAGGAATTAGATATATATATAACGAATACAAGATAATGCAATATCTAGCCGCATAATTGCTCAGGAAATTCTGCTAGTTTATTAGGAAATTCAAATAGGCACATAAGCAAATAGTACTAGTGCATTGAAACTGGTGGTTGTTGCTCTAGCTAATCTATCTTTGTATATATATCATAATATGCAGATGGGATGAAGGCGCGGTTACTATTCTACCAGAATACATGCACATGTATTACATCAAACTGTTGAGCAACTTTAAAGAGTTCGAGGATAGTTTGCTGCCAAACGAGAAGTACCGGATGTCTTATTTCAAAAGAGTGGTACAACTACTAGTAAATTAACTTCGTCGATATATACATGCAAATATTAATCCATTCAACTCATGTCTTTAATTTTACATGCATGCACTTATATCGTAGCCATAGGTTTATTTTAAAGGTATTTACTATAAGGGATAAGTCATATATATTATACCACTCCAAACATTAGCAATCACTGGGATTCCACTCCAAATACTTTTCTTCAAGGAATACCACTCCAAAGATGTTTGGATTTACACAATATCATTTCTCCTCGTTTCCTGGTTTTAATTCATTTTTGCACCTTTTGTCTTGTGTGAAAAGACATTTTTGCCCCCGGTCGAACCGGCCTACGCACGGGATGGTGCTAGCCAACTAGCCGGACACTGATCATGTCTAGATCTGACATTGTGTAATGGATGTTATGTATGCCACTTAAGTAATGGATCCCCTTAAGTAATTTTTGCTATAGTATGTGTCGGTTGTTAGGACATATATTTTGTATTGGTTTATTTTAGATGCTTAAGTATGGATGGTCTCATGTACATTTGATTTCAATGCAGTTGTATTCCATGAATTATGTTTGTTCACTGGCGTTCTATTATAGTCATCACTTCTCTTGATGTCGATATCTCACACTAAATTAAAGACACAAAGCATTCCAACCAAACAACTACACTAAGCGGGGGCAAAGATGTCCTTTTGCATGGCTCGAAAGTGGCAAAACGAATTAAAACAGAAGAAATGAGGAGAAATGATACTATGTGATTGCAGATATCTTTAGAATGGTATTCTCTGAAGAAAAATATCTGAGTGGCATTCCAACGGTTGCCAACGCTAGGTGTGGTATAATATATATGAACTATCCCTTGCTATAATTAACCGCGTGTTTCCTTTGGGCAGTACAAATTGCAGTCAGAATATTACCTCAAGGAGGCCAAATGGTCCAATAAGAACTGCCAGCCAAGCTTCAAAGAGCACATGGATGTGTCGGTCACATCGTCAGGCCTGCTGATGCTGTCAATCCTATCGATGGTGGGCATGGGAGTCGGGACAAACAAGGAAGCATTTGAGTGGGCAATTGGTATACCCGATGCCATCAACGCTAGTGGAGAGATCGCTCGCTTCCTCAATGACATCGCTGCTCACAAGGTGCCTATCCCAATCGTACTGTATATAGTTGAAATTGAAAATCTAGGTAGCATTTCCTTTTTGCAAAGAGTAAAATCGCATATCAATTCGTAAATTCTACCAAATTTATAAAAAGAAATACATATAATTTGTTATCTATACTAGTAAAAAGGGTTGTTGAAAAAAAAACAGGGATCACCAAGAATTCTAGTTACCGCCGGTAACAGGAGATCTCGATAAATAATTTATTTATTTTTGCCTTGTTCGTTGGGGTTGCTGAGAATTTGTTATTGAGTCGCAGAGTTGAGATAAACCTGACCAGAATTGTGTATAGAATCAACAGAATCGAATCGAAGTTCAGATTGAATCAGGGTTGAGATTCTAAGTGCAAGTAACTTGATAGGACCAGGATTCTACCCCGATTGAGACCAGACCGAGTGGGGCTCTAGTGGATTTTAGGTCTTGAATCAGGAAGGAGAACCTTTGCCCTTTCCATTGTGAAGGCAAAGGAGCACAACACTGTGCCTTCCGCTCCGTGGCATGTAACGCATCACTGTACAAACCTCTCGCCGATACGCCTCACCTAGGCCAATAAAAGATACATATGCGTGCGCATCTCACCATGAATTTATCACACATGCAGCTGGGCAAGACCAAGCAGGACATGGCCAGCTCCGTGGAGTGCTACGCGAAGGAGCACGGCGTGACGGGGGAGGAGGCCGTGGCGGCGCTCGGCGCGCTGGTGGAGGGCGGGTGGAGGACGATCAACCGGGCGCGCATGGTGGTGAAGCCAGCGTTGGTGCCGACCGCGCAGATGGTGTTGAACCAGACGAGGATGCTGGAGATCATATACCTCGGCGGCAGGGACGCCTACACCTTCGCCGGCGACCTCAAGGACCTTGTCTTCTCCCAGTTCCTTAAGCCCGTCCCCTTTAAGTAACACGTACGTACGTATAAATGCCTGCGTGCATGCAACTATCGTCCATTCTCTATATTGCTGCTACGAATAATCTGTAATCCATCAGCTGGATGCTACGTTCCCCTGATCATCAAGAGCGTAAGTATTGCGATATCGAAATTAAGATATGTATGGGTAGAGCCGACCTACGGATGATAATAAACACACCGCATCTTTTGTATCCAAGCTGTGCTTTGCTTAACTTAAGTCGACGCTTGATCGCACAAATTTAGTTGACCAGTAGAGTAATAACTTAATTACAGCGCAAGTCACCTCTCTCTCTCTCTCTCTCTCTCTCATTTCTCAAATTTACGGATCGCCATTCACTAGATTGGTTGGAGACCAATATGATAATGATGTTGAGACCAGACTAGATTAGAAGGGCCGAGCTTCATTGCGGCGCTGGCGCTAAACTAAACACTATTAAAGAAGCATGTTCCATGAGGCAGGGGCTGAAGTGGTTTCATATGTTAAAGGAGGATAAGTCAGAGGTCCATGTCACTACTGGATTCCGGCTCTTTGCCGAGTGCCTCAGACACTGGGCAAAGGCTCCTTTGCACTCGCCAAAAGCTTTGCCGAGTGCGACACTCGGCAAAAAGCACTCGGAAAAAAATTTATCGGCGAAGCAACCTTTGCCGAGTGCCTTTTGTCGGGCACTCGGTAAAGGCTTTGCCGAGTGCCGAGTCAGCACTCGGCAAAGAAAAGGCACAGTCACGGCGCCGGCCCTGTTGACGGCCGCTTTGCCGAGTGCCAACCCGGCCGGCACTCGGCAAAGATGTTTTAATTTTTTTTTTTGAAAATTGCTTTGCCGAGAGTCGGATGGCTGGCACTCGGCAAAGCTGAAAAACTGGGGTTTCAGGCGCCCATATTTCCAGCTTTGCCGAGTGCCATGACCATGGCACTCGGCAAAGGGGTCCTTTGCCGAGTGTTGCACTCGGCAAAGTGACCCAAAACTGTATTTTTTATTTATTTTTTACATTCCATCACGACAAACAAATCCATCCAAACATATATCACATCCATCACATATATATCTCATCCATCACATATTTATCACATCCATCACATATATAACAATAAGTGCTCAAGTCCATCCAAACAAATCCACAAGTTCATCACAGTCGACAAGTATATCACAAGTCCATCACCAAGTGAACAACAAATGAAAATACAACTACCATTCATCTCGAAGGTGGCCAACTGCGATCGTGGTGAAGGAAAAGCTCCATCATTCGGAGGCGCATGAGGTGGATTATTCGAACCCGCCGATTGAGGCTGCACAAAGGAGAAGAGATTGCATGTGAGACAAGATTACATTAGATACCTAATCTAGGAAGGTAGAGGTCATACAAGCAAAGCACAAGCGAAAGCAAAAAACTTTCATACTCACAGGAGTAGCTGCAGCTGCAGGACGCGGAGGCGGAGGTGGAGCCAATGACCCGGTGCACAAGAAAGCCCGTATGTTGCCCAAGACCTTGTAGGAACTCCGTAATGCCGCCGACCTCTGCGTGCGGGCTGCCGCTCGGCTGCTCGGCCTCGGTGGCCGACATCCTCTGCTGCTCGGCCTCCAGCTCCTGACGTTGCCTCATTTCTTGTTCCAGCCGGGCCTGCAATATTTCACTCGAATATTTTAGTAATGCAAAGCTAATAAATGTGTGTAAAGATCAATGTACGACGGGTAAAACAGGAATAACCTCGAGTGCGTCGACCGGTCTTTGTCTGTGATCTCTTTGTGGGCGTATGGCCGGGCTCTCGCTCATGCTCCGTGCTCGGATCTGGGAGAGAGATGGAGTAGAGGCCGTGTCGATGAGGCCGTCGCCAAGCCAGAACCGCCCATGCTTCTTACCTTGTCCCACCCTCATGACGATCTCTCCATCAAAGTCCTGGGTGCTTGGATCATGGTCTGGCCCATGGACCGACCTTGCCGCCGACGTGTACTCACTGATGCGGGTGTGGATGCTCGGGTTCGTGTACGCCTGGGGCGGGTCCTCCAGGTTGAAGGAGACGTCAGACGTCGCCTTGCCCTTGTGGGCCATACACCATGCCTGGAAGTCCGAGCAAGGCTGGCCACTATGTGACGCCGACTGCGAGAAAGACAGCAAGATAATTAGAAATCAGGCAAAATTGAGCGTCACAATAGATAAATGAATTCGTGTACCCATGCTTGTTTGTATGCGGAGAGACTGCGGCTGCCTTGATGGTGTGCTGGACCTTGCATCATCAAGCAGCGGGCCCGAGCATCACTGTGCATCGGAGATACTCCTCGTGAACCACTTGTCCACGATCATCGCCAAAGACTCGGGATACGATTGGCACCACCAGGGAATCATCTACACGTCATCAAGTATTTGACATATAAGAAGATCAAATTAAACGTACTTAATCTCAAAATGAATCAATATTAATGTCTTCATCTACCTCAAGGTCTCGGTCCGGTCGTCGTCATGTTTCTTGCGTCTTTCTTGGTGACCTTCTCTCAAGCTTCGACCCGTGGTAGGTTACGATGGCACGGATGCGCACCTCGTGATGCATGTCGGTGATGAGTTTTTACGAGCTTTGGTAGCCACCGGTCATACGACCTCAAATCCTCATCGCATCGAAATAAGTGCGCATACAAGCGCGATGTATCCATTCATTATTTCAAGAAAAGTCCAATGAATGCGATGTATTGAGCAATGTTGTGCGAGGAGACTTACCCAAAACTCCGCCTTCACCCGCCGCCTTGTTGGGGTACTCCGCGATCGGGCCGGCGGCGTAGTGGTCAAGCAGTAGGCGGCTCCGTCTTCCGGTGTGCGTGACAATGCCGGGTAGTGTTGCTCGCATGAAGACCCAGATGCCATTGGCGGGCGTGCGCTACCACGACACAACCACCCGTTCTGCACAAGTGATTAAGAAAAATTATTAGTTTCTCTTTTTTCAACATATCATATGAAGTAGTGGTGACAACATCTAAAGTTACTTACTTTTGCCCTTCGGGGCGAATCACTGGGTGTCGGTGAGGATGCAGAACCTGAGGGAGGCTCGCGGGACCTCGCAAGTAGACACTCGAAGAGGAAGAGGAGGAAGCGGAACCCGTGCCTACCGCCTCGTCGTCGTCCTCGTCGCCCCTCCTCCTCGCCCGTCTGCCCGAACCAGCTCCTCGTCCAACTCGCCCACGGGCGCCACCTCCTCCTCGCCGTCACCGAACCGGCTCCTCGTCCAACTCGCCCACGGGCGCCACCTCCTCCTCGGCACCTCCTCACGCGGCGTGGGAGGAGACGACCCCCTCCTGCGGCCGGCGGTCCTCTTCCTCCTCCTCCTGTCCGACCCCTCCGCCTCCTCCTCCGCAGCGTGGTCTGCAGTAAAGCGAGGACACGTCCCTACGACTGTCGCCGCCATCTTTGTTCACTCACCGCAATTAAAAAGAATAAGCAAGGCGTAATTAGAAATAGATGCAAAATGAACAAAACATAATTACAAAAACATAGTAATACATGTATTAGAAATAGATGCAAAATGAACAAAACATAATTACAAAAACATAGTATTACATGTATTAGAAATAATCTTCATGATTGGGATTATTTGGATCATAGGTCTCGTCATCACTATCAACATTGTCCAAATCATCAACACTATCAGAAGGAGGAATGTTGTCTTCATTGTCATTGCCTAAGCGTAATCGCTCAAGCATTTGTAAGTCCTTCACATTTCGCACCTCGTCTCCAGCGTCCTCGTCATCAACCCTTTTATTGTCTACTTACATTCCTATCGCTTGGTTAAGTCTATCTCAAACCTCCTTGTAGCCCCTCTTCTTGAAAGAACTCTCCATCATATGTGTTTGGGTTGAAGTTGTAATCTTCATCGTTTGGGACAGTAGTTTACGTGTGGCGATACCTTGTGCACAATAGCCCAACCCTTAAGATGCTCTTTGTCTTGGCATGCGTATGGCGTACAATAAACTCGACGGCTGTTGAGCCACAATGTAGACATCTTTTCTGGATAGGCGGAATCTGTCGAATCTCGACTAGCCCAAGCTTAGGGTTCGTCTCGTTACTCTGTGATGAAACCAATGGCATTTGAATATGACAGATTAAGAGGTTTGGAACCATAAAATGGAAGTTAGTAGATTTCTTCAATTCTTCCATAATAGTCGAGGCCATTAGTGCGGGCGTAAAAACTCATTGTTTGTGGTTTCGATTGGGCGACTACGCTCGTAGCTTGTCGTGTGAAAACGATATCCATTCACGTCATAACCGTAAATGACTTGACCCTAACGACGTACCGTTTGCAACATGTCTCAACTCGTCACTTATAGACGCATCGGTTTGGGCCTGCAAGCTCAAGCAGGATAGATCGTTATATTATTCGAACGTACGATCAACTTGGAATGTCGAACTAAGTACGAGTTAAATTGGACAGTACCTTCTGTTTGAACCAAGAAATGAAATCGGGGCTCCTCGGTCCCGCACTCGTGAAAGAAGGGTATCGGTTTCTGCGGGGTAGGATCCCTTGATTCATGCCAGGATTGACGAAGAAATTCCCTGTACCAACGAGAAACAAGGGGGTTGGACGAAGAAACAAGGAGTGACGGCGTATTGAAAGTTCGTTGAAAACTTACCCAATGAACGGCTGCACCTCGACAAGGTTGGTCAACACATATAGCATGATACTGCGCCACTCTTCATTTTTCAATTGCTTCGTGGTCGATGCACTTGCGCTTCCGAGTTGCCCTTGGAAAAGGCTGAGGTTCGATTCATTTTCGCCAGCATTGTAACGAGGGGGTGGATTATAAACGCTAGGAAGGTTCTCAGTGTAGTATTTCTCTGTGAAGTTTGACACCTCCTCCAGAATGTATGCCTCTGCAATGGAAGCCTCAATTTTGGCTTTATTTCTACATTTTTTGCGAAGAGTCTTCAGACATCTCTCGGTTGGATAGCACCAACGGCACTGCACGGGCCCCCCCATACGTGCCTCATACGGAGGTGCACAATCAAATCTTTGCATCGCCAAGAAAAAGCCGGGTGGAAAGATCTTCTCCAACTTACAGAGCAACACGGGTGCCACTTTTTCCAAGTCATCAATGACGGTCCGAGATAGCTCCTTGGCACAAAGCTGGCGGAAGAAATAGCTCAACTCTGCCAAGACTTGCGGACATGCTCGAGGACATAGCCTCGAACCATCGCGGAAGAAGCCGCTCAATCCATATGTGGTAGTCATGACTCTTCATCCCGTTGATTCGCGAGTGCCTAAGTTCACTCCCCTCTTGATTATTGCATACCCATCGAGGAACATTAGCGTCTGGATCCATTCAAGTACTTCCTCCTTTGGTCCTTTTTCAAGACGAAATCGGCCTTAGGCCTTCTCCATGTCTTGCCGCAACTAGGAGGCTGCATCTCTTGATTTGGTCTATCGCATAACGTTGCCAGGTCCACTCTAGCCTTAGGGTTGTCCTTAGACTTTTTAGTGTCCATGAGTGTTGCCCAAAGTGCCTCGGCGATATTCTTTTCAGTGTGCATTACATCAATGTTATGTGGCAGAAGAAGGTCATCGAAATAAGGGAGCCTCGTCAAGCCCGACTTATGAGTCCACATATGTTGCTCACCATATCCCACAAAACCACCTTCTTGATTGGGCACGAGAGCATCTATGTGAGCATGAACCTCGGCACCAGTCATCATCCGCGGTGCGGTGCATCACCACGACACCTTTCGTAAAGTTCTTGATGTCTTGTCTGAATGGATGGTCAAGAGGGAGGAATTGACGATGTCTGTCGAACAACGAGTACTTGCCTCCCTTGTGCAACCAAATGAATCTCACACCTTTCTTGCATATTGGGCATGGGAACTTCCCGTGAACACACCAGGCGCAGAATAACCCATACGCCAGGAAGTCATGCAGGGAGTAGTGGTACCAAACGTGCATTTTGAAGCTTGTCTTTGTAGCTCGGTCGTATGTCCGTACCCCTTCGTCCCAAGCACGGACCAATTCATCAAACACGGGCTCCATGAACACACCCATATTACTCCCCGGGTGTCTTGGAATTATCAACGACAAGAATACGTTATGTCGTTGAAAGGAGACGCCGGGGGGGGAGATTGAGGGGGATAACGAACACGGGCCAACATGTGTATGGGGCAGCCATCAGTCCATAAGGATTGAACCCATCTGTTGCCAGCGCGACACGTACATTGCGAGCCTCATCTGCTTTCTCACGATGTTTGTCATCAAAGCGGGTCCATGCTTCACCATCGGATGGATGTACCATCTTGTCAGGATTGTACCGTTTGCCATTTTTGTGCCATGTCATCTGTTTCGCGGATTCCTCGGTCATGTATAGCCGTTGGATCCTCGGTAGGAACGGAAGGTACCGTAGGATTTTCACGGGATCGTAGTCGCCTCTTCCGCCATCACGAGTCTACCTCCAGTACCGGAGGATTTACACTTTGGACGATACTTTGCATCCTTGTGTTCTTTCCTAAATAGGACGCACCCCTTCGAACAAGCATGTATCTGCTCATACGGCATCTTAAGTGCACGAAGGGGTTTCTGTGACTCGTACATGCTCTTTGGCAGAATGTGGCCCTCCGGAAGCAGGGTGCCAATCACGGCCAACATCTTATCGAAGCCTTCTCGACTCAGGTTTAACTCGGACTTCAACCCCATTAAGCGTCCAATGGCATCCAGTTGAGACACCTGAAGGACCGAAATGGCAACAGAGGGGGGGTGAATGGTGCCTAAAAATTAATAACTCCCCTTTACTGTATTTAAACAAGCCTACAAAGATCTCTGGAGATCTAAAGAAAGTAAATGAAGCAAGATCAAATAACAAAAATAAGCCTCGGGCTGTTCTTCTGGAAATCGGAAGCTCCGGCCAGTAAGGTGCGGAAGTTCCGCTTGCGGTAGTTCCGCTGTGTAAAATCGGAAGCTCCGATTATCCTGACCGAAGAACAGAACGCTCGGGTTTTTGGCCAAAAATCCAAACTACTAAATCTTGAATGCTCTTCTCAGGTCAAGTTTCACAGGACATCATCCTAAACACCATCTTGACCTTATGGAGAAGAATCGCAAACAAAGATTCAATAAACAAGCCAAAATCGGATTACTTGAAGAAGGGGCAAGAAAGACCAAAAACCACGATAGACAAGATTCTCTGATTCTTAGTACATGAAACTTTAAGGATACATTAGCAATATCAAAACGACTCTAGGTATCAAGTTTCAAGCTATTTCATAGGACGAATCAAAAGATACATAGAAACCCTAAATATTCAACAAGAACAGGAAGGGAATAAAGAGGCACAAACAAGTAATCAAAACTCAGAGTTTCATTGATAGAAGCCAAGAGATTACAGAGGAAACACAGAGGAATGATTACAAGGATTTTCAGTTCATTCTCTCCAAACCAACAAACTCTCAAAAAGCAAAACAAAAACTTTAGCTAGAGCTAATCCTAATTTTCTCCCTCAAAATCTAACCCTAACACCAGGGGTTGAGCTCTATTTATAGCCTTTGCTTAATGGGCCTCCAACCCATTAAGCCCGCTACACCCGAACGGAAC